>CM060902.1:907982215-912982215 GCA_030737815.1 Allium fistulosum | reverse complement strand
AAATCAATACAGAACTCCACTTTACTGTGAGGAGGTAAACCTTGCACTTAATTGAGAATATCTTTGAAATCCCAAACAATTGGTATATCTCTTATCTCTTCTTAGCCACTTCAAGCGAATAGAGAAAACTGATCATTAACTAATTTGGCCTCCCACAATTTATATCTACACTAACGTCTCCCGCATTACTAACTCTAACAATCCTTCGATCTACGATCACTCTAAACTTAGATAACCAACCATTCGCAACAACACCCCGTAACCCATGAACCCAAGAACCAACAAGTCAAAAGGAAAGAAATGATTTCGACACGAAATAGGCACACTCAGACATATAGTGTCAAGATTTGTCAGATCCCCAATTTGGTTCAACACATAAAAAGAATTATTTTTAAGGATGGGTTTAAGGTTAAGTTTATCAACAAAATCAACTGAAATAAAAATATGAGATGAACCAATATAGAACAATGCTCTAACAGGAATACCGAAAATGGATCATGTACCTAGCAACACTTACTTTCCCTTTTGATCTGTAGAAATAGATAGTATTTCTTTAATAGCAAAAGCTTGTCCTTGCGACACTTGTTCTTTATGTGTCCCAGCTGGCCGTAGTTAAAACAAGAGACACTTGGACACTGATTTGCAAAGTGACCCATCTTGTTACACTTGAAACAAATAACGTTGGCCAAGTTGGGCTACTTCTTCTGAGTTTGATCCATTCCTCGGTTTTGTTTCCTACCCACTGCTTCTTCCCTTTAAACTTGCGCTTGAAATTAGGCTTATTTGCAACTAGGATAACTGATAATGGTTGGGCACTAACTGCTGGCACTACGCCTTTCCGAATACCTTGCTTAATATCCAGAGCTTCGAACCTCAAACTCGAACTGATAAGATTGGTAAAGGTACCATTTACATGATTGGTTATCTCACTATGAAATTCGAGCCGTAGTCCTTCCACAAACATCTCGTTCTTTTTGAGTGGTGTGTCTATCAATCCTAGACCAAAGCGAGGCAATGCATTGAATATATGCTTCAAATCCATGAAACTCCCGAACAGCCGAGTCTTGCACACTTTCAGAATAAACTAAGCTTCGAAAACTTCCTTAAACTAAGCCCAAGAAAAATCTCCTCTAGGGTATTGACTGTCACAGAATCCCACCAGTCCTTTGTTGACTATTGGAGATGTCGCGATGCAAATAATCACTTTCTTTCATCCTACAACTGAAGATCCCCGAATATCCTTTCATAAGAACGGAGCCATGTCTAAACTCCTAGAATATCTTTAGTTCTAGAGAATGGTTTACCACCTAAAGTAGTATACTTTTTGCACAGATTAGTAAAGTTTTGGGTGGTTGAGCTTGTACTACTACTTCTTCTACCGGCTCTACAACTGGCCCATTTCTAGTAGCTCCGCCATTTGTAACCGTGCTGGTTCTAGATCCTCTCTCTCTTCTTCCTGTACTCATTTTCAATTACTTGAACATTGACAAGTATTATTAGAATACAAAGATAGGACCAAAATGATTCAAGGGAGACAACACCAAAGGATCTAAACCAGACTATAGGATGGGTGATAAAAACGCACTCTCAAGATTAACTCATTCTAGGGCTCTTCTCACCCTATCTCTAATAAGTTGTACCCCAATCAGGCTAAGGTGTTTGCTCAACCGATGCTCTAATACTAACTGTAACGACCAACCTTTCTGACCCGTTGGAATGACAGTTAATACATCCACGGTATTCGTATGCCATTTTCCAAGCATCTGAAAGATGAATGGTCAAGGTAAAAATAATAAGAACAAAACAAAAAATCTCATAATGAAACTGTTAAATAGAACATAATATTAAAATAGTACATAAGGTTACTCCCTAACATGGAGTTATCAAAGTTATACAAAAGTACTACTATCAGCTTAGGCAGTTATAATAACCTGCCTTTACACATGCTGAAACAAAATAAACTTACATGAATTAAGAAAACAGTGGAAGTAGACAACTAAATAAATAAAGGCTCCTACTCGGACTCCATCTTCAAAAGAGCCCAAAAAAGACCTGCTACTTTCAGACTATTCAAATAAAAATGAGTACCCAAGAGTTTAGGGAAATAAATGGCTCGGGTCAGACAATGTCCTGGTATGAATAAAACTCTAAAACAATAGGAGTAATTAAACAACAACATGTGAGACCACATCGCCAAAGGCAGAATAGGTTTCCTCTCATAAGAACACTATGCAAATATAAAGAATAGATTCAAATAATTGAACATCGCGAAGAATGTTGGATTCTACCAGATCCAATTAAGAAAAACAAATTCGAAGGTTTGAATCAGCAAGGAAAAGGGAATTTTCAATCAATGACTAGGAGGGTGCACCCCCTTTACCAAAAGTATACCTTTAGAAATATATTTGAGAACTCTGATGGCTCTCAGAAACCTCCAAGCCGAACCCCACCAACTTTTAAGGGGAACCTGAGTATTTCATATCTGGGTGCATAAATATCCGAACCAAATCTTGAGTGGATGTGATAATACCCTAATAAGGGCAACCCCACATAGCTTGGCCCCCAATCGCTCTTTGGGTTTAGTCAAAAAGATTTAATAATTTAAAACATCCTTATTTAATTAGTTAATTATTTTTAACTATCATTAATAAGAATGATTAATTATCTTTCAACTTCGATAATTAATTTGATTAATTAACTTCAAATACCATTAACTAAAAAGGGTTAATCACTTTTAAAAACATCGTTAATTAAATTTAAACATCATTAATTAAAATGATTAATTAATTTAAAACATCATTAAAGAAAAAGATTAGTTAAGTTTAAACTAATTAATTAACTTTAAAAGTTATTAATTGCAAAGGGTTAATAAATTTTAAACATCATTAATTAAAATGATTAAATAACTTTAATCCATCTTTTTAAATGATTAATTAACCTTAAACATCATTAAATAAAATGATTAATTAAGTTTTAGTATCATTAACAAAGTAATTTATTAATTCCAAATACATCATTATTAAGTTAATTAATTAACCTTAATCCTCATTAATTAAAATGATTAATTAAATTTAAAAATCATTATTAAAATAGTTAACTATTTTAAATCCATCATTATTAAAAAACTTAACTCACTTTGTAAAACAAAACCCAAGCTCGAGAATAAGCCATGAGGTTTCGAAGAGATGGTACTTTTCAAAAGTACCGATATAGCGATAGTCGCTATAAGGACACTTCAATAACTACCTACATGTCATTTTATTTGCATCCAAGAAGTTCATCACATAACATAAGTATGACATATATACAAGAGTAAATAATTGTTATCCCGCCTTTTGGCAAGGCCGTGACACCAAAAAAGTTGACTGGAAAACTAAAGACAGTTCGTCGTAAAAGTTCGTTATACACTGTTTCACCATGGATATCAATGATTTTTGTCCAAGTCCGGATCGGGCTACAATTGATAAGACACATCAAGCAAAATCATGAGAACCAGCGTTCCAAATTTCGAGTCAATCGGGGTTCGTATGAATGAGATATGATAAATGCAAGTTAGGGAAGATGCGATGTTCGAATCCATAGAAGAGCCAATGTTCGAATCCATGGAGTTCGTATCCATCGCCTCAGCATGTTCGAATCCACCACCTCAAATTCATATGATCTAGTTCGAATCAATGAGGTCTTAGTCGTTCGAAACCATCGAGTTCTCCCTGCTTCGAATCCATCCAAACAGGCCACGTTCGAATCCAACACTTCGAACCCCTCAAGTTTTTCCTCCACTTCGAATCGATGCAACCAATACCCTTCGACTCCATCCCATAAGTTACTTCGAACCCACTCTGTCAAGATAGCTTTGTATCCACTAGTCAAATCGATTCGAAGGGCGCCTATTCGATCGATTCGAAGGAGCATTCCTTCAAACCCATCACTTCGAATCGACTAAGTCGAAGCGCCTGAAACGAGGGGTTTTGACCCAGACAACTCGGAGCACAACTCGGGTCGATACGAAGAAGGCGCGCCACGTCATCGCGAAGACACACTGAATCGAGTCGAGGCAATCGATTCGAAGTACTCGAGTCGAAAAGGATCGATTCGAAGAGACGTTTCAACCGAGTATGCAATCTTAAATCGATCATATCTCGAGATCTACAAGTCCAAATGCTATGAAATTTTCACAGTAGCTTACTGGCAACCTAAGTAATGTTCACACCAAGTTTCATCTCAATCGGAGCAAATCTTGATCGATTCGAAGCAAGGGTCGAATCGATCCCAAAGTAGGCTCGGATCTCCAGATTTCGGCCATGTGGGCCCCCTCACGTGCCAGAACTGGTCTCCCCTCATTTTAGGCGAAATATCAGCCTCCTACACCTATAAATAGAGCCCCTAGTCATTCAGAAAAGGGGTCGGACAATTTTGAGAGTTAAAGAGCGCCCAGACTCTGCCAGATCTACTCAGAGTCACCACTGCTTCCTCAGATTCAGATTGTAATCATATAATCAGTTGTACTACATCAGAATAAATTGTAATCATCAAGAGAACATCAATAAAATCATCAACTTCAGAGTGGACGTAGGCAAGATCGCCGAACCACTATAAATCTCGCGTTTATGTTCATTATTTCTGAATTGCGATACTCTGTTTGCTTAGATTTGAGATTTGTGTGTGCATATTGTTGATTTATATTCATACACTGGTGCTTTCACAACATTCGGGGTTTGTGACCAATTTTGGCGCAAACAATAATAATCATAACATCGAGAGTATAACTTATATCACCTACTTAAACTTTTACAACTAGTTTTCAAATCACTTACTAACTATCAAAGGTGTCATCTTTCAAAGCATAAACCAATCCAACAACCATTATATTTCAATCCATATCAAGCAATTATCAAATACTAAAATGAACAATATTAAAGTTAAAAACTTTTTGTTTAGAAGCTGAGATTTTACTCACCAAAGTGCAACCGAACTAAGTCGAACTACCACTTCGCCTTGACTAACACTCGATCTTCTTTTTTCTTCACTAATTCTTGGATTTTTGGACCCTAAATGGGCTAGATAGGTTCGTCCATGGGAATTATGGGATCGGCCATGGTTGGAATGGGAGGTGTATGAACTTGTTTTGTGAAGGAGTTGGTGTAGAAGCCGATGGAAGACTTTTAAACAAGGCTTAAGTGTTTTTTAAAAATAAATGAACCAAGGGTTTTAAACTTTTATAAATATTTAGAAGCCATGGAAGTTTTTATCAAGAGCTTGGAGGAGGTTTTAGAAAATGAAAATGAATGGAAAATGAGAAAAGAGTAAGGAATTTGGTTATATACAAAAGGGATTCACTAAATTACCAAACTAGCCTTTGTACCTTGCCCTCCACTCAAAGCTTTCCACATAATCACCTTGTCTCCCCCTTTGTTGCTCACGTGTTCATTGTCCCCCCTCTTTATCTTAGCCAACATGCATTAATTCCCATATGCACTTATGTTTCTTAATGTTTCACAAAGCGACGTATTATTTTAAACATCTTTCTTTTTCATATTAAGTCACATCAAACTTTTAATATATTTAAGTATGCACATTATGTGTGTGTGTATATATATATATGTATATGATACTATTTTATTTATGAATGTATGTGAATATATTTACACTAGAGTTCACAATGTTTTCGACAACTTTTTAGCCGACGAAAAGTCACAAATTCGGAAACGATTTTCGATCACATTTTCTATTTTTCTTTGAACTAATTTTTTTTGTAAACAAATTTGAAAAACCATTTCAACATCGTTAATTATTATTTTAAAGAGTTTTATTTGAGTTATAAATCCATTAGTTACTAATTTAAAAATATATTCAATACACGTATTTTAAAGTGGTTAATTTACGGGTCGTCACAGAAGGCACATAATGTAATAGAATCTAATGATGCTGATTTTAATGAACTAAAATTTTCTTTTAAATTAAGGAATAGTGGGGACACATCTAGTAATATTATTCTTTTAAGAAATGAACAAAATGACTCTTTTGAAAATGAAACTAGATGAAGTCAAAGAGCTAGAATTGCAAATGGTTATGGTTTAGATTTTTGTGCTTACAATTTAGAGGAGGACCCCTTAAACCTCCATGAAGCCTTTTCTTCATTAGATATCGATTTTTGGAAAGGGGCTATGATGAGATGGATTCAATTGAATCCAATAAGTCTTGGCACTTAGTTGATTCACAACCTGGTTGTATGAACATCGGCTGTAAATGGGTAAAGAAATTAAAACCCGATGGAAAAGTTGATAAGCATAAACCTGTCTAGTAGCTAAGGGTTTTAAGCAAACATAAAATGTAGACTTTTTTGATACCTTTCACTTATAACTGAATTACATTTGTTCGAGTATTAATTTTACTTGCTTCTATTCATGATTTGATAATACATCAAATGGATGTTAAACCTACGTTTTTAAGCGGTGAATTAGAAGAGTAAATTTATATGAACCAACCTGAAGGTTTGTAATACATGGACAAGAACATAAGGTTTGCAAGTTAGATAAATCTTTGTATGGTCTAAAACAAGCACCTAAACGATGGCATGAAAAATTTGACAAATTGATTGTTTCATATGGTTTCAAAGTTAATGAGAGTGACAAATGTATTTATTATAAATATGAGAATGACATTTGCACTATTATGTGTTTGCATGTAGATGATCTATCTATTTTTGGTTCAAACATTCATGTTATTAATATGGTTAAATCTCTTTTAAGTGCCAACTTTGATATCAAAGACCTAGGAGAAGCGGGTGTAATCCTTGGTATTAAGATCATTAGGTCTAATAAAGGAATTTCTTTGGATCGATCTCAATATTTGAGAAGATATTAAAGAAATATGGTTACTTTGACTGTAAATCTGCTTGTACACTGTACGATCCAAGTGTAAAATATATAAGAACACTGGTGAAGGTGTAAGATAGTCCGAATATGCAAGCATTATTGGTAGCCTTCAGTATGCCACTGATTGTACTAGACCCGACATAGCATATGTCATGGGATTATTATGCAGATTTACTAGTAGATCTAGTATTGAGCATTGGCATGCTATTGAAAGGTTCATGAGATACCTAAAACGAACCAAGAACTTTGGATTACATTATGGAAAGTTTCCAGCTGTACTTGAAGGATACAACGATGCAGACTGGAATACTTATCCGATGATTCTAAATCAATTAGCAGCTATATATATAGCATAGCTGGTGGGGTTGTTTCTTGGAAATCCAAGAAATACACTATTTTGGCATAGTCTACTATGGATTCTGAAATGATAGAACTAGCAACAGCTAGTGAAGAAGCAGATTACTCAAGAAATCTGCTAGTTGAGATTCCTAGCATTACAGGAAAAATCGATACTGTAATGATCCTGAACTCGGCCTTCGAAAATCGGCACCCGTACTTCACTTGTACTCAAAATGCCGCAGATTCAAACGCTGAATCTGGTTCAACGGAGCTTATAACACCATTAAGTATAACAACACAGCGGAAGAAAGAAATAGATGATATCATATACAACTCCAATGAATACAATATCCAGAATGATATACAACAATGATATCAATATGATACAACAATAACAGAGATAAATAATTATACAGCGGAAATAACATAAATGATAACTCCAAATGATCCTCAAAAGAGAATGAGTCCAACACACCAATATCAGCTCGAACCATCATCACGTTGCAACAAGAGAAGCAACGTCAGTCATCCGTGAACTCCGAACACTGGACTAGCTCCCGATAATCTACTAAACCCGACTATCTAAAAAACCCAACTCTAGACTGCCCGTGTGGAAAATTATGGGCACCCAGAGTTTAGGAAAGGAACAATAAACTCCGAGTTAGTCATGGGACTGGTGTGAGTAACAAAAACAGTTTATCTTTAAAACAAACAACAAAAGAACTTTAAACATTAAAATCCGCAATGCTTTTTGAAAATGAAACTACCATAAGACCTCCCGCCACACACACAATGCAAACGCAGAATTGGAGGAGATTTCTTCTTATGATAGTCAAACATGCTTACTACGCAAGAAAAATTGGATCATTATTATGATTAGTGCATAGCGGAGAACATTTCGAAAGTATAATATTAATCTTAGCCAACATACAACCATTATTGTATGCCTACTATAGCTACCATCTAAACAGTGGTGACCACCATAAGTAAATGGCAGGTTCTACAACTAAAACCGTACAGGGTTCGTATTGGAAATTGGATTTCCAACAAATGGTCAGGCTAAGGAACTTCCTACTGCCACATGGGTACGCCTCTGGATGGACGTCCCGAGAACTAACTAGCTCTCTGCCAACACAAGGCCGGGTTACCCCTTACACTAGGTAACTACTACACAAATATGCCACCCCCCGGTCTTTTGGGACCATTATCCGAGGGCCCTCGATCACAAAGCAACAATCACACAGGAAATGAGATTGGAGCAACCACATACGTTAAATACCAGGGCTCCATACCTGATACCACCTTTTTCCAGAAGGAAATGACATACCCTAAAGGGCGCGACCCTAATAACCTTGCCGCATCATTCCTGTTTCGACCATTTCCGGTCTGTGAGGCTCGATGAGGTCTCGTCCACAAAGCTACGCTTTTTCACAAAGCCATGCTTTGATCAACAAATGATCGGCAACACACAGCATCACTCAGCATGCCACACTTCCAAATTGGGAATATATCACTGATAACCTTCAACTACATAACCTTTGAGCTTGTAAGTCTCAGAGAAGGGTGTTAAGCTAAGAGAATAAATTCTCTGCCACCAAATAGAAATGTATTTGAAAGAAATCAGCTTTATATCTCAAATTGTAATGTCAGACATACAACCATACTAGTCTGTTCCGGGTTCGAACAGAACCGAAGGCACTTTCGAAGAAGCCCTTGCAATCCGGGTATTCACAATCCCGATCGGATTTCCCATCACCTAGGAAATCTCTATACCGGCGCGACTCTGTGCAGAGACAATCGATAGGTCATCCTATCGTTCTCGCAAATACCCGGTCTTCACCACCGATCTTCAAATGCTATCCATATACGACGTATCATTTTTTGGAATGGGTTATATGACACAAAGTCCTCTCCCGGCTAAACCGAATAATGAGCGCAATATTTAAAAACATATGGATATTGGGATTTCAATTAAGTCACAACTTATTACCCAAACTTTTCTTCAAATGGTTTAAACACATTACCATTTTAAATCTGTTAAAAATAAACAGATTCAATTCACAAAGTTCACCCAGTTTCACAAAGATTTATTCATAGATTTTCCAAATCAATTTCCATTTCAATTGGATTAACTCATTTAATCTTTAAATCAAGATTAAACTTATAGCTTTCAAAACAATTCCATTTCGAATGGTTTAAACAAATCACCATTTTAAATCTGTTAAAAATAAACAGATTCAATTCATAGCTTTCAAAAAGAATTCACTCATAACTTGGAAAACCATTTTTTTCATTTCAAACTTGAAATTCTATTGACACAAATTGGAAATTCATTCCTTATATGAAATCTTCTATCATTTGAAAACAACAGTTTTCATTTCGGAAAATCTGATTCATTTATACGAGTTAAAGTCCTTGGGTTAAATTCAAATTCTCAAAACCATACTTTTAAAATGGTTTAACTTCATATGAACACATTTTCAACATAGAATTCAATTCCTTATTTTGAATTCAAATTCAAATTAAATTATTTAAATTTCAAGATATTTAAAACTCCTTTCAAAAGCTTTTCATATTAAACCCCAATTTCCAATTTCAAAATCAATTGAAATTAAAATTTCAATCTCAAAAACATTAAATTTAAAATCATCTGTGACTTAACTGATTTCCTCGTGAAATCCATATTTGTGTGTGTATGGTGTGGTCCAGGGGTTTAACACAATAGTGCAACATCATTCAATCATCACAGATTCAAAATATGGAAATATAGTTGATAAGCGGTATAAACTATAACTCTTATCGTTCATTCACAGATTCACAGATAATATACAAATGTATCATAAATAAATGAATAAATTATACTAGCTCAATCCACAGAACAAAATATCACAGATCAGATAGGATAATCAATTCAAGGCATCTTATACAATACAATCATTCATAAGTAAGGTCGAGCATTCAATAATCATTTATAAGCAGGATTAATTAATTGTTTAATCCTAATAAATTCAATTAATTTCCAATTAAATTAATTACTTATGAATTAATTATCCAATCCTGATTAATTAATTACAAATCATTTGATATAAATTGATTAATCAATCACCTTAATTAATTAAATTATTCTTAATTAATCATATTGATTAAATTAACCTTTAAACCAATTACATAATTAATTAACCCCTTAATTAATTATTTAAAGAAATTAAACCTTTAATTACTTATCATAAAGTAATTACACTTACACAATTCCATAAATGATTATCATTAATTAATTAATCCAATTAATTTATTATTTAAATAATCTTAGTTAATGACCTTCATTAACAATTAAAATTTCTTTAATTACTTTTCTAAAGAATTTTCTTATATTAATCATTATTGATAATAATTTGATTTACCATTAAGAACTCATTAATTCAAATTATTTAATTAACTAAATGTTAATTGTAAATTAATTAGTTCTTGATTACAAATTAATTAATTTCCAATCATTTATTAACTTAAACCTTAATTAATAAATTTAAAACTTGTAATCACTAATTAACTTAATACAAATCATTGATTATCATGATTAATTAACTTAATAAATAGATGATACAATTCATTAAATCTTCATTTACTTAAGATAAACTCATCTTTTTATTTATAATTTAATTGTCTCTTATAAATATGGTTGAAACCATTCATTTCAAATTTTCATTTTAAAATCCAAATCTCCTTTTCAACACTTAAACATTTTTAAGTATTTAAAACAATTTAAATCTGAAACTTTATTTGTTTCCAACTAAATTCTAATCTAAACTTGAATTCATATTTACACTTGGATTTAAAATTCATTTTAATCCTTAATTTAAAAATTAAATCTCAGTTGAAATTTGCAGAAACCAAATCAGGTTTGAAACCTGAAAACAAATTTCTACCCGAGTCCCCTACCATTTTACTTCGAGTCAAATTCCTCTCTGCTTCGAGTAAATACTCGAATTACTCGAGACAAACTCGAGAACAAAAGACTGCACACACCCAATTATTTCCAGGCTTCTAGAATTCGTGCCCGTACACGTGCACGAGACGCCGGAGCCACGACGATCGACGCTGCCACCTCCCATAGGTCGCCAGTGATCGACACGACGACCCACACCACCCAGTTCGACGAATTTGAACGGAATTCGAAAAAAAAGCTATCCACGAACCCACTAGAACCCATCGATCAACGAAAAACGTCACGCCACGCCGATCTAGACCACCAGCGATCACGAAATTCCGGCCACACGATCGCTAACGTTTACGCTTCTATCCCCTCAAGTTTGGTTGAACTCGATCAACCATAGATGTAGTGATGACCACATTCCCGAACTAGCCTAAAATTAGGTTTACAGCCTTCTCCGGCCAACACCCATCACCTCGGCAACTTACACACCCATCTGAAAATTTTGCCAAACTACCCTATCACTCCTCTATCACCAGAGAGAACCCCGACCCTCCAGCACACAAAGATCATCAGAATTTCCCAATTAACCAATTTCTGGTTAAACCAGAAATACACCCATATTCCATTACTAAAAATCATGATTTAAGTTTTTAAAATCATGTTTTGGTTTAAGTGTTTGATCTATATCCTTGAATCAATGAATCAGGATGATTGAATTTCCACTGTATTTATCTTGCTCTGTTATTTTGTTATTTCCAGAACCAAGACACAGTTATTTTATTTTGAATAAATTCTTAAACTTTAATTCATGATACAACAAACATATTTTGTTTGAATCTTAAACACTAACGTTTATTAGATCAAGTGATAATGGATTTTGATCAATTCTTGAGTCTGGAAACTAAGGACAGTAAAATACAGGGACAACACATATATTCACTTATATATATACGGAAGATCTACTGATATGTATAAACATAGTATATACTTAACACAGGAACTTAACATGCAATAGATTCAATACTTAAACTTATTAAAAGTGATGTTACTCACTGATTTCCAGAAGAAGAACAGAGCCTGCTTCATGTTGAACAGGTTGTAAAAATGCAAGCTGAAACCTTGCTTCTTTGATCTCTGGTTAATCTGAATTGTATTTGTTGTTTGAGTTGAATTTTTTTTTAAGTTTTTCAGTTGCATATGCTTCAGATTTTCTCAAGTTTTGGATGAACGAACAAAAATGAAGAAGTTGACATATAAAAGAAGTTTACAGGGTAAGATATTTTTGTACAAGGTGATATTATTTGTTTGTACAAGAGGCAGGGATATTTCTTGCTTTGGGTGGCTAATGGATACATTTTGTAAGATTTCGAATTGACCAAATACTTTGAGCTGAGATGAAAACATTTAATGCATATGTACCTTATGTCTCATACTTATCTTCTTTCTTTATTTATTGTCTTGTTTTACCAGCCTACATACTTATGTTTGAATATAGTTCTTCTTTGTGGCTGAGATAATATGGTTGTGGTGGCTGCATTTATTACTTGTACAAATGAATATTTTTCTCATGTCTTCCTTTTCAAGCTTCACTTTATATATTGTTTGTTTACACTTGAATATATATTTGCTTTTGCAAGTGTATATACATAACTATGTATATTTGTTCACACTTGAATCAACTTGAATGTATTTTTATTTTATTTTATTTTCTTTGTAAGCTAATTCATGTATATATTTTTATCATATATATTTGTATTTTTATTTTATTTTATTTATTTATTTCTATTTCTAACTCAAATACTTATTATAAATTTTACTTTAATACTTATTGTCTTATATATATATATATTAATTTCTAACATAAACCATCAATCTCTAAATCTAAAATTATATATTTTTATACTTGTGTCCAAAGTCCATATATTTTTATCTTTATTTCTATCCCATTTATTTAAGATTTAAATTCAATCTCAATGTGTGTATATATATATATATATAAAAATAAATTCAAATTTACTCATATATGCCCATATACATATATATTCACATATATACATATATATACAACTTTTAAATTTTAAATGATTTATATAGAATTCATTTTGATTTGGGGAAACTCGAATCAACTTACAATTAATTTTACAATTTTTAATTTAAAAATTCAATTAATTATCAGTTTAAATTCATTAAAAATCCGGGGTCGTACAACCTTCCCCCTTAAAAGAATTTCGTCCTCGAAATTTTCCAAGGAGACACGAAGATAGATGAAGAATATTTCATCAAATCAAACTGAATATCTATTCTGCATTTGGCTCACCAAATCAGAATATCAAGAACGAATCTGTTTTAACACTTCACAAGATACTCGGGTTATCCAGATCTATGAAATATGCAGTGGCATCGGTTAGTCTGAAGGGATAACTAACCATTCGTAGAACATATCCGGACCCAAAGAATAGATAGATCTATGGATACAATTTCAAAATTTTAAGTTTAGAAACTAAAGTATACCTATCAACCATAGCAATCAAAGCAAACAATTCATCCAAACAAACAATTTTGGTCCATCCGGAGTTTACGTCCCATTTTAATATATCGAATCTTCTTCCTGGATCTACCAGGAACTATCAAAGAATTGAGAAAAGAGATGTTGAACAAAAGAGATTGATAGAGAAAAGAATTTTTTTCCTTGTTGTTACAGGGTATTGACCATTTCGTGGTGGTATTCCCCTGCCTCCTATCTCATCCTCTTCTTGCACTCATACTCACTATCAGTAGATAGCAAGAGAATTTACTGAGGCATACGGACAGATATCTTAGAGATACTCATTCTAGGGTATACTTCACCCTATCTCTAATGAGATACTTAATGTGTTATACTCCTTAGATAAAGTTTAACCTTAGCTCTGATACCACTTATAATGATCCTGAACTCGGCCTTCGAAAATCGGCACCCGTACTTCACTTGTACTCAAAATGCCGTAGATTCAAACGCCGAATCTGGTTCACCGGAGCTTATAACACCATTAAGTATAACAACACAGCGGAAGAAAGAAATAGATGATATCATATACAACTCCAATGAATACAATATCCAGAATGATATACAACAATGATATCAATATCATACAACAATATCAAAGATAAATAATAATACAGCGGAAATAACATAAATGATAACTCCAAATGATCCTCAAAAGAGAATGAGTCCAACACACCAATATCAGCTCGAACCATCATCACGTTGCAACAAGAGAAGCAACGTCAGTCATCCGTGAACTCCGAACACTGGACTAGCTCCCGATAATCTACTAAACCTGACTATCTAAAACACCCAACTCTAGACTGCCCGTGTGGAAAATTATGGGCACCCAGAGTTTAGGAAAGGAACAATAAACTCCGAGTCAGTCATGGGACTGGTGTGAGTAACAAAAACAGTTTATCTTTAAAACAAACAACAAAAGAACTTTAAACATTAAAATCCGCAATGCTTTTTGAAAATGAAACTACCATAAGACCTCCCGCCACACACACAATGCAAACGCAGAATTGGAGGAGATTTCTTCTTATGATAGTCAAACATGCTTACTACGCAAGAAAAATTGGATCATTATTATGATTAGTGCATAGCGGAGAACATTTCGAAAGTATAATATTAATCTTAGCAAACATACAACCATTATTGTATGCCTACTATAGCTACGATCTAAACAGTGGTGACCACCATAAGTAAATGGCAGGTTCTACAACTAAAACCGTACAGGGTTCGTATTGGAAATTGGATTTCCAACAAATGGTCAGGCTAAGGAACTTCCTACTGCCACATGGGTACGCTTCTGGATGGACGTCCCGAGAACTAACTAGCTCTCTGCCAACACAAGGCCGGGTTACCCCTTACACTAGGTAACTACTACACGAATATGCCACCCCCCGGTCCTTTGGGACCTTTATCCGAGGGCCCTCGATCACAAAGCAACAATCACACAGGAAATGAGATTGGAGCAACCGCATAGGTTAAATACCAGGGCTCCATAACTGATACCACCTTTTTCCAGAAGGAAATGACATACCCTAAAGAGCGCGACCCTTATAACCTTGCCGCATCATTCCTGTTTCGACCATTTCCGGTATGTGAGGCTCGATGAGGTCTCGTCCACAAAGCTACGCTTTTTCACACAGCCATGCTTTGATCAACAAATGATCAGCAACACACAGCATCACTCAGCATGCCACACTACCAAATTGGAAATATATCAATGATAACCTTCAACTACATAACCTCTGAGCTCGTACGTCTCAGAGAAGGGTGTTAAGCTAAGAGAATAAATTCTCCGCCACCAAACAGAAATGTATTTGAAAGAAATCAACTTTATATCTCAAATTGTAATGTCAGACAAACAACCATACTAGTCTGTTCCGGGTTCGAACAGAACTGAAGGCACTTCCGAAGAAGCCCTTGTAATCCGGGTATTCACAATCCCGATCGGATTTCCCATCACCTAGGAAATCTCTATACCGGCGCGACTCAATGCAGAGACAATCGATAGGTCATCCTATCGTTCTCGCAAATACCCGGTCTTCACCACCGGTCTTCAAATGCTATCCATATACGACGTATCATTTTTTGGAATGGGTTATATGACACAAAGTCCTCTCCTGGCTAAACCGAATAATGAGCGCAATATTTAAAAACATATGGATATTGGGATTTCAATTAAGTCACAACTTATTACCCAAACTTTTCTTCAAATGGTTTAAACACATTACCATTTTAAATCTGTTAAAAATAAACAGATTCAATTCACAAAGTTCACCCAGTTTCACAAAGATTTATTCATAGATTTTCCAAATCAATTTCCATTTCAATTGGATTAACTCATTTAATCTTTAAATCAAGATTAAACTTATAGCTTTCAAAACAATTCCATTTCGAATGGTTTAAACAAATCACCATTTTAAATCTGTTAAAAATAAACAGATTCAATTCATAGCTTTCAAAAAGAATTCACTCATAACTTGGAAAACCATTTTTTTCATTTCAAACTTGAAATTCTATTGACACAAATTGGAAATTCATTCCTTATATGAAATCTTCTATCATTTGAAAACAACAGTTTTCATTTCGGAAAATCTGATTCATTTATACGAGTTAAAGTCCTTGGGTTAAATTCAAATTCTCAAAACCATACTTTTAAAATGGTTTAACTTCATATGAACACATTTTCAACATAGAATTCAATTCCTTATTTTGAATTCAAATTCAAATTAAATTATTTAAATTTCAAGATATTTAAAACTCCTTTCAAAAGCTTTTCATATTAAACCCCAATTTCCAATTTCAAAATCAATTGAAATTAAAATTTCAATCTCAAAAACATTAAATTTAAAATCATCTGTGACTTAACTGATTTCCTCGTGAAATCCATATTTGTGTGTGTATGGTGTGGTCCAGGGGTTTAACACAATAATGCAACATCATTCAATCATCACAGATTCAAAATATGGAAATATAGTTGATAAGCGGTATAAACTATAACTCTTATCGTTCATTCACAGATTCACAGATAATATACAAATGTATCATAAATAAATGAATAAATTATACACAGCTCAATCCACAAAACAAAATATCACAGATCAGATAGGATAATCAATTCAAGGCATCTTATACAATACAATCATTCATAAGTAAGGTCGAGCATTCAATAATCATTTATAAGCAGGATTAATTAATTGTTTAATCCTAATAAATTCAATTAATTTCCAATTAAATTAATTACTTATGAATTAATTATCCAATCCTGATTAATTAATTACAAATCATTTGATATAAATTGATTAATCAATCACCTTAATTAATTAAATTATTCTTAATTAATCATATTGATTAAATTAACCTTTAAACCAATTACATAATTAATTAACCCCTTAATTAATTATTTAAAGAAATTAAACCTTTAATTACTTATCATAAAGTAATTACACTTACACAATTTCATAAATGATTATCATTAATTAATTAATCCAATTAATTTATTATTTAAATAATCTTAGTTAATGACCTTCATTAATAATTAAAATTTCTTTAATTACTTTTCTAAAGAAATTTCTTATATTAATCATTATTGATTATAATTTGATTAACCATTAAGAACTCATTAATTCAAATTATTTAATTAATTAAATGTTAATTGTAAATTAATTAGTTCTTGATTACAAATTAATTAATTTCCAATCATTTATTAACTTAAACCTTAATTAATAAATTTAAAACTTGTAATCACTAATTAACTTAATACAAATCATTGATTATCATGATTAATTAACTTAATAAATAGATGATACAATTCATTAAATCTTCATTTACTTAAGATAAACTCATCTTTTTATTTATAATTTAATTATCTCTTATAAATTTGGTTGAAACCATTCATTTCAAATTTTCAATTTAAAATTCAAATCTCCTTTCCAACACTTAAACATTTTTAAGTATTTAAAACAATTTAAATCTGAAACTTTATTTGTTTCCAACTAAATTCTAATCTAAACTTGAATTCATATTTACACTTGGATTTAAAATTCATTTTAACCCTTAATTTAAAATTTAAAATCTCAGTTGAAATTTGCAGAAACCAAATCAGGTTTGAAACCTGAAAACAAATTTCTACCCGAGTCCCCCACCATTTTACTTCGAGTCAAATTCCTCTCTGCTTCGAGTAAATACTCGAATTACTCGAGACAAACTCGAGAACAAAAGACTGCACAAACCCAATTTTTTCCAGGCTTCCAGAATTCGTGCCCGTACACGTGCACGAGACGCCGGAGCCATGGCGATCGACGCTGCCACCTCCCATAGGTCGCCGGTGATCGACACGACGACCCACACCACCCAGTTCGATGAATTTGAACGGAATTCGAAAAACAAGCTATCCACGAACCCACTGGAACCCATCGATCAACAAAAAACATCACGCCACGCCGATCTAGACCACCAACGATCACGAAATTCCGGCCACACGATCGCTAACGTTTACGCTTCTATCCCCTCGAGTTTGGTTGAACTCGATCAACCATAGACGCAGTGATGACCACATTCCCGAACAAGCCTAAAATTAGGTTTACAGCCTTCTCCGGCCAACACCCATCACCTCGGCAACTTACACACCCATCTGACAATTTTGCCAAACTACCCTATCACTCCTCTATCACCAGAGAGAACCCCGACCCTCCAACACACAAAGATCATCAAAATTTCCCAATTAACCAATTTCTGGTTAAACCAGAAATACACTCATATTGCATTACTAAAAATCATGATTTAAGTTTTTAAAATCATGTTTTGGTTTAAGTGTTTGATCTATATCCTTGAATCAATGAATCAGTATGATTGAATTTCCACTGTGTTTATCTTGCTCTGTTATTTTGTTATTTCCAAAACCAAGACACAGTTATTTTATTTTGAATAAATTCTTAAACTTTAATTCATGATACAACAAACATATTCTGTTTGAATCTTAAACACTAACGTTTATTAGATCAAGTGATAATGGATTTTGATCAATTCTTGAGTCTGGAAACTAAGGACAGTAAAATATAGGGACAACACATATATTCACTTATATATATATACAGAAGATCTACTGATATGTATAAACATAGTATATACTTAACACAGAACTTAACATGCAATAGATTCAATACTTAAACTTATTAAAAGTGATGTTACTCACTGATTTCCAGAAGAAGAACAAAGCCTGCTTCATGTTGAACAGGTTGTAAAAATGCAAGCTGAAACCTTGCTTCTTTGGTCTCTGGTTAATCTGAATTGTATTTGTTGTTTGAGTTGAATTTTTGTTTAAGTTTTACAGTTGCATATGCTTCAGATTTTCTCAAGTTTTGGATGAACGAACAAAAATGAAGAAGTTGACATATAAAAGAAGTTTACAGGGTAAGATATTTTGCACAAGGTGATATTATTTGTTTGTACAAGAGGCAGGGATATTTCTTGCTTTGGGTGGCTGATGGATACATTTTGTAAGATTTCGAATTGACCAAATACTTTGAGCTGAGATGAAAACATTTAATGCATATGTACCTTATGTCTCATACTTATCTTCTTTCTTTGTTTATTGTCTTGTTTTACCAGCCTACATACTTATGTTTGAATATAGTTCTTCTTTGTGGCTGAGATAATATGGTTGTGGTGGCTGCATTTATTACTTATACAAATGAATATTTTTCTCATGTTTTCCTTTGCAAGCTTCACTATATATATTGTTTGTTTACACTTGAATATATATTTGCTTTTGCAAGTGTATATACATAACTATGTATATTCGTTCACACTTGAATCTACTTGAATGTATTTTTATTTTCTTTTCTTTTGTAAGCTAATTCATGTATATATTTTTATCATATATATTTGTATTTTTATTTTATTTATTTATTTATTTCTATTTCTAACTCAAATACTTATTATAAATTTTACTTTAATACTTATTGTCTTATATATATATATATCTATTTATTTTAATTTCTAACATAAACCATCAATTTCTAAATTTAAAATTATTTATTTTTATACTTGTGTCCAAAGTCCATATATTTTTATCTTTATTTCTATCCCATTTATTTAATATTTAAATTCAATCTCAATGTATATATATATAAATAAATTCAAATTTACTCATATATGCCCATATACATATATATTCACATATATACATATATATATACAACTTTTAAATTTTAAATGATTTATACAGAATTCATTTGGATTCGGGGAAACTCGAATCAACTTACAATTAATTTTACAATTTTTAATTCAAAAATTCAATTAATTATTAGTTTAAATTCATTAAAAATCCGGGGTCGTTACAGATACTAGTTGTGTTGTTCCATGTTGATGGTATCGTGGCTATTACAAAAGTTCAGAACCATTATTATAATAGTAAGAGACGACATATACGTCGTATGCACAACACTTTAAGAAAGTTACTCTCTTCAAATGCTGTTAGAGTGGACCATATTTGCACTGATGAAAATTTGACAGATCCCTTGACGTAAGGATTGGCTAGAGAGAAAGTCCATGGAACTTCCAAAAGGATGGGATGATTGCACTTAGACACTCACAATGGTAACCAAACATATATGACTGGAAATCCCAAGAACTAGGTTCAATGGGTAAACAAGTTGTAAAGTGATAAGAGGTGAACATGTTATATTATAAAATGTTTAGAACCGTATATTCTTGTAGCAATTAAAGGATGAGGTAATGGAAACTCTTAATGAGATCTATACTCGATGTTGAGTAGGGTACCTAGCTATAGGAGTACTCTTGATATATTTACCCTTGTGAATGTGAGAATGAGGCTGTTTCCTATGAAAACTTTGAGGGAAAAAGTTTCCTAGAACGTTCACTAAACCGGGATAGACGTGCATGGCCATTAATGCACGGACTAGTTGAAAGCCGTTTAGAAAGGTTGTGTGTTTTGATATTAGAGATAGAGTTCAAGACTACATGTCACTCTAGTATATTCTAAATTTTACTCGCTATGCAAAGGTTCAAATCAAAAAATACCTTTGTTTATGCCCAATTCTATAAATTCAGAAATTTCTTGGAAAAGTTTTTTTTATAATTCAAATGGGGGATTGTTGGAATTTTAAGTGGATTATTTTAAATAAATATTAATGGTAATAAAATTTATAATGAATGATAACAATTTCAGATCCATTAGCAATCCCTCATTTCAGTAACGCATACAATTTCTACCATACCAATTTAAATGATAGATAGGTGGAAGGAAAAATATAAGGTAACATATAATTTTCTTTTTTCTTCTTTTCCCTCTGCCATCAACAGGCAATTTTTTCCCTCTTCTTCTCTGTATGTGATTTCTCTCTCTACATAATTCTTACAAACATTTAAATTAGAAAGTGTTAAATTTAGAATAATTTGCTGCCATGCAAATAGCAAATCAGCCGAATTTTAAAGGCTGTTTTATTCTAGGGATGGAGTGGTTGATAGGTACCCATGCACCTTGATGCTAAACCACGAATCTTCTTAAAAAACGACGAAGTACATGACTCGACCATTTCCAGCAATCAGATCCAATAATTTTAATGCACACAATACATAGTATCATATTTACAAGTATTAATTTTAGTACAAAGAATGCTTAGTATCATTTTTAGAACTACTTGGTATCAATTTAAACGCAAATAATGCTCGATATTACAATTTCAAGTACTTACTATCAATATTTGTACCAGTAATGTTTAGTATCATTTTTAGAACAAGTTAGTATCAATTTTCATAATACGGTGCTTAGTACCATTGTTAAACTACTCAGTAACAATTTTATTAAACATAATATTTAGTATCAATTTTATAATTGCTTGGTATCAATGTTATTACAAATAGTGCTCAATATTAACTTCTACTGTACAATTATATTATTACATATCAATCTTATTTAAAATTTATTCGATGACGTTGATTTTATTGACAACCTAAACAAGAGAAACAACAGTGATACTGTAAAATCTTAACCAAAGAAAAATTGCCGATGAACATATAGAAGATGATGGTTCAAAGGAAGGAGCTCCATGTAGATGTGGTCTACAAGCAACGTCCAAAACTATTGATTTGATAAAAAACAAAGTGAAATTATGAAGAAAGAAAAGGTTTAAAAGACACCCAGTTTTATAATTCCTTCACTGTGTTCTATGAAAATACGATTACTTTGAAAGAATTAAAGAAATATACAAAAAATTCAGATTCAATATATAACTGTTATTCCACTGAACAAGAGGCTTTCGTATTTGAGAGACGAAAGATGAAAGTAACAGCAAAGCAAATAAGAATCTTGTTTGTCTTACCACTAGACAGTAAGAATATTGAACCAATGACAACCATCACAAAAGATTTAATTCCAATAGAGTGTGAGAATCTGCTAAAAAAATTTCAAAAATAATCAGTACATAAAAAAAGAATCAAAGAAGAAATGGTCAAACAACACAAAACAATAAGGAAGACTTTCGATTATTAATAATAACGGCAATGTTATTGACTTTTTTCTTCTCAAAAGGCTAACAGAAATTAAGGCGGGGAATTCCACCATATTTTCTTGACATAGAAACGATGAAATCTATTTCTTGGCCAAGAACTATAGAATGGCCATTCAACATTTGTCAAATTTTTTATACACAACCGAAGAAACATATTCGGACGCTCTATGCCTCTATTGGTAAGTTTTTTATATTTAAAACATTATTATTGAAAAAAAAATTCATACTCATATCTAATCAATTTTAATCTTATGAAAAATATTGCATTTGTGAAAAAAAGACGCCTATTGAACCAAAAGCAAAGGACAATGTGTTTATCCAGGTTTGCTAGATGGCATTTATGGAAGCTGAAGCCAATGGTGTGAGTCAGCGGAATAGGAATCTTAAGGCTAAATTAACACTAGAGGGGGAATGAATAGTGTTTAATGGATTATATGAATATTTTTTAAATTCTTTAAGATTCTACTTGGAATGATGTAATTAACAATCATAGAAACAATCACAGAATCAAAGTGCAGATAAAGGAAATGCAGTAAAAGTAAAAAAGAAAAGAACACACCGGGATTTTATACTGGTTTGGAGTTACCTTACATCCAGTCCCGCACAATTCCTTGTACGGATTTCCTTTCAACTAGTAAATGCAAATACAATCTCCATTTCAAGGCTATGAGGCATACCCTTCAGAATCCCGACCACTGGATAGAGTCGCTTGATTTCCGAGCTACATGCACACCCACTAGATTTACGGCTACTAGGCACACCCAATTGATTTTACGGGCTACAATCATGCCCACAAGTATAGCAGTATGATTTAATAGAGTTTTATAGACTTAGATCTTCGATCTTGATTGCAATTGTTCCTATAAGTCTTGAATAGCACTTTGATCTTGGTTTGAGTGAGAGAGATGAGAGAAATCAGAGAGTAGATGAAGGAGAATCAAACTGGTGATGATTGAATTTGATTCTGGTTGAATTTCGGCAGAATTTGGATGTATTACGATTTAGAAAATGAGAGAGTGGAAGGAGGAGAGATGAATAAGAAAATTATGATAAAAATTTGTTTGGAAATCTGGTGTTTATAGAGGAACAATGGTCATATCCATTCATGAAGAGATACGATGAAAAGACACTTCTTTTAAAATTTAAATTTTGAAAAAATTGACCACTATAGAGATACATACATAGAGTATGTTGACATACTCTTTTTAAATTTTAAAAATACTTTAAAACATTATTTTGAAAACTCATCGTTTAGGTTGATACTTTGTACAATCATTTAAGCATAGTTTATACATATTTTAATCATAATAAAACTTTATACAATAATTTTGAAAATTTTAATATAATGTAAATAATATATATATATAAAATCAATATAATTATAACTTATTAAAGTATAAACAAAAATATTTAATATACATATAAACTTAAAAACACTAAAATAATATCTTTATAGTATAAGAGATTGAAAGTCATTTTGAGAAATATTTTGAAAAGATTATTTTAAAAGCAGGATATTTGAAAAACAATTTAAAACAAAATTAGAGAAGGAGAGATAGATCTGAAAAGTTCTATCATGGATTTAATATAAGTTCTATGACTTTATAACTTATCTGGAATATCTTGAGATCTTGAACTCTTCAATACTTATGAGTCTTCATTCTCCAACTCTAGAAACTCTATATCAGCATCTTGAATCTACTCTTGATACTGTACCGCTTGCTTAATCAAAACCTGTCTAATATCTTGCGCTATATACTATATATGACTTAATAAAACATTAGTATATATAATGTCTATAGTTGTTACCATCAAAACCAATACCTAAGATACTAACAATCTTCCCTTTTTTGATGATGACAACTATGTATATAAAACATAATATAACTCCCCCTGGATTACAAAACTCCTCCTTAATCTATGCCTAAATTTTATATATTTCTCCCCCTTTGTCACCAACAAAAATAACCACCTAAAACTATAACTCTAACACAAACTCTTACTCTAACTCTAATTCCCCCTAAATAAAATATTATAGACTAATGACATATAATGATGATGAGAATGATTTATATAAGAACAATAAATGATATTTAAAATGATATAATCATGAAATGCAAATAATGATAAGAATGATACATAAGAAATGATAAATGATAATACAAATCATATATAGTAACCAAACCAATCTATATATTCATTCAATACTACACCATAATCCAATCACATCTTAAAATGTACATATAAGTAAGTAAAACGGATGTTAAATTAAATTAAATATACACACCATAGAACAAAATTAACGAAGACAAGTACCATCCTAACGCGATTTCCTAATGATCGGGATTTGTGAATAGGACAATGAGGATAATGAAGGAAAAAGTTCCCCTTTTGTTCAGTGAGATTTCTATGTCAATCGAAACATACTTTTTCGTCGCACCAAACTTCATCATCTTCCTCCATGTATTCTTCCGCTTCTTCTTCTTCTTCTTCTTCTTCCTCTTCTTCCTCGTCGTTGCCTTGAATGGGGTTATGAATGGTCAAATTTTCAAAATCATCTTCAATAACTATTGGATTCGTAGGATTATCTGACAGATATTTTTGCAAATTGCAAAGAATTCTACTTTGTTTCTCTTCTTCTTTGGACATACGAAGTTGTACAACTTATATTTCAATCAACATCTCTAGAACATTCTTCATTTCTCCTTCCAATTTATAACTTTAGTCATAGTAGTGTTCTAGAAGGGGTCTAAGGTAGGAGAAGTGACGGAAAATAATGAATTCTCTTCTCTAGAATGTATAGGATTAGAGAAGGCTATGGTTTATTTGTTTTAGAAGTTTAAAACAGGTAGAATAACGAGAAATGAAGAAAAAACATCGAAATTTGGTTATTATATAACCACAAATTTGAATTTTAGAGGGAAATTTAAAAAACAAAAATTACCATTATAGTCGACATAGGGGGATAGGATATGTCGACATATATGTTATAATTTTGATTATTTTGTTTTCCTTTATATTTTGTAATTTTTACTTCATTAATTTTATATTTTCGATATAGAACAAATTCTTAACTCTTCTTCTTAACTTAGTAAAAGATGTTTGATTCAGTGGTTTTGTTACTATATCGGCTATTTGATTTTCAGTGTTTATAAATTCAAGTGATATTATTTCTTTGTTTACATTATCTCTTAGAAAATGGTGTCTTATATCAATATGTTTAGTTCTAGCACGATGAGTTGGATTTTTAGATAGATTGATCACACTTGTATTATCATAATATATTGGTGATTTAGTAAAATTTAAACCAAAGTCTGTTAATATTTGTTGCATATAGATAACATGTGAACATGATAATGCTACTGAAATATATTCTGATTCTATTGTAGACAGAGATACAAAGTTTTGCTTCTTACTAAACTAGGAAACCAGAGAGTATCCTAAAAAGTGACAAATTCCACTTATACTTTTTCGGTATAATTTGCAACCAGCATAGTCAACATCACTATATGAAATTATTTCAAAGGAGTTCTTCCTTTGGGTAAAAGAGTCCATAGTCTAATGTGTTGTTTACATACTTTAAAATTCGTTTTAGTGGATTTTAAATGAGTTTCTTTAGGTTGAGATTGATATCTTGCACGGAGACAAACATTATGCACTATATCAGGTATACTAGCAGGTATATAGAGTAGTGATCCAATCATTCCTCAGTATAATTTTTGATCTATATCTTTTGAATTTCTTCTTTATTTAATTTTTCATTAGTTGCCATGGGAGTTGGTTTACCACTGCTATTTGACATATCAAATTTCTAAACTAAGTCTTTAGCATACTTTTCTTGACTAATAAAAATTCCATCACTTAGTTGTTTTATTTGTAATCCTAGAAAATAATAATTTCTCCCATATGACTCATTTTAAATTCCTTAGTCATTATTTCTGAGAATTCCTTATTTAGTTTATCGTTGGTAGATCCAAAAATGATATCATCTACATATATTTGTATTAACTAAATATCATTCTTATCGCATTTTATAAAAATTGTACTGTCTACTTTGCCTATTTCAAAATTTGATTGTAATAGATAGGATTTAAGTTTATCATACCAAGCTTTTGGAGCCTATTTCAGACCATACAAAGCCTTCTTTAATTTGTAAACATGATTAGGTAGTTTTTCATCTTCAAAAAGTCGGGGGTTGTTCTACATATACATCTTCTTTAATAAAACCATTTAAAAATGCACTTTTGATATCCATTTGATATAACTTAAAATTATTATGATTAGAAAACGCAAGTAATCATATGGCTTCTAATCTTACTATGGGTGTAAAGGTTTCATCAAAATCTATTTCTTCTTCTTAACAATAACTTGTGCAACTAATCGAGCTTAATTTATTTCTCATAACCTCTCCTTGTTCATTCGTTTTGTTTCTATATACCCATTCAGTTCCTATTATGGATTTATTCTTAGGTCTTGGGACTAATTCCCATACATCATTTCTTGTAAATTGATTCAATTCCTCTTGCATAGCAAGAATCCATAAACTATCAGTTGGTGCTTCCTTTGGATTTTTAGGTTCAATATTGAAATAAAAGCAACGTTGCTCATTTTATTAAGTTGATTTCTAGTTTTAACAACAGATTCAATATTTCTAAGTATATTTTCTTTAGAATGATCTTTCAAGTATCTTTTTCTTTATTTGGACGTGAATTTTCTGAATTATTATTATTTTCATTTTCGGTAATCTCATTATTACTAATTTCGTTTGGGTTATCAATGTTTTCTTCTTCATCAATACTTGGATTATAAACTTTAAAATTTCCATCAAATGACACATGTAAAGTCTCTTCAATAGTATTTGTTCTAGTATTGAAAACTCTATAAGCTTTACTTCTATTTGAAGATCCAATAAAGATTCCTTTATCCAATTTAGCATCAAATTTATCCGAATTATCTTTAGTATTTAAAATAAAATATTTACTACCAAAAACTATAAAGTATCGTACTTTAGCCTTTAATTATAGAATAATTCATATGGTGTTTTTTTAGTTAATGGTCTTATTAAAATTCTACAACGACCTGCCTTTTTGGACGTTTTAAGCAGACGTACACGTCATACTCAAACCATTCAAAAGGGCAGATTGTTATGGGATAAACAAGAAAAGCAGAGAAAGAAAGAAAACAAATACAGAATCTCGCAGCAGAATGACAAAATATAATAATCAAATAACAGTTCATGTAGCTGTTTTATAAATACATTTGATTATTCTTTTACAACACAAAAATTAGAGTTACATAAACAGGAATAAATAAATAAATGCAGCGGAACAATATAATGCAGTGGAAATACTATAATAGATAATAATAGTACAAAATCTTCGTCTTCATCCTCCAGAAAGCAGTCATCGGAAAACTGACACTACAACAAAACAGCCATTTTACAACGGGCAATGCCCGTTGTAATATGGCTTTCGCAACGGGTATGCGCCCGTTGTATTAGGCCTCATTGTAATAGGTCGACTGTATTTTACAACGGGCAATGAACGTTGTAATAAACCTTTTTACAACGGTCATCGGCCCTTGCAATAGGCTCTATGACAACAATTAACGCCCGTTGTAAAAGACTATAATACAACTGACATAGCCCGTTGTAATACATGATATTGCAAAGGTTTCTGACCGTTGCAAAATAAATGCAAATTTTAAAAAAATTACAGCAGCATCCATGCAGTACATCCATACCAATAATGAATAATTTAACGAGTAATAAATATTATCATAAAACAAACAAAATAATTTCATTTCAAGTGTGTTTGCATTTCATTTACATTTTCACTGTGCACTGTACATTTCTTTATAAAAAATAAAAAAGAACAGTTACAATCACATAAACACTGCGCGCACCACTGCATTACTTCAAAACTGTGCATTACTTCAACACTGCAAATACACTGTGCACACAGCAACTTCCATATCAACATCCCACTTCACCATTCATACATACTACACATCCTTCCTCCATCATCCTTGCTGCCTACCCCCATCGAAACTTGCAGCCCCACTTTATTTCTGCCATCATCACAAAATTCCCTTGCAATACCCTGAACTTCTGCCACTACCAAATACATTACAACTGCTTCCACTTCCAACTTCATCATTGACCTCTGTACAAACTCTACCTCTCCTATCATTCAACCTTCACACCAGAGCTCTGTTGTTAGCACTACCCAAAACTGTCATTGCCTACCCTCTGCACTTCACAAACTCAACAACATACCCATATACACACTGTCTCTTTACAAACATCCTCTACCATAATACAAACTTCCTACAACAACATCCAAACTGCTGCTCTGCATCAAAACCACTTCCTTCCGCAGCCTAAACTTCCATCTACTTCACAGAAATCCACTAAATAACCCCTTTGCTTGCTAGCAAATTGACTGCAACTTCTTCATCACTACTGAACATTTCCTCCCACTACAATCAAAGACTAAGATGATTTAAGACTACTTATTTCAATTTTCAACCTCCGAATTATAGCCTCAAGTCTACGCTTTTTAATTTGCATCTCCAACGCATACTCGCTTCCTCTTTGGCAAAGTGGTGGATCTATCCACTCCAAAAACCCACAACAATTTGATATATTTGCACAAGCAAAAAATCAACGTCCGGCAAAACATATATTCTCAGCGACTTTGGTCACTGCATTGATTCCATAAAAATACACCACTTGTTTGCATGCTTGGGGTTGTGGCGGTTCGGAAATCGACAAGGTATCCAAGGACAGGATTTCATGATGTTGTGGTGGTCCTAAGTTTGGTAAGGGATCGGGTTCAAAATCCTCCCACCACGGATCAAGTTCTTCAGAACTCGAACTAGTTGTATTCGGCCATTCAATTTCGTACCTACCCATCTTTTTAGTTAATACTAAAAAATAATGAGGTTAAAATTGTATATAATATAATCAGGGCCGGTTCTAGCCTATGGGTTGCCTTAGGCAAGCACAAATTTGGTTGCCATTTACATAAGAATGTAAAATAAAAAATGATGTACTATTGAATATTTTTCATTAACTTCACATAATAACAAAGTTCATCCAAAATACATATTTCAAAAATTCTTCCAATTAGATGAAACAAGTGAAGCTTTAACACCGTATATAAATTATAAGAACATACTTCATTTTGATGCTCTAATGCTCATAATAAAAATATGAACCATTGAATTTAACAAAAATAAATTCAAAAATCTTTTTTTATCTCCAATAAATTGCAACTGAAAAGTAGTTTGGTAGAGGGGAGGCGATTGAGGAGCAGTGCTGGCTATTGAATTTGGTTGCAGAGATGGTTTAAAGGAGGAGTTGTAATGTAATGTGATGGAGTTTGTAGCAGCCGGTTGGGTTAGAGGTAATGGTGAAGTTTGTGATGGTGATGCTTGGTTGATGGCAATGGGAGGAGGCAGGTTGAAATGATTGGCAGAGTTGTTGAATTTTGAAGGTGGCAGTGAGAAGTATTTGCAAGTAGGAAGTAGTTGCAGGCAGTGGTGACGGAACCAGGGGGTATTTGGCATAAGTGAGTAGTTGTATGATGGTTGATGGTTTGTGGTCAAGTATGTTGCAGGTGATGATAGTGAGTGGTTGCAGATTTCAACTGTGGTTGGTTTCAAGTGAATGGTTACAGGAGTGATAGATGTAGTGTGTTCAATGGGATGGTAGATGAAATGGGATTACTGCTTGTAGTGGGTGATGGCTGTGATGAGGAAGGCGGTGAGGAGGTGGTGACTGTTTGATTGAGGCACTGTGGTGTTGTGTTGTGATATGAGGGTAGTTTAAGTTGTAGGGGGGTGGTTGTAGTTGAACTGATGAGGTAGTGGCAGTGAGGGTTTGGAGGAGGTAGGTTGTAAGTTGTTTGTAATGACAAAAATATGATGTTGAAAATAGAGAATGCAATGAACAGAAAAGGTAAAAAGAAAAATTCAATTTCAATGCAATTTTTTTATAAAGGCGGTACAAATGAAAAACTGAAAAGAAATGCACAATAAACACAAGTGAAAGCAAATGCAATTTTTTTTAAATGACAGTGCAAATGTACATATATGTACACAAGAACAAGACTGCATCAAGTAACCAAGTCAAGTAGGCTGTACATATATGTATGCAATTCGAAGCAGTAAAACTCCAATGCAGACCAGTGAACATCAAGTGGCCAAAGGAACAAGCCAGTGTGACAGCAATGCATATAGACCAGAGGGCATAGAGATGACACTGATGTACACATATAAAACCGTGGACAATGCAATGTACAAGTGCATGAACTTCTATTTGATCAAGTCAGAATAATACAGTTGCAAAAAATCAAGTGTAGTCCAAACATCAGACCATATATGTACATAAAAATCTCGGAGTGAATAAATGTACAAAACATCACATTATCAATATCAAGTGACCAAAAGCAAAGTCATAAATTCACACAGCAGAATCAAAATGGCCAAAGTCACCAGCTAAATCAAAGTCGAAACAATGACATGTGACAGCAGTGCAGTGAAACTAAAATTGTGTATTTTTTTAGATTCGAAATAGTGTATTTTTGTTCAATCTTTCATTAGTGACACTTTAGCTAGGGAAGTGAATGTTTTCTGTTATTATTTGTATTTAGCTGCTATCTTCTGCCAAATAGTCTGTTTAATATATTGTTTCTGTGGATCGAGTCAATTGAAAAGAGACGCCAAACGTAGCTAAGATCGCAATCTTTTTTGTTTGTCTGACTGCTAGTAGTATAAAATTCGACTGCTGATTAATTTGTCTAACTTCCATTCAAAAGAATATAATTATAAAAAGATTGCACAACATTTGGATCAAATTCAGAAAACATTTTTGTTTTATGTGGAGACTGAGTGAAGAAATAGGTGCCTATTTCTAGGCTCATGTTTAAACGATCATTATCCTTTGTAGACTTGTAAAAAGCTTATAATATCACAAGTTGCATTTCTTTGTTGAAGGAGCAATTTGATAAATATTACAAATTTCTTATACGTTATTGCGATTCTCGCTGTAAATGGAGATGTCCCTTGCTGAAGCTAAGAACACTTTTGTACAATATATGAATTGACAAACACATGTATCTTTAAAAAAAGAGGCTTTGGTTTTAGGCACCAATGACAGTGCAACAATTCATGTAAAATGAGAATGGAAAAATTAATTTGTCTCAATAAATTCGGCAAACATAGGTTTCCTAGGCAAATTATTCTCTTTGCATCCGAGTATGGAATTCATCATCTGATTTATTTATTTTCCAATACATAATTTCATTTTGTCAGCATAATTGGTTTTGGTTTCTTTTCTTTGTTCGCTGAAATTGGTAGATGGTTTTGTTCTTAATAGCAATAACATATGAATTCACTGGCTGATGAAGAACAACCAGGTGCAGCCCTCACCCGAAGAATTAAGAGAATGAAATGTACAAAACATCATCGGCACAATAATTCATTCGAGTACAAGCAAAAAGGGAATAATCATTCAACTCGAATCAGGATCGACTTCAACGTATCAACCAGTAAAGCAAAAAGAATAATTCATATACCACTGTAGACGAACTCGATCCAAATTGGAGAAGCCGTGTGCTAAAAGAAGAGAGCATCGATTGACAAAGGAAGCACGTAAATCATCATTCTATCGAGCAATTGAAGACGGCAGCTTCAATTTTTTCCAAAGCCCTAATTTCGAGCAAAGAGGAACGAGCGGCCAACACTTTTACAGAGCAAAGTACGTAGAGGAACGAAATAAAAGAAATAAAGGCCGGCTTGTTTTTTTAATTGAATACTAGGGTTTTGGTTGGCACCTATTACAATGGACGTTTTTAGCTCGTTGTAAAATTGGCACCTATAATTTTTCCGGAATGGACCGTTGTAATAGCCTTCTATTACAACGGGCAACCAATGTCCGTTGTAAAAAGGGCGTTGTATATGGCATCTTTTACAACGGGCCTGAATGGACCGTTGTAATAGCCTTCTATTACAACGGGCAACCAAAGCCCGTTGTAAAAAAAGCGTTGTAATATGGTATTTTTGTTGTAGTGTGAAAAGCTCAGGCTGACCCGAGCGAATTGAAAAGACAAAACACTCGAGTTAGAACTAAAAGATCTTATGTAAGTTAAAGCAATGGTAAATAAATACGAGTGGAACGGCATCAAAGATGTTTACGACGTTTGACATCTCCTATCTAGTGTCTAACGTGGGTGCAGTAACTTAAAAGATGTTCGGGATTTACATCTCCTAAGGATCCGTTAAACTATCTACTATGTAGTACAATACGCTATTATAATATGTCTACAGTAAAGTAAAGTATTAAAATAGCGTTAAGGCGTTATCCATATCCCCCTTAACATATTTTTATATATTCTCATAGTCTATACAGTACCGTAACTACTCCGTAAACTGGAGGCTATTAGAGGGCACTCCATAGGTATGGTACAAACCAAACTCGTAGAAGGCGTGATATGGCATGTGAACACGACACTCGAGGCAATGTCAGGGTAGATATACCAATTGCACTCCCGGACTGGTGGTAACGCATAGCAGCTACTACCGCCCACCTCGAAACACACTCCCAAATCAAAATCAAGGGTGGCCACCAAATCAATCACAAATTCAGAATATAGTATCGAAGAAATGTGTCTGATCGAAGGAATGACCTCACTTGGCCCGGTATAGCTCCTGTTTTAGCCACATCAAGCTGACTCACGGGAGTCAGGATCACGTAAATACCTCATACAGAATCGTTTGCCAAACCATCCTACTTCATTTTCGGAATCTCCACCACGTACACAGTTGTTAAAGTGGTTTTCGGTATTGGCAGAGAGTATGACAATATCCAATCTCGGTCTCTTTAACAACCAAACATTTATTTCACATCGGATGGTTCTTTTACATTTCAAAAGTCAATTCAGAATTGATATCAAAATATCATATTCTCAAAACCATATCATTTCTGAAATCATATTTACTTTTGAAATGATCAATAAGATAGGTTAATTAAATCCTCATTCCAAAACCATCATATTTACTCAATTATGTCATTTCATAAAAGGGTTCAATTCCAAATTCCAAATTTAGGTTGTATCATCATCAAGGATTTAAATATAAATACTTTAACTTTACACAGTTTGGATTTTTTTGAAAATAGTTTGGGTAATTATAAATAGTTTATATAGTTTTTTTTAAATAGTTTTAAATAGATTTAAAGTAGTTTAAATAGTAAAATAGTTTAAATAGACTTAAATTTGATTTAATTAGTTTTAAAAATGATTTAAATAGATTAAATAGATTTTAAATTATATTAAGTAGATTTTACATAGACTAAATAAATTTAAAATAGATTAAATAGATTTAAATTATATTAAATGGATTTAAAATAGATTAAATAAATTTAATTAGTTTAAAATAGGTAAAATAGGTTAAATTGGATTAAATAGGTTGTAACAGATTAAAATAACTTAAAATAGTTTAAATTGATTAAAATGGTCAATTTAATTAAATTAGTTTAAATAGATTTCAAAGTTATATCCAAACATTTCAATAACTCAATTCCAATAAATTCTTTATATTTGACACTTCAACTTTGAAATTACAATTTAAATTCTTTGAGCAATTCACTAAACCAATTCCAATTTCAACATTTAACACTTGGATTATCGAACATAATTCAGTTTATATAAACCAATTCCTATTTCAAAATGCCAGTTAACTGAATTCAAAATTTAAAGAATTAAAAATCATTTAATTTAACCAATCCGGTATCCGTATATAATTTTCTACCCTATGGTCAAGTGATACAGTTATTTATCATTTCAATCCGCGATTTACAATTTTACGGTTATATATCATTTCAAACCGCAATCCCAAATTAAATAAAAATCCATAAATCGCTCGAGTCTATCATTTCAACCCATAACGATTTTTCCCTAATCTATAAATCGTTCGGGTATGTATCATTTCAACCCATAGGGAACTTGCAATATTATAACAATATAAAATACAACATCCAGTCATCCAATATTAACATTCAATCATCCATCACAATCATCATCTAAATCAATCAATAAATATCAATAGATAACTGATCATCAATAACAGGTATTAATCTGGCAATTAAATTCAATATTTAAATTAAACGATGATTAAAGGTAATAAAGGTCAAATTTAAATAGAATGACAATTTAAACATACCAAACATCAATCAATAAATTTCAAATCACATCATAAATTTAATTTAACTAACATAAGATAGTTTAGTAATTGTGAGTGGGTTAAAACACTCACCTTTTGAATTCAAATCGAATTGAAATCCAATTTAAGGCCTAAAATTCAACGGTCTCAGAATTCGTCCAAACCAGCGTCAAAATGTATAAAATTCTGATACGATCCCAGTGGAACAAACCGCGCGTGAATCGGACCTCGTATGTAAAAGTTATGTCGATTAGAGCATTTTAAAGTTAAAATAAAATAAAATAAAATAATAAAACAAAACCCATATGTCTCAGCCACGTCAGCATCCCTACCTCTTCACGCGTTTGAACAGTTCCCAGGCTCTACCCTACCCACGCCCTGTTATCTCGATCAAAACTACACAGGCGCCGCCGCCACCAAGGCTTTGACCCACGTACGCGCCCGACCTCGCCAACCTCGCCGCCATTGGTCGCACGTCCCCTAACCCTTCGCGACGTCACGCCAAGTCGCCGAACAACGCATCCATATGCAGCAACCGCCATGAATTTCAAACCTTATTGAATTTTTGGCAACGATCCAGCCGTCGAACCTCCAAGCGAACACCACCGATGCACTCGCCATGACCCTCTCCACAACCCCGCATCAGTGATTTGACGATCAGTCGAAGTTGATCGACGATCGATGAACGGCCAAGAATTATTACTCGACTTCCGGACATACAGAAACCCAAATCAAAAAACAGACTATAGATTTAGCTTGCGCTCATCGAGAACTTCAAATCGATATATAATTTGATTTATTTTGAGGAGTTTAAATTTTCGATTTGATTTTGATTTGCAATTGAATTTGGAATTGGTTTTGGTTTGTTTGCCAATGGAAAGAGAGAAGCAGATAGAATTATACGTACAAACAAATGGAATAAGAAATAGTTAGGGTTTATAACGGGCTATATATAGGCAGATCAGAAACAGAAATGAATGGACTAGATTGATTTGAAAGTTGAATGATCAACGACCCGAAAAGCCCGTTTCGTTCCCGAAACGAAAATAGGTCATCCCATATATCAAAATAGATGTTTTTAATATTTTTAAACTCAATGGAACAGATTTCAAGCCCTAATTCCATCGTATGAAGAAGTTAGCTTAAAATCGGCTTATTTCAAATTGATTTCAATTGAATTGATTTCTACGCGATTCGAGTCCGTACGATCGAACGACAGGTCCGATCACTACGAAACTTGAAATCCTACAATAATTCACCATTACAGATCCGATGAAACTAGTTTCGTCGAAATCCGAGTCAGTGGCCAAAATGGTTATTTTCACGTTAATTAAATAAATTATTATTAAATTAATTAAATCACTTTTAATTTCAAAATTTATAACTAACAATTTTTATCATTTTTGATTACTTGGATATTTACAATAGTTTAAAACAAATTTACATATCAATTCAGTGTTAAATATTACACTAATTACAGTGTTCAATTTCAACTTTAATTAAATCCAATTAATATAATTTAATTCCAATAAATTTATTTAATTTGGTTTCGATCTTTAATTCAATCAATTATTACTCTACATACATAATTAACATTGTTTTATATTTTATTACATTAATATTATCTAATTTCCACCTTTTATTTGTATTATTTACTATATTTCAATTATATTGATTTTTTGTCAATTTTACACATTAATTATAATTTAAAATCCCAATTAATTTATTTATCTTGAATCCACTTTTTTATTAAATCAATTATTACCTTATGAATATAATTAACATTTCTATTCCTTTTATTACATTCACAATTTACAGTTATTGTCTTAACTCACATTAGTGTAACATTTATTTACATTTATTTGTAATTTATTAAATGAATTGGTAACAACTAGCAATTGTCACCTTTCCTACATTTAATAACACTTGTAAGTATATTATTTACAATAAATGTTATAACAACTTGCACTATACTAATTCTATTCAATTTCAATTTATTACACATTATTTCATTAATTAAAACAACATTCAAATTATCAATTGCTCTTTTAATCCAATTATCCATTAATACATAAATTACTATAATTTATTTACAAACTATACCAATTTTAACACTTTTTAATCCTTTTAATTAATTGGAATTACATTTAAAGCAGTTATCAATTACTTTAAATTAATACTATTACACTTTAATCCAATTACATTCTTATTATTTAATCCTAAAATTTTATTTCTTCCAATATTAAATTACAAAACTTAATTAAATTAATCATTTTTAATTTTTGAAAATTACGATTCGTTACAAATTCTATTTAATATATAACATGCAGTACCAACTGCTTCAGCCCAAAGAATTATAGATAAATTACTATCATTAGCATAGTTCTAGCGCACTCTTGAATCGTTCTATTTTTATGTTCTACCACTCTATTTTGTTGTGGCGTTCTTGGAAATGAAAAATTAGGAGTTATACCTTTCTTATTAAAGAAATTCTCAAAATTTTCATTTTCACCACCGTGATCACTATGAATAGTTTTAATTTACTATTCATTTGATTTTGAATTTGTTTAACAATGATTTTAAACATTTCAAAAGCATCACTTTTAAGTTTTAAGAAAATCAACTAGGTAAACCTAGAATAATCATCTATGACTACAAATACATATCTACGGTGATTTATAGATTGTATCTGCGAGGGACCAAAAAGATCTAAGTGAAGAAGTTCAAAGGGTTGAGAGGTAGAAATATATCTTTTGATTTAAAAGAACTCTTTCTATGTTTTTCTAATTGACATGCATCGCATAAATTATTAAACCTAAAATTCATTTTGGGAAGACCTCTAACTAGTGCATTTGTAGCAATTTTCGATATTAGTTAGAAATTCAATGACCAAATCTTTTATGCCAAATCCAAGGATCACTTGATTCGGCCAAAACACACAAATTATCATTTGAGATTTTCATACTTAATATATAGATGTTTCGTTTCCTAATACCTTCAAAGATAATGTTTGACTCATTATCTACAATGTGACATTTATCTTTTACGAATTTAATTTTGAAACCCTTATCACACAATTGACTAATACTCAACAAATTATGCTTTAAATTCCTAACTAACAAAACATTAGAAATAGTAGGAGTTTTAGAATTACCGACATTGTCGATGCCAATCACATATCCTTTAGAGTTGTCTCAAAAATTTACTGATCCACCGTTTTTGTAAACTATATCTTCTAAAATTCTGGATTTCCAATCATGTGTCTTGAGCATCTACTATCCAATATCTATTTTTCCTTTTTGATCTGTAGAGTTTGATCATTAGTTATATGTTCATCAAAAGCCATGTAACACATCTTTTCCTGCATTTTATAACTTTTCAAAAGATTGCGTGATTTTTTATAATGAATAGATGTAAAATTTTAAAACTTATGATAATTTTGCAAATTATCTTTTCGAGAATAGTGTTAAAAATATTATCAAAAGTTGCGATTGAAACTTTTTCAAAAATAAAATTATGAATACTTTGAAAACTAATGCTCTGATACCAAATGCGAGTCAGCGGAATAGGAATTTTAAGGCTAAATTAACACTAGAGGGGGGTGAATAGTGTTTTGTGGATTATATGAATATTTGTCAAATTCTTTAAGATTCTACTTAGAATGATGTAATTAACAATCACATAATCAAAGTGCAGATAAAAGTAAATGCAGTAAAAGTAAAAAAGAAAGAACACACCAGGATTTTATACTGGTTTGGAGTTACCCTACATCCAGTCCCACACATTTCCTTGTACGGATTTCTTTTCAATTGGTAAATGCAAATACAATCTCGATTTCAAGGCTACGAGACACACCCTCCAGAATACCGACCTTTGGGTAAAGTCACTTGATTTCTAGGCTACAAGCACATCCACTAGATTTATGGGCTACTAAGCACACCCAATTGATTTTACGGGCTACAATCACATCCATAAGTATAGCAGTATGATTTGATAGAGTTTTACAGACAGATCTTTGATCTTGATTACAATTGATCCTATAAGTCTTGAATAGCACTTTGATCTTGGTTTGAGTGAAAGAGATGAGTGAAGTCAGAGAGTAGATGAAGGAGAATCAAACTGGTGATAATTGAATTTGATTCTGGCTGAATTTCGGCATAGTTTGGGTATATTTTGATTTAGAAAATGATTGAGTGGAAGGAGGAGAGATGAATAAGAAAACAATGATAAAAAATTTGTTTTAAAGTCTGGCATTTATAGAGGAACAACGGTCATATCCATTCATGAAGAGATATGACGAAAAGACACTTCTTTTGAAATTTAAATTTTGAAAAAAATAACCACTATGTTTATATACATACATAGAGTATGTCGACATACTCTTTTTAAAATTTTAAAATACTTCATAACGTTATTTGAAAACTCATCATTTTGTAAAATAGTTTGATACTTTGTAAAATCATTTAAGTATATTTTATACTTATTTTAATCATAATAAAACTTAATATAATAATTTTGAAAATTTTAATATAATGTAAATAAAATTTATAAAAAATCAATATAATTATAACTTATTAAAGTATAAACAAAAATTCAATATATATATATAAACTTAAAAACACTAAAATAATATCTTACAAGTATAAGAGATTGAAAATCATTTTGAGAAATATTTTGAAAAGATTATTTTAAAACCTGGATAATTGTAAAACAATTTAAAACAAAATTAGATAAGGAAAGAGAGACCAGGAAAGTGTTATCAAGGTTTTAACATAAATTCTATGACTCTATAACTAATCTATAATATCTTGTAATCTTGAACTCTTCAGTACTCATGAGTCTTCATTCTCCAACTCTTGAAATTCTATATCAGCATTCTGAATCAACCCTTGATACTATACAGTCTTTGTAATCATTACTTATCTAATATCCTGCACTATATACTATATATTACTTGATAAAACATTAATATTTTTATTTTATATAATTTCTATAGTTGCTATCACCAAAACCAATACCCAAGGTACTAACAAATGGTTGGAAATGGTACAAATAAAAGAGGTATGTAACAAAACTATTTAAAAAATTCTTACATTATTATAATTAAGTCATAAACTATGTAGTAGCATAATACTGTGTGCTGCTAAATACCATTTTCATATAGCCATTCATAAGCAGTGGTTATATGTAACAAGATGCTTATATAATTTATGGCCTTTTTAAATATATTTTGTATTTATTGTTTTGTTTGAAAAAAAATATTTTGAAAAAAAATAGTTTAACAAAATGAACTATGATAAAGGTACTCATTAGTAGCATTATGCAGTAGTTGTATAGATGCTTATATTGAATATAAATGTAGTTTCATATGTTCATTAGCTGTGACAAGATAAAAATTGTTTCATTTAAAATACCAGGGTCTTATATAAATAGAAAATGCTACTATACAGCGGCTATGACATAAAATGCTACTAAGAAATTGGTTGGAAGCTCAAAAAAGTGGCATGTGCATGTATATCACTTGGTTGATTTTTGTACACAACACCATATAAATTTATCTACATAACATTTTTACCACCATTATTCATCTAGATGAATAACTTTTTTCTGCATATGGGTCTATTTTTATTTTTTAGAATATACATGCATATCATTTGGTTAAAAAGTTAGAACAAGAAGGAAAAACAACCTACTTCCTATGGTGCCAACTACTGTGCTTTTATATATATTTTGATTTTAAACTTTTAGTAGGGACCATAACGTTTTTCTAAGACCTAACATTATAATGTTCATTTTACTAACTTGTCCTCTTATGGCTCTATATTTTTGTTCGAATGTAGTTTCATATGTGCATTACCTATGACATTAGAAATTGTTTCATTTAAAATACCAGATGCTCGATACAAAATGGTATCGTACTGTAGTTGTGATGTAAAAGCTGAAAATATTTTTTATGTAGTTAAAATAATAGAAGTATTGTTTTATTATTTACTGTATAGATATGGTTGCAATATTTTATTCAATTGTACTGGTTATTATAAAAAAGCATACTATTTTAATATTTACTGATGATGTTTAGTGTCACTAACTTGCTCAATCATATATAAAATAATACTATTTAATATAAAATCATATAATTTCTTAATTGATGACCATTTAGTATCTAAAAATTAATGTTTGCTATTGCTAGTGTAGACCAATGATTGGCATGTTTTAAAATATGAATTATAAGAGCATAATTATGCAATGACAATGATAATGGCAATGACGATAAGTAAAAAGTAAAAATTCTTATACAGAAAATATTCATTAAATTAACACATAATTTTAGCTACTCTCTTTATTCAATAGAAAGAAATTGTCTTTGATATGTCAAATGTTGTAAGAGATTTAGTTGAGCCATTTCTTGAAGAAATTGTAAGGGATAAATATACAAAAACAATTTTTTCCCTCTACATTGTGAGAGCCACTGGACATTAGTAACCCCCACATACCCTGACATGCAATGGTCTCACATTGATTCATACTGACCAAGAAGATCAAATGCAACTTCAATTCTAGTCTTAAAGTAGCCATATAATTGGTAATTATTTTTCTCAAAAAGTAAAACTAATATTATTGTAACCAAATGAACATATATTGATTTTTAACCATTTTATCTTTAAAAAGGGACAAAAGATGAAGAATTTTGTAACAAAAATGGAGAGCAAACAATATTGAAGACATGACAGTGAAGAAGGATGCCATGCACCAGATTATATGTAACACCTCGAAAATTTTCATAATAAATTAAAATACAAATTAGGATAAAAAAATAAGTTTACATAAGAGGGAAAAATAGTAAATTTCCACAAATGTTGGAATTGGATCACGAAACCTATTCCGTTGCGTCTGGAATGCCATTTACAATTAGGAAACATATTATAACTTGTTAAATTTGATAGAATGTGTCATAATTAGCGGAAACTATACCCAATGCTTTTCTGTAAATATTAATTTCAAAATTTAACCTGATAGCTCTGATTTTCAACTATAAATATAGATCTAACCCTCACTCCTCTCCATTCCAAACCATAGTCCCCGCCTCTCTAGTTATGTACGTTCTTTCCTTCTTTTTCCTCCTCAAAGTTCTGAATTCAAACATCATTTTATGTTCTTTCTCTAAATTTCTAAATCAAAGGTAAAAGAAGATAAATCAAATTAAAAGGATGAGGGGAAGAGAGTCAAATCGAAAGAGGAAGAGAGGGAGAAGAGCAAAAAAGAATCAAGGAATAGAGGAAGGGAGACACTAATTCGAATAGGAAAAGGTTGAACAACCCTTCAAGGTGAGTGGATTTAACTGTGAAATGCTTTTGTTGTAGATTAGTAGTTAATCTTCAATTATATACCGGTTACAATTAAAAATATGATTTTTTAACCTTGAATCAATGCTTTTAATTAAAAATACATACAAAATGGAAGAATTGGAAAACCTTAAGTAATGAATTGGTAAAGATAATTATTATATCTTAGGAGGGAATGGTAAATTGGATTGAATATACTCCTAATTCTGTATATCTGATTTTGCACTACAAGTTTGGGTTGATTTTGATAAATAAAAAGCAAATGAATAAATTATTTTGGATTTACCTAAACTTTAATCATATTTACTTTAAATATATGTAAATAATCGATTGAATTATATGTACATAAGTGACTAAAATACTATATACAATTGCAGGGATAAACTACTTGGAGTTGTGTTTAAAAAAATGGAAACCATAGCCGAACACTTCTTAAAAATAAAATATAACACGTATACTTGAATCCACAAAGAAGACGAACAAAATGAATCAGTTAGCAGACCTGAAAACATTGATTCAGTGTATGAATTTATAATTAGACGTCTGAATTTCATGAAACACAAAACAGAAAGGAATCGGTTCAAAATTGACTAGATTTAAACGTTTGAACCCCACTCAGACGTCTGGAATCTATGTCAGACGTCTGGAATCTATGTCAGACGTCTGGAATCTATGTCAGACGTCTGGAATCTATGTCAGACGTCTAAATGCTTGTAACAAATTTTTGTACATGGGACCAGACATCTGAATTAAAATTCAAACTTTTGAATTACAACAGCAAGCCTAGGTTGAACTTGAACCTAGTACATGTTAAGTAAGATGGATCGAGGTAACCTGTTCCCACTTCCTTATCTTTTAGGGGTTCATGTAGCTGAATGAAGTAGTGCAACACGCTAGAAGAGTATCACACTTGGTTACATTATAGGTCTCACTTCATGATGTTGTTAAACATGACACTCAATGAGGTGATCGATCACATCGTAGTAAGAAGCTCTTATCATTTGTAGCCAAGTTCCAATCACCTATTGGTGAAAGCGGAAAAGAGTAGGCGGAGAAATCCGACATAATAAGATCTGTTAATTCTATAGAAGAGTTAAAGGGTTAATTCATTCCTTATTACTACTTGTGTAATGGTGTAAAGCCTAGGACACAAACAATAATAAGGAGGTTACTTAATGCTTAAGTGACAAGCTATTATTGGGATTGCTAACTCAAAAGATTTTTTGGGTTTATTAACCTGAATGTGTGGCCATAGCATTGTAAGGTATACTCGGTTAGGTGCAACTCAACGTATCATTGAGAATGTTAACTCAATATATAATAAGCGGTTAACATTGAGACCATAAACTATAGATGTTTCTAAGGATTATTCAGTTTCGGTGTATCCCACTTATGAGTGGAAACCCTTAGAAATAATAACCGGATTTAAGCGTAATAGGGATAATTAACCCATAATGTTAAGGTAACTAATTTCATATACGTACATTGGACACGCATACTAAAGAACAACACTAAGCATAGGTTATAACCGAATATGGTTACTTGTCAACACCATACCACTAGCGATATAATTCACTCACCAGACCTTGTCCGACCCCTCCATTTTTCCCTCTTATAATCCACCATAGATGGTCAAAGCAGTAAGCGAAGTAAGCAAGGTAGGGTGCATGGAGGGGGTGATTAAGTGCTCCAAAGATATATTTATTTTTAGTTCATATACTTTATATTATATTATCAGTTAGACACTTACATCTTATTGTCATTGAAGACATTATTTTTCAACTTTTGTATTGACCACATCTATGTTGAGACTACGGTCTCATTTGACTATTTTCACTACTTATATTTTATTTCCTTCCTCTATAAGATCTAAAAGTGTAGAATATTTAAAGATTTATACTAATCTTTGTATCATGTAACTACAAAAATTGTATGATTCATGCTTTTTGGCATGACTCGAGTACAAAAGTCACTTTAAGGCATGGATTGGTGTGTCCGAAGGCACTAATCGTTACATTATATGTGCATAACAAGGGGAAGATACATAAGAAATTTTTACTTATTTTATGATATGCACAATAAATATATGATAATATTTTGTCATACATCTCAGAACTTTATTAGTTGTCATACAAGAAGAATAATTAAATTCAAAAATTTATTTAATTCAAAGTTAATGATAGTTTAATTATTTCAATCATTCACAAATTTTTAACTTTTTCATACGAGGTTGGAATTGAACGCGACGAATTGCATTGCGATCGTATCAGCGAGTACTTCGATATGGAGTTAGATTGGATGGATGGAGCTTGTAGAAAATTGGGTTAAAATCGAATGTTCGTTCAATTTTAATTCAAAACCGAAGCGTTTTGACGAAACTGGAATCAATGAGAGTTAATCTCACCTTTTTGGTTAACCAGAATATTATATAGTCAATAAAATTATTTATTGGATGCATGCATATTTTATTGTTGATTATTATTGATTGTTTGGACAATTTACTAATTTATGTTGTTGGTTTGGATATATTCACGCCCCTGGAGTGGATGAGACTCTATTACGTTCCCGTATAAGAGTCGATGACCCTTTGTATACGATCTCGACCCGAAGCGGTTGATTATTATATTACTTGATTATATACTGGATGTGATGTAGGGAAACAGGTTGGAAGAATCCAACTAGATTCCTCACACTATTGATTTTATTTTTATATAATTTGATATATGATATGTTGGATGCTATATTTGGTGACATGAATATGATTTTGCTTATTTAGTGCTTTATTAGCATTGGGCCTTATTTTTGGTATTTTAAAATAGATTTGATTTTAAAAGGGATTTCAAAATGATTTTTGTAATAATACGTGCTTAGTAACTATCCTTGAATAATTTATAGAAGGAATTTATTCAAAGTAAATAAAAAGTATGATTTTTAGAGATTTTAAATTAATGGGTTTTAAAATATTTTAAATAGAGATTTTTGAAGTGTGGATAAAGATTTTTAAATCTAAAAATAAGTCTGTCATTTATAATAAGTGAATTTGGATTTAAAAAAGATAGAAATAATATAGTATATTTATTTATTAACAGTTTTATATAAAATGATGTGTGTGTGTGTGTATAAACATCAAGATTTATTTATGAATGCGGAATTTATAAATGTGATAATATATATAAATGATATTTTACAAATGAAGTGAAGATTTGTAAAATCGTATTTTTGCTAATAAAAGCATGGATCTATAAACGGTGTTTACAAATAAAGAAAATCTTTATCATTGGATAAATTAGGAAGTAAATCATAAATTGTTGATTTATAATAAGATGCGGAAAGTTGCTTTAGAATAATAGTTGATTATATTTTTGGAAATTGATGGTGGGAGAAAAATTTGGGAATGTTAAACGATATTTTATAAATAGAAAAGAATTTATAAAAGAGATTTATCCATATAGTGGCAACGTTAAAAATGGATGGTGGTTGATGTTTTAAGTGGGATTTACGAATAAGTGAGATTTATAAAGGGAATAGAATTATAAATGGAGTTCGTAAATAAAGGGGATTTTATAAAAAGGAAGTTGTATAAAATAGGAGGAGATTTATAAAACATAGTTATAAATAGGGAAATGGTTATGTTGAAATGTATGTGTGGATTTTTATCAAAAAAATATATTTATGTTATAAATGTTGTGTATTTGTAGTAAAATTGTTTTAAAGTTATTTATCAATACTTTTAACATTTTGAAAAGTTAATGATTTAATTTATTATTATGGTTTGAAATTAATTATAATTATTTATCAAAAAAATGTTTTGGAATTATTAACTATTATTATTTATAATGTTATTATTAATAATTATTATTATATAATAGTGTTTTGAAGTAACAAATTATTTATTTAATTATAAATGTTTTCGAGATTTATATACAGAGATTTATAAATGGTTTTCAAGGATCTATAAGATTGTTTTATAATGGATTTTTAAAGATTTATAAAAGAGTTCGAAATTGCCCTTAGATATTTATAAAGGGATTTTATAGATTTATAAAAGGAGTTTTATAAATAGTTTACGGAATTATAATGAGTTTGTAAAGGAGTTTTAGAAATGTATGAAAAGAAATCTTAAGTGATTGGAATTTATGAAAGAGATTTTAAATGATTCCCTGAGATTTATAAAATAGTTTATAAATGGTTTTATAAATTTATAATGGAGTTTATAAATGATTTAGAATTGTATAAAAAGGAAATCTTCCTCGGTGTTTGGTGAATATGCTTATGTCGTTGAGATAAGTATATGAATATTTTTCCAAGTATTGAAATCTAAGGATTTGTGGATATATATATATATATATCTTTGTAAAATAATTTTGCTACAATATTTACAGAATGAAATTAATAAATGAAAAGATTTATTAAAAGAGGCTAGTGATTGCTTATGTGCATAACTAATGTTGGTTTTCCCAATGGAATTAAATCCCTGATTAAATGTTTGTTATTCGATAGTTAATAACTGGTTATCGAACTTGACCCAAAACATAACTTTGGAAATATCTAAGAGAAACACGTGGGTTATATGGCACAGTCATCTCCGATGATGCTATACTGTGCATATAAATCTCGTTTCGTTCTCCTAGGACAATGATAAGGAAACCCGTCCACTGACGGTTAGGGGGTGATCTCCACTCTTATTATTGACTGTTTATTTCCTAAAGAACCGGGGTTGAGTTACCGAAAACTATTGAATGTTGTATCGAACAGATCGGGATCGAATAAGTTATCCAAAATCCACTTTGATCCAATTCAAGCATTCAAAGTGAAGACATCTTGAAGATGATGGAATTGAAGACGGAGTTCCCATGCATTTCGTTCGGTCCCAAAACGAACTTGTATGGATGAATGCTGGTATTGTAGTGTTTCCTGAAGGGCAGTGTTAGCATTTTAAGTGGGAAGTGCTATGTAAAGGTAAATGTAGCCTCGAGCCTCATCAACCAGGAAATGACAAAAATTGGGAATGCAGCAGGGCCAAGTGGGTCGCTCCCAACTAGGGTATGGTCATTCCAAATCAATATCGGTATTGTCTCTCATTTGTACACTTCGAGGCCCATTAACGGAGGGTGATCATATTCGGTACTACTAGTCGAGTGGTAGACCAGTCCTATGTGGCAGGGGTATAAGATTTTCTTGTCAGACCCTGGTGCATTTTATCTAGAGATGTACCTTCGGAAGGCAGCCCATTACCTTGTCATTGTATGGGATCCATTCTCCCGCATGAGCCTTTACGATTTTAGTTGTATACCTATTATGCTGGAAATTAATTAATGTAACAGTTTTGGCTATGATTAATCGGTATTTGTATCTTAGACACTATTATAATATTAAAGAATTTCATATCAAATGTTTTGGTTATCGTAAGGTAAAAACCCGTCCGTGTTTATGTGTGGAGTGGTCTTACGAGATACTTTTGATTTTCAAAGATTTTCTATAACTTTAAAATCCAATTGGGTGTGTTTTTCTCACGCCTGTTTTCTAGACTGACTCGGGTATTATTCTATTATAATGCTCGGGTCTGTTCGAGCATACTTACAGATTTCTTTGGATGCATTGGAGCTCAAGAGATGAGTTGGAGATCTTCATGTCGTATTCATGTATATGTTTATTTCCACTACTTTATTGTTGAAATCATTAGCATTTGTGAGGATAAGTTATTATAACTGTCCAGGTTGATGATTATGATTTGTTGTTGTACTCTGTTGGATGTATATATATAATAGTTTCTCTTTTGTAAAGATCAATATTATATATTATATTGTTCCGCTTCGATTGTGAGATTCTATGTTGTTTTTAGTTTCTTCTTCTTTCTTCTCTTCTCTTCTTCTTTCCTCTTCCTTTCCCATAACTATTCATCTTTCTGTTCGATTTGGGTAGGACATGTGTGGTTTATTGTCAACTTGGATTGTGCAGATTGGCGGGTTGTTGTAGCTTGGTATCAGAGCGCAAGGTTAAGTGAGAACCTTGGCTTTGGTAAGGCAACTCATTAAGAGATAAGGTAATGAAATGCCTTATTATGAGTTTTGTGTGTATTATATGTATGACGACGTATTTTTTATTGATTATAAAATTGATTTATATTGTGTTAATTTATATGTTGAGTGGCTTATGAATTCTAGTCGGTACGTGGGATGCCACGATATTAGTAGGGGTTTTTAAACACTTAAACAAGGCAAACCGACACAGTATTGTTTTGAGAATTAGTAAATGTAATAATTTTACCTAAATTATATATATAAAGGGATAATTTTTCGGAAATTATTATTGTTATATATGGTGTGTTTGGTTGTTAGTAAATGATAATATTTGATTATTATCATTAGTTGTTGGTTGTTCTAATAAAAGTTGCTATTATTATAATCTAACAAAGATAAACATTTGTAAATTGAGTTATATAAAATAATAATTTATAAGTATGAATTATAGAGTATTGATTATAATTAAAATAATCAACATTTGTGAAATATATATAAGAAGTGAGATTATATACATATAATTTATAAATGTGATTATAAATGGAAAGAAAATGAAATTGTATAAGCATATTTATCAGATTTGTAAATAAATGGATTAAAAATAAGAAACTTGAGAATTTGAATCCCATTGATTTTGAAATATTTTTTTCAAAGGTTTTGAATAATAATAATAGTAGTAGTAGTAGTAGTAATAGTATTATTTTGAAAATGTTTTAATTGGGAATATTTTTAAAGGATTTAGAAAGAAATAGAAAGCACTTGTAACAACCCTAATTTTACAGTGTTGTTAGTTTAAATTTAATAAAGATTTAAACTGGTAATTTTAATGAGAAATAGGATTTCTCATTTATTGAAGTGGATTTGAATATTAAAAGTTTATTTACATAATAATTGGAAAAGCAAAATATAAAATTTGTTGATGTTAAAATTCTTGTTTTGAAACTTGTTAAATAATGTGTCAGTGTTTTCTATATATTGTGTAATTTTAATTAAAGAAAAAAAGGGATTTTTAAAGTTATATTACTTATTTGTCATGTTGTCTTATTTTAGGATTTTCTCATTTATGATAAATTGGGTAATTTAGGTAAAAAATGATTTAATCCTATTTTTGAGATAAAATGGGATTTTGTGAAAGTAAATCATTTTATTAATGAAGAGGATTTAAATTAGTTTTGCAATTAAAAATTAGAGTTTTTGATTGCATTTTCATTGTATGTTTTAAATGAGAGAAAAAGAATTAAAAACCTTTGTTTTAATTAAATTGCCTATTGGGTTCATTTCATTTTAAGCCCACTTAGGCAACACTTAGAGAAAATATGGTAGATCCTTCTCTCTTTATCTCCTTCCTCAAAACTTTGTACGTATAATTCTATTTACAGAACAAAAGAAACTAAACCCTTTTCCCCAAAACTCTTATGCCCTAGCTCAAAGTTTTGGCCAAATAAATTAGAGAAAAATACAGAAAAAAATAGGAGAAAAATATTGGTGTGTCTCTTTATCCATTCTACATTTTTTAGGTATCTTGTTTTCAGTTTTAGCTTTGTTTTGATCTCTTCTATTTACTGTCCTGAGATCAAAGTTAGGGTTTGAGCATGATTTTGTGAAGATCGACGGCTAGCAAGGTTAAGGAATGTTCTAGATTTAATAGCAAGGAGTTAAGGTGAGTTTGCACTCACCACTATATCTAAATCTTGCGATTTTGTGTTTATGAACCTGTGCAGTTAAAGCGCCCTGCCGCTCCATAGCGTTTGAGGTACGAAAAGTTGTAGTGGAGATATATCGGGGATATAGCAAGATATAGCGGACGACTTTAAAAAGAGGAATGATGGACATTCTACATTAAAAAGAGGAACAAGTATTACTTATTATTTCCCACCAAGAAAAACAAGTTATAATAAAGTAAAGATAAACAAATTTGACACTTAAAAAGTTAGAACTAGTTATAATAACCAACGACGTATATCAATTTTACATCAACTTTGAAGTTACCATAAAACTTAAAGCAAGACATCAAGAAAAATTCTTATTTTTAGGAAAGGGGATATAGCGGGGCAACAAAATCGAGGATATAGCGGATTATTGCTGCAATATCGGGGATAATAGCGGATCCGCTATATTGGGCCACTTTATAGGAATATCGTTGCCTCAAAAGTCCGCTACGGAATATATCGGGGCAATATCGGGGAATTGACTGCACAATTATGAACTGATGTATATTTGTGATAATTATGAATTTGATGCATTATGAATCTCTAAGTTAATTTTTAGAAGCGTTTCCCAAAAACCTTTCTCGGTTATTGCTCGCGCTTTTGTGTATGTTGATATTGGTGAGTGTAGTAGGTTGTATGTTATGTTTTGGGTGTTTACCGCTTTTAGAAAGTGAGTGATTATTTATTGTTACAACAAACAAGGTTTTCTTGCTAAGTTTTAGTGTTGTTTCGATGTCTATAGTTATTTGTTGCTTGCATATGATTGTTTGTTGAAATTTCCAAATTTGTTTGCTGAAAATTATTTGTGAAAATCGTTGTAGTAAAACAACAATCTTGATGTAAAATTATTCGAATTAGTTCAATCATTTTGTGGTAGAAAGATATTTCAATAAGCTAAAACTTTTCTTTTGATAATTTTTTGAAATACTGAGTTTAAATGGGTCTACATTAAGTTTGAAACAGAAGTTATGGCACAGGCATATCAAATTTTCTAAGTTGATACCTGATAGTAAAATGGACATAACTTTTGACCGATTAATCCAATTATGTCGAATCTTTTTGCAGTAGATGTATAAGTCCCTAAGGAAGAACTTTTGTTTTAATCACTTTCTCATATTATGAAAATTTCTAGGTCAAATTTGGGTTTTTAACAGAGTAATAGTCTCTGCCCTGTCAAACCATCTGAGCTAAGAACATTGTTAGTAATTTAAGCATAACTTTCTCATTTCTAATCGGATTTTGTTAACATTTAAAGTTATGGAAAGCTTAGATATTGTGCTAAAACTTTCATGTTTTAAGTTTTGCATAATTTTGAAGCTTAGGTGATCAAAAATTCATTTCTTTATCGCTTCCCTGAGAATAAACGACAATGACAATGAATTTAAAATCTGAGAATCATTTTGACCATAACTTTTGAACCCTAAGTCCAAATTAGATGATCTTTATCTTGTTTAAAAGCATAGACATTTTTCTACAACTTTCATGTTTTGAGATTTGAAAAATTATGGGATATAGGGGGTCGAAACTGTAGATCTAAATGCTTTAAATTTGAGTTGAAAATATATAAATGGATATGTTTCATATTCAAGTAATTTTACGAAAGAGAGTTTAGTTAAATTTATACAAACTTCTTTCTAAATTAGTTTGACTTTCTTTTGTAAATGATTTTAATAAATAATTATATATATATATAAATTATTTCTAGTATATAGAGTTATGGATTTGAAGATATGAGTGATTATGCTTTTATAAAATAAGTGATAGCATTTACAAGTGGCTTTGAGAATATGGTTTTAAAAAGGCGAGTCCAATTTATTTCTAAATAATTATATATATATATATATATATCAAAATGATTTTTGAAAAATAATAAAAGTTGTTTTAAAATATGGGTTACTAACAAAATGTTTTAAACGTAAATTTGAGACACTGTGTACATAAATGTAATTTTGGAATAATTCGAGTTTATGGAATATTTTATCAAATAAGTGAAAATTTATTTTAATCAAAATAGTAAATAAACTTATGGAAATTTATAACAGGTGTTTTTAGAGAATAAAATCAAGGATAATTTTTTTTTGAGAACCTTAATTCTATAATTTGAGGAGTACTAATAATCGACTTAGTGTCATCGATTGGTTTAAATTCTTTCGAATAACGCTTCGTCGAATATGGTATAACTCATTAAATAGAATGTTTGAGTGGAATTCACTAGCCCATTAACGAATACTTGAATTTCACCGGGTATTTATGATCGTATTTGGGAAACTACTTAACACTTTAGAGTTGTGTTCTCTTCTGGTGTGCGATAAGTGGTTGCTAGATCCTTAAGAGAATGTAGTTCAGGTTTTCTAGTAGTATCCGTAATAAGCGATATTTACTAGCTTTTAGTAAATATTTGAATTTCACCATACGGTATGGGACATATTGGTTAAATTCTAGTGATTACTGAATGTGATAGTATTTGGCACTTTAGAATTTACTATACTTTGGTGTGCGGCAAGTGGCTGCTAGATCCTTAAGAAGTTTATTCATGGATTTCTTTCAAACATAATAATATAATAATATTAAATAAATGTAGATTTATCGAGCCATGGTTTCTACGATCACCTTGATCGGTATGGACTGTCCTTGGGATCATCCTGTGATTCTGTGTTCCCGGTCTGTGTACGATCCTTGGTATCAGATTGGTTCGAGCGATACCAATTTGTTTGTTTGTTTGCCACGGGTTTTGAGTACAATCATTGCGATTGTTTTGGACGATCATTACGATATGTTTGGATTAAGATCTCTTGAATTCTGGATATTTGAATTTTTTGACTATTCTGTGTTCGCGAATAAAGATGTATGTATATATATATATATATATATATATATATATTCTTGTGTCTTGTGATGGATGTTAAGTTAATTCTGTTATTCTGCGTTTAGTGACTACTTCGTGTCTGTGACATAAACTTATAACCATGTTCTGAGTCAATCATGGATATTTGCGTGCTTAGAAATATTGTGTTTTGTTCTGTGAATCCAGTGTTTAGTGACTAATATGTATTCGTGACTTAAATGTATAACTATGTGCCTTGTGATGGACTCTAAGTTAAATTAATTCCCGTGACTCGTTACTTCATGGACATCTATATTTACTTATATGTTATTTTTTTGGTGTTGTATTCTCACCCTATTGGATATTTAGAGATAGTCTAACCCGAGTGTTATTTTGCTCAGGTCAGGCCGAGACTTTTCAGGTTACAGGACAAGTTGACCTTTGAATGTTTGGGCTAGTAAGGAGATAAACACATTTGACTTTATAGTTTATCTCATTTAGGAAATTTGTGAATATGTTTATAAGATGTACAATTAAGATTAGAGAATTGTAAAATTTGTATAACAATCGAGTTTAGTATTTCATTTTGTAAACTAAATAATTTGTATATGTATAAGTTGAGATTTATTTTGCTATGTTTTGTGACTGTTATTTATATGATATATTGTTATGATTCTGAGAAATCGGGGTGTCTATTACTTTTAAATTAATATTGTACACATCAAATTCAGTTCAGATATTTAGTGAAAAAGGTATAAATGACATGTCAGTGTTAGTATAAAGATATATTCACATTCGATTACACCCTTAACAAGCCGTATTCTCCAGATTAGCAGATGCCATTACTTGTAATGTTCTTTGCTAAACTGGGCATCGTGGTGGGGTCGTTACAGTTGGTATTAGAGCTGTGTCAGAACATTATAGCATATAATATTACGAATCTGAGACCTAGATGACTTAGATCATGTCCTTTAGGGTGTGTGGTAGACAGTTATATTAATTATCTAATTTAGGATAGGAATATAAAATGATTATCAGGATAATCATTTAGGGCATAAATTGATTTAAAAATTTTAAATTGATAAATTGGAATTTGTGACATTAAAACTTTTGGAAATTAATGAGTAAAATCTTTTAGAGTTTAGAAAATTGTAGAATTTAACTGGAATGAATTAATTTTAAAGTAAACAGTTTTACTTTTAAATAAGAGAATTAGAGAAAACCGAGTAAATAAGTTTAAGAGATAAATGGTCTAGGATTAATCAGACTTGCGCAGCAGAATTTCAGATATTGAATTGTTCCGCTGTAAGTGATTATATTGTTTTGATTGATTGGTAGATTGGTTGCTAGGAATTAATTGCTCGGTTGCATTTATTTAAAATTGGATTCATGGATGTTAGTGATAATAAAATAAATTCATCTAAACTTGTGATTATCTACTGTGACTTATCCGAACGTTGTTTAAGAATTCTGATCATTATGTGAGACGCCATGTTATCGATAGGGGTTTCTAGACATCGAACGCGACATTTTGACATAAGTAATAATTAAAACATAGAAATTTAAGTACGGTTTCTTTTGTTATTTTGACATAAGTAATAATTAAAACATAGAAATTTAAGTACGGTTTCTTTTGTTATGGAATATTATGGTGTCGATCTAATTAAAGTGTAATCATGAATTGTTAATATTTCTTATATGGTACGAGTTTGATATTAAATACTAATATAAAATTTTGAGATAAGTGCAGGTATCTGAAGTTAAATAGATATCGTTTAAAAGATTATAAATTGTTTGCTTAAGGAATATTAGCGGACTCACTAATATTTCAAATATAAGGTACGTATCTCGGATTACATATCGTATTTTTATGTTTTTCCCTACGGGATGCCTCATCATTGGGATGAGATGTATATTATGTAATTATATCGATATTGTAAATTTTCGAAACGGTAGCCACGTAGAGGAGACGCTGGCGAATTTTTTTGTAAATTTAGGCGTTAGCAAATTTATGACAAATTTTTGAAAATTGTGATAACAAAAAAATGATTTTTAGCATTATCATTTGAAGTGGTATCAATCGAATGTTTGAAAATTAAATGAGAAAATAATTAACGAACATTTTTTTAGAAGAAATTTATGTTATGGATTTCTTTCATTAAAGGAAATTGTTATATATTAATCTTCTTAATAATAACTGGAGTTTGATAATAATATTAAGTAAATAATTTGAAGACTTGATATTATTATTTGTGAAAGTTGAAAATTTTGGTGAAAAATAATTTGAAAAGATGTAAATTATAGAAAGACTTAATTGGATATTTAATTTTTCATATTTCTTTCCTTAAGTAAATTGCGAGGACGCAATTTTCTTTGAGTGGGGAAGTTTGTAACAACCTTGATTTTTCAGTGTTGTTAGTTTAAATTTAATAAAGATTTAAACTTGTAATTTTAATGAGAAATAGGATTTCTCATTTATTGAAGTGGATTTGAATATTAAGAGTTTTATTTACATAATAATTGGAAGAGCAAAATATGAAATTTGTTAATGTTAAAATTCTTGTTTTAAAACTTGTTACATAATGTGTTAGTGTTTTCTAAATATTGTATAATTTTACTTAAAGAAAAAAGAGGATTTTTAAAGTTAAATTACTTATTTGTCATGTTGTCTTATTTTAGGATTTTCTCATTTATGATAAATTGGGTAAGAAAATGATTTAATCCTATTTTTGAGCTAAAATGGGATTTTGTGAAAGTAAATCATTTTATTAATGAAGAAGATTTAAATTAGTTTTGCAATTAAAAATTAGAGTTTTTGATTGCATTTTCATTGTATGTTTCAAACAAGAGAAAAAGAATTAAAAACCTTTATTTTAATTAAATTGGCTGTTGGGTTCATTTCATTTTAAGTCCATTTAGGTAACACTTAGAGAAAATACGATAGAGCCTTCTTTCCTCATCTCCTTCCTCAAAATTTTGTATGTATAATTCTATTTACAGAACAAAAGAAACTAAACCCCTTTCTCCAAAACTCTTATGCTCTAGCTCAAAGTTTTGGCTAAATAAATTGGAGAAAAATCCAGAAAAAATAGGAGAAAAATATTGTTGAGTCTCTTTATCCATTCTACATCTTTTAGGTATCTTGTTTTCAGTTTTAGCCTTATTTTGATCTCTTCTATTTGCTGTCATGAGATCAAAGTTAGGGTTTTGAGCATGATTTTGTGAAGATTGGCGGCTAGCAAGGTTAAGGAATGTCCTAGAGTTGATAGCAAGGAGTTAAGATGAGTTTGCACTCACTACTATATATAAATCTTATGATTTTGTGTTTATGAACTGATGTATGTTTGTGATAATTATGAATTTGATGCATTATGAACCTCTAAGTTAATTTTTAGAAGCATTTCCCCAAAACCTTTCTCGTTGATTGCTCGTGCTTTTGTGTATGTTGATATTGGTGATTGTAGTAGGTTGTATGTTATGCTTTGGTTGTTTAGCGATTTTAGAAAGTGAGTGATTATTTATTGTTACAGCAAATAAGGTTTTCATGCTAAGTTTTAGTTTTGTTTCGATGTTTATAGTTGTTTGTTGCTTGCATATGATTGTTTGTTGAAATTTGAAAATTTGTTTGCTGAAAATTATTTGTGAAAATTGCTGTAGTAAAATAGCGATATCATGATGTAAAATTATTCGAATTAGTTCAATATTTTTGTGGTAGAAATATATTTCAATATGCTACGACTTTTCTTTTGATTATTTTTCGAAATACTGAGTTTAAATGGGTCTAAATTAAGTTTTAAACAGAGGTTATAGCACGGCCATATCAAATTTACTAAGTTGATACCTGATAGTAAAATAGACATAACTTTTGATTGATTAATCCAATTATGTTGAATCTTTTTGCAGTATAAAGATAATTCTCTAAGAAAGAACTTTTGCTTTAATCATTTTCTCATATTATGAAGATTTCTGGGTCAAAATCGGGTTTTTAACAGAGTAATAGTCTCTGCCCTGTCAAACCATCTAAGCTAAGAACATTGTTAGTAATTTAAGCATAACTTTCTCATTTCTAATCGAAGTTTGTTAAATTTAAAGTTCTGGAAAGCTTAGACATTGTGCTAAAACTTTCAAGTTTTAAGTTTTGCATAATTTTGAAGTTTAGATGATCAAAATTTCATTTCTTTATCGCCGCCCTGAGAATAAACGACAACGGAAGTGAATTTAAAATCTGAGAATTATTTTGACCATAACTTTTGAATCTTAAGTCCAAATTAGATGATCTTTATCTTATTTAAAAGCATATACATTTTTCTACAACTTTCATGTTTTGATATTTGAAAATTTATGGGATATGGGGGGATGAAACTGTAGATCTAATTGCTTTAAATTTGAGTTGAAAATATATAAATGGATATGTTTCATAGTCAAGTAATTTTACGAAAGAGAGTTTATTTAAATTTAAACAAACTTGTTTCTAAATTAGTTTGACTTTATTTTGTAAATGATTTTAACAAGTAATTATATACATGTAACGACCCGTATTTTTACGGATCGAAACAACGTAAAACAGTTGTCATTAGGTCGTAACGTTGTTAAGTCATTCAGAATTTAGAACGACTAGAGCTTGAGTCGTCTAGAAGTTAAGCCGTGTTGTTGTTTAGGTCGTATGGAAGTTGGGTCATGTGGTAGCTTAGGTCGTGTGGTAGGTTAGGTTGGGTGAGCGACCTAAGGATTTGAGCGACCTATAGTAAGTTGGCGACCTAAGGATTTGAGCGACCTATAGGAAGTTGGCGACCTAAGGATTTGAGCGACTTAAGGTAGTGGACGACCTAAGGGTTAGCAACCTACAGGAATTGGCGACCTAAAGAGTAGACGACCTAAGGAGTTAACGGCTTAAGTCAGTAGGCGACCTGAGGGGAATTGAGTCGTTCGAGCGACTTAAGGAATGTAGTAGTTAGGTCGTGAGCGACCTATGGGGTGCTGTGTTTAGATATGTCGTAAGCGACCTAAGTTAGTTAGGTCGTCCAGACGACTTAGGTGTTAGGTCGTAAGACCCTAGGTTTAGTTAGGTCGCGACCTTGGATGAGTCGTTAGGACGTGCATTAGTGTTGAGTCTTAGGTCGTGACATTTTTTAGGTCGCTAGGTCGTGCGCATGTGTGTGTGGTTAAGTCACGTGAAGGCTTAAGGGGTTAGGTCGCTGAGTGTTAGGTCGTGAGCGACCTAGGAGCGAGCTAAAGTTAGGTCGTGACTTCTGTTAAATCGTTGAGTCGAGTGTGCGCTAAGTCGTAAGTCGCAGGTCTGTTAAGTTGTAAGTCGTAGGTCACGCGTATGTGTTAAGTCGCGCGAGTGTTAGGTCATGGACGACCTAAGGGGGCGGACGACCTAAGGGGATTTCTGCCTATAAATACACGGGTTCTTCTTCATTTTTGGGATCCGGATTTTGAAGCGACGAAGTGCTGCTATTTTGAGAGCACGAGAACTACACTTCTTCACTTCTTTTCTCCACTTTGATTTAGTACTTCCTTCCATCCAAGATCGAAGATCCAAGAGCTAAAGCTGAAGATCTTCATCCATCGAAGAGAGATTTCATCATTTGAAGCAGAATTTTGATAGATCGAGTTAGATCCTTCACTGTCCAGATCTGAAGTGTGTTGCTTTTGAGGTGTTTAGGTGATTTGGTAAGTGGTGATTATCTCTCACACGGATCCAAAGGAGTATATCGGATTGTTGGCTTGGTTTGGTGTTAAAATAGTGATTTCCATGCATTTTCTTAAACTTAAGTATAGATCTATTGTCCATGATGATTTGACATCTATTTTACTACATGTTAACCTATGTAAGTTCATTCATCAAGTTGTAGAGATAGTGCTCATAATTCATGCTTGTTAGATTTGGACTCTTTATTTACTAAATTGCCATTATTGTTATAATTGTTTATTAGTTCATGTTTGAATGCTTGATTACTTGGATTAATGGTTAACTTGATTGATTGTTATAAATTAGTTGATTGATGATTTGATTTGGACAAGTTAGTCGAAGATGATTCAAAAGCTAAGGGAAAGGCTCTTGAATTGGAAAAGCTGCTCGTGGCATATGTGGCGGATGATGAAGCTCATATGGATAGATTTGATGATGTTGATGTTGAGATGGGGCTTTGCTATGATGAGATGAAGCGAAGCACGGTATGAGATAGCCTTGGTTTAATCCAGACGGGATCATTCCAAGCATGTTGATAACTCGGTGAAATGGTTCGGGTTTGAGGATAATGGTTTGCTCGAGAGGCGCTTGAGCTAGTATGGAAATAGTCGTCGAGGAGGATGACTAGAAGGATGAGATTTCATCATTGTTGAAGGTTCTAGCAGGCTCAAAGCAGGAGTACGTTGGGCAGATTCGATAGTCCCTAAAGACTATGATTGTAGTCGAGTACTCTGGGCAGATTCGATAGTCCTAGGCACGGGCTGCGACGACGTGCAGAGTTCTGTCTAGAACCGGGGTTGCCATTAACCCTTGACGGACGACTGAAAGAATGTGTCGGTCATTCAATTAACGGTGGTATCGAAGCAAAGATAACAGTGATAGCCAGAGTCATGGATGTTTGGTTGTATCGTCATTCGGTCTCAAGAGCAATGTTTTCTGGGTGCTTATCTGATCTTGGTTTAGGCCTTGGGGGTTTGTACTTGGAAAATGTTGACCTTGACTCGAGTGATAATTGCTTTACTTTAAATGTCTGCTTTGCTATGTTTACTTCTGCTTAGTGTGTCTGGGGGCTATCACTGTAGAAAGAGGTGGAGTGGGAGGGTTGGATTCCTATTCCTTTTTCCTTTATGCTCTTTTGGTATGTTGTTAGTTAATTTACCGCTCACTAAGACTGTTGTCTGACTCAAGGCTTTATGTTTAACTCTTATTGTCTTGGGCTGTTCATCCGCTTTGGGATGGGCAGACTAAGTAACAGGTGACAGGTGCTGTTCTTAGTTTCCGACGATGCTGATGACGAAGATGAGCTGGAGGCTTGCATATTATTTTCTTACTATATGTACTAGATGTTCCACTGCTTTGAATAATTCTCTGAGTGATATGTAGTGAGGCTTGATGTATTGACTATTCAGATTTTTGTATTCAACTATTATGAAGCTTAATTGATGAGGTTTTATTTTGAGATGCTTCACTATATATATTCTCTATTGTATTTTATCCATGCGCTGTGAGTAATACGATAGATTCTATTGTTTTAATTTAACCTTGGCAACCGTCCATGGCTGCCTGGCACACTTTACAGCGCACTTGTTTGCACAAAAAATGGACAAACACCTCAAAGTTGTATGATTTAGTAGATCTTATGTTGCTCTTAGCGATTTGAGTGATTTATGCAAATATATGAAAAGCAGGGGCTAAACTGTAAAAAGACACGCAAATTTATAGTGTTTCAGCCAGAATGTGCCTACGTCCACTTTATATGATATTTCTCTTCTCTTCTTTTGATTACAAGTACAAAGCTTTGATACAAGTAAAAGAAAGTTGTTTGAAAGTTCCTTCCGTGCTTGAGCTCTCAAAATTGTCCCCCATTGTTGTACCCCTGCCCCTCTATTTATAGAGTGAGGATGGAGGTAGGGGTCTTGGATGTGTGTAGTTGCTGGTGGGCCTGGGCTGATGTGATCTGGCCTGGCACGTTTTGGTCCGGTAGAACTTGGTCCGGTGATGGTTGGGTTGTAGTCTTGGTCCGGTAATACTTAGTCCGGTGGTGAGTGTAGTGTGTGTTGGTTCGGTAGGGGTTGGTCCGGAATGCCTTGATCCGGTAGATGCTTGGCTCGGCAGTGGTAGGAGAAACTTGGTCCGGTGGTAGGGTCGAAGATTGGTTCGGCAGTCATAGGAGGAAGGTTGGTTCGGCAGTTGCTTGAGACTGCCGAATGGGTTCTGTGAGACATGGATGCCGAATGAGTTCCTGCCGAATGGGCTCTGGAGAACGAGAGTGCCGGATGAGTTTAGGCAAGCCTGGATGGATGAATCAAGCTTCTTGGCCTCGAGGTCTTCTGGGTGAAAACACGCCCAACAGCACTATTTCTATATTCAGTGCGGGGGTCATGGGCGGTCGTCACATTTGGTATTAGAGATTTGGTTAATCGATTTTAGCCAACGCTCGTTGACATAACTACGTATGAGAGACGTAATTGTATTTTGATGGATGATTACTATATATAATATAGTAGCTTAGAAGTATGTGAGTCCTTTATGCAGTTGTTTCTCAAGGTGTGCTGATCATTTCTTTTATAGATATTAAGAATGAGTCGAAGAGGGAGACCAGCTGCTAGGGAAGGCCGTGCTACTGAGGGGGCTGCTGATTATGTTGCTATGTTCGAAGCTATGATGACTTCGATCATGAGAAGGATGCCAGCTCCGGGGCCATCAGTAGACGTTGGAGTTCAAGTTCAAACTCCAAGACCGGTGGATTTTGCTAAGCTGTGTAAAGACTATACCGCTCTTGGAGGGAAGGTTTTCTTGGGGACAGAATCAACCATTGAAGTCCAGAGGTGGATAGATGCTTGTAAAAGGATCTTTGGTGACTTGGGAATCGATGATGCAACTAAAAGGAAGCTCGCATCAAGACAGCTTCAAGGAAGGGCTTCTGATTGGTGGAACTCTATCACCATTGATACTCCGGAGGAAGAAATTACTTGGGTGCAATTCCAAGCCAGATTTGAAGCTAAGTTCATTTCTACTTCTCAGAAATCTGTTCTGTTCAAGAAGTTTGTGGAGCTCAAGCAAGGTGGAAGACCAGTTCTTGAGTATGTTTCTGAGTTTGAAGCTTTGTCCAAGTATGCTCGGTCGTATATAGAATCTTCATATCAGAAGAATGAGAAGTTTGTGACAGGCTTGGACAGCTATCTTGGGAGGCAGTTGGTGGATCATTTGGACGATCCATTTGAGAAGCTTGTAGAGAAGTCTCTCAGGCACGAGAATCTGTTTCCTAAAGAAGGATCTGTTGTTGCTGTGACCAGGGAAGAGTCTAAACCACAGCAGGGTGGAAACAAGAAGAGGAAGCAGCAGCAGCAAAAGGGTAAGGAAGGCCAGAAGAAGCCGAAGGGCGAAGTGACCTGCTACAATTGTCAGCAGAAGGGCCATTTCTCCAGGGATTGCAAGAATCCGAAGGTGACGATGAAGTTCCATAACTATGACAAGCCGGGGCATATCAGGAAGAATTGTCCAGAACCGCGGAAGGACAAGCAGATTGTGCAAGCTTATGCTTTAGGGGCTGGGACTGGTGCAAGCGAGCCTCCTCAGACTATTCCAGCCAAGGTGGATCCAACGACTCAAGGTGAACTTTTGACTCCTGCAGGCTCCATTTATGATAGGGACTTAGGAATATCTTATGACCCGCTCCCGTCCTGGAATGAAATCCAGGATTTATTGCAGTATCCTACTCCTCCCCAGGGTTTGTACAACCACAGATGTGTTTCCTTTCTTTTTATCCTTTAATTTACCGTGTTTTCTTGAATTATAGATCAATGCATGCTCGTGACACTTTTTCTTCATATCAGGAGCAGGCAAAACGGCCAAGGCCTCAGATCTTCGGCACAGGCTTGAACAGTACAAGCTCTCCAAAGCTTCCGCCAAGCCGAAGACTCCGACTCACCGTTCCGGGGATGTAGTCGGCTACCGTCCTCTTCTCGAGGTTATTGACGAGGGCATTAAAAAGAAAAAGAGGAGCCATCCCTTATCTGAATCTTCACTTGGTCCTCAGCCTCTAGTTCAGCCTCTTCATGATATCACGGAGGAGGATACTGAGTTCGTACTTTCTCCGCACCCGTCTGAAAATCCTACCGTCACTCAGATTGATCGTCCTGACTTGGCTCGGAATCCATTTGCGGGTCATTCTGACCTGGGTCCAAGTTCCCATGATATTATCTTTGACGAAGTTACTGGTGAGCACCTTCTTCCCCGCAATCCCATTGTACGGGTGCTTGATGAGGCTAAGTCCTTAGATCTCGATCTACTTACTACTCGGGTAGTCACCATGGGAGACGAGGCCAAGGCTAATATTGATCGGATGGCGGAGGAGACTAGGAAGCTGATGGGGCATCATGCCCGGCTGGTTAAGGCTGGAGAGGAGATTGGGAGTGCCAACATCCGACTAAGATTGATGGTTTCGGACCAGGCCAAACAGCTCGCTGATCAGGCCATTCAGATTTCTCATCATGAGGCTGCCTCCGGGCGGTTGAGGAAGGCTATGAAGGAGGCTAGTTAGGCGGAACTGCGGAAGATGGAGGCGGTCTGCAAGGAGCTGATAAATATGGCTATCTCAACAGTGGATGAGGTTCGGAGGGCGGACCTTGAGCGGGTAGAGGAGATGTCGGGGAAGCTTGAAGCCGCCGAGCTTGCTCAGGTTAGGCTGAAGGAGGAGATGGAGGCGATGCGGAGGTCCCTTCAGGCTGACTGCTCGAGATACCGATTGGAGAGAGATGCCGCCGTTGAAAGGTTGTCGGCTTCCGAGGCCCGGATAAGGGAGTTTGAGGAGAATGAGGGGATGATGGACGAAATGCTCCAAGACATGTACTTCCGAACCTGGAAGCAGGGCAACCTATCCTGGATGGATGATTATCCTAGGGTCATGGCCAAGATCTATCTTCGGGCTCTGGAGGAGGCTAAGGCTAATGCGGATAAAGATGGTGGTGTGGCTTTCAGCATGGATGTGGTCACTGCCCAGTTTGCCAAGGAGGACAAGGTGGCGGTGAAGGAGGGTATGCGGTTGCTTGCTGCTGAGGAGGAAGGTGTGCAAGTAGAGGATGACGACTAGGATAGTCAAGGAGCAGGTGCTGGTAAGTCTTCCTTTTTTAGTCTCTCCATTAACTTAGTTGCTTATCACTAATGAATCCTTTCTTTGACTAGACAGGTGGTCAACAGGACAAGGATTCAACTCCAATGCAGCCGGCCCCTTGATTAGACCTAGAAAAACTCTTTTTGTGGACATGACAGGGTTGTATATGTTAGTCTTAAAACAGTAGAGTATCTTTTAAGTTGTAATTCTTGCTATTTGTAATAATCAACATTATTCTTGACGTGTAATTTTTTAACTTAAGCTGATTCTGTCGTCTTTTGAATGTTTTTGTTATTTTGACATGTTGTATGAGAAATGTAGCTATGCCTATTCTTGTAATTAAATTATGTTTGATGTCAGGTTCTGGTTTGAAACATAATTTTATGACTTGCAATGTTAGCGTGAGGTGTGAATAAATTACAGTCACGTGTTTACATATGAAAGAAAGAAGTACTGCCCTTTATATATTGCTTGTAGGTGGCAGCTTTGAATATCCTGTGTGATTGGTTAAAGGATGCGTTCCAATATCTTGCTGCGAATATCCGCTTCTATTAGTGAGTGTCTCCTGTCCTGTGTCCTGTACTTCAAGAATCGTTACAGAGGATAGGAGAAAAGTTTCTCAAGTAAAATTGGAATATGTGAAAAAGTAAAACTTCCAATCACGGAAGGCCTTCGATGTGCTTAAGTTCGTGGCAAACGGGTTTTGTAGTCACTTTCCCTAGCTGTGGGTCTTGGAGACATTTGTCACCCATCTTACGCCTCCGCGGGGAGTTAATTCTTTTTTACCACAGCCGCACTTAAGACACATCGGAGCCGAGATCGCGCACAGTAACTACCCGAGCCATTATGGCCCGTAATCGGGGGTATTATTCGATTTACTGTGGCCGGCTAGCGTGGGTGCCGATCGTCAACTGTGAACTGCCCCTGGCTGGCCACACCTTATATTGGGGCTTATAATCGGTTCACAGTTGCCGGCGAGCCGAACGCCGTAATGAGCTGCCTCGGCTATAGTCGGCCTTCTCGGTGGCTTATAATCGGCTCATTACAGTTGGCTTTAAGGGCCGTCGCGAGCAATGAGTTAACTCGCAGCAGAGGGATGCCGGAGCGAAAGTGTCTCATTGGCGAGGGCATAGATTCGCATAGTACCTGTTAGGTCTTGTCCAGGTGAAGTTGCACTGTGGAGTGCCTTGCATAGGATTTCGTTCAACAGAAAAGGATAAAGTTAACAAGCAGCCAAGATATGAAGGAACAAGTTAAAAAAGAGACAAGGTTTTTTTTTAAAATGGTTCGGCACGAAAATGCCTACGTCCACTGATTCTCTTTGTTAATTCGCTTCATATGGGCAGTACAAGTTAAGAAAAGTATCGACGGAGGTGTTGGATGTTCCATGCCCTTTGGAACACCTCTCCGTCCACTGTTGACAAAATATAAGCTCCGTTGTGGAGATCTTTATATGGTCCATCCCGGATTGGATCTAGTGCTCCGGGGTGAGGGAAGATTCGTTTGAGGACAAGATCCCCTTCTTTTAAGGTGTGATGCTTGACTTCGGAGTTGTATTGTGCTGCCACTTTTTGCTTGTGGGCTGCTGCTTTGAGGACGGGATCATTTCTTCTCTCCTCAATTAGATCCAAAGACATGTGAGGGGGTTCTTCGTTCTCTTCTGGGTTATAGTGGATCCTACGGTGGGAAGGCATGATGGTTGAAACTGGGAGCATAGCCTCCGATCCGTATGCCAAAGAGAAAGGAGTATGCCCTGTTGATGTTCTGAAAGGTGTGCGATAGGCCCATAGTGCCATAGGGAGTTCATCCACCCAAGCGCCCTTTGACTTTTCGAGCTTCTTTTTGACCAGAGTTTTCAGAATTTTGTTGACGGCTTCGACTTGTCTGTTTGCCTGGGGACACGCTACGGATGAGAAGCTTTTGTGAATTCCATGCTCTTGACACCAGTTGGCGAATTCCTCGCTGTCCAATTGAAGTCCATTGTCTGATATGATTTTGAACGGGACTCCGTACCTGCACAGAACATTTTTTGATCAAGAAATTAATAACTTTTGCTGAAGATACTTTATTCCAAGGTTCCGCCTCCACCCATTTGGAGAAATAGTTGACTGCCACTATAGCATATTTGGCCCCGCCTCGGCCCATTGATAGTTCGCCGATTAAGTCAATTCCCCATACAGCCAAGGGCCACGGGCTGGTCATTTGAGTAATCTCAGTTGTTGGTAGTGAATTTGGTGATGAAATCGGCCATGGCCTGCCCCTTGATGGCGGTGCGAGGATGGTAGGTAATATCATATTGACTTAGTTCAATGCACTATTTACATAGCGTTCCAGTCTCCTTCTTCTGATGTGTTCTTCAATCAAGTCCCGGAGATGATGGCATTCATTGGTATCATGCCCATGGGATTCGTGGAAGCGGCAGAATTTTCCAGACTTAACTGCGTTATCTGATTTCTTCTTGTGCGGGGGGCGTTCGTATTCAACTTCGTCTTGAGTGGCCAGGAAGATATTTTCGATCGTTTCATTTAGAGGGGTGTAAGCATCAAATCTTGGTCCTGGCCGATATGGACGCTTTTCTCCCTTTTTGCCCCGCATTATCCCTAGAGTCAAATCTTCGAACGTCCTTTGCTACAGCGGGCGTGTTGCCGCGAACTGCCCTATTTTGTTGTCCCGACTGCCCTTCAGTGATGGCGTCTTCAAGTCTCATATATTTTCCAGCTTCACGGAAGAAATCGGGTAAAGTAGCTGGTTTTTCTTTTGTCAGCCTTCTAGCAAATTTAGTATCTGGATGCACACCACTACAGAGGGCCATTAAGATAAGCTTCTCGTCGGCATCTTGTACTGCGGCAGCTGCGGCATTGAATCGGGTTAGGTATTGTTGCAGTTTTTCTCCGGGTTTCTGTTTGATGCTGGATAAGGAATAAGCGTCCTTAGGTTGTTCCATATGAATGCGGAACTGACTGATAAACTTTTCTTTCAACATTTCCCACGAGCTGATGGATCCCTGGGGTAAATGACAGAACCAGGAGGTAGCGAGATCTGCTAAGAATAGTGGAAAGCATTTGCACAGTACTCCTTCTGTTGCTCCACTCATGAGCATGTGCTGGGTGTATCTTTGTAAGTGTATGATGGGATCGGAGGTTCCCTTGTAAGGTTCCATTGTTGGCATCTTCCATTCTCGGGGGGTGATAGCAATTTCGATGTTGCGGGCGAAAGGGTTGGTCACCCTAGCGCCTATCCCTCGATCTCTTTGCTCCCGTTGGACGCACTCTCTGAATAAGCACGCCATCCTTTCATCAGAATTTGGAGCAGATAGAAACGAGTTTGGCTCTGTTCTGTGGGATTGATTCCGTCCAGATGACCTGTAGGGATGGTATCGTCTATCATTCCCCATACTTTCCAGCGGCTGCCTTTGATCTACTGGGAGCATGCTAGGGTCATCTACAGTTGGCCCTTGCCTTGATCTCCCCCTGCTGGGTTCTGATCTAAGCACTTCCTCGGGTCCAACTTCGGGCTGGACGCTAGCTCGGCCCCGTTCATTGGCGTTTCCGTGGTTAGGCAGTATGACAGGCTCAGCTATAGTTGACCTCCGTCTGGTACCTCCCCCGTTGGGTTCGGTACCAAACGTTTCTTCAGACCTAACTTCGGGCTGTGCTCGGTCTTGGCTCCTACCATGGCTACTTCTGTCGTTAGCTCCTTCGAAGAAGGAAGATCTTTGTTGTCTCTGAGATCCTCCAGACTGGGACTCGCCCCATGATTCAGTGTTGCGGTTGGATTCTTCAGCATCCCTTAAGCGTGACATGAGATGGTCCACCAAAGCTTCCTGCTGGGACGTGAAGCGGTTAGTTACTTCAACCACAACTCTGTCCAAATCTGCCCTAGTAATTGCTGCAGGCTGTTCTATGGCAGGAGTGGTTGGGTTAGCCTGTCCTTCATTTGTTACTACTGCTGGAGGAGGACGATTTACTTGATCCGTGACAGCTGGATCTGGAAGACTGCTGGATGCGATGTTTTTTCCTTTGTTAACATCTTTTCTCTATTTGGGAGGCATGTTTTCCAAGTGGCGAACGATGCTGTTAGGAAAACTGTTAAGTGGATGAAGCTGAAGCTTCGAGCTTCTAGCTCTCAGTGAAAGCACCAAAAATGTTTGCACAAAAAATGGACAAACACCTCAAAGTTGTATGATTTAGTAGATCTTATGTTGTTCTTAGCGATTTGAGTGATTTATGCAAATATATGAAAAGCAGGGGCTAAACTATAAAAAGACACGCAAATTTATAGTGGTTCAGCCAGAATGTGCCTACGTCCACTTTATATGTTATTTCTCTTCTCTTCTTTTGATTACAAGTACAAAGCTTTGATACAAGTAAAAGAAAGTTGTTTGAAAGTTCCTTCCGTGCTTGAGCTCTCAAAATTGTCCCCCATTGTTGTACCCCTGCCCCTCTATTTATAGAGTGAGGCTGGGGGTAGGGGTCTTGGATGTGTGTAGTTGCTGGTGGGCCTGGGCTGATGTGATCTGGCCTGGCACGTTTTGGTCCGGTAGCACTTGGTCCGGTGATGGTTGGGTTGTAGTCTTGGTCCGGTAATACTTAGTCCGGTGGTGAGTGTAGTGTGTGTTGGTTCGGTAGGGGTTGGTCCGGAATGTCTTGATCCGGTAGATGCTTGGCTCGGCAGTGGTAGGAGAAACTTGGTCCGGTGGTAGGGTCAAAGATTGGTTCGGCAGTCATAGGAGGAAGGTTGGTTCGGTAGTTGCTTGAGACTGCCGAATGGGTTCTGTGAGACATGGATGCCGAATGAGTTCCTGCCGAATGGGCTCTAGAGAACGAGAGTGCCGGATGAGTTTAGGCAAGCCTGGATGGATGAATCAAGCTTCTTGGCCTCGAGGTCTTCTGGGTGAGAACACGCCCAATGGCACTATTTCTATGTTCAGTGCGGGGGTCATGGGCGGTCGTCACATTTGGTATTAGAGATTTGGTTAATCGATTTTAGCCAACGCTCGTTGACATAACTACGTATGAGAGACGTAATTGTATTTTGATGGATGATTACTATATATAATATAGTAGCTTAGAAGTATGTGAGTCCTTTATGCAGTTGTTTCTCAAGGTGTGCTGATCATTTCTTTTATAGATATTAAGAATGAGTCGAAGAGGGAGACCAGCTGCTAGGGAAGGCCGTGCTACTGAGGGGGCTGCTGATTATGTTGCTATGTTCGAAGCTATGATGACTTCGATCATGAGAAGGATGCCAGCTTCGGGGCCATCAGTAGACGTTGGAGTTCAAGTTCAAACTCCAAGACCGGTGGATTTTGCTAAGCTGTGTAAAGACTATACCGCTCTTGGAGGGAAGGTTTTCTTGGGGACAGAATCAACCATTGAAGTCCAGAGGTGGATAGATGCTTGTAAAAGGATCTTTGGTGACTTAGGAATCGATGATGCAACTAAAAGGAAGCTCGCATCAAGACAGCTTCAAGGAAGGGCTTCTGATTGGTGGAACTCTATCACCATTGATACTCCGGAGGAGAAATTACTTGGGTGCAATTCCAAGCCAGATTTGAAGCTAAGTTCATTTCTACTGCTCAGAAATCTGTTCTGTTCAAGAAGTTTGTGGAGCTCAAGCAAGGTGGAAGACCAGTTCTTGAGTATGTTTCTGAGTTTGAAGCTTTGTCCAAGTATGCTCGGTCGTATATAGAATCTTCATATCAGAAGAATGAGAAGTTTGTGACAGGCTTGGACAGCTATCTTGGGAGGCAGTTGGTGGATCATTTGGACGATCCATTTGAGAAGCTTGTAGAGAAGTCTCTCAGACACGAGAATCTGTTTCCTAAAGAAGGATCTGTTGTTGCTGTGACCAGGGAAGAGTCTAAACCACAACAGGGTGGAAACAAGAAGAGGAAGCAGCATCAGCAAAAGGGTAAGGATGGCCAGAAGAAGCCGAAGGGCGAAGTGACCTGCTACAATTGTCAGCAGAAGGGCCATTTCTCCAGGGATTGCAAGAATCCGAAGGTGACGATGAAGTGCCACAACTGTGACAAGCCGGGGCATATCAGGAAGAATTGTCCAGAACCGCGGAAGGACAAGCAGATTGTGCAAGCTTATGCTTTAGGGGCTGTTCCATCTTCTTCGAAAGCTCCTACCATTGAAGAGAAAGGAAAGAGTGTGGTGGTTCAGGGTACTCTCTCCATTTGTGGTGTTCCAGTTAGAGTGTTATTTGATACTGGGGTGTCGCATTCTTTTGTTTGTAATGAACTTGTAGGCCGGTTAGGTTTAGAACCGGATATTGTTGATAGGCCATTGGTTGTGACTAATCCAGTTGGGGGTTCGTCTTGTTTGTGTATGCTATGCCGTGGTCTGATTGTATCGAGTCATGATTGCGCTTTTGTTTGTGATTGTTTTGTTCTGAACTTTGCGGGGTTCGGAATTATTTTGGGTATGGACTGGCTTAGGAAGTATGCGGCAAAGGTTGATTGTGAAAGGTTGGAGGTGACAGTCGAGAATGTGGAGGGGCGAAAGGTTGTGATACGATGTAAGCATGAGGAAGGCGTCTTCATGAGCTTCATGTATTCGCTGGTTGTTCCACGGGATGGACTATCATCGCTGCCAATCGCTAATGGATTTGAGGATGTCTTTGATGAGGTCAAAGGGTTACCGCCGCATAGAGAGATTAAGTTTCGTATCGATCTAGTTGAAGGAGCCAGACCTGTTGTGATGCCTCTTAGGCGGATGGCGCCTAGGGAACAGCAGGATTTGAAGGTGTAGGTTGATGATCTCTTACAGAAAGGATTCATTCGGCATAGTGTGTCCGAATGGGGTGCACCAGTTGTGTTTGTAACCAAAGCGGATGGATCGTTGAGGTTGTGTGTGGATTATCGTGAGCTGAATAAAGTGACTAAGAAGAACAAGTATCCATTGCCGAGAATAGATGACTTGTTTGATCAGCTTCACGAAGCTAAGATGTTTTCTCAGATGGATTTAGCTACGGGATTTCACCAGTTAAGAGTGGCTAAGGATAGTGTGCCGAAGACTGCTTTCAGGACACCATCCGGTTTCTTTGAATGGCTGGTAATGCCGTTTGGATTGACCAATGCACCAGCATATTTTGTGGATCTTATGAATAGAGTGTTCAGAGATCAGTTGAACAAGTTTGTACTAGTGTTCGTGGATGATATTTTGATTTATTCCAGAACTGAAGAAGAGCACAAGACGCACTTGCGTATTGTTTTGGATATCTTATGGAAACATCAGCTGAAGGCTAAGTTTTCAAAGTGTCACTTCTGGAAGAGTGAAGTGAGGTTCTTAGGCCATATTATCTCTAGAAGCGGAATAGCGGTTGATCCCGCTAAGGTGGCAGCAATCCAGGATTGGGTTAGACCTAAGAATGCATCTGATGTGAGAAGTTTTCTTGGATTAGCAGGATATTATCGTCGATTTATCAAAGACTTTTCCAAGGTGGCTGCACCATTGACAGGATTGATGAAAAAGAACCAAGTATTCAGATGGGATGCTAAGTGTGAGCAAGCTTTCGGAATCCTGAAAGAGCGATTTACAAGTGCTCCTGTTTTAACCATTCCAAGTGGGAATGATGAGATGGTGGTTTACGCCGACGCATGTGGTACTGGACTTGGAGCAGTGCTGATGCAGAAGGGTAAAGTTGTTGCGTATGCAAGTCGACAACTGAAGCCGCATGAAAGGAATTATCCGACTCATGATTTGGAGTTGGCAGCGATTGTATTTGCTCTGAAGATGTGGAGACATTATCTATTGGGAGTTCGATTTGAGTTGTTTACAGATCATAAGTCATTGAAGTATCTTTTCTCCCAAAAGGATTTGAATCTTAGGCAGCAACGATGGCTAGAGTTTTTGGCATCATATGATTTTGGTATAGCCTATACTCTGGGAAAGGGTAACGCAGTGGCAGATGCATTAAGTTGAAGACATGCAGGATTGGGAGCCATGTTTTCAGAATGGAAGAATCTCGAGTATCTAGCTGGATTTGACTTCAGGCCCAGATGTGAATTGGAACCTGAGATGTTGGCAAACTTATCTATAAGACCTACTCTTGTGGAAAGGATTGGCGAGAGCCAAAAGCGAGACGATAAGCTTGTCAAGATTATCCGTGATTTAGAATCTGGATTGGACCCAGAAAAGGATAAAGGATTCGAGGTTGATCGAGAGGGATGGCTTCAAAAGCAAGGACGACTAGTTGTTCCCGATATAGATGAATTGAGGAATGAAGTTCTGAAGGAAAGTCATCACTCGAAGTTGACAAATCATCCAGGAGGAAATAAGATATATCGGGATATGAAGAGAACCTATTACTGGGAAGGTATGAAGAAGGATGTTGGAAATTTTATTTCCAAGTGCATGAACTGCCACTTGGTAAAAGCTGAGCAAAAGAAGCCCAGTGGATTGCTTCAGCCATTAGAAGTTCCTACATGGAAGTGGGAGCAAATATCGATGGATTTTATCGATGGGTTACCTAGAACCAGAGCGGGAAATGAAGGGATTTGGGTCATTATAGATCGTTTGACTAAAAGCGCAAGATTCATTCCTGTTCGATCAACTAGGACTGCATCAAAATTGGTTGAGCTGTATGTTAAGTGGATAGTTCGATTCCATGGTATTCCGAAGAGTATAGTGAGCGATCGAGACCCATTATTCACTAGTGGATTTTGGAAGAGCTTCCACGAAGATTTGGGAACTATAACGACCCGGTATTTTTAACCATTCGCATCCACTATAAGTGTATAGGTAGACACTCATGTCGGAATTGAATTGCTCAAAATACCGCGTTGTTAATTTAAATTGGCAAAACTGAACATATACAGTAAATAAATAATCACATATCACAGACACAGAGTAATAAGTGCAGCGGAAATAAAAGATAGTAGTTCATGAAGCTACTATATGAATATATAAGATACATCAGAGTTTACAATAGAAGAGTAATACAATACATCAGAGTTAAACCAGATACAACGGAAGAGTAATATGATACATCAGATACAAATCAGAATACATCACTGGAATCATCGAATACTGAAAGCAGAATAGATGGCCGGATCTTCAAGCAAAGCTCCAACTTCAAAGGTGAGTCTCGAATACTGGATCACTCAGTCTGACCCGAGCGTAAAGCAAAACACAAAACACTCGAGTCAGGATTAACATTCTTATATTAATAAATCCAACTCAAGTGAAATAGCAATTGAAATACAAGTAACTCAAAGGATGTTTGGAATAACCATCCTTTAAGGATCCGTTAAACTATCTACTATGTAGTAGTGTACGATAAGTAGATAATGTCTATCAGTAATAATAAGGTATCAAAATAGTGTTAAGTCATGGCCCATTCCACCCTTAACACATTTTATTCCCAAAAGCATATACAAGACCGTAGTTTCCCCAAAACCGGAAGTCACCAGAGGGCAATCCATATACTAAAGGTACAAAACAAATTCATAGTGGTCGTGAATAAAGGGATACAAGTATGACAAGGCACATGAGGCAATACCCAAGGTAGTGACACTACCGTTTGCCTGATCCGGACTGGTGAGAACGCAACGCCGCAGCGCCCGCAACACCGTGAAACAACACTCCCAAAATCAAGGGTGCACCAATCGACAACAAGTAATGAGTAGTTCGAAGAAGTGTGTCCACTTGAGGTAGATAATCCTCCATTGGCCCGGCACGGCTCCTGTTTTAGTCATTTCCAATTTGACACAAGTGTCAAGGCTATCCATCATCGTTCTCTTTCTTCAGTCAACACGTACATCATCCAACCACTTCATTCTGGATCATCACTCCGCGTATAGTTATTAAAGTGGTTTTCGGTTTAGACAGAGAGTATGTCCATAACCGATTCCGGTCTCTTTAATAACTTTCGTAATTTATTACACCGATTAGTCGTTTGTTTATTTCAAAACCAAATCAATTTCAATCCCAATTAGAATTTACAAATCAACATTTCATTTGTCTTTCTAAATCAATTTCCACAATTTACGTTTCAAAACTTCCAAATTATCATTTCAAAATCTTATAATTAAATTTCAATCTTTATTTAAAAACAAATTCAAATATTGATTCAAGTTCGTATATAAGTTTCATTTCGAAAACATTTAAATTAATTTAATTTAACATTCAAATCAATTTAAATTCATTTATCGATTTCATTCAATATTCATTAAGTAAATTTGCCATTCAAAACAATTTCTATTAAATTTCCAATTAAATCCATTATTTAAATTCAACTTCATTATATCAAAACTTACAAATTTGAATTAAATTAAATTAAATTCATCAACTCAATTTCTTTAAATTTCAAGTCTTACATTAATTTCAATAAATCGCATTTTTATTTCTTGTTAAAGAAATTCAATTTCACTTATTTACTTACTTAAATATTTTCCAAGACTTAATTAATAAAGAACTCAATTTCATTTATTTCCGAAGTAAAACTTACTTATTCAAAAGTTCAATTTTACTTATTAAAGAATTCAATTCAATTTAATCATTAAATAATTAAATCTCATTTAATTATTAAATAATTCAAACTAAATTATTAAATAATTTCAAAGTTTAATAATTTCAAACTTAATTATAATTTCAAACTTAATTATTAAATCATTTCAAACTTAATTCAATCATTTCTCAAATTAAACAACATTCTTTCATCAATTACATTGTTAATATTTTGTTTCAGATTATTAAATATTAACATTTTCCTTTCATTCAAATTTCAACTTCATTTCAAAACCATATTATTTATTCAAATAAAATCTTCGTTTATTTTTAAATCAAATTATTGACCAATCGGGTTTTATTTAATTTCCTATCCTAGGTCAAAGTTCAATTTTTTTGGGTATTTATCATTTCAACCCGATTCCAATTCAATTCAAAATCAAAGCATAACAAAGGGAACTTGCAGTGTAATAACTGGGATGGTGTCAAAGTAAATAAACAAACAATAACAACAAACAATAACAATCCAATAATCAATTCAAATAATCCTGAAATAACCGTATTAATTCGCATTGTTATTTGTATGAATTAACATAATTATTTCTAGAATCTACACTATCATTTCATGTAGATTAAAGATTATTACATTACGGTTTTCACTTGTCATCTATTTACAATTTCATACATCATCAATTTAACAACATACATTCAGTGGTTCAAAGTGTAATTAAACAAATCCTACGTGTCGATAAATTTAACAGTTAAAGGGGTCATATTATACAAATGTCATTTAATCAAATTTAACAGATATATCAAATCTAACTATCCTACGTCAATTTCAATTTCAAATTATTTATCACTCACATCATTAACAATTTAACGTCCAATATAAACATCAAACAATCAATCATTTAACAACCAAACTGGATTATCATTGCATATATAACAGATAATGGTGTCAGATGTCATAGGTTAACTGATACAGGTAATAACAGTGTAAATATCTAACAGCAGCATATTTCAATTGTCGTTTCAATTGAAATCAAATTTAATAAATAAAAGAACGTTAATCGTGAGTGATTGCTCACCTTTCGAGGCTAGAGATTCAATGATGGAACGAGTTACAAATCCAAGCACGAATCCAAAGAAAACGAGATTGGCACGAATTCGACGAACAGAGCTGATAACAAGAATCGATGAAACAAATCAAATCAGTTTGATATAAACTGAAACGAAATATATTAAAGCCAACATTTTAAATTTAGAAGTACACATTTAAGATAAATTCCCATATCATATATATATATAACATATTTACAAAAATACACATATATATATATATATATTTTTCACAATCATAATTCAAAAAAAAAAATTTAAAACAATGCACCTCAGTTTCATATAACTGTTCAAACTCTATATAAATTGATCAACAGGGTATAGATACAAACGAAGTCTCATGTACAACCTGTTTTTAAAAATATACATTCATATATATCAATTATAACATAACACTTTAAATAAATATACTTTACATATACATATTTATATAGCAATATATCTATATTCAAACGTTATCTCAAATATAAATTAATTAAATTTTAAAATAAAACTCTCATGCTATACTGAAGACCAAGTTTACATCTATCTACGTATACCAACAAACAACAACAAACCTCAACCATACACACATATAAAATTCACATACTCAACATCTCTAAAATCAGTATTCATATACTTTTAATCAATAGAAGTACAGCTATTTTAAAATAAAACCTTTATAATACCTCATCTGTAATCTAGTATATACTGTAAACATATATGCAATATAACTCATCTTATACAGAGGAGAAGCTAGACATCTTAACTATATTATAAAATATAAAACAGCATATATTACAGTTACTATAGAATATAAAATACTTTAAACATATGTATGCTTACTATATATGTACTGTAACCGTATGCGAAGTATATATACACTAACAAAATAATGCTTATAACCAACATATATATGTTATTAAGAATATTAACAAAACTTGAAATATATATATACAAACGCAACGTAACGTATATGCTTATTTAAATAAATACAAGCACACAAGATCCTTTAAAATTTCACATATATACAGACACATGCAGACACTCTAACACAACACAGAATATATATACATATATTCATACAACCAATACAAGAAATTATATCAACTTGATGAGTTTTCAGACTGTCCATGCAACAAAACTTGTACAAGCGAACTGTAATATATAATTAACAAATACATACCTTTTGTACACTGTAAAACAGATTTGAACAAAATACATTTGTAAATCCTATATAGGAAACTGTAAAATATATATACAAGTAATTTGTAAATAAATGAACTGTACACTATTATATACAACAACACTATATACATGCGTTGATAAGACTTACACATTATTAAACTTCATATTATATTTTATATACAATTACAACCTTCATAACTATATATGTACAACACTATGCAAAGCTCACGTTACTATATACATATAACACAACAACTTGAAATACTATAACTAACATATCATAGGACTGTACCTTATGTAAAAAAAAACGAAGCAAGGCAGGAAGGTCGGAAAGGCGAAGCTGGGGAGCACGTGGCCAGAGTGGAGGTGGTGAGCGGGTTGCGTGGTGATGATGGGTTCGCAAATGGAGAGGATGCGTGAAAGCGGGGAGAGGGAGGAGGGGTAGTGCTATGGCGGAGATGCAGGGAGGTGATGTTTCGGTCAGGGGAGGCTTTGGGAAGGGCTGATGATGAGGAGAAGAGCGGCTTAGGTGGTAGGCGAACGTTGAAAAAGAAGAGGAAAAAGGAATAACATCATCGGCTAGGCTGTGGTCTCGAGTAGGGGAAAGTGGAGTGTGTGATGCGTCTGGAGGAATATGGTGGATGAAGGAAAAGGTAAGGGGAGGGGAAAGGTTACAGAAGTTATTGAACGAATGCAATTTTTATTGAATGGAATGAAAAGGAGCAAATTATGTTGAATGGAACGAATGAAATTTATTGAACGTAGGGAATAGCTAAGGTCACACGTGGTTCAAGGAATAATTAAAGTAAGTGGCTACTGGAATATATGGCAGAGCAAGTGAAAGGATAGAGCAAACAAAAGATTGAAACGATTATCGGTACGGCTACCGATCGTCGGTTTCATCGCGTACCGGACACCATTACACACAAATGAATATACTATGGAGATTGGCACGACGAGGCGATTAAAACGGTATATAGATATCGGTGGTACGACCATCCGATCGAAAGTCGATATCGGTATGAAAAATGCTGCTATTTCGTCAAAAATAAGATCGACGGAGCAACAGAAGTCCGAATCTTGAAAAACGAAAAATGACGTCTTGCTCAAAAGATAATTTAGAATTTTTCTATGTAAAAATATTTAGGTTCCGAAAACATTTTAATTTCATCGTTGTTTAACCGATTAAATTGAAGTAAATTTACGCGCGAAATAAACTTTCATATTTTCAGACGAAAATTTACCAGTTGCTATGTTTAACTAGACGCATTCCAAATATCAAATTTATATTTCAAAATTTTATCGTTTAAAATTTCGCAAAATTTCAATTAATAACGTTATTAAAACGGTTAAAATTTACGGATCGTTACACTCTCCCCCACTCAAAACTTTTCGTCCCCGAAAAGGAAGGATGTAGGAGAATAGAAACAACCAGAAAGAAAATAGATTTGAAATACAAAATAACAATTAATTTTAACCATATAAATTCAAATTTAAATTAATTGATATTCAATAATTGATTTAATCCATTTGATTTTACTAAAATCAATCTCAACTATTTCTAAATTCGTTATCTTATTATCCAATTATCTTAAATTTACAATTTCTAAAACCATAAATTTGAATAGTCTTTTATCATAATCATATTTTTTAGCAATTTAAATTCTTCTTTATTCCAAATTATTGTTAAATTTATTCTACTTAATATAACTTATCACATATATTTAACCCCTATAAATTAATTTAAACCATAAAAGTTTCGATTTAAATTAATTTATATTCTCTAATTGCTTTTAAATTCAATGTATTTCCATAAGTTGATCAAATTTCCATTTATTAATTCTTTCAAAACAAATTTATTTCATTATTAACTGAGTTTACTTATTATCCTATCTAACTCTATTAACATCTTAATAATCAAAATTTAGTATATAACATTTATTATAAACACTCAAATTTTATTTATAAATTCAATTTATCTTATATATTATCCAATTACATTTTAACTTCTAAATAATTTAGGTAAGTTATTTTGAAATGCAATTTAGTACTATACAAATAAAATTTTCAAATTTAATTATTTTAAGTTTAAATACTTATTCAAAATTTAGCTTTATTTATAATTGACAACATCTTTTAACATGATTTTAAGAATTAAATTTTCGTTTAATTTCAAACCCTTTAGAGATAATTATGTATATACTATATATTTTAAATCAAATTAAATTTAAAATAATATTCACATATATATATATATATATATAAATATATATATATATAAATCAAGTCATACTTAAGAAATTCAAATTAAAATATTTCCAAACAAAACCGTAGCAAAGCTACAGAATGGTTTCTCCACTTCGAAACTCGAAAATGAATGTCGATGATGCGGCCGCCATCACCGAAATTATTTTCCAGCGACAAAGAGAAAAGCACTGATTTAATCATTTAAAATTCTTTGGAATCATTTATATTCGAAAATACTTTAAATTATACACATTTAAAACTTTAAAACCAAAGTTTGAATTCATCAGAAATTAAATTCTCAAATTTCTGATTTAAATTCATTTCAATTCCAAATCAATTTATAAACCATGTTTATAAATTCATTTAGAATAATAAATGATAATCAAATATTATCATTTCAAACAACCAATTTAATTAACTATTTAATTCCAGAAAATTTTACTTATATATTTATAATATAATCATACAAAATTATTTCATTTACCAAATTTGAAAATAATATTGTGTCAGTTTGCTCTGCTCAAGTGTTTTGGAAATCCTATCGATAGCGTTGATCAGACGAATCGATCGGAAACCCAAATCAACATCAACAACTCAAACAACACAGCATATATTAAACATTTTAAAATATTAATTTACAAATACACTTCATTGCTCGACGATATAGGAATGAATTTTCAAAATAAGGATAGGGTTTCAAATTGATGGACTCAAACCAAAGAGAATTTGGATTCGAAGATAAGTTCGAAACAAAGATACGATGATTAAATAACAAAGTAGGAAGATTGATAAGTTTGTATAACTCGCGGGCAACCTTAACCGGGTCGACCGTGACTTCAGGAATAAGATCGATGCAGAATTTCGAGGCAAATCTACATTCGATCTCAAGAAATAGAATTCTGGTATAGCAGGAGATAGATAGCATCGTACCGAGGACACAAAAATCTCCGGTAAATCAATGTCTATTGTAAAGGAGTTTCACCCATTTACAAATCATTCGAAGTTTGGCGAGATCGCCGATTTATTATAGATATCATTTGAAGTGGAGTTATGGGATGCTCCAGCGTTGAAAGAAGACGAATAGTGAGGGACACGAATGAATTTTGAAACCGCAGGGAACGTTTCAAAATTCAAAGGAATCGAATCAAAAAGGAAGAGATTGAAACTCGAAATGAAAGTGATTCTGTAAATACATTTACCCTACATGTTGAGTTTTGCCTAGAGCTACCAAAGCTCTGATACCAACTGTAACGACCCAGTATGTTTAACCATTCGCATCCATTATAAGTGTATAGGTAGACACTCATGCCGGAATTGAATTGCTCAAAATACCACGTTGTTAATTTAAATTGGCAAAACTGAACATATACAGTAAATAAATAATCACATATCACAGACACAGAGTAATAAGTGCAGCGGAAATAAAAGATAGTAGTTCATGAAGCTACTATATGAATATATAAGATACATCAGAGTTTACAACAGAATAGTAATACGATACATCAGAGTTAAACCAGATACAACGGAAGAGTAATATGATACATCAGATACAAATCAGAATACATCACTGGAATCATCGAATACTGAAAGCAGAATAGATGGCTGGATCTTCAAGCAAAGCTCCAACTTCAAAGGTGAGTCTCGAATACTGGATCACTCAGTCTGACCCGAGCGTAAAGCAAAACACAAAACACTCGAGTCAGGATTAACATTCTAATATTAATAAATCCAACTCAAGTGAAATAGCAATTGAAATGCAAGTAACTCAAAGGATGTTTGGAATAACCATCCTTTAAGGATCCGTTAAACTATCTACTATGTAGTAGTGTACGATAAGTAGATAATGTCTATCAGTAATAATAAGGTATCAAAATAGTGTTAAGTCATGGCCCATTCCACCCTTAACACATTTTTATTCCCAAAAGCATATACAAGACCGTAGTTTCCCCAAAATCGGAAGTCACCAGAGGGCAATCCATATACTAAAGGTACAAAACAAATTCGTAGTGGTCGCGAATAAAGGGATACAAGTATGACAAGGCACATGAGGCAATACCCAAGGTAGTGACACTACCGTTTGCCTGATTCAGACTGGTGAGAACGCAATGCCGCAGCGCCCGCAACACCGTGAAACAACACTCCCAAAATCAAGGGTGCACCAATCGACAACAAGTAATGAGTAGTTCGAAGAAGTGTGTCCACTTGAGGTAGCTAATCCTCCATTGGCCCGGCATGGCTCCTGTTTTAGTCATTTTCAATTTGACACAAGTGTCAAGGCTATCCATCATCGTTCTCTTTCTTCAGTCAACACGTACATCATCCAACCACTTCATTCTTGATCATCACTCCGCGTATAGTTATTAAAGTGGTTTTCGGTTTTGACAGAGAGTATGTCCATAACCGATTCTGGTCTCTTTAATAACTTTCGTAATTTATTACACCGATTGGTCGTTTGTTTATTTCAAAACCAAATCAATTTCAATCCCAATTAGAATTTACAAATCAACATTTCATTTGTCTTTCTAAATCAATTTCCACAATTTACGTTTCAAAACTTCCAAATTATCATTTCAAAATCTTATAATTAAATTTCAATCTTTATTTAAAAACAAATTCAAATATTGATTCAAGTTCGTATATAAGTTTCATTTCGAAAACATTTAAATTAATTTAATTTAACATTCAAATCAATTTAAATTCATTTATCGATTTCATTCAATATTCATTAAGTAAATTTGCCATTCAAAACAATTTCTATTAAATTTCCAATTAAATCCATTATTTAAATTCAACTTCATTATATCAAAACTTACAAATTTGAATTAAATTAAATTAAATTCATCAACTCAATTTCTTTAAATTTCAAGTCTTACATTAATTTCAATAAATCGCACTTATATTTCTTGTTAAAGAAATTCAATTTCACTTATTTACTTACTTAAATATTTTCCAAGACTTAATTAATAAAGAACTCAATCTCATTTATTTCCGAAGTAAAACTTACTTATTCAAAAGTTCAATTTTACTTATTAAAGAATTCAATTCAATTTAATCATTAAATAATTAAATCTCATTTAATTATTAAATAATTCAAACTTAATTATTAAATAATTTAAAAGTTTAATAATTTCAAACTTAATTATTAAATCATTTCAAACTTAATTCAATCATTTCTCAAATTAAACAACATTCTTTCATCAATTACATTGTTAATATTTTGTTTCAGATTATTAAATATTAACATTTTCCTTTCATTCAAATTTCAACTTCATTTCAAAACCATATTATTTATTCAAATAAAATCTTCGTTTATTTTTAAATCAAATTATTGACCAATCGGGTTTTATTTAATTTCCTATCCTAGGTCAAAGTTCAATTTTTTGGGTATTTATCATTTCAACCCGATTCCAATTCAATTCAAAATCAAAGCATAACAAAGGGAACTTGCAGTGTGATAACTGGGATGGTGTCAAAGTAAATAAACAAGCAATAACAACAAACAATAACAATCCAATAATCAATTCAAATAATCCCGAAATAACCGTATTAATTCGCATTGTTATTTGTATGAATTAACATAATTATTTCTAGAATCTACACTATCATTTCATGTAGATTAAAGATTATTACATTACGGTTTTCACTTGTCATCTATTTACAATTTCATACATCATCAATTTAACAACATACATTCAGTGGTTTAAAGTGTAATTAAACAAATCCTACGTGTCGATAAATTTAACAGTTAAAGGGGTCATATTATACAAATGTCATTTAATCAAATTTAACAGATATATCAAATCTAACTATCCTACGTCAATTTCAATTTCAAATTATTTATCACTCACATCATTAACAATTTAACGTCCAATATAAACATCAAACAATCAATCATTTAACAACCAAACTGGATTATCATTGCATATATAACAGATAATGGTGTCAGATGTCATAGGTTAACTGATACAGGTAATAACAGTGTAAATATCTAACAGCAGCATATTTCAATTGTCGTTTCAATTGAAATCAAATTTAATAAATAAAAGAACGTTAATCGTGAGTGATTGCTCACCTTTCGAGGCTAGAGATTCAATGATGGAACGAGTTACAAATCCAAGCACGAATCCAAAGAAAACGAGATTGGCACGAATTCGACGAACAGAGCTGATAACAAGAATCGATGAAACAAATCAAATCAGTTTGATATAAACTGAAACGAAATATATTAAAGCCAACATTTTAAATTTAGAAGTACACATTTAAGATAAATTCCCATATCATATATATATATAACATATTTACAAAAATACACATATATATATATATATATTTTTCACAATCATAATTCAAAAAAAAAAATTTAAAACAATGCACCTCAGTTTCATATAACTGTTCAAACTCTATATAAATTGATCAACAGGGTATAGATACAAACGAAGTCTCATGTACAACCTGTTTTTAAAAATATACATTCATATATATCAATTATAACATAACACTTTAAATAAATATACTTTACATATACATATTTATATAGCAATATATCTATATTCAAACGTTATCTCAAATATAAATTAATTAAATTTTAAAATAAAACTCTCATGCTATACTGAAGACCAAGTTTACATCTATCTACGTATACCAACAAACAACAACAAACCTCAACCATACACACATATAAAATTCACATACTCAACATCTCTAAAATCAGTATTCATATACTTTTAATCAATAGAAGTACAGCTATTTTAAAATAAAACCTTTATAATACCTCATCTGTAATCTAGTATATACTGTAAACATATATGCAATATAACTCATCTTATACAGAGGAGAAGCTAGACATCTTAACTATATTATAAAATATAAAACAGCATATATTACAGTTACTATAGAATATAAAATACTTTAAACATATGTATGCTTACTATATATGTACTGTAACCGTATGCGAAGTATATATATACTAACAAAATAATGCTTATAAACAACATATATATGTTATTAAGAATATTAACAAAACTTGAAATATATATATACAAACGCAACGTAACGTATATGCTTATTTAAATAAATACAAGCAGACAAGATCCTTTAAAATTTCACATATATACAGACACATGCAGACACTCTAACACAACACAGAATATATATACATATATTCATACAACCAATACAAGAAATTATATCAACTTGATGAGTTTTCAGACTGTCCATGCAACAAAACTTGTACAAGCGAACTGTAATATATAATTAACAAATACATACCTTTTGTACACTGTAAAACAGATTTGAACAAAATACATTTGTAAATCCTATATAGAAAACTGTAAAATATATATACAAGTAATTTGTAAATAAATGAACTGTACACTATTATATACAACAACACTATATACATGCGTTGATAAGACTTACACATTATTAAACTTCATATTATATTTTATATACAATTACAACCTTCATAACTATATATGTACAACACTATGCAAAGCTCACGTTACTATATACATATAACACAACAACTTGAAATACTATAACTAACATATCATAGGACTGTACCTTATGTAAAAAAACGAAGCAAGGCAGGAAGGTCGGAAAGGCGAAGCTGGGGAGCACGTGGCCAGAGTGGAGGTGGTGAGCGGGTTGCGTGGTGATGATGGGTTCGCAAATGGAGAGGATGCGTGAAAGCGGGGAGAGGGAGGAGGGGTAGTGCTATGGCGGAGATGCAGGGAGGTGATGTTTCGGTCAGGGGAGGCTTTGGGAAGGGCCGATGATGAGGAGAAGAGCGGCTTAGGTGGTAGGCGAACGTTGAAAAAGAAGAGGAAAAAGGAATAACATCATCGGCTAGGCTGTGGTCTCGACTAGGGGAAAGTGGAGTGTGTGATGCGTCTGGAGGAATATGGTGGACGAAGGAAAAGGTAAGGGGAAGGGAAAGGTTACAGAAGTTATTGAACGAATGCAATTTTTATTGAATGGAATGAAAAGGAGCAAATTATGTTGAATGGAACGAATGAAATTTATTGAACGTAGGGAATAGCTAAGGTCACACGTGGTTCAAGGAATAATTAAAGTAAGTGGCTACTGGAATATATGGCAGAGCAAGTGAAAGGACAGAGCAAACAAAAGATAGAAACGATTATCGGTACGGCTACCGATCGTCGGTTTCATCGCGCACCGGACACCATTACACACAAATAAATATACTATGGAGATTGGCACGACGAGGCGATTAAAACGGTATATAGATATCGGTGGTACGACCATCCGATCGAAAGTCGATATCGGTATGAAAAATGCTGCTATTTCGTCAAAAATAAGATCGACGGAGCAACAGAAGTCCGAATCTTGAAAAACGAAAAATGACGTCTTGCTCAAAAGATAATTTAGAATTTTTCTATGTAAAAATATTTAGGTTCCGAAAACATTTTAATTTCATCGTTGTTTAACCGATTAAATTGAAGTAAATTTACGCGCGAAATAAACTTTCATATTTTCAGACGAAAATTTACCAGTTGCTATGTTTAACTAGACGCACTCCAAATATCAAATTTATATTTCAAAATTTTATCGTTTAAAATTTCGCAAAATTTCAATTAATAACGTTATTAAAACGGTTAAAATTTACGGGTCGTTACACTCTCCCCCACTCAAAACTTTTCGTCCCCGAAAAGGAAGGATGTAGGAGAATAGAAACAACCAGAAAGAAAATAGATTTGAAATACAAAATAACAATTAATTTTAACCATATAAATTCAAATTTAAATTAATTGATATTCAATAATTGATTTAATCCATTTGATTTTACTAAAATCAATCTCAACTATTTCTAAATTCATTATCTTATTATCCAATTATCTTAAATTTACAATTTCTAAAACCATAAATTTGAATAGTCTTTTATCATAATCATATTTTTTAGCAATTTAAATTCTTCTTTATTCCAAATTATTGTTAAATTTATTCTACTTAATATAACTTATCACATATATTTAACCCCTATAAATTAATTTAAACCATAAAAGTTTCGATTTAAATTAATTTATATTCTCTAATTGCTTTTAAATTCAATGTATTTCCATAAGTTGATCAAATTTCCATTTATTAATTCTTTCAAAACAAATTTATTTCATTATTAACTGAGTTTACTTATTATCCTATCTAACTCTATTAACATCTTAATAATCAAAATTTAGTATATAACATTTATTATAAACACTCAAATTTTATTTATAAATTCAATTTATCTTATATATTATCCAATTACATTTTAACTTCTAAATAATTTAGGTAAGTTATTTTGAAATGCAATTTAGTACTATACAAATAAAATTTTCAAATTTAATTATTTTAAGTTTAAATACTTATTCAAAATTTAGCTTTATTTATAATTGACAACATCTTTTAACATGATTTTAAGAATTAAATTTTCGTTTAATTTCAAACCCTTTAGAGATAATTATGTGTATACTATATATTTTAAATCAAATTAAATTTAAAATAATATTCACATATATATATATATATAAATATATATATATATATATAAATCAAGTCATACTTAAGAAATTCAAATTAAAATATTTCCAAACAAAACCGTAGCAAAGCTACAGAATGGTTTCTCCACTTCGAAACTCGAAAATGAATGTCGATGATGCGGCCGCCATCACCGAAATTATTTTCCAGCGACAAAGAGAAAAGCACTGATTTAATCATTTAAAATTCTTTGGAATCATTTATATTCGAAAATACTTTAAATTATACACATTTAAAACTTTAAAACCAAAGTTTGAATTCATCGGAAATTAAATTCTCAAATTTCTGATTTAAATTCATTTCAATTCCAAATCAATTTATAAACCATGTTTATAAATTCATTTAGAATAATAAATGATAATCAAATATTATCATTTCAAACAACCAATTTTAAAATAAAACTCTCATGCTATACTGAAGACCAAGTTTACATCTATCTACGTATACCAACAAACAACAACAAACCTCAACCATACACACATATAAAATTCACGTACTCAACATATCTAAAATCAGTATTCATATACTTTTAATCAGTAGAAGTACAGCTATTTTAAAATAAAACCTTTATAATACCTCATCTGTAATCTAGTATATACTGTAAACATATATGCAATATAACTCATCTTATACAGAGGAGAAGCTAGACATCTTAACTATATTATAAAATATAAAACAGCATATATTACAGTTACTATAGAATATAAAATACTTTAAACATATGTATGCTTACTATATATGTACTGTAACCGTATGCGAAGTATATATATACTAACAAAATAATGCTTATAAACAACATATATATGTTGTTAAGAATATTAACAAAACTTGAAATATATATATACAAACGCAACGTAACGTATATGCTTATTTAAATAAATACAAGCACACAAGATCCTTTAAAATTTCACATATATACAGACACATGCAGACACTCTAACACAACACAGAATATATATATACATATATTCATACAACCAATACAAGAACCTACATCAACTTGATGAGTTTTCAGACTGTCCATGCAACAAAACTTGTACAAGCGAACTGTAATATATAATTAACAAATACATACCTTTTGTACACTGTAAAACAGATTTGAACAAAATACATTTGTAAATCCTATATAGGAAACTGTAAAATATATATACAAGTAATTTGTAAATAAATGAACTGTACACTATTATATACAACAACACTATATACATGCATTGATAAGACTTACACATTATTAAACTTCATATTATATTTTATATACAATTAAAACCTTCATAACTATATATGTACAACACTATGCAAAGCTCACGTTACTATATACATATAACACAACAACTTGAAATACTATAACTAACATATCATAGGACTGTACCTTATGTAAAAAAAACGAAGCAAGGCAGGAAGGTCGGAAAGGCGAAGCTGGGGAGCACGTGGCCAGAGTGGAGGTGGTGAGCGGGTTGCGTGGTGATGATGGGTTCGCAAATGGAGAGGATGCGTGAAAGCGGGGAGAGGGAGGAGGGGTACTGCTATGGCGGAGATTCAAGGAGGTGATGTTTCGGTCAGGGGAGGCTTTGGGAAGGGCCGATGATGAGGAGAAGAGCGGCTTAGGTGGTAGGCGAACGGTGAAAAAGAAGAGGAAAAAGGAATAACATCATCGGCTAGGTTGTGGTCTCGAGTAGGGGAAAGTGGAGTGTGTGATGTGTCTGGAGGAATATGGTGGATGAAGGAAAAGGTAAGGGGAGGGGAAAGGTTACAGAAGTTATTGAACGAATGCAATTTTTATTGAATGGAATAAAAAGGAGCAAATTATATTGAATGGAACGAATGAAATTTATTGAACGTTGGGAATAGCTAAGGTCACACGTGGTTCAAGGAATAATTAAAGTAAGTGGCTACTGGAATATATGGCAGAGCAAGTGAAAGGACAGAGCAAACAAAAGATTGAAACGATTATCGGTACGGCTACCGATCGCTGGTTTCATCGCGTACCGGACACCGTTACACACAAATGAATATACTGTGGAGATTGGCACGACGAGGCGATTAAAACGGTATATAGATATCGGTGGTACGACCATCTGATCGAAAGTCGATATCGGTATGAAAAATGCTGCTATTTCGTCAAAAATAAGATCGACGGAGCAACAAAAGTCCGAATCTTGAAAAACGAAAAATGACGTCTTGCTCAAAAGATAATTTAGAATTTTTCTATGTAAAAATATTTAGGTTCCGAAAACATTTTAATTTCATCGTTGTTTAACCGATTAAATTGAAGTAAATTTACGCGCGAAATAAACTTTCATATTTTCAGACGAAAATTTACCAGTTGCTATGTTTAACTAGACGCATTCCAAATATCAAATTTATATTTCAAAATTTTATCGTTTAAAAGTTCGCAAAATTTCAATTAATAACGTTATTAAAACGGTTAAAATTTACGGGTCGTTACAGGAACCGAGTTGTGTTTGAGTACAGCTTATCATCCCCAAACAGATGGTCAGACCGAGAGAGTCAACCGAGTTTTGGAAGATCTACTCAGGGCTTGTGTTTTAGATTTTGGAGGATCATGGGAAGATCACCTTCATTTGGTAGAATTTTCGTATAACAACAGTTACCAGTCAAGCATTGGCATGGCACCGTATGAAGCATTGTATGGAAGACCATGTAACTCTCCCACATGTTGGTTAGAAATAGGAGAAAAGCTGATACTTGGGCCAGAAATGATTCGACAGACTTCAGATTGCATAGAGATCATTCGGCAACGAATGAAGGCAGCACAAGACCGTCAGAAAAGTTATGCCGATAAGCGTCGTAAGGATTTGGAGTTCGACATAGGTGATATGGTATTTGTGAAGATTTCTCCACTGAAGAATGTTATTCGATCCGGGAAGAAAGGAAAATTGACTCCGAGATTTGTTGGGCCATTCCCGATCATCGAGCGAATTGGAAAGCTCGCCTATAAATTGGAGCTACCAGAAAAGATGTCGAGTGTGCACAATGTTTTTCATGTATCGTATCTATGGAAGTATGTGCACGACTAGAATACAGTAGTTTCTGCCGATAGCTGTGAAGATTTTGAGGTAGATCCAGTTGTTGAGAGACCTCGTAAGCCGCTTCGTGTTGTGGAAACTGACACGAAACAGCTTAGGAGGAAGGTAGTTAGGTTGCTCAAGATACAATGGAGTGATGATGTTAACGACTGTACATGGGAGGTGGAAGAGAGGATGAAGGCAGCTCATCCTGAACTCTTCGAGGTATGGCCATAAAGTGTCGTGTCATCTCACGATATTGTAACTTGTTCTAGTTTTAGAATTCTGCATGCTAGGCTAGTAATTGGATGCATGGTTTGTTGATTGCTATGGATGGTAGGCATGCAGAATAGTTTTTGATTGCTCTTGTTTGATTGGAATTTTGGGGGCGAAATTCCTAAGGGGGAGAGAATGTAACGACCCGTATTTTTACGGATCGAAACATCGTAAAACAGTTGTCATTAGGTCGTAACGTTGTTAAGTCGTTCAGAATTTAGAACGACTAGAGCTTTAGTCGTCTAGAAGTTAAGCCGTGTTGTAGTTTAGGTCGTATGGAAGTTGGGTCGTGTGGTTGCTTAGGTCGTGGGGTAGGTTAGGTCGGGTGAGCGACCTAAGGATTTGAGCGACCTATAGGAAGTTGGCGACCTAAGGATTTGAGCGACCTATAGGAAGTTGGCGACCTAAGGATTTGAGCGACTTAAGGTAGTGGACGACCTAAGGGTTAGCAACCTACAGGAATTAGCGACCTAAAGAGTAGACGACCTAAGGAGTTAACGGCTTAAGTCAATAGGCGACCTGGGGGGGATTGAGTCGTTCGAGTGACTTAAGGAATGTAGTAGTTAGGTCGTGAGCGACCTATGGGGTGCTGTGTTTAGATAGGTCGTAAGCGACCTAAGTTAGTTAGGTCGTCCAGACGACTTAGGTGTTAGGTCGTAAGACCCTGGCTTTAGTTAGGTCGCGACCTTGGATGAGTCGTTAGGACGTGCATTAGTGTTGAGTCTTAGGTCGTGACATTTTTTAGGTCGCTAGGTCGTGCGCATGTGTGTGTGGTTAAGTCACGTGAAGGCTTAAGGGGTTAGGTCGCTGAGTGTTAGGTCGTGAGCGACCTAGGAGCGAGCTAAAGTTAGGTCGTGACTTCTGTTAAGTCGTTGAGTCGAGTGTGCGCTAAGTCGTAAGTCGCAGGTCTGTTAAGTCGTAAGTCGTAGGTCGCGCGTATGTGTTAAGTCGTACAAGTGTTAGGTCGGAGGATTTGTTAGGTCGTGGACGAACTAAGGGGGCGGACAACCTAAGGGGATTTCTGCCTATAAATACACGGGTTCTTCTTCATTTTTGGGATCCGGATTTTGAAGCGACTAAGTGCTGCTATTTTGAGAGCTCGAGAACTACACTTCTTCACTTCTTTTCTCCACTTTGATTTAGTACTTCCTTCCATCCAAGATCGAAGATCCAAGAGCTAAAGCTGAAAATCTTCATCCATCGAAGAGAGATTTCATCATTTGAAGTGGAATTTTGATAGATCGAGTTAGATCCTTCGCTATCCAGATCTGAAGTGTGTTGCTTTTGAGGTGTTTAGGTGATTTGGTGAGTGGTGATTATCTCTCACACGGATCCAAAGGAGTATATCGGATTGTTGGCTTGGTTTGGTGTTAAAATAGTGATTTCCATGCATTTTCTTAAACTTAAGTATAGATCTATTGTCCATGATGATTTGACATCCATTTTACTACATGTTAACCTATGTAAGTTCATTCATCAAGTTGTAGAGATAGTGCTCATAATTCATGCTTGTTAGATTTGGACTCTTTATTTACTAAATTGCCATTATTGTTATAATTGTTTATTAGATCATGTTTGAATGCTTGATTACTTGGATTAATGATTGAATTGATTGATTGTTATAAATTAGTTGATTGATGATTTGATTTGGACAAGTTAGTCGAAGATGATTCAAAAGCTAAGGGAAAGGCTCTTGAATTGGAAAAGCTGCTCGTGGCATATGTGGCGGATGATGAAGCTCATATGGATAGATTTGATGATGTTGATGTTGAGATGAGGCTTTGCTATGAAGAGATGAAGCGAAGCACAGTATGAGATAGCCTTGGTTTAATCCAGACGGGATCATTCCAAGCATGTTGATAACTCGGTGAAATGGTTCGGGTTTGAGGATAATGGTTTGCTCGAGAGGCGCTTGAGCTAGTATGGAAATAGTCGTCGAGGAGGATGACTAGAAGGCTGAGATTTCATCGTTGTTGAAGGTTCTAGCAGGCTCAAAGCAAGAGTACGTTGGGCAGATTCGATAGTCCCTAAAGACTATGATTGTAGTCGAGTACTCTGGGCAGATTCGATAGTCCTAGGCACGGGATGCGACGACGTGCGGAGTTCTATCTAGAACCGGGGTTGCCATTAACCCTTGACGGACGGCTGAAAGAATGTGCTGGTCATTCAATTAACGGTGGTATCGAAGCAAAGATAATAGTGATAGCCAGAGTCATGGATGTTTGGTTGTATCGTCATTCGGTCTCAAGAGCAATGTTTTTTGGGTGCTTATCTGATCTTGGTTTAGGCCTTGGGGGTTTGTACTTGGAAAATGTTGACCTTGACTCGAGTGATAATTGCTTTACTTTAAATGTCTGCTTTGCTATGTTTACTTCTGCTTAGTGTGTCTGGGGCTATCACTGTAGAAAGAGGTGGAGTGGGAGGGTTGGATTCCTATTCCTTTTTCCTTTATGCTCTTTTGGTATGTTGTTAGTTCATTTTTACCGCTCACTAAGACTGTTGTCTGACTCAAGGCTTTATGTTTAACTCTTATTGCCTTGGGCTGTTCATCCGCTTTGGGATGGGCAGACTAAGTAACAGGTGACAGGTGCTGTTCTTAGTTTCCGACGATGCTGATGACGAAGACGAGCTGGAGGCTTGCATATTATTTTCTTACTATATGTACTAGATGTTCCGCTGCTTTGAATAATTCTCTGAGTGATATGTAGTGAGGCTTGATGTATTGACTATTCAGATGTTTGTATTCAACTATTATGAAGCTTAATTGATGAGGTTTTATTTTGAGATGCTTCACTATATATATTCTCTATTGTATTTTATCCATGCGCTGTGAGTAATACGATAGATTATGTTGTTTTAATTTAACCTTGGCAACCGTCCATGGCTGCCTGGCACACTTTACAGTGCACTATTTCTATGTTCAGTGCGGGGGTCATGGGCGGTCGTCACAATACATGTATATATATATATGTATGTATGTGTATATATATGTATATTAATTATTTCTAGTATATAGAGTTATGGATTTGAAGATATGAGTGATTATGGTTTTATAAAATAAGTGATAGCATATAGTGGCTTTAAGAATATGGTTTTAGAAAGGTGAGTCTAATTTATTTCTAAATAATATATATATATATCAAAATGAATTTGGAAGAATAATAAAAGTGGTTTTAAAATATGGGTTATTAACTAAATGTTTTATATGGAAATTTGAGACACTATGTACATAAATGTAATTTTGGAATAATTCGGGTTTATGGAATATTTTATCAAATAAGTGAAAATTTATTTTAATCAAAATAGTAAATAAACTTATGGAAATTTATAACAAGTGTTTTTAGACAATAAAATCAAGGAGAATTTTTTTTTTGAGAACCTTAATTCTATAATTTGTGGAGTACTAATTATCGACTTAGTTTCACCGATTGGTTTAAATGCTTTCAAATAACGCTTAGTCGAATATGGTATAACCCATTGAATAGAATGGTTGAGTGGAATTTACTAGCCCATTAATGAATACTCCAATTTCCCCGGATAGTATGGGATGCCTTTTTTAAATTCTTGTGATCGTATTTGGGAAAGTACTTAACACTTTAGAGTTGTGTCCTCTTCTAGTATGCGACAAGTGGCTGCTAGATCCTTAAGAGAATGTAGTTTAGGTTTTCTAGTAGTATCTGTTGTAATAAGTGATATTTACTAGCTTTAAGTAAAAACTTGAATTTCACCATACGATATGGGACGTATTGGTTAAATTCTAGTGATTACTGAAGGTGATAGTATTTGACACTCTTTTGGTGTGTGGCAAGTGGCTGCTAGATCCTTAAGAAGTTTATTCCTGGATTTCTTTTCAAACATTATAATATAATAATATTAAATAAATGTAGATTTATTGAGTCATGGTTTCTACGATCGCCTTGATCGGTATGGACTATCCTTGAGATCATTCTGTGATTCTGTGTTCCAGATCTGAGTATGATCCTTGGTATCGGATCGGTTCGAGTGATACCAATTTGTTTGTTTGTTTGCCATGGGTTTTGAGTATAATCATTGCAATTGTCTTGGATGATCATTACGATCAGTTTGGATTAAGATCTCTTGGATTCTGGATATTTGAATTTTGTGACTATTCTGTATTCGTGAAATAAAGATATATATTCTTGTACCTTGTGATGGATGTTAAGTTAATTATGTTATTCTGCGTTTAGTGACTAGTTCGTGTTTGTGAGTTAAACTTATAACCATATTCTGAGTTAATCACGGATATTTGCGTGCTTAGTGATATTGTGTTTTGTTCTGTGAATTCAGTGTTTAGTGACTAATATGTATTTGTGACTAAAATGTAAAATCGTGTGTCTTGTGATTGACTCTAGGTTAAATTAATTCCCGTGACTCGTTATTTCATGGACATCTATATTTACTTATATGTTATTTTTTTGTTGTATTCTATTCTCACCTTATTGGATATTTAGAGATAGTCTGACCTGGTTGTTATTTTGCTCGGGTCAGGCCGAGACTTTTCAGGTTACAAGACAAGTTGACCTTTGAATGTTTGGGCTAGCAAGGAGATAAACACTTTTGACTTTATAGTTTATCTCATTTAGGAAATTTGTGAAAATGTTTATAAGATGTACGATTGAGATTAGAGAATTGTAAAATTTGTATAACAATCGAGTTTAGTATTTCATTTTGTAAACTAAATAATTTGTATATATATATGTTGAGATTTATTTCGCTATGATTTGTGACTGTTATTTATATGATATATTGTTCTGATTCTGAGAAATCGGTGTGTCTATTACTTTGTATTAATATTGTACACATCAAATTCAGTTCAGATATTTAGTGAAAAAGGTATAAATAATGTGTCAGTGTTTGTATAAAGATATATTCACATTCGATCGTCCCTAACAAGCTGTATTCTCCAGATTAACAGACGACATTACTTGTAGTGTTCTTTGCTAAATTGGACATCGCGGTGGGGTCGTTACAGCACTAAACTCACTTCAGTTGTTGGAAAATAATTCTGGTGATGACTGCAACATCATCAGTATTCATTTTCGAGTTTCTAAGTGATAAATTTCTACCTTAGTGATTTTCCATTGAAGTTGTGTTTTGGTAAAACAAGTTTTGATTTCAAAATCCAAAGTATAATTGGATAAATATAAGGAAATAAGTTTTACAACTTGCAGAATTTTGAGAAGTAGTAAGTTAAGACAAATTTTTTAAAATTTATTGAAACTAAATGTTAAGTAAGGAAAGTTTGAAATTGAAATTATAATTTAACTTAAGAAAAGTTAAAGAAATTATATAATGAAATGAATATGAGTTTGAGTTATAAAATGAAATTCAACTTAATGTAAAATGAATTGAATATGGTTTGGAATGTTGTTTGATAAAATTGAATATGAACTTAGGTTGTGAAGTAATAATAAACATGAATTGTGTAGTGTGAGACGTTATAATAAACTTAAGTAATTATTGTATGAAAATGATTCATAAATGAATTAAATATGCAATCAAATGTTGTTGAACATAAATTGAATTTAAAGTGAATGTAACCAAAGTGAATGAAAATAAAGTGAAGGTTAATACTTGAATGTAAATGGAACTAGATATAAATTAATTGAATGTTGCTAAGAAATGAAAGTGTATAAATATAATGTTAACACTTGGAAATGAAATTTGTATGATGATAAATAAATTGGATGACTATTTTTGATGGATGGTTTCTCATTAGCAGTTGAGTTATTAGTAGGTGCGAATGGCGTAAGCTTTGCATTTGGAGTTTGCTTTCGTATTTTATTGGTTGTAATGCTTGCTAATACTAAAATAATATACACATCTCAGATTACATATCGTATTTATATATTTTTCCCTACGGGATGCCTCATCCTTGAAGATGCGATGTATATTTGTGATTATATATATTGTAAAATTTTCTGATTGAGTCGTGCAAAGGAGACGCTGGCGAAATTTCCGTAAATTTAAGAGTTAGAATTTTTTTGAGAATTTTGGAAAACATTTTATAACTAAATTTTGAATTGAGTTATAACTTGAAATGAAGGGATGGAAGGAAATTAATTGGTATAGGTGGGTGATTTAAAAGACTTAGAAATTTTTAAATCTATTCAACTAATTGGTTTTGAAAAGCTAATGGAATAGGGGCATTTTCTTACCTTGGAAATTTCGGGGATGAAATTCTTTTAAGTGGAGAGAATGTAACGACCCAGAATTTCAGTCATTTGAATTCAAAATATTTAATTGATTTTCAAATATTGAAGAGTTAATTTTATAAGTTAATAACTTGAATTTCAAATATAGCAATTTATTTGATAATTAAATTGTTAAATTTAATATCTGGGAATATTTAAAATAATTGAATCTTGAATTTGAAATGAATGAATGATTTTGAAAGTTGATTTAAATTCTATTATGATAGAAATGAAGATAGTAAACTTTTAAATTTGAATATAAAGTGAATAAACTAGTTTTTATAATAATCGTTTTAATTAACGTGTGAAAATAGCCTTCCAGGGCACAATCTTGGATTTTGACGAAACCAGTTCCATTAGATCCGTAACAGTGAATTATAGTATGCCGTCGAATTTCATGACGATTGGAGGTATCATTTAGGCGTGCGAGATCGGAACGCGTAGAAATTTATTTCAGAAATTTATATAATAATTGGGTTTGAAAAGCTATCTTCTGTATATGATCGAACCAGGCCTCGAGAATAGTTCCATTGCATTCGGAATAAGGGTATGGCATATCATACGTCAGGCGGCATGCCTCATTTGGAGTTCGAGATTTTTTAGTGCGCCGAGTGGATATTTTTGAATATAATAATATAAATAGTATATATTCACCATGCTGCCATATCTTGGCCCATACTTTCCCCGCATAGACCATACCCTCCTTCCCCTTTAAATTCGCATTTAGGCAAATGAAATTGGTTGGAAAAATTTAAAACCCCTCCTTCAAATCCAGTGGCCGTGGCGGATCGGAGCCTCTAAAGGCCGAGATAGGTTACGACCCCAACTTCAAAAACATTCGTCTCAACGAATAGAAGGGGATAGACGGCTGGATCGTTGTTTGGCGAGGCGTAGAGGTCAGGAATGGGACACATTCGTGGGAAGATGGGGTTTGGTTTTGGGGCTCGATGGTGGTCAGGGGAGGGTCGGCGGGGGTAATGGCGGGCGAGGCGGAGCTAGGCGTGCGCGAGTGGCGGAGGCTGCGATGATGATGGAAAGTCGCAAGAAAAGTTGCATTGTTCGTTGAGTTGTGGCCTAGAAGTGAGATTGAGAGGGGTGGGGTAATTAAATTTAAAAATTTATTTAATTAAAAGTTAACGATAGTTTAACTATTTCAATTGTTCATAAATTTATAACTTTTTCATACAAGGTCGGAATTAAACGTGACGAGTTGCATTACGATCGTATCAGCAAGTACTTCGGTATGGAGTTGGATTGGATGGATTCAAAGCTAGTAGAAATTTGGGTCAAAATTGAACGTCTATTCAGTTTTAATTCAGACCGAAGTGTTTTGACAAAACTGGAATCAATGTGAGTTAATTTCACCTTTTTGGTTAACCAAAATATCATATAGTCAATAAAAATTATTTGTCGGATGCGTAGATATTTAATTGTTGAACTTTATTGACTGTTTGGATAATTTACTAATTTATGTTATTGGTTTGGATATATTCCCGCCCCTAGAGCGGATGAGACCCTACTACGTTCCCGTGTAAGAGAGGATGGCCATTTGTATTCGATCCCGCCTCGAAGCGGTTGATTTTTATATCATTTGATTATATACTGGATGTGATGGAGGGAAACAGGTTGGAGGGATCCAACTGGATTCCTCACACTGTTGATTTTATTTTCATATAATTTGATATATGATACGTTGGATGCTATATTTGATGACATGGGTATGATTTTGCTTATTTAGTGCTTTAGTAGCACTGGGCCTTATTTTTGGTATTTTAAAATATTATAAAAATAATGATTGGATTTTAAAAGGGATTTCAAAATGATTTTTGAAATAATATGTGTTTAATATTTATCCTTGAATTATTTAAACAAGGAATTTATTTAGAGTAAATAAAAAGTATGATTGTTAGAGATTTTAAATTAGTGGGTTTTAAAATATTTTAAATAGAGATTTTTGAAGTGTGGATAAAGATTTTTAAACCTTAAAATAAGTCCGTCTTTTATAATAAAGGAATCAAGCTTTAAAAGATGATAGAAATAATTTAGTATAATTATTTACTAACATTTTTATATAAAATGATGTGTGTGTGTACATACATACATCAAGATTTATTTAAGAATGTAGGACTTATTAATTTGATAATATATAAAAGTGATATTTTACAAATGAGGTGAAGATTGGTAAAATCGTATTTTTGCTAATAAAAGCATGGATCTATAAATGGTGTATATAAATAAAGGAAAACTTTATCATTGGATAAATTGGGAAGTAAATCACAAATTGTGGATTTATAATAAGATGTAGAATGTTGCTTTAGAAAAATAGTTGATTCTATTTTTGGAAATGGATGGTGAGGGAAAAATTAAGGAATTTTAAACGATATTTTATAAATAGAAAGAATTTATAAAAGGAATTTATCCATATGGGGGCAACATTAAAAACGGATGGTGATTGATGTTTTAAATATGATTTATGAATATGTGAGATTTATAAAGGGAATAGAATTATAAATGGAGTTTGTAAATAAAGGGGATTTTATAAAAAGGAAGTTTTATAAAATAAGAGGAGATTTATAAAACATAGTTTTATAAATAGGGAAATGATTATGTTGAAATGTAAGTATGGATTTTTATCAAAGAAGTATATTTATGTTTAAAAGGTTGTGTATTTGTATTAAAATTGTTTTAAAGTTGTTTATCAATATTTTTAATATTTTTGAAAAGTTAATTATTTAAATTATTATTATGGTTTGAAATTAAACATAATTATTTATCAAAAAAAAAATGTGTTGGAATTATTAACTATTATTATTTATAATGTAATTATTAAAATTATTATTATATAATAATGTTTTGAAGCAAAGGACTATTTATTTATTTATAAATGTTTTCGAGATTTATCAACAAAATTTTATAAATGGTTTTCAAGGATCTATAAGATAGTTTTATAAATGGATTTTTATAGATTTGTAAAAGAGTTCGAAATTGCTCTTAGATATTTATAAGGGAATTTTATAAATATATAAAAGGAGTTTTATAAATAGTTTACGGAATTACAATGAGTTTGTAAAGGAGTTTTAGAAATGTATAAAGAGAAATCTTAAGTGATTGGAATATATAGAAGAGATTTTGAATGATTCCCTGAGATTTGTACAATAGTTTATAAATGGATTTATAAATTTATAATGGAGTTTATAAATGATTTAGAATTTTATAAAAAGGAAATCTTCCTTAGTGTTTAGTGAATTTGCTTATGCCGTTGAGATAAATATATGAATATTTTTCCAAGTATTGAAATATAAGGATTTTTGGATATATGTATGTATATATATATATATATATCTTTGTAGAAGAATTTTGCTACAATATTTACATAATGAAATTAATAAATGAAAAGATTTATTAAAAGAGGCTAGTGATTGCTTATGTGCTTAACTAATGTTGGTTTTCCCTATGGAATTAAATCCCTGATTGAATGTTTGTTATTCAATAGTTAAATAACCGACTACCGGATTTGGACCCAAAACGTAACTTTGGAAATATCTAAGAGAAACCATGAGTTATATGGCATAGTCATCTCCGTTGATGATGTATTGTTCGTATAATTCTCATTTCATTCTCCTAGGACAATGATAAGGAAATATGTCCACTAACAGTTAAGAGGTGACCTCCGCTCTTATAATCGACTGTTTATTTCCTAAAGAACCGGGATTGAGTTACTGGAAACTATCGAATGTTGTTTCGAAGAGACCGATATCGGATAAGTTATCTGAAAACCACTTTGATCCAACTCAAGCGTTTGAAGTGAAGAGATCTTGAAGATGATGGAATTGAAGATGGAGCTCTTAGCATTTTGTTCCATCCTAGAATGAACTTGTATGGATGAATGCTGGCATTGTAGTGTTGCCTAAAGGGAAGTGTTATCATTCCAAGTGGAAAGTGCTATATAAAGGTAAACATAGCCTCGAACCTCGTCAACCGGAAAATGTCAAAAATCGAGCATGCAGGAGGGCCAGTGGGTCTCTACCAAGTAGGGTATGGTCATTCCAAATCTAGATCTGTATTATCTCTCATCTATATGCTTCAGGGACCATTAACGGAGGGGTGATCATATTCGGTACTACTAGTCAAGTGGTAGGTCAGTCCTGTGTGGCAGGGGTACAAGATGTTCTTGTCAGACCCTGTGCATTTTATCTAGAGATGTACCTTCGGAAGGTAGTCCCTTACCTTGTCATTGCATGGAATCCATTCTCCAATACGAGCATTTATGGTTTTAGTTGTATATCTATTATGCTCGAATTTATTAATATAACAATTTCGACTATGATTAATAAGTACTTGTATCTTAGACACTATTATAAGATCAAAGGATGTCATATGAAATGTTTTGGTTATCGTAAAGTAAAAACTCATCCGTGTTTAAGTGTGGTGTAGTCTTACGATATTCTTTTGATTTTCAAAGGTTTTCTATAACCTTAAAATCCAGTTGGGTGGGTTTTTCTCACGCTGGTTTTCCAGACTGACTCGGGTGTTATTGTATTATAATGCTCGAGTCAGACTGAGCATATTGACAGATTGCTTTGGATGCATTGGAGCTCAAGAGACAAGTTGGATGTCTTCAAGTCAAATTCACGTATATGTTTATTTCCGCTGCTTTGTTGTTGAAATCATCTGCATTTGTAAGGACAGGCTATTATAACTATCCTGATTGATGATTTTGATTTGTTGTTGTACTTTGATGGATGTTTGTATATAACAGTTTCTCTTTTGTAAACATCATTGATATTACATTTTATATTGTTCCACTGCGATTGTGAGATTATATGTTGTTTTTAGTTTCTCCCTCTTCTTCTTCTCTTCTCTTCTTCTTTCATCTTTCTTTCCCATAACTATCCATCTTTCCATTCGATTTGAGTTGGACATGTGTAGTTAATTTTCAACTTGGATTGTGCGGATTGGCGGGTCATTACAATGGTTACCCGAGCTTATGACCGAAATAAACACCTAATTAGGTGCATGAACTAATCGTGTACATAAAAAACCAATTTGTAACCAAGCTAGAATAATGATTAACCGGGCTTATCATAAAAAGCAATACTTAATCAGGTGCATGATCTAATCGGGTATGTAAGAAAACCAATCTATAATCAAGTTAGAACAATGGTAAACCGAGCTTATAATCGAAAGCAACACCTAACTTGGTGCATGACCTAATTAGGTACATAAGAAAACTAATCTGTAACCAAGTTAAAACAAAGCTTAACTGGTCTTATCACTAAAATCAACACCTAATCAGGTACATAAGAAAACCAATGTGTAACCGAGCTAATCACCTAAAGCTACACCCAATCAAGTTCATGGCCCGATAGGGTACATAATAAAACTAATCCATAACCGAGCAAGAATAATGCTTAACCAAGCTTAACACCGAAAACAACACCTAATTAGGTACATGATCTAATCAGTTACATAAGGAAACCAATCAGTAACCGAGCTAAAAAGACGCATAACCTAATCGGTGTTCAATTATAGATTGACTACAAAATAATGTAAAACAAAACTGATACCATACAACAACAATACTTTATGCTAAAAGTAGACTACAAAAGCAAAGTTAAACAAAAATGGTACTATACAATATTATTATGTTTTTGCTATCACCCACAAACTCCTATAAGTGATCTTTTCCAATGAACTATTGAATGTCCATCTTTAAAAGATTGAAGCAAGTACTATGATGTCAATTCCTTTTGTTATATATACAATAAATCAACAAATTCAAACTTCTACTAAACAAAAACTACTACAAAAAAATGATATTGAGCTGTATCATTACACCAAAAACTTCTACTAACTATTTTCAATACAAGGTCTAGAACATATACAAATAATCTCTAAAAAGCCACAAATTAATATGAAATAATTTAATGAACAACATCACAACTGCATACATCATATTAACTTGAAGATTAATAAATTCACAAATTCATAGAAATGAATATAGTTTGGCAACCAAATAATTTAAGTATAATAAATTGCTAATAAAACGAAGAATTTGTTTGCACGAAAAATGGGTTAACACCCCAATTCAATAAAAAAATGAAAAGTTTAAGAGTCGAAAGAAAAGATAAGAACATGCAAAGTTTTAGAGTGGTTCGTCTAGTATCTTAAACCTATGTGCACTATCAATATTATTTCGAGTTTCTTTGCACCACTTTTATAATGATTTCAATCTAATAACGAAGTATATCTCAAGAAGGGCAGCAATTCTGTGCAAATGATGAAAGATAGTCAGAAAAGTCATTTCTTAGTTGCTCCAAGTCTTCTATTTATAGGCATACTCCTCAACATAGTCAGCGGAGCATGTTTAAGCAAGTATATCTCCAGAATCAAATTTCCAACCATAAAGAAAGAGCCAAAAATCGAATATCTCAATAGTCATAACCGTTTGGTATCGACCGTTTTGGTCAGTATTGAATAGATTTGCTATTTCAAATCTTCAATTTCTTTTCATGTTTGCTTATGTCTCCAAGCTTTGGATCTTCACAACAAACTTGTCCATCTAAGAGTGGTCAGTACCGATCGGTTTTGCACATTCAAAACTTGTCTTTTTCTTCAAAATTCCAAGTTGCGTCATCAATATATGAAAGCAAGCCCCACAGTGACTTTGGACTGGTCAGTGCTGAACGGTTTGGACCGATCATTACCAACCAGTTTGCTTCTCCTATACTTAGTCAATTTTCTTAGAGCTCCTTTGTCCTTCAATCTTGACATTCCTTGAGTTTCTTGATCTATTCCTTTATTATCGTGATATCCAGATTCATCAAGATGTCACTTAGTTAAAATATCGGATAACGCTTGCTACCTAAAATATGCTTTGTGAAATAAAATCTTGATTTGGATCGGGACATGCATTCAAATTCACTCTACAATGATTTTTTTATCATCCCAACCGTTGTCGTGAAACATTGTACCTACTTTGAAAATATCGGCACATCACTTCATACAGTAGTTGAATTACATCCTTTCTTTAGATATAAACGTTGAAGTATCTTTTCTTTATTGAGAAATTTTTGAAAACTACTCCAGCCTACGCTCAAATAGATTTTCTCTCTCTTCTTTTTTTCTTTTTTATAAAACGTAGGTTAAAATCATTCAACATCGACAATTGTGGTCGGTGCCGAGCGATTTTTAGGTGTTGTTAAAACTAACACCTAGAATTTTTCTAGCACTACACTTTCATTTCCTAAGTTTGCATCGTCTTTGCCTTTACTTCTTTAAATCTATGATTTCTATAATCACTTCGATGTCACCACCAAGTTCCAAGCACCGCCACCATCCAAGTTGTGGCCATTATTTGTTGCCAAGCATTCATGTACAAGCACCACTCATATCTTAACCCAGCTTCCACCATGATCGTCTCTAGATCTTGATATTCGAAGGTGGGTCATTGTTTTTGTCTTGTTCTACCGTCTCCATGTCTCACCATATCCATCGCACGGTTATAGTCATTACGATTTTTTTACCATTGTGTAGTTAAAGCATTTAGTGGTTATATATATAGTTGTGGAGGTGTAAAAAGTTATAGCAGGGATAATGCAAGGATATAATGAAAAATAGCAAAGATGCAAAATGCTTCATTAGATATAAAACCAAATATTTAAAGTTAAGTTATTCTTATTCTCACATCATTTGTGTTGGAAAAAGAAGTATTGTTTAATCTAATATGATAAAATCGAATAATATTATGATTTATGTTAACTGGATTTGGTGACTCAATAGATTTCTAATTTATATTAAGCACATATGTCTTAAATTAGGTCTTTACCTTAACTTTGTTGATTTGGTTCAAAAGAGAACTAGTCAAATTAACCTTTGCACATTAATGTCGCTAAAGTGGGTACTAAAAAGCCTTGATTTAGCGGGTGTAGTAGAAAATAACGGGGCTTAAAGCAGATCTATTATTTAATAGCGCTAAACGGAAATAGCTTAGCGGTCGAAGAGCATTATGCGCTACAATGGGAATTTAGGAGGGCTTTAACTACATAGTGTCGCATCATCGATCCATCTTCACACCTAAATCAGTTTTCTCCCCTTTGCCACTACCACTTTGCTTCAACAACCTCATAGGTAACTTCAGGCTTGTTGAGTAAATTCTGAGTACAACTTATCACTATATGAAGATGGTGAAGGGGAAGAGGAGGGGAAAGGATCGATTTCCTAGGGTGTTCTTGAATACGGATCGTGGTTTTGACTTTGGGAAGACGCTTTCAAGAATTTGGCAATTTGAACAAATTTTGGTTCAAGGAACTCAAGTGCTGACATCCTAAGGTTTTCGTCCCATCAACACTCAAAGTCGTATCTTGCAATCCCATGATCTTGCAAAGAAAAACTTCGTATCACTTTGGATAATGGCTTCATTTCGTAGTCTTTATGATAATGGGTAAAATATGACATGCAATTTCATCGCATGGTGGAGCTTGTTTGCCAAAACAAGCAGAATACCTATGTAGCACCTTGTAATTTGGCGTTAGATATTTAATTAGTCAGTTAGTTGATTAACTAGGCTCCAAAAATGAAATTTATGCAAACAATGGAATTTGACCATGAAAGATGCACCATTGCGTTCATGGTGAAATTTGAGCAACTTTCATATTTGGAGTTTTGCGATCGGAGTCCAAACGAAAAAGTTACGAAAGAAAAATGAATTCAGAATGAAAATAATTCAATTAGATAAATTAACATTTATAATTATTCGTTCGGTCCCACAGGCTGACGTTCACTGCGACCGACTGACATGTAGCAGTTGACCGGTGCATATGAGGCGGTTGATCGGTTGGTTAACCGTGGGCGCAATAAACCTAGGCCACAATGGCCTAGATTTAAATATTTTAAATCAAACAGTTTAGGTTGATTCTTACGCCTATAAATTCAGGACTAACCCTCCCTTCTCTTCTCATATTTTTCTGGAGGTAGTAGTGAAGCTCTGCCGTTTCTTATTCTCCACTTTCTTTCCAAATTATAAAAATAAGATATTTATATCTATATTCATACAAACTAGAGAAGAATAGAAATCTAATAAAAAGGAGAAGAGAAGAGAATCAACTATATGTGTATTGAGTTACTTTATATATTTGTATCTATTTTTCTCTCCCAACCCAGAATCTCTTCTCAGATCTGTAATTCTAATGCATGTATATACTTTTTTATACATATCTTTTGGATTAAAAAGGATTTGGAGATGAATCACTACTTCAGATCTAGAGATCCAGATCGCTTTTAAAAGGTAAGTGGAAAATTTTATAGATTGTTATAATATGAAAATTATTCCGTGGGTATTTATTTGATTATTATGCCTAACTGGATAATTGTATATGAGTTGTAGGCAACAAATTAAATATAATATGAATATAATAAATATCGCCTATATATTCTTGTTAATGAATTGATTTAGAATTGTTACAACCTGATCTGGAAATCAGTCCCAAAAGTATGAATTTAGAATTTTGATTTGAATGAAATTAAATCCAGATCTGAAAGAGGTTGTATAATAATGTTATGAATTTGGATTATTACCCTAATCTTATTGGAATGTAAACTTTTCTATGTTTGGAATAGTTGGAATTTAGATCCGTTTAATATTTGTAAACTAGTTTGATTTCTTTCCCTTTTAGAAAAATACAGTGTTTGATCTAATAAGGAAAATATGCAAATAGAAAGAGAAAGAGATGTGTAAAGTATGAATTTATTGTAGTTTACACTGTCTTTTTCAGTAATAAAAGAAATGATTATTCCCTGTAATTTCAAATAATGTAATCTTTTAAAGTTAAATCTTTTATTTTGGACTAATTTATGGAAGTTATAGCAAATAATCTTTTTAGATATGATTCCAACAATTGAACATAGAAAAGAACATTCTAGTGGAGATATATAACTAGAATATATTTGATAAAAGTATATATTTGTATGTAATTTACTACGCTTATAATAATAAAACTTAGATAATAACGATGCTTGCACGTAATATTCGCGTTTAGGATAATTAATTAATAGGAAAGTAATTTAAAAGGTTGCAACTCCAATAAATGAAGAATAAATGGTAATAAATATGGGAGCTACAATAATTTAATAGAGTAAATAATGTGACTGATAAATAAAGAAGTTTAATTAATAACTATGGAATAGTTAAAAGGTTACTAATTTAGAATTAGTAATCATATATAAGTGTCTTAGGAATTTTCCGTTATGATTTTATGGACAAATTGATATTTATGAGCATTAAAAGGGGATTTATCGATAGATAAGCACTTAAGGTAAATCTTATTACCTTAAAAGAAAAGGGAATTATTAAGCTAAGTTCAATGTCTACCTAAGATAATATAAGTAAAGACATAGGATGGTTAAGTGGACTTAGTAGGTTAGTGATGCGAGGTCAGTAGAGTTACTTGACGGAAAATTGTCCTTCACTCTGAGGCTACCAACAATTGGGTGTACTTACTACTAATGTGAGGTATCACTAATCTAGGATCTTTGACGACGTGAGAGCTTGGGTCTGCTTTCTAAATTGGAAAGTATTAAATGGTCCAAATTTGGAATTTGGAGCGCTAAGGGATATCTTCATAGGGTTTCGCTTCTGGTTTGAGATATTAAGCGGCTGTAGGGTCCACCTCTCTCCTAAAAGGAAGTATTAAGTAATCTAGTGAGATTCCAATTAAATAAGGATGTCTCTAAAAGGGTTTACTTCAATGTTGAGGTATTAAGTGGATGTAGCCCCCCCACCGAAAGAAGTAACCTAATGAGATTCCATATTTATAATTAAGAGTGATAATGGATATCTCGGAAAGAGTTCGCATCAAGTTTGAGGTATTAAGTGACTGATCTAAGGGTTCACCTCTCTCCTAAAAAGAAGTATTAAGTAACCTAGTGAGATTCCAAGTGATGTCAGCTAGATAGTACAAGTGAGGAGTCCGCCTTGGGGTTAGGTATTAAATGACAAATGCTTACCAATAAATTGGTGTTAAATGGTCAGGGGTCTTCCTAGTCCTTATTAATAAGGTATTAAGTGGCTTGGGTACAACCTCTTACATTGCTAAGGACGTAATAACGATAGTACCGGTAAGGAGTTCACCTGGGGATATGTATTAACTGATGGGGACCTACCTAGAATATAAGTATTAAATGGCTAAAAGTACGCCTAGTCCTTTTCAAGGTATTAAGTGGCTGGGGTATTGTCTTTTACATAGCTGTGATTTTATTAGCAATAGACATGGTAATAGTTGGACATTAAATGTCAAAAGCCTTAAATAGTGGTTAGAGGTTTCTGTAGCTTGGACCAACCAATCATTGACAACATTTTTAGAAAACCACCTTGGGAATAGGTCTTAAATGATAGGGTCTACCTTGATTAAGGTCTTAAATAGCATAGTCTTCCTATTTCTCTTTTAAAAGTATTTACCGTGATTATAAAAGCCCGCTTCATATTTAGAAGTATTAAACGACAAATGGGTTTGGAAGTATTGGGTGGTTGATAAGGCTTCATCAATATTTGTACCTTGGGAAGGGATAGGTAAGTAATCATGTGTGCAATGCAAGGTTAGATTAGAATTGCTAACTTTAATGGACATAACTATTAAATGGAAACCAATTGGTAGATGTTTATGCTATGGATAGTACATAGATTTTCCAGTCACCGGAATGTTGTTCTGACCCGCTCCTCATTACAACCCACATGATAGATTTAGAGGGATTGGTCACTGGAGATAGATGTGCTTTGTTATTGGAGAAGTCTTCTTTTCTCTCATGCTCGATGCTGATGTGACAACCTATTATCCAAGGAATACCATGTATTCCAAGGTAATAGTCATAGTCAGTATTCCTGTTTTATTATTGTTTCCACTGTGAGTTTAGATTTCTATCAATCTCTGATAATGGTCATGCTTGTTTGAAGGTACCAAATCCAACGATCTGTGCTTTGATGGACTTCGGTTTTGATTTTGTCGAAATTTAGGCCATTAAGGTACATATTGTTACTTTTGGTATTAGAGTCTAGGTTAGTAGATCAAAGGAATTAGGATAAATTGAGATAACGTATTCGTACTTTTCTATCTAGTAATATTATATTTTTACGCTAGATTCTAAGAGTTCTGACTATAGGAGTAGTTGTAGTTCCACTTCGACGGAACGGGCAAAGCAACTATGGGTTGAAAATATCTTAGACTTAAGATTTTCACGCCGACTCCAAAGTACCCTATGGAGTGTTGGCGATGCATAAAGCGCTATTGATGAAGAGTGTGAGTACGACATATGGCAGAATCCTGAAGACTGGAGGTGTTCGACTTAATGGTTTAGATTCTTGCTACCTTATAATTTAGAATTTTGATAATGAGTTTCAATCAGAGACACACATTTATTCCAAAGGGCGGGAAATTAGAGTCTGTATGTTGCAATTGTCTGAAAGCAAGTTTTTGCTAGGGTGCAATAATTGATCACATCTTTTATGGCAAACCAGATTTTTATTTAAAGAATTAATTTCAATCCTTAGTCTAAAACATGTGAGAGAATTTTTTTAAGTATATTTTTGAAATGCCTTAGACTTTGGAAAAAGGGTTTTTAAAGGATTTCTCTTCCCAAGGATCTATTTTGGAAATTTTGTTTTAGGAAAGTTTTGAAATTTTAATTTTCAAAGAAAGACATATACCACTAGGTTGGTCATGTTAAGAAATTTCTAGTTTGTGAAAGATTAATTTTTGAAATCCTTAAATATATATATATATATATCAACAAAGGCTTGATTTTGATTTTTGGCAAGAAATAGTTTTCCAATTTGGGAAGTTTGTGTTTTAAAAAGAAGTTTTTGGAGGACCTGAAATATTTATATATAAGTTTGATTTTTTAAGGGAAGTTTTGGTATGAAATAGTTTCTATTATTTATAAACAAGTATAAAGGAGCATATGTATAGCTCAGTGATTTTTTGGTTTGTAAAATCGAGGTTTTTATATTTTCTCTCTTTAAGATACAAACAAAATAGAAATGGCATTCAATTTTATTGTGGTATGTAGTTTGAAGTGTTGTTGTACTCGCCAGCTATTGGAAGAATATTTCCGTGCAAAGTAGGCAAGAAATAGCAGCTGGAATATTTTTGGATTTTGGAATTGTTGTTGGTCACAGCAATTTTGTTAGGACTATATGAATTGATGGACCATGGTTCGGGACTAGGCGGTAGGCTTTGACACTGCCATGATGAGGACAGAAATTTTTCGAATCATGTCGAATCGAAGGAGATGGTGTGAAATGGCTATTATTATTTAATCCGACCTTAATTGGGTCTAGGTTCAATTAACGCCCAAAGCCCGTCTAGCGATTGACCACCCAGCAAAAAACCTATAGTGGTCTACCAGTTAACAAGTTTTGGCACAACTTGAACCTAGAACGGGACTATAGAAGTCGCATCTGAATTTCCCCTGTTGCATTCTTTCGTTCCTCCTTCCTCAACAAGCCAAACCCAATCTTCATCATCCTCCTCCTCCAAGTAGCAGCCTCTCTCTTTCGTTCCTTCCCTAGACAACGCCGTTTTTCCCTAGAAGCAGCAGCCTCGCCTCCCTCTCATGCTGGTTTGCACGTTAGATCTCGCCCCACCATCACTCCAGATCTAAACCCTATTTGCTCCCTCCGATCACTTCTTAGCCCAAGACACCTTTCTACACTGCCGGTTTTTTCTTGCACCATTATGGTCTCATCCCTTAAGAGGCCACTTGGTTGGATCAGAATGAGCTGAAGGTTTCGCCACTTTTGGGCTGGAAAAGCTATTCTTCACAGTAGGATTTGCACCGATCCTCTGCTTTGAGATTATTGAGCGGGAATGTTACCTATGCTATATTTGCCTTTTCGATGTCCAGTTGACATAGAATTTCGATGGAGGAAATAGTTTCATTCGTTCGGAGGTGAAGTGTGTCTTGATTGAGCTGACTTGGATGATTTTGAAGTGATCGATTCAAAGATATTGCAGTAGATCTTTTCCCAGGATGTCAGTGTTTGGAAGACGGATAATCCATCACTAACTGCCCATCTGATTATATGCATCATTCGGCACAATGTCATCCTTAAGATGGGAAGTTACGACCGGATTTATCCCCTAGTGTGGAAGACCACCTATGCTTGTATTGGTGGCATCACCGTCAATTAGACCCGCATCCTTATAATACAATTTGTTGATCAATGATCAGCTCTCCACGAAGTCACTTTCCGTATTTTCACCTATCCACTCTCGTCTTTAGGTAATATGGGTGAACCTCCATGGAGAGGCAGTTTAGTAGAAGGTTCCTTCTGCCATCAGATCCTTCCTTGGGAAGATGGAAATTCTGAAACCGTCAGCAACCCCAATAGCGCCAGCGGCACGAGATTAGGTGTATAGCCATCATGTTACGATAATTTAAGATCACAGCAATGGATCAAGCTCCAGCCACGGAGAAAGGCATCTCATAGTTTGTATGCATTATGTTAGGATTTATGGTGTTGTTGTCTTTTCTCTTCCAGTATTTGTTCTTTTCTTTGAGGTTTACTTGGGTTGTAACTGTTAATTGTCTCTCGAAAAAGGCATGCACGATATTATGAGTTTCTATCAATTACCGTATTATTATTTCTAGATATGTGAACTGCTTTTATATATGCATTGTAAAGAAGCAGTATAAATATAGGAATTTCATAAGGACACTTGATTGACAGTTAATGCAATCTAAGACTGAAAGTTTGGAATAGTTGGGAAATTTTAGTGAAGGACATGATAAAGTTGTTTTGGTATCATGGGTCACTGTTCATGCTCCTTAATAGCTAATTTGTTTGAATAACAAACGTGTTGACATTTTTAAATAAAATATCGAGTGTTTGGGTAAAAGTTAGTTGTAGAATTTTGGAATTTGGTTTATGCATTTACAACATAACCGACTTCCGACTACACTGAGATTGTGGCTTGGTTTATCAATATTTTTGAGAAGGAAAATATTTTGAAAAGTTTTCACTTGGTCTTAAAAGTTCTCTTTTGAAAAAAAAAGTTGTGTTTTAGTTGTTTTTTACTCTTAAATTATTTTTAGAATTTTGCCCAAAAATTTATTTTCAAGGGAAAATGTGCGTCTAAGTATTTTGGTATTTTATTTATCAAATGACTTGCAAATTTGAAAAGTGAGAAAGATTTTTGTGAAATATTTGATTTTGAAGCCCACATATTAGGCGTAAGGAATGAAAATAGAGCTAGAATTTGTGAATTTAGCGGTGCATTAGGATCGACGATACGATAAATGCAAGCGATAATAAGAGAAAAGCTATTTCAGCCTTGGAATTTCTATTTCCATACCTTGTTGACGACACATGGGAGTCTATTTTTAGACTTAATTCCATTTTAGAGCTTGAAATAAGCCTCCTTATACATTTTTTATGTGGAAAATTTAGAGTAAATCCAAGGCAGCGAGGAAATTTCCATTGTACTACGGGAATAGGAAGATTATAGTGTGGTAAGAATGATAAATTCTCCATCTAAATTCCTTTTTCCGGCATAGGAGTAAATTTTAGGAAGCGATTTTTTCGATGCGTTAGATTATTGGATGGTAGGAACTGAATGAAAAATTGGTTGCTTCATATTTCTATTTGTAGGGGTATGGGGGTTTTGGTTGAAAAGATTTTTCTAAAAGCTGCATGCATATAGAACTGCCAATATATATAGGTTGTTTGCATCATTTTTCAAAAATGTTTTCAAAAGAAATGCATTCATATAGTAGGATCCGATTTAGAATCATTCTGCGTACATATTTTCTGGTTGGTAATATAGCAATACACTATGCACTTGTGCATATTTGGTCGCAAAATTGGTTGTACACTCATTGGTTGCGTAGTTTAGGATAATCAAGAGCCAAAACCTTGACTTAGTCATTGGTGAAATTTAGAGGCCGAATTTTTTTTAAGGGGTAAGAATGTAACACCCCGTAATTTGGCGTTAACTATTTAATTAGTAATTAGTTGATTAATTAGGCTCCAAAAATGGAATTTGTTAAAACGATAGAATTTGACCTTGAAATTTGCACCATTGCATTCGTGGCGAAATTCTGAGCAACTTCTGCATTTGGAGTTTTGCGATCAGAGTCCAAACAAAGAAGTTACGGACGAAAAACAAATTTAGAACGAAAATAATTCAATTAGATAAATTAACGTTTATAATTATTCGTCCGGGCCCACAGGCCGACCATTCACTGCAAGCGGTCGACATGTAGTGGTCGACCGGTGCATATGAGGTGGTCGACCAGTTGGGTAACCATGGACGCAATAAACCTAAGTCACAATGGCCCAGATTTAAATATTTTAAATCAAACGGTTAAGGTCGATTCTTACGCCTTTAAATTCACGCCTAACCCTCCCTTCTCTTCTCATATTTTTCAAGAGGCAGTAGAGAAGCTCTGCCATTTCTTATTCTCCACTTTCTTTCTAAATTATAAAAATAAGATATCTATATATATATTCATACAAATTGGAGAAGAATAGAAATCTAATAAAAAGCAGGAGAGAATAGAATCAACTATACGCGTATTTAAGGCAATTTATATATTTATATCTATTTTCTCTCCCAATCCCAAATCTTTTCTCAGAACTGTAATTCTAATGTATGTATATATCCTTTTATAAATATCTCTTGGATTAAAAAGGATTTGGAGATGAATCAAAGGTTCTACTTCAGATCTGGAGATTTAAATCACTTTTAAAAGGTGAGTGGGAAATTTTATAGATTATTATAATATGAAAATTATCCCGTTGGTATTTATTTAATTATTATGCCTAACTGGATAATTGTATATGAGTAGTAGGCAACAGATTGAATATAATCTAAATATAATAATTATCGCCTATATATTCTTGTTTATGAACTGATTTAGAATTGTTTACAACCTGGTCTAGAAATCAGTCCTAAAAGTATGAATTTAGAATATTGATTTGAATGAATTTATTCCAGATCTCAAATAGGTTGTATAATAATGTTATAAATTTGGATTATTACCCTAATCTTGTTGGAATGTAAACTTTTCTATGTTTGGAATTGTTGGAATTTAGGTCCGTTTAATATTTGTAAATCAGTTTGATTTCTTTCCCTTTTAGAAAAATACAGCATTTGATCTAACAAGGAATAGATGCAAATAGAAAGAGAAAGAGATGTGTAAAATATGAATTCAATGTAGTTTACACTATCTATTTCATTAATAAAAAGAAATGATTATTCATTGTAATTTCATACAATGTAATCTATTAAAGTTAAATCTTTTGCTTTGGACTTATTTATGGAAGTTATAGCGGATAATCTTTTTAGAAATGATTCCAACAATTAAAGTTAATCCGACCTTCATTTCACTAGCGATTCCCCTCACTCTACCTCCATTGACTAAATTTTTAAGGAAGGGAAATCTGTAAATCTCCTCCGCACAATCCTTTACTCATGGAAGGTATATCTTTGGCATCCCCGGTCTTGAGAAACTTCAAATTTCTCACAGGGAAATAACTAATGTACTATTCTATTTGTCACCTCACAAGTCAATTGCTGACACTGTCGGTTCCACCACCTATTATCATTGCCTTAAGTCCCAATGCTTCTATGACCATGTCAACTGCCATCACAACAACGCTTACTCTATCTTCACTACCCACTGACTCTGGCCCTGGTCTTGATTCTGAGAAGTTAGGGACCCTGGAAGTTTGGATGATTTTGACATTTACATTGATGATGATATGGTTATCATCGATGAAAAAGGGCCTGAGATGCTCTCGATGGCGGAGAGAAATGGGATCGACCTCTCCAAATTGGGAAAGGTTAAACTACCCAAGCCAGACACAGAGTAGATCCCTCCTTCAATATCTACATCTCTTCCAAGCTTGAGCACTTACATCAAGCCTCCTTTAAGTCCTACTAAGCCACCCTCTGCACCTAGCTTTGGGGCTATCCTCGGACCTCAAACGACTCCCACCTCCTCGTTCAGCTACGATTGGGATGTAGATGATGGCAAGCTATTGGCCAAGTCTCTAAAGAAGGGAAAGCGCAAGCCGACTGGCTTAAGTTCCAAGAGAAGTGGCAAGAATCCTAAGAAGCCTAGGAAGAAGTAGACCTTAATGCATCATAGAGGCTGTTTTTCTTGAGAGTTTCGATTTTTTTAACTTTCATGCAAATATGCAGTTGATGTGCGGGTACTGCCCCACAATTTAGTACATGAAAAGATAATGTAAATAAAAGTGTTCAACTCTATCCTATTTACTTTATCGCATCTTTAATTTTCTGCCTATGTACTTGCCTACATGTATAAATCTTTAATTGCCTGTAGTGAAACTATTTATATATCATACATGCCTATGTCTATGATCAATGAAATGGTTTTTATTTGCTATAACTTTGTATATATAAATAAATTTCTACGATTTCCTAGAATTGCTCTGCCATTTTATTTGTCTTATTATAAGGAAAACATTTCGTGTTCAACTAAACAAAACTATATATCATTAGTTAACATTCTTTATTATTGGTTGAACATATCTCATTCGCCTATAAACAAAGTTATGGTTCATCGTCGTGGCTAAGGATATATGACTAACCTTCTTGTGTCTACATGAGCGTCGATATAAATTAGTAGCACACCTGTAAAAGATTTGATACTACACTGATTCCTATCTTCGAGGTTCAGTGTCTTAGATGCCTATCCATGAGCATACACCTCTGAGCTTGCTTATCTCTAAGCATTGGCCAAAGATAAGATGTGTAAGAGCAAATCGTCCGACCAACCCCAGTCAACTTATACTCCAATGATCGGATCGTGGACCAAAAGTTTAACATCCCCCTACTACGAAACTCGAAAATAGAGGCAGATGATGCAATAGCCATCACTAGAATGATTTTCATGCGATAAAGTAAGTTTAGTATTATTTTGCACAACATTAAGTAAACAAGGAAGCTAAATAAATTTCCATTACACAAAGTTGTTTTACAAGATTCATTACATCGATGTGGGGGTAAATACAATAAGGAACTACATTAGTGTCATGTCCAACATATAAAGATGCGAATACATCACGTAATTAGTTAAATTCCAGGTTTTATAAAGCGAAATTTTCAAAATAAATTTTATTCGCTAGATAAGCCTCTTGCTTCATCTTTGAAGTCTTTATTCTCTTTCCAAAAGTTACATGTCTAAATCATAAACTCAACCTACTCGAATGAGCTTGTGAGTTTATGGAAAATAATAAGGACATGGGTCAGACATAAAATCTAGTATGAGTAAAACTTTACCCTAATAAGAAAACATATAGTGAGACCATGACACTAGAGCATGAAACAGGTTCCCCTCACTATTTCGATAATCATCAATTACAGAATACTTCTTAATAGTATTACATCATAGACATGCAAAATCATCAATTCATAATAAGCGTGAGATTACCTTACATACATGTTAGACTAATTCCTTTAGTCTCATCTTAAATTGCTACACATGCCTAATCTCACTAGTTCGATTCAGGTACTTGACACTTAAGGGTTATTCTTAGGTGTTTTACTACAGTTTTATCGTTAACAGATAATTAGATTATCTCAAGGGCCTTACATCATCGCTTAGATTATCATAAGGGCCTTACATCATCGCTCTCGTATTTTGTCGTGAATAGAAAATTGGATGCTAACAAGCCTTACTACATCATTCTTGCTTATTTGTCATGAGTAAACAATTAAATACTACACAAGCCTTACTCCATCGTTCTCGCTTATTTGTTGTGAATAGACATTTGGATGCTACACAAGCCTTACTCCATCAATCATCGAATATAAAGTCATGAATAGACAAATGGCTAGGTCTGCCAATGGACACTTGAAAAATTCAAAATCTGTCCAGATCCATATTCGAAAAGTGGATAAATATCTGATATTAGAAAAAATAGATGCAGATGCAGATACGAAGACATCCGCATCTGGAAATTATCTATCCAGTTTTTGCCAACATTATAGTTTAAATTATGTGTATTTTAGTACAATGAAATATATTTTTTTACTATTTTATTAAGTTAGTAGTTTATATTATAAGCACTTAATGCATATTAACTACTCAAAACTATTTATTATCATCATATTTTTATATGTTTTACACTTTTATAATCAATGGGATTGAAAAAAATCATGTTAAACTAAAATTTTCTATTTAATAGATAAGATAATTATCCGATATCCGTTTGTATCCACGGATATCCAATATTCGAAAATGATTTTGGATGTGGATACAGATATGACACTATCCGCATTCGAAGTATCCGTTGAAAAGTATACAAACGGCCACAATACAGGCTTTTCACCATCAATCATCGAATATAATGTCGTAAATAGAACAAATGGTTTCCACACAAACCTTACACCATTAATCATCGAATATAATGTTGTGCATAGACAATTAGTTACCACATATGTCTTACACCATTAATAATCGAATACAATGCCGTGAATAGACAAACGGTTGCCACATAGGCCTTACACCATCGATCATCGAATATAATGTCATGAATAGACATACATTTACTACTAAGGCCTACCGTCAATGTTACCGAATATAATGTGGTGTTCATACATATTATTACCACTAAAGCCTTATATACATATTTACCATTGTTTCTAATGGTACAACTCTTCATCACATGGCATAATCAAGCTAAATCTCAATTTCATTCTTTAAATAAGTTATTTCTCCTTAACGTAGTAATTTCTATGGCCATTTCATCAGCATTGAATTCTCAACCATCACTTTGGAAGATGTCTTCCAAAGTTCTACAAAATTCATTCATATACTTAGCATTTTCGTAGCCTTACTTACCATTTCATATTTACTTTACATGACTACCACATGTTGTGTCTCCAAATGCCATCGCATGTTGACTTACTCGAGCTATCAAAAGTCGGGTCCCCTAGCTATCGCAAGTTGAGCCCGCTAAGGCCATCACATGTTGATATCGCCTTAGCCTTCTCAAGTTGATTATTAGAGTAGTCATCACACGTTGATTCAACCTTAGCCATCGCAACTTGATTCCAACTTAGCGGTCGCATGTTGATTCCAACATAGCCATCGCATGTTGAAATGCATGTTGATTCCGACATAGCCAATACATGTTGATTCCAACATAACTATCACAAGTTGACTTCATCCTAGCTATTGCCAGTTGACTTCATATATACTATCACAAGTTGATGTTTGATTGAGTATCACATATTGAAGTATTTATAAGCTATTGCATATTCGTGTACATAGCAGCCATCGCGTGTTGACCTTCTTAGTAGTTATCGCATGTTAAGCTTTCCCTTAGTCTTTACATGTTGAGCTTTCACCTAAGCCTTCGCACGTTGATAATCTATGTACTATCATGAGTTGGTTATTTATAGGCTACCGAAAGTCGAAAATGGCATTCTCATTTAACTTGAAAACTGATTAGTTGTCTTATTAAATAATTACTTTACACCAAATTCCATTTTGATGTCAAATTCTTATTGGCTAATTTCTTACTTTAAAGTCCTCTTTTCAGAACTTGTTAATTATATTTCTAATTAATTAGTTAATTATCCTTATTCTTTCTTTCACCAATTAATTAATATAAAATGAAAATTAATGGGAAAAATCACAATAAATCATCAAAAATCCAATTTATCATATTTTACCTCACATCAAAATTTTAGGTCAAAATAATTATATTTATTATTTTTAATAATTAATTTACCTGAAATCAACCATTTCCTCAACTTCCAAATTAATAGAAATTTCACATTAATTCCAAAAATTGTGAAATTGAAAACCCATCTCTATTTCATCATAATAAACATCACATCTAATTTTCGAATCATTTACTTAAGATTAAATCATGTTTTTCCCTAAAACATGAACAACTTTACTTCACTAAAATTTCTAAACATAGCCAAACAATGTTTAATCATTCAAGGATGTTCATCATTATCCAAAACATTCATTCACAATTAAATCTGAACCCAATCAGGTTAGGATAAGTTTTTATTGAAAATTTTACTCACCTTGATTATAAAACATTGCTTTAATCTTCTTTCTCCTTAAAGTTGAAGGCTTGATCTTCTAGCTTTTAATTTCCTATTCTCTTTTGCAAAAATGTTGGAAGCTTGGTTTACTATCTTTTGTTTTGCGAAATAAGTGGAGAATGAATGGGGAGTTGGAATGTAAGGGTTAATAATTTGGCTTTGGGCTAAAATCCTATTCTAGCATAGTCTTAATAAATCCTTAACTCTTCTTCCCTCATTCGTTCACCCTTCTTTAATTTACCTATCACTTTTTTATCTCATACTTTAATTTGATTAATCATTTATAAATGTAATTCCTTATATTATGACAATTCAAAATATGAGGTGTTACAGTCTCCCTTCCTTATAAGAATTTCATCCTCAAAATTCAGACAAGGCAGGTAAAATCACAATCATCGAAACAATGTACACACCTTATAGTAATTACACTAGTTCCCCACTAATACAAATCATCAATCATCAAGTATAATGTATTAGTGTCTCTACTAACACATTTAAATATCATATCACAATACCATACTAGTGTCACAACTGGTCTATACATATAAACATACATGCCATCGGATAGATGTTTCTAATTCTATCCTCTACCTCCCAGGTACAATCATCAACATTGTCACTCCACTGGATGTGAACAAGTTTAATAACTTTGTTCCTTAGCTCCTTTATATCACGACCTACTATTCCCTTTGTTTATCTAACATAAGCCAAATCAGGTTCTACAGACAAACCTTCAACTTCCCTAGGTTCCACTATCGAATTCAGATCATGCACACACTTCCTTAAGTGTGATACATGGAAAACGTTATGCACACCTGCTAAACCACTTGGTAACTCGACTCTATATATGAGTTGACCAGTCCTCTCAATCACTGAAAATGGTCCTACATATCTAGGAGACAATTTCCCCGCCTTCCCAAAGCGTATGACTCCTCGCATCGCATCAATCAATACAAACACATAGTCGCCTACCGCGAACTCAAGATCTCTTCTCCTCTTGTTGGCATGACTCTTCTGCTTTGATTGTGTCATTTCTATTCTGGCACAAATCAGTTTTACCTTCTCAATAGCCTCTCTTACCAAATCGAGCCCTAACAAGAGAATATCTCCCACGTCCAACCAATAAATAGGTGACTTGCATGGTCTATCATAAAGTGCCTCAAACATTGCCATCTCGATTATCAACTGGTAACTATTGTTATATGCAAACTCTACCAGATAAAAATGATCTTCGCAAGGTCCTCTAAACGCTAGCACAAATGCCCTCAGCAAATCCTCTAACATGTGTGTTACCCGGGGTTTTAACCCATCAGAATTCAATAGGAGTTAGAACATTCAAACTATGCTAGAATAACTCGAGACAACCAAAACAACCAACCAAATAAGTCAATAGGACTCAAGGAAAATCAGCCAATAAAATAATAAGTAGATGGATCGCTAGCAATCCATAGGGAAGCATCATGAGTCTCCCAAACCTCTTACATTATGATTCATTACCATTTATAAGCATGCTTGCTAAGTTTCATAGCATGCCAAGCAATCTAGCTCGAGAAGTGAAGACTCATCTGATTCAAGCTCTTTGACCAAAAGCAGCTAACTTAAAATGGACCTAAAGAACTCATACGAAGTCGGATTGAGTTGAAATTTTGGGAAAACAACTAGAAGACATAAAAGAAGGCTCAAAGAAAAATTAGGATCATTTGGAGGTTGTTTGATGGATTGATAGTGACCTAAATAAATGGATTTCTAACGATCCATGTAGTTTGGGACACACCACCTGAAATTTTATGGTAGGTCCCAAACAGCCTCTAAAGTGTACCTGCAAAGTTTCATCTGATTTTGTTAAGTTTTGAGCGAGTTATAAATGATTCTTCGGGACCAGATAACCCATGGAGAAGGATGATCAAACAAACACCAAACGACTTGATATTTGGACAAGGCATTCAAATAGATGAGAGGAAGGCAACACAAAAGGATAGACTTAAAAATAGTCTATGGGAATGGATTGTTAGTGATCCATTACCCATGGAGCGCTAGCGATCCATCATGTTAGATCGGGTCGCCTTGAATTTTTCTAGACTTCTTCCTAGCACTGAGTAGAGGCTTCTGACAAGTCGGCTTTGGCCCAACTGCTTTCCTACCCCTATAAATACAATCCTACCTGCAACTAGAGATGGATCTTTTTCCAAGGAGAGAGCCACCATTACTTTACTGGAATTCCATCACTTCTTCAACTTTATTCTCTCTCACAACAGTGATCAAGGGGGTTATTGTGATTCTCTTGTCAACCGTTATACTTGTGACTTATTTTAACTCATTGTAACTGGGATCTAAGGACTAACTAGTTGATATCCAGAGATATTCAACTTGTATAATCATAACAAAGATTAATTAAAGTGTATGTAGGCTAGAGTAGGCCGAAACACTATAAAAATTATGTGTCTCTTTTCTTACTTCTGCTTTTTATTTGTTGTTTATCTGAGATTTGTGCTGCTGATTATCTACACTGTTGCTTTCACACTCGATCTAGAGTGTTGATCCATTTTTTGGGTTAATGTTTTGGTGCTTTCACTAAAAACCTTGAATGAGATTTGAAGAATTGAAGTTTGATTCTAAGATTTAGAGAAGATGAGTAGGCCTAATACTAGATCTAGAGCTGTAGCAATTCAACCGGAGCCTGGGGGCAGCCAAGAGGTGTCCTCAAATTCTCATCAACCCAACTATGTAATTAGAGAGGAGATGGAAAGGATGATGAAAGAGATGTAGAATGGAATTTAGCTAGACAACAGGAGATGATGGACGGCTTCTTCAAGAGGATGGAGCAGCAAGGGATGGCTAGATCTGCAGGGAATAGGAATCAAACTCAAGGGAGCAACGCAAGAGCTACCGGAGTTGGATTGGAACAAGATGGAGTCTTGCCCCTACGTCCAAGGCAACCGATACTTGAGGGCAACGCTGGAATCAACATGGGAATCAATCCAATGCCAAAGTGACTGTTGAAATACCAAGAACTGGTGGTACGGGAGCTAATCCAAATACTAGGATGCAACCGACAAAAGAATATGTACCAAAACTTCCTCAAAGGAATGCAAGTCTGAATGGAGCTAGATGTATGAATCAAAACACAGGCATGCGGCCGGAAGAGTGTATCTTGGGATACCCCCACAGGAACAAGGGGCAACGTATTGCTTTAGAACGAAGACCTTCAATGGACAGTGAGAACCGAATTGCTGAACTGGTACGAAGGTTCATTAGAGGAGGACCCCCAGATCAGGGTTTGGAAGACGTGAATAGGAATCCATTTATTGCTAATATCAGGATTGTGAGACATCCTCCAGATTTCAAGTTTTCGTCGCTGGAAATGTACGACTGGAAGATAGATCCGACGATTCATATGATAAGATACATCCAACATTTGGAGGTGTTGGGTGCTTCTGAGGAAGTAATGGGGCGGTGCTTCCCGTTATACTTAACTGGTTTGGCTGCAATATAGTTCAGTCAGTTGGAAAATAGGTCCATAAGCACATGGACCGACTTGGTGAGCAAGTTCTAGAGACAATTCAGAGTTCATGTCTCACAATCGAGGAATGTACTTACGCTCTCAAATGTAAACAAAGGCCTGGAGAGTCCTTAAGGAGTTATTTAACAAGATTCAATGAGGCGGCAGCTGCGATCTACAAGCCGAATCCATCATTTATCCTAATGGCAGCAGTATCTGGAGTCGCGAGTAAGACTGATTTCAAAGCTGCATTGAAAAGGGATCCACTGATGGATTTTGAAGAATTCTACTACAAAGCTGAGAGATATTTGCATCAGGAAGACGATGAAGCCAAGGATGAAGATTTGGATGTTGAAATAAATGTCGTGGAGGACAAGGGACCGTTCGGAGCTGGAATTGGAAAAGACAAAGGGAAAAGGAAAACTGATGACCAATTTGGGGAGCCGAAACAACAAAGGAAGGAGCGATTCTCTTCATACACTAACCTAACTGAAACCCCGAAAAGGATATACTTGGATACTAGGGGGCAGAACCTCTACCATAGGCCACCTAGAAGGGAGCCCACTGATCGAGAGAAATGATCTGGAAAGTTTTGCATCTTCCATGAACTGAATGGGCATGAAACGAATGAGAACCGACACCTTCGTGATCTGATAGAAGAAATGGTTCGGAACAATCAGCCGCCATAGTATGTGAGGAACATAACTACGGTAGAATTGCAAGAACAACCACCATCTGCGGCAAATGCATCAAGAAACTCCCAGAGATTTTAGCCAAGACAAATTATCCCATGATCAGGGTAGATGGGAGTCGGATCTGGCTCCCATGCTTTGCTTTTTCGTTTCTTTTTCCGCAATTTTCTTTTGAATTTAGACAATAATAACCTCAGGTCTCCTAAACGTGTACGGGATCCTAAACAGTCCTTAGGAACATTCTGAGTCGGATGCATGAGATGACTATTTAGGAAAATAATAACCTAGACCGCTTATAGTGTATGAGACCCAGATTGGTCTCTAGCCACGCTCTGAGTTGGATCTCCGAGGTGAACATTTAGGATTTTTGCTTATTTTGATTCCTTGTTTGTTTTGATTTGAATATTTGAATTTTGAAAAATCCACATTGATTGTTATCACTGATATTGATCGCCTTAGAGTCCCTCCATGGGACCGGCGTGCAGGATGCAAGTCCACTTGCCGGAGAGCGAGTGGATGGACTTGTACGATATTGATCGCCTTAGAGTCTTGACCGGAGAGATGGGACAGAAGTGCAAGAAGTAAGTCCCCTCACCAGAGAGTGAGCGGATGGGCTTACTTAATCGCTCTTAACTTAACAAACAAACGATTCAGAGAGATCATCCCCTTAACTTAAAACATTAAATAATCCGGAGAGATTGCGCACTAAATTAAACACTAAACGATCTGCAGAGATCGCGCTTTAAAATTAAACGATCAGGAGAGAACGAGTCTTAAAAAAATTGATTTAATAAAAGGATTTGAATGCCTTATAAGCAGAATAAAACTGATAAATCCTGGATGAACACAGGATGATTTTGATATATGATGTGATTTTGATATATGATGTGACAACTTTGAATGAGAAGCAAAGATTGATAGTGATGTAAATCTCAAATGAACATGGGACAATTAGAGATATGTGATGTAAATGGAGATATGTGATGTAATTGGAGATATGTGATGTAGTTGGAAACATGTGATTTAATTAGTGATATGTGATTTAATAATTCCGAATGAAATCAGAATGATTATGATGTGTAGATTACACTTAGATAGAGTCTAGAGTCTTAGGATATAACTACTTTGGAACGACTTGTGATATGCAAGAGAATCCGAAGGAACTGGACGATTCACCAAGGCTAAAGCAGCTGGAAAGCTAGATTACCGAAGACTGGAGACAAGAACTTGTTCTTAAGCAAAGCACACCTTTCATTCAAAAGGCATACTTCTGGGGACAAGTGTTATCCGGGTTTTTAACCCATCAGAATTCAATAAGAGTTAGAACATTTAGACTATGCTAGAATATCTCAAGGCTCAACCAAAACAACTAAGTGAACAAGTCAATAGGACTCAAGGAAAATCAACCAATAAAATACTAAGTAGGTGGATCGCTAGCGATCCATCACTCATGAATCGCTAGTAATTCATAGGGAAGCATCATGAGTTGCCCAAACCTCCTGCATCATGATTCATTACCATTTCTAAGCATGCTTGCCAAGTTTCATAGCATGCCAAACAATCTAGCTTGAGAAGTGAAGACTCATCTGATCCAAGCTGTTTGACCAAAAACAACTAACTTACAATGGACCTAAAGAACTCATATGGATGCGGATTGACTTGAAATTTTAGGAGAACACCTAGAAGACATAAAAGAAGGCTCATAGAAAAAATGGGATCATTTGGAGGTTGTTTGATGGATCGCTAGCGACCTAACTAGATGGATCGCTATCGATCCATGTAGAATGGGCCGCACCACCTGAAATTTTTATGGTAAGTCCCAGACATCCTCTAGAGTGTATCTGCAAAGTTTCGTCTAATTCGTTAAGTTTTGAGCGAGTTGTGGATGATTCTTATGGACAAGATGACCCATGAAGACGGATGATCAAACAAACACCAAATGACTTGATATTTGGATAAGACATTCAAAACGATAAAAGGAAGGCAACCCAAAAGGAGAGACTCAAAAATAGTCTAAGTGCATGGATCACTGGCGATCCATCAACCATGGATCGTTGGCAATCCATCATGTTAGCTTGGGTCGCCTTGAGTTTTTCTATACTTCTTCCTAGCACTGAATAGAGGCTTCTGACCAGTCGGCTTTGGCCCAACTGCTTTCCTACTCCTCTAAATACAATCCAACCTGAAACTAGAGATGGATCTTTATCCAAGGAGAGAGCCGCCATTACTTTACTGGAATTCCTTCACTTCTTCAACTTTCTTCTCCCTCATAACAGTCATTAAGGGGCTTATTGTGATTCTCCAATCAACCCTTGTGCTTGTGACTTATTCTAACTCATTGTAACTTAGATCTAAGGACAAACTAGTTGATATCTAGAGAGATTTAACTAGTATAATCATAATAAAGATTGATTAAAGTGGACATAGGTCAGAGTCAACCGAACCACTATAAAATTTTGTGTCACTTTTCTTACTTCTGCCTTTTATTGTTGTTTATATGAGATTTGTGCTGCTGATTATCTACATTAGTGCTTTCGCACTTGATCTAGGGTGCTGATACATTTTTTGGGTTAACAATGTCGTTCACCCTTTGTGTTTGACCATCAGCCAGTGGATGGTAAGCCATACTCGTACTCAGTTCTATACCCAATGCACTCTGCAAACTTTTGCAGAACTCATTGGTGAACAAAGGGTCTCTATCACTTACAATACTTCTTCGAATCCCATGTTTTCTCACTATATTCTTCATGTATTGTCTCGTTAAACTAGCTGCCATTCTCGTCGACCTCATCAGGATAAAGTGGGCATTCTTAGTCAGTCTATTAACTATCACCCAGATGCTTTCGTTTCCCGTTCTCGACCTAGGAAACCGATCAATAAAATCCATGGACACTAAATCCCACTTCAAAGCTGATACTTCTAAAGGTTGAAGTAATTCCCTCAACTTTTGATGTTTAGCTTTTACATACTGACAAGTGAAACATCTCTTCACACATTCATTGATATCCCTTTTCATCCCTTCCTAAAGGAATACTCTCTTCATATCACGATACATCTACGTGCCAGCGGGGTGAATGGTAAGCTTAGATCAATGACTTTCTTCCAAGTCATCCTTTTGAAGATTTCCTACATTTAGAACACATAGTCTCCCTTTCTTCCTAAGCCATCCTTTCGAATCTATCTCAAACCCTTTCAGATCTTCTACATTTGCATCCATCCCCAATTTCCTAATTCCCTCGGCTGATAATGGGTCTTTTCTTTGCCTTAGACCAATTCGGTCCATAAGAGTCAGATACACTTCAAAACTAGCTATCATTCCTAGATCTCTACTTGATCCAGTATTCTGCCTATAATGCACTCCGCAGTAGGCTAACGTCTCTAACTTTTCCATTCTTCAATCATAGCCAATACACTATTCTATTGCTTTTACTTTAAGTATTGACAACTTTTTCCCCCTTTACAAGCGTATATTCTATCCCAAAGTCGTATGCCTCCAAGTATTCTAGCCCTCTATGTTGCCCCATATTCAAATCCTTTTAGAGGATAGATACTTAAGGGACTTGTGGCCTGTATACAACTCAAACCGCTCTTCCAAAAGATAATGTCTCCAAATCTTTAGTGCAAAAACCACCCCTACAAACTCTAAGTCATGAATCAGACATCTAACCTCATGCAACCTCAATTTCCTTGATGCATAAGCTATCACACTTCCTCTTTGCATCAGTACTTCTCCCAAAGCTGTTCCAAAAGCATCGGTATACACTACCAACTCCTGGTTCCCTTTAGGCACTATCAGAATAGGAGTGTTCATCAATAACTTCTTCAACTCATGAAATGACCAGTCACACTTATCAGTCCACACGAACTTCTCGTTCTTCTTGGTCATCTTAGTCAAGAGTGCCACTATATGCAAGAAATCCTTAATGATTCTATGATAATAGCCAGCCAAATCCAAGAAACTTCTCATCCTCATGACCGTCTATGGTCTCTTCCAACCATTAATAGACTCTATCTTTGAAGGATCCACAACCAATCCATTTTCTGAAATAACATGCCCAAGAAACTTCACCGCCCATTTCCAAAAGTGGCATTTTGAAATTTTTTCCATAAACTTATCTTGTCTCGACGTCTCCAATACCAATCGAAGAAGGACTTCATGGTCTCTCTTATCCTTAGAATACACTATGATATCATCAACGAATACCAACACCAATCCATCCAATTGATCATGAAAGATTCAGTTTATGAGGTCAATAAAGAATGCTAGGGCGTTAGTCGGCCCAAACAGCGTAACTATCCAATCAGTTGAACCGTACCTTGTTCGGAACACGGTCAAATGAACATTATCTTCTGCTACTCTCAGTTGATGGAAACCCATTGCCAAGTGTAGCTGCATGAACACCCAAGCTCCACTCAACTGATCAAACAAGTCGTCTGTCCTAGGCAAGGATAACGATTCTTCATCGTCAACACATTCTACTTTTAATATTCAATACGCATCCATAAATATCAATTCGACTTCTTTATGAATATTGCAGACGCTCCCCACAGTGAACTACTTGGCCTAATGAAACTTTTATCCTCAAGCTCCACTGGCTGCTTCTTCAATTTCTCCATCTCTTTGAGTAGAATTCTGCTACGTAGTTTACTAACAGGTTGTGCCCCGTGCATCAAGTCTATTCGAAACTCGATTTCTCCTTCATTACGTCCAAAGCTATCTAATTCTTCATTCGAAACTCGATTTCTCCTTCATCACGTAGTTTACTAACAGGTTGTGATTTCCCTAACCACATGCACTTTACTGACCTCATCATCAGCACATAGCATCATACTCGAATTCTCCTTCATTATGTCCAAAGCTATCTAATTCTCTCTCCATCTTTAGAATTTTGTAATGCGATAATCCTATCTGCACAATAGATCCTAACATCATTACTCACTAACCAGTCCATACCAAAAATTACCCCGTACCCTACGAAGCCAAATACATATGGGTCGCAAGCAAACAAATGTCCACACAAGTCAAACTCAAGGTCAGTGCACATTAATCTGAGACTAGCATACCCATCTATCGGATTAACTGCACACAAGGATGTAATCAAATAGGTAGTATATAATTCTAAACTATCGACCAAGTCTTTCAAAACGAAAGAGTGAGTAGCACCACTATCAAACAAAACTATAAATGATAAACTAGAAATCGAAATCATACCTCCAAACAAACACTTTCCTTTCTCCTTAGCAGTCATACTAGATGAAGGTCCTTTCAAAGAGAAAACCTTCAGCTGCTTTAACTCGGGATAATCATTCTTCTTGTGCTCGGGTTTATCACAGATGAAGCACTTGACCTTCGCCAATCCTACCAGCTTTAGACATTTACTGGCATAGTACCCCTTCTACCCATAATTATAGCAGGTTATCTTCGCCACACCTTTCTGTCCTCTACCACCCTGAGCCTTTGCTTTCATCTATTGGCCTTTCTTGCCTTTCTAATAAGGAGTGAACTTCTTCTTCTTATCAGCTTGAGCCTTTTTCCACACACCTCGCCCCTCAGTATACATCAACTCATACCTCCTTTCCATATCTACCACTTCATTGAACGAAAGTGCTGGATGAGCCATTGTCCTATCGCTTAACCCTGGCCTCAATCCTAAGATAAATTTCTCTACTTTCTTCCTCGAAGTCCTAATCAGATCAGTCCTATACCTGGATAGTGCATTTAACCTTTTCACATACTCAAGCAAACTTCTTTGTTGCAACTCTACAAATTCCCAAAACATTGCAGATAACTCCTAGCTAGGTACATACTACTCCCCAAACATCTCCTTGAACCTTTCCCAAGTAATTTCTTGCTCAGGAATCTAAGCTTTCATAGTTCCAAACACCAGATGCTTACTAGTACCTTGAACTTCCTAGATACAAGCTTTACCTTCTAAGCATCCATCGGCTCTAAATCCTCACAAATTCTATCACATATCTCCAACCAATCACTTGCCTCTAATGCATGTTTTATTCCATCAAACATCTCTCCTCCTAAGCTCTGAAAATCATTATTCATCTTAGCAAAGTTCTCCTTTCTAGCTACATAACGTCCCTTTGCACATTCTGGACCGGTGGTGGTACTTGTTGCTGCACTAAGTTTGCCAGAAATCATTGAAAAAGAGAATTCACATCCAAATTCCCTACGGCCTAGGGAAGGCATTTCATTCCTAGCTACCACATGAACCTCCAAGGCTACCTTCCTTCCTTGGCCGTTAGTTTGGGTACTAGCGGTTCCTCTATTAGCATTTGTTCTTCCTTCTACTAACATCAAACATCCACTTTGCAGATCCATTCCAGCTTTCTAGGTGAGCAAGCGTTAATAAAAAATGGAAGTAATAGAGAGCAAGAACTATAGTAAAGGGATATACATCCACATATAAATCTATATTAAAATATAATTGTAACATCCCGCCCTTCTGACCGCCCCTAATCGGTAATTAAACCAACTTGAAACGTTCAAAATGACGGATTGTTATTTAGTTTATGTAATTTAAACAGAATCAGCCACAGAAACACAAAATAATAATATTTCATTACTATGAATTTCTTTTACATACATCAGAGTTTATACAATGTATTAAATTGATACAGCGGAATATCTTTAAAATACAAAATTTTCCCGAACTAAAATGATCGCTTTACCCTCTCTCTCTCTAACTTCGCTGCCCGAAAAATCTTCAAGCTGTAAAATACTCGGTCTGACCCGAGTATTACATTCAAAAGAAAATAATACACAGGTCAGTCTAATTCAAACTCAGTTATTAGTGCATAAAAGCAATAATAATCTAATAGACGACAGTCATAATAATTTCCCGTCTATCCGACTCTTTAAACAAAGAAATCGGATAACGGTAAATATAACACTTAACAGTGTTAACAATAAATCAGCAAATTTTAAAACATCAATTTTGATTGGCTGCAGTACACGCATGCGTGTACTGCCTCGCCACAACACTGAAGAAATTTCACAAAAGCTCAATGAAAGTTCACAACGACACAAGGTCAAATCCGAGCAACAAACTGGATTCAACTCAAGTGATTTCGAAAACAATCCAATTGCATCAATGTGACGCAACCCAACAAGGGCAAAACTGCATATATAACGAAACTGTAGTCACCAACGAATACAAGGGCAAACTGCAACAAAACTGCTGCCACCACAAGTACACATAGCACGAAGGCTCGAATGACCCAGTGCATAGAGGCAGGATTACAAACTACATGAAAACAGCTGAATGAAGGTGAGAGCACCAAAATATGGCACTACAACACAAAATGTTAAAGAACATAAAGAATCAGTGCCTAACAGAGGCAACTGGCAACACATATATGCATATACATGTCACCCCTAATTACAAAATGCAGCAAATAGAAATCTGAGAGTAGTTCTAGTGCATGAACACATAACTCAAAGGAATGAAGCACTACCGGAAAATAAACTCAAGACTATAACTCAAATGCAAGCTGCATAAACATGAATACATAAGCATGCTATCAACAATTACAAAAGGCAAAGGTCAAATCACAACTGTCATGATTCAACACAACTGCCACGCCACTTGATAACATGGAAAAATAGCATATGCAGCGATACACAAAGAACATGCATTACCACAGCAACTAAAAGTGATATAGGCATATGTCCCCAAACCAAGACAACTTAGTAACAAGCTAAAAATGCAAATGCCAGGAGCAATTATCAGTTTTGAACCAAGGTAACTGCAACAAAAGAAAGCAAGAAACAACTGCGGAATAAAACTGCAGTTGAAACAAGCGACGTTTAGCATACATATGAATCGATTTCATATGTACACAAAACACCAAGGACAATTCAGCAAGGAAATGCAATAGCGAAAACAAATCCCAACAGGGGGAAAACTGCAAAACACATGAATACAATGGTAAACTGCAACATGTACTGCAGCCACCAATTGAATTCAATGGCCAGTACAAGGGATAACCAAATCAAACTGCAATAATAATAAATAAATAAAAATCAGTGCATCAATGAAATGAAACCCAACAAGGACAAAATCTCAACAGTAAAGCACCGCAGCCACCACAAATATTTAAGGGCAAGGCTGCAACAGTGAAATGAAACAGTGCATCCAGTAAAAGAGGCAACAAGTGATGTACAAATGAATACATCATTAAAACAAATCAAGTGCCAGCGTATAAGACAGCAAACACATGAATGTGCAACAGTGAACATACATCTGTATACATACATGAATGTATGTATACAAATGGTCAAGTGAACAGAAGGCAATCGAACAACTACAAGTACAGGTAGCAGCAATAATGCGAACTACAAATGTCACAGCAACAAGGTGCACCAGACCAGGCTACAAGACATCATAGTACAGACAACAAAAAGAATGGAACAACGACTAACTCAAATGAATACAGAACAGTAAACCTATATGCAAATTCGAACATACATATATACATATCAAAAGATGTATATACATACATGACTGCATACATATATATGAAGATTAAAAATGCAACTAGATGCAATCAACCTCAAAAACATGAATGTACAAATTGTAACATATATATAGTACTGTAAACTGGACAGTACAAGGTTCCAAAAACATCTGACTCGAATGCAAAGCAATGCAAATGATAATTAGTAGTGTGCAGCAACCTAACCAAAGCAGGCAGTGCAACAGAGCTACTCCAAACCAGGGCAAAATCTCAACAATAAAGTAATACAACAAGTTCAGAGAACAAGTGAAGCATCTGTGTGTATCAAGTATGCTACAGGTCGCAAATGACCAGAGGCATTTAAACACAAAAACAAAGACAAGTAACATTTTGAATCAAACTAAATCAAGATGAATCAAACTGTCGAACAAGCATTTAACAAATCAAGACGAAGTGGTCGAGAATCGAACATGCTAAAATTCGATACAGTGGTGAACAAGGAAACCAACCAAGTTACGAAACCATGTCAACAAAGAAAATAAAAATCAAAGTCAAAGCCGTGATCATAGAATATGATGAACAAGTCGAAGTCGGTGGTCATCACAGAACCAAAATCGGGTTCGAAGTCAACAGCAGTATAATCGGAGGTGAAGTCGAGATATAAACAACATATCAAGGTTATGAACAAAAGTCAGGTGATCAAAGAAATAAAACAGAGAATCAATTATTAAAAATATGGAAAATGAGGTCTGAAATCATCAAATACAGCAAAATCGAATGGCCAACCATCAAATAGACCGGGTTCGCAAGCATATCACGAGTTCGAAAGCATTACAAACTACACAGAAAACAAAACGAACTTGAAGGTGTCAGATAAATCTCAAACCAACAATTGAAAACGAACGAAAAATCACAGAATTCAAATACTAATACGCTAGAGATAGGAATTAGATGTGAGAAATAAAATTCCTCACCTTTACTCGACGCGTATCGGAACAGCATCTTCGAATGGGTGAAAAGTCGAAGCTCTAAATCGCAATAGGGAAAAACCCTAATTCCAGAATCGCCACAAAATGAAGACGAAGCAAAAGCTTCAATTCGCAAACCCAAACCAGAATCGCCGAAGCCCTAGTTTGCGAACGAAGAAGAAGACGAGGGAGCCGCCATTATTTTCGTCGTTCGAATTTTTTTTTTCTTTCTGCTTTTGAAATGATGGAGGAAGGGGAACAAGATATATAATAATTCGTCTTCGGCCATACCTTGCACGATTGATCTCGTGATGTTAGGCATGATTTTAGGCGTGATTTTTGGGGTGAGTTATGGCGTGATAAATATATATCAGTTTTGAATTGAAGGTTAGTGAAAATAATAATAAAGTTTTCAAATTGGAATTGTTTTAAATAGTTTAAATGATATAAAATAAATTTGTAAATTGATTTGAATTTAAATGAAATTGGGCTTTAAATTCTTTGGACTTCTAGTGCAAAATGAAAAATTCTCTAACTTGTAAAAATAAAATGGGTGCTGGTGAAAAGAATAAAGCATATTATTATTGTTATTTTGTATTGATAAAATTTATTTCCTTTACATTATTTATAAACCCCGATTCAATTCAAATTCAACTATATTCCTCATATTTTAAACTTGACAAATTCGAACAATTTCACAAATTTAAATCAAAATTTAATTCAATTATAAATTTAAAATAGTTTAAAATTTTGGGATCGTTACAATCTTCCCTCCTTAAAACTTTTCGTCCACGAAAAGGAAAGGTCGTTAAAATTTCACTGATATTTATACCCTTCACAATTTTACCAAGCTCAATACTTGTTAAAAATAAATAAATATAGAGTTCATTCCGTTTGTTTAATCTCACTAGCTTTGTTCATTGATTTCTACAACCAAAACGCAAAAGTCTTTTACCAAATTTTCTCGACTTACAAAACTCAAATTTTTCTTGAAATTCTTCATTTTAGAGATTTGCATAATATATCTCTTCCAAAGCCGTGGACTTTCAAAACATTTTAAAGATCCTCTTCCTTAATTTATTAAGTTGGAATTATGAAATTTTAAATTTCAGGCTATTGATTTGCTATTTAAAGTTTGAAAATACTTGCTAACTCGAAATTTAACAAGTCTATCTTCGTTCTTACAGACATTAGGCATACGCTGGCCAGGCGCAGGACTAAAAATCTCCAAGTACTAAATATACTTGCTTCAACTCCCAGTGAAAATACTTAAAAATTCTTTTTCAAAAATGGATATGGAAAGCACGTTCCCCCATGGATTACAGTTACCCAGCGGTTACGCTACTATCCCAGTAGAATCGCTCGTAATCTGTAGATTTCACATCTCTTAAATTTCGCCATGGTTGTCGCCATAGATCGCAGTTCACCCGGCGGTTACGCTACTATCCCAGTAGAATCGCTTGTGACTGTAGGCATCACGCCCCTCAAATTTCGCTTGGCTTTTGGATTGCAGTTTACCCGGCGGTTACGCCACTATCCCTGTGGAATCGCTTGTAACTGTGGGCATCGCGCCCCTCAAATTACGCTAATCAATCAATATGATCCCATCGACATGATCCATCTCGAGGGATTCCGATTCAAATAGTCACTTCGACTAATGGAAATTCTACGTAGCTACGAATTTCAAATGGACACTCATCGAGAGTTCCAAAACCTTCACAAATAATAAATGGAAGGTACTTTTCCATATCCTCAGTTTAGAAAACATGACATCATATATATGTAGTACTTCATTTCACATTTCGTACATATCATATTCATGTAAGCTTACATAAGATTTCCATAACAATTACTTTCCAAACCGACGGTTTTCAAATTTACCGCATTCATATATATAAGTTCTGAAAACCTACATATCCTATATCCATAACAAATAGAGGATTTCAAAAAAAATTCCTCTAAGTCGATTTGGAAGTTTAAGGTTATCTCAAACCCAATTCATATTCATAATTCCATTTATTATCGACTTCACACTCGATTTGGATTTCACGTTACATCGTCAATTCTCAACACAAAATTGATGTCTATCGATATATAACCTCTGAGCTCGTACGTCTCAGAGAAGGGTGTTAAGCTAAGAGAATAAATTCTCCGCCACCAACAGATATATATTTAATAGAGATCAATTGCTATGTCATCAATTCACAATGTCAGACATACAATCCAAACCATCATCTGAAATTCAAAACTCAACTTATATTGTCTTTGGTGTCGAAGTTAAACTCAATTTAACTTAACGATTCAATCTTTTTGAAAAATTTCAAATTGAACTAATTGTTCAAATTTCTCATTTAACTTTTCAACTTCGACTTTGAAAATGAATTTCAAATCATTTTATCACATACAGAATATATTCACAACATTTCATTTCATATCTGGAAAAACATTTCCATACTTATTTAAAAATAAGTAATTCACAAATCTAATCTATTTTCAACATTTGAAAATATTCGATATACTTAAATCATAATTAAGTATATATTTCATCTTTTAAGGAAATCATTCTCTTTCACATATTTATTTGAGTTAAAACGAATGTTACGTAAAACATCGTTACGACAACTCAAAATCACTAGTATAGGGATTCGAATTTAGATAGATGTATAAATCCCAATACTATACAAAACATTTCCTTTCGGAAATCATTTACTATAACAACAGCGTTATAGTCCACCATTTCCTTATTTTTCGAAAACGTCTATTTCAACAATGAATGTTGAAATCTATGGTTTCGATATTTAATGCCTTTTAAAACATCTTTTAAAACAATTAACTTTGTTTTAAAATATCGATTTTCCAAAACATGTCCATTTTGTTCAATAATGTATTCACTGTCCAAAATCGTGAATATACTTCATTTAACAAGCTATAAAGATTTACTTATCCAAAATAAGTCATTTTCGGATTTATCAATTTTCTATTTCCAAGATAATCAACTAGTTTCTTTAGTAAACCATTCATTGAATTGATTTTCAATTTAATCACATTTGATTCATTTACATTGGATTTTACTAACATTCATTCATATTCAATTAGTTTACTTTCACTAATTTATATTCAAGTTAGTTTGCTTTCAATTCAAATCAAATTTGACTCTATTTAAATTTACTTATCTTTCAATTTAAATTCAATTACTTAGCTTTCAATTTCCATTAATTCAATTTCATTAACACTTAATGAATTTCTATACAATCAACTGGCAACCATCTAACAACCAGTGCACATTCAATATAACCAAATTTATTTACTTTGCTTACATTCAATTTGGTTTAACACATTTAATTTCAATTGGTTTATATTCTAATTCAGATTGAATTCTTATACTCACTATATTCACAACTTCTTAACTTAAGTTTTATTCAACTCTTGACAACAACATTTCTTATCCATGTTTATTTACTAATTCACTTTTACAATTAAAGTTGAATTTCCTTTATATAACTCAAATTCATATTCATTACTTCACTTTATTAATTCATTTTGGTATCAAATTCAACCTCATTCAACATTACTTAAGCTATGTTTCATTTCTAAAGTCATTTTATTTAACTTTTACTAAAGTCAAATTCATATCACTATTCAAAATTCAGATTTTTTTTTTTACTTAACAAAACTGTTTAACCATTTTAACAATTGGTTTTACTTAAATTTTTCTCAATTTATAAGTTATACAACTTATTAATTTAAACTTCCCAATTCATATTATATAATCACTTATCTTTTAAGTATAAATTTCCATTTCAATAATTTATCTAATCCAGTTCAATTTATTTAACTTTCCTTTAGTTAAATTTCAAATCATATATTTATTAATGCTAACTCAATTCAATTTAACTTTTCTTAAGTTAAAAATCTTTATTTCATATTCAATTTTATTTATCAAAACAAAACTTCAATTTTCAAAAAAAATTCAGAATCAAATTCCCAAGTTATAGTTCAATAATCCCCTTTTGCTATAACTAATTTAACATGTCATTTTATCTCCCAATTATTACTTTGGAGATATTCAAAATATTTGATTTAAACCAATTCATTAATTCACTTAACTTATATTTTATTTTATTTTCATAAATCTCAGCAATTCGATAATGGGTTTTCGAATGAAATCGGGACTCAAATCTGAAACCTTACCGAAGAGAAACTATCGCAAACCTACATTTAGAGAGGGGAATTTCCGAAAAGGATTTGAATTTTCAAAATACTTCTTATTTTCAAAAACAATTTTATACTTCTTTAGATTTGAAAAAAAAACAAACATTTTCATTAAAGTGATTCTAGTAACTATTCATATTAAATGCCATAAACTAAGCTTTGTGTAAACCAAAGCTCTGATACCACTTTGTAACATCCCGCCCTTCTGACCGCCCCTAATCGGTAATTAAACCAACTTGAAACGTTCAAAATGACGGATTGTTATTTAGTTTATGTAATTTAAACAGAATCAGCCACAGAAACACAGAATAATAATATTTCATTACTATGAATTTCTTTTACATACATCAGAGTTTATACAACGTATTAAATTGATACAGCGGAATATCTTTAAAATACAAAATTTTCCCGAACTAAAATGATCGCTTTACCCTCTCTCTCTAACTTCGCTGTCCGAAAAATCTTCAAGCTGTAAAATACTCGATCTGACCCGAGTATTACATTCAAAAGAAAATAATACACAGGTCAGTCTAATTCAAACTCAGTTATTAATGCATAAAAGCAATAATAATCTAATAGACGACAGTCATAATAATTTCCCGTCTATCCGACTCTTTAAACAAAGAAATCGGATAACGGTAAATATAACACTTAACAGTGTTAACAATAAATCAGCAAATTTTAAAACATCAATTTTGATTGGCTGCAGTACACGCATGCGTGTACTGCCTCGCCACAACACTGAAGAAATTTCACAAAAGCTCAATGAAAGTTCACAACGACACAAGGTCAAATCCGAGCAACAAACTGGATTCAACTCAAGTGATTTCGAAAACAATCCAATTGCATCAATGTGACGCAACCCAACAAGGGCAAAACTGCATATATAACGAAACTGTAGTCACCAACGAATACAAGGGCAAACTGCAACAAAACTGCAGCCACCACAAGTACACATAGCACGAAGGCTCGAATGACCCAGTGCATAGAGGCAGGATTACAAACTACATGAAAACAGCTGAATGAAGGTGAGAGCACCAAAATATGGCACTACAACACAAAATGTTAAAGAACATAAAGAATCAGTGCCTAACAGAGGCAACTGGCAACACATATATGCATATACATGTCACCCGTAATTACAAAATGCAGCAAATAGAAATCTGGGAGTAGTTCTAGTGCATGAACACATAACTCAAAGGAATGAAGCACTACCGGAAAATAAACTCAAGACTATAACTCAAATGCAAGCTGCATAAACATGAATACATAAGCATGCTATCAACAATTACAAAAGGCAAAGGTCAAATCACAACTGTCATGATTCAACACAACTTCCAGGCCACTCGATAACATGGAAAAATAGCATATGCAGTGATACACAAAGAACATGCATTACCACAGCAACTAAAAGTGATATAGGCATATGTCCCCAAACCAAGACAACTTAGTAACAAGCTAAAAATGCAAATGCCAGGAGCAAATATCAGTTTTGAACCAAGGTAACTGCAACAAAAGAAAGCAAGAAACAACTGCGGAATAAAACTGCAGTTGAAACAAGCGACGTTCAGCATACATATGAATCGATTTCATATGTACACAAAACACCAAGGACAATTCAGCAAGGAAATGTAAAAGCGAAAACAAATCCCAACAGGGGAAAACTGCAAAACACATAAATACAATGGTAAACTGCAACATGTACTGCAGCCACCAATTGAATTCAATGGCCAGTACAAAGGATAACCAAATCAAACTGCAATAATAATAAATAAATAAAAATCAGTGCATCAATGAAATGAAACCCAACAAGGACAAAATCTCAACAGTAAAGCACCGCAGCCACCACAAATATTTAAGGGCAAGGCTGCAACAGTGAAATGAAACAGTGCATCCAGTAAAAGAGGCAACAAGTGATGTACAAATGAATACATCATTAAAACAAATCAAGTGCCAGCGTATAAGACAGCAAGCACATGAATGTGCAACAGTGAACATACATCTGTATACATGAATGTATGTATACAAATGGTCAAGTGAACAGAAGGCAATCGAACAACTACAAGTACAGGTAGCAGCAATAATGCGAACTACAAATGTCACAGCAACAAGGTGCACCAGACCAGGCTACAAGATATCATAGTGCAGACAACAAAAAGAATGGAACAACGACTAACTCAAATGAATACAGAACAGTAAACCTATATGCAAATTCGAACATACATATATACATATCAAAAGATGTATATACATACATGACTGCATACATATATATGAAGATTAAAAATGCAACTAGATGCAATCAGCCTCAAAAACATGAATGTACAAATTGTAACATATATATAGGACTGTAAACTGGACAGTACAAGGTTCCAAAAACATCTGACTCGAATGCAAAGCAATGCAAATGATAAGCAGTAGTGTGCAGCAACCTAACCAAAGCAGGCAGTGCAACAGAGCTACTCCAGACCAGGGCAAAATTTCAACAATAAAGTAATACAACAAGTTCAGAGAACAAGTGAAGCATCTGTGTGTATCAAGTATGCTACAGGTCGCAAATGACCAGAGGCATTTAAACACAAAAACAAAGACAAGTAACATTTTGAATCAAACTAAATCAAGATGAATCAAACTGTCGAACAAGCATTTAACAAATCAAGACGAAGTGGTCGAGAATCGAACATGCTAAAATTCGATACAGTGGTGAACAAGGAAACCAACCAAGTTACGAAACCATGTCAACAAAGAAAATAAAAATCAAAGTCAAAGCCATGATCATAGAATATGATGAACAAGTCGAAGTCGGTGGTCATCATAGAACCAAAATCGGGTTCGAAGTCAACAGCAGTATAATCGGAGGTGAAGTCGAGATATAAACAACATATCAAGGTTATGAACAAAAGTCAGGTGATCAAAGAAATAAAACAGAGAATCAATTATTAAAAATATGGAAAATGAGGTCTGAAATCATCAAATACAGCAAATCGAATGGCCAACCATCAAATAGACCGGGTTCGCAAGCATATCACGAGTTCGAAAGCATTACAAACTACTCAGAAAACAAAACGAACTTGAAGGTGTCAGATAAATCTCAAACCAACAATTGAAAACGAACGTAAAATCACAGAATTCAAATACTAATACGCTAGAGATAGGAATTAGATGTGAGAAATAAAATTCCTCACCTTTACTCGACGCGTATCGGAACAGCGTCTTCGAATGGGTGAAAAGTCGAAGCTCTAAATCGCAATAGGGAAAAACCCTAATTCCAAAATCGCCACAAAATGAAGACGAAGCAAAAGCTTCAATTCGCAAACCCAAACCAGAATCGCCGAAGCCCTAGTTTGCGAACGAAGAAGAAGACGAGGGAGCCGCCATTATTTTCGTCGTTATTTAATTTACTTGTCATTGTTTTATCTCATTCTTTAATTTGATTAATCATTTATTTATTTAATTCCCCATTGTTATCAACAAAGTTTCCATAATCTTTGAACCTTCTTGAATAATTACACTGGATGAACAGATAATGAAAAAATCAACCCAAGAGCTTGCAAAAAATCACACAAAAGGAAAATGAAGAAAATAACAAGAAATGGACGAAAAATGGTGACTCAATTTTCTCAACTCAGTGATGCCTAGTCGGGTCCGAGTCATGACTTGATGATCCATGGAAGTGATGAAGTAACCTGAGGCAAGAGATGGTAGAACGTGGAGAAAATGAACAGAAAACACGAAGCTAAGCAATGCATGAGCTTAAGCAAAACTCGAGTCAAACTCTTGTTAAGTGCCAAGTCGGCCCAAGTCAACTTGGTACCGAGTTACAACTCATAACTCGGAGTAACATATTCTCTGATGTTGTAAGGCTGTTATCAAACAGTTATCGGAGTAACATATCCATATGCTTTTTTCAAAGAACAAAAAGAAAAGGTTTAAGTGAAATTCGTGAGTACCTGCTAGCAAAGACAAATCGATGGTACCAGCAACTAAAGAGAATTCAATAGCAAATAAACATGCTAGACTGAAACCGTACTAAACAAATAAATAAAAAGAAAAAGGTAATTTGCTAGTACTTGCAACCAAGGAGAAAAGGCCGAGAGAAATCTTCGCCCTTGTTTTTGCGGACGAAGATTGAGAAAGAGAGAGGACATAAAGAAACCCTAGGTTGTAAAAGAGGAGGAGAATTCGTGATTTGATTTCGTGCTTTAGTGAAGAATGGGTTTAATTTGGGATTTGATTTTCGAGATGAATTCATCATTTGATTTTTCAAGTTTTAGGGAAAAACGAAGTGCAGGAGTAATGAAGGGGAGAGGAAGGGAATGAAAAGTAAAATGAGCTGCATCATCCCGCCTTTATTTTGTTGATTTTACTGATAACCCGCCTACCTATGTCATATCATATAGAGTTTAAACATTAATTTGTTTTATCCCTAATTATTTAAAATAGCATTTACTGACCAAACACTATATTTTAGTATGCTATAAAAAATAGTTTTTCTTATAGTGAGGGCATGTTGAACATAATAAGTAACTGTACATTCAAACACTTACCATAATAAATCATTATTTATTTTAGCCTAAAGGACAATAGGTAAATAAACTTATCTCAATTATTTACTTTGTTTATATATTAGCTTATTTAAATCATTTGGTGTGATTTTGGACCCAGGTTCTTTACTTAAACGAGTAAAGAAGCAAATAACACCTTAAGTAAATTGTCATCAATACATCTAGTGAACTTTATTCATTTGATAGCTGTTATTTGTTGTCTCGGATTACCAAAATTCTTTTTTTATACCAACACTCAGATCAAAATTTGATTTCAGTGTGTTCTTCAAATGATTTTCTTGTTTTAATAAGTTTATAATTAATATTGTGAACTTATTTTTAATCTTCATACCTCTGTTTTGATATCTTCACCGTTGTGGTCGTATACATGCTTCATTCTTGTAAATAACAACGTAATTAATTTAAAAAATAAATAAATATGTATATATATTGGGCAAAAATAAAGAACTTCTCTACAGATGTTTAAAACTATAAATACATGCATGCTTACACACGAATACAACAAAGCATAAAGAAACAAAAAATTGAAGCACCAAAGTCAAAAAGGAAAAATGAAAAAATGAAAATCAAAACAACAAGTAACCCGCTGCGGCGGCAACCACCGAGGTGGCGGCAGCAGAACATGGTCCAATGGTAACAGCAGCGCCAGTGTACTTCTTATCAAGTTTGGAATACTGATCGGATGAAGTGGGAGCTCCATCGGTTCCAGCATCCGGATCATTCTCTATATCATCATCATTACCAGAGGGGCCTTCAGCAATGGTGGCAGCAACGGAGGGCGACACTGCAAACGGGGTCAGCGCATCGGGTAGATCGTCTGAGTTTGAATCAGGGGCCGGCGCTGAGTTAGGAGCAGCCGACTTGGAGTCGTCAGCCAAGGCGGCAACAACGGCCATGAGTAGGAGGAAGGCCACGATAGGGATGTGCCTTGACATTGTTGACAGTCTGTTTTTGGGGTTGGGTGTTGAGAGGGTGGAGTGGAGCTTATATAGCTTTGTTTTGTGGACAGGAGATTATTGCGGCTTGCCTCTTGTCTTTTTTTGGGACTGTTTAATTATAGCTTTTTGTTTATTTGCCTTTGCCACTTTCATCGGTAAAAAAAGGGCATGTTCGATCTCGTTGCTGGGTGCGGTGGTCACTGAAGTGGCTGATATTACTTCCTACGTGGTCGCCCGGTGATTGGATGGTTCTTGTTTATTCTACTTCAGCTTGCTTTGAACCAGCTTAGAAAAATAGATTTGATAGTTTACTATTCTTTAATGCCTACGTTTCCGAGGAATGCAACTAAAGCACAACCCATGCTTATGGAACTACAAGCCTATTATGAAACTAATGGTAAAAATAGACCCCGTCATGACATTTCAGCATCGTTCTTGCGTAAAATATGTGAAATTGTAAAGGTGTGTTAGGTGTAAAAGTTTTATTTAATTAGCTCTATAGTTCAGGAGTTCAATTACGACTTCCATTCTATTGTTTGTAGCTGTAACGACCCGCCTTTTTGGACAGTTTAAATCGACAAATCAAACACACATGCCGATTCTAAACCATTCAAAAGGGCGGATGGTTAATGGGTTAAATAAGAAAAGAAAGGAAAAGAAAGAACAAAAACAAACTCAGAATCTCGCAGCGGAAGGAACAAGATATAATAATAAAATAATAGTTCATGAAGCTGTTAAATAAATAAATTTGATTATTATTATACATCATAAATCAGAGTTACATACATATCAGAGATAATACAATAATGCAGCGGAAAAATAATATGCTAGTAGAATACAAATGATGTAATACCAAACTCCGTCTTCGTCCTCCAGAATAGATCTTCAACCTTATCTGAAATGCTCAGGCTGACCCGAGCGTAATGAAAAGGCAAAACACTCGAGTCAGGACTAAAATATCTCATGTAAGTCAAATCGAATAAGAAAATATGAGTGTGACGGCGTCAGAGATGTTTACGGGTTTTGACATCTCCTGTCCAGTGTCAACGTGAGTGCAATAACTTAAGAGATGTTACGGGATTTTCCATCTCTCAAGGATCCGTTAAACTATCTACTATGTAGTACAATACGCTATTATAATATGTCTACATTAAAGTAAAAGTATTAAAATAGCGTTAAGCCATGGCCCATTCCACCCTTAACACAGTTTATATTCCCCAGAGCATATACAAGACCGTAGTTTCCCCAAAACCGGAAGTCACCAGAGGGCAATCCATATACTAAAGGTACAAATTAAAATCGTAGTGGTCGCGCATAAATGGAATACAAGTATGACAAGGCACATGAGGCAATACCCAAGGTAGTGATACTACCGTTCGCCTGATCCGGACTGGTGAGAACGCAACGCCGCAGCGCCCGCAACACCGTGAAACAACACTCCCAAAATCAAGGGTGCACCAATCGACAACAAGTAAAAGAATAGTTTACGAAGAAGTGTGTCCACTTGAGGTAGCTAATCCTCCATTGGCCCGGCACAGCTCCTGTTTTAGTCATTTCCAATTTGACACAAGTGTCAAGGCTATCCATTATCGTTCTCTTTCTTCAGTCAACACGTACATCATTCCAACCACTTCATTCTGGATCATCACTCCGCATATAGTTATTAAAGTGGTTTTCGGTTTAGATAGAGAGTATATCCATAACCGATTCCGGTCTCTTTAATAACTTCGAAATTATTTCACCGATTGGTCGTTTATTTATTTCAAAACCAAATCAATTACAATCTCAATTAAAATTTATAAATCAACATTTCATTTGTCTTTCTAAATCAATTTCCAAATTTACGTTTCAAAACTTCCAAATCAAAATTTCAAAATCTTATAATTCAATTTCAATTTCAATTTAAACAATTCAAATATTGATTCAAGTTCGTATATAAGTTTCATTCCGAAATCATTTAAATTAATTTAATTCAACATTCAAATCAATTTAAATTCATTTATCGATTTCATTTAATATCCGTTAAGGTACTTTATCATTCAAAACAATTTCTATTAAATTTCAAATCCATTACACTACCTTTTTAAGTTCAACTTCATTAAATCAAAACTTACAATTTTGAATTAAATTAAATTCGTCAAATCAATTCTTCCAATTACAAGTCTTACATTAATTCCAAAAATATCACATTTTCATTTCTTGTTAAAAAAATTCAATTTCACTTATTTACTTTCTTAAATAATTTTCCAAAACTTAATTAATAAAGAAACTCAATTTCAATTATTTATGAAGTAAAAATTCACTTATTCAAAAGTTCAAAATTTTCTTATTAAAGAATTTCAATCAATTTAATCATTAAATAATTTAACCTTATTTAATTATTAAATAATTCAATAGTTTCAATTTAGTCCAATTCACAAATTTCTTTGAATTTCAATTAAATTCCAAATTAATTAAATCTCAATTTTAAATAAATTTTCAATTCCAAACTCAAACTTGAAATATCATTTCATAAAAATTTTCTTAGAAATATTCAGAGTTCGATTAAAAGTCCAATCTTTTAAAACAAATCAACTTTCGAAAATTTACGCCGTATTTCAAAAATTTTCTTAAAAATCTAAACTTCGAATAATTAAACAATTTCATTTACCAAGTTTAAATTCCAACATCTTGAGCTTCAATTCAAAATAATTCAATTTCCATAAATTCGATTTTATTCTTAAAATCAATTCATTTAAATAATTTCAAAACAACTTTTAAAATCATTTAATTTAACCAACCCGGTGTCCGTATATAATTTTCTAACCTATGGCCAAGTGGATAATTATTTCAAATTTAATTTCAAGGATGGACATATATCATTTCAATCCAAATAGATGTCATAGGTATATCATTTCAACCTATTTCTTAATTTATTCGAAATGATTCGGTTTACAGTTTATATGCAATAAACAATATACATGATGATAGCATGATATATCAAAATAAATAAACAACCAATATCGACCAATAGCATCCATCACATCCAATCAACCATAAAGCCAATAACATTCACAACAACTTCATAATTATCAATATCAGGAAATTTGATCGCAATTAAAATTTAACTTTAATTTGACTGTCAATTTAATTTTCAACGGTGAATTCAAATGACAATCTATATGACAATTAAATTTTTATCAAACAACGACAAATAAATCCATATCACTTCATAATTTCAAATTTAACTACCATAAAGATATTCAGTACGTTGTGAGCGTTATAAAACACTCACCTTTTGAATTTAAATTGAATTTACATTCAATTTAAACCCAAAAATTTGACAGTCTCCAAATCCATCCAAACCAGCGTCAAAGTGTCCGGAATTTCGATACGATCCTAACAAAAGAAACCTCGCCCAAATCCGAGTCCGTATTCAAAAGTTATGAAAATTTGAAGATTGGAAAATTCTGGTGCTGAGTCGACTTCGAGTTCCCGCCTCAAATACCCGATGCTTGCTTGGAGTTTTTTGCGAAATCGACCCGATGACCCGAGTAGTTTTCTTCCCGACTCGAAGTAGCTCCAGGTTTTTCCCCGTGAAACCCCAAGCGCGTAAATCTCGAATTTTTTTTTTTTTTAGATTTTGGAATTTGGGAATTAGGTTTTGTCTGCCATTGGAATGAGAAGCTAAGAAGAATATGAATTGTACGTACAGACAAATGAAGATTAGGGAGGCTAGGGTTTATAACTGTGTTTATATAGGTATGTTAGAGATAGAGTAGATAGACTGGATAGATGAACGTGCGGAACAAACTATGGCCCGAAAAGCCCGTTCTGACTCCGGAACGGAATTGGGTAAACCCATATATCAAAATAGGTGTTTTAAAATATTTTAAACGCAATGGAAAAGGTTTCAAGTCCAAATTCCATCGTATGAAGAAGTTATGCTAAAATCAAAATTTCAAATTGATTTTAATTGATTATAATTGCATTTATTTCAAGGCGTTTCGAGTCCGTACGATCAAACGACAAGTCCGATTGCTACGAAAATTGAAACCTTACAATAATTCATTGTTACGGATCCGATAAAACTAGTTTCGTTGAAATCCGAGACAGTTGTAAAAATGACAATTTTTATTGTTTAATTTCAATATAAAATTCCCAATTTTAAACTATTAACTTTTAAATCAAATTTCAATTGTTCACAAATTTTATTTTTAATTTCACAGTAATTAACAATCTTTTACAATGCAGTTTTCCATTATAAATCCAGTATAAAAGATTACATTAGATTCAGCGTTCAATTATATTGTAATTCAAATTCAAGTTATTTAATTCCAATTGAATTCTTTTATTTCGATTTACACTTTCATTATTGCATCAACCATTTACTTATACATTATTATCAATAGTTTATAATTCATTTACTTTCATTTTCTTCAGCTATCATCTTATTTAAATTCACAGTAATATTATATTACATTCATTTACGTTGATTTCCATATTATAACTTCAATATTAAATGTACATTTTATTTATTTCGTTGTTTACAATCAAATTCAATTCAATTCAATTTCTTGTTACATTCAAATTTAAATCTTTACTTACGTTCAATTACCAGTTAACATCTTTATCAAATTACAGTTTCGGTTATTATTTGATTTCAATCAACTGTAATATTAAGTTATATTTATTTATATTAGTTTCAATAACATAAACTTCCACTATTAAATCTACCGTTTTATTTATTCTTTGTTTACAATCATAACCAATTTGGTTTACAATCAAACTCAATTCATTACTTACATTCAATACAGGTTAACATCCATATTTAATTTACAAATAAGTTATTTCAGAATTCAGTTTTGCATTTTAACTTGTAATTCACATTTAACAACACAAAATTTTATTTCCTTCGGATTTTTATCCAAATTTTTTATTTTAATTCGTATTTTTAAAGTGTTAAAAATACAGGTCGTTACATTCTCCCCCACTTAAAACTTTTCGTCCTCGAAAAGGAACGGAGAAGGGGAAACCATCATTTAGATATAATTCATTCAAAATATTCGACTTATTTGCAAAATTTAGTTATAGGATTTTTTTAAAATCTCAAAATTTTCTAACTCCCGGATTTTTGAAAAATTTCGGCAGCACCTCCTTTGCACGGCTAGGACCGAAAAATTTCACAGTGGTAATAATTGCATGATACACATCTCATTACAAGAATGAGGCATACCAAAACATGGGGAACACAATAATATACCACAACATAAACTGTAATCCGAGAACATACCTTTTATTTATCGTTTATTAGCATTTTAACTTACATTTTGCATTAAGCGCAGAAGCGAGCTCCACAAGCGAAGCGCAACCTCTTTGCTACCTACTAAAATGCTCAATAACCAAGTTAGAACCATGCATATAAAGATAGATCGATATACTTATCATAAACAACACACGTATAACATGTTTAGCTTCAAAACTGAAATTCCAATTCCAGGACAGCAAACGAATCTCAGTTTTTGATCACCTAAACGATAAAATTTGATAATGGAATCTAAACAAAAGTTGTTGCATTCGTTTCAGGCTTTCCGGAATGTCCAAAATCATTGAATTCGGACCTTCCGTTCAAAAGTTACGACCGTTTTACTAAATAGGAACGCCTCAGCCTGGCAATGAATTGCGCAGGTCAGCGACATTTGGTCACGTTTTCGACCCTCTAAATGACAGCAAAACACAAAACACTTAAAGTAAAAGTTTTAACTTAAGTTCTTAGCTTTCCAGAAAGTGCAAGATCATCAAAATCCGATACACCAGTAAAAAGTTATGGCAAAAATACTAAGAGTATATGCTACTGATTTTGCTTCCCTTTTACACAGGCCAGCGAGAAGATTCAAATTTTTAACTCAGTAAATGAAGGAATTTCTCAAGACAGTCTAAACAAAAGTCGTGCTACAGTTTCTAAGCTTTCCGAAAAGTCTAATATCGTTAAATTTCGTCCATCCATTTAAAAGTTATGCTTATTTCCGTTTCAGCATATATTGGACAATTTTGGATTTTTTTTTTTCCAAAATTTTGCTTTTATTATTTCAAAGTACAAACCATCAAACTTCAAATTTCTAAAGATCAATCACAAACTCAAAGTCGTTTATTTTCTTATTTATCCATGAAATAAGTTTACATTCGATTTGTTTCCGATTTATTCAAGTTTGTTTCATTCATAATTTAAATTCAAGTCAATTTGCTTCAATTTAATTTGAATTCAATTATATTTAATTCCACTTTGCTTCAAATTTGAATTTAATTATTAAAAAAAAATTATTCCGTTTATTCAATTCCATTAACACTAATGAATTCTATTTAATCAATTATCATCCATCTAACAACCAATGCATATCAAACATTAACATCCATCCAAATCTATAATAAATCAATTATACATTTCCAAGTCAAAATTTTAATTTCATACACTTCCAAGTTTATTGACATTTAATTTTATTCAAATTTAATTAGTTTCCATTTACTAATTCTATATTTAATTAATTTTAAATTTAATTCATTTTAAAACTTAAATTTCCTTTATATTTACAACTATCAATAGATCTTCACATTTTATTATTCACTCTCACACTGGTATATTATTCCTCTACTTATCCTTATTAGCATTTTAAACTTTTTAAGTATTTGGTAAGTTTTTGTTATGCAAATAGAATGTAGTTAAACAACATACAACATCTTTTCATTCAAAGTTGAATTTTCAATTAATTAATTCTTAAGTCATTACTTAAATTTCACTATAATTTAATTTCACATTTACATTCACATATAGTATTTCCATTTTATATTAACATAATGGTGAATCACCTTTAAATGTTAATTTAAATTCCAATTATTTACTAACAATTTTATTTATATTTGCAAACCATTAATTAAATGCATATTTCATTTTTCAAACCTATACTTGTATATTATCCAATTAACAATTCATATAACATTTTTGAACTTCTTAAATGATTTGGTAAGTTATATCTATGCTATAGAATGAAATTTAATACTATGCGAGTTTTACAGTTTCAATTTTATTTTAAATTCATAATTTCCTAATTCTAAGGATTTCTACTTCAATTGATATTTCACTTAGCTCTTAGGTTCATTTCTTATTTCGCAATTCAGAAGTTCCGTAATGATTCAAGTATTAATTCATTTCAACCATTAAAGAAAAAATCATTAATTATTAAAGAACTCAAGAATTCCAATCCCGGTTTCATTTCAAATCAAGTTTTGAAATAATATATACTTATATAATTTATATATCAAATCATATTATAGAGAATACAAAATAAAATTCAATTTTTTAATCAAAACGGGGTTTAGAAAAACTATTAAGTGATCTCCCCCACTTGGACTCTCGAAAATAAACGTCGATGATGCGTGCACTCATCACCGAAATCATTCTCTAGTGTCAAGAGGGGAGTATAACACTTACTTCATTTGAAAATCCTTTGAAAACAATTTCTAATCGAATATACTATCATATAATACTTATATTATACATTTCGAATTTTTGTTAATAAATTTTCAAAACACCGGAATTTAAATTCTCCATCTTAATTTAAATTCATTTTTATTTTATTTTATTTACCATTTATATTCATTGTCAATCATATTTACAAGTTTCATTTCTTAAAATCGTCCAATAGTCAATAATTAGAAATATTGACTAATCAGCAATAAACGATGATAATCTAATATTATCATCTCCTAACAACCAATACAATCAAAATTTATAAATTTTCAAGATAGTTCTTTTATATAAAAATATAGTCCAAAACAATATTATGTCAATCTGTCCTATTCGAGTGTTTAGAAATTCATATCGATGCCTTGGCGTCCCAAGTACCAACCAGAATTCATAAATACTCAACGAAACAATTTAACACAATATAAAATCATTTTTATATCAAAATTACAAATACGCTCTCTCATATACACTCGAACTCATTCATAAGGTTTAACCCTATTTCAATGAGTTATTCCCCACTAGAGCCAAGGTAATCAAAACCAAAGCTTTGATACCAACTGTAACGACCCGCCTTTTTGGACAGTTTAAATCGACAAATCAAACACACATGCCGATTCTAAACCATTCAAAAGGGCGGATGGTTAATGGGTTAAATAAGAAAAGAAAGGAAAAGAAAGAACAAAAACAAACTCAGAATCTCGCAGCGGAAGGAACAAGATATAATAATAAAATAATAGTTCATGAAGCTGTTAAATAAATAAATTTGATTATTATTATACATCATAAATCAGAGTTACATACATATCAGAGATAATACAATAATGCAGCGGAAAAATAATATGCTAGTAGAATACAAATGATGTAATACCAAACTCCGTCTTCGTCCTCCAGAATAGATCTTCAACCTTATCTGAAATGCTCAGGCTGACCCGAGCGTAATGAAAAGGCAAAACACTCGAGTCAGGACTAAAATATCTCATGTAAGTCAAATCGAATAAGAAAATATGAGTGTGACGGCGTCAGAGATGTTTACGGGTTTTGACATCTCCTGTCCAGTGTCAACGTGAGTGCAATAACTTAAGAGATGTTACGGGATTTTCCATCTCTCAAGGATCCGTTAAACTATCTACTATGTAGTACAATACACTATTATAATATGTCTACATTAAAGTAAAAGTATTAAAATAGCGTTAAGCCATGGCCCATTCCACCCTTAACACAGTTTATATTCCCAAGAGCATATACAAGACCGTAGTTTCCCCAAAACCGGAAGTCACCAGAGGGCAATCCATATACTAAAGGTACAAATTAAAATCGTAGTGGTCGCGCATAAATGGAATACAAGTATGACAAGGCACATGAGGCAATACCCAAGGTAGTGATACTACCGTTCGCCTGATCCGGACTGGTGAGAACGCAACGCCGCAGCGCCCGCAACACCGTGAAACAACACTCCCAAAATCAAGGGTGCACCAATCGACAACAAGTAAAAGAATAGTTTACGAAGAAGTGTGTCCACTTGAGGTAGCTAATCCTCCATTGGCCCGGCACAGCTCATGTTTTAGTCATTTCCAATTTGACACAAGTGTCAAGGCTATCCATTATCGTTCTCTTTCTTCAGTCAACACGTACATCATTCCAACCACTTCATTCTGGATCATCACTCCGCGTATAGTTATTAAAGTGGTTTTCGGTTTAGATAGAGAGTATATCCATAACCGATTCTGGTCTCTTTAATAACTTCGAAATTATTTCACCGATTGGTCGTTTATTTATTTCAAAACCAAATCAATTACAATCTCAATTAAAATTTTATAAATCAACATTTCATTTGTCTTTCTAAATCAATTTCCAAATTTACGTTTCAAAACTTCCAAATCAAAATTTCAAAATCTTATAATTCAATTTCAATTTCAATTTAAACAATTCAAATATTGATTCAAGTTCGTATATAAGTTTCATTCCGAAATCATTTAAATTAATTTAATTCAACATTCAAATCAATTTAAATTCATTTATCGATTTCATTTAATATCCGTTAAGGTACTTTATCATTCAAAACAATTTCTATTAAATTTCAAATCCATTACACTACCTTTTTAAGTTCAACTTCATTAAATCAAAACTTACAATTTTGAATTAAATTAAATTCGTCAAATCAATTCTTCCAATTACAAGTCTTACATTAATTCCAAAAATATCACATTTTCATTTCTTGTTAAAAAAATTCAATTTCACTTATTTACTTTCTTAAATAATTTTCCAAAACTTAATTAATAAAGAAACTCAATTTCAATTATTTATGAAGTAAAAATTCACTTATTCAAAAGTTCAAAATTTTCTTATTAAAGAATTTCAATTCAATTTAATCATTAAATAATTTAACCTTATTTAATTATTAAATAATTCAATAGTTTCAATTTAGTCCAATTCACAAATTTCTTTGAATTTCAATTAAATTCCAAATTAATTAAATCTCAATTTTAAATAAATTTTCAATTCCAAACTCAAACTTGAAATATCATTTCATAAAAATTTTCTTAGAAATATTCAGAGTTCGATTAAAAGTCCAATCTTTTAAAACAAATCAACTTTCGAAAATTTACGCCGTATTTCAAAAATTTTCTTAAAATCTAAACTTCGAATAATTAAACAATTTCATTTACCAAGTTTAAATTCCAACATCTTGAGCTTCAATTCAAAATAATTCAATTTCCATAAATTCGATTTTATTCTTAAAATCAATTCATTTAAATAATTTCAAAACAACTTTTAAAATCATTTAATTTAACCAACCCGGTGTCCGTATATAATTTTCTAACCTATGGCCAAGTGGATAATTATTTCAAATTTAATTTCAAGGATGGACATATATCATTTCAATCCAAATAGATGTCATAGGTATATCATTTCAACCTATTTCTTAATTTATTCGAAATGATTCGGTTTACAGTTTATATGCAATAAACAATATACATGATGATAGCATGATATATCAAAATAAATAAACAACCATATCGACCAATAGCATCCATCACAACCAATCAACCATAAAGCCAATAACATTCACAACAACTTCATAATTATCAATATCAGGAAATTTGATCGCAATTAAAATTTAACTTTAATTTGACTGTCAATTTAATTTTCAACGGTGAATTCAAATGACAATCTATATGACAATTAAATTTTTATCAAACAACGACAAATAAATCCATATCACTTCATAATTTCAAATTTAACTACCATAAAGATATTCAGTACGTTGTGAGCGTTATAAAACACTCACCTTTTGAATTTAAATTGAATTTACATTCAATTTAAACCCAAAAATTTTACAGTCTCCAAATCCATCCAAACCAGCGTCAAAGTGTCCGTAATTTCGATATGATCCTAACAAAAGAAACCTCGCCCAAATCCGAGTCCGTATGCAAAAGTTATGAAAATTTGAAGATTGGAAAATTCTGGTGCTGAGTCGACTTCGAGTTCCCGCCTCAAATACCCGATGCCTGCTTGGAGTTTTTTGCGAAATCGACCCGATGACCCGAGTAGTTTTCTTCCCGACTCGAAGTAGCTCCAGGTTTTCCCCCCTGAAACCCCAAGCGCGTAAATCTTGAATTTTTTTTTTTTTAGATTTTGGAATTTGGGAATTAGGTTTTGTCTGCCATTGGAATGAGAAGCTAAGAAGAAGATGAATTGTATGTACAAACAAATGAAGATTAGGGAGGCTAGGGTTTATAACTGTGTTTATATAGGTATGTTAGAGATAGAGTAGATAGACTGGATAGATGAACGTGCGGAACAAACTATGGCCCGAAAAGCCCGTTCTGACTCCGGAACGGAATTGGGTAAACCCATATATCAAAATAGGTGTTTTAAAATATTTTAAACGCAATGGAAAAGGTTTCAAGTCCAAATTCCATCGTATGAAGAAGTTATGCTAAAATCAAAATTTCAAATTGATTTTAATTGATTATAATTGCATTTATTTCAAGGCGTTTCGAGTCCGTACGATCAAACGACAAGTCCGATTGGTACGAAAATTGAAACCTTACAATAATTCACTGGTACGGATTCGATGAAACTAGTTTCGTCGAAATCCGAGACAGTTGTAAAAATGACAATTTTTACTGTTTAATTTCAATATAAAATTCCCAATTTTAAACTATTAACTTTTAAATCAAATTTCAATTGTTCACAAATTTTATTTTTAATTTCACAGTAATTAACAATCTTTTACAATGCATTTTTCCATTATAAATCCAGTATAAAAGATTACATTAGATTCAGCGTTCAATTATATTGTAATTCAAATTCAAGTTATTTAATTCCAATTGAATTCTTTTATTTCGATTTACACTTTCATTATTGCATCAACCATTTACTTATACATTATTATCAATAGTTTATAATTCATTTACTTTCATTTTCTTCAGCTATCATCTTATTTAAATTCACAGTAATATTAAATTACATTCATTTACGTTGATTTCCATATTATAACTTCAATATTAAATGTACATTTTATTTATTTCGTTGTTTACAATCAAATTCAATTCAATTCAATTTCTTGTTACATTCAAATTTAAATCTTTACTTACGTTCAATTACCAGTTAACATCTTTATCAAATTACAGTTTCGGTTATTATTTGATTTCAATCAACTGTAATATTAAGTTACATTTATTTATATTAGTTTCAATAACATAAACTTCCACTATTAAATCTACCGTTTTATTTATTCTTTGTTTACAATCATAACCAATTTGGTTTACAATCAAACTCAATTCATTACTTACATTCAATACAGGTTAACATCCATATTTAATTTACAAATAAGTTATTTCAGAATTCAGTTTTGCATTTTAACTTGTAATTCACATTTAACAACACAAAATTTTATTTCCTTCGGATTTTTATCCAAATTTTTTATTTTAATTCGTATTTTTAAAGTGTTAAAAATACAGGTCGTTACAGTAGCTACCTTGTTTTATTTCTTTACCATGTTATAAACTAAGAAGAGATAAGATGTCATTAGAAAAGAGGAGAAAATGTTATTCACACTAATATCAGTTACATAGAGATTGATTGATTCAATTACATTACATAGGTTCCTTTATATATAGGTCTTGGAGGATAAGATTGAACATATCTCATGATGTACGAGTAAATAGAAAAACACAAAAGCATATTCACTTTTATATTTACATATATTATAACACTTTCCCTTAAATATGCGTCTTCAAAATCTTGGATGCTCATATGATAGCTAGAAATTGTTCCTTTTGAAACGTCCATGACAATTGCTCCCCCTCATTATTATCTTGCTTTCATACATTCATTCAGTCGTTATGAATATTATCTGTTGCTTTATTAAAAAGCTATGTTAGGAAAACCTAATGGAAAAACCTTGAACAAGAAAAAGAGTGCAACTTGAAATCATAGATATCATACAATGATATTCCTTTTAAAGTGTTTGATACTTCGGGATCAAAATAATGGCTCATTAAAACCTTACTAAGAAAAATCCAATGGGAAAAATCTTAGTGAAGGAAAAAGAGTATAATGACATATTTTATTTTCTTATTTCTTCAAATGAAGCTTGATACTTCTGGATCAAACTAATGCATCGTTAAAACCTTACTAAGAAAACCCTATGGGAAAAATCTTAGTCAAGAATAAAAATACAATTTAACTTAAATAACATATTTGAGATGTTATTTCTTGAAAAGACGTTTGATTCTTCTAAATCAAGATAATGTCTCGTTAAAACCTTAGTAAGTAAAACCAGTGAGAAAAATCTTAAATAAGAAAAAAGAGTACATTATAACTTATTTTCAAATGTTACTGGGAAGTTGATACTTTTGGATCAAGATAATGCCTCATCAAAACCTTACTGATAAAAACCCAGTGAAAAAAATCTTAGTTAAGGAAAAATAGTGCATTATAAAATACTTATGGATGCTCCCCTCGATTTAAAATTTTCCTTTGAATTCATATTCGTCTTTCGATAACTCAAATTGATTATAGATACTTCTGGATCCATAAATACTTCTGGGCATTTCACTAAAAGGACAAACTTTGCAGTCCAATTAGTTTCTAGGACACACATTCAAAGAAATTACTTTCAAGGCCAAAATCAGCAGAATAATTACTTTCAAGGATAAAGTCAGCAGTCCAATTACTTTCAAGGACATAATTTCATAGGTTTTTAGGCCCTAGAAACTAATTATTTTACGTTTTGTCCTTGAAAGTAATTATTTCAGTTGTGTGTCCTAGAAACTAATTCCACTTGCTAAAGAGGCCCTTGTGGCTAATTTCCACTTACTAAAAAGTAGGAAGTAATCTACTCATCTTGAAGTATAACTAGATTTCCATTATAACAAAACTTAGAAGAAGGTTGTAATCTATACTTCATGCCTTTTGCATTCTTTATAACTACAAAAGTTATATATATTCTACAGGAATTTGTATACTTTAATAAGTATTTGCATATTGCAACTACCACTTCAATGGATGTTAAGAGTTTCATTACAACAATACTTAAAAATAGAAAGTAATCTACTTATTATGAATTATATCAAGATTTTCATTACAACAATACTTAAAAGAAGTTGTAATCTACGCTCCTTGTTCTTTACCTTCTTTATAACCACCAAATTTATTTATATTCTTTAGGAATTTGTGTACTTTCATTGTTTATTATGATTTAAACAGTATTTATACCTTCAGGGTATTTTAAGTGTTTCAAACACTTTCACTACTTCAATCAATTCAATTATCTCTAAAAACAACATGCCCATGGCACTTAACATGTTGTTGATACTATATGTGCTTTAATAATTTTAGTGTGATTTTGCCACTTTATATTCATGTTTCTAATTTTATTTTGTGGACTACAAGTCCACATTTCTTACTTAGGAGAATTTCATGATGGCCAATCATGTCTTTCTCTAATCTAGGAACTTTAATCCATTTATAAACATAAGCTCTTTATTATTTATAAATTTATAATTAATGATTGTTTATTGTCAATTCTAGATATGATTTATTGAGATCTCTTTATTTATCATATTTTAGGTACCTAAACCACTTCTAGGGTTATTTGACCATCATATAATGGATCTCTTTCATAGTACCCTTAAGTGTTTCTTCAAGAACACTCCCCTCCTTTATTTGGCATCTTTATTACTTACTCCAAAAATATTTTGAACTGACTTTTGAACCACATTTCAGATGTGGTTTACACATTTTGATCCTTCAGGGATTCTAATCTATATTGGAGAAAGTCTACTAGGGATATTATTGATAATTTATTCAGGTTACTTAATATTTTGCATCATTGTATATTTTAACAAATATTTAACACTGATGATCAAAATGAGCTTGTATCCCTTTATCCTCCCCCTCAACGTTGACAAACATTGTCACATTAAATAATAATCATCTTTGAATTTTCATTTTGACCCATTATGATATTGCTACTAGCAAATACACCATACATATTAATAATGGGAGGATAATTCTTTTATCGGTTGATAAAATACATTCAATTGATATTTCTTATTAGAGTTTGTTCTCATTCATTGATCTAGTCAATTAGAGGAATTTACTTATTGTGTAGATCATTTGAATACATACATGACTTCAGGTCATCCAACATTTATGTTGATTGAATTTTAAATCACTAAATAATATCTATGCATAATCTATGATGAGCTTATAACAAACTTCGGGTTGTTAGCTGAATATTTACATATATGGATGTATACGTGCGTCCACGTATTACACATATATTATAAATTTTCATATTCTTTCTCATTTGAATTAGTGATTTTTTTAGAACAAACTATTACAAGGATCCAAACTATTAATTTCTATTTATAAATCAATGTCCATGTGAATCCATCAAAACCGCATGATAATGTTCAAAACATTTGGTTTGGAACCATATCGAACTTATGGTTCGAACAAAATATACACACAACTTCAAGTTGTTAAGTTTTATGCCTCAATTATATCTCAAATATCAGTTTTGAACATTAATTATGACTACTTATCAAAGAATAATTTATAATTGCATATAGACATTTCTACACATCTCTTTTGAGAGTTCCGCAAAAAAAATTGCAGCAAAATAATAATAAGAGCATCTTCTGGATACTTGGAATGTTATAGATACAGATCTCCTCAAGATAGTATGTATAGCTTGCATGAAAATTATGATAATGTAACAGCCCGCACAATCCAAGAAAATACATGATTCAATACTAGAGCATACGCGATATAAAGCTCTCAATATTTGCACTGAAATGAGCATCAAAACCATGCTCCAAAAACACAAGAGAAAGCACCAAAAAATGGTGCAACAATTCAAGATACACAGGAAGAAACCTGGGCGTTTTGCCCAGACCTGTGTTTTGTTTGACCAGTTTGCCCCTTTTAAACATATAATTTGAGAAAACACAAAACAAGAAAGTTGTAGAAGATATCCTAAGCTTTTCGGAACAACCAAGCTGTGACGCCCCACCCCGAGACCCACACTAACAAAGAGAATTACTTAGTAATTTTGTCTGCTAATGCGGAGAATAGGGCTGGTTAAGGGCGACCATCATAGTCTTGCATTAGATAAGAGCTAAATATGTCAATATTTGTACTCTTTTTTTTCTTTCCATCACAAGTATTTGACATACTTAATTCCTATCTAATACACTACTATGGTGGCTACAGGATCGATTCAGAAACAAAACATAATAACTATATCAATTACAAGTCACAGAACATCAACATAGAAACGATACATATAAATACATACATCAAATGCAATACAACATGCTACTAGTGGTATACAACAACAATATATACATACATTCCCCACAAAAGAATATATACATCAAAAGTTCCCAACAAAAAGACTACTACATGAAAACTATGCCATATCCCAAGTCGATGGTGAAGTCCAAAAGGTAAAGCAAGCTAAGAGTCCAACTACCTAACCTACAACTCGGTCAAACCCGAGTAATAAATACACGGGTCAAGCTAGCTAAAACTTGATATTAGCATAAGATAAGAGGAATATAAGTGCATAAGGGAATTCTTCCTTCAACTAAAACAAAAGTTTCACCCAATTTACTGCTAATTCAAGAAGAAAGTCCCTTTCCATGAGATTACTATTGGAATTTTGATGAGTTTCTCTTATGACTTTTGTATATAAGCACCTACTTTATAGTATTATCCACGATGTGGAACTATTATTCCCATTTTTGAAGGGGTGTTACAATCTCCCCCCTTTAGAGCCCAACGCCCTCGTTGGCTCATAAACTCAACACCACCCAGGCGTCGTGGCTGTAACACGTACAGGCCACAATTCCGGCTGGGTATGGCTCTAATACCAAAGCTTTCACCTTACAACAACGTCGAGGCCTTTTGGGGAACAAAACCCCACACCTTGGCTTGGCCCATGAGGCAGAGGTGACTAAGTTGGGGACAATATCTGCGTTAAGTGAGGTGTGGGTTGTTACAATGAACAGCCACGATGCCTGGGTGGCGTTGTGTTCATGAGCCAACGAGGATGTTGGGCTCTAAAGGGGGGAGATTGTAACACCCCTTCAAAATGGGAATAATAGTCCCACATCGCGGAAAAACACTATGAAGTGGGTGCTTATATACCAAAGCCTTCACCTCATAACAACGTCGATGCCTTTTGAGGAACAAAACCCCACACCTTGGCTTGGCCCATGAGGTGGAGGTGACTAAGTTGAGGACAATATCTGCGTTAAGTGAGGTGCAGATTGTTACATTGGTAATATAGAGTATCTCTTCAGTAGAATATTTAAAGATATTACTTCAAGAAATGATTATGCATGTAATATTTCTTATGAAATAATAACTAGGAACATGACCTTAATGATATAATTAGACATATGAACATTGAACAATATATTCTAGAGATGATTTAATTTCTTGCCTATTTGGGAGGTTTGATAAAATTATAATGAAATATATGATACACGTTGCATAGCTCTCAAACTTTTAGGATCTAATCTAAACTAAATTAGGATCCTTCATAATTAAATTTCTATGCATTTATTTGGTTTAATAAAATTACCAAATATATAAACAAATCTCTTCTAGAGATATGTTATCATTTCCTAATTTATTAGTCTCTTTTAGGGATATTTTATTATCACCACTTCTGGAGTGAATTTATTTCTTCTAGAGAGTTATATGCACTATTGGAATGCCATATCAATGTACAATATTTCTTTTGTAGAAATTACATAATTACTACCTTTACAATAACATAAAACATCCCTACTGGAGATTTTTGTTGTAACTATCTTTAAAATGACATATCAAACTTTAAATACAGTAACAAAATTAGATAAACCAAATGAAAGTAAGATGCAAAGATAAAATCACTACTTTTGGAGTGTAATATTGGTATACAATTCCCTTTTTTTCCTAGGGATAAATTATTGTTATTACCTTGAAACTTTTATATGATATTCCTTCCAGGAATATAGTGTTTTCTTTTAAGGAATTGCAATGTAAAAAAAATTCCTATAACATCTCTTCTAGGATGTTGGATTTTGCAATATAAATATAAATAAATCTCTAAAACATCTCTTTAGGAGATTAATATACACACACATCCGTGTATATAAATAATATGGCATATATATTATCTATTATAGAGAATGTTAAAATGTATTTCTATAACTAAATAGCTAGCCATATGTACATAGAAGTAATTTGTCAGAACATCGGGATTTTTTTTCATGATTAGAAAAAACCAGATCTACTAATTATTTTATAGTACTTATCAAACTTCAAGTTTGAGTTATTATAAATTTATCAATGAGAAAGCAACGAAGAAAATAATTAAATTACAGTTACTCATTGAAATGAAATTAGACTTTGCAATGCGCAAAACCTGTTAATTTATCATGTATACTTTTCCATAATTGAAAGTAAATAATTGGGAAAAATAATTTAAACTGACTACAACATATAAATTGAAATGTTATCTGAATTCATACAAAATAATAAACATCCCTTTTCAAGACTAAATTAATAGTTACTTTTTCAATCCAGTGATGTATGAAATATCATATAACATAATATCTTCAGGATATTTGGTTAATATAAAGTAAATGTGAAGATATAAATTAAGGCATAACTCATTTGGAGATTTTTGTAATCTCTTGAATGCGACATCATTATCTCATATGATGATTTATTAATTTCCTTTAACTTCTTCGAGAAGTACAACCTTATCATATTACACAATTTCAATAGAGCTTCGAGCTTTTAATTCATGAACTTCAAGTTCATTAATTTGTTATGAACTTCAGGTTCTCAAATTTTGTGTAAACTTCTCCGTTTGTTTTTTTGGAAGCTTGTACATTTTGACAAATTAAAAAAAATATTGATAAGAATTCGAACTTGTAAACTTTATCAGAAAGTCTTTTCATGAGTAATGACTTTAGGTCTTGGACTTTGAGTTATACAACTTCTATTAAAATAATTTCTTTGCACAACTTCATGTTGTTGTCAAAACCTATTTCCATTTGACGATTAAATTTTCTGATCCTCTTTTTTTTAGTTAGAACTTCTGGTTCTTTATTTTGAGGAAACTTGTAATTCACTGATTTATGGAAACTCAACCTTTTATCATTATAGAAACTGCAGGTTTTCAATTTGTATTCCCATTTTTAAGGAAAAATTGAAAGATATTAAGCTTACATGTAAGCTTTTATTAATGTTTCCATTCACTTCAGATGTGCTAAATCATGATCAATATTAGATCTAAACTTAATACGATCTTCTAGATATGTATTATCTTTATATTTGTTTCTCTAAAGAACAATAAAATATTTCTTTTGGAAATATAAATCATATATCAAATAATTTTCAAAGCCTTTATTCAAATCTAAATCAAATCAAAAGGTTTTCAAAATGAAAACTCCATTTACCAACCATGTTTGATTTCTCAAATCCACGTCCAAACTAAATACAATCAAATTCAATAAATTTGCTTGAATCAACGATATCAAATTTTGTCAAGTTCAAACTTGCATTCCAAAATAAATGAACTCAAAAACATAAAAATAAGCATGATATTAAAATCTACAATATAATAAGATCAGAAAAATAACAAAAAAAAAGATCTGTGGTAGAATGAGATATGAAATATAATAACTAACAAAATAAGAATGAGATCTCAAAGTTTAGATCTATATGAGATCTAAAATTATAAGACTAATATAATAAAATCTAAAAGATAAGACAATAGATTCATATCTAAAGAAGTAGATCTAGAATGGAATGAGATCTAAAAAAGAAAAAGAAAAAATAATTTGGAAGATTAGATCAATCAAATCAGAAAAATGACTTACCGTTTGGAGATCTATAATTGGATCTGGAAAAGAATAGATCTTATTTCATAAATTACCACAATTGTAGATATATAATTTTTTTTGAAGAGATCGTGCTGATAACGTGTTATAAACTAAAAGGAGGTAAGATGCCATTAGAAAAGAGGAGAAAATGTTACTCACACTGATATCAGTTACATAGAGATTGATTGATTCAATCACATTACATAGGCTCCTTTATATATAGGCCTTGAAGCATGAGATTGAACATATCTCATGATGTGGGACTAAATAGAAAAACACAAAAGCATATTCACTTTTATATTTACATATATTATAACATACCATCAATTATTAAATTTATTAATCACATTTGTAATATACTTTTTGTCACTTACTAACTATATTTTTATGATAATAAATTTGTCTCATAAATGCATTAATTACTATGTTTATTGAACTAATAAATATTTTTCATTTGGTTTAATATGTGGGGATAGTGTTATTATCAACAAACTAATTATTCTTTTTTCACAAAAAAGTTAATAATAAAATATGAAATTGATACAATGTTTCTTAATTACTAATTTTATACACACACACACACACATACATACATACATACATACATATGTATATGAACCCGCGACCTCAGGAAACTTTGTTACATGATCGTTAGGCAATCCTGACTAACTGAGCTATGCATGCGGATAACTAATTATATTTTATCATCATGATTATAACAAAATGAAGCATATTATTTATAATATTTTGAAAATGTGACTACAAACTATAATTTTTAAAATTATTTTTAGTTTTAATTTCAAATTTTATTAATAAAGTTTAAAATATAATTTTTCCCAATTACTAATTGTATTTTATTATAGTACAAAACAAAGATAAAAATATATGCTATAATATTTTGAAAATGTATCTAATTTTTTTCTAATATCAATTTCATATTTTGATATTAAAGTTTACAGAAAAAAGAAAATAAAAAGCATCAAAATTCTAAAACAAACGAGAAATGTTGTAATATTTCTCTAATTTGGTAAAATAAAAAAATTGGTTTTAAACCATAATAATAACAAGTGCTTTTAAACGTCAAAATTCATGAGTGTAGAAGTGTAGTTCGCCTATTCTTCCTCTTTCTCAAAAGAAAAGAAAAATAAAAAATAAAATAAAATAAAATAAAATTTTAATTTAGAATCATTAAACCATAAGTGATATTGTCAATTTCATAGATGTATATCCTCGCTTAGGTTAGTTTGATTACTTCCATGAACTTGGGTGAGAAATAGTATATGGCACTGTTTTTCTTTGTAGCTGCAAACAATGGAGCCATTCAAGCTATGTTTAGCTAACTGTGTCGGTAGTGGGATTGAGAGTGATTAAGAAAAAAACTTGAACACCACATTGATGGAAGCGTGATGAAGTCAAGGATTTAAATTAAAATAAGAAGATAAACGAACAAGTCTGTTTCAAGAAAGATTTAATTTGATTTCCGAATTTGTTTCAAGCAGGATTAAACTTGACTTCCAATGTATTTTTGAAAGAACAGGCGAATCAGGTTATATGAGTGCATTCTAGCTAAAAATCTGGCATATAAAGCAGATATATGTGATAATTAATCTAAATATTTAGAGATTAATTGATAGAATATAAATGTAAATAAAGTAAATAGAGAAATCACATGAGTATAATTTTTATACTGCTTTGTATCTCTCATCCTACGTTCAGTCCCGTATCTCCTCTTTAGAATTTCCACTGATGATTCCCTTGCTTAACTAGAAATAATAGGTTTCTACAATACTGCATAAACCATCAAAGTGGATTTTGCTGCAACTTTGAATATAGAGTTTTGACAATTGAAATTTCTCTGAATACCGATTTGTTAATTCTGGTATAATGGTCCTGCAAGCCCTACGCAAATCTTTAAATTGTAGCTTATAAGGCAATAGAATAGAAAGTGATCATAATACAATATGTATTTGAATGAGCAATAAACGTTTGAATTAGGGTTTGAGAGCAATATAATTGTGCGATTGAGAAAATGATATATGAGGTGAAGTGATTGGTCTATGACGTTTAAACTAGTGTGAAACTTTGCTACACACACGGGATTCACCATACAATTTATTTAAAAATACATTTTTTGAAATTATTAGTTATATGAAGGTGAAAGTGCATGCTTATGGATTGTTGCTTTTAGTTAGTTTTTTTTTAAATACTTCCGACAAAAGTTTACTCATAAATTTGATTAAATAATCTTAGAACATATTAAGTATAATTAATATTTTAGAGCACAATGTCTTTATATGACAAACAATAACATAAACTATTAAGTGTTCCTAACTTCGTAAACATTGCATTACCAAGCATGTCTATTAATTAGTTTTTAAATGTAAGCAATGTAAATTCAATGTTTAACATATAAATTTTAACTAGCACAAACTCGTGTATCACACATGGTTTTGTTCAAAAGTTTAGCATAAAATCGATTTGCTAACAATAGTTTGAAAAAGTAGATTTCATCGTATAGTAATTCAATGAACATTTAGATACTAATCACCTGAGTTAATTATTATACCACATTTTCAAAAAGTATAAAAGTTTTACATTGTTTTATTCATAAATTATAAATATATATCATTATAGTATCATCTTTACTATTAATAAAGAGAATTCATTAAATAGATTTACTCGCTGTCTTTTTGAAATTCCAAATATACCCTTTTACATATCATAGAGAAATAGTATTCAAATATGGAGATATAGCCTGTTAGTTTCTAGGTACAACTGTTAGTCACCGTGGAGAACTACTGTGTGCATTCACAAGATGAAGTATCTGAGTGTATCATATTGTCTGTAATTTAGGTGGGAGTTCATCGGTCAAAGTTTTGCTTCATTCCGAGATAGTATGAAGAAGTCATTGCAGTCTGAAAAAAAATAGCGGCTTCTCCACTAGGCAGAGTTCGAATATGGGGACGTGGTAGTATGTTATTTTCTAAGTACAAATGTCAATCCCCATGGAGAACTACAGTTTGCGTTCACAAGATGGAGTATCCGAGTGTTTCACATTGTCCATAATTTAAGGGGGGGTTAATCGATCGAAGTCTCATCGGATTCCGAATTAGTATGAAGAAGTTATTGCAGTCTGAACAAAATAAATATCGGCTTCTACACTAGGCAGAGTTCAAATATGGAGATATAGCATGTTTTTTTCTAAGTACAACTGTTAGTCACCATGGAGAACTATAGTGTGCATTCACAAGATGAAGTTCCGAGTGTACCATATTGTCCGTAATTTAGGTGGGGGTTCCTCTGTCGAAGTTTTGCCTGATTTCGAATTAGTATAAAAATGTTATTGCAGTATGAAGAAAAAAAATAGCGGCTTATGCCTAGGCGGAGTTTAAATATGAGGATGTAGCCTACTATTTTTTAAGTACAACTGTTGGTCACCATGAAGAACTACAATGAGCGTTGAAGTGAGGATATAGCTTGTTATTTTCTAAATACAACTGTTAGTCACCATGGAGAACTACATTGTGCGTTCATAAGATGAAGTATCCGAGTGTACCATAATGTCCGTAATTTAGGTGGGAGTTAATCGGTCGAAGTATCACCTAATTCCGAGTTAGTATGAAGAAGTTATTGCAGTCTGAACAAAAAAAATAGCAGCTTCTGCCTAGGCGGAGTTCAAATACGGGGATGTAGCCTGTTATTTTCTAAGTACAACTGTAGTCATCATGGAGAACTACGGTATACGTTCACTAGATTAAGTATTCAAGTGCTCCATATTGTTTGTAATTTAGATGGAAGTTCATCGGTCGAAGTCTCGTCGGATTCCGAGTTAGTATGAAGAAGTTATTGCAATCTGAAGAAAAAATAGCGGCTTCTGCCTAGGCGGAGTTCAAATATAAGGATGTAGCCTGTTATTTTCTAAGTACAACTATTAGTCACCATGGAGAACTATGGTATACGTTCACTAGATGAAGTATTCGAGTGCTCCTTATTGTCTGTAATTTAAATTGGAGTTCATCGATCGAAGTCTCGCCTGATTCCGAGTTAGTATGAAGAAGTTATTGCAGTTTGAAGAAAAAAGATAGCGGCTTCTTCCTAGGCGGAGTTCAAACATGGGGATGCTACTATCAAATCTACTTTCACAGGTACAACTAAAAATGCATGCACGTTGTGATTAAATGCAGGCCCACTTGGACGTGCATATGTAATCGTGCGAATTAAAGAAAGAATGCGGTAGTATACAAATTTTTTTAATAGACATCAGTGGATAGAAATTATCACTAACTTTGAATGCAAGCAAATAACGCTAATTTCCATGCAAAATAAAAAGAAAAGTGAAAATTTGGAACACATCTCCTTTAAAACTTAGGGGAAATTAATTTAAAGGACAATTTTTTTTACATCATTTCCTTCCATTTTAGAAACTATTTTCTACTTCCTCTTTCTTAAATTTCTTTCCTTTTTACTTACAATGTTTTCAAATTTAAGAGTGGTCGCTTCAGTGTGTATTACAGCAGTTATGAATTATGGACGTATACCTTAAAAATGCATGTTAAAGTTAGTAAAATTATCCAAATACCTCCGTGAATTTCACATTAAAAAAAAACAGGGATGCAATTTACAAAAGAAAATTGAAAGGGACCTATTTTTAATAATCATAAGAATGTATGTCAAAATTTCTCAAATAAAAATCCATAAATATCACAGCTAAAAATGTTTTTCGCAAAGCAAATAACCGTTACTAATTAGGAAAATTAGGAAATTAGTTCTAACTAAGTGGACTATACAACTTGTCTAGACAATAGAGCAATACATACATACATACATATACACACACACACATACACAGATATATACATACATACATACATACATACATATATAGACACCACATATAGATACGTACATGCATATACACACATCTATACACATACGCGCATGCACATACTCTCATCACTCATATTTACTATGTTGTATACACTAAACAAATGAAAAGCACCAACAAAAAACTTGATTTTTTTAATCTCGTAAAGAAATGAAAAGTAAGATAACCATAAAGGTTTTATGTGATGTCAAATTTCATTCGTTCTTCCATTTCTTTTTCATCGTTTTCAACTTATTATGTGAATCATAGCATTTCAACACATTTCTCTTCGTTTTCTAGTAAGCAAAACCGATTCTACCTACTAACACTATTAGTAAATTTGCATTAACCCATACATGCATATATGGGAAAAAAAAGATAACCCAATACCAAAATTAATATGCATAATGCAAATGAACAGTCTTGTATTGAAAACTCCAAAACTTTAACTTTTGTTGTTGATGATGCAAAAGAAAAGTTGCACGGCTATCAAAGAAAACATCAGCTACATCTTTTATTGTTGCTTCATGTAATTCTCATCCTAGAATTGGTAAGCTGACAATCCTATGAATCGCCAAACTCCAGCTACCATTAAGCAAGTAGTATATATGAATGTGACCTCAAATACTCTGTCACATTCTTTTCTGTCCTCGTGTGCCAATATATTTAAGCGCTTCATTTTTTATGCATACATTAAAAATAGTGGATCCCACTTATTTATCAATTTGTTGGGACGGATGGTTGTGATTGTTTGTGGGACACGGGGACAAACAATAGAAGGACAAAGAAATTGAACACCCTTAACGTCCAGCTGTACAAAAGAACAACTCCAGTTAAAGTATAACTCTTACCAGAAACTAATTGAAATTTATGCAGTGTTTGACTTGTTATTTTTAGTTTTGGGTTTTCGTCCATACAACAATGCACACGACACATTTATATTGTGGAAAACGACCAATTTAGAAAACGAAGTTAACATACAAAATAAAACAACTTTTTTTATTTTCTGCATTTTGGAAAATAATACAAGCACGTGAAACAATTTCTTTCATCGTCCTTCTATCCCCTTCGTCCTCTCATCCGTCTTTCTTCCATCTCTTCCGTCATCCATTCATTCATTCCATATTTGAGATACATATTGCAAATCGAAATCACAAAATTTGTTTTTAAACCAAACACCAAATTATTTTTGAAACGAGAAGTTATTGTGCATAACAATGTACAGGTGTACGTAACAAAGTAGGATTCTCTTTACTGACTGAGAAATACTAAGAGGTATACCTATAGCTCTTGACATGGACGAGGACTGGTAAAGATAAATGGGTCAAACGAAAAAGATATTTCGATGAATATAGCTCCATTTGGCAAATAATGAGAATCGAACTACAAATAGTAATTATTGGCTTTTTGAAAATGAAAAGGTAACAAATTTTATTTATTCGATTAACAAAAAATGATTAAATTGCAAGATGTCTACTGTGTTGTCAACTGTGGCTGAATGTCGCACTTTCTCGAATAAGGTAGTGCTGTGGCTATACAGTTTGCATGTTTCCGTCTTTCCATTTTGCTCTGGTTAAAGAAATTTCTTTGGCTGCTCGGGATTCGTTTCTGCTCATAATATTGTTAAAGTTGAAAAAGTGAATTTATGAGAATGTTTCGATTTGTGATATATTGTAAAAGAAAAGATTTTATTGCTTTTACTGATCTGATACAAAAGTGTAATACATTGTACATATTGAATAAAACTGAGAGCAATTTATACAATATGGTAATGGGCCTAAATACACCAGCCCATGATCTGAATTAGATCTGGAAATGTTCTCAGCTGTTGGATATGATGAATGGACTGGATGAGAGGATGAGAGGTATATGGATTGCAACAGATTGTAAGGGTGAAAACACATATCACTTTAACTCCCCCCCTCAAACTCGAGCTAGGGTTTGCTGAAGGGCGAAAAGAAATGGCGGCTCCTCCTTTATTTTCTCTACAGAGAGATCTGATAAGAAATTGCAATCGATCCAGTTATTCAGGAATGTAGATGGCTCTTCGAGTTCTCTGATTACGGTCAGCTTCGTCAACGTTGAGTTCTTCTCTGAATTTACTGAAGCTTGGTTTAGACAGTGGCTTTGTAAGTATATCAGCCTTTTGATGTTGCGATGGTATGTATCCAATCTTTAACTTCTCTTTAATAACTTGTTCTCTGATAAAGTAGAGGTCTAATTCAATATGCTTGGTTTTTGAGTGAAGAACTGGATTGGAAGTTAATGATATAGCACTAACATTATCACACCAGATTGTCGCCTTTTTGCTTTGTTTGATGTTGAGTTCACTTAATAATGATTCTATCCACATAACTTCGGTTGTGGCACTTGCTACACATCTGAATTCGGCTTCAGTACTTGACCTCGACACAGTACTTTGTTTCCTTGCACTCCATGATACAGGATTTTTACCTAAATAGATGCAATAACCTGATGTCGATTTTCTGTCATCAATATCAGTACCCCAGTCAGCATCTGCATAAGCATTTATATTGAGAGTGTGACTGGATTTTAAGATAAGCCCATGATTTTTAGTTCCTTTGAGATATCTGAGTATCCTCTTGACAGCTTTCCAATGATTATCTAAGGGGTTTTGCATGTACTGACTCACTTTATTAACACAGTATGATATGTCTGGCCTTGTTATTGTCACATATTGAAGTGCACCCACTATACTCCTGTATTGCTTTTGATTTTGAATTGCCTCACCCTTGTATCTTGATAATTGATGATTTGTAATCATAGGAGTTGGTAGGGGGTTTGCTTTGTCCATTTTAGCTCTTGCTAATATTTCTGAAATGTACTTCCTTTGATTAAGATGTATTTCTGAATTTGAATTCCTTTGGACTTCAATTCCTAGAAAGTAATTTAGATCACCCAGATCTTTGATTGAGAACTCTGAGTTGAGCATTGCAGTGATTGTTTCAATTTCTTGCATACTGCTTCCTGTAATTATAAAATCATCAACATAAATTAAGATATAAGTGGTGGCAAAATCATTAATCTTAGTAAATATGGAGTTATCAGATTTTAGAGATTTGTAGCCAAATTTCATTAGGGTTGACTTGAGCTTATCAAACCACACTCTTGGGGCTTGTTTTAGACCATAGATAGCTTTGTTGAGTTTGCACACTTGTTGTTTGTCATCTTTCTGTATGAACCCTTCTGGTTGTTCCATAAATACTTCTTCCTGCAGAATACCATTCAGAAAAGCATTGTTAACATCTAATTGTTTGATGCTCCAATTTCTACTTAAAGCAATGGTTAGAATAACTCTAATTGAGGATGGTTTCACAACAGGAGAAAAAGTCTCTGAAAAATCAAATCCATGTTGTTGTGAATATCCCTTGGCAACTAACCTTGCTTTATATTTAGAAATTGAGCCATCTGCATTTTTCTTTAATTTAAAAGTCCATTTGCACCCAATTATATTTTTGTTTTCTGGCTTTTCAACCAGATCCCAAGTTTTTTTATTAATTAGAGCATTGTACTCTTCCTGCATAGCAGCTCTCCAATTATTGTTTTTAGCAGCTTCTATGTAGGAAGAGGGTTCTTCTTGAACAACTGTATTGTTCACGATTTTTGGTTTATAGATACCACACTTTGCTCTAGTTAACATTGGGTGAATATTGGTGTCATCCCTGACACCATTGTTGGGATTGTTGTTACTGCAGCCCATATTATCATCATTGATAACTTGATCCTGATTTGGGCTGTAGGTGCCTTGGCTTTGATCATCTTGATTGTTACTGATGTCTTCATTTGCAGCTTGCTCTTGGCTTGACTCTCTGTCAGTTCTGATGTGCTGAGAACTTGTGATGGTCTCATTCCTTGTGGGCTGAATTGAGGGCTGTATCTCAATCTCTTCAGGTAGATCAGGAATTATAAATCTAGAGTTCTTTACCTTTTCAGTAGTTTTAATTTCTAAACTACTGTAAGGAAATATCTGCTCATTGAATCTTACATGTCTGGATATATAAATTTTTCCTTTGCTGTCTAAGCATCTATACCCCTTTTGTTTGTTGCTGTATCCTAAGAATGTACATGGGGCAGATCTGAAATCTAATTTATGTGTGTTATAAGGTCTTAACCAAGGAAAACATTGACACCCAAATATTTTTAAATGCTCATAATCTGGCTTGACTTTGAATAACACTTCTTGAGGACACTTAAATTGAAGAGTTTTTGTAGGTAGAATATTTATTAAGTGCACAGCAGTGTTAAATGCTTCTGGCCAAAATTTAGGGGCATAGAAGCTTGTGCTAGTAAGGTTAAGCCTGTTTCAACTATATGTCGATGTTTTCTTTCAATAATTCCATTTTGTTCAGAAGTGTATGGACATGTGGTTCTGTGATTGATACCTTTTTTCTCAAAGTAACTTTTCAGAGGTAGGAATTCACTTCCACCATCTGTTTGAAAAGTACAAACCTTATTTCCAGTCATGTTTTCTACCTTGTTGATAAATTGAATTGTTATATTAGTAGTTTCAGACTTAGACTTTAGCATGTATATCCAAACAAATCTTGAATAAGCATCTATAAAAGATACATAATATTTGTAACCATAAACAGAGCTGATAGGTGCTGGCCCCCATAGATCACTGGCAATTAATTCTAGGGGTCTTGTGTAACTAGTGTGTGAGTCTGGAAATGCTAGTTTATGACTCTTTCCCAATTGACAAGAAGTGCAAAAGTAAGAATCAGAACTGTTACTAAAAGAAATTTTATTGCTACTCATTACTTGTTTGACAATCCTTATGCTGGGATGTCCCAGTTTGCGATGCCACAATTCAAAGTTACTACAATTTTCACTACTAGCAATATTTAATACATGAGGATTTTTCCTATTCTCAGGGATTTTTGAATTTGAAAAATCAAATCTGTACAGTCCATTGTTTTCTTTACCCTGCAAGATAATTTCTTGTGTTAGTATATCTTTTACTATGCATGTGTCAGGATAAAATTCAAAATAGACTTTATTATCCTTTGCAAATTGGGAAACACTCATTAGATTCTTTTTAACTGAGGGAACCCTTAGTAAGTTTTTCAGGATAAGTTGTTTGGGTCCATGTAAGCTAGCATTTCCAGTGTGTGTAATGTGCACAGTCTTACCATTACCAACAAAAAGTTTTTGTGTACCTTTATACTCTTTGTTCCCCAAGTTCAGATTGCTGAGATTATTTGTGACATGATTAGTAGCTCCAGAGTCTGGATACCAGCAGTCATCTCCAGCATCATTACTTGTTGTGGTTTCAGTGTTTAAAACTTCTGCTTGAGTAGTACAGTTGTCTTTTGATACAGTGGCGAGGTTTATGTTTGAACTGCTGCCTTGTTGTGAAGGAGTGTAGTCCTTGTTGAATCTGAAGTAGCATTTATTTGCCCCATGACCATATCTTTCACATATCTGACACCTTATTTTATTATTGCTGTTTCTGCCTCCTCTTCTTCCTCTGCCTGTTGATCCACCCCTTTGAAAGTTATTATAATGTCCTTTGGTATTTGAATTCTGTTTACCTTTGGAAGTGTAGTTAACAGAGATATCTGTATTCATATTTTTGTTGTGTTCTATCCTTCCTTCATGTGAGAGAAGGGTAGTGTATACAAACTGTAAGGATGGTGTTGGTTCCATAGTTGAGATGATGGCAACCACAGCTTCATATTCATTGTCTAATCCACTGATTATATGTAGTACTTGTTCAGATTCAGGTACTTTGTGACCTGCAGAAGCAAGTTGATCACATAGATTTTTAACTTTAAGCAGATATTCATTCATTGTCATGTCATTTTTTCTGATACTCTGTAGCTGTCTTTTATGATGCATGATCCTTGCAGAAGATTGAGAAGTGAAATTTCTTTCAATTGTAGTCCAGACTTCTTGTGCAGTTCTGCATCCAATAAGTTGAGGCAGAATCGATGCGCTTATGGATGACATCATCCATGCACATACAAGGCTATCTTGCCTTTGGTGTGCAGTATATTCTTGATTAGGCACCAGTTTGTCTTCATTATTTTTGACAAATTTTGGTGGAGTGATCCTTGTACCAAGAATGTAATCTTCTAACCCATATCCTCTAATTGATGTTTCTATTTGTAATTTCCAGAGCAGAAAATTTGATTCATCCAACTAAATGGAGATCATTTGGCTCTGGGGTTTGATGATAGCCTTCATCAGATCATTTACAGAATCGGATTGAGATTGGCTTTGAGAAACTCTTGAGCTAGAGAAATGAGGGCTTGCAGCATCATCTTGATCAGCCATGATGAACACACAGATCGTAAAATCTGAAGGATGGTATGTAAATTTCTAACTGGAGCTCACTTTGTATTGGGATTTTTTTTCAAGAAAGTCTTTGCGGTTGAATCTTGATGATTTTCTGAGAACTTGAATGATGATTTCTTTTAATTCTTGAAACTGAATGCTTTCTGATGAGTTTTCACTGAACTCTTGATTCAACCAGGATTTTATTTCTTGAAGATCTTGATCAGTTTGCTCTTTAAGTATGGAATTTTACTTTCTTTGGTAAACTGGTGCAGCCAGACTAAGATTCTGGCGAGGCACAGTTTATTTAAGGAACAGTTGCAACTCTCAAGTGAGAGAATCCTGAGTTCTTGATGAGAGGAGTCCAAATGATGAAAATTTTCTGATGGACTAACAAATTTGATGCAGTTAGCATACAGATTGGCTCTGATACCAAGTTGAAAAAGTGAATTTATGAGAATGTTTCGATTTGTGATATATTGTAAAAGAAAAGATTTTATTGCTTTTACTGATCTGATACAAAAGTGTAATACATTGTACATATTGAATAAAACTGAGAGCAATTTATACAATATGGTAATGGGCCTAAATACACCAGCCCATGATCTGAATTAGATCTGGAAATGTTCTCAGCTGTTGGATATGATGAATGGACTGGATGAGAGGATGAGAGGTATATGGATTGCAACAGATTGTAAGGGTGAAAACACATATCACTTTAACTGTTAATGCTTGGTATTTGGATTGTCTAGTTGCTGTTTGTTTGTTGTTGTAGGCCGTGTAATCATGATTGAAGCTTGCCATGAAAATTGCAGGATTGTGTTAGATGTTTGATGTCACAATGTTGCACTGTAATATTTTGTTGGATCATAGTGTTTACGCAACAGTGGTTTTCTAATTGCAACTGTGTTAGGAGCTTTAGCCATTGTGTATTGTGCAATTGTGCTTGTAAGTTGGGTACTATGAGTCATAAGTGTGCTCGCGTTATGCAACATGTCCAGTGATTGTAATCTGTAGACGTATGTGCCGAAGCTGCCAAGGCCTTTTTGCCTCACATCTATAAAAAAAATCTTTAATAATAGTTGTAATATTTTGGTATCGGCGTAAACCATCAAAAATGTCCATCTATCATAATACCACTTGAAAATTGGATCTAACTTATTTTACAAAATTTGAAATTCTTCTCTACAAATATTATCAAATCTTAATATCACTTAAACATAGAATCTAAACAATAGACCTTTACTAATATTACCAAATTTCATTGTAACAAATATCACTTAAACATAGGATCTAACTAATAAACTTTCTTTACAAATTCAAAATTTCATTTTACAAATATAAACAAATCTTAATATCAAAAATAAGATCTAACAAATAAACTTCTTTTACAAATTAATATAAACAAAAATTCAAACTAACAATAAATTAGATGTTTCAACTATGAAACAAAAATTCAAACTAACCATGATTTCAACGTAAAAATATGGCTTAACCTTTGTGCAAATTATTTCTCTTGAATATGTTACGGGTGCTGCTATTGACACACAAAATTTTGCCTTTGGCTACCAAGAAATTTTTAATAGATATCAAATTTTTTTATATGATACCTAACACCAAATTCAATTTTTCCATTCGGCCCTAAACGACCGTACGTCTTTGATTTCAACGGACATTCACTGTCGTACAACGATAACAACCGTGCAACTTTGATTTCCAACGATTGTTCACCGTCATACGGTGATGAACAACCAAATAATATTTGGACGTCTATTTGATAAAATAAAATAATGTATGGTATTAGTAAGCACGTAACCATAGACGTAAACAAAGCTTGCAAACATAATGGAATTGCTTGTTACAATGTTTGGCAGCCAAATTCTAGTCCTTATGGTTCAAGCTACATTAGATATTACAAATATTTACAAATAAGCCAAATTCTTTTTTTTCTTCTGTCTTCTTCTACCTCTTCTTTTAAACATAATGATTCGGTTTTCCGACATTCGATTGCGCGACATTTGATACAGTGGACGTATTAATGTCGACTTTCGAGCGTCGAAAAGTCGAGTCGTTACAAGTGGTATCAGAGCATCCGGTTAAGCGACAATCCTTGGCTCTATTGGGTGTTACTCATTATAGATAGAGTCAGTAGCACTCTAGAATGAGTGTGAGTGTAATAATAGATATGAGCGCGTATTTGTTAGTGAATATAAATTTGTTTTGTACTGTGTTGACTTATCGTTTGATTGTTTATAGATTCTGGTCGGTGCAGTCTGGCCAACTGTAATCGATAGGGGTTTCTAAACTCTTAAACAAGATAAACTGACACAGTATTGTTTTAAAATAGGATAAATGAAATAATTTTACCCAAAACTATTTTTGTGTAGAAAAGAAATGATTTTCTCTGAATTATTATAGTATATGGATGCTTGGTTGTTAGGAAGTAATAACATTGAAATATTATCATTATTATATGAAAATTGAATAAGAAATAATGGGATAACCAAAGATTTGAAGATAAATATAAGGAAATGAATTCATATACAAATGGGTTTTGTAATATAAATTGTAAATGTGATTTATAATTTGGAATAGAATTCCAGAAGAATATTTGAGAAAATAAATTCATTAATCTAATGAAATGGTAAAGTGAATTTATAAATGAGTTCTATAAATTGAAATGAGTTAGGGAACTTAGAAAAAATTCAAATTAGAATTGAATTTAACTTGGATTAATTTGAATAAAAGTAAATTTGAGAATTTAATCGAGTGGACTAAATAATTTGGAATAAAATTTATGGAGATGGAATAAAAATGGAGAATGAACAAATGAGTTTACATTCGTAAATAAATAAATTAGAATTGGAAAATAGAATGAGATTGGATTTGAATCAAGTTGAATAAGATTACAAACTTGGAAAAAAAAAGATAAAGTGGATTGAATTCAAGTAAACTAACTTGATACTGTATTAATTCATGAAGTAAATGAACTGGAAGTTGAATTAGTTAAAGATGAGCTATGAGCTAAGTTTAAAAAATGGTTTGAATTTGTATGTAAATTCAAGTAAGTAAAAGAAATAAATTGAAATTTCCTTGTTATTAATTAAGTAAATTCAGGATGAATTGAATATGGGAATTTGAAATTTAAAATGAATAAGTGAACGTACTAATTGAATTGAATTAGTAAATGGAATGGATTTGATAAATGAAAAAAAAATTCAAATCAAAGATTAAATTGGAAATTGTGAAATGGGTTTGAGTGAAATTTGTTTGGTTAATGAAATAAACCGAATGAGAATATGAAATGCAAATTAAATTGAACGGAATCAATTGAAATGAAGTGGCGTTAAAATAAATTGAGTTGGTATCAATTTAAACTAGTTATAAACTAGAATGGATATTCTATTAAGTGAATATCATTGAATTTGCATAGAAACGATTGTCATTTGACGCAAACGAGATTGTATAAAATTCTATGAGTTATTAAAAGCCAATAAAATTGATTTTTGTATCAATTGAAATAGATATGAGTTTGTTCCGTTTAAAAATGAATTGAATGTAAGAAAGTGCATTGTAAATCACTTGAATTGAATGGAAATTGTTTTGGATGTATTGCTTATGAAATCTATGTATTTGCTATTGAAATAAGTGAAATGTTAATAGATTACCTATAGTTGTCACTGACGTGTTTAAACTGAGTAAGTACAGGTTTTTGGAAGCCGTTTGGCTGCATTTTGGGTTGCGCAAATGCTAATAAATAACTGCTTTGCTTAAAAATGCTAATAAGGTACGATACGCAATACAAAAAAGGAAATATGAACTGTTTTTCTGCTTTTCCGACCGTGTGGGTCGATGTATATATAATTATATCTTTTGTCAAATTGCAAAAGCTCCTCCGTACAAAGGAGACTCCGCCAAAATTTTCTGAAAATTTTGAGAGTTAGAAAATTTTTAAAAAGATTTGGAAAATTTTGTTAAAGGAAAATTGATTTTCAAAATTGAAATGGAAATGTAAGAATTGAACTAGAAAAGTGAATTTTTAGTTTTTGAAGATAAAATGAATTCAAATAGAGTTGAAATTGTAAATTGAATTCAAATGGGATTGAAAATGCAAAGTTGAATGGAAATGAATATATAACTTTGTTGTTGAAGCAAATTGATTTTTATATGGAAGAGGAATTCAATTTGAATCTAAACTTTAGTAGTGAAGTAGTGGAAATAAATATAAGAAATATGTAAATACTTATATAGAACTTAAGAAATAAATGGAGAAAATTCTTAAGTAGAATTTAGAATATTTCCCAATTCTAAATTTAACTGGAATGTTGTAATTGGACATTATTGTCAAGTAAAGTATACAGGGATTGTAAGGGCTAAGGAAAATTGTGATTTTTGATTTTGAAGATAATTTAAATTGCTCGATAATAAGGTATGTATTTGAATTTCAATATGAAATTTGATTGGGTTTCTGATTTTTCCACTTGGGATTTTGTTTTCTTTTGGGATTTGGGAGTCCGTAGGGACGTTTTGTAGTTGTACCGAGCTAGCCGCGCAAAGGAGTCGCTGGCGAAATTTTTTGAAAATTTTGAGAGTTAGAAAATTTTTGAGAAAATTTTGAATTCAAAATTTGAATTTGAATTTAAATTTGAATGGTTAAGGAAACCATATTATTTGGAACTTATGGTTGATTTTGGGAAATTAGTTAAAGTAATAATGGATATTTTGTGATAAAAAGATTTGAGTTGATAAGTTGATAAAATTATTTGGTTTTGGGAAAATGATAAATGGGGATTGAATCATTCTTCTTAACTTGTAATTTCGGGACGAAATTCTTTTAATGGGGGAAGATTGTAACGACCCTAAATTTTTGACATTTGAAATGTGAATATTTAATTGAGTTTAAATATTCGAATGATAGTTTAATTTGAAATTGGAGTTATCAGAACGAATTTGGTAATTAAATTATTGAATTTAATTATTGGAGTTGGGTAAAAATTTGAATCTTCAGTTTTAAGCTGATTAACAATATTTTCAAGGCTTGGAAAATCTATATTGATAATTCTGAAGGTACTGGAACTTTCAGAATTGAATTTGGAAGTGCTTTCTTCAGTTTTGAATTTTATCGTTTAAATTGAATTTAAAAAATAGTCCTCCGAGGCACAGTCTCGGAATTTGACGAAACCAGTTCCATTGGATCCGTAATATTGTATTATTATCGAATTTCAATTTTCGTAATGTTTGGAGTGATCGTTTGGCCGTACGATAAGCAAACGCGCTGAAATTTAATCGAAAACTTAATATTATAACTGGTCCAAAAAGCTATCTTCTACATACGATCGAATTTGACTCGAAACCTTTTCCATTGCGTTCGGAATAGGCGTATAACATTACAAACGCCTAGCGGCACGCCTCGATAGGAGTTCGAAATTTTGAGTTGTAATTATCGAGATAATTTGAATTTAAATTTGAATTTTATATTTGTATATCTAGTCAAACTTTCAGCAGTATTCTTTCACATCTAAACTTTTTGCTTTCCTTTCCGTCACTATAGCAAATCGTTTGAAACACGCCATCTTCTCTGCAATCTTCCAATGCAAGCAGTTCAAACTAGGAGAAGTAAATTAAAACCGAGCCTTCTCCTATTCAAAAGAAAATCAAATTCGAAAACAGAAGAAAAAATACGAACGAACGAAAACAAAAATCAGAGAAAATGGCCGCCCTCTTTTCACCCAATTTCACGCGATCAATTCGTATATACTCGGAAAAAAGGGGATGAACAAAAATCAAATTTCGTTAGAGAAAAATGGCAGAGAGATGCTCGTCGACTTTGACTTTGGCTCGATGGGAGGCTGGCGCCCGCGCGCGCGTGAGGCAGGCGACGAGGTGTTTTCGAGGCGAGGCTTCCAAGTGTAGCGTCACGATTTAGGGCAAGAGCCATCAGCGTCTAGGGTTTGTCTCGATGGGCTGAGTCGAACTCGAAGTTCATGATGTGGACAGATGCGAGAGATAGTGGAAGTTCGAGCGCTATCGCGGCAAGGGGAGGGCTCGCGTACGCGAGTATTTGCGGCGTCGTAGCTAGGGTTCACTAGCGTGGCAGCCAAGGTCGAGCTCGAGATCTGGGTCACGGCAATGAATGGCGGCTGGAGGCATTCGCGAAGTCGAGCCTGGGTTGTTCAATTTCAGTAAGGTATAAAAACAATTTAATTCTTCAATTTCAAATTTAAATTTTGTAATGTGTATATATGAATATACGTTCTGTTCTTGGAAATTATATAAGTATAGATCTAAAAGAGTATAGTAAGGTAAAACTGCTGTTATCACTTATATACAGTAAAGGAAGAAATTTGTTAGTTAAAATTAAATTGTTTGATTTAATTAAATTATTAAAGGAAATTTAGTTTAATTTAAAATTTTGCAGTATGGAGATAAATTATTGGTTTAAAATAAAATCACTAGTGGATTGAAAATTATCAAATGAAAATTTGTTATTCGATTATTTCGAATATTAACGAATTGTATAATTATTTATACAAGGTTGAATACAATGATGAAATCAAATCTGGAATGAAAATGGTTTGCATACATAAATCCAAGGTGAGATCTTCTCACTCAAATGAAAGTGGAATTTTCAATTATTGATTGCTATTTGGATGTGATACTATATATAGTAGTATATAGCAATATATATATATATATATTGGCATATGTATATATTGGCATTGTTGATTTTTACCGCATTATATAGCGGATTAGACCCTATTGCGCCGCATAGTAGCGGATGATATTTTTATAAATCCCATATACCGCGATATTCCACCTCGAAGTGGAATTGGTATTGTGCTAACATCTGTGGATGTATGGAAACAGGTTGGAGGGATTCAACAGGATTCCTCAAAACATTTGAATTGGTTTCATATGTTGTGTGATTGATTATTTATAATCTGCGTATGATTATATCTGTGATTGGATGTGTTGAAGGCTAAAATTTAGCCGAATGTATTTTTGGTATCGTTGGATACCAGAAATAAATGAAATTGGATTTTTGAAATTAAAGTTGGAAATTTTAAGTGAATTCCTTTTGAAAGAATTGAATAAATTTAAAAGAAGGGATTTAAAAGCGTAAAGTTGATTTATGTAATCTTATCGAATTATTTCCAAAAATATGGGAAAGGATTTTTATAAATGGATTTTGAATAGTATTATTCGGAAGTGGAGAAATTTATTAAAAATGGAATTTTAAATGGTTTGGAAGAGAATAAAGGAATTTAAAGGTGATAAATTTGTTGAAATCCAATTGATAATTGATTTGGTATTGGAAAATAAATCTTTGGGAAATCGATATAAAAATTTATTTGGTGTTTGAATGAAAATTGATTTTTGTGTTGAGAATAAATTTGGAAATCGATTTGTAGAATGATTTGGTATTTGGGATTAAAATTAGAATCAATTTGAAATTTGATTCGGTGTTGAAATAAATTTAGAAATCAATTTAGAAGTGGATTTGGTGTTGCAAGTGAATATTTGGAAAACGATTTGAAAATCGTGTTTAAGTGAATATTTGGAAATTTAAATTCACAATGGAATTTGTAAAGGAAAGGGAAATTTGTTTTAAAAATAAACATTGATTTATTTTTGAAGTGTGGAAATAAATTTACAAATTTGGAATGTAAATTTGAAATAAATCGATAAGGATTTATCTAATTGGTTTAAATGGACCATTTTGAGATTTGAAATTGGTTTTCAAATGTGAAGTGTGAAAATGTGATTAGAAAGTGGTTTTCAAATGTGAAGTGTGGGAAAATATATATCTTGTGAAGATAATTTGAAAATAAATAATTTGGGAAAAATTATTTGAATTGGATGTTTGTTGTGAATGTTGTTGATAGTTAAATAACCGACTATCAATATTTGCCTTCGAAATGGCACTTGATTTGTTTTTAAAACAAACGCTCACTATTCGGGTTAGCCGGGAAAAGACCTTTGTGTCACATAACCCATTCCGAATTAGTGATACGACGATATGAATCGTATTGAAGACCGGTGGTGAAGACCGGGTATTTGTGAAAATGAAAGGACAACCTGTCGAATGTCTCTGCACCGAGTTGCTCCGGTATAGAGATTTATATCACTCTTCTTGTGATGGGAAGTCCGGACGTGATTAGTGAATATCCGGATTGCAAGGGCTTCTTTGGAATAGCCTTCGGTTCCGTTCGATCCCGGAACGGACTTGTATGGATGTGTGTCTGACATTACACTTTGAGATGTAAAGCTGGTTTCTATCAAATACATTTCTATTGGTGGCGGAGAATTTATTCTCTTAGCTTAACACCCTTCTCTGAGACTTACGAGCTCAGAGCTTATGTAGTTGATGGTTACTAGTGATACATTCCCAATTTGGTAATGTGGCACACGAAGTGCTGTTGATCATTTGTTGGTCAAAGCGTTGCTTTATGAAAAAAGCGTGGCTTTATGAAAAAGCGTGGCTTTGTGAAAAAGCGTAGCTTTGTGGACGAGACTTCGTCGAGCCTCACAACCCGGTAATGGTCGAAACAGGAATGTTGCGGCAAAGGTTTGTAGGGGTAGCGCCCCTAGGGTATGTCATTTCCTTCTGGATAAAAGGTGATATCATGGTATGGAGCCCAGATATTTTACCTATGTTGATGCTGCACAGTTATTATACTTTGTGGTTGTTGCTTTGTGATTGAGGATCCTCGGATAAAGGTCGGTAACGACCGGGGGATGGCATAGCTCGTGTGTTAGCTACCTAGTTACAGCTTGGTTAAAGCGTGAGGTAGCGTCGGCCTTGTGTTTGCAGAGATCCGGTTAGGTTCTCGGGGCGTCTTTCCAGAGGCGTTTCTATTTCGGTGTAAGGAAGTTCCTTTTCCTGACCATTTGTTGGAAATCCAAAGAAACAGTACGAACCCTGTACGGTTTTTAGTTGTATTACCTACTATGGAATGTGGCGGTAACCTGTTATTGAACGTAGTAGCTATAGTAGACATACAACAATGGTTGTATGTTGGCTAAGATTGATATTATACTTTCGAAATGTTTTCCACACTAGACATTAATAATAATATCAACTGATTTGCGTAGTAAGCATTTTTGACTATCATAAGGAGAAATCTCCTCCAATTCTGCGTTTGCATTTTGTGTGTGGTGGGAGGCCTTATGGTAGTTTCATTTTCCAAAAGCATTGCGAAATTGTTTTATTTTCTTTGTGAAAATAACTGTTTTACGATCTCACACCAGTCACCATGACTGACTCGGAGTTTATTGTTCCCTTTCTAAACTCTGGGTGCCCATAATTTTCCACACGGGCAGCCTAGAGTTATTTTATCAGGATATTCTGGAGCATTGGAGATGAGCTGGATGGCGAAGCGTACTACCGTACTTGTTTATTTATTCCGCTGTGTATTCTGTATGAGGACAAGTTTATATAACTGTCCATTGTTGTATTGAGTTGTATATTGACTTTGATTGATGTATGTATAAACTGATATAGTCTTTTGTTTAAAGATTATTGATTCATCTATTATATATTGTTCCGCTGCGAATGTGAGATTCTGTTGTTGTTTCCATTTCTGTTTTTTTTCTGTTATTTCTTTTTTTCTTCTGTCTTCTTCTACCTCTTCTTTTAACCCTAATGATTCGGTTTTCCAGCATTCGATTGCGCGGCATTTGATACAGTGGACGTATTAATGTCGACTTTCGAGCGTCGAAAAGTCGAGTCATTACAGTTTTTGCTTAAAGTATGTTTAAGCGAGCTGCGCTTATAGCGATAGTCGCTATGGACGTAGTTCGACAAAATTTCATATTTTTGTTTTAAAACGTTTTCTTTTGAAATGGTTTTGCAAAAGTTTTCCGAACTTAATTAGTAATATTAAAAGAGATTAAGTTTATATTATTTAATAATTTATTTATTTAATAAAATAATTAATGGTAATTTGTGACGACCCACATTTCAGAAGGTTTAAATCGACAATAATCCACACATGTCCAACTTAAACAATCCGGAATATAGATAATCAATGGGGTTAATTAAGAAAAATAAGAAAAGAAGAAGGAAACAAACAAAGAATCTCGCAGTGGAATGACAACATATAATAATCAAATAAACAGTTCATGAAGTTGTTTATATTATACATTTGATTATGATTTATACAATATTTATCAGAGTTATATATACATCAGGGATAAATAAATAATGCAGCAGAACAACATGATGTGAGGAATAATAATAGTAATAATATACCAAATCTTCGTCTTCGTCCTTCAGAAAATGATCTTCAATGTGTTGAAATACTCAGGGCTGACCCGAGCGTAATGAAAAGACAAAACACTCGAGTCAGGACTAAAATATTCTTAGTAAGACAAAACACTCGATATTGATTTGAATTACGTAAGAATATTTTAGTCCTGACTCGAGTGTTTTGTCTTTTCATTACGCTCGGGTCAGCCCTGAGTATTTTAGCACATTGAAGATCATTTTATGGAGGACGAAGATGAAGATTTGATATATTATTACTATTATTATTCCCCGCATCATGTTGTTCTACTGCATTATTTATTTATCTCTAATGTATATATAACTCTGATAAATATTGTATAAATTATAATCAAATGTATAATATAAACAGCTTCATGAACTGTTTATTTGATTATTATATGTTTTTAGTCCGTTGCAAGATTCTGTGTTTGTTTCCTTCCTTTTTTCTTATTTTTCCTAATTAACCCCATTGATTATCTATGTTCTGGATTTTTTAGGTTGGACATGTGTAGATTATTATTGATTTAAACCTTCTGAAATGTGGGTCGTCACATAATTAGCACTTAATTAGTAATTAAGTAAGTGGTTAGAGGTTAAGTAACACTTAAGGAAGGTTAATTACTAATTATTAATCAATAAGGTTTTAGTTAGTGATTAACGAAAATAAGAAGTAATTAAATAGTTAATTATTATTTAATTAAGTTAAGTAAGTTATTTAATTATTATTCAAAATCAAGTGATTATTAAATTAATTTTTAATTAATTAGGGTTTAACTAATAATGAATTGTTTAAACCTTAACTAAGATGCATTAAGAAGTTAATTAGGACTTAACCAAGTTCATTTAGTTAATTAAAGTTTAATTATGAATTAATCTTGATTTAGTTAAGATATAATTAGGGTAAGCCAACTAAATATACTTTAATCTTTTCAAAGGTTGTTTCAAACCTAATCAGTTATGTTTTAAATCAAATTTCTATTTAAGGTTATTTGATTTCAAATCAAAGGATCTCTCGGCTGGACCATTAAGTAGCCAAATGAATTAAAGTAGTGATTATAAAATGTTGACACGTTTTATGGGAAGTAAGTGACTTGTGTTTAACATAAATGCTGAATATTGGTAATGTATAAACAAAAGGAATTAATTTAATAAGGGGTTCATGATAACTTAAGCATATGGAATATACTTCTATATGTAAAAAATTTACACCCGATAATGGATGTATCTATATTTGTAAATTGGACATCTACCTATGATTGATTGTATGATATGTGTGAATCCCTTACATATCTGATGTTAGGCAATACCCATGATATAAATTTGATAAGTAATCCCAAATTTAATGATCCATTATAGTCATTAAGCCTCTGTTTGGTTTTGGAAAGTTAATATTTCATTTCTTTTTGAAATGGTCTTCAAGGTTTTTCTATTTTGAACAAGATATTTGAAGAATGATTTGACAATTGTTTTGAATATTATATAAAGAAGTTTGTGAATAATTTTGGGGTATTCATAAAAGGAATTTTAGAAATAGTTTTGAATGTTTATAATTTTTTTTAACTGGGTTTAAATGTCTATAAAGGGAAGTTTTATACAAGGTTTGAAAGTTTATAAAGAAGTGTATATAACCGGATTTGAATATTTATAAAGAGTTTCATAAATGAGTATGGAAGTTGATAAATTTTTTGTAAACAGGTTCGGGTTAAAGCAAAAAGGATTCCATGGGTAAAGAAAAAAAGAATTTATTGAAAATAATTACAATAGGAAATTGAGGTTTGGGATTCTCAAGGCCGACCTTTTAAAAAATGGTGGTATGGAACATTCGTTCCATACTTTACACCGAAGGAATAGTGCTTAGAGTTGTCCTGTTCTCTTATTTAAATAATGTAGTTAAATCCTTTTTAGGGATTTGGTAATGGAAAATCTTACAAATGTTATGTGAATATACTTATGTCAGAAAGATAAGTATATGAATTTTTTTGAAAGAGATTTATTAAATAAAGATATGTTTTGAGGCTTAGTGGTTATTATGGATAAATAAATCTCAAATGGAATTGGTTGTTGTTTATTTATTTGATAGTTAAATAATCAACTATCAAGTTTGACCCAATTTGACTTAGGAAGTACGAATGTAAATTCGGGTTCCCCGATGAGGACTCGAAAACTTACTTCCAAAAGAACCGAGAATGCATCAACCGGAAATTATCGGTTGTTGGTATGAAGAGACCGGGATCGGATTTATTTATCTGAAAACCACTCTACACCAACATGTACGTTCGAGTGGAAGACATCTTGATGATGATTGAAGACGGTGCTCTTTGAAGTGCGTGGCTACTGCTACTAATCCTGAGGGCGATTCCAAAATGGATGTACTAGAGTTAGTGCCTTCGGTTTCGTTCAGACCCAGAACAAACTTGTATGGATGAATGCTGGTATTGCATTGACGCCTAGAGGGCAGTGTTAGCATTCCAAGATGGATTGCTATTCAGAGAGGTAAAACGTAGCCTCAAGCTTCATCAACCGGGAATGACTAAAATAGAGGATATGCACCAAGACTATGTGGGTCGCACCCATTAGGGTATATCATCACCTTCTAAATATATACACAATCATCATTGAATTCGTGTACGTCGAGCGCTTGGTTGAAGGTTGCAAGCTACACGGGCAATGATATATTCGGTACTATCCAGCAAGGGGTTGGACGGTCATGTGTTGGCAGGGGTCGTTAGGTACGACCTCAGTACATTTTTCTAAAGGTGTACAGTTGCAGGCGGTACCCCAGTAGCCTAGTCATTAGTTGGTATCCAATCTCTAATACGTGCCTTAAGTTTTCGATTATAGAGCCTAGTATGTTGGAATGTGATGTGCAAGCATTTCAGCTATTTTATCTATTTACTTTAAACCTATATACTATGATAAGATCATTGGATTTTGATATAAAATGTTTTGGTTATTGTAAGGTAAAAATCCATCCGTTTTTATGTGTGGTGTGGTCTTACGAGATACCCTTTGTTTGAAAAGTTTTCAAATGTAGAAATCAGTTTGGTTGTTACTTGTTATCGAGTTTTACTCGCGCTGGTTTACCAGATTGACCCAGGCATTGTTCCATGTAATGCTCGGGTCAGACCGAGCATGTTTTCACAGGTTTAGTTGGATACTTTCGAGTTGAAGAGGAGTTGGATGGTCAAGACGTATTCACGTATATTATCTTCCGCTATATTATAGAGTCTGTATGTTTGTCAATGTAAGGACATGTTTCTATAACTGTCCAAATTTAAGATAAGTCTAGTGTACTCTGATGTTGTATATATGAACAAAGATGTTTCCTTTTTGTAAAGATCATTGTTGTAATATATATTATTCGCTGCGTTGTGAGATTCTGTATTGTTTAGTTTTCTTTTATCTTCTACCTTCGTCTTTCATCCTAACAAAACGGTATTTTCAGCACTTGCATGCTCAGCATGTGATACGGTGGACGTATTAGTGTCGATTTTCGAGGGTTGAAAATCCGGTTCGTTACATCAAATCAAAATCAATTCCATAATTAACGAAAATACACTGAATGCTCCAAGTAATGTAGCACTCTAAAGCATTAAACACAACATAAAATGTGTTTTAAGAGATTAACGTGCATTAAGTTTTAGTGGGACATAGTTACTTATTAGTTTTTTTTTCTAGAAAAAAGAAACCATAAGTTAATGGTATCATAAACTAGCATACATTACTTTAAAACTGATGTGGATCATTAATTAAACACACAGAAATAAAATTTAACTTATAGCACATTAATACAATTTTCTAATCAAACACAAAATGTAATAGGTACTAATCTCTTTAGGAAATAAAAAAAAGACAAGTATACATTATTAAATGACAAAGTAAACTAGGAATCCTTATGGTCACTACACCAGAACTGTCATTTTGTAACGGTTATAACCGTTGGTAATCAAATTCCCAACGGTTATAACAGTTGGTAGCAGATACGTTATAATTTTTTTTACATATTTTGTAACGGTTATAACCGTTGAGATTTTGGATTATTCCCAACGGTTATAACCGTTGGAAATTTCGTAACTTGCCAACGGTTATAACCGTTGGCAACAACCGTAATTCCCAACGGTTATAACCGTTGGGAATGACGGTTGCTCCCAACGGTTATAACCGTTGGGAATTTGGGTCATTCCCAACGGTTATAACCGTTGGTAATTACGGTTGTTCCCAATGGTTATAACCGTTGGGACTTTGTTAATTTCTAACGGTTATAACCGTTGGTAATTCCTTGCACTTATAAGTGTTACAAATTTGGTATAGCCGAACCATATCTTATTCAGCATATATTTGTACGAACGTACAACAATAGTAAACACAAGACTAAATTTCAAAACTAACATATCATCAAATCATTAAAAAGCACCAAACGTACGAAATAGAATATATCAAATTCTGCAAAGTTCACCGTGACAACTTCAAATTTCACTACTACAACATATCTAGAAGCTTACAAACAACGAATACGACACTCCGGCCAAACTACAAAACCACCATCAACCAACTCGGACAATGTATAATGACCATTTTGAGATGCATCAAAAAGTGGCTCGTCCGGATTAAGAACATCCTCCATCCAAACAACTTTTTCTCCATCTCCAACTTTTCTACCATGACAAATCTTTTGTACTCCAAGATGTCCTTTAGCTACCACTTCCATTTTCCATGACAATAATTGCACCGCTTGTCTTTCAACCGTAGAGGATCCAATAACAGTATTAGGTAGAGTAGGAGTAGGGCTATCTCTTCCCTTCCAGGGGTGTGAGTGAATGAAATGAGAAAAAAAGGCTCACACTTTACTGCTTCAGCATGTAGTAAGTGAGTGGGAAAAAAAAGCATCTCAACTTGCTATCTAAACTACTCAAACTGCATTGGGTGATGCTTTTTTTCCCCTCACTAATTTCTGCATACCGAAGCCGCAAACTATGAGCTTTTCTCCATTTAGCAGTGAAATTTTATCAGGCCATCTTAATTCTCTTAAAGAATTACTAAAATTGGAACAAAATGCGACATAATAAATACCACATCGAATTCAAATTTTAAGCATTTTTTTTTGCTGATTCTTTTCTGTTGGATGAGAACTAGTTTTCTCTGTGGAGGAGTGAATTGGATGTTTGTTGAATGTTTTATACGTTGGATGAGAACTAGTATTTTATGTGGAAAAGTAAGTTGGATCCAAGACAACTTGGATTAACCATATTGATTCAGTTTCAGCTACTCTGGTTTATTTAATTTAAAACTTGAAGAAAAAACTCAGTTAATTACTGCCTATATATAACACCTGCCCTCTCCAAATTTAAGCATGGATTAACCATTATTTCCCATCGTAGTCGTCATTTCTTTCATCAACACACTACTTATTGCATAACTCACTTCATCAAAATGCCGATTCACCAAAAAAAATACCACACACATCAAATAGCAGATCGTAAAGAAAGCAAGGTGGAAAATAATATTAGGTGTGGAAAAGCGAGTTGATAAAAAATATCATACATGCAGCAAAATAACTTAGGCAAAATCTGAAAAATAACCAGAATAATTGCACAAGATAAATAATTAACTTCAAAACAGAATAGACCGCCTTAATGACTGTTTCTTTTGATAAAACAAAATTATCTAGTCGCAGCAATTGGCAGGATATGACGAAATGACTGGCAATCAGAAGCAGGTTTTAAGACATGATCAGAAAACTGTCGACACATATGCAGTCCCATGCAACACCAAATTTTAAACCGTTTCAGTATAGGTAATTCCTCCACCATATGTGGTTTGATATTATGACTGTTTCATTGTGAATTGATTGCGTACATATTTTACATAGCTGCATATGAATTATGCTGTTTCCGTTTGATGGAGTGCAAGTGCATGGACCATATACAAACAGATAACACTAACACCATCTTAAATAGCACCCAACTCCTCTACGAGAGTAAGCTAGCATTTTCTAAGAAACCATCGGTTCAGTCTAAAAATATATTATTATGGAACTATTCTGGCTCTATTCACACAGCTTCATTCTGCCCTGTATTCATAGACAAATAAATGCTTGGCAGATCTCAATTTTGTTCTCCTTCATTTAGTGATGGTGAACATAACCTTTGTTCATGATTGGTTAAAACTGAACAAAACAATGTATTCAATAATAATTTATTCACTAAATGAGTGTGAACTTCCTTCTAAATTTCATTACTGTTGGCAGGACATCACAATGTGGCAGTACATGGGCCAAACTCTATGAATCTATCTGAAAAAGGTTCAACAACTTCTAAAAGGTAATTTTTTTCTGATTAGGATATTATTGATCCCAAAAATCATCGTTCTTAATTCTTTCACAAGAATATTGTTTGCTGTTTGCATTTGAAAAGATCGTGGAACTGACCCTAGTTAGGAGATAGTAAATTTTATATAATTATTTAGATTAAATCACGAATTTCCTTATCTTCTACAAACTTTGTTGGAAGTACATTAAATTTCTAAAAGTAACTTTTACACTAAACAGAGAAGTCTAAGTTTTGAATTTGCAACTTTCCATGTCCATTGTATTACGTTGAAGGTGTATTAGGAGATTATGGTAAGGAATGGTTTCTTCGAGGATTGGCCTGTCAAACCAAAATATGAGCAAGCCAAAATGCAAAACAAGCTGGGAAGATATTATACCACAAAAAGGCAGCCAAAAAGAAAAATACAAATGCTTACTAACAGCCCAAAGTCTGAAATTTGACGCTAAAACTAGAATACGTTAAATAGATGGGTAGTGAAATAACTTGACACAAGAACCCTTATCTTACCTTATATTCTTTACCCTGGTCCTTAGCTCGTTTAATAACTGCAGCAACAAAATTTTTAGACCAGAAACCAAGCCATGTTATTTACTCATACGTAAAAAACAAACAATTAACTTAGATGCATTTGCTTGCATTAGTGATAATAAGTATTTGCTTGCATTAGTTTACACTTTTCTAGTGATACAAATTACCACTGCTCAAGTCCTATACCACTTTCATGCTAAAACTTGCTTCAACATTGTCTCTATACAATGAATTGCAACCATAGTGGAAAATACGTTGCAGCCTTGTTCACGAAATTAAAATAACGATCTGAATTTTAAGCTAGGAAAATGAATTTAACGAAACAAATTCAAATTTCGAATCCTAATACAAAAAATAAATTAAATTTGAAGTGATAATCAGCCATTTCAAAAAATAAATTAAACTTAAAGTAATTACCTGATTTGAAGTTGAAAATTTGTTTGCAGTCGATTGCTGAAATGGAATGCAACCCTAATCCTCCTTCGTCTTCATCAAATTGGTAGAACAAACGGTAAAGTCGGTTATAGATGCGGAGGCGGTGGAAGAGGTTGGAGGAGGCAGTAGACGGCGGAGGCGGTGGTAGAACTAATTGGCGATAACCTAAAACGAACGAAAGAGGAAGAACGTTGTTATTCGTTAGAATTAGGTTAAGTAATAACATAAAATAAAATTACAATTCTATCCATATTGCATTTAATTATTTATGAAATTACCAGAATTGGTAACGGTAATAACCGTGATAAATGTTAGTAACGGAAATAACCGTTAGAAATTGGTAATGGTTATAACCGTTACAAATTGAAAGCGAAAAAGTGTTACAAAATGGACTGTTTGGTGTAGTGGGTTAAAACAAATAAACCAAAAATTAGTTATAGTTTGTACACTTACATTCTCTTCATATTCAACCCCAAAAAATGCAGTGAGTTCCAATAAAAATAAAATAATAAACCAATATTGAGAATACTTACTTTCTTCAACAGTCGATATTATTATTTCTGGTCATATAAGGTGATGAGTGAGAATGAATAAACTCAATGATTTTCATGTTACGTATGAAAATTAATATATGGCATTAATTTTCAATTAAAAGGAAAATTACAGTAATCCTCAAATGTTCAGATAGCAAATAAATGGAATGTTCACTTTTACGTATATGGGAATTTAGTGCCATGCAAAGATATGACCACTCTTATTCTATGAATTTCAAGTGTGACTAATTAATAAACTGGTTTCGTTACTGCAAAGATTTTTTATTGTAAATAAAAAATGAAATTATATCCAAGTTATAGATTAAACAAACACCAGCAAATCATAGTTTCGCTAGATCCTTGAACCAAACGTCAGTTGTCCCCAGTTCTACAATCAAAATGGGTAACCACATTAAAACTATACAAAGTTCATAACACTTTGATTTAAGCTGAAGTGAATGAAAATACAAAATCCACTGCTAACTGAAATCAACAAACTGAAAGAGGATAAATTGAGTAAATCAAGGAGAGAAAATATAGAAATTGAATTTAAAAAAGATAAGAATTGGTTTTAAATTAGTACCTTAGAAGTTTGCATGCTATTGATCACCCATGTTTTCGAAAATTAGCGATCGGTTTGGATTAGAAGTTGCATTAACTTGGGGAAGAAAGGCTTCCATTTAAAATGAACTACAACTGGAAAGCTCTAAAATAATGGTGCAATTGATTTATTTAATGTAATTAAAAGGAGTGATTTTTATCTTTTAAATTGAATTTTAAAACGGTGACATAAGCACAGACTGGAATATACAAGATAACTTCCCACTTTTTCATTATACATAAAGTATGGTGGCACGTCCGTTGTACGTGTGCAAAGAAGGAAGTGACGTATTTTGTCTTTGTTACAATTATGATATTGTAGAGATTATAATAATGTTTTCGTTAATTACGGAAAAAAAGAGGAAGAGGATATGACAAATAAACAGAAATAAGATGTTGTAAGAAAAACGATAGGTAAACCCGATAATGATGAAGCACCTTTGCAGGAGTTCTTTGGCACGTGCGATGCACGTGCACGTGTGCAGGAGGAATTGGTATTATGAAACATTGTTTGTTTGTTTTTTTTGTCACCTTACGAAATGACATTGTATGTGATGTTGCATTTTTATGTGCGTACATGCACAAATCATTTTTTTTACATTAATGTTGGTATTTTGTATATAAAAGGAGAGTTATATGATATATACAGTAGTTATGGCTCCGCCATTCAAAATTTAGCATCATCCAAAAAACCGAGCATTTCAAGAAATGATTTCATAATGAATTATACTGTACATGCATTGATCTTTAGTTGACAATTCAGATAGTCAAGTCTGATTCAGTTTGCCTCTACGGTTCCAAAGGATAATTACAATCAAATTTAAAAAACAGTCTATTACCATTAGAGATTCAATGTTAGACACCATTGTACATTGAAATCAAATTTGTTAGCTAAACTTATTTTATTTGCATCATAATGAGCATCGAATTTATAATATGCCTGAGAGTAAACTCTATCTAGCTTCATCATTGCCATGTTTCATTCCACCGAACCCAACAAATTGAATAAATTATTTAAATTCATAACTTTCTAATACGTTGATCTCTATATACTACCATATATATTTGGTGAAGCGAATCTGGTTTTATTTTACGTTTGGTGAGGTTGGGCTTGATACATGCACACACTCCAATTCACCACGCACACATAACAACGCACACATATAAGTTCAAAAACACACAGAGGAAGAACGTATAGCCTTATAAAAGTAATAGCTTCCCATGCATCATATTCACGCCCATGATCTCACTAACCCTGTCACCCAAACGCACATCACACCCAAGCAAAACACACTCACACATCTGCCATACACACACCTGACCCTTGCACGAACGCAATACACATGAAAAATCACTCACATGCGCACATAAAAATAGTATTCAACACATAAACGCACTTGCATATGCATAGAACTCCACCACCTACATATACACACTAATGCACACCCGAATATACATAGACACACTGATTTTATGGGCTATATTTAGTCCACTGCTCAGATTTAAAGAAAACTGGAATATATACATTTTCATAACAAATCTGAACATAATCATCAAACATTGGTTTATTTGTTTAACATAACATAATAAAAAAATGAAAAAAAAAATATAAATTCATTTTCCTGATACACCTAGAGTAGTAAGACTACAATTGCCTATAGATGACAAATTACATAGCTTGCATTTGGACAATTACCTATACTAATCAAAATATTCAATCAAATACACCCACAGGAAATTCAGTACCATTATTGATCATTATTTGAACATCATATAACTATATATATCATGTACAAAGTTTTGTATGGGTCAGTAGAAATTACTTTGATAGATTTCTCATATAATCGCATAGGCCATCGGGACATATCCTCTATATATTTCTGGATGAGAGGTAAGCTGAGAATCGAATTTATTGCATGAACAAAAAATACAGAGAATGAAACTGTAACTTAATGAAGAGAAAAATAGAACCAAATATGTTGATATGAGGTTAAGAAACCTGATCAATGACTTGCTGCCTCACAAATTCGTGGTAATTGGCAGTCTGATAATATTGATCCGATTGAGCTCTAAACTGAAAATTAGAATTAAATTTGTAAACATTCACAATTATAAATATGATCGATATAATGATTAAAAATGGATTTATAATCTGACAATTACTATCACCCTGAACCTACATTTCAACCAAATATACAACTGCAACAATTAATGAAACTGTAAATTGTAAGCAATATATTGATAATAATATTGCCATGGATTGTTTTCAAATTCACAAATCATAGCATTGTAAGTAAAAAAAATGAGTACGTTAGCATGGTTGATGTTTCACACTTAATTAGCATTGCGAGTAAAAAGTACATAAAAATTTAATTCAATAACTTAACTTTTTTTCTCTTCTTATAAAATTTAACTCGCTTCATCTGCAACAACATATATATTGTATTCAACTTAATCATCATCATCATTGCATGAGATAAACTATTATGGAAATGTTTGTCTCAAAAAACACGGTGTTATGTGAAGTTTTAAGCATAATTACAACAGTGATAACGACGATGATATAATTACACCAATTACAATATAAAACAAAAGCTTTAGAAGAAGATGGAAATTACACAAATTAAATGAACATTGAATCCTAACCTGGGATTGCAATGATCGATGCCTGATCGAAGTTAATTGAACAAATTAAATAAACAGCGAGTCAGATCAATGGTTGATTAAGTCACCTAATCAAAGTTAATTGAACATATTACCATTGTGTGTGGACATCTTTTGATCAATTCATCAAAATGTAAAATTCTAATTTGACAGGAAAGACAAAGTTTGGAAAATAAAGGTTGCAAAGAAAACACAGGGAAAAAAATTAGTACTTGGAGAATATAAAATTGAAAAGTGGCTAAGTTAAATTAGCAATGAAACGCATTTTTATAAAAACAACAATTTCCAAAAGTTCAATGTTGGTATTTGTAAAAACTTGCCGTAAATATAAAACTAAATTGAGACAGTGGTTCATGAAGCATAAAATTTTAAAATTCAAAATACAAAACTATAAACTATTATGTCATAGATAAGTATGCAAAATACTAAGCCTTTTAAATTTCCTTAAAAAAGCATTTTTCAATACGTAAAATGCTGTTTGGAAAAGAGAAGTTTTTTAAAAAGATGAAAAAGTAAATATTGCGGTACTAAGAAAATATATGGCAGAAAAAATGAGTTAAATTAGTAATAAGTACATTTCTATTAAAATTGCAAGAGCTAAAAATTATATATCATATAATTTGTAAAAGAAAAAATGAAAGAGAGAAAAAAAATAAAGCATTCGTTATTATATTTAACTTTGTAAAAGATATTTCAGTATTTTATCAATAATTTTCATTTTGAAATTGAAAAAAAAACATAGTAAAATTATAATTCAAGTTGCTCTATTAGAAGCCTTGAGTTTGCTTCAGCAAAGATTGGAGCATCATTTAAATAATGGTGTAGTTTTAAGGGTAATACTTATATTATAGCTCTATTGAGTTTGGATTCACCTTTCGAATTAGAATGATGTAGTTATACCAACTACATATATTTAGGTACTTGTGTTTTCTGACATCCTGTGTACCGAAAAAATGTTTTATTCACTGTTTCATGTAATCTTTAGCCAAAAGGTACAGTATTATTTTCTTGTCCTAAGAGGGAAAAATATTTAGTAAGCTTAAGTAAGCACATATGTCTTCAATTAAATATATAAAAGATGAATAATAAAGGGGAGAGAATCATTTCAATTTAGAAAAATGCACTACCACTAGTAGCATAATGGGCATAATATCATAAAGAAGGAAGCTGTGTCGGCTATACGCAAAAATCAATGAAAAAAACAAATGGGATATGACAATATGATTAATTTTCTGCAACTATCAAATGGGTAAGAACGCAAATAAAACAAATCATGGTAGAAATGTACAATGAAGCTGGGTAATGGTTGCCGTTAGAAAACAGATAAAAATATCAAAAATGTACAAAGGAACTCACAGTACTCAAAGCGTTTCAAACCTAAAATGTCTGTTCAAACTAATCCTTGTCCATGTCTTCTTTGCCAATGCGATTATTGGATCCGAATCTCAACTTTGAATTTTCTTTTACCTTATAATTACAAAAGGTTAAAATTACTAACTGAAATAAGAATAAAAGAACTGACGCCATTAATTTGAGGAATTTTGAGTTTTAAACATGTATTGGAATGAAGAATAAATGGCGTCTTTGGTTAAAAGAAACGCGGTGGAGATGAAAGACGTGTGTAAAAAAAAGACAAAAATGTCCTTCGCCTACTAAATTAATTAATTAGTTGTGTGGCCATTTTTAGAAGTCAGAAAAAGGCTTCACTTTGACCAACTATTTACTTTATATATAAGATCGGTAGGCATGCCCGACCGTTGGATGAATGCGTGAGAAAATGCATTCAAAGCGTAATAATCGAAGCATTGCTGCGTTATCTTTAGTCTGTAACTTGAATAGTGAACCATTTTACGTAGGCATACTGTAACAACCCGGGAGTTCGTACCGGTTCGTAATGTTTAATTATCGTCTTTAGACGGTCACTATTCTTAGCTATTTGTTTTGGGATTTTAAATCAGCTTGAAATTCCTTGAGAAAAATTGGTTAGGTATTGTTGGGCTTCAAAAGTTTAATGATCCACTTCTTTTGTGGACGAGATAATCATGTATAACCGTTTCTCTCCTTCATTTTCGAAGACCCGACCCATTCATTTTCGACTTCAACCCTAAACAAAACGAACGGGAAAAAAAAACATGGCGGCTTCATCTTCGTTCTCTCAAATCTGAGATTAGGGCTTGCTCGAAGTTCCGCTTTTAATTCGATCGAATCAGTGGGTATTCATGTGAAGCTTTGTCGATCGTTCATCCACTTGAGTGCGTTCGGCTGCTTTAATTCGTCGAAGGGGTTTCGTACTTGGCTTCGATCGATGTAGTGATGCCACAACTTCCACTCGGAGCTGTTCGATCCTCGAATTCATGCTAGGGGAAACTAAGGTGAGTGACATATATTCACTCACATCTAATACGACTTGAGTTTTATGCCTCGACAGTTTGACTTTGTTTTGACATCGATTTTGGGCTGTTCGTTTCGTGGTAGTTTCTTTTCGGAGTTGATTCTTTTGACTTTGGTATGTTTTGTTGGCCACGGCTTTGATTTTTGACTTTTGCCATCTGTGTTCGTCCCAGAAGAATTGATTTGAAACTGCTGCTCCTCTATCTTTGATTTCGTTGAATTTGTCACCTCTTCTGCTCGGCCGTTCGATTATTGATGGATGTTGAAATTATTTTTGACTTTATCAAAGATACGAATTTATGAGATTCTCGGTTTCATGATCACCACGATGTTAAAGTTTGACTTTGTCATATGCGTATATATTGTTTTTCTTTTGCGTGATAATCTCGGTATTGATTAAGTTGCTCCGTGATTTTCTTTGACTTTGGCTTCGATCAATTTACTTTGTCCACTGTTGATTCTGGTAGACTTCAACTTTGCCTCTTGTTCATGTTCTTCCCTGGCAGTGATTTTGACCTGAGTTGACTTCGAAATATTGGCATCAGTTACTTGATACTGTTAGAGCTTGTTTCTGGTTGTCTTCGGCATTGGCTTAGGTTTTGAACTTTTATTTCATTTCTGATTTGTAGAAGCCTTGCATTGATATACTTAAGTCTTTGCCTGTGCATATGATTTGTATTCATATTTGTTCGCATTGCTGTAGTCTTCATTTGCTAGCAACCTTGTCTGTCTTTTTAAACCTGTTGAACTGATGTTGATCTGACCCTGTTGTATTTGGTATACTTCATTTTGTATTTTGTTTGAGATGCTGGTGCATACTGTTGTTGCCAGTTTCTTCTTTGCATGTTGAACTGACTCATGTAGACAGTGATCCCTGTGTACATTTAACTATTATCACTTGAGCTTGTTGTCTGTTGCGTTGTTGTTGACCCTGAGTAGCTCTGGTTACTTGATCATCACTGTTGTTTTGGTCATCTGGTTGAGGCTGCAGCTTGTTACCATTGGGGTCGTGTTCTTATTCATGGAGTTTGCACTTGTTGGTTTGAGTTTTGCCTTCATATTTACTTCTGGTTTCATTGTATAAAATAAGTTAGTCTGCATTTGGGAGTTGCATTCCTTTGTACTCGAGTATGATACATTGCATTGATGCATTGTATTTTCATTTACGTGGAGTTAATTCTCAGGTGTACTATTCCACATTGCACCCCTGATTCATTTTGCCATGTGCAGTTTGTTATGTACATTCACTTGTGTGCATATTGCATATTCACTTGGTTAAAACTTCATACTGCTGCCACTTGCTTAGTGCATTAGTTTGCACTGTGAATTCTTGTTGGTTCGGTCTCACTTGCATTGCTTCTGGTCCTATGCCATTGTGTATAGTTGCATGTTGTATTGCACCCTTTTGTTGCAAGTATTCATGCGTATTTAGGAGAGATGCACTTGTCTCTGTAGATTGCCATTTTGAACTGCTGCACTGCCTTTGTTCTCGAATCTGATACATTGCATTGATGCTTTGTATTCATTTGCATTTGGTCACTGCGCTTCACCGGTGACATTATTTTCAAGTGAGGCTGTTCTGCGTCTTTTTCTGTTGTGTGTTGTGGTGCCATATCCTTGGTGCTCTCACCTTCAGTTTGCTATTATTCTATGCCTTGCTTTGTGACATGTTGAACTTGTTTCACTTGTTGCCTCTGATCTTGCTTAGTGTTGTTTTGAGTTGTTTTGTAGTGGCGAGGCAGTACACGCGTGCGTGTACTGCAGCCCTAGTAGGATTGACAGATTTAGTTGATATTTCGATTGTTAAATTATTTCGTTGGTTCAATGCAATATTTTGAAGTTGTATTTGAAATGGTTAATTTTGATTTGAGTTGTATCCGTTGGCTTTTGGATTCATTGATCCTCTGAGTATTTCATAGACTGTATTGGCGAGGTAGTACACGTTAGCGTGTACTGCAGCCAACCAGCATTGTTGTTTTTAAATTGACATTTCAATTGTTTAAATTGATTTGGATTGCTGATTTGTTGTTTAACACTGCTTAGTGTTATATCTGCCGTTATCCAATTCTCGTATCGAGAGTTGGATATACGTGATTTCTGTGACTGTCATCTATTTGAGATTATTATTGCTTCTATGCACTAATAACTGAGTTTGAATTAGACTGACCCGTGTATTATTTTCTTTTGAATGTAATACTCGGGTAAGACCCGAGTTATTTCAGGTTGTAGATTTACTTCTTTGAGTTGCTGTTCGAGATTTGAAGACTTTTCACATCTTCTGAAGTTGTCAGTGTCATTTTATAGTAGTCGTGTCATTGTATAGAACGATATGTATTCATGTATATTAGTCGATAATGTACTTGTATATATAACTTCTAGAGTCGACAGTTGTAGTTGTATCATATGTATCGTGTCAACTATATTGTAACTGACATCGGTTATATATATATATGAGATTTTTGTTAATCTGTGTTCCGCATTTATATTATCTGTGTTATTGTTATATCTAATGTCCTAAACTATTATGAACTATCGTAGTTTGTTTTATACTGATAATTGGATATGTCGATGGGAGTAAATAAATAATAGAAGAAAAATAAAAAGTATATACCACTCCTATCGAGATAACCAATATTAGTGTAAGGCCAATTACGGATGGTCGCTCCTATCCAGCCTTATTCTTCGTAATAATAGACAGTATTTCTTTTAATACTCTTTGTTATTATGACCATAGAGGTGGGGCGTCACACATACAAAGTACCAATATTAAGTGGTTCACTCTAGAGATGTTTTTGCTCTTTAATTAAATATTTGTTATGTTCAAACATCTAAAGCGAAAGAAACTGCTTCAGAACATTAAAAGAAAACTTAAACACAAAATGTCAATATGATAATATAAGATGTATGATAGGTAACATGCAATTGTATTTTCTGTTAGTGGAACAAAACTATAAATTCTATGTTTCCCTCATCACTTCTTGATATATCAATTTAACTATAAAGAACCATAAAGTTCAATATCAAATTGTGCACAGTATAGTTGTATAATATTGTTACAAAGTAATTGCTTTAATGACCATCCACTTCTATAGCATGCCTTTCGCCATGAAAAAAAGATACACATAACAATTACAATTATTTCATCAAATGAATTCAATTATGCACCATGAATGCTATCATATCCTCATGAATAAAATGCCACATGCTTGAAAATTTAATATTTAGTGAACATAATATAGTAAACAGAAATGAAAAGAAACTAACCTCAAAAGGATAATTACTTTGAAACGGAAGACCATTGTGGCGCTTATCAATGTGGTTGGAATGACACACAGTGATGAAACTCTAAAGCCCACATTTATTTCCGTCACTCTTTGACAACCAATCAACACTTCTACAACCGCTTAAAACTTCAGCAACGCTCTGGCCGCCGTATCTGTGACAATATATTCTTGTTAACAGATTATGTAATGTGTTATGTCAATTCTTCATCATCCAGATCATAAGGATGGACTAACTAAATGCTTGGAAAAAAATCATAGTCACCACATTAATTATTTGACTAAGGTGAATCTAAAGATCTCAATTCGTCAAAAAACAAATTTTCCTAAAATTACAAATCAGCCTGACTCACATATTAGACATGATATTTTTATAATATATTTTTACATTTAGAAAGTATTTCCAATTTGATTCAGAATTGAACTACGTAGTGGTTTTATAATTAAAGTAAAAAATACTTGGTTAAAAAATCAACTGACCTTGTAACTGAAAGGAACATAAAAAGAATGAAAAGATGATATAATAAAGGTAGGTACAACCTTATTAGGGTGGTTAACAGAGTCTAATGAGTATTATATTACTGAATACACTACTAAGTAAGTTACATCATAATTAGTATGAAACAAAAAACAATTAGTTTGTACAGTATGCGACTATATTTAAATAGCAGTCTGTCAATCACTCTTAAACACTAACATTTAACAAAAACAATGAGTTGTGAAGGAATTTAATTTCTGTTATCAATTAATTTAATGTGCCTTAATGAGTGCCGTAGATGAATAAAATATCGTTTTTATTCAAAAAAGGAAAGGTATTGTTTCTTTAAAGCTAAGAATTACGAAATTAACTAATGTTGAAAAACTAAAAACGTGCAACATTATCCCTTATTCCATAGAGAGATAGAGAGAAAAGAGAGTTTGGTATCATGTATCTCTATACAAAATATATACAATTGGTTTAAGTTTTTAATATCATGAATATCTTTTGTAAATAGATCAAATGAAATGATTGTTGTGTACTACTGTAACAGTAGTCCTTCTGCCAACAAATTCTATTATACGTAAATTATCAAGGTGCTAGGAAAAATTGAATCCTTGTTTATCCTATTGAATATTACCCAAATTTTGAAGGTATTTCCAGAAATTAAGTCCTTTTAGATAATGAAGGAAAAAGTCTTATGTAGGTGTAAATAAGGTTTCAGAGTCGAGGCCGCAATGAAATTAAAAATCTAAAAAACCTACATAGCTTGGAGTCTTTTGACCCATTATACAAAAGAGTACATTTTGAATCACATTGCAACAAAATCTGACGCCAAAATAAACAAAAAATCAGAGAAAATTCCATGGAAATATGGTTATCAGTTATCAATGGAAGAAGATAAACTATTTCTCAAATTCAAAATGTAGAACTGAGAAGTAATTTCTGAGTGTCAAAGAGAAATAAAAATGAAGTAGAGCTTTCCATCCGCTCTATGATATCAGAGATATCATTTCAGTTAATTTAAGATTAGAATTATAAGTTCACATAGTGGAGGAACAACTATATTGAATAGAAAATATAACGTTTAAAGTCTTAAATATGAAAGTGTACGTGTAGTACTAAGGATCGTGTAATATGGTATATAAATGCGGAAACTGGTAATAACAGTAAAATAAAAATTAAAGTAAGCACACCAGGAATTTTTATACTGGTTCGAACTTCCCGTTCTACGTCCAGACCCAGAATACCCTCTGGATTTAAACTAACCCCTCACTTAACCCGGAGGAATAGGTATACGACACCTGAGCAGCCGAACAGGAATTTTTCCGCCTCAACAACCGAAGAGGACTTCAACCTAATACAAATTGTTTGTTGACGAATGTGTTCTAAATAACACTGATAGTCTTTTGATAGTACAACTTTCCTATAATCAAATCCTCAAGAGTATATATGTGTGAGAAGATTTAGAAGGAAGATAATCACGTAGAATCGAAGTATATAAATTAAATCAAGGATTCTAGTGATATTAAATAAGAATGAATGCTTTTATTTGCAGAAATGAATAGAGATTAGATTTTAGAAATATAAATAAGAATCGGTTATTGTAGAAATGAATTGAATGTGTTTATATAATTGTAGAAGAGTTATAATCTTTCATGAAGAGTTTCAGTCAATAGTTGTGTCCATATCTCTTGAAACAGAGGACATTCCTCTTCATGAAATGATCGCATCTCTTCAGAAAACTAGCCGTTATTCTCTGGTCGGTCGACCGGAAAACCTGGCCGGTCAGCTGAGTTTGAAATCGTATACAAAACAGAAAGTCACTGTGCACATAACACAGGGTCGGTCGACCGAGGATCCTGGTCGGTCGGCCGACCTGGTGTTACTTGCACAGTGTACATAGTTTTAATATAAATTGTTTTGTGTGTGTGTGTGACTATTTGAGAAATGATTTTAACAATATTCTAAGACTCAATAAAATAAAATATTCATTACTAATCTCTGGATTGTAGTCTTGTCTCCTTTGTAGTACACAATATGCACTTATTCTCTTTTGGTCGCTTTCGTATAGTATTCTCGTCGTATGATCTCTGAAGCTTGTGTCATGAATCAAAACTCATGAATCAACATTCTCCCCCTTTTTGATTGTGACAATACTTATGTGACGAAGTAAAACTTATCTATATTATAATTCTCCCCCTGAATATATGGCGACTTTTCTGCAAAAAAACTTGTTAGCTTTCATATATTTCTCCCCCTTTGTCATCGACAAAAAGGAATACTTATTAGATGTAATAATGAAAAAATATGGAACATGTAACACAAGTAAGAAAACATCGAGTTTAAATATTACATACTCAAACCAAATAGGAATATTAATGATGTTTACTTACTACACAACATCTAAAAATAGACATATTGTTCAAAAAAACAGAATACTTGAAATTATGAAATAGCAAATTGTAAAACAATATGATGCATGTATAGATATTCAAAACATAGCAATAAAAGAAACAAGCATTCATACATTGCATCATCACAAATAAGAGTTTTAAGGTAACACTTACTTTTCTCCCCCTTAATCTGTGCTTGCATTGTTTATTTCTGAAAATTGTGTTAGAGCAATATCTTTCTCCCCTTTGTCATTGACGAAAAGGAGAGTTTATATGATAACAAATATTATATTTCACACAAGTGTTAACAATATAGAACAAAATAATTACTACTTGTAAGGTATCAGAAAACAATGAACATTTAAAGCATGTGATACCCAAGATTCTTATAATTTCCTAATTTTTAGGAAACCATACCCATTTGGGTGTGGTTGTACCTTTATAAATATAATTTTCATTATTGATTACCATATCAAAATAATTATTAATGCATTTTTCTCTATCTTTCCAATTAACAGGAACCTAAATACTTAGATAATTTTTATTCATATTTCTCGTTAATGATTTTGTACTTCTAGAGAAATTATAAACATTATTGGTCATAGTAGTTTTTGAATTTCGATAAAAATTTGATTTCGAATTTACTCGAAATTCAGTAGTAGCACTAACATTTTTATTATACATAAAAGCGTATCTAGTGCTATTTCTATGATTATATCCTAAACTATTTTTATTATGTAAAGGTCTAGAACTAGATAAAATCATGTTTAAATCATTTTGACCTTTATTAAATTTTGTGACTTCAGTGTTGAGTTTATCAAATTTAGCTTTAAAGTCACACTTATTATTTTCAAAAGAAATATTACTATTATTTAAAATATCCATTTTCTCATTTAATTCAGAATTCTCATTTTTTAACGTACCGTTCTCATTTTTGAGAAGGAAATTTTGAGATTCTAAATTATCTAAAGAGGATTGTAATAAATCATTTTGTCTTTTCAAATCAAAATTTTCTTTTGAAAATTTTTCTCTCTCGTTTTCAAATATGGTGTTTTGTTTATCTAGAAAAGCTGTAAGAGTTATAAAATTATTCTTTAAATCACCAAGTTGATTTTCTAATTTTAACTTCTCGTTTTTCAATTTCTCATTTTCAAGTTCAACAGATTTCATCTTTTCTAAAATAATAAAATTAAGCTTTGAAATCTTATTGCTTATACTAACTAATTCATTATTATCTTTTACTGAAATTTGTAAATCAGAAAGTACCTTTTTACAGTCCTCATTGGTCGTTGCTCTAATAGTTTCAGGCTTTTTGCTTGCTGTACTTCGACCGGATCTTTTTCTAGCCATTATTCTATGATGTTGTGCGATCGATAGAATACCAGGCTCTGATACCAAATGAAAGTGTACGTGTAGTACTAAGGATCGTGTAATATGGTATATAAATGCGGAAACTGGTAATAACAGTAAAATAAAAATTAAAGTAAGCACACCAGGAATTTTTATACTGGTTCGAACTTCCTGTTCTACGTCCATACCCAGAATACCCTCTGGATTTAAACTAACCCCTCACTTAACCCGGAGGAATAGGTATACGACACCTGAGCAGCCGAACAGGAATTTTTCCGCCTCAACAACCGAAGAGGACTTCAACCTAATACAAATTGTTTGTTGACGAATGTGTTCTAAATAACACTGATAGTCTTTTGATAGTACAACTTTCCTATAATCAAATCCTCAAGAGTATATATGTATGAGAAGATTTAGAAGGAAGATAATCACGTAGAATCGAAGTATATAAATTAAATCAAGGATTCTAGTGATATTAAATAAGAATGAATGCTTTTATTTGCAGAAATGAATAGAGATTAGATTTTAGAAATATAAATAAGAATCGGTTATTGTAGAAATGAATTGAATGTGTTTATATAATTGTAGAAGAGTTATAATCTTTCATGAAGAGTTTCAGTCAATAGTTGTGTCCATATCTCTTGAAACAGAGGACATTCCTCTTCATGAAATGATCGCATCTCTTCAGAAAACTAGCCGTTATTCTCTGGTCGGTCGACCGGAAAACCTGGCCGGTCAGCTGAGTTTGAAATCGTATACAAAACAGAAAGTCACTGTGCACATAACACAGGGTCGGTCGACCGAGGATCCTGGTCGGTCGGCCGACCTGGTGTTACTTGCACAGTGTACATAGTTTTAATATAAATTGTTTTGTGTGTGTGTGTGACTATTTGAGAAATGATTTTAACAATATTCTAAGACTCAATAAAATAAAATATTCATTACTAATCTCTGGATTGTAGTCTTGTCTCCTTTGTAGTACACAATATGCACTTATTCTCTTTTGGTCGCTTTCGTATAGTATTCTCGTCGTATGATCTCTGAAGCTTGTGTCATGAATCAAAACTCATGAATCAACATTCTCCCCCTTTTTGATTGTGACAATACTTATGTGACGAAGTAAAACTTATCTATATTATAATTCTCCCCCTGAATATATGGCGACTTTTCTGCAAAAAAACTTGTTAGCTTTCATATATTTCTCCCCCTTTGTCATCGACAAAAAGGAATACTTATTAGATGTAATAATGAAAAAATATGGAACATGTAACACAAGTAAGAAAACATCGAGTTTAAATATTACATACTCAAACCAAATAGGAATATTAATGATGTTTACTTACTACACAACATCTAAAAATAGACATATTGTTCAAAAAAACAGAATACTTGAAATTATGAAATAGCAAATTGTAAAACAATATGATGCATGTATAGATATTCAAAACATAGCAATAAAAGAAACAAGCATTCATACATTGCATCATCACAAATAAGAGTTTTAAGGTAACACTTACTTTTCTCCCCCTTAATCTGTGCTTGCATTGTTTATTTCTGAAAATTGTGTTAGAGCAATATCTTTCTCCCCTTTGTCATTGACGAAAAGGAGAGTTTATATGATAACAAATATTATATTTCACACAAGTGTTAACAATATAGAACAAAATAATTACTACTTGTAAGGTATCAGAAAACAATGAACATTTAAAGCATGTGATACCCAAGATTCTTATAATTTCCTAATTTTTAGGAAACCATACCCATTTGGGTGTGGTTGTACCTTTATAAATATAATTTTCATTATTGATTACCATATCAAAATAATTATTAATGCATTTTTCTCTATCTTTCCAATTAACAGGAACCTAAATACTTAGATAATTTTTATTCATATTTCTCGTTAATGATTTTGTACTTCTAGAGAAATTATAAACATTATTGGTCATAGTAGTTTTTGAATTTCGATAAAAATTTGATTTCGAATTTACTCGAAATTCAGTAGTAGCACTAACATTTTTATTATACATAAAAGCGTATCTAGTGCTATTTCTATGATTATATCCTAAACTATTTTTATTATGTAAAGGTCTAGAACTAGATAAAATCATGTTTAAATCATTTTGACCTTTATTAAATTTTGTGACTTCAGTGTTGAGTTTATCAAATTTAGCTTTAAAGTCACACTTATTATTTTCAAAAGAAATATTACTATTATTTAAAATATCCATTTTCTCATTTAATTCAGAATTCTCATTTTTTAACGTACCGTTCTCATTTTTGAGAAGGAAATTTTGAGATTCTAAATTATCTAAAGAGGATTGTAATAAATCATTTTGTCTTTTCAAATCAAAATTTTCTTTTGAAAATTTTTCTCTCTCGTTTTCAAATATGGTGTTTTGTTTATCTAGAAAAGCTGTAAGAGTTATAAAATTATTCTTTAAATCACCAAGTTGATTTTCTAATTTTAACTTCTCGTTTTTCAATTTCTCATTTTCAAGTTCAACAGATTTCATCTTTTCTAAAATAATAAAATTAAGCTTTGAAATCTTATTGCTTATACTAACTAATTCATTATTATCTTTTACTGAAATTTGTAAATCAGAAAGTACCTTTTTACAGTCCTCATTGGTCGTTGCTCTAATAGTTTCAGGCTTTTTTCTTGCTGTACTTCGACCGGATCTTTTTCTAGCCATTATTCTATGATGTTGTGCGATCGATAGAATACCAGGCTCTGATACCAAATGAAAGTGTACGTGTAGTACTAAGGATCGTGTAATATGGTATATAAATGCGGAAACTGGTAATAACAGTAAAATAAAAATTAAAGTAAGCACACCAGGAATTTTTATACTGGTTCGAACTTCCCGTTCTACGTCCAGACCCAGAATACCCTCTGGATTTAAACTAACCCCTCACTTAACCCGGAGGAATAGGTATACGACACCTGAGCAGCCGAACAGGAATTTTTCCGCCTCAACAACCGAAGAGGACTTCAACCTAATACAAATTGTTTGTTGACGAATGTGTTCTAAATAACACTGATAGTCTTTTGATAGTACAACTTTCCTATAATCAAATCCTCAAGAGTATATATGTGTGAGAAGATTTAGAAGGAAGATAATCACGTAGAATCGAAGTATATAAATTAAATCAAGGATTCTAGTGATATTAAATAAGAATGAATGCTTTTATTTGCAGAAATGAATAGAGATTAGATTTTAGAAATATAAATAAGAATCGGTTATTGTAGAAATGAATTGAATGTGTTTATATAATTGTAGAAGAGTTATAATCTTTCATGAAGAGTTTCAGTCAATAGTTGTGTCCATATCTCTTGAAACAGAGGACATTCCTCTTCATGAAATGATCGCATCTCTTCAGAAAACTAGCCGTTATTCTCTGGTCGGTCGACCGGAAAACCTGGCCGGTCAGCTGAGTTTGAAATCGTATACAAAACAGAAAGTCACTGTGCACATAACACAGGGTCGGTCGACCGAGGATCCTGGTCGGTCGGCCGACCTGGTGTTACTTGCACAGTGTACATAGTTTTAATATAAATTGTTTTGTGTGTGTGTGTGACTATTTGAGAAATGATTTTAACAATATTCTAAGACTCAATAAAATAAAATATTCATTACTAATCTCTGGATTGTAGTCTTGTCTCCTTTGTAGTACACAATATGCACTTATTCTCTTTTGGTCGCTTTCGTATAGTATTCTCGTCGTATGATCTCTGAAGCTTGTGTCATGAATCAAAACTCATGAATCAACATTCTCCCCCTTTTTGATTGTGACAATACTTATGTGACGAAGTAAAACTTATCTATATTATAATTCTCCCCCTGAATATATGGCGACTTTTCTGCAAAAAAACTTGTTAGCTTTCATATATTTCTCCCCCTTTGTCATCGACAAAAAGGAATACTTATTAGATGTAATAATGAAAAAATATGGAACATGTAACACAAGTAAGAAAACATCGAGTTTAAATATTACATACTCAAACCAAATAGGAATATTAATGATGTTTACTTACTACACAACATCTAAAAATAGACATATTGTTCAAAAAAACAGAATACTTGAAATTATGAAATAGCAAATTGTAAAACAATATGATGCATGTATAGATATTCAAAACATAGCAATAAAAGAAACAAGCATTCATACATTGCATCATCACAAATAAGAGTTTTAAGGTAACACTTACTTTTCTCCCCCTTAATCTGTGCTTGCATTGTTTATTTCTGAAAATTGTGTTAGAGCAATATCTTTCTCCCCTTTGTCATTGACGAAAAGGAGAGTTTATATGATAACAAATATTATATTTCACACAAGTGTTAACAATATAGAACAAAATAATTACTACTTGTAAGGTATCAGAAAACAATGAACATTTAAAGCATGTGATACCCAAGATTCTTATAATTTCCTAATTTTTAGGAAACCATACCCATTTGGGTGTGGTTGTACCTTTATAAATATAATTTTCATTATTGATTACCATATCAAAATAATTATTAATGCATTTTTCTCTATCTTTCCAATTAACAGGAACCTAAATACTTAGATAATTTTTATTCATATTTCTCGTTAATGATTTTGTACTTCTAGAGAAATTATAAACATTATTGGTCATAGCAGTTTTTGAATTTCGATAAAAATTTGATTTCGAATTTACTCGAAATTCAGTAGTAGCACTAACATTTTTATTATACATAAAAGCGTATCTAGTGCTATTTCTATGATTATATCCTAAACTATTTTTATTATGTAAAGGTCTAGAACTAGATAAAATCATGTTTAAATCATTTTGACCTTTATTAAATTTTGTGACTTCAGTGTTGAGTTTATCAAATTTAGCTTTAAAGTCACACTTATTATTTTCAAAAGAAATATTACTATTATTTAAAATATCCATTTTCTCATTTAATTCAGAATTCTCATTTTTTAACGTACCGTTCTCATTTTTGAGAAGGAAATTTTGAGATTCTAAATTATCTAAAGAGGATTGTAATAAATCATTTTGTCTTTTCAAATCAAAATTTTCTTTTGAAAATTTTTCTCTCTCGTTTTCAAATATGGTGTTTTGTTTATCTAGAAAAGCTGTAAGAGTTATAAAATTATTCTTTAAATCACCAAGTTGATTTTCTAATTTTAACTTCTCGTTTTTCAATTTCTCATTTTCAAGTTCAACAGATTTCATCTTTTCTAAAATAATAAAATTAAGCTTTGAAATCTTATTGCTTATACTAACTAATTCATTATTATCTTTTACTGAAATTTGTAAATCAGAAAGTACCTTTTTACAGTCCTCATTGGTCGTTGCTCTAATAGTTTCAGGCTTTTTGCTTGCTGTACTTCGACCGGATCTTTTTCTAGCCATTATTCTATGATGTTGTGCGATCGATAGAATACCAGGCTCTGATACCAAATGAAAGTGTACGTGTAGTACTAAGGATCGTGTAATATGGTATATAAATGCGGAAACTGGTAATAACAGTAAAATAAAAATTAAAGTAAGCACACCAGGAATTTTTATACTGGTTCGAACTTCCTGTTCTACGTCCATACCCAGAATACCCTCTGGATTTAAACTAACCCCTCACTTAACCCGGAGGAATAGGTATACGACACCTGAGCAGCCGAACAGGAATTTTTCCGCCTCAACAACCGAAGAGGACTTCAACCTAATACAAATTGTTTGTTGACGAATGTGTTCTAAATAACACTGATAGTCTTTTGATAGTACAACTTTCCTATAATCAAATCCTCAAGAGTATATATGTATGAGAAGATTTAGAAGGAAGATAATCACGTAGAATCGAAGTATATAAATTAAATCAAGGATTCTAGTGATATTAAATAAGAATGAATGCTTTTATTTGCAGAAATGAATAGAGATTAGATTTTAGAAATATAAATAAGAATCGGTTATTGTAGAAATGAATTGAATGTGTTTATATAATTGTAGAAGAGTTATAATCTTTCATGAAGAGTTTCAGTCAATAGTTGTGTCCATATCTCTTGAAACAGAGGACATTCCTCTTCATGAAATGATCGCATCTCTTCAGAAAACTAGCCGTTATTCTCTGGTCGGTCGACCGGAAAACCTGGCCGGTCAGCTGAGTTTGAAATCGTATACAAAACAGAAAGTCACTGTGCACATAACACAGGGTCGGTCGACCGAGGATCCTGGTCGGTCGGCCGACCTGGTGTTACTTGCACAGTGTACATAGTTTTAATATAAATTGTTTTGTGTGTGTGTGTGACTATTTGAGAAATGATTTTAACAATATTCTAAGACTCAATAAAATAAAATATTCATTACTAATCTCTGGATTGTAGTCTTGTCTCCTTTGTAGTACACAATATGCACTTATTCTCTTTTGGTCGCTTTCGTATAGTATTCTCGTCGTATGATCTCTGAAGCTTGTGTCATGAATCAAAACTCATGAATCAACATTCTCCCCCTTTTTGATTGTGACAATACTTATGTGACGAAGTAAAACTTATCTATATTATAATTCTCCCCCTGAATATATGGCGACTTTTCTGCAAAAAAACTTGTTAGCTTTCATATATTTCTCCCCCTTTGTCATCGACAAAAAGGAATACTTATTAGATGTAATAATGAAAAAATATGGAACATGTAACACAAGTAAGAAAACATCGAGTTTAAATATTACATACTCAAACCAAATAGGAATATTAATGATGTTTACTTACTACACAACATCTAAAAATAGACATATTGTTCAAAAAAACAGAATACTTGAAATTATGAAATAGCAAATTGTAAAACAATATGATGCATGTATAGATATTCAAAACATAGCAATAAAAGAAACAAGCATTCATACATTGCATCATCACAAATAAGAGTTTTAAGGTAACACTTACTTTTCTCCCCCTTAATCTGTGCTTGCATTGTTTATTTCTGAAAATTGTGTTAGAGCAATATCTTTCTCCCCTTTGTCATTGACGAAAAGGAGAGTTTATATGATAACAAATATTATATTTCACACAAGTGTTAACAATATAGAACAAAATAATTACTACTTGTAAGGTATCAGAAAACAATGAACATTTAAAGCATGTGATACCCAAGATTCTTATAATTTCCTAATTTTTAGGAAACCATACCCATTTGGGTGTGGTTGTACCTTTATAAATATAATTTTCATTATTGATTACCATATCAAAATAATTATTAATGCATTTTTCTCTATCTTTCCAATTAACAGGAACCTAAATACTTAGATAATTTTTATTCATATTTCTCGTTAATGATTTTGTACTTCTAGAGAAATTATAAACATTATTGGTCATAGTAGTTTTTGAATTTCGATAAAAATTTGATTTCGAATTTACTCGAAATTCAGTAGTAGCACTAACATTTTTATTATACATAAAAGCGTATCTAGTGCTATTTCTATGATTATATCCTAAACTATTTTTATTATGTAAAGGTCTAGAACTAGATAAAATCATGTTTAAATCATTTTGACCTTTATTAAATTTTGTGACTTCAGTGTTGAGTTTATCAAATTTAGCTTTAAAGTCACACTTATTATTTTCAAAAGAAATATTACTATTATTTAAAATATCCATTTTCTCATTTAATTCAGAATTCTCATTTTTTAACGTACCGTTCTCATTTTTGAGAAGGAAATTTTGAGATTCTAAATTATCTAAAGAGGATTGTAATAAATCATTTTGTCTTTTCAAATCAAAATTTTCTTTTGAAAATTTTTCTCTCTCGTTTTCAAATATGGTGTTTTGTTTATCTAGAAAAGCTGTAAGAGTTATAAAATTATTCTTTAAATCACCAAGTTGATTTTCTAATTTTAACTTCTCGTTTTTCAATTTCTCATTTTCAAGTTCAACAGATTTCATCTTTTCTAAAATAATAAAATTAAGCTTTGAAATCTTATTGCTTATACTAACTAATTCATTATTATCTTTTACTGAAATTTGTAAATCAGAAAGTACCTTTTTACAGTCCTCATTGGTCGTTGCTCTAATAGTTTCAGGCTTTTTTCTTGCTGTACTTCGACCGGATCTTTTTCTAGCCATTATTCTATGATGTTGTGCGATCGATAGAATACCAGGCTCTGATACCAAATGAAAGTGTACGTGTAGTACTAAGGATCGTGTAATATGGTATATAAATGCGGAAACTGGTAATAACAGTAAAATAAAAATTAAAGTAAGCACACCAGGAATTTTTATACTGGTTCGAACTTCCCGTTCTACGTCCAGACCCAGAATACCCTCTGGATTTAAACTAACCCCTCACTTAACCCGGAGGAATAGGTATACGACACCTGAGCAGCCGAACAGGAATTTTTCCGCCTCAACAACCGAAGAGGACTTCAACCTAATACAAATTGTTTGTTGACGAATGTGTTCTAAATAACACTGATAGTCTTTTGATAGTACAACTTTCCTATAATCAAATCCTCAAGAGTATATATGTGTGAGAAGATTTAGAAGGAAGATAATCACGTAGAATCGAAGTATATAAATTAAATCAAGGATTCTAGTGATATTAAATAAGAATGAATGCTTTTATTTGCAGAAATGAATAGAGATTAGATTTTAGAAATATAAACAAGAATCGGTTATTGTAGAAATGAATTGAATGTGTTTATATAATTGTAGAAGAGTTATAATCTTTCATGAAGAGTTTCAGTCAATAGTTGTGTCCATATCTCTTGAAACAGAGGACATTCCTCTTCATGAAATGATCGCATCTCTTCAGAAAACTAGCCGTTATTCTCTGGTCGGTCGACCGGAAAACCTGGCCGGTCAGCTGAGTTTGAAATCGTATACAAAACAGAAAGTCACTGTGCACATAACACAGGGTCGGTCGACCGAGGATCCTGGTCGGTCGGCCGACCTGGTGTTACTTGCACAGTGTACATAGTTTTAATATAAATTGTTTTGTGTGTGTGTGTGACTATTTGAGAAATGATTTTAACAATATTCTAAGACTCAATAAAATAAAATATTCATTACTAATCTCTGGATTGTAGTCTTGTCTCCTTTGTAGTACACAATATGCACTTATTCTCTTTTGGTCGCTTTCGTATAGTATTCTCGTCGTATGATCTCTGAAGCTTGTGTCATGAATCAAAACTCATGAATCAACATTCTCCCCCTTTTTGATTGATGACAATACTTATGTGACGAAGTAAAACTTATCTATATTATAATTCTCCCCCTGAATATATGGCGACTTTTCTGCAAAAAAACTTGTTAGCTTTCATATATTTCTCCCCCTTTGTCATCGACAAAAAGGAATACTTATTAGATGTAATAATGAAAAAATATGGAACATGTAACACAAGTAAGAAAACATCGAGTTTAAATATTACATACTCAAACCAAATAGGAATATTAATGATGTTTACTTACTACACAACATCTAAAAATAGACATATTGTTCAAAAAAACAGAATACTTGAAATTATGAAATAGCAAATTGTAAAACAATATGATGCATGTATAGATATTCAAAACATAGCAATAAAAGAAACAAGCATTCATACATTGCATCATCACAAATAAGAGTTTTAAGGTAACACTTACTTTTCTCCCCCTTAATCTGTGCTTGCATTGTTTATTTCTGAAAATTGTGTTAGAGCAATATCTTTCTCCCCTTTGTCATTGACGAAAAGGAGAGTTTATATGATAACAAATATTATATTTCACACAAGTGTTAACAATATAGAACAAAATAATTACTACTTGTAAGGTATCAGAAAACAATGAACATTTAAAGCATGTGATACCCAAGATTCTTATAATTTCCTAATTTTTAGGAAACCATACCCATTTGGGTGTGGTTGTACCTTTATAAATATAATTTTCATTATTGATTACCATATCAAAATAATTATTAATGCATTTTTCTCTATCTTTCCAATTAACAGGAACCTAAATACTTAGATAATTTTTATTCATATTTCTCGTTAATGATTTTGTACTTCTAGAGAAATTATAAACATTATTGGTCATAGCAGTTTTTGAATTTCGATAAAAATTTGATTTCGAATTTACTCGAAATTCAGTAGTAGCACTAACATTTTTATTATACATAAAAGCGTATCTAGTGCTATTTCTATGATTATATCCTAAACTATTTTTATTATGTAAAGGTCTAGAACTAGATAAAATCATGTTTAAATCATTTTGACCTTTATTAAATTTTGTGACTTCAGTGTTGAGTTTATCAAATTTAGCTTTAAAGTCACACTTATTATTTTCAAAAGAAATATTACTATTATTTAAAATATCCATTTTCTCATTTAATTCATAATTCTCATTTTTTAACGTACCGTTCTCATTTTTGAGAAGGAAATTTTGAGATTCTAAATTATCTAAAGAGGATTGTAATAAATCATTTTGTCTTTTCAAATCAAAATTTTCTTTTGAAAATTTTTCTCTCTCGTTTTCAAATATGGTGTTTTGTTTATCTAGAAAAGCTGTAAGAGTTATAAAATTATTCTTTAAATCACCAAGTTGATTTTCTAATTTTAACTTCTCGTTTTTCAATTTCTCATTTTCAAGTTCAACAGATTTCATCTTTTCTAAAATAATAAAATTAAGCTTTGAAATCTTATTGCTTATACTAACTAATTCATTATTATCTTTTACTGAAATTTGTAAATCAGAAAGTACCTTTTTACAGTCCTCATTGGTCGTTGCTCTAATAGTTTCAGGCTTTTTGCTTGCTGTACTTCGACCGGATCTTTTTCTAGCCATTATTCTATGATGTTGTGCGATCGATAGAATACCAGGCTCTGATACCAAATGAAAGTGTACGTGTAGTACTAAGGATCGTGTAATATGGTATATAAATGCGGAAACTGGTAATAACAGTAAAATAAAAATTAAAGTAAGCACACCAGGAATTTTTATACTGGTTCGAACTTCCCGTTCTACGTCCAGACCCAGAATACCCTCTGGATTTAAACTAACCCCTCACTTAACCCGGAGGAATAGGTATACGACACCTGAGCAGCCGAACAGGAATTTTTCCGCCTCAACAACCGAAGAGGACTTCAACCTAATACAAATTGTTTGTTGACGAATGTGTTCTAAATAACACTGATAGTCTTTTGATAGTACAACTTTCCTATAATCAAATCCTCAAGAGTATATATGTGTGAGAAGATTTAGAAGGAAGATAATCACGTAGAATCGAAGTATATAAATTAAATCAAGGATTCTAGTGATATTAAATAAGAATGAATGCTTTTATTTGCAGAAATGAATAGAGATTAGATTTCAGAAATATAAACAAGAATCGGTTATTGTAGAAATGAATTGAATGTGTTTATATAATTGTAGAAGAGTTATAATCTTTCATGAAGAGTTTCAGTCAATAGTTGTGTCCGTATCTCTTGAAACAGAGGACATTCCTCTTCATGAAATGATCGCATCTCTTCAGAAAACTAGCCGTTATTCTCTGGTCGGTCGACCGGAAAACCTGGCCGGTCAGCTGAGTTTGAAATCGTATACAAAACAGAAAGTCACTGTGCACATAACACAGGGTCGGTCGACCGAGGATCCTGGTCGGTCGGCCGACCTGGTGTTACTTGCACAGTGTACATAGTTTTAATATAAATTGTTTTGTGTGTGTGTGTGACTATTTGAGAAATGATTTTAACAATATTCTAAGACTCAATAAAATAAAATATTCATTACTAATCTCTGGATTGTAGTCTTGTCTCCTTTGTAGTACACAATATGCACTTATTCTCTTTTGGTCGCTTTCGTATAGTATTCTCGTCGTATGATCTCTGAAGCTTGTGTCATGAATCAAAACTCATGAATCAACATTCTCCCCCTTTTTGATTGATGACAATACTTATGTGACGAAGTAAAACTTATCTATATTATAATTCTCCCCCTGAATATATGGCGACTTTTCTGCAAAAAAACTTGTTAGCTTTCATATATTTCTCCCCCTTTGTCATCGACAAAAAGGAATACTTATTAGATGTAATAATGAAAAAATATGGAACATGTAACACAAGTAAGAAAACATCGAGTTTAAATATTACATACTCAAACCAAATAGGAATATTAATGATGTTTACTTACTACACAACATCTAAAAATAGACATATTGTTCAAAAAAACAGAATACTTGAAATTATGAAATAGCAAATTGTAAAACAATATGATGCATGTATAGATATTCAAAACATAGCAATAAAAGAAACAAGCATTCATACATTGCATCATCACAAATAAGAGTTTTAAGGTAACACTTACTTTTCTCCCCCTTAATCTGTGCTTGCATTGTTTATTTCTGAAAATTGTGTTAGAGCAATATCTTTCTCCCCTTTGTCATTGACGAAAAGGAGAGTTTATATGATAACAAATATTATATTTCACACAAGTGTTAACAATATAGAACAAAATAATTACTACTTGTAAGGTATCAGAAAACAATGAACATTTAAAGCATGTGATACCCAAGATTCTTATAATTTCCTAATTTTTAGGAAACCATACCCATTTGGGTGTGGTTGTACCTTTATAAATATAATTTTCATTATTGATTACCATATCAAAATAATTATTAATGCATTTTTCTCTATCTTTCCAATTAACAGGAACCTAAATACTTAGATAATTTTTATTCATATTTCTCGTTAATGATTTTGTACTTCTAGAGAAATTATAAACATTATTGGTCATAGCAGTTTTTGAATTTCGATAAAAATTTGATTTCGAATTTACTCGAAATTTAGTAGTAGCACTAACATTTTTATTATACATAAAAGCGTATCTAGTGCTATTTCTATGATTATATCCTAAACTATTTTTATTATGTAAAGGTCTAGAACTAGATAAAATCATGTTTAAATCATTTTGACCTATTTTGTGACTTCAGTGTTGAGTTTATCAAATTTAGCTTTAAAGTCACACTTATTATTTTCAAAAGAAATATTACTATTATTTAAAATATCCATTTTCTCATTTAATTCAGAATTCTCATTTTTTAACGTACCGTTCTCATTTTTGAGAAGGAAATTTTGAGATTCTAAATTATCTAAAGAGGATTGTAATAAATCATTTTGTCTTTTCAAATCAAAATTTTCTTTTGAAAATTTTTCTCTCGTTTTCAAATATGGTGTTTTGTTTATCTAGAAAATCTGTAAGAGTTATAAAATTATTCTTTAAATCACCAAGTTGATTTTCTAATTTTAACTTCTCGTTTTTCAATTTCTCATTTTCAAGTTCAACAGATTTCATCTTTTCTAAAATAATAAAATTAAGCTTTGAAATCTTATTGCTTATACTAACTAATTCATTATTATCTTTTACTGAAATTTGTAAATCAGAAAGTACCTTTTTATAGTCCTCATTGGTCGTTGCTCTAATAGTTTCAGGCTTTTTGCTTGCTGTACTTCGACCGGATCTTTTTCTAGCCATTATTCTATGATGTTGTGACGATCGATAGAATACCAGGCTCTGATACCAAATGAAAGTGTACGTGTAGTACTAAGGATCGTGTAATATGGTATATAAATGCGGAAACTGGTAATAACAGTAAAATAAAAATTAAAGTAAGCACACCAGGAATTTTTATACTGGTTCGAACTTCCCGTTCTACGTCCATACCCAGAATACCCTCTGGATTTAAACTAACCCCTCACTTAACCCGGAGGAATAGGTATACGACACCTGAGCAGCCGAACAGGAATTTTTCCGCCTCAACAACCGAAGAGGACTTCAACCTAATACAAATTGTTTGTTGACGAATGTGTTCTAAATAACACTGATAGTCTTTTGATAGTACAACTTTCCTATAATCAAATCCTCAAGAGTATATATGTGTGAGAAGATTTAGAAGGAAGATAATCACGTAGAATCGAAGTATATAAATTAAATCAAGGATTCTAGTGATATTAAATAAGAATGAATGCTTTTATTTGCAGAAATGAATAGAGATTAGATTTTAGAAATATAAACAAGAATCGGTTATTGTAGAAATGAATTGAATGTGTTTATATAATTGTAGAAGAGTTATAATCTTTCATGAAGAGTTTCAGTCAATAGTTGTGTCCATATCTCTTGAAACAGAGGACATTCCTCTTCATGAAATGATCGCATCTCTTCAGAAAACTAGCCGTTATTCTCTGGTCGGTCGACCGGAAAACCTGGCCGGTCAGCTGAGTTTGAAATCGTATACAAAACAGAAAGTCACTGTGCACATAACACAGGGTCGGTCGACCGAGGATCCTGGTCGGTCGGCCGACCTGGTGTTACTTGCACAGTGTACATAGTTTTAATATAAATTGTTTTGTGTGTGTGTGTGTGACTATTTGAGAAATGATTTTAACAATATTCTAAGACTCAATAAAATAAAATATTCATTACTAATCTCTGGATTGTAGTCTTGTCTCCTTTGTAGTACACAATATGCACTTATTCTCTTTTGGTCGCTTTCGTATAGTATTCTCGTCGTATGATCTCTAAAGCTTGTGTCATGAATCAAAACTCATGAATCAACAAAATAAACATGTATCCGAATTGTTTCAGTTGTATTAAGCCAAAAAACAAACAATGTATGTGGTAACAAATCCCAGTAAGAGATCATATACTATAAATGTGTATAGCTGTTGATTTAAAGGGGAAAAACAGGTTAATAGTACAAAAATTGAAGGTATAATCGATTCACAATAGATTTTACAGCCCATACAAAGACAACTGTGGAAACACAATAGCAGTCACAGTAAGTTATAATATTTTTATCAGTTAGAAAATGCATGAATCTCAAAATACCTCACTGAAGGAATATAGCAAAAGACTTCAAAAGATTCTTGACAACCTTCTCTTTGAATCAAACTCCCAGTTCTTTTTATAGAAAAATCTGTAAAATAAATAAATTAAAATAGCCAAAATCAAATCAGTAATATTCAACATACATTTAGTAAAAGAAGACATCTTAAAAGCAAATTCGACACCCATAAATTGAGAGTTAGTTATTAATTATAAAATTGCTGGAGCTATCAAAATGCAAGGAATATGAAATTACCTGAGTTTCTAAAGAAGCCTGGACCGATCTTTCAGCTGGTAAGGGTTTTGAGGTCATTGTGAATTTTTTAGCTTTAGCATATTCAAGCCGTCGGCATGCGCAAATCCCGCATCAAAACACGCAAAGGCTGGAGGAGGCGAAGCTACAGTCGAAGAAGAAACCAACAGTGGGAAACTGACAGCCTTCATCCTCCTTTGTTGTTGACGTCGGGGGATGCGGTATTTTTTTTCATTTTCGATTTAGGCATGTTATGTAGGAAAAGGGGGCTAGGGTTGAATGGGGGAAGCAAAGGACGGAGAGGGATAGAGTGATAATGGGTGAGAAGGATGAGAACGTGTAATAACTAACCTCCACTATTTCGCCAAAGGACAAAAGCATCCTTCTTTATGATCTGCAATAGTAAATGAAAAGGGGTATTTTCGGAAATGTCAAAAAGGCTTCACTTTGACCGCTTTGACCAAGGTTTTGCTTTATAGTATAGATAAGTTGAGGAGGAAAATGTAAATTATATATCAAAACAATAAGAAAATTTGATTTCAAGCCCTAAATTATGAGAGTGGGAGGAAGGAGTGGACATTAAACTTTTTGTATATATTAGAATGGACAGAAAAGACGGTAGAAATTAGTAACAAAATTTAAAGTCACCAAAAAATAAAATACCAAACCTTATAGGATGGAGCTTGCAAACTACGAGGTTTAATATAATGTAACATCATTGTTTTGTATGTATATATGTCTGTGTATGTGTGTGTGTATAGACACACACAAATACACATGCATACGTATAAGGAAAAAAATATCATCTTGCGCACTACAAAAAACCAGCGGATTAAAGACCAAAAATTTCAGTCTTTATTAATCCAATTCAGTCTTTAACTTATATTTAAAAACTGATCAAAGACCAAAATTTTAATCTTTGAATCCTTAGTCGCAAAAAGAAAATTAAGACTGAAACTTCAGTCATAAAACTTAAAGACTGATAATTCAGTCTATAATATATTTCAAACTGAATATTAAAGACCAAAGTTCAGTTTATAATTAGTCTTAATTAACTTAATTCATAAAATGCAATATCTATGACAATAAACAATGATATATCAACTATAATTCACTAAATCAACACCAAAATTTCATGCGTCGCAAAATTTATTCATTATTATATAGAAATGAAATGGCATCCAACAAAAAGACACAAATGATAAATTATTTAATGTAACACAACACATCCATTAAGATTGATACATAATTTATTTTAACAGAAAAGATAACATACCACGTCCAATACATGTATCACATTAACCTAACATGTTCTCTAAGACATTTACACATATCACTTTAACAAAAAGGAAAAAAACAAAGCAAATGAGTCCACTAACTCATACGTACATATACTACTTTAACAACTAAAATGAAGTAAACAGGTAAAGTGGGAACGCCAGTCACTCCATATCTTTAAGATATTGATTTTATTCAAAATTGTGAGGTGGCTGATAAGACATAGAAGGTTGTGAAAACTGCTGCATATTTGAATATTGTTGCACATATGGAAGTTGTTGTTACATTAGATTGAAAAACGACATGCTTTGCTGTGTAGTTCCAATCATGTTTGAACGCAAAGGTGACTATTGTGTTGGATATGCTCACTACAACAAAACAGTATTTTTATAACGGACAATGCCGTTGTAATATGGTTTTCGCAACGGACATGTGCCCGTTGTAATAGACCTCGTTGTAATAGATCCACCACATTTTACAACGGGCAAAGCACGTTATAAAAACCGTTGCAGTATACCTTTTTACAACGGGTTATGACCGTTGTAATAGACTATAATACAACAGCCAAAACCTGTTACAATAGACTAATCATACTAGTTGCATAGCCTGTTTCACAACATACATTAACCGTTGTAAAAAGCTCATATAACAACGTACATTGCCCGTTGCAAAATAAATGCAAATTTTAAAAAAAATTACAGCAGCATCCATACAATACATCCATACTAATACTAAATATTGTCGTAAAATAATTAAAATCACATACGAAAAGACTAAAAGCTAGAATCATAGAATTCTAACACTCCAAAAAGTTAGATAAGTTTACATGCCAAATACATAAAGCATTAACATATAACAGTCTGCTACAAATATCATGTTCTAAGTACAATCATACTATACCACAAAGATGAAGTCTTTATGTCACGCGACGGTTGATCCAACGACCTCTTTGATAGTCTGCATCTCTATTTCTTCCTCTGATTGAGTTTCAGCCTCAGCCACAACTTGTTTCTGCTGCTCCAGAAACCTATTATATTCTCGATCAACTGCAAACTGAACGTCTTTCTTTTTCATCTATCCGTACCACTGTTAGCAAGATCCATTAAGGGTTCAATGACGGTTATAAATATGAAAATTCAAAACGGTGTTTATGTAATTTTGACCATGATTGAAACAGTGATATACATGTGAATTAAGTACAGTTTCTTTTATTAGTAGTAGAGACTAGAGGGTAAAGATAAATAGAATTGATAATATAGAGCTTAAACCATATGCGGTCATTTCAACTGTCCTCAAAGTAATACAACTACTTCAAACTTTCACAATCTTTTACACCTTGCATATATGTGTTATACACTAGTGCGCATATGTGTGTCATTTCTATTTAACCAATGAACTTTGAATGTGCTAGATCTTAATTTTGGTTCTCAGTACCAAGTATTGCTTACTAATTCATTGGCTAAAATCAGGTGGAGCAACACTAATATTTGAAACTGAACTTGTTTCCGTGAATGGAAAGCCATCATCCGGAGGAAATACCGATGATGAAAATGGAGAAATCGGCAAAGATGAATTGTAATTTAATATTTTTATTTTAGTTTGGCTACAATTTTCTAATAGGATTTGGATGTAAACTTATAATGAGCTACTTTGTTGTTGTGGACTAGGTAAAATTTCTCTTAAACATTCTTATTCTCTCTTTTCTATTTGAAGCAATAACAGCTTCTTACTGAGAAACCATACGTTAGTGGCGGTGTATCTTTCTAGCTTCTCATAAGCAAACAAAAATATCTGGTTCTAATAGGATTTAGCATGTAATCATCTACTTCTGAGCAGAAATGTTCTCTGTTCACAAGCTGCAATATTGAGGTTGATTTCTACACTCAGTCCATCTATTTCTTTCCTTTACTCTTCTGTATAAATTAGATCGCAGCCTTCAAGTTTTATATTATGTTTAAACTATATGAAGCTTGAACATGACACATTTGGTACGATGAAGGAGATGATATGAAGACATTGATAGAATTTACCGGATGATATCTGCCTAGTGCCCTATCATATTCACCCTTCTGAAAATACACGTTTCCTTGGATATTTTTCTTACCAGCAGCTTTAGTCTTCTTATTTGCATTCATTTTATTAATCAGTTTTCCCTAACGGTGTACGAAAAATATTGCAGTTCATATTTCAAGAACTTAGTATTTCTCATCTGGTTTGATATAGGAATAATATGGGTCTTACAACCAACATAAATCACATGACTAATATTTTGTGTATGAATTGCAACTTCAGAAACTAATGATGATGCCATTGTTGTTAAGTGGTCTATATTTGAGCAAATAAAGTTCTGTGTTTGTTCATGGTGAATCTTATATTTATATAGTTCTATAGTATGTCCACAGAGATGATATAATTATGGTCGAATATCAATGCAATACATTTGGCTCTTTAAATTGCTTTTAAAATGAAGAATCGACTCATCCAGTATGCTATTATAATGAATGCCACACTACATTTTGATGCAAATTCAAAGCAAGCCTAACAACGAAGGTTGTGCAAAAACATCTATTAATTGTAAACCGTGACAAGTCTCTCCTCATCATTTAGATGCTAGGAAAACAATTTTATGAAATAGAGGTTCTTTCAAGGAAAAACAACTATTTTGCAAAGAAGTAAATACCTCTGGTCCTCTTTGTCGTAAGTATGAAACTTTATTCTTCTGTCGTAAGTATAAATACTCTCCACCACCTCGACGTAGTGGACCCGATCTTTCCATCCAGTAGCCGACCCGCATCCGTAAACCGCCTGCTTCAATCTGCATATGCCAACTCAGCATCAGTGGTACAACAATCCATTTGCTACGACAAGACGCATCACTGGTCGATTTCTGTTTCATTGACTTTGTTGTAGCTTATGTGACATAAAATGTATAAAGCATAGGTTTGGTTTCAAGAGAAAAACATAAAATCAAAGCTCCAATGTGACCTCATTAACACCAACTGAAAATTTTGTATCAGATCAAGGTGCTATTACACTACGTACAGAAGTCAAAGGTGTCACGAGTCATAATCATGAATTACCTTAAACAAGAAAGAATAAGATCCTTCTGTTCTGAATTCTCGTTTGCTAGAAGCTTCGAAAACCTTCGTTTTGTCCTTAACAGAGTTTCTCAACACACAGACCAATGACTCCCACATGTTTCTATTTAACGAATCTCCAACGAAAACAAGACGTCTATTCCTTAGCCTTTCCAACATATCTGTAGCATTCAATCTGTAGAGCAAAAGATATTAAAATGTATTAGGCACATTACACAACCAAAGTTTGAAAACCATGGAATGAAACATAAACGCATTATCTATCTTAGGGTAAGCAAAAATGTGTTTAACTATGTTGAGAACACAACATGTTAACGATGCAACATGTCAATCAAGTTGAAACAGAGAATATTAAAGGATGCAACTGGAAAAAGTCTTTAAAAGCAATATGTCAAAATTCTTAGAAATGAAGACTCCAATGTAGGCAAATAAGGATACAAGTGCATCTGAAATCGCTGATATGCACTTGAGTTCAGGAATAAGAATCATCCCGACTTATACTTTGCAAGCTTAAGTCCAATTTTGTTTCATATATACGCTTAAAAATTGAAAATTCCATTAAAGAAAAGCATTTCAACTAAAAATAGTTCTTAGTGTAACGATTAGGCAAGGTATAATTAAATTAATAAAATACCAGAAAATACTTGGAAGCCATATTCGAACACACTGGCATATACAAAAGAGTGTAACAAACAAACATTCTAATTTAATGGAAAATCTCACCTAGGGATGTTGAACCATCTGGCTGCCATCGGATCTTATGGTAAGATCGATCCGGTCGACCATTCAAATAACAGTCAAAAGGTTCATCAATATGATTAGGCCCACGGTGCTACCCAGAAGGGAGTATTAACTTGGTTATATTTCCTGTACAATTTTAGCTTGCTACTTATCATGGCTTTGACATTTCTCATTGTCATCATTGACGTTATCTGACATTAGTTGAACACGCGATTGATTCGCACCTCCCTTACCTCCATAACGACCTTCTGTAGAAGCAATAATTCTGCCAACATGATATTGCATTAACAATTAGTAGTCCTTCAGGACATGATATTCTAAAACTAAAACAATAATTTGTCACCAATTACCAAAATATAACATATAAGATTCTCAAATTCAAATTTTACTAACACATTATGTAGCCAAAGATAATAAACACATACTGCAAGTGCTAAAAAATTCATAAGGCACAAACCTTGTTACACAAATGTTTTTTAGATTTCCAACTGATTCTGGCCTAATTACACAAAGCCATGTTTGCATGCTGTCTTCATTGCTTTTGTCATTAATGGGTATGTGCCATGATCCTATTTCAGATTCCCTAAACCGACATACGGTTCAAAATGATTTTTAGCAAATGAATGTTGAATTTAACTAAAATAATATGTTAGAGGTTCTCGTAAGTGAAGGTACAGACCACGTAAATATACCTGAATCACGTAAATATAATCAACTCCTTATTTCCGCAACCAACCATTCCTCTCTCGCCCTCCTTGTTTCCAGCTTGAACACCTCCTCCTCGTCCCCACACTTTCCCCTATAGTTCTCCACCTTAATCGCGTCGAACACGATTGCTATGTCAGATCCATGATGAGGACGAATGGAAAAGTTCACTCGAACTAGGTCTAGGAATGGTTTAGGGTAGGGGCTTTGATTCGAAGCTGAGGGAGAAGAGGGCAGAGCGGAAGGAGGAGAGGGTGGAGAAAGCTGCTGATGGAGCAAATTATTGACGGGTATGGATTAAGATCTAGGTTTAGAGTGGAGGAATGAAAATTTGGTAAAGTGTGATTTTGATTTTTCCTGTATGTTTAATTTAGGTCGGGGGAAATGCAGAATTTTAAGCGGAAGAATGAAAATAAAAATAAATTTTAAGCGGGAGAACGAAAATACAAAGTGGAAGAACTTACCAGTGTAAATTAGTTTTCAATGCTTAATGAAGTCATTTATGTCTGTAACGGGCATTTCGTGAACGTTGTAAAATTGTCATCTATTACAACGGACATTTCGTGAACGTTGTAAAATTGTCATCTATTACAACGGGCTCGAAAGGACCGTTGTAATAGAATTCTATTACAACGGGCTATCATCACCCGTTGTAAAAATGACGTTGTATAGGGCATCTATTACAATGGGCCTAAATGGACCATTGTAATAGCCTTCTATTACAACGGGCAGCCAATGCCCGTTGTAAAAAGCGCGTTGTAATAGGGTATTTTTGTTGTAGTGGCTCATAATGGCACAAATATGTGTGAAAGTCTATGTGGATCGTGTGTGTGTAGTATATGACAAGTACGTGTATGATAGTACAGAATAATAATACAGGTAAAATTAAAAGTAATCATACTAGATTTTTTATACTGGTTCGGACCTCTCGTCCTACGTTCAGTCCCAAGCTCCCCTTCAGAAATTCACTAACCAATTGCTCTCACTTCGCCCGGAGGAATAGGCTTTTATACAAGAGTATTTCTTTGACAAGTGCGTATTCTATGTAACACTGATTTTGACAACAAGTACAGTTTCTTCCTATAATCTCCTTGAGTAATGTAAACGTGTATGTGCTTGAGAATATAGAAGGGTTTATATCAAAAATGAATATAATTTTGGTTGTATACTTTGAAAGCAAGAAGCCAAAAGTAAGAACTGAGATTTAGAGATAGAGAAGATCAGTTAGATGAAAATAATCTAAATCTTGTTCTACATATTTATAGTTGTAAAAGATTGCAATAAATCATTACTTCCATTTCTTTTCTGCTCTGGAGTTGCTTCTGTTCAGATATGAAAAGTATTGGAGAAGAGACATAGAAGCATCCTTTCAAATTTGACAGTTATGCCTTTTAAAAAAAATCCCGAGTCCAGTTTCAGACGTCTGGTAAGTAAGGTCAGACGCCTGACCTGGTATATTTTTAAAAAACCCAAAGACAAAACTCAGACGTCTGGTGTTATGCATCCAAACGTCCGACTGTAGCATTTTTCTATGTTTTTGAAGTTTTGTGCATATGTGTGTATATATACTTAAGGAGATTTTACATAACTATTCTACGACCATATATATACATACTAATAACTTAATACCGGTGCTTTGCCTCATGTCTTCAGAATTGTCTTTTTGCTTGTAGTGAATTATCCATGCACAAAGATATTTGAAATATATATACGATTGTATAGTTTTTGTCATCAAAACTATAGAATGGAGGTTCTAACATTCTCCCCCTTTTTGATGATGACAACTATTCAATGTAATCAAAAGATGAGTTTAATCCCTCTGTTTAAGCATTGATGATCTCTCCTTGCTTTTATGAACTCCCATGTATATATGAAGCTTATATACAATTTTCTCCCCCTTTGGCATTATCAAAAAGAATAAGAGATTATATATGATCCAAGATATCAGAACCAACAAAATAATAATCTAAGAACAGCCTATAGAACAAAAACACAACAATAGTTCACAAATCAGTAGCCCACAAAACAATAACACAATAGTAGTCCACAGAACAGTAGCCCACATAAAAATCCCACAAAATAATTACACAACAAAAATTTTAAACATTAGGTAGAGAACAAGACTAAGAAAGGTTACCACCAGGATCATCTCCACCTTGATGTGGCTCATCGTGCATAGAAGTTACAGCTTCATGCGTTTGAAGTGAAGATTGAGCCGGTGGTGGTGTTGGAGAATGAGATGAGGATGAATGAGAAGAAGACCGCCCACGAAATTTCCTTATAATCTTTCCCCAAATTGATACTACCTTCTCGAGAGTTTGTTCCATTTTTGTCATTTGGGTAGAAAAAGAGTGTTCAAGGCAGCTTACTTTCTTGTTTAAAATCAGTTGATTGCGAGATAACAAATGTTGATTCCGAATAGACAAATCCCGAAATGACTCATTTGGATTAGGTTCAGTATGCGCTTCCAAGATGTCGGAATCGGAATGATACTCTAGAGGTTGTTGAGAAGTTGATTGTTGTTGTGGAGGTGGTGGCATCGGTTGCTCGGTTTCTTGCAATAATTTCCATTGTTGAAAATATATGAAATTTGGTGGCTCATCGAGTAAATGCATAAGTTTGAAGAACTTTGTTCCACTATCCTTAATGAATAATTCTTCGAAGCCAGATAAATATGAGGGCACTCCTTGAGCTTTGAGAATACGCATTATATATGCAGGATATAGAATTGTAGGTCGACTTCGATTCCAAACCTTTTTGATTTCATCGAAAATGAACTGAGCCCAATTTATTTGTATACCAACAAAGATAGCGTACATGGCTTTATGCTCGGGTTCATAGATTTGTTCATGACTTCCAAGCCTTGGGATGATAGTATTGATGATCATTCTATTTAGTAGTCTTGCCCGGGGTCGTAGATATTTGGAAGACCATTGCGGCATTTGATCTTCCCAGAGTTGATGAGTGACTTTATCCCACGGTTTGAATCTATTGTCCGGTAATTCATCAAGAGTACGTCCGGAATAAGAACAATTTAAGATCCGTCCAATCATACCCGGAGTTAGTTTAATGATATGACCGTATCACTAGACCAAAGCCAACCATCATCATTTTCCGAATTCCATACTTCACTACTACACAAATTTGCGAAAAATAGATAGATTGCAAGTTGATCTATGGGTACGTCATTTGCGGAAGAAGTGATTAGACTTTCAATCTCGGCTTGTTCGCATAAATCAAGCATTTGATATAGTGGATACTGAACTAAGGAGTAGAAAGGACCAAGATGGAACTTTTTTACCTTCAGATCGTCAAATCTCTTTGTAGAATTTTGGCTATTGTAAAGCCATTCTTGTATGTAATTGTCGGTGACTAGTTGAGGCTATGGAGAAGATTGTTGATCTTGCTTCCGACGCTTGGAGACGGTTCTCTTTCCTTTGGGAGCCATTTTTCTCTTCTTTTTTTTAAATTGAGTGAGGGAGTAAAATCGATTTTAGGGTTTATAGAAAAAAATGAAAGAGTTAGTTTGTAGAGGAAGAGAATGGAATTTGTTTCCGTTCAGAACTATTATTTTGACAGAATAGTGATAATTTGATTTTAGTTAGAGACTTCAGATTATTATTCCATTCAATAACTATATTTCGTTCAGACGTCTGGTTTTGACAGAATAGTGATAATTTGATTTTAGTTAGAGACTTCAGATTATTATTTTTATTATTATATATTTTTCATTTTCATTAAGAACAAGATATAAATTACAATCTTGAATAGTTTTAATCTTATTATAACAAGAAAATATATATACGAAATATAGTTATTGATATAAGAACAATATTACTTTTTCTCCCACAAATTTGGTTCCACCTTCGTATCTTCTTTTAATGGTCGTAGCGGTGACCAAGAAGGAGGTACCGGACTTAATTGGGCTTCCGATGTTCCTTCTCCCCATGGTTTCCATGGAGTTATTCTATGAGCACGTGGAGGAGTTTCTATCACACGAGGAGATCGTACATGAACACAATCCTTTGTAGGAGAGTGTCCACATATCGCAAGGATGCACTTTTCTAAAAAGTTTAGATGAGCTCCTTGATTTCGTTGTGTATAGTACATTTCTTTTTGAACGTACATCATTTCTTTTTTATAATGATGGACTTCGTCAATTTTGTCGTGAAGAGAAGCATTTTCAAGATTAATACAATATTTGGCCTTTTCTCCTATCGGAGAATGGCCAGTATGGTACACAGGAGTAGGAGTAGGAACAATGTTTATGGAAGGAGACAATTTTGGTGTTGTTTTGGCGGGAGATGTATATATACTGCCAGAAGAAGGTAAGGAGAAATCAATGGCCGAGTAAGTCGAATCGTGGTCAGACGACATTATATATATAAAAAAATAGATGTTTTTAGAGAGTGAAAGATTATATGCTTATAAAAAATTATATGTAAAATATATAATAATATATATACCTATATATGTTTTTCAATTTCTAACTAAGGAAAAAAGTTGTTTGTTAGTTTGACTAAATTTATGGTTAAAACTTTTGTTTTTATTGAAACAATTTGTGGCGTTCAGAAGGTTTTCAAAACGAAAGGTGAAGAAAGTTTTTGTTTGTTAGCTTTTCTGAGTAAACATTTAGGAGGATAATAAAGGATATATAATTTAGTTTATTAATTCATTATATGAACAAATTCCTAAGTTTCGTCCAAGTTTTACAAATGATTGTTCATTTAATGGTTTGGTGAATATATCGACAATTTGATTATCGGTGTTAACAAATTCAAGGGAGATAATTACTTTTTCTACATTAACTCTAAGAAAATGGTGTCGTATGTCTATATGTTTAGTTCGAGAATGATTAACTAGATTTTTAGATAAATTGATAGCACTAGTATTGTCGCAGTATATCGAAGATTTTTCAATTATTTTACCAAAATCTCTAAGTGTTTGTTGCATATAGATTACTTGAGCACAAGCTAAGGCAGTAGAGATATATTCTGCTTCACACGTCGAGAGTGAAACACAATTTTGCTTTTTGCTAAACTACGAAACCAGAGATTGACCGATAAAATGGTAGGTAACACTAGTGCTTTTTATGTCTGTTTTACAACCACTGAAGTCCGCCTCATTATATGATACAAGTTCGAAATCCGTACCTTTAGGATAGAATAAGCCGTAATCTTTGGTGTTGGTTAAGTAACGCAAAATTCGTTTGACGCTCGATGATGTGATTTCTTAGGTTGAGCTTGAAAACGAGCGCACAAACAAACACTCATCATCATATCGGGTCGACTAGCTGTTAAGTATAATAAAGAGCCGATCATACTACGATATGATTTTTGATCATGGTCTTTTCCATTTTCGTCTTTGTCTAAATATAAAGTTGTGCTCATAGGAGTTGGTTTATTAGTAGTGTTTTCCATTCCGAAACGTTGCAGTAAATCTTTACAATATTTTTCTTGATTTATAAAAATGTCATTGTCCAATTGTTTTATTTTTTATCCAAGGAAAAAAATTAATTCACCCATGTGTGACATTTCAAACTCATTTTTCATTATTTCAGAAAATTCATTACATAAACTTTCATTAGTTGATCCAAATATGATGTCGTCAACATATATTTGTACAACTAATATATCGTTATTTTTATGCTTTATAAATAGTGTAGTGTCTATTTTGCCTATTTGAAATCTAGAATTTTGTAGATGAGTTTTTAGTCGATCGTACCAAGCACGTGGTGTTTGTTTTAAACCGTATAAAACCTTTTTGAGTTTAAAAACATGATCTGGATATTTTTCATGAATAAATAATGGCGGTTGTTCTACAAAAACTTTTTCTTTGATAAAACCATTTAAGAAGGCACTCTTAACATCCATTTGAAATAATTTAAAGTTGTGATGACACGCAAAAGCAAGTAGAGTATGAATTGCATCGAGACGAGCTACGGCAGCAAACATCTCTTCGTAATCAATTCCCTCTTCTTAGTTATAACCTTGAGCCACTAATCTTACTTTGTTACGAATAATATTTCCATTTTCATCTATTTTGTTTTTGAAAACCCATTTTGTTCCTATTACAGATTGATCTGATGGTCTAGGAACGAGTTCCCATACATTATTACGTTCAATTTCATTTAATTTTCTTGCATTGCTAAGATCCAAGAATCATCTTTAGAAGCTTCTTTATAATTTTTAGGTTTTGTATTTGAGATAAAAGCAACATGACTCGTTTGATTTAATTTATTTATAGTGACTCGAGAATTTAAGTCTCCAATTATATTATCCAAAGGATGATTTTTTAATATTCGTGTGGGTGATCTTAAAACATTTTCATTATTATCGAAGGATGAATTATTCACATTATTTGTATTTTCAGTTTGATTTTTAGTTAAAATTTCATCTTCTTCTCTAATAGTTTGTTGAAAATTTTCATCAAAAGACACATGTAAGCTTCTTCTATAATATTTGTTCGTTTATTATAAATTCTATAAGCTTTACTACATTCTGAATAGCCAATGAAAATTCCTTCGTCGGCTTTAGGGTCAAATTTTCCAAGATTATCTTTAGTATTTAAAATAAAACATTTTGACCTAAAAGTTCTGAAATACGAAACTTTTGGTTTCTTTCCATACAACATTTCATAACATGTATTCTTAGTCATAGGTCGAAGTGTGACATGATTCAATACATAACAAGCAGTGACAATAGCTTCAGCCCAAAAATGTTTGGGTAGGTTACTACTATTTAGTAATGTTCGTGCACATTCCTGTAAAGTTTTGTTTTTCCGTTCAACTGCACCATTTTGTTGTGGTGTTTGTGGAAACGAAAAATTATGACTAATTTCTTTTTTGTTACAAAAATCAGTGAAAAGTTCATTTTTGAATTCTCCTCCATGATCACTGCATATATTTTAATTTTTAAATCCATTAAGTTAGTAATTATTCATTTTGCAAAGATTTTAAACATTCCAAAAGTGTCACTTTTATGTTTTAAAAATAATGTCCAAGTATATCTTGAAAATCATCTACAATTACGAACACATATTTGTTATGATTTATTGACCGTACTTGGGTTGGTCCAAATAAAACTAAATGAAGCAATTCTAATGGTTGCTTAGTGGATATATTATTTTTAGATTTGAAAGAACTTTTCTTTAACTTGCCCATTCGACATGCGTGACATAAATTTTTAATTTTATAGTTAATTTTTGGAAGACCTCTAACTAGATCATGTTTTGCTAGTTTGTTAATATATTTAAAATTTATATGACAAAAACGTTTATGCCAAATCCAAGGATCATCATGATTTGCGGCTAGACATAAATCTGAATTGTTTTTAATGTTCATATTTAGGATATATATATTATGATTTCTAAATCCTTCAAAGAGTAAATTTTTGCTTTGATCGAGAATTTTACATTTATCCTTTTCAAATTTTATTTTGAACCCTTTGTCACACAACTGACTTATACTAAGAAGATTATGTTTTAGGTTTTCTACTAATAAAACATTAGAAATAATAGGAGAGTTAGAGATACCGATATTGATGACTTCTCCAATGCCAATGACGAACCCTTTTGAATTATCGCCAAAAGTTACAGTGCCACCATCAATGTATGTTATATTTGACAGCATGTGAGCATTTCCCGTCATGTGCTTGGAGCATCCACTATCTAATATCCATTTCCCTTTATTTTTGTATTTGGATACCTGCAAAAAATAAAAAAGTTTAAATTGGTACCCTTTTTATTTTTGGGTCCTAAGTGTTAGTAGATGAGGGTAACCATACCCATGATGGTCTGGTTCCTTTTGAAATATAATTATTATTGTGAATCACTTCCTTCATATAATTACCTATATATTTCTGTTTAATTAGGTTGTTATTTGTTTTAGGAACCCATATTTTAATCATTTTTGAATTTGAGATCAATTTCTCATTTTTGGAAGAAGGTTTTTTTATCTTAGTATAAATCTTACGATACTTTGTAATTTTTGTCTTATTCTCAAACCCTAGTTCATTTCGATTTTTGAATTGCTTGGAAATTTTAATTAAATTCTCCAAGTCTTGTTTTCCTCTGTTAAATTTTGTAACGTTATTAGTAATTTTATCCAACTTGTTTTTAAGATCAGTAATTTCAGATTTTGAAGTTTCTAGATTATCTTTTAAGATAATGTGCTCATTACTAATTTTATTATTTTCTAGTTTAACTTTTCCTAATTCACAAGATAAAGCATCATTTTTAATAGAAAGATTCTTACACTTTTCTTGAGCATTTTCTAATTCTTCTTCTAAAATAGATTTTTCATCTTTTAGTAACCCTATTTCAAGTTCCAATCGATTTATCTTAGCAACATATTCCTTATTTAATTTCTTAGTTTCTCTATATTTGTCATCAAGTTCCATACTTACTTCTAAAATTTAATCATAAGTAAGATTGGGACATACCTCATTAGTGTGTGTCATGAAACATACATTTGCTTGCTCCGTATCACTTTCACTGTCACTATCGGATGAAGAGGAAGAGTCAGAGTCATCCCATGCGACTTGGAATGCCTTTCTCTTTTTCTTAAATTTTTCAAACTTATTTTTCTTTTTCTCATTGTTGAGTTTTGGGCAATCCTTCTTCATGTGTCCGAACTGATCACATTCAAAGCACTTGATCAAAGTTTGATTTGATAAGTTTGATTTTCCGCCATTTTGGAATTTCGTCATTTTCTTGAGTTTTTTAAATTTGTTGTAGTTCTTGGCAATGAATACAATTTCATCTTCATCCAATTCAGAATCTTCATTGCTTGCTTGAAATGCTATGTTCTTCTTTTCACGGTTTTGTTCCTTTCTGGCCTGCAAATTAGCTTCATACGACATTAAATTCCAATCAACCCTTCAACTTTGAGTTCAGAAAGATCATTAGCTTCTTCGATAGCTAATACTTTTCTTTCCCACTCAATTATTAAAGAGTTGAGGATTCGAGATACTAAATCAAAATCGGTAAATTTGACTCCTAGTGCCATAAGATCGTGTTGTATAGTTTGAAATCTGGAGTACATGTCAACAATTGACTCATTTTGTTTCATTTTGAAAGATGAGAATTGATTTTGTAAAATTGATATTTTTGTTTGTTTGACCTTAGTTGTACCTTCGTGTGTAACTTGTAAAGTACGCCATATATCATAAGCAGTGGTACATAACATAACAGTGAAAATTCATTTTTATCAAGGGAGCAAAAAGTACATTCATAGCTTTAGCATTATTAGAAGCAGCGGTTTTTTGTGTATCTGTCCATGTGCTAATATTTGTTTCAGGTGCTACATACTTAATTTGAGTTGCTGACCATATTTCTAAACCATTTGCTTCCATAAAAATTCTCATACGTGTTGACCAATATACATAGTTAGATCCGGTGAATAGAGGAGGACATGCAGTTGACTGACCTTCTTGAAAGATACTTGCCATATTAACAGGTTTCAAATATGTGTTACTGTGATTTGAACTAACCTCGCTCTGATACCAATTGAAAGTCTATGTGGATCGAATATATATAGTATATGACAAGTACATGTATGATAGTACAGAATATTAATGCAGGTAAAATAAAAAGTAATCACACCAGAATTTTTATACTGGTTCGTGTAGGATCTAGATTAACCCTAGAGGGGGGTGAATAGGGTTATAGCAAGTTTTCTCGAATTTAAACAAACTGCAGAGAAGTAAATATGCTGAAAAGTAAATCACACACAAAAATTTACCCAGCTTCGGCAACCCCTGCTTACTGCTGCATTCCCAGATTACTATTAGAATTAAACAGTCTCCCGCTTACAAACACTCTAACAGACTCGTAAACCCTGCTACCGCCTATAGAGTTTTGCAAACTCGCAAACCCTGCTTACTGAACTAATCCTAACTAGACAATCTGACACAACCTAAATTCTAGGTGGTGATTTACAAAGATTTGATTTGAAAAGTACAGACTTTTAAAAAAAAACAAGAGCAAAAAGAAATAAAAACTTGAGTACTGTTTTTTTGCCCTTAAATAAAACAACCCGACCCAAAACAAATTAAGAACACGGCCACTTCCCTTTTTTTTTATTCTTTAACAAGGCCGGCCCTTTTTCCTTTTCCTTTGTAAATAAACCCGGTCTCCTCTTTGCTCTGGAAGATAAAATATGGCGGCTCTCGTCTTTGTTCTTCCTCCGATCTGAAGATGAAAAATTAGGGCTTTGTATCTCAAAGCGTCTGATTCGATTTGATCGATTCTCTGGTTTGTTGCGTGTTGCCTTGCTCGATCAATTCTTCGTTGCTTACTGCTGCTTCGACGAGTTCGATTTTGCTTTGGTAAGAGTTTATGCTTTTGAGCTTTTTGATTTTCGTACTCGAACTCGATGATTAATTGCCGGTGATGATTGTGGGTTTATATAGGGTTCGATCCCCTATATTTTCGTTCGTACGAATTCGTTTGAATTCGTCAATACTTCTTTTCTTTGCCGTTCGATTTAGTTTGATTTTGATTGCTTGGTATGTTTTCTGACCTTTTCCTATGCGTATATTTTGCTTTTCTATTACTTGATAATCACGGCTTGGGTTTCTTGACTTGGTTCAATTCCTTGCTTCCCATGGTTCTGACTTTGATCTGTTTCTTTGAATTGTTGACATCGGTCATGTAGTATTGCAGTATTGTTATATGTTGAAAACTTGGGTCTTACTCTTGACCATTGCCTTTGTTAACCATTCACGTGTGATGATATTATCTGGCTTCGAATTTCTGGCATGTCTGGCTTTGCTTTGCCTTGATTATTTTGAAACTGCTACTATAAAAATGTTCGACCTTGACTTCATTCATTTTTGATTTATATTATACTCGACTTTGCAATAGCTTTGAGACTTTTTGCATACAGTTGCATTTGTGAACACTGATTCATTGAAGTGCATTCCTTGACTTGTTGACATGTGCATGTCATTTGTGTCTTTAAACCTTTGTAATTAGTTTTGTTCTTGTTTGGTTTGTGGTTGATGAGCAGTGTTTCTGGTTTGCCATCTCTGTTGTACATGTATGCTCGAGGCTGGGTTTGCACAGTAACTGGTTGGTCTTGATTTCACTTCAGTTGCACTGCTATATGATGCTTGTATTCATTGTTTAGTCTTGGCCATTCACTTGTTAAGGCAGACTGTGCTTGATGTCTTGTCTCTGGCCATTCTTCACTTGTTTGTACTCATGTGTAGCTTAACTTGTTCCTTCGAGTTTGAGTTTGCATTGAGTCACTTGTGCAGTTTAAAACTGTTGTGTTGGTATTGCATTTGTGTTGTAGACATTGTCTGTATCGAACTTATATGCTTGATATGCTGTGGTCGAGTCTGATACCTTTGGTTTCACTTGTGTTGAATCCAGCTTGCAGCTCGGATTTGACCTTGTGCTGAAAATTGTGACATTGTTTTATTGCACTTGAGTTGAACTCGACTTTTGGTTTGGATTTGACCTGTGCTCACCTGTCCCTGTTATTATATCATATATCAGTGTGCACGGCCTTGTGACATGTACAGTGATACACTGTGCATGTCACAAGTTGTTCGTGTATGATGAATTCAGAATTAAATGATGACGAACAACCCAAATAACCGAGGCACCAATAAAAACAAATTTATATTTTTGCAAATTCAAATTTGTTTATTTTCAGATTACTGCTGTAGTTGCTAATTTTACAGGTACACAGGAGACATGACAAGAACTGGAGCTGGACAATGCATATAGATGTAGATGTGCAGACAGAGTGAAAAACTAAGTGTTGAGTGTTGTAGTGAGGAAAAAAATGTGAATGTGAAATGTATGAAACCGGTGTATGTATATAGAGAGAGCTGAAAACTTTGTACTGTATAAGTGTTGAAATAAAATATTATGTTGAATAAAAAATACTGATTGAATTATATAAATTCTGTGCAATAGTATTATTATTCAATATGAATATTTATTCCTATATGGGTATAGTACAATCTGCAAACCCATATATAAATTGATATATGTTTGTTATCATCAAACAAAAAATCACATCAAACAATCTCCCCCTTTTGATGATGACAAACATATATATATTAAAGATTTTGAAATTCTAATAAATGTGTTTGAGCATGAAATATTTAGCTCCCCCTATATGAATGCTCCCCCTACAACTGAGACCACTCCCTATTTAGAAGATTTAGAAAATTACAGAAGAATAAAAGAACTAAAGAAAATTAACTAACAACATTTAACAAATTTGTTGAAGTATTCCAAAAATATTTACTTTCTTATCAAAATCTTGTTCTTCTCCCCCTTTTGTTATCATCAAAAGACTAACAACACTAATGGAACAGTAGTGAATTTTGTTTTTAAAGTAAAAACAAATGCAAAACAAAGAAGAATCATAATATATCATAACGAGTTAACAAGTTCCACATTGTAGAGAATGGATTGATGATTCGGTTTTGATATAATGAGAAGAGAGAAATTTTAAAAATAATTTGACATTTAAGCACAAAAAATAAGCACTTACTAACCACGCATAACCATAAGGACTTTTAAATGGGATTAGCAGTTACTTATTAGTCTAAGCATCCGGACTTTTAAGTGAGACCAGAAAAATACTTAGCTACCATACTCCATCCATGCATAAACATAAGGACTTTTAAATGAGAATGGAATGATGGTAAAATAATTCACTCACATGCTCCATCCATGCATAACCATAAGGACTTTTAAATGAGAATGGATGCATGAGATTTTTTTTTTAATTTTAAAAGAGATCACTCTTCTCATTTTACAAAACCATTATGAATGATAGAAAGATGGTAGAAATAGAAATGATCGTGGAATAAGTTACCAAGTTAATTATATTATGAAATATTTTTTTTAATTTTGAAAAGAAATAAAAACAAAACATATTTCCACTACTGAATACCATATTCGAATCAATCTTTGAATAATATCCAAAACTGGTTTGAATCCTAGAAATTAAAGTTGAAAATAAATATCCAAGAATATTTCAACCAAAAAATGGAAAATGATTAGTCAATTTCTATAATCCCCAAATCCAAACGTAATCTGGAAAATCTGTCTTCGGGGAGGGGTTTTGTGAAAATATCAGCAAGTTGAATCTCAGTTGAAATATGTTCAATGCAAATGTTTTCCTTAGCAATGTGATCTCTAAGAAAGTGGTGTCTCACATCAATGTGTTTTGTGCGTGAATGATGAACATGATTATTTGACAAGTCTATTGCACTTTTACTATCACATTTTAATGGAACTTGTTTATAAACTAAGCCAAAATCAGAAAGAGTTTGCATCATCCATAAAATTTGAGCACAACAACTTCCTAAAGCAATATATTCTGCTTCAGTGGTGGATAATGCAACACAATTTTGTTTTCGACTTGACCATGAAACTAATGAATGTCCTAGCATGAAACATGTCCCACTAGTGCTTTTCCTGTCAACCAATGAACCAGCATAATCAGTATCAGAATAACCAACTAAATCAAAATTTTCACAAGAAGGGTACCATAGTCCAAATTTGTGTGTGTGTGAAAGATATCTCAAAATTCATTTAGTGGCTTTCAAATGAGATTCTTTAGGATTAGATTGAAAACGTGCACACAAACACATAGAAAACATAATATCAGGTCTAGAAGCAGTAAGATAGAGAAGTGAACCAATTATCCCACGATATTTCTTCTGATCAACAACAACTCCTTTCTCGTCTTTGTCCAACTTTGTTGATGGGCTCATAGGAGTTCTCAATGGTTTGGAGTTCTCAACTCCAAATTTCTTCAACAGTTCCAACACATACTTGGATTGTGAAATGAAAATACCATCACTGCTTTGCTTGATTTGAAATCCAAGAAAATATTTCAATTCTCCAACCAAGCTCATCTCGAATTTAGCCTGCATGACTTGTTCAAATTTCTCGCACAAGAGTTCATTAGTAGCACCATAAATGATATCATCTACATAAATCTGAACAATCAAAAAATCACTTCCTTTATGTAATAGAAACAGTGTCATGTCAGCACTCCCCGTTTTAAAACCATTTTCCAAAAGATATGTACAAAGGCAGTCATACCAAGCTCTAGGAGCTTGCTTAAGACCATATAATGCTTTTTCTAGTTTATACACATGATTTGGAAAATCATGATTTTCATAACCGGAGGGTTGTTCAACAAAAACTTCTTCTTTCAAATCACCATTTAGAAAGGCACTTTTTACATCCATTTGTTTAAGTTTGAAACCCTTATAACATGCAAAACTTAGCAAAATCCTAATGGCTTCTAACCTAGCAACTGGAGCAAATGTTTCATCAAAATCTATGCCTTCTATTTGGTTATATCCTTTTGCGACCAACCTAGCTTTGTTTCTAATTACATTACCTGATTCATCAAGTTTATTTTTGAACACCCATTTAGTTCTAACAATTGGATAGTCATTAGGCCTAGAAACTAATTTTCAAACTTTATTTCTCTCAAATTGATTAAGTTCATCTTCCATTGCTAAAATCCAACTTTCATCATTAAGAGCCATTTCAACAGAATCAGGTTCAATCTCAGAAATAAAACCACTGTGACAACAAAACGCACACAAATTTTTATCAAATGAAGAGCGAGTGCGTATACCTTCCGTAGGATCACCTATAACCAATTCAGGAGGATGATTGGATTTGAACTTCAATCTATCAGCATCAACAGTCCTACTTTCAACTTTCTCACTAGATGTCCCTTCTTCAATGCCTTCATGATCTACCCCATCGTCAACCGCCTTTTCAGCCGTCCTTTCCAGGTCAGATTCATCGAATTTCACATTGATTGATTCAACAATTGTTTTTGTTCGTTTGTTGTATATCCTGTAAGCCTTGCTCCTTGTTGAATAGCCCATGAAAATTCCCTCATCAGCCTTTGATTCGAATTTTCCAAGTTGATCACCTATGTTAAGAATGAAACAAGGACATCCAAATACACGAAAATAAGAAATGTTAGGTTTCCTTTCATGCCACAATTCATAAGACGTTTTGCCAAGTATTGGTCTAATCATTACTCTATTCATTACATAGCACAAAGTATTCACTGCCTCTGCCCAAAAGGTTAGAGGTAGTTTATACTCACTCAACATGGATCTAGCCAATTCTTGCAATGTACGATTTTTCCTTTCAACCACCCCATTTTGTTGAGGTGTTCGTGGAGCAGAAAATTCATGTTTTAAACCATTTTCTTCACAAAAGCTTTCAAAATCCAAATTTTCAAATTCGCCTCCATGATCACTTCTCAAAGTTTTAATTGAAACTCCTTTTTCATTTTGAACAAGTTTTGCAAATTTTGAAAAATAATCAAAAGATTCAGACTTTTTGGCTAAGAAATAAACTCATGTAAATCTAGAATAATCATCAACCAATACATAACAATAACGTTTTCCATTCAAGCTTGCAATTTCATTTGGTCCAAATAAGTCCATGTGAATTAATTCAAGGACTCTTGATGTGCTAACAATGTTTTTAGGGCGAAATGATGATCGACTAAGCTTGCCCAAGGAACATGCTTTACACACTTTATTATTTTTAAATTTCTGATGTGGTAACCCTCTGACTAATTCTTTTGTTTCAAGTTTTTCCAAGAGGCCCATGCTAGCATGTCCAAGTCTCATATGCCATAAGGATGCCTCTTCGTCAGTGGCTACCAAACATCTAGAAAGATTTAGATTATCAAAAGAAAGCGTGTAAACATTTCCTTTTCTTTTGCCCATAAAAACAATGTTATTAGAAGATTTATCAATGATTTTGCAAGTATCACTATCAAAAACCACATTTATACCTTTGTCACATAGTTGGCTAATAGAAATGAGATTGTGATGCAAATTATCAACGTATAAAACATTAGTCAAGGAAAAAGTACTGTTACCTACTTCACCTTTACCAATAATCTTACACTTGCTATTGTTTCCCATGATCACATTTCCACCTTTAAAATTCTCTAGGCTAAGGAACTTCGATCTGTCACCTGTCATATGTCTAGAACAACCTGAATCTAGAAACCATTCTTGTTGCTCCTTAGCCCACCAACAAACCTACATAGAGAGAGAGGAAGATGACCTAGAGAAACTCTTAGGTCCAATGATATTAGTGACTGAAGCATTGTGAATAAACAATCCCTTTGGAACCCAAACTTGTTTTGTCCTTTCATTCTTGTTCCAATAGACATGAAGTTTGTTTGTAGAATTCTTAGGAACCCAAACTTGTATAAATTTTGTGTTCTTGTTCCTATGACTATAATTTTCAGCACGATGTCCAATTATTCTACATCTAGCAAAGACACTCTTACCTTTTGCATTATCATCAACTTGTGTTTTCCCAAAACCTAGTCCTTTTCTGTTGTTAGCAAAAAGTTGATTTCCCAATAACATGTTGAATGATTTTTCTCCTCTTGAAAAGTTATTCAGAGTTTTCTCAAGATTTTGGACTTTGGTTTTTAGTGTTGTGTTTTCAGTCACAAGTGAGGTGCATCTATTTATAAAATCCTTTTTCCTAGTGTCAATGGTTTCCTTAAGACTCAAGTTTTCTTTTTCAAGATTCTCAAAGCTATTCTTAAGTTTTAATAATTCTGAATCTAAAATTTTGCATTTTTTACAGTCTAGGTTTTGAATATTTTCAAGTTCAGTTTCTAACCTAGTATTTTCATGGACAAGTTCTCTCCTATCAGATTTCAGTTTTTCAATTTTAGATTCAAGAGTATCAATTGTTTTAGTAAGATCATAACACATCAAAACAAGTTCTTTATAAGAATAGTCACTTACCTCACTAGATTCCTCCGAGCTTGCTTCTGAATCTGATTTTGCCATAAGACACAAATTAGCCTCCTCTGAGCTATTATTCGAAACTTCATCTCCTTCTTCATCATCCCAAGTCGCTGCAAAGGCCTTCTTCTTCTTTTTCTTTCCTTTGTTGTTTTTGAGAAGTGGGCATTTTTGTTTGAAGTGGCCAGGCTTCTTGCAGTTATAACAAGTCAATTCATTATCGGAATTGTCAGAATCTTTTGACCTATTACCACTTGTTTTCTTTTTGCATGGCCCGAATCTTGACCATTTTCTAAGATTATTGACAGCCATTGCAAGCTCTTCAATTGGATCTTCTTCTTCTTCTTCATCGCTCTCTTCTTTGCTCTTTAAGGCAATTGTCTTTTTCTTTGATTCGGAGTTGTTGCGTTCCTCCTTTGTTTTTAGCTCAAGCTCATATGTCATCAAGTTGCCGATCAACTCCTCCATGCTTAGTTTACTCAGATCTTTCGATTCTTGTATTGCCGTGACTTTTGCCTCAAAGTTCATCGGTAAGACTCGTAGCACCTTCCTCATAAGCTCTACCTCAGTGAATACCTTCCCAAGCACTCTAGCATTGTACACCAAAGTTGAAAAGCATCCAAACATGTCCTTTATGCTCTCGCCTTTGTCCATCACAAAGTTCTCGTATTCATTGCTGAATAGGGCTAGACGAGACTCCTTGACTTGAGAAGTTCCTTCATGTGTCACCTCCAAGGTATGCCAAATTTCCTGCGCAGTTTTACAATGAGAAATTCTATTATATTCATTCTTATCAAGAGCACAGATCAAAGCATTCATGGCTTTAGCATTTGTAGTTTTTAATTTCTTATCGTTAGCGTCCCACCTATCCTTAGGTTTAGGAATCTCAGTATCACCAACAGTTATAGTGGGAGATTTATAGCCAGTTTCAATAATGTTCCAAACATCATAATCAACAGAACTAAGATAAATACCCATCCTAACTTTCCAATAAGCATAATCATTCCCATTAAACATGGGTGGCCTAGCAATAGATTGCCCCTCAGAAAAAGCATTATTTGGTGGATTCATGACTCTAGAGTTAAAGAAAAATATCGGGCTTCGATACCACTTGTAGGATCTAGATTAACCCTAGGGGGGGTGAATAGGGTTATAGCAAGTTTTCTCGAATTTAAACAAACTGCAGAGAAGTAAATATGCTGAAAAGTAAATCACACACAAAAATTTACCCAGCTTCGGCAACCCCTGCCTACTGCTGCATTCCCAGATTACTATTAGAATTAAACAGTCTCTCACTTACAAACACTCTAACAGACTCGCAAACCCTGCTACCGCCTATAGAGTTTTGCAAACTCGCAAACCCTGCTTACTGAACTAATCCTAACTAGACAATCTGACACAACCTAAATTCTAGGTGGTGATTTACAAAGATTTGATTTGAAAAGTACAGACTTTTAAAAAAAACAAGAGCAAAAAGAAATAAAAACTTGAGTACTATTTCTTTTGCCCTTAAATAACACAACCCGACCCAAAACAAATTAAGAACACGGCCACTTCCCTTTTTTTTATTCTTTAACAAGGCCGGCCCTTTTTCTTTTTCCTTTGTTAATAAACCCGGTCTCCTCTTTGCTCTGGAAGATAAAATACGACGGCTCTCGTCTTTGTTCTTCCTCCGATCTGAAGATGAAAAATTAGGGCTTTGTATCTCGAAGCGTCTGATTCGATTTGATCGATTCTCTAGTTTGTTGCGTGTTGCCTTGCTCGATCAATTCTTCGTTGCTTACTGCTGCTTCGACGAGTTTGATTTTGCTTTGGTAAGAGTTTATGCTTTTGAGCTTTTTAATTTTCGTACTCGAACTCGATGATTAATTGCCGGTGATGATTGTGGGTTTATATAGGGTTCGATCCCCTATATTTTCGTTCGTACGAATTCGTTTGAATTCGTCAATACTTCTTTTCTTTGCCGTTCGATTTAGTTTGATTTTGATTGCTTGGTTGAGATGTTTTTTGACCTTTTCCTATGTGTATATTTTGCTTTTCTATTACTTGATAATCACGGCTTGGGTTTCTTGACTTGTTTCGATTCCTTGCTTCCCATGGTTCTAACTTTGTTCTGTTTCTTTGAATTGTTGACATCGGTCATGTAGTATTGCAGTATTGTTATATGTTGAAAACTTGGGTCTTACTCTTGACCATTGCCTTTGTTAACCATTCATGTGTGATGATATTATCTGGCTTTGAATTTCTGGCATGTCTGGCTTTGCTTTGCCTTGATTATTTTGAAACTGCTACTATAAAAATGTTCGACCTTGACTTCATTCATTTTTGATTTATATTATACTCGACTTTGCATTAGCTTTGAGACTTTTTGCATACAGTTGCATTTGTGAACACTGATTCATTGAAGTGCATTCCTTGACTTGTTGACATGTGCATGTCATTTGTGTCTTTAAACCTTTGTAATCAGTTTTGTTCTTGTTTGGTTTGTGGTTGATGAGCAGTGTTTCTGGTTTGCCATCTCTGTTGTACATGTATGCTCGGGTCTGGGTTTGCACAGTAACTGGTTGGTCTTGATTTCACTTCAGTTGCACTGCTATATGATGCTTGTATTCATTGTTTAGTCTTGGCCATTCACTTGTTAAGGCAGACTGTGCTTAATGTCTTGTCTCTGGCCATTCTTCACTTGTTTGTACTCATGTGTAGCTTAACTTGTTCCTTCGAGTTTGAGTTTGCATTGAGTCACTTGTGCAGTTTAAAACTGTTGTGTTGGTATTGCATTTGTGTTGTAGACATTGTCTGTATCGAACTTATATGCTTGATATGCTGTGGTCGAGTCTGATACCTTTGGTTTCACTTGTGTTGAATCCAACTTGCAGCTCGGATTTGACCTTGTGCTGAAAATTGTGACATTGTTTTATTGCACTTGAGTTGAACTCGACTTTTGGTTTGGATTTGACCTGTGCTCACCTGTCCCTGTTACTATATCATATATCAGTGTGCACGGCCTTGTGACATGTACAGTGATACACTGTGCATGTCACAAGTTGTTCGTGTATGATGAATTCAGAATTAAATGATGACGAACAACCCAAATAACCGAGGCACCAATAAAAACAAATTTATATTTTTGCAAATTCAAATTTGTTTATTTTTAGATTACTGCTGTAGTTGCTAATTATACAGGTACACAGGAGACAGGACAAAAACTGGAGCTGGACAATGTAGATAGATGCAGATGTGCAGACAGAGTGAAAAACTAAGTGTTGAGTGTTGTAGTGAGGAAAAAAATGTGAATGTGAAATGTATGAAACCGGTGTATGTATATAGAGAGAGCTGAAAACTTTGTACTGTATAAGTGTTGAAATAAAATATTATGTTGAATGAAAAATACTGATTGAATTATATAAATTCTGTGCAATAGTATTATTATTCAATATGAATATTTATTCCTATATGTGTATAGTACAATCTGCAAACCCATATATAAATTGATATATGTTTGTTATCATCAAACAAAAAATCACATCAAATAGTTCGGACCTCCCGTCCTATGTCCAGTCCCGAAGCTCCCTTTGGGAAATTCACTAACCAATTTCCCTCGCTTCGCCCGGAGGAATAGGCTTTTATACAAGAGTATTTCTTTGACAAGTGCGTGTTCTAAGTAACATTGATTTTGACTACAAGTACAGTTTCTTCCTATAATCTCCTTGAGTAATGTAAACATGTATGTGCTTAAGAATATAGAAGGGTTTAGATCAAAAATGAATATAATTTTGATTGTATACTTTGAAAGGAAGAAGTCAAAAGTAAGAACTGAGATTTAGAGATAGAGAAGATCAGTTAGATGAAAATAATATCAATCTTGTTCTACATATTTATAGTTGTAAAAGGTTGTGATAAATCATTGCTTCCATTTCTTTTTTGCTCTGGAGTTGCTTTTGTTCAGATATGAAAAGTATTGGAGAAGAGACATAGAAGCATCCTTTCAAATTTGACAGTTATGCCTTTTAAAAAAAAATCCCGAGTCTAATTTCAGACGTCTGGTAAGTTAGGTCAGACGCCTGACCTGGTATATTTTTAAAAAATCCAGAGACAAAACTCAGACGTTTGGTGTTCTGCATCCAAACATCCGACTGTAGCATTTTTATTATGTTTTTGAAGTTTTGTGCATATGTGTGTGTGTATATACTAAAGGAGATTTTACATAACTATTCTATGACCATATATATACATATTAATAACTTAATACTGGTACTTTGCCTCATGTCTTCGGAATTGTCTTCTTGCTTGTAGTGAACTATCCTTGCACAAAGATATTTGAAATATATATACGATTGTATAGTTGTTGTCATCAAAACTATAGAATGGAGGTTCTAACAATGTGAACTACTGCATAAAATACATACAAAATAACGTGGGTACAAAAGGAACTCTGTATCTAATTTTTTTATATCGTATATGTAAAATGAAAATAAACTGGAGTATAAATAAAAATATACAAAGGTCTTACTTATACTTATCAATAACATACTACAAATACTAATTACTTCCATGATGAAATGTTTAGGAGCATAAATAAAAAATTAATGAATTTTCTTTATAAGTTACTGTCAATTTTTTTCATTTTTAGTTTTTATCACATTTTCATTTTTAGTTTGTCTCACATTCTAAGGTCTGACTTAAGTTCATCAAAAATATAATAAAAATACTAGTTATCAATTTTATTCCCATGTTTTGACAATATAAGGATAAAATTGTAAAGCATAAATAATGATGAATGGTGTTATGTGCTTGTGGTGTTGCTGTTATGATAACTTGAACATTGTTTTCACTGTCTATGATTAATGATCATTACAATCTTGTACTTGCAAATGTAAAGTATGAGAGACATTAAAATTGGGATAGCATAACTACATAACTTATCATCATAATCTAATTTATTATAACAACCTAGGTACTTAAATTATACTATCATTTACAAGTTTTACATTCTTGACATAAAATCATACCCAAAAAAATATTGTGCAAACTAAACATTTTGCAGAATAAATATAGTGCTTGACATGTACATAAATAAGTATACATGCATATGCTTAAGTCATTTATTATACATATTAATATTTAAGTAGAAGTTAGATAAGCACTTGACTTTTGTGTCCTTCGACGGTCATGTAGGATGTTCCATATATGTCAAAACACACAAGTTGTGGAAATGTTAAGTATGGATGCATGAGGAACATCATCATGAGATATATCAGTTTGTAAATATGACATACTATGTGGTAAATATATAATTTAGTTTTTCTTTCTAATAATGTGCATATTATAGAGTAGTAGTTTAAACTTTAGTTTGCTTATTATTAAATTCGTTGTTGTTGGTATGAATTTTTTGCTGTGTTTTTATGTATTTTTATACTTATTATAGCATTAGTTAATTGTTTATTTTATGGACATAAATGAGTCCAAAGTAATTGATTAAAAGAGTGTATATATGCATCATCATATTTTGATTTTTCTACCAAACATTTGAATATTAGATCAATGGTGTTTCCCATGTATGTACTATTTGATTAGGTAAAATAATTAAAATAATATTTTCTTCTTTTGTTTTATCAAATTTCAATCTCATGATATTTCATATGACAAATCATATCACATAACATTATGATGCATACATGAATAACAACAAATCAAATAAAAATGTAAAATTCTTAACTATTGCAACAGTCTTTTGAGTCATAGGTACTCTTAAAAATTTAATCAATCGTGGTTTATTTGTTGTTTGATATAATAATAATAATGGTTTTTATATACACGAAAATGTAGAAAATTATTTTTTAATTTATTTTCTAATCTATGGACCATTTTAGTGCTTGGAAAAACGAGAAGAGGATGTAACCCTATAAGGAACTATAATAGTTGTTTGGTTACTACTGCATAAGAAGTTTACAAATTGAAATAGATTTGTGTATATATCTATAAAAGAAATATAAGTCACTCACAATCTTTGTTTTCTCTTCCCTATGCCATTAGAAGAATTTAGACTAAAATTACCATCGATCCTAAGTAGTTCAACCACTTATCCATTTCAATAAAGTAGTGAAACATATGGATTAAAGTTAACTTGACTATATTATTTAATATTACCGTACATATTTCTCTGACATGGTATATTATTTAAAGGTTCATACTCCAAACAAATGCAAGCGATAATACATCATCACATATTCATGAAACAAGATTGAGACAATAGAGATAAGTGAGAAGCAGCAGCAATACAGGGACATTATGCACAAAGATGACATAATTATATAGGAAAACAATCCTTAGAGCAACAAAAAAAGAGCAGATGAAAAACAACGTTCATAAGCAAAAAATCGAAGCAAGATACTGAAGAATGCTTTTGCTTTTTTTTAGAAATTTTTTTTATAAGAAGACTGGACAACAAAATACAAAAATGAACCGATGATGAAAAGACAAGTCGATTTATCACAAAACTACATCAAAATAAGTTTGGATTTGGAATAATTTCACATATAGTGCATTCTCTTTATAAAAGATTTTCAGTTTAGTCATATCAACAAGCACATTCAAATTAGTCGATGATGTGCAATGAAATGTAGTTGGTTTCAAGATAGAAGGTGCATTATTGCTAGGCTAGAATAAAGCTTTTGAAAGAAACTAAAACTAAAGGTTGGATAGGATCATAGTAACAATAAATCAAAATAGTGCCGAGAGCACGAAGACAACGTACAAAAGAAGGCTAGATGCAACAAAGGTGTAGGAACATATCGCAATAAACAAGAATGAACAATGAGTTATGAAATCAAGGATGGAGAACTAAAATATAGAAAGTACACAATAAGATTTGATAGAGAAAATGGTAAAGATTCACCTCAAAACTCAACAAAAACAAGGCTGGACAATATCAAACGAGGCACTGAGAGCAGTGCAGGCATGCACATTCAAAATATGAGTCAATTTAGTCAACTTTAAGTTTTCTTTTATCCTTATGTTCAGTCTTACGTAAAGTTGTATTTTAAAAGTGATAAATAACTTTTATATAACATACAAAAGAATCATTTCCCTTTCATGTGACCATTACTTTATCTTTAACCAAAATAATAACCTGTATATTTTCGTTTTTCCCATCGAATTACATACACAGGTTATAAGATATAAGATATAAAAATAATAACCTGTATATTTTTTGTTTTTCCCATAGAAATACATATTTTGTGGATATGACTAAAGTGTACTAAAACTTATAGAAGTTTTGATCACAAAAAATGAGTGGAAGCATCATTGCTTCTTCATATATTAAAGTGATCGCTTAAGGACATCAAAATCATATTAAATCAATATCATTTTTGAATCTTCCCAAGGTTGACATCGTATACTTTAATTTAGTTTATCTCTTCCTTACATAAATACATTTGTTGGTAATAATTAATAGAATTGTTCAGTAAAATTTGTAGAATTTGATGTTTAAGTTATTTAAGATTCAAAACATTAAATGAGAATTTTATCCAAAGGAGGAAAATGTTATTACCATATTGCATAGAGTTCTCAGAAACAAGTAAGTGTATATAACACCTAAATAACATTTGTAGCCAACTATTTGTATCGAAATTAATTATGTAAATTATTAGTGACAAAGTCAATTGATGTAACATATAATATCAGTAGATAATAAGCTATTACAACAAGGATGGCGTTAAGAAGAATAGAAAATGTGTGACTAAAAATAAGCTAACCTGTGAAATGAGGAAGTGTACCAAGTAATGGAGAAAATCCCATTAGTTGCGACTGTGTAGGCTCGGTGGATTGTGTAGTCACGGTGGCTTGTGAAAACATGCTGGACTGAGCAGGAATAGAGGGTGATGTAGGAACATTCGGTTGCGAAGAGACTGCAACATGTGTTGGATCGGTGGTTTGCATATGTGCATTAGACAATGTCGGTATACCAGAGGATTGCGTTAACTTTTCAAACACCCTATTGAACATAATAAATTCATCAATATTGATAATTACATAAACATCAACATTAATTGCATATTTCGGATTTATAGCTCTAAACATTGAGCAATTTCTTCTAATGGAAATTGAGTATGCATCGGCTGGGTTGATGGAGATGGAGTAGGAGTACATCCTTGATGGGACCTGGTTGAAGAAGAATGTAAGCCTCCATGTACCTTACTAACATCTAAATGAGGCGCTCCATACATTTTGCCTTTTGTAAGTCCCATTGACGAATCCACCCAATCTTGTGGATTAAAAACATCCATTGCTTCCTCGGACTCGGCCTTTTTCCTAAGATAAGTCTCCTATATATATGAAAATAATAATAATTGGTACTACGTAAATATTAACTATTTCAACTAAATAAAATAATTGCCATGGTCTTCACAGATTTGTTATCCACATATCTGCTACTCTTACATTTTTTTGGTATTTTTTAAGGAGTTTGATGGATCTTTAAGAACATGCCAATATCGAAATGCCTCATGGAATGTTGGTTCCTTTCCTGTTATAATTTTCTGCATTCAATTATACAGTTATTAGGAAATCATGATTATTGATCATAATATTGATAATGGTAAAATTTTAGAAGAGAGCGCATTATTTATGCATTTATATCATGCATAGGTCCATATATCACGTGCACTTGCGCTACTAATTACAGAGATTAATATATAACAGAAACATAATGTTCCCTTTAGAATAGTATTTCCAAGCTAGTCATTTCTTTAACTCGTATAGAGAAGATTAAGCTTAAATATCTTTATTTTAAATTTACCTATGTAAACTAATTAATTTCTATAGCACAACAAAAATAGAAGTTCCAAATTATAATCTCTTGTTATCATTTCAGCATAGAGCTAATCTTTTTGGTTATCATTATTCATCGTATAATGATAATTTAATCTGAAGCTGCAACAACTTAATCAACATATGTATATATATTTCTTTATATGTATATAAATTTAATATATTAATATATCTATATATTTAATACAATTAACTACCTTATACACTATTTTAATTATTGATTATATGTCTCTGACTATGTCAGTTTTTGCCAGAATCATCTTATCAAACAGTCAGTTCTTGTGATCATCCATCCAGACCACTCATTCACTTCAGTTTTCAACCAACAGCCAGTCATGACAAGATTTCAACCATTCATGCCCGACAATCATTCAGCCAACCATGTCTTGCCATCAGGCCTCGCATGAGCACTCCTGTCGCGCAATCAAGCCACTCATTCAGTTAGTGCCTACAATTCAATCAGCAACTTTCATGGCCACACCTTGCCTTTATGCAAAACTGCACGTTCCTACACCTTTATGACCTGAACTTAGCAGCTCACTCTCCTTATTCTGAACCCAACAAATGTTAACAACCTAAACCCCACATGCTCAGCTACTCAAGCTACTTCAAGATCCACTCCTCTTGCATCTTCCCTTCTCATCATGCTACACCACCTTTCATATCTGAATTTAGCTGCTCACTCAACTTCCTAAACGCAACATATGTCAACAACATGGCTCCATAGTTATATATGCTGGCTATCACAACATTTGTCTTTCATGTACTTGAACCAGTTCTCATACTTGGCACCAGTCCTCCTATACAACAAATGAGTTTCTATGTTGTGACACAAGCTGAATTATGCACTTAAACCGGCAGTTTGAAGCATTCTCACCCCAAGCTTCTCTTTGTTTCAGCGCAACTTTAACCACTATTCGAAATAGCCCAATGCATCCGCATATCAACCAAGCATATCAGCTCACTATGTAATTGGTGGTCTATTAATTATTTTTCACTTGTGTGCATAGATACTAAGTATATATTATAGTATATATCCTAGCTTTCTACTTTTTGGATCATCTAAAAGATGATCACACATATTGTTGCAATCATCAAGGATTTGTATGTGCTCCACTCTTTTATCAAAAAAAACATAATCAACATAGGTAATTTTGGCTTAAATTTGACTCAAGACAGAAACCAAAAATGCATAAGTAAAAGGCATAAATTTATTTTATATGTATATGCCGAAAGAGAGTAAAAAAAGGTACCACCTGATTATTTCTATATACTTCTTATAATATTAATGTGGAGATTGTCTTTAATGAAGTGGAGAGAGACCTTACTAAAGTGGACATCGAACTTGTTTTGCTAGTAGATGACACAATTATTTATTTATTTATTTATTGTATCAAATCATATACAAGTATTATATTTTCGTTGCTTCCATGATTTTTTTCATTTAATTATCTTAATTTTATAGAATATCTGATGGTTTTAAAAATGATCAAATAAAATTTTCAGTATTTACCATTAATGCTAAAGTGTAACGACCCAGAATTTGACCACTCTTAAAAAATGACATTTAAGATGATTTTAAATATAAAATATGTAACGTTATATGATTGAAACAATATTAGATAGGATTTTGAAAGATAAGTATATACAAAAATAGTAACATTTGCCTATATCGACAAAAGTGACAAAATGTTGATTTCAGAAAAGTAAGTTTCAATGGTTAAATAAATTATTTTAATTTATTTATGAGTGTTTATATTTTTAAATAACATTATACAAATTTATTTTTAAATTTGGTTTACATAAATAAATAGTTTAACGAAAACATCAAAATGTGACCGTAAAATATTTTGTCAAAAATCAACGTTTTGTCGATTGAAAAGTTGTCGCAACGTTGTCGCACCTTTATTTTCTTATATATGAATATATATTTAAATAGTATAGGTATTAATTAAGTCACTAATCAAGTTTACTTTTACTAAATATACTTATAAAATTCTAGAATTATATTAAGAAAAAGTAAGCACAAAATTCCAGAACATGTCAAATCAAATCAAACATAATTATTAATTTACTTTTCTTACTCTTTAAGTGAAAGTGACATAAAGCATGATTTAAAATGGTGATGGTAAGTGTTACTTTGCTTAAAATGTAAGTAAGGGTATTTTGGTCATTTTACATAATAATATTTTATTCCAAGTTTTTTCCTATAAATAGCCATGCATACCTTTTCCATTTTCGCACAAACTGTACTCTTCTCTTCTTCTTCTTCCTTAGAGCTTTAAAGGCTTCTTCTCTTCCATTTTCTTACTAACTTTTTCAAAACTATAGCAAACAAAGTCAAAACTCCACCAAACTTTTCCAAAGGCCTTAGAATATCACCAAAACATGGTTTAGAATCTAGAAAGTTGAAGAATGATGGAGGATGGTGGAGAACCTGTTGTGGCCGAGCCTTATGGATGTTTGGAGGTGGTGGCCGAGCACTTTGAAGCATGGTGGAAGGGTTTAAGTGATGGTTTGGTGAAGTTAAAATGATTTAGTGAAGTGTTGTTGCATATGAATGTTGGTAGGAAGAATTGGTTAAGTTAAAGGTGAGTACTCAAAATCTTAGTTTATTTAAATAAAAATTTTTAAGTTGATAATATACATATTAAATTAGAAATTAATATATTGAATATTGGTTGATAACTTGGTTGATATTATGGTTGTGAAATGGTTGATGACTTGGTTTGATAAATGATAAGAGAAATGGTTAGTAATTAATCATATTTAATTTAATGGAAATTCAATCAATAATAATATGTGTATGGAGTGATTTGGTCTCTAAATGATTCTAAAAATAAAGTTGAAAATGATATTATAATAATATAATATTATAATATGAAATGAAATGAAAAATGAGTTTGAAATATTAAAATATGGTTTAAAATGATTTAGAAATGTTTCATAAACATTTAAAAGTGTTTCCATGAAATTTGAAAAGAAATTGAAAAACAAGTCAAAAATAGGCGCGTTGCGTAACGGTAGTTCGCAATTTCGCACCGTAAAAGTTAAATAAGTATACAAATTGGAATATAGCTCGAAATCCTTCAAGATAAGAATTTTCTGGACTATTATATCCATAGTTTTCCAACAAAGAAAGAAAATCAAGATTTCATTAAGTAGATTTTGAAATATGTCCAAAATAATTTTCTAAAAACATCGCGGTTTTGCCGTTCGGAATTCAAAAAAGGATTTCTTTATAAATGATATTTTTAAATGTTTTAAAAATATAGAATAAATTCTAAAAATATTTTAAAATCTTTTAAAAGAGATTTATGTTGAAAAGATGGATTTCTAAATGATATAAAAGTCATTTTGAAGAATAGCTTTTAAAAGATTATTTGCAACACTTTTCGCAACGCTTTTCGCAGCAGTTTTAAATAACTTTTGAAATGTAGTTTTAAACTTAACAATTCTTTCCTAAATCTTTTGTGAATGATTTTTAAAAAATAAATAAGTAATTTAAAGATGATTTGGAAATTTTAATAAGAGTTTTAATAAATGGTTAAGAGGAATTGTTTAGAATACTTAAACAATAATTAAAGAATATTGAATATAATAACAAACTGAGTATGCAGAAACAACTAACACATTCGTCCCGCTTGTGCGATCTAAACGGTAAAACAAAGTGTATAACTAATGTTAGGAATAGAGCAACCAATGCCCTGAACTTACCTGGCCCTCATTTTATCTTTTAGACGAGGGGTGGAACAGATCGAAAGGAAAGTCCGAATGCTCTAAAAGATCATATTTAAGTTTTTCCAAGATAAAATGAAATAAATTTTAGAATATTAATTAACTAATTAAAATCTTTTTTATCGATGATCAGTACGAAAAAACCAGGATCATATTTGGGTGATTCCTATCCAAAAACCTCTTCAAACTAATTTTCGAAATAAAACATATTGAAGACAAAGATCTTCATGATGTAGGACTACTTGCCACTAGTCCATGGATGTGAAATTTACCATATCTAAGGTGGCAGTAGTGCTTTGTTATGAAAATCTTCGATTTGCAAGATTATGATTTGAAATTAAGAAAGAAATTTTTGATTAAGATTTAATGAATGATTTGGGAATATTTTTTCTAAGTTAAAAGTTATGACTTGAATATAAGAAATCTTTGATTAAGGTGTAATGAATGATTTGGAAAGGTTTTCCTAATTAAAAGAGAAAATGATTGGAATTCTCCAAGATCTAAATTGGTTTAATAAATCAAATGATTAAATAAACGAGGCTTAATAATTCCATATACTCTTAAAAAGAAAATGGAATAAATTGAAAAGAATATATCTCTAAAAGAAATTTGATTAAATGGAAAGATAAAGTAATTGATTGATGATTGATAATTACATATGAAATTAACAATTTTAATCGATAATTGGCTTCGAAGGAACCGGGGTCGAATTTGGGCGATTCCTATTCGAAAGCCACTTTGAACCAAGGTATATGTTCAGAAATAAAGACATGTTGAAGATGATGTTTATTGAAGACCGGGGATCTTCAGAATGTAGGGATTGCCGTCACGAGTCCCAGAGGTTTACCCCATATTTTATTTGGCAGTGGTATCTGCAGTCTGAAATCTCCATTGTATTGAAGACCAAAGATCTTCATTTGCGGAATGACTGCTTGTTGACATTCTCTGGGTAGCTCCCAATATAGAGATATTTATAGCAGTGGTCCTATCGTGTTTTGAAATCTTCGGATTACAAGGATTAATCGCTATTGATCCTAGGGGTGATTCCCATAAAGGATGTGGTAGGAGAAGTGCCTTTAGTTTCGTTCAATCCCAGAGAAAACTTGTATGGACGAATGTCTGACATTGCATTTCTGAGACACAACGTTTGACTTTTACAAATGTACATATGCTTGATGGTGGAGAAGGCAACTTCTCTTAGCTTAACACCATTCTCTGAGACATCGGGCCATTACATTTGGTATCAGAGCTGAAGGTTAAGCGAGAACCTTGGCTTTGGTGGGGTAAAGACTCATCAGAGATAGGGTTAGTAATACCCTAAGATGAGTGACTCATTAGAGATAGGGTTACTAACACCCAAGAATGAGTTTTAGTGTATTATATATGAATGCATATTTGTTAATGACTAATAAATTTTTTGTGTTGATTTATCTGTTGAGTGATTTATGGATTCTGATCGATGCGCCCGATTACCGTTATCGATGAGGGTTCCTAAACATTTAAACAAGGCACACCGATACATTGATTTTGAAAAAATTGGTAAATGAAATAATTTTACTTGGGATTATATTTTGAATATAAAGTATATATTTTGAAAAGTTATATAGTTATAAATCAGGATTAGTGAAATTTAAATATGGACATCTTGTGATTAGAATTTCACAGTTTGACTATAAGATGTTTCATAAAGATGATTGATAAGTAAGAAATCTGATAAGATAATTAAGATTTTTAATACTTATTCCAAAATAATAAATTAAGAAATGATAATATTAAGTTACTATCATAAATTGATTAATTGTTTGATTTAAAAATTTAAGTACAAATACCTTGTGAATTAAGTTTCACGATTTGACTATAAGGTGTTTTATAATAAGATTTGTTTAAGGAATGAACATATAAGATAAAAATGTATTTAAATAATAGAAAATGATTGTGTAAAAATATAAATATAAAAGGAATAAGAATTTAAATTCGAGTAAAATAATTGTGGAAATTTAAATGAAGTTAATTAATATAAGATAAATTTTTAAAAGGAATTCATAAAATAGGTTTTATAAAGTAATCTCTAAAGGATTTTGAAAATGGTATTATTTCTAAAAAAAGGTATTTTATGATAACTGATTCGGTTGGCTCGAAAATCAACTAAAAATAGGAAAGGGATGTGTTTGGATGGTAAACATTTCTCTTAAGTATTACTCTTCTTGTTAAGAGGATATATGATACTATTGGTAGTACCCAGTTCCTTGGCATTATTTTAGAGTTGCTCGATCTATATAATTTTCTTAAGTTAAAAAGAAAATGTGAACCATTAATTGATAAATTGATTAATATAAAGAAGCAGCTTTATAAAAGTGTTTAAACCAAAGATAAATTGGGATCGCTAATTAATAAAATAAAGAGAAATTTCTGACGATTTTGGACAGTCGAAAATTTCCGAATCATACTAACTTAGAGCTAAGAAATTAATGAAAAGTTTTGATAAAAGTTTAGGAAATATTTTGAGTAAATGAAATTAGATAATTATAATTTATAAATTTGATTTATAGATAAAAAGGATTTAAAAGCTGAGGATTTAAATACGGGTGGTTTTAAAATTTGTTTTTCAAAGCTAGAAAATTAATAATAGTATTAAATAAAAAATAAGTTTTATAACTTATGAATTTGAGATAATAGTAAATTACAACAAATTTTAAATTTGTTAAACAAACAGATTTAAGTAAAATCAATTTGAAATTTAGGATTTGATATATAGATACTCTGAGGATGTAAAGGTATATCATATAAATATGGATTTAAGTCATAAACTATTTATACACTTAAGTAAAATAATGACTCTTTAAAAAGGTAATTATAACTTGGAAAATGTTTTATTAATTAAGGATTTGGACTTAAGTCTTTAAAAGTGATTGATTTTCATAAATTGTAAGATGTAATAAACTTAAGTAACAGTTTTATGAAATGATTAATAAATAATATTAGTACTAAAGAAAATATACTAAGTAAAAATGATTGTTAATAAGGGGAAAAAAAGAATTTGGTATAGTTCAGAAGAAAAAAAAGAGTGTAAGAAAATGATATTATAATATTATACCGGTCCCAAAAGAAGAATTGAAGATTAAGCGAGAACCTTGGCTTTGGTGGGGTATAGACTCATCAGAGATAGGGTTAGTAATACCCTAGGATGAGTGACTCATTAGAGATAGGGTTAGTAACACCCTAGAATGAGTTTGAGTGTATTATATACGAGTGTGCATTTGTTAATGACTAATAAATTGTTTTGTGTTGATTTATCTGTTAAGTGATTTATGGATTCTGATCGATGCACCCGATAACCGTTATCGATGAGGGTTCCTAAACATTTAAACAAGGCAAACCGGCACACTGATTTTGAAAAATTGGTAAATGAAATATTTTTACCTAGGATTATATTTTGAATATAAAGTAGATATTTTGAAAAGTTGTATAGTTAGAAATCAGGATTAATGAAATTTAAATATGAATCCCTTATGATTAGAATTTCATAGTTTGACTATAAGATGTTTCATAAAGATGATTGATAAGTAAGAAATCTGATAAGATAATTAAGATCTTTAATACATATTCCAAAATAATAAATTAAGAAATGATAATGTTAAGTTACTATCATAAACTGATCAATTGTTTGATTTAAAAGTTTAAGTACAAATACCTTGTGAATTAAGTTTCACGATTTTACTATAAGGTGTTTGATAATAAGATTTATTTAAGGAATGGGCATATAAGATAAAAATGATATAAGATAAATAATAGAAAATGATTATGTAAAAGGAAACAAAAAAATATAAAAGGAATGGAGATTTAAATTCGAGTAATTTAAAAAAACTTTGGTAATTTAAATGAAGTTAATTAATTTAAGATAAATTTATAAAAGGAATTTATAAAATAGGTTTTATAAACAAAAGTAATCTCTAAAGGATTTTGAAAATGGTATTATTTCAAATAAAAAGAGGTATTTTATGATAAGTAGTTTGAATGGCTCGAAAATAAACTAAAAATGGGCAGGAGATATGTTCGGATGGTAAATACTTCTCTTAAGTATTACTCTTCTTGTTAAGAGGATATATGATACTATTGGTAGTACCAGTTCCTTGGTATTATTTTGGAGTTACTCAATCTATATAATTTCCTTAAGTTATAGAGATAATGTGAATCATTAATTGATAAATTGATTAGTAATATTTATAAAAGTGTTTAAACCAAAGATAAATTTGGAATCGCTAATTGATAAGATAAAGTGGGATTCTCGACGATTTTGGACAGTCGAAAATTTCTAAATCACACTAACTCAGAGCTAAGGAATTTATGAAAACTTTTGGTAAAAGATAAATAATTGTGAAATGTTTTGAGTAAATGAAATTGGATAAGTATAATTTGTATATGTGATTATAAATAAAAAGGATTTAAAAGTGAGGAATTTATAATATCATTAAATCAGAAATAAATTTTATAATTATGAATTTGAAAAGATAGTAACCTACAACAAATTTTAAATCTGTAATTCACCCGGATATAAAACCAATTGGGAATTTGGGATGTGTATATATACTGTTAGGATGTAAAAGAGTATTACACAAAAATAGATTTAAGTCATGAACTATTTATACACTTAAGTAAATTCATGACTCTTTAAAATGTAATTATAACCTAAAAAATGTTTTATTAATGAATTCTAACATTAATTAAGAATTTGGACTTAAGTTTTTAAAAGTGATGGATTTACATAGTTGTGTTCATAAGATATAATAAACTTAAGTGATAGATTTACGAAATGATTCATAAACAATATTAGTATTAAAGAAAATATACTAAAAAAATGAATGTGAAAAATAAAGGATGTGAATAAAGAGAATTTGGTATAACTGAGAAAAACCAATAGGAATAAATACGTAATTTATACGTAAATCATTTCGTCGCACAAATTTTGATATAATACCCGAGTATGGAACTTTGAGGTGTTTACACCAATCCGGAAAAGGATTTATCACTCGATTTCTTGATGGCGAGCATAGATGATGGTTTTTGGTTAATTACTTGAGTTTTCTATTATAGTTGAGAGCTATGCAAGGAAAGCAAGTGTATCTGATCTAGAAGCTTGACCAGAGTCTGCATTAGAGGATCGGGGGATCGATACTAGTTCGGAAATAAAGTTGTGGATTCGAATAGAAGATCAAATAAAATACTTTATACAGATGATTTGGGTACATCTTATGGGTTTAAGTTCGTGAAATAATAGGTAAAATATTATGGGTTTAGGTTCAGGGTAATTTCGGGGACGAAATTATTTTAAGTATGGTAAATGTAACAACCCGTAATTTTACCACTTTGAAAATGAAATATTTAATTTATTTAAATATTCAAATGTAGAACTTTCAAACTTAAAAAATTATGTTTTATATGATAAATAAGAAGGGTAAACTTATTTTTAATATTGAATAAAGGTTTTGGATTTCCATTGTATGACAAAGGTCAGATTCCGATAAAGTAGGATAAATATTCAAGAAATTTGTTTTAAAGGATAAATAATTATTTTTTAAATATATATAATCCATATCAAACTCATTTGACAATAATAGTAATTTATAATGGTTCGATAAATATATAAAACTTGTTTTATAAAAGTTGACAAATGTCGTCGCATATCGATAAATCGATGTCGTATTTTTACAAATAGATTTGGATATTGTTTTATATTATTTTATAAGTCAAATATACTTTATTTAAAAATAATAATAAATTTATTTTGATGTTTGGTTTACATGAATAAATAGTTTAACAAAAACATCAAAATGTGACCGGAAAACGTTTTGTCGAAAATCAACGTTTTGTTCAAAATAAGTTGCCGCAACGTTGTCGCACATTTGTTAACATGTTTTAACATATATATTACACATTTTAATAACTAAATATGTTTACTTTTACTAAATATAATTAGAAAACTTCTAGAAGTCATTAATAAAAATAAGTAAAAATTAACAAAAGTAAGAAAAAGTAAACATCAAATCAATATCACATCAAAAACCAACATAATAATTATTTTATTTAGCTTAGTTCTTAAGGGATTAAGACATAAAGTAAGAAGTGAAAAGATTATATTAAGTGTTGAAAAAGTGAAGGTTGATTTACGTTGAAGTAAGGTTAGTTTGGTAATTTGGCAAGAGGTTATTTTGATAAATTTACCACTTCTTTCTTTTTCTATAAATACCCACACCCTTCTTCACTTTCATTCACACTACTACTTCTTCTTTTCTCAAGCTTCTTCACCCTCTTCCTCTCCACTTTAATGGTTTCCAAGCCATAGAAAAAAATTAGAAAGATATAATGTCAAAATATTTGCAAAATATTCAAAAGAAATCAATGTTCATTCTCTTCAAATTAAACTCATGTTTTCTCCATATTTTATCTCTTCTTCTCTCGGCCATAACTTCTTCAAAAAAGAACAAAAATATAAAATTATTTTTTCAAATCATGTATTTTTCTAGTGGTTACAACTTTCGTGTTGACCACTTTGTCTTATTCTAAACTTAACTATGTGAAAAATCCAATTATTTCCAGTGCATTCTTTGGTCCAGTTTTTGAGACAGAAAATAGCCCTTTTTTTTATCATAACTTAATCATAGCTGATCCAAATTAAGAAATTTTTTTATTTAAAATCATGTATTTTTTCAGTGGCTGCAACTTTCATGTTTACCACTTTGTCTCATTATAAAAAGAACTATGTCAAAAATCCACTTATTTCCAGTGCATTCTCTGGTCCAGTTTTTGAGACAGAGAATAGTCTATTTGGATTTGATCATAACTTGATCAAAATTGATCCAAATTAAGAATTTATTTTTCAAATCTTATGAAAGTCCATTGGCTACAAGTTTTATGTTGATCACTTATTCCAGTTTTGAGGTTTTCTATACCTAAAACTTAATTCTTTGAAGTACATTTTAGGGCTTCATTTTTGTCAATCCGACAATACCTCTTCTTCATTCTATCATATCCCCCTCAAAACAACTCGGATTCAAATGATTATTTTATTTAAAATTCAAGAGAAAAGAATTTTCAGCAACTTTTCTAAATTTTGAGATTTATAGGGCCTAAAACCAGATACAAGATAACCTATTTTTCGGATCTAAATCTTGAGAATTCAAGTTCAAAGCTCTACCGCTTTATCTCTATACTTTCGGCCAACCTCCATCTCAAGACTTTACCAAGCATTTGGAAGGAAGAGAATGTTGTTTGCTAGTGTTTAAAATGAGTATGGATTAATTAGTGAAGTGTTAGTTGATTAGAATGTTGGTAAGAAGTTAATCGCTTTGGTTTATGGTGAGAAACTCTATTTAATATCTATATCTATATATATTCATGTTTGATGATATGATATGATTGCTATGGATGCTTATATATGCTTTGATCATCAAGTATTGGTTGTTTGATATGATTGTTAAATTGTTTTATCAAGTCACGTTAATACACGTCGATAAGTACAAAGGAAATAACTTTCCTTTTGAAAATGAAATGGTGTATATGGAATGCTTAAACCTTTTGGAAATAGTTATAAAATGAGTTAGAAATGCTTTATAGACATTTAAATATGTTTAAAGAAATAAATAAAGAGAAACAAGATTTCATCTTGTAAATTTTAAAATATGTTCAAAACAATTTTCTAGAAAAATCGCGCTTTTGCAGTAAAGTGACCAAAGTTTAAAATTGATATTTTAAATGTTTTTAAAATATGAAATAAATTCTAAAAATATTTTAAAATGTTTTAAAAGAGATTTAAGTTGAGAAGATGGATTTCTTAATGATATAAATGTCATTTTGAAGAATATAGCTTTTAAAACACTAGTTCCAACACTTTTCGCAACGCTTTTCGCAGCAGTTTTAAATAACTTTTGAAATGTAGTTTTAAATTTAACAATTCTTTCCTAAATCTTTTGTGAATGGTTTTAAAAGAATAATTAAGAAATTTAAAGATGATTTGGAAGTTTTAATAAGAGTTTGAATAAATGGTTAAGAGGAATTGTTTATAACACTTAAACAATAATTGAAGAATATTGAATATAATAACAAATTGAGTATGTGGAAACGACTAGTACATTTGTCCCGCCTGTGAGAGCTAAACGGTAAAATAATGTGTGTAACTAAGGTTAAGAATGGAGCAACCAGTTCCCTGAACTTACTCGGCCTTCGCTTAATCTTTTAGACAAGGGGTGGAACATATCGAATGGAAAGTCCGGATGCTCGAAAAGATCATATTTAAGTTTTTCCCAGATAAAAGAAAAGAAACAAATTATTTGAATGTTAATTAACCACTTAACATCTTTTAATCGATGATTGGTACGAAGGAATCGGGATCAGATTTGGGTGATTCCTATTCGAAAAACTGGGATCAGATTTGGGTGATTCTTATCCGAAAACCCGGGATCGGATTTGGATGATTCCTATCCGAAAACCCCTTCAAACTAATTTTCGAAATAAAACGTATTGCAGACAAAGATCATTGAAAACAAAGATCTTCATGATGTAGGATTACTTGCCACTAGCCCTCGAGGTGAAATTTACCATATTTAGGGTGGTAGTAGTACTCTGTTATGAAAATCTTCAATTTGCAAGAATATGATTTGAAGTTAAGAAAGAAATCTTTGATTTAGATTTAATGAATGATTTGGGAATATTTTCCCTAAGTTAAAATTTATAACTTGAATATAAGAAATCTTTGATTAAGATTTAATGAATGATTTGGAAATGTTTTCCTAAGTAAAAGATGAACTGATTTGGAATTATTCCAAGATAAAAAGAAAGGTAAATAAACCAAATAAGTTGATAAACGAGGCTTAATGATTCCATATGCTCATGAAAGGAAAATGAAATAATTTGAAAAGAATATATCTAAGAAAGATATTTGATTAAATGGAAAGATAAAGTAATTGATTGATGATAGATAATCATATATGAACTTAATATCTTTTAATTGATGATTGGTTTTGAAGGAACCGTGGTCGGATTCGGGTGATTCCTATCCGAAAACCACTTCGAACCAATTTATGTGTTCGAAGAATGAAGTTGTTTGAAAACAGAGATATTGGGACTAATAATAATGAAGGACTACTTGTTGAGTAATTGGGGATAAACTCCGGATTTACTTATTGTAGCAGTGGTCTCTTTGTTATGAAAAACCTCGGAAACACAAGGACTTCTCACCTAGTAATGGCCAAGGAAAGTACCTTCGGTTTCGTTCTGTCCTAGAACGAACTTGTATGGATGAATGTCTAACCTTGCATTCTAAATTGCATTGAGTGATCTCTATAAATGTATATCTACAAGGTGGCGGAGAGGGAAACTTCTCTTAGCTTAACACCTTTCTCTGATACATACGAGCTCAGAGGTTATATGTTTGTAGAAATCAGTCATGTGATTATGGAATAACAATGTGGCATTCAAAGTGAAAGAAGATGTGCTATGTGAAAAGGTAATCGTTGTCTCAAGCCTCATCAATTGGAAATGACCGAAACAGGGTAGATGCAGCAAGGCTAAGTGGTCATTCCCATCAGGGTATGATCATCCCCTTCTAGATATATTTCTTCCTACTATGACGTTCGGAATGTAAATTAATGTGGTTTGTATGCTAGAGCGCGCTCGAATAAAGGTCGGTAATGACCGGGGGATGACATATTCGGTACTATCTAGTTATAGAGGTAGGCTGGCCTTGAGTTGGTATATGAGCTTTGTGATGGTTCCTTGGGACCTCCATCTAGAGGTGTACCCATCGGAAGGTAGTCCGTTCACCTGGTCATTTGTATGGAAATCCATTCTCTAATAAGAACTTACGGTTTTGTTTGTAGAGCCTAGTATGCTGGAATTTAATAATGGTAAAAATTTCGGCTAAGATTAATAAGTTTATTTGCAAATGTTTTCAAAAAATATCATTAGAAATAATATCAAATGTTTTGATATATAAAAGTGTTTTAGTTATCATAAGGTAAAAACCCGTCCATGTTTATGTGTGGGCGTGGTCTTATGAGATACTCTTTCTTTTTAAAGGATTTTATTCCCAAGGCTGATATATGACACTGTCATTTATTATTGAGTTTTTCTCATTCTAGTTTATCAAGCCTGATCCGGGTATTTTCAATACTCGGGTCAAATCCGAGTAGTTTCAAGTTTAGTTGAAGGCGGTTGAAGTTTCTAGAGGAGAGCTGGAGATATTCATCTACGTATGGACGTATTCTATTATCCGTTGTTGTGTTTGACGTTTGTCAACATTTGTAAGGACAGATGTTTATAATTGTCCAAGCTAAATTTAGGTTAGACTATGATATATGTATTTTAAAAGTTTTCCGTTGAAAAGATATTGTTTAATATTATATGTTATTCCATTTGAGTGAGATTCTGTTCTGTCTTATTTTTCTTTATTACCCTTGATAATCCATTCTTTCGTGAAATTTGGGTTAGACATGTGTGGTTTATTGTCGACTCAAAGGGTACAGAATTGTGGGTCGTCACATTTATCAACAAGAATGGACTTCGAGTTCAACAATATATGAGTGCCCATAATTATAAAATTTATTTCTGATTTAATGCTATTATAAATTCCTCACTTTTAAATCCTTTTTATTTATAATCACATTTATAAATTATACTTATACAATTTCATTTACTCAAAACATTTCACAGTTGTTTATCTTTTACCAAAAGTTTTCATAAATTCCTTAGCTCTGAGTTAGGTGTGATTCAAAAAATTTCGACTGTCCAATTTGGTCGAGAATCCCGCTTTATCTTATCAATTAGCGATTCCAATTTTATCTTTGGTTTAAACACTTTTATAAATATTACTAAGCAATTTATCAATTAGCGATTCACATTATCTCTATAACTTAAGAAAATTATATAGATCGAGTAACTCCAAAATAATACCAAGGAACTGGGTACTACCAATAGTATGATATATCCTCTTAACAAGAAGAGTAATACTTAAGAAATGTTTACCATCTGAATACATCTCCTGCCTATCTTTAGTTTATTTTTGAGCCATTCGAACTAGTTATCATAAAATACCTCTTTTTATTTGAAATAATACCATTTTCAAAATCCTTTAGAGATTACTTTTGTTTATAAAACCTATTTTATAAATTATTTTTATAAATTTATCTTATATTAATTAACTTCATTTAAATTACCACAATTCTTTTAAATTACTCGAATTTAAATCTTCATTCCTTTTATATTTTTTGTTTCCATTTACATAATAATTTTCTATTATTTATCTTATATGCCCATTCCTTAAATAAATCTTATTATCAAACATCTTATAGTCAAATCGTGAAACTTAATTCACAAGGTATTTGTACTTAAACTTTTAATTCAAACAATTGATTTATTTATGATAGTAACTTAACATTATCATTTCTTAATTTATTATTTTGGTATAAGTATTAAAGATCTTAATTACCTTATCAGATTTCTTACTTTTCGATTATCTTTATGAAACATCTTATAGTCAAACTGTGAAATTCTAATCACAAGATGTTCATATTTAAATTTCACTAATCCTGATTTCTAACTATACAACTTTTCAAAATATATACTTCATATTCAAAATATAATCCTTGGTAAAATTATTTCATTTACCAATTTTTCAAAATCAGTGTGTCGGTTTTCCTTGTTTAAATGTTTAGGAACCCTCATCGATAACGGTGATTGGGCACATCGATTAGAATCCTTAAATCACTCAACAGATAAATCAACACAAAACAATTTATTAGTCATTAACAAATACACACTTATATATAATACACTCAAACTAATTCTAGGGTGTTACTAACCCTATCTCTAATGAGTTACTCATTCTAGGGTATTACTAACCCTATCTCTGATGAGTCTTTACCCCACCAAAACCAAGGTTCTCGCTTAACCAAATGTGACGACCCATAATTCCGTACCCTTTGAGCCGACAATAAACCACACATGTCTGATCCAAATTGCACAGAAGAATAGATTATCAAGGGTAATAAAGAAAAATAGACAGAACAGAGTCTCACACGAGTGGTATAACATATAATATTGAAAAATATCTTTACAGTGGAATTTTTTAAAAATACAAATATCAGAGTCTAACCCAATTCAGCTTGGACAGTTATAAACATCTGTCCTTACAAATGCTAACAAACATCAAACACAGCAACAGATAATATAATACGTCCATACGTAGATGAATATCTCCAGCTCTCCTCTGGAACTCAAATCGTCTTCAACTAAACCTAAAACTACTCGGATATGACCCGAGTATTGAAAATACCTGGATCAGGCTTGATAAACCGACATGAGAAAACTCAATAATAAATGACAATGTCATATATCAGTTTTTAAATGAAATCCTTCTAAAAAGAAAGAGTATCTCATAAGTCCACGCCCGCACATAAACATGGACGAGTTTCTATCTTATGATAACCAAATTGCTTTTATATATCAAAACCTTTGATATTATTTCTAATGACATTTCTTTGAAAACATTTGCAAATAAACTTATTAATCTTAGCCGAAATTGTTACCATTATTAAATTCCAACATACTAAGTTCTACAAACAAAACCGCAAGTTCTTATTGGAGAATGGGTTCCCATACAAATGACCAGGTGAAGGAACTACCTTCCTATGGGTACACCTCTAGGTGGATGTCCTGAGGATCCATCACAAAGATCCTCTACCAACACAAGACCGAATATGTCATCCCCCGGTCGTTACCGAGCGCGCTCTAGCATACAAACCACATTAATTTACATCCCAAACGTCATAGCGAGAAGAAATATATCTAGAAGGGGATGATCATACCCTGATGGGAATGACCTACTTAGCCTTGCTGCATCTACCTTATTTTCGGTCATTTCCGGTTGATGAGGCTTGAGGCAACGATTACCTTTTCACATAGCATAAATTCTTTCACTTTGAATGCCACATTGCCATTCCATAATCACTTGACTGATTTCTACAAACATATAACATCTGAGCTCATATGTCTTAGAGAAAGGTGTTAAGCTAAGAGAAGTTTACTTCTCCGCCACCTTGTAGACATATGTTTCATATAGATTACTCAATGCAATTTTAGAATGCTATGTCAGACATTCGTCCATACAAGTTCATTCTGGGACTGAACGAAACCGAAGGTACTTTCCTCGGCCATTACTAAGCGAGAAGTCCTTGTGTTTTTGAGGTTTTTCATAACAAAGAGACCACTGCTACAATAAGTAAATCGGAAGTTTATCCCCAATTAATCAACAAGTAGTCCTTTGTTATTATTCGTCTCAATATCTCCATCTTCAAATAGCTTTATTCTTCGAACACGTAAATTGGTTTGAAGTGGATTTCGGATAGGAATCACCCAAATCCGACCTCGGTTTCTCGAAATCCAATTATCGATAAAAAAGTGAATATGAGTGTGAGGCCCCACCTCTATACCCATGCTAGCCAAGAACACTACGGTGTAATGCTGTCAACTAGCACGGAGAATAAGGCTGTTGAGGAGCGACCATCCATGTAACTACTTTGAGCGAGCACCGATATGTCAAATAGTATAGCATGTACTTCATTTAAGGAGGAAATCCGACATACCGATACAAACTCAAAGCTATCACACAGTGGCTATAGATAATCTTCGGAAACAAACATAGAAATAAACATAACATAAATCAGTCATAGACATCCATATCACAAAGGCAGAAAAAGATATGAATATATAACACATGAAAGTGTACATCAGAGTAGTGGTCTGAAAGATCCACGATAATACAAAAGATTAGCAACATGTGCTACACAAAAGAATACATCTATGAGTCGGTATCTCAAATGTATACAACAAAAACAACTAATCTAAGTAGTTTGCCAAAAGTCAGAGTAATAGATCCCTGGAGAGAAGTTAAGCAAAAGCACCTGTAACATCTCGGTCTGACCCGAGTATTATTTATAAAAAAATAATAAATGGATCAGTCTAGCTATAATTATCAGATGATATGGTATAAAATAAAAGACATGGCATGTACATGTAATAACCATAGTGGCATAGTACTATAAGTATGTAATTGAAAAACAACATGAGATTAATCAATATCACAAGAATCTTCTCAAAGATAAAATAGGGTATCATACCCTAAACTTGTATTCATAACAAGTCAATGACACACAAAATACACCAATGCACAAAAATTAATAAAACTTATCAATGGAAATCACGAAAATTGGTGAAGCACAAAATTCCAGAAATCATCACAAGAAATCCAGAAATCACAAGAAGGGGGAGGCCTATCACAAAACGGGAGTATGAAAACACACCAACACGTGTATCACAAAACGAGACGCTATCTCATGGTAGCTAACCATTAATATTTGAGCCGAAGCTCCACAAGAATGGCCCGAAGACCGTGGGACGCTACCCCACATATGTAATGGTGAAACATCACACAAACGGGGTTTAGTCTCCCTCGTAGACAAAGAGACATCGCACAATTGCTAGTCTAAATCAAATCACAAAAATGATCGTCATGATCATCAAGAAGTGTCAATCACACCAAGCTAGTAAATATATGAGTTTAGCTTCATGTTCCATAACCACTTGCTTAACTTAAATATTTACGAACAAGCTATGAATCTTCTCTAGAAAATTGTCACCAAAGGTTCAATCGAACAAGTCCAAGAATTAACCGACGAAGTGAACGCAAGCGTTTCATACCACTCGTTTTACTAAGCCGTTTAATTAGATTTCTCATCCGAATGAGGTAAAGGCTTGTGTATACTAGTAGATTGGAAAAACGGTTTAGGAAAAGAACTTTGTAATAAAATAGTGTTGAAATTGTTTTGATGAAAGAGTTTTGATATTTACTACTAGTATTGAAACCTTCATATTTCTAAAGTGACAAGTCACAAAATTGATTGTAGAAACAAATCAATCCACTAAACTTCACATGCGAAGACGTGAATAAAACCCAAGGAAATCAGTTCCAAAACCATCAAAGTAGAAATATACTTGCGACCTAATATGGTCGAATTAAAGTGCAACGACTTAAAGTAGAATAGGTCGAACGACCTAAGGGTAGAATGCCGTGCGACCTAGGGGGAAAACAGGTCGAGCGACCTAGTGAAATACAGGTCAAACGACCTAAGTGTAAAAAGGCGAGCGACCTATAAGTGCACAGCCTAACTGCGGCGCGACCTAGCGGGGTGAGCGACCTAACACGGTCAAAAAAAGGAAAGGCGCGACCTAAGTGGAAGACAGGTCGAGCGACCTAACTCCAGGCCGAGCTAAGGAAAGGCGCGACCTAACGAGGTCGACCTAAGTACAAGCGATCTAAGGGGTTGTGAGGTCGAGCGACATAAGGGAAATAAGGTCTAGCGACCTAAGTAGTTTATTGTCTGACGACCTAGCGGGTTACGAGCTATAGCCGAGCGACCTAAGGATCACGACCTAACTGCGAGGCGACCTAAGGAAGCGAACGACCTAAGCCCAGAACGAGCTTATATATGTAAGCAGAGACTTATCCACGCCAGAGCGACTTAAGTGTGCTGAACGACCTAACGAGGCGTGACAGAATTGCAGGCCTGTCTTCTCCAAAGCCGAACGACCTGAGCCCAGAATTTTGCCAAAACACTAAAAATTGGGTTTTTCACCAATTCAATCCAAACCAATTGCAAATGCATGTGCACAAGTGATAGGGAATCATTCCCAACAATCCAATGACAGTTATAGGCAAGAATGTGAGATAAAAATCTCACCTTTTCCACGAAATTGATGATGGAGAAGTTTAAAAGCAATGGAAGAATCAACCACAAGTTTGAATCCAATGTCTTTACTTGAATTTGGAATTAGATGTTGAATTTGCTAATGAACTTGAGCTTGAAATTTTAATTTCCCATTCCCCCCACCATTTTTGATGAAGCTTTGTTGTTTTTGAAGAAGTGATCAAGAGGAGATGGGTTGGGGCTGAGTTAGAAGAGGTTCAGCCCAAACCAAAAGCCCAAAGCAAAAAGTGACGAAAATTTCACTATCTCCTAACATATCGAAGCTTACACTCAAAAAGATCGCAAACGTCATTTTGAACTCAATGGAAGTGGTCTTGAGTCCTAATTTGACCGTATGCAAAAAGTAGCTTTTCGGACCAAAATCCGATTAACGACAAAATATTTAAATATAAAATCGATAAATATGCGGGTTGTTACAGACTCCCCTCCTTAAAGAAATTGCGTCCTCGCAATATATAAGATGGAAATAAAAAGTAACAACCATAAAAGCATATTAACACAAAAGAAATTTGAAATAAGAAGTTTACCTTAAAGAGCATGAGAAAGCAAGTCCGGATGTGTACGCTCGATGAATTCTCTAGATTCCCAAGAGCAATCCTTAGGATTTGAGGACCATTGAACTTTAACAAGCGGAACAACTTTATTTCGAAGTCGTTTGACCTCCGAAGCAATAATTCGAATAAGATGCTGCTCATAAGTTAAATTAGGCGAAACTTCAATCTCTTCCACAACACCGGGCTCAAGAATAGAATCGGAATCCCGAAGGCACTTCCGTAATTGAGAAACGTGAAACACGTCATGCATGGTAGAAAACTGAGCTGGTAATGAAAGGCGATAAGCCATGGAACCAATACGTTCGGTGATACGAAATGGCCCAATATATCGAGGCGCTAACTTTCCCGATCGACTGAAACGTACAACACCCTTCATAGTGGAAACACGAATAAATACAAGATCTCCCACAGAAAATTTTAACTTTCTTCTTTGGTTATCGGCATAGGATTTTTGTCTACTCTGGGCTTCTTTCATCCTATGACGAATAAGATCAATCTTTTCTGTGGAATCTCGAATAAAATCTGGACCTAAGACCAGCTTCTCACCGGCCTCAAGCCAACAAGAAGGAGATCGGCATGGCCTTCTATAAAGTGCCTCGAAAGGTGCCATACCAATACTAGCTTGGAAGCTGTTATTATAGGAAAATTCAACAAGTGGAATATGATCTTCCCAACTTCCACTGAAATCAAGCACACAAGAACGAAGAAGATCTTCAAGAGTTTGATTCACACGCTCAGTTTGTCCATCGGACTGGGGTTGATAAGCGGTGCTAAAATTAAGCTTCGTTCCTAAAGATTTTTGAAGACTCTTCCAGAATCCACTAGTAAACAATGGATCACGATCACTACCAATGGAAGAAGGAACTCCATGCAGTTTAACAATTTCTTTGATAAAGAGTTTGGCCAGAAGAGGAACGGTTCGGTTCGACCGAACGGGAATAAAATGGGTGGATTTAGTAAGTCTATCAACGATCACCCATAAGCTATCATGACCCGAACGAGAACGGGGAAGGCCATCAATAAAATCCATGGAAATTTGATCCCACTTCCAAATTGGAATTTCCAAAGGTTGCAATAACCCTCCAGGCCTTTGATGTTCAGCCTTGACAAGTTGGCAAGTCATGCAACACTTAACAAATTTAGCAATATTAGATTTCATTCCCTTCCAATAATAAAGTCGCTTCATATCCACGTTCATTTTACTACTACCGGGATGAATGGAATATTTGGAACGATGAGAATCTTCTAAAACATCTTTACGAAGATCACTAATATTTGGCACTATAAGTCTACCAAATTTTCGAATGCCGCCACGAAAATCAATCTCAAAGTCTTTCAAACCTTCAATATCGGTTTTATCCTTAAGATTTTGGCCAAGCAAAGCCAATTCAGGATCTAGCCTTTGAGCTTCAAGAATGCGGTCAAAAAGAGATGGATAAGCCTCAAGGCTACATAAAACAAGAGATGAACATAAATCGGAGACACGATCTCGAATTTCACAAGTGGATATAACCTCGAGATCCTTCCATTCGGATATCATCATGGAAACAACCGCTTGTTGCTTGAGACTAAGTGCATCGGCAACTCGATTTCCCTTTCCGGGAGTATAAAGAATATCAAGATCATAAGAGGCTAGGAATTCAAGCCAACGCTGTTGACGCAAATTAAGTTCCTTTTGAGAAAATAAATATTTCAAAGACTTATGATCAGTATAAAGCATAAATTTCTCTCCCAAAAGATAGTGTCGCCAAATTCGAAGGGCGAAAACGATAGCCGCAAGTTCTAAATCATGTGTGGCATATCTAGTCTCAGCCGGCTTCAATTGCCAAGAAGCATAAGCAATAACACGTTCTTTTTGCATAAGAACGGCACCCAAACCAACGCGACTAGCATCGGTATAAACGACAAAATCTTGATTCCCTTCGGGAATAACAAGAATAGGAGCATCAGAAAGGAGTTCTTTTAATTTCTGAAATGAAGTTTCACATTTGTCCGACTAAATGTATTTAACACCTTTCTTTGTTAAGCCAGTGAGAGGGACAGCAATTTTAGAAAAGTCCTTAATGAAACGATGGTAATAACCTGCCAATCCGAGAAAGCTACGGATTTCAGTCACGCCCTCCGGCCTCTTCCAATTTTGAATCGCTTCAATCTTTGAAGGTTCCACTGATATTCCGGATTCGGAAATAATATGACCGAGAAATTTCACACTAGATTTCCAAAAATGGCATTTAGAAAATTTTGCCTTTAATTGATTGCTCCTAAGAGTTTCCAATACAATCCGAAGATGCTTTTCATGTTCCTCCTCGGTTTTGGAATACACAAGAATATCATCAATAAAGATGAGAACAAACCGATCGAGAAAATCTTTGAAAACTCGATTCATGAGGTCAACGAAATAAGCCAGAGCATTCGTTAAACCGAATGACATAACTAGCCATTCATAAGATCCATAACGAGTACGGAATGAAGTCAAAGGAATACTATCCTCTGCGATACGAAGCTGATGAAAACCGGTAGCCAAGTCCAATTGTGAAAAGACTCTAGCACCACTAAGTTGATCAAATAGATCATTAATCCGAGGTAAAGGATATTTATTCTTAATAGTAAGATCATTAAGCTTGCGGTAGTCGACGCAAAGCCTAAGTGTACCATCAGACTTATTTACGAAAATAGCTGAAGCTCCCCAAGGCGAGGAACTAGAGCGAATAAGTTGCTTCGTCTCCAATTCGGATAATTGTTTGCGCATCTCTTCATTCTCCTTATTGGACATGCGATAAGGAGGACGGGTAATAGGTTGAGCTTCAGGTATAAGATTAATTTTGAACTCAATTGCTCGCTTAGGTGGTAGTCCTAAAACGGGCTCAAAGATGTCGGAAAATTCACGAACGACGTGAATAAGAGAAATGACATCTTCCTCATCATCATTATCATTATCACGAGGATTTAAAGAATATAAAGATGCAACCAAAGCGGAATCCGAATCTTTAAGAACAATAGGAATCTGATTAACAGATTGCGGATGACGGAGATAAATAGTCCGCTCAGGACATAGGATATGAGCTTCATAACGATTAAGTCAATCCATACCCAAAATCATTCCAAAGCCTAAGTAACGCATGACATGCAAATCGGCTAGGAAAGAAAAATCGCACAAAATAATCTCGACGTCTTTACAAAGCAAACTAAGAGTTGCGGATCCACCAACCGGATTCGCAATTCTTAGAGAAGTCATTAAAGCAACAACACTTAAAGAAAGAGTGTCTACAAGTTCATTTGATATAAAAGAATGGGATGCTCCCGTATCAAAGAAAACTCTAATAGGTTGATCATGAAATATAATAATGCCATCAAGGACGGAATGAGACATACCTTGACCGCGAGATGTGTTGCCAGGGGCTTGAGCTACATTAAGCTTTCCCTCCTTCTTGCCCTGAAGTCTGGGGCATAAATGTATATAATGATCCGGGCTTTTACAATAGCGACAAGAACGGGGCTTTGAACACTTGTTCGCAAAATGGTCCTTAGAACCACAGTTATAGCATTGCCCGCTACTAGGGGTAGAAGTCTTTGCTGCCGGAGGTGCAGGTTTCCCCTTTTTGTTGGGATAAGGACCTTTGAATTTGTTTGGCCTCTTCTTGTTGTTGAAGTTTGGTTTGGCACCCACTACTTCAACATCACTGTCCTTATCAGCCTCTTCAAGACGAAGAGCGATATCAATGAGTTGATCGAAAGGAACTTCTAATTTTAGAAGTAATGGCTTCTTGAGATTCTTGTTTAAACCATAGACGAACCACTGGTTCTTCTTCAACGGGGTGTTGATGTATTCAACCCCGTATTTGGATAGTGACTCGAAGGATGCGACATAATCTGTCACAGAGGATTCACCTTGAACAAGGTCTATGAAACGTCGAGCCAATGTCACTTTCTCTGCTTCTGGTACGAATTTTAATTCGAAGCGTTCCCGGAATTGCTCCTAGGTGAGATCCGCTTCATTAATCTTAGAAATAATAAGTTCGTACCAATCCAATGCTCTCTCTTGGAGCATACTGGAGGCCACCTGAACACGGTGAAGATCGATAAGATTCATGCGAGAAAAGATTCGATCGCATGTTCTTAGCCAAGCCTGGACCTCGATAATAGTTTCGGAACCTTTGAATAGTTTCCCACCCAAGTTGGTATAATCGTTGCACAAGCGTGCAAATCCAGACTTAGGATGAATAGGTTCCTGATTAGGACCAGCTGCTTGAGCATTCTTTACTAAATCAAGAAGCTGTTGAGCAGTCGTAAAAACTCCATCCTGGGGAGTAACAGTAGATGGTCCGGCTCTGGGACGACCTGGTCTAGACATTCTCTTCTTTGAGGAAGAGAAAAGAAGAAATGTTATTTTCCAAATAAATATCAAGCAAATCTTGATAGATATAACAAGGATACATAAAGGAAATATGATGAATCGGTACAAAGACTCGAATTAAATCCTAAGGCACGACTCCTAAGTTGGACTTAGGACGATGATCCTTGTTAAGTTATTCTGCATTGTTCCGAAGTTTGGCTCTGATACCAAGCTGTGACGCCCCACCTCTATACCCATGCTAGCCAAGAACACTACGGTGTAATGCTGTCAACTAGTACGGAGAATAAGGCTGTTGAGGAGCGACCATCCATGTAACTTCTTTGAGCGAGCACCGATATGTCAGATAGTATAGCATGTACTTCATTTAAGGAGGAAATCCGACATACCGATACAAACTCAAAGCTATCACACAGTGGCTATATATAATCTTCGAAAACAAACATAGAAATAAACATAACATAAATCAGTCACAGACATCCATATCACAAAGGCGGAAAAAGATATGAATATATAACACATGAAAGTGTACATCAGAGTAGTGGTCTGAAAGATCCACGATAATACAAAAGATTAGCAACATGTGCTACACAAAAGAATACATCTATGAGTCGGTATCTCAAATGTATACAACAAAAACTACTAATCTAAGTAGTTTGCCAAAAGTCGAAGTAATAGATCCCTGGAGAGAAGTCAAGTAGAAGCACCTGTAACATCTCGGTCTGACCCGAGTATTATTTATAAGAAAATAATAAACGGATCAGTCTAGCTATAATTATCAGATGATATGATATAAAATAAAAGACATGGCATGTACATGTAATAACCATAGTGGCATAGTACTATAAGTATGTAATTGAAAAACAACATGAGATTAATCAATAACACAAGAATCTTCTCAAAGATAAAATAGGGTATCATACCCTAAACTTGTATTCATAACAAGTCAATGACACACAAATTCACCAATGCACAAAAATTGATAAAACTTATCAATGGAAATCACGAAAATTAGTGAAGCACAAAATTCCAGAAATCATCACAAGAAATCCAGAAATCACAAGAAGGGGGAGGCCTATCACAAAACGGGAGTATGAAAACTCACCAACACGTGCACAAAACGAGACGCTATCTCATGGTAGCTAACCATTAATATTTGAGCCGAAGCTCCACAAGAATGGCCCGAAGACCGTGGGGCGCTACCCCACATATGTGATGGTGAAACATCACACAAACGGGGTTTAGTCTCCCTCGTAGACAAAGAGACATCGCACAATTGCTAGTCTAAATCAAATCACAAAAATGATCGTCATGATCATCAAGAAGTGTCAATCACACCAAGCTAGTAAATATATGAGTTTAGCTTCATGTCCCATAACCACTTGCTTAACTTAAATATTTACGAACAAGCTGTGAATCTTCACTAGAAAATTGTCACCAGAGGTTCAATCGAACAAGTCCAAGAATTAACCGACGAAGTGAACACAAGCGTTTCATACCACTCGTTTTACTAAGCCGTTTAATTAGATTTCTCATCCGAGTGAGGTAAAGGCTTGTGTATACTAGTAGATTGGAAAAACGGTTTAGGAAAAGAACTTTGTAATAAAATAGTGTTGAAATTGTTTTGATGAAAGAGTTTTGATATTTACTACTAGTATTGAAACCTTCATATTTCTAAAGTGACAAGTCACAAAATTGATTGTAGAAACAAATCAATCCACTAAGCTTCACATGCGAAGACGTGAATAAAACCCAAGGAAATCAGTTCCAAAACCATCAAAGTAGAAATATACTTGCGATCTAATATGGTCGAATTAAAGTGCAACGACTTAAAGTAGAATAGGTCGAACGACCTAAGGGTAGAATGCCGTGCGACCTAGGGGGAAAACAGGTCGAGTGACCTAGTGAAATACAGGTCAAACGACCTAAGTGTAAAAAGGCGAGCGACCTATACGTGCACAGCCTAACTGCGGCACGACCTAGCGGAATGAGCGACCTAACACGGTCAAGAAAAGGAAAGGCGTGACCTAAGTGGAAGACAGGTCGAGCGACCTAACTCCAGGCTGAGCTAAGGAAAGGCGCGACCTAACGAGGTCGACCTAAGTACAAGCGACCTAAGGGGTTGTGAGGTCGAGCGACCTAAGGGAAATAAGGTCTAGCGACCTAAGTAGTTTATTGTCTGACGACCTAGCGGGTTACGAGCTATAGCCGAGCGACCTAAGGATCACGACCTAACAGCGAGGCGACCTAAGGAAGCGAACGACCTAAGCCCAGAACGAACTTATATATGTAAGTAGAGACTTATCCACGCCAGAGCGACTTAAGTGTGCCGAATGACCTAATGAGGCGTGACAGAATTGCAGGCCTGTCTTCTCCAAGGCCGAACGACCTGAGCCCAGAATTTTGCCAAAACACTAAAAATTGGGGTTTTCACCAATTCAATCCAAACCAATTGCAAATGCGTGTGCACAAGTGATAGGGAATCATTCCCAACAATCCAATGACAGTTATAGGCAAGAATGTGAGATAAAAATCTCACCTTTTCCATGAAATTGATGATGGAGAAGTTTAAAAGCAATGGAAGAATCAACCACAAGTTTGAATCCAATGTCTTTACTTGAATTTGGAATTAGATGTCGAATTTGCTAATGAAGTTGAGCTTGAAATTTTAATTTCCCATTCCCCCCACCATTTTTGATGAAGCTTTGTTGTTTTTGAAGAAGTGATCAAGAGGAGATGGGTTGGGGCTGAGTTAGAAGAGGTTCAGCCCAAACCAAAAAGTGACGAAAATTTCACTATCTCCTAACATATCGAAGCTTACACTCAAAAAGATCGCAAACGTCATTTTGAACTCAATGGAAGTGGTCTCGAGTCCTAATTTGACTGTATGCAAAAAGTAGCTTTTCGGACCAAAATCCGATTAACGAAAAAATATTTAAATAAAATATTTAAATATAAAATCGATAAATATGCGGGTTGTTACAATGAGTATATAGGATCTATTAAGTCTCTTTTCACTTTAATTCTTTTTATTAAATCCCTTTTTAATCTCAGAGTAATTCTAAGTTCATTCACTTATTAATTGGGAAAACATTTCCTATTTTCTTACTTATCATCAATCTAGAATTTCTTGACTTTTAAATGGGTTAAAAACAATGTTATATAAGACATTGTTTACTGTAAACCCTATTAGCAAACATTGTTGAGTAAATAGGATCATAGAAATCATTCTAATTTTACTCAATATCAATTTCCGTATTCAACAAGTGCTATGGGCGGAATAACGGTGAGATCACCTTTTAAATTCCACGAATAGGACGAGTTCCCTCTTTTGAATTTAATACCAAGTATAAGAAGATTATCTATATGCAATCCAAGTTGTAGTTTATTCATTTTGGAGATTGCTTAAATTTTGGATAATACTAATCTTCTTTTATTTTGGAAAAACTTAATATAATCTTTTTAGAGCATCTGGGCTTTCCTTTCGATCTGTCTCACCCCTCGCTTAAGAAGAGAAAACTTAGGCCAGGTAAGTTCAGGGCACTGGTTGCTCCATCCCTAACCTTAGTTAAACACTTTGTTTTATCTTCCCATATCTCACAGGCGGGACAAATGTACTAGTCATTTCTGCATACTCAGTTATTAGCTTGTATTTTGGAATTGATTATAAAGATTCCAAATTATCTTTTAAACACTTAATTTTCCTTTTAAAAATATTCATAATTGATTCTAGTAAAAATTGTTAAGTTTAAGCCTTCTTTTTTTAAAAAGTCGTAGAAACGACAGTAGAAAAGTACCGCGGAAAGTGCTTTGCAAGCTTATTTGATTTAAACAACTTTTTAATATTTAAAAATTCACATTTTCCACTTCAATCTCTTCTAAACTATTTAAATATATTTATCTAATTTATTCCATATTTTTCATAATTAAAAACGTTCATTTAAAAAGATTTTCCATTATGGTCACTTAACCGCACAAGCACGATTTTTCTAGAAAATTGGTTTGGACTTAATTCAAAATCTACTTAATGAAATCTCAATTTTCTTTCTTTTTTAGAAGATATGAATATAATAGTCCAGAATTTTCTTATCTCGAAGAATTCCGAGCAATATCCCACTATGTATACTTGTTTGAACTTTTTGGACGCGAAATCGCGAACTACCGTTGCATGACGCACCTAATTTTAACTTATTTTTTAGTATTTGAAATAGTTTATTCAAATTGAACTTTATTACTTCTACAATTATTACAAATCATTTTAAATCAATATTTTCACTTTTTAAAGTATTTAAAATGTATTTTCACTATTTCCATATTATAATATTATTTTATTCCTATTATTTTAATATTAAATTTTAGAATCCAATTTCAGTTAAATTTCAATTCTAACTTCACATTAAACTCAATTAAAACTTCCATTTCAAATTTGATTTCAAATCCATCTTTAATTTCAACTCAAATTTCAATTTCAATTTCAATTTCAAAATCAATTTCAATTTCACTTTCGATTTTAACTTCGATTTCAAATCCAATTTCCCTTTTAAATTCAAATTCTATTTTACCTTAACTTTAATTTCAATTTCACTTAAAAAGGTACTTATTTTTCTAAAGTATCTCATATCACCAAAATTGGGTCTTATTTAATAAAGTGGTTACTTAATCAATAATGATAGTAATTGATGTCCATATTAACATAACAACCATACAACCAATCACATGTCATTAACATATACAATAAAGGGTATAATACGATAAGTGTCATAACATTAAATGGATCATCCACCATATTCAAACAATCAATCAAACATCCATATCATCAAATGGTGATTATCTAGCATAACAATTAAACTTGATAATCAATATAATTCAAAAAGCGATGAGAATTTCTCACCTTCATATCCACTACGTCATTCTTTTTCTTTGCAACTAGCGTGCTTTACGAACTAATGCGCTCTCTTCTTCCATGTTTCGAACTTGCCGCTTTGAATTTCTTTTTCTCTTTTCTTTTTTTATATGGAGGCATTCTTTGGAGGAGAGTAGGCTCGGCTAGGGGGTGTGTGGCCTAGGGTATAGCTCGGGTTTGGCTAAGGAGAGGGGTATGTGCATGTATAGGAGGGTATGGACTCGAGTAGGGGTTAGGTGTGCTTGGCCATGGCTATAAGTGGTGGGTGTGAGGTGTTGGAGGCTTGAAGGAGGTGGGTAGGTGGTGTAGGAGGTGGGTACAGCTTAGAGAAGGGGTGTTAGGCCGAGGTGGAGCTTGGGTGGAGGGATGTAGGGCACAACTAAGGTGGAGGAAGTAATGGAAGAGGAAAAGAAGTTAGATGCCATGGATATGATGGAAGGAGGTGGAGAAAGTGAAGAGAATGGAAATGAAATGTTGTGAGAAAATGAAGAAAGGGTGGTCCTATTTATACATGAAGCTTGCTTGGCAAATGACCATACTAACCTTCTCTACTTTTTGACTTTTTCTTTGCATGATAAGAAGTGCATTTATGGTGAAAGATGTTATGATTTGATTCATGTACTTAAGGTAATGATGTTTACCTCTTTTATTAATTAGAAAAAAAGAGTATAAGAAAATTCGAGTACAGAACTTTGAGATATTTACACCGGTCTGAAAAGGATTTTCACTCGATTCTTTGACGACGAACATTAATGAGAGTATGTAGTTAGATACTTGAGTTTTCTATCATAGTTGAGCACTATGCAAGGAAAGCCAAGATTTCTGATCTAGAAGCCTGATCAGAGTCCGCACTAAAAGATCGAGAAATCGATACTAGTTCGAAAGAAAGTTGTGTATTCGAATAGGAGATCAAATAAGACATTTCATATAGATGATTTGTATATATTATGTGTAAATAAGTTTGCAAAATAATTTTTTAGGCAAACTCTTTTAAGTTTTAGGTTCGGGGTAATTTCGAGGACAAAATTCTTTTAAGTAGGGGAGAATGTAATGACCCAGAATTTGACCACTCTTAAAAATGATATTTAAGATGATTTTAAATATAAAATATGTAAGGTTATATGATTGAAACAATATTAGATAGGATTTGGAAAGATAAGTATATACAAAAATAGTAACATTTGCCTATATCGACAAAAGTGACAAAATGCTGATTTCAGAAAAGTAAGTTTCAATGGTTAAATAAATTATTTTAATTTATTTATGAGTGTTTAATTTTTATATAATATTATACAAATTTATTTTTAAATTTGGTTTACATAAATAAATAGTTTAACTAAAACATCAAAACGTGACCGTAAAACATTTTGTCGAAATCAACGTTTTGTCAATTTAAAAGTTGCTGCAACGTTGTCGCACCTTTATTTTCTTATATATGAACATATATTCAAATAGTATAAGTATTAATTAAGTCACTAATCAAGTTTACTTTTACTAGATATACTTAGAAAATTCTAGAATTCCATTAAGAAAAAGTAAGCACAAAATTCCAAAACATGTCAAATCAAACCAAACATAATTATTACCTTACTTTTCTTACTTTTTAAGTGAAAGTGACATAAAGCATGATTTGAAATGGTGATGGTAAGTGTTACTTTGCTTAAATGTAAGTAAGGGTATTTTGGTTATTTTACATAATAATATTATATTCCAAACTTTTTCTTATAAATAGCCATGCATATCACTTACATTCTCACATAAACCATTCTCTTCTCTTCTTCTTCTTCCTTAGATCTTTAATGGTTTCTTCTCTTCCATTTCCTTACTAACTTTTCAAAACCATATCAAACAAAGTCAACTCCATCAAACTTTGCCAAAGACCTTATAATATCACCAAAACTTGGTTTCGAATCTAAAAAGTTGAAGAATGCTGGAGGATGGTGGAGAACCTGTTGTGGCCGAGCCTTATGGATGTTTGGAGGTGGTGGCTGAGCAATTTGAAGCATGGTGGAAGGGTTTAAGTGATGGTTTGGTGAAGTTAAGATGATTTAGTGAAGCGTTGTTGCATATGAATGTTGGTAGGAAGAATTGGTTAAGTTAAAGGTGAGTACTCAAAATCTTAGTTTATTTAAATAAAAAAAATTAAGTTGATAATTTACATGTTAAATTAGAAATTAATATGTTGAATATTGGTTGATATTAGACGATAACTTGGTTGATATTATGGTTGTGAAATGGTTGATGACTTGGTTTGATAAATGATAAAAGAAATGGTTAGTAATTAACCAAATTTAATTTAATAAAAATTAAATCAATAATAATATATGTATGGAGTGATTTGGCCTCTATTTAAAAAGAAAGATGAAAATGATATTATAATAATATAATATGAAATGAAATGAAAAATGAGTTTGAAATATAAAAATATGGTTTAAAATGAGTTTAAAATGATTTATAAATGTTTTATAAATATTTAAAAGTGTTTACATGAAGTTTGAAAAGAAATTTAAAAAAAGTCAAAAAAATAGACACGTCGCGTAACGGTAGTTCGCAATTTCGCGCCGTAAAAGTTAAATAAGTATACAAATTGAAATATAGTTCAGAATCCTTCGAGATAAGAATTTTACGGACTATTATATCCATAGTTTTCCAACAAAGAAAGAAAATCAAGATTTCATTTAGTAGATTTTGAAATATGTTCAAAACAATTTTCTAAAAAACATCGCGGTTTTGTAATTCGGAATCCAAAAAAGGATTTCTTTATAAATGATATTTTTAAATGTTTTAAAAATATGAAATAAATTCTAAAAATCTTTTAAAATGTTTTAAAAGAGATTTAAGTTGAAAAGATGGGTTTCTAAATGATATAAAAGTCGTTTTGAAGAATATAGATTTTAAAACACTATTTGCAACACTTTTCGCAGCAGTTTTAAATAACTTTTAAAATGTAATTTTAAACTTAACAATTCTTTCCTAAATCTTTTGTAAATGATTTTTAAAGAATAATTAAGTAATTTAAAGATAATTTGGAAGTTTTATTAAGAGTTTTAATAAATGGTTAAGAGGAATTGTTAATAACACTTAAATAATAATTGAAGAATATTGAATATAATAACAAACTGAGTCTGCGGAAACAACTAGTACATTTGTCCCGCCTATGAGATCTAAATGGTAAAACAAGGTGTATAATTAAGATTAGGAATGGAGCAACCAATGCCCTGAACTTACCTGGTCTTCATTTTATCTTTTAGACGAGGGGTGGAATAGATCGAAAGGAAAGCCCGGATGCTCTAAAAGATCATATTTAAGTTTTTCCAAGATAAAAAGAAACAAATTTTAGAATATTAATTAACTAATTGACATCTTTTTATCGACGATCAGTACGAAGGAACCGGGATCGGTTTGGGTGATTCCTATCCGAAAAACTGGGATCGGATTTGGGTGATTCCTATCCAAAAACCCCTTCAAACTAATTTTCGAAATAAAACATATTGAAGACAAAGATCTTCATGATGTAGAACTACTTGCCACTAGTTCCTGAAGGTGAAATTTACCATATCTAAGGTGGCAGTAGTGCTCTGTTATGAAAATCTTCGATTTGAAAGAATATGATTTGAAGTTAAGAAAGAATTCTTTAGTTAAGATTTAATGAATGATTTTGGAATATTTTCCCTAAGTTAAAAGTTATAACTTGAATATAAGAAATCTTTGATTAAGATGTAATGAATGATTTGGAAAGGTTTTCCTAAGTAAAAGAGAAAACGATTGGAATTACTCCAAGATCTAAATAGGTTTAATAAGTCAAATGATTAAATAAATGAGGCTTAATGATTCCATATACTCTTAAAAAGAAAATGGAATAAACTAAAAAGAATATATCTCTAAAAGATATTTGATTAAATGGAAAGATAAAGTAATTGATTGATGATTGATAATCACAGATGAACTTAACAATTTTAATCGCTAATTGGCTTCGAAAGAACCGGGGTTGGATTTAGGGTATTCCTATCCGAAAACCACTTCAAACCAGGGCATACGTTCAGAAATGAAGACGTGTTGAAGATGATGATTAATGAAGATCTGGGATCTTCAGAATGTAGGGATTGCCGTCACAAGTCTCGGGGTTTATCCCATATTTTATTTGGCAGTGGTATATGCATTCTGAAATGTCCATTGTATTGAAGACCAGAGATCTTCATTTGCAGAAAGGCTGCTTGTTGACATTCTCTGGGTTACTCCCAATATACAGATATTTATAACAATGGTCCTATCGTGTTTTGAAATCTTTGGATTACAAGGACTAATTGTTATTGATCCTATGGGTGATTCCCAAAAAGGATATGGTAGGAGAAGTGCCTTCGGTTTCGTTTAATCCCTGAGCGAACTTGTATGGATGAATGTCTAACATTGCATTTCTTAGACACAACGTTTGACTTTTACAAATGCACATCTGCTTGGTGGCAGAGAAGTCAACTTCTCTTAGCTTAACATCCTTCTCTGAGACATACGAGCTTAGAGGTTGTATGCTTGTAGGAGTCAAATAGTGATTAAAGGAATGGTAGTATGACATTCAAAGTGGAACTTGTTATGATCTAAAGCGTGGCTTTGTGAAAAGCAAAGCGTGGCTTTGAAGAAATTGAGCGTAGCCTCACTAGCCTCACATCCCAGAAGATGATATGGGGCACTATGTGGTCTGATAGACACAAATTCGAGATAAGTAAGTATGTATGGTGGTGTCCAATACGTTGGACCCTTTAGGGGAAAACATCCCTCAAGGCATTTATTGCCCCATTTTGATAAAGTGGTTAGCTTGAGAAAAGCAGGGAACTACCGGTTATCAGTAGTATAGCAAGTATAGTTCCAAGTGACTTGCTTAAGAAAAGCGATTAAGGCACCGCGGGAACTATGTTTGTTATGCGTGGATCCGAGAAAGAAAAAAAGCCACTAGTTCCCTATCATATTGGAAATCCAATTCAATTACGAGATTTACGGTTTCGATTGTAGTCCCAAAATAACTGTAATGCTTTGCTAACATTTCAGCTACCCCTTTTTGGTATCATATATTCCATTCGGTATATTCCGTTGAACTAGTCCGGATATATTACCTTAGACTTAGTTCGGGTATTGATACCTTATTTGAAAGTTGTTTTAAAAGAATGTCATTAAAAATAATATCAAATTATTTAGGTATAAAAGTGTTTTGGTTATCATATGGTAAAAATCCGTTCGTATTTATGTGTGGGCGTGGTCTTATGAGATACCCTTCTTTTCAAAGGTTTTGATAACATCGTCATAATCTATACATTTAAAATTTCGAGTATCTCACGCTGGTTTATCAAGCCTGATCCGGATATTTTTAATACTCGGGTCAGATCCGAGTAGTTTCAGGTTTAACTGATGATGCTTGGAGTTTCCAGATGAGAGCTTGAGATCTTCATCATCGTATGAATGTATTCTATTATCCGCTACGTCTATTGCATTTGTTTTATTGTTTTCAGCGTTGGTAAGGGCAGATGTTTATAATTGTCCAGGCTGAATCTAGGTTAGACTCTAATATTGTATTTTAAAATTTTCTGCTGTAAAGATTATTATTGAAATAATATATATTATTCCATTCGTGTGAGATTCTATTCTGTCTTTATTTTCTTTCTACCCTTAATGATCCGCTTATTCGTGCAACTTGAGTTGGATATGTGTGGTTTATTGTCGATTTAAAGGGTACAGAAAAATGGACCATTACAAGCTTCCTAGAAGAACAACTCAAACATAGATTATAAAGTATCCTATTTTATCTATTGATATATTCAAAAAAAATTAATATGTATACTTAACTAGCTAGTTAATAGTTTATTGGATGAGAAATAATTAGAGGATATTTGACTTACAACTTGTTCATTATGTGAGGCTATGGAAATAGAACCAACACAATGACGAGTGTATGTCCCTTCTTTTGATGTAAGGCAATTCTTATGCATTATTTATCTTCTTTTCTCAAATTCCTCTTGTGCCCAATGAATATCAATCATCTCATTCCATATATCATGACGAACCCAAACAGGTAGGTTATCCTTCTATTATACTTGTCATCTTATTAGCTTTTATTGCCGCTTCTCATGCACGATTTAGTTTTTTCTTTAAATTTTCTTTTATTGCTGCCTCTCATAATCGTCGTACTATTGGTTCATTGGATTTATCATATGAGAAATGTCTCTGCATAAATAACTTATTAGCCTCATGAAATACACTTCATATGAGAAAAAAATTTATTATTTAAGAAATTATCGTATAGTTTGCTAATTTTATGAAGGCTTTGGATCGTGGAAACTATTCTTTAAGAGCATTACAACTGACAGTTCCTGCCTTTGGAGTCATATACTCATATACATACAAAATATCGCATAACATATATGAATATTAGTCCATATCATCATTTATAATGAACTATATTACCAATGACACAAAGGACAAGGGAAGAAATGTTTTATGTATAATGTTGCATATGTATAACGAGTATATTCAAAAGGCACACGTTATGTTACTTTTTGCTTATGTAATTTCTTGCTTGGAATGTATTTGGATTCAGTATATAAATTAACTATTTTGATTAAAGAAAAATACCATAGATTAAATATATTTGCACCTGAGATTCTTCGGATAAAGCTGGTTGCTTCGTCTTCTAACTTCTAAAAAATATTGAATCTTCCATAACCTGCACAGAAATTCATACAACCACCTATATCTCAGACTTAATTTTATGAGAAAAATAAATTTTCAAAATATATTAGATATATAAGTTTTCAATGGATTTTCTATGAAATAAAAGATCCAATTTTTGCTGTAGAACAATATAAGCAAACATTAGGATATGTAATAATTTGGGGCTAACATCAAACAAAAAAATCTAAACTATAGTAGCAATATTGCGTGCTTAGGTCATTGATGAATTTTATTTCAATAAGAGAAGAAAATCCAAGGATTCAACTTGTTTTAGGTAAAAACAAGATATAACTTCTGATTCCAATGAAACCTTATAGAATCATAGATTTTGCACCAGATGGAAAAAAAGTGGAAAATACGTACCTGTTAATTATAATTCGAAGGAAGAGGGAGATGATTTTCATGCACTCAATGGAAATTGGGGGCGCATAAGAATCATGGAGGAGGGAAAAATATTTTATTAGTGGGAGAGTAAAGGATTCCATCTGCCTATGTTCTAGGGTATATCTAATGCGATTTTAGAAGTGGGGAGAGATGAAGATCAAAGATAATATCGCATCCTTTATTACCGTATATGAGAAATTATAAAATAGTTATACTAGTTAATAACATAATGTAATAAATGAAAATTTTATTGTCGATTAGTTACATAATGACAAATTTAATGTTGTTTAGGAATTCATCTGGTCAAGCTTTTAAGTTTATATTTTATATGGCGTAATGGAAAATATATTGTTAATTCAATTTTTTGATAAATTGTTCTTAATGAAACATAATTGACATTTAACTATCTTTTCATCAAATATCAAAGTATAAAATATTTGACGCCTTGAGGCTTTGAGCACATGGCTTCTAAAACATATGTCTAGATCGCTATATAGCTAACCAGTTGAGCTAATGGTCCTTGATAATTTAGTTAAATTATTCAAACGCAACTATTACATCCCGCAAATTTTATGTTAGTTAATTATTAAAGTTAGTTAGTTGCCAAAAATGGAATTTGCGCAAACGATGGAACTTGACCACGGAACTTGCACCATTGCATTCGTGGTGAAATTCTGAGCAATTTTTATAATTCGGAGTTTCGCGATCAGAGCTAAAACGAAGAAGTTACGGACGAAAAACGAATTCGGAACAAAAATAATTTGATATAATTAATTAACGTTTATAATTAATCGCTCAGGCGCACAAGCCGACCCATTATTGGTGTCGGTCGACCACCAGCGGTTGGCCGTTGGGCATATGGTGGCTAAGGTTTTGCCTAGGCCAAAACGGCACAGATTTAATATATTTAATCGTACGGTTGTGGTTGATTCTAGTGCATATAAATTCAGACCTAGCCCTAATTTCTTCTCATACTTTTTCTGGAAAAAGCAGGGAAGCTCTGTCATTTCTCTTCTCCGCTACTTTTCTAAAATTATAAAATATTTATATATACGTATACAAATTGGAGAAGAACATAAGTTAGAAAGAAAAGGAAGAGAATCACCTTATAGTACGTGTATTCGAGGTAAATCTATATTTGTATTTCATATTTATGTTTTTATTCCTTCCACCCAAATCTCTTCTTAGATTTGAAATCCTAACGTGTGTATATTCCCCTTTTTATACATATTTCATAGATTTAAAAGAAGATGAAGTTGAATTAAAGATTCTACTTTAGATCTGAAGATTTGGAGCATTTTTTAAAGGTGAGTAAGAAATTTTATATATTTTTATAATATTAAAGTTATTCCGTTGGTCTTTATTTGATTAGTATGCCTAACTTGGTAATTGTATATAAGTTGTAGGCCACAAATTGAATATAATCTGAATATAATAAATATTGTCTACATATTCTTGTTTATGAATTGATTTAGAATTGTTTACAACAAGATCTGGAAATCAGTCTCAAAAGTATGAATTTAAAATGTTGATTTGAATGAAATTTATTCCAGATATGAAAACAGGTTGTATAATAATGGTATGAATTTGGATAATTACCCTAGTCTTGTTGGAGTGTAAACTTTTCTATATTTGGATTGTTGGAATTTAGACCCCTTTAATATTTGTAAATTAGTTTGATTTCTTTCCCTTTTAGAAAAAATACAACGTTTGATCTAACAAGAAATAAATGCAAATAAAAAGAGAAAAAGACGTGTAAAGTATGAATTCATTGTGGTTTACACTATCTATCTCAATAATAAAAAGAAATGATTATTCCTTGTAATTTCAAGTGATGTAATCTTTTATATTTTAAAGTTAAATCTTTTGTTTAGACTAATTTTTGGAAATTATAGCGGATAATCTTTTTAGATATGATTCCAACAATTGAACATAGAAAAGAATATTATAGTGAAGATGTATAACTAGAAAATATTTGATAAAAAGTAGATACTTGTACGTAATTTAATGCGCTTGTAATAATTAAAATAAAACTTAAATAATAACAACGCTTACATGTAATATTCGTGTTTAGGATAACTAATTAATGGAAAAGAATTTAAAATGTTGTAACTTAAATAGATGGGAAATAAATGTAAATAAATATGCGAGTTGCAATAATTTGATAGGGTAAATGAATTAATGCGATTGATAAATAAAGAAGTTGAATTAATAACTATAGAATAGTTAAAAAGATTACTAATTGGATATTAGTAAAAATATAAATGCCTTATGAAATGTCCTTAGGATGATATTCATTTATCTTGGACAAGTTGGCATTTATGAATATGTAATTAAAAAGGGAATTGGTTAGTAATGGAATATTCAAGGTAGATATATAGCCTTAAATAACAAATAAGGATTAATAAGCTAAGTCCAATGTTCAACTTGGAACAATAAATAAATATATTTAAGAATAATAAGCCTAGAATAGTATGGCTTAAAAATAAAATAATAATAAGCTTAGGTTAATTAATTAGACTTAGTGGGTTTGAAATACGAGGTCAGTAGAGTTTTACAACAGTAATCTACTCTTCACTCAGAGGCTACCAGCAGTTGTGCACACTAATTACTGATGTGAGATATTTCCAACTATAGAATCCAAATAAATAATTGTTAAGGAAAAATAGGAAGGAATTCTTATATAGCCTTATCAATTGGCATGGTGAGATGTGCGTATATATATAAGAGTGTGGTAAATATAACTAAGTCATAGGGATATCTTCTATGATAAGTACTTGGCGATGTCGCGAGGTTAGTCCCAAATTCTGTAAGGTAAATCTACCCAGCTAATCTGGCTACCAGTTCCTACGAATAGTCGGACTAATGTGAGATGTCATTGTGAGTATAGGTCATAAAGCAAAGAACCTATTTTGGGAGTTTCAATGTATTAAGTGGTTATTTGAGGACCCGACTCTCTCGAAGTATTAAATGGTTGACCGGTGAAAATAAATGAAGGACATGCTTGAAGGATTTGACGTATAAGTGGTTGTTTGAGGGCCCGTCTCTTTCCTTGATTAGAAAAGTATTAAATGGTCAGTATATGTGGTTAAGAGCAGTAGAGGATATCTCGGGAATAGTCCGCTTCAGGTTTGAGGTCTTAAGTGACTGGTATAGGGTTCGCCTCTGCCTGTAACAAAAGTATTAAGTGACTAAGAAAGATTACAAGCAATGTCAACTAGATTGTACCTTTAAGGAGTCTGCCTGAGGTTAGGTATTAAATGATAAGGGACTGCTTTGGGGGTTTTGAAGGTATTAAGTGATCGTTGGAGTACCTGCCTCTCTCAAAGTATTAAATGGTCAAAAGTCTGCCTACCCCTTGTTATAAATGTATTAAGTGGCTTGGGTACTTTCTCTCACATAACTAGACTTTTAGGGGCGATAGATGCGTTAGTAAAATGGCAATTATATATTAAAAAGCCATGTATAGAGGTTGAAGGTCTTGGTAGGTAAGACCAATAAACCAACATTGACTATGCTAGGGGGTCCGCTTTATTTTAGGAAGTATTAAATAGCTAAATAGCATAACTCATACCTTTGGAAAAAGTTAGGTAGATTTTGGGTAGATAACCCATCGTACGCACAATATGGTAACAAATTAGGTTTACCTTAAAGAATAGACATAGCAATTAAATGGGAACCTATCGGTATAAATTTATGTTATAGATAGTGTATAGATTTTCCAGTCACTAGAATGTTGTTTTGACTCTCTATTCATAACAACCCACATGATAGATTAGAGGGACAAGTCAATGGAGCTGGATATGATCGGTTGATGGTGTAGTCTTCTCTCTTTTATGCTCAATATTGACAAGGTGATTGATGTCCTAAGAATTCTATAAATTCCAAGGTAGCAGCCACTGTCAATATTTATATCCTAATATTAATTCTTCCGCTATTAGTTTAGTTTGATCGATCTACGATATGCTTATATTTATTGCAGGTACCAAATTCAACAATTCGTGGTTTGGTGAACTTGGGTTTCGATTTTTGTCAAAATTTGTACCCATTGAGGTACGCGTTGTTACAGCAACTATAATTTCATGATTCAAATAATTATTCAAAATTCATTTAAGTTGGTTAAAATATTACTAATATGCGTTTAATATTCAATTTCATATGGAATAAGCGGTTAAATGACGACTATATTATATAAATGAAGTTGAATGTGATATGCATTTAAATGTGTACTTAGATCATTCAAAAAATTTCCACATTATAACACATATGCACTTAAATATATAAAATATATAACCGCATTATATTAATGCAATTAAAATGTAATATGTGTTACTACAATTTTTGTTTTCGAAAATATGCGATATAGACACTCCATCAATAATCAATGCCGAAAGAATGGTAATGAGCCAACACCGAAGGCTTACGATGCCACCCCTCATCAACATGGGTTAATGTGTAGTATCGCATGTCATCAATGAAGCCAAGGACACCAAATGACATCAATGCCGCATACCATCTATAGAGTTGGATGATTAGTATCGAATTTTTTACATCGCTAAGTAATGTCGGATAAAATCGATGCTGTAATTCATCAAGGAAGCAATGATGTCGAACTTAATCAATACAGTAAGCTACCAGTGTTATAGCGGCATGATTTATGTCGCATCTCATTGATGCCATATTTTATCAGTGCCACGATTTTCCCATAAAGACGGAATGGATCCCATATTCTATCGATAGTCAATGCCACACCTTATTGATGATGCACTTTATCAGTTACTAGAGGATACCGTAGATGTACAAATGCAATATTGATGTTGGAGGTCATCAATATCCGTAAAGGCTATTAAGTCAGATGCAACGTTAATTGATATCATTTCCTATTGATGTCGCTCCATGTTGATGCCACTTCCTACCAATAAAGCGCATCGAAGATCATCAGTCCAAAGTATAATACTAATTTCCCTGGAAGAGGCCACTAATTTTGGAAGTCACTGACACCGTATGCCTTCACTATTAGAATAACGTCGAAGTTCTACTATGCATTGAGAAATGTTGAAGGTCATTATTGAATAAGGCCTAGCGCCACGCGACACCGATGTTGTCGAAAGACATGCATGCCGAAGCCAAGCAGCCATACCCCACTTCTACCCCTATAAATATGGACCTAGGAGTATAGAAGAAGGGGCGAATGATTCTTCTCTTGCCTCTTACATTTTAAACTTTATAACCCTAAATCGATTTCGAGATTTTTGTGTCGATTATACTTTTGCACATGGGACGTTATACATTCAACATTACATAACACACCAAAAATGAGGACTTAAGTTATGATTTGTTTTTGAGTTCCAAAGCAATTGTGGTTTTTAATCATAACTTGCTTCTAATTCCAAAAGCACTCATAATTTTGATTTTTGCTTGCATAAGATTGCTCTATATAGATTGATTGACATTACTTCAACATGATCATGCTTATGACATCATCATGGACTTGAACAAGCCAAGCTTAATTACCCAAGCCCTTTCTCAACCAAGTGTCGCTTTTGCCGGAACTCGTTGAGGTTTATAAGGGATGTTCGATCCTTTTTACAACCATATTCCTCTTTCCTCACACTATTTGGGGTTGACAAATAAATTCGTTAACAATATGAACTCAAATTTAATATGCACTTAAATGTAATATGCGCTTAAATATGTAATTAAATCATACAAAATTTTGCTACCATATAATAATTATGCACTTAAAGTTCAATTCTTATGTAATACTCAACACTTAAAATCATAACTGCATTTTACATACTTATTTAAATTATTTACTTGCAGCTATACATTTGTATTATTTTAATAATCGATTAAAACATAGATTAGATATTGTTTTACAAAACTATATTGGCTTTATGTACAAACCACTAGTAATTTATCCCTTGTAATCAGTTAGCAGAATAGATTTATCCATTTTCATTTTGATTGGAAAAAAATGTTCACTAAATAATTAGAATTAGTGTCAAAAGTAAATTTAAACATATTCAAGGCCACATAAATTTAATTATTAATAATTGATTCAATTGATTTGGAATATGCTTTTGGATTTTAAATATAAATATGCATTTGATCCAATTAGTAACGTGAAAAAGAGTAAATTTTGACTTTTATAGTAATATAAATAGAATCTGATTGTGATTTGTGCTTCGATTTGGTTATGAGTTCTTTTTATAGATGTTTTTTATTGATTTTTTTATCAACTACCCAATCGAATTTTATTATCTTGTAACTAACAAGTAATGAATAGTTAATTCAATCATCAAACCAAATTTTGTATTCAAAACATAAACGAAGTTGATTAAGTTTAGCAATGCCGGTGAACCGTTTCCATTTAAGATTAATGTGATGAACCTATTATTACGTTTGAAGGATAAAAGTAGATGACAAGCCTCAAGTGCGTATACAAAGGAATATTTAGTAGATATTCTAAACGATGTCATTTTGAGTGATAAGTTGGAACATAGTTAGGTTTTGTACTGGCCGTATGTCATTTTGAGTGATAAGTGCGTATGATATAGTAACTATAAATTATTATGCATGAGGTGGGTTGTTAGGTGAATTGTAGTAAGTCCCAACTACATTCACATGAATTATCAAACTTAATTGTTATATACGATAAGGAAAAACCATTGAATGTTTAGTTCTTTTTAAGATTTCTTAGGTACTGAGTTAATGACTGAATTAAAGACTGAAATTCGGTCTTCAATCAATCTTAACTTTTACAAACAGATTAGAGACTGTATTTCAGTTTCTAACTTGAAATTTTAAAGACTGATTTTTTCAATCTTTAATGAGTTTTTAATTAAGACCAATGAATTTGAGTCTTTCACTAGTACAAAACAGATCAGTTGCTTCGCCTCATTTGTGTCGGTTGTCCATAAAATCGACACAAATAGTGTAATTTGTGTCGGTTGTTTATTAACAACCGAAACTATTGACTTATGGGGTAAGAAGAAAATGTTAAAAATGTAATTTGTATTTGTTGTTCTTAAGAAACCGACACAATTGAAGGAAAGCAATAGATTTACTCGTGTCGGTTGTTTGAACAACCGACACAATTAAATACAATAGCATCGGTTGTCCAAAAACCGACACCATAGGCACACAACTTTTTCCCCCAAATCCATTTCAGCCGCCCCATCTTTTCCCGCAAACCCCAATAATTCCTGACTAATTCGTAAATCATGTCCGAAATCCTAATTCTCATTCTTCTCCTCTTCCAAACCCTAAATCTAATCTCCGCCTCGCCACCTCCAGGCCTGGACACCTTCCTCTCCTCCCTCCCCCTCTCCGATCCCCTCAACGCCAACGACTCCTTCCTCACTCTCCCCTCCTCCCTCAAAAAGTCCCTCTCCCGAACACTAGACCCAGCTTTCAAGCTCCACGTCTCCGTCCCAGTTTACGTCAAGCAGCCACCAGTAGCCACGAACCCACTGCTTTCGTCCCCTCCACCTCGACTGCTCCTCACGCCGACCAAGCACCGCGCCCAGATCTGGCCTTCGCCGCCGAGCACAGCTTGCCCAAAGCCTCAGCTCATCACCACCAAAACTTGCCGAACAACTACCCCTCTCCTTTCTCCACGCACAGCAATTTCCACGCAGTATCTTCCCGCTTTCCTCCTTCCTCCGCTCGCCTCCATCACCTAGAACGGTCGCGTTACCTATCCACCTGCCACCACCGTACAGACCATCGTCACCCTCTCTAGCGACCGAACCCACGTTTCCCCGCAACTACTTCCCAGCCAAGGCAGAGAGCCATCACCGAAGCAGTCATGACCGCTCCTCCCACTGCCCTGCGTCTTCACCGCATCGCCAGTATCATCACGACCACACGTAGCTTCCATCTCGGCGGAAATCTTCTCTTCTTGCTTCATATCTCCTCTCTGTTGCATTGAGGTAAATGAATATATCTTATTTTGTATATATTCGAACGGTACAGAGTATCGGTGTTAGATATATTGATTTTTAAAAATATTGTTTAAAGAAAAATTTTGTAGCTTGTATTGATGTTTCCTATAGCTTGTTCACATCCATTTCTTTGCATTGGCCATTAAGCCTGCTCGTGACATTCGACTAAAGATATTAATATATATTTGTATATTTATAACCTGAGTATGATTTTGAATAGTTTATATATACAGTTTTTGTTCACAACATGGAAATAATCAACGAGAACAAGATAGACGAAACCTAGCTAGAGCAAGACCAACAATGTTGGGTGTAGATCAAATTATTATTGGTGTGGATTTGTTACCTCGGTAGTCATTAGAAATGGTAATGGTATAGGTTGTTATTTCATATGTGTATGCATCCCCTATGGCTGTGGGTTCAACGAGCAAATCGACAGCCCTTTACCTCGAAGAGTTGTTGAATATATGTTTTAGAATTGCAAAATGAAATTGAATCACTTTGTAATGCCTAAGTGAACTGCAGATATATCATTGTAGTGATGCTTGGCGTAATAATTAGGAATATTTTGAGGTTCATATTATGTTTAGGGAGGAGGTTGTATCACTTTATCTTGTATCATTGCATATATTTATCTTTCTTTAATTGTGTTAATTTATCTTTGTATGCGTGCGTATTAAATGCATTTGTATTTATGTGCATATTTCCATCCGGTTATACAATCATTTTACAGAAAAATAAAGAAAAACATTACACGAAACAGTAAGTAATTTTACAAAAAATAGACATCGGACTACACTAGATGAGATAGTACATAACGTAGGACATTAAATGAAACATTACATAACATAGAATGTTAAATGAAACATTACATTACATTATTACACTGGACAATATGGAACAGTACACGAAACATTACACTGCAAGGTAAAACTTGACAACGTAGATATAGACAAGTAGCACTCACCCATAAGGAGCGTGATAATAGGCGAGAACACTGTGATACTACTGCTGGCGAACATTGCTACAATCTAACTTATGGAAAGAAGTGTCGTTTCTTCAAGTTTCTACAATCTAACTCATATATGCTTCATTTATTTAGAAGTCAGATACATCGCTTAATCTGCCAACCGAGTACAGCAATTTCAATAGATAGCTTCATTCATTTACGAGAGTGTGCTTTTAGATGATTTCGAGTATTTAGGAAATAGTGACGATAACGGGAATTACAAAGTAGGTAGAGCTCTGCTCACAGTTGACTATGACAGCGGGTATGACACCGATTCTGCTCAGGTTCGTTCAGTTTCAAGTGGTTCTAAAGATAAACCGCAGTTTGTTTCCAAAGTTGGTGGCGGGGGACGCAAGTGAACCAGCATAGATTATTTCTGCTGTGTGCTTTTGGTTTGTCCTCTGAAGCGTTTGTATCTTTGAACCTATTATTTTTGCTGTGTGCTTTTCTTTTGTTCTCTTTCAGTATATGAGAGATGTTTGTATTGGCTTTGTCGAATAAACACCACGGACTAGGTTACTTTGTGGATTATTGTTGAAGCATGATACAAATTTACAGAAAGTCGGTAAAATTAACAACACTATCTTATCTACCCATTTAATTTTAATTTTGATTTATATAGAATGTTTTATTTTGGCTATTCCATTGTGAAGTCTATAAATACTAGTACAAACTGTGCTAAGTACATGAGGTTTATATAATTTATAAACCTTAAATGGTAGATTTCTTAATTATATAAAAGTGAAACATATACTTTTAAATTGTAATTTTTTTGAAATGACTTTTTCTTGGATATTATTGACAAAAGTTTTATGATGAATATGGTTAAATAATTTGAAAGTATAAAAATTATAACTAATATTTCTAGAAACAATGCTATTATACAACAAACAACAACATCAACTATAAGTTATTCATAATCTGGAAGCATTACATTACTAAGAATGCTAACTAATTCTTAAATCAAATTGTTAGCAATTTATTCATTTTATCAGTTGCATGCTAACATTATTTGATATGAAACTAATTTATATTGAAACTAATGTAGAAAGCTAAGAATAATAACTAATTGGAATTAATTGTAATTAACTCCAGATAAAAATAAAAATAGTGAATATATTTATAATAATTTTAATCATGAAATGAATGACATTAAACTCATTATAGTTTGTAGATAACTAATGATACTAATGATGATTATATAATGCTTAAAATTTATAATACTAATCAACATAAAATTGAGGACCATGGGAAAATGAATATATATTCATTGTTACATGCAATGGACTAACTATGATAAATATATTTATTATTTTTATCATATAATATAGCAAATGGTGATGAGTTTTTCTGGAACAGATGATATACGTTTTATGCGGATCTAAGATTAAATGGCAAAATATTAGCAACGGAGTTTGCAACGGAAACATGCTTGAGAATCATTTTTACTTTTCACTGTTAGTCATCTTTACATGTAGTACATTTGTGTCATTAATGAAAATATTAACGATTAGTACATCGATGATTTTAACATTTCATTTCTTTATGATATACATTTTTATATGTAATTTTGTTTTTTGATGAAAACTTAATGCAGGCGATTGTTGAAGAGATACTGAAGCTATTACCCGGGACTCAGCTTGATTTAAAAAGGGTAAGTCTGTTCTCTTCAATTTATCTCTTACCTTTATATAAAAATAAACTTGTTCAAATACTCTAGAGACCCCTTGTAGCTCTACAATCTTATAACAAATTCGTATGATTCTATTTACAGCTCTACTTATAAATATAAATTAATTTTCCTTGTACATAAATACAGTGGTCCTGGTAGTGGTTCGCCATTTTATGCTGGCCCAGGCACACAGTCTTCCATTGAGAGGTATAATGCATGCTGCTTTCCTCCAGTGTAAACATGCTTGCTTTCATTTTCACCTTTAATCTTAGATCCGCATAAAACGTATATCCTCTGTTCCAATAACAACTTGTACATCTTCGTTTGTGGATTGTGTACAAGTTCTGGACAAAGAAAATAATTATGGTTGTAATTTGTTTTGTGAAATGCAAAGTAGATGAATCTGAAATCATAACTGATATATTTTTGAAAAATTAGGAATTGGATTATATTTTCTAATTGGAAATAAATAGTAAAGATATTTGTTTATAATCGAGTAAAATATTGAACTTGACAAATTGGAAACGAAAATCAATTATTAAATGGATTGTATGGTATGGATTGGGGATAATACATAATATATTCAGCTTATGGTTCAACCTGTGTTTGAATTACACTCTCAGATTCTTTTATGCAGAGCATTCCTGACTTAATTATTGTCTTTTGTATAACAATTCTCTTAATTGCAGGACTTTGTACGAGACGGTTCTTATAACCAACAAGAGATAGACGAGGTTCGAGAGAATTTAGCTAGTTATATCATGTATAATTGGATGTAGTTGTTTTTTGTTGTGTACGCTGATCTTTTGTAACGTACGTTGGTATTTTGTTATGTACGTTATGTTTGTGATAGATTATATTCTATTTTGTTCTGTAAACAAGAATTATGTTGATGGATAATATAATTATATTTTTTGTTCAATCAGTTCATAGTAACGTTCGTTTATAAAAAATTAAAATTCAATTTCATACTGTTTTTATAATCTTAAACGGTAATAATATTTTTTTTTTGCTTCAGATATAACTTGTGTCGGTTGTTACTTCAAAGGGAACCGATACAACTGCATATCAATTGTGTCGGTTGAAAAGGTTTTTCTTAAAGGACCGACACAATAAACGGTGGTTTGCTTCACTATACAAGCTGATTTGTGTCGGTCCTATTAGAAAGACCGACACAACTGTTCATAGTTTTGTGTCGGTTCTCTATTACCAACCGACACAAATAATTGATATTTGTGTCGGTTGTACAACCGACACAACAGAAAAATGTCTTTTGTGCCGTCTTCATTTGAGTCGGTTGTAAAACCGACACAACAGGGATTACACAACCGATACAAATGACCAGTTTTGTACTAGTGTTTATTTATCAATCTCCATATGGGTATTTTTTTAGTAGTGGCGAGTAGTAGCATGTATTATATAGTCAGCTAGAACACAATGTTTCTATAACAACTATTTTGTATGGTATATATTAATAAACATGATATATCAATAAAACTTTTAGTCACTTGAAATGGTGAATAAAAATTGATCTCAATGGATAATCAATGTGTAAGCGATGCATTAATTGTTAAAAAATGTAAGAAGATGCCATGACCATTAATAAAATCTGCCATATAAGATATATCTCAAATGATAAACAGACTAAACTTGTAGGTTCTGAATTAAATAAAGGAAAATTGGTAACAAAATTTAATGTCATCAAAAAATAGAATACTAAACCCTTGTAGAATTTAATTATTTTTAATGGAGACAAAGTTAGACTTTATAAACAACAATTACAAAGTAAAAATCAATAAGGCAGAGAACTCCACACTAATTTAAACATAAGGAAAAATATAAGTTATTTAAATACCAAAAGTTGTTTTCAGTACACATAGCTGAAGTTCTAAAAACAATTAAAACGGAGAAAACAACATTTTTATGCAAGTAAATAACTGGAAAATGATATTCATACATAATTATAAGACTTAGATATTCATCAGGAACAGAAAAATGCATTCGAGTGTGTAGTAAGCATCAACTATAGGTGCTTCAAACTTTTCCATAACTCAAAACCCAACAATTATCAATCATACTTGACAATGAATGACAAAATATTGACTGCCAAAGAATGAAAAAACATTCCATACTTACTACCAAACTTTTCCATATAAGATATGCACCTTAATGGATAATCAATATAGTCAATTAATATGTTTCCCGTTTTTAATACATAATTAAGTTTACTGTAAATAAAATCATACTATCAAAATCTTTGTAGCATTCCTTAAAGTTATTATCATATGACAATGCATTAAAAACATATAAATGAAACAAAAACATACAGACGCATTTGAAGTTAGATATTGAAGCATGGACATCAAATTGAAATCATAAGCAGGAAGAAGAATTAGGAAAACATTTAAATGACTTTCATATATTGTCATGGATGGAAATTGTGGATTTAAATTATTGGAAGCGCAACCAAAGGTGAGAACAAATATGGAAAAAGCAAACGAAGGAGGAAGTCTTTATATATATGGGATGAAATGGATGTTGAAATTTTTTCCAAGCTGAGAGGCGATCAGAATTCTCCATTGTTAATTAGTAGAGTTACAGTTTAATGATAATGATAAAGGTGAAAGTAACGTAAGGTGAAATTGTTACTTAATAATTCTGTGGTGACTAAATCACAAAATTTTAGGAGAAATGGCTAGGGAAAAAGGGTTCGAGCTGAAATTTAACAGGAAGAAAGATAAACGTTGCTTCCATGTTCTCTTATATATATAACAGGATATATATGTACATAATTTGGTATGATAATAGTGTTTTTAACCCGTAATAGAGAAATTATTCTAAAAGCGAAATATGGATTGAATTTAACTCAAAGAAACAACATTTGCACTTTGCTATGCACACACGGGTTTATGCCAAAATTTATGTGAAGGAAAATTTAACTGGGATCAGTCGATGTTACTCGAATTCTCATTTCATTATATCATATGCTAAAAGTTCAACTTTGTTTCTCAATTGATTTTCGTTTTTTCAGTATGCAGCCATGCGAAAATGTTTAAGAGCCCTTATAGTAATAAATTAATTCAAAAATATTTTTGAATATTTTCTTTTTTGAAAACCCAGGATTACCCGGCGGGCCGGTAAACTCCCGAGGAAAGTATAGTAAATCCGTCCGTTGATCCACGGTCCCATACCCCCGCTAAATTTATATAGAATAGGAAAATACATGGTAGAAATCGAACCTGAGTCTTTTTACCAGAAACTAAACCTTCTTTCCACTGCGCCGCACCCGCGGACTGAATGGTAGCTTATAAGTGGTTTTAAGCAAATAGTACAAAGTTACATTACTTCGATAAGTTGGGATTGTCACAAAAATTAGTTTTAAAATTTAAAATCATTAATAAGTATTTGTGCTTTATGACTAATATCTTATTCACAATATTCCGGTCATTAAATTAAGTTGTCAAGCGCCTTAGATTACAAAAATAATTTTTAAGTTTTTTGATACTTATAAATTATCATCGAACAAAGCTAAACTCCATGAAAGCATTCATATGTTAATCCGGAGAGGGTTTGAAAAGAAACATTAAGAAGTATAGCCTAAATTATTAATATTTACCAATTTGCAAAATGGTGTGGAATTCATTCTGAAGCCATGTTAGCAACATAAAGTAACTATTCATAAAGCTACCTGAATCAAAATTATTTGTCTTCAACCATACAATTAGAGTGTGGAAAATTTAGAGTTTCACCGAAGTATGAAAATAAATGAACAACGTTTAGTTTGCATAAAAGGGAAATTACAATGTATAAATCAATGATTTGATTGCAAAGAAATGATCAAACCAATATCCATAATGAAAAAGTCACATATCTTATATTAAAGCCAACATAATAATAGGAATTGTAAGAAAATTTGACCGTTTTTTAAGGAAATTAATACGGAAACATTAATGGATTTCCTTCCTTATTTTGTAAGAAAATTTGACCGTTTCCTTCCTCAAACGTTTCCTTCCTCATTTTGTGGTCAATAGAATTTAAAGGATTTTCTTATTAATATGCTAATCAATAAAATGGTTATAATCTAAAGCGTTAATTTTCCTCATCTTGATCTTGATGGACGATCAAGACTAAGTCTACAAATCTAGAAATTTGGTCCCCTCTCTACCTATAAATATTACCCTTTTCCCATCACAAATGATATAGAAAAACACATAAAGAAAGATATAGGAAAAGAGAGAGAAACCATTTCCTTTCTCCATTGAAATAACTTTCAATAACAACCATTGCTGATTCATATACAAGATGTCTGAAGGTATGTTTTATTGGTTCATTACATATGTGATAATCATGTAATTCTAGATCTTAGGGTTTATGTTATTTGCAAGATAAAGATTACATGTTGTATCAGAGCAAAGTTTTAGAATTCATGATTATCCATCAATATATATAAAACGAAACTAGCATAGATCTATGATATGATGTTTGTAATTTCACTATAATAATGATGATGATTATTAGTGTTAATGTGATTCAAGTTTAATATTCATATTATTTAAGTTGCTATAGTAGTCATGATCATCAATATTATTCTATTTACTGTATGCTTAGATTTGGATCTGGAAAGTTTATATTTCCACAAAAGTTAATTTTTCTACCTTAATGTTTGACCTGCCGTATAATATGGAACAACTTATTGTATGCGAATACTTTTCAGAAAGTATACATATTGAAAACAATTGTTTTCTAGTTTGATATTAAATTCATGATCTAGAACTTACAAAATAATTGTTTATATGTTAAATTCATATATGAAATTTACTTGGAGTTACTAGACATTTATTATCCTTGCTGTGGATTACTTGAAAGAATGGCAAATGTTTATTCGGAAAAAAAACAAACAAAGGAGGTGACCACCTGGTTCGATCCGGTTTCCCTCTTTTCTCTCTTGTTTTAGTTTTCGCTTCCACGCTTAATTTCCTTGTTTCCTCTGGTCTGATGCATGCAGTCCCGTCCACAGGCGGCTACTGCTTGAACAATAACGCATGAAACATTAACGTTTATCATTCTTCCATGAGTATGGTTCTACTACCTACCCATAGGAGGCGCTAAACCTAACCTCTTATTATGACATGTGTTTTATTCTAATAAAGAAGCCTACATTTCTTTTATATCTGCAGTTGCAATACCCTCAAACCTTAATTCGCACGCTACGTCTATCATCAGACTCAATGGAACCAACTACTCAGAATGGAGAGAGCAAGTTGAGTTTTCTTTGGGCGTACTTGAACTGGACATGGCTCTCCTTAAGGAAAAGTCAGCCCTACTTACTGACACAAGTACGCCTGAGGAAAACAAACTCCATGATGATTGGGAACGATCTAATAGGCTCAGCATGATGTTTATGCGAATGGTGATTGATACCAACATCAAAACCTCCCTACCCAAAACTGAAAGCGCAAAAGAATATTTGCAATCCATTGAAAATCGGTTCAAGATTGCAGACAAATCCCTTGCTGGGAAACTTATGGCAAACCTTGTAACCATGAAGTTTGATGGTTATCGCTCAATGAGCGCTCATGTCATTGAAATGATTAACCTTGCTGCCAAACTTAAGAACTTGGGATTGGTTATGGACGATGCTTTTCTCGTCCAATTCATTCTCACTAGCTTACCTCCTCAGTATGAACCATTCAAAATTCATTACAACACTATTACGAAAAAGTGGAGTTTAAATGAATTGACTAAAAAACTAGTTCAAGAGGAGTCTAGGCAGGGCTCGCAAGGCATTAAAGTTGCTTATTTCACTCAAGGGGTTGGAAACCAAGCTGGCAAAAGGAACAACTCACAGCATAAAAGAGCACCACCCAAATCTGATGACGCCACTCAACCATCCAAGAAGAAAAAGAAGGATGATGTATGCAAATTCTACAAGAAACCTGGACACTTCCAAGCAGATTGCATTAAGCGCAAAACATGGTTCGAAAAGAAAGGTAACCCGATGGGTTTCGTAAGTCATTTCAAATCAAATCTTACTAATGTACCTTCTTCTACTTCGTGGATTGATACTGCTGCTAATGTTCATGTTTCGAATTCTATGCAGGGATTCATTACGATCCAAACCACAAACCCAAGTGAGAATTTCATTTTCATGGGGAATAAAGATAAAGCTCCAGTTGAAGCTATTGGAACTTTTTGTCTCATTTTAGATAGCGGTTATCAGTTAGATTTATGTCAAACTCTTTATGTTCCGTCTATTTCCCGTAATTTAATTTCTATAAGTGTACTTGATAAATTTGGATATTCTTTTGAAGTTGGAAATGGAAATTTTAGTTTATTTAAAAATTCTAGTCTTATTGGTTCTGGAATATTAATTGATGGACTTTATAAACTTCATCTTAAACAAAATGCTGAAATCCAACTCACCCTGCATGGAAAAGAAACTAAAGGAAAGTCATCCAAGAATGATTCTTACTTCTTGTGGCATAAAAAGCTGGGTCATATATCCAGTGAAAGAATCAAGAGGTTAGTGAAAAATGGTGTCCTACCGGACCTAGACTTCGCTAACATTACAGCATGTGTTGATTGTATTAAAGGAAAAACAACAAAAAACACAAAGAAAGGAGCCACAAGAAGTACACAACTTCTTGAAATAATACATATAGATATTTGTAGACCTTTTGATGTTCCAACTTTTGGAGGAGAGAAATATTTCATCACTTTTATCAATGATTTTTCACATTATTGCTTTCTTTATCTGTTGCATGAAAAATCTCAGTCAGTGGATGCTGTACAAGTGTTCGTTACTGAAGTCGAAAGGAAATTAGAAAGAAAAGTGAAAATCATTAGGTTAGATAGGGGTGGTGAATTCTATGGAAGGTATGATGAAACGGGACAACATCCTGGACCTTTTGCTAGACTTCTGCAAAAACTTGGAATTGTTGCACAATACACAACGCCTGGATCTCCATGGCAGAATGGTGTAGCTGAAAGACGAAATCGTACATACATGGAAATGGTTAGATCCATGAGGAGTCATGCAAATTTACCTATATCATTATGGATGGATGCATTACGAACAGCTGTCTACATCTTAAATAGAGTTCCAAGTAAGGCCGTTCCAAAGACTCCTTTTGAACTTTGGAAAGGATGGAAACCTAGTTTAAGACATCTCAAAATTTGTGGTTGCCCAGCTGAAGCTAGACTGTACAATCCAAATGAAAAGAAATTAGATTTTAAAACAGTCAGTGGTTACTTTATAGGTTACCCAGAAAAATCTAAAGGATATAAATTTTATTGTCCTAACCATAGTACAAGAATTATTGAAACCGGCAATGCTAAATTCTATGAAAATGGTGAAATCAGTGGGAGTACAAAACAACAAGAAGTGGTCATTCATGAAATAAGGGTACCCATTATCTTACCCTCTATTTCGAAAGATATTGGGAATCATCCCACTGTTGAACCTGTTCACAATGAGGGAAACCCAATAAATGATCAACAACTCCATAATGAAATTATCACCAATCATAATGTTGATGAAGTACCACAGGAACTAGTATTAAGAAGATCTCAAAGACAAAGAAGATTAGCTATTCCTGATGATTATATGCTTTATCTAATAGAATCTGAAGGAACTACGAACCCATTTTCTTATTCATAAGCCATTAAGGATGTTAACTCTCTTAAATGGATTGATACCATGAAAGATGAACTGAAATCTATGGATAATAATCAAGTTTGGGAAATTGTTCAATTGCCGCAAGGACAAAAAGCAGTCGGTTGTAAGTGGGTCTTCAAGACCAAACGTGACTGCAATGGTAAAATTGAACGATATAAAGCCAGACTTGTTTTCAAAGGTTTTAATCAGGAAGAAGGCATTGACTATAATGAAACTTTTGCTCCTGTTTCCAGGAAAGATTCTCTTAGAATTATCATGGTATTAGTAGCTCATTATGATCTCGAGTTACATCAAATGGATGTGAAAATAGCCTTTCTAAATGGAGACTTGGAAGAAGAAGTCTACATGCGTCAACCTGAAGGCTTCATAATTGAAGGACAGGAAGACATGGTCTGCAAACTTAAGAAATCAATATATGGACTGAAACAAGCTTCTAGACAATGGTATCTAAAGTTTCATGAAATCATTACCACTTTTGATTTCACAGAAAACATAGTTGACCCTTGTATATACCTCAAGTTCAGTGGGAGCAAGTTCATATTTTTGATTCTGTATGTTGATGACATATTATTAGCTAGCAGCGACCTTGGTTTATTACGTGAAACTAAGGATTATCTCTCAACAAATTTTGAAATGAAAGATATGGGTGAGGCTTCCTATGTGATAGGAATAGAAATATTCCGTGATAGATCGCAAGGAATTCTAGGATTGTCTCAAAAAGCATATATTGACAAAATTCTTGAGAGATTTGGCATGATGAATTGTTCCTCTAGTCCTGTCCCACTGCAGAAAGGAGACAAACTTGTTCTTGAGCAGTGTCCAAAGACTCCTATGGAATGAGAAGAAATGACCAAATATCCTTATGCATCTCTTGTAGGGAGTTTGATGTATTCACAGGTCTGTACAAGACCTGATATCAGTCATGCAGTTGATATGCTGGGTAGATTTCAAAGTAACCCAGGAATCGCTCATTGGAAAGCTGCAAAGAAGGTACCGAGATACCTAAAGGGAACAAGCAATTACATGCTCACCTATAGAAAACCAAGTTACCTACAGGTAACTGGTTATTCTAATTCAGACCTTGCTGGATGTCCTGACACTAGGATCTACACTCTTGGCTATGTGTACCTCTTATGTGGAGGTGCAATATCATGGAGAAGCTAGAAATCTGAGATGCTTTTCGGATCCACCATGATGGCTGAATACGTAGCATGTTATGAGGCTTTAATTCAGGGAACATGGCTGCGTAATTTTGTCTCATAATTTGGCACTTTAAGTTTTATCCCTAAGCCACTAATTGTCTACTGCGACAATGAAGCTGCAACCTTTTTCTCCAAGCATGATAGGATAACCAAAGGTTCCAAACACATGGACCTGAAATACCTACTACTGAAGCAAGATGTTAAACTAAAGAAAATTGTTGTTGAATCGATAAGTACAGACTTACAAGTGGCAGACATATTCATGAAAGGACTACCTCCAAAGACCTTTCAGAGACATACTGATAGCATGGGTCTTGCAGATAGTTCCTAATTATCTCCTTAATATTCCATTTATTTTGTACTTAGCCAGACATAATAATTATTGAGCTCTTAATAATTTGGACATCTTTTATTTCTGTTTTATAATGTGTACGCATTTATATTTAGATAAATGATAACAGAAACAGTCTTTTGCTTCAAGACATTATGTGACCATTAAGTTATGCTCATTTACGGTCTATTTATGAAAGTTGTCAATGTCATAGTACATGGAAGTAAGCATGTTGCAAAATAACATGTACACGTCATGACTTCCATTGGCCACTGGAGTAGCCAAGACACTTATGATAACTGATTAAAGAAAAGTTTAGCATATCATGCACGCCTTATGACCTTAATACGAAAACATTAATGGATTTTACTATTGACCAAGTGGGAGACTGTAAGGAAATTTGACCGTTTTGTAAGGAAATTAATACGGAAACATTAATGGATTTCCTTCCTTATTTTGTAAGGAAATTTGACTGTTTCCTTCCTCAAACGTTTCTTTCTTCATTTTGTGGTCAATAGAATCTAAAGGGTTTTCCTATTAATATGCTAATCAATAAAACGGTTATAATCTAGAGCGTTAATTTCCCTCATCTTGATCTTGATGGACGATCAAGACTAAGTCTACAAATCTGGAAATTTAGTCCTCTCTCTACCTATAAATATTAACCTTTGCCCATCACAAAGGATATAGAAAAAACACATAAAGAAAGATATAGGAAAAAAGAGAGAAACCATTTCCTTTCTCCATTGAAATAACTTTCGACAACAACCATTGCTGATTCATATACAAGATGTCTGGAGGTATGTTTTATTGATTCATTACATATGTGATAATCATGTAATTCTAGATCTTAGGGTTTATGTTATTTGCAAGATAAAGATTACAGGAATCTCTCAAAATATAAATACCATTAGACAAAGTTGAACAAATCAGTTTGTAATAATAATTACATTAAGGAGATAAACTAATACGATATTGATAATGGTTATGGAATATGCATAGAGATTATTATAGAAGAAGGAAGAAAGGAAAAGTTATAGGAGTAGAGAACTGCAAGAAAGTGAGAATTTGGTTTCAAATGCCTGTTGTTTCCGAACATTACCGTCATTATATTAACTTGGACACAAATTGTTGTAAAACTCTCAACCGGTTTGAACTTCAGGCTTGACAATTACTAAATTATGAAATGTAAAAGAAAAGATGTTGATTCCAGAAGCAACAAACTAACTTTGTTTGCTAGCATGATGGATCATAACAATGTGCATACCCTTTTGTAGGTTATTATTCTAAATATCTAGCAAGTATTTTGTAATGAGATTCTGCTAGCATGATGCCTTGGATTCACATAAAGTAGAGCCTGGTTCATGCGTATGTGCAATTGTATCATTGTCAACCCTTTTAAATCGACCTTTCTCAAAGTCGGAATGCTTTCTATGTCGAATGTTCCACCAGGCGCAATAATGTAAATTTCTCTTCTGCATTGTTGTTTGTTTTTCGTGCAAAGGATCACTAAATTGCTCTTAAATTCGAAGTTATGAATTGCATAAGTATGGTTTATTGTAGCTCCATTTTTGTAATGAAGATGTTATTCATCAGGTATAGCGGACAACTGCAGAGTTGATAGTGTTGAAGATTAGCTGCCAAATTGTAAACATCTACAGTTAGGAGGGCCTTCGGATCGACTATTGTGGTAGTGCAATTGGAGGTGGGGAGCTTGAAGTCAGGTCGGGACATAGCCAGTTGTAGCTTGTCGGAGATCCAACAAAACGAAGTGTCACACATATGGACCATAAGAAGCCGGATTGGCACAAAAGATTCTAGCATCATATTGGGCTAACCGATACATACTAATAATTATGATATATCCCAAGAAGTCAAATACATATGGATCACAAGCAAGAGTGTGCCAATACAAAATAGAATTAACATAATCACATTTCAATCCAAGAGTGGCATAACTCCCAATTGGATTTATCACACATAGGAATGTGACAAGCTATGCAACGTCTTAGCCAAGTCTATCAACTAAGTTCTTTGATATAAAAGTGTGTGGATATAATATTAGAAATGGAGATCCTAACTTGGATGTTGATTCCCTTCCCTTTTTTGCTAGTACTTTAACCCCTATATGGGTCGAACCTCTTCATTCTTTGAGCCTTGGCTTTCTCCGACCCTTACTCTTTTTGGTACAAACCATCTCAACATACTTTTCCTTGTCAACCAAGTCGTGTATTCTCTAAGCAATTCGTTTATATCTAATGCTTCATTGACATTGACATATACATTAACATTTCTAATCAAGTCTTCTTCCCCACTCCACTATTGGTCTTGAGTACTGGAAGATCCTCCATTTATATTCCCTTTTGTGTTTCAATAATCCTTCGTCCACTCTTGGTCTCTGTCCTTACGTTCTGTATTGGTGGATAACGTATGAAAATGGAAGAAGGGTGATACAAAAGTAGAGGGATAGATACACACCTATATTTCTATATAAAAAATAACAAGTAAATTATGTAGCGTATACCCTTCTCCAAGTACTTTCTAACTAGAATAAACTTATGTTTCTATTTCTATGTTTAAACTTAGGTGGCCTTAACCTAAAATCTAATACCAAGTTGTAACATTTCATATTTCGACCCTAAACATAAATGCCGATGATGTTGTTGTTATTACCAAAATTATTTTCAAACGACAAAATGAGATAAAATTATTTTTCACAAAATAAGTAAAAAAAGAAACTAATTAACTTTAAACATTATTCAACAAGTTTCGAACATCTTCCAGTCCATCGATTCCCATGACAAAGATAACGATGATGTGCTAGCATATGCGGACACTACATTATATAACCCGATTAAGTACACAGAAAAAAAACTAAATAGATAAGAGCCTCCTGCTTGTCACCATCTTCTTTATTCGCTAATCCAAATAGCCTATTAACATGCTAACACAAACTCAACTTGCTCAAGTGAACACCCATGAGTTTTTGGGGTACTAATAATTAAGACACGAGCTAAACAATAGTCTGGTATAAATAATATTAGCCCCTTTTAAACATACAATAATATGATAGTGAGACAATGTCGTAGAGCGGAATAATTTTCCCCCTCACTAATTCAATCATAACATCATAATCATCAACATAACATGTAAATCATCATGTGAAGAAAGTAAGAATACCAGTAACACCTCAAAAAATTAAAGATAGTTAATAAATAATTATTAAGGCTCAAAAATAGAATTTGAACAAACGTTAGAATTTGACCAAGAAACTTGCACCATTGTGTTTTGTGGCGATTTTCTAGGAAAATTTCATATATGGAGTTTCACGATCGAAGTTCACATGACAAAGTTATTAACGTTTGAAGTTTTCGGAATGAAAATAATTAAAAAGGAGCAAAAGGAAATAAATATATTAATCACGTGGGCCCTACAGATCGATCTTCTCCTTTGATTGGTTGATCGTTAGTGGTTGACCGCCTATAGGGGAGCAGTCGATCGGTTGGTAAGATGGCGGCTAGGGTTGAATTTTGGTTGAATGGCTTAGATTTAATTATTTTAAATCTAACAGATACGATTGATTCAAACGCATATAAATACAGGTCTAGCTCCTCACTTCTTTTCTCATATTTTCTGTCAAAGTAGAGGAGCTTTGCCATTTTTCCTTCTCCAATATTTCTGTTATTTACAAAATATTATATTATATGTATATATAATTGGAGAAGGGTAGAAAATAAAAGGGAAGAAGAGAAGGAGCAAACTGCACAAAAAGGAAAATTTCATAATTATAAATCTATATTCCCATTAACCTCAAATCTCTTCTCAGATCTGTAACTCTAACAGTATGTATGTATGTATCTATTTAGTTAAAGCACTTAGCGGTTCTATAACGTGGAGGTAAATAAATTTATAGCGGGCATATAGTAGAAAAATCGAAGGTGAAAAAAGCTTCATTAGATACAAAACCAAATATTTAAAGTTAGTTTATTCTCATTTTCACATCATTTGTGTAGGAAAAAAATATATTGTTTAATCTTATATAACAAAAACCTAAGAATATCATGATTTATGTAGGCTAGATTTGATGACTAAATCATATTTCTAACTTATTTTTTGCACCTATGCCCCTAAACTAGGTATTTACCATAACTTCATTGATTGGGTTTAAATGAGAACTAGTCAAATCAACCTTTGTATATTAAGGTTGCTAAAGTGGGTGCTAAAAAGCCTTGATTTAGTGGGTGTAGCAAAAATAGCGGGGCTCGAAATGGATCTACTATTAATATTGATAAACTAAAATAGCGTAGCGATCAAAGAGCGTTATGCGCTATAGCGGGGATTTTGCGGGGCTTTAACTGCACAGGTATATACCTTGTTATACTATTTTTTTGGATTAGAAAGGAAAAGGAGTTAATTAAAGGGATGAATTCAGATTTAGGAGAATTGAAAAACTTGAAAGGTGAGTGGAAAATTATATGATTTATTTATAACATTGAAATTTATATTATTGAGTTTTATTTAATTATTATGCCTATGCGAGATCTGTGGACTTGCAGGCTTATAAAGAACGAATTTACTTGAAATCTCGCATACATATTCTGTAAGTTAGGTAATTGGAATAGGAATGGTATTTACATCCTGATATGAAAATTTGAAAACCAATCCCTAAATTTGTAAAAGTTGAATGCTGATAAGATTATAAGATTTATTCCATATTTTTTATAATTGGGTTGTAAATAGTTGGTACTAGTTTAGATTTTCCCTAATTTGACTTAAAATGTAAATTTCTATGTTTTAATTTATTGGAAGCATTGTGGGTATAATTTTGTTGTTTCTATTTCCATGTAGTTTCCATAAATTACCTAATTCCAGAACTATGTATAAAGTACATCGGTTGAATATAAAAAATATGCCAAAAAGGAAAGAGATGTGTAAGGTACGAAGGTTCTCCTTTGTAATTTGCATTATCTATTTCGATAAAGGAAAAAGATAATTCCTTGTAATTTCAAATGGATGAAAAGTATCACTTTTGGGTAATTTATGGTTATAACGGTAATCCCTCTTGTGAAGGTTAGCTCTAATATATTAAAATGTTGAAATATTCCTTACAAAATGTGCATATAAGTGTATTTTTTTGAGTTTCTAAGCATAGGAATTAATTAGTTAGAAATAGAAATACACACACACGTATAGCTGTGCCTACTGGTTAAAAATATAAATATATATAGTATAATATACGAGGATATTTGCATTAGTTATAATTAGGACGACTAGTTATTAATAGCATAGTAAATCATAGGACTAGGAAGTTGAAATGGAAAAGCGATAGTAACTTCAAAATTTAATAGCAAGCAAATTAGTAGGGCAATAAATGTGCAGTTAATAGGGAGTTATACGAATTAAATAGGGACTTAAGTGCTTTTAATGAGACTGATTAAAGAGTTTAATATGGCATTTATGGGGAAATGAAATGGGCATAATAGGTTGAATTAGAATGAATAAATAAATATCATTAGTGATTCTCCAATTTGAATAATAATGACCCTTTATTGCAGACAATAGACATTTATGGGACGTAATAGGAAAACAGAGAATATATGTAATAAGCGTATAGGATTGGAATTAAATGCTAGGAGGTAGTATAATTTTCATAGTAGAAAATTATATAGCCTTAATAATTTGTTTGGGATGAGCGTGAATTAGTGGCCCTAGCCCAATATTTTGGCCTAGGATAATTGGTTTGGTTTTTAAGGGTTGGGATGCGAGCTCAGTAGAGTTACACAACAGAAGTCTGCCTTTCACTTAGAGAATACCAGCAATTGTGTATACTTACTACTGATGTGGGACATCCCCAACCATAGGACTCGTGGGGAAGGGATATATGTTTGCTTATAGGTAGGGAAAATATACCAAGGATTCACCTCAGATTTGAAGTATTAAATGACTCGGTATCCTTAGGAATGTCAATGGGTTTACTTCAGGGTGAAAGGTATTAAATGGCCTTTGGGTTTGCCTCCTTCCTATATAAGAAGTCTTAAATAACCTATGATGATACCTAATAGGAACATGAGGTATGCTTCATTTCTAACAAGAGGTATTAAGTAACTAGAACGGGAATTTTCCTTGACTCACATTAGGTTAGTCTAAATGGGATTTCCAGTGGGAGGTCAGCAGGCCATGTCAATATTATTATTGAACCAATATTTAGCAGTTAGGCTGGCATATAGGCTATGACCACCAACGGTCCCAAGCGGTCGTTAGCAAAGACTTGGGTTATGCCTTGACCGATTTCACTTCCTACTAGTGTAGAATCCATATGGGATACGCAAAGACTTCAAATTTTAATTAGTTAGTTGTTTATTTGTCAAAGGTGGGCTAGTTAAACCTTAAATGAGTTTTTGAAATGCGTTAATAACACGACGATTAAATTATAATGTCATATCTATGGGTCGTCGGTCTTTGTAGCTAAAGTTGATTGACCAGCGATTACGTTACGGAAGGCCTGCTTCGAGGTTGAGGTATTAAACGGCTGTTGGGTCTGCCTCCTCCCTATTCAAGAAGTATTAAGTAGTCGGGGTTTTCTTTTGGATGGTATGCAGTTTAGATATACATGTGTGTGTATGTGTAGTTATACCTAGGAGAAGGTTAGATATATCATGCGTAGAGGGAATTACATGGAATAGCCATGAAAAATAAACATAACACATAAATAGAAATCAATCAGCGTAAATTAGTATTATTGATAAAATATGCAATTTTCCAGTCAACAGAACGCTGTTTTAACCACCTCCTCATTTCAATCCATAGGATAGATTTAGAGGATTGACTACTGGAGCAAGACAGGAACGGTGGAAGGAGAAGTCTTATCATTCATGCTCGGTGCTGACAAGGCAATCAGTAATCTGAGGAATAATATTGATTCCAAGGTAGTAGCCTTAGCTTGTATATATGTTCTATTATATTTCACTATTCTGCTATGAGTTCGTTCTTTGATATATTTATATTTATTACAGGTTACCAAAACTAACGATCCGTACCCTAATATACTTGGATTTCAATTTAGTTGAAATTCAGGCCCATTAAGGTGCGGGATGTTACATTTGGTATTAGAGCATAGGTTAGTCGATCATAGGAATTAAGATACGCCGAGAGAACGTATTTGTATTTTTACCTATAAATAAATATATTATATACCAAACTCTAATACTTCGACTATATAAGTAGTTGTGACCATATTCTAAAAAGATGGATGAGACAACTATGAGTTGGAACAATGAATAGTGTTAAATTATACACCTACCCCAATTACTGCAGGGAGTGTAGGCCGTACCGCAAGGCGTGGACTGAGAAGAGCATGAGCACGACATATAAAACGATCTCGGAGGCTGGATGGTACTTGACTCCTTTGTTGGGCCTAAGATGGCTTATGATTGTGGATTTTGCTGGATTACCGATTAAAGGCGTATACTTCATCCAGACGGGAAGTAAGAATATGTATGTTGCAAACATCCGAAAGTAAAATATGGATAGGATTGAGCAAGTTCCCACATGAAGGGGCGCACTAATCACAACAAAAGGATGTCTGGATTTTTAGTTTATACTCTTAATAAGAGGAGGTTAAAGAGTAAAGGGAAAAGAAGAAAAGTCCAAAAGAAAGGGCACTTAAAGTCCATTTTTGAGTCCCACCCCATGCGAAGAATTTGACCAAAAGACTTTGAAAATTCCATGATTTTGAATGGTTTTTCAAAGGGTTTATTTTAATAGAACGACCCTACCATTGAAAAATTGTTATTTTGAAAAGCAAGAAAATTTGGAAATTTTAAGTTAAGTGCTATTTAAAGATTCCTAATGAAGTTTAAAGTTGGTTAGGTCAAAAAATTTTGATTAAAAATTTTTAGTAAAGGGTTTTTCGTTTTTGAAATGAATGGAAAGGAGCATATATTTGGCTTGATGATTTTTCCTATTTTTGTGAATTTAGAAGTTTCATTTTAAAATTCTTTCAAAGGGTTGGATAAATGGAAATTATACTTGATTGAAATGTGGTAAAGAGAATAGAAGGGTAAGAATGACTGATAGTAAAGACAGTGATAGAGTTAGGGGTATACTCTAGGGCAATTATGTAATTTGTTACATATATCTAACTCGATAAACAATCTTGTTCGAAATAAAAGGTGTTTTCTTTCTATTATATACTTGGTATAATGTGTTATATTAATTAATTAACTTAATTAAAAGTATATTTAGTAGAAAATCCATAAATAGTACATTTTGTGATAGTAGTTACAAGTGTTATAACCGTGAGTAATTTATCACAATGAAAATAAATATACCATTTTAAATATTCCTAATCAAGATGTATCGAGATTAGATATCGATACATCCGTTGAGACTAGAGTACGTAACGCTATCCAAATGTTGAGTACTGAATTACTCATGGCTGCTTAAGGCACCAAGGGGTTACGTACTGATAGTTATTGGATAAATATAATATGACACACTCGATAATTTTCTATTAGTTAATATAACTAAGGTCAAATAGAAAATATTGATGTGATAATATTACACAATTTCCTTGACTTTTGAACACTATTGAGCTTCAATGTGGAAACTCCACTTTGATTATAGTTAAATCATGGTACGACGTCCACCGAACGACTATAGTTGGGTCGAGTGGAAGCATTGGAAGTGAAACACTATTCAAGAGAGAATTCATCTCCTAAGTTATATGAGGTTAGTATCATGGTCAACCAAATCAACTCAAAGTCCAAGTTGTTACATCCGTATTTCTCAAATTTTGTTACAAGCAATTTAATGCAAGCACCAAACCAAAAGCACCGCCCCCATAAAAAAGGTTGGACTATAAAAAAGGAAGCAAGGAATAAGGCAAGGTCCAGACCGTATTGCACCAAAACCTTAAGACGATGACAAGACTCAGGGATTGTGTCAATCCCTTAAATCTGGCATTACATTTATGATGCTAAGCCTAAAACTTGAGATGGCTACTAACGGTTGGAAACAATCTGCAACCTTAATAGTCACTTTAATATGGAAGATTATGAAGTAGCTTCCAGGTTAGCACCGCAATCTTACACCAACATAATAAAACATAAGGATGCACCGCCATCTTGATTTGACGTTCAAGTGATAAAAATGCACCACAATTTTAAAGAAGTACTACCCAACATAGAAGAACTGCATCAACATGACTAGAAGTCTTACTGCAGTATTAATATGAAGTAGCACCAAAGCACAATGTCATGGATAATCGAAAGCCAAACTACATAACTCAGTAAAGTAAGTTGCGCTGCCGTTGAAACAATATGGTAAGGAAAAGCGCCACCATCAGGGCATAACAAACAAAAGAGCACAAAGAGAGGGACAATAGAAGAGGACTGCACTACAACCAAGAGGCCTGATAAATTCTAACATTACTCCAAAGGCTTACGCATTGTTAACATTTTCAAGTACTGACCTTCACTCACTGATGACTCCCTAAGCACTATTACGCAGAATCAAAAGCATCCCAAGTGTCTACATATTGCCCCTCAAATAGCCTTCCTGTGTAGGTCCACATTTATAGGTAAGCAACAAAGATAAAAGCATCCCTTACTAGTAACTTCTGTGGCCTAATACCATAAATGATGATTTGACCTCTTTTGCTAAGTAATACGGCTCGACCCCGACTATTTCCATATCCAAAGCAGTACTATGTAAACATTCCACGCCAAACAACATAATTCAGTCCCATAGGTATCAACGCCGCCCAAGGTAGAGCAAAGACACAACTCTTAATATTTTTGCGGAAAAAATATAGAAGATAACGCAGTTCACCCTAAAGAAAATAACAACATCTTATTACACTCTCACTCACATACGAGAACGGTACTTAGACTGTGCACTCCTTAGACTCAAAAGTGCATAACCCATTCAAATTTGAGTTTTTCGCCTTAATTTTGGGTATTCCTGCTTCAATTTCAAACTTCCCGCCAATTAAACTACTTAAATTATGGTTTCCCACCACGTCAACAATCCATATACGTCAAATTGAAAGATGGATGGATGACATATGGTAGAATCCAAAGGTAGAAATAAAAGAGCGAGAATAGGATTTTGGCAATCCACGCGCGTTAGGGGATCTTTTTCCCGATTTGATATTTTATGGTTAATAACCAAAGGTTCTATACTTCTGCCATTAATATTTGTACTAAGAAATATAAAAAAAGAAAGTGATACTTTTTCCATGGATGTAGGACTCCTTAACATCCGAACCACGTAAATCTCCGTGTCTTACTTTTTCTGCCCTTTTTTACCTTGTTTATAGTGTTAGATTGTTATTTTTTTCGCCTCGATTGGATGTTAATTCAACTTCACATTTTAACAACCAGCTAGAATGCAGCTACATAATTATGTAAGCACTTAGCAACATAATTACTACATTTAAGGAAAATTTATTGTTGCTTAAATTTGTTGATTCTTAATTGCGAAGGTGATTAGTGTTATAATCACTTCGCGATCACTGGATGTTTTGAGACTAAAATTCTCACCAATAGTTTTGGCGCTAGAAGGAGGGCCTGAACCTCCGCTTGTTTATTCCAACAAATCTTACTCGTATTGTCCTTTGCACACCCTGAATCCCATATATTCCGCTATTCCCCCTACACAAGAAAAGTTACATCTGGCCTCAAAAAAGAGACCACTCATAACCTCAAAACCTCAAGTTGAGGTGGAAGCTTCAACTGAGGCCCCCATAAATCCAATCTTGGTCATGCTTTATTCCTTTACAAACCAAATAACCCAACGTATGGAGGAGTTAGAGAAAACGGGCCCAACATACTGCTCACAGGCCGGCCTCCCGTCCACACCCCATAGCTCATCACCATCATCGCCAACTGCGCTCACTATGCAGTGGGCGTGTGAAAACAACTCCCTTAGAAATGTGAATGGTTATGCTGGCCAGAAGACTGATACCAAAGTAAAAGGCAAGACCCAAATCAACACGTAGATCAAATCCAAGCTAGCAAATATTAATCCGCTCCTGTAAAAAAAGCAGGCTTGATTTGCTCACGATGATGATGACGCCACTTCGTTTTACAAAGGTGATTCATCTAAGATGGATCCGAGGGAAAATGAGATTCGACAGTTAAAGACTCGTGTGGACTAATTGACAAAGCTCTACCAACAAAACACCAGAGAAAAGGTCAGGAAAGAAGGTTCTTCCCCATTCAACGATACCATCATAGAAAGTAGTTTTCTGGATGACTTTAAAGCCCCATCAATCGACACATTCAATGAAACTACCATCCCAGCTGACCACATCTGCACTTTTGAGTATTACATGGACATTTGAAGGTAGGAAGGATGGCTCAATGTAAAATCTTCCTAGTTTACTTAGCCGGTGCAGCCTCTTGATAATTCAGGAGGCACAGACCAAGGGAGGTCTGTTCTTGGAGGCAGCTATCCGCAAATTTTCTAAGGCAATTCAAATCGAGGAGAGAGGCCTCTTCAGATGTAAACACCATGTCCTACAAAACTCAGAGCAAAAATGAAAGCCTACGTAACTTCGTAAAGCACTTCAAATTTAAGGTACTTCGGATCGAAGTAACCAACGAAGATGGACTACTTATGGCAGCCCATGCTGGGATAAGAAGAGCTACATCAATGTAGGAGAAAAATAGTAGAAATCCATGTCATAGCATGAAGGATTTCTACGAGAGGGCCAACGGCTACATAAGAATGGAAGAGGCCGGATCCATAGCACAAACACAGAGAACTTATGCCCCCAACTATGACAAGGAAAGGGCGGCATAAGGGTACCGTCCACCTGCGAAACGACAAAAGGAGCTCAGCTTCATGGCTAAAAATCCCCTCACCCATACTCATGGATAGATATATGAAATGAGCAGAATAGAGCTTACATATAATGTACTTAACAAAGGGAAGAAGAAGGAGAAGAATCATGGTGGAACGTATTACCATTCCATAGAGCAAATGATCATCACACAGATAGTTGCAGACACTTGAAAAGTGAAATAGAAAGGCTAATTCAAAAAGGATAGCAGGGTAGCTTCCAAAATGCCAACAACGAAGATAGGACTAGGAAACTTATCATGGATCCAAACGAGAACTAAGCAGGAAACCCCTCCAACCTCATAGCCTCAATCGGACGAGAAGAACATCTTGCTAGAGCAAGCAAAAATGCATAGAAGAGATATATGCAATAAGGAAGAATATAGCAGAGAGCAATCTTCCATGTCAAGCAAAAGCCATCACAAGAAATAGCCTTCACAGAAGCTGATGCGGCATGAGTTGTATTCTTACACCAGGATCCACTCATTGTTAAAGTGCAGATTTAAAACTGCACCACGAATATAGCCTTTGTTTATTTTGGAAGCTCGATTTAAATTAGTATATGACCTGATGAAGGTTCCAACAAAAATTTTGAAGCCTAGCCCTGAGCCAATCTATGGCTTCAACAATACCGCAATCGACCTAGTGGGATCAACGCGTCTTCTTATTACCGTCGGAACTGCGCCTCTACACAAATCATTATATGCAAGCTTCTTGATCATTGACCAGCCCTCACCATACAGAGCATTCCTATGAAGACCTACACTGATAGACCTAGGGGCAATCATCTCCTAGAAAGACCCGCTCATGAAGTTCAACACCCTTGTGGGAATAGGGTCGATAATGGGGGAACAGTTTTTAGCTAAGGGGTTGTATAAGGCGAACCTTACTTCTATTGATAAATTTGTTCGAAACTACTCTAGTGTCTCTTCTAATACCTATAATAGTAGCAATGTAAAAGAAAACAAATCAGTTTGAAGAACTGCACCAGTACAAAGTACCAAAGACGAGGCTAAAACAAGTCATCCCTGGGCCACTACATCAGTGAAAAAAGAAAAGCGAAAGTATATGCACATGATTGATAATGATGAATATAATTCGGTCTACGCATAGTACTTCTCCAAAGAGGGTCAGAAACAGGCGCTCATAGTCACTTCTTAACCAGAAGAGGAAGAAGAAAGTGAAATAGACACGAGATTAGGGGAGACAAAGAGAGAGTTAAAGCCAGCGGATGACCTTAAACATGTGCAAATAGATCCAAAGGACCCCACAAAGGTTTTGAAGATAGGAAAAATCTCAATGCTGGAGCCCGAGTTGAACTGATAGACTTATTAAAAAGGTCTACAAATGTATTCTTTGGACACATTCAGACATGGTAGGAATAGATCAAACCATCATCTGCCATGCACTCTACATTGAACTTGATGCCCATCTAGTTGAGCAGAAGCACAAAACCCTAGATTAAGAGAGGTATACCAGTCTGCATAAAGAAGTCAATAAGCTGAAGGAAAACATATTCATCAGGGAATTGTACTACTCAAAATGGATCGCTAATCCAATACTTGTGAAAAAACTTAATGGAAAATGGAGTACCTGTATAGATTGTACCAACCTCAATAAGGCCTGCCCTAAAGACAGCTTCCCCTTACCTAGAATCGATCAGCTAGTGATTGCAACCAGTGGGCATGAACTGCACTCATTTATGGATGCATATTCAGGGTAGAATCAGATAGCTATGTTCGAGTCAGATCAGGAGCATATTAGTTTCATGACGGACAAAAGGTTGTACCGTACAGAGTCTTGCTGTTCGAGCTCGAAAATGCCGGGGCAACTTACCAAAGGCTAGTTAATATGATGTTCTCAGATCAGATCAGAAAGAATGTTGAAGTATATGTGGATGACATGCTAGCTAAGTCAAAGGCTGCATCCAGTCACGTCCAAGACCTGGGACAAACACTTGAATTCCTAAGGCGGTACAATATGAAGCTAAACTCTTTGAAATGTACTTTCGCCATTCGGTTGGATAAGTTCTTGGGATACATAATGAGCGCATACGACATTGAAGCAAATCTAGAGAAGACCGAAGCCATAAGGAAGATGGGAATCCCAATAAAGCTGAAGGATCTCATGAGCCTAAATGGCAAAGTAGCGGGGCTAGGCAGGTTCATCTCTAATGCAATAGATAAGTGCATATCATTCTTCGATCAAGTGAAGAAGGGACAAAATTTCAAATGGGCTGAAGAATGCAAAGCTGCATTCCAAAACCTGAAAAACCATCTAGTCAACACTCCCATACTATCTAAACTAGTAACAGGTGAGGACTAGTATATATATTTAGCTATAACTGATAAAACTGTTAGTGTTGCAGTGATTCGAGAGGACGAAGGGACCCAGAGGCTGATATACTTCATAAACAAGCATTTGTCAGGAGCAAAGTTGAATTACTCAATCATCGAAAAGCTAGCTTACCACTTGCACCTCATAACAAGGAAGTTGTGGCTCTATTTCTAGGCACATCCCATCAAGGTCCTCATAGACAAACCACTAAGACAAATACTGCAAAAGCTGGTGACATCATGCCGATTGTTGAAATAGGCGATGAAGCTCAGCCAATATGACGTCACTTACTGCCCAAGGAAAGCAATCAAAGGTCAGGCATTAGCAGACATCATTGCAGAATGCACACTTCTAACCAAACCACAACCAGAGGAAGAAGCGCTTATCCCACAATTATGGCTACTGTTTGTAGATGGAGCTTCAAATGAACATAGGGCAGGAACCAGATATATGCCGATTGCACTCGATAAGTAGAAACTATATGGAGCAGTATAGCTTGGGTTCCAGGCGATCAACAATGTGGCAGAATATGAAGCTCTCTTTGCAGCTTGAGAATGGCCCAGGTAACGAAGGTAATCCATATTAAAGTTTATAGCAATTTCTAATTAGTTATGAACCAAGTATAGGGCAATTACCAAGCGAAGGAGCCAACCTTAGCCAAGTATGTGGAACTTTCTAAGAAATTACTAGAGCAGTTCGAACAATTTAGTATAGAGAAAATTCCACAGGAAAACAACTCTTCTGGCGATTCATTAGCTAAACTTGCAAGCACCAAAGTAGCATATGAAATGAAAGTAGTTCCAATAGGATGTCAAGTAGAACCACGAATCACAGAAGCTAACCAAGTACTGGTCCTAACCTGAGCCCAACTGGAAATGATCCAGGGATATCAAGACCAGGAAACCGAGGAAAACTTAGGGCAATCCCTAATTGGACCTCCATAAAAACAGTTGGATGGCCATTATAAAATAATTCCGGTTAAATGGAATCCTATCTGAAAACAGAAATGAAGCCTGAGAAATAAGGTATCAGGCTCACTACTACTAATTCTTTGATGGCACATAATACAAGAGAGGGTATTCCACGCATTATCTTACGTGCGTTTCCAAAGAAGAGGGAATATGAGTCATGATAAAATTAGCAAGAAAGTACCAAGGCACGATTATTACTGGCCCACGCCACTTCAAGATGCAAGAGAATTTGTAAGAAGAAGCGACGAATGTCAAAGATTTGCAAGTATCACTAGACAGCCATCCCACAATCTTATCCCACTAGCTAACCATGGCCTTTCGATATATGGGGCATAAATTTAATAGGTCTATTTCTTATGTCAAAAGGAGGAGCGAAGTACACTACAGTGGTGATAGACTACTTCATCAAATGGGTGGAGGCAGAACCTTAAGCTACCATCACCATGAAAAAGATAGTCACCTTTGTTGTAAGAAACGTAATCACGAGGTTCGAAATTCCCCACAAAATAATTTCTGACATTGGTACACAGTTTGAAAGTAGGGAATTTATGGAGCTCTGCAAAAAGAATGGTATAATTAAAAGTTTTTCCTCCATCGTGCCCCCGCAAGCAAATAGGCAGGTCGAAGCAGCAAATAAGAATATTAAAAGGTTACTTAAGAAAAGACTACATGAAACAAAAGGAATGTGGACAGAAGAATTATCCTTAGCATTAGGGTTTATATATCTTCTACCAGATTTCCAATTGGCCATACTCCTTTTTGCATTGACCTATGGAAACGAAGCAATGCTCCCTGTTGAAGTAGAGGTCCCATCATATAGAAGGATATCATATACAATAGAGAAGAATAAGAAGCTAAAGGAAGCTGCTGTTGATCTCATCCAAGAAAAAAGAGATGAAGCAACAGTCGTATGTGCTGCATACCAACAAAGGATGGCTAGAAATTACAATGCCAGATTCGAGGAAAGAAACATCTACAAGGGAGATTTGGTACCGCGAGGAATAATGACCAACACAAAAGATCTAGCAGATGGAGCTCTGGGACAAAACTGGGAAGGCCTATTGGTTATAGCAGAAGTTTTGTCTAAGGGGCATTCCAACTATCAAAACCTGATGGAAACCTAGTTCCAAGAACATGGAATTCGGAGCATCTCAGGCCTTATTTTGTATGATCTATGTTACTTCTGTAATAAACATTATATTATTATGAAAAGTAGTAATACAATGAACTGGATGTAAGGATATTGGACGGCCCGAACTAGTATAAAAATCTCTTGTGTTACTCCTTTTACATAGCTAAATAACTATGTTGGACGTAGGGATATTAGACGGCCTGAACTGGCTATCAAAAAAAATTGCGCAAATGCAGCTCGAATTTTCTGCCAAATAACTAAACTGGACATAGGGTTATTGGATGGCCTAAACCAATATAAAAATCACCATATGTTAATTGATGTAATATAACCACACTGGACGTAAGAATATTAGACAGCCCATACTAGTGAAAACACCATGCGCATGAATTAAAAAGGTTGTAAATACGTGACTTGACTTAATAGTCAAACATTAGTTCACCCTCAAATAGCAGTGCAGACCATGCCAAGCACATGACTAAGATAATCAATTACATGGTAGTCAAACATCAGAAAGCATGAGCTACATAGATATAAATCCAAAGATGGCAGGAAAGCGAAACACATAGGATGCACAACAATCAACATATCAAGCACAATCCCAGAATCTACTTAAAAGTTTTCCAGGTAAACATCAAAAAGCAATAATTTCCTTATGTTTATTTAGTTCCGCTAATATTCATTGAAGTCTATATGTATTTACATGACCAATACCCCTACGAATGCTTTAAAAGCTTGAAATAAAAATGACAAATTACAACCCATAATACAATAACGCGACATCATGAATCCGACTTGGATTCGGAGGAAGTATCAGATATGATCCTATTTCGATGATAAGGTCTATGGATATCTGGTATCGAACATTGAGCAGAAACTGTCCTTAAGTTGAAGAGCGGGAGATGGGTAATTCAATTCAGTAGTTATAACCGATGAGCGACCAGAAGCTAGGCATGTCAACGGATGCTTTTAGATGCGGATAGTTCCATATCTGCATCCGCAACCGGAATCATTTACGGATATCGGATATCTGCATCCGTGGATACGGATGGATATCGAATAATTATCCTATCCGCTAACGATTAATAAATCAAGAATTATAAAAGCAAAATTTTAGTTTAACATAAATATTTTTCAATCCCATTGATTATAAAAGTGTTAAAAATTAACAAATATGATGATAATAAATAGTTTCAAGCGGTTAATAAGCATTAAGCGCAATAATATAAACTTCTAACTTAACAAATAATAAATGAATATCTTTCATTGCACCAAATGCACATAATTTGAACTATAATTTTGACAAAAACCAGAAGGATAATTTTTGGATGCAGATGTCTTCGTATCCGCATCCGCATTCGTTTTTTCGGATATCGAATATTTATCCGCTTTTCGGATGCGGATGCGGGCGGGATTTTTCGAATATCCATTGACAGCCCTACCAGAAGCAACGCTACCAAAAGTGACATGAAGGTCATAGTTAGCATCAACCCAAACATCACCATAGTCCTACGGATCATACTGATAATCCCAAAGATGTATAAGAAGGTCAGATCAAGTGCAAGTCAGAAGCGAGTAAAGACATAGATCGCATGCTTCGTAGCAATTTCTTACATAACCCTCCTTACCTTCTCATCATGGAGTTGCTCCATCAAGGAAGCCCTATCCAACCCACCTAGAGAAGTGGCAACAACATCAAGGTGGAGCTGAGACTCTAAGGAAAAACCTTTGTTTTCGAGAACGTTTACACGTTCCATAGCCACCCTCTTGACCCGCTCAGTCTCATCCAAAAGTTGATCGTTTGTTTTCTTTGTAGTCCTAGAGTAGGGTCCGAAAAGCTCCTGCGTAGTAGAAATATAAAGTGAGCTGCTACTCCTATCATATTTTGGTCCTTTTTTGTAAAAATTTGTTAGCTCATTAACCTTGGCCTCGTAATAATCTTTCAATTTATTCTTCCATGTAAAACAACATCAAGGTCAGCCCTAGGTAAGGGTACAACGGCATCTTCGACGTTAATTTGTCTTACGACCTGCACATTTAATTCCTTAAATTTGCGTTCAAGAGCCTTGATTTTTTTTCATATATGCATTCCCATATACTCCTTTAGCATCCTTCATATTGTGGATTGCAGTATAATGTATCTTAAGGCTAATTTAACACTAAAGGGCGGTGAGTGGTGTTTTCTAACTTATGTAATGTTTTCTAACTTATGTAAATCTTTTTAGAATTCTTTCAAGATTAATATGAAATCATGGATTAACAACACAGTTTTATACTAACAATCAATCATAGATGCAATCACAGATAAATATAAAAGCAATAAAGTAAAATAAGAGTTAGTGAGATGACACCGGGGATGTTATATTGGTTCAGATTTCTCCTGCATCCAGTCTTGTACAATTTCTTGTATATATTTCTTTTCAAGTGCCTACTTTGTAGGGTCGCAAGTAAATCAATTTACAATCTCGATTACAAGGCTATGAGACACACCCTCCAGTATTCTGAGTTCGGGTAAACTCACTTGATTTGAATGAGCCGCAAGCACATTACTAGATTTGAATGGGCTACTAAGCACATACACTTAATTTGAACGAGCTACAATAATACCCATTTGATTTGAATGGGCTACAAGGCACACCCACACAAACACGAGTAGAGTTGATAGTTTTTCCAAAGAAAAGTTCTCATACTTTGGGTACAATGGATCCTATAGCCTCTTTAATAGCACTTTGATCTTTGAAATGAGAGAGAGAGAGATATGATAACAAAACAGTAAGAAAGTAGTATTGAATCGATACAATGAAGTATGAATTGATTCTATATGATTTAAAGAATGTAGAGCATATTTTTCTAAAGAATTTTCAAGAGAGTAAGGAGTGGGAAGAAAATAAGTAATTAGTTAGTTAAAAATTCATTTGCACTCCCCTTTATATAGTAAATAAAGAGATGTATCCATTCATGTAAGGTTGTATCCAAAAGAGACCTCCATTCAAAATTTAAAAAACAATCCAACGTTCTATATGCCGATATACAGAATAAGTATATTGACATGTCCTAATAATTTTTGAAAATACTTTTCTTTTAAATTGTTTTGAAATTCATATACTTTGTAAAATAATTTGAACATAGTTTTTAAATATTTTAAACTATAAAAAAATTTATAAAATATATTTTTAAATTTAAATAATTTATTTTTGAGTAAAATATCAAGGATCATAAATTGGAGATAAGGATCAGAGATTGCTATAAAGACTTTAATAATATATTCTATTGACTCCAAAATCTATATTATAACCATGGGATCTTCATTTCTTTATCTTTGAAACTTGTCTTCATATCTTTATCTTGAGCTTTATATTGTACAGTCTTTGATTCAGCACATGCGTAATATTTTATACTATATACTATATAACTTGGAAAAACATTAGTATCTATATTTGATATGGTTGTTGTCATCAAAATCAATATCCGAGTTATTAACAATTTCCCCTTTTTTAATGAGACAACCATTATATATTCCTGTATATATAATATGATATAACCTCCCCCGAGCTACATAACTTCTCCTAAATATATGCATATCTATATTTTATATTTTTCTCCCCTTTGTCATGAACAAAAATGCATGAAAAATTAAACTCCCCCTAAATGATATGCTTATAAACTATAGAGTCAAAATCAATAATTAAGAATTAAGTGTTATGCTGATTAATATGGATTCACTTATATAATTGTGATTGGACTGTACTGAAATTCGTAAGGCAATAGGGATATTAAATGTGACATTATCAAGATGTAATATGTGAGACATAAATAAAGAAAATACTATATATTTAATGTGATATAATCATGACATAAATTAAGATATACAATGATCAATTATTAAGTTATATACTACATTTTAAGGATAATAAAGAGGAAAAAGCAAACTTTATTTATTTATTTTATTTATAATACACACAACCAAATTAAAATATAATACTCAATTAATCCAATTCTAATTATTATACAATCTATATAACAACACCAAATCAAACTTATAGTAATTAATCCAAACCAAAGAGTATTAATTATTTACGTATTAATATTAAAAATAAATAAGTTTAATATACACACTTACGAATTAAAACAAGCAGAAATCTAGATATTCCTAAGGACTACAACCCAACCTTCAGATCCAAAGATTGGATTTGCTTTGATGGAATCTCAATCTTCATTGTCTTTGGTGTTTGAGCATTTTGGATTGTTAGTTTGATTATCTTTGATGAGGGAGGAAATTAACCAACAAAGAGCATCAAAATGCTTCTCTTACTCTTTTATCATTTGCAGTTGGCTTAGTTCCAAATTTCCTTGATTCCTTAGAACAAAAGAGAGGATACTTTTGAATGATTGGAGTGTCTCTTCAAAGTTTTCATAAATTTTGGTGTGGAGATGACATTTTTATTAAGGAAAATGTTGAGAATGGAAGGGGATGGAAAATGAAATGATGAGTGAATTTTTCTGGAAGAAATAGGCTTAAATAGGAGTGAAAAGTCGTTTGGAATATTTGAATTGATGGTAGTTACAATATTTAAATTTTAAATTTTTTGCTAAACAGCTATAGTATGTCGACGTATAAATATATGTATGTCGACATATGTACCTGAAAATTATTTTTCAATTTTTGATATAGTTTTAGTTTCAACTTAATATAATTATATTTCAATGATTTCCAAAGACTAATAGAACAATATATAATAGCAGGAACTAATTTTTCATTGATTAAAACAGGACGATATATGGCAAAACGGAAAACATAAGAAGATAAATTGAAATAAACTAAGGAAATATAAGGAAACAAGAGCCAGAAAAGATAAAATGGATAACTACATAAAATTAAAAGATAACTAAGGAGATGAGCTCTTATCAAGCTTCTTTATAATCTTACAAAGATACTTATCGACTTTTTTAGAAAGATTTGTGAAACTTCTTACTTACCTTTTTTATTTTGATAATTCTTTCTTGGTTTCTAAGAATTCCTTTGTTTGAGCTTTGAGATTGTCTCTCAAAAATTTCTAGAGAAGTCTCTACTTCTTCGTCCTTTCTTCTTCATCTTCTCCTTGAATTCCATAACTTTCTTCTTCTCCTTCCTCGTTTTCAATTTTTGTTACTCTTCCTTTACTAGTCCTTCTTCTTTTTGGGGAAGAGTCTCATAAGGTCCAAAGTATGGACGAATATGCATGAGAGATATGTTGGATTTATTGAAAATTTTTGAGGTAAACTACATTCTCCTCGTAAATTGGCACGAAAATATTCAAAAACTCTAGTGAGATACACACTATGATAAAATGCATTCTTACACTAGAAATTTTCTTTTGAACAAAATTATCTAAGCTGACCCATGCCCAATTGATGTTGTAGTCTCCACATATGGCAAAAGGAGCTTCAAAAACCTTTTGAGTCGGGTTATTGTAATTACCCATCCTTGGAATGATGATTTGTTATAAAATGAGACTCATAAGTTTCGACTTTGGTCTAAGATTTTTGTGTTTGAATTCAAAGTATTCGTCGTTAATGTCATGAAAAACTTCTCGATTTTGTTCATCGATTTTATAAGTGGAGAGGTCGATTCCACTAAATTTGGAACCAAGTTTTTGACCTAAAATTTTACAATCTAAAATAATTGTTGTATCTTTTACACTACTCCAAACTTGTTCCTCTTCTTCTTCTAATAATTTTCCATTCAAATTTGCATAAAACATTATAACTAAATCCAGATAAGAAAAAAAAATCATTTTGAGAAGAGTTGACTGAACTAAGAATATCATTTTGAAAAGAAAGATCTTGAATACCATAAGAACAAAAATCATCAAACATTGCAAATCTTCTAGGAAAAGCTTTTAAGGAAGTAAGCATATTCTACATAAGAGCCAATGGGTTCTCTCTGATTGAAAATAAAGACTTTGATTCTTTTTATGGGTCTAATGGTTTTTGGCTGGCTTGAGGAGGCTATTGTTGAGTAGTTGAGGAGATAAGGGAGTGATGATATTTTGATTTTTTGAAATAAAGTGAGTGAATGAATGGATAGAGATATGATGATTTAATAGTGAATGAACAAACATTGCAATTTTGAAAAGATGCCTATTTAGTTTTTGGAATAAATGAATAAGAGAGGAAAGTTCAAATTTTGAACTGAAATGAAATTTCAAAATTCTGACAGATAAGTCAACATATTGATTTGGGCATGTCGATATATGGGCCAAAAATTCAAAAAATAAAACTAATGCATATATATATAGACACACACACACATACATACATACTTGTATGCATCTAATATTATTATTATTCTATATTTTATTTCTAAATTCAATAATAATAAAATCAAATAAAATCAAATGTAAAAAGTACTACTTACTGCTCCTTTCCTTTGATTTGTTTTGATCAATCTACTATTACCATGAAACACATGTTTACATTCTCAGTGTCGGATCATTGTCACTTGAACTGGTATTTGAATCATCTAATGTTGTTGTGTAAGCCCTCTTTCTTCTTTGGATGAATCAGTAATTGGTGAGATCCTTGATTATTCTAATGCAGATAGTCTTTTGTAGATGACCAGGTTCATCGTAGTTAAAACATCTAATTGCAGTTCCATTTCCATAAGTCTTTTTTTCAGGTCTACGAAAGTTGTTCATCTTTTTATACTTTAGATACTTTCTTAAATTCCTAGTCATAAAGGCAATCCCCTCATAATGATCATAGTCTGAATCATAATCGTCAGATATTGCATTGAAAGCAATAGATTTCTTTTCTATTGCCTTGCTTTCTCTTTACTCTGCAATTATGCTTCATAGGACATTAGATTACCTATTAACTCTTTAATTTTTAAATAACTAATGTCATTAGCCTCTTTATTTCTATTACCTTTTGATCCCTTCCTTTAGAGAGTGAATTAAGGATTTTCTTAACTTGGCCCTCTTTTGAAAAGTTTTTACCTAATGATACAAAAGAATGCACTATATCGTGAAACCTACATTACATGTTAGAAATAGACTCATTCTAATTCATTTTAGATAATTGAAACTGATTAATTAACGTGGAAATTTTTGCCTATTTAACTTTACGAGTGCCTTCATGCGTAACTTGCGGTGTTCTCCAAATTTCATATGAAGACTTAAAAATAGAGACTCTATTAAATTCATTTTTATCTAATGAGAAAAAAATTCATGGCCTTAGAATTGTTACGTACTTGTGCCTTTTGGTCTGATGTCCATGTTGAAAATTCAATTTGGGGTTCGGTGCACTCATTCAGTGTAATATTCCAAATATCTAGACTATTAGATTGTAAACAGATCTTCATTCTACATTACCAATAAGTGTAATTGATACCATTAAAAAGTGGAGGGTATAGCAGTAGATTATCCTTCTACAAAAGTGTTAAAAGGTGTGCTAGCAGTTTTACTAGCTATTTATATATTTCAAAAATTAAATTACGTGTTTTTGAAAACGTAGTGCTCCGATACTAAATGTGGGTTGCAGAATAATGGATCCTATGGCTAAGTTAACACTAGAGAGTGGCGAATAGTGTTTTCTAACTTATGTAAATCTTTTTAAAATTCTTTCAGGATTAATATAAAATCATAGATTAACAACACAGTTTTATCGTAACAATCAGTCATAGATGCAATCACAGATAAATATAAAAGCACTAAAGTAAAATAAGATTTAGAGAGATGATACCAGGGATTTTATACTGGTTTGGATTTCTTATACATCCAGTCCCATACAATTTCTTATACAGATTTCTTTTCAAGCACCTACTTTCTACGGTAGCAAGCAAACCAATTTACAATCTCGATTTCAAGGCTACAAGACACACCCTCCTGTATCCTGAATCCGAGGAAAACTCAGTTGACTTGAATGTGCTACAAGCACACCCACTTGATTTGAATGGGCTATAAGCACACCCACTTGATCTGAATGGGCTACAAACACACCCACTTGTTTTGAACGGCTACAAGCACACCCACACAAACACGAGTAGAGTTGATAATTTTTCCAAAGACAAATTCTCGTACTTTGGATACAATGGATCATATAGCCTCTTTGATAGCACTTTGATCTCTGAAATGAGAGAGATGTTTCCAAAATAGTAAGAAAGCAGTATTGAATCAATACAATAAAGTATAAATTGACTCTATATGATTTTGAAGAATGTAGAGTATATTTTTAAAGAGAATTTTCAAGAGAGTAAGAAGTAGGAAGAAAGTAAGTAATTAGTTAGTCAAAAATTCATTTGCACTCCCCTTTATATAGTAAATGAACGGATATATCCATTCATGAATGGTTGTTTTTGAAAAACACTTCCATTCAAAATTTAAAAAACAATCCAACAGTTTATATGTTGACATCTGTGCAGTTAAAGCCTTGGTAAAGCCCTGCAAAATCTTCGCTATAGCGCATAGCACTCTTCGACTGTTATGCTATTTCAGTTTAGCACTGTTAAAAAGTGGATCCACTTTAAGCCCCGCTATTTTCCGCTATAACCGCTAAATCTAGTCTTTTTAGCATTCGCTTTAGTAACATTAATAAACAAAGGTTGATTTGACTAGTTCTCTTGTAAACAAAATCAACAAAGTTAGGGTAACGACCTATTTTTAAGGCATAATACTCAATTTAAGTCAGAAATCTATTGTACTCACCAAATCTAGTCTACATTAATCAATATATTCTCCGGTTTTGTTATCTAAGATTAAGCAATATTTCCTTTTCCAACACATGTGAGAATGAGAATAAATTAACTTTAAATATATAGTTATTTATCTAATAAAGCCTTTTGCATCACCATTATTTTTCGCTATATCCCCACTTTATCCCCGCTATAACATTTTGCACCTCCATCGCTATAGACCCGCTAAGCACTATAAATGCATAGGATGACATATAGAAACAAGTATGTAGACATATGCTTGTAATTTCTAAAAATGTTTTTCTTCTAAATTGTTTTGAAAATCCTATACTTTATAAAATAATTTGAACATAGTTTTTACATATTTTGAACTCTAAAAAACTTTTATAAAATATTTTAGAAATATATATTTAAATTTAAATAGTTTATTTTTATATAAAATATCTAGGATTAGAAATTGGAGATAAGGATAAGAGATTCCTATCAAGGACTTTAAAAATATGTTCTAATGACTCTAAATGCTAAATTATAACCTTGGAATATTCATTTCTTTGTCTTTGAACTCATGAGTCTTCATGTCTTTATCTTGAGTCTTTATACTATACTATCTTTAATTAAGCACCTGTGTAATATTCTACACTGTATAGTATGTAACTTGGAAAAACATTAGTAACTATATTTTATATAGTAATTATCATCAAAATCAATAACCAAGGTATTAAGAAGCCTTCCAACTTGGTAATCCTAGTTAGAGCAGAGGTAAGCTTTCCTTCCAGATCAACATTCACTGGATCTCGATCGGAAAAGTCAGGCTGAAGGTCAAGTGAGCTCACACAAAACAAAATTAAGAGGAAGTTCAACCAAGTAAACTCTTACAAGGAATTTATAGACCTCATAAAGAAATTTAAACTACACAACCTTACTAGAAGTCAGAAAGAATAACCCCGCAATAAAAACAATGTATATAAATATGTAAGTTGAGAATCTCATAACATTGTTATATGATAATAATGTCATGATATAGTTCATAACAGAACTTAGAGCTTACTAGAAGTTGAGAGACATACCTCGAATTGTTCCACATGATAAAATAGTTTATCACCGTCGGAGAGAGTTGATTGATAGAGTAGATAATTGAAACAAAATAACATACCCATTCACAAAGGGATTGACCCAATTGGTTTTGATAAAAATGATTAGAGATGTTGGAATACGATTCCATAATTGACCCAAAGTGCAAGTGGGAGATTGATAGAGTTAGGGGTATGCCCGAGGGGGCAATTATGTAATTTGTTACATATATCTAACTCGTTGGCCTATCTTGTTCGAAATAAAGGTGTTTTCTTTCTATTATATACTTGATATAATGTAGTTATATTAATAAATTAATTTAATTAAAAGTATATTTAATGTAAATTCTATAAATGGTATGTTTTGTGATAGTAGTTACAAAGTGTTATAACCGTGAGTAATTTATCACAATGAAACAAATCGATCATTTTAAATGTTCTTAGTCAAGATGCATCGAGATTGGATATCGATTTATCCATTGAGACTAGATACATAACGCTCTCCAAATGTTGGGCAGTGTATTACTCATGACTATTGGGGGCACCTAGGGGTTACGTACTAATAGTTATTGGATAACTATGAAACAACCGACTCGGTAGTTTTACGTTGGTAAATATAACTAAGGTCAAACAGTGAATATCGATGTGACTAATTTACATAGTTCTTTCGATTTGAGAGAATACTGTGAACTTTCAATATGAAAGCTCTGCTTTGATTATAGTCAAATCATGGCATTGCATCCATCGAGTGACTATAGTTGGGTTGAGTGGAAGTATTGGAAGTGAAGCACTATTCAAGAGAGGATTCAACTCCTCGGTTAGATGGGGTTAGTATCATGATCAACTCAAGTCAACCCAAAGTAAAAATCTCTGGCTAGAGTAGTTTGGTTGATAATAATTGTTATTATTGGACCAAGGACTTTCTGTTTGGATTATAGAGTTGAATGTGGATGATGTTGGAATTTTGACCATTACTAAATTTAGCATGTCCAAAGTGATATAGTTTTGCGAAGAGAATTGGTGTAAATAATTGTCACAATTGGGTAATTCTTATTAAATTAAAATGAGAATTTTTCGAAAATGGGTACGTGATAAATTTGGCCATAAATCACAGCACCTGCTAAGTGAAATGTGAACTTTAACATTCGAATAGTTCGAAGTTAATCGCTGACCAAATTTACACCCAAGAGTCACACAACCGAAACGATGAATTCTCTTTAGACCAAACAATTTAGTTAGTTTATAATTGTTATAAATTAATTAAACAAAGTAATCTTTATGAAATATTAATTATGAACTTTGAATGTTATTTGAGAAATAAAATTGTTGCATATATTTATAGAAGTTATGAATATATTGATCGATATGATTTATCAATAAAAAAATATGTTAAATACGATTGTACATACTTAAGGTTAAATGGGTTCACAACTCATGAGATTTGGCGAGGATAGGCATTGATTTGGAGAAAGATAGGAGGTGGCTACAACATGTGTGATTAGGTTTTGAGATGTGTGGTTGAGATGATTGTTTGCTCTCTTGTCCTATCCATATAAAAGCCAATCCCAAAACCCTAATTATAAGCTAATTCATGTTTGAGTGCTACTTTCTTCTTCCTCTTCCTCATTTTAATGACAAAAAATTTCCTCTAAAATCATCCCCAAAATTCTCAAATCCAATTCAAAATTAAAAAATAGTAATTTGTAGCAGAAGGTCTCAAATCCCGGATAAGCAACCTGATGGATTGTGAATTATTCTTAGAAGAGAAATCATTGTTCAACGTTGTTAACAAGATTTCTTATCAACACCCCAAAGATGAATTAAGGAATGAAGATTATCCTTTATGTAAGAAGAGTGAAAAGAGAGGATGGAATCCTTATTGAATTGCCTTGATGAATGTTTCTCAAACAGACCTTTCGACTCTGTCGAATGGGTTGATTCTGGTGCCAAATGACCTTCCGACCTAGGTGAGTTAATATGGCTTCTTCTTTGAAAGCCTTCCTTTTGAATTTAAAGAAATATCTTAGAAGATCTTTCCCTTGGGAGTTTTGACCTTATCGAATGCCGTGAGGGTTGTATTGATAGGTTTTACTCCAAGAGTTTTGGTTCATGTGACCCAACCTTGTCGGTAGCGAGGTGATCTCAATGGTAAAGCTTGAATCAAGAAACTGGGTCTGGGTTCCGACCTTGTCGAGAGCTTTAGGCTATTGAATAGCTTGGACTTAAGCTAAGGGTTAAAAGTGAGGGTTTCGACCTCATCGAAAGCTGGGTCTTCAAGCTTCTTGCATTAGTTGAAGATATAAGTGAGTTGTAACTTGATTCTGACCTTGTCGAAGGATATGGTTCAAAGAGAATGTAGCTTAGGATCAGTTATTAAAGTTGTTAGAACATGAAGGGGTTTCGACCGTGTCGGTAGTAGCCTTCCGATGGAGGTGAAACCTAAAACATAAAGGTGAATCCACCAAACGCTTTAACAAAACTGTAATGTAATCTAAAGTACTTGAAACTTCCCTTTATCCAACTAAGAAAACTTTATTTCACTAAATTCCCAAATCAGCAATCTTGTAATTAGGGTTACAATGCTTTACTTAAGAGTATACAAGTTGAGAATGAGAGGAACCAGATCTCCAAAACATGACCCCTTGGGTCTTATTTATAGATGCGGCTTAGCATCTTTGGATCCAGATGCTTTCAACTGGGTCGGAAGGTGGCTGCTGAGAGAATTAAGCATGTTGCCGCCTTTGTCAAAAGACGTGGTGGTGCTCCTCTTCTTTGAGTTGTCTTGTAAGTGCTTCCGACTTTGTCGATAGTCCCTGCTCATTAGTTTCGATGATGTTGGTTACGCCTTATGTTCTCATTTCTGATCTGATACGGAACCCTACCTGGACCACATTAGTTTCGACCAATTCGAAAGGCTTACTATAGCTTTCGAAGGGGTTGCTAAAGATAATTCTTGCTTCCTAGCAGTTTGAATGAAGATGAAACCATTGGTTTCGAATGGTTTGGAGTATATTCAAAGAGCTATTCTTCATTGTCTTTGGAAGGTGTGGCTTCGACTTGATCGAAAGGTCTTCATCTAAATGAAAGGTTGTTAATGAAGGTGGAAGGTTTCTCTCGACTCCTTTATCTTCTTCGAAAGGTAAGAACCCTCTGGATATTGATTGGAGAAACCTTCCGACACCTTCGAAATGTCTTGAAGCTTCCAGTTTTGATGGCATCATCCCTTCGACTCCTTCGAAAGGTTTGGCTAGGCCTCTTCTCACTTGTTCTTTTCTTAAAGAGGTTTTGACTTAGTCGAAAGGTGAATATTTGGAGTAACATTTTCCCCCTCTCCTTGCGAAGGGATGCTCTTGACTTTTCAAGTCAACTTTGTCGAAACCTAGAAGCTTCCCACCTCTTAGTCTTCCCGCATGAATCTGGACTATCCATTCAAATCTGATCTAACGGCTGATAACTCTAGGTGTCTTTTCTTATAAAGTACGCCTTTCTTCTTCTTCCTCTTTTACTTTTCTGCAATCAAAATTTCAAGCGCGAGTAGAATAGTTCCAAAAATTCTCAACTTTCAGCTTACTTCCAGAAATCAAGCAATCATCTAATTCGTAAGTTTAGATTTAACTTTAATTTGTTATTTTAATCAAATTCTACCCTTCCTGATTTCAAAATTAAAATTCGATTTTTTGAAATGCTCGAATGTCGGTTTTCTAAGGGTAGATTTGAATTGATTCACTGAGAAACTTTTTCTACCTTAGCTTTAGGAATTTTTAGAATTTATTTTTTGTTTATGATTTTGAAATTGATAGTGGATGATATTGAAATCCATCCCCTTATCGGGTCTGGGTTATCATTTCCAAAATTTTCTATTTTTTTTTGTTCTTCGCTAGTAAATCTAGATTTCCAGTTTGATAATGATTCTATTCCTCTGAAATCGACAATGATTAATCTCAGTTAAAACTCATATTCTAAGCATGTTTTTTTTAAGAAATTTTGGAATCCTAGGTTTGTAATCGGGTTTGGGGAAGATAGTGGATCTTGTTTTCTTCACGCAGAAGTTTCAAATATATGGATGAAAAATTGGCGCCACAAAATGACTTTTCTACCCCTTCGAAAGGGATTGAGGCGGCAGCATTGGTTTTGCTTCTTTAGCCCCTTTCGATGGAGTTGAAAGGTATTGTAGTGTCAACTTGATCAACCTTGGCAGAAGGGTATGTAGATAAGTAAATAGCAGTAACCCTTTCAACTGCAAAACGTTCCAACTTAGGCGAAATGCTTTTGTTTTTATTGCAATCCATTTTCCTTAGTTAATTTTTGGAACCATTAGACCCCTTTGACACCACATTTATCTACTAGGTCGAAACCCCCTAGAACTATTTTTGTCCAGCTTTATGGAAACATCCTAAGTGCATATGAGTTTAACTTGGAACCTTTCGACTTCAATGAGTATGTTAGGTTTCGACAGCATTAGTATTTTTTCCTCAGGAAACTTAAGTTATTGGCTCCAAAAGCATCGAAGGATCTTGTTACTTGGTTTATTGAACATTTTTAGTGTATATTTTTGTTTAAGTTTTTGAGATGATCTTAACTATCTCCCTTTAACAGTTTGATTCCTTTGAAGCTTTCAACACTGTCGAAAGGTGTTAATTAAACAAATATTTTGTCTTACTCTTTCGACCTTGTCGATAGCTCAAGGACACTTTTATTTAGGCTTTCGATAATGTCAAGATGTACTTTGCTAAGTGTTAATGTTCTTTTTCCTTTCGACTTTATCGAAAGCCCAATGTCTTTGATTTTTAACTTAAATTTTTACTCAAATTTGAAGTTTTATTTTTGTTTATGTTTGGGTTATCTAAGTAGGTTTCTTTGACTTATTCTTGAAGATATGAAAAATTCATAATTAATCAAAAAATTTAACTACTACACTTTCACCTGCCAGAGTCATGAGTTCCCCAAAGAAGGTTGAAGCTATCTCCAAGCACTCCCTAATATTAACTCATGACCATCCTTAACGACTTCGACATCACTAGTATTAAAGCCATTCCCCCAAAGGAGACTGACACCATCAACAACCCTCCTAAAGGGTTTTTTGCTTATACTTCCATCCACATATGGCATGGTGGATTCTTGCCTTTCCCAGAATACTTATCCACATTCCTCTCTCATGTTGGGATTGCTCCAATCCAATTGTCACCCAATGTCTATACTTATCTCTTGTCTTTAGAAATTATGGCATTGGAATCCGGACTTCCTCCTCTCAACGGTGAAGTGTTGAACTACTTGACCCGACTGGTCAAGTTGAGCAATATCAATAGTCAGATATACAGAGCCAATCCCCAGAAAAATTTGATATCAGATTGGGTTAATAAATTCAGGGATTAGAAAAACCAGTTTTTCTTCGTCAAGTGTCTTGCTAACATCCGTGGAACTTTTGCTTCACCTCGTAAGTCTTGATTTTTGCCATCTTTCCTTACTTAATGATTGCTCTTATCTAATCTCTGCTTTAATCAGGTATCCCTGCTAAAGAGCTTAATGATGATGATAAGAAAACAATTGAGTCACTAATCGCGACCTTAGGTCAAGTCGGGAGCAGATTGACACTACTGATTCCTACCAATCTACGAAAGCACTCCCTTTTGCCAACTGGTCAGAAGATCTTAGGAACTCCTCCATCTGTCCAACACACATCTTATGGAAAATGCTTTCTCTCCTTAGGAGACTCATCGACTTTTTCTTCCATGTCACCCATTTGCGCTGATCGCTCTGGTATGTCATAAGCCAAGTATTTGCTTTCTATCTCTATTGCTTCCTGAATTATTTTGCTACTTTAGTCTGTTCGAACTTTTTCTAGCTACTTCTCAAGTCATAGTGCTTGTTAGCGGTGTTGCCCCCCTTCTTCAACTTCCGAAGTGTCGTCAATTATAGAATCACTTGCCAAATCCAAGAGTGCTTTTAAGAAAAAGTTGATGGAATCATCTGAAACAGAGCCTCCAAAGAATGTTGCAAAAATTATTGATGTAGAGGAAGAGGAGGATTCATCACTCGATAAAGCTTCGAAAAATCCCATCACAGAAGCCCCTAAGGAACAACCGAAGTAGACTCCAACTGTGATCTACCCTCTTTCTCGGATTTCCATTTTCGATTCTCCAGCTGCACTTCATCAAATGCAACTGGCTTTGGAGGCGTCTCCTTCTATAAAATAAATTCCTTCAAAACCATCATCTTCTACTCCTCCTTCCGCTAATTTTGAGGAGTTAGTTGAGTCCATCCTACATTTTGAATCATTCACGTCTATCCATCCACCTTCAACTGCCTCTGATTTGGTAGGGCACTGCCGCTCTTTGATTGAGCACCAACTTCTGGTGAGTCTCATTTCGATTGACTTTATCATCGTTGGTTTTCTCTAAATCACTAACTTGTGTTACATTTCTCCTTTTAGATTTCTAAAAGTTGGCTGGCTTTAAATGAATATGCATTAAAGTCGTCCGCCAAATCCTCCAAATTTCAGGAGGAAATTTCTGGCTTTAAGAATCAAGTGTCCACCCTTTCTTTCGCTAAAGATGAAGCTTCCCAAGAGCTAGATCGATTAAAAGCTTCTCTTGCTTGAGCTAAAACTGATCTCACGTCAGAAAGACAAGCTCGTCAACTTATTGCCGATGAGAAATTTGCCATGGAGCTTACTTTAAAAGACTCTGAAGATGAGAAAGCTCGTTTAGCTGCGAAGAACATTCTCTAAAGGAAAAGCTCAAGAAGACCAAGACTTCATTGCAACTTGCTGTCAATACTATTACTGATGCTAAGCAACGAGTATCACAATTCGTTGGAGCTACCTTTAGACAAATGCTACTAAAATCTTACAAAGAAGCCCTTATGCTTTCATATGCCGACAACTTCAAGAAATGTCCAGACTTTGGCTTCCCTTCGCTCGATTCTGCCCTAGTCAATAAAGTGATGGGTAAGATTAATAAGATGAAGCAAGGGATTGAACCTGCAGATGAGGGGGAGATCAATGCCTCTAAAATCCTTTCTTTTGATGTCCCCTCCTTTGAAACTGAGTCAGACTTTGAGGATGAGGGCGAAAAAAATGATGCCGCCGGAGAGGAAGGCAATGACGATGATGATAATAACAATGATGATGGTGATGATGACCTTACGGGCGGCCAAGGTTTTGACATCGATAAGGAGGTCCTTCTGGAGCATCTGATAAGGATGGTGGCGATAATGCTCAATCTCCTAAAAAAGAGCCATCTCCTCAGAAGGATATTCCACCTGCATCCCATGGGCCATCTGCTCTTCTAGAGGGTAAGCCTGCTCTTATTCATGCTGAAGATCCAAAAGGGAAAGAGCAGGCCTCCTAAGAGTCTATCCCAGTATCTCGGGTATGGGATTCTTTGTTTAAATATCTTTCACTTCGAAAATAATAATTTGTTCAAAATCATTTATTTTAGATAAGGAAAAAGTCCACCCTTCCCTATAGGACAAAACTTGAAAGAAAACAAGTCGAAATTAACAAGTTATATAGAGAATTAGACAAACATATAAAGGAGCATAATGTTCTCTCCAAAAAGTATCATAGTCTTGACAGGAGTGTCTCGGTACTGGCGTCTTTTAAACATCAGAGGGTTGCCCCCTTATTAAAGAGGGCGCGCCTCCGATATGACGCTCTCTTAAAAGAGAATCGAGAGTTACTCACTTTATTTTGGATGCTGATTGAAGAGAGAAACATCTTAGTTAACATTTTATACAAAGCTTATTGTAGACATTCAATTATAGACTTTTCGTACTTAGGCGAATTAAGTGGCGGTCTACTTAGACGCTTTCACAAAAGATACTTAGATGAGTTTGGATCTGACCCGCATCCCGGAGTTTGTTGGAATTTACCATGGGTCAGGTCGATTCCTCAAAATCTCCCTGCTGAAAAGCTTAAGTACTACAAAGATAAATTTGTCTCTGAAATGTTCTCTAAGTCTATTTTGTACCGGACGAATAATTGGAAATATGTAATAGTTTATTGATTTATAAATATATGTTTTAGCCTTACTTTCGATGCTTAGCTTCACTTTATTATATTATTTTAGAGTGACTGTTCATTAGGTCGCCTTATCTCAAGAGACCATTTAAGCCAATATGTCAAATTGAGACGATTTTATCTCGAAAAGGCATCAATATTAAAATCTTCAAAATTAGCAAGATACTGCTTTCTCAGAGACTTACAAAAACTTTATTTGGAGTACCCTTGACTTCAGTTTGATTTTCTTGGTGATGAGAAAGAGAATTTCCTTAAAGAAATCAGGACATTTCATACAAAATTAATTTGTGGCCGTGATAGTCCTCCAGCTGGGAAGTTGGACTATAGCAAATGTCCCCTAGTGTTAACCCCGAAGGGACTAAATATTCCTTTTTATTTTATAGTTAATCTTTCTACTAATTCATTAAACAAAGTTAAAAATGTAGTTTCTAAGCTTTAGATGTCAATCAATTGTCTATTATATTTTTTGACTTCGTTGTTGTTTGAATTGTAATCCTTTGTTGTAATAATAAAGAAAATTTTCATTCTGATTTTGATTCTGTTTCAATTCTTTTGTTTAAATAGGAGCTATAGTTATCTACAACTCTTCTTCCTTATAATTTATCGTCACACATTGATGCTCTTAGAAAGAAATTGTTGCAATCAAGTGGAGGAATTGTGCCCAGTGATGATGTCTTATTGGAACGCTTTGGTGGGAATGCTGAGGCCTTGAAATGGCATAAAAGATACTTTATGCAGAAAACCATAGCTTGCAATCAAAAGGATCAAATCGCTTATCTCGAAGCTGACATGAAAAGCAAAGATGAAACAATCTCGTCACTGAAGCGACAAGTAAAAGAAAATCCTTCAATCGATTTTGATCTTAAGATGTCAGAATTTATCCAACAAATTAGCGATTTGGAGTTGAAATTGAAAGATAGTTAGGCGCGGTGTGAATCGCTGGAATTCATTATAGGGGAGAAGATATCAAGTATTGATTTACTGGTCCCTCACGCTACTCCTTCGGCTACTAAACCTACAAGGTCGAAGCTTCTTGTGGCCTAGAAATTACTTACTATGCTCAACCCTCCTCCGGGCTTAGTCGAGAATGTTGTGAGGAACTGGTGCCGGAAAGTTAAATTCGAAATAGCCAAGTATTTTGACGAGCAACAGAAAGTGAAATATTCTCAAACTATTAAAGAGTACGCTACTAAGAACCAAAAGCTCGAACACGATTACTACTTCCTTCAGAAGCGTTCCTTAGAGCTAGAAAGGGATAACAAAACTTTAGGGCTGCGAACAGAGCTTTTAACCGTGCTCTGAAGACTAACATTGATGTGATCGATGATGAAACCAGAGCTAGGAAGAATGAAAAGAAACTCAAAGTGGTTCTCAGTGCTGCGATTTATCATGTAGTGGATCCTTCAACCGCTGAGACTCTTAACAAAGCTGCCAAAGACTTGTAATTTATTTGTATATTTGATTTGAATAAACTTGTTTTGTATAAAGATGTGATTATCTTCATAGTTTTGTAAATCATCTCATGACTTATGTAAATTATATGAATTTGGAAAATATCACCTGATTTGCAATCCTTTTCTATGATGTCACTTCTAAAATGCTTTTTGATAGCTCCTTCATTACTTCCGAATTTGCTGAATCTTTTATTTCTCTTTGCTGTGCTGATTTCCCTTATCACAAGAGCATAAATGTTGGAATGTAACCTTTAAGATATATTTAATAAAGAATTAAATTCAAAAATCGCCATCTGAGTTTCGAAAGTAAAAATCCTTCGACCCATTCCTTGACATTAATGGGATTTGGTAAATTAGAAATCCAAAACTTAGATTCAGAAACTCTTTACAATGATCTTCATGACAATATTCTTTGACCCAGATTCGGGCATTTGTGGTAGAAAAATAGAATTCCATTATTGAAATTTCACACCCAGACAAGGATTCAAATAAGCAATTGTCTCGATACCCAGATTCAGGTATATTAAGATAATCAGTGATCGATAGGGACCTGAAACCCAAATTCGGGTACTAATAAATGAAGCCCTGAAATAAACTTAATGAAACCCAGATTCGGGTATTAATAAATGACATTTAGAAATGAAAGACCAAAAGCCCAGATTCCGGTATTAATAGATGAAATTTCCAGTATGAGAGACCCGAGACCTAGATTTGGGTTTTAGTAGATGATGTTTGTAAATGAAAATCCTGAAACCCAGATTCGGGTATTTATAAGTGGAGCTATGTTCTACTCCTTTAACGTGTGAACCCTTCAGGTCTTGTATAGAAGTAATTTGTCTAGTTGCCTCTTGAGCTTGGACATCTTAGTCCATGATCTGATAAGCCTCTTCTCGGGCTTAGACATCTTAGTCTATTACTGAATGTGCCTCCTCTTAAGGCTTGTACGTCATAGTCCATTATAGAATGTGCCTCTTCTTGGGCTTGGACATTTTAGTCCATTGTTTAGCGGGCCTCTACTTGGGCCTGGACGTCTTAGTCCATTGTTGTCCGGTGCTCTTGGTTAGCTCATCTTAGAAACTGGAACCAAAGACTTACCCGACCTTCCTCCAGGAGGCGCCCTGTCCTAGCCCTTTTGTGGAGCGGACAGGGGCTTGTTCGGTGCTCTACCCTGGCAATCTTATGGTGCGGATAAAGTCTTACTCCGTCCTCCATCAAGGAGGTGGCTTACCTTGGCCCTTTTGCGGTGTGGATAAGGGCTTGTTCGGTGCTTTACTATGGCCATCTTATGGCACGGATAAAGGCTTACTCCATCCTCCCTCCAAGAGGTGCCTTGATCTGACCAGAGGCGCGGCCAAGGGCTTGTCCAGTGCTTTAACCTGGCCATCTTATGGCGCGACTAAAGGCTTACCCGCCCTCCCTCCAGGAGGTGCTCTGCCCTGGCCATATCGATAGGGACAGAGGGTTTTCTACCATCTTAGGTAGTATCCAAATATAAGGAGCATTTCACACCCAACCATGTAGATTTTCTTTGGAAAGAAATTTATTATCATCCCCTCCAGGGCTCTGCAATGGTTAGTTTCATGACCATTCATCATGTGGTAATGACAATAGGATACTTCCTGATTTCTTTCATATTTTGGCCTCCTTTTCTGTGATAGCCAGCAATTAAGCTCATCCTTTGTAAACAAGTAGACATTCTCTGTGGAAGTTGTCAAGTTGCACTCTTTTGGAAGTCTAGACTTGAAACTTGATTCTTGCGGATGGCCTTTTGACTTTTTATTTCTTGGCCTTATTATTTCACACTCTTCGATTGCTTTTCATTTTACCACCCTTTGAATTCCTTGAGTTGGAAGTGTTTTTGCTATAGTTGGTTGCCACTTATGTGCAAAGGCATTGTAATCATCCATTATCTCTTTCTCAAAGATAGTGCCTTTGGAATAATGTTGAATTGTTCTTCTCATCTGGTGGAAGACACTGTCACTTCCATTTGTTTTCTTTCCAAGTGCAAAGATAGGGGTGGGGCCAACATGAAAAAGATTCAGGCTCCATTTCTTAGGAACATAAGATTCTGCTTTCTTCTTATTTATAATTCTAAGAGCTTTTAGCCTAAGTCTTTGCTCTTCATCTTGATTGGAGTTCTTGATGAACCTTGAAGGGAACTTTATCTCGTGGGGCTCAGAGGATCCTTGTTCCGATCTTATGATTCTTCTAGCCATGATTTACTAAAGCAGATAAACTTTCGGTTCCCTTGGGTCTTATTTATAAATGCGGCTCAGCACATTTCGGTCCCGATGCTTTCGACTGGGTCAGAAGGTGGCTGTTGAGAGAATTAAGCATGTTGTCGCCTTTGTCGAAAGGCATGGTGGTGCTCCTCTTCTTTGAGTTGTCTTGTAAGTGCTTTCGACTTTGTCGATAGCCCCTGCTCATTGGTTTCGATGATGTTGGTTAGGCCTTATGTTCTCATTTCTAATCTGATGTGGAACCCTTCCAGGACCACATTGGTTTCGACCAATTCGAAAGGCTTACTATAGCTTTCGAAGGGGTCGCTCAAGATAATTCTTGCTTCCTAGCAGTTTGAATGAAGGCGAAACCATGTGTTTGTTACAATTAAATTGGTTATGTGTTTATTATAATATTTTGTTTATTGATTTATTGTTTAATTAATTTTATGAAAAAAAATTTAATTTTTATTTGTATTAATATACATACATACATATATATCTAGAATAAATGTGTACATATTTGCAAATTATGAATATGTATAATTGTATATGTGTTTATATATCATATATATTTAATCTTAAAATTTTCTTATGATGATTTGTACCTATTATGGATCATAAAATATAAAAATATTTTATTAAATATGTATATACATATTTTTTATTATTTAATGATTTTGAGAATTGTTTATTATGAATAAATTAATTAATGATTCAAAATTTCAATTTTTTATTTTTTATATTTGCTACACCATATAGTTAGATTACAATAAAACTTTTAGATTTTTTAAACATAATTTATTATTTTTGAAAATTAATTTACTTTTGGCCTACAATCAATTATCTAATTAAAAATATAATTTCAATTGAGAAAATTCTAGAAATTTTTCTTAAGGCTTAAATATGTATTTGGAATGTTCATAAAAAGTTTCAGATTTTTATAACTTAATTTATTAATTTTTTGAGTTAATTTATTTTCGAAATGCATTTAATTATTTAATTAAATATATAATTTCATTTGAGAAATTTTGTATCAAACACCTTCGGAATTTTTTTAGAATTTTTCAACTTGATTTCCTAGTTTTAAGAATTAATTTGATTACGAGGTATTATCAATTATTTAATAATAAATATTATTTTAATTGTAAAAAATTCCATAAATTAATCTTATATCCAAAATGTGTTTTCAGATTTTCTATAATTTTAAAAACTTGTATTATTATCATATAATTAATTTACATAAATTTTTTATGGCAGTAACTGTTTTATTCAATAAATTACACACACACGTATATTAGTATTTTGTTTTGACATATTATACAAGCATATATTTGGACAAATTATATTACACACAAAATGAGCTAATGTGTCCGTTGCAATGTAAATCCGAACATCTATATACGACACATTATACCCTTCATGGATTATGATGTTACACATGCACACACATATATATGTGTGTGTATATATATATATATGCATATGATACATACATACATATATATGTATGTATGTATACTTGTGTAAATAATTAAAATAAAATAAAATATATCTCAAACTACAAATTGTAAAGTTAGAATACATATGGACATAGTAATAATTATTGCCATGAATAAATTATTAATAATGACTTTTAATGAATCAATCAATTCAAATTAAAAAGAGAAAATGCTTGGTTTCTCTCTCCATTTAATACAATTAATGCTCTCAATTAATTCTTGTTTTAGGAAAAGAAATGAAAGGTTACATTCCCTATACATTAACACTTATAAATAAATGTTAGGTGCATTTGATATACTATACATTTGAAATTAAGTTTACTAAACTTCCCTTTAACTATTTTAAATAGAGCACAAGATTATATTTAAACCAAATTTAGAAAATTTCTAAATGAAATTTAGACTTCGTAGGCCCATTAAAGATCAAAAATGGTAATTTTTTTTGAAATTCACTCATTTCTTCCCCTGCAGGCTGGCCCAGTTCCTTCATAGTAGGGACTAAAGATACATCAGATTCAAAGGCCTCTATAAACTCGGGCGGAAGCTAACGGGGACCGACCTTGTTAGTAGTGATTAAAATTTAATACAACGGAAAGAAAAATGCACATAGTTAAAATTAAACACAAAGAATTTATATCTCATTGGAACATGATTATACAGTATATTTAACAAATCCTTATACAAGAAGTGATAATAATTAATGCTCAATCTTTATGCAAACTACTAAGTTTAAGCCTAAACGACTCTAAGTGAGGGCTATAAAGTGGGAAAGATCCACTTTCTAAAGTATATTGCCATTGGTGTAGTACAAAATAATTGAGCGCCTCCTTCTTTTTAATGACTTGATCAATCTTGGAAATCAAACCTTGGGTTTCCTCGCTATATTAGGTAAATTACTCATCTAACTCTTTCTTAGGCCTACAAATAGCTACTACATTAAGACCACGACGATCTATGGTTTGAGTTTTGAGCCCATCCTCACTTTTCGTCAGAAGTTTAGTAAACAAAACATCCTCAGAAGAATAAAATAAACAAAATAAGTAATGAAGACGACATAGCCATTCATAAGACAAAGCAAAAGTAACATGCTAATTTTTATTTGCATATTGAAAAGGTTTTATGATTCATATACAAAAGTTAAGTAGTTACATGAGGAGGTGAAGAGACCTTAGTTTTTTTGGACACTTTAGTATCATCAGGCACCCCAGTTCCCTTGAATGCTGCATCTTCGCTCGGTTGCCCAAAAATAGAAGGAGAGGCATTCTATGCAGCAAGCCCCTCGGCCCACTTTGTCCGGCAGTGAGTGAGAGCTCTATTAATCTTGATGGGGTCCTTTAAAAAGCTAAGATCGACCTCAGTAGAGAACTGATGCCGAGCTGAGGAATACATTTTGTAGACCACGCTATATAAGTAATGTTAGACAGCTTCTTCTGAGACATTGCTAGTGCATCCTCCTTCTCCTTTAGTTCGTGATCTTTCAATACCAAAGCATCTTCCATGATCTTCGCCGCCTTCTCAACTTTAGTGCGATATACCTTGAACTCTTCCTCTACCTTAGTCTTATCGAAAGTTGTTGTGGCGAGGTCTACCTCAAGCTTGGTATTATAGGCGATGGTCGCGACCTGGTCATCCTCCTTATTTTTTCCGCACCTCCGTCATTAAGGTCCTAACCTAAATATAAAAAAGGGAATCATTAGAATAAGGAGGTTCAAAAAAAGAAGAGAGAAGAATGCTTACATAGGTACAAGCCTGCTTTAGTTTAGCCACCAAGGCAAAAAAGTCAAGTGCTGGTGGTGAAAGAGCAAGAGGGGAAGGAGAAGTAGAAGTGATGTTGGAAAGGTTACCTAGAGTAACTCAACCCAATCTCTCAGCAAAGCCGCATATAGCGCCTTCGGGCAAGGGCATATAGAGAATGCAGGAGTCAAGAAAGGATTGCAAAGGTGGAATGGAAAGAGCTTCTGGAGAAGGAGGGGCGCAGATACAGTATGCTTCTTGGAAAGTTGGCCAAAGGCCTCATCATCAACATGCCCCCCTCTTTTGGGGTTTCTCCTTTATCGGTTTAGCAGCATCAAGAAACACATCCATAAGGTCATCATCCATTTTACCTATATATAAAAGGAATTTTGGGGTCAGTAAAAATTCTCACGAAAGTCAAAAACATAAAATAATAGATCTCTAATCTGATTTTAGCAAATTATACCCCTAGGTTCATCCGAAATTGGGGAAAAGTTAAAAATAGAATGAGAGATGTTCTGATTTGGGTGTAGAAACCCATGCTTTTTCAGCATCAGTTTATTAAAAAAACATTTGAATTTTTCTCTCCTTTGCATCTAATCCTAAAATGCAATTTCTGCAGGACTCATATGACTTGTTGGCATCATCAAAAAAGATGGGCTGATTAGGGTGTAAATGAAAGGAAGAAGGGAAGTTGTTAGAATTTAAAACAAAGAAATATTGACCGATCCATCTCCGAGTCTTGCAGGGGACAGACATTAAAATTAATTTTATGGCTTGAGCATAATAAAATTGGCATCACTCTGGTAGGACTTTTATCGATATCAAATAAAAATTAGAGCTCTACATAGGTAAAAGGAGAATCATTCTCCACGTAAAGGATGAAAGTGGCAATTATAAAAGATTAAGAAAGGGAGCGAGTTGAATGGGAACAAGATCAATCACAATTAGCCACTCATGGAGGATCAAATTCGGGGGACGATAAAGCTCGCATCGAATATGCTCGGAAGTGTCAGAAGTAAACCCATTACGGGGAGTGCGAATATGTTCATGAGGTTCAAGAACCTTAGTATCATAAACTTTGAATCGAAAATGGTTCAAAATACCCCCGATGCCTTTCAGCCTAGTTATCTTGGAAGGTAACAATAAAGAAGAAGAAGCCATGCTGAAATCATAAGGTTAATTGAGAAAAATTACTAAAATATATAGTGGGCTACAAAAGAAAAGGATCCTTACTTTGATCTAAGAAAAAGACAACTTGAAAAGGATTGATTAAGCGGATAAAAAAATCTTGTTCTTTCTTTCTCTTTTCTTTTGCTTAAACAAAGAGGCATTAAAGAATAAGAAGAAGAAGAGAAAAAATATATACATACCTTACTCGAATTTTTGCTGCACAGTTAATATGATGGAATTTTTTTGAAACATCAATCAATTAATAGAAAGGATAATAAGCTCAAAAATCAAGATAGATTTACCTGGAAAATGAAGAGATCGATGTTACAACTTTATAGAAGGCTAACCAATGTGAAAGTGACACATGTGTAAGAGCATTAAATGCGAAATGGCTACTAGGACTTTTCCCCTTTCTTGAAATTAAAGAAAGGAATATAAAGAAGTGATGGACTATGGAGAGTGAAAGTGAATGGAGACAAGTCCATACCCACCTATGATCGCTATAGGCTTGGGTAGCAAGTGTTACATCCATATTTACTGAATTATGTTAGAGGCAAGTTAATGCAAGCACTAAACCAAAAGGACTGCCGCCTCAATAATGGTTAGACTAAAAAAGGGAAGTAAGGAATAAGGAAAGATCTAGACAGTATTACACCAAAATCTTAAGACAATGACAAGACTCAAGGACCGTGCCATTCCCCTAAATCCGACGTTATGTTATGATGTCGAAGCGAAAACTTGAGATAGCTACAAAGTATAGGAAACAGTTTGTAACCTTAATACTCACTTCAATATGCAGGATTATGATGTAGCTTCCAGGTCTGCACCGCAATATTGCACCAACATAAAAAAATCATAAGGGTGCGCCGCCGTCTTGATTTGAAGTTGAGGTGATAGAACTGCTCCGTAATTTTAAAGAAGTACTACCCAACATTGAAGAAACGCATTAACAAGACCAGAAGTCCTACTGCACTGTTCAATCTGAAGTAACACCAAAGCACAATGTCAAAGATAATCAAAAGCCAAATTGCATAACTCAGTAAATAAAGTTGCACTACCGTTGGAATAGGCTAGTAAGGAAAAGCTCCACCACCGGGATATAACAACACAGGAGCACAAAGATAGGGACAATAGAAGAGGACTACAGTACAACCAAGAGGCCCGATAAATTCTAATATTATTCCAAAGGCTTATGCATGCTAACACTTTCAAGTACGGACCTACACTGCACTGAATACCCTTAAGTAGTATCATGTAGACTCTAAAGCACCCCAAGGGGCTGCATATCAATGCCCTAAAATAGCGCTCCAACGCCATGTCCGCACTTATAGGAAAACAACAAAGATAAAAGCGTCCCTTACCGGTAAGTTGTGTAGACCAATACCAAGAGCAGTTCAGCATGGAATCACATAAGGCAACCACCTCCATAAATGGCAACTCAACATCTTTTGCCAAGTAATACGGCTCAACTCCAACAATCTCCATCTCCAAGGCAGTTCTATGCAAACATTCCACACCAGACAATATAATTCATCCCATAGGTATCAACACTGCCTAAGGCGGAGTGAAGACACAACTCATAACATTTTTTTGGCAAAAATACAGAAGATAACATGGTTCATCCTGAAGAAAAGAACAACATCTCATTACAACCTCGCTCACATATGGGAACAGTACACAGACTGTTCGCTCCTCGGACTCAGAAGTGCATAACCTATTCAAATTTGAGTTTTATGCCTCAATTTTGGGTATTCCTGCTTTAATTTAAAACTTCCCGCCAATCCAACCGCTCAAATTATGGTTTTTCGCCAAAGACACATCAGCAATCCACATACGTCAAATTTAGGAGATGGATGGATGATATGTGGCAAAATCCAAAGGTAAAAATAGAAAGAGCGAGAGGAAGATTTTGGTGATCCACGTGCATCACTATACTATAAGTAGAAAAAGCATTGTAGCAAGAAGGAGATCTTTTTTCCAATTTGATATTTTTTAATATTAATAACCAAAGGTTCTGTACTCTCTGCCATTAATATCTGTACTAAGAAATATAAAAGAAGAAAGCGATACTATTCCCATGGACATAGGATTCCTTAACATCCGAACCACATAAATCTTTGTGTCTTTTACTTTTTCTGCACTTTTTTCTTACCTTGTTTTGAGTGCTAGATTGTTTTTTGCCTGAATTGGATGTTAATTCAACCCGAAATTTTAAAAACTAGTTATAATGCGACTACATAATAGTGTAAGCACTCAACAACATAATTACTAACTTTAAGGAAAATTTAACATTTGTTTAAATTTGTTGATTCTTAATTGCGAAGGTGATTAGATTTTAATCGTTTGGTGATCACTTAGGTGTTAGCTAGAGCATTTCAGTTAATAATAATGTTACTAGACTATGTATTTTGATAATAAAGTTGAATGTGGATGATATTGGAATTTCAACCATAACCAAATTTCTTAAGTCCAAAGTGATATAGTTTTGACAAAGTGAATTGGTGTAAATAATAGTCAAAGTAAGGTAACGCTTAACAAAGTAAAATTGGATTTTACCGAAACCAAGTAAGCAATAAATTTTGCCAAAATGTCACACCACTTGCTAAGTGACGTGTGAATTTTAATAGTCTAATAGTTCGATATTAATCGCTGACCAAATTTACAACAAAAGAGTCGCATAACCAAATCGTTGAATACTCCTTTGACTATATGATTCAGTTAATTTATATTAGTTATAAAATTTTATAATAGTTATAAATTAGTTAATATTGATGAAATATTAGTTATAAAATTTTATTTTTATTTGTTAAACAATATTAAGAAATATGTTTAGAATTATTATAAATATATTAATCGATATACGATATTGATACGCGTTTAAATAGGATTCAAATGCAACTAATATTGTATGGGCTTTAAATGGTTTTGAATCTCATATGGGAGCTTATGAGTTCGGCGTTGTATAGACCAAGTAGGGGGCGGCTTGGAGATGCAGACTGGGCTAAGGTTTTGATAGGCTAAAGAAAGAGAATGGGTAAGGGAGAAAAGTGGATCTGGATCCTAACTTATCTCTCTAGTCTTTCCTCTATAAATAGATCATAACCCTCATTCTTCTACCAACTTTTTTGAAGCCTCCATTAGCTCTACCTTTGGTCGAAACTCATCTTCCTATCTCCTTCATTTCCAAGCTCAAATAAAATTAAAATAAACACTATTCTATAGTCGGTGGTCTGCATTTCGGGAGATAGTACCTTTAAAATTGGAATCTGATTCAGGAGTTTATTTCAAACCTTCAAGGTGCGATCCTTTGGCAATGGTGAAAGGTAATTATCTGATCTATAATTACATACTAATATCTGAATATTTTATATACCATATATTGCTTTGTTAGTTAGGTGACGATTCTAGTATATCGGTATGTTGTCACACTTGGAATGGTTGTTTGTTTATATGCTTATATATTTATAATTTTTTTACATATAGATGTCTTGAAACTCATGGCTTAAGATTAAAAAAAATTAATTTAAATTAATTTAATATTCATTATTTAATCAACATAAACTTTATAATTTAAATACTAAACATTGTACTATATAAAATATGTTTTAAAATTACATATAGATAGTTTTCTAACTAAAATATTTTTCGACGTAAATAATATATTTTTAATATATACTTAAATATTATTTAATTCAAATCACTTAAATAAATCTATAAAATAAATATATCATAACATATAATTTAAATTTTACAAAATCATTTTCACACTTGATGAACTCTCGACAGGAAAAAATTAATTTTTTATATGTATATTAATATTAATATAAATGATGAAATTAATATTGAGTTTAAAAAAGATCTTAAATACTAAAATATCATCTAGATTTTTTTATAAAATATTAAAATTATAATTTCGAAAACACACACATACACATATATATAGATTATTTATTTCCGATCAAAATTTTTAAATTAAATAAATTAATTCATGAGTATTATTTTGTAAGTGCATGTGTATACATATTTATATTTTATATATTTCATTCACATATATATATATATGTTTAGTTATTATTAAACTATCTATAAGAATATATATGCACACACAAAAGAATTCGGCTTCGTTTTCGGTTTTACAAAAAAATTAAAATTTTATAATATATTTTAAATGTTTTTATATACATAATTATATTTATATTATAAATTCCTACACACGCACATAGGGATATATATGTATATATAATTATTCAAAATAATATATATATATATATATATGTTTGTAATATTTTGTATAAATAAATTAAAGCATATGAGCATACATTTGGAAGATAAATTTATATACTAGATGAGCTAACATATCCATTGCAGTGTAAAGCTCAACACTTATACATGGACATGTTAAACCTTACATAGATTGTTATGTGACACATGCACCCACACATATATGTGTATATGACACACATATACATATAATATAAAATTAAATTATATTTTAAATAAAATAATAATTTTATTTAAAAATAATTTAGAAGTGTCCTAAATAAATTAGACTATATAACCTACTAAAGATCCAAAATAGTAAAAAAAATTGAAATTCATTCATATCTTCCACTATGGACTGTCCTAGTTCTAACAATGGTATTACATTCCGATAGCTTATACGATCTCAATTAGTCATATTATGGTTAACTAATTAAGTGCACAACCCATATAATATGGTGTCCAGAAAGGTAGCGTCGAAGGATTCTATTTGGGTAATCAAGTACTCTGCCCTACCTGGCTACCTGCTTGGCCCGAACAGATATGTGAGCCCAAAGACTGTTCCTAATAGAAAGGCCCAATTTGAATTGGACCTTGGGCTAATTTTCAAAATTGTTTGAAATTTTAAAATATAAGATTTTAAATTTAAAGTTAAATTTAAAATAAGATATATATATTATAAAAGTTATAATATAATAAAAAATTTCAAAATATTAAATTTATTAGTAAGATTAATAAAATTAAATTAATTAAATAAGTTAATTAATACATATATGCATTTATTTTTTATATTGACATATGTTACGTTATTTTAAAATGTTTAAGATAACATAAGTATACATGTATGTATATAAAATAATTTTCAAAATTAATATAATTTTATTAAAATTGTTTAATTAAATAAATAAATTAAAGGTTAAACAAATAAATAAATTAAAGGTTAATTAGCTAAATGAAAATACACATATATGAGATATATGTGTTATACTATAAAGGTTATAGTATATATAAATATTCAATATAAATGTTATATTGGAATAATATATAATTAATTAAAGAGTTAATTAATTAAATAAGATTAAACTAAAATAATGTTATATATAAAACTATTATATAAGCTAATTAAAATATAAAAGTAATATGATAATAAAACTTATATAATATTAATGTATAAACTAAAGGTGGAACATTAAAGAAACCTTAAATAGATTTAAGAAATAAATACATACGTATATGTATGTATACCATGATTTCTGATGTATCCAGCACTTGAATCACACGGGTATTTCATAAGAAATACATTCCATAAGTCGATATCACTTAATATAATATATTGAAGATGATGAATTTTTAATATAAAGTTATCCTCTATCTTTTATATATTAATAGATTACTTGCATACTCTTTAGTTGTTGAGCTTTCCTTATGTTAGGGATGTTATGTGTAGTACTATTAATATATTGAATAGATGAGATAAGATAACTGCACGTATTTGTTGAGATTTCCTCAAGGTATGTGCATTATACTTAGGTCGTCGCGAAATGATAAGTACGAGTGAATAGTACCACTTTACTTGTTGAGCTTTCCTTAAGGTAAAGGCAAGATTAGGACAAGGAGCCACGAGTTAGGAATTGTATGTGATAAACCAATAAGGATTTATTCATCATACACAGACCTATGATTAGTTGAGCTTTCCTTAAGGTCAGAATCCCAAGGCATACGAGTCCTAACACCCACTAGTGAAGTCGAAAGACTTCTATGTTTTGCATAGGGTTTGGTGAAATATAAAAGACTACTGGGAGCCTTATTAGAAAACTAAAATGATAACATTTTACCTTTCTAATATTGTAAGAACATATGCTATATAATGTTATAATAATCTTCATTGATAAATTTGTGCATTTGATATGATTAATAAAACATTTATCAATTAAGGTATACAAATGAAATGAATTAACGACTGAAAAATAGAGATACACACACACTCATTTACTATTAAATATTTATTGCATGTTTATGTTTTCTGTACCCATGTAAGTGCCTAATTTTACAACTACTTAATACATTCGCAAATTTGGTCGCTCACATGTTTATTTGGTCGATTATGTATTGCATTCAATGATTTATGAACTCAAAGGCAATACAAGACTACGGAAATTTGATCCATACAATATCACATATAAGCGTTATATAGTGAACGGTCACAATTCGTAATATATGATAATTCGATGAAATTAGTTCATTTGAAGCACACAAATATACTGTACTGTGAGATCGAGTATTTAATTTGATTGATTACAATAAAGTTGTATTGTGTTAAATTAAACATTGGACCAAAACGACAAGTAGATCTAAGAACTCAATTGATGAAATGTCAGTTTGATCAGTTTATGCCAAGTGCAACATATTTGATGTCCTTAAATGTTAACGATAATCTAGTGCACTTTTGTAAAAAGATCGGTTATGATGCTATAGTAAGGGTATTCTTTTGAATCGTTCGACCATATAGGAAGAAAAACGAGTATACAAGAGTAAATGTGATTTAAGATGCAATTAGGATGAAGAGAGTGAATAGTCACTTCTGCTTCATGCTAATGAATTTCTTCGCTAACACCCAAAAAGTGCAAGAGAAGAGGAATTTGGATGGGTAAGGCTTAGTGCTGGCAAAAGTGACACTTGGTTGAGAAAGGGCTTAGGTGAATAGGCTTAGTATATTCAAGTCCATGAAGAAACCACAAATTGTCCTTGTCGAACTTATGCTTAAGTCCATGTCGAAGTTATGTCATCAATATAGACAATCTTATTCCAATAGATATTGAGACTATGAGTGTTTAGGAGTTCGAAGCAAGTTATGATTAGAAATTGTAAGTACTTTGGAACTCGAAACAAGCCACAAGTCATGAAATCTTTATTCATATACTATGTAATTATTGAATGTACAAGGTCCTATGTGCGACATGCCTGACCTCTAACATTAACCATTTTGATGGGGCATGGCACTATGCCTTGGTTAATGATGAACTTCAGCATCCACCTACACAATGGTGAACTTCGATGCTTAGCATCCATACTACATTGATAACCTTTCTTGATGACGTTCGATATCGACATTGTATTGAGGATATGCAGCATCCGTTGAAGGTTGATGAAGTGTGGCATTACTATGGCATGACATCAATAACCGGTGATATTGATAAGTGGGGACATTGATAAGTGGCGACATTGACAATGATGCATTGATAACACATGGCATTGATAACAGGCGACATCAACATCAAATGGCATTGTTAACAAGCAGCATTGATAACAGGCGGTATTGTCAGTAGGCGGCATTGATGATAAGCGTCATTAAAAGGAGACGACATTGGTGATGAGCGGCATTGATAAGAGACAACATCAACGGTAAAGCGGCATTGATGAGATGCGTCATGACTTTGAAGGGCGACATTAGAATAAGGTGGAATTGGGGAGATGCGATATTAATCTGGAGCGACATTGATTCTTCATGTTATATGGAAGAAGTGATTCATTGATGGAATGCGACATTAATATGATGTGGCATCAATGCTATATCATGTCATTATAACATTGATGGCTTTCGGCATAAAGCTTTCCAATGTTGTCATTCCCTTACTAACATGCGACATTGTTTCCAATTTCTTTGGCACGATATCATTCATTTAACTTTATAAGCGGTATGTGGCATTGATGGCATTTGGTATTTCTAGCTTTGTTGATGACCTGGGACATTGTCTATTATTCTTTATTGATGAAGGGCGGCATTGTATGCTTTCGACATTGGTTTATCTTTATACTTTGGACATTGCTATGTCAACATCTCATATACCTTTGGGATTGATAATGATAGTAACGTTTTCCTCTAGTATGAAGGAAACATTTCAAGTCAATACCTTCGACATCGGTTTTTTACCGCCTATTGGTATTCTTTGCAGATCTGACCATTCATTTAAACTGATCCAATGGTAGCTGCATGTCTTTTCCTCCACTATAAATAGTAAGTCCTTTCCTTCCTTCTATTTTTACCTATGATTAAAAGCTCAAACAAGAAAACTTAAATGTCTTAAACTTACTAGCAAATTCCAGTCTTTTGGCATTAAAGCAAAATTTAAGGTGCATATCTCCATTCAGTTGATTAAACCGATGAGTTAAATTTAGAACTTCTCATTCGAATAGCAATTAGGGTTTGATTTGGGGTTTTTTGGATTCGAGTTGTTGCTTAAGTTTTGATGTTTGATTGGGGTGGCTAATCTTCGTATTTTTGGTTAACTCGATGATTAGTTATACTTGTAGATTGAATTAGCAAAGAATTGTTATGTAGTTTAGATGATTTATTGGATTAATTAAAGTCAGATGACACTGATTTGGAAACCTGGGCATTTCTATTTTAATAATGAAACGAATAGTTTATTAGACCCAAAACCTGATATTCTTCTATTTTATTTTGGCATTGATGCCTTACAACATCATTATGACGTTCGATGTTGATTAGTTTACTCTTTGTCCATTATTTTGATGATCGATTCTGAAAGCTTAGGAAACCTATAACATAACACCTTCATGCCATCAATGATTAAAAAGAGGTGCGACAACCTGTTTGTAAACATAAGATTTGTTGTAATGAAAGAATTTAGGTCGATTAGAAACAATAGATGCGACATACATGAATTCGTTATTAATTAAAAACATTGCTGTTTAGATTCGATATTGATTTATGAGGCCGTTGTACGACATTATAATCTTACTTTGTGTTATTATCTTTCTTTGGCAATCATTTCCAACATTCTTATGTAGAAATTATATGACATTGTTATTTTGAGACATAGTTGTTGTAGTAATTTTATAGGTCAGTTATAAAAATATTATCGACCTATGTCGCCATTGATCATGGCTGTGGTATTACATCATAATTTTATAACGTAACTAATGTGATATTCGTTATTAATTCATCCACTTGACATAGATTTAGTGATGCAACATAACACTTTGGTTACTCTCATGATAATTGTTACTTTAAGTTTCTTGTAAACACCCACATGCTTAATTTCTTACCACAAGTCTAATATTTATTGGCACACTCTTAATCGACTTAAGATTTAAGTCTACCACGAGTTCGACGTTGACTATGCAATGGTCATTGACTTGTAAATATTATATGAGATTATAGACTTTTAACATTTTTCCATAATCTACGTAATCAATTAGCTATTCTTTATTTTAGAATATAATATCCCATTTTATATCATGAGCATTCTAATTATTGCTTTTCTAATTTGGAATAATATCACTTGGTAGGTAAATGGAAGTCAAGAAAATAGCATAGAAAGGAATCAAGAAGACTAGTATGGGTCCAAAAGCTTCTCCATTTACTAAGAAAAATGATCACCTTCTTAATCCGTTATATATTACCACTCAAGAAGAAGTGGATTCCATTCTTAAGCAGTGTGGAATCACAGGTATGGATGTCATTCCTACCGGTCCTTCTGGCAGAATTGACAATCCTCCAGAAGGCTTTTTTGCCTTTACCTTAATACATATATAGCATTCTAGATATTTTCCTTTCCCTAACTTTCTTTTGAGATCCTTGGAGCACCTAAACATTGCTCCAATTTAATTGACTCCAAATTCATACACCTACTTGAACTGCTTGGAAGTTCTTGCTATGGAAGCCCAACTTCCCTCTCTCAATGCTGAAATTCTTCACATCATAGTCCTACCAAGATAGGTGGCAGCAGGGTAATCCACTATACCGCATTTGTCCCCTTTTGAAAAGCTTGATCATCAATGCCATTAATAAGACTAAGGGATGGGAAAATTAATTTTTCGATGTAAGATGCTATTCAGGATTAGGGAAACTTTCTCTGTTATAGGTAAGTCTTTGTTTCCTATTACTTATGTTATATTTGTCATTTTTCTCATAACGGATGTTTTCCTTTAGGTCCGTCTCCTAAGAAGTTAAGCTCCTCTGATAGCGAGGCTGTCAAATCCCTAACTCTGGCATCAAAGAGCATGGGTAATAGACTCACATTTTTGATGGAAATGAATCTTCGTCGCTACTCACTTATTTTGGACCAACATATAATACTTGGAGAACCCCCAATGATGGAAGGAAATGCCCAAAGGAAATGGCCGCTGGTCATCAATAACCATAATGCTCTCTACTTCTTCTTCAATTCAAATTGAGCCCACTGGTAAGTTTTTAATATAACTAGTGTGAAATTCCTGATGCCATTGTTTTATTGACTTATTTTCTTTGTTTTAGACTTATCTACTTTTGTTGTCGCTACTAAAGAGATAGGAGTTCAAGATGGTGCTCCCAAAAAGAGGAAAAATAAAGATGAAATTTCTACCTCATCTCGATTGAGCAAACCTGCTTCAATTGAGGACTTTATTGCCAAAACAATCGAAACATTAGAAATGGAAGAAGATGATAATGTTCCTGCTGATATTCCATCTTCTTCCCCAAACGAAAGGCCTAAGATTGTGAGTGATCTTACTTCTACCATTGTGGATGAGGAGGAACATGTGACCATTGACTCGAGCCCTGAGGTTGCCAATAAGGAATCTCTTGGGCATAAAGTTCAAGAATCTACTAAGGCGGCTCGCTCTCCAGATCCCCTCCTCAAAATTTCTTTTCCTACTTCTTCGATAGCTCTTAGTCATTTGTATGCTGGTCTTGGGCTATCTCCTTCCCCAAAAGATCCTCATCCTTCGGAGGCCCAGGTTCAGTCTCCTATGGCCAATTTTGATGATTTCGTTCGACTGGTTATCTGATCTCCCTCAATTACTTCTCTTGGGTCATCGCAGCCCTCAATTTATTCCAAGGATCATCTTTTCATTATTCTTAAATAGCTTTAACCGGTACGTATTTCCTCTCGTTTGGTTAATTTTTAGCTTTATAGATCTTGTCCTAACATAAAATTTCAACATATTTCAGGTGGGAAAGAATATGTTTCTCCTCCAAGTGGCTTCTCAAGGGCCTTTTAACAAAATAGTTGAGCTCAAAAGGAAAATTTCTTTGCTTAATCACAGCATAATTGATATTATGTCGGCAAGAGACGAAACTGTTACTAAGAAAGAAAACCTCATCTCCTCACTCAATGAGGATAAAACTGCTAGGTAATTACTAGAAGAGGAGGTATAGGCATTGAAAGTAGACCTTGAGAAGGTCAATAAGGAGAAAACTGAGCTAGCTAAGAAGGTAGTGAAAATGTTAAAAGCGGATCTTGAGAGGGCTAATGAAGAAAAAGCCAAGCTATTTTCTAAGAACCAATCCTTGGAGGACAAGCTACAAAGGAAAGCTAGCATCTTGGCCTACTAAAATAGTATTATTAATGACCCTAAAAAGAAAGTCATCTCTTTCCTCAATGATGCCCGTCCTAAGATTACTGAGAAATGTTATAAAGAAGCCTTGTTTATGGCATATGTTAATAACATTCAAAAGTGCCTTGACTTAGAATTTCCGTCCCTTGTGGATTGGAACGAAAAATTTAAAAGAAAGTTTAGTCTTAAACTGAAGAAAGATAAGAAGGCTCTTTAGGAAGAGTTTCTTGCTAAAGAAAAGGTTGACGATGAAAATTGGCTAACCTTTGATGATCCTCCAATCGATGAAGAAATAGAATCCGATAAAGAAGAAGATGATGATTATGATGGTGACGACAATGATAATGATGATGATGGTGATGGAAAAGGTCCTTCTGGACTAAAAGATGGTGTGACTGGATCACGTGATCCCAATTTGGACTTACATGTCCAAGGCGTAGGCTTTACCGATTTTCCTAATCCTCAGGATATTACAAGAAAGGATTCTTAAAAGGATAATGCTCCCCCAATCATCCTCCGAAGGAGAAAACTCAAACTCAAGTTCTGACCCCACATATATAGAGTTCTTTATTTTTGATGTTTAAGACTTCCTGTTTAGCTTTTGATTGATAAGTTTACTATTTTAGTTAAGGAAAAAGGACAAGTACTATTGCAAGATCCTTTATGTGAAGAGTGTGAATAGAGAGAATCGATTGAACAAGGAACTTGAAAAGTTGGTTAAATAATACAATGATCTATCAAGTAAATACAAACACCTTTCTAGTGATGCCACACGGTTACAGTTTTTAACAAGAAGTAGGCTGCCCCTCGCTTAAAAGGAGCTCGTCTATACCGAGAAAGGATTGCGAGAGAGAATGCTGAATTAACGACTCTCTTTTGAATGTTAATTGATGATAGAAACACTTTAGTGGAATTCCTCTATAAAATCTATTCCAGGGGTTAATTTGTGGACTTTTCTTACTTAGGCGAAAATAGTGGGGGTTTGCTTAAACGCCTTCATAAAAAATATCTAAAAGGTTATGGAAGCGATCCTCATCCTAGGCCTTATTGGAACTTACCTAGGGTCTCTAGTGTTCCCCCTTTTCCTAACGCTTTTCCTCCTGAAAGATTAAGTATAATATGGGGAGATTTATTTCTTAATTTTATAAGAGATCAATATTGTATGAACCCGAATGATTGAATGATTATAGTATGTAATTCAAATAGCTTATGAAATCTATCACTTTTATTTCTCTTTTATTAGTCTAATTTTAACATATTATCTAGATTAAGGAAATCTCAAGTAGTCATGTTTCCATGGATCTCTTGAGTAAACTCGTCGGGTCAAAGAAGGATATTAAAGAGAAATCTTTAACTCTCAGGACATCTCAGTTAGTAAGGCATTGCTTTCTAAATGATTTACAAGAAGTATACACACGATTCCCTCAATTTCGCTTTGATTTCCTAGGTGACAAGGAGGACAAACTGCTTAGTGAAATCCAAACGTATCATTCTAAATTGCTATGTGATCACGCTAGCCCTCCTGTTGGGAATGGGACTATCATCAACTCCCTCAAGTTAGTAAACCAAAAGGAATTAAAGCTCCTTTTAAATCTACCCCTACCCTATCAGTCGGGTCATTTGAAAGGGCAAAACCGTTATTTTAAAGCTTTAAGAGTTATTTAAATGTTAAAAAATGGGGTTGTGATGTAATTTAATTTTCCTTATTGTTTGTAAACTTTTGGTGTTACTCAATGAAAGAGTTTATTTTCATCTATTAATTTCTATTTTACTTATTCTAGATCGGAAAGCCAGTTAGCGCTTTCATTTAATCCCACAGTTGTTCTTTCTCGGCTGAACAACATTAAAGATAAATTGATAACTGATATTGAAAAGATATAGTCTTCTCCAGATGCTTTAGTTTAGCGGTTTTAGAATAATTCAGAAGCGCAAGAGTGGCATAGGAAGTATTACCAATTAAGATCAACATTTATTAACTATAAAGAAATGTCCAACTTAGAGAATCAAATTAAAGAAAAGAACAAAGAATTGAAAGAATTGAAAGAGAAGATAGACATGATCTTTGGGTCTAATCCTTCAATTGAGGTTGATGTAGAATTTGCTAGATTATGCCAGTGGATAAATGACCCTTAAGTGGACTTATTAAAAATTCAAGTGTCTATCAATCCTTGGACTTGTTGCAAGTGGAAGCGATTCATGCCTTCCCACTCCTACTCTTGGGAGAATGATAAGATCTCAATCCTTAGCTAGTAAAGAATTTCCTACTCTGTTAAACCCACCTCCGGGTCTAAGCAACGAAGAAATCTCCAAATGCAGTAAACAAGTCTAATTTGAGTGCATGCAATTTTTCAACAAGAAATGGAATGAAAAAGTTGCTCAATGCCTCAATGATTATGAAAGTCAAGTTGAAAAGCGGGAGCACGAAAAGCATACCCTTGAGCAGGAAATTAAGGGATTAAATAGCATGGTTCTAACTTTAAAAGGAGCCAATAAGACTCTCAAGCGTGAATTGAAGACTCAAATTGACTCAGTTGACGATGTAGATATTACTTGGAAAAAGGAAAACAAACGTAAAGAACTTTTGGATGTGGTCATTCGCCACATTAGTGATTTTTCATCGGTTGTTGAAGATTTAAAGAAGTGGACGTAGAGCCTTGCCCTTTAAAAAAGAATTGCTTGTAGATTTTTAAATGGATCCTTTTGTAGCTCAATTTTTGTACAACATATTAGATAATTAATGAAATTATAAATGAATGTTACCTTGAATGTACGGTATGCACTTTCCCTTTTGAGTTTGCTGAATTAGATATATGACTTGCTTTTTAGTACCTTAACATGGTATGTAGCTTTGAATTGAATACTAGCTTCTCTTTGGAATTGCTTTATGGTTGATATCCTGCCCTAAGGTTTAAATGCCCTTCGACTTTAATACGGTCTATCATAGAATCATAAATGGAGGAACAGAAAATCATCTAGAAGTAATAACAGAAGACTAGAAAACCATCCAGTAATAATAAAAGACTAGAAAACCCATCGGTAATAGTAATAGAAGACCAGAAAATTCATCTGACAATATTAATAGAAGTCCAGAAAATCCATCAGGCAACATAATAGAAGACCAAAAATTCCATTTGGTAATAGTAATAGAAGATTAGAAAACCCATCTAGCAATAGTAATAGAAGACCAGAAAATTCATCTGGTAATAAAGGAAGACCAGAAATCTATCTAGTAATAGTAATAGATCTTCCTCTAAAAATTGATTGTTTTTGTTTCGGAGCATGAATGGCTTGTTTTTGACAGATCTCCCTCTAGAAGATTGTTTTTGACAGATCTTCCTCGAGAAGATTGTTTTGGCTTTTGGATTGAATTGATTTCTTTGGCACCATCTTAGGTGATGATATTTACTTGGATCAAACCCCTTATCTCCTTCTTAGGCGATGATTTAGGTCTGTAGTCCAGTGCGTTTGGTTAGCTATCATTTAGCAAAACCAAACACTTACCCAACCTTCCTCTATGAGGCGCTTCAATCAGGCCTTATAGACGGTACTGAAGGCTGGTTTGGTGCTTTGGTCAGGCCATCTTAGGCAGTACCAAAGGCTTACACCGTCCTTCCTCTAGGAGGCGCTTTGACCAGGCTATGTAAAGGGGATTAAAGACTTGCAGATACTTTGGACAGGCTGTTTTTCAGGCGGGGCCAATGGATTACTCTGACATCCCTCTAGAAGGTGCCTTAAACATGCCGTTTTCAGGCGGGAATAAGGGCTTATGCTTCAGCCAGGCCACGTAGGTGGAACCAAAGGCTTAGTTGGTGCTTTGGCCAGGCCATCTTAGGTGGGACCAAAGGTGTAACGATTTGAATTTTGAACGGTTTATAATTAAATATCGGAATTATTTAAATATTTAAATCATGGATTTAATGTGAATAAAAATTATTTCGAGAGCTTATTTAAATTATATTTAAATAATATATGGTTATTGTAAATTTTAATTTATAATTTAAGTGATTAAAATTGTTTTAATAATAATTCGTTTTAATTAACACGTGAAACTATCATTCTGGGACACTGTCTTGGATTTTGACGAAACCCGTGCCATTGGATTCAGAATAATTAATTGTTGTACATCGACGAGTTTCGTGACGATTTGATGTCCTGTGTGATTGTACGAGCTCGGAACGCTAGGCGATTAATAAGAGAAATTAAAATATTGTAATATATTTTGTTATAAATATCCATCCACACTTGGATATTTCTCAAATCACTTTTTCTATCTCCCTCTCCCACCTTGTTTTATTTCTATAAACAAAAGAATACAGCCGCCTATTAATTTGAATTATTCTCGGAGGTTGGATCAATGAAATTTGATGAGAGTGGACCGATTAGACTCGTTTTGACAAGGGTGTCTTGATGGTGTGTTTGGATTTGCGTGCGATTCAGTTTGTTCTTGCTCGACTTCGTACAATCGAGGTAGGGTTGGACTTTGGATGTGATTGGGGGGAGGTTGGACCTTGTCGTTGGGTGCGTTGAGTATCTATTATGGAGGAACATGCGTGGGAGGAGTAAGGAAGTGAGCGGTTGTAGGAAGTGGAAAGAGACATGTCATTTGTCATGTTCTGGTGGGCGGGTCGTGAGTAGAAGGGTGGGGTCGGAGGTTATTTTGAGCATGGCCTTCGGCTCGTGGTGGTGTGGGGAGATTCTTGGCATAGGTCGATGGGGCTCTGGCGCTTCGATATGAAATCGACCCGATGGAGGTCGATTTGGGGGCGTTTGGTCGAAAATGGTAGAAGTTGATTGGGTATTCAATTTAGGGGTCGATCATGTCGAGCTTGGGAGAAGAGGTCGATTGGTCAAATGGGTAAGAGATGCTCCGTGTCGTAGGGTGTATGTGCATGGAAATGGCGTATCAGACATGTGCACGGCTATTTGAATTGAAGAGGAGGGAAGAAAGGGATGAGTGGAAGGAAATGTATAATTAAAATGTTAATTAAGTTTTAGTTAATGAATTATATTTTATAATTCAAATCCTTATAAAACATCGTATCTTCTTCGTATGAGGTCTGATTGAGGCGTCGTCTTTTGCATTGGACACGTAGCGATGATATCTACACATTGGAGTTGGATTCGTTGAGTTCGAAGCTTGTAGGAATTTTACTCAAAATCGAATGGCATTCGATTTTGGGCTATTCGAAAACGCCAAAGCGTTGGCTGGAACTTGGGTGAGTTTTACTCACTAGTTGATTGAATATTATTGTGTATATAATTGTTGTTGTATTAAAATATTATTACTTTTGGACCCTGCCTTGTTTTGTAAAACAAGTGGAAACATTATTATTGAGTATAATCACTCATTTGATCATCTATAACATGTATCGTGGCCCAGACTACTTGTTTACATATTTGATATTGCTTTGTGAAAAGTGATAGTGCGTTATAAATGTTTAAAGCAAGATAGTGGTTATAAGCGTGCTTTAAAACCCTGATAATGGACATATATTAAATTGGATAAATTATGGTAAAATTTTGAAATATATATGTTTGTATATATTGGGTTGTTCTACACACGTTTTGGTGTGTTTAACATAAAGGAATTGGTTTGGACATTGTGGAAATTAAATTGGAAGTTGAGAATGTTAGAAGCAAAAGAGTCGCTATGGATGCACTTTGAAATCGCTGTGATCGGTGATTTTAGAGTTAACTTTGGAAGACATCTTAGAGTTTCGTCATATTTATAATAAGTGTTGTAAGCGTACTTATTACTGAGAAAATATCAAGGTTTATATATATTACTTGACATCATTTATGGGTTTTTGAAAAGATGGTTTTAAACTATAAAATAGATTTTTATGGTTTTTAAATAAATGTTTTTAAAAAATAGCATAAGTATTTTAAAGTATATTTTTAATGTATAAAGGTATTTTAGTATATTTAGAAGTTTAAAAAGGAAGTTTGGTATTTGTAAAAGAATATAAAAGGAGTTTTTGGATTATAACACTTATGTTTTAATGCATTGTTTTATAAATTGATTAAAAAGGTATATAACCTTGTTTAATAAGTGGAGAAGTACTTACAGCTTTAAATGGATGTTTCAAAGTAAATGGCAAGTATAAAATTGATTTTGGGTTTGTAGTAACCATGTTTGTGCAACATTTGTTTTAACCCATTTAACTATACTTTTGAAAAGTAATTGGATCTTTAAAATGGAGTTTTGAAGATAACGGAATAGCGAAATTGTTTTGGGTTTATCGTAGATAATGTTTTAATAAAATTCATTTTAAAACCTTTGGATAATATTTTAAAGTGTTAAAATATTATTAAATGAGTTTGGAAAAATACTTAGATCTTTAATAATGGAATTTTAAAGAGAATAACGAGTATGAATTGGTTTTGCGTTTGTTGTGGCAATGTGTTAATAACATTCGCCTTTAACCCGTTTTGATTATACTTATGAATGTAAATAGATTTTTGAAAAGAACATTTTAAAGATAATCGTAGGTGAAATGATTTTGGGTTTTATAGTGACAGTATTTGAGTAACATTTGTCTTAAGCCCTTTTGAAATTTATTTGTGAATGTACTTATACAGTTGAGATAGGTTGAGAGTATCGAAATGTGTTGAAATGAACAGTGATGTTTCAATTAAATAGTGAAGTTTCATTAATAAATGGAGTTTCATTTATAAAAGATTTTGTTGAGTAAAAGTGATTTTTACTAATAAAAGAGGTTTTTAAGTAATAAAGGAAAATTAATTAAAAAGGGGATTAGAAGTTGTTTATATGACTTGATCGTACTTATGTGTTTCGATCATGCTTTGTGTGTTACTTGCTTACGAATAGTATACGGGACTTAGTTTGCCGTATGCGATTATTTTCATTGTTATTTGATTGTTTGTTTATTTGATAGTTAAATAAGCGACTATCAAATGTTGGCCAAAATATACTCTGGAAATATCTAAAGGAAATACGGGAATTATATGGTAAAGTTATCTTTGGTGATGCTATACTGTACATATAAACTCGTTTTGCTCTTCTAAGATGAATGATAAGGAAATCCGTCTGCTTAAACGGTTAGGAGGTGATCTCTGATCTTATATATTGTCTGTTTATTTCCTATAGAACCTAGTTTGAGATTGCCGGAAAATCGATCGATTGGTTTTTGGAGCACCAAGTAAGCGGGGGAGTGCACTTATATGAGATGACTTAAAACCATAACCACTCCATAACCATATATGTGTTCTGTGCTTTGGAAGAGGTTTGTGATTGGTTCGTGATGCTGGAATCTATATAGAGATTCGAGATCTGTTTGAGATGCTCGAACACATATAGTTGTTCATGATCTATTCAAGATGTGGAAATCCATGTGTGATTCTGAGACCTATTGAGATATGGGAATCTTTGTGTGATTTCGTGATCGATATGGGAATCCATGTATGGTTCCGTGATCTATTCGAGTTAGAGCTCATGTGGAAGACCTGTTTGAGTTGTGACTCGTATGCTAGAATGTCGGACGTAACCTTACCAGCGGATATGACTAAAATAACAGATAGAATGCATAGCCATATGGTTAGCAACCCACGAGGGTGCATGCAACTCCATCCTAGAGTTACTTACAGATATGCATGCGGTAGCGATGCACTCGGCTAGCTTGGCCAACTATGTATTTCCTATGGTACATTCACTAGGGATGTATGTTTCCTCAGAAGGATATCTATGATCCATGTGCGGTAGATCGGAGTCGGCTTGATCCGAGGAGATCTACGTGGAAATCTTACACAATTACTGAACGTGCCTTAGCGGTTGTGATTGTGTACCTATTATTGTTATGACGTACACTCACATGCATCGCAGCTATGTAATTATTTATATTTCACACCTTTTACATTATTATATTATCGATGGATTTTATAATAGAAATGGTTTAGTTATCATAAGGTAAAAACATGTCCGTGTTTATTGGCCGCATGGTCTTACGAGATACCCTTATTTTGAAGGGTTTTAAGATATAATATATCTATATGATTTGAGTTTCTCATGCTGGTTTACCAGACTGATCCAGATGTTATTTTCTTAGTGCTCGGATCATCTCGAGTATGTTTCCAAATTTAGCCATGGTTCATTGGAGCTCTTGAAGAGGAGCTGGATGATTCCTTACCATATTTATTTTCCGCTACATTACTTGACTTGTGTCTATCAACATTTTGTGAGGACATGATGTTATAACTGTCTAGATTGATGATAGGTTAGTTTTCTTTGATTGATGTATGTATATCAAAGTTTTCTTTTTGGTAAAGACCTTTTGAGATATTATATATTATCTTTCCGCATGTGAGATTCTAATATAACTTCTTTCTTGTTCTATTTCTTTTTCATTTTATTTTACCTAAACAATTCATCTTCCAACACTTGGGTGCTTAGCACATGAATATCGTGGATGTATCAGTCTCGATATTCGAGGGTCGAAAAGGCGGATTGTTACAAAAGGCTTACCCCGTCCTCCCTCTATGAGGTGCTTTGACCAGGCCATCTTGGTAGGATCAAAGGCTTTTCCCTTTATTTTAGGAGTTTCTTTCCCTCCTTAACCATGTAGATGCACTTATTTATGTAGAAAATCTTGTTTAACATCTTCTTACAAATTCTTTGAGTTTTCCTTATCCTAGGAAATTATTGATTATCCCTTCCAAGCTTGGAGATTGATTTGTGTCATGCCCATTAGAACAATAATAATGAAAATATAATCCTTTAAGCTTTCTTTCATTCTTTGGTCGCTCATTTGTGAAGGCCAATAATTGAGCCTGTCTTTGGTCAAGATGTAGATATTCTCATAAGAGGTAGTAAAAGAGTAATCCTTAGAAAGATGTGATCTTTTGGAGAATGATCCTCTTGGTTGGCATTTAACTCTTTTGTTGCTTGAGATGAACTCCTCATCGTTGATGTCCAATTTCCATTTTAGGCAGTCATCTACTTCATTTGTTTTATAAGATCGATCAAACACACTCCTCCACTTTCTGGTAAACAGATCAAAGTTCTTTTCAATTTCTTTTTTAAAGATGGTTTCCATAGCTTTGAGTTGGATTTCCTTCCTTATTTTCAAGAATATGTTATCCATTTGTACTGCCTCCCTAGGGAAAAAATTGGTGTTAACCCTACATGAAATGGATTCTAACTCTCTTTTTCTGGATTGTAAGGAGTCACTTATCTCTTCTTACACTCCATGATTTGTAATGTCATGAGCCTTAATACTTGTTCTTTATGGAATCGAGGATCACTAGTAATTTGGTAAGTGGGCCTAATTATTCGAAGCTTAGAGGATCCTGGTTTAGAGATTTTAACATGTTTAATTAGCATGACTAAGCTTAGTTGATGCGATCAAACAGTGTTAAGATTCAAGGGTAGGCTAGCTTGGAATGGTTTCTTAAGGGGATTTACTTGGTAGGGATAAGTTCTCTTAACCCTATATATGCAGGTAAGGTAGTTCCACTTATGGGTAAATGGGGTCAGAGGTTCGAGCTCTCTTTATAGCACCAAGATGTTAATGAATTTCTTCACTAACACCCAAAAGTGCAAGAGAAGAGGAATTAGGATGAGTAAGGGTTAGTTGACCCATATTGGCCTTAAATAGTGTTGGTAAAAGCGATATTTGATTGAGAAAGGTCTTAGCTGAATAGGCTTAGTACGTTCAAGTCTATGGAGAAATCATAAATTGTCCTTGTCGAATATATGCTCAAGTCCATGTCAAAGTTATATCATCAGTATTGAATAATCTTTTTCCAATAGAAATTGAAACTACGAGTGTTTAGGAGTTCAAAGCAAGTTATGATTGAAAACCACAAGTACTTTGGAACTCGAAACAGGCTACAACTCATGAAATCTTTATTCATATACTATGTAATTGTTGAATGTACAAGGTCCTATTGCAAAAAGTACAACTCTCCAAATCAATTTAGGGTTACAAAGTTTAAAACATAAGAAGTTGAGAAAAGAGTGATCTGCCCTTTCTTCATGCCCCTAGGTCTGTATTTATAGGGGTTGAGGGATGTGGCATGGCTGCCATGTGTCCATGCGGCATGCTTAACCTCCAGCATTAACCATATTGATGGTGCATGGCGCTATGCCTTGGTTAATGAAGAACTTCAGCATCCAATTGCACAATGGTGAACTTTGACGCTTAGCATCCATACTGCCTTGATAGCCTTCATTGATGACATCAGATGTCAATATTATATTGAGGATATGAGGCATCCTTTGAAGGTTGATGAAATGCGACATTACTATGGCACGACATCAATAATTAATGACATTGATAAATGGCGACATTGATAAGTGGCGATATTGATAATTGGCAGTATTGACAATGATGCATCGATAACATACATCATTGATAACAAGCGGCATCAATAGCAAACAACATTGGTAACAAGTGGCATGGATAACAGGTGGCATTGTCTGTTGGCGGCATTGATGATAAGCGGCATTAATAAGAAACGGCATTGGTTATGAGTGGCATTGATAAGAGACGGCATCGATGGTGAAGCAGCATTGATGAGATACAACATTGCTTTGAAGGGTGACATTAGAATAAGGTGGAATTGGGGAGATGCGATATTAACTTGAAGCGACATTGATTCTTCTAATTATATGGAAAAAGTGTTTCATTGATGGAATGCAACATTAATGTGATGCAGCATCAATGCTACATCATGCCATTATAACATTGATGGCTTTCGACATAAAGCTTTCTAATTTTGTCTTTCCCTTGCTAACATGCGACATTCTTTCCAATTTCTTTGGCACGATATCATTCATTCAACTTTATACGTGGTATGCAGAATTGATGGAATTTGGTATATATGGCTTCGTTGATGACCTGTGACATTGTTTATTATTCTTCATTGATGAGGGGCAGCATTGAATGCTTTCAGCATTGGTTTATCTTTATACTTTCGACATTTCTATGTCATTATGCCGTATACCTTTGGGATCGATAATGATAGTAACGTTTCCCTCTAGTATGAAGGAAGAATTGACAATTCAAGTTAATACCTTCGACATCGGTTTTTTTACTGCCTATTGGTATTCTTTACTGATCCGACTATGTATTTAAACTGATCCAATGGAAGCTGTATGTCTTTTCCTCCACTATAAATAGTCTAGTCCTTTCCTTCCTCCTCTTTTTACCTACAATTAAAAGCTCAAATGAACAAACTTAAATTTCTCAAACTTACTCCCATATTCCAATTTTTTGGCATCAAAGCAAAAATTAAGGTACATATCTCCTTTCAATCGATTAAACCACTAAGTTAAATTTAGAATTTCTCATTCGAACAGCTATTAGGGTCTGATTTGGGGATCTTTGGATTCGAATTGGTGCTTAAGTTTTGATGTTTGATTAGGTTGGCTAATCTTTATATTTTTGTTAACTCAATGATTAGTTATGCATGTAGATTGAATTAGCAAAGAATTTTTATGTTGTTTAGATGATTTATTGGATTAATTAAAGTCAGATGACGTTGATTTGGAAACCTAGGCATTTCTGGTTTAATAATGAAATGAATAGTTTATTAGACCTAAAACCCGATATTCCTCTATTCTATTTTGGCATTGATGCCTTCGACATCATTATGATGTTCGACATTAATTAGTTTACTCTTTGTCCATTATTTTGATGATCGATTCTAAGAGCTTAGGAAACCTATAGCATAACACCTTCATGTCATCAAAGATTAAAAAGAGGTGCGACAACCTGTTTGGAAACATAAGAGTTGTTGTAATGAGAGAATTTATGTCGATTAGTAACAATAGATGTGAGACATACATGAATTCGTTATTAATTAAAAACATTGCTGTTTAGATTTGATATTGATTTATAAGGCTGTTGTACGTCATTGATAATCTTATTGTATGTTACTATCTTTCTTTGGCAATAATTTCCAACATTCTTATGTAGACATTATATGACATTGTTATTTTAAGACATAGCTGTTGTAGTAATTTTATAGGTCACTTATAAAAATATTTTCAACCTATGTCAACATTAATCATGGCTGCGGTGTTACATCATAATTTTATAATGTAACTAATGTGACATTCGTCATTAATTCTTCCATTCGACATAGATTTAGTGATGCAACATAACAGTTTGGTTGCTCTTATGATAATTGTTACTTTAAGTTTCTTGTAAACATCCATAAGCTCACATTCTTAGCACAGGTCCAACATTTATTTGCACACTCTTAATCGACTTAGGATTTTAAGTTTTCCATGAGTTCGACGTTGATTATGCAATGGTCATTGACTTGTTGTAAACATTATGTGGGACTATAGACTTTTAACATTTTGGTGCCATAATCTAGGTAATCAATTAGCAATTCCTTGTTTTAGAATATAATATCCCATTTTATATCATGAGAATTCTAATTATCCCTTTCCTAATTTGGAATAGTATCACTTGGTAGATAAATGAAAGGCAAGAATACATCTTAGAAAGGAATCACGAAGACTAGTAAGGGTCCAAAAGCTTCTCCATCTACTAAGAAAGATGATCATCTTCTTAATCCGTCATATATTACCACTCAAGAAGAAGTGGATTCCATTCTTAAGTAGTATGGTATCATAGGTGCGGAAGCCATTCCTACCAGTCGTTCTGGCAGAATTGACAATCCCTCAGAAGGGTTTTTTGCCTTTACCCTAATACATATATAGCACTCGGGATATGTTCCTTTCTCTAACTTTCTTTTGAGATTCCTGGAGCACCTAAACATCGCACCAATTCAATTAACTCCAAATTCATACACCTACTTGATATGCTTGGAAGTTCTTGCTAGGGAAACCTAGCTTCCCTCTTTTAGTGCTGAAATTCTTCACGCCATAGCCAGCCCTGCCAAGATAGGTGAGCAGCAGGGTAATACACTACACTGCATTCGTCCCCTTCCGAAAAGCTTGATCATCAATACCGTTAAGAAGACTATGGGATGGGAAAATAATTTTTCTATATTAGATGCTATTCTAGGATTAAGAGAAAATTCTCTATTATAGGCAAGTCTCTGTTTCCTGTTACTTATGTTATATTTGTCACTTTTCTCATAACGGATGTTTTCCTTTAGGTTCGTCTCCTAAGCAGTTAAGCTCCTCTAATAGCGAGACTATCAAATCCTTGACTCTAGCATCTTAAAGAATGGGTAATAGACTCACATTTCTGACAGAAATGAATCTTCATCGATACTCAATGCTTTTAGACCAACATAATTTTAGACCAACATATAATACTTGGGGAACCCCCAATGATGGAAGGAAATGCCCAAGGAAAATGACAGCTGGTCATTAATAACTGTAATGCTTTCACTACTTCTTCTTTAGTTCAACTTAAGCCTACTAGTAAGTTTTTAATATAACTAGTGTGGAATTCCTGATGCCATTGTTTTATTGACTTATTTTCTTTATTTTAGGCTCGTTTGCTCTTGTTGTTGCTTCAAAAGGGACAGGAGTTTAAGATTGTGCTCCCAAAAAGAAGAAAAATTAAGATGAATTTCTTGCCTCATCTCGATTGAGCGAACCTGCTTCCATTGAGGACTCTACTGCCAAATCAATCGAAGCATCAGAAAAGGGAAAAGATGATGAGGTTCCTGCTGATATTCTATCTTCTTTCCTAAACAAAAGGCCTAAGCTTGTGGGCGATTTTACTCCTACCATCGTGGACGAGGAGGAACATGTGACCATTGACTCGAGCCCTGAGTTTGCCAATTAGGAATCTCTTAGACATAAAGTTCAAGAATCTACTTAGGCGGCTTGCTTTTCCAGATCCCCTCCTCAAGATTTCTTTTCCTACTTCTTCAATGTCTCTTAGTCATTTGTATGCTGGTTTTGGGCTGTCTCCTTCCCCAAAAGATCATCTTCCTTCGGAGGCCTAGGTCCAGTCTCACATGGCCAATTTTGATGATTTCATTTGACTGGCTATCTAATCTCCCTCTATTACTTCTCTTGAGTCATCGCAGCCCTTTATTTTTTCCAAGGATCATCTTTTCATTATTCTTAAGCAGCTTTTATCAATATGTATTTCCTCTCATTTGGTTAATTTTTAGCTATATAGATCTGGTCCTAGCATAAACTTGAAACACATTTCAGGTGGGAAAGAATATGTTTCTCCTCTAAGAGGCTTCTTGAGGGCCTTCTAATGAAATAGTTAAGCTCAAAAGGCAAATCTCTTTGCTTAATCACAACATAATTCATATTGCATCGGCAAGAGATGAAGTTGTTACTGAGAAAGAGAACCTCGTCTCCTTACTCAACGAAGATAAAAATGCTAGGCAACTGCTAGAAAAGGAGGTGGAGGCATTGAAAGTAGACCTTAAGAAGGTCAATAAGGAAAAAACTAAGCTAGTTGAGAAGGAAGTGAAAATGTTAAAAGCAGACCTCGAGAGGGCCAATGACGAAAAGGCCGAGCTATTTAATAAGAACCAATCCTTAGAGGACAAGCTACAAAGGAAAGCTATCGTCTTGGCCTACTCGAATAGTATTATTAGTGACGCTAAAAAGAAAGTCATTCTTTCCTCAATGATGCCCTTCCTAAGATTACTAAGAAATGCTATGAAGAAACCTTATCTGTGGTATATACTAATAACATTCAAAAGTGCCCAGACTTAGATTTTTCGTCCCTCCAGGATTCGAATTTTTTTTTAAAAAAAGTTTAGTCTTAAACTGAAGAAAGATAATAAGGCTCTTCAGGAAGAGTTTCCTGCTGAACAAAGGGTTAACGATGAAAAGTGGCTAACCTTTGATGATCCTCCGAATGATGAAGAAACAGAACCCGACGAAGAAGATGATGATGATTATGATGATGGCGACGACGATGCTAATGATGATGATGGTGATGGAAAAGGACCTTCAGGACCAAAAGATGGGGTGAATGGATCAAGTGATCCCAACTTGGACTTACCTATCCAAGGCGTAAGCTTTACTGATTTTCCTAATCCTCAGGATACGAATTCTTCGAAAGATAATGCTCCTCCTAGCCATTAGCCGAAGGAGAAAACTCAGACTTAATACTTCCTGTTTAGCTCTTGATTGATAAGTTTACTATTTTAGTTAAGGAAAAGGGATAAATACTATTACGAGATGTCAATAGGGATAATCGATTGTATAGGGAACTTGAAAAGTTGGTTAAAGAATACAATGATCTGTTAGACAAATACAAACGCCTTTCGGGTGATGCTACATGAAAAGTTTTTAAGGAGAAGTAGGCTGCCCCTCGCTTAAAAAGAGCTCGTCTATACCGAGAAATGATTTCAAGAGAGAATACTAAATTAATGACTCTCTTTTGGATGTTAATTGATGACAGAACACTTTAGCGGAATTCCTCTATGAAATCTATTCCAGGAGAATACTCTCTTTTGGATGTTAATTGATGAGGTGCGACATTACTTTGAAGGGTGATATTAGAATAAAGTAAAATTGGAGAGATGCGATATTAGTTTAGAGCGACACTGATTCTTCTCGCTATATGGAAGAAGTGTTTCATTGATGGAATGCGGCATTAATGTGATGCGGCATCAATGCTATATCATGTCGTTATAACATTGATGGCTTTCGGCATAAAGTCTTCCAATGTTGTCATTCTCTCACTAATGTGCGACATCGTTTGCAATTTCTTTGGCACGATATCATTCATTCTACTTTATAAGCAATATGAGGCATTGATGGCATTTGGTATTTCTAGCTTCATTGATGACTTGCGACTTGCCTATTATTCTTTATTGATGAGGGACGACACTGTATGCTTTCAACATTGGTTTATCTTCATGTTGATATGTCGTATACCTTTGGGATTGATAATGATAGTAACAGTTCATAAAGAAACATCGGAAATGGGAATTGTAATAATAATATTTAATACTTAACAATAGAATAAGAAACACGATTTCTATTACGAAATGTATTTTCATTTAAAAAATTGTTTTATATGAGATTTATTTCTACAAGTTTAAGATATTTGATCAAAGAACTCCCACTATGAACTAGTTGTAGTATATGGAATAAATAATCTATATTATGTAAACGATGGACCTCCAAATTTAGTACGCTATTGTAGTAATGGTGGAAATAGCGGGAGCATCCATATAAAACTTATCGATTGCATTAAATTACGAAAATTAATTTCGTAAAACATACCAAACATTATTTATGAAATAAGGACTGTTTTTCGTTGTCGATTGAAAAATAAACATGGTTATATTTCAATATGAATATTATGAATATTCGTTATAAAATAAAAGTATAATGTGGTATTTATTTTCACAACAAAAGTGATACATTGGAAAATACTAAAATATCTACAATTATTTACAATTATTTTGGAATTATAGACTAAGTCATAGTTTTGAGAAATAATTTTTATTTTATGATTATGAATCATATGATGTTGTTTAGTTATATCTCAAACAATTAAGGGCTATGCACCCATTTAGTAGGAGCACCATAAGAGTTGCTGAACTCTTCGGATTGATACTTATAGATGTATGTAATCGTAAGTCTATTAATCCCAAAACGATTCCACGTACTTCATCATATTCACTGATGAGTTATTACAGACATGGACATGTGTATTTGATACACATGTATGAGTCTATGATAAGCTCATAGAATATAAAACAGAAGTAAATAATATAACATGCGATAGAAATGACTCGATTTGATCGAATGGGTGAGTATATTGGAAAGAGTTCTATATGTACCTAATACGAATAAAGATCAGTCTCAAAGGCCACTCCTCCCTATAATACATAATAAGTATTGATAAGGAGTAATCGAACTTTGTTGGACAAAGCATGATTAATGATGAGTGAATTTGAGTTACATTCTTTCTATGAGGTTTGTACTTAAGGTATTACACAAGGTTAAAATTAATATCATCCAAAATAATGGTTTACAAAATCATACAAGATAAAGGTTTTATAAGAAACCCCTACATATCCTAGGCCAAGGAGTTGGTAGGTTATGCGAATCGAAAGTCTACACATGATAATTGTACGTAAAGGACCTTATATGAATCGTCCCAAGAGAAATTTAGGAATGATAGTCATTAGGTGACTAATTTATGTTGTAAACATAAATATATTATGAAGTAATGCAAAAATCGGTTCTATATAAGGAAATTCATATAATATTTTTGAATGCCCGTTCGATTGTAATAAGAAACAATTGTTGTTTAAAAAAATACCAACTTCATAATGAAGAAATTTCTTTAAGAAATTATTGGTATAAAACGAATTTGGATATGATCCAAGGGTAAAACTGACTATAAAGGATGAAATGAAATTGACTGAATCTAAATGAACGCAATACATTAGAATATCTAATGAGTATTCTTGTACATTAAAGAGAAACTATGAGTTTCTTGTCAATTCAAGAATAAATAATCCTCGTTCGTTTAATTAAACCTTTAAGAGTACAGACTCAATGATATGACACGATGCACAGATCCAAAATAAATTCCAAGTACTTTATGATTTTGAAAGTTGTACACGAAGGGATATGATCCATTTACCACAAATGTGCTTTTAGGTGAAAGGCAAATTCAGTTGGAATATAGTGAGCCATATTGGTAAGAATAATACCGTGAATTTCAATTGTTGAAATTAACATAACAATTTCACCATTCGATGCGCTCAAGTTGGTTCAAATTTACTCATAAAATTATTGCTTAGTATGACTTTGTATTTGATATAAATGTGCTGAAATGGAAAATTTTAAATAATGATTTAGAATAGACTATTACCGCATAACAACTGAAGTGTCTTGAAGCTTGTGGGAGCAATATTGAGTTTGTGGGTTTTTGGTTAAGATCCAAGTAATAATATAAAATATCAATTTATAAGCATCAGAACCGAATAAATATTTTGATAGAAATATCAAATAGTTGTATTATCTGTCAAAATGCCGAGAAAGCATGTGTTCATAAAAAAGAATGTTAAAAGATACATAGATATTTCTAAACCATAAGTAAACAACACACCGTTGATTGTTAAAGATGTACTTGTGTTAAAATCATCTTTAGTTATTTTAATACTCGACGTTGGATTTATAAATGATGTATTTTATAGTAAGTATAAAAGATATTGGGAATGTCCCAACTGATATGCAAGGACACCGTAACAAATTGTTTAATACAGAATATGTAAGATGGATTCCTTATGCATTGGCAATAAGAATTATCATACATGTTATGTTGTCTATGATATCATGATTTGTTAATATATTTGATACATAAAGTAAATATCAAATCCAAATTGATATCACTAGATGTTTGTTTGAGGTATTCTTGTGTATTTATGAAATAATAGAGAATTGTTTACAGAAAACAACAAACTCCTTATGAAGGAGTGTTCAGATTCAAACTTTCATAAGTGATATTGGGTATAGTATGTCAACAATAAATTCAAATTATGAATTTTTAAGTTGGAAATGTTCCAAATGAAAGGCTGTGGCTGATTCAATGAAAAAGTCAAGGTACATCGCCTTGAATAGCACCGCAATAAAACTATGTACACAAATATAAATGCACAAATTTATAATTAAGGTAAGGGCGATTCCAAATGTTGAGAATCTCATGACATCGTTATATGATATCAATGTCATGATATAGCTCATAACGGAACTTAGAGCTCACTGGAAGTTGAGAGACATACTCTAAATTGTTCCACATGATAAAGGTAGTTTATTGGCATCTGAGAGAGTTAATTGATAGAGTATATAATTGAAACATAATAGCATTCTGTTCATTGAGGGACTGACCCAATTGATTTGAGGAAACCGATTGGAGAAGTTGGAATAAGATTCCATAATTGAGTCCAAGTGCAAGTGAGAAATTGATAGAGTTAGATTTATGCCCAAAGGGCAATTATGTAATTTGTTATATTTATCTAACTCGATAACCAATCCTGTTTGTAATAAAAGGTGTTTTTTCTATTATATACTTGATATAATGTGTTATATTAATTAATTAGTTTAATTAAATGTATATTTAACAGAAAATCCATAAATGGTAGGTTTCGTGATAGTAGGTACAAAATGTTGTAACACTAAGTAATTTATCATAATGAAAATAAATATACCATTTTAATCATTCATAGTCAAGATGTATCAAGATGGGATGTCGATACATCCGTTGAGATTAGAGTACGTAACGCTCTCCAAATGTTAACAGTGAATTACTCATGGCTGCTAGGGGCACCAAGGGTTACGTACTGATAGTTATTGGATAAATATGGAATGACTCACTCGATAGTTATCTGTTGGTTAATATAACTAAGGTCAAACAGAAAATATCGATGTGACAATATTACACAATTTCATCGACTTAAGTATTCCAGCTTCAATGTGGAAACTCCACTTTAATTATAGTTAAATTAGGGCACGACGTCCATCGAACGACTATAGTTAGTGTTATCCGGGTTTTAAACCCAGTAGGATCCAAGGGAAGACGAAACAACTTGATGAAGTCAGAATGGCTCGAAATACAACAAAAAAGGGCTAAAGCAACAAGTTAAAGAGAGCTAAGTCATATTACAAAAGCAACGGCTGAGACTGACTAAACCAAAAGACAAGCATCCGTCCAGCCCAATCAGTAGGTAAATGCAACTAGCAAGTAAATCATCATCAAAACAAAGCGACATACGATGAGACTGCACAAACAACGTTGATACAAGGCAACAAAAGCATTCCAGACATCAAAGTCCAGAAATAGTCTAAGTGTATGGATCGCTAGCGATCCATACATTATGGATCGCCAACGATCTATATGTCATCTTTGGGTCGCTATGTCACATAGGGAGCAAAGAAAGCAAAAATATGCAAAGTGTATGGATCGCTAGCGATCCATACACCATGGATCGCCAGTGATCCATACTTGGTCATGGAATCTTGGCGACCTAAACTAGGAGAAGAAGAAAATGGGGCTAAGTAATTAGCTCGCACTCGAGCTACTGCTATGGATTTATAGCGATCCATGCTTTTGGCTCGGGTCGCGAGCTAGGCTCTACTGGATCCTCTTATGTCCATATGCAAGCAATTGGCGAACTAGCCTGGCCCAGAAGCTCTCCGATCTCTATAAATACCACCCTACGTGCAACATAAATGGGATCTTCTCTGGACTGGTTGCTGAAGCTCTGCTGAAAAAGTTCTTCACTCTTGACCTCCCTCACAACAATCTCGAAAGGGATTCACTGTGATTCTCCATTGGATTCTAACCTAGGAGATTCAATCTAGCTAAGGACAATCAAGAGCCTTGTAATCAAACACTTCTTGTAATATCAATCAGTGTATAATAGAAATTATAAAGTGGACGTAGACTTCATTAATAGTCGAACCACTATAAGAATCTTCTTTTTCTTCTTTCTCTTATAGTTTTTTTTCTATACCTATTATCTATATTATTGCTCTGTAAGAACAGGGCTGGTGCTTTCACACTCAAACCAGGGTGTTGATCCATTTTTTAGGTTAACATTTTGGTGCTTTCACTGAGAACCCAAATCAGGGTTCAGATCTAGCTATCTACTTTGGATCTCATAGTCATAGGTCCAGAAGTTAGATCCCTAATCTTTGCCTGGAAAATATACTGCTTGGAATCATGGCTCCTAGAAGAAGGAGAACTGCCTCTAGAAGGTCCATAGGGGCAGCGATAGCTGGAGATGATGTTAATCCTCAACATACTAAAGTAAATTATGCTAACTTAGGAAATCAGGCGCCAACATCCTCCAGTCAGCATGAAGTCGTTACTAGGGATGAGCTGAATAGATGGTTGACGAGATCAACCAAAAAATGTAAAGTAGCCAGAAGGCTCTAATGGATAAGCTTAACGCCCTCTTAACCTTATAGTCAAACCCTGCTCCAAGAACTATGCTTGAACCCCGCGAAAGTTATAGAACAAGAAAATTCTTTCATTTTCGGTCTAAACAGAAGAAATAGAAAACAGCCGCAAAAAAGAGTAACAACAGGAGCCATGGGACCCAACATGGAAGGAAATACGAGTACCCCGCTTGCCGCAAGGCAACCAACTCTGAACTTTAACCGGGGGGCAAATACGCCGCAAGAAGATATAGCTATGGACCTCTCCGACTCAGAAGATAGAGAGCAAGACAACCAGTTGGAAGAGAATGTCAACGCATTCAATGATGCTAGGAACCTCCAAGCTGCCCCAATCAGGCCAACTGCAAGCCAACGGGATCCCACGGGAGTGGCTCTTCCAAAGACAGGAGAACCTATGCTTCAACCCACTCACCAAGACGGTTTGCAAAGTCAAACACTTAGTGTAGTGACTGAATGCCGCCCCCAGGATTACCGGACATCAGAGGCATACATAGCAGACATGGTCAAACGATTAATGGACGAGAGTAAAAATAGAGGAGATGATGAATGGGGATCTGCACCAAGTCGCACTACCTTTACTGATGAAATCTTGAATGTGAAATTTCTGGAAAAATTCACAATGCCAACCATTTCGTCCTACGACGGGACAAAGGACCCAAAACCCCATTTGTACAAATACAGTTGGTACATGGATGGAGCTAATGCCTCTGAAACTATTCGGTGCAGATGTTTTCCCATCTTTCTTGAAGGAATTGCGTCTATGTGGTTCACCAGGCTTCCACCAAAATCTATCTCAACCTTTGACCAACTAGTAATAAGATTCCTTGATCAGTTTAGGCTCTATACCGTGCAACCAAAAGATGTCATGTCCCTATCCAGGTTGTTTCAGGGATGCAATGAATCGCTAAATTCCTTCATAAACCGATTCAATACCGCCATGACAGAAGTAAGCAACCCCAACGAAGACATGGTTTTTATGGCGTTAGTTCGTGCTGTTCACCCGGAGACTGAATTCAGGAAGTGGATTAAGATGAAGCAATCTACCATAAGGAAACACTTCAATAGTAAAAGCAAGTCAATACCTAGGATTGGAGGAAGTGGAGGAGTTGGAAAGGAAGTCTACTGGTGTACAACCAATGAACATCGGAAAGAGCGATGTAGCAATAAATCAAAACACGCACACTTCTGGAACTACTGAAGGAGTACAGGAAAAGATGGAAATCAAAAGAGAAAAAAATCAAAACTCCAATAAAAGAAATGGTAATGGCAACAATAAAAGGCTTAAAGGGTTCAGGCCCGAAGACTATACCTCTCTAAATGACACTTCGAAAAATATTTATCTCGCAACACAAGGGACTGAGGAATACAAAAAAACCCCTAGGAAGGAAGCAACTGAGCAGCAAAAATGCTCAGTAAAGTTCTGCCTCTACCATGAGACTCATGGTCATAACACAAATGAATGCTGCCATTTGAAGAATCTCATTAAAGAATTGATCCGGGAACACAAACTCCAGCAGTATGTGAGAAAGTCACAGAACCCTGATCATCCTACGGCTCCTCAGCCTCTTAGAGAATGAAGGAATCAAGCTGGACCTAGTGAAGAAGGGTCCAAACGAACTGACCAAATACTTACTATTAGAACAATATCTGGGGGACCACACCCCGCGCAAAGAAGCTGAGGAGAGCTGGAGAGATATGCAAGTTCGTTGAAGCATGCTCCAAAGGAATCATGCCTTGCAATAGAAGATGAAACTCCAACCAAGCTGCAGAAGGTATTGAGTGATGACATAGTGTTCCGAAATTGGGACACTAAAGGGATCGAAGCACCGACTCTCGCTCCAATGGTGGTTACAGTGGGAATCGGTCCCACTATTGTTCGATGAGTGTTGGTCGATAGTGGCAGCTCCATTAATATACTTTTTAAACGAACTTTTGATCAAATGAAGATCGGCATGAAAAGCATGTCTGCATGCCAAACGAAGATCCAAGGGTTCATTGAAGAACCCAAGCAACCTGTGGGAACAATCGATCTGCCAGTGGAACTTGGAGACGGTGATCGAAGAGTCACCCTCATTCAGACTTTCATAATCGTGGACGAAATGTCCGCATCTAATGCCTTCTTGGGACGGCCCGCCCTAGCAGATTTCAAAATAGCTCTGGCTCAATGGTGTCTAACTATGAAGTTTCCTACTACAAATGGAATCAGAGTGGTGAAAGGAGATCAGTGTGCCACCAGAGAATGTTACATTGTGGAATTACGTGAATCCAGAAGAAGAGAAAAAGGGAAGGATGTTGGGAGAACTCTCCACATCCATGAACCTTCTGAATAGCAACTATAGAGCCGCCCTTGGCTTGGGGACCATAACTGATGCAACAAGGCTTTGAACCCTAGAAAGAAGAGTTCAGGGGAGGAACGGGCAACACCGGCAGAATTGACGGTGTCTGTCCCGGTCAATATGGACGACCCAACTAAAGTCTTGAAAATTGGATCGCACCTTGGAAACAAGATGTGGTTGGAGCTTACTAAATTTCTTCGTGCCAACTTGGATGTGTTCACATGGACACATTCCGATATGTGTGGGGTGTCACCAGAAATTGCATGCCACGCGCTCAACATTGACCCGAAGTTCACACCAGTAAAGCAAAAGAGGCGCAGCCTGTGTCCTAAACGATCCAAGACATTGAGGGAAGAGGTGGACAAGTTAATGGACAACGGTTTTATCTGTGATGCAACTTATCCTGAATGGGTATTCTAACCCAGTCTTAGTCGAAAAGTCCAATGGGAAATGGCGTACCTGTATCGATTGCTCAGACTTAAACAAAGCTTGCCCGAAGGATAGCTTCGCTCTCCCCGAATAGACCAGCTTGTGGACGGAATAGCAGGACACAAGCTGCTATCATTCATGAATGCATACTCCAGGTACAACCAAATCCTGATGCATGAACCTGATCAAGAAAACACCAGCTTCATCACCGACCTAGGCCTATACTACGACAGAGTAATGCTATTCGGTTTAAAGAACGCCGGGGCAACTTATCAAAGGTTGGTAAATACCATGTTCAAGCACCAAATTGGGAAAACTATGGAGGTTTATGTGGATGACATATTGGTCAAATCACGAGCAGCTGCCAACCACCTGGATAATCTCGCTAAAATGTTCGAAATACTCCGAAAGTACAGAATGAAACTCAATCAACTCAAATGTCACTTCAAAGTAGCCTTCGGGAAATTCTTAGGATTCATCGTAAGTGCCAAGGGCATTGATTAAATCTACAACAAATAACGGCATTGCGAGAAGTTCAAGCTACGAAAAATAAGAAGGAACTGCAAAGCCTGAATGCAAAGGTCGCAGCACTAAGACGGTTTATCTTGAAAGCTACCGACAAGTGTATACGATTCTTCGATGCACTGAAGAAAGGAAAGAAGAACCTCGAATGGAGTGAAGCTTGTCAAACAACATTCGAAGAATTGTTGCGGTACATGGAAGTTCCGCTAATCCTATCAAAGCTTGTGGATGGAGAAGACCTGTTCATTTACTTATCAATCTCACCTCATGCATTGAGCGCCGCCCTTGTGCATGAAGAAGCGAAAATCCAACAACCCGTGTATTACATTAGCAAGCGGTTCACCGAAGCCGAGAAAAATTTCCCAAAACTGGAAAAACTAGCGTATTGCCTCTTGATCGCAACTAGGAAGTTACGACCATACTTTCAGGCTCATCCAATCAAAGTGTTGACTGATCAGCCCCTGAAGCAAGTGTTGTATCGGCCTTAAACTTCCGGACGACTTCTCAAGTGGAACATAGAACCGAGTAAATATGATATCACATGCCACCCAAGAAAGGTCATCAATGGGCATGCGTTAGCAGACTTCATCGTCAAATTTACTATACGGGATGACAAGGAAGTAATACAGATGGAAGCGAAAATGCAAGGGAGACTCTTTATCGATGGCGCATCCAACAATCTTTGTTAAGGGGCAGGGGTAGTGCTTGAAACCCCCGAAGGGTGAGCCATTTTCTACCCCTTACGCTTGGAATTCCCTGCTACAAAAAACGAAGCGGAATATGAAGCGTTGATAGTAGGATTAAAAGTTGTGAAAGAACTCAAAATAAAATGCGTTCACATCCACACTGACTCCCAGTTGGTTGTCTGCCAAGTAAAGGGGGAATACCAGGCTCGAGGGGAGAATCTTGCCCCATTTCTGTCTAAAGTGCAAGAACTACTAAGTGACATTGAACATTACACTATAACTCACATCCCACGGGAGCAATACACCAAAGCGGATTATTTGGCTAAACTAGCAAGTTCCGAAGAAGCTCAGTCATTGGGGCTAGTCCCAATTGAAACTCTGACCACCCCAGTCATAGACGAAATGGACGTTGACTGGATTCTCTAGATCACCGTCGAACCAGAGACATAGATGACACCAATAAAGGACTATTTACCGGTAGGGACCCTTCTGACTGACCAGAATCAACGGAAAAGGCTTCTCTGAAAGGCATCACAATTCATGATACAAGATGGAATACTCTATCGAAGGGGATTCTCAACCCCCCTTCTTAGATGCGTGTCTGATGATGAAGCCCGACGAATCCTAGAGAAAGTGCACGAAGGAGAATGCGGAGACCATACTAGGGGGCAGACCCCTTGCAAAGAAAGTCCTTCAATACGAATACTTCTGGCTAATGATTAATCGCGACGTTGCAGAATACGCCAGATGGTGTGATCGTTGCCAAAGATTCAGTAAAATTAAAAAAAAATCCTTCAACAAAGCTAATGTAGATGGTCAGCCCATGGACATTTTCAATATGGGGAATTGACTTGATTGGCGTCCTTCCAATAGCAAAAGGAGGGGTAAAATATGTTATAGTTGCCGTTGATTATTTCAAGAAATGGGCCGAAGCGGAACCGCTGGCCACCATAACCACAAAGAAAGTCACTAATTTTGTTACTAAAAACATTATTTGCAGGTTTGATGTGCCATAGAAAATCATCCCTGACAATGGAACTCAATTTGAAAGCACCGTTCAAAGACTTCTACAAATGCTTCCGAATTGGGAAGAGCTTCTCCGCGGTAGCTCATCCGCAAGCAAACGGGCAAGTGGAAGTAATAAACAAGATCATCAAGTCCACTATCAAAAAGAGACTAACTAAAGCAAAAGGAAACTGGATTGATGAACTTCCACTCGCACTATGGGCTTACAGAACTACCCAAAAAGTGGCAACCGGCCACACTCCATTCGCTTTGGCATATGACTCAGAAGCAATGATTCCTATTGAATTAGAAGTCCCCTCGCACCGAAGGCAAAATTTTAATCAAAAGCAAAACGAGTAACTCCTACTCGAATCGCTGGATATGATTGACGAAAAAAGGGAAGAAGCCAAGTTGAGGAACGCTGCCTACCAAAAAAGAATCGCACGATACTTCATCTTCAAAGTTAGAAACCAAACCTTCGAAGTGGGAGATCTTGTAGTCAAGCGAGTCTACCCCATCCCGGGGGCCTTCGGATCGAACTAGGAAGGACCATATGTCATCAATCAAAAGCTAAGGGATGGAACTTACAAGCTAACAACCATCGATGGAATCCAAATTCCCAAGGCATGGAATAGCGAATCGCTCCATCGTATGAAAAAAACCTTATGTACTCTCTATTTTTCAGCAAATAAGCCATCTCGGGATGCCGGAGGCATTGTAAATAGGCAAAAATATGCCCTTCTTTCCTTAATAAAAATTTATTCGTCTTTTGAACCGACAAAACTTTGTTCATAACTCGCCGGGTCGACAGAAGCAAATCACTCAAACCATTGGATCGACGGAACCCGATCTTCGCCTTCCAAAAACTAGTGTTGCCCCGGCAACATCGGGAAGGCCCAAACATGAACTCCTCGCATTTCCCGAAGATAGACAACACCAAGGAGTATGAAAAAGCCACATACCCATGAGCCACAACCAACTTTTAAAACTTAAACTCCTTACATTGCCCAAATATTGACAACACCGAGGAGTACGAAAACCACGCATCCCATAAGCCGTGCACTAAATTTTAAAAATTACACTCCTCACATTGCCCAAAGATAGGTGACACCGAGAAGTACCAAAAGTCGCGCACCTCATAAGCCACATACCAACTTTTCAACATAAACTCCTCACATTGCCCGAAGATAGGCAACATCAATGAGTACTGAAACCGTTCCGGACCAACGTGTCATATCAGTCTCAAAGGCCGTGCATTACATAAGCCGCGAATTAACTCTCGGAGCCGTGAAATCACATTCCTAAGACGTAAAATCCTCACGTTGCCCGAAGATAGGCGACGCCGAGGAGCATTGCCGTGAAATCACGCTCATAAAACGTAAACTCCTCACGTTGCCCGAAGATAGGCAACAACGAGGAGCACCAGAACCATTCCGAAGCGGCGGGACATATCGATCCTAAAATCTACGCGTCCCATAAGTCGCGCACCCTTTCAAGTCCTGGAATTGCCTCGGCAATGTCGAGAAACTTATCCATAAAGGAATAACAAGAATCAACCCACTTCCATTGTTGGAAGCAATGGGCGTGACTCCAACAAAATCGGATGCAAACCAACGGAAAAATTTCAACCGCTGACACTTGATGACTAACTATAACATTTAACGTTGACAAGGTGTAACTGCTATAGTTAACTCATACAATGTGCAAAAAACTTGGACTACATCCTAAAGTTACAAAACTTCTGAAGTAATAAAATCAAGTTATGACTAAGTCAAATTTCAAGTTTTAATATGCAAGTTATTTAAACCATAAGTTACCGGCCGTTTGCCAATTGTTTGTAGTAAACAGCTCTGTGAACTAGGGGGCGTACATCGGCACTTAAATAATAATACTTAAAAACAATAATTTCACAAGTTCTGTTACTCCAAACAAAGAATTTTGGCAGTAATCACAGAACTTGATAAAGTAAAGTGAAAGTATATTGAGTAAACGCAAGTGCACAGAACGCACATAAGCAAATAAGTGTAAACCAAACGAGCATAAGTGCACGGAACACATATGAACAAACAAGTAAGGGTACAGCCAAAATATCAACAATGTATTACTTATAATTTTCTTTTATACAAGGTCAAAACGTGGGGGCCGTACCCACATAATGCCGGCCAACAAAAGAAAAATATAGACGCTACAACAAAAACACTAAATGCGATCTCTACACTTCAACAAAACGACAAAAAATGAAGCAAAATCAGATCAATCGCCATCCAAGCTTCTCAGCGCTTCTTTCCACCACTTCCTTTTCCGCTCTTGTTCGGAGTTTCTGCTTCGCCTCGGAAGTGGTGTCGCTGCCAGTAATATCAACAATATCCTCAACGCTACAATCCTCCTCCTGTTATGCAACCTTCTCAAAAGATTCGCCCATCGTTTTACGCTATCGTGATTTGCTAGAGCTCTTGGAGGCCTTGATTGCTTCAACCTTCTCCTTTTCGACGGCAACCAGTTGTTCTCGAGTCTTGCATGGCTGCTCAGTTTGAACTTCCTGCTCCCTAACTTCAGCCGCCATTGCGTCATGTCCAAAGATACAGAAGGGTCATCCAAGCCATGAAGTGCGGTGATCTTCTCGGACACCAGCCCAGGCTGCAAACGAGACGCGGACATGGAGACCGGAGAGGGAACAAAAACGAGCACGGAAGCAGTGGAAATAGCAGCAGGTCCAGACACCGAGGAAGCTGGTAGGTCAACAGGTAAGGTAAACGGACCTATAAGATCAAAAATGAAAGCATTAAATTCTTCCTTCCCTCGTGGCATAAGCTGAAAGCTCTCAAATTTGGGGGAAACAAGGGGATTACCTACACCGGAAGAATGACCAAGAATGTCAACTTTGTATTCATCGCCTTCACTCTCTATAGATGGCTCTATAATCCAAGGGGAAGCCTCAAGCCCATAACTTGTTGGCAGATTATGGTGCTGCTTTGATGGCTCGCCGGCACCAGAAATGAAAGGCTCCATAAGCGCTTCGGCAGCCGCAATAATAGCGGCATCGGCAGCTTCTTTCTCCCTCTTGATCTGCAAAATCTCTTGGCCCTCCAGTAATTCCTTATTTGATTCTTCATTAAGGTAGGCATTTTCTAACTCTCGCTCGGTGTAAATGTCACCGCTATCATGAAAGCGGGTCAAGGTATTCTTCCTAGACCACAGTGAGAGTGCGTGGAAATTTCGAGCCTAAGTAGCTGAGGCTCTCCTGATGTGGTAGAGAATTGACATAAAAATTCAAGATGGTCTCGTCCATCTTTTCCATCTTCCTTTCGAAAGCATTTTGCAACTTTAGATAATCCGCCGTAACGGCAGCCTTCTCAACTTCGACGCGAGACTTGTCGATGCTAAGCTGCGCAACTTGATCCTATAGCTGGGCAATTGCCTCAGCCTGGTCAAAAATGGTCTTATTATGCCCCTCAACGATAAGGTCTTGATCGAAGATAGTTTTCTTATGGGATTCAATTGTCACGCTACAAGCAGCTACCTCCTCTTTTAATTTGGCCTCTTCAGCATGAGCCATCTTTATTTCGTCCCTATAGACGATCTCAATTCTCTCATGGGCCTTTTTTACTTCCTTCAGCAAGTCAGTGTTCCTTTTTCTTTCTTGAAGCGCCGCTTCTTTCTCTTCCTCCAGCTATTTGATCCTAGCATCGCGCTCCATCAACGCCCTCTCAAAATCATCCTTCTCTGACTCAAAAGAGAAAATTTCTTGGTAGTTGTTGTGATTAGTATCTGCCAGCTGCTTACATAATTTTTACCACCCTTCGGTCTGTTCTAAATCATTTTGGATAGTTTGAAGATGTGGCATGTAAGAATCTCTATGGACCGAATGGAGATCACGATCAAACTTAACCCCCCTTAAAAACCACCCGGGGAGCGCCGCCTCAAGCCGGGGAGGACCGAACGGAAGAGTATAGGCAAGTCTCCGGTGGGGATGTGAAGCACTAGGGGCAAGAGCAACAGAAGATGATGGAATAATAGTTGAAGGCGGAACGGAGACAGAGGTAACGGGGATTTCCCAACCCGTTGAAGAAAGCGTCGGAACAAAAGCTCGCTGCTCTGAAGAATGGGAATCGTAGTTGAATTTTGACCTCTTCGATGGCTCCTCTCTCTCGTCGAAAGTCTTCCTCTTTTCATACCCACCTTTATATACACGACCCCGCTCTCTCTCGTCACAGCGATGAGCTTCGGCCTCTAGATCGTTTCTTCTTCTATACTCCTCCGCCATCTCTCGGGGCTAGTGACGGCCGAAAGAATGCTTGGACCAGCGCTGGGAGTTGGTAAATTCCTCGAAATCAGCATAAAGGCCGAGTCCTTTCGTCATACCTAACATGAAGCATAAATAAAAGGTTTTAGAAATGGAAAATAAACATGAAAAGTGTGTGTATAAGTGAGTGTGACCCTAGTGAAGCGTGTGATGTGTTTGGGAGGGAAGCCTAAAACGACATCACAAACTGGATCGGGCAGGCACCGCGGAAGGAATAGGACTAACTTCAGATGCAACATGGCCCAAACGAGGGGGCACCTGCTTAAATTTGAAATCTTCCCCCATGAGCGTGTCGAAATCGACGTAATCATCACACAAATCTCCAAACTCCGCGCCAGCATCTTTACTCGGAGAATCCTGACGTCCTCCGATTTCTGGGGCATCATCTTTATCACTCGTGTCAGGAGGAGGCAAACTCAGAATAACGGGGCTCATCCCCGGAGTCTCATCGCACGATTCAGAATCCCCATCATCGAATTCTGCATAGAAATCATCGCTAGAAGTAGACTCATCGCTACTACTCTCGATTTCCCCCTTGTATTTTTCTAAGTCCATTACGGCTTTGCCTTCCCACTATTTGAACTCCTCTTCTCCTTCTTTCAGAATCGAAGGCATTCTGACTAGGCGACTAACTCCTATTGTAGCAAAATCTCTTCCTTCGTGAGCCTCTTCAACCGATTCTCCAGACAAGCCCTCTCTCTCTTGAGAAGCGCCTTCTTCAAAATCGTGAGAAGAGGAAGTGGATCGTGCGAACCCTAGATCGAGAAAGAGATGGGACTTCGATTGGAATGGCGGATCTCCTCGGATGCAATAATCCATATCGAAGTAAGTTTTCGTCAGTCAGCGGGACTTTAACGGATCTTTCCTCAACATCAATAGTCTTTAGTGTTCGGAAAACTTCATCGAGAGACGAGTCCCTATTCGACCTTGGGATAACTGCAAGAAATATTTGACCTGTTAGAAACTCCATAGTGACATGTCGGAACCCAATAAGTAAGGAAAATAACTTACCCCCCATTGTCCATAGACGGTTAAACCCCTCGGGGCATCTAACGAAGAAATACTGGGTCTTGAACTAGGATAGGTTGCTTTGCAGTCGTAATATGATTTTTCAGTTCCTTTGAGCTTCAATTATGACGAAGGACGGACACTCTATCTCCTCTAGAATGCAAGAAAGTATCGCAACTCGTCAAAGCTTGGGGCCCAATTGAATGTTCGCATGAAAAGAACGTGCAAACAAGTTAAGATGGCTGAACCCTTGGGGTTGAATCTGGAATAGGGAAATGCCTAAATTCGAGAGAGTCTCGCATAGAAAGTCATTAAAAGAGGGCACGACTCCATTCAAACACATATACTGATGACAGGCGGTATACCCCGGAGGAGGCAAGTGGGCAAACTCATTCTTCTTTGGAAGACGTACGTCTTCCTTTGGTATGCCATGTTGCACGTAGATATTGTGGAGGACCTTAGTGAAAACCACAGAAGAAGCTCTCTCTAGCGGGTCGAGAAGAAATCTAAAATTAGGGGGAGTTCAATCCAAGACCGAACCTAATGGAACCAACTGGCCGTATTCAGCCCGTAAGGTGGAAGGAGAAAGGGCAATGGATGACGACTCGGCTTTTGAGAGTGTCGGGCTTCCTCCGCTTGACTTACGGTGTGAGGTTGGATACTTCATTCTAAACAAAAGAACTCGCATCCAAAATGGTAAGATAATTCTATTCTAAACTAATAGTTTCCCCTACAACAGTTGAATTCTGGAGAGACGTTGATTCGTGCTAACACATCGGATTTCAAGTATGTACTGGGGCAAGTGCAGTGTGCTGTCTATAAGGGGTGAGCTCGATCTCCGAAACACTAGAAACACTCTATCCCATGTAGATAGTTTGCTCACAGTGAAAAAGAAAAGGATTTTCGGTATCATTTCCATTGTTTTTTTACTTCCTCCATACTTACCCATTATCGATCAACGATCGATAACAAATATGTTGTCCGAAGTGACGTGGAAGATTATTTTTAGTACAGGGACATCGAGCGTGCAAAATGCAAGTAAGATAAGTCCAAATTCTTCGAAAGAGCTAGGACCAATTCGTGATGTGTCGTGCAATATCAGCTATGGAACTTGGCACAAGTCAATTCCGGCTCAATGGACGAAGATAGCAAAACGTGTCAAGCACCGGGGCAAGGCTCGAATGTCGTTCTGGGAGGAACTCAACACTCGATTTACTATCTTCCTCCATTAAGCCGCAATCAACTCAAACTCCTCATGACAAACATCACGAACGCAACCTCACCATTGAAAAAAGCTATGCAGTAGGATCGTATAATATGGAATAGTGGAATGGTCTAGGTAGATAGCAATAAGCAGTAAGTAAAGTAGACACCAAGACTTTATACTGGTTCGGACCTCTTGTCCTACGTCCAGTCCCTAAGCTCCTCTTAGGAATTCAACTAACCATCAACCCTCACTTAACCCGGAGGAATAGGTTTACAACTTACCCGAACAACCGAATGGGATTTCTTGCCTCAACTACCGAAGAGGACTTCAACTAGATACAAAGAGTATTTCTGACTTGTTGTGTTCTTGATAACACTAATGAGTCTAATTGAGTACAACTTTCCTATAATCTTATCCTCAAGAATATGAAATGTGTTTATGAAGATTTAGGAAATATAAATTGCTATGAATCAAAAGAGTATTTAAGATAAATCAGAGATTCAAGCAATTGAAGTGGTTTGTGATTGCTTTTGAAAACTTAAGAAATCTGAAAATTTGATCAAGATAATAGAGATTAAAGCAATTAGAATTCGTTATTTGCAAATGATAGAAACATGTATTTATAGGTGTAGAAGAGGTGTATCTATTTGCAAAAGATTCAGGAAAGAGATGCATCCATTACCATTGGAGAATGGTTGCAACTCTTGGGAAGAAGAAGGTGTCTTTTCATTAAAAATTCACAGGTTCGAATTCAGTCGACTGAACAGGGAATTTCAGTTGACTGAAACTGTGCATGTTGTAATTCTATAACAGGTTCAGTCGACTGGGAATACCTGTTCAGTCGACTGAACTATTAGTTTTTGCACAGCAAATGTTTTTCTAAAAAACGAATTTATGAAACGTGTTCAAGTGTTTTGTTCAAGCCTCTTGAGGATAGATTTTAACAATGAATCTAAACTAAGACCTATATTTAAATCATACTTATGGTATCTTTGGTCTTCTTAGTTCTCCCTTTAGCTTTGCACATATCTCTTCCTTTTTGTTGAAGCACATTGTCATTGATCAAAATATAGCGTATCAACATTCTCCCCCTTTTTGATTGATGACAATACTTATGTGTGTAATTATTTCCTCCCCCTGAATATATGCACTGTCTTTCCTACAAAACAAGGTTAGTAACATAGATTTCTCCCCCTTTTTCATCGACAAAAAGGAAGTAATAATTGCAGAAGTATATTATCAAGAAAAAGACAATCTTTGATATGCATAACTATAGTTTAAACAATGCAAAATGTAGCATAAAAGAAAGAAGGCTATTTATACAAGCCGTTGTAGTAGTTTTTGAAATAGAATAAAAAAACAATCAAACCATAAGTGATCAATCTCTATCCCAATCATAGGAGCCTTCTCGTTCGCCCTCTGGTTCACGAATCATGGGTCCACCGGTGGGTTGTCTAAATGCTCTTCCTCCTTGACCACCGCTATTTTCACTTGTGCTGCTGCTTGGATTTTCTTTGGATGACGTCCATGTGAAGGTTGGAGCCGGACGCTTGCCGCGGGAGGTTGAAGCAGAAGTGGAGCTTGTGCATGATATGGCATCCCATAATTTGTGGAAGAAATCTTTAATCCTATCAAGTTTATGATCCACCTTTTTGAGGCGATTATCAAGAATTTGTTGATTTCTTGATAGGATTCCTAATGATTGATTGGTAGTAAAATTTGGTTCAACGAGACGAATATCATCATCTTGATTGAAAGGTTCTTCTTATTGAGGTTGAGAAGGTTGATGCGGTTCTTGATGTCTTGCTTCCCATTCGGCAAGAGATATGATGCGAGGAGGTCTAGCCGGGAGTTGCATAAGGCTTATAGTCCGATGGTTGATTTGGTGAACCATTGTATTTTCGGACTCTGGTAGTGGCGTATCAACGTTGAGGAGTAGTCACATGATATACTTGCCAAAGTATATTGTTCTCTTTTGCCATTATTGAATGTAAGAAATTCATCAAGAATGAGTTGAACCAAATATAATGTCATCTACATATATTTGAATTATTAGAATGTCTTTAGTAGTGTTTTTAATGAATAGAGTTTGATCTACTTTTCCGATTTGAAATTCTGAATCTAGTAAATAGCTTTTAAGTCTCTCATACCAAGCACGAGGTGCTTGTTTAAGACCATATAAGGCTTTCTTTAATTTATATACATGATCCGGATATTTTTAATGTATGAATAAAGGGGGTTGCTCTGCGTACACATTTTCTTTTATAAAACCATTTACAAAAACCTTTTTAACATCCATTTGATAAAGTTTAAAATTGTGAAAACACGCGAAGGCTAATAGAATACGTATTGCTTCAAGTCTTGCAACGGGATCAAATGTTTCTTTAAAGTCGATACCTTCCTCTTAATTATATCCTTGTGCTACTAGTCTAGCTTTATTCCTAGTTATATTTCCTTGTTCGTCTACTTTATTTTTGTAAACCCATTTTGTTCCTATAAAAGATTGATTATTAGGACGGGGAACTAATTCCCAAACATCGTTGCATTCTAATTGATTTAATTCTTTTTGCATAGCAACAATCCAGTAGTCGTCTGTTGATGCTTCTTTAGGATTTTTAGGTTCTAATGTAGAAATAAAAGCAACATGTCCCATTTGGTTTAGTTGACTTCTAGTTTTAACATGAGAATCAATTTCACCGATTATGTTTTGTACAAGGTGATCTCGTAAGATTCTAGGTGGAGATCTAAGTTCGGTATTATTCATATTTTCAAGATTTGTATTGTCTGTATTTATTATAAATTCGTCATCATCTTTTATACTCAAGTTTTTATTAAAGTTTTCATCAAAAGATACATGTAAAGTTTCTTCGATTATATTTGTTCGTTTATTAAAAACTCGATATGCCTTACTTCGTTCTGAGTATCCTACAAAAATTCCTTTGTCAGCTTTCGGATCAAATTTTCCTAGTTGGTCTTTTGTATTTAAAATAAAACTCTTTGATCCAAATATTTTAAAATAAGAGATATTTGGCTTTCTATTGTTAAAAAGTTCATATGAAGTATTTTTAGTTAATGGTCTAATAGAAATACGATTTAATACATAACATGCAGCAGCTACGGCTTCTACCCAAAAATGTTTTGGTAGAAGACTTCCATTTAATAATGTTCTTGCACATTCTTGTAATGTTCTATTCTTTCTTTCTACTACTCCATTTTGTTGAGGAGTTCTAGGAAATGAAAAGTTATGATTTATTCCTTTCTTTTTACAAAAAGATTCAAAAGCTTCATTTTCGAATTCGCCACCATGATCACTTCGTATATTCTTAATTTTCAAATCTTTAGTGTTTTGAATTCTTTTGACAAATGTTTTAAAATGCTCAAATGTATCACTTTTATTTTTCATAAAAATAGTCCATGTATATCTTGAGAAATCATCAACTATTACAAATACATATCGATTATGATTAATGGATTGAACTTGTGTTGGTCCGAAATGATCCATATGAAGTAATTCTAGTGGTTGTAAAGTTGAAATATTTTTCTTAGATTTGAAAGATGATTTTGTTAATTTTCCTATTTGACAATCATCACAAAGATTTTTTATTTTAAAGTTTATCTTAGGTAAACCTCTTACTAATTCATTTTTAGAAAGTTTTCTAATAGTTTTGAAATTAATATGACAAAATCTTTTGTGCCACAACCAAGGATCATTATCTTTGGCTAGTAAACACATATTTTTATTATGATTAATTTTCATATTTAGAACATAAATATTCCTATCTCTATTTCCCTCAAAAACAAGATTTTGGTTTTGATCAAAAATACTACATTTATTTTCCGAAAAAGTTATTTTAAAACCTTTGTCACAAAGTTGACTTATGCTTAGTAGATTATGTTTTAGATTTTCAACTAATGAAACATTTGTAATAAAAGGTAAATTCGATGTACCGTAATTGCTCACATCTCCTTTGCCAATGATATAGCGTATTGAATTGTCTCCGAAGGTAACCGAGCCACCATCAAAGTATGTGATGTTTGTAAGCATATCTTTGTCGCCGGTCATGTGTTTTGAGCAACCACTGTCTAATATCCATTTCTTCTTTTTGAGCGGGACCTGAAAATAAATACAAAATTATTGGTACCCACCTTTCAATAGGGTCCTAAAAGTTAGAACTTAGGAAACCAACCCAATTTGGTTCAGTATACTTTTTATAAATATAATTTTTATTATTACGAACACTATCCATAAATGCTTTAATATATTTATTCCTAATTAAAATATTGTTAGTCTTTGGAACCCAAATTTTAACTATCTTAGTTTCTTCTTTTGTTCTAATAGGTTCTCTTAATAACATTTGTTGTTTTGAATCAATATTCCTCTTAAAATTTGTATTTTTCTTTTTAGGAATTTTTGACTCCTTTTTATATCCTAATCCATGTTTATTTGAGGAGGATTGAGAATTTTCTAAAATCTTAGATAAATTTTCTCTTCCTTTGTTAAAATTAGAGACATTTTTAGTGATGTTATCTAATCTAGCTTGAAGACTATTATTTTCTAACTCAACTTGTCTAATCTTGGTTTTTAACTCGTGATTTTCAGAAACAATTATATCATTATTTGTCTTTAGAGTTTCAATTTCTTGACTTAAAAGTGATAATTGAGTTTCCGAATTTGAAAGAGACTCTTGAACTTTTTCAAGTTCTTCTTCTAGAATTTTCTTTTCATCTTTTAACATATCTCTTTCAAATTCATCTTTGTTTTGATTTTCACGAGTTTCCTTGAGTTTCCTTTTAAGAGTTTTTATTGTGCTCAAAAGTTCAGTGTTTACATCAATTAAATCGTCGAAAGTTAAATTACTAACCTCAGATTCTTGAGCCATAAAGCATACATTCGCTTGTTCATTGTCGCTATCATTTTAACTTTCAGATGAAGATGAATCTGAATCGTCCATGTTACAGAGAATGCCTTCTTTTTGAATTTTTCTTTCTTGTTTCTGTTATTGAGAGTTCTCTGATTTTCCTTCTTTTGCTCTGGACAATCTTTGTGCATGTGACCTTTCTTGTGACAGTTGAAACATTCTATATTCGAGGATGTAGGTTTGTTCAAGAAATTCTTTTTGAATCCGTTTTTATTTCCTTTTCTATATCTTAAGAATTTCTTGAAATTTTTGGCTATAAATGCTAAATCCTCATCTTCAGACTCTGATTCTTCCTTTTCCGCATGAAAAGCTACATTCTTTCTTTCTTGTGCTTGATCTTTCTTAGCTTGCATATTTACTTCATATGACATAAGATTTCCAATTAATTCTTCTGGTTTCATTGTAGATAGATCATTTGCTTCTTCGATTGCTAAGACTTTTCTCTCCCATTCATCAGTGGGTGAATTTAGAACTTTAGATACAATATCAAAATCTGTATACTTTTCTCCTAATCCTATTAAGGCATGATGAATGTCTTGAAATCTCGAGTACATGTCATTGATGGATTCATTCTGTCGCATTCTAAAGTTTTGGAACTGGTTCTTTAGCATGGAGATCTTTGTTTGTTTGACCTTGTTTGCGCCTTCATGTATGGTTCTAAGTGTATCCCATATCTGATGTGCAGTAGTACAAATGCTAGCACGATTGAACTCATTTCTATCCAAAGCACAAAATAGCATATTCATAGCTTTGGCATTTGCACTAGCTTCATTCTTCTGAGTATGTGTCTATGTAGGGTAATCAGTTGTGGGTACAACGAACTCTGCTTGAGTTGCATTCCAGGCTTCAAAGCTGGTTGCTTGCATATAAATCCTCATCCTTGTAGCCCAATAATTATAGTTTAGTCCATTGAATAGAGGGGGTCTTTGGGTAGATTGTCCGCAAATGTAGAGCTATAGGCAGTTGTTGTGCTTGTGCTTGTGTTATTTTCCATATTATCAATATGTCAAATAATGGTGTTATTGTTATAGGACGGCCTTGCTCTGATACCAATTGAAAGAAGCTATGCGGTATAATATGGAATAGTGGAATGGTCTAGGTAGATAGCAATAAGCAGTAAGTAAAGTAGACACTAAGACTTTATACTGGTTCAGACCTCTTGTCCTACGTCCAGTCCCTAAGCTCCTCTTAGGAATTCAACTAACCAACAACCCTCACTTAACCCGGAGGAATAGTTTACAACTTACCCGAACAACCGAACGGGATTTCTTGCCTCAACTACCGAAGAGGACTTCAACTAGATACAAAGAGTATTTCTGACTTGTTGTGTTCTTGATAACACTAATGAGTCTAATTGAGTACAACTTTCCTATAATCTTATCCTTAAGAATATGAAATGTGTTTATGAAGATTTAGGAAATATAAATTGCTATGAATCAAAAGAGTATTTAAGATAAATCAGAGATTCAAGCAATTGAAGTGGTTTGTGATTGCTTTTGAAAACTTAAGAAATCTGAAAATTTGATCAAGATAATAGAGAGATTAAAGCAATTAGAATTCGTGATTTGCAAATGATAGAAACATGTATTTATAGGTGTAGAAGAGGTGTATCTATTTGCAAAAGACTCAGGCAAGAGATGCATCCATTACCATTGGAGAATGGTTGCAACTCTTGGGAAGAAGAAGGTGTCTTTTCATTAAAAATTCGCAGGTTCGAATTCAGTCGACTGAACAGGGAATTTCAGTCGACTGAAACTGTGCATGTTGTAATTCTATAACAGATTCAGTCGACTGGGAATACCGGTTGAGTCAACTAAACTATTAGTTTTTGCACAGTAAATGTTTTTCTAAAAAATGAAGTTATGAAACGTGTTCTAGTGTTTTGTGCAAGCCTCTTGAGGATAGATTTTAATAATGAATCTAAACTAAGACCTATATTTAAATCATACTTATGGTATCTTTGGTCTTCTTAGTTCTCCTTTTAGCTTTGCACATATCTCTTCCTTTTTGTTGAAGTACATTGTCATTGATCAAAATATAGCGTATCAACAACCATCAAATCATTAAACGAACATTGCAATCAGTGAACCCACCTCGGATTAAACTATAAACATGGAATTGGTCGTAGACTTAGGATCAGTGAATCAAGGCAGGCCGGCAGCGATATAAGGATAGGTCGGCAACGATCCAAAACAAAGGCAAAACTAGGGTTTCTGGTTGAAGGTGATCTGAGCAAACGGCTCTGAAGTTGGCGGCGTAGATGGAGTCACGACAGCGGCTTTAGGCAAGGTCGGGTGTTTAAAGGCGTTGGATCGAATAGGTGGAGGCTTAGTTCAAATCGCAGGTGAAGATATGAGTCGAATCGTTGCTAAGTGTTTAGATCGCACAAAGAAGAAATTGAGTCAGCTCGAGAGAATGGAAGGGTCGGGTCGAAGGAGCTTATAGTGGTAAATAAAAATGAAAATGTCGAAAATTCTCTAAGTAATCAGGTCGCTAGCAATCCATCATCTATGGATTGCTAGCGATCCATAATGGACGTACCAAAAAATTCACTTATAAGGTCACTAGCGATCCATCATCTATGGATCACTAGCGATCCATGAAGTTGCACGAACTTTTCTCCAATTTGCACTGCGACATCTACCTACTATTTCAAGGTATACCAAGAAGCTATAGAGAAAATTTTGATCCATTATGACAAGCAGTAGCGGTCGAAACCAAAACTAAGTTATCAGCAGCATAACTGCTTCATATTCACGAAACTCTAACACAATTACTTCGAATTCAACAAATAGAGTCTAAAAAGCGATAACTTCTAGAGCACGCCTTGTTTCCGACGAAGGCGTACTCTAGGGGCAAATGTTTTCCGTGTTTTTAACCCAATAGGATCCAAGGGAATATGGAACAACTTGATGAAGTTAGAATGGCTCGAAATTTAACCAAAAGAAGCTAAAGCAACAAGTTAAAGAGAGCCAAGTCATATTACAAAAGCAACTATTGAGTCTGACCAAACCAAGAGACAAGCATCCGTCCAGCCCAATCAGCAGCTAAATGCAACTAACAAGTAAATCGTCATCAAAACAAAGCGACGTATGATGAGAGTGCACGAACAACGTCGATACAAGGCAACAAAAGCATTCCATACATCAAAGTCCAGAAATAGTCTAAGTGTATGGATCGCTAGCGATCCATACACTATGGATCGCCAGCGATCTATACGTCATCTATGGGTCGCTATGGCACATAGGGAGCAAAAAAACAAAAATATGCAAAGTGTATGGATCGCATGTGATCCGTACACCATGGATCACCAGTGATCCATACTTGATCATGGAATCTTGGCGACCTAAACTAGGCAAAGAAGAAAATAGGGCTAAGTGATTAGCTCGCACTCGAGCTACTGCTATGGATCGCTAGCGATCCATAGTACATGGACCGTTAGCGATCCATATTTTTGGCTCAGTTCGCGAACTAGGCTCAACTGGATCCTCCTATGTCCATCTACAAGCAATTGGCGAACTAGCCTAGCCTAGAAGCTCTCCGATCTCTATAAATACCACCCTACCTGCAACATAAACGGAATCTTCTTCGGACTGGTTGCTGAAGCTCTGCTGGAAACATTCTTCACTCTTGACTTCCCTCACAACAATCTCGAAAGGGATTCACTGTGATTCTCCAGTGAATCCTAACCTAGGAGATTCAATCTAGCTAAGGACAAGAGCCTTGTAGTCAAACACTTCTTGTAATAGCAATCAGTTTATAATAGAAGTTATAAAGTCAACGTAGGCTTCATTAACAGCCGAACCACTATAAAAATCTTCTTGTATTCTTTCTCTTACTACTTTTTTTGTACCTATTATCTATATTATTGCTTTGTAAGAATAGGGATGGTTCTTTCACACTCAAACTAGGGTGTTGATCCATTTTTGGGGTTAAAAGTTGGGTCGAGTGGAAGCGTTGGAAGTGAAATGCTATTCAAAAGAGAATTTGTCTCCTAAGTTATATGAGGTTAGTATCACTGTCAACTAAAGTCAACTCAAAGTCAAAGTCTTTGGCTAGAGCATTTTGGTTTATAATAACTGTTATTATTGAACCAAGGACTTTGTGTTTGGACTATAAAGTTGAAAGTTGTGATATTGGAATATTGAGTATAACTAAATTCCATAAGTCCAAAGTGATATAGTTTTGACGAAGAGAATTGGTGTAAATAATAGTCATAATCGGGTACCACTTAACAAAGTAAAATTGGATTTTATCGAAACTAAATAAGTGATAAATTTAGTTAAAATGTCACATCACCTGCTAGGTGACGTGTAAACATTAATATTCGAATAGTTCAATATTAATCGCTAATAAAATTTATACCTAAAGAGTCACACAACCGAATCGTTGAATACTCATTTGACCACATAATTTAGTTGATTTATAATAGTTAAAAATTAATGAAAATAATTATTATTTACGAAGTATTAGTTATAAAATTTTATTTTGATTTGTTAAACAATATTAATAATATGTTTATAATAGTTATGAATATATTAATCGATATATGATATCAATACACATTTAAGATTTAAATGCAACGAATATTGTATGGGCTTTAAATGGTTTTGAAGCCCATATGGAGGTTTGTGAGTTTGGCCATGTATAGACCTGGTAAGGGGCGGCTTGGAGATGTAGAATGAGCTATGGTTTTGATAGGATAAAGGAAGAAAATGGGTAAGAAAGAAAAATGGATCTGGATCCTAACTTATCTCTCTAGTCTCCCCTCTTTAAATAGATTATAACTCTCATTCTTCTACCAACTGCTCGTCTCTGGAAGCTTTATCCGCCAAAATTACTAAAAACTGAAAACCTAAACCCTCAGCCTACACAAATCAATTTTGAGCACCCGAGAGTTTAAGGGGAAAACAAAAACTTTGTGTCAAACATAAGGCCTAGTGTGAATAATACTATACATCTCGATTAATTTATGTTAAGTGAGACCACCCCGCTTAGAGGAACGGGTTTCCCCTCACTAACATCATTTTCAAAACATATCTTTTGCAAATCTTTTCCTGCAACCAAAAATGGTTAAAATCTTTAAAGCATTATTTTGTAAACATACATATCGGGTAATAAATGAACTATCTGTTCAAACATTATAGTTTTGTTTGGCTAACTATTAACCTTTGACTGACTTAGGCCTCTTTCCTATTTTACCCCTCCTCTATTTCATTTTAACCCTTATTTTAATTCGTTGGTTAGGTAGCACAGCTATCCCTTTATAAAATCAAATCCCCTATTCAACACATTATTTTATTTAATTTAACTAATTAAATATCCTAAATAATGTTATCAAAAATATGGGGTGTTACAAACTCCCCTCCTTAAAGAATTTCGTCCTCGAAATTTCTATAAAGTATACAACACATCAATCAAAGAGGTAAAACATACCATCAAACAATTCAGGATAAGCATCTCGAAACCTACTCTTAGTCTCCCAGGTACAGTCTCTCTCATCGTCACTCCACTGGACTTTCACTAATCTGACTGTCTTGTTTATAAGCCTCTTCTCATCTTTCGCAACAATACAAATCGGCTTTCTCACTACAGTCAAGTCCGGTTCTACCACCAAGCCATCTAGCACTGTTAGTGCAATAGTAGTCTCCGGATCTCTAACGCACTTTCTGAGATGAGAAACATGGAAAACATCGTAGACTCCTGCCAAACTACTTGGTAACTTGATTCTATATGCGAGTTTCCCGATCCTCTTAACAATAGGAAAAGATCCAACGAATCTCGGTGCCAATTTCCCCGATTTCCCAAATCTGACCACACCCTTCATCGGTGACACTTTGACAAAAACCTGATCTCCAACTTCCTTTTGTCTTTTATCTACATAACTCTTCAGCTTAGACCGAGCCTCCTTCATTTTAGCCGAGTTGACCTCAATCTTTTCTGCAGCTTCTCTGACCAAATCTGGACCAAGAACCAACTTATCCCTAGTCTCTAACCAAAAAACGGGAGATTTGCATGGCATTTCATACAAAGCTTCAAACGGTGCCATCCCAATACTAGTCTGATAACTGCTGTTATATGAAAACTCAACTAAATGTAGATGGTCTTCCCATGATCCCCCAAAATCTAATACAGGGGATCTTAACAAATCCTCTGATATTTTGTTAACTCTTTCCGTTTACTCATCTGTCTGCGGATGGTAAGCGGTACTCACCTTGAGCTTGCTTCCCAAAACTTGCTGTAGACTCTTCCTGAACTCGCTAGTGTAAGGAATCTCTATCACTAACTATACTACTAGGAATTCCATGCAGTCTAACCACATTCTTCATAAACAACTTCGCTAATATAGGTGCAGTTCTGCGTTACTTAACTGGAATGAAATGGGCACTCATGGTCAATTTTTTCACTATAACACATATACTTTCATTTTCTCTATTTGACCTAGGCAACCCGTCAACAAAATCCATGGAAATAGAATCCCACTTCCATACCGGAATATCCAATGGCTGAAGAAATTCACTTGGCTTCTGGTGTTCAGCCTTTGCCTATTGGCAATTCAAGCACTGCTTTACCCATAAGCCAATATCCTGCTTCATACCTTCCCAGAAGAAACTTCTCTTCATATCTTGATACATCTTAGTTCCTCCTAGATGAATACATAATTTCGAATGATGGCATTCCTCCAAGACTTCTTTCCTTATGTTTCCTACACTCAGAACACATAATCTTCCTTTCTTTCTCAACCACCCATTCTGGTCAAGACTGAAATCTTTCAAGTCATCGCTCTCGGTTCCATCTCTTAACTTCATGATCCATTCAGCTAATACCGGATCTTCTTCCTATTTAGAAGCAATCTTTTCGATCATCACTAGTCGAACTTCCAAACAAGATAACACTACAGTTTCTCCGCTAGACCCAGCCTCGGATCTCCAATGCACTCTGCAATCTGCTAATGCTACCTAATCTTTCCACTAAGCAATCATCGCCAATACTGCATTCTGATGTTTCCTGCTAAGTGCATATGCAACCTTATTGCCTTTCCCTGATGTGTTCTCAGCAATAAGCTCTAACCACCTCTGTTGTCTCATGTTTAGCTCCTTCTGAGAGAACAAATACTTTAGCGACTTATGATCTGTATATAATTCAAACCTCTCTCCCAAAAGGTAATGTCTCCACACCTTCAACGCGAAAATCATTGCAGCTAATCCCAAATCATGTGTCGAATATCTGACCTCATGCGGTCTAAGCTGTCTAGAAGCATAACAATCACTTTACCTCTCTGCATCAGCACAGCTCCTAATCCTGTTCCACATGCATTTGTATAAACCACCAAATCCTGATTCCCTTTCGGAACAACCAAAACTGGTGCATGTGTCAATAAGTGTTTCAAACTCTAGAATGCTTCCTCACACATATCGGTCCACACAAACTTCACATCCTTTCTCGTTAGCTTGGTCATCGGTGCCGCTATCCGCGAAAAATCCTTAATGAACCTTCGATAACAACCAGCCAACCCAAGAAAACTCTTTATCTCCGTCACTGTCTCGGGTCTCTTCCAACTATTCACCGCTTTAATCTTAGTTCGATCTACTGACAACCCTTTCTCTGAGACTACATGACCCAGAAACTTCACTTCCTTCTTCTAGAAATGACACTTCGAAAACTTCGCCTTTAGCTGATGCTGCCTCAGCATCTCAAGCACCACTTTAAGATGAACTTCATGCTCTCTTTTATCCTTAGAGTATATCAAGATATCATCTATAAAAACCAATACGAACCTATCCAAGTGCTTTCTGAAAACTCGGTTCATCAAATCCACAAAAAAAGCCGGCGCATTAGTCAGTCCGAACGGCATAACTAACCAGTCGTACAACTCATATCTGGTCCTAAACACCATCAAAGGTATACTATCCTCTGCTACTCTGAGTTGATGGAAACCCATCGCCAAATCCAACTGGGAAAATATCTTGGTTCCACTTAACTGATCGAACAAATCGTCAATCCTCGGCAATGGATATCGATTATTTATCGTCCTATCATTCAACTTACGATAATCGATACATAGCCTTAACGATCCGTCCAGCTTCTTAGCAAACACTATGGCTGCTCCCCAAGGTGAACTACTCGGCCTGATAAAACTCTTGCCTTTCAAATCCACCAAATGCACCTTCAACTCCCTCATCTCTGTAGGGGTCATCTTGATAGGTGGCCTACTCACTGGTTCTGCCCCTAGAACCAAATCTATCCAAAACTTAATGGCTCGTTTCGGTGGCAATCGAACTACAGGCTCAAAAACATCCGTGAATTTTCTAACCATGAAAACTCGATTCTACTCATCTTCCAACTCCATAACACCCAACAAAGCTTTCGCCTCACCGTTAGAATCTTCTACGATATAAACTATCTGATCACTACAATCAGGGTGTCTAAGTGATATTTCCTATCCTGACAAAATATCCTAACATCGTACTCACTTAACCAATCCATCCCAAAAATAATCCTGAATCCCACAAAATCAAACACATGCAAACTGTAAACAAAAGTATGACCTAACAAGTCAAACTTTGACTGGTCACATCTCAACCTTAGAGTTGCATACCCTCCTATTGGATTCGCAACCCGTAAGGAAGTAACTAAATATATGGGTTCTAGGTTATGCTTATCTGTCAAACATCTAGATATAAAAGATTGCGATGCACTAGTATCAAATAGAACCCTAACAGACATACCATAAATCTGAAGTGTACCTCCCAAAATACCTTTCCTTTCTCCTGAGCCGTTGGCTTCAAAGTAGCTAGCTCCAATGCATACACTTTGACCTTTCCATCCTTAGCGGGCTCCTTGAACTGATTCTTATAGTGGACAATCTGGTCGCAGTTGAAGCACCTGACATTCTTCTTTCCGGCGACCTCCTTTGCCTTTCCAGCACGACACTCATTAGCAAAATGCCCCTTCTTGTCACACTTGAAGCAAACAATCTCAAACTTCCCATTCTTAGCTGCTCCACCTTTCTGAGCACCCTTCTTGTGAAAGAACTTCCTCTTATGACCTTACCCAACCTGGACTTCTTTCACCTTATTCTTCTCTTGACAAGCAAGCATCTCTTCATGTCTCAAAGCCATCTCCACAACCACATCACAGGGATCTCTAATATGCAGTAAGGTAGCCCTGGCCAACTCAGGCTTTAATCCCCTGATAAACTTCTCATACCTTTTCATCACTATGTCCACAGCAGCATAACCATATCTGACTAACTCTTCAAACCTAATAGCATACTCCAGAACAGTCATCTCTCCCTGTTCTAGCTTAGCAAACTTCTGGATCAAAACAGACTACGCCATCATTGACATGAACCTCTTTTGGAACCTCCTTTTAAACTCTGTCCATGTCATGGTCTCCTCATCCACTGCCACAATCACACTATTCCACCAAAACAAAGCAGCTCCATGAAGCTATCTAGAAGCAAGCCTCCTCTTATTCTCATCACTGAGCCCTAAGTCTACAAAGATTCTCTCATAGCGCAGCAACCACTTCTCCACCTCTATAGCATCCTCTATTCCGATAAATGGCTTCCCTTCAAGCTTAGTATAATCTCCGCTCAACTTAGAATAATTGTTAACTACCAGAACTTCTGAAACTCTTGCTCCTACAGCATCTCCTCCTACCACTCTAGCTACAATTCCCGCTTGCATCATATTCATGAAAAACCGATACATGGCTTCCATTCTAACTTGTGGGACTTCAGCACCCACATTCTCTGCTTGTGCCTGACCTTGGGTCCTCCTCGCATTAGGTCTGCCATTCCCATCAGTGCCCTCCCGTCCTGGGTTAACTCTTCCTCTTCTACCATCCATATCTGTATTCAAACCTAATGAGATATAAAAAAATAACCTAACAAAGATAGGAGACTAGAGATAATGCGTATACTTATGTACAACAAACACAAGTACGTTACTATAGCGTTATCCCATAACCCAAATTTTATTCTAATTCCTAAGGACTATGTTTTAAAAACCATTTTTTGTTTAAATTTTTTCATAAACCTATGCTCTGATACTAAGTTGTAACATCCGGCATTTGGAGGCCAAAAGCTAAGCGCTACAGATGTTGCAGTCATCTATAGTATTAACTTCTGGTGACAAAATATAGTAATGCTAATGGTATCCATAATATTAGAAGCATTTAATACGAAAAAAATCATAGATTTCAAAAAGCAACATTTTTGCTGATTACATTCCAAAACAATAATTCATATCCAAGTTACATAATCCCTTAACGTTTTCCAGGCAATGATCAAATATATCAATTACAAAATATGCCAAAAGCGAGATATGACAATGCCCCCTTGGTTGACCAAAGTCAATATAGTCATATTTGACTTAATACACACAGTAGAAACAAACAGAATAAACTGTAACTCCTTATTAGCTATCCGTTAGCCACCTTCTCGTCTCCCAAAACTTTATTCGCCAAAATTACTAAAACCTGAAAACCTCAACCCCCAGCCTACTCAAATCAATTTTGAACACCCGAGAGTTTAAGGGGAAAATAAAAACTTCGAGTCGGACATAAAGCCTGGTGTGAATAATACTATACATCTCGGTTATTTTATGTTAAGTGAGACCACACCGCTTAGCAGAATGGGTTTCCCCTCACTAACATCCTTTTCAAAAACATATCTTTTGTAAATCTTTTCCTGCAACCAAAACTAGTTAAAATCTGTAAAGCATTATTATGTAAACATACATATCAGGTAATAAATGAACTATCTGTTCAAACATTATAGTTTTGTTTGTCTAACTATTAACCTTTGGCTGACTCGGGCCTCTTTCCTATTTTACCCCTCCTCTATTTCATTTTAACCCTTATTTTAGTTCATTGGTTAGGTAGCACTGTTATCCCTTAATAAAATCAAATCTCAATCCCCTAATCAACACATTATTTTATTTAATCTATAATTAAATATCCTAAATAATGTTACCAAAAATATGTGGTGTTACACTACTCCATCAGCAATTCTTTTTCAGAATATAATATCATTTGCCATAGTTCTGAGTTGCTTGCCGAAACATCGTCCTTGATGACAGAACAACTCTCATTCGCAGCGTGTTTCAATGCTCCCACATACTGTTCCATCTCGTTCCAGCTCTTCTTAGTTGGATGTGGTCCTTCGATAATATATTGATTACTAATTGCTTATCAAGCCGCTTGGGCTCATCAACACTAGGTCCGTCTTGCCCGGCTGGGGGTTGAAGTTCCTTGCCCGCCATCCTACGAGGCTTGCATAAACTACTGTAATTTCATCTTACGAATCAACTCTTCGATCACATCACGAAATTTTTTGCATTCATTGGTGTTGTGACCTTGTGTCTCGTAAAATCTGCAAAAGTTACCAAATTTCTTTTCCTTCTCAGTCGACTCCCAAGGAGCCGGCTTCCTGTATTGCCCTTTACCCTAGGTAGCCAAACATAGTTTCTCAATCGAGTTGTGCAATGGAGTAGCTATCAAACTTTGGTATTCTCGGACTTCTCCTTGAATCAGACTCCTTGTCTTTATCCCCATTATTATTTTTGCTCTGTCCACCACTTCGATTCTCCTTATTAACATCAACATTGCCGAAATTCCCTCCGAACTGTTTCACAACAACATTACTTTGTATTACCTCTGCCGACTGTCCGACATTGGTCTTTTCGACGTTAGTACTTACCTCCTCAAAGCACAAGAACTGATTTGCCTTTCTATAGAACATGTCCTTCGTCGGTGGGGGTTTTATCTTCAACCACCTCCTGAAATCAGTTTTGGGATGAACTCCCATAATCAGTGCCATCAACACGATATCCACTTGAGCATTACTCACTTCGGTCACTACGGTGTTAAACCTATGCAAGAAATCCTTCAAAGGCTCTCCCGCTCCTTGGAAGAGATTGGAAAGTGACATGATGTCCTTTGGATGGGTTGTGTGCATATGGAATTGCTCAATGAATTTCTACACCAATTGCTCAAAAGATGATATGGATCTTAACAGCGGGTGAACCACGTCGTCACCACTCCCTCCAGGAAAATCAAGAATCAACGACATCGTACAACATAAGTAGCTCTAGTAGAATCCATATGCCAGTCGTACATCATTCAGTGTTACCACGGATCCGTCTTCCTATTATACAATGGCATTGTTGGCATCACAAATCTCCTTGGGTATTCCTCACATAGGATATCTTTTGTAAACGGATTCTGACTTGGGGAGGAACACCACTCATCACTAATCTGATGCTGGTTTTCACTTATAAGTCCCTTTTAGTCAAATTCGGCTTAGGTAGATCTACTAAACGGCGGTAATCATGATCCACCCTAAGCGTTTGGCTTGGTAAATGCTCTTGGTTTGTTTCACGATACCTAGGCTCCCCTGACTCCGGTAGAACCATTTGTTCAGTAATTTGATGAATTTTTTGTGGCGGATCCATAGCAGCTGCTTGATTTCCAGCATTTTGGCCATCTGCATCATGACCAGAAGCCAAGTTAATGTCATCATTCAAAAATCGAGCATGAGAGCCATAATTGGATGGTTTGGTACCGATCCCTCTCGATGGATCGATACCGATCCATAGCCCTTTGCCTCGGCTTGGTCTGGGCCTTTGCTTCGATGCTCCAGTCTCCTTTTGAATCGTCTTTTATTTCTTGGTCCTTTGCCTTTGCTCCGACGACGAAGAACTATCATACTCTGAACCGAAAGGTGTTCTACCCCTCTTGCTTCTTCTGCGAATGCTTGTCAATTAATTCAAAAAATCCAAGCCCTGTTTCATTTGTGCATTCAATTCATTATGGCTTTCCTGGAACATGTCTTCCATTTTCTTCATCATGCAGTTTATCTCAACTCTACTGACCACATCCATGGGGTTTTGAACATCTGCAACATCTGGTTATGCAACTTCTTCAACTTGTTGAGGGTCGACATCCCTAACATCTTCCGCAGCACGCGAAGCGGTGGATCGATTTCTGCTAGGGGCCATGGTAGAAAGTACTTGTGTAGATTTTCTAAAAACCTAAGTAGTTGAAAATTCCAAAAATAAAGAACACTAGACAAATCTCTCGAATTTAGTTAATCAATAGTAGTTGATGAATTCAAACAAACTGAAAATCAGTTTATTAGTGAAAGCACCAGAATGTTAGTGCCAAAATATGGTACAAACACCAAGAAATTAGTAGAGAATGAAATTGAATAAAAGTAAATGAAAAGAGTATGAAGCTAGACACCAAACGTTTATAGTGGTTCAGCTAAGTCATTGCCTACGTCCACTTAAGATTTCTATTAATTATCTTTCTGTTTACAAGTACAGTTCTTATGGTTTGGTACCACTCCATAAGCAATTACAAGAAAATATGTAAAAATTGCAAGGAAGCCAAAAAACTTTGAAAATAAGCCCTTAACCTCCTATTTATAGCTGTAAGTTGGTAGGAAATGCTCCACCATGTTGTCATCCACAATCTCCACTATCTAGCAGTAATTGCTCTAGAGAAAATGTGGCCAGGTCAGAAGGCAACTATGGATCGGTACCGATCCTTTGACATGGATCGGTGTCGATTCATAAGATTCACTTATGGATCATTCTTGTCATTTTGGAATGAAGCGACTTGTCGTTAGCTTCATAATTTCCAACTTATTTGTATGGTTGTGAGCTTATTTTTGGGCCAACATGATGGATCGATGAAGGAATGGAGTTGTTGATTTCAATTGCTTAAGGTGTTTGATAGCAAATATCAAGTGATCGATCTATAGAACTTGGAATAAGCTTTTGGCATCGAGAATTAGTAGTAGGATGAAGTTGGAGCTTTTCTAGGAAAGTACTATGAATCGTACCAATCCATGGGCATGGATCGGTAACGATCCATCACTTTGATGGATCATGTCTTGGAATTTCTAGGTGGTCTTGTTTTTATCTCATGATCTTGGTTGCACTTGATTTCTAGACTTTACGATTATCTCTCCGGGCTTCCTGCCTTGATAGATTTCAAGTTCAATTCGTTAGATCCATATGGATATTGCCCAGTCAAAAGGCTGGATTATATATGTATGTATATATATATATATTTGTGTGTGTGTTAAAGATTATAAAACCTTAATATATAAGGTGTCCTCTACCATTTACATATTAATAGGCACTTGCATACTCTTTGGTTGTCGAACAAACTCAAACCAGAGTGTTACATGTAGTACTATTAATATATTGTTAGATGAGGTAAGATACATGCACGTAATTGTTGAGCAAAATCAAGGTACATGCATTATACTTTGGCTGATGCAAAATTGTGGGTTTGAGTGAACAATTTCTTTTGATTTTGTTGAGAAAACTTAAGGTCAAGATTGAGATTAGGACAAAGACCATGGTTTGGAAGTTGTATATGGTACAATCAAAAAAGTGTTGTCCATCGCTTGTGGAGCCATGATTTGTTAAGCAAACTCAAGGTCAGAATCCCAAGGCAAGTGAGTCCTAATAGCCACTAGAGAATCGAAAGATTTTTATGTTTTTCTTTGGGTTTTGAGAAACATAAGAATCTAGTGGGAGCCTTATTAGAAATAAGAAATGGGAACATTTAACCTTTCTAATATGTAAAAGTTAAAACATTCTACATTGTTAAATTTGTGCAACTAATATAATTAACAAAATGTTTATCGGTTAAAATATAAAAATGAACTACATTAAGATTGACATAGAAATATAAAGTATACTTACCAATAAATCTTTGGCATGTTGTCACATTGAGATCCATGTAAGAGCCAAGTTATACAGCAACCGAATACATTCATACCTTGGTTTCTTTTTTTATTATTTCCCTGATATTGTCTATTGCCTTCCATGACTTTTGAACTCTAAACAATACAAGAAATAGATATTTAATCCATATACGATCGCATATAATTGTTATATGATGAACAACAGTGATTTGTAATATATAAAACCTCGAAGAAAATTAGATCATTCAAAATGAGTAAGTAAACAATAAAGCAAGATGTGCGTTCAATACGATTGAATATAATGAGTATCTTGTTTTGTCAAAAGCAACATGGACCAAGAACTAATAGAAGGACCTAGGAATTCGATCACTAAAATGTCAGTTTGTGCAAAGTAAAATTTATTCGATATCCTTAAATGTTATGGTTCGATGTGATCAGTTTACGTAACGATGACAAATGCATTTTTTAAAGAGTTCGGTGCAATCTTGTAAGTGAGGATTTCTTTTAAATGGTTCGACCATTTGAAAAGGAAAGAAAATGTACGAGAGTAGATGTAACTTTGGTCACCTTTCCTTCATGAAGAGACATCGAAAATGATTATTGTATTAAATACCAGTAGATACTTAATATGGAATAAGAAATGTGATTCTATTCCAAATGTTTATATAGAAAATTGTTTTCTATGAGATTTATTTCTATGAGTTCAAGATATTTGATCTGAAAATCTCGACTCTAGACTATTACAGCAAAAGAAATAAATAACCATAATAACTAGTTGAATAGAGCTTCATATTTCATGCGCTATTATAGTAACGGTAGGAATAGTGGGATCAGACTATATGACACCTATAAATAATGCATAAAAATATGAAAATTTATTTTCATTTATATACCAGATATTATTTACAAAATAATAAATGTTTTCAGCATTGATGAAAAAACACATGCGTGCTTATATTCTATATGAATATTATGAATGTTCATTGCAAATAAATCCAGAATAAAGGTATCTGTTGCATTAGCTACACAATACAGAAGTATTTATAATTTTAACCGTTATTTTTAGGGATTATAGACAAAACCGTATCTAGAAGGAATGATTCTTTAAATCATACTGAGATGACCACCCTACACCTCTAATACCCAGTATACCTATATAATGCGTTGTGGAGGTACCCGGTCGATGTAGGGCGATAGCTAAGAGTGAAAAGAAATAGAAGTCCAACACAGAGCCTGTAGAATATCTCATAGTGCATAGAAAAAGTATAATATAATAACATAGATGTAAAACAGGTGAGACCGTGATCTAATCAAATGAACCATAAATAAGAACATCAGAGTGCATCGTGTTCACAGACTATACAAAAACCGAAATAAGAGTTACACATCCTAAATCTCCATACTAAACTCTATAACTGTCTCTAATAATACAAAACTAACATAGCTCCATAGTACCGTGCATCAGAATATAAGCGATAGTAAGCTCCAAGTATGGATATATGAAAGTGTAGCCTCTAACTCGTACTCCATTCAGCTCCATACGCTATGCAGACCTGTTATCCCCAATCTACTCATTTAAGAGTATCTAAGATAATAAGAATCAAAGCATAATACCTTGGGTCAGACAACATCTGGTGTGAGCGATATATCATCTCAAAATACTATAAAGACTGTATACAGGTAATAGGGGTATAGGGTATGAACGACCATAGCTGACCTGTCCCTGCATCCAAAGAGTTAGCATATAAATTTAATATACGCTATACTACTATCATAAGTGGAAAATATGGAGTATGAGGGTATCACACAGCATACCAAGCACATTATAAACACAAACCAAGCACATTATAAACATAGCATCCATCAGATTGCCTCGCGTCTCTCACTTAAGTCTTCAGATATACGATAACACTCTCAAATGCTCAACTCATTGCCCACACAGATGGCAAGGGGTTGGACACACGTAGACGTCTAAAATATGAGTACACATTGACTACGATGGGTACACACAGACTACCCTATCTCATTAATGAGAATCACAACCACAAAGTTATCCATCAATCTCTTAGCACACATATCGATAGTAGAACTGCCCCATAGATGCTCAACTTTTTCCCACACAGATGGCTAAGGATTGGACACATTCAGACGTCCAAGATATGGGTACACATAGACTACCCTTGGTAGACGCAGACTACCCAGTCCTACTCCTGAGCATTGCAATCTCATGTTCTACAGTATGAGCTATCATGTAGGACTCATCCTTTCGGTCCATCACTAGATGTGATAGTCACTCACCACATTGAGTCATCGAAGTCGTCCTACTTCCTTGGTAGCCATACCAAAGTCAGCTAGAGCCATCCTGGGGTTTCCATCTTTACCCCAAACCAACTCTCAAGACCACTAAGCAACCCCAAGTATTGCCCTGAAGTCTATAGCTAAACACCATACGCCACACTTGCTCGGTCCAAACTTCGATTGCATCAAACAAGACCCAAACCAAGCATCAAGCACCCACCTAACTGACTTTTCCGCCTAGACCCAAGCCAACCCCCAATTCCAAACCGGGTTCTGTATCCTATCATCGAATAGCCACCCACTGAGCAACCTTCATCGAACAGCTCCAGACCGCCACCCCACCGAATCGAATTTTGGGCTCGGCCACCGGTCCAACCTCTACACTGAACCGAATTCCTTGCTCAGCACGGGTCTAACCCCTCCATTGAATGGACTTCCTTCCTCGGCCACCGCACCATTTTGTTGAAACTATTTCACGTAGCTTCTATCCAAATTTCACATTAGTTTCATCGCTACGCCCCGTTCTTCGATCCTTGTGCAATCCATATGCAACAATACAACTCTCAACAATCTTAAGTCAATCCACTGAAGCTTGATTTCATGGTTCCTAACTTTAGGTCGCTCCAATGAGTGTTTCAACCATATAAGCGTTCACACAAACACAACACACCCAAAAAATCACATCCAACGTCAAATCATCCAAACGCACGTCAAAATCATAGCAATTCATCATGTAAATACATTCATAATATAGCCTATTACATACAAAGGCAACTATACTCCAAAACAACAAGATTAAAGCACTTTAAATATTTTAAAATTCGTTTTACTTCAGGTTTGACTTAGAAAACAGTTTTAAAACATTAATTTGACTTTAAAAATGGGTTCAAAATATGTTAAAACCTATGGATACATATATAGTAAGGTTAGATCTATTTGGAAATTAGTAAAAGTGATTTGGGGATGATGGTTCAGCCTAATGAAGTCTCGAAACCCGACATGAGTTAGTGAGCTTGCCCCCAAACTCATTAATTACCCACTAAGTTTCTCCAAAAACTGTCAATCTTCAAACAGCCGTATCTCTTAGCCAAAAACTTCAAATTGCTATTATAACCACTTGAGGAAAGGAAAACCATCATATCTTTCCAATGGAAGTGGTCTCGGATGCTAATTCGGCTCCTATCAAAATTTATAACCGATACAAGTTTCCAATGGTAAAATTGTCTAGAAAATATTAAAATGTTGGAAATCTCTCTAATAGGCATTTCCTAAAGTTATAGAGTCATACAACCTTATATATTTATTTAAAAACAATATTTTATGATCCTCCGATATGTAAAATACAGATCGTTACACTCTCCCCCCTTAGGAATTTCCCCCCAAAATTCTCAACAAGGTTAAATCAAACATCGCTACCCTGCATGCCAAACATCCATGAGAAACCATATCAAACATCAAATAGGTACATAGAAGCAGGTAACGATATCTACGTCTACCCTAGTATGCAGGATACTAAACTACCCTATATGATATTGAAAGTATATAGGATCTTTATATAATGCAACTTATATACAAGTGTGAGAGTGTACATTACAAATCACACTAAGCAGAGAATAATAACTGAATATAACGAAGGTAAATAATAAAAGTGAGCACACAAGATATTTTATACTGGTTTGGACATCCTATCCTACGTCCAGTCCCGAAGCTCCCCTTCGGTATTTCCTTTAACCAAATAACCCTCACTTCGCCCGGAGGAATAGGCTAATACAAAAGTATTTCTTTGACAATCTTGTGTTCCAAATAACACAAATTTTGACTAATAGTACAATTCTTCCTACGATCTCCTTTGAGTGTGTGAATGTGAATATTTTGAGTTATAGGAAGTGGTTTCACCAAAATGATATTTTGGTTACGATAGATTGAGACTATGTAAGCAAGAGATGCACAAATATGTAAATAGAGAGTAATAAGAAATCAGGAGAATAGTTTAATTGTAAATCTCAATATTTGAAGTATTTATAGGATTAAGGAGATGCAGATGAGGAGTTGTTACGGTTAGATAAACTCTATTCAATTTAATGGCTGCAACCTTTTGAGGAAGAGATGAAATTATTCAATTGAACAGAAGCATCCATTCTGAATTTTGCAGTTGCCCAGATGACAAACGTCTGTGGTAAAACCACAGACGTCTGTGGCTTTGGGGATACTAAACCCGAGCATAATCATAGATGTCTGTTTGTTTTCCACAGAGGTCTGTGGCTTCAGGAATAACTTTCCTAAGCCTTGTCACAGACATCTTGATGTGCATGTAAAAGTGCATATTTTTACTTCCATATTTATCTACTTTCATTTAAATAAATATCATAATTGGGTATTTTTACATGTTTTTACCAAAATCCAAATGTTATCAAATCAACATGCATTCATCTTCATTTAGGAGCAAAATGGTAATTTTGTGCATGTATTAATTTTGAGAATATTTATTTGCACATTTTAGTTTTATATGTAGGAAGTTGGATGGAAAATGGAAGAAGCCTTCATGAAAATATGCATGCACAAGATTTAGAAGGCAAATGAAGATGGAAATGAATGAATTCATGTAATCATGGAGGACCTCACCTACCACTAAACATGAACTGCAATTAAGAGCTAATGCACATGTTAGTGGGGATTAAAGGCACATGCATATTTAATGGAGGATTAAGCTCATGCTAATGATTACTTGGAGGCTACATTTCCTAAAGGGCAATTTGGGTAGCTCCCTAAAATACGGATTAGGGTTTTAGACATGTATAAATAACCCTCTTATTTTCGTGTAATGAAGTTTTTAATCTTCTTATCATATTATGTAAGTTGTAGCCTCAAAATTAAATGAGAAATATAATGGCTTCCTAAGCCTCTTCTTCTTCTTTTTCTTCTTTGCTTTTATTTTATTTTCATGCTCATTTTTATTTACATGCTCTCTTTCCTTTTATGTTAGTAGCTTAGTTTTATTTTTATGCAAGTAGTTAGTTCCTTTTTATTTTAATTAGCTTGCACTTTCCTTTTATTTTCTATGTTGAAATTAACATGTGTTGAAATGATAACACAAATGAGAAGCTAAACCCCTTCAATTTAAGGGTAACGAAGCTCTCTAAAATTATGTAAATTCAACATATGTTATTATTTATGATCTCTTTTTATGCTTCATGAAGAGTTAGATTATGATATAAGTTTATTAAGGAATTTAATAGCATATGTTGTAATCACAAATTGGCTATGCTTAATCCAACATAAACACAATTTACAGCATCATCTAACTTAGTGATTTTGATCATGGAATTAAAGGAGAAACAAAATTTGATGATCTATGTTACTAAACAAAATAGTAAATAGATCATGCTTAAAATAGCTTCTGCTTTGACTTCATGTTCATTTTCATGACAAATAATAAGTGGTTTTAGTTGTTGTATTAAAGTTTGATGGTTTAAGTTAATGTTAATTAATAACATAAATAGGCCATACTAATGATAAATACATCACTAATTCTACTTGGGCTAAAATGAGATATCATAGATAAAATTTAGTGTTGATTTATGTGTAAGTATGAGAGTGGATTTGCCTCTAAATTGTCTTTTAATCTCATATTTTTCATCACTTTTTTCTAGTTTGATTTTTGCTATTTTTCTTAGTTTTAAAACAAAATTAAACACTAGTTAATTTGATTGAGTAGAATCTAAAATAATTCAATTCCCTACGGATCGACCTGTACTCGCCACGTACTAAATTTGTACACTGTGTGCTTGCAGTTATTTTCATTATGTTTTTCGATGATTTTCTAACCGATAGAAAATTCGTCATCAAACAAGTTTTTGGCGCCGTTGCCGGGGAATAGGTTTGATTTCTGTTTTATTCTTCAAATTATTTTATTTGATTTTATTGTGTGTTGAATTGCATTAAAAAAAAGAAATTTTGTATTGTGTGTTTCTTGTGTGATTTGTGCTTGAATTTGATTTGTGTGCTTGTTGTTTTTCTATTTGCATTTGCACTCTATATATATATATATATATATATATATATAAACATACACAATTTGAAACAAAAATAGTTTATTACATTTGCATTACACTTACATTTTCTATTTTTATTTTACAAATTTCTTTTGTTTTTTTTACAAAAACTATCAAAACTGTGCACATCCTCCCTGTTACATTGCTAAAATACCAGACCATCTCCACTTTCTACTTCTACATCACTATCCCTAAACTTCAAACTCCAGCAAAACAATTCTGCCTCCCATTCTCCCATTCAACAACCATCGGTCTACAACTACCTACAACTGCCCCCTTCCTTCTGCTACCCCTAAAACTTCACTAATCATTGCCTTCCATTTCTTCTGATCCACCATACTTCAACACTGCCATTTGCCACTGCAAACATACAAGTGTATACAAGTGCATTCATCTGCACATCATAACTGCTGCATATCCCCATCATCATTTCTACCTCATCCAATATCCCCTACCTTTGCCAACATCCCCCTGCCCTCTTCACTCACCTACACCAAACTTCCTTGAACCCCAACTGCCATCCACTCTTGACATCACCATCCACATACAAACTGCCTGCACATCAAACTTGCACTACAACTACATCTCAACTTCAAAGACCCTTCTGCCTGTCAACATACACATCACTTGCTCCTCCTTTACAATTCGTCTTCTCAACTTCCTTACAATCTCCCTTTGATCAACCTCTGACAATTCCCGGCCTTTGTCACCTGCCCATACTGCATCTCCACCCTGCACTTCAAATAAACTACATCATAATTCATTTCCTAACTTCATTCACTTCCTTACCGCACCATTTCACATACACATCCATATCCACATACAAACTTCACCATAACCATATACAAACTACCACTGATACAAAATTGTGCAAACTGCACATTCACCAGCAACTTCCAATGCAATCACCGACTCAAAATCTTCTTCATGCCACTGCCATGCTCCCTCCAACTCCAATAGCTACACCATACCCAAACTACCATACACATACAACATACAAACATCACACTCCACTAACATCAACATATCCTCCTATGCTCACTTCCTATTACAACAACCCCTTTGCCAACATTTCTTCAACCATCATCCACTTCTGCATAACCTTTACTGCCATCGTCTTCATCACCCCTTCGACCAACTTCAGTCATCAACCAAGCAATACCCCCAACCCTCTTCACTTCTACCTACACCATCTATCCTCCCTCTATCCACATCTACTCTTCACCTTCAAATCAATTGCCACTGTAGCAACAACCAGAAGCCTTCATCCAAAAATTCGACCACAAACAGAACAACCATAACTTCACATCAATACTACTTTCAATCATCATCGACTGACTGAACTCCAGCAACACCCCATCCATCACGAGTTCACAATTCCAAACTCAAACCGCCACCGCAACTTACACGCTGACTTTAGAAATCACCGCGACTTCCTCTGCCTCATCTGCCTCCACAACTTCCTTTGATTCCACATGCACAACTTCCTTAGAATTGCCTAAATCGAGCACCACAATCACGACTACCACAACCACAATCGCTGATTCCATTTGCAACTAGATCCAATTCGCGATTTCCCTTTTTTGAGTTTGTGTTTTGTTTAATTGAGAAAGTCATTCTTTTTTTTGTTTTGTTTTGTTTTAATTGGTTTTAACAGAAGAGAAAGAATTGGGGCATTCATATTTGACTTGCGGGTTTTGGGCCTTAAATTATTTAACCTGTAGGCTTGGATTTGATGTTGTGTTTGAGTTGTTTTTCTAAGAGTAAATTCATTTGTTTTTGTTTTCTTTTGGAAAAGGCTTTAAAATATATATATGTATATATATATAAAATCTTGTTCAAATTTTCAGGTTGCAAAAGCAGATAAGGAGAGGAATTGCTGCTAAAATTGCTTTGCTTGCTTTATAAAAAAATTGCCGCTTTAAAAAAATGCTAATAATTATGCACGCTCTGGTATATGCTCTCATCTCTTGTTTTCATTCGCTTTGCACTGTTGGTTGCTTGCATTTAATTTTTTTTTCAAAAAAACAAACAAAAACAAATTTCATTCATAGTTGCATCGTTAATTCACGTTTAATTCTTGTTTTGCATTCATCTTATTTTTATTTTCTAAGGGCAACACCCAAATCCACATAAGGTGGGGGATTTCATCACCCCTTCCTTGGCCCAGAAATTGCATTTCAATCGTAGAATTTGGTAATAATAACGGTTAGACTTCGAACTTAAGGGAGTCGCGAGCTCACTTAGGGCTTAATTATATCTTGACAAGTTGTCTTCTTTGAACAATTTATTTTCTTGGTGTCTAGGCTACGGCAGAGCAATAATCATATATAAATATTACGGTGGTTCATAAATATTATAGTGATTGTTTCTCTAAAGGTACTTAAACCTTCGGCTGCATTGCTACGGTGATTCGTGGTGCACCGATAACTCCTGTCTGTTACCTGGCTAAGAAATATTTTGTTGGATTAAGATAAAGTGTGATTATACAAATTTAGGTTAGGAGCTACTGAGGATAGAAGATTTGTAATTAAGTCCTTGCATTCATTTAGTTGCATTAGTTCATGCATATTCAAAAAAACAACAAATTCCAAAACTAAAAAAATTGTACATTTTACTTAACTTAGTTCCTGTTTAATCCAAAATCCAAAAAAAAAAATCTTTTTAAATCTCTTCCTTTGAAAATTTTCAATCGATCCAAAAAAATCCAATAAAAAACAAACATTTTTGCTTAAGTTGTTTTTATTAGAAAAACAAAAATCCTAAAAAAATATAATCTTTTCAAAATAAAAAACAAAAAAATATAATTTTTTTTTGAAAATCCAAAAAACAAAACAAAATTCAAATCTTTCTTTTGAAAAATTAATCCTTTTTGGTAAATATTTTTCACTTCATTTTTTCTAAATCTTGCTTCTTTCTCTTAAACTCAATTCTCATTTCTTTCTCTCCTTGACTTTCACTTGTGCATGAGTACTTGGACTCGTGACATAACAACAAACACTTAGACTCGTGACACAACAATGAATCGTTTAACTCGAATAAATAATCCTCCTGCAATAGCAAATGAGAATGCCCTTCAAACTCTCATGAATAAAATCTTTCCCAATAGAGTTTCTATTCCTTCTTGTATCACTTTACCCACCCCTACGAGTAATCACTTCGAAATTCATTCAAACCATATTGCCACGTTTCCAAAATTTGAAAATTTTGAACACGATCACCCATACATTTTCTTAATGAATTTCGAACAAGTTTGCGCAACCATTAAACTCCAATAACTTAGTGATGGCTGAATCAAACTTCGATTAATTCCATTTGCTCTTACGATTTCGTTGAAAAATGGTTGTACAGCTTACCATCAAACTCAATTAAAACTTGGAAAGAATTCATTATAGTTTTCTTTAAAAAGTTCTACCCCTTGGAAAAAAGAACTAAAATCCAAAACAAAATCATAAATTTTCATCAATTTAGGGGTGAACCATTTGGAAAATATTTTGAAAGATTTAAAGAGCTTTTGATAAAATGTCCACACCATAATCTCGAGAAATGGACCCTTTGCCAAATCTTATACGATGGACTTGAAAATTGCTCACGAACCATGCTTGAATCGATGTGCCAAGGCAATTTTCTCGCCCAACATCACGACAATGCTTGGCAATTTCTTGAAAACTTAGCCAAAAATCGTCCCAATATGAACGTTCTAACAAAAATCCATTTACTCACGATCGAGCACAAACTCGATAGGATCATCTTTGGATTTGGAAGCTAAAATCGACGCAATGATTAACAAATTCGACAATGTTTTCTCATCCAACCAAATGAACCAAGCTTCCCAACCCATGTGTTATAATGCAACGCTCCAAATCACATAGCCGATCAATGCCCTAACTCGATCGAACAACTCAATGCTTTCAATAAGGTTAAGAATGACCGATTTTCTCCAACGTACAATCCTGGTTGGAGAAATCATCCGAACTTTACATGGAACCAAAATAATCCCAACACGAATTTGGTTCGTCCCAATTTTCAAGCATTTTCGAACAATCCTTCGAACCTCCCATTTAACCGGATCAGTTTCAACAAAATTTTGTGGGTCTGTCTTAAAATCAACCGCAACAATCTTTTGCTCCCCAAGGCAATAAACGATTAAGTTCACTTGAGAAAAATCTTGAAACTTTGGCTAAAGCAACCACTGAAAGCCTCCAATCAAATAACAATTTACAAAATTTGTTAACCTCGTACATGTAGAATACTAGTCAATCGATTGCTAAACTTGAAATGCAAATGAGTCAATTAGCCACGTCTGTGAGTGAACGTGAACGAGGCACATTCCCAAGTCAGCCAGTTCCAAATCCCAAAAATCAAAACACGAATTTGAATCAAGCCCACGTTGTTCAAGATAGCAACATAAGCCAAATGAATGCTATCACGACATTGCGTTCTGGTAAAAAAATCGATAATCAAGTGGTTAATCCAAACGATTTACCACAAATTCCTCTTGACACTTCTAAACCAACAAATGAATCTGAACAAAACATTGAGCCAAACATCGAATCAAACTCCAATCCAAATTCTTCTTCTACTCATGTAGACCCACCTACTGAGTATCGTGTTCCATTTCCACATCGTCTTCGACCAAAGAAACACTCTGACCAAATGGAAAAGATGTTGATTTTTTTTTAAATAAGTCAAAGTTAACATCCCGCTTCTTAATATCGTTCAACAAGTCCCAACTTACACTAAGTTTCTCAAGGACTTGTGAATCCAAAAATGCCACACTCATGTACCAAGAAAGTTTTCTTAGCCGTCGGACTTAGCGAAGTCTTGTCCCAATCAATTCCCATCAAATAAAAAGATCCTGAATGTTTGACAATCTCGTGTATGATAAGTGACAAAATGATTAACAAATGCTTACTCGATTTGGGTGCGAGTTTCAATTTGATTCCTTATTCCGTTTACCAGCAACTTGGCTTGGGTGAACTAAAACCGACGAAAGTAACTCTTCAATTTGTCGATCATTCGATAAAGAAACCCGTGGGAGAAATCGAGGATGTACTCATCTAAATTGGTCAATTTATATTCTCTATTGATTTCATCATTTTGGAGACTCAACCCGTGAATAATCCAATGAGTCAAATTCCATTGATTTTAGGCCGACCCTTCTTAGCTACTTCAAATGCTTTAATAAATTGTCGAAACGGTTCAATGAAAATTCCATTTGGAAAAATGTGGATCTTAACATTTTCAATCCTGAAAATCAATCTAATGAACCATATGACCAAACGCTGGAAGTTAGCTTCATTCAAGAAAATTTTGATAATGAAACAATTAAGCTTAACAACGAATGCGAGACCGAATACGAACAACTATTTTAGGATAAGCCTAACGAAATTGAAAATGCGCTTTCTTTTGAACCCCTTATCGTTGGATCAGAACTTCAACCGAATCCTTTGATTGAGCAACCCCCGAGGTTGGACCTTAAACCCCTTCCCGATCACCTTAAGTATGCATACTTAGGTTACAATGGAACGTTTCCCATAATAATCTCTTCATCTCTCTCTCTCTTGCTCAAGAAGCTTCCCATCTTTGGATTCTGTTGAAAAACAAAGAAGCAATTGGATGGTGATCACCGATACAAAGGGTATTAGTCCTGCTCTTGTTCAACATCATATCCATTTAGTTGACGGTGCTAAGCCTGTTGGTAATGTGCAATGAAGGCTTAACCGAAAAATGAAGGACGCCGTTCGTGATGAAATTCTTAAACTTCTCTATAACGGAATCACATACCCAATCTTCGATAGTTCATGGGTTAGCCCAATTCATGTTGTGCCTAAAAAGTCTGGACTTACCGTTATCAAGAACGACTCTAACGAATTAGTTCCAACTCGTACTCAAATAGGTTGGCATGTTTGCATTGATTATCAAAAATTAAATGCTGCAACACGTAAAGATCATTTCCCTCTTCCTTTCATAGACCAAATGCTTGAACGATTAGCTGGTTACGAATTCTATTGCTTTCTTGATGGTTATTCCTGTTATAACCAAATTCCAATCTCTTCTGAAGATCAAGAGAAAACAACTTTCATGTGTCCCTTTGGCACTTTTGCGTATCGACGTATGCTTGACCTTTGCAATGCTCCTGCTACATTTTAAAGATGCATGGTCAGCATTTTTTTCTGATCTGATCGACTACTTTCTGGAAGTATTTATGGATGATTTTCTATCTTTGGAAACTCTTTTTCCGAGTGCTTACACCATCTTAAATTGGTTCTTAAATGATGCAAGGACAAACACTTAACGTTAAATTGGGAAAAATGTCATTTCATGGTCCATCACGGCATTGTCCTTGGGCATGTCATTTCAAACAAAGACATTAAGATAGATAAAGTGAAAGTTGATGTAATTACAAATCTACCCATTCCAAAATCTGTCAAAGACATTCGTTCATTTCTTGGACACGCTGGTTTCTATCGATGCTTTGTAAAAGACTTCGGTAAAATTGCTAGACCTTTGACGACTCTTCTTGGAAAAGACATTCCATTCGACTTCAATTCTGACTGTGTTTCCACTTTTGAACGTCTCAAAAATGAACTCATTTCCACTCCCATCATTTGCTCACCCAATTGGGATCTTCCTTTTGAATTAATGTGTGACGCTTCTAATTTTGCAATTAGTGTTGTCTTAGGGCAACAAATCAAAAAAATTCTTCATGTCATCTACTACTCTAGTATGACTTTAAATGATGCTCAACTCAATTACACAACCACTGAATAAGAGCTTCTAGCAGTAGTCTTTGCGCTCGAAAAATTCCGACCTTATTTGATTGGCTTACACATTACGGTTTACAATGACCATTCCGCTCTTAGGTACCTTTTCGCTAAAAAGGATGCTAAGTCTCGTTTGATCCGTTGGATCCTATTACTCCAAGGATTCAACCTTACGATCAAAGACAAAAAAGGATCTGACAATGTCATTACTGATCATTTGTCACGTCTTCCAAATGCACCATCTTCTTTACCGATCAACGAGAACTTTCCCGATGAAAAACTTCTTTCTATTTTTGTCGATCCTTGGTATGCCAACATAGTGAATTATTTAGTCACTAAGGAAACTCCTTCATTTTGGTCGAAATAGGATAAATATAAATTTCTTTCCCAGGTTAAGTAATTCGGATGATCCATACTTGTTTAAATACTGTTCCTAACAAATCATTCGACATTGCATTCTAGATTGTGAAATCAAAAGTATTCTTTCATTTTTTCATGACCAAGCTTGTGGTGGGCACTTCGGTCCTAAGAAAACTACTAAAAAGTACTTCAATGTGGCTTTTACTGGCCCACTCTTTTCAAAGACTCATTCGAATTTTGTAAAACTTGCAATCGTTGCCAAATGATAGGAAGAATCTCTCGACGAAATATGATGCCTTTGAACCCCATCCTTACGATCAAGATCTTTGACATTTAGGGTATTGACTTTATAGGACCGTTTCCCAATTCTTTCGAAATTTTTTACGTTCTTCTTGTTGTTGATTATGTCTCCAAATGGGTTGAGGCCATTCCTTGTGAAACAAATGACCATAAAGTTGTTATGAAATTTATAAAAGAAAACATCTTTTCGAGGTTTGGAACACCTTGCACAATAATAAGCGACACCCATTTCTATAATCGTTCAATTGAAACTATAATGAAGAAATACTCGGTAGCCCACAAGTTGTCCACTCCGTATCATCCTCACACTTGTGGTCAAGTTGAAGATTTCAAATCGATAAATCAAACAAATTTTGGAGAAAACCGTTAATAAAAATCAAAAAAGATTGGTCTCAGAAATTGACCGATGCGCTTTGGGCTTACCATACTGCTTTTAAAACTAACCTTGGGATGCCTCCATTTTATTTAGTTTACGAGAAAGCATGCCACTTACGAGTTGAAATCAAACATAAAGCGTTGTGTGCAGTGAAGAACTTAAATTTTGATCTTGAAAAAGATAGCGAGAATAGGAAATTGCAAATCAACGAATTAGAAGAGATTAGGAATGATGCGTATGAAAACGAAAAAATTTACAAAGAAAGAACAAAAGTTTTCATGACAAGTCTATCCTAAGAAAAATGCTTTTGCCAAACCAGAAAGTTCTTTTGATGACTCTAGACTTCACTTATTCCTTGGAAATTAAAATCAAGATGGACCGGACCATTTGTGGTACGAACCATTTTTCCACACGGTGTTATAGAAATACAATACCCCAGGGATGGAACAATTTTCAAAGTCAATGGTCATTGCATGAAACCATACTTGGAATTGCCAAGTAATCAAGAGGAGGAGCTCATGATTCTTCATGAGCAATGCTAACCCTCTTTTGTAAATATGTACATATTTTTCTCCATTACACTCATTATATCATGCATTGACTGTGGGGGGACAGCCAAAATCAAGTGTGGAGGGGAGTCCCATCTTCGTTTTTGTTTTTTCATGATTTATTTTTTGCATTTTCTTTCCAAAACATAAAAACAAAAACAAAAAAATCCAAAAACAAAATTTCTTTTAGCATATTGATTTGCTTTTGAAGAAACACTATAGGATAAGTATATGTTTCTGGTTATTAAATTGAAATTTTTTAAAATTTATTTGTCTCAACTAAAATAAAAATAAAGTTTGATTACAAGAAACTATAGTTTAACTAGTATGTAGGAAGGTTCATGGGTGTTAATTACGAAGTATATCCTAATTGAAAATCTTTGTTTAAAAGAGTGGTTGATTTAAAGTAAAGGCGTTTTTGATCTTCTAAGTTAAGTGGTGCTAAGATGATTTTGCAAAACTCTCTCTTCATAAGAAAAAAATAAAGGAAAAAAAATTATTTTTGTGAAATTAAGAAACCCCTAAAGTCATGTGTTCACATGCAAGGTTGTACACTCGCCATGCTCTGTACCCTTCTCATATAAGACTGAAAGGCAGTGCAGGATCGATATATCTGGCTTAAGTTTATCTGAGTTAGGTGTATGTAAATAGATTTAATAAAAATAACCACCTAGAGTCATGTGTTCATACGTAAGTGTGTACATTCGCCACGCTCTGTACTCTTCTCACGTAAGTTCGAAAGGCAATGCAGGATCGGTATATTTGGCCTCAGTTTAACCGAGTTAGGTATGTAAATAATAATAATGTTAATACTTTTCAAAAATGGAGAGAGCAAACAATTGAAATCCAAGCACTATTTTCACTTATTTGATTTGACTTGTTATTCAAAAGAAATAAAAACACCACTTTGAAAAACTTTGATAATCAACGAAAGATCCATTTCATAGTTGCACTATGTTATCAACCGAAACAACTAGCCAAACTAGAGTCTAATTGTGATGATAACTTAATTTTTGTTGGAAGTTTTGAGTGAGTAAATGGACTTAAATTTCTTGATAATGACCAGAACTTATATTTAACTTATTTATGTCAATTTAAAAGTAAATTCTTCATTTGTAAATATTTTTAAAAACTTGCATTCATATCTTTATAAATAAATCTTGCATTTAGGAATTTTTCATGTTGCATTTAGATTTTGTGGGTAGTATCCACTGAAAACCCTCACGAGACAACGCTTGTCCTACTAGGGACACCTAGAGGTTTAATGGCTTGTTGCGTATGCTGAATGCAATCGTGTTTCCTACGAAAATGGATTTATCTTAGTTTTAGTTTATTCGAGAACGAATAAAAAGATAAGTGTGGGGTATTTTGATGTGCACGTAAAAGTGCATATTTTACTTCCATGTTTAATCTACTTTTATTTAAATAAATGTCACAATTGGGTATTTTTACATGTTTTTACCAAAATCTAAGTGTCATCAAATCATCATTCATTCATCTTCATTTAGGGGCAAAATGGTAATTTTGTGCATGTATTAATTTTAAGAATATTTATTTGTACATTTTAGTTTTATTTGTAGGAATTTGGATGGAAAATGGAAGAAGCCTTCATGAAAATATGCATGCACAAGAGTTAGAAGGTAAATGAAGATGGAAATGAATGAATTCATGTAATCATGGAGGACCCCACCTACCACTAACCATGAACTACAATTGAGAGCTAATGCACATGTTAGTGGGGATTAAAGGCACATGCACATTTAATGGAGGATTAAGCTCATGCTAATGATTACTTGGAGGTTACATTTCCTAAAGGCCGATTTGGGTAGCTCCCTAAAATATGGATTAGGGTTTTAGGCATGTATAAATAACCTTCTTATGTTCATGTAATGGAGTTTTTAATCTTCTTATCATATTATGCATGTTGTAGCCTCAAAATTAAATGAGAAATAAAATGGCTTCCTAATCTTCTTCTTCTTTTTCTTCTTTGCTTTTGTTTTACTTTCATGCTCATTTTTATTTACATGCTCTCTTTCCTTTTATGTTAGTAGCTTAATTTTATTTTTATGCAAGTAGTTAGTTCCTTTTTATTTTAATTATCATGCACTCTCCTTTTATTTTATGTTGAAATTTACATGTGTTGAAATGATCACACAAATGAGAAGCTAAACCCCTTCAATTTAGGGGTAACGAAGCTCTCTAAAATTATGTAAATTCAACATATGTTATTATTTATGATCTCTTTTTATGGTTCATAAAGAGTTAGATTATGATGTAAGTTTATTAGGAAATTTGTTAGCCTATGTTGTAATCACAAATGGCATATGCTTAATCCAACATAAACACAATTTAGATCATCATCCAATTAAGTGATTTTGATCACAGAATTAAAGGAGAAACAAAATTTGATGATCTATGTTACTAAACAAAATAGTAAATAGATCATGCTTAAAATAGCTTTTGCTTTGACTTCATGTTCATTATCATGACAATTAATAAGTGGTTTTGGTTGTTGTATTAAAGTTCGATGGCTTAAGTTATGTTAATTAATAACATAAATAGACCATGCTTATGATAAATACATCACTAATTCTACTTAGATTAAAATGAGAGATTGTGGATAAAATTTGGTGTTGATTTATATGAAAGTATGAGAGTGGATTTGCCTCTAAATTGTCTTTTAATCTCATTTTTTTCATCACTTTTGTCTAGTTTAATTTTTGCTATTTTTCTTAGTTTTAAAACAAACTTAGACACTTGGGTTAATTTGATTGAGTAGAAACTAAAATTAATTCAATTCCCTGCAGATCGACCCATACTCTTCACGTACTAAAATTGTATGTCGTGCGTTTGCGGTTTTTTATATTACATTTTTCGGCGATTTTCCAACCGATGGAAAATTCGTCGTTAAACACATCTGTTGGAAGACCACATATGTCTGTGGCTTACAATTCCAAAAGTAAAACCTATTTTGACGCAAATCTTGTATATTTGAATTTTATGTGTGTTGTGTGTACTCAAGGTGATCTTACATTGTTTATCTAGGATTATTAACACATTAGTACGACCTCACTATTGTCCATGAATCTTTGTTTGTCTTCGAGTCCCTATATCTTTGAGCATAGTGATCTCTTGTAGTGTATACATGTAAATTGAGAAGATATATAATATATGTGATTGTATAGTTGTTGTCATTGAAACCATAGAATGGAGGTTCTAACATTCTGCCCCTTTTTGATGATGACAACTATACAATCGTTAGTCATGATAAAAATAACTCCCCCTTAATTTTATCTCCCCCTATGTATATGCATATATTTCTACCCCTTTTCATTATTAAAACATAATAAAAGAAATTATACACAACATAAAATAGATATATAAACAACATATAGACATCTTAAACAAAAAACAGAACATAAGATAAGTCAACAAGAATAAACACGAGTTCAACAACAGACATAAAAATATAAATAGTACAACAATACATAAAAGTTAAATAGCAAAGTTCAAAAGAAAAGAGAGCAAATGAAAGAAGTCAGTGATACCGCTTTGACAAATAGGACAGTTCGCCATAGTTTTCATAATATTCCCAATAGGTGGATGGATCTTGTTGGTATTCAGATGGCCATTGAGTTTGATCATTATATTCTTTATTTTCTTGAATTGAAAGCCCTTGGAAAGTCATGTAATACTGTTGGTGAGGTTGGTTAGGATCGGACAAAGATATATTGTCACTATCTTCTTCCTCTTCTACCGGTTGATCTTGGTAAATATTTTTGCCTTTATCATGAGAAGTTCCATCATGAGAGGTATGAGCATGATAGATTGGTGCATGTGATCGAGAAGGTGGTGTATGTGAAGGGGAAGACGATGATCGACCACGTAATTTCTCATTACTTTGCCTAAAGTGGAGACAACCTTTTCCAAAGTTTTTTCCATTTGTCATTCTTGTTGAAAAAGATCGTTCCAAACCGATCATTTTAGTGTTCAAAGCTCGCTGGTTGACCGTGATTAATTTTTGATTTCGAAGCGTTAAATCATGGATGGATTCAATTTGCATTGGTTCAGTGCAAGCTTCTTGAATTTCCGAATCGGAATAGTATTCGGTAGTATAATGAGAGGAACCCGGTTGCTATGAAGGATGAGCCGAATGAGTTTGATGTGGAGCAGGAGCTTGTTTAGTCTGTTGAGTAGGAACCGGATACATTTGTTGTTGCTACTGCATAGTCCACTGTGCCAGTGATATAATTAGAGGTGGTTTTTCGGGAAGGCGCATCAAAGACAAAAATTTTATACCACTTTCTTCGACAGGGATTTCTCCAAAATGAGAAATATAAGAAGGTACCCCGAGACCATGTAAGAGACGCATGATATATGGGGCATATATAATTGTGCATCGGTAGTGAGACCAAAAGCTTTTAATTTCGTCATGAATAAATTTAGCCCAATTTACTTGAATCCCACCAAATATAACATAGAGGGCTTTGTGGTCATTTTTGTATATTTGTTCATGACTTCCTAAAAGGGGAATTATCATATGATTATCATATGATTTAATAACCTAGCTTTTGGGCATAAATAAACGGATTTCCATTATGACATTCTATCCTCCCATATTTGATGTGTTATTTCATCACGTGGAAAATTTCTTTGGTTGGGAATATCCTCTAAATCAAGTCCAGTAGAGCAATAATCAAGTAAACAACCAATTGTGTTTATGTTAATTTTCAAAGCGCGGCCATAAACACTTGTCCATAACTAACCATCTTCATTCTCAGGTGTCCAAATATCATTACTACATAAGTTTGCGTAAATAAGAAAGATGGCCAATTGATCAATTTGTATTTTATTTTCATCAAAATTGATTAACTCTCGACAGCCGAAAGCGATGGTGAGTTCTTGAATACCATATTCTCCAAACTTGCACAATCAGCAGAATGAACCAAAATGAAGCCTTTTTTGTTTCAGTTCTTCAATTCTCTTGTTTGCAATTGTGCTATTTTGGAGCCATGCTTGAATGTGGGCATTAGTGACAAGATTGGTTTGAGAAGATGAAGATTGACCTCTCTTTGATCTTTTGCTAATGGGTTTTTTTTCCTTGGGAGCCATTTTTGATGAATTAGAGCTTTAAGAAGTTAAGGTCTTAGATTTGGAGTTTTAGATTTGAAGATAGTTTGGTAAATAGTTGAAGGGAGGGTAAAAGAATATATATATATATATATATATGAATTGGGCTTTGGTAGCAGCCGATAGTTGACTTAGGCGTCTGAGAAGAAGCAATAGACGTTTGAGATCACTCTGTATTGTTTTCCTGAGCAATATCACTGACATCTTCTTTTCTTCATAGACGTCTATGGGAAGGCAGAATTTTATTTTTTATTTTTTTACTTGAACTGAAAATTTTCATAGATTCATTGTAAAAACAATTATTATAACCAATAATCATACAAAGAATTGTATATTGTATGGTTTTTCATTTTTATGTCTATATATAAATGTGTGTATGTGTACTTACAAAGAATTAATTATCATCGGAAGAACTTTTGATTTTTGATTGATCACAAGAGTTTATCCAATTTTGCTTATCTTGAGGCTTAAGTTGAGACCAACTTAGGTGGCTCTGAGTATCAATTCGGTCTTGGTTTGATAGTTCTGGTTGGCATAAATTTCTTGGAGTGATGTTATAAGCTTTTATTGGAGTTTCTGTTTAACGAGGAGATTTTTGATGAATGGAATTTTTAGTTGGTGAATGACCACAAATTACTAGTATACATTTTTCAAGAAATTTAAGATGAGATCCTTGACGTCGTTGTTCATAATACATTTCTCGTTGAACTCCCATTATCTCCTATTGTAATGGAAGATTTCATCTACTTTAGTTTCTAGTGATTATGACTCGAGATTGATTGTACGTTTTATCTTTTACCCTTTCGAATAATAGTTAGTGTGGTATGTTGGAGAGTTTATAATATTTAAAGAGGTTGATCTATTCGAGGGTGGAGTTGCTGTCTTTGGAGAGGTAGTAACATTATTTGAGGATGGAGAACTAAAGTCAATTATGGAGTAAGTAGAATTGTGGTCAGACGAAATTTTGAATAAAAGTGTTTAAGGTTTTAAACAGAGGTTGGTAAAAAAAGGATATATGAATTTAGTTTATAAGAGAATTCCTTTATATAAGATTTGTTTACTATTTTTGGAAGTTTATTTGTTAGGTTAGTAAAAGTTTAACCATAGAAATTAAAACGAAAGTTAGTTATCTTTTGTATGGATAAAAAATTGTAAATATTTTTACAAAATTATTGTGTGCATTTTATCTGAGTTATATAAGTTATATACCTTAGTTTACTAATTCATTGTAAGAACAAATTCCTAGGTCTCGTCTTAGTTTGATAAAAGTTGGTTCACCTAGTGGTTTGGTAAAAATATCCGCAATTTGATTTTCAGTATTCACAAATTCAAGTGATAGAATTCCTTTTTCAACATTGTCTCTTAAGAAATGGTGACGAATATCAATGTGTTTTGTTCGAGAATGATTAATAGGATTTTTGAAAAGGTTTATGGCACTAATATTATCACAATAAATTGGAGATTTAGAAATCAATGTACCAACTCTTGAAGTGTTTTTTGCATATAAATTACTTGACACATGCTAAAGCCGTTGAGACGTATTCGGCTTCACATGTCGAGTGAGAAACACACTTTTGTTTTTCTAATAAACCATGAAACTAAAGAGTGACCAATAAAATGACATGTGCCACTTGTGCTTTTTCTATCCATTCTGCAACCACCAAAATTAGCATCACTATATGACACGAGTTCGATTGAGCTGCCTGTCAGGTAGAAAAGACCGTAATCTTCAGTGTTGGTTAAGTATCTTAAAATTCGTTTAACCGCTCGATGACGTGATTCCTTCGGTTGTGCTTGAAATCGTGCACATAAACATATGCTCATCATAATGTCCAGTCAATTGGGCGTTAAGTATAATAAGGATCCTATCATACTTCGGTAAAAATTTTGATCATAATCTTTTCCGTTTTCATCTTTATCTAAATGTAGAGTGGTACTCATCGGAGTCGGTTTACTTGAAGTATTTTCCATTCCAAAGCGGTTTTATAAGTCTCGATAGTATTTTTATTGATTTATAAAAATTCCATTTTCTAGTTGTCTTATTTGCAAACCAAAAAGTAGTTTAATTCACCCATATGTGACATTTCAAATTCATTTTTATATTGTTAGAAAATTCATGACATAATTTTTCATTAGTTGATCCAAATATAATGTCGTTAACATATATTTGTACAACTAATATACCATTATTTTCTTTTTTTATAAATAAAGTAGAGTCAATTTTACCAATTTGAAAACCGAAATTTGGCAAATGAGTTTTTAATCTTTCATACTAAGCACGAGGTGCTTGTTTTAATCCATATAGAGCCTTTTTAAGTTTAAATACATGATTGTGATATTTCTCATAAACAAATAGCGGAGGTTGTTTAACATAAACCTTTTCTTTTATAAATCCGTTTAAAAAAGCACTTTTTACGTCCATTTGAAACTCTTGAAAATTATGATGACATGCGAAGCAAGTAATATGTATTGCTTTGGGACGTGCTACCGGAGAAAATGTCTCTTCATAATAAATTCCTTCTTCTTGATTATATCCTTGAGCTACTAATCTTTCTTTATTTCAAACAATGTTTCCATTTTCATCCGCTTTATTTTTAAAAACTCATTTTGTTCCTATTACAGATTGATCATTTGGTCTTGGTACAAGTTCCTATACGTCATTTCTCTCTAATTGATTAAGTTCTTCTTGCATTGAAATAATCCAAAAATCATCTTTTGATGCTTCTTTATAATTTTTAGGCTCAAGATTTGATATAAGTACAATATGACTCATTTGAATTAGCTTTTTTCTGCTATATACTTTTATATTTAAATCACCGATAATATTATCAATTAGATGGTGTTTTAATATCCTAGGTGGTGATGTTATCACATTATTATTATTGTTACTGATATTATTATTATTATCATCATGTATAGGTACATTAGTTTTATTATTATTTATAAATTCTTAATCATCATCATTTTTATTATTTCTAAAATTTTCATCAAACTAAACATGAAGGCTTTCTTCTATAATGTTTGTTCATTTACTAAAAATTTTATATGCTTCACTTCGATCCGAATAGCCAACAAAAATTCCTTCATCGGCTTTAAAATCAAATTTTCCTAGATAGCCTTTTGTGTTTAAAATAAAACATTTTGATCCAAATACTCGAAAATACGACACTTTAGTTTTTTTTTGAAAAGTATTTCATAGCATGTGTTTTTAGTCATTGGTCTAAGTGTTACACGATTCAATACATAATATGCAGTAGCAACAACTTTGGCCCAAAAACCATTTGTAGGTTACTACTATTTACTAAATTTCGTGCTCATTTTTGTAAAGTTCAATTTTTCCGTTCTACAACACCATTTTGTTTTGGTGCACAAAGAAATGAAAAATTATAACTAATTTCCTTTTTGTTGCAAAAATTTGTAAATAGTTCATTTTCAAATTCACCTCCATGATCGCTTCATATACTTTTCATTTTTAAATTCATCAAATTTTTAATTCGTTTAGCAAAAATTTTGAACATTTCAAAAATGTCATTTTTATGTTTTAAAAATAATGTCCAAGTATATCTTGAAAAATCATCAACAATTAAAAAAACATATTTGTTATGATTTATTGAACGTACTTGAGTTGGTCAAAACAAATCTAGCTAGAGTAGTTCGAGAGCTTGCTTTGTGGAAATTTCCTTTTTAGATTTAAAAGAACTTTTCTTTAATTTACCAAATTGACAAGTGTCACACAAGTTTTTAACCTTGTAGTTGATTTTTGTTAATCCTCTAACTAATTCATTTTTAGCTATTTTGTTGATATTTTTAAAATTTATGTGACAAAACGTTTATGCCATAACCATGGATCATCATGATTTGCGGCTAAGCATAAATTAGTGTTGTTTTTGACATTCATCTTTAAAACATATATGTTTTGTTTTCTAAATCCTTCAAAAATTAGATTTTTATTTTGGTCAAAGATATTGCATTTGTTTTTCTCAAAATAAATTATAAATTCTTTATCACATAATAGACTTATACTTAATAGGTTATGTTCAAATTTTCTACAAATAAAACATTAGTAATTATAGGAGAATTAGAAACGCCGATATTGATGACTTCTCCAATGCCAACGATAAATCCTTTTGAATTATCTCCGAATGTCACAGTGCCACCATCGATATATGTTATATTTGATAACATATGAACATTTCCAGTCATGTGCTTGGAGCAACCACTATCGAGTATCCACTTCTATTTACTTTTTATTTTAATTTGGGTACCTGCAAAAAAAGAAAATTTTAATTAGTACCCACATTCTTTGTTTAGGGTCCTACGTGTTAGTGGAAGAAGGTAGCCATATCCACGAGGATTTGATTCCTTTATAAATGTAATTATTGTTATATACAACTTTCTTTAAATAATCATCAATATACTTTTGTCTAATTAGTTTATTATTTGTTTTAGGAATCCATATTTTGACCATATTTGTGTATGAATTCTTAACCTTAGTTTCTAACTTTGGCTTTTTGAATTTGGTGTATAATGTGCTATAATTCTTTGACTTTTGTTTGCTTTTAAAACCCAATCCATTTCGATTTCAAAATGGTTTAGATATTTTAGTCAAATTTTCTAAATTTTGTTTTCCTTTGTTGAATTTTGTCACATTATTTGTTATATTATCTAACTTACTTTTAAGATCACAATTTCAATATTGCTAGAATCTAAACTTGCTTGTAATTCTAGTTTTCCTTTTTCAAGTTTAACTTTTTCTGACTTATAATTTTCTAAATCATGTAATAAAATGTCATTTTGAGATAATAACGTTGCATGTTTTTTTGAACAATTTCTAATTCTTCTTCTAAGATTGTTTTTTCATCTTTTAATAGTCTAGTTTCTAGTTCTGCTCTAGTTAACTTTCCTATATATGTAACGACCCGTATTTTTAACACTTTAAAAATACGAATTAAAATAAAATTTTGGATAAAAATCCGAAAGAAATAAAATTTTGTGTTGTTAAATGTGAATTACAAGTTAAAATACAAAACTGAATTCTGAAATAACTTATTTGTAACTTTTGCATACGAGGTCCGCTTCGAGCGAAACATCTGGCGACGTTGGAATCGCAGCGACGAGAGCTACGCTGCAGTTTAGATCCGAAGACATTTGGAGCTCGTTAAAATTTTAGGTTAAATCGAACGTTGTTCGATTTGATTTAAAAATCGAAACTCAAGGTGAGTGTTTTATAACGCTCACAACGTACTAAATATCTTTATGGTAGTTAAATTTGACATTATGAAGTGTTATGATTTTATTTGTCGTTGTTTGATAAAATTTAATTGTCATATAGATTGTCATTTGAATTAACCGTTGAAAATTAAATTGATAGTTAAATTGAAATTAAAATTGAATTGCGATTGAATTACCTGACATTGATAACTATGAAATTGCCATGAATTGTATTGTCTATTGGATGATGTATTTCGATGGATGTTATTGGTCGATATTTTAAATGTTTGGATGTTTACTTGCTTATATATACACTGTTATGCATACATATGACACCGTGGTTTTGTTAAGTGATATATATTCATCCCTGACATTTAATTGAAATAACTAACCACTTGGCCATAGGTTAGAGAATTATATACGGACACCGGGTTGGTTAAATTAAATGATTTTAAAAGTTGTTTTGAAATTATTTAAATGAATTGATTTAAAAATAAAAATCTAATTTATGGAAATTGAATTATTTTGAATTGAAGCTCGAGATGTTGGAATTTAAACTTGGTAAATGAAATGGATTAATTATTCGAAGTTTAGATTTTGAAGAAAAAGTTGAAATACGGCGTAAATTTTCGAAAGATTGATTTGTTTTAAAAGATTGGACTTTTAATCGAACTCTGAATATTTCTAAGAAAATTTATATGAAATGATATTTCAAGTGGAGTTTGGAATTAAAAATTGATTTGAAATTGAGATTTAATTAATTTGGAATTTAATTGAAATTCAAAGAAATTTGTGAATTGGACTAAATTGAAACTATTGAATTAAATTTGAAGATAAAATTGATTTGAATAGGATTTGAACTGAAATTGATTTGGAATGTAATACTTAAATGAATTCTTGAAATCCGAATGTTAATCTAAGTTTATTGAATTGGAATTGTTCCAGAAATTAAGTAAACTACTTAATACGGATGTTTAATTTGAAGAATATTCTAATTTGAATACGAAATGGTTTTAAAGCGAATCTTATATTCTTATATAAATATATGAACTGTTTTGAAATGTGAAATATTTAAAGTTTCGAAATATATTGGAAGTAAAATTGTTTATTTTGTGGTTCAAATATGTATTTGAAATTGATAATTTGAAATGGTTTATTGAGAAGCTGAATCGAGTTGAAATTGATGATTTGAGATTTGATTAAATTTTAAATTTTGGAATTCGAGTTTATGTGAAATCGAAATGAGATTTTGAGGCGAAAAGTGATTTTGAAATCGAAATGAGATTTTGAGGCGAAAAGTGATTTTTAAATCAAAATGAGATTTTGGGGCGAAAAGTGATTTTAAATCAAAATGAGATTTTGTGGCGAAAAGTGATTTTGAAATCGAAATGAGATTTTGAGGCGAAAAATGATTTTGAAATCGAAATGAGATATTGAGGCGAAAAATGATTTTGAAACGGAATCTTACATCTTGAATAGATATGATGATATTTGAAATGGATTTGATTTTGAAGTGAATATGATATTTTGATATCAATTATGAATCGATTTGAAAATGTAAAAGATCGAACCGGTGTGAAAAATATAACGTAGTTATTAAAGAGACCGGGATCGGATATGGACATACTCTCTGTCGATACCGAAAACCACTTTAATAACTAATACACGTGGAGTGTTGATCCAGAATGAAGTGGATGGTTTTGGTGAACGTGTTGATTTGAAGAAAGAGAACGATTTTGGATGACCCCTGACATGACTAAAACAGGAGCCGCGCCGGGCCATTGAGGATCGCCATCTCTAGCGGACACACTCCTTCGATACCATGTCTATTACTTTTGTGATTCGATTTGGGTGCACCCCGCGATTTGGGAGTGTTGTTTCGCGGTGTTGGGGTAGTAGTTGCTATGCCCAACATCAGTCCGGATCACGCAACTACTAGTATCCTAGTTGGTATTGCCTCATGTACCTTGTCATACTGATTATCCTATTCGCGACCACTACGATTTTGATTTGTACCTTTAGTATATGGATTGCCCTCTGGTGACTTCCGGTTTTGGGGAAACTACGGTCTTGTATATGCTCTTGGGAATATAAACTGTGTTAAGGGTGGAATGGGCCATGGCTTAACGCTATTTTAATACTTTTACTTCAGTGTAGACATATTATAATAGCGTATTGTACTACATAGTAGATAGTTTAACGGATCCTTGAGAGATGGAAAATCCCGTAACATCTCTTAAGTTATTGCACTCACGTTGACACTGGATAGGAGATGTCAAAACCCGTAAACATCTATGACGCCGTCACACTCATATTTTCTTATCCGATTTGACTTACATGAGATATTTTAGTCCTGACTCGAGTGTTTTGTCTTTTCATTACGCTCGGGTCAGCCTGAGCATTTCAGATAAGGTTGAAGATCTATTCTGGAGGACGAAGACGGAGTTTGGTATTACATCATTTGTATTCTACTACTGTATTATTTTCCGCTGCATTGTTGTGTTATCTCTGATATGTATGTAACTCTGATTTATGATGTATAATAATAATCAAATTTATTTATTTAACAGCTTCATGAACTGTTATTTTATTATTATATCTTGTTCCTTCCGCTGCAAGATTCTGAGTTTGCTTCTGATCTTTCTTTCCTTTTCTTATTTAACCTCAATAACCATCCGCCCTTTTGAATGGTTTAGAATCGGCATGTGTGTATGATTTGTCGATTTGAACGGTCCAAAATGGCGGGTCGTTACACTTGGTATCAGAGCTTTGGTTTAGCGATAAACCTTGGCTCTTGTGGGGAATAACTCATTGAAATAGAGGTAAACTATATGAATGAGTTGAGTGTATATGAGAGAGCGTATTTGTAATTTTGATATAAAAATGATTTTATATTGTGTTAATTTGTTCCGTTGAGTATTTATGAATTCTGGTTGGTACTTGGGACGCCAAGGCATCGATAGGAATTTCTAAACACTCGAACATGACAGATTGACATAATATTGTTTTAGATTATATTTTATATATAAAAGAATTATCTTGAAAATTTATAAATTTTGATTGTATTGGTTGTTAGGAGATGATAATATTAGATTATCATCGTTTATTGTTGATTAGTCAATATTTCTAACTATTGACTAATGGATGATTTTAAGGAATGAAACTTGTAAATATGACTAACAATGAATATAAATGGTAAATAAAATAAAATAAAAATGAATTTAAATTAAGATGGAGAATTTAAATTCCGGTGTTTTGAAAATTTATTATCAAAAATTTGAAATGTATCATATAAATATTATATGATAGTATATTCGATTAGAAATTGTTTTCAAAGGATTTTCAAATGAAGTAAGTGTTATACTCCCCTCTTGACACTAGAAAATGATTCCGGTGATGAGTGCACGCATCATCGACTTTATTTTCGAGAGTCTAAGTGGGGGAGATCACTTAATAGTTTTTCTAAACCCTGTTTTGATTAAAATTGAATTTTATTTTGTATTCTCTATAGTATGACTTGATATATATTAAGATAAGTATATATTATTTCAAACTTGATTTGAAATGAATCCGGTGTTGAAATTCTTAAGTTCTCTAATAAGGAATGATTTTAATTATTAAACTAAAGTAAATCTTGAATTGTTAGAAACTTATGAATTGAAAAAGGTGAAATTGAATTTAAGTGTTAAAAAAAAATTTAAAATTGTAGGAGTAACCCTTAATTTGGAAAATAATAAATTGGAAATTTATTTAATAGGTATAACACTCAAATTGAATGAAAAGAAGTTGTATATTGTTTAACTACATTCTATTTGCATAGCTATAACTTACCAAATACTTAAAAAGTTTAAAATGCTAATATGGATAAGTAAATGAATAATATACAAGTGTGATTGCGAATAATAAAATGTGAAGATCTATTGATAGTTGTAAATATAAAGGAAATTTAAGTGGTAAAATGAATTAAATTTAAAATTAATAAAATATAAAATTAGTAAATGAAAAACTAATTAAATTTGAATAAAACTAAATGTCAATAAACTTGGAAGTGTATGAAATTAAAATTTTGACTTGGAAATGTATAATTGATTTATTATAGAATTGGATGGATGTTAATGTTTGATATGCATTGGTTGTTAGATGGATGATAATTGATTAAATAGAATTCATTAGTGTTAATGGAATTGAATAAATGGAATAAAATTTTAAAATAATTAAATTCAAATTTGAAGCATAGGAAAATTAAATATAATTGAATTCAATTTAAATTGAAGCAAATTGACTTGAATTTAAATTATGAATGAAACAAACTTGAATAAATCGGAAACAAATCGAATGTAAACTTATTTCATGGATATATAAGAAAATAAATGACTTTGTGTTTATGATTGTTTCTTTAGAAAATTTGAAGTTTGATGGTTTGTACTTTGAAATAATAAAAGCAAATTTTGAAAAAACCCAAAATTGTCCAATATATGCTGAAACGAAAATAACCATAACTTTTTAATGGCTAGACGAAATGAGACGATCTTAGACTTTTCGGAAAGCCTAGAAACTGTGCTACATCTTTTGTTTAGAATGTTTTGATAAATACCTTCATCCACTAGGCTTAAAACACCAATATTAGTCGCTGGCCTGTACGAAGTAGAAATCTGAAGCACCTTAGTATTCTCACCATAACTTTTTACTGGTTTATCGGATTTTGATGATCTTGCCCTTTCTGGAAAGCTTAGAACTTAAGCTAAAACTTTTGTTTTAAATATTTTGTGTTTTTCTGTCATTTAGAGGGTCGAAAACGTGAGTGGAAGTCGCTGACCTGCGCAATTCATTGCCCAGGCTGAGGCGTATCCATTTAGTAAAACGGCCATAACTTTTGAACGGATGGTCTGAATTTGATGATTTTGGACATTCCGGAAAGCCTGAAACGAAAGCAACAACTTGTATTTAGATTCCATTTCAAAATTTTATCGTTTAGGTGACCAAAAACTGGGATTTGTTCGCTGTCCTGAATTTAAAAAATTTCAGTTTGAAGAAAAACATGTTATATGTATGTTGTTTATGCTAAGTATATCGATCTATCTTTATATGCATGGTTCTAACTTGGTTATTGAGCATTTTAGTAGGTAGCAATGGGGTTGCGCTTCGCTTGTGGAGCTCGCTTCCGCGCTAAATGCAAAATGTAAGTTAAAATGCTAATAACCGCTTAATAGAAGGTACGTTCTCGGATTACGGTTTATGTTGTGGTATATTATTGTGTTCCCCATGTTTTGGGATGCCTCATTCTTGTAATGAGATGTATATCATGCAATTATTATCACTGTGAAATTTTTCGGTCCTAGCCGCGCAAAGGAGGTGCTGCCGAAATTTTTCAAAAATCCGGGAGTTAGAAAATTTTGAGGTTTTAAAAATCCTATAACTAAATTTTGCAAATAAGTCAAATATTTTGAATGAATTATATCTAAATGATGGTTTCCCCTTCTCCGTTCCTTTTCGAGGACGAAAAGTTTTAAGTGGGGGAGAATGTAACGACCCGTATTTTTAACACTTTAAAAATACGAATTAAAAAAAAAAATTGGATAAAAATCCGAAGGAAATAAAATTTTGTGTTGTTAAATGTGAATTACAAGTTAAAATACAAAACTGAATTCTGAAATAACTTATTTGTAAATTAAATAAAGATGTTAACTTGTAATTGAACGTAAGTAAAGATTTAAATTTGAATGTAACAAGTAATTGAATTGAATTGAATTTGATTGTAAACAACGAAATAAATAAAATGTTACATTTAATATTGAAGTTATAATATGGAAATCAACGTAAATGAATGTAATTTAATATTACTGTGAATTTAAATAAGATGGTAGTTGAAGAAAATGAAAGTAAATGAATTATAAACTATTGATAATAATGTATAAGTAAATGGTTGATTCAATAATGAAGGTGTAAATCGAAATAAAAGAATTCAATTGGAATTAAATAACTTGAATTTGAATTACAATATAATTGAACGCTGAATCTTATGTAATCTTTTATACTGGATTTATAATAGAAAACTGCATTGTAAAAGATTGTTAATTAGTGTGAAATTAAAAATAAAATTTGTGAACAATTGAAATTTGATTTAAAAGTTAATAATTTAAATTGGGAATTTTATATTGAAATTAGACTGTAGAAATAGCCATTTTTACGACTGTCTCGGATTTCGACGAAACCAGTTTTATTGGATCCGTAACAGTGAATTATTGTAAGGATTCAATTTTCGTAGCAATCGGACTTGTCGTTTGATCGTGCGAGCTTGAAACGCGTAGAAATTTAACGTCGTTAATTAAAATAATCGACTTCAAAAAGCTATCTTCCATATACGATTGAATTAGGCCTTGGGACTAGTTCCATTGCGTCCGGAACGGGGGTAAAACCTTATAAACGCCTGGCGGCACGTCTCGTTTGGAGTTCGGACGATTTTGGACCTAACTTTATAAATACGCACTCAAAACCGAGACAGTTTTATCATTATTTCATTTCAGAAACTCTACTTCTATCTCATGGTCGCCACCTATTCAATGGCCAGAATTTGCTCGAACTTCTTTCCTCTTTATCTCTCAATCCGTTCAACGAAATCGAAAAATTCCAAAAGCAAAAGTGTAGATCTCGACGAGCTCTTCAAATCCATACGGTTGATTCGTGCTAATTCGTCACGGATTGGTCCAGATCTGGCTTTGAAGCGTGCGCGTTTTTCTTGGTTTGCGTGCAAACGGTGGCGAATGGAGTGACGAAACTTGGCGCGGAGGTGGAGCAAGGCGAGGCGCACGTGATGATGCCCCCTGATCGACGTCCGGTCGTCGTTTGCCACGCGCGTGGATGAATGAACGGCGTGCGTGGGTGGGTTTCTACGCGTGAAGAAGAAGAAGGTTAAACGGTTAATTAATTTCTATTATATGGCTAATCATGTTTTAAATTATATCGTTATATTAATTTAAGCGTAACTTTTGCATACGAGGTCCGCTTCGAGCGAAACATCTGGCGACGTTGGAATCGCAGCGACGAGAGCTACGCTGCAGTTTAGATCCGAAGACATTTGGAGCTCGTTAAAATTTTAGGTTAAATCGAACGTTGTTCGATTTGATTTAAAAATCGAAACTCAAGGTGAGTGTTTTATAACGCTCACAACGTACTAAATATCTTTATGGTAGTTAAATTTGACATTATGAAGTGTTATGATTTTATTTGTCGTTGTTTGATAAAATTTAATTGTCATATAGATTGTCATTTGAATTAACCGTTGAAAATTAAATTGACAGTTAAATTGAAATTAAAATTGAATTGCGATTGAATTACCTGACATTGATAACTATGAAATTGCCATGAATTGTATTGTCTATTGGATGATGTATTTCGATGGATGTTATTGGTCGATATTTGGATGTTTACTTGCTTATATATACACTGTTATGCATACATATGACACCGTGGTTTTGTTAAGTGATATATATTCATCCCTGACATTTAATTGAAATAACTAACCACTTGGCCATAGGTTAGAGAATTATATACGGACACCGGGTTGGTTAAATTAAATGATTTTAAAAGTTGTTTTGAAATTATTTAAATGAATTGATTTAAAAATAAAAATCTAATTTATGGAAATTGAATTATTTTGAATTGAAGCTCGAGATGTTGGAATTTAAACTTGGTAAATGAAATGGATTAATTATTCGAAGTTTAGATTTTAAAGAAAAAGTTGAAATACGGCGTAAATTTTCGAAAGATTGATTTGTTTTAAAAGATTGGACTTTTAATCGAACTCTGAATATTTCTAAGAAAATTTATATGAAATGATATTTCAAGTGGAGTTTGGAATTAAAAATTGATTTGAAATTGAGATTTAATTAATTTGGAATTTAATTGAAATTCAAAGAAATTTGTGAATTGGACTAAATTGAAACTATTGAATTAAATTTGAAGATAAAATTGATTTGAATAGGATTTGAACTGAAATTGATTTGGAATGTAATACTTAAATAAATTCTTGAAATCCGAATGTTAATCTAAGTTTATTGAATTGGAATTGTTCCAGAAATTAAGTAAACTACTTAATACGGATGTTTAATTTGAAGAATATTCTAATTTGAATACGAAATGGTTTTAAAGCGAATCTTATATTCTTATATAAATATATGAACTGTTTTGAAATGTGAAATATTTAAAGTTTCGAAATATATTGGAAGTAAAATTGTTTATTTTGTGGTTCAAATATGTATTTGAAATTGATAATTTGAAATGGTTTATTGAGAAGCTGAATCGAGTTGAAATTGATGATTTGAGATTTGATTAAATTTTAAATTTTGGAATTCGAGTTTATGTGAAATCGAAATGAGATTTTGAGGCGAAAAGTGATTTTGAAATCGAAATGAGATTTTGAGGCGAAAAGTGATTTTTAAATCAAAATGAGATTTTGAGGCGAAAAGTGATTTTAAATCAAAATGAGATTTTGTGGCGAAAAGTGATTTTGAAATCGAAATGAGATTTTGAGGCGAAAAATGATTTTGAAATCGAAATGAGATATTGAGGCGAAAAATGATTTTGAAACGGAATCTTACATCTTGAATAGATATGATGATATTTGAAATGGATTTGATTTTGAAGTGAATATGATATTTTGATATCAATTATGAATCGATTTGAAAATGTAAAAGATCGAACCGGTGTGAAAAATATAACGTAGTTATTAAAGAGACCTGGATCGGATATGGACATACTCTCTGTCGATACCGAAAACCACTTTAATAACTAATACACGTGGAGTGTTGATCCAGAATGAAGTGGATGGTTTTGGTGAACGTGTTGATTTGAAGAAAGAGAACGATTTTGGATGACCCCTGACATGACTAAAACAGGAGCCGCGCCGGGCCATTGAGGATCGCCATCTCTAGCGGACACACTCCTTCGATACCATGTCTATTACTTTTGTGATTCGATTTGGGTGCACCCCGCGATTTGGGAGTGTTGTTTCGCGGTGTTGGGGTAGTAGTTGCTATGCCCAACATCAGTCCGGATCACGCAACTACTAGTATCCTAGTTGGTATTGCCTCATGTACCTTGTCATACTGATTATCCTATTCGCGACCACTACGATTTTGATTTGTACCTTTAGTATATGGATTGCCCTCTGGTGACTTCCGGTTTTGGGGAAACTACGGTCTTGTATATGCTCTTGGGAATATAAACTGTGTTAAGGGTGGAATGGGCCATGGCTTAACGCTATTTTAATACTTTTACTTCAGTGTAGACATATTATAATAGCGTATTGTACTACATAGTAGATAGTTTAACGGATCCTTGAGAGATGGAAAATCCCGTAACATCTCTTAAGTTATTGCACTCACGTTGACACTGGATAGGAGATGTCAAAACCCGTAAACATCTCTGACGCCGTCACACTCATATTTTCTTATCCGATTTGACTTACATGAGATATTTTAGTCCTGACTCGAGTGTTTTGTCTTTTCATTACGCTCGGGTCAGCCTGAGCATTTCAGATAAGGTTGAAGATCTATTCTGGAGGACGAAGACGGAGTTTGGTATTACATCATTTGTATTCTACTACTGTATTATTTTCCGCTGCATTGTTGTGTTATCTCTGATATGTATGTAACTCTGATTTATGATGTATAATAATAATCAAATTTATTTATTTAACAGCTTCATGAACTGTTATTTTATTATTATATCTTGTTCCTTCCGCTGCAAGATTCTGAGTTTGCTTCTGATCTTTCTTTCCTTTTCTTATTTAACCCCAATAACCATCCGCCCTTTTGAATGGTTTAGAATCGGCATGTGTGTATGATTTGTCGATTTGAACGGTCCAAAATGGCGGGTCGTTACAATATATTACTCATTTAATTTTTTTTGATTCTCCATACTTATCATCTAATTCAATAGTAAATTCCATTATTTCATCATAAGTAAGTTCAGGGTGTACCTCATCAGTGTTAGCCATAAAATACATATTTGCTTGTTCTGATTCGCTTTCACTATCACTATCAGATGAATCTGAACCCTCCCATGTTACTTGAAAGCTCTTTTCTTTTTCTTGAATTTATCAAACTTTCTTTTCTTTTTATCATTATTGAGCTGTGGACAATCCTTCTTCATGTGGCCAAATTTGTCACACTCATAGCATTTAATCAAAGTTTGCCTTAAGGAGTTTGGTTTGCCACCATTTTGAAATCTGGGCATCTTCTTGAACTTCTTGAATTTGTTGTAGTTCTTGGCAATAAAAACAATCTCATCTTCATCTAAGTTCGAATCTTCGTTACTTGCTTGAAATGCTATGTTTTTATGTTCATGATTTTGATCCTTTCTAGCCTACAATTTAGCTTCATGCGACATCAAATTTCCTATTCGCTCTTTGAGTTGAGGAAGATCATTAGCTTCTTCGATAGCTAAAACTTTTCTTTTCCATTCATTTGTCAAAGAGTTCAAAATTCATGTGACTAAATCAAAATCTATGAATTTGACTCTAAGTGTCATAAGGTCGTGTTGAATGGTTTGAAATCTAGCATACATATCAATAAATGATTCAATTGCTTTCATTTTGAAAGATGAAAATTGTTTTGTAAAATTGAGATTTTAGTGTGCTTAACTTTGGTTGTGCCTTCATGTGTGACTTGTAAAGTGCGCCATATATCATATGTAGTGGTGCAAAGCATGACACATGAAAAATCATTTTTGTCAAGTGAGCAAAATAATACATTCATAGCTTTGGCATTGTTAGATGCCGCTGCTTTTTGTACATTAGTCCAAGTGCTAATGTCGGTGGTCCTATGATCTGATTTGAGTGTGTGAATGTGAATATTTTGAGTTATAGGAAGTGGTTTAACCAAAATGATATTTTGGTTATGATAGATTGAGAATATGTAAGAAAGAGATGTACAAATATGTGAATAGAGAGTAATAAGAAATCAAGAGAATAGTTAATTCATAAATCTCAATCTTTGAAGTATTTATAGGATTAAGGAGATGCAGATGAGGAGTTTTTACCACTAGATAAACTTGATTAAATTTAATGGCTGTAACCTTTTGACGAAGAGATGTGATTATTCAATTGAACAGAAGCGTCCATTCATAATTTTGTAGTTGCCCAGATGACAAACGTCTGTGGCTTTGGGGATAGTAATCCCGAGCCCTATCACAGATGTTTGTTGGTTTTCCACAGATGTCTGTGGCTTCAGGAATAATTTTCTTAAGCCTTGTCATAGACATCTGTTGGAAAACCACAGATGTTTGTGGCTTTCAATTCTAGAAGTAAAACATGTTTTGACCAAATCATGTATATTTGAATTTGATGTGTGTGTGTACTCAAGGAGATCTTACATTGTTTATCTAAGACAATTAACACATTAGTATGACCTCAGTATTGTCCATAAATCTTTATTTGTCTTCAAGTCCCGGTACCTTTGAGCATATTGATCTCTTGTAGTGTATACCTCTAAATTAAGAAGATATATAATATACTTGATTGTATAGTTGTTGTTATTGAGACCATAAAATGGAGGTTGTAACAGATATCAAAAGTGAAAGTGAATGCGATAAACATATGTCTCACTAAGTAAAGAGCTTCGGATAAGCGGTCCTTATGTGCTCCTCGGTCTCCCAAGCACTATCACCTTCGCTCTCACTCCACCGAACCTTTACTAGCTCTACTATCTTCCTCATCAGCCACTTCATATCATGTCCAATGATACGAATAGGCCTACAAGGTCTCGATACTTCTGGTTCAATCTCAATATCATCAAGCTGATTTAGTTGAACTACCATGTCTGAGTCTTGCACAAACTTCCATAAGTAAGATACGTGGAATACATTGTGCACGCCCGCCATCTTCTGGGGTAAGTTAACTCTATATGCAACTTTCCAGATCCTCTCAAGTGTCAAAAGTGGACCAATGAATCTCAGCACCAACTTCCCTGTAGTACTGAATCGAACAACACTCTTCAATGGGGAGATCTTGACAGATACCATATCACTGATGGAGAACTCTAAATCACGTCTCCTTCTATCAGTGTAGCACTTCTGCCTATCCTAGGCAGCTTTCATTTGTTGTCGAATGATTTTGATTTCTTCAAAGTCTCTTTAATATTATTTGGCCCAGGTATCAGTTTCTTACCCACTTCCAACCAACGTGAAGGAGCATCGCATGGTCGGCCACATAATGCCTCGAATGGTGCCATACCGATGTTGGACTGATAACTGTTGCTGTATGTGAACTCTACTAAGTGTAAGTAATCGTCCCACGAGCCACCAAAATTGAGAATGCAAGCTCACTAGATATCATCCAACATATGATTCACCCTCTTGGTCTGCCTATTAGTTTGTGGGTGATAAGCCATACTGAGATGCAACTCCATCCCCAATGCCTCTTGTAAGCTCTTCCAAAACCCATTAGTGAACAAAAGGTCTCGGTCGCTCACAATGCTCTTTGTCATACCATGGAATCACATAACCCACTTCACATACAACTCAGCCAATTTGGATATTGTTCTACTTGACTTGATGGGTATGAATCGGGCACTCTTCATCGATCTATCGGCTATGACCTAGATGTTATCGAACCTTCCTCTGGTTCTTGGCAATCCATAAATGAAGTCCATCAAAACTTGTTCCCATTTCCACTCGGGAATCTCGAGCGATTGCAGCAAATCACTCGGCTTCTTATGCTCTTCCTTCAGTAATTGGCAGTTCATGGACTTCAAGATGAATGCCCCAATGTCCTTCTTTATCCCTTCGCAATAAAATATCTATCTCATATCACAGTACATTATATTGCCATCAGGATGTAAAGTCAATCTCAAATGACGGCACTCGCGTAGAACCTTATCCCTCAACCCATCGGCATCAGGAATAAATAATGTCACACCTTTACAGAGCCAACCATCACTATCGATCCAGTATTGCTTCATCGCCTTCAAACTCTACCCCTTCCATTATCTTCGCCATAACCTGGGCTAGTCTAGTGTCTTGCCTTTAACTAGTACCCATATGCTCGATCAAGGTAGGTCTGATCCTCAGCTAGCCAAAACTTCCGGCTCTAGCTCACACCGAGGTCTAAAATCATAGCCAGCGATAAACTCCAATTGCTTCCACTCTAGGAACATCGCTCGGAAGCAAGCATGTCTCCTACTTAAAGCGTCAGCTACCGCATTTTCCTTACTAGGCATGTAGGAAATGTCAAAGTCATATGAGGCTAAGAACTCTAACCTTCACTGCTGATGAAGGTTAAGTTCCTTTTGGGAGAATTAATACCTCAACGACTTATGGTCCATATATAACTCGAACTTCTCCCTAGGCAAATAATTCTTCCATATCTTCAAAGCGAATGCTATCCCAGCCAAATAAAAATCATCAATCGGATACTTCCACTCATGCGGTTTCAACCGTCGACTAGCGTAAGCGACAACCTTTCCCCTCTACATCAACACCACACCAAGTCTAATACCACTAGCATTTGTGTATACTATCAACTCCTCATTGCCACTTAGAATGGCTAATAATAGTGCACTCATCAACCTCTCCTTCAAATGTGCGATTGCGTGCTCGCACCTCATGTCCCAAATAAAGTCTGATTCTTCTTCATCAAGTTGGTTAATGGCACTGCTACTTTAGCGAAGTCTTGGATAAAACGTCTGTAGTATCCTCCCAACCTAAGAAAACTTCTTACATCTATAGCGGTCTTGGTTCGATTCCTGTCCTGCACTGCTACCACCTTCGTAGGATCTACAATAATACCCTGTTCAGAAACAACATGACCCAAAAATCGCACTTCCCTCCTCCATAAGTGACATTTCAAAAACTTCGTATTCAATATGTGCTTCCTCAACACCTCGAGCACAGTCCTCAAATGCTCTTTGAGTTCTTCCTCTGTCATCGAATAAACAAGGATATCATCCATGAACACAAGTACAAACTTATTTAGCTGATCTCTATAACCATAGATAATAAGATCAACAAAGTATGTTGGCACGTTGGTTAACCCAAATGGCATAACCAACCACTCATAGTATCCAGAGGACGTATGAAATAATGTGATTAGCACAATCTCCTTCACCACTCTCAGTTGATGAAACTCCATCGCAAGGTCCAACTGAGAGGACATCTTAGCACCATGGAGCTGATCGAACAAGTCACCAATACGTGGGAGTGATACTTTTTTTCTTCGTCACCTTATTCAGCTCATGGTAATCTACACACAACCTCAGAGAGTCAACTGCCTTAGTGGCGGATACTACATGTGCGACCCACTCAGATATGCTCCTAAGAATGAAACCTTGCCTCAATAGGTCATTCATTTGCACCTCCAACTCCTTCTGCTCTCTGGGTTTCATATGCCTCAAAGGAATAACTATCAATCTGGCATCCTTCACCAATCTATACGAAACTTTATCTCTCTGTATGGTGGTAATCTAGTCACCACCTCGAATATTTTCGGATACTCACTTGCTACAGGAACAGATGACAACTCATCGTAAGGGATCTCAAACAAGTACAAAACGCTAACCATCACCTCATCGTCAGGTAGGCAACCTATCTCCAACCTAGGCTCATCATACATCCCTATCATCACTAACGGCCTCTCACAATCTACCAATATTCCATACAACTATAGCCAGTCCATCTCTAGAATAATACCGAACTCCTCAAAACTCGAAACAAAGAAATCACAAGCAAATATACATCCATGACTCGATAAGACTAAGTCTCGACAAACCATGCAAAGGCTACTTGACCCTCCAACTAGGTTCATCACAATCAAGGGCTAGTCAACAATTATGGGTTTCAATCCCAATCTATATACCAAATCACTAGATATGAAGGGATGTAAAGCTCTGGTATCAAATAAAACACATACATGCATATCAGAAATAGAAAGCATAACCTATATAATAATGCTCTTCCCCTTCTCCTTCGCCGATAGAGCACTCGACAAAGCTGGAACAACGTTCAAATCATAAGCAAACACAACCTACTTATTTCTTGATGGTTCTGGACAATCCTTCTTGATATGCCTTGGCGTGTTGCAGTCTAAACATCATTTCTTCCCGTTCCTCCAAATTTTGCTAAGATGGCCCCTTTTGTCCACAGCTATAGCACGTAGGCTCCCGCTTGCCCTTCTTCTAGCCATCCATCTAAAACTACTTCTTCTTCTTATCCCACTTTCTCTTGCCTCCCTCGCCAGCTTACGACTTGGACTCATCGTTGGAAAAACCGACCAACTTAAGCTTAAGGTATAGACTCTTATGTCGAAGAGCCTTCTCCACTTTCCATAGACATCCGAATTTGGCTAAAAAACCTGCACTATTGCATTCGTGGAAATTTAATAAGAAAAGTAAATCTAATTAAAAAATGACTAAAAAGAAATTTTCCATAGACATCCGAATTTGGCTACAAAACCTGCATTATTGCATTCGTGGAAATTTTCTAGACGATTTTTATACATAACACTTCTAGACCGGAGTTCGAATGGAAGAGTTACATGCATTGAAAGATTTGGGAATAAAAGAAAAAAAATTAAGAGTCGACCCTTACGAAGGCATGACCAACCGGTGTATGGACAGTGAAAATTTGTGGAAAGCTAAAGCATACATAGATGGTTGTGATCGTTACTTCATAGCAAGTTAACTGACCATATATGATTTAAGCAAATATTTCCTAGCCCAAATCAATGCCCCAAATTCAATACTAACCCCTATAATTCTACTGCAACCTAAACCTAATTCTTAAACAACAATTATTATAATGAAATGTTGAAAATCCAACCTCTCCTCTAACCCCAAATCTTCTTCAAAAATCAAAACAAAATCAAATGAGAAGGACACAACCAATTGGATCTAGATGGGGCAAGCGAAGGTGGAGTACGGAGGGGCACTTCCGAGGCAAAGCAAATAGAAAGAGCTTAGGCTTGAGATGAGTGGAAATAATTTTAATTTGGTGATTAATTGTAGTTAAAATTGATATTTCTCTATGAACTAGGATGATATTATAAACCCTAAATTAAAACTTATAAATTGCAATTACTGTAAATTATTGAACTCGATTTGATATAAGTGCACCCTTTTTGTTAATTAAATTATGGAACCCCTATTTGAAATATATAATCTTAGATTTGAAATTATAGTAAATTTTTAAAATGGATATTTGTCAAATTTGCAAACCCTAAACTGAATGGTGAATTAATACTTAGACTGTAATTAGGGTTAATTAAATACTATTATGACATGATTAACCAATAGAAACAATCAACAATAGAAATCGCACAAAACCCTAGTTTTTGTTCATGAATGGTCGACCTTGGACCCTCAGCAGTAGACCAATAGCGGTCAATTGTAGAGGAATAGCGGTCGAATGTTCGTAATAAAAACCGGCAAATTGAACCTTGGCCAAAGGCTCAAATTTATAAATAAAACCGTATAACACATGAATTTTTATAGGCCTATTTAAGGATAATTAGATCCATGTTAGGACTTATAGGGAAGCTAGTTCCTTAGGAGCGGATGCTAGGTCGTGGCGGTGTTGGGTAAATATTGTTTGCCCAATTTAGGATAGTAACCGATACAAGGCGATGTATTTTCGTAAATGACACTCATGGGAGGTTCCAACGATGGGCGAGAATCTGGCACGGGGGCCTGATGGAGTAGGTCTGACACAATGGGAAGTCCAAGTATTCTCAAATTCTTGATGCATATGATACAATTAGAGAGGAGGACCCAGAGCATGCAATAAGAGGCCAATACTATGATTGAGAGGTGGAAGCGAATGCTGACATTGGGACATTTCGATGGGTTGACAGTTCGAGTTCTTCCTCTTTAGGCATAGCGAGGGGGAATCGTTTCCAGTAGCTAAGTGGCAGTGGTAATGGTGGGAGTGTAGTCCATAGTAGCCTAGTGGTGGCAATGATAGTAATGGGAATTTAGCCTACAGTAGTCTAGCTGTAGTGTTCTTATGGTTATTAGCCAAGAGGGTGATGTTTACATGTTTAGTAGCCTAGCGGCATTGTTTACATTGCGTAGTTCTAGGAGTGGTGACCGATTGTTAGACATGAGATGCAATCTATTATATTAGCCTAAACAAACTATAGTATTGGAATGTATTAGACAAGAATTTTTAGGTAACAGACCTTAGGAATTCACGGACACTTGTATCACACCCTGTATCATCTAGAGTAGAATTGAAGTAACTACACATGATCATCACATCTTAAACTTGTACTCAATCACCAGACTTTTATCTGACCCACTCCCTCCTTCTCGTTTTTCCTACCACGGGATGATAGGTTAGCAGTAGATTAGGCATTGTACATGGAGAAAGGTGCTTCAGGTTGGAGTTCACATATTCTTGGTGTCCAACATATAGTTATTTACCGTATTCAAAGTCTGTAAAACAAATGTTGTGCTTTGAAATGGTATATATGGCAATAAAGTATTTTGGAGACTATTTTCTAAAATGTTTATTTTTCAGTACTTATATTTTGATTCCTTCCACTATGAGATCTGAAAGTGTAGAATGTCTTAGAACTTACCCTTATAATTATACTCTATAATGCTTTAAAAACCCAACAGCTCGTATTTTTCGGCATGATGCGAGTCTGAAAGTCACATTAGCCTTTGGATTGGTGTGTTGAGAAGTGCGGGGTTGTTACGTTTGGTATCAGGGCTTAGGTTTAAGATTCCCTAGGATTTAGGCATGTATTGAGAGAATATAATTGAAATTTTTTGAAAAAAAATGATTTTTCCATAAAGCTTTTCAAAAGGTTTTATTTTCAAAATTGGACTTTTAAAAGGTATATATATGTATGTATAGGTAAAAGGTTTCAAAGGTTTTACATATATAAAAGTATAACAAGGAAAGAATGGTATTAAGTATTACTACCAAAACTATCTTTAGGAAAGTTGGAATTAATCCCCAATCACAAGATAGTGAGAATGAGTATGGATTTTATAGAGGTGGCTCTAGAAAGGCAGCTAAGATTCCAAGCGTGAACATCCCTATATGGTTCCTTCGGTATCTAACGCGAGGAAACAAGATGAGCCTAATCCAACTAAGGGAGTGAAACTAAAATTTTCTGATATGTGTATTAATACAGAACAACCTATACGTTTTGACTCATAAGGTAATTGTTGGCTTATCCCTTATATAGAAGCAAATAATTGTGGGTCGAAATAAGTATTAAGGTTATGACAAATGAGGAGAAAGATAAACTTTTCACATTTAATAGAGTTTGTCCCATAAAGAAAGGCTAGTAGAAGGTTTCTTATACTAACTAGTAGTAGCAAGTAAATTATGGATTTAAGAGCGAATGAAAGATTTATACCATGGGACTCATAGATAGGAATATGCTGAGGATAGAGTAAGGGGAGCATGAAAGAGGACTTTACAAATTAAAGGTAGATTTTCCAAATTGAAGAAGAAACCCTTTTCATATTGGTAGTAGTCGCAAGGACTCCTATTTATTTAAAGGGATAACATGAATATTTTCATGTTGAAGTTGGACATTGTACTGAAAAGGAAAATTTGGTTAACCATCTTTGAAAAGAAGAATGGAAACCTTATGCATTTGAAGCATTGATAGGTATAAGTTGTCTTACGTAATTAGGATTACTATTGTCTACACTAGTTTAAGTGACAAACCAATGAAAATGTTTTTGAAAGTTAGAAACTATAGATGTCTGATATTTTAAAAAGAAAAGAAGTTGATTTATGATTTTGCATAGAATAATCAGGCAAACTTTATGGAAATTGTGTATAAAAAGTGATTTATAAATAACTATTTTTTGAAAGCTTTTGTTTTGTCTTTTAGGCACATTGTTACGTTTACCCTCAATGTGCACTTTGCTTTTAATAATAGAACTTTTGGAAAATAAAAATAAAAATAAAAATTAAGAAGAATGTAAGATCTGATTTTTGAACTCTTTTTATAAATAAGAAATGGTTAGTACTGAAATGTCTTTTATCAATATTTTGTTAAACTATAAAATAATAGTAAGTTAAAAATACCATACTATTTTTGAAAATTTGCTTTTGTGAAAATTTCTTATTTATGAAATAAAATGTTAAAATGATGTGTTTTGAGTACATTTTGTTAAATAAAACTTAAACCGTTTTGACAACTTAATTAAAGAAAATGTCATGATCTTAGTAAGAGGGATTGGTTAAAAATAAAAAGGAGGATTTTACAGTTTAAAAACTTACTGGTTTTATGGAAATAATGTCAAAAATCAAAGGTTTTGATTTAGAAAGGCAAAGTGAAATTATTTTGAATGTCAATTAACCTTAAAAGAAAAGAAATAGATTAGAGTTAGACAAATAGGATTATACAGCCCACTGGGACAAAACTGACAATGGAGTTTAGAAGCCTTGCAATGGTTAGGTTAGGTGTAAAAGGGAAACATGAGAATTTAATAATCTTTTCAATCAATGGTTAAAATTGGAAAGATATAGCGCTAAGTCGAAATTTCCAAAATAATATAGAGTAAACACCACCATCTATCTTTTACCCAAGTAGGATCTGGATAAGAGATATTTCTAAATAAGGAAAGAGTAAGCTAAGATGTTTTATTCTATCAAAGGATCATATATATGCAAGGAATTATATTCGGTTTGAAGTGCAAAAGGACAAGTAGGGTCTACTTCAATTCTTATATAGTAAGTTATGTGACAAAAGGGCGATCCAGATATTGGTTAGTACCACATAGATAAAGAAAGGATACTCGTAGGCTATGTATGGTCCAGGTTTTATGTTTTTTCACTTGAGACTATAGGCAGATCAGATTGACGTGAGTGGGAAGTCGTATTACTGTGAGAGTTATCCTCACAGCAGCATTATGCGGTGGTATTATTGGAAATTAGTTTCCACAGTAGCCCATGGGCAGTGTTACCTTATTGGGTTCTATCATAGTAAATGTGTCCCAAGTATGCCTAGGTAAACCTTGGAATTGTATGGTTAGAAATTTGCAGATGTTTGAAGCTAGAAAATAAGGGGCAGTAGTAGTCCCTGAACTTATAGATCATGTGATAGTTCCAGATTTGTTGATTTGAGTGACATATGCAAGTAAAATGCAAGATTAAGTTATCACAGTAAACTATTGAGATTTAGGTGATCGTGGATTTTATTGGAATTGATATGGGTTAGTAGACATAACCGAAAGTAGTGATATATTGGAATGGGATTTAAGTAGTATTTTGATTCATTGAAATGTAGAGGGTGCAATGCATATTCCTATGGATTATCAAGTTCAAATTTATAAATAAAAGTGTATCGTTTGAAATGACAAGGAATATACCTAAATGAAAGAGATGTACAAAACAGGGATGATTACCATTTTTTGTACAATCTATTTTAATAACTAAGAAAAAGATAATTCCTTGTAATTCCAAATATGACACTAATTTTCCTTTTGGATAAGCATAGGAATTTACGCTGTCAACCTTTTCTTTGGGAGAGCTGTAGTACCAATGCATTAAAATACAGAAACCCCGAAGTATAAATCAATGTATTAGTCATCATATTAATTAGATTAAAATGGAAGAACATCATTTCATATTGAGTTATTCCAACTATGAGCTAATTAGAATAAAGTGACAAGAGGCAGTTTTTGGTAAAAAGGTCTCATAAATGGGAGGACATTAAGAAATGGTAAAAGTTTTGGAAGTTCAAACAAAAAAGGTAGCCTAGATCAGATTATAGTCAAGGTTTTTGTAATGGATAGTTAATTCAAGGATTTGGGTCTTAGTCAAGAGAAAGGATAGTGTTATCTGCGCACATTGGGAATGCAAAGGCAACTTACATAGAAAATTAGATCATGAATTTTTTTTGATAAGATCTGAAGGAAGGGATAAAGAGGATTCTTCTCAATCAACCCTCGGTTGGAAGATTGACCAACTTTCACTTGTAGAATTTTAGATGGATCCCTATAGACCGAATTGGAATGAGATTTTTCTATTTTCCACAATTTAGGAAATCACCAAGTTGGAAATCTTTGGGTAAAGTGAAGAAAGGTTAATGAGCTAAATAGGATGTACCATAGAACGAGACACCATCCACATTTAAGTTGTCTCACTTGGTATCTAGAAGTTGAAGTGATTAGGCATACCCCTAGATGAGTTAAGGCGGTACGTTGTGCATTGAGGATTTCGTAGAGCTACAGTTTTGTGGGAGCATACTTATACTCAAGGTACTTAGTGTGGTGCATGTTAACACCATTTGAGTTTGTAGCAAGGATTATAGAGAATTACCTGTGCACATACATTAGACTAAAGGTGTATGCTAGTGGTAAAGGATGATAAGTGTGGTTGAGAATTATAGATAGATTTATTTCATACAGAAACAAGGACTGCACATGGTAGGTAGTAAAGCAAGTATTGATAAGAGGCATATGAGGCATTCTATGGAGCTAGGCCCACAATTGTAAAGTAGACAAGTAGAAAATCCTCAAGGCAAAATAGGATATGGCTTAATATAGTGAAGCTATCATTAGGTAATCACGAAAGTGTCTATGCGATGTAGTTACCAAGGTTAAGTTAAAAAGGATAGGTGAGTCCCTTGATCGCTGTGCACCTACTCGTATTTTTGGGCATCAGACAATTGACTCTGTAATGAGATAATTAAACTGGTTAGGGCCTAGTAGGGAGACGGTTCAGTTGAGAGTACATGGGAGCTTGAGAAGAAAGTCCGAGCTACCCATCCCAAACTCTTTTCTAGCAAGTTTCCAATTTATTTAAAAGATATTATTTTTGTAAATAGGTTCTAGCTTAAGTAGAGACCGTTGGATGGTAGAGATGGTTATAAACATGTCAATAGGACATGTTATGGATGATGGACGCTGATTGATGTATTTGGATGTATTGTTTGGATTGCTTGTTATACACGTTTAGGACAGTATATTCTTTAGGTGGTACACACACATTCACATTATCCCTTATTATTGTCTAGATTTTTTTATATGAAGCATATGGATACTTAATCGATTGTTTATCATGCATATGGATATATCATATGGATGGAATTGTTACCCATACATGTAGAATTGCAAGTATACTTATTTGGGATGTTGTAAATATTTTGGATAAAATGCATGAGCACTTGTATGATGGGAGGTTGACTAGATCAATAGACTGCCTACTTTTTTTGCATTAGCATTGGTTCACGTGCCTTTCACGTTGCATATATATACACATATTGCATTAAAAGAATATCGAAGGACTGTGATTGCTCATTGCGTTCGTAGCGATTTTCTGGAAGATTATCATATATAACACTTCGAGATCAGAGTTTGTATGGAAGAGTTATGGGCATCGAAAGATTTGGGAATAAAAGAAAAAAATTAGGGCTCGACTCTTAGAAAGGCATGGTCGATCGGTATAGGTCGACCATGGACCCTCTTAAGTCGACCACGGATAACTAAAATTTGTAGAAAGCTAAAGTGTACATGGATGGTTGTGATTTTTACTTCATAGCCCAGTTTTGAAAACCGTACATGATTTAAGCAAATATTTCCCAACCTAAATCAACACCCCAAATTAAACACTGGCCCTATAATTCTACTACACCCTAAACCTAATTCTCAAATAACAATTACTATAATGAAATGCTGCTAAAATCCAACCTCTCCTCTAGCCCCAAATCTTTATCAAAAATCAAAACAAAATCAAATAAGACCGATACAACCAATTAGATCTGGACGGAGACAACAAAGCTATAGTACGGAGAGGCAATTCTCAAGCAAAGAAAATTGAAGAGATTAGGCTTGAGGTGAGTGGGAACAATTTTAATTAGGTGATTAATTGTAATGAAAATTGAACTATTCTCTATGATCTACGATGATGTTAGAAACCCTAAATTAAAACTTATAAATTGCAACCATTGTAAATTGTTGAATCCCGATTTGATATAAGTGCATCCTTTCTACTAATTAAATTATGAAACCCTAATTAAAATTTATAATCTTAAATTTGAAATTATAGTAAATTGTTAAACTAGATATTTGTCAATTTTGAAAATCCTAAACTAACAAACCCTAAACTGAATGTTAAATTAATAGTTAGACTTTAATTAGGGTTAATTAAACACTATTATGACTTGATTAACCTATACAAATAATTTACAATAGAAATCGCACGAAAACCTAATTTTTGTTTGTGAACGGTCTACCCTGGACCCTCGTCGGTCAACCCTGGCCCTCAACGGTTGACTGATGGTAGTCAACTATAGAGGAACAATGGTTGACCGTTCGTAATGAAATTTAGCAAATTGAATCTCGATCTAAGGCTTAAATTTATAATTAAAAATTATATAAAACATGAATTATCGTGAGCCTATTTTAAGCAATCAGATGCACGTTAGGACTTGTAGGGAAGCTAGTTCCCTAGGAGTGGATGCTAGGTCATGGTAGTGTTGGGTAAATATTGCCCAATTTAGGATAATAATCGATTCAAAGTGATGTACTTTCACAAATGGCACTCACATGAGGTTCCAACGGTGAGCGTGCAGCTGGCACGGAGGCCCGATGGAGCGGGCCGGCACAATGGGAGGTTCTAGTATTCATAAATTCTTGAAGCATGTGATACAATAAGAGAGAAGGACTTGATCACTGCAATAAAAGGCCAAAACTACGATCGAGAGGTGGAAGCTAATGCAGATAATGAGACATTTCGACGGGTCAGCATTTCAAATTCTTCCTCTTTAGGCGTAGTGAGGGGGAATCGTTCCTAGTAGCCTATTGGCGGTGATAGTCATGGGAGTTTAGTCCACGGTAGCCTAGTGGCAGTGATAATAATGAGAATTTAATACACAGTAGCTTAGTGGCGGTGTTTTCATGGTTAGTAGCCAAGGGCCAGTGTTTACATGTTTAGTAGCCTAGGGGTATTGTTTACATTGAGTAACTCTAGGAGCGGTGGCCGATCGTTAGACATGAGATTCGATCCATTTTATTAGCCTACTCAAATTGTAGTGTAGGAATATATTAGACAAGAACCTATAGATAATAGACCTTAGGAATTCATGGACACCTGTATCACACCCTGTATCATCTGGAGTAGTACCGAAGTAACTGCACATGGTCATCACATGTTAAATTTGTACTCATTCACCAGACTTTTTTCTAACCCACTCCCTCACTTCCATTTTCTCCACCACATGATGACAGATTAGCAGTTGATTAGGCATAGTACATGGAGAAAGGAGATTCACGTTGGAGTTCACATATTCTTGTTGTCCATCATGTAGTTATTTACTATATTAAAAGTTTGTAAAACATATGTTGTACCTTGAAACAATGTATATGATAAATAAAGTATTTTGGAGAATGTCTTCTGAAATTCTACTTTTCAGTATTTATATTTTAATTCCTTCTGCTGTGAGATCTGAAAGTGTAGAATGTCTTAGGAATTACCCTTATAATTATGCTCTATAATGCTTTAAAAATCCAATAGCTTGTACTTCTTGGCTTAACACGAGTTCGAATGCCACACCAGGCTTTGGATCGGTGTGTTGGGAAGTGTAGGTTGTTACACATATCCCCTTGTCTTAAATTAGCAAACCTTCGAAAGAGTACCGACTTCTAAGCGACCGATATATACTTCTCTTCAAACCTCGTCTTAAACTGCTCCTAAGTAATTTGGTCCTCTAGAGGAGTAATCTTGATGGCATTCAGCCACCCCATAGCTCTTCCCTGAAGCTGTCTAGAGGCCAGCTTCCTCTTCATCGCATCGTCTAACTCCATATCCTTAAAGTTGCACTCGCAAGTGTACAAACGGTCCTGCACTTTGACGGCTGATTCCGTTCTAGAAAATGGTTTACCACCTAGAGTAGAGAAATCCTTGCTTTGTTTGGCGAGGTTTGCCCTCGGTGCTTGTAGTAGAGCACCACCACCAACATCTGCAATAGAAGCAACTTGGGCATTCTGAACAATGTTTTGCACCATCTCAGGAAACATGCTCTATAAGTCAGGGTCAGCAGCTCATGATCCTACCCTCTCCTCAACTCCCGAGATGGAGTTTCTAATAGTGTTCCTAAATTAGTCGGCTCATTATTTTAAGTTATGCTAAGAATGTTCAATCTCTCTAAAAGGAATAAGTGGTGTCCATGAGTGCAATGCGACTTGTGACCTATATACATACTACTATATAGTTTTGAAAACCAAAAAATAACAAGTACACTCTCTCATATCGCTAGATCTGCTCTAAGGCAATAGCTCCTTCCTTATCTCTAATGGATCCGAGTATCAAATTAGGTCGTCTATGCAATCTAAGCTCTGATACCAAATTAGACGATCGTCCTACATCTTCGATACCCAATATACCTATAAATGCGCTGTGGAGGTACCCGGTCGATGCAAGGTGATAGCCAAGAGTGGAAAGAAATATATGTCCAACACAAAACTTATAGAGCATCTCATGGTGCATAGAAAAAGTATAATATAACGACACAGATGTAAAATAGAGGAGACAGTGATACAATCAAATGAACCGTAATTAAGAACATTAGAGTGCATCAGGTTCACAAACTATACAAAAACTGAAATGAGAGTTCATACATCTCAAATCTCCATAATAAACTTTATAACTGTCTCTAATAATATAAGTACTGACATAGCTCCATGGTATTGCATAGTAGAATCTAAGCGATAGTAAGTTCCAAGTACGGATATATGAAAGTGTAGTCTCCTGCTTGTACTACATACAGCTCCATACACTATCCAGAACTATTATCCCTAATCTACTCATTTATAAGTACCCAAGATAATAAGAAGCAAAGAATAAAACCATGGGTCAGACAACAAACTGGTACGAGCGATATATCATCTCAAAATACTATAAAAACCATATATAATAAATAGGGGATAGGGTATGAAGGACCATACCTTACCTGTGCTTGCATCTAAAGAGTTAGCATATAGACGCAATATATGCTACATTACTATCACAAGTGGAAAATATGGGATATGAGGGTATTACACATCATACCAAGCACATAGTAAATATAGCACCAATCACACAGCCTCGCATCTCTTAGTTAAGTAATTCAAATATATGATAACTCTCTTAGATGCTCAACTCATTGCCCACACAGACGGATAGGGACTAGACACATGCAGACGTCCAAAATATAGGTACATACAGACTACCCTGGGTACACGTAGACTACCATATCCCATGAATGTGCCTCACAACCACAGAGTTATTTATCAATCCCTCAGCATACGTACCGATAGTAGAACTGCCCCATAGATGTTTAACTCTCGCCCATACAGATGGCTAAGGACTGGACACATGCAGACGTCCAAGATATGGGGACACATAGACTACCCTTGGTACACACAGACTACCATGTCCTACTCTCGAGCATCACAACCTCATGTTCTACTCTACAAGCTATCACGCAGGACTCATCCTTTCGGTCCATCACCAGATGCAATAATCACTCACCACATTGAGTCATCGAAGTCGTACTTTCTTGGTTGCTATCCCAATGTAATCTAGAGCCAACCTGCGGTTATCCATCCTTACCTCGAACCAACTCTTAAGACCACAAAGCAACCCCAATTCTTGCCCCAAAATCTATAACCAAACCGCATGTGTAACGACCCCACCACGATGCCCAGTTTAGCAAAGAACACTACAAGTAATGTTGTCTGCTAATCCAAAGAATACGGCTTGTTAAGGGCGATCGAATGTGAATATATATTTATAATAACACTGACACATCATTTATACCTTTTTACTTAATATCTGAACTGAAATTTGATGTGTGCAGTATCAATACAAAGTAATAGGCACATCAATTTCTCAAAATCAGACCAATATATCATATAAACATTAGTCACAAATCACAATGGAATAATAAACATTCATACTTATACAAACTGTGAGTCTACAAAATGAATTACTAGACTCAATAATACACAAGTTTACAATTCTCTAATCTTATTTATACATTTAATATATAAAGTCCAAATTTCTTAAATGGGATAAACTAAAACTCCAAATGTTTATCTCCTTGCTAACCCAACCATCCAAAGGTCAACTTGTCCTGTAACCTGAAAAGTCTCGGTCTGACCCGAGTAAAATAATACCTGGGTCAGACTATCTCTAAATATCCAATAGGGTGAGAACAAGATATAACACAAGAACAAATAATATGTAGGTAAAACAAATGTCCAAGAAATAACAAGTCAAGGGATTAACTTAACTTAGAATTCATCACAAGACATATGTGTATACATTTAGGTCACGGATACAAATTAGGCACTAAACACTGAATTCCCAAAACAAAACACAACATCTCTAAGCACACAAATATCAATAATTTAATTTAAAATCCATCACAAGACACAAGAATATATATATATATATACGTGTACTTTGGCACGTGCGATGCACATGCGCAGGAGGGACTGATATTAAAAGAAGCTGTTTGTAAGGTTTTTATTTTATAAAATGAATTTGATATGGACATAATGTTGCTTTTTTTATCGTGTAAATGCACAAATAAATCACTTATTAAAAGGTGAATGAGACTAAGTTATGCTGGCTTGGATTTTAATATATTTCTAGAATGAAACTTCTCAGAAAGAGTCCAAATTTTTTTATCCCAAAAAAAAGGTAGAAAATATTGGGAAAATAGGCAGAAAATAGAATTCACCGACCAATTGCTTTTAGGGATGGACCGGTTGATGCAGGGTTTCTAAACCGGAGAGCTAAGATTGGTCTAATAATACCTATAAAAAGTCAGTCGGTTGAGGTACTTTTTTTCCATGATGGTCAGTTTTGTTTGAACTATTTTTTAGCTAATATTATTCTTCGCACTGCATAAGCCAAATATATTGGCTTCGTATTCAGTCAGTAAAATTCAAAAGTTTCTCTCAAATATTTTTAATGCTCTTTGTAGACTCTTTGGTTATTTAAACATTTATAGTTATTTCTCATTTTGTAATGATACAGATTACAAATATCCACTCAGTTTGCCTCTACGGTTTCAAAGGATAATTACAATCAAATTTAAAAAACAGTCTATTACCATTAGAGATTCAATGTTACCATTGTACATTGAAATCAAATTTGTTAACTAAACTTATTTTATTTGCATCATAATGAGCATCGAATTTGTAATATGTCTGAGAGTAAACTCTATCTATCTTCAGCATTGCCATTGTTTCATTCCACCGAACCCAACAAATTGAATAAATTATTTAAATTCATAACTTTCTAATACGTTGATCTCTATATACTACCGTATATATTTGGTGAAGCGAATCTGGTTTTATTTTATGTTTGGTGAGGTTGGACTTGATACATGCACACACTTCAATTCACCATGCACACATAACAACGCACACATATAAGTTCAAAAGCACACAGAGGAAGAACGTATAGCCTTATAAAAGTAACAGCTTCCCATGCATCATATTCACGCCCATGATCTCACCAACCTTGTCACCCAAACGCACATCACATCCAAGCAAAAACACACTCACACATCTTCCATACACACACCTATCCCCTACACGAACGCAATACACATGAAAAATCACTCACATGCGCACATAAAAATAGCATTCAACACATATACGCACTTGCATATGCATAGAACTCAACCACCTACATACACACACTAATGCACACCTGAATATATATAGACACACACTGATTTTATGGGCTATATTTAGTCCACTGCTCGGATTTAAGGAAAACTGAAATATATATATTTTCATAACAAATCTGAACATAATCATCAAACATTGGTTTATTTGCTTACCATAACATAATAAAAGAAGAAAAAAATGAAAAAAATAATATACATTCATTTTCCTGGTACATCTAGAGTAGTAAGACTACAATTGCCTATAGATGACAATTACATAGCTTGCATTTGGACAATTGCCTATACTAATCAAAATATTCAATCAAATACACCCACAAGAAATTCAGTACCATTATTGATCATTATTTGATCATCATATAACTATATATATCATGTACAAAGTTTTGTATGGGTCAGTAGAAATTACTTTGATAGATTTCTCATATAATCGCATAGGCCATCAGGACATATCCTCTGTACATTTCTGGATGAGAGGTAAGCCGAGAATCGAATTTATTGCATGAACAAAAAATACAAAGAATGAAACTGTAACTTAATGAAGAGAAAAATAGAACCAAATATGTTGATATAAGGTTAAGAAACCTGATCAATGACTTACTGCCTCACAAATTCGTGGTAATTGGCAGTCTGATAATATTGATCCGATAGAGCTCTGAACTGAAAATTAGAATTAAATTTGTAAACATTCACAATTATAAAGGTATGATCGATATAATGATTAAAAATGGATTTCTAATCTGACGATTACTATCACCTTGAACCTACATTTCAACCAAATATACAACTGCAACCTACGATGAATGAAACTGTAAATTGTAAGCAATATATTGATAAATAATATTGCCATGGATTGTTTTCAAATTCACAAATCATAGCATTCTAAGTAAAAGGAATGAGTACGTTGGCATGGTTGATGTTTCACACTTAATTGCATGGTTGATGTTTCACACTTAATTAGCATTGCGAGTAAAAAGTACATAAAAATTTAATTCGATAACTTAACTTTTTTTCTCTTCTTATAAAATGTAACTCGCTTCATCTGCAACAACATATATATTGTATTCAACTTAATCATCATCATCATTACATGAGATAAACTATTATGGAAATGTTTGTCTCAAAAATCACGGTGTTATGTGAAGTTTTAAGCATAATTAGAACAGTGATAACGACGATGGTATAATTACACCAATTACAATTTAAAACAAAAGCTTTAGAAGAAGATGGAAATTACACAAATTAAATGAACATTGAATCCTAACATGGGATTGCAATGATCGATGCCTAATAGAAGTTAATTGAACATATTAAATAAATAGCGAGTCGGACCAATGATTGATTAAGTCACCTAATCAAAGTTAATTGAACATATTACCATTGTGTGTGGACATCTTTTGATCAATTCATCAAAATGTAAAATTCTAATTTGACAGGAAAGACAAAGTTTGGAAAATAAAGGTTGCAAAGAAAACACAGGGAAAAAAATAGTACTTGGAGAATATAAAATTGAAAAGTGGCTAAGTTAAATTAGCAATGAAACGCATTTTTATCAAAACAACAATTTCCAAAAGTTCAATGTTGGTATTTGTAAAAACTTACCGTAAATATAAAACTAAATTGAGATAGTAGTTCATGAAGCATAAAATTTTAAAATTCAAAATACAAAACTTTAAACTATTATGTAATAGATAAGTATGCAAAATACTAAGCCTTTTAAATTTCCTTAAAAAAGCATTTTTCAATACGTAAAATGCTGTTTGGAAAATAGAAGTTTTTTAAAAAGATGAAAAAGTAAATATTGCTGTACTAAGAAAATATATGGCAGAAAAAATGAGTTAAATCAGTAATAAGTACATTTCTATTAAAATTGCAAGAGCTAAAAATTATATATCATAAAATTGTAAAAAAATGAAAGAGAGAAAAAAAAGCATTCATTATTATATTTAACTTTGTAAAAGATATTTCAGTATCTTATCAATAATTTTCATTTGGGCATTGAAAAAAAACATAAGAAAATTATAATTCAAGTTGCTCTATTAGAAGCCTTGAGTTTGCTTCAGCAAAGATTGGAGCATCATTTAAATAATGGTGTAGTTTTTAGGGTAATACTTATATTATAACTCTATAGAGTTTGGGTTCACCTTTCGAATTAGAATGTTGTAGTTTACCAACTACATTTATTTAGGTAATTGAGTTTTCTGACATCCTGTGTACCGAAAAAAAAATTTATTCACTGTTTCATGTAATCTTTAGCCAAAAGGTACAGTATTATTTTCTTGTCCTAAGAGGGAAAAATATTTAGTAAGCTTAAGTAAGCACATATGCCTTCAATTAAATATATAAAAGATGAATAAGAAAGGGGAGAGAATCATTTCAGTTTAGAAAAATGCACTACCACCATATGCATAATGGGCATAATATCATAAAGAAGGAAGTTGTGTCAGCTATACTCAAAAATCAACGAAAAAAACAATAGCATTGTGCCTAAGAAAGTCTTACTTGGTGGATGCTATGAATACCACTAGAAGGGTAGTGTTTAGTGGATGGTCATTGTTACAATTCATTGTAAGGTATATTTGTATTTACATGGCAAAGACCTAAATCAAAAATTAAATTAGAATTTAAAGCATTGTAAATTTCAAATCCTTGGTACTAAAAATAATTTGAAATAAAAACAACAGTACATTTGTTCAACTGTATAAACTTTTTTTGTTTAAGTGCAGGAACAATAACCACCAATCGTTAGTGTAATCAAACACTGAAACCAGCACAATCAAAACCAACAATTAAACAAAATCTGATCTTAAACTAATGAAGCATCAGTAAATATTAAAGTACAGTCGGAGACATAACAAACAACTTGTATGCATTGTGAATTGGTTTCTACATCATAGGGTTTCATCCTACTATCCAGAATCGTAATTTACGAACAAACAAAACATTGAAAAATTAAAAAAGAGTTAAATCAATAGCAAAAGATAAAAGAACAAATTTTTATATAAACTTGAAGTCGAAATCGTTAATTAGAGAACAATTACCTCCCTCAATCTTGCTCCTCGTAGTGTTCTACTGCTGTAGAACAAATATCCAAATGAGGAATGGCGAGTCATAATCTTTTATTAGAGCACAATAACCTCCCTTGCATCTCCACGGTCAACTGCTGTAAAGAAAAATCAACAAAAATCAAGGTTTCGTGAAATATCGATGTAGTATAATTAACCCAAAATACAATGAAGCATAAAGTTAAAATAGGGTAAAAGTCATTAGGGAATCAGAAAAGGATGGAAGGAGAGTGAAACCTTACGAAGACACTTTACTGCCATAGTTTAACTCAAATGCCCAGAGCTATCATTCTCAAATTCCGACAGATTATCATGCCGGCCTCGAAAGTGTAGAGTACACCATGTGCTGAAGTTATAAACTGCTTCAATTTTATAATTTCTCGAGCTAATTTTTTTTCCGGTTTGTGGGGGAAGAAATGGGGACGTGATGAGATAAACGTCTAATCTGTTTTCTTCCTTCTGGGTTTGTGGGAACGAAATGGGGACGTGATGAGCAAACGTGTCTGCAAACTAATTTAGGAGTAAACTGGCAGTTAGAAAGATCAAATACACCCTTATGTTGATATGCGGTGAAATGATTTTATGAAGGACAATTTTGGCAATTCAAAAAAGGGTTCACCTCCTCAAGTATTTTCTTTATATATAAGATATATATATTTCACTAACACATAATAGTTACAGAATCCTAATTTCCATAATCCAAGAGACCTTAATCCAAACCGATCTTAATGATCATCCAAAACAATCGCAATTATTGTACTCAAAACTCATGGCAAACAAACAAACAAATTGGTATCACCCGAACCGATCTGATACCAAGAATCGTACTCAGACCGGGAATATAGAATCACAGAATGATCTCAAGGATAGTCCATACCGATCAAGGTTATTGTAGAAACCATGACTTGATAAATCTATGTTTATTTAATATTATAATGTTATTATGTTCGAAAAAAATCCAAGAATAAACTTCTTAAGGATCTAGCAGCCATTTGCCGCACACCAAAAGAGAGTAAACTCTAAAGTGCCAAATACTATCACCTTCAGTAATCACTAGAATTTAACCAATACGTCCCATACTGTATGGTGAAATCCAAGTATTTACTAAAAGCTAGTAAATATCACTTATTACGGATACCACTGGAAAACCTGAACTGCATTCTCTTAAGGATCTAGCAACTACAAATCGCATACCAGAAGAGAATACAACTCTAAAGTGTAAAATACTTCCTAATAGCAATCACACGAATTTAACCAAGGCATCTCATACTACCCGGTGAAATTCGAGTATTCGCTAATGGGCTAGTAAGTTCCACTCAAATATTCTATTCAATGAGTTATGCCATGTTCGATGAAGTCTTATTCGAAAGCATTTAAACCAATTGATGACACTAAGTCGATTATTAGTACTCCCCAAATTATAGAATTAAGGTTCTCAAAACGTTGATTTAATTTGTCACTTATCAAAATATTCTGTTATTCCAAATTGTTCCAAGAGTATTTATTTTACAAAACAAGATTTTCCATGTTCCAAAATCACATTGATTCTTTAAATTCCATAAGGTCAAAAGCCACTTATAAAAGTATTCATTTATTTGTAAATCCAAAAATCCATTTTCAAAACCAATTTAGTATTTGAAAATTAGTTAAAACCTTGTGCAATTATATTTTCAAAATTTGAAATTCTAAATCCATAAAATCTTTTATAAAAGTAATTAGACTACTTTAGAAAACATGTTTGATGTTTAGAACTTAAATAAACTCTCTTTGTGAAATTATTTGTATACAAAACAAAGCACTTATATACATCTGCAAAATAGGTAGATTTAAATTTATAAATTTCCAAACCTTTGAATAAAAAATGATTCAAAGTCCATAAAGCACAAGAAATTCACTATTACATGTCATAAGATTGTAACGACCAATAGTTCCATAAGGTTTGATTTTCATATCATCTCTAAACACAATTTATAACTTAACAAACCAATGAAAAAAAAAATATCAAAACGATCACGACCGAACAGGCAAAGCACATTTGAAAATCATCACAAACATAGCAACAAATCATAGGTCACAATAGATTTTCAGTTTCGAAACACCATTTCAATCCATTTTTCTCAGAATTTTCGAAAACTTACAACATAAAAGTTGTTCCTTAGTGTCTCAGCTTTCCAACAAAAAAAATTTATGCACAATTTGGGTTTATGGTTAAAAATTTATGGCGACTTTAGTTTTAAAACAATAGATTTTCAAATAACTTCTATTGAAAATAATTTAACAAATTGGTGTACTTAAATGGTGTAATTGACAAAGTAACATAAAGTCTTTTATTTATGTAAACTAGAGTCTCCAAAATAAGATTCGGACTTCCTGAAACTAAACAAACCTTTCACCATAATTACACTTTAAAGATATTGTAAATAAGTTAAGCCAACATCAAGCAAAAGGATAATGAATAAGGCAACAAAGCAAGATAACCCAAGCAACAAGACATAGCATTGCTAGAACACAAAATGGAAAGGCTAACAACAAGGTAACAAAACAAAATAACACAAGGCATCATATGGCAAGACACAAGAACAAAGAAGGAAATGCAAGCACCTCAATTTTCTAAATTTAAGATTTTCAGTACTCAGGTCATCTTCACAAATCGGTGATTTTCAATTAACTACTCTCATAATTTGACAAAACTTATAATAAATAGTTTTTTCTTACTGTGATAGCTTTCCAGAAAGCACAAGTTTACTGAAATCAGATTAACGAATCAATAGTTATGATAAAAACAAGTTTATGCTTCATTTTAGAACTTTACCCGACATGACAGAGCTTATAGTTCTGTCTAAAACATGAACTCGACCAAGAAAACTTCAAAATCTAGGAAATTGATCAATAAAAATGTTCTTCTTTATGAAATTATCTTTCTACTGCAAAAAGATTCATCAAAGACGGATATACCAATCAAAAGTGGTCGAAGAAAGTTTTAGATTTTTGTTGCTTAAGCCTGTTTTTCATTCTCAGGACAGCGAAGAAAAAATGCATTTTCGACCATTTATACATTAAAATTTGACAAAACTCAAAACATCAAAGTTATAGAACAAAGTATAAGATTTTCAGAACTACAAGAATTATCAAATCCCAATCGAAAATGAAGGAGATATGCCTAAATTACTAACAGGGTCTAGCTAAGAAATGTAAATTAACAACCATGTATTTCAAATCAACAAACTTCAAGAAATCAAATAACAATCAACAATCACTCAACCATCCAACATGAAATCACACAACCAATCCAACATAAGATCAATAATTAAAGATAGTTACGAGTTTCTACTCACCTTAATTCCATATTTCGTCTTGCTAATACTTTGATTCGGCCTGGTAATTGAATTTCCCGCAACTATAAGCTTTTCCAGATTTTAGAAACTCTTCTTTTTAATTTAATAATGGAGATTTGGTTGTATTATGAAGAAGGAGATAACCTTTTAGTCTCTGGTTTCTGTCCTTTGAAATGAACATAATGAGGAACTAAGATGAGAAGAAGCTTCTCAATTAAGTTTAAATGGGCTGAATTTGTGTTTAGTCCAAACCCACAATTTATTTAAATGAATTATCTCAATTTTTACCTCTTTTCTCATTTCTAAACATCATTTATTAGTTGAGTTTTATTTATAAAAATTTACACAAAATTCTGCACTATAACTCAATCTCCTAACCTTGTATATATTAAAAAAAGAATTATAATTTAACAATTATTTTAACTCTCCTTTTAAGATCTAAAAAGACAAATTATCATTCCTCAAAAATGAAATTTTTTCAAAGTTTACAATTTATAAATCGAATAAATCCATTTTACATAATTTTACAAATTAACACTTTAATTTCAAATTACTTATTATCAAAAAATCGATTTAATTTCACAATTAAATCTCATAAATTATAAATTAGAATTGATTAACCACAATTAAACTTAATTAATAATAGGGTTGTTACACCATGCGCCACCCCTGCTCAGTCCAAACTCCGACCGCATCAAATAAGACCGGAATCAAGCATCAAGCACCTGCCGAAACGACTTTGCCACCTAGACTCGAGCCAACCCCCAATGTTGAACCGAGTTCCATGTTCGGTCACCAAACCAACACCCATCAAGCAACCTCCATCAACTAGAGCCAGACCTCCACCCTACTCAACCAAATTTCCTGCCCGGCCATCGGTCCAACCCCTTCACCGAACCGACTTCCTTTCTCGGCCACCAGTCCAACAACTCAACTAAACCAACTTCCTTGCTTGGCCACTGCACCATTCCACTGTCGAACTGATTTCTTGTAACTTCGCAGAGTCCAAATCTCGCATTGATTTAACCGCTACACCCAGTTCTTCCACCCTTGTGAATTCTGTATGCAATGATACAACTCTCAACAATTTTATGTCAATCTGCCGAAGCCCGGTTTTATGGTCCTAACTCTAGGTTGCTCCGATGAGTATTTCAACCATATAAGCATTCACACAAACACGGCACACACAAATCATATCCAACATCCAATCAGCCAAACACACATCAAAATCATAGCAATTCACCATCTAAATGCATCCATAATATAGCATGTCACATACAAAGGCAACTATACTCCAAAACAAAATGATTCATCATTTTAAATACTTCAAAATTCGTTTTACTTTCAGTTTGACTTAGAAAAAAGTTCTAAAACATTAATTTAACTTAAAATGGGTTTAAAACATATCAAAATCTATGGATACATATATAGTTTGATGAGAAATGATAAATCACTCACCAAAGCCTCTAAAATCCAAGTTCTGCATGCAAAACCAAAAATAAACAACAAAGATAGAATTTCCTCCCTAAAATGTAGATTTGAAGGTCTCTAATAAATCCCCTTGCCAATCTAACCCTAAACTATGATTTAGACTTAATTTGGAGGAGAAAAGAGAGGATTTTGGGTGGATAATGGGTTAATAGAGGCTTAGATCTATTTGAAAAGAGGTAAAAGTGATTTAAGGATGATGATTCAGCCTAATAAGGTCTCCAAACCCGAAACAGATTAGCAGGCTTGCCTCCAAACTCACAATTACCTACTAAGCTGCTCCAAAAACTATCAATCTTCAAACAGTCATATCTCCTGGCCCGAAAGACCAAATCACTATTATGACCACTTTATGTAAAGGAAAACCATCATATCTTTCCAATGAAAGTGGTCTCGGATGCTGATTTGGCTCCTATCAGTAGTTATAGTCGATACAAGTTTCCAAGGGTAAAATCATCTGGAAAATTTCTAAATGTGGGATATATCTCTAATAAGCATTTCCCAAAGTTATAGAGCTAAACAATCTCATATGGATGTAAAAATAATATTTTACGATCCTTTGATATATAAAATACGGGTTGTCACAGATAGGATTGTGAATCACATGATACTATTGAATTGTACCTTAAGGAATAAGTGCAAAGCACCCATTTAGTGGAAGCAACAAAAGAGTTAATGAACTCTTCAGGTTAATACATATAGATGTTTGGAATTGTAGTTCAAATAATACCAAAACAAATTCATTTCTTTTAATTCACCAATGAATTGTCATAGACATAAACATGTGTATTTGCATACACAAGAAGTATATTTTTGATAAGTTTATAGAATTTAAATAGAAGTAGAAAAAATAATATTCGAAGGAAATAAAACAATTCGATTTGATTGAATATATGAGTATATTGGGAGGATTTTCAAAAGCACCTAAAAATAAATAAAATTCAATTTCAAATTCACCCATCCTAGTGATTAATAATGATGTATCGATAAAAAGTAATCAGACTTCGTTAGACAAATTATGACTGATGATGAGTGTTGTTGAATTAACTTCTTTCTATAAGGATATGTACTTAAGAGTAAGTACATATGTTAAATTTAGTTTCATCTAAAGCATTTTTTATGAAATCATATAAGATATGAATTAATATGAAACCCTACATGTCCTAGGTCAAAGAGTTGGCATGCTATGTGAGTCGAGAGTCTTTATGTAGAATTCGACCGTAAGGGATTTCATGTGAACCACCCCAAAGGAGTTTAGGACTGACCAATAATGATTAACTAATTTACGTTATGAGCATAAACTTCGCAAACTCAAAATTGAATCAGTTTTCTAAAGTAATCGATATAATCCAAACACCCTGACATGGAAACTGTTTATATAAAATGAAAAGGAATTAACCAAGCTTTAACGGACATACAACACATTAGAATGCCTAATAATAATTCTCATATATTAAAGAGAAACTATGAGTTTCTCATCAATGTTGAGAGAAAGAATTATTAGCAATAACAATTCCTCAGTTGTCAATAAACCATAAAGAGTGTAGAATCTGCCATATGGGATGATGCTTTAAATCTGAAATGGATTTCAACTACATTGTTAAAATATGATTTTGATAGTTATGCCCGAACAGATATAATGCATCGGATGCAAGGGTATCTTCAAGAAGATCAATGTAGTTGAAATAATAAAAAGCAGTGTTAATAGGAAATCACTTCATCGATTTCAAATGTTGAAGTTAGTAATGTAATTTTTCTACTCTCCATGCTTCTACATCCAATAATCAACACAAATGTCTCGAAGTTAGTGGGAGTAATAACATGATTTGTATATTTTTATATGCTCCAAAAGAGGATACAATGATGGTGTGTAATAAGCATCAGAGTTGAACGAGTATTTCGACAGAGAAGTCAATCAAAATGCAAAGGAAGCATGTGTCTATAAGAAAGAACATTAAATGTACTAAAATATTTCTAAACTATAAGTAAAAAATAAACTTATGATTGTTAAAGATGTACCACGTTAAAATCATTTTAGTTTGGATGTTTAATCCCCGACATTGGATTTGAAAATGACATATGTTAGCTAGATTTTTAGCCAACCTCGAAATTAGACTAATGCATTTGAAGGGCAAAGGTTACTTGCTAATCACTAGGCTTAAAATGGAAAATGAGGAAAAATGTAAGCAATTAAAGTAAGTGACTCCAAATATAGAGTGCTTCGGCAAGCTTGCCTACATCCACTATGAAGTTCTCTTATGATATCTATCTCTTATAATTACTAGGAATTCCAAGGTAATAATAAGAAAAAGGAAGCACTTAAGACCAATGAGGTTTCTAATCTTAAGAATTTGCTGTGTAAAGAGCTCTAAATTGTGTACAGTACTAAGAATTCTTGTATTTTCCAACCCCCTTGAAGTGGAAATGCCTGGGTATTTATAATAGCTGAGATAAATGATGCATGGTTGAGATTGTACTGTCGAATATGGGAAAAAGCGCTGGACCGTTGATTGGGTTGCTTGGGATGACGAGAGATTGTTGTAAAGGTACAAAAGGATGTGTAGTTGAGAAATATACCAACTTTCCCTCTATATTAGAAGCAAACTTTGCATTTAATGTGCATTAAATGCTGATGGCTTGCTATAAGAGTAGATGTCACTTCAGCCACCTAGCTAAAGGGCTTGGTAAAGATGGACCGACAACTTGTCGCCTACTTTGTTATACCTATATGGCAATGCTTTCTAACTAGGCTATTCGACTGCTGAAGGTATAAAGGAGACTGAAAATAGCTAAAGATAAAGCCAGGGAGATAACATCAGGTCGGATGTGAGGTAATAGGGTGGGCTGCATGGGAACGGTTGGTGGTGGCTGTACTAAAGCCGGGCCAAGGATGGGTCACGCTTGAGCTAGCCTTGTTGAGTATGCTGGTCACTTGAGGCAATCTTGAGTTGGTCCGGCCATCAATTGAATCAATGTTTAGTGGACAGACTGACTTAGGATTGATTGAGAGTGGGTTGGTATGAGGAAGCTGATCATGTTCGAGCAAGGCAAAAATGGACCGGGCGGGGTTATACTTAGCCTCGTCTTCACTTAGTGAATTTACTGTGTGTGTCGCCTAAGGCTATGATGGTTGATCTTCAGCTTGATGCCTTGTTGAGTGGATGAGCTTGTTTAGAACTAACTTGAATTTGGGCCAACATGAGTGGGCTGGTCGAAGAATTGTTGGGTCGGCTTTGATTGGGCCAGGCCATGTCTTAATTGGCTTGCTAAATACTTGCGTGAAAATTGAGAAATATTTTAAACCCCAAGTCCATACCAATTTACGGGTGCAGGCTTGTTAAATCATGAAGACCCTGTCGATCGACTACTCTGTCATGCATTTAATGCACCAACCACTTTGCACTACACAATTGGTTGTGATGGTTTGCTTTCCAAGATGTGGTAGAGACGTATCATGTAGCGGTGAGCATTCTTTAATTCAAATAGAATTAACCGACCCAGATTAATTTGGTCGGTTCGGTTTGGTTGCCTCTGCTAATCGGTTGGATTTTGTTTTTATTTTTGATTGAATTTGGTTTATTGGCTAGTTTTGGATTTAAACAAAGATAATTCATATCAGGTGCCCACATATATTGAGTCAAAAGAGAGATTGAGTCCGAGGGAGAGGGGGGTTTGGGGCTCGAGAGATTGAATAGATAGGGCCTCACAAGTTGTGAATTCTGGGGAATTCACACTTCGCTGGTTTGTTTTTCGTAGGCGAACAGGAATCAAACTGACTCCAGTCCATCCATAGGAGACACCTGAGTGAAAGGAGCAAATAGAGTTCCTTCAGCTTCCCGAAAACAACGTGAAGTCAACGCCCTATATTAATGCTCCTCGTTTTTATTCAATTCGGGGCAGAGTGGAAGAAGGGAAGAGATTCTCGAACGAAGAAAAGGATCCAATTACTTCGAAAGAATTGAACGAGGAGCCGTAGATTTTTTGAATAAAATAAATGAACGACCGTAACGGATGTCAGCTCAATCCAAAAGAAATTATGCGAAAGCTTTACAGAATTATTATGAAGCTACGCGATCAGAAATTGATCCCTATGATCGAAGTTATATACTTTATAATATAGGCCTTATACACACAAGCAACGGGGAGCATACAAAGGCTTTGGAATACTATTTCCGGGCATTAGAACGAAACCCATTCTTACCACAAGCTTTTAATAATATGGCCGTGGACCTGAGGAGTACGACAGGGAGGATGGACCGATGGCAGCAACGAGAAGCGAGCAGAGCGAGTAGAACCTTAAAGCCCGAACTGTGATTTCCGCGGTCAAAGAAGACGGGAGTAGAGTTTTTAATGCAATTAAATCTTAATATGGATGGATTACTATGGATATAGATAAAGTTATTAAATATTAAAATTATCGGCCAATCTTTTCTTTTTCCTTTTAGAAATTATAATTTTTTAATATTTTAAAATAATTAAGAAAACACATATTCACAGTTTAAATTAAAGAGTGATTCTCAATAATCAATAGTTAATAAGATAAGTTTATTAGGTTCTCATAAAAAAAGAAGAAGACTTGTTTCTGTTTATTGCAATTTTCCATGAATTTCCCATTTTTCACTCAACGGCGGAACCTTGCTTATTTCTTTTTTTAAGGACCGACGAATCAAATGATATTTCTGTTCCAATTTCTATCGTTTCTTCTCCCTCTAAATCAAACATTTTCTTGCCATAATGTTTAGTTCCTATTATTATAAAAGAATCGCATTTTGCCGAGGGGAACTATTAAAGTTCGATCATCTCCTGGATATACTGGCTTCAAGGCAAACTCGACAACTTCCGAACAGAGAGTTTCTGAACTGGAGTCCGAGATAGAACGACTCAGAAGCGAAGCAAATTAAGACTTGGGTCTAAAAAGATGCGCGAAGAGCTCGAAGGCCTCAAGAAAAGGAGATTCAGCAAAAAAAAATTTGCCACTAGACTAGAATTGTATTCTGCGTTTTATTATCCAATATCCAATGCCGAATCGACGACCTATGTATAAAAAAGATAAATTTTTGGATTTGAATAAAAATTTCATTGAAATTTAAATAAAGAACAAATAAAGAAACAACTTTGCTCCCCAAAACATTAGGAGCATAAAAAATCCAAATGGAAAAAAAGATAGCAGAAGCTACCCGACCTACTAAAGTCTAGCCTCTGTTCTTCCTTAGATCTCTTCAGTACACATCGAAGATCTTTGAATGCATAGACTTACCATGTTTTCTTCTCATTATTATCCTGACCCAACTTTTCACATTTTTCAGTTTTCAGAATTATTGAATAATACGAAGAATTCACCTCATGAATCAAAGGAAGCAACATATGCAGGTCTCTCATTACCTTTATATTTTCTCATCTTCTCCCCAAATTCAACGGTATTCCCTTTCCCCATCCAGATAGCATTTTGCATCCAGGATTCCAAATCTGGTTTTGCACTTCGCATCTGTTGAAACCCTCACCTCACGCTGCACCTGCGACTGTGAGTTGCCGAGTTGGAGCTTCTTTCCTCTTCGCATCCAAGATTCCATATCTCTCAATTTTTTGTTTTGATTTACATCAATTTAGGACTGCTATCACCGTATGTAAGAAATTTTAATTTACTATTATATAATTTGATTTGGAATCAATAAGTTATCAATTTGCTTTTGTGAATTTTTTATGTGAGAGAAAGGTTAATTTGGCAAAGGTGAATAATCAGTATGCTGGATTTTGAATTGAATATTGTCTCATGAAGAGTTCATTTCAATATCATTGGTATGAATTATTACTTAGCATAACATTTACTGCTAATTATTTTATGAAATACTAGTTGTATATGAAATAGTTATTATTATTATTATTTTTTCAAAGAGAGGAAATTATTATCATGTCAACACAAGAAATCTCATCTTCGGCGTATGATCCAACTACAAGAGTTAATGTTGCTCCAACTTTAAAAAATGTACAAGTAAGTCTTTATTTATGAATTCAATAAGCTAATATAGATTTAAAGCACAAAAAATGTTGCTCATTTTTTTATACTTATTTTATAACATTTGTACTAATACTGCATATGTCATTTTATTAGTCTATCATAAAAAGTAACTTTAGCAAGCAATTTAGCTACTGGTTCTAAAAATAAACTCAAAACAAGGAGAAAACCTCTTCAGAAAAGATCAAAAGTATGGGATCACTTTACTTCATTCATAGACGATGAAGGTAAATTTAAAGCTCGTTGCAATTACTATAAAAAAGAGTACTGCTTTGATACAAATAAAAATGGTACGTCAAGTTTAAAAACTCATATGTATGTTTGTAAGGATATTTCTTATAATAAAAATGCAACATAAGCACAATTAAATTTTAATGGGAGAAAACGATAGTGGTGGATCTTTAGAAACATGGAAATTTGGTATGAATGAGAATAAAAAGGCTATACCATTATTATTTTATTCTAGACGAGCTTCCATTTAGATCGATTGAAGGTATTTGTTTTAAAAATCTTTTATCTGTTGCATTGGACCTCGGTTTCATCGACCATCGAGATTTACCATTCAAAGATAATATATTTCTTGAAGAAAAAGCTAAATTAAAATCAACATTACACGAGTCATGTCAATCTATATTTCTTACTACTGATACATGGACTTCAATACAAGAGCCAATTATATGTGCCTACCTGCTTATTGGATTGATAAATATTGGAAATTAAAAAATATTTTAAATTTAAGCCCGATATCTAGTCATAGAGGCGAAGACATGGGTAAACCCGTGGAAAGTTGTTTAATGGATTGGGGTATTGATAAAATATTTACTATTACTGTAGATAATGCTAGCTCAATGATACCATGTGCAATGACCCTAATTCTTAACCAAAAAAAAATATTTTTTTTTATCATACTTAGCTAAGACTACCTAGGGTCATCCTTCCCTATTCTCATATTATCCAGGATCTTTCATAATATAAAAATATTGTTTTAAATCTAAATCATTCCTAACATACATATATGAAGATATCTATGTTATATTCTACTAGAATTAGAGCATGATAATATGTAAGTAGAAATCCTTTTAAATCTATTAAAATGTGATAATTCCCTGATAAAAGATTAATTATTGTATCCTGATTTTTGACCATAGAATCCACTGGAAACATGTACTTTAGTCTGTTATTCTAATTAAGAAATGATCAAGTAATAATCAGGTGGAAGAAAGCTTTTAATATGGATGATTGTGTTAAAGTCTGTATAGTATCAAACTCAGGCTAAAAGAAAGTGGATCATAAGTGAACACAAGCAACATCTAGGCGTAATGGAAACGCGCCTAACTTACACATGAGAGGTCACGAGTTCGAGTGCTATGCTGGTCGGTTCAAACCCAATTTTTGTTTTTCTTTTTATTTTTCTCCTGTATGGTTTAAAATCTGATATCTACCTATATCTACACATATATACTTAATTTTTGCCTATAATCTAACATACAAAACAATATTTCTTGCTTTATTATTTTTGAAACCCATTCCTACAACTGTTCTAGGAATTTATGTTTATATTTTTGCCCAAATATCAACATGTACACAGATATACATGTACATGTCAATGTCTTTGCTCATTTTCCAGAAAACTGGGTTCAAATGGTTCCTTGCTTCATTGATTTGAAGTGAACATTTGGCCTGACCTATGGTCTAACCATGTGGTTAATCTGACCATTCTTTTATTTGCATTTTACAAACCAGAATCTACCCAAAACATTGATACTCCTTCTTTTCAAAAGCATGTTTATATATGTATGAATCAGACACCTTGTGATCAGATTTATAACATCCTTCCTAACCATAATTCTCTTTTAAAAATGCATATTCAGGGTATATACACTTTTACTTGCATTTGGACATATATCAATATCATGACTTGAAAATATAACAGTTATAATTCTTTCTGGATTTTCCCAATATAATTTCCTATATATCTATCTTTTGAAAGGACTTAGGATGAACTATAATCATCATAAAATGATTATGCTTATAAAATCCAGGTTTTTCCTCTAAATCAAAAACAACTTTAGCAAATAGATTTTCAAATCAGTTTAACATCAATATCCTTAATACATACCAAACCAGAAATAACCAGAAACAACATAACACGTATTTCTTACAAGTTCTTCCCACTTAATACATTTAGATAGCCATATCAATCAGGAAATACATGCATGAATTAACACATTCTAGCTCTTATTTCTAATTATCTTAGCATTCTCTATTCCATATCTTTTTAATCTTGCTTACTTAGCTCCATCACAACCTGCAAAAGCATTAGTGGCTGCCCCATTATGAATGAGACACCCCCATGTGCCATGAGCAATAAGGGTCAGATCTATGATCTGGTGTGAGCATTTCTAACATATCCATGATATTAAGCTAAGGATACAGCATAAATGTACCTTGCATAACTTGACAGGTATTATCATGAATGATTAATGTATAAATTGATCAGGTATTCCCATATACATACACAAGAGCAAACATATGCATTAAAAAAAAATTTATCTGGAACTACTAAGGTTCCTCATACCAACCCTAGTCCCAGAAAGACCCAAGTTTCCTATATCATCATTTAAGGTTGCCTTTTCTTCTTATAAATTCCTGGCCTCATCTGCTATAAGGAATCAAAGGGACACATTGCCATGAACTAATTAACATCATGGCACAAAGATCTCAGGACTTAAACAAGCCATGTGTCAACTTGTCTACTTCAAATAGGACAAGCATTCCAGCAGCCTTCTTGGCACAAAATCCTTAGTTATATTACTAAGTGTATTCATGTTCATTTTATCAATGATAGCTAGGTGTACAGACCACTTATATACATGAAACATACTAGTTACCTTGCAGACATAATATTGCAAGCAAGTTAAAGGTTATTTTCTAGAGGTATAACACCCAGTCATTCCATCTCACATTATTTAGCATATAAACACCCTATTTAAACATATACCAGAATGTTTGCAACTGAGAATAAATGCATGGCTCTATTGGGTTTATTTTGATTTTGCAAGCAACTATGTTTAGCCAGATTTTTAATCTTGTTTAAACATAATTTTTAGGCTTGTAAATTTTCTGTTTGGTTTAGGGCTCAGCACTTATAGAGAAAGACTCCATTGCACCCTTAACCAATTATTTCAAGCCTCAGCACTATACCATTGTATATGCAGCTCATAGTTTTTTTTCTTCATTCTTTGTCTTAAGCCATGATTCAGACTAGTTACAAATACTCTCTTACATGTTCTTTAAGGTTTTGGTATAACATACAGGGATGAAAATAGTACAACAAAGTTATACATCCATCATAGCAGATCATATCTCATCAAGCATTCATGAAACCATCAGTAGTCAACATGGTTTGTAAATCAAAACATGCAAAATATAGCATATAAAAGCTTGGCTGTCTAATCTCAGGTCTTAATGCCATGTATATGAGTGAGGATACTCACCTAAATGCTTACACAAGCTTAATCCAGAAAACCCCTCAAATCTTTAGCCTTTTCTTCCTCTTCTTCCTTAGGTTAATTAATTCAGTGAGAGAGTAGTTTTCTGGTTAGGCTCTTGATTTATATAAGGGTTCTACCTAGGGTTTTGGGTGATGCAAAATCCCTATTTTAGCCCAAACCAGAATCATGCATTTGGCATTGCATATTCTCTCCCTCCTAACCCTTAATGTCCCGGCCAATATTTTAAAACAAGGCTAAGTTGTGCCCATTTTCTTTTCTTTTCAGAAAGTGATTACTTTAAGTATTTTTATTATACTTACCTCAAACATGATAATGGTGTGACTTTCTATTTTCTGCCTTTATACATTTGCTTTCTTGCACTTTGGTTCTTACTATTTTAGTGCTTCTTTTACTTATTTTTCCTTTATTAATTTTCTGCTCAAATAATATCTGTATATATACATTTATACAACTATGGGTGTTAGTTTAACTTTAACCTTCTTTTATTTTCAGAAAACATGTGCATTCTTATATGCAATTCTACACTCCTATTATTCAAATAAAATTTCACTTATTCATTATAAATCAATGTTCTCTTCTGTCTTAATTTCCAGACAAGTCATACATATGCATATATATATAGATATATATATATATACATATCCTCAGGAATTTTAATATTCATGTCTAGGCCTATATTTCCTTTATTTAAAACATTTTATCTAAATGTTTTCCTTCTTTGTTTTATTATTCAGGAATTCTGGATTTTCTCTTAGTGCCATAACTAGTGTGCACGTGCACACATGCACACAACCTTGCACCACTGAAAATCCCACCTATATAATAATTCTGATTTTTCCCCCAGAATTTTAATCATTTATTTAAAAGGATTTTCCTCAAAATCTTGGGGTATTACAATCACCCCTTCTTTTAGGAATTGTGTCCTCACAATTTGCAACATAATCTTTGAGTACTTCTAATTTCTTAGGAAAAAATTATTCAGCATATGCATGAGCAAATCAATTAGTCACTGTCTATCATACATATTAAACTTTCTTAGTAATCTAAGAATTTACCTTTTAAATTTGCAAAGAGCCTAGGGTAATCCATCCTGATTTTATCCTCTAGCTCCCAAGTACAATCACTAGGATCTATACTCCATTGAATCTTTACAAGCTTCAATGTCTTGTTTCTTAATTTCTTTTCTTCCCTTGCCACAATTCCCACTGGCTCTTTCTCATAGATTAGATCTAGATTAATCTGAACTTCAGTAGGCTTTTCTAAGATTTCCTCCTTGTCATGTACCCATCTCCTTAGTTGTGACACATGAAACACATTGTGCATTGCACTCATCTCCTCTGGAAGCTCCAGCTTATAGGCTAGTGAGCCTATCCTCTCCAAAATCTTGTATGGTCCAACATATCTGGGTCTGAGTTTCCCTTGCTTGCCAAATCTCAAGACTTTCTTCATTGGTGAAACCTTAATGAAGACATAATCACCTACTTTGAATTCCACTGACTTCCTCTTTGCATCAGCATATTTCTTTTGCCTATCTTGAGCTGCTGCCATCCTCTTTCTCACCAGTCCTATTTTCTCTGTGATGTCCTTGACATATTCTGGCCCTAGGATAGCTTTCTCTCCTGCCTCAGCCCAACACATAGGTGATAGACATGGCTTTCCATATAGGGCTTCAAAGGGTGCCATTCCAATTGTGCTTTGGTGGCTATTATTGTATGTGAACTCAACCAAATGGAGATGGTCCTCCCAATTTCCTCCAAAGTCTAACACACATGCTCTAAGCAAATCCTCTAAAATCTTGTTTACCACTTCTGTTTGCCCATCTGATTGGGGGTGATAAGCAGTGCTTAGGCACAATTCACTCCCCATAGCTTCTTGGAAGCTCTTCCAGAATCTTGAAGTGAAGATTGTATCCCTATCACTCACTATAGTTTTAGGAACACCATGCAACTTTACCACTTCTCTCATAAAAGTTTGGGCTAGCCTAGGTGCATTTCTGTCTGCTTTTACTGGTATGAAGTGGGCTACTTTAGTCAGCCTATCTACAATTACCCAAATACTTGTATTTCCCCTCTTGGATCTAGGAAGACCATCTATAAAATCCATAGATATGTTTTCCCACTTCCACTGTGGTATGCTAAGTGGCTGCAACAACCCTGAAGGTCTTTGGGTCTCAGCTTTTATTTGTTGACAAACCATGCACTTAGCAACATGTCTAGCTACATTAGACTTCATTCCCTTCCACCAATAGTCCCTTTTTAAGTTTTGGTACATCTTGGTGCTGCCTGGATGTATGGAATATTTTCTCCTATGGTACTCATTAAGGATTTCTTCTTTCAATTCTATGATGTTTGGGACACATATCCTACCCTTGTACCTTAGGTATCCTTTTTCATCAATGTGATAATCCTTCACTTCCTCCTTCTTTAATAGGAGAGACCTTTTTTCTGCTAAGTCTTGATCTTCTTCTTGCATCTTTGCCACCTTCAAGACCAAATTTGATTGTAAAGTAATTAAACTTAACCTTCCTTTACTCCTTTCTTCCTCAACTATCTCCATACTTATCCCACTGCTCTCATCTATTTCCAAATCAGTGAGCATGGTCAAGTCTCTAAACTCCTCCATCATCAACATGGCCACTTTTGCATGCTGCCTACTCAATGCATCTACCACTTTATTAGCCTTGCCTGGTGTATAAAGTATATCTAAGTCATAAGCAGCAAGAAATTCAACCCATCTGTGTTGTCTCATATTCAAATCTTTCTGTGAAAAGAGATACTTTAAGGCCTTGTGATCAGTGTATAAAATGAACTTTGCACCTAATAAGTAATGCCTCCAGAGCTTCAAGGAATATACTGCTGCTGCCAACTCAAGATCATGAGTTGCATATCTAGTTTCATGGGGTTTTAGTTGTCTAGATGCATAGGCTATGACCTGATCTTGCTGCATCAACACAGCCCCTAGCCCTGACCCACATGCATCTGTATATACAACTAATCCCTCATTGCCTTCTGGTACTCTCAACACTGGTGATTTTACCAAAGCCTCCTTGATCTGGGTGAAAGCTTGTTCACACTTATCAGTCCATATAAACTTTTGGTTCTTCCTAGTCAGGTTAGTGAGTGGCATTGCTATTTTAGAAAATCCTTGTATAAACCTCCTATAGTATCCTGCCACCCCCATGAATGACCTAACTTCACTAACATTGTTAGGCTTCTTCCATGCTTGGATTGCTACTATCTTATTGGGGTTTACAGAAATCCCTCTAGCAGAGACAACATGTCCAAGAAAATGTACTTCCTCTTGCCAGAACACACACTTAGAGAACTTTTCTTTCAAATCTTTTTCTCTTAATCTAGATAAGACCAAATGTAAGTGGTTCTCATGTTCCTCTATTGTTTTAGAATAGATTAGAATGTCATCTATAAAAATCAGAACAAACTTGTCTAAGTAATCTCTGAATATCCTATTCATTAGGTCTATAAAGTAAGAAGGGGCATTTGTTAGCCCAAATGGCATAACCAGAAACTCATACAAACCATATCTTGTGTTAAATGCTGTATATTTAACACTTGAATCCTCAACCTTCATCTGATGAAACCCAGATGCCAAGTCTAGCCTAGAAAACACTTTAGCTCCACTGAGTTGATCAAAGAGATCATCTATCCTGGGTAATGGGTATTTGTTTTTGATGGTTACTTTGTTTAATTCTCTATAATCTATACACATTCTTAAGGTACCATCATGCTTTTTAACAAATACTACAGGAGCACCCCAGCATGAATTACTTGGCCTTATAAACCCCTCGGCTTCTAATTCTTCCAGCTGGTTCTTTAGCTCCTTTAATTCACTTGGCCCCATCCTTGTAGGCTTTTTGATAATTGGGCTAGCCTCAGGCATAAGGTTAATCTGGAATTCAACAGGTCTATGGTGTGAGACACCTTTTACTTCCCCAAATACATCCAAGTATTCTTTAACTATGGGGATTTCATTAATAGCTATTTCCTTGGGATTATTTTCTAATTCAATTAAATGATTTAGCCTGTTTTCTTTGATAGGTTCACACAGAATTGTAACCCTTTGGCCTTTAGAATTTTGTAGTGAAATGGTGGATGCATCTAGGTCAATTATGGCTTTGAATTGTCTTAGCCAATCTGCCCCTAATATAACTCCTATATTTGGGAAATTTAGAACATATAAATTGGAAACAAATGTGTTTCCCCCTATGTTCAAATTCACATCCACACAAATCATATCTAATACACTAGAACTTCCTAAAGGGCTTTGTATTAACAGAGGTATTTTAGCCAAATTGCAGTTCATTTTCAACCTTTTAACTATTTCATGGGAAATGAGTGAGTGGGTTGCCCCGGTATCATATATTACAGCTAAAGGTATGGTACAAATAAATAGTGTACCTTCCACTTGACCATGGTTTTCAGCATTAGCCTCAATTATGGCCTTGCCCCTACCTTCCAGGTTTGCCACTTTCCATTGTTGCTTGTATTCTGGGCAATTTCTTTTCATATGCCCTTCCTTCCCACATAGAAAGCATTTGAAAGCTCCCCCTTTAAGCTCTGGGCATCTTGGCTTAATATGGCCTTCTTTCCCACAATGGTTGCAAACTATTTTTCTTTTGGCTTCATTGGGTTTTGCATCTACTGCCTTCTTACCATCTGCCTCTCCTTTCTTCTTATCATAAGGATGGTACTTCCCTTTGTTCTTCTTGTTGCTATTGTTTTTGAAGCTCCTAAACTTATCTCTTTCCTTGTCATGCTGCTCAATCTTCAGAGCCAAATCTATCACTTGATCAAAAGTTCTGTCAGCATAAGGTAATATAGCCCTGCTAAGCCCTGGGTTCAATCCCTTGATGTATCTATCATTTTTGGATGCTTCATCAGCCACTAACATTGCCCCATAGGTTGACAATCCCTCAAACTTCTGGGTGTATTCTGTGACATTCATAGTCCCCTGTCTAAGTTTGATGAACTCCTCAAGTAAAGTGGTTTTTGCTGAGGCTGGAACAAACCTTGCCTCTAACATCTCCTTAAATTGATTCCAATTAATATCATTTTCATTCCGGCCAGCTATGATCACCTCCCACCAACTCAAAGCTGCACCTTTTAATTGCCTTGAGGCCACTTGCCTCTTCCTTTGGTCATCTAGTTGCATATCAGTGAAGATCCTCTCTAATGTCCTCAGCCATGCTTGAATCTCCATTACACTTTCAGTTCCTTCAAAGCTCTTACCTCCCAAATTGGTATAAGTCTTCACTAACTTGGAGAGCTCCTCATATGGGTTCTCAGGTCTGTGCCCAATTCCATCTCTCAAAACTCTCACAAATTCCTGCATGTCAAGCATTTGTGGTGTGCTAGATCCTCCTTGATGATGAGACCCTCTTCCTACCATATTTCTAAAAGTATATGTATTTCATTATATTAGTTTATAATACTTCGCTTTAATTTTAAATTGGTTGTATCTTTCCTATTTAATCATTGTGTATGTCACATGCACACACATACATTCAGGGAATACTTATAAACAGTCAAATATATCACAAACAAACCTAGTATAAACATAAGCATACAAATATTTTGCTATGTTAATTAAAACATAGCTCTGATACCAAATGCAATGACCCTAATTCTTAACCAAATTTTTTTTTTATCATACTTAGCTAAGACTACCTAGGGTCATCCTTCCCTATTCTCATATTATCCAGGATCTTTCACAATATAAAAATATTGTTTTAAATCTAAATCATTCCTAACATACATATATGAAGATATCTATGTTATATTCTACTAGAATCAGAGCATGATAATATGTAAGTAGAAATCCTTTTAAATCTATTAAAATGTGATAATTCCCTGATAAAAGATTAATTATTGTATCCTGATTTTTGACCATAGAATCCATTGGAAACATGTACTTTAGTCTGTTATTCTAATTAAGAAATGATCAAGTAATAATCAGGTGGAAGAAAGCTTTTAATATGGATGATTGTGTTAAAGTCTGTATAGTATCAAACTCAGGCTAAAAGAAAGTGGATCATAAGTGAACACAAGCAACATCTAGGCATAATGGAAACGCGCCTAACTTACACATGAGAGGTCACGAGTTCGAGTGCTATGCTGGTCGGTTCAAACCCAATTTTTGTTTTTCTTTTTATTTTTCTCCTGTATGGTTTAAAATCTGATATCTACCTATATCTACACATATATACTTAATTTTTGCCTATAATCTAACATACAAAACAATATTTCTTGCTTTATTATTTTTGAAACCCATTCCTACAACTGTTCTAGGAATTTATGTTTATATTTTTGCCCAAATATCAACATGTACACAGATATACATGTACATGTCAATGTCTTTGCTCATTTTCCAGAAAACTGGGTTCAAATGGTTCCTTGCTTCATTGATTTGAAGTGAACATTTGGCCTGACCTATGGTCTAACCATGTGGTTAATCTGACCATTCTTTTATTTGCATTTTACAAACCAGAATCTACCCAAAACATTGATACTCCTTCTTTTCAAAAGCATGTTTATATATGTATGAATCAGACACCTTGTGATCAGATTTATAACATCCTTCCTAACCATAATTCTCTTTTAAAAATGCATATTCAGGGTATATACACTTTTACTTGAATTTGGACATATATCAATATCATGACTTGAAAATATAACAGTTATAATTCTTTCTGGATTTTCCCAATATAATTTCCTATATATCTATCTTTTGAAAGGACTTAGGATGAACTATAATCATCATAAAATGATTATGCTTATAAAATCCAGGTTTTTCCTCTAAATCAAAAACAACTTTAGCAAATAGATTTTCAAATCAGTTTAACATCAATATCCTTAATACATACCAAACCAGAAATAACCAGAAACAACATAACACGTATTTCTTACAAGTTCTTCCCACTTAATACATTTAGATAGCCATATCAATCAGGAAATACATGCATGAATTAACACATTCTAGCTCTTATTTCTAATTATCTTAGCATTCTCTATTCCATATCTTTTTAATCTTGCTTACTTAGCTCCATCACAACCTGCAAAAGCATTAGTGGCTGCCCCATTATGAATGAGACACCCCCATGTGCCATGAGCAATAAGGGTCAGATCTATGATCTGGTGTGAGCATTTCTAACATATCCATGATATTAAGCTAAGGATACAGCATAAATGTACCTTGCATAACTTGACAGGTATTATCATGAATGATTAATGTATAAATTGATCAGGTATTCCCATATACATACACAAGAGCAAACATATGCATTAAAAAAAATTTTATCTGGAACTACTAAGGTTCCTCATACCAACCCTAGTCCCGGAAAGACCCAAGTTTCCTATATCATCATTTAAGGTTGCCTTTTCTTCTTATAAATTCCTGGCCTCATCTGCTATAAGGAATCAAAGGGACACATTGCCATGAACTAATTAACATCATGGCACAAAGATCTCAGAACTTAAACAAGCCATGTGTCAACTTGTCTACTTCAAATAGGACAAGCATTCCAGCAGCCTTCTTGGCACAAAATCCTTAGTTATATTACTAAGTGTATTCATGTTCATTTTATCAATGATAGCTAGGTGTACAGACCACTTATATACATGAAACATACTAGTTACCTTGCAGACATAATATTGCAAGCAAGTTAAAGGTTACTTTCTAGAGGTATAACACCCAGTCATTCCATCTCACATTATTTAGCATATAAACACCCTATTCAAACATATACCAGAATGTTTGCAACTGAGAATAAATGCATGGCTCTATTGGGTTTATTTTGATTTTGCAAGCAACTATGTTTAGCCAGATTTTTAATCTTGTTTAAACATACTTTTTAGGCTTGTAAATTTTCTGTTTGGTTTAGGGCTCAGCACTTATAGAGAAAGACTCCATTGCACCCTTAACCAATTATTTCAAGCCTCAGCACTATACCACTATATATGCAGCTCATAGTTTTTTTTCTTCATTCTTTGTCTTAAGCCATGATTCAGACTAGTTACAAATACTCTCTTACATGTTCTTTAAGGTTTTGGTATAACATACAGGGATGAAAATAGAACAACAAAGTTATACATCCATCATAGCAGATCATATCTCATCAAGCATTCATGAAACCATCAGTAGTCAACATGGTTTGTAAATCAAAACATGCAAAATATAGCATATAAAAGCTTGGCTATCTAATCTCAGGTCTTAATGCCATGTATATGAGTGAGGATACTCACCTAAATGCTTACACAAGCTTAATCCAGAAAACCCCTCAAATCTTTAGCCTTTTCTTCCTCTTCTTCCTTAGGTTAATTAATTCAGTGAGAGAGTAGTTTTCTGGTTAGGCTCTTGATTTATATAAGGGTTCTACCTAGGGTTTTGGGTGATGCAAAATCCCTATTTTAGCCCAAACCAGAATCATGCATTTGGCATTGCATATTCTCTCCCTCCTAACCCTTAATGTCCCGGCCAATATTTTAAAACAAGGCTAAGTTGTGCTCATTTTCTTTTCTTTTCAGAAAGTGATTACTTTAAGTATTTTTATTATACTTACCTCAAACATGATAATGGTGTGACTTTCTATTTTCTGCCTTTATACATTTCCTTTCTTGCACTTTGGTTCTTACTATTTTAGTGCTTCTTTTACTTATTTTTCCTTTATTAATTTTCTGCTCAAATAATATCTGTATATATACATTTATACAACTATGGGTGTTAGTTTAACTTTAACCTTCTTTTATTTGCAGAAAACATGTGCATTCTTATATGCATTTCTACACTCCTATTATTCAAATAAAATTTCACTTATTCATTATAAATCAATGTTCTCTTCTGTCTTAATTTCCAGAAAAGTCATACATATGCATATATATATAGATATATATATATATATACACATATCCTCAGGAATTTTAATATTCATGTCTAGGCCTATATTTCCTTTATTTAAAACATTTTATCTAAATGTTTTCCTTCTTTGTTTTATTATTCAGGAATTCTGGATTTTCTCTTAGTGCCATAACTAGTGTGCACGTGCACACATGCACACAACCTTGCACCACTGAAAATCCCACCTATATAATAATTCTGATTTTTCCCCCAGAATTTTAATCATTTATTTAAAAGGATTTTCCTCAAAATCTTGGGGTATTACACCATGATTGGTTACTTGAAATGTAGATTTAATCATCTGAAAGGAACCAATTTAGAAGGAAAATATTTGCACATTCGTTGTATTGCTCACATTATAAATTTAATTGTAAATGATGGACTCAAAGAGGTTGGAGAATCTATATTGCGTATAAGAGCAGCAATTAGATATGTTAGACAATCTCCATCTAGGTTTGAGAAATTCAAACATTGTGTTTTGCTTGCAAAACTAGAATATAAAAGTGGTTTATGTTTAGATGTACCAACTCGGTGGAATTCCACATATTTAATGCTTAGTGTAGCAAAAAAAATACGAACAAGATTTTGAAAGGTTTGATATTGAGGATCGTTTTTAAAGGAGTGAGTTAGAAAAAGGAGGAAGAGTGTATACGGAATTTGATTGGGAAAATGCTCAAAAATTTTATGTCTTTCTTTATAGGTTTTGTGAACTCACATTACATGTATCTGCTCTTTATATATTACTAGTAATCTTCATTTACGTGGAATTAATAAAGTATTTGAAATTTTGGATAAGATGCAATTGAGTAATGATATTCAATTACAAAACATGGCAACAAGTACGAAAGAGAAGTATGACAAGCACTGGGGTTGTTGGAAGAAAATGAACGTATTAACCTATATAGTTGTTGTGCTTGATCATCGCTGGAAATTTGGTTTTATAGGGTTTTATTTAGAAACATTTTATCCTTTAACTTATCATGAAAAAAATACAAGTTGTTAAATATGCTACATTTCAACTATTCAATTAATATAATTTTAAATATGGAAGTCGCAATCAAACTAGTGAGATAGTATATATTGAGAATGAGGATGATGTGTTAGATTTGAGAGCATGTTTTGAAAGATTAAAAGCATTAGATAACGTTGGAGTAAACATGTCGGAATTAGAGAAATATCTCAATGAAGATAATGAAAATGGCTGTAAGGAGTTCGACGTATTAGAATATTGGAAGGTTAATAATTTAAATTTCCCCATCCTTTCAAGAATGGCTCATGAACTTTTAGATGTTCCTATATCAACTGTAGCTTCTGAGTCCGTATTCAGCACTAGTGGCATGTTCTTGGTCCATTTAGAAGTTCACTTACTCCTAAAATAGTTCAGTCTCTTATTTGTATAAAAGATTGGTTGCGTAATTATTTTTCTTCGAGTAGAATTGATCTAGAAGAAGATTTAAGTAATGTGGAACAATTAGAGGTATGTAAAAGAATTATAATATTTTTCTATAATTTTATTTACTCATCAGGTCTACTACTTTTAACTATCATGTTTACATTATACGCAGATGTGAGCATGCTAGACTTGGATCTCATTAATTGCATATGAAAAGGTTGATATGCTGAATGTTGGTTTGCTGGAAAATAATGGTAAGTTCACTGAATTTTTAATATTCTTACTGTAGTTTGATTTCATGTTATCAAGCTTAAAGTTTGAGACATCTTATAGAAAAATAATGTTGTATATTGGTTTTCAGGTTATCATATTTTTGCAGGAAAATAATGGTAAGTATTAGGTAATATGGTGAAGTTTATTGTGTTTTTTGTTGTACGTTGCATACTTGCATGCTTTAATATTAAAGCCTAAGGTGATAATAAAGATAATTTTCAAAAGTTGAAGGCTTCCTACATATGATTTATTTTCCAACATGCTGAATGTTGCATTCTTACTACATTGAAGGCCTTCTGCATATGATTTATTTTCCACCATGTTGAATGTTGCATTCTTACTATGGATTTATGTTTTGTTTTCTAAAAGTTGAGAACAATAGTTACAAAATCTAACTTCTTCTATTTTGTTCTAATAAATCAGTTGAGAACAATACTTATAGATGATAGATAAGGATATGAAAGTCACCAATAGATGTTTTATTAGTGTAGTTTGTAGTGTTATGTTTATTGGTGTATCATTTCGGTTACCTTGCAACATCCAATGTTGTGTATATGCAAGGATTTAAATACTTTATTTATTATAAAATACCATGTGTTTGGGTCAGTGTTTGCAAAATGAATGTGTTCTAGTCTAGTCTATTGAATGTCGTATTAAATTAGTACTTTGGGTTAATATTAATAAATTTTCATTAAAACATACTGTCGTTATTTTCAATTGTTTTATGTATAAGACTATTTATATTTAACTTAGTTAAAACAAAATAATCAAACTAGCCAACCGAACTGAACCAAATTAATTTTTGTTCAAGTTTGGTTCTAGTTAAATTGGTTTGGTTAAAGTATTATTTGGTTTTAAATTGGTTTTATAATTTTTACATAAAACCACACCGAACAAACCATTTGCTCACTCCTAGTGTCACGTCTCCCACGTGCATAGTGTGACATAACACTTGATTGCATCTAAATGGTTGAGATCCTCTTGCCTTTTTGAATACAATGGTTGAAATTGAAGGGGTAGGTATATTAATACCCCTCTCCCCTTTTACCCTGAACCCATAAAATCTTTTCCATGTATATTCCTTAAAAAAATTTATATCTTCTACGATTCCCTATTGGTAAAAGTAGCTGAAATCTTTTTTACCTTTGTATATAAGTTCCCTTGAATGCTTTTTCGAACTTCCGTTTTGTTATAATAAATGTGACATGGTATTGTTGTTATGAACATTGATCTTCATCTTGGATTGCTGTTTAAATAGTGTTTTGAAACGGATGTTGTATTATTTTTTGACTTGGGCCCTTACCCTCATTTTTCAGATGTCGGTCGACTGTCGATGGTATGTCAGTGGTTTAAGTAGCTTTTCAAGATCTCTTGTGAGATTCGATGTGGAAAACCTCAAGGGTAGTGGCGCATCCCTACTTCCACAGCGAAATACTAATCGGGCAGTTCTAAGAGTTCGGGTTAGTATGCTTTATCTACATATTTGAAGCTAGATCTTCTAGAGCGTTCAATGGAGTGCGTCTTCTTTTTCTTCTTTTTAGCTATGACAAAATATCTTTGTATGCTTAATGGGGTGGGCTCTATGGCCTCGCACTTTCGTAATAGATAAACATATCCTTTGTTGTGAACTTTGGCTAAGAAATTTGTTGCTCTATCTTTTCTTGTTTCTCTATATATAACTTATAAAGTAGCTTATCCCGAGTGTCTAGCGCAATCACAGTTTTATCCATGGGAATGCCTTTTTTAGATAGATTAATTAGCAATACGTGACAATAAGATGAGTTGAGCACAGCCGTTCATGTTAACCATGTACCGGCCGGATGCATGGTAGCAGATGGCATCAACATGAGTAGAAGCAGATGCAAGCTCATCTGTGACGCCCCACCTCTATGCTCACAATAACAAAGGTTATTATAAGAAATAACGTCTGCTATTGCGAAGAATAAGGCTTGTTAGAAGCGACCATCCGTATGTTATGCCTTAGACGAGTATTGATTACATCGATAGAAGCTGTATAAATTACTCCCAAAGATATATATTCAATCCAAATCTAAAACGAAACTACGGTGGCTTAAGAAAAATTCAGAACAACTCATAATAACAATAACACAAATAGTATAATCACATCAGAACAGAAATATCAGATATATAGCGGAAGACTAGTCTGGAATACATGCTACAACAATCGATAGTTCACATGAACCGATACATATACATATCCATCAATACATACATAAGATGAGGACTACTAAACCAAAAGAACTCCTCGGAGGCTAGACAAAAGATGATGCGAAATCCCAAAAGCTGAAGCTGCTACTAAATCAGAGATGAAGACTATCCTGAAATAACTCGGTCTGACCCGAGTATTATTTAAAAGAAAATAATAAACGGATCAGTCTAATTTATTCTCAAAAATAAGTGAATGATAAACAACACTTAAACAAATAATTATAGTCTCGAATGAGACTATACAACGTAAATAATCAGCATAGTTTAAATGAAAAATCTCAATTTAAACTCCATCAAAATCAGCTTTCAAATTCACAATTGAATTTAAAACAGCAATACGCAAATTTATAATCTCAGATGAGGTTATACTCAAACTCAACTCCCAAATTCATAATTGAATTCAAAGCCGCAATTCACAAAATCCAGAAATCAAAATAGATAACTAGAAAATCAACAGTCGCAAAATCTAGAAATCAAAACATGATAACTAGAAAAATCATCATAAAAGGTGGATCGATCCCATCAGATGGCGAGTTTTTAATTCGCCGCACGTGCATCTCAGAGTGGCCTAAGCCTACCAAGTACTCAACATAATTTTGGCGCCCATCAGATTGACCCGAAGGTCCGCAGAGTGACCCGAAGGTCTAGTACTGGTATTTGACCCGAAAGTCCGCAGAGTGGCCCGAAAGCCCAACAAATGACCCGAAGGTCCAACAAATGACCCGAAGGTCCTCATAGTGGCTCGAAAGCACACGAAAGCATCAAAATGTTTCAATTAACGAGTCCGGAATTAAGCGAATTAGTAAAAGCGTGGTTCCATACTCCGCACTTTTGCTAAATCGTTTAAATCTCTTCATCGTTTCCTTGAAAGTGCAAAATTGTGTATTTTATAAAAATACATTTTACGTTCTCAAACGGACAAGTCCGGAATTAAGCGAATCAGTAAAAGTAAGGGTTCATAGTCCTTAGTTTTGCTGAATCGTTTAAATCGCTTCCTCATTCTTTTGAAAGCGCAAACTGTAGAATTTTTGGAAACACTTTTATTTTAAAACGATTTTTAAAATACGTGATTAAAACAGCAACATCTGTGGCAATTTCGACGAGGAAATTGCGCTTCACAAAACACCGTAAAAACGGGTATCAAATCAGCGTTGCGGGATAACCGCTTTAAAATTCACTTTAAATTTGACAGTTACTGAAGTCAAAACGACAGTAATTTTTATTCGTCAAAAATCTCATAAAAACAACGCGCTTCAAAAATATAACACCGGCGTAAAAATTCCGTTATAAAAATAACGGTAACAAAATACATTTTAAAATGAAACGCCGGTTCAACGTAAACTTTACATCAACAGCACTACTGATATAAAATATTTAAAACATTTGGTAGCCTGGACAATAACATTACAACCATTGCTACCTCAACATATATGCACGGAAACAATATAAGTCTAGGTGACCTGTAGACATATTTGTGCATGCAATAACTGACCTTAAATCAAAAATCAAAATGACCACATGTTATCTTTATTTATTTTCATGGAACGCCTGCATATACTAAATGGGATGCTAATAATGAAGTGACCTGGCAATATACTTCATACTACTATTACAACTAAGACCAGCATATACTATGTACGTAGGTATGAAGATGCTAAAATAATGACCTGGACTCATTCAATTTTCACGCAAACAATTTTCTTAATAGCATTTATACACATCAAGTAAATTCGAACTAACCCATTCATTTAAATGCATGACAATTTGCACGCTGGTATAAAACATGTTTTGTGCCTTTCGAAAATGAAAAATGCAATTTTGACTCAGACAACACCTAGCACATGCGCACTAATATAAATGAAACAGTGGTAATTTGATGATCTGGGCACACTTAACTTGCACGCCCATAAATGAACGCACGCATGGGAAAGAAAAAGAAAGGCCTGGCCACTACTTCGATTTCATATTTGTTAGCATGTATGTAAATAAACAATGGATGCCAAGCAAAACTAAATGTTCCTCAATTGATGCACGTAATTAACATAAAAACGATTGTACCTTAAATTCACGCAAGTGGCATGCAGTGATAAAATAAACATATCGGCAGTAGTTTTACATTAGGAATGTGAGTTGCACTCACGTAATTTCAACAAGACTAGAGCATTGCACTACACTATTCAAACACATGCACACACGCCCTGATGCTTGCACACTAGTTTAAAATGGCTTGTCTCTTGAAATATAAATCAATGTAAAAGAAAATTCCACTACAGTCAAAAATTCCACTCAACCACTGTCTCGAAATCATAGTAGAGAAAGGCAGTGAAACTCAGGTTGCAGTGTTACCAAAAATCACAACAAAACAAAATTCAAACCAAAGAAAACTATGATTTCAAAACAAGGTCAAAGAGCTACTAACTATAAATTAGAAGTGTGAGTATAAACTCACCTTAGCTTGTTTTGAATACAGTTTGAACAGGGGATTACTATATTGGAGCTGCTGCCATTAATGACTCCTCAAAGTTTTGCTTGTTGAGACGAAAAGTTTGCAAAGAAAATATTATTGTTCTTTTCTTCAAAATGGCATAAGTCAAGGAAGTGTGCTTTTGCCTTCTTTCAGGTACACTTTGCATTTAATGCAAACATGCATCTCAAGTATTGTACACGGCTACTCCAATTAAATAATGATGGTGACTATGTTTGAATTTTCCTTATAACATGAATGGCCCAGCAATGCAAATGTTGAAGGAAAATAATGTAATGTATACACTACTTTTCTTTTCTTATTTTTGCGCACAAGTCAAAAGAATAACGTGCTGGGAATGGTTTGTGGTACAATTGCATTAAATTGAAAATGTGCATCAGCGCAACAAAGGACTTGCTGCACATAAATTGATGAAGGAAAGCAAAGTGTGTACAACTTCTTTTACAAAAATAGTGACAGCAAAGCAAAATAAACAAAAGTGTGCATACTATTGCCTTTGAATTGGACCCATTCACATACGTGAAAGGCAAAGTGAAGCATAGCATAACTTAGATATATTCAATGTTACATGCTATTGGCAACTGACTTTGCAAAATGAATTTGCATCATTTTAAATTTCCAAATTTCCATTTTTAAAGTTTCTATTTAAAATATTTATTACGACAGTAATTTAAAAAATCACGGTCGTTACAAACTTTAATATGTTTATTACAACGGTAATAAAATCACGGTCGTTACATCATCGGTTCTCCCGGTGACAAGTGGTCGGACACAAGTGGCAACTAGGCCCGACACGAACCAGAGAGCATGAGTGCTATGAGGTTCTCCTAGATGACACTCCTCCAGTCGTAAAGAAATCATTGATCCAGGTACGAATTAGAGCTCATTTGCTTGCTCGGGCACTCTTGTGTATAAGTGAGTCTATGATGGTGAAATGGGCTAGTGCGCCGCAAGTTCATAATAACTTGTAGAAAGGAGAATTTTAGAAATGAGAACTTATCTATAGTGATGGGCCTGAGTCGAGGTAATGATGCCCTCGACCTTCACAGATGAGTCGGCCGGCTATGTGAGGGTAGGAGTAGTTACTACTAAGGCTTCATATTAAGGAGCGATCTTTGTATGAACCAGAGCGATGGTTGACTCGATGAATCTCTAAAGAGGCTCGCCGTTGATTGTTGAAAGTTCTTTTTAAAGCATGGCAACGCCTTTTTTTGCTTGTCTAAAGGAAGTCTCGTAATTCCCTTACCTTATGCTAATTTCCTCTGATTTTACCAACCCTGCATTGGATTAGGAACTTCCTGTAACATCCCGCACTTCAGTGGGTCCACATTTTTTCTAAATCTAAGTCCACTAAGAACGGATCGTTGGTTTGGTATCCTACAAATAAACAGAAGAATGCATATCAAAGCACTAACGATATAACTTACAGTGGAATAATAAAATATGATACATCACATAATTTCTGACCAAGATTAACATTTCAATTATTTAGTTTCCTTATTAGCATCGAGCATGGATAAGGAACTTGTCCTACTATTGTTCCAGCCTTGCATCGATGCATATCCTTCATGATATCCTGGGGTTGTAAGGAGGAGGGGGTCAGAACAATGTTCTGGTGATTAGTAAATTATACGCTTTATACATAACACTAGTTTATGCCGATTGTTCTCTATCTCATATTATGTCTTTTAATTATTTAATTATTTGTCTCGAATACTCATCCGCATACAATACAGCCCATATATCCTTTATAGATTATAGCTACGTGCATATATGTATAAATATAAGTAACATGGTCCCCCATTAAACCTAGATACTATCCCCGCTAGTATCTCTCTATCAGCACCCAGTCAGGATCCATTCTCTCGCCATATCACGATCACGTCGCCGCGCATATCGAGCGACTCGTATAGTGCCTAATGATGGACTACCTATCTACTTTCTATTGTGGACTTAGCTCTACGGACTACCTTATTCATTTTGAAAGACCTCTTTATGGGTTAACTAGCCTTGCCCTAACAAAAAAACTAGCAAACAATTATGGCGATGCATTACCATACTTGGCCTACCCTAATAGGAGGCATAGCACAATTAGCTGTAACCCTATCTTTTCAGTTGACCGCTAAGGACTGATGACGTTCTCACCCTATGACAGCCCTACTCCTGCTTTGGTACCAACACATTCCGTCATAGTGCCTGATCCCGCTCACCATCCCAATTAGATTGCCTATTGCAATCATGGAAATAAATCTTTTTCTATTTTTGATGCAGACTCATCTATCTATTGGTGGTATTCCTTCATCTACATGCAAGCCTTTACTCTCCATGTTTCATATGGTTGGATATGTCTCACATCAGTATTATGTTATAGAACTGCTAGTAGCCTCTTGCGCCGGGCATACTTCTATTGTGTAACACTATCGACCTCACATTCCAACCCATACTAATGACTAATGTCATTCTAATCATTTGTTTACTACAACAATTCAAACCCATCATAAATGCATACTTGAGGTTTCGTATCTATGTACATATGTCTTACTTAAATATATATATGTTCTTTCATTCTTACTTAATTACTTTGCCTCTACAGTTTTTTGTTAGTCACACTTTTTTACCTCTTTGTGTGTTTATATCTTATTTGCTTTAAGATTATTTACCACTTCCTCTTTAATAGACTCATAATGTCATTTCCCATTCTTTTTACCATTTTCCTCATTTTCTATATCTATTCCCTTTTCACCCTTTTATTTACTCTTACTTACTCTCCAGTTCCTTTTTATTTAATTCCCATCTTTTATTGGTATCATTTATCATTTCTTTTAGAATGCTCTTACATTTCTATCACTTTATTTAACCCTTTAGGATTTACTACATTTTAATGCATTGGAATTACATCTCTACCATGTAAATATTAACATTGTAAATTTCTATATCTTATCCAAAAAGAAGGTTTTTGTGGTGTTTGGAATTACAATAAATTATCTTTTCATTTTTTGAAATAGACGGTACGAAATACGGTAAATATCCCTATTTTATACATCTCTTTCTTTTTTGGTGTACTCCTTGTCATTCCAAACAACACACATTTATTTATTTAAGCTTGATAATGTATAGAAATTCACCTTGCAATATCCTAAATTCCAACGAATTAAAATACCACTTAAACCCCTAAATCTTAGTGTAATTTCTTTATTTTACATTCTTATTATTCATTAAAATACAAGTCTATTATCATTATATCACATATAAATTCATGGTTTCATATTTTTTAATAATGAATTTAGGAACTACTATTATCCCAACATTTTCCAGGTTTACATTCATATAACATGTAAATATAATATGTTAATCATTACAGGATATGCAGGCAGGGTTTTGGATTTCATTTCATATGTATAGATTTAGCCTACAACTCCAATTTAACAATTCAAGCATAAAGGAATAGGTTGGAAATGATATAATCTTATATTATACAAAAGCATATAATACTCCCACTCACCTTTTTAGCATTTCAAATATCTGGATCTGATCCATATTATTCCAGTTTCACTCCCTTTTCTCCTTATTTGAATATATATACAGCAAGTGTATATAGATTTGTTAGAAATCCAGATTAGAAAGATATTTGGATTTGATTTGTATTTAAGATCTGGATTTACAGTTTACCTTGGCTTTGACGATTTGATTTGACCCTATTCCTCTTCTCTACCATCTTCTACAGTTCTCCAATTGTGTAGATACATGTAACTAGAGCTAATTTAAGAATTTATAAATTTGGAGGAGAAGAGAAAATGGCAGAGCTCTGTTGTTGCTCAAGAATATGAGTTCAGAAGTGAGGGTCTAGATCTATACTTATAAGGATTCAAATTAATGACAGCCGTTACATTAAACTATATTAAATCCAGGCCATTTAGGTCTCTATTTATAATGCAATCAACATTGCCAACGGTCGACCGATCATGCCCAAAGGTCGACTGCTACCGGTCGACCTGGATGAATATTGGGTCGACCCGTGGCCTTGTTAAATGGTAGATAATTAACATTAGTTGATTTGGTTTATTTAATTACTTACTTACTCGATTACTATCATTTGTTTCCTGTTAAAAACTTTCTTAACATCTAAGCTACCATTAAGTTTAACTATTTGCAACTAACGTTAGTTAATTATTATTTGTTCCCTTAATTGCATATATAATTATTTCTTATTCCAAAACTTCAAATGTTAATAACTTTTTCGTTTGATCTTTGATCAGAAAATCACAACGAAGCTGTTTGTGCCAAAATTGGTCATAAACCCTAGATATCGCAAAAGCACCAGTGTATGAATACAGATCAACAATATTCTAACACAAATCTCAGATCCAGACGAAGTAGAGAACAACAATTGGAAAATAACAAACAAAAACACAAGATTTATAGTGGTTCGGCTATCTCTGGCCTACGTCCACTTCGAAGGATAATATTTTATTGATGTGCTTGCTGGTATACAATGAATTATAGCAATAATTTTCGAGTATAACAATGAAGTTTGAATGCAATCGTGATTTTGGCAGAGACTGGACGATGCAGGATCAAAAAAAAAGTCCCTTCTCTGTAGGCTCTAGGGTGCTATTTATAGGCGCTCCATGCAAATATCTGGCTCAAACTTCGGGAGACCTCTTCTGGCACGTAGGCGGGCCCACGCGATCGATCCCATGAAGTTGCGACTTGATCCGTGATCGATACGAACGTAATTCGTATCGATCAAGATTTTGTCCAAGGGAGTCGAAATCTGGCATGATCATTCTTTAGCTTGTGCGTAGACTCCTATGAAAATTTCATAGCATTTGGACCTGTGGTTTGTGAGATATGATCGATGCAAATTCGAGTTTTTGGTGGGCTGTCCTGTTCGAATCGATACATTCGTATCGTTCTGTTTGACTCGATCTCGAGCACATGTGCATATGGTGACGTGGCGCGAGATTCTTGGATCGCTCCACCTTTTGTGCCGAACGATCGAGTCTTCCTTATGCATAGGCCTTGTTCGTATCGATCGGTAGTAACTTGTTCGCATGGATCGCTACGGCGTAATTCGTATCGATCACTTATAAGGGCATGATACACTGTTCGCATCTCGGTCTTGGCTCTGTTCGTATCGATAATTCAAAGGCGCTTCATATTGATCGCCTCGCACGTCATGCTTCGCATCGATCGTTCTAATAGGCCAACCGATACGAAACACGATAAGATGGGGATCGATACAAAACGTTGCATGTTGGTGGAATTCAATGGATACGAACCGGAGCGCATTTGCTCGATAGGAAGCAGCGTAATTTGATGGATACGAATAAGGCTTCACTGGACCGATACGAACAAGATGGATTCGAACAGATTGACTCGATCATGGATCAGTGATCGATACGAACAGCATGCTTTCCTTAACTTGCATCGATCATATCTCGATCATACGAACTCCGATTGACTTGAAATTTGAAAAGTTGGCTTTTATGGCTTTGCTTGTCTTGCCTTGTCAATTGTAGCTCAATCTGGACTCGGGCAAAATTCATCGATATCTATAGTGAACCTGTGATGTATAATCGATACTTGGGATGGTTAATTATTGATTTTCAGTTAATTTCTTGATATCTCGGCTTTGCTAAAAGGTGGTTTGCCCCCCAAAACATGCCTTTTGGTAAAAAGGCGGGTTTTGAATGGCTTCAACTCAAATGCCATGAGTTCATGTTTTATTCACAGTTATATTATCGTCAATCAAGTTTATGGCTGTTCAAAGCCCAATCAGTATCCATTTCCTCCTGTGGAAGTCGAGAATTAAATTCTGTAGCCTCTCCGGGCTCGTGCTGGATCCCATCCTATCACTCTCCTGTGAAGGGGAAACAACGTCGAGTGAGCCGATCCTGCCGCTTTCCGACGAAGCGGGAACACCCCCGCACTCCGGTTCAGCGTCGCTGAACATTAAGCGATGTCATGGCCTAAATCCTAGGTCGATTACAGCCACTCCGGGCTCTTATCGAACCCCGATCCAATCACTCTCCGGTGAATGAGGAACAACGTTAAGTGAGTTGATCCAGTCGCTCTCCGGCGAAGCAATTTACTTCTCGCACTCCGGACCCCGTCTCTCCGGGTAGGGTCATAAAGCGATTAATTTCAAATTGACTTCCAATATTCATCCTTTAACTCTCCGGTCAAAGGTTTATTTTGTGAAATTCAAGTTCATTTATTAAATTCAAATTCCAAATGTCCAATCACAAACAAAGGAAAAACCTAGATGTTGCCTCTCCGGGCAGAGCGGTCTATTACCATCTCAGAGCATGCTTGGGGATCTCTCCGGTTCCCGTACATGTGTAAGCGGAATAGCCATTTTATTTTGAAATCAAATCTAAGGAGTTTAATCGACCAAAGTTCAAATCTGAACTTGGCCCTTGCCATCATGATCAATTGATGACGAGTCGTGATCCTGATCTAGGATTAGTTCTGTTAGATGGAGGCGGTAGTTGCTCAGGTCCTATGGCCGCTGTCCGATCTCCGGTGTATTGCGGCAATCTACCACTTCTGACATGCTCTTCCACCTCATCCTTCAAATGGCGACATTCATCGGTAGTATGCCCTCCCGGCTCATGGAATAGGCAGTACTTACCACTTCTACGCTCCCGTTCTGTGGGATCTCTCCTGGGTGGTTTTCGATAAGGGAGCTGCCCCCGAGTCTCCGTGTAAATCCATTCAAGGTTTGCCATCAAGTCCGTGTATTGTCTGAACCTGGGTTCTCGGAATTTCTTCCGTTTGTCAGGACCATCGTATCTGTCGTCTTGCTTTCGCTTCCCTTTGTCTGCTCCAGATTGTTCTTTGGAGGTTCCTTCACCTTGCACAGCGTTTGTTTCTCGCCTCTCGGCGCGTGAATCTTCTAGTCGAATGAATCTTTCAGCTTCATGGTAAAATTCTCCAAGGTCTTGTGGCGGGTCTCTTGCCAGCGAATCCTTGAACTCTGTGCCTTCTGCAACCTCTGCTACCGCTGCCATCAAAATCATCGATGGATCCGGCTGATCTACTGAAGCCACATTTGCATTGAACCGCAATAGGAAATCTTTTATGGACTCTCCGGTCCTTTGCTTTATCGATGCTAAGGTCATTACACTTTTGGGTCGCGTCACGTGGACCCTAAACTGCCTCATGAAGCATTCCACTAGCTCGCCCCATGTTCTAATTGATCCATTCTCTAGCTGTCTGAACCAAAGCGTAGCCAAATCTGCTAAATATAGAGGGAAACATCGTGCCATCACTTCCTCGGATGCCCCCAGCACTTCCATATGCTTGATATATCTGGTAATATGCATGGTCGGGTCTGACTTTCCATCATAAGGTTCCAGCATGGGTAGCTTGAATTTCGGAGGACTTCTCGCATTTCTAATATTCGGAGTGAACGGACTCCAACTAACTTCCTCTAAGCCTCCGCTTGGTAATCCTCCCCTCTTAATCCGCCGCACTAGTCCAGCCATTATTTCATCTCCATCTAGGGGTTATCTCCTTAGCATGTTTCCATATTGCCCCCCAGGTCTTGAAGGGTATTCTGGGTAATATTCTTCGTGTGGCTCATTCATGTTGGCGTTGGCTCTTGCCTGTTGAGCTCCATCTATGGGTCTTCCAATGTTAGATCCTGAGGGTCTGCCTCCAGGTCCTTGTTGAGTGCCTTCACGTTCTTCGTTCTGACCTTGGATCTGACCTCCATTGGCCTCTGTGACTCTAACTCCTTGTCCTGTGTTAGCAGCCACTACAGTTGGTCCAAGGTTCTGTGCTCCGGCTGCTCTCATCTGCTCAAAGAAGTTTTGCATCGTTTCCTGTTGGCTCTTCAGCAATCTTTCATGTATTGAATCCATCATAGCCTCCATTTCGTTCCTGGTGATGTAGATCGAAGCTTGACCGGCTTCAGCTCCAGAAGAGGCCTCTTGGCTTCCCTTTTGCTGGCTCCTTTCTCCTCTCTGCCTTCTCGTTGCTTGTCGTGTCATTGCTTCTCGAGTTTGAATTCTTCAAGCTTTTAAATCTGAACTCCAAATCTGGTATAGCGGGTGCTAGTTGTTCTCAGTGAAAGCACCAAAGTGTTTGCGCCAAAAATGGTCACAAACCCCGGATATCGCGAAAGCACCAGTGTATGAATACAGATCAGCAATATTCTAACACAAATCTCAGATCTAGACGAAGTAGAGAACAACAATTGGAAAATAACAAACAGAAACACAAGATTTATAGTGGTTCGGCTATCTCTGGCATACGTCCACTTCGAAGGATAATCTTTTATTGATGTGCTTGCTGGTTACAATGAATTATAGCAATAATTTTCGAGTATAACAATGAAGTTTGAATGCAATCGTGATTTTGTCAGAGTCTGGACGTTGCAGGATCAAAAAAAAGTCCCTTCTCTGTAGGCTCTAGGGTGCTATTTATAGGCGCTCAATGCAAATATCTGGCTCAAACTTCGGGAGACCTCTTCTGGCACATGGGCAGGCTCACGCGATCGATCCCATGAAGTTTCGACTTGATCCATGATCGATACGAACATAATTCGTATCGATCAAGATTTTGTCCAATGGAGTCGAAATCTGGCATGATCATTCTTTAGCTTGTGCGTAGGCTCCTGTGAAAATTTCATAGCATTTGGACCTGTGGTTTGTGAGATATGATCGATGCAAATTCGAGTTTCCGGTGGGCTGTTCTGTTCGAATCGATACATTCGTATCGTTCTGTTCGACTCGATCTCGAGCACGTGTGTGTATGGTGACGTGGCGCGAGATTCTTGGATCGCTCCACCTTTTGTGCCGAACGATCGAGTCTTCCTTGTGCATAGGCCTTGTTCGTATCGATCGATAGTAACTTGTTCGCATGGATCGCTACGGCGTAATTCGTATCGATCACTTAATAGAGCATGATACACTGTTCGCATTGATCGGTCGTGGCTCTGTTCGTATCGATATTTCAAAGGCTCTTCGTATCGATAATAGATTGACTCGATCATGGATTAGTGATCGATACAAACAGCGTGCTTTCCTTAACTTGCATCGATCATATCTCGATCATACGAACTCCGATTGACTTGAAATTTGAAACGTTGGCTTTTATGGCTTTGCTTGTCTTGCCTTGTTATTTGTAGCTCAATCTGGACTCGGATAAAATTCATCGATATCCATAGTGAACCTGTGATGTATAATTGATACTTGGGATGGTTAATCATTGATTTTCAGTTAATTTCTTAATATCTCGGCTTTGCTAAAAGGTGGGATAACAGAAGCCAATGGTGCAAGTTTTATAGCCAAATTATGATGTTTATGAAAATTCTATTTTTCAGCATTACTGTTTAATAATTAATTTCTTTTAAGTTAATTGGTATTAAAATTACAGGGTGTTACATTCTTCCCTTTAAAAGAATTTTGTCCCCAAAATTCCTCAAGGACCGAATAATGTAGCATAATGTACAACCATTCTAAACTATCAAATCAATTATTGTGCAAACAATTTTTTGCCTAATCGTGTACAAGTGCATGGTGTATCATAATACATAAGGTATGTGTGCATAATGATTCTAATTGGCTCCTCCTATATGAATGCTTCTTCATTTTTTATCAATTTCGAAAATATAATGCATGCATCCTAAATATACTGGCAATTCTATATGCGTGCAACTTTTAAAAACCAAAAACTTGTTTTTATATCCAAATTTTCCCACAATTCTACGAATAGAAGTATAGTTCAATCAATTTTTCATCCAGCCCCTACCATCCAAAATCGTAGCACACTGTTACTAACATCCAAATCTAAAAAATTCAATTTCCTAAATTTATTTATTTTTTATGCTGGGAGAAGGGTTTGAAATGGATAATTCCATATTTCCATTCTTTTTCTCTCGTACATTCAACTTCCCACTATACTTTGGAACCTTCACTTATGCCCAGATATCTTCTTCCAACTTTTCCAAGTACAGTTTACATATGTAAATCTTTATTTTTAAAGTTTTAAAACAGGGTTTATTTTAGAATCAAATTTTTGTTCACCTATCGATAAGCTATATAGGAAAAGATTCCATGGTTAAAATAGCTCCCACGTCACTAACCGTTTTTAATTTTACTACCACTTCAGCTGCACAGTAAAATCCATACTAACCAATATGTCAATTCTTCCTTCATGTCAAGTGTGTGGCATTTCCAAAATTTGATTTCTTTCTTTTCTGCCTAAAATTAATTTTTTTTTTAATATCAATCTAAATTTAGACTTTAAAAAAAATTCAAAAAATTTTCAAAACTTTTAACAAAGTTATTTTTTTTTCAAAACCAAGAATTTTGAACAAAAATTATCAAAAGTATACAAATAATTTAGTTTCTTCAAATTAATTTCTGTGTGGCTCATGAAATCGGGGTTTATTTAACAATCTAATGTCCATGGTGGACTTCACTTAATTTTGTGGTAAATTTTAAGTTTCAAAACCTTTTCTTTTATTTATAATAGCAACCAGAAAACAAGTTCAATTATAAATTTCAACTTTTAAGATACAGGGACATTGACTTATGACTACGCAACATCCTTTCTTGAAATTAATTTCCTTAACTTTTTTTCAGGACTTAAAATCTTATTTTATTTTCATCTTATTAGTTAGTTAAATAAACTTTCTTAATTTATTTCTTAACTTCGGGTCTCTACTATTTTCTTTTCCTCTTCATTAGTTAAGTGTCTTTTCTAAAATTTCATTATTTTTATTGTTTTTATAATATAGCGGTCCACATAGAAAACACATAAAAATGAACATTTTCCCTACATCGTACGTGTTTTTACATAATAGCAATAACTAATGCTTACAACCCGAACAAAAAAGAAAACAAATACTGGAAGGAAATACAAATACTACCAATTACTACTAACTAAGGATTAGGAGATTGTCCTCAATGAGAGCAAGGACCACGGCTGCATCCAAGTAATCAAATCATAGAAGTTTTGGAATTAGGCCAGCCCACAGCGAAATATATAGGTGAATAACAAATACCCTATTGGATCTTTATTGAGCCCATAAAGCCTAATTTACTTAGAACATTTCTGAACTTAATTTAAATAAAATCATATATTTAAATTTGTGAATTGTTAGTTGAAATTTATTTGATTTTTTTATTTTATATATAAGCATACATATACATATGTATGTGTGTGTGCATCTGTAACATGGTATTCCATGCAAGGTATAACATGCATATATATAGATGTTGGAATTTACATCGCAACATACACATTAGCTCATCCTATATGTATTGTATGTTGTCCAAATATATGCATATTCTTAAAGTTATTTATTTGGATCTTCATTGAATCGATCGATCGATCAGTTGATTGATCGATCAACCACTAATTTATATCTTTATTTTTGTCCCTTAAATTGATTCATATATATTATGAAAACTATTATTCATATATATTTATTTTAATTTATACATGTATACATGTGAACATATAATCATGTTAATTTAATACACACACACACAAATATATATATACATATATAATTTCATAATATATTAATATATGTATATTTATTTAGTTATTACATGCACGCACGCGCGCACACACACATATGTGTGTGTGTAATAACCAAACAATTATACATATATTTATATATTATGTAATTATATATATATATATGTATGTGTGTATATTAAAGTAACATGATTATATGTGCACATGTATAAATTAAAATAAATATATATATTTTTTGATAAACAAGAATGATAATTTATAGCGTATGAAATTTTTTAATAATTTTCCATGTTAAATAATATTTTTAATAATTAATTACTTTTCAACCGAAAAATAAAATAATTTTAAAAAAATAAAAAATGATTAAAAATTTGATAGCTTCTCTGATGATGATTTTATTTTAGAAAATTTAAAACTGAATTTTCAAAACATAATTTATTTTATATGAATTTATTAGTTCATACAATGATTAAATAATAATAATAAATATCTAATAATTTTCAAAATTTTAAATACATTAATACAATTCATAAAAGTCGATTAGTTTACATATTCCACACACACACACACACACATACATATGAATCAAATAATATTAATAATTAAAATAACAATAATTTGACAAAGCATTTCAGATTCTTAATAAAAAATTATTTTTAATCTGATAAGCTTATGCACATAACCGATTAATATTTTGACAACATCATTATTATAGAAATCTTACCTAACTAATAATACAGAAAAATATATACATGTATAAGTGCACATACAATTATACAAAATTATACATCTTATATAAACTAAAAGGTTACCTAAAATTAATGCCCTCAAGTCCACATTGAATGGTGAATTCTCTTCCTCTCGATTTGACGGATTGCTAGTCCTAAAACTACAGACCTTTACTATCATATAGCTATTGATTTGTATTTGATTTGATTTGAGAATTAATGGGGTTAAGAGGGGTTCGGTTCGGCCATTAGAAGGAAGGAGGAGGCGGGTCCAAAAATCACATTATAAGTTAGGGTTAGAGATGCTTTTATAATTGTTGAGTGAGAGAAAAAAGGATCGTATCTTTCCTTTTTCTTTCTTAATTTCCTCCTTCTATTTTAAACTCTAATTGCCTCCACTTTTGGCCGTCCCTATCATATAATTGCAACTAAAAATATCTTCCAAATCTATGGATTAATACCCCATTTAAACCCAAACAAATATGGTAATTAAATCTAATTTAATTTTTTATCAATATCTCATATTCATTGACATATCTATAACTATTATAAATATATACACATCATATTTGTTTCTCAAATCATATTATAATTTCATAATTAATATTTCATAAATATTAATTAAATAAATTAATTTATAAAGACTTTAAACTAATTAAATCATTCGGTCTAAAGAGAATTAATCATTTCGGTTGTGTGTCTCTTGGGTGTAAATTCAGCTAGCAATTAACATCGAACTATTCAAATGTTAACATTCACACGTCACTTAGCAGGTGGTGTGACATTATGGTCAAATCTATCGCTTTCTCAGTTTCAGTAAAATCCAATTTTAGTTTAATAAGTGTTACCCAGTTGCGACATTTATTTCCATCAATTCTCTTCGTCAAAACTATATCACTTTGGACTTATGGAATTTGGTAAAGGTCGAAATTCCAATATCGTCCACATTCAACTCTATTGTCCAAACACAGAGTCTTTGGTTCAATAATAATAATTATTATTAACCTAAATGCTTTGGCCAAAGACTTTGACTTTGAGTTGACTTGAATTGAAGATGATACTAACCCCATATAACTGAGGAGACGAATCCTCTCTTGAATAGGGCTTCACTTCTAATACTTCTACACGACCTAACTATAGTTACTCGATGAACGTCTTGCCATGATTTGGCTAGAATCAAAGTGAAGCTTTAATATTGAAGATCCACAGTATTCTCAAGTCGAGAGAACTGTGTAAATTAGTCACATCGATATTTTCTATTTGACCTTAGCTATATTAACCAACAGAAAACTATCGAGTGAGTCATTTTATAGTTATCCAATAACTATCAGTACATAACCTCTAGGTGCCCCAGCAGCCATGAGTAATACACTGCCCAACATTTGAAGAGCTTTACGTATCGTAGTCTCAATGGATTCATCGATATCCAGTCTCGATGCATCTTGACTATGAACATTTAAAATGGTATATTTAATTTTATTGTAATAAATTACTAATGGTTACAACACTTTGTAACTACTATCATAAAACATACTATGTATGAATTTTCTATTACATATACTTTTAATTAAATTAATTAATTAATATAATCATAATATATAAAGTATATAATAGAAAGAAACATCTTTGTTTCAAACAAGATTGGTCAACGAGTTATATATATGTAACAAATTACATAATTGCCCCTTAGGCATACCCCTAACTCTAACAATCTCCCACTTGCACTTGGGATCAATTATGGAATCTTATTTCAACTTCTCCAATTGGTTTTCTCAAAACTAATTGGGCGGTCCCTCTGTGAACGGGTATGCTATTATGTTTCAATTATCTACTATGTCAATCAGCTTTCTCCGATGGTGATAAATTGTTTTATCAAGTGGAACAATTCGGAGTATGTCTCTTGACTTCTAGTGAGCTCCAGGTTCTGTTACGAACTATATCGTGACATAGTTATCATATAATAATGTTTTGAGATTCTCAACATTTGGAATTGACTCAGTTATAAATTTGGCACTTATATTTTTATAAACATTGCTTTTATTATCACGCTATTCAAGGCTATGTATTTAGCCTTTTTCATTGAATTGGCCACGGTCATCCGTTTCGAACATTTCTAACTTAAAGATTCTTAACTTGAATTTATTATTAACATATTATACTCAATATCACTTATGAAGTTTGAATCCAAACACACCTTTATAAGGAGTTTTTATTTCTGTAAACATCTCTCTAGTATTCATAAATACACAAGAACACTTCAAACAACCATTTAGTGATATCGATTTGGATTTGATATTTGTTTCATGAATCAAATAAATAAACAAATCACGATATCATAGATAACATAACATGTATGATAATTCCTATTGCAATGCATAAGAAACTTATTTCACATGTTTCATATTAAACAATTTAATAAGATGTCTTTGCATATCGATTTGGGACATTCGCAGTATCTTTTATACTCACTATAAAAGACATCATTTACAACCCAAAGTTGAGTATTAAAACAATTAAGGTTGATTTTAACACAAGTACATCGTTAAAATCAACAACGTGTTGTTTACTTATAGTTTAGAAATATCAATGTACCTTTTAACGTTCTTTCTTATGAACACATGCTTCGTCTTCATTTTGATTGATAATCAAACTATTTGATATTTCTTTCAAAATATTTTTTCAATTTGATGCTTATAAAATGATACTTTCTGTCATTTCTTAGATCATATGCAAAGACTCACAAACTCAATATCACGCCCACTGACTTTGAGACATTTTTTGTTACGATGTGTAAACAGTTTACTCTAAATCATTATTCAGAATTTTTGGTTTCAATAAATATGTACCAAACAAAAAGTCATACTAAGTGGTAATTTTGTGATTAAATCTAAATTAACTTGAGCATATTGAATACTGAATCTATTATGCTAATTTAAACAATTGAAATTTGCGATATTATTCTTATCAACATTGCTCATTTAATTCCAACTACATTAGTCTTGCTCATAAGACACAATCGCGGCCGATGGATCACATCCCTTCGCTAGCAAAATCATATTTTGATAGCGTACTTAGAATTCTTTCGGATTTGCACATCATACTGTATCATAGAGTTAACACTCTTAATGGTTTAATTAAACAACTGAGGATTATATATTTTCAACATTGATAAGAAACTCATAGTTTCTCTTCAATGTGTGAGAATAGTTATTAGACACTTTAATGCGATGTGTTTATTTAGCTTAGTCAATTTCATTTCATCTCATCTAATCAATTATATCTATGAATCGTATCCAATTCCATTTTACTACCAATAATTCCTTAAAGAAATTCCTTCAAAATGAATTTGGTATTTCTTGAAACAATAATTGTTTCTCAATGAACAAAACATGTATTCATAAACATTTTATGAATTTCTTTATTTATAAATTGATTTGGTTTTAGTTTATAAAACTTATGTTCAGAACATAAATATGTCATCCAATGACAAACTTTCCCAAAATCCTTTTGGGGAGATTCATACAAGATCCCTCACGAACAATTATTACGTGCAATCTTTCAACTCGCACAACCTACCAACTCCTTGGCTTAGGATATGTTGGAGTTTCTTATAAAGCCTTATCTTATGTGATTTTGTAAACTGTTATTTAGATGAAATAATATTAACCTTGTGTACTACTCTTAACAACATGACCTTATACAAAGAAACTAACTCAACTTCACTCACAGTTAATCATACATTGGCCAACAAAGTTCGATTACTCCTTATTAAGGCATTATTATGTATTACATGGAGCAGTGACTTTTGAGATTGAATATTTATTCGTTTTTAGGTACGTTCGGAACTTTCTCCAATATACTCACTCATTCGATCAAATCGAATCATTTCCATCGCATGTTATTTTATTTACTTCTGTTATACTCTATGAATTTACCATAGACATACTACATGTGTATCAAATACACATGTCCATTTCGGTGATAACTCATCGGTGAATGTGACGAAGTACATAGAACCATTTTGGTATTAGTAGACTTACGATTGAATACATTTATATGTATCAATCCAAAGAGTTCATCAACTCTTATGATGCTCCTACTGAATGGCACGTAGCCTTTAATTGTTTGAGATATAATTAACCAGTATCATATGATTCATAATCATATAATAAAATTATTTATCAAAACTACGAATTAGTCTATAATTCCAAAATAACTATAAATAATATTAGTATACTTCTGTATTTTCCATTGCTTCACTTTTGGTATGAAAACAAATACCACTTTACAGTTTTATTTCATAATGAATATTCATATTGAAATATAGCTATGGCTACTTTTCAGTCGATACCGAAAAATAGTCATTATTTCATATATAATGTTCGGTACGTTTTATGAAAACATTTTTGTAATTTGATGCGATCAATAAGTGCTATATGGAATGCTCCCACCATTTTTGCTATTACTATAATAGCTTACTAAATCTGGAGGTCCATCATTCATTTAATATAAATGTATTTATTTCATATACTGCAACTAGTTTACCGTGGAGAGTTCATTAATCAAATATCTTGAACTTAAAAAATAAATCTCTTAGAAAACAATTTTCTATCTGTAAATACATTTTGGAAAAAAAATCATATTTCTTATTCCAATATTAAGTATCAATTATTATTACAATTCTCGTTTTTGATGTTTCTTTATGAAGTAGAAGTGACCATTCACTCCATTCATCCCAACTTTATCTTAAATCACATCCACTCTTGAACATTCATTATTCTTTTAAAATGGTCAAACCATTCAAAAGAAAACTCTTACAACACTATCATAATGAACTCTTTACAAAAGCGCATTCGATTATCCTTAACTTTTAAGGATATCAAATATGTTGTACATTTAACACATTATGATCCTTTTGTTCGCAATAAGGTTTATTTGGTTTTTCGGATGAATTAATTTCATTGAAATATGGTACATTACAAACTTTGACCGTTCACCATTTAACATTTATATGCGATTGTATATAGATCAAATATCCATAGTCTTATATTGCTTTTAGAGTTCAAAACTCATCGAATGTAATATACGGTCTCGACCAAATAATCACGTAAGTGACCAAACTACGAATGTATTTAGTAGTTGTAAAATCCGGCACTTGCATGGGTGTTGAAATGTTAACTTGCAATAAGCTTTTACTGGTAAGTATATTTTATATTTTTATTTGTCAATCTTCAGTTCAATTCATTTGCATATATTAATTGATAAATGTTTTATCAATTATATTAAATGCATAAATTTATCATTATAGATAATTAAAACATTATTTAGCATATGTTCTTACAATATTAGAAAGGTTAAATGTTACCATTTCATTTTTCTAATAAGGCTCCTACTAGTCTTTTATGTTTCTCTAAATCTTAAGATGAAACATAGAAGTCTTTCGACTTCACTAGTGGGTGTTAGGACTCGTCTGCCTTAGTATTATGACCTTGAGTTTGCTCAATAAATCAAAGCTCCACAAATGATGGATAACTCCTTATCGGTTGTGTCATATACAACTCCTAACCCATGTTTCCTTGTCCTAATCTCCTTTCGACCTTGAGTTTGCTCAACAAATCGAAAGAGATTATTCACTCATACCTACCATATGACAACGGCCTAAGTATAGTATATGTACCTTGAGTTTGCTCAACAAATACATATAGTTATATTACTTTGTCTATTCAATATATTAATAATACTACACATAACATCCCTAGCTTAAGTTTGCACAACAACTAAAGGGGTATGCAAGTAATTTATTAATATATATATATATAGTAGAGGAAAACATTATATTGAGTGACATTGACTTATGGAGTAATGTATTTCCTATTAAATATCCTCATGATTCAAGTGTCCGACACATCAGAAATCATAGTATACATACATTTACCTATGTATTTATCCCTTAAGTCTATTTGAGTTTCTTTAATGTTCCATCTTTAGTTTATACATTCATATCATATAAGTTTTATTATTATATAGCTTTTATATTCCGTGTTACTTATATAATAGTCTTATGTATAATATTATATTAATTAAATCTTATTTAACTAATTTTAATTAATTAACTCTTTAAATAATTTTATATTAGTATTCCAATACAACTTTTATGTTGGACATATCTACTATATCCTTTATAGTGTATAATATAACCTTTATAGTATAACACGTATATCTCATATATGTGTATTTATATTTCATTAATTAACCTTTAATTAAGTTGTTCAGTACAACCCTTAATTAAATTTACTAATTAATTAACTCTAATTAATTTATTTAATTAAATAATTTTAATTAAGTTATATTAATTTCAAAATTTATCTTATTTATACATACATGTATACTTATGTTATCTTAAACATTTTAACATAACATAAATAATACTTGAATATAAGTATTAATTAATTAAATCATTTAATTAATTTATTTTATTAATCTTATTAATAAATTTTAATTTTTGAAATTAATATTTAAATAGTTTCAAACATTTTGAACTTTTCATCACCTTTTCAAACATTTATGTTATATTATAACCTTTTATGATAAACATGTTTCTGTTTTAAATTTAACTTTTAAATTTAAAATATTGTCTTAATTTTCCGAACTATTTTGAAATTAGCCCGAGGCCCAATTCAAATTGGTCCTTTTCTGTTAGGGGCAACCTTTGGGCTCACTTCACCTATTAGGCTAGGGTGGTAACCAGGTAGGGTAGGGTACTTGATTATCCGATTCCAATCCTAGATATTACCTTTCTAGACACCGTACTAAGCAAGTGTTGACGCCAAAAATGGGCATCAACACCCGATAGAATCTCGTAGAGGTTAAACAATGATTGAAATTAAAACCTAGCTGAAAAAGTAAATGAACACATAGATTTTTATAGTGGTTCGGCAATCTCGGCCTATATTTACTTCATATTTTTATTGATCTTGCGCTTGATTATGATTACTAGAATGTTTGGATCAGCTAGGATCCATTAATACAAGGATGAAGAAATAAGAATGGCAGAGCCTAGGCAGTAGAAAGAAGGATCCTCTTTATGGAGAATGGTAGTTGTATTTATAGGGGAAGATGTCCATGGATCGGGCTGAAAATTCGCCAGAAGAATCTCAAGATCCGTAAGGGACCACCAGAACGATCGGTGGACATTACTTGTTGTTTTGGAACGATCGGTATAAATTATACCAATCGTTATTTTTGCCTCCGATTCCTATGTGATCATTTGTGCGGGGTTCCACATGCCTCTAGACCTTACTCCTAAAATATAGTGTCATCCTAAGTTGTAGTTTGTGAGATATTCGTCGATCTCTATTGTATTTGGATTACTTGCTGAGATACACCGATCGGTATAGAACGATCGACAATTTCATGAACTTGAGAGTTTTGACCTGTGATCATTTTTGAGGGCTCCACTCTTCGATATGTTGATTCTTTAAAAGTTTCAAGAACATTGGCTTTGTAGATTTTTAGATAATGATCGATCTTCATCGATTTATGTTGTTTTATGGATCGTTCTAGATCTATCCATATAAATCCTTCATTTGTCCATACCTCGAGCATGCGAACTCCGATTGACTTGAAATTTGAAATGTAGCCTCATGGGGCCTTTCTTGTCGCTTAATATTGATTGCACCTTGATCGGGACCCGGTCTGAATCTGCTCGACCATCGTCTATAGTCTTATACATCATTGATTCTCAAGGTTAGTAACCACCTATTTTAGCCAAATCTATGGTATCCCGGCCTTGCCAAAAGGCGACATAACATTTTGCCCCCAAAGTATGTCTTGTTTGAACATGATGTGCTTTGAATCGCCACAAGCTTCAATCGTCGAAAATGATTCCATTTAGTTTATTGAATGGTCGCTATCCTTCCGTTGAGTCGCCTTTACTGATAGTTGCATTTCTTTCTGTTCGTCATGATTATTGGTCGATTTCCAACAGTATAAATTCAGGATTTTATTCTATCAGTTGCTATTATTGTCCGGTTTTATGAGGCTAGTAAGCTTTGGCTATCTGATCCAGTCTTTTCTCTAATAACTCCATGTGAAAATTCGATTTCTATCGATTTCAAGAAATTGAACTTTTAGAATACACATGTGCATGTTTTGGCACACGTTCTTATCATTGGCTCTCGGATGCGCTTGTACGCTCTCGAGTCATCACCAATTCCTTATAGTTTAATTGCAATTGGATTGCAATTCCTTGTTTACATATATATATATATATATATATGTATGTATGTACGTATGTATGTATGAATGTATGTATATATGTATGTATTAATGAAATAATGGTCGTAATAAGTCACTCGATGATATGGGACTTCAAGTTCTACAAGGATGATGACCTTAGAGCTGTAAGCAAGGACGAATGGAGTATGGTAAGTCGTGGACTTATGGGTGGTTTTGTAAGCCCATAATGCTGTTGGGAGTTCATCCACCCACTTGCCTCTAGCCTTTTTCAAATGTTTCTTTAGAATGGACTTTATGATTTTGTTAACAGCTTCGACTTGTTCATTAGCTTGAGAGTTGACAATTGCCGTGAATCTTTTCTCAATATGGTGTCGATGGCAGAAGTCTTTGAATTTAGCACTGTCGAATTGGGTTCCATTATCAGTTACAATGGTTCATGGAAGGCTAAAATGATAGATGATGCTCCGGACAATGAAGTTGATTACTTTTTTCGTCGTGATCATGGCTAAAGGTTCAGCTTCTACCCATTTGGTGAAGTAATCTACCGCTACAATGGCGTACTTCGCTCCGTCTTTAGAGATCGGTAAGGAATCGATAATATCAATGCCCCAAGTGGAAAACGGCCATGTACTGACCATTTGTGTAACTTCCATCGACGGAGCTCTCGGAATTTTTTGCAAACGTCTAACACTCGTCGCATTGTCTAGCGTGATCAACTACATCATGATTGACAGTTGGCGAGTAATACCCTTAGCGGAGTATTTTCTTTATCAGGGTTTGCCCTTTGGTGTGATCGTCACATTCTCCTTCATGGACTTCTCTCGAAACTCCTTTTATTTCTTCATAGGCGATACACCGAAGCAGAGGAATGGAGAAGCCTTTTCTATACATGACTCCTTCTTTGATGATTAGCATGAAACTTTGTGGAGGATCTATTGCTTTTCATTCCTCCATCCAGGAAGGATCTCTCATTGCAGATAACCTTAAGGATGAGTCATCTACAACTCCCTTTTCGGCTCCGTCTCCAGAACCCAATTAATCTCCATCTGGTCGATGCTCGAAGCATTTAGTACTTTAATTGAGACAAAGTCTATTTACTTTGCATTCCCGAAACTGGCCCGCTTCGTCAGTGAGTCACGTTTCTCATTTTTTATTTCTAGGGATGTGTGTAATGGTTTAATACTTGAAGTCGGCCAGTATCTCTTGGACCCTGCTGAGATAAGGAGCAAGTCACTACCCCTAGCCTGATAATCTCTCCTGGCTTCTCATACTACTAATTGGGAATCATAAAAGATTTGTAAAGTTTTCACTCCCAGTTCTTTGGCAAGTTTGAGCCCGACGATTAAGGCTTCATACTCAGCTTCGTCATTTGTTGCAGGGGAGTCGATTTTAAGGGCATAGTAGATCGATCGTTCCTCAGGAGTCACTATCATGACTCTAGTGCCAGAACATCGATCGTTGGATGCTTCATCCATGCACATTTTCCATCGATTGGTTGGTTCTCCACTGCTCCCCAAAGAGTCGTCTAGTGTAGTGAATTTAGCTATAAAGTCTGCTAATGCTTGTCCCTGGATAGCTCTCCAATGGAGATAGGTAATGTCAAATTGGCTCAACTCGATGTTCCACTTGAGCAACCTTCCAGACATCTTAAGTTGCTGTAGGACCCATCGTAATGGCTGGTCGGTGTAGACGTTGATCTGGTGAGCCCGGAAGTAAAGGCGAAGCTTTTATGACACAATGAACAGGCAGTACGCGAGCTTTTCCAACTTCGAGTAGTTTCTCCCAGCACCTGTTAATCGCTTGCTAACATAATATATTGGCCTCTGGATCCGATTCTCTTCACGTAATAGTGCAGAATTTATGGCGTGTACCAACACCGCTAAATAGATGTATGAGTCTTCACGATCCAGTGGCTTGGATAGGATGGGAGGTCTCTCTAAGTGATCTATTAGAGCTTGAAATGCATCAACGCAGTCCTGCATCCATTCAAAGTTTCTCTTCCCTCTCCTGATTAGGTCGAAGAAGAGAATTCACTTGTCGATGGCCCTGGAGATGAATCGAATTAGGACAATGATCTTCCCATTTAGGCTCTGTACCTGCTTTATTGTCTTTGGTACCTAGATGTCTTTGATTGCTTGAATCTTCCTAGGATTGGCTTTAATTCCATGAGAGTTGAGCATGAAACCTAAGAACTTCCCGGACGCAATGCCGAAAGAACATTTCAAGGGATTAAGTGTCATTGCACATCTTCGGAGAATACTGAATACCTCTATCAAGTCATCGATGTGGTTGTTTGGTTTCCATGACTTCACGACCATATTATCAACATATACTTCCATTAATTGCTCAATTTGGCCTTTGAACATTCGGTTGATCGGCATCTGATAAGTTGTACTAGCATTCTTAAGTTCAAATGGCATCATAAAATAGCAATATAGCCTTAGATCGGTAATGAAGCTGGTATGCTTCTGATGGGGGACATGCATCGAGATCTGCTTGTATCAGGAGTACGCATCCATAAATTAAAGTAGTTCATATCTAGTAGTTGAGTCTACCGACTGGTCGATCCTCGAAAGTGTAAAGTTGTCTTTCGGGCATGCTTTGTTCAGGTAAGAGTAGTCAACGCATGTTCACTACTTTCCATTAGCTTTTCTCACAAGAACTGGATTGAATACCCATGTCGGGTAGAGGGTGTCGTGGGTAAACCTATTGTTTTTTAGTTTATCCTCTTCCACTTTAAGTGTAGCAGATCTTTCCAGATCCATGTCGCGTTGCTTTCGTCGTATCGCTTTTGTTTCACCAGAACATGCCTCGGGTCGATATTCAATGCATGGCTCATGGATCCATGTGCGTATCGCTCTTTCCATGTGTGTTACTTCCACTTTAAGCACAGCTGGCTCTTGATTTGAGTTTGAATCTGCTTATATATTCGAGTAATACGCTTTCCATTCAATGTACTCATGATCTGTTACTCGTCATTCAGGTTGGAGTGATGGTCAGTTGCCAATGAGCTTGGGCATCAATTCGATGATTCTATCCCTAGGCATCCTTCGATCGTAGCCTCGAGTCATTGTAAACACCAGGTATAAGTCACGGTATTGAGCTGTCGCGGTTAGCTCTTGGATGACCACACTTCTACTCCCAGTCTTAGGTCGATAGATGTTCTGCATGGATGGTCAAGTCTCGTCCTTGTTGTGTTTACTTTCCTACCTAAACTCCGAAGACTGAGAGTTGAATGATGAAGGGCCGAGTTGCATTCATCTTAATTCTCCCTTGTGCCCCCACAAGTTTGGGGCATGTGTTAATAAGTAGGAAGGTAAGTTATGTCCACTTTAGCTTTATACTCTTTCCCGTTGAATCATGGGATCGATTTATTTGATGGAAGGATGAGTTGCACCTATTCTTGATTGTATTTTGGTTTTTCTTCTCCAGGTTAAGACCTCGATGCTTTGTTGAATTTCGAGTATAAGTTAAGTATTGGACAGTCAATCACATCCAATTTTGGTGCAAATGTCTCCATACTTTAGGCGGGACCAAAGAATAGATGGTCAAGTCACATCTAATTAGTGATTGATGCTCTCCCTGTTAGACCAAGGGCAAGGATCAGTGTGCGGATGGTCGAGTCACGTCCGTTTTGTATCGCTCTTTTAGTCGGATCATGGTAAGAGTCAATGAATGAACGATCGTGTGGCATTCATTCAAAACTAGACAGTCAATCATCCACATTTTGATTCACATTATCCCGTCAGATCTAGGGAAAGAGTTGGCTCAGGAGTGGTCAAGTCATGCTCATCTGGTTTCGTACTCCTCCTAACGGATCAAAGGAAGGTGATGGAGAATGAATGGTCAAGTCGCACTCATTTATGGTTTATTCTCCTACCCATGATCTGGTGATCGAATTTATTTGATGGACGTTCGCGTCACATCCATTTGTGGTTAGTGCAGATCGATATTGACCCTCAATCTGATGGTATGATATAGTAAGTCACCCGTAACTTCAGATGTCATTCTGATTGGTTTTGTGTCAAGGCCTCCCTGCAGTCGTTGCCTTGAGTCGTAAAGAACACCAAGCAAGAGCTATAGTGAGTTGTCGTATTCAACTTTCAGAAATTTATACTCCTACCCCCAGTCTTTGGTTACCAGAGTTAGTTCATGGATGGTCGATTTCCATCCATAGTGAGTTTATACTCCTATTGACGAGTTCAAGTCAGAGTTTATGGAATAGTGAGTGGTCGAACTGCACTCATCTATTTATTTATGCTCATATCTGCACTCTGGGAATAAGAGTTTGTTGGCGGGTGGTCGAATCGCACCCAACTTGTGTTTATACTCCTGTCCACACTCTAGGGACTTAGAGTTATTCTGAAAAATGGTCGAACCACATTTTCCTTTGTCATTTCTTTTGCCCCCAAGTGAGGAGTGGCAGTCAAAGAGTGGTCGGTCATATCACGTTCACTTTTACTTGGACTTCACGTCAAATCGTGGGAAGGAGCCGATTTGTGGATGGTTGGGTCGTATCTGATTTAAACTTGGGCTCTCAAACTGCCCTTGCATTCGAGGAATTAGTCGACGCATGGATGGTCGTTCCGCATCCACTTTCATTTAGATCTTGCTTCTACTAAACCTTGGGAGTAAGATAAGTGTTTTGGTGAACTCCATGCTCGAGCAAGGGAATGGATGGTCGGACCGTATCCACTTTGAGTTGTGTCTTTGCCCTTAAGCCAGTGGGAAAAGTTGGAAAGCGGACGGTCAAATCGCGTCCACTTTCTTATGGTATTTATACTCCTAATCATGCTTTAAAGACTGGAGTTGGTTGTTGGACGGTCGAACCACGTCCATCTTTTTGTGTTTATACTCCAGTTCGCACTCTATGACAGAGTTTATCGAATGACGGTCGGACTACGTCCATTTTTTGTGTTTTTATTCCAGTCCGCACTCTAGGAACTAGAGTTGATCACTGGATGGTTGGACCGCGTCCATTTTTGTGTGTTTATACTCTATTCTGCACTCTAGGAACAAGAGTTGATCGACGGATGGTCGGACTGGGAACTAGAGTTAATCGATAGACGGTCGGACCGCGCCCATCTTTTTGTGTTTATACTCCATTCTGCACTTTGGGAACTAGAGTTATATGATAGGTGGTCAGTCGCATCCATTTTTGATTTTTTTCTTCACCTGTCAAGTCGAGGTAAGAGTTGTCGAAAGAACTATTGAATCACATTCATTCATGGAATGGAATTCTGCCCCCAGCATCGAGGATAGAACTTGGAAAGTGAGATGGTCGATTCATGTCCACTTGGCAATTGTAGCCCCTATTGTCAAGTCAAGGAAGGTAGTAGGTAATGGATGATCGGATCACATCCATGCTTGGGTTGGACGGTCAGGTCTCTTCCAATTTACTTCATACTCTTCTGGCAAGTCAAGGTAGAGAGTTATTGGGTGGACAGTTAAGTCGCATCCACCTCAAGCTGCAGTCGTGTCCTCATGTCGAGGGTGGTGATTGATGAATAGACAATCGGTCGTGCCTACTTTTAGTCGAGCCCCCAAACTGCCTCTTGTGACCAGGGTAGGAGTTAATGTGTGGATGGTTAATCGTGCCCATTTTGTACTAGATTCTGACCTTGTCGGCTCTGAGTAAGGCATAGATGTTCTGTCAGAATTGAATCACAGAGTAGGAAGTGGATAGTCAAGTCACACTCACTTTCCATTTTGAGTCATTTCCCCTAATTCAGGGGCATATGGTAACTGATGGGTGGTTAAATCATGCTCATCTCAATGAAACTCGAAAGGTCCAATCATGGTCCGCAGAGATTGGTTGGCGCCCAACTCTAAGTACTTGGTCACCTTATGGATAAGTGAAGCAGCATCGTATGCTCGCTATTCCACTTTGCCAAAGCTCTAAAAGTCGATCGTAGGTGGTCCAATTGATAATAAAAGTTCTTTATGGATAGGGGTCGGATGTTCCATGCTCGCTTTTCCGTATGGCTCGCACATATTGTTTAAAATTTCCTTTCTAGATTAGGTTTCTGATCACATCTCGGAGGTGTCTGCAATCACTGGTGTTATGACCGTGCGTATCTTGAAAAATACGACATTTCCCGAATTTCTTCTAGGTTTCCGTGGACTCTCTCGAGGCTGGTTTCCAGTACTTCTTCGAGTCGTAAGTCTCTAAGTAAATATTTTTTGATTAAATTGTTCAAAAGGAGTATATGAATTGACTTTTGAGATTCTGAGTCATCTCCTAGAATCTGAGTCCTCATCTAAGTCCTTAATACTGCCCTTGCTTTGAATTCCTTCAACCAACGGGGCTGCATTTTTCTTTCTCCTAGTCTGCTCTACCTCCTCCGTGCTTAGGTTCTGATTCACTTTGTAGCAGAAATGATCCGATGTCGTAGTAGGCTCTCCAGCTTACCAGTCCCCGAAGTCTGTCTTGGGTCGATTCACATGCATTCTGAATTGCTCAATAAACTTCCTAGCCAAATGATTGAATAAGGAGATGGATTTGGGCGATAATCGCATAAACCACATGATCGCTACACCTTCGAGAAATATAGGAAAGCGTCTGCATTCGATGGCATCTATTGCTCTGGATGAATTCATATTCTACTCGAATTTCATGAGATGTAGTCGAGGGTCGGTTTTCCCTGAGTAAGCCGATACGATTAGCACATTGAATCTCCTCGGATATTCTACACACTAAACGGCTTCAATGAATAAGTTTCGACCGGGAGGAGATGCTTCAATCATCATTAATCCGGTCCATTTTCAAGATATAGCTGCTTGTGAATGATGTATGCATGATTGTCGTACATTTGAATAGTTGAATCAGTTAGGATGGGGTCACTGACCAGTGATGATCCCCAAACTTTCACCCAAATGGGGTGTGATCCATATAAGGTAGTAATGAAGGTCTCATGAGGTTGCACACCAAGTTTCAAGTAATTTGGAGACCATATGCCCGAGATATGAGCAAAGCAAGATAGAGCGGTATTGATGGATTGGTGGTAATTTACTTGGAGTCAGACCAGATAAAATCTGTTGTTTGCTTGGAGTCGCTGAATTCGAAATGCAGGGTCGGTAAAGGATGGTGCTTAGAGTCATATATTGCGTTTGCTTGGGGAAAATCTTGGTTTTACCCGAGTTTGGATTTGGGCCAAAGTTTCTTGGGTTTTCTTTGAGTCGGATGGATGATTACTTCGGGTCAACCCTGAAGTGAGCTTTTTGACAACCATAGCCGTCAATTCAGGTGTTTGGAAGCTAATCAATCGTGGGCAGTCGCAATCCACCCTGGAAGTTTGATCTAGTAATCGATCGTAGTTTTGTCATATCAACTTGGTTCTTCTGCCTTTGGGAGTTCCGTTTGAGTAGCAGCTCCTCGTCCATTTCTTGGCTACAATTCGAAAGCTGACACTTGATCCCCTATGCCTCAGTTAGTCACAGGATACAAGGGAAGTGGATAGAAAGCACCATCTTTAAATTGAGTTCCGAATGCAGAATGCGGGGGGACTGCGCTACGGTATGGGTTCAAGTACCCGAAAAAGTTTTTTTTGAAAAACGATCGGTTGAAACAACAATTGGTTGAAAATGATCGGTTGGAATGCTAACGCGGTGGAATGATCAGATGTAGTAACGATCGGTTAGAATACCAAGGCAGTTAGAACGATCACTAGAAACAGCAACCTGGAACGATCATTGGTAGCAATCGGTGGAAGCGATGTTGGAACGATCGGTGGAGGTGATTTTGGAACGATCGGTGGCTGCGATCGGTGGAAGCGATGTTGGAACGATCAATGGTAACGATCGTGTGGGAACGATTGGTGCAAGAACGATCGGTTGGGAATGATCAGTGCAAACGATTAGTAGTGAATAAAAAGATCGGCTAGGAAAACGATCGGTGGAACTATCTGCTGCAAATGATTGGATCGAAACGGTCATGGAGAAACGATCTTATGAAATGATCGTATAGAAAATCCAGGTAAGAGTGTAATAACGATCGGTGTAAATCTGTACAGTGTGAAAACTATTAGCTTATGTATCTGTAGGGAACAATCATATAAAAACGATCGGTGTAAATCCTTGAGACTTGGATCATACCCGATCCAATTATGACCTTCAACTTTTCTGTTTTCTTCTTCTTCGGAATGGATCGGTCATAAGGTTTTATGGAGTGAATGATGGAATGATCATATGTGTGGAGCATAGCCAATGTTCGATCATTCATAGATGCTTTAAAACTTGAAAATGTATGCATATTGATCAAACACATGATCGATCGAACACTAGCATCATCATTTCCTTCTTCAGCAAGGGAAGTAGACTTGGCTCTTCTGGCCATGGCTAATAGTTTCCTTCTAGATCTCTTTCAAACATGAGTAGAATATGAAACTTATAAGTTGAAAGCTGGATCTATCTCGCAAACATGAAAATCCACCAGCAAAAGATGAGATCCAATCAAGCTAAGAATACATTTCTCAGTGAAAGCACCAAAATGTTGAAGCCAAAAATAGGCATCAACACCCAATAAAATCTCGTAAAGGACCATACCCTAATGGTAGTAAACCACATAGCCTTGAAACATATCCCCTGATTTTAGCCATTCCCGGGTGTGAGGCTTAAGATTACAATTGCCTTTTTTATAGCAAACCATCTTGGGATGCTAACACTTCCCTCTAGGCATAAATGTAATGCCCGCATTCATCTATACAAGTTCATTATGGGTCTGAATGAAACCGAAGGCACTACCTCTACTACATTCATTTTGGAATCACCCTCAGGATTAGTAGCAAGTAGCCTTTGCACTTCAAAAGCTCCGTCTTCAATCATCTTCAAGATGTCTTTAGTTTGAAATGCTTGAGTTGGATCAAAGTGGTTTTAGGATAATTTACTTATCTGATCCCGGTCTCTTCAAAACAACATTCGATAGTTCTAGTAAACTCAACCTCGGTACTTTTGGAAATAATCAGACAATGCATAGGAGCAAGGATCACCCCTAGCAATTTAAATGGACGGATCTTCCTATCATTTGTCCTAGGACAACAAAGCGAGATTTGTACTCATAGTACAGCATCATCGAAGATGACTGTGCCATATAACTCACGTGTTTCTCCTAAATATTTCTAGAGTTATATTTTGGTCCAGATTTGATAGTCGGTTATTTAACTATTAGAAAAACAAACAAGCAACAATTCAAAGATTTAATTACTTATAACAACCACTAAGCCTCAAAACAAATCTTTCATTTATTTAAATCTCTTTCCAAAATATTTTCAAAATATTCATAAACTTATTTCTCTAGCATATGTATATTCACCAAATATTGTGAAAGGTTTGTTATTTCAAAATCAAATAAAAAAGAATCAAAACAAGTGTTATTTAAAATAGAGATAAGGATAACCCCAAACACTCTTCCTTTGGGGTTAAGTATGGAATGAATGTTCCATACCACCATAATTAAGAAGGTCGGTTAAGGGAAATATAAATCTCAATTTCTTTTATAAATCTCTTCCATAAATCCTTTTAATAATCTCTTTGGTTTAAACTCCAAATCCATTTGTAAAACACTTTATAAATCCCCAAGTTTATTTATAAAACTCTTTTATAAATATCCAAAATCATTTATAAAACTTCATTTATAAACTTTCTTTATCCAAAACAAAGCTTCCTTAACAAGCTTTAATCAATAAAGTTCCTTTGATAAACAGCCAATTACCTAATCCACTTTTAAATAAACAAGTTATTATTTAAACATTCTTCATTAAATTACCTTTAAATCACGTTAATATAATAATGATTTTTAAACAGTCAGTTAGAGAAGTATTAAATTATTTCAAAACATCTTTAATAAAATAATTGCTTAATTATCCTTTAAATATCATATTTAAAATGATAATAAACATTAAACATAATAAATAAGTAAATAGCTTTACTTTAAAATATTTAGAAAAATATATTTAAAATGATTGATTTCACAAAGTCAGAAAAAGGCTTAGTGACCACAATAGTTCTCATTTAATTCAGTTTAACTTTCCAGTTATAATATGGGTATTTACCTAACAAGCAAATATGTAAAGGGATCAACAAACAATAGTCAATTAACATATAGGTAAATGTCCAAGTTATTACAATAACAGATGGGGATTTGTTCTGCTAAACACATGTCCAAGTTAACATAATAGTAGAATGAGTTTTTATTATGCCTAATAGATGTCAACATAATCTATTTGGTGAATTATAGCAGAACGGTGATTTATTCAGCTAAATAGGTGTCGGTATTCTTTAATTAGCAAAACAGTGATTTACTCTACTAAATAGATGTCATTGGGTTTCATATTCAATTGGGGTTTCTTAAGGGTAGTCGACAAAGAAATCCCTTGGATTTAAAATATTCTTTAAAAGAGAAACAAAAACCGGACTTTAGAAATAAGTGGTTTAAAACTCTAGGACTTTTATTTAATAATGGAATAACATTTAGACTCTTTATTTAATAATAATTAAATATTTAATTAATAATTAAATAATAATTAACTATTAAATAAATAATTAAATAATAATTATCCTTTAAATAAATATTTAAAATAATAGTTAATCTTTAAATAATACTTAAATAAATAATTAGTCTTTAATAAATTAAACCTTCATTTAATAATAATTAAATCTGAATTAACTTAATTAGTAATTAAATAATAATTAAACCAATAAATAAATAATTAAAAATAGTAATTAATCCTTAAATAATTAATTAAATAATAATTAAACTTTTAATTGTTTAACTAATTATAATTAACCTACTTGATTATAGTTAAGTACTAATTACTTTATTAACAAATGATTAAGTGATAATTACCTTACTTAATTAATTAATAAAATAATCATTAAATAAATAATTTAATAATATATAATTAATTATTATTTTTAAATATTTAATAGAAGATTTGAAAATGCTTTTTAAAAGGATTCTTAAGTAAAAACAATTTTAAATTTGCGGAAAATGTTTGTTTTCGCGAACTGTGTTTATAGCGACTATCGTGTAGGACCCGTAATTTTTTTAAACTTGTTGTTATAAAAAATAACTTAAAAATCAATCTCTTTTATACCTTAACTATTTTTTAAACTTAGTAAATATTTTGGAAAAAAAAGCAAGGATTTTGAAACTAAATAAAGTTACAAAACTTAAAATTTTCTTTTTAGAAATTTAAACTAGTAAACTAAGATTCAAGTTCTCAAGGATCTCTAACTTGCTTTAACAAGTCAAGAGCTAAGTTTTAGCATATACTACATGATGATTTCAACTAAAATATATGCCATCATAACCTGCAATTTAGTAAGAACCTAACTTTAATACTAACCTACTTTCATTTGCACTTTACACAATATTCACATCCAAGCATATAGATATATATTTAAGCACATATTACATATATAAATCAATATCCATTCATCACAACAAGCAACATGTTATCAACCAAATAAGCAAAAATTTAAAGTTCAAAAATTTAGGTAAAAGGCGAGCTTTTCTCACCTAAAGCTAACTAAAACACTCTAATCTTTCACTAGCCTTCACATACGACCTAGAACTTTGAATTTCCTTTGAAAAACTTGCTTTTGAGACCTTAAGAGACATAGATGGTTCGGCCATGATGATGCCTAGGCTCGGCCAAGGCTTGAGGGAGTGGTACAATCTTGTTTTTAAATAAAGAGGAGTGTAGGAAAGATGTAAGGTTCATGAAGTAAAAAGTGAACAAAGCTAAGGTTTTCTAAATTTTGGAAAGGCTACGGAAGCCACTAAAATGTATATGAAGAAGTGGGAAGCCTTTGATATGTAGAAAAAATGAAAATAAGAATAGGATAATAATTAAGAATTTACTTTTATATGAAATAGAAATAAAAAAATTACTAAATAACCCTTGTACTATGCCCTCCTCTACCTTGTACTACATCACCATGCCACCTCACCCTTGTCTTCCTCCACCCTTGTACTCACGCTACCTTCTTGTTACCCTTCCTTCTTTCCCAAGCCAACATGTTTAAACATGTTTTTAGTACTAAATGTACTTATGTTTGCCTATGATGCGACACATTCCTTTTACTATTTTTTTTAATCTTACATATTTAAGTATATACACTTTTGTATATACTAGACATATACATACTAACTCATTTACAAATTTATGCGAATATATTGCACTAGAGTTCACAATGTTTTCGATAAGTTTTAGTCGATGAAAAGTCGAAAAACGAATTTCGGTCACATTTTCGGTTTGTCTTCGAACTATATATTTTTGTAAACAAGTTTGAAAAACTATTTCACCATCATAATTTACTATTTAAAAGAGATTTTATTTTAATTATAAAATCCATTATTTGAATATTTAAAATTAATTAATATTCGCAAATCAAAGCGATGAAATTCTGAATCGTTACACTCTCCCCCCTTAAAAGAATTTCGACCCCAAATTTTACCACAACCCTAACTTAGAAACACTTAACACTACTCATTAGTCCATATGATGTACTTAGATCATTTCTATGCAAAATCAGATTTGATCACTCACTCGAATACATAGCTTTTATTTCTAAGCTAGTATCGCTCACCCGACTTCCTAGTGCGGACTCTAATCAGGCTTCTTAATTAGAAACCTTTATTCTTCTTACATAGCCATATACTACGATAGAAAACTTTTTGTTAGATATTAAGAACCCTCACCCAATGTTCACTATCAAGATCGAGTGATAAATCCTATCTGAAATGGTGTGAAACACTTCTAGTCATGTACTCTAATCTTGGATCGAGAGCTATGTAAGAAGGAAAAAAATGATCTACATATATCCTATGTACTCATCTAAAGGTTCTTATCTACCCAATTACTTTTAACCCTCCTAAAAATATTTATAAAAACATTTCACAAAATTCCAATTTAGGTCCAACATTTTAAAATGACAGCTAATTTATGAAACCTTTTCATAATATCATTTTAATTTATTACTTATATAATACTCTCCTACATCCTAATAGCATATATACTAAACATCAGGTTATTAATTTTATTCCATTTTAACCATTCAGATATAGATCCAAAATAATTTTAGGTCTTAAAACTAAGTCGACCAATCCAAGCTCTTTACCCAATCAGTCTGGTAAGCAGCTAAGAAGAGTAGGATGCTGGTATCTAAACTCCACCTGTGTAGTTTTCTATGCATCCTATCCCAAGCCAGGATAAAGGAGGAGGGTTGTGATAGGCTTGGCGAGCCAACATAAAAACCACAACCTCTCTTATGCAAATGGAACTTGATTATATTTCATTGGGGCATAACCCTCTTAGCGATGCGCCATATCGAGGCTCGGGTATGGTGATAAGTGAGCAAGGGCTGGTTCACCACTCCCTTAGTGGTGCGCCATATCGAGGCTCGGGTATGGTGATAAATATACAAGGGTTGCGTCGTCACTCCCTTAGCGGAGCACTATGTCGACGCCCCGATGTAGTGATAAATAAGCAAGGGTCTTCGCACTTTACTCGACGAGTGCGAGGGACAAGGAAGCTAGTCGATGAAAGTAGGATTCAGCTAGGAAGTTGGAATAAGGATCCTTAACAGGAAAATTAAGAGAGATAATTGATACTATGACTAGGAGACGTGTAAATATCTTATGCGTTCAGGAGACCAAATGGATGGGCCAAAAGGCGAAGGAGGTGGAGAAAACTGGCTTCAAGTTATGGTACATGGGAAATGAATGTAACAAGAACGGGGTAGGCACCTTAATTGACAAGAACCTTAAAAGAGGAGTGGTCGATGTTAGGAGAAAAGGGGATAGGGTCATCCTAGTCAAGCTGGTAGTTGGTGATATGTTTCTGAATGTCATTAGTGCCTATGCCCCACAAGTAGGCCTAAGTGAAGCCGTCAAGAGGAATTTCTGGGAAGAGTTAGATGTCATGGTTAGAGATGTGCCTAGTAGGGAGCAACTTTTCATTGGAGGAGATTTCAATAGCCATGTTGGTACAATTAGTGGGGTTTTTGAGAGAGTACATAGTGGTTTTGGATATGGCGATAGGAACCAAGAAGGAGAAGAAATATTGAATTTTGCTATTGCTTATGACCTCATGATAGCTAATACCTTCTTCGGAAAGAGACAATCGCATTTAGTTACTTTTAGTAGTGGCCAACACTGTAGCCAGATTGACTTTGTCCTTACTAGCAGAGACAACAAACGAGCTTGTGTAAAGTGCAAAGTCATACCTGGAGAATGTGTCGTCTCACAACATTAGCTTTTGATATTTGAGTTTCGTCTTTGAATACATGTTCGACAGGATAAAAGAGCCATGATTAGTCGGACGAAATGGTGGAAGCTCAAAGGAGATGCCTCATAGCTGTTTACGGATAGAGTAATGGGAGAAGGGGCAGGTAATATGGAAGGAGAAGCAAATGACATGTGGGATGAGATGGAAATTTGCATTCGGATGGCTATCAAAGAGAAGGAATGCTATAAGTGTTTGCATCATCATAAGAGCGAGGACAACAGGTAAAAGTACAAAGTGGCAAAGAAGAACGCAAAGAGAGCAGTGAGTGAAGCAAGGGGTCGAGTGTATGAAGATCTACATCAAAAGCTAGGTACGAAGGAGGCTGAAAAAACATCTATAGGATAGCTAAGCTCCGCGAGAGGAAGAAGAGAGACTTTAACCAAGTTAAATGCATCAAGGACGACAATAATAGACTTTTGGTGAAAGATAATGAGATAAAAAATAGATGGAGAGATTACTTCGATAAGCTATTAAATGAAGAATGTGATAGCACTACGATCGACCTTGACGACTCTTTTGATGACACCAGTAGACATTTTATTCAGAGAATTCAAGAGTCCAAGGTAAATGAGGCGCTAAAACGGATGAAAGCGGGCAAGGCATTGGGGCCTGATAACATCCCCATTAAGGTGTGGAGATGCCTTGTAGATGCAGGGATAGCCTGGCTAACTAAGTTGTTCAATAATATTTTTAGATCAAACAAGATGCCATATGAGTGGAGGAGAAGTATATTGGTTCCAATTTTTAAGAATAATGGAGATATTCAAAGTTGCAAAAACTACAGAGGAATTAAGCTTATGAGTCATACAATGAAGCTTTGGGAGAGCGTCATTGAACATCGATTAAGAAGGATGACAAGTGTTTTAAAAAACCAATTTGGTTTCATGCCTGGGAGGTCGACCACAGAGGTGATTTTCTTGATAAGACAACTTATGGAGAGGTTTAGGGAGCAAAAAAAGGATCTACACATGGTATTTACCGATTTGGAGAAAGCGTATGATAATGTACCGAGAAAGGTTATGTGGTGGGCTCTGGAAAAGAAAAGAGTCCCAACAAAGTACATTACCCTTATCAAGGATATGTACGATGATGTTGTGACTAGTGTCAGAGCATGCGAGTGTGAAACCAGTGACTTTCCCATTAACATAGGATTACATCAAGGGTCAGCTTTGAGCCCTTATATTTTTGCCCTAGTGATGGATGAGGTTACGAAGGGTATACAAGGTGAGATTCCTTGGTGTATGCTCTTTGTTGATGATGTTGTGCTAATTGATGAAAGTAGGATTGGGGTTGATGGACAACTGAAGCTATGGAGATAGAATTTAGAATCAAGAGGTTTTAGGCTTAGAAGAACTAAAACAGAGTATATGAAGTGCTAGTTCAGCGGCGTTAGATTAGAGGATGGAGATGTCACTCTGGCTGGTCAAGTAGTGCCCAAGAAGGAATCCTTTCGATATTTAGGATCGATGTTGCAGTATGATGGTGAGATCGATGAAGATGTTAGTTTTAGAATTCGAGCAAGATGGGTGAAATGGCGACAAGCGTCGGACATTCTCTGTGATAGGAATGTCCCATAGAAGCTTAAAGGAAAGTTCTACATAACGACAATCAGACATGCGATGTTGTATGATGCAGAATGTTGGCCTACTAAAAGCCAACATGTATAGAAGATAAGTTTTGTAGAGATGCGTATGTTGCGATGGAGCTGCAGTCATACAAGAAAAGATCAAATTTGAAATTATGATATACATGATAGACTTAGAGTAGCACCAATTTAGGAGAAGCTAGTCCAACAACGCTTAAGATGGTTTGGACATCTCCAATGGAGGCCTCTCGAGGCACTTGTGCGCGTTGGAATTATAGACCACGTCGAATGCTCAAAGAGAGGTAAAGGTCGACCAAGTTTTTCATGGGAGGAAGTAGTAAAAAAGGGACTTGAAGGATTGGAATATATCCGAAGAACTGGTGTTGGATAGGAGCACGTGGAAGTTAGCGATCCATATACCAGAACCATGAGCTAAGAGTTTATTTGCTTAAGGTTAGCTTAGGGGTAGTGTTATTAGTTTTAGATTATAGGACTAGTGAATAGGAGCCTAGGACGTAGTGTTTGGTCTTCGGTCAATATTACTATTAGTACCATTATTATTATTAGTATTATTATCATTATCATCATGGTTTTTATAATATATTTTTATTTTATTTTATTTTTTATTTTTATTTCTATCTTACTTAGTTGTTATTATTATTATTATTTGTTTACTTATTTGACTTTATTTTAGTATTATTATCATGGTTTTTATTGTTGTTGTTATTGTTGATATGACGTTTAATTAACTTTGTCTTTTAGTTTTGGGTCCATCTCTAGCCGACTCCAACTTGTTTGGGAATAATGACTTAGTTGTTGTTGTTGTTGCTGCCTCAAAGGTAGAAATGTTTACTAGTCGGCCCAATAACATCAAATAAATTTTAACCTCCTAGGCGTTAAAATCAAAAGACATAGTTTAATAAAACAAAGTTTATTAAACCTCATTTTTAAACTTAATCCAATTAGAAACTTCATTTATTAATCCATTCTTTTATCAAAATACCCTTTTATTTTGAAAACTTAGGAGCCAAATACCCGGATCTTATTTCAAAAATCTTTTGAAATGATACTATAATTTGACCCATAGAAAATATACATATTGCTCGAATAACTCCAAAACGATATCAAGGAATCAGGTACTACCAAGTAGTATCGTATATCCCTTTACCAAGAAGGGTAACGCTCAAAAGAAGTGTTTACCATCCAAACACATTTCCTACCCATTTTTAGTCACTTGCGCTAGTTAATTATAAAAGACTCTTCTTTTCAAATCCCCTTTTGAAACAATACTATATATATATTTCCAATTAAATCATTCTTAACAAATATTTATCATCCACTTGCTTTGGATTCATTCAGATTCGAACTTTTTACGTTCGTACAATGACAAAGATAATACTTTACTAAGTGCACTATCACATCTGCCTAAGTAAACATTCAATTGTTACTTAGAAGATTATTCTGACTATCACAAAACAGATCGAAACTCATTCCCCGAACTGCCCAAAGAAAATCTTATTCTCAAATTTCCTTCAAAATATTTATACCTTAAAGTACTTTTAAGTAAAATTATTATTGCTTTTCCAAGAATCATTTGAAAACTTTATCAAAGCCAACGGGATTTCAATTCTTTAAAAATTCATCTTATTTTTAAAACATATTTAATAATCCTGATTTATAAAATCAACTTTTTATAAAATCATCTGAAATATTTCATTTTAATAAACACCTTATTTTGAAGAAAAAATCCAATTTTTAATCTAACATATCATCGAACGCCTTATAGTCAAATTGTGACATTTAATTCACAAGGTGTTCATTTCATTGTTCCCACAAATTCTATCCACCCAACCTATGATGGAAAACGGGAACTCTAATAAATCAGATAATGGTCAATGCTCAAAATTGGACGAGCATCACTAATCAAACCTTATATGATAATAATTAAATATTGTCAACTCCTAACAACAATCACATCATACATAACTATACTTTATTTTTGAAAATTATTTCTTTATATATAAATATATTCCTAGGTAAAATTATTTCATTTACCTGATTAAAAACAGTACTATGTTGATTTGCCCAGTTTAAGTGTTTAGAAACCCCTATCGACACCTTGGTGCCCCACGACTTGACCAAAATTCATAAACTACTCAACCGATAAATCAAATCAATATAAAATAGCACTAACAAATACACACTAAATATATAAACTCAAACTCGTTCTACGGTTTCACTTACCCTATCTCAAATGAGTTTATCCCACTAAAACCTAGGTGTTCGCTCAATTAAGCTCTGATACCAAATGTAACGATCTGCCTTTCTTACATCTAAAGACAACACTTAATACATCCTTGATATTTGTGTGCCAATCATTTAAGTGTCCAAAAGATAGGTCATTTGGGATAAAGAAAGAAGAAGCTAGAATAGAATCTCACATTATGACGAGCAATATATAATATACGAAAAATCTTTACAAAAACAAATCATCTTTATTTATACACAATATTAGAGTACACTAACCTATTATCATCCTAGATGGTTATAACAGCATGTCCATACAATTTAATAACTATAACTAGAAAAAACAACAAAAGAATATAAGATACACGAATACGTCTTGGAGAATCCAGCTCGCCTTATGAAAGCTCCAAAGAATCCAGCTAAATCTAGAAAATATGTTTAGGCTGACCCAAGCATTATAAGAATAATAACACCCAGATCAGTCTGGTAAAACCAGCATGAGAAACTCAGATCACAAGGAATTTTATTTATTATAACTTATAAAATCCTTTAAAATCAAAGTTATCTCGTAAGACTACGTCGCACATAAACACGGACTAGTTTTTACCTAACAATAACCAAAACACTTTCTATGTGAAATCCAGTGATATTATAATAATGTCTAAGATACAAATACATGTTAATCATAGTCAAAATTGTTACATTAATTAAATTCCAACATAATATGTATACAATTAAGCCCGTAAAGGCACGTATCGAAAAATGGATTCCATTAATGACAAGGCACTGGGGTACCACCTATCATAGTGCATCTCTAGATAAAATACACCGAGAGCCTCACATGGGCTCCCTGCGAATCAAGAGCAGCTCTTCCCCTTACTGGATAGCACCAAATATGTCATCACCGTGGTTGGGATCACCAACCAAAATGGCCACCGAGCATACATAATCTATAATACCGATCTGGATTGGGTGATGACTATACCCCTATTGGTAGCAAACCACGTAGCCTTGAAGCATATCCTTTGACTTTAGTCATTCCCGGTGTAAGGCTTGAGGTTACGATTACCTTTTTTATAGCAAACCATCTAGGAATGCTAACACTGTCCTCCAGGCATAAATGCAATGCCAACATTCATCCATACGAGTTTGTTCTAGGTCTAAAAAAAACTAAAGGCACTGCCTCTACTACATCCATTTTGGAATCACCCTCAGGATTAGTAACAAGTAGCTCTTGAACTTCAAAAGCTTCATCTTAATCATGTTCAAGATGTCTTCAGTTTGAAACGCTTGAGTTTGATCGAAGTGGTTCTTGCATAAGTTACTTATTCGATCTCGGTTTCTTTGAAACAACATTCGATAGTTCCAGTAAACTCAACCTCGGTTCTTTTGGAAATAATCAAATAATACATAAGAGCGGGGATCACCCCCTAAACGTTTAAGTGGACGGATCTCCTTATCATTTGTCCTAGGAGGACAAAATGAGATTTAGAACGCACAGTACAACATCATCGAAGATGACTGTGCCATATAACTCAAGTGTTTCTCCTAGATATTTCCGGAGTTATATTTTGGTCCAAATTTGATATTCGATTATTTAACTATCAAATAAAAAAACAAGCAACAATCAGAGATTTAATTACCCATAGCAACCACTAAGCCTCAAAATAAATCTTTCATTTATTTAAATATCTTTCCAAAATATTTATCAAAATATTCATATATCTCTCTAGCATAAGTATATTCACAAAACATTATGAAAGATTTCTTATTTCAAAATCATATCAAAAAGGATTAAAACAAATGTTATTTAATATAAAGATAAGAATAACCCCAGACACTATTCTTCGGTGTTAAGTATGGAACGAATGTTTCATACCACCATAATTGAGAGGGTCGGTTAAAGGAAATCCAAATCTCAATTCTTTTAAAAATTTCTTCTATAAATCCTTTTAATAATTCTCTTTCGTTTAAACTCCAAATCCATTTATAAAACAGTTTATAAATCCCTAAGTTTATATATAAATTTCTTTTCTAAATATCCAAAATCATTTATAAAATTTCATTTTTAAACTTTCTTTATCTAAAACAAAACTTTCTTAATAAAATTTAATCAATAAAGTTCCTTTGATAGACAATCAATTATTTAAACCACTTTTAAATAAACAAGTTATTATTTAAACATTCTTCATTAAATTACCTTTAAATCACATTAACAAAATGATGATTTTTAGACAACCATTTAGAAAAGTATAAAATTATTTCAAAACATCTTTAATAAAATAATTATTTAATTATCCTTTAAATATCATATTTAAAATGATAATAAACTTTAAACATTATAAATAAGTAATAACTTTACTTTAAAATCTTTATTAAAATATATTTAGAATGGCTGATGTTGTCCCGCCTTTGGCAAGGCCATGACACTAAGAAATTGACTAGAAATCAAAGACTGTTCGTTTCGAAGATCGGTTATACACAGGTTCACTATGGATATCGATGAATTTTTCCTGAGTCCGGATCAAGCTAGAATTGATATGACATGGCAATTAAAGCTGTGGAAGCCAACGTTTCAAATTTCAAGACAATCCGAGTTCGTATGCTCAAGATATGATCGATGCAAATCAAGGAGATCAATTCGTTCGTATCCATCGTTTCACTCTCTTCGCATCGCTTCCGTTCGCATCCACATGGAACTACACTCTTTGTATCCATCCAAAGGCGGCCTCCTTCGTATCGATCTTGTTCGTATCCATCAGCCTACCTCGTGTCCATGCTACTTCGTATCCATCAAGGACCGACCTAGTTCGTATCGATCACAGGTAAGGTTAGTTCGTATCCATCCACCCTGCAGACCTCATTCGTATCCATCAAGTTCATGGTTGTTCGAATCGATAGCATCCATGAGCCTTCATATCCGTCCTAGTCCTTGTTCGTATCCCATCATAGTCTTTGTTCGTATCCATCAGAAAACCCCTCAAACGAAGTTACCTCGTATCGATTGTATCTACAACGATCGATACGAAGTACACCATCAATTATCGATACGAAAAGGGGCTGAAATGGATGGATGCGAATGGAGTATTACAGACTGATACGAAAGAAGTCTACAAGGATGAAGGCTCGGTCAATGCGGCGAAAAATATGGATCCACCCCAGTTTATCATTCCACGTCAACAAGCGAGCACGTGCCTTTGATCAACACGAAGGAGATGAAGGCGATATGAATGGTATCGATACGAATGAAGCAGCCTAGAGAAAACACAAGTTTGCATCAATCATAACTCATAATCTACAAGTCCAAACGCTACGAAATTTTCATAGAAGCTTGCGTACATCCTCGGCAACACTCGCAATCGATCCCGACTCAATTGGCTGAAGTTTCGATCGATACGAATCTCGTTCGTATCGATCCCAGATTGCGTGCGAATCACGTGAGATCGATCGCGTGGACCCACTCACGTGCCAGAAGAGGTCTCCCGAAATCTAAGCGAGATATTTGCAGCCTACACCTATAAATAGCATCCCAGAGCCTACAGAAAAGGGACTTTTGATTCTTCTACGTCCAGACTCTACAGGAACCGTTATTGTATTCGAAATTTGCTGTTTTAATTAGTTGTAACTCGTTGTAGTCAGCAAGCAAACATCAATAAAATTGTCAACTTCAAAGTGGATGTAGGCCGGATTGCCGAACCACTATAAACTATGTGTCCTATATTGCCTTCCTTTTAATTTTCTGAGTGTTCTTCATTTTTAATTCTCCACATACTTGTTACCTGTAATCTGTGATTATGAACTGGTGCTTTCATCGACAATTGGGTGTTTGTGACCAATTTTGGTGCAAACAGCTGATTTCACAAAATCAGAAAGAGGTTTAGTAACCACGATGGTTCTCATTTAAATCGGTTTAACTTTCTAGTTATAACATGGGTATTTACATAACAAGTAGATATGTAATGGGATCAACAAACAACAATCAATCAACATATAGGTAGATGTCCAAGTTATTATAATAGCAGATATGGATTTGTTCTGCTAAACACATGTCCAAGTTAATATAATAGTATAATGGGTTTTTATACTGCCTAATAGATGTCAACATAATCTATTTGGTGAAGTATAGTAGAACGGTGATTTATTCTGCTAACACATGTCAATATTCTTTAATTAGCAGAATGCCGATTTATTCTACTAGACAGATGTCATTGGGTTTCATACTCCATTGGGGTTACTTAATAGTAGTCGACAAAGAAATCCTTTGGATTTAAAATATTCTTCAAAAGAGAGCTTGTTTTAAACAAAAACCGATCTTTAGAAATAAAGTGGTTTAAAACTCTAAAAGTTTTATTAATAATTGAATAACCTTTAAACTCTTTATTTAATAACAAATAAATATTTAATTAATAATTAAACAATAATTAACTATTAAATAAATAATTAAATAATAACCATCCTTTAAATAAATATTTAAAATAATAGTTAATATTTTAAATAATAATTAAATAAATAATTAGTCTTTAATAAATTAAACCTTCGTTTAATAATAATTAAATCTTAATTAACTTAATTAAACCTTAATTAACTTAACTAGTAATTAAATAATAACTAAACCCTTTTATAAATAAACAATTAATTAAAAAAAATATTAATCCTTAAAGAATTAATTAAATAATGATTAACCTTTTAAATTATTTAACTAATTATAATTAACTTACTTGATTACAGTTAAGTACTAATTACTTTTATCAACAAATGAATAGGTGCTAATTACTTTACTTAATTAATTAATAAAATAATCATTAAATATATAATTTAATAATAAATAAATAATTATTATTTTTTATAAGTTTTGAAAACACTTTTCAAAAGGATTCTTAAGTACAAACAAATTTAAATTTGCGGAAAGAGTTTGTTTTTCACGAACAGCGTTTATAGTGACCATTGCTATAGGACCCGTAATTTTTTTTAAACCTTTTTTGTATAACAAATAACTTAAAAACAATCTCTTTTATACCTTAACTATTTTATAAACTTAGTAAATGTTTTGGAAAACAAAAGTAATGACTTTGATACTAAATAAAGTTAGAAAACTTGAAATTTCTTTTTACAAATTTAAACTACTAAACTAAGATTCAAATTTCCATGGATCTCTAACTTACTTTAACAATTCAAGAGCTAAGTTTTAGCATATACTACATAATGATTTCCTGTAACGACTCGTACTTTTAACTATTTTAAATTATTGAATTTAATGTAATTATTGAACAAAAATGGTTAAAAATAAAATTTATTAATTTATTAATGTAGTTTATTGAATATGAACTTGAATAAAATCTTGGAATAACAAATTTCGAAGGTTTAGACAATAACAACTATTAAAATGAAATTCTATATATTGAACGTGTTTTAATTAATAGTTGGGATTAAATTACTGTTAAATGAAAGTAGTTGTTTTATTATTTGAATTTGTTTTAAAATTAAATTTTATAAGTTAAATAACTTATATTGAAATAGGGTGATTCATTGGATAATTAAATTGTTTAAATTTTAATATTACAATTATTTAAATAATTGAATTATGGATTTAATGTGAAAGAAAATGATGTCAAAAGTTGATTTAAATTTTATTTAAACAACAATGAAGATTGTTAAACTTAAAAATTGAATTTAAAGTGATTAAATAAATTTCTGGAAATTACTTGTTTTAATTAACGAGTAAAAATAGCCTTTTTGGGCACTGTCTCCGATTTCGACGAAACTAGTTTCATCGGATCCGTCATAGTGAATTATTATAGGATTTCAAGTTTCGTATCAATCGGACTTATCGTTTGGCCGTGCAAGCTTGAAACGTGTAGAATTTATTTTCAGAATTTAATTAAAATAAATTGATTTTGAAAAGCTGTCTTCTGCCGACGATTAAATTAAGCCTCGAGACTAGTTCCATTGTGTTCGGAATGGGGGTAAAACAATAGGAACATCAGACGGCACGCTTCGCTTAGAGTTCGAAATTACGCAGGTCGATCGGGCGAGATATTTTTTAATATAATAATATATATTTACTTATCCTTATCCAACCATTCATACGCACCCTACCCTTTTATGTCTCTCTCGTACACCCTCTCTCACTCCTTTTCCAAATTGCAGCAGACAGAAAGAGGAAAAAAAGAGCAGGTCGCGATCGAATCGCGTTGTAACGACCCGCTATTTTGGACCATTCGCATCCATTATAAGTGTATAGGTAGACACTCATGCCGGAGTTGAATTGCTCAAAATACCGCGTTGTTAATTTAAATTTGGCAAAACTGAACATATACAGTAAATAAATAATCACAGATCACAGACACAGAGTAATAAATGCAGCGGAAATAAAAGAGATAGTAGTTCATGAAGCTACTATATAAATGTATAAGTTACATCAGAGTTAAACCAGATACAACGGAAGAGTAATACGATACATCAGATACAAATCAGAATACATCACTGGAATCATCGAATACTGAAAGCAGAATAGATGGCTGGATCTTCAAGAAAAGCTCCAACTTCAAAGGTGAGTCTCGAATACTGGATCACTCAGTCTGACCCGAGCGTAAAGCAAAACACAAAACACTCGAGTCAGGATTAACATTCTTATATTAATAAATCCAACTCAAGTGAAATAGCAATTGAAATACAAGTAACTCAAAGGATGTTTGGAATAACCATCCTTTAAGGATCCGTTAAACTATCTACTATGTAGTAGTGTACGATAAGTAGATAATGTCTATCAGTAATAATAAGATATCAAAATAGTGTTAAGGCGTTACCATTATCCCCCTTAACACATTTTTATTCCCAAGAGCATATACAAGACCGTAGTTTCCCCAAAACCGGAAGTCACCAGAGGGCAATCCATATACTAAAGGTACAAAACAAATTCGTAGTGATCGCGAATAAAGGGATACAAGTATGACAAGGCACATGAGGCAATACTCAAGGTAGTGATACTACCGTTTGCCTGATCCGGACTGGTGAGAACGCATCGCCGCAGCGATCGCAACACCGTGAAACAACACTCCCAAAATCAAGGGTGCACCAATCGACAACAAGTAATGAGTAGTTCGAAGAAGTGTGTTCACTTGAGGTAGCTGACCTCCATTGGCCCGGCACGGCTCCTGTTTTAGTCATTTCCAATTTGACACAAGTGTCAAGGCTATCCATTATCGTTCTCTTTCTTCAGTCATCACGTACATCATTCCAACCACTTCATTCTGGATCATCACTCCGCGTATAGTTATTAAAGTGGTTTTCGGTTTAGATAGAGAGTATATCCATAACCGATTCCGGTCTCTTTAATAACCTTCGTAATTATTACACCGATTGGTCGTTTATATATTTCAAAATCAAATCAATTACAATTCCAATTAGAATTTGCAAACCAACATTTAATTTGTCTTTCTAAATCAATTTCCATAATTTACGTTTCAAAACTTCCAAATTACCATTTCAAAATCTTTTAATTCAATTTCAATTTTATTTAAAACAATTCAAATATTGATTCAAGTTCGAATATAAGTTTCATTTCGAAAACATTTAAATTAATTTAATTTAACATTCAAATCAATTTAAATTCATTTATCGATTTCATTCAATATTCATTAAGTAAATTTTCCATTCAAAACAATTTCTATTAAATTTCCAATTCATTAATTCCATTATTTAAATTCAACTTCCTTATATCAAAACTTACAAATTGAATTAAATTAAATTCGTCAAATCAAATTCTTTAAATTTCAAGTCTTTCATTAATTTCAATAAATCACATTTTATTTCTTGTTAAAGAAATTCAATTTCACTTATTTGCTTACTTAAATAATTTTCCAAAACTTAATTAATAAAGAAATTCAATTTCAATTATTTACGAAGTAAATTTACTTATTCAAAAGTCCAATTTTACTTATTAAAGAATTCAATTAAATTTAATCATTAAATAATTCAATCTTATTTAATTATTAAATAATTCAAAACTTAATTATTAAATCACTTCAAAGTTTAATAATTTCGAACTTAATTATAATTTCAAACTTAATTCAATCATTTCTCAAATTAAACCACATTCTTTCATCAATTACATTGTTAATATTTTGTTTCAGATTATTAAATATTAACATTTCCTTTCATTAAAAATTCAAATTTCAACTTCATTTCAAAACCATATTATTTATTAAAATCTTCGTTTTATTTTTAAATCAAATTATTGACCAATCGGGTTTTATTTAATTTTCTATCCTAGGTCAAAGTTCAATTTGGGTATTTATCATTTCAACCCGATTCCAATTCAATTTAAAAATCAAAGCATACAAAGGGAACTTGCAGTGTGATAACTGGGATGGTGTCAAAGTAAATAAACAAGCAATAGCATCCATACATAACAATTCAACAATTATTCAAATAATCCCGAAATAATCATATTAATTTACATTTGTTATTTATGCAAATTAATATAATTATTCCTAGAATCTACACTATCATTTCATGTAGATTAAAGATTATTACGTTACGGTTTTCACTTGTCATTCAAATTCCAATTTCAATTTAATACTTCAACAATTTTATCCAATATACGTTCAAAGGTTCAAAGTGTAATTTATTAATTTTACATGTCACTAACTAACCAATTAAAATGGGTCATATTTAACTAATCAAAATTTAGCATATAAAGGGGGTCAAGTTTAACAATTCAAATTCAACATATAATTCGGTTTAAATTTGATGACTATCCTATATCAACTTCAACTTGCAAATTATTTTATCACTTAACAATACAATTCAATTCAACGTCACATAGCAATCATTCATCATCCAAACTTGTATAAGAATATAGTCGTGAAATTTAATTCACTAATCAAATTTAACATATAAATCAGTTTTAAAATTGTTAACTATCCTATATCCATTTCAATTTTGCATACTATTTCATTTAACACTAACAATTTAACGTCCAATATAAACATCATCAATCAATCAATTATCAGCCAAACTGTATTATCATCACATAAATAATTAACAGATAATGGTGTCAAATGTCACAGGTGAACTGATACAGGCAATAGCATATATAACAAGGTAATTAACTAATAACAGTATATTTCAATTGTCGTTTCAATTGAAATCAGATTTAATAAAAGAACGTTAATCGTGAGTGATTGCTCACCTTTCGAGGCTAGAGAATACAGAAGATGATACGGATATGCACACTGATACGGACACTGAAATTTGAATAATGAATCAAAGCAAAGCAACATCGGTCCGAATTCAACGATCAAAGTTGATAAAAGAAATGGCGAAATCGAATTAGAACTGAATTGATGACGATAAATTTGTATAACTGAACTGATGTACAACTATATATATAAAGTCATATTTAACTTTCAAACATATATTAAATTTAATATATATATATATATACATTCAAAATCCATTGTTTTAAAGCAAGCATGTATTTAAACATATCTATATTTATAAAAACATACTCTAAATTTAGACACATATTAAATTTAAACGTACATATTAAATTTCGATCCATAATTTTACTTTAATAAAATATAACGTTTACGTATTAAAACCATCATTATATACAAACTTTCTTTATAAAACAGCGACCGAATAAGTATCACCTTTATATCAACTATATAAACTACTGTATAACAAATAGGTAGGCTTACAAAAATAAAGTAAATGTATATACATCAATTTAAAACTAATCATCACGCATTCTTTAAAGTATATGTATGTCTAAGTAGTGTGAATATAAACTATACATTTTTCTTCTCAATGGCTTTGCCGATCGAATAAATAAAATAATTGTATAACATTATATATATATAAATGCAAACAACTTATTATAAACACTAAGCTCGGTAAAATTTTATTTCAACAAATTCTATGTATTGCTTGTATGCAGACCACACTTTTCCCCTATAACAGCAATTCATAAATGTAGCAAAACCTCTAACCAAATATAGATACTTCGAATTCCAGCCTACATATAATATAGCTGACATATTGCAATTAATAAAATTTACATAGGTTCCTATTCATAAAAATGATATACAATAAGTATGTAAACAAATATATTTAAAAACCAAACTCAGTATATACATACAAACCATATGTTTAATAAAACACAAGACAGGATAAATGAACGTATGCAGACAAAAAAAATGCAGACCCCACAAAAAGTTTCAACAAAACATATATGCTAGTTATAATTTCGCATATACCAAGGCCTTCTCATGCAACAGAGTGTACCCATGGGCAGACTACCAAGCCTACAACCTATAACTATATTACTATAAATTTGAAGACATTCAACATATCATTTATATGTCAAAGCAAGCTTCAGTTAACATATATGCTAGCTATAGATCCACTAATACTATGTAAATCTTTAAAATAAAACGTACCCATATTACATATATAGCTACTATACTATCTTAACTAATATCTACTATACACTGCCGAAACTTTTTTTTATATATATAGTTTTAAAACACACAAACAATTACTTACACAAGCCTTCATATGGAAAAAGGGGAAAGCAAGTCAGGTGAGTGGAGTGGGGTTCTCAGCCAGGGGAGATCGAGCATGGAGGAGGATGCCATTGCGGGACACGGAGGCAGACCAGAGGGGATGCGGGTTGGTTGCCGACGTTAGGCGGTGGCGGGCGAAATTTTTTTTTAGAGGAGAAGGTGAGATCTCGGGTGGCGGTGGCCTTGTCAGGTCGTTGGTTACTAGGCATAGTTGGAGGAGGTAGAGGCTGAGCTTGCAAGGGTTTTGGTGAAAGCAAACGGAGGGAGGGAGAACGAGTAGGGGTGAGAGGCTATCGGCCTGGCGGAGCTTGGCTGTGGTGTAGGTGGAGGCGGGTAGGCGAATGGTGATGGGCGAAGAAAAATCTGTGAAGACGGAGGAAGTGGGAAGAGGGTGTCGTCGCATTTGGTGAGTGGTTACGTGAAGGAGGAGGAAGAAAATTTTGAGAGGGAAGAAGTAGATCTGGAAAAGAATGAACAGACAGTAAACAAATGAAGCTTTTAAATTTTGTTTCTCTTGTACCGATGGAATATGAATGATCAAAGCCTCAAAGGTTGTTTTGAAAATAGTGAAAGGCAATAGTCACGTTCAGGGAGTTATAAATGCTAAATGACTAGAGTTCACATAGATAACGAATGATCACAAACAAACCAAATGCACATAACCGGTATTGATACGGTTACCGGTTTTGCGGATTTCGTTGTGTACCGAAATTTAAAACACAGAATTGAATATATCATGGGAATCAGTACGACGAGACGATCAAAATGATATATTGATATCAGTGGTATGATTGAATTATAAAAATTCGAATTTTTCTACTGGCGGAAAATGCAAGAAAACGTAGAAAAATAAGATCGACGGAGCCAAAGATGTCCGAATTTGGAAAAATGACAAACTGACATCTTGCTCAGAAGATGGTTTAGAATTTTTCTATGTAAAAATATTTAGGTTTCGGAAACATTTTATTTTCATCGCTTTTTAACTGATTAAATTGAAGTAAATTTACGCGCGAAATAAACTTTCATATTTTCGGACGAAAATTTACCAGTTGCTATGTTTAAATAAACGCATTCCAAATATCAAATTTATATTTCAAAATTTTATCGTTTAAAATTTCGCAAAATTTTAACTAATTACGTTATTAAAACAGTTGAAATTTATGGGTCGTTACATGCGTCGACTGGGATTGCAGCGGCGCTTGAGTGCGAGCAAGGGCCGGAGGTGCTGGCGTACGGCGACGAGGAGGAGAGCATTCGAGCGGCGATTTTAGGGTTTCGAAGGGGGGTTGCGACTTGTGCTTTGGGTCATGGCATGGCATGGGAACGACATCGACAGCAGCTAGGTTTTTGGTGTTGTGTTGGTCTGCGTGCGCGACGAGGCTGTGGGATGCTGGCGCAGCGGCTCTGTTGTGATGATCGATAGTGTCGCATTAAAAAATTAAACAAAAAAGAGGGAGGAGGGAATCGCGATCTGGAGGGAGTACGGCCTTGCGTGCTAGGAGAAGGAAGGTAGTAGTGAACGTTTTGGTAAGGTTAGTGTAACAACCCGCAAATTCGTAGCAATTAATTATCGCCATTAGGTGGTTAAATCGTTCGTAAATTTTTATTGAAATTAAAAATCAATTTGAAATTCTTTTATAAACATGGTTAAAAGTTATGCGGGCCTTTAATAAATACACACTTCTATTTTAATTGGCCCAATTGTTTTGATGAAGAGTTTATACTTGATACCCACTGCCGTTCTTTCTTTTGGTGGATTCAAACCCGTTTCCCCATTCCTTTTATTCATTCGAAAACCCTAGGCTAAGAAAACGAGACGAACATTAATGGCGGCCTCATCTATCTCGTTCAACTGAATTAGGGCTTGCAATTTTTCTTGCTGTCTGGAACTTCGTGCTTCTCGATTGCCTTGAGATGATCTCGTTTCCGCTTGCTTGTGGAAGCTTACGAGATTTAGGGTTTTTCTGATTTGGGGCTTCGTTCCCTTTATGCTCGGCTTTGCTCGAGAAGGTGATTCTTGCTTGCTTTGGCTTTGGGCGCTCCTTCTATTCGTCGATGACTTGATTGCTCGAATTCAACCAATTTCTGGGCTTCGCGATCTCGTTTTCAAATCATCGTCACGCGAGATGATTTCAGCTGGATTGAAGCTTCAAAACTTCAACTCTCGACCGAACTGAGGTGAGTAATTTTATTACTCACATCTAATTTAAAGCCATATGATCTTTTGTTTTCGATTTCCATGGTTTTAATTTTGTGGGAAATTGCTGCTTTGAATTTTCTGGTATTTTGACTTCGTTCATAGTTGATTTTGATTCATGAATTCATTGTACAGCTGGCTTCGGCCTTGTTTAAGATTTCCTGTAATTGTTTTGGTGAATTCATTTCATACTGTCACATGCTACATGGTCACTACGGTTTTGGTTTGAAACTGTTACGTTTGATTTTAATCTTTGTTTCCTTCGACTCCGGTCAGATTTTATGTATGCAATGCCACGTCTTCGACCATTTTTGATTTCCTAAAAGAAACACTGATGATCACGTTCGAACTGTCCCATTTGTTCTATGACATTGTTGGTTTGATCCATGTCTTAGTTCACTGTATATTTATTCTCATCAGTCTGCATTAGCTTGTACTTCGAGTTGTGTCGTACTGTGTTATTTTGCCTTGAGGTACATTCTGGATGATGTTGCTGCATTGAATTTGGTCATTTATATACTTTATGTATACTCTCGATAATCATGTTGCACTGCATCGCCACTGTTGCAAGTGTTCTTTGATGTTGAGCCACTGTCTGTCACCGTTTATATGTTCCCTTGATAGCTTGTTGATAATTTATATTATTGTATTAGTCTTCGACATTTCACTGGCTTTGGCTGACATTGTGTATATACATGATGCCTTGATTTTCATTTGGCTTCACTTGAGAATTTGTGTTGCATTAAGCATGTGATCCTCACTTAGGTGTAGTCTGCACTTGTATTTGTTTTAGGTTTCTAACTCTTTGCTCATTAGCCGGTTCACTGTTCTATGTGTTCCCTTCATGCCACATTGCTATTTGGTAGCACTTGAGTCTGCATCCACATTGTCACTGTTTAATATAGTACATTTCAGTTGTACTCTTGAAGTTCACCTCCGTTCACTGAACTGTACTGGGTTGCACTTGACACTTGAGTTTATCATGTTGTATTTCTTGAAGCTGCCTGAACCTGTAGCCTTCACTGTTGTGCTTCACTGCTTCCCTCTGTTCATCACTTGAACTTGTTCAGTTGTGTCTGCACTTGTATCTCTTGTGCACTTCGACTCTCTTGTGCCTTTTTGAACTAGTGCACTTGACCATGTTCCTGTAGTCTTGGTTTTACAGCTTGACCATTTTGTACTTCTCTAATTTTCGTTGCCTGCACTTATATGCTTCATCATTATTTGCCATATTGGCTTCACTGCATCTCCATGTGCCTGTGGTACTCGCAGCGTAGTTGTTGCAGAGTTATCATTTTCACTTGCATCTGTTCATCCCTGAGCACTTGCTGACCTGCTGCACTGCCTTGTTCTCGAATCGGATACATTGCATTGATGCCTTGTATCATTTGCATTTTGTCATTTTGCTTCACTGATGGCATTTGGATTGTATTTGAGTTGTCACTGTTGCCTTGAATTGCTGCCATGAGGTTCACGTGCATTTTCTATTTAAGTTGCAATCTCCAGTTCCATGTAGTTGTTAGTGAGGCATGTGCAGTTTCATTTTGGTCTCTCTGTCTTTGACGTTGAAGCCATTCATACATGTCGAGTCATGTCTGCCCTTTTCTTGTTACTGTCTTTAGCTGTTCATGTTCCTATGCTTGTTGAAGCTTATGTTGTAGCTTCACTCGTATCTCTTATGATATCTTTTGAGTCTGTTTACTTTCTGACCAATCTGGGTTAGATATTTTGATTCTTCGACGTATCAATTGCTGTTAATACTTGGAGTTGTGGTGACTTTATATTCTGTTGTGGCGAGGCAGTGCACGCGTGCGTGCACTGCAGCCACACCGAATTGACAGATTTTAATCGATATTTCTTTTGTTCTTGATTCATCGACCTGTTGCGTAATTCGTAGGCTGTATTGGCGAGGCAGTACACGTTAGCGTGTACTGCAGCCAATTAGCATTGATGTTTTTAAATTGACATTTCAATTGTTTAAACTGCTTTGGATTTCTGTTTTGTGGATTAATACTGTTTAGTGTTATAACTGCCGTTATCCGGTTCTCTTATCGAGAAGTTGGGTATACGAGATTTCTGTGACTGTCGTCCATTTGATATTTGATTATTATTGCTTCCGTGCATTAATAACTGAGTTTGAATTAGACTGACCCGTGTATTATTTTCTTTTGAATTTAATACTCGGGTCAGACCGAGTATTTACAGGTTGTAGATTTTTAGCTTTGGGTTGCTGCTAGAGCTATGAAGACTTTTTATATCATTTGAAGTGGTCTTCGTCTCGTTGTAGTAGTCAGTGTGTCTGTTTTAAGATGATAATGTATTCATGTATATTAGTCGATAATGTACTTGTATATATAACTTCTTGAGTCGACAGTTGTAGTTGTATCATTTGTATTGTGTCAAATGTATTGTAACTGATATCAGTTATTATATATATGAGACTTTTCATTCCATCTGTATTCCGCATTTATGTTATCTGTGTTATTTTTATATCTATTGTCCTAAACTATTATAGCCACTATGTAGTAGCTTTGAGTTTGTATCGGTATGTCGGGTTTCCTCTAAAAATGAAATGCAATGTTTTATTATCTGACATATCGGTGCTCGCACAAAGCAATTACATAGATGGTCGCTCCTCAACAGCCTTATTCTCCGTGCTAGTTGACAGCACTACACCGTAGTGTTCTTGGCTAGCGTGGGTATAGAGGTGGGGCTTCACAGCTAGTTAATTAATTATTTAGTTAATTATTTTAGGTTAATCAAGTTTTATTAGTAAGTTAATCTATTTTTATAATTATGGTTAGGCTAATCAAATTCCATATCTTTTTCGTGCGAGGTCCGTTTCGGACGAAACAAATCATGTTGCGACCGTATCGACCTCGTCTGCAGCACGGAGTGGAAATTGGAATTTATTTAAAGCTGGAAATATTTTCAGTTTCAAATATAGAGGTGAGTGTTTTATAATGCTCATGAAGTACTAGACTATTTTTATGCTAGTTAAATTAAAATTTTATTGATTGTTGTTTGATGATATTAATTGACATTTTAATTGACCTGAATTAACTGATAGAAATTTAAATTGACAGTTAAATTGCATTAGAATTAAACTGTTAGTAAAAAAATCCCGATTATTGATAATTGATTAATTGTTGTAAGTTATTGACTGTTTGGATGATGGATTGTAATTGATGCCAATTGGTTGAGATTTTGAATGATTGTTTATTTTAACATATCTCATTGTCACCCTGTGAATTAATTGACAGTATATAAACTGTTATTTGAATTATTTTGAATAAAATAAGAAATAAGTTGGAATGATATATACCTATGACATCGTAATTTGGATTGAAATGATATATACCCATCCTTGGAATCAAATTGAAATAACTATTCACTTGGCCGTTGGATAGAAAATTATAAACGAACATCGGATTGTTAAATTAAATGATTTTAAAATTCTTGCTTTTGAAATTATTTAAGCGATTTTGATTTAAAGAAATAAAAATTGAATTTTTGAAGAATGAATTAATTACGAATTCGAGTTTGAAATGTTGAAATAAAATTTAGCTAAAAGAAATTATTTTAAAGAATTTAATTAAAATTTGAAGTTGTGATTGAAATATGACTTGAATTATCAGAATTGAATTGCTTAAAAGATTTGAACTTTTACTTGAACCTTGAAATATTACCAAGTAAAAGTAATTTAAATTGATATTTCAAATTTGGAGTCGAGAATGGAATTAATTTTAAGTTTTGAATCTAAATTCGAAAATTGAAGTTTAATTTGAATTAAGTGATTTAAATCGATATTTTGAATTGAACTCGGAATTCATATAAACAGGAATGGGTTAAATTTGGGAATTGAATTGAACTTAAACTATTTGAATCGAATCAATAGAAATCGAAGTCGAAGTTAATTCGAATTGAAATGAAATTGAGATAAATTTGATTTGAAATTGAAATTCAAACTGATTTAAATTGGAATGGAAATCGAGTCGATTTAAATTGATTTTAGATTTAAGATGATTTTAAATTGAAAGATTTGAAATTGGATCGATTTGATTGAATTTGGACCTGGGTCTAGAATTGTTGGAATGGAAAGAAACAGTTTGATTTGAAACTATCTTCAAAGTAAATTATTCTTATATAAACTGTTTAAAATCTATCTTTTTAAATATACAAATTATTTTGATTTTCCAAACTATTTTACTATTAAACCATTTTAATACTTAAACTATTTTATATCAAACTATTTAAGCTATTTTTAACTATTCGAACTATTTCAAAAATTCAAACTGTTCAAGATGGAAATTATTTATATTTAAATCATTGATTTGAATGCGAATTTGGTTAAATTGAAGTTATAATGTGACGCCCCACCTCTATGCTCATAATAACAAAGAGTATTAAAAGAAATACTGTCTATTATTACGAAGAATAAGGCTGGATAGGAGCGACCATCCGTAGTTGACCTTACACTAATATTGGTTATCTCGATAGGAGTGGTATATACTTTTTATTTCTCATCTATCATTTATTTACTCCCATCGACACACCCAATTATCAGTATAAAACAAACTACGATAGTTCATAATAGTTTAGGACATTAGATATAACAATAACACAGATAATATAAATGCGGAACACAGATAAAAACAACAGTCTCATATATATAACTGATATCAGTTAATACATAGTTGACACAATACATATGATACAACTACAACTGTCGACTCTAGAAGTTATATATACAAGTACATTATCGACTAATATACATGAATACATATCATTCTACACAATGACACGACTACTACAAAATGACTGACAACTTCAGAAGATGTGAAAAGTCTTCAATCTCGAACAGCAACTCAAAGAAAGAAATCTACAACCTGAAATAACTCGGGCCTGACCCGAGTATTACATTCAAAAGAAAATAATACCCAGGTCAGTCTAATTCAAACCAGTTTATTAGTGCATATAGGCAGTAATAATTTTAATAGACGACAGTCACAATAATTCCCGTCTATCCGATTCTTTAAACAAAGAAACCGGATAACGGTCAATATAACACTTAACAGTGTTTAACAAAAATCGGCAGATTTAAATCATCAACAGAGATAAATAAACAATTTATCAAATCGACTAAATCAATTTAAAACTGTCAAATCTGATAGGGCTGCAATACACGCACGCGTGTACTGCCTCGCCACTATCAAACGAAATGCATAAAAGATCAACGGAAATTCACGAAACGCGCATAAGGTCAAACCCAGAGAAAGTCGGGTTCAGCTCAAATGCGATTCAAATAAATGGTTGAGACATAAAATTAAGTCTCGGCCCAAGTTCAACTCAACCAACAGAAAACAATGGCTGCACAGAGACAGCAGGGCACAACACGCCTCAAAGTATCGGTCGATACTAACAAGCATGCGTGGTCAGGGAAACCCAAATACTACTTGAAACAGGTATGTAACTGTCCCACATGGTCAAGACAAATGTAATGAATGACCAAACTCAAAGAAACTGCAAAGGTCAAACCCAAATATTAGGTTCAACACCAGGTAATTGAACAAGACCGGAAATTCAAGGAGGCACCAAACAGTCAACTGAGTGCAACAAACCAAAGCATCACAAAGACAGTGTGCAAGCAAAGACAAGGGAACTGCACAACTTCGAATAAACACTACATGGAAATATAAACAAGATCAAACTGAAACAAAAGGATTCAGACTAAATACACATGCCAGACTCAACTGGAACGGTGCAGTATGGCCAGGGTGAAGATGATTATACTGCAATATCAAAGGAATGGGTGCAACAATGTCAAAGACAACTGAAACAAGCCAGAACTGCCTCAGCCATCAAGACATGTGCCATGTAGCATACAAGTAATGCGAAACTGTCAAGTAGACAGAGAATCATGTAACAAACACATATATACGTACAAAAATGTATATATATATATGAAGTATCAAGTGCCTAAGCCACAGTGAAATGCTTAAGGCAAAAGCAGCAAATACATGTCCAGATAAATCAAATGCAATAGTGCATCTAAAACTACTGGGATGAATACACCAATACAAAGAAATTCTACAAATCAAGTGAAACAAAACAGAGATATGATCAAGTATAACAGTCGAGTGTCAGTTCTCAATATACACGCTGAAGCAACCCAATTAAGTGTTTGCACTCCAGAAGCAAAACTCAAACTAAGGCAAGCTCGAGTCTAAAATCCCCAAAAGATAATCAAAGTCTACGAAAGTACATGTATGCACATACTCGAGTGCACATACATGTCCAAATCGAATGAAACAGCAAAAAGAAACTACAACTGAAACCGTGATGTATAAGGACTGTAATTTCAACTGGAGACTCAACGATACATGCAACATCATGAACAACAGAAGTTCGAGCAACATCACAGGTGATGAACAACAGGAAGGGTATGAAGGTCATAAGGCTCAGTGATACTCAAGCATTAAATCAACTGAAACAGTAATGAAAATGCAACCCAGTGGCAACAATGGTTGAAGTAAATACAGAGAACACTTTACAGTGATACAGTATAACATACATGTGCTCAGATCAATTGAACAGGACCAGCAAATGAACTAAACAACCTAGGACAGCAGCTACAACGCAAATGCCACAGAAAAATGTACATAGGCAGTGACAATTGAGGATATACAAGTGTAAGATTTAAACAGGAAGTGGTAGTAAGGAAGTGCAACAGAGAAGAATGCCAGGTAAATGATTCACAGAGAAATCAAATTCAATGCAGATGTCAACAAGAAAAATCAACAGGGGACAAAGTAAAATGATCGAAGTCAAAGTCAAAGAAAATCACGGAGCAACATAATCAATACCGTGATTATCAGAAATTGCCAATGCCAGTAAAATCCTCAATCAACGCAACGAAATCGAACGAGACCCAAAACTAAAGTCGAAACAGTGATTACCCTTCCAAGCGACAGTTAAAGATCAACTCGAGAAGCAAATTCGAGTGAAGTAAAAACAAGCCAACTATCCCAAATTATAACGCAATCGAATAGCCAATAAAACCAAGCATCTGAAGTAAGAATTAGATGTGAGCAACTCACCTTTCATCGCGACGAAGGCACGAGATCTGATTGAGCCACCCAAGTCGAAGCCAAAGTCCAAGTTGCCAGAGAATCGATCGCCTTCGATACGAACGAGCCCTAGTTCTTGCAGATGGACGCGGAAGAGAACGAGTGCTACCGTTTTCTTTCTCTTAGACCTAGGGTTTACCACGAGGAAATGAAATGGGGCGGGTATTCGAAAGTGAAGGAGGGAGGAGCGAACGAAGCCACCATTTTTCTTTTTCTTTCGATTTGAATAATTTAGGGTTTCGAATGAATCAATGAGGGGAAGCGGGTTAATCTTTATCACGGCATCCAAATAACCAAGGGCCTCGATTCAATTTTAAGAGCCCACTACCGTTCAACAAATTAGTAAAGAATTTAACCCAATCTTTTATTAAAGAAAGAATTGTACAAACCTAAAAAGAATTTCAAACGATTTAAAATTGTAATAGCTATTAATTAACCGATTAAAATCCCAATCAATAATTAACAATTTTATTAAAGAATTTTAACTCGAATAAATCTCAATTGCAATCAAACAATTTTTCACATTCCAGATTCGATTCGAATTTCAATAACAATTGTCAACTGAATTAAATCGTCATTTTGACGATAATTGAAACTACAAAAATCCCGGTTGTTACAGACTCCCCTCCTTAAAAAAATTGCGTCCACGCAATCATAGGGAATAAATGGACAAAAGATAACAACGAAAAGAGTAAGGCAATGACGAGTGCATAAGCAAAGCAAATGTCCGCAGGGGAAGTACTAGATAAGAAATCAAAAGGTTCGACTGCTTCAAATCAAAAGAATCAACCTCGTGGGAATCAGGGATCAAAGTCAGACGACTAACAAAAGCAAGAACAATCGAGTTCCAGCAACTAAAAGAGAAGGAAAAACAGAGCAGAAATCCCCTACAGAACACGAATTGAATGCGAGTAAATCAAATTACTCACCTGAATCGCCAGAGAAAAAGACGAAGCTCAAATCTCAAGAATCGCAATTATTCAATCATCAAAACGATAATTGAATTTCTCAAATTTAACAAATATTTGATTATCTCAAGCGATAATCAACTTCCAAATCAACAATTATTTAATCATCTGAAGCGATAATTAAATCTCAGACCAGCAAATATTTAATTATCTAAAGCGATAATTAAATCTCAAATCAACAATTATTTAATTATCAAAGATGATAATTAAATCTCAAATAAGAAAATATTTAATTATCAAAGACGATAATTAATTCTCAAATCAGCAAATATTTAATTATCTAAAGCGATAATTAAATCTCAAATCAACAAATATTTAATTATCGAAGACGATAATTAAATCTCAAATCAACAAATATTTAATTATCAAAGACGATAATTAATTCTCAAATCAACAAATATTTAATTATCTGAAGCGATAATTAAAAGCAACAAATATTTAATTATCTCAAGCGATAATTAAATTTAAAATCAACAAGTATTTAATTATCTGAAGCGATAATTAAATTTCAATCAACAAATATTTAATTATCTCAAGCGATAATTAAATTTAAAATCAACAAGTATTTAATTATCTGAAGCGGTAATTAAATTTCAATCAACAAATATTTAATTATCTCAAGCGATAATTAAATTTAAAATCAACAAATATTTAATTATCTGAAGCGATAATTAAATCTCAAATCAGCAAATATTTAATTATCAAAAGCGATAATTAAAAGCAACAAATATCCGATTATCAAAACGATAATCAGAACCCATATCAACAAATATCTAATAATCACAAGCGATAATTAGAAACAACAAATATCTGATTATCAAAAACGATAATCAGAACTCATATCAACAAATATCTAATTATTACAAGCGATAATTAGAAACAACAAATATCTGATTATCAAAAACGATAATCAGAACTCATATCAACAAATATCTAATTATCACAAGCGATAATTAGAAACAACAAATATCTGATTATCAAAAACGATAATCAGAACTCATATCAACAAATATCTAATTATCACAAGCGATAATTAGAAACAACAAATATCTGATTATCAAAAACGATAATCAGAACTCATATCAACAAATATCTAATTATCACAAGCGATAATTAGAAACAACAAATATCTGATTATCAAAAACGATAATCAGAACTCATATCAACAAATATCTAATTATCACAAGCGATAATTAGAAACAACAAATAACTGATTATCAAAAACGATAATCAGAACTCATATCAACAAATATCTAATTATCACAAGCGATAATTAGAAACAACAAATATCTGATTATCAAAAACGATAATCAGAACTCATATCAACAAATATCTAATTATCACAAGCGATAATTAGAAACAACAAATATCTGATTATCAAAAACGATAATCAGAACTCATATCAACAAATATCTAATTATCACAAGCGATAATTAGAAACAACAAATATCTGATTATCAAAAACGATAATCAGAACTCATATCAACAAATATCCAATTACCTGCAGATAATTGGAAGCAACAAATATCTAGAAATCAATTAAGAAGACTAGAACATCAACATGAAAGCTTGGATCGATCCCATCAGATGGCGAGTTTTTAATTCGCCGCACGTGCATCAACAAATGGCCGAAGCCTACAAAGTACTCAACATAATTTTGGCGCCCATCAGATTGACCCGGAGGTCCGCAGAGTGACCCGAAGGTCTAGTACTGGTATTTGACCCGAAGGTCCGCAGAGTGGCCCGAAAGCCCAACAAATGACCCGAAGGTCCAACAAATGACCCGAAGGTCCTCATAGTGGCTCGAAAGCACACAAAATCATCAAATATTTCAATTAACGAGTCCGGAATTAACCGAAATAGCAAACGCACATGTCCCATACCACGTGTTTTACTAAATCGTTTGATTCTCTTCATCGTTTCCTTGAAAGTGCAAAATTGTGTATTTTGTAAAAATACATTTCACATTCTCAAACGGACAAGTCCGGAATTAAGCGAATCAGTAAAAGAAAGGGGTCATAGTCCTCGATTTTGCTGAAACGTTTAAATCGCGTCCTCATTCTTTTGAAATTGCAAACTGTAAAATTTTTGAAAACAATTTTATTTATTTTGTAAAAATAACAATTCGCATTCTCAACTGGACAAGTCCGGAGTTAAGCGAAACAGTAAAAGAAAGGGGTCATAATCCTCGATTTTGCTGAATCGTTTAAGTCGCTTTCTCATTCTTTTGAAAACGCAAATCGTTAAAATTTATAAAACAATTTTCATTTCAAAACGATTTTTCAATCACGTGATTAAAACAGCAAATCAGTAACAATTTCGATAAGGAAATTGTACTTCTCAAAATACCGTAAAAACGGTTACACATCAGTTTTGCGGAATAACCGCTTGAAAATTCACTTTTAAAAATTTGGCTGTTACTGAAGTCAAAGCGACAGAAATTTTTAAAACATCAAATATCTCATCAAAAGGATTCATATCAAAATGTGACTTCAGTAAATTTTCATTCATTAAAGTTGTCAACAAAACACCGTGCCTCAAAAATTCAGCATTGGTGTAAAAAGTCCGATATAAAAATAACGGCAACAAAATACGTATCATAACCAAGCATCGGTTCAACGTAAAATAAATGCAATAACGTGCAATTCAAATTTTTGCACGTACTACAAAATGAACAAAAAAAATCATTCAAATGTATCTTCAATGAAGATAATTTAAAACAGCAAAAATCTAATCAATAGATGATTAGTACAAAAGAAAGTCAGCGGAAATTTCAACCAAAAATCACATATCTGCAATTCCTTCGAATCCCCAATTTGGATTCGAAATTCTCAAAGAAACTAATTAATTACAGTTATGTGAACAACAAATGAAATTCATATCAATTTCGTATTTTGATTTTTAAATCAAAAAGATTATCAGTTGTACTCATCGAAGACAGTTTCACTGTTTCCGCTGCGCACTCTGATAAACATAACACAAATCAATCAAATCATCAGAACATAAATTCATTTTTATTTTTAAATAAAGATATTTAAAAATTTACATCTAAATTTCAAAACTTTAGTTTTGACTCAAATCACAATAAAACATCGACCTATAGTTGTAACATACGTTCCATCCAAGTCATGTTTTATATTATGTCCATAAACCCCAAGCTCTGATACCAACTGTGACGCCCCACCTCTATGCTCATAATAACAAAGAGTATTAAAAGAAATACTGTCTATTATTACGAAGAATAAGGCTGGATAGGAGCGACCATCCGTAGTTGACCTTACACTAATATTGGTTATCTCGATAGGAGTGGTATATACTTTTTATTTCTCATCTATCATTTATTTACTCCCATCGACACACCCAATTATCAGTATAAAACAAACTACGATAGTTCATAATAGTTTAGGACATTAGATATAACAATAACACAGATAATATAAATGCGGAACACAGATAAAAACAACAGTCTCATATATATATAACTGATATCAGTTAATACATAGTTGACACAATACATATGATACAACTACAACTGTCGACTCTAGAAGTTATATATACAAGTACATTATCGACTAATATACATGAATACATATCATTCTACACAATGACACGACTACTACAAAATGACTGACAACTTCAGAAGATGTGAAAAGTCTTCAATCTCGAACAGCAACTCAAAGAAAGAAATCTACAACCTGAAATAACTCGAGCCTGACCCGAGTATTACATTCAAAAGAAAATAATACCCAGGTCAGTCTAATTCAAACCAGTTTATTAGTGCATATAGGCAGTAATAATTTTAATAGACGACAGTCACAATAATTCCCGTCTATCCGATTCTTTAAACAAAGAAACCGGATAACGGTCAATATAACACTTAACAGTGTTTAACAAAAATCGGCAGATTTAAATCATCAACAGAGATAAATAAACAATTTATCAAATCGACTAAATCAATTTAAAACTGTCAAATCTGATAGGGCTGCAATACACGCACGCGTGTACTGCCTCGCCACTATCAAACGAAATGCATAAAAGATCAACGGAAATTCACGAAACGCGCATAAGGTCAAACCCAGAGAAAGTCGGGTTCAGCTCAAATGCGATTCAAATAAATGGTCGAGACATAAAATTAAGTCTCGGCCCAAGTTCAACTCAACCAACAGAAAACAATGGCTGCACAGAGACAGCAGGGCACAACACGCCTCAAAGTATCGGTCGATACTAACAAGCATGCGTGGTCAGGGAAACCCAAATACTACTTGAAACAGGTATGTAACTGTCCCACATGGTCAAGACAAATGTAATGAATGACCAAACTCAAAGAAACTGCAAAGGTCAAACCCAAATATTGGGTTCAACACCAGGTAATTGAACAAGACCGGAAATTCAAGGAGGCACCAAACAGTCAACTGAGTGCAACAAACCAAAGCATCACAAAGACAGTGTGCAAGCAAAGACAAGGGAACTGCACAACTTCGAATAAACACTACAAGGAAATATAAACAAGATCAAACTGAAACAAAAGGATTCAGACTAAATACACATGCCAGACTCAACTGGAACGGTGCAGTATGGCCAGGGTGAAGATGATTATACTGCAATATCAAAGGAATGGGTGCAACAATGTCAAAGACAACTGAAACAAGCCAGAACTGCCTCAGCCATCAAGACATGTGCCATGTAGCATACAAGTAATGCGAAACTGTCAAGTAGACAGAGAATCATGTAACAAACACATATATACGTACAAAAATGTATATATATATATATGAAGTATCAAGTGCCTAAGCCACAGTGAAATGCTTAAGGCAAAAGCAGCAAATACATGTCCAGATAAATCAAATGCAATAGTGCATCTAAAACTACTGGGATGAATACACCAATACAAAGAAATTCTACAAATCAAGTGAAACAAAACAGAGATATGATCAAGTATAACAGTCGAGTGTCAGTTCTCAATATACACGCTGAAGCAACCCAATTAAGTGTTTGCACTCCAGAAGCAAAACTCAAACTAAGGCAAGCTCGAGTCTAAAATCCCCAAAAGATAATCAAAGTCTACGAAAGTACATGTATGCACATACTCGAGTGCACATACATGTCCAAATCGAATGAAACAGCAAAAAGAAACTACAACTGAAACCGTGATGTATAAGGACTGTAATTTCAACTGGAGACTCAACGATACATGCAACATCATGAACAACAGAAGTTCGAGCAACATCACAGGTGATGAACAACAGGAAGGGTATGAAGGTCATAAGGCTCAGTGATACTCAAGCATTAAATCAACTGAAACAGTAATGAAAATGCAACCCAGTGGCAACAATGGTTGAAGTAAATACAGAGAACACTTTACAGTGATACAGTATAACATACATGTGCTCAGATCAATTGAACAGGACCAGCAAATGAACTAAACAACCTAGGACAGCAGCTACAACGCAAATGCCACAGAAAAATGTACATAGGCAGTGACAATTGAGGATATACAAGTGTAAGATTTAAACAGGAAGTGGTAGTAAGGAAGTGCAACAGAGAAGAATGCCAGGTAAATGATTCACAGAGAAATCAAATTCAATGCAGATGTCAACAAGAAAAATCAACAGGGGACAAAGTAAAATGATCGAAGTCAAAGTCAAAGAAAATCACGGAGCAACATAATCAATACCGTGATTATCAGAAATTGCCAATGCCAGTAAAATCCTCAATCAACGCAACGAAATCGAACGAGACCCAAAACTAAAGTCGAAACAGTGATTACCCTTCCAAGCGACAGTTAAAGATCAACTCGAGAAGCAAATTCGAGTGAAGTAAAAACAAGCCAACTATCCCAAATTATAACGCAATCGAATAGCCAATAAAACCAAGCATCTGAAGTAAGAATTAGATGTGAGCAACTCACCTTTCATCGCGACGAAGGCACGAGATCTGATTGAGCCACCCAAGTCGAAGCCAAAGTCCAAGTTGCCAGAGAATCGATCGCCTTCGATACGAACGAGCCCTAGTTCTTGCAGATGGACGCGGAAGAGAACGAGTGCTACCGTTTTCTTTCTCTTAGACCTAGGGTTTACCACGAGGAAATGAAATGGGGCGGGTATTCGAAAGTGAAGGAGGGAGGAGCGAACGAAGCCACCATTTTTCTTTTTCTTTCGATTTGAATAATTTAGGGTTTCGAATGAATCAATGAGGGGAAGCGGGTTAATCTTTATCACGGCATCCAAATAACCAAGGGCCTCGATTCAATTTTAAGAGCCCACTACCGTTCAACAAATTAGTAAAGAATTTAACCCAATCTTTTATTAAAGAAAGAATTGTACAAACCTAAAAAGAATTTCAAACGATTTAAAATTGTAATAGCTATTAATTAACCGATTAAAATCCCAATCAATAATTAACAATTTTATTAAAGAATTTTAACTCGAATAAATCTCAATTGCAATCAAACAATTTTTCACATTCCAGATTCGATTCGAATTTCAATAACAATTGTCAACTGAATTAAATCGTCATTTTGACGATAATTGAAACTACAAAAATCCCGGTTGTTACATATAACCTAAGTTGAAATTCGAAATGGGTTTTGAAATGAATAAAATGATTCTGTAATGAAATTAATTTCAAAGTAGAAAGTGATTTTGAAATGAAATTATTTCCGAGGGGAAAATATATTATATATGAAATTGTTTTTGAAGTGAATATGATACTTTGAAATGAAATTGATTTTGGAAACAAACATGATATTTTGATATCAAATATGAACTGTTTTCGAAATATAAAAGTATCACCGGTGTGTAAAACGACGTTTGGTTTTAAAGAGACCGGGGCCTCTTATTGCCATACTTACTGTCAACATTGGAACCACTTTAACAACTGTGTACGCGGAGGAGACTCCAGAATGAAGTTGTTGGATTTGGCGTCGTTTGCTGGATTTGAAGAAAGAGAACGATGACGGATAGACCCCAGCACTTGTGCCAATTTGAAATGACTAAAACAAGACGGTTTGACATGGCCAAGCGGGCTAGCTACCCCTAGCGGATATCCGTTCTTCGATTTTCTTGGACTCGGTCCATATTATTCCTCTTGTTGTCTCGATTGGTGCACCTTGATTTGGGATAGCCTCCCTTTAACTCGATATGGGATGGATGAACGCGGTGGGTGGTCGTGGCTACGATGCGTTACCACCAGCCCTGCGACCCGAACTGGTAGTATCCTACCTTGGGCGTTGCCTCACATGCCTTATCAAATTTTATCCCTATAAGAGACCCCTACGATTTTGGTTTAGTGTTGTCGTATCACGGCGCATCCCTATCCCCCGACGTGCTATTGGGGCGTTATATGCAAACTGTACGACAATGCTTAAAAACGCATTAAGGGGGATTAATGTAAAGCCTTAACGCTAAGAAAAATATTTATTTTACAGATTAGACACTGTATATATAGCATATTCTACTACATATAAATATTTTGATGGATCCTTAAGAGATGGAAAATCTCGTAACATCTCTTGAGTTATTGCATGCACGTTATACACTGGATAGGAGATGTGAAACCCTGTAAACATCTCTGATACTATTACACTCATGTTATATGTGATATCGATTTGAGTCACATATGAATATTTTAGTCTTGACTCGAGTGTTTTGTCTCTTCATTATGCTCGGGTCAGCCCTGAGTTTTCAGCGCATTGAAGATCATTTTCTGGAGGACGAAGACGAAGATTTGGTATATTATTACTATTATTATTCATGCATCATGTTGTCTGCTGCATTATTTTATTTATCCCTGTTATATATATAACTCTGATAAATGCTGTATAAATTATAATCAAATGTATAATATAAACAGCTTCATGAACTGTTTATTTGATTATTATATTTTATCATTCTGTTGTGAGATTCTGTGTTTGTTTTCTTCTTCTTTTCTTATTTTTCTTAATTAATCCCAATGATTATCTATGTTTTGGATTGTTTAAGTTGGACATGTGTGGATTATTGTCGATTTAAACCTTCCTAAATGTGGGTCGTCACAGTTCATATCAGTGCTTTGGTTTAGCGATAACCTTAGCTTTGTGGTGTTTGACTAATTAGAGATAGGGCAACAATATCCTAGAATGAGTCTGTTTGAGCATGTGTGTGTATATATGAGAGCGCACACTTGTTAGTGTTATAAAATTTGTTATACTGTGTTTACTTTTCCGTTGAGTTGTTTATGAATTCTGGTCGGCGCGTGGGACATCATGATATCGATAGGAGTTTCTAAACACTTTAACGAGACAAGTCGATATAATATTGTTTTAAAATCAGGTAAATGAAATAATTTTACCTAAATTATATTTTATATATGTATAAAATGATTATTAATTAATATTGTTGTTAGAAGATGATAATATTTAGTTATCATCGATTATTGGTTGAATTAAAATAAAACGAATACTTTGTGAATTTTATTTTGCGAAGCATTCAATAATTTAATTGAATTGAAATCTAATTACAATAAGAATTTTTTAAAATAACAAAGTTGTAAATTAATGAAATGTTTTGGTAATAAGGTAGTGAAATTTGTATAAGTAAATTTATAGTATAGCTTATAAATGGAAAGGATTTAAAAGATGAGAATATTAAAATTTTAAATCCCGTTGTTTTCAAAATTGTTTTCAAAGCCTTCAAAATGAAATAGTGTATTATATATGAGCACGTATTTGTTAATGTTATATAAAAATGATTTTTATTTCGAAAAATTGGTAAATGAAATAATTTTACCTAGGATTATATTTTGAATATAAAGGAATATCTTTCAAAAGATATAGCTAATTATGGGATAATAATATTAAGTTATTACCATGGGTTGGTTAAAAGACATAAATTTGTATAGGAACATCTTGTGATTAGAATTTCATAGATTGACTATAAGATGTTTCATAAAGATGATAGTTTAGGTGGTTAAGTTAGTAATAAACTTGTTAAAATATAATATTAGATTCAGGTTAGAATAGTTAAAAAGCTTACTATATGTTTCTAAGTATTTCATTGTCTATTATAGAAGCCTTCCAATTATGGTAGGAATTATTCTAAAGGAGAATCCTCAAGAGCAAATTAGGGGGCAAAGGACGACTTAATAATCCTTTCTAGTGACGATGAGGGAATAAAAAAAGGGTCACCTAAAAACCATATGCTATAGGTAAAGGAAGAGTTTGATGAACATGCCCGTTACGATGAGGACGGGTATCCCATGGCTACAATGCTAGTAGAACCCAAGACTCCGGAACTGGTATTATTATCCAGATATAAAAAAGTGATCTAAATAACAGATGATGTAGGAGTAAGTCAGGGATTGCTAGACAAAATGATGCGGGTAATAGATCCAGAAGAACCGAAACCTGAAGAAGTTCCAAAAGAGAACCCTAATATGATGGTAGAAAGGAATAGCCTAGATTCAGTAGTATATGATGCATGGATGGACGACATCCCCAATGAATCAGAAGACAGCAATGGTGATCACATTATCTGGGAGATGGGCATTCCCATATCTGAGGGAGAGTCGCATGTTTCAGGTATTGATTAGGAAGGAATGACAGAGAATGAGGAAGAAGAAGAGGTTTCGGACATCCTTCCAGGAACCCTATTGCTCAACCATGGGTTCCCCAAGGACAGCCCTAGCATCTTATAGGATGGAATCTTAAGAACAAAGAAGATGGTAGAAATGAAGCAGATGGTGAACAGGAGGAAGAAGAGTTTGAAGTGGTAGTGTTCTCAAATTCGGATGGTCCATCGACCTCCGAGTCCGATTGATTTTATATGCGTTTTGGTAGGGTTGGAAGTTGCTAGGGAGTAATAGTATTTTGGATATCCTAAGTATATTAGGAATATGTTAACATAATTATCATAGGTATGAAAAACAATTAATTATGGTTGATTCGAAAATGTAATAGTTCGAATTATGGTATATATCAATGCATGATCCTTATTATGGCTACTCTTATCCCATGTTTAAATGACTTAGAAAAGAAAGAAAAAAAATTTGTATGAATTTTCCTTCTTTGATAATTTTCTTTATGAAGTAAAGCTATATCTTTTTAAAAATGTTTGAATAAAAGATATACAGTGTATTTTGAAATAATAAAATTAGTATTAGAATTCTTAAAAAAGGTGATTCAAAACAAAAGTTATTTTGAAAAATGACTGTTTTGACAAGTGTTTTGGTAAATGATATTTTGATAAGTTAAACTTGGTAGAAGATTTTAGTAAAGCCTGTTTTATTAAAAGTTTTGTTTTTGTGAAACTTTTAAAAAAGAGTATTTAATAAGAAGAATAGCTTTTAAAGATACCTTCTGAGTAAGGGTTAAAAATATTTGGGATATACGAAAAAGTTTAAAACATTTGGATGGGATTTTATGAAATATTTTCATAAATAATTTTGAAAAAAAAGAATTTGATATAACTAAGTACATATGAGATACGTAGATCATTTAATCTAAGATTCGAGTATGGAATTTTGAAGTATTTACACCGGTCCGGAAAAAGATTTATCACGTGATTTTTAACGACGAGCATTGATAAGAATTTTGGTTGGGTACTTACGTGTTCTATCATAGTTGAGAGCTATTTAAGGAAAATGAAGGTTTCTGATCAAGAAGCCTGATCAGAGTCTGCACTAGAGGATTGAGGGTTCAATACTAGTTCAGAAATAAAGTTGTGGATTTGAATAAAAGATCGAATCAGATATTACGGATGATATAGATATATCATACGGAATTAAGTTTAAAGATAATATTTTGGGTAAACTCTTTTGGGTTTTGGGTTGTGGTGAAATTTCGGGAATGAAATTCTTTTAAGCGGGGAAGAATGCAACGATCCGTAATTTTATCACTTTGAATAGGAATATTTGATTAATTTTAAATATTCAATTGATTATTTTAAATGATAAATAATTCACTTTATTATATTATATAATGATAATAAGTGATTTATAATGGTTTTATAAATATATAAACTTATTTTATAAAGATATACAAACTTCGTCGCATTTTGGCGAAACGACGTCGTATATTTGTAAATGGATTTTAATATTATTTAATATGGTTTTATAGCTTAAATAATTTTGTTTTAATTATTTACAGATGATAAAAAAATTAATTTTCAAGTTTGATTTACATAAATAAATAGTTTGATTAAAAACTGAAAATGTGACCGGATTTAGCTTTTGGATTTTCGACCTTTCGTCGAATGGAAATTGTTTCAAATCGTAGGAATGTTATTTTGATACACATACACACATGCATGTACATACATATACATACATATATACATTCACAATTAGTCAAATCAAAGCTAAAGAAAATATCTAAAATAAAGTATACATATTTATATATAAACTCCTTATATGTATATAAATGCAAACTTCGCCCTTAAGTCTCAAAACCTAAACTCGCCATCACTTAATCAAGAGAAGACGAACACATGGAGGGGGGAGTGGGTACGATCGAAAGTCATGGTGATGGGAAGGGGTATTTTGGTAATTTCATGCACAAGGATTTCTACCTTATAAATACACATGCATATCCTCTTTCTTTCTTCACAAATTTACTTCATTTCTCTTCTTCTTCTTCTTAAGCTCTTTAATAGTTCTTCTTCAATAGCTTCCTAAATAGTAAAAATATTTCAACACCGCGTCGAAGTTCTGCTAAAATTGTTTCCATACACATATGATATCAAATCGCTTCAAAAGGTTGGCCAAACTCCACCTTTTCCTCACTAAAGTGCACGGCCCACACCACCACCATCTCAAAGTTGAGCTTCCACCTCCACATAAACTTGGATGAGCATCACTAAGGTCCGGGGAAAGTTCCTTAAGCTTCGGTGTGGAGAAAGGGATCATTTCGTAAATTTAAAAAACAATTAGAGTTGGATAGCATGAAAGTAAGAACATTACTTCCATCTTATTTAATTTATCTTAAAATTATCTATGATTGGTATTGTGTAAGTATACTTGGTTGATCAGCATAGTTTGGATGCTAACTTGATTGATTATTGGTTGATTGGTTGCTTATGTTAATCACATATTGACTTGGTTAGGTTAAGTTGAATTATTTTGATAATAATGTGAAAATCATATCCATCAGATTTAAAACAATCACTTTAAATAGCCATAGTAAATTCATAAGAAATAATCCCTATTATATTCTTAAATAATGTGTATAAGGAGTGTCAAGCCTCTTTTGAATTTTAAATCAAAAAGATATCGTTTTTGGAAAATAGAAATGGTTTTGGAAAAGTAAAGAAGAGTATTTAATTTATTTGGAAAAAAGTAAATCAAATGTTTTGATTTTGAAAATAATAGTTTAAAATGGTGGAAAACACATGGAAAAATATCATATAGTTTAATATATAAAAAATTCGAATTAAAAAGATGAAAATTGAATATTATAATAGTATAATATTAAAGATATGGAATAAAGTGAAAATGAGATTTTAATAAAGTAAAATAGTGAAAAATTGGTTTAATGTAGTTTAATATGGTATTAAAATGATTTAAAAGTGTTTCGGACAAGTTTTGAAAAAAATTGACTAAAGGGTGAAAAAAAGCCGTCGGGTTTTGGCAATTCGCGATTTCGCGACCTGAAAAGTTAAACGGATGTATAGGATAAAATATGAGTCGGAATTCTTTGAAATAAGAATTTTCCAGACCCTTATGATCATAGTTTTGAAGTGAAAATGAAAAATCAAGATTCTATTTACTAAAGTTTGAAAATGTCCAAATCAAGTTGTTAAACTCGTCACGTTTTGGTAGTTCGTAAAATATTGTTTTCAACTCTTTAAAATGGATGTTTTTAAATATTTAAAAATATTAAATAAATTCCATAAATATGTTAAAATATTTTAAAAGTAATTTGAATTATAAAAATGGACATATATATAATAAAATTGGTATTTTAATCTATAAAGCTTTAAAATCACTATTCACCGACAATTTAGTAATGGAAATTGGTAACCGGTGAATAAATAATTTGAACTTGGTTTTCTTATCAAATCTTTTTGAATTTTTTTTCAAATGACAAGTCAAATACTTTTAAAAGTTTAGAGTCGATCAAATAGCTTGACCGCCTTATGGTGAAGAGAGATAGTCTCTAGACTGGAGTTTGGGAAACCAGTTGTCTGCTCCCCCTAGCTATCCGGACTGGCCCGACGGAGGGGATGGTTAATTTGATTTACTCAGATTGCATTTTCTTAAGATTAAAGAAAAGAGATTTAGAGTTTTCCAAAAAGGACAGACAAGATTTAAAATAGGATTTTGATGGTAAAGAGAACATTCTAGTTAAACTCTACATTAAATTACGAGGAGGAACTTGTACTATCCATGTGAATTTAGAAGGTGATTTCACCGTTATTCGATGAATAATACAGGTTGAATATGGAAATTAGTATTGACTATAATTAATCTAATATCTATGAATCTTTTTTACTCAACACTAAGTGATTTGGGTTTACAGTAAACGATGTCCTAAATAACATTGTTTTTGACCCATTTAAAACATGTTTCGAAAAAATGAAATCTTAATTAATTATGCTAAGAATATAATTTGGAATATTTTCCTAATTAAAAGGAAATGATTTGGTATTTCCAAAGTTAAAAGGAGGTTAATAATTTTGTATATCCCGAAACAAAAATGATTTAAAGATATATATCTCTAAAAGATATTTTATTGGATAAAATGATATCTTCAAAGTTAAATAATATTTTGAGTAAAAGAAGAAAAGAAGATTTAACGAAAGAGGCTTAACATTTATGTATACACATGTACACATCTTTTTACCAATAATTGATTTGGAGAGGCTGGCATCAGATTTTGGTGATTCTTATCCACAGAACTACTTTGAACCAATATACGTGTTCAAAAGTGAAGATATATTGAAGATACTGATTTTGAAGACCGAGATCTTTATAATATAGGGCTGCTTGCCACTAACCTCATGATTCCTATATTTTATATATATATATATATATATATATATATATGGTGGCAGTAGCACCCTCATTTTGAAATCTTCAATGCAAGGACTGCTCGTTGCTAATCCTAGGGGTGATTCTCAAACAGGATGTAGTAGGAGTACCTTTAATTTGTCTTGTTCCTGGACAACTTGTATGGACAAGTGTCTGACATTGCATTTCTAAAACCACGTACATTTGTTTTTATAAACATACATATGTTTGGTGGTGTAGGAGGTAACCCCTCTTACACTTAACACCATTCCCTGAGGCGTATGAACTCGAGGGTTGTACTTTTGTGGAAACCAATTAGTGTGTTTTCGGAAATGGCAATGTGGCATTTAAAGTGGGATTTGTCATGTGAAAGGTAAAACATTACCTCAAGCCTCGCACATCGGTAATGGCAGAAAAATGGTAGATGAAGCAGGGCTATGTGCGTCGCTCCTATTAGGATATATTCATCACCTTTCTAGATTACCCTCTATATTTCGGGTTTGTTGTGTATGCTATGGCCACAGATAGGTCGGGAACGACCAGATGATGGTGTTTTTGATACTATCTAGGAAGGTGTAGGCCGATTCTATGTTGGTAGGGGTTGGAGCCATGGTACATTTTTCTAGAGATGTACTATATTAAAGGTAGTCCCTTACCTTGTCAGTGTTGGAAATCCATTCTCCAATACGTACCTTTACGGACTTGATTGTATACCTATATATGGTGTCGAATTTAACAAATGTAAAATTCAGGCTATTTTAATATGTTATTTGAAAAGTGTTTTCAAAGCAATGTCATTAGAAATAATATAAAATGATTTGATAAAAATGTTTAGTTATCATAAGATAAAACCTCGTCCTTGTTTAGATGCGGCGTGGTCTTATGAGATACTCTTCTTTTGAAAGGTTTTATTTGACATCAAAGTTATAAATTTAAAACAATGTTATTTTGTCCCAAAAGATAAATTATATACAACTTTATAATCTTTTTAATAAATCCATCAATTATCTTTAAACACTTTGTCAAACTAATTAATTAACATTAAAACGTTTTTATTAAATCAATTAAGTAACTTCAAATAGTTTTATTAAATCAGTTAATTTACTTTAAACTCTTTATATTAAATCAGTTAATTAACTTTTAAAACACCATTAATTAAAATTAGTAATTAAATCCAAATATCATTAACTAAATGGATTAATTAAATTCAAACATCATTAATTAAAATGATTAACTAAATTTAAATAGCGTTAATTAAAATGATTAATTAATTTTAAATATCATTAATTAAAATGATTCATTAAATTCAAACATCATTAATTAAAATGATTGATTAAATTCAAATATCATTAATCAAAATGATTAATGAATTTTAAACATCTATTTTGTGAAAATACAAGCTCGTGTTCAACATACAAAGATTTATGGAGATGATATTCAATAAGTGACGATATAGCGAAAAATTGATATAATGACACTTAAACAATTAAAATAGACTGTCACAATTATTTCAACTAAACATCAATATAATCAATAAGAGAATATGAATATGATGCAGAGAACAGTCAATAAATAAATGATGGCAAGAAACTCCTTTGGGTCTCTCTTTAATTTTCCCATGTAAATCACACACATGTGTGTGTATTTTTCAAAGTGTTCCATAATGACCTATTCACTAGAAAAACATTCCAACTACTCCTTTTTGTCCCCTGCAACAAAATAGTTATTTATGACATCTGCTACTATGCGAGAACAAACAATAATATATAGTTATGTGAATTTCCAAAATGAGAATGCAATCCAAACAATCAATCAAACAACAATATAAACTAACACCCAAGCAGGCAAGAAATAATTTTTATCTACTATATAATATGCTGATTAACCAAAAAGGTGAGTTTAACTCATCGAAATTCCAGCTATCGCTTTCGCGTTCTGATTCCATCTAAAATCGAACAGCGTTCAGTTTTAGCTTGAAATTTTATGAGCTCCAATTCCCACCAATCCAATTCCAAAGTGAAGATATCGTTGATATGAGTCTAATGCAACTGACCGCGTTCGATTTTGACCATGTATAAACAAGTTATGAATTTTATAAGTTGTCGAACAATTTTAAACAATTAAATTCCTCTAATTTCACTTATTAATTAATTACCCTATTTTAAAACTAATCCTCCCCCAAACTCCTTCTTCTTCCCGCCTAACAACTTAATCCCAAACCTTTGCCATGACTGATACTTTGCTCCACTATTCCATGAACTATGGTCCGCTAAAACATGAACGACAAGTGTCGATCTTTATGTTGGAAGACAACGAACACCCCACACCCTCAAATCGACGCCTACACCTCCCGGATAAAACACGACTTCGACGACACCACCCCTACCTTACACAATTTCACACCTTTCTATGATGAGCTGCATACCACCATTCTCTGCCTCCAAGTGCTAAATGACCTCATGAACCCAAATCCATCAATATTTAAGCCAAAATCTCCACCAATAGCAAAAAAATCAAAACCCTAGTTTCGACCAAGCATGACTATCATACCTAAATGCAATCGCATCCACCAATATGTATATGGAAATGAAGACCTAATCAACATAAGTTTAAAGATCTTTGTTTTATAAGTTTTTGTTGAGTAAATGATTTTATATGAATTTCAAATGAGGAAGATTTGATTTTTTTGGCTTTACTGGAACGATGAAATGGTAAAAAAGAGGGAAACAACAAATTGGAAAGGAGAAAAGGGAAAATGACTAAGTGTTTGATTCTTCATTTTACCCTTGCTTATAATCAAAACCACATGCATTACCTTATATACAGGTTAAAACAAGGTCTCCAAGCGACCATCAATTTTAAACAACTTTTCCAAGCAAGGTATCAGATCAAAATAAAGTCACCATTAATTTAAGTTCAAAAGTTTGAATTCAATTTAATTTTAAAAAGCTAGGAAAAGAAATATTTATGGTATCCCGCAACATCGTGCTTCGTTCATGTACGTATCACGAACAACATAAATAAAAATACGATTGCTCACAACAATGCGACATGATCACAAAATAGAAATAAAATACATTGGTAATTAAATTTTGTAAAATCACAAAAATAACATCATTTGCCGAAAATCGTCAAACGAAAATTTTGAATAATTTCCAAATTAAAAATTATTGAAAAATCAAATAAATTCAATTAAAGAAATGGAATTGTTTTATCAACAATTGATCATCTATTGTTTATTCGAACCATTTATTATTGCAAATAAATTTGCAAATGAATTTACCATTATTATTTATTAATTAAAATGAGTTAAATTAAATAAGTCTATTAAATCCATTTAATTAATATTTAATTCACCTTCCAAATATTTAATTCATAATTCAAATATTTAAATAATCCATATATTTGAATTCAGGTTATTAAACTCTAAAAACCAATTTTAAATACTTAAAATTAATTAAATATTTAAAACCAAAAGCAAAACCAAAATGTTACACTTACAAATTTGAAAGAGGGAGGTCTACAAGGACATCAATCGTGCCAATAAACCGATTATTTTGCATGTATCTGAATCAAATTGAAACAACTCGCGCTTATATTACGATTTTAACACATTCAAAGAAGAAACACACATTTCACCCAAAGCACCATATCAATCATATACAACTACATTTAAATCACTTGTCTCTAACATATCATTCTCATATGAACCATCATCTGACCCGTTTAAATTAACATTTCTTCAACACTTGGAACGTAAATTTAATACAAATGTCACATTTTAAATTAACATTACTGTGAAAATTGTAATATGTTTAGTGTTGTATATTATTATTATCATTTATAAAAACTTAGCGAACTTTAATAAACTTAGTTAATTCATCATCATCATTATTATTATTTATAAAACTTTGTTATAAACTCAGTTAACTTAATTATATTATTATTATTATTATAAACTTAGTTAATATTTATAAACTTAGTTTATTTTTATAAACTTAGTTAATTCGTCGTCGTCATTATTATTTATAAACCTTTGTTAAATTAGTTATATTATTATTATTCATAAAATTTAGTTAACTTAAACTTAGTTGATTTTTTGTTAACATGGTTAATTTATTATTATTATAGTATCATAACATACATTAAAATTTATGGGACACACAATACATACGTGACTCAAAATGGGAATGTGAATCAAACAATTAACATAATATGTACTAAGTAAATAAACAACTTTAGACAATGTCCCTACCTTGCCATGTCCACTACTCAAGACTGTTATATCCACTACTTCAGCCAAACACTCTTCAACTCATACAAGTCAACACATGCTCTGCTTGCACAGTTTGTCACCTTCAACACATGTTAGATCTGCCAGCATAACAAATTTGCTCAATGTATTTAGTTTGTCATTTCCCTTACTCTTGCATTGTTCTGCATGTGCAAATCTATATGACAAGATGGAAATAATTTGTTGATTTATGTAATATATAGATAGTTACGAATAAGCTACAAAGTCACATGTACCTATGAATGGGTTAAGAATTCATTGCTCAAACATGGTAACACTGGACAAATAGAAAATGCAATATGATTCACAAAACCATTAGTTCAAACCTAACCAACTTTTGTATATACAAGTGTGTAGTAACGAATTAGTTAGCAAAAAGATAGTGATAATGAAATATACGTACAAATAGAAGATATTGATTTAAAAAGTTGGAAGATGCTCACCTGAAGTTTGCTTGCGTGAAACTCTATATGCAAATGTCCATCATTTGGCAATCGCCTTTTCACATCTGCCAACACCTGCAAGTGAACAATGTAAACTGATCTCTTCTCTGCACCAGATCGATATCCTAAAGCTTTTCACATGTAGCTGCATGCACCCCTCAAGCTCTCAACATAGGCTTTAGTTTGTACCTACAAGCACTCGCCATCTTAGAGTTATAATTTCATATGAAAAAGGAGTTTGTGCCTAAAATTATACAATGGTCCACTTTTTGATCACACCATTTTCATTTCAGTAATCTATTGCTATCACTATCCACCTACATGGAATTGCATGGCCGCATATCAATAATTCTGAGCCTACCTCTGCTTCCTTTCAGCAACCTCCTGCTGTGTATTTCTTGTCTTAGTTAGTAGCAAAAATAGGGTGAGGCAATGAATGTACTACTACTAACTAAGACAAGAAATACACAGTAATTCACTAAAAAGGATCCTATAAATGTACTTCTACTTTACATAAGAAATAATAAAATGCAGACACACGCCTACTCAAGTCTAAACATATTAAAACACACACTAATATTTATATAGTAGATTTTAACCAACCAATTGAATTTTAGATCAGGCAACCAACCAATTCTTAGTTAAAGCACAAAATAATCACCAGCTTTTTCATCAAATTATTTGATTGTCATACTCCAAGTATAGATCAACTAATCACTAAACAACCCATAATCAATTTGAATCAAATCCCATGAAAAATCTAATCACCAAACAAAGTTCGAAAATATAGTTTAAATAAGATATTGATTTCTAGTAGAAAAGCATTTATAATGCTCCAAAATATCATCACCAAAATTAGATGAATATACTCAAGTATGTCAAAAACTTTAATTTTTGATGCATTTCAATTTAAACACCGATTTCATGTATGTATTGATATTTGTTATCCATTGTAATGACCCATAATTTTAATGGTTTTAGTAACATAATAAATTGAAATTTTGTGAAATTTTAAATAATTGAAATTGTAAATAAAAAAATTTAATATTTGGAATATGTCTATTTCAACATAGCAAATGGTAATTTTCATCTAAAAATATGAAAGTTTATTTTATTGTGTAATTTTATTTAAATTCAAATCAGTTAATATTTGATGATAATAAAATGTTTTCCAAACCTGAATATTTTTATATAATAAATTTCTAAGTCATCTTCTGAGTAAGACGTCATATTTCATTTCTTCAAATTTGAACTACCATTGCTCCGTCTATCTTATTTTCGGTAAATTAGCAGCATTTTCGGTACTGAATATCGGCTTTTGATAGTTCAGTCGTATCGCTGATATTTGTATACCATTTTGATCGTCACGTCGTGCTGATCTCAGCGGTATATTCATTTCTATTTTTCGAACCCTAGTATGTTGTGAAATTAGTAAAACAGATTCTGTATCGGTACCGTTTAAACCTTTTGATCTACCCGTGACCATTCATTTTCCATCGGGTAAAATCTGTACAGCCATTATCATTTATATTGTTCTCTGTGACCTTTTGTTTCCATTGTTTTAAACGCATCGGTACTCAAATTTCTATCTCTTCGATGTTCCGTGCATTGCTTCTGAAGAAATGAAATAATATAACTTATATTTTTGGTTGGAGATAAACTGTTCATCTCCTTTTCAAATTGCAATTCCCCACAAAGCAACATCATCAAAGCTATGCAGCAGCTCATCCTTCCTACGCTTCTTCTCCTCTCCGCAAGCACTCCTCCATGCTCGACCATCATCACCACTTCCTTCCTCTCCAACCAAAGTCGATCTCCTCCTGTCCATAGCCGTCCACTCTACCACCAAAACAAACCCAAGGCCGAAACCACCAAGCCTTAGGCCGATCACTTCATGACTTTTCCTCTTGCCATAGCCTAGCCGTGAGCCTTGCCTAGCCAAACACCATCATGGCCGAACCCTTTTCCAAGCCTAACCATGTCGTTTGCCTCTACCCAGCTCTGCATCCATTTGCTTTCCCTAGCCAGCATCTTTTATTTATAGAAAGGTACATATATAATTTTTATATATATATGATCTATGTATAAATTCTATTAGTTTATATGTTTATATATATTTGTTTTATGTTACGGTATTATATATATATATGCATGCATGTTGCCGAACTTTGCACCCCTGTCCCTACTACATAGATAAGTATATATATATGAGTACTTTATATATATATAGAGATTTAAAGATCGGTTTATATAAAATGTTATATTAATTATATATTATGTGGTGTTGTATATATACGTTAGTTATATATATATATGTGTTAGTGGATAAAGTATGCATATGGTCCATAGTCGCATGTATGTATAACCTATAATTTATATATGAAAAAAAAACATATGGAAGTTATTTGTTTGTTGTATATGCATAGGTTTACATAAGTTTATATATGTATCAGCTTATATATATTAGTTTATATATATATATTGTTATAGAGTATGCTACAGTTTATAAAGTTTATAAAGTATAAAAGTGTATGCAGTTTATACATATCAAGCTATTATATATTATATAGTAGGAAGTTATCTAAGTTTATATATATATGTGTGTGTTTATGTTAGTCTATGTATAAATATAGGCTGTAAAGATTTTTAATATGATATGTATCAGTACTTTGATTTTAATGAGTATATATATAACAGTAAGATATGGGTTTTATACCACAGTAGATTTTAGTATAATAGTAATGAATTTGTATTAAAATATATATATTTTTAAATCATAAGTATGTTAACTTTGGCTTTTCTGTCATCTATCATTTTAAAATATTGAATGTAAGCTGTACTTGATTCAAGTTAAATATATGTATATATATTCTGGGTACAGAAGTATATATATCTTGTAGTTTTCTTGTTACATGTTTTATTGAAATGTATATATATTTCTAAGTTGCATACATATTTTCCTTTTGCCCAGTTTTCAAGTCTGCATATATACTTTCATTTGTATATATTCTTAAACTATATATTACAATGATATATATGAAGTATGTAAGTTGTATTTGTACAAGAATAATATATAGTTTAAGAAATGATTCATGTAATGTAATATATGTTAGTAATATATTATATGTAGTTATATATATATTGATTTTTATAAAGTATTGATTCTATATAAAGTAACTTTTATTTTTCATACTTTCAATTGTATGTATAAATTACAGCAAAGTAAGTTATATGGATTTTTATAATAAATATTGATTTGAAAATAAATAAACATATTTTATTTTTAATTATATGTTTAAAATTTTGAATTTTTGAAATTTATATATATGTAATATATCTCGTTTCATCGATCTCGTGCCATCTTGACTTACATTTCAATATCGAATTTATCGCAGCAATTCCTATCTTGTCGCTATCCTGTGTGCGTATCTGTGTCCATGTCATCTCCTTGTCTCTCTAGCCTCGAAAGGTGAGCAATCACTCACGATTAACGTTCTTATATTTATTAAATATGATTTCAATTGAAACGACAATTGAAATATGATGCTGTTAGTTATTTAAATTGCTATATATATGCTACTATCTGTATCTGTTCAGCTGTGACATCTGACACCATGACATGTTATTTATATTCTATCTGTTTTTGATAATATATACATGTCGCTGATTATCACATATGTTATCACTCTTCAAGTTCCCTGTTATTATAGAATTCCTTATGGGTTGAAATGATACATACCCGAACGATCTTGTAGAATAGGAGAAAATCGTTTTGGGTTGAAATGATAAACCCAAGCGATTTTCATTGAATTGAAATTGGGGTTGGGGGTTGAAAAGATATATACCCGTAGATGTTTAAATTGTGGATTGAAATGAAAAATATCCGTATCACTTGACCATAAGATAGAAAATTATATACAGACACCGTTGGTGTATATATATATATATACACATATATATTTTAAAAAAAATGATTTTCGGGGTTTTGAAAGGAAATATATGGTTTTATTAAATATTGATTTTAAGATATTATATATATAAATGTTATTTTATAATGGTTTAAATTTTAGATTTTTGAAATTATATGTTTTGAAAATTTTAAATTTATAAGTTAGTTTTGAAATTATAAATTTTAAGAATTTACTTATAATTTTACTATTTTAAAATATGTATAAATTATTTTTAATATAAATAGATTTTATAAAAAAAAAAAAAATTAAGGTTGGAAAGAGAATTAGGAATTGGTTTGAAATTGTATTTATTTAAGAATTATATTTAATTAAAGTTGATTTGAAACTTATTGAATTTGAGATTTTAAAGATATGATTTTATAACTTGGTTTTGATTAAAAGGGATTTAAAATGATTATTTTCAAATTTAAATATTGAAATGGTATATTTAGTTTTATTTAATGCTATTGGAATGATTAAATAAATATTCCAAAACTAAATAATAGTAAAGTGAATTTGATATATATATGAAATTGTCAAATGTAGTTTTGTAAATGTTGAATATTTAAAACTTTGAAATCTATTGAAGTTGAAATGGTTTAATTTGTTGTTTATATCAATATTTGAAGACGATATAAATTGGTTTATTGAGATTTGGATTGAAATGGAAGAACTGAGATTTGATTTAAATGGGATTTTTGGAATTTGAGTTGATTTGAATCGATTTGTGAAATTTGAGGAAACTATGTTTATTATATAAAGTATTTTGATATAAAATAAAACTAAATTTTAATATATATATAAATTATTTTAATATAAGCTATTTTTAATTTATAACTATTTTAATATAAAATTTATTTTAACATAAACTATTTTAACTTATAACTATTTTAATATACTAACTACTTTATTTTATAAACTATTTTATTATACATATAATATTTCTATATCTAAACTGTTTAAGTGGGAAGAGTTATGATTTCAAAGTATTATGATTTCCAAAGTATTATGTTTTCAAAGTGTTATGATTTCCAAAGTGTTATAATTTCTAGGTTTAAAATTTCTGAAGTGTTATAACTTTGAAAGTGCTATAATTTTGAAATGGATATATTTTTAAGTGAAATGATATCGATATGATATGGTTTTGAAATGGATATGATATTTTGGTTTTGAAGTATGATATTTTGAAATGACCACGGTGTTATAATAACGTTTGGTTGTTAAAGAGACCGGGATCGGATATTGTCATACTCTCTGCCAATACCGAAAACCACTTTAACAACCGTGTACGTGGTGGAGATTCCAGAATGAAGTAGGATGGTTTGGTGACAATTCTATATGGTATTTACGTAGCCCTGACTTCTATGAGTCAGCTTGATGCGGCTAAAACAGGAGCCACGCCAGGCCAAGTGAGGTCATTCCTCCTATCGGGCTCATTTCTTCGATACCATTCTATTGCTTTTGTGATTTGATTGGGTGCACCCTTTGATTTGAGAGTGTGTCACAAGGTGGGCGGTAGTATCTGCTATGCGTTACCACCAGTCCGGATCCGCAAACGGTATATCTACCCTGGCATTGCCTCGAGTGCCTTGTCGCATGCCCTAGCGCGCCTTATACGAGTTTGTTTTGTGCTGTACCTATGTGATGTCCTCTAGGTAAACCTCCAGTTTACGGAGGAGCATACGACATTGTATAGACTATTGGAATATATAAAATGTGTTAAGGGGGATATGGGTAATGCCTTAACATTATTTTAATATTTTTACTTTACTATAGACATATTATAATAGCGTATATTACTATATAGTAGATAGTACCATGGATCCTTAGAGGATGGTTGTCCCAAACATCCTTTGAGTTACTTGTATTTCAGTTGATATTTCACTTGAGTTGGATTTATTGATATAAGAATATTAATCCTGACTTGAGTGTTTTATATTTTGCTTTACGCTCGGGTCAGACTGATTGTCACAGCATTTGAGACTCACCTTTGGAGATTGGAGCTTTGCTTGAAGATCTGCCTTATCTATTCAGCTCTCCCAGTTGATTTGTTCAGAAATGTCAACTGTTTGTATTCGAGACTTCTTTGTATTTGAGATATTCTGTTGTATTTTATTTCAAACTCTATTGTTTATATTGTAACTTCATGAACTACTATTTATCTATTCCGCTGCTTATTGTTGTAATACTCTGTGTCTGTGATTCTGTGATTGATTTGTTTATTGTATATGCTGAGTTTTGCTAAATATAAATTAACAATATGATATTTTGAGCAATTCAAGTCCGACATGTGCGGATGCGAATGGCATGAAATAGCGGGTCATTACAGTTGGTATCAGAGCTCTGCTTTTAGGCAAACTTAGCATATAGAGTAGATTTAAGTAAAGAATAACCTTCGTTCGAGCTTGAATCTCTTCCTCTTTGATTCGGGTGTCTTTTGAATTTTGGAACTTTTCCCTTCGTTCTAAAATCCATTCTTGTCTCCTCCTATTCGTATTCTTCTTGATTCGGGAGTATCCCATAACTCCATTTCAGTTGATCTCTATAATGAATCGGCGGTCCCGCCAATCTTAGAATGATTTGTAAAGGGATGAAACTCCTTTACAACAGGCATTGATTCACCGAAGATTTATGTATCATCGGTTTAAATGCTGTTATCTCTTGCTATGCCCGAATTCTATCTCTTGTGATCTGATGTCGATTTGCCTTAGAATTCTGCATCGATCTTATTCTTGAAGTCACGGTTGATTGGTTAAGGTCGCCCACGATTTATATAAGTTTATCCATCTTTTCTCTTTTACTATTTAATTATTTTATCTTTTGTTTCAAACCTATCTTCTTAGCCAGAATTCTTCATGATTCGGGTCCCTCTAATTTGAATCTCTATCCTTGTCTGAAATCCAGTCTGGAATCATCGAGTGAGGGAGTGTATTTGTAATTAATATATACAAATGATTTATATATTATGTTGTTTGAGTTGTTAATGTTGATTTGGGTTTCGATCGATTCGTCTGATCAACGCTATCGATAGGAATTTCAAAACACTTGAACAGAGCAAACTGACACAATATTATTTTCGAATTTGGTAAACGAAATGAATTTTGTATGATTATATATATATATATATATATAAGTATAATTTTCTAAAATTAAATAGTTGAATGAATTGTTTGTTAAAAATGATGATCCTTGATTTTCATCTATTGTTTTGTAAAACCAATGACTATTCCAACATAAATAAATGAAATGATAAAACATGGTTTATAAACTGGTTTGGAATTTAAATGAATTTAAATTTAGAATTTGAGAATTCAATTTCCGGTATTTTGGAAAGGCTAGCGTTTAAAATTTTGGGTATATTATTTAAAAGTATTTTCGAATAGAAGTTGTTTCAAAAGAATAATTTTAAAGTTTAAAACCTGTACTCTCCTCCATTGTCACTAGAAAATAATTTCGGTGATGACTGCAGCATCATCGACATTCATTTTCGAGTTTCAAAGTGGAGAAATGAGTTAATAGCTTTGCTACACTTTTGTTTTGGAAAATGGATTTGATTTGAAATTCTTTAATATGATTTGATCTATATATATGTATATAATTATTTCAAAATAGGTTGAAGTGAAATCGAAAATTTGAATCTTAATTTTTATATTAAGAAATGGTTTCAATTATTGTAATAAAGTGAAATGTTTGAATAATTGGAATATCTGAAATGATAAATGGAATTAAACCAACCTGAAATAATGAATTTGAACAAACTATTTGTATAACACTAAATTACATTCTAATATATATTACTTGCCTAAAATATTCAAAAAGTTAAAATGTTAGGATATAATAGGGTTGTACAAGATGAAAACTTAAGTAATAAATTGTTCAAGCAAAAATCTGGCTTAATATAAATGTTGTAAATAGAAGAAAATTTGTATAGTGTTCAATTACACTCTGAAACATTAATATAACTTACCTAGAAAGTTTAAATGTATTTAGAATGTAATTGGATAATATACACTATGATATAAGTAATAGGGCATCAAAAATGATATTTTGTTAAAGGAATTTACTGATAATAAATTGGATAATAAATTTAATAATAAAAAGAGAATAAATTTGTTGAATAATATATGGTTATAATATGTTTGTTTCACTTAATATATGTGGAAAAATATGTTAAGTGAAATAAATTTAATAAATAAAGGAGGATGCTAGTTAAGAGAACAAATATAGACTTAAGAATAATTGAAAGTGAAATTTTGTGGAATCAACTTAGCTGAAGATAAATGGATAAAATCATTGAGTTAATTTAAAAATGAATTTGTTTGAAAGAAATGTGATAAAATGAAAGAGAATCAATTTTAAATAGAATGACTATTTATTAGTTGAATAAAATGGATTAAACCAAATTGTTGAATAGTAATTTATTTAAAAATTGAAATCTATATGGTTTTGAATAGTTGAAGTTGAATGTTGAGGTGAAATTAACTATGGTTGATCAAATAGATTTAATAAATGAGTAAAATAAAACAAATTTTGTTGTGAAATTTTGCAATAAATGTTAATGAATTTGAAACAAATAAATTGAATGAAAATATATGGGATTGAAATCAATTAAATGTAAACACAATAAATTTGATTGAATAAATAAAATGAATTGGAATCAATTAATTGAATATAAACAAAATTTTAAAATAAATGAATTTATATGGTTTAAATTAATTGTTTTATTTGTATTTCAATCTATTTCTTTCTGGTTATTTCTATTCTCCTATCTCATTCCTTTTCGGGGATGAAAATTTTTGAGTGGGGGAGAGTGTAACGATCCGTAATTTTAATGGTTTTAGTAACGTAATAAATTGAAATTTTGTGAAATTTTAAATAATTGAAATTGTAAATAAAAAAATTTGATATTTGGAATAGGTCTATTTCAACATAGCAAATGGTAATTTTCATCTAAAAATATGAAAGTTTATTTTATTGTGTAATTTTATTTAAATTCAAATCAGTTAATATTTGATGATAATAAAATGTTTTCCAAACCTGAATATTTTTATATAATAAATTTGTAAGTCATCTTCTGAGTAAGACGTCATATTTCGTTTCTTCAAATTTGAACTACTATTGCTTCGTCTATCTTATTTTCGGAAAATTAGCAGCATTTTTAGTACTGAATATCGACTTTTGATAGTTTAGTCGTATCATTGATATCTGTATACCGTTTTGATCGTCTCGTCTTGCTGATCTCAGCGGTATATTCATTTCTGTTTTTCGAACCCTGGTATGTTGTGAAATCAGTAAAACGGTTTCTGTATCGGTACCGTTTAAACCTTTTGATCTACCCGTGACCATTTATTTTCCATCGGGTAAAATCTGTATAGCCATTATCATTTGTATTGTTCTCTGTGACCTTTTGTTTCCATTGTTTTAAACGCATCGGTACTCAAATTTCTGTCTCTTCGATGTTCCGTGCATTGCTTCTGAAGAAATGAAATAATATAACTTATATTTTTGGTTTGAGATAAACTGTTCATCTCCTTTTCAAATTGCAATTCCCTACAAAGCAACATCATCAAAGCTATGCAGCAGCTCACCCTTCCTACGCTTCTTCTCCTCTTCGCAAGCACTCCTCCATGCTCGACCATCATCACCACTTCCTTCCTCTCCAACCAAAGCCAATCTCCTCCTCTCCATAGCCGTCCACTCTACCACCAAAACAAACCCAAGGCTGAAACCACCAAGCCTTAGGCCGATCACTTCATGACTTTTCCTCTTGCCATAGCCTAGCCCTGAGCCTTGCCTAGCCAAACACCATCACGGCCGAACTCTTTTCCAAGCCTAACCATGCCTTTTGCCTCCACCTAGCTCTGCATCCATTTTCTTTCCCTAGCCAACATCTTTTATTTATAGAAAGGTACATATATAATTTATATATAAATATATATGATCTATGTATAAATTCTATTAGTTTATATGTTTATATATATTTGTTTTATGTTACGGTATTATATATATATGCCTGCATGTTGCCGAACTTTGCACCCCTGTCCCTACTGCATAGATAAGTGTATATATATGTGAGTACTTTATATATAAATATATATAGATTTAAAGATCGGTTTATATAAAAAGTTATATTAATTATATATTATGTGGTGTTGTATATATATGTTAGTTATATATTTATATATATATATATATGTTAGTGGATAAAGTATGCATATGGTCCATAGCCGCATGTATGTATAACCTATAATTTATATATGAAAAAAAACTTATGGAAGTTATTTGTTTGTTGTATATGCATAGGTTTACATAAGTTTATATATGTATCAGCTTATATATATTAGTTTATATATATATATATATATATATATTGTTATAGAGTATGCTGCAGTTTATAAAGTTTATAAAGTATAAAAGTGTATGCAGTTTACACATATCAAGCTGTTATATATTATATAGTATGAAGTTATCTAAGTTTATATATATGTGTTTATGCTAGCTGTACTTATGTTAGTCTATGTATAAATATAGGCTGTAAAGATTTTTAATATGATATGTATCAGTACTTTGATTTTAATGAGTATATATATAGCACTAAGATATGGGTTTTATATCACAGTAGATTTTAGTATAATAGTAATGAATTTGTAACAAAAAATATATATATAGTTAAATCATAAGTATGTTAACTTTGGCTTTTCTGTCATCTATCGTTTTAAAATATTGAATGTAAGTTGTACTTGATTCAAGTTAAATATATGTATATATATTCTGGGTACAGAAGTATATATATCTTGTAGTTTTCTTGTTACATGTTTTATTGAAATGTATATACATTTCTAAGTTGCATACATATTTTCCTTTTGCCCAGTTTTCAAGTCTGCATATATACTTTCATTTGTATATATTCTTAAACTATATATTACAGTGATATATAGGAAGTATGTAAGTTGTATTTGTATAAGAATAATATATAGTTTAAGAAATCATTCATGTAATGTAATATATGTTAGTAATATATTATAGGGGCATTTCACTAGAAGGACAAACTTTGCAGTCCAATTAGTTTCTAGGACACACATTCAAAGAAATTACTTTCAAGGCCAAAGTCGGCAGAATAATTACTTTTAAGGACAAAGTTAGCAGTCCAATTACTTTCAAGGACATAATTTCATAGGCTTTTAGGCCCTAGAAAGTAATTATTTCACGTTTTATCCTTGAAAGTAATTATTTCAGTTGTGTGTCCTAGAAACTAATTCCACTTGCTAAAGAGGCCCTTGTGGCTAATTTCCACTATATTATATGTAGTTATATATATTGATTTTTATAAAGTATTGATTCTATATAAAGTAACTTTTATTTTTTCATACTTTCAATTGTATGTATAAATTACAGCAAAGTAAGTTATATGGACTTTTATAATAAATATTGATTTGAAAATAAATATACATATTTTATTTTTGATTATATGTTTAAAAATTTGAATTTTTGAAATTTATATATATGTAATATATCTCGTTTCATCGATCAGGTGCCATCTTCACTTACATTTCAATATCGAATTTATCGTAGCAATTCCTAGCTTGTCGCTGTCCTGTGTGTGTATCTGTGTCCGTGTTATCTCCTTGTCTCTCTAGCCTCGAAAGGTGAGCAATCACTCACGATTAACGTTCTTATATTTATTAAATTTGATTTCAATTGAAATGACATCTGACACCATGACATGTTATTTATATTCTATCTGTTATTGATAATATATGCATGTTGCCGATTATCACATATGTTATCACTCTGAAAGTTCCCTGTTAGTATAGAATTCCCTATGGGTTGAAATGATACATACCCGAACGAACTTGTAGAATAGGAGAAAATCGTTATGGGTTGAAATATTAAACCCAAGCGATTTTCATTGAATTGAAATTGGGATTGCGAGTTGAAAAGATATATACCCGTAGATGTTTAAATTGCGGATTGAAATGATAAATATCTGTATCACTTGACCATATAATAGAAAATTATATACAGACACCGTTAGTGTGTATATATATATTTTTAAAAAATGATTTTCGGGGTTTTGAAAGGAAATATATGGTTTTATTAAATATTGATTTTAAGATATTATATATATATATATATGTTATTTTATAACGGTTTAAATTTTAGATTTTTAAAATTATATGTTTTGAAAATTTTAAATTTATAAGTTAGTTTTGAAATTATAAATTTTAAGAATTTACTTATAATTTTACTATTTTAAAATATGTATAAATTAGTTTTAATATAAAATAGATTTTTATTAAAAAAATTAATAATTAAGGTTGGAAAGAGAATTAGGAATTGGTTTGAAATTGTATTTATTTAAGAATTATATTTAATTAAAATTGATTTGAAACTTATTGAATTTGAGATTTTAAAGATATAATTTTATAACTTGATTTTGATTAAAAGGGATTTATAATGACTGTTTTCAAATTTACATAAATTGAAATGGTATATTTAGTTTTATTTAAATTTGTAATTTGAAGTTTTATTTAATGCTATTGGAATGATTAAATAAATATTTCAAAACTAAATAATAGTAAAGTGAATTTGATATATATATATATATATATATATGAAATTGTCAAATGTAGTTTTGTAAATGTTGAATATTTATAACTTTGAAATCTATTGAAGTTGAAATGGTTTAATTTGTAGTTTATATCTATATTTGAAGACGATATAAATTGGTTCATTGAGATTTGGATTGAAATGGAAGAACTGAGATTTGATTTAAATGGGATTTTTGGAATTTGAGTTGATTTGAATCGATTTGTGAAATTTGAGGAAACTATGTTTATTATATAAAGTATTTTGATATAAAATAAAAATAAAATTTAATATATATAAATTATTTTAATATAAGCTATTTTTAATTTATAACTATTTTAATATAAAATTTATTTTAACATAAACTATTTTAACTTATAACTATTTTAATATACTAACTACTTTATTTTATAAACTATTTTATTATATATATACTATTTCTATATCTAAACTGTTTAAGTGGGAAGAGTTATGATTTCAAAGTATTATGATTTCCAAAGTATTATGTTTTCAAAGTGTTATGATTTCCAAAGTGTTATAATTTCTAGGTATAAAATTTCGGAAGTGTTATAACTTTGAAAGTGCTATAATTTTGAAATGGATATATTTTTAAGTGAAATGATATCGATTTGATATGGTTTTGAAATGGATATGATATTTTGGTTTTGAAGTATGATATTTTGAAATGACCACGGTGTTATAATAACGTTTGGTTGTTAAAGAGACCGGGATCGGATATTGTCATACTCTCTGCCAATACCGAAAACCACTTTAACAACTGTGTACGTGGTGGAGATTCCAGAATGAAGTAGGATGGTTTGGTGACAATTCTATATGGTATTTACGTAGCCCTGACTTCTGTGAGTCAGCTTGATGCGGCTAAAACAGGAGCCACGCCGGGCCAAGTGAGGTCATTCCTCCTATCGGGCTCATTTCTTCGATACCATTCTATTGCTTTTGTGATTTGATTGGGTGCACCCTTTGATTTGGGAGTGTGTCACGAGGTGGGCGGTAGTAGCTGCTATGCGTTACCACCAGTCCGGATCCGCAAACGGTATATCTACCCTGGCATTGCCTCGAGTGCCTTGTCGCATGCCCTAGCACGCCTTATACGAGTTTGTTTTGTACTGTACCTATGTGATGTCCTCTGGGTAAACCTCTAGTTTACGGAGGAGCATACGACATTGTATAGACTACGGGAATATAGAAAATGTGTTAAGGGGGATATGGATAACACCTTAACACTATTTTAATATTTTTACTTTACTATAGACATATTATAATAGCGTATATTACTACATAGTAGATAGTTCCATGGATCCTTAGAGGATGGTTGTCCCAAACATCCTTTGAGTTACTTGTATTTCAGTTGATATTTCACTTGAGTTGGATTTATTGATATAAGAATGTTAATCCTGACTCGAGTGTTTTGTGTTTTGCTTTACGCTCGGGTCAGACTGAGTGTCACAGCATTTGAGACTCACCTTTGGAGATTGGAGCTTTGCTTGAAGATCTGCCTTATCTATTCAGCTCTCCCAGTTGATTTGTTCAAAAATGTCATCTGTTTGTATTCGAGACTTCTTTGTATTTGAGATATTCCGTTGTATTTTATTTCAAACTCTATTGTTTATATAGTAGCTTCATGAACTACTATTTATCTATTCCACTGCTTATTGTTGTAATACTCTGTGTCTGTGATTCCGTGATTGATTTATTTACCGTATATGCTGAGTTTTGCCAAATATAAATTAACAATATGATATTTTGAGAAATTCAAGTCCGACATGTGCGGATGCGAATGGCACGAAATAGCAGGTCGTTACATCCATGATTCAAATTTTAGAATGAAGCCAATGGGTTGATATTCTATCCTTTAAGTTATATAAGAATATAAATTGTACAAAATATAAGTACGCAAACATATTACCACGGCTCAATATCCGCGTCATCTTTATTTCATGCGGTAGTGATCTTGTCATGGCCCGTTTTCCCGTACCCTTTAAGTTGACAATAAACCACACATGTCTAACTCAAATTGAACGAATAGATGGAGCACGAAGGGTAAAAAGAAAATAAGACAGAACAGAATCTCACACGAATGGAATAATATATAATATTGAACAATATCTTTACAGCGGTAAACTTTTAAATACATATATCAGAGTTTAACCTAAATTCAGCTTGGACAGTTATAAACATCTGTCCTTACAATTGCTGACAAACATTAAACAAAAACAAACTACAGTAGCGGATAATAGAATATGTCCATACGTAGATGAATATCTCCAGCTCTCCTCTAGACACTTCACCCGTCTTCGACTAAACCTGAAACTACTCGGATTTGATCCGAGTATTGAAAATACTCGGATCAGGCTTGATAAACTAGCGTGAGGAAAACTGAATAATAAATGACAGTATCATATATCAGCCTTTAAATTAAATCCTTTGAAAATAAAGAGTATCTCATAAGACCATGCCCACACATAAACACGGATGGGTTTTTATCTTATGATAACCAAAACACTTTTATATCAAAACATTTGATATTATTTCTAATGATGTCTCTTTGAAAACATTTGCAAATAAACTTATTAATCTTGACCGAAATTGTTACCATTATTAAATTCCAGCATACTAGGCTCTACAAACAAAACCGTAGGTTCTTATTGGAGAATGGATTTCCATACAAATGACCAGGTGATGGGACTACCTTACGGTAGTACAACTCTAGAGGAATGTAACGAGGACAATCACCTCTACCAATACAATACCGACCTATCTCTGTAACTAGATAGTACCGAATATATCATCCCCCGGTCGTTACCGACCTTTAATCGATCGTGCTCTAGCATATAAACCACATTAATTTACATCCCGAACGTCATAACGGAAAGAAATATATCTAGAAGGGGATGATCATAGCCTAATTGGGAATGACCCACTTAGCCTTGCCGCATCTAACCCTGTTTCGGTCATTTCCGTTTGATGAGGCTCGAGGCAACGATTACCTTTTCACATAGCACATCTTCTTTCACTTTGAATGCCACATTGTCATTCCACATTCACATGACTGATTTCTACAAACGTATAACACCTGAGCTCATACGTCTTAGGAAAGGGTGGTAAGTTAAGAGAAGGTGTCTTCTCCTCCACCAAACAGATATACATTTGTAGAGATCACTCATTGTGATTTAGAATGCAAGGTCAGACTCTCATCCATACAAGTTCGTTCTGGGACCGAATGAAATCGAAGGTACTTTCCTCGGCCATTACTAGGCGAGAAGTCCTTGTGGTTTTGAGGTTTTTCATAACAAAGAGACCACCGCTACAATATAGTGAATCAGGAGTTTATACCCAATTAATCAACAAGTAGTCCCTCGTTATTATTCATCTCAATATCTCCATCTTTAAATATCTTCATTCTTCGAACATGTAAACTGGTTCGAAGTGGTTTTTGAATAGGAATCACCCAAATCCGTTACTTGGTTCCTTCGAAATCCAGTTATCGATAAAAAGTGAATATGAGTATACATGATTTATTTAAGTCTCTTTTCACTTTAAATTCTTTTTAGATGATTTTGAAATCTCTTTCTTTTGTCTTAGAGTAATTCTAAGTAATTTATTCTTTATCTTTGGATAATATCTCAATCTTCTTTTATTTTGGAAAAATCAATACAATCATTTTAGAGCATCTGGGCTTTCCTTTCGATCTATTCCACCCCTCGCCAAAGAAGAGAAAACAGAGGCCAGGTAAGTTCAGGGCACTGGTTGCTCCATCCCTAACCTTAGTTAAACACTTTATTTTATCTTACCGGATCTCACAAGTGGGACAAATGTACTAGTCGTTTCTACATACACAGTTATCAATTTTATTTTGGAATTAATTATAAAGATTCCAAATTATCCTTTAAATGCTTAATTTTCCTTCTAAAAAAATTCAAAATTGATTCTAGGAAAAATCGTTATGTTTAAACTCATATTCAAAAGGTTATAGAATTCGCAGCATAAAAGTGCTGCGGAAAGTGCTATATAAGCTTATTTGATTTAAACAGCTTTTTAATATTTGAAAATTCATATTTTCCAATTCAAATCTCTTATTAAAACTTCCAAATCAACTTTAAATTACTTAATTATTCTTTTAAAATCATTCACAAAGATTTAGGAAAGGATTGTTAAGTTTAAAACTACATTTCGAAAGTTATTTAAAACTGCTGCGAAAAGTGTTGCAAATAGCATTTTAAAAGCTATATTCTTCAAAACGACTTTTATATCATTTAGAAATCCATACTTTCAACTTAAATCTCATTTAAAACATTTTAAAAGATTTCTAGAATTTATTTCATATTTTTAAAATATTTAAAACATCAATTTTAAACTTTGGTCACTTACTGCAAAAGCACGATTTTTGTGGAAAATTGTTTTGGACATATTTAAAATATACAAGATGAAATCTTAATTTTCTATCTTTATTTCTTTAAACATATTTAAATGTCTATAAAACATTTCTAACTCATTTTAAAACTATTTCCAAAAGTTTAAGAATTCCAAATACATCATTTCATTTTCAAAAGGAAAGTGATTTCTTTTGTGCTTATCGACGTGTATTAATGTGGCTCGGTAAAAACAATTTAACAATCAATACTTGATGATCAAAGCATATATAAGCATCCATAGCAATCATAACACATCATCAAACTTGTATAAATATAAATATAGATGTTAAATAGAGTTTCTCACCATAAACCAAAGCGATAAACTTTCTACCAACATTGTAATCAACCATCACTTCACTAACTATTTCCAACTCCATTAAACATTAGCAAACAATACCCTCTCCCTTCCAATAGCTTGGCCAAGGCTTGAGATGGAGGTTGGCCGAAAGTATAGAGAAGAAGCGGTAGAGCATTGAACTTGAATTCCCAAGATTTCGATCCGAAAAATAGGTTATCTTGTATCTGATTTTAGGCCCTCTAAATCTCAAAATTTAGAAAAGTTATTAACCAAAAAGTTGTTGAAAATTATTTTCTCTTGAATTTAAAAAAAGAATCATTTGAATCCAAGTTGTTTTGAGAGAGATATGATAGAATGGAGAAGAGGTATTGTCGGATTGACAAAAATGAAGCCCGAAAATGCACTTCAAAGAATTTAGTTTCAGGTATAGCAAACCTCAAAACTGGAAATAGTGATCAACATAAAAGTTGTAGCCACTAGAATTTCATATGAATTTAAAAGAAGAATTTTTTAATTTGGATCAGTTATGATCAAGTTATAATTAAAACAAAATGGGTTATTCTCTGTTTCAAAAATTGGGCCAGAAAATGCACTAGAAAGAAGTGGATTTTTGATATAGTTAAATTTAGATTGAGACAAAGTGGTCAACATGAAAGTTGTAGTCACTGGAAAAATACATGATTTGGAAAAAAAAAATTCATTTTGGCTTTGTTCTGAAGAATTTATGGCAGAGAGAAGAAGAGGTAAAATATGGAGAAAAGAGGAGTTTGATTTGAAGAGAATGAACATTGATTTCTTTTGAATATTTTGACATTATTTCTTTCTAATTTTTTCCCTTAGCTTGAAAGCCATTAAAGAGAAGATGAAGAAGCTTGAGAAAAGAAGAAGAATAAAATGTGAATGAAAGTGAAGAAGGAGGTGGGTATTTATAGAAAAAGAAAGAAGTGGTAAATTTATCAAAATAATCTCTTACCAAATTACCAAACTAACCTTACTTCAACCTAAAGCAATCTTCACTTTTTCAATACTTAACATCATCTTTCACAACCTTACTTTATGTCTTAGTCACTTAAAGATTAAGTAAAGAAAAGCGATTATTTTGTTGAATTTTGATGTGATTTGGATTTGATGTTTACTTTTGACTTTTCTTAAACTTACTTACTTTTCTTAATGATGTTCTAGAAGTTTCCTAATCTTATTTAGCAAAAGTAAACATGTTTAGGTATTAAAATGTGTAATATATATGTTAAAACATGTTAACAAAGGTGCGACAATGTTGCAGTAACTTTTAATCGACAAAACGTTGATTTTCGACAAACGTTTTTGGTCACATTTTGACGTTTTAGTTGAACTATTTATTCATATAAACCAAACTTCAAAATAAATTTCTTATTATCTTTAAATAATTAAAACAAGTATATTTGACTTATAAAATAAAACAATATCTAAATCTATTTATAAAAATACGACATCAATTTATCGATATGTGACGAAATTTGTCAACTTTTATAGAATGGGTTTTATATATTTATCAAACCATTATAAATTAAATTACTATATTATCAAATGAGTTTGATATCAATTATATATTTTTAAAAAGAATTATTTATCCTTTAAAACAAATTTCTCGAATATTTATCCTACTTTATTGGAATTCGACTTTTATTAATTTTACAATGGAAATCCAAAATCTTTATTCAATATCAAAAATATGTTTGGCATTCTTATTTATCATATAAAAATTGATTATTTAAGTTTGAAAATTCTACATTTGAATATTCAAAATAATTAAATATCTCATTTTCAAGGTGGAAAAATTACAGGTCGTTACAGATCTTCTTGCTCCAGCAACCTTTATGTGGTCTGCAAACATGTTGTAACTGCTACAACAAGTCATTTTGTTGACCACCACCAGTCATTTGCATCCTGCAAACATGTTGCACATTCACTAAATAGTTGTAGCTGCCGCAAAAATAATGCACCCTGCAATCTACATTATTTGACCTACAAACACCCTGCAATCTACATTGTCTAAATTGAAATAATCAAAATTCAGAAAATAAATAAATAATTGTAAAAAGACTTACATACTTCCTATTACGATAAGTAAATAAATAAATAAAATTTTAATATCACTTGAACCAATTGCTATTCAGTTTTCATAATATACTTCTATTTATATAAAAAATAATCAATGCTCATGCAATATAGATGCACTTGTGCATCTATGTGCATAAATTTACCAAGGAAATCAAATTGACCATATACCATTTAAGCATACAAAGCCCTATTTCAAATAAAATTTAGTCGATGCACCCCATAAATAATCACCGACTTCCTATGTAAATGATCAAGATAATTTTCCAAAATAATGGTTACTGACTTTTTACATAGCCATGCATTAGGAACTGATTATTTTTCAATATCTTGGTCTTAAGTAATTTAACTTAGTATTTATTGAAATGATTTCACTAAATTATCAAGAAACCAAAGTTAAACTTGGAACTTTTGTTCACTAACTCATTTGTCATATAAGAGAAGTAGGGTGTGTATATAAAACTGAAGACATGGTTACTACAATTACTAAAATGATTCAGTTTCAAAATATATAATTCGTGCGCGTTCCTAAGTGAAATTTCAACTGAGCTTCATGTTCATTTTCACAAATGGTTCATCTATGATATACTATTGCATCTTCTTGTTCATTGTAATTTTAAGTTTCTATGCCATAAATTTCATTTAATTTTGAACTAGAGCCCACTGAAACACCCTGCACCATTGTTCGCATATCGTTATATTTTCAATTATTAAATTGTAGAGGACAATTATTGGTAGTTTTAAATATTAAGGTTGCTATATCTTTTTTCTTGAAAATAGGATCCTTGTTTCTTATGTGAGAATATATAATCTATTCTGCAATTCACTAGGCACATCCAAATAAAAATTAATGAGAAATATAATCAAATAAACTTGACAATTTGCTTTCCTGTTTTTCTTATCTTAAACAGTTTCATTTAGAAAATCCAAAAATTAAAACAACACAAGATTTATACAAATCAAAGTTACATATGCAACAAATTTAGATATGCAACAACACAACCTCATTACCCATCATCATCTTCAACATAAATCCCAACATATAATTAGTTGGACTCATAGTACATAAAAGATACTTATTTCATTATAGTCCATACATAAACAAACTCGGGTATAATTAATCCTACCCACAACACTGAATAGAGCATTGCATAGGATTGTTGCACTTCTTGGCTGCAGCAGCCAGCTTTAAAGAACAGGCCATAGGACCACTGAATCATATAAAATCAACTATTCCTAGATTATTCCAATTAGGGTTAAATCAACTATTCAAGTTCGGGTTTATGTAGAAATCCAAAAATAAAATGCATACAAATTCATATAAAATCCAAATAGAATTACAAAATTGATTTATAAAATTCATACCAAAATATACCTATTTAGGGTACCGCGAGGATAAATTATTGCTGGAGGGCAACTACGACGATGTGGAGAGAAGTAAAATGACGGAGTGCTATAGTGACAATGAAAATTGAGGAATGGTTGAATCGAAAATGATGGTCGAGGTGGATTTTGTTTAAACGAAAAAAGGAAATTTCTGTACGTGTATTAGGTTACGAGGTAGAGGAGAAATTTTAGTTAAAGTGGGTTAGTGTTAACTTTTTAGCTACGTTTATTAGGTTTAGGCGGAATTTTTTTAGTAAAGGCGGGATAGTGTAAATTTTTTGTTACGTCTATAATAAAGGGTGAAATTTTATTGGTTGCACTTACATATAAACACCATAAATTTCTGCAACCAAAGGCTCATTTTCTTGTAGTGAACAGAGGAGCAATTTTAAACCAAGGTGTTATAAAAAGGCAATGTTTTCAGGTTCAATTTCATTTTCATTTGTGTATCCATCCATGATGTTTAACCCTGACCAAATTCACATATATGTATATTGAATTGTCATTTATTGAATCTATTTTAAAACCTCTTGTGTATTATCATTTAAGTAAAATCAATTTATATTTGATTTATTTTGTGTATCGATATTGGTCGTTGAATCAAAAAACAATAGTTGATGTAGATTTGAGTCACTATAAAATTTACATTTGTTATCACAATTTAATTAATTAATTACCTAATTACTTAATTAAAACAAATTTTGTGTTTGATTTATTTTGTATATTGATATCGTTTGTTGGATCTGAAATTATTGGCTAATATAGATTTGCTTTGATGTAAAATTTACATTTGTTTTCATAATTTAATTCATTTATAGTTATGATGTAATGTTTAATAAATTAAATTATGTATGTATATACTCATATGCTTTATTCATCATGTCATCCAAAATTTTAATTAAATATCAAGTTGAATCTTTTAATTAAGTTAATTTTGTTTTTCAATTATATATTCATTGTCATATTATTTAGTCAATATATTTATTTAAAATTTATATCTCAAATTTCAATTTTCATATGTGTGTATATGTATACATGCAAAAAAAATTTTAATAAAATTAAATTAAATTAATCATGTTATTGAAGCAAAATATAAATTGTGACAATAGTTTATAATAATGTTTTTTTTCATGTTGAACGTATGTTTCCAGATCTGCAATTTTTAAAAGCAAAGATATTTGTTGTGATTAAGCATAGAATTCTTTGCATAAAAATATTGAACCTATTATTGATTAGTATTTTTAAAATAAGAAATCTAAATATCACCATACTAGTTTGATTATATCTAGATCTAACGAGAAAATTTGTTTCCATCTTACTTTTTTCACCAAGTATTCTCCTATTTTGAAAATAATTAATTGGCTAATTCTATTCATACACCAATAATCTCCTAGCATATACCAAAAAATATAATGAACTAGTATACACTAAAATTTACTTCACATACACCATCACTTTGATGAAATCACCTTTGTTTTCATATTCGTCGTCTTCCATCTTTAAAACTTAAAACTTATTTACACAAAACAAGAAATTCCTAGCACTAAATGAAGTTAAAATTCAATAAAATGAACTTTTATTTTTTGCATTAGTATTGTAAGTTGTCTAATTCTTTTTAAAATATATTAATTTCAATAAAATCAACTCTAAATTTATGAAAGAAATCAAACACTTCTAAATTAAAGCAGTTAGTTGTGAAAGTTTTCCTAATTGACATTTTGGGTTTTATGGTAAAAAGATCATTAACTTCTTCACAAAAAATATATAGATTTAATCATATAATCGATTTAATTGTTTTAATTTGATGGGTTATAAGAAAAGTCTAAAATTAATATAAGAAAAAGTATTTTAGTAATAGACTTTTTTTTTGGAAAATAGTAATATATGTTAAGTGATTTCTAGTGTATGAATAGAGTTTGCCTAATTAATTGTATTATATTAATTTTTTTACACACACACACATATATATATATATAAGGAGCGTTCAACAGCACCTCAAATAGTGTAGCACCCCAAATGCCCCCATATTTCCACCACAAGCTCCGATTTAAATAATAGTTACTTATCTCTTCCCACTATCAACATTATTTAAACTAGAGCTTGTGATAAAAATCAAAAGTCATTTGGGGGATTTTATTTTAAATTTACTTCTTTAAACCGTTTTAGACCGAGCTAGTTCCTTCAACTTAGCTAGTATGTGATGGTTTGATCGAATTCAACGATTATAGATTTGTTGGGTAAAATCCTATTCACATTTTATTTTATACACTTTTTCTTTATCAAAACAATTTCACATTAGGATTTTGGAGTTAAGCATTGGTCAAAACTCCAATATTATCCACATTCAACTCGATTTGTTTAAGAACAAAGTCATTGATTCAATAATAACATTCGTTATCAACCGTTCTACTCTGGTTAGATATTTTGACTATGAATTGAATATACTTGACCATGATGCTATCTCATTGAGGAGACAGATTCTCTATTGAACCAATTTCACTTCCAGTTTTTAAATTTTTTTGAATTGTTAGATCATTCCCAACCATGGGTCGGTTGGGAAGGAACCGACCCCCAACGAGGGGTTGTTTGGCCACTTCAGGGTTGCTTTGGCAAACCTTAAGGTTGCCAAAGCATCCCTGAAGGTTGCTTCTTAGCCGGCCAAAATAAGGCCAGCTAAGTATAGCCGGCCTTATTTTGGCTGGCTAAGCCAACGGTTATAATGTAGCCGTTGGCTCTAAGCCAGCTATATATTAGCCGGCTAAGAGCCAATGGCTACTTTATAGCCGTTGGGCCATTGTCGGCAAAAAATTAGCCGGCTAACTTTATTAATTTGACCGTTGCTTCTCCCCCAATATAACATGTTCATTCCAACCTTCTGTTTACACCATTTCCACTTCAATTTTCTCTCTTCTCAACACAGTTTCTTCAATCAATATTAGCAATGTCGAAAAATTCTAAAGAAAAATCATAGAAGTCTTCATCTCCTAGATTTCTACCTCTACAAAGGCCAGATAATCAGAATCCGGCACAATTCAATCAGCATATGTATAATTCTCAGCACGGTCAGAATCAATTTCATTCTCAACAGGGGCCAATTTCATTTCAGGCTCAACAAAATTAGAATATCTACCATTCTCAATAAGATTCGAATCAATACCATAATTCTCAAAATGCGAATTATTCGTAGAATAGTTCGTTTCAACAAAAATATCAGTACGATCAAAACTACGTGTCTTCCAATAACCAACGACGGTCAATAATGCTTTATCGTTCACAAAATATATCGAGAAACCTCACTAATCAATTTGGAGGCAACAGATTTGAAAATCAGGAAACAAAATTTGATATCAATGAAATAGCCGATGAAGAAGAAGATTGTAGGAATCCTACTTTGTCTTCTGGTCGAACTTGGGGAAATCAACCATCGAGAATCAACATTTCAGAATCTGGAACCGTGAAACCGAAAGGTGGGAAAATGGTAAAATTGTTACCAGACGAGCAAGCTGAATTAGCGTTCTGTTGGGTTGAATGCTCTAGAGATAATAAGAAAGGTACGAGCCAAAGTGAATCCTCCTTTTGGACTTCTGTATGCAACCTGTTCAACCTTCGAACTCCAAACAGTCCCCTGAGATCGGTAGATTCTTTGAAGCAGTCATGGAAAAGAATAAATGCCGCTTGTTAACGTTGGAAAGAAATAATGGCTAGCTTGCATTCTAGACAGCAAAGCGGGCCAAACGACTTGGATCTGGTAATTTTTTGAATTTTAGACTTTGAAATAACAAGTTTATGTTTAATTCATCTAATAGTACTCATCTTCTGCAGCTCAATCAAGCAAATGCATTGTATATGTCTGAACATAACAATCAACCTTTCAACTTTCAACATTGCCACGACATACTAGAAAAAGAGGAAAAATAGAGCCGGGTGCGACAAGAACATTCAGTGTTGCGCTTTCTTCCTCGAAAGATGAGCGATGAATTCAACCCCGGTAGTTCTAATCCACATGAGGACACCCCTTTCACAACTAGTTCAGGTGGTCGGCCTCCAGGAAAGTTCAAGGGACAGAAAAAAACAGCCCCCGATTACAGCGCATATTATGAAAATATTGGACAGCGTGTAGCGGCCGTGAAAGATGCAAACAAATTATATCTGGAAACAAAAGAAACAAAGAGAATTGAAAGGGCAGTGGAAAAATAACGGCTGAACGATGAGAAATAGAAGTTAAGAAATGATGACCTAGAGTTAAGAAAACAAGAACTAGCTCGACAACAAAGAGCTGATGATATGGCTCTTTTAACTTGCAACTTAAACGAACTCAATTTAGTTTAGAGGATGTATATGGAGAAGCAACTTGAGGAGTGCCATAGACGTCAAGGAAGGATGCAAGTGTTGGTTGTAAGTTAAATCATAGTGTTGTTGTCAATTTTAATTTCTTCGTATTATTTCGAGTTAATTTTTTGTTATTGCTATTGTTATTGCTAATGTAAGTGTTGGTTGTACTAATCATAAGCATTGGTTGTAAAAGTGTTGGTTGTACTAATGTAAGTGTTGGTTGTAACTTTAATGGTCAAATAAGTTGTTATTATTATTGTTACTCTTTAATACTCGTAATTTGTCAAAAACAACTTAGTAAAGTAGTAATAACAAATTCGAACACAAATAATAATACAAACTAGATACAACCACTTAATATTACAACATATAAGCTTGTGGACAACCAATTAATAATATAAACTGTCAACAACCACTTAATAATACAAACTGTCAACAACAACAAATATTACTTCTACTAATTGTTTTCTATATGTTCCCAGGAGTGTTCCACCAATTCTTCTCTTAGATCAAGATGAGCTTGTGGATCTCGAATATCTTGTACTCTTTGCAAGTATTCAGTAAAAGTATTTGGATCCTTATAAGCTTTTTTTTGAAATGCTACAGCAATGTCTGGATAGTTTCTCAATTGAAGTTCGTACCCACCTCGTTCTTCGTTGACAATCATATTATGTAAAATCATACAACAGTACATGATATCAGATAGTACCGCCGGATCATGGTAGTATACCTCTTTTCGTAAAATATGAAACCTACCTTGAAGCACTCCAAATGCTCATTCCACATCTTTTCTCAAGCTTTCTTGTTGTTTGGTGAACCTAGCTTCTTTTGCGTTATTTGGCCATTTGTAAGCTTGCACAAGTGTTTTCCATTTTGGGTAGATTCCATCTACCAGATAATAACCTACCGAATGATCTTTGTCTCTGATTTTGTAATTGCATGGAGGTGAGAGGTCATTACATAAGTTGTTAAATAAAAATGACTATCGTAGAACATTGATATCATTAAGTGAACCCGGCGCTCCAAAAAAAGCATGTCATATGTACAAATCGTACGAAGCTACAACTTCCAAGATCAGAGTAGCCTTTTTGCAATGTCCTGTATATTGTCCCTGTAATGCAACTGGACAGTTTTTCCACCTCCAATGCATACAATTTAGGCTACCTAACATACTTGGAAATCCACGCTGAGATCCCATTGCAAGCAATCTGTCAATGTCTTGTGCTATTGGAGATCGAAGATATTCTTTACCAAACATACAAACAACGGTTTTGCAAAACTCTTTCATACATAATATTATCGTTGAGTCTCCAATCCTCACTTTTTCATCTTGCGAATCTCTAGAATTTCCATATGATATCATGTGAAGTGAAGCCGTAACCTTTTGTAGGGGAGAAATACCAAGTTCATTGATTCCATTTCTTTTGTGTGTAAAAAAATGTTTGTTTCCGTTAATTTGTCGAGAACCCGATTAAAGATTTTTTTCGATATACGGAATCTTCGTCTAAAATCCACGTCCCCATACATTGGGTTTTCCGTAAAATAATCCTTGATCAATTGATTATGCCTGCTAGCATAGTCACGTCCATAATGCAAGTCTCTTCTGCCCACAACGCAACCTCCTTGGGAAGTCGCAGAGCCTTCAGCAATTTCATGGGTCGTTAAATCCATTGTTTCGGTAGCAAACATTCTTTTTTGAGTAATACATTGTTCAACAAAGTCGTTGGAAGAAGATGACGATGAGGAAAACGAGGATAAGAAGCACCATAATCGTTTTAGAGAACTCTTGGAATATTGGTAGAAGAAAGGTGTGTAATATTTTGTGTTTGTGAATGAGTATGTTTTACAATATTCCGACCTCTATTTAAATGCTCTTGATGATTAAAGCTACGGTGGTCAGAAGGTCAGGCCATGTCACAAACAGAGATAGAGCAGACGGACCCACCTCTCATACTGTTTGAAGATGCTCTTGATGATTAAAGCTGCGGTGGTCAGAAGGTCGGGTCTTGTCACAAACAGAGATAGAGCAGACGGGTCCACCTATAGTACTGCTTGAAGATGCTCTTAATGATGAAAGCTGCGGTGGTCAGAAGGTCGGGTCATGTCACAAACAGTCATAGAGCAGACGGACCCACCTCTCGTACTGCTTGAAGATGCTCTTGCTGATTTAAGCTGCGGTGGTCAGAAGGTCGGGTCTTGTCACAAACAGAGATAAAGCAGACGGGTCCACCTATTGTATTGCTTGAAGATACTCTTGTCGATTAAATCTACGGTGGTCAGAAGGTCTGGTCATGTCACAAACAGTCATAGAGCAGACGGACCCACCTCTCGTACTGCTTGAAGATGCTCTTGATGATTTAAGCTGCGTTGGTCAGAAGGTCGGGTCTTGTCACAAACAGAGTAGAGCAGACAGGTCCACCTATCGTATTGCTTGAAGATGCTCTTGTTGATGCTTATCATTTGGTATATAAATATCGGTTCACTTGCCATGCTTCTCTTCCATATTATCATAGCTTTAGCATATAAAAATGGTTAACTACGACCATATTCCATTTCCATCCTCATATTCATACGAAGGTCCTTTACAGCACAATAGCCCACCGAATACCTCATCCCCGCAACCACCTACCGAGTGGTATATTGAAATGGAGGAGAGACATAACACTGATGTTAGAGAGCATAAGATGCAAGTGCAGGAGCGCATGCTGCTAGACAATGGACGATGTCAAAGCCAAGATCGGCGTAGCCATAATAGAAACAGAGCTCAAAGAAATGAAATATGACACCAAGTACCTCGAACAGATCAAGAGGTTAACTCTAATGAGATATACTGTAACTGTGGGGTTTCTGTTCTATACGCTGTTGTAACTAACGGAACAGATATTGGTCGGCATCACTATAGATGCCGCAATTCTCCTGATGGTTGTGGCCTTTGGCAAGACGATCCTCTTCCTCATCGTGTAGTTGTTTATGCCAACGAACTTGAAAACCAAATTCAGATGCTTCAAAGGACGTTGGGTTTAATTAACTTATCTGATGGTCGAAGGCATTTATTTTAATTATCTGTTGTCATGTTTGCTTTCTAGTTCTTTTAATATGTTATTCTCATGTTTTCTTTTGTTTTTTGTCCTGTTTGATTTCAATGAAAGCTGTTATTTGTTCTTTTCATAACTTCAGTGCCGTTGTTGATGATTTCCAACTGTTTATATACGGTTATTATGTTAAGTGCGAAGTAGAGAGAATGAAAACTTTACTTGAATTTGAAATTACATATAAGTTACTAATAGTCCAAACAACAAGCGGAAGGTAATAAACTTAACAAACATACTTAACCAACCCATACATCATTCAAATTGTCTAATATATCTAACCCAGAGATTGTACGCAGCATGTCCAACAAAATCAACGTGATAATCCCACAAATAACGGGAATCATACGTGGCTCATGTTAGCTGAAATAAATCTTCTTCTTTCACTGCTTTTATAAATTGTCTATACCGTCGATAAGCCTTTGTAAACGTTAGAAAAGTGCTGCGAGTTTCCAAAATCCTTCGAATTAATCTACAATCCAGATGACTATTAAAAGTCTCGTTTAGAGTGACCCAAAATTTTTGCTCCATCTCCTATTTCATGTGTCTACGGTCAGTTTCTATATAAGACTTGATTAGAACTAAATAATCATCGGCGTTCCAGTTTTCATTCGACATTGAAGCTTACTTAGGACGGTGAGAATAAATGAAGTTGTTGTGAATTTTCAATACAGAAAGCTGCCTTATATAGAAAGTTCATGATCCGCGTCTCATGAATCAAGTGTCTTATAATCACCCACGTGTCAATCATCCACAAAGGTTTGAAAGAACAAACACATATGTGTTTGTTCTTCCAAATAGTGATTTACATATATGCAAGCAAAATATTAAATCCATAGCTGATACAGAATACATAACAATGATAATACTCATATACAACCACCACTACTACATACAAATCACTGATAATACAATCATACAAACTCTGCTATAAAATACATAACAATGATAATACTCATATACAACCACTATGACTACATACAAACCACTGATAATACAATCAATCCATAGCTGATACAGAATACATAACAATGATAATACTCATATACAACCACTACTACTACATACAAACCACTGATAATACAACCATACAACTCTACTACAGAATACATAACAATAATAATACAATAGTACAAGCTAACACTAAGGCTCATCAAACTGATACCGATCATCAAAAAGATTGGCTGCTTCGCCATCGTCGTCGTCTCTAGGCGTAGGATGATATCACTGCTCATCAACTGTAGTAAGCTCATTAATAAGAGCAGTCAACTCATCTATACTACGTCGATGCCCGACGTACATGACCTGGCGGAGTCCCAATTTCATTTGAAACAAATCCTCATATGAAAATGCTACTGGATCTGGATACTGGGAAATCTTTGGCCGAGGAATATCAACATATCTATCAACCCCAGACGTTGTCGGAATACCTACTGTCCAACCATAATCTCCTACCTGGGAGGGTTGTGGAGTGTGATACACCTGAGTACTCTGTGTAAGGTCAGGAAAAATAGGGGGAGCAACACCACTACGTATGTCCGAGGGCCCGACCAAATCAACAGATGCAGCATGAACAAATGTAGCCGTATGCGATGGAGTGTAAAATCGATGCCAAAAGGAAGCATAATCTACATTCATGACAATGAAGTAATTTGCTGACCACCACTCTCCTGCATACTGCTGTAATGCAGCGCTATCATAAACCCTCAAAAAAGGTGTATCCGGATGTGGATCATCAGGAACGAAATCTCCATCTAAGGTCTGTCTCCAACTACGCTCACTGAGGAACCAATAGCATCCTAGGCTGGCTGGGGATGAAACCAGTGGAAAACGTCTCGTAGATAGGAAAGCAGCATGCACTACAATGGGGTTGGTCATAAAAGGTGATCCATCTTACGGATGCCAAACAACGCTCTCTCGTGTGGTCCGTAACTCGATCTGATTTTGGGCCACAGCAAAAATATGACGTGCCTCCCCTCCTTGCACCATTCTGCGGTTATCACGTGCCCATGCTCTGACTCGGGGAAAGAAAAGGGGTAATGTGGAGTCCAAAGTCGGATAAGTCATGTTACAGAAGTACTCGTAGTACCAGTACTGTTTAACCTCCCAAAACCCTGTAATGGACAAGGATCTACCCCTAACAACACACTGATGATCCAGAGAGCGATACAAATACGCTAATATCGGAGTCCCCCAGTCATATGTGACTGGACTATTAAACGACAACTCTGCTACAGCTGCTACATAACCGGCCGACAGCGTGTTCGATGCATTTGTAAAGAATAGGTTCCCCATCATGTACAGAATAAAAAGTCGAGCTATCTCCGAGCAGTTATCATAACTATGTACATGTATCGATTCCATTATTGCTTGCCTAATGTACGAGCATCTAAGCTGCAGTCCGGATGAAAATCCGTCATGCAAATCAAAATGTGGAATAACACTAGATAAACGATGAAAATGTTGGTACTCCTCATCATAAGGTAAGATCTCCCCTCGACCAATGCCTATACCGGTCAACATAATAAAGTGTAATGGTGTAATACCCAGCTCTCCAAAACTAAAGTGAGGTATGAGTGGTCTTCCACCAACATGCGGCTAAAACACCATATAACTGAACATCCGAATTTAATAGATTATCGATACCTATTAAAGCAATTTAGCATTATTTAAAACCTAAACATCAGTAATAAAATAAACAGTAATTATGTAATTACGTACTCAGAAAGTCTTCAAATCCTATCTTTCGCAGCAAAGCATGTATAATGCCGTCAGCATCATAAGATCGTATAATCCTATAAAGGCGTATTACGCTAACCCAAGATCCACGGGTGCGCTCACGACGAGCCTAAGTCAAAACATTTTGTGTATTCAATTTTTGTTGTACAATTCGAACTAATAAGAAAATTTTGAGGTAGATAACTTACATAATTATCAACACACGTGTTAACGTGTACTTCTTCGTCTGGTAGTATCCGGAAATTGGCCAAATCTTTGTCCGGACCCAAATTTTGATCGATATGAGGGTCCAAACTGCAGCTACTGTATTTCTTCCCGCGCGTCTTCGTCTAACCACCGTGCTTCGTCGCCCTTCAATGAACGCGGGTGGTGCGTGTGCGCTACCTTCGGTAGGTGCGTTTTCCACGGACGGTGGAACATTTCCTGTGCTGCGACTGCCGCTACCTCAGAATCTCCAGAAAGCTCTTCTCCCGGTAAGCGGATGATTGCGAGAAGCAGAAAAAATGGCTAGGGAAAGGAGAAAGGAGAAAGGAGGAAGAAGGAAGAGGTGTGGGGAGAAATGAGCACAACCGGCTAATTTATAGCCGGTTGTGCTCTGTCCACTTAGTCGGCCAAAATTTGGCAGGCTAAGTGAATGGTATGGATTGCAATCCAACGGGTGTGGATTTCAATCCACGCCTTAACCCCTTAATCGGCTTTATTTTGGCCGCTAAAGAAAAGCACAAATTTTGTGTTTTTTTTTCTGGTTGAGGTTGCTTTGGGATCGATTGCCTTGAATTGACCCCAAACAACCCCTACCATTGGGGATGCTATTAGAATGTTAAAGTAGATAAATTGATTGAAAATGGAATTGATTTATCCTTCAAATAAAGTAATTTTAGAGGGGTGTTGTTATTGACACTCCAGAATTTGTTAAGGGAAGGACAACAAAAAACATGAAATTCGACATTTCCCTGCCGAACCAAGCCAAACCAACATTTTACACTATGTTCGGTGGAGGATGATTGAATTCCAAACTTAAATTCGGAGAGGATCCGTCGAATTTAAAACCTAAACTCGATAGACCCCCGCCGAAATCCCCGCTTAACATATTTTGGAGTGTCAATAACAATACAACTTTACAAAGCCTGAACGTACTGTGTTCCACCGACTGTTATTTTAGCACTGCTACACGGTCTTCTAATTGCGCATCAACAAAAGCTAAAACCACAAACCCTAAAAATGGCGCTTCAATTATCGCTCCGCCGCCACGCGACCTTCCGACATCATCTCCGTCAGTTCTCTGTGATCTTTCCTTCTCTTCCCGAACGCCAACGCGTCGTCGACCCCACTATTCGGCGCCTTCTCCGTGAGAAGAACTTCTCCCAAATCGAATCCATTCTCGAATCACAAAAATCCCAAAACCCTACTAATCCCGACACCCTCTGCTCCGTAATCGCCTCCTACGCCTCCTCCGGCATGCTTGACCCAGCTATTAAAACTCTCTCCCAAATCCCTAATCCTTCCACCACCCATTTCAATGCCTTCTTATGCGCATGCAACTTCAACCACTTTTTGTTCAAACAAGTTCCTAACTTGTTCCAAGATTTGATAAAAAAACACTATTTCATTCCGGACAAAATATCGTATGGTATTCTAGTGAAGTCTTATTGCAAGTCTAAAGATGCAGAAAAGTGTTTTGCGATATTGAAAGAAATGAAGGAGAAGAATGTTGAGGCCACCACAGTGACATATACAACGATTCTTGATTTTTTGTATAAGGAGAAGAAGATCGAGGAGGCAGATATGTTGTGGGAGGAGATGATGAAGAAGAACATTGAGCTTGATGTTGCAGCATATAATGTGAGGATCATGAATAGAGCTGTTTCTGGTAAGATTGATGAAGTGATGGAGGTGATGGAGGAGATGAAGAGCAAGGGATTGGAGCCTGATGTGTTTACATATAATTACATGATTCAATGTTATTGTAATATGAAGAATTTTGACGAGGCGAAGAAAGTGTACATTGGAATGGAGGTTAGAAACCATACGACTTATAAGAGTTTAATGGCGGAATTGGTTAAGAATGGGGATTTGGAAGGGGGGCTGGAGGTGTTTAATGATGCAGTAAAGGAGAAGAAGGTTCCTGATCTCCATACGATCAAATTGTTGGTGAGGAATCTGATTAGTGGGGAGAAGATTAGAGCTGCAAAGAGGGTAGTTACAGGATTGAAGAAGAAGTTTCCGGATGATTTTATTGCAGGATGGTGCGAGTTGGAGAAGATTGTTGCGGTGGACAATGTGGAAGTTGAAGCTGTTTAAATTTTGGTTCTTTTAAAGGATTTCGGCTCTTGCTGAGGGCAGTGAATTAAGTTGAAGATGTTTACACTTGCTAGAGTTGGTATTCTAGAAAGAGGTATAACTGCATCAATTTACCATGTTACATTTCTACTCATCCAAATTTGTTATGTTTTCGGGGTTATAAAGGTTGCAGCTGCTTTTGCTGTGTTTGTAACAAACAAAATCCGTTTGTGATAAAATGATTCTTCCTTTTCTTTTCATTTTGTATTATTTAATTAATATGGATTTAAGATTCATATTAAGAGCACAACATTGGATAGATGGTCTCAAATTAGCATATAATCCTTCAGTTGTCTGTTTTTTGATTAATTTTTCTATTATTTGGTATGGTCCTAGTTATCTAATGTTCATTACCCTTCTTCAACAATATATCATTGTTGAAGTTATATGCTTTTGGATGATGTATGTTGCATTATTTAATTTTAAATGATGATTTATTGCTAATCAGTATCTAATATGGATGCATGCACCGAATAGAGGTGGCTGAGGTGATCTGAAGTGCATAATGTGTTGAGTGTAAAGTTTATTAGATATCTTAAATTGTAAAATGATTAAACTAACTGATACAGAGGATTTGCTTATTTTATGAAACCTATAAATGCATCTTTTTCCTGCACGTCAGACCTTTAGGTAGTGTTTGGTTTGTTATTTTTAGTTTTGGGTTTTCGTCCATACAAAAATGCACACGACGCATGTATATTGTCAAAAACGATCAATTTATAAAACGAAATTAATATACATAATAGAAAACATTTTTTTTTTCATTTTTCATGTTTTGCGAAATAACACAAGCACGTGAAACAATTCATTCTTCCGTCGTTCCTCTGTTCCCTTCGGATTTTGTTAACACTTTAGTAGTTTTAACGATTCACAAGATAGACACCTATAGGTTGTTGGTTCAAGTAATTTAACTGAATATTTCAACTTACACCATTAAGTTGAGACTCTTGTCATTGAGGTGAGTGAATAAAATGGTAAAATATTTATTCTTTCATTCCCTGCGCAATGAAAGCTTGCCATGTAGTAAGCATGGAGCCTCTATATGGATTAAAATGGCAAGCTCTTAGCCTTCTTGGTAAAAAGGCCAAAGAATGCCGTTATAAACCGGAACTAGTTCCCTGTCCCCGTATTTATGTCTCCTCTCCCATGAGATCTACGAATTCGTTCTGGATGTGAATCCCACAAATTATTATTTTTCATAAACAATGAATGAAGGAGGTCTTGTTGGGGATAAGGGGACACAAAAGATGGAGACAGAGGAATTGGATATGCCTTTATTTCCATGTGGGCTAATATCATGATTACAATGATATGATTTTTACAAATTGGTGCATTCATCTTATGTGATGATAGCATTGGTATATCAATATAGTTCAATAATTGTTAACCTGCTTTTTAGCAAATCAGATTCTAACTGGACCTAGAAGTTCAAAGCATGATTCACAGACTTGGAAACACCTTGAGGAAGACTAGAGAACTGAGCTCGGGAAGTTTGGTTGAAAAATTGGCTAAGTCCTTAACTCATCCTCGAGTTAAGGACTTCGACGAGTTAAGGATTTTGATGAGTTAAGGATTTGAGTTGGTACCGAGTTAAAGATTTGAGTTGGTACCGAGTTAAAGATTTGAGTTGGTACCGAGTTAATACTAAAGCATCTTCAACTGGACGTAGAAGATTGAGACGGAGACGAAACAATTGAAACTTGACATGTACACTTAGAAAAACACAAGCAAGGACTTAGAAAAGGTTTGGAGTGGTTTGGCTCCACCAATTAAACTCAACCCCGAGTTTAGGCCTTAACTCAACCCCGAGTTTAGAACCTTAACTCTTCCCGAGTTAAGGAGAACATCAAGACGAAATCGGAACGACTTGAAATTTGACGAGAGCACTTAGAAATGGCAAAAGAAGATTTTAGGAAAGTTTCACCATGACTGGGCCAAGCACCTAAACTCAACTCCGCGTTAAGGACCTTAACTCATCCCGAGTTAAGGCAATCATCGAGACGGAATTGGAATGACTTGAAACTTGGCAAGAGCACTTAGAAAATGCAAAAGAAGGACTTGGGAAAGTTTCACCATGATTGGACGAAACATCTAAACTCAACCCCAAGTTAAGGACCTTAACGTGGCACGAGTTTAGGATTCGACTCGGGTCGGCCTAGGTCTTTTGGCATGACTTTGCGTTATCTCCTGGACTTCATTGTTATTGGGTCTTTGACTCTATACTGCCAAATTTCTTTATAAATACCAACGTACCTACTATCAGAAAAGGATCTTCTCTCTGTTGGATTTCCATTAACACTTTCAAACCTGGAGCTTCCATTAGATTTTCTTCACTTCTATTCTCTACAACATACTCTGTTAACACTATTGCAAATCTGGGATCCACTAGATTGTGATCAAATCTGAGATAACTAGTTGTAATCCAAAGAGAGAACAGCTAATAAAAAGATTGAAGTGGACGTAGGTTGAAGATTACGTCATATGGTTGTACCATAACTCATACGCTTCGTGCCCTACGAAGTTTGTACGGTATTCGAAAAAGTAACGCGAGTCGTACGTCGAGCGTGATAGTTGGAAAACGTCTTTCTCTTTCACCTCATCTATTATTTTGTGGTAATTCCTACATGATCTACTAAATGTGTAGAATGCACTTCTTGTGGCTAGAATCCTCCGTATTAATCTAAAATCTGAATGACTGTTGTACTTTTCATTAAGGGTAACCCAAAATTCTTGATCTATCTCTTCTTCCATGTGAAGTGTATCTGCTTGAATGTAGGCCTTTATCAATAATAAGTAGTCCACTACAGTCCATGATTCAAATGTCATTTTGAATTGTTATGGCTCAAAATGAAGTTGCACTCGTTTATATAGAAGAAAGTAAAAGAAACAATAAATAATTGGAACATTATATTCACGATAAACGATAAATGATAAAGAAGATCACTGTAAACGATAAACGATAAACGATAAAGAAGATCAATGTAAGCATAACAATCGATAAAGTTTAACACTGTAGACTATACAGAAAAGAAAACAAGTGATAAGACTACACACTGAAGACAACAAATAAAGACTCATAATAACCAATAAAGATGAACACTGTTATCATTTTGAATTGTATAGCCTATAAGACTATACAATGCAGAAAACAAGTGATAAGACTATGCAATGCAGAAACCAAGTGATAAGACTATACAGTGTAGAAAACAAGTGATAAGACAAGACACTACAGAAATGAGGTGATAAGACCATTTAATTTACAAAGCAAGTTGCATCAGTTTTTCCATATATATGGTGTACAACTAGTAAATTCTTCTTACTTGGAAAAATTTATCTCTACTACATCAAAATTACAAATACAGTAATGACCAACTCAAACAACAACAATATCTCTGACTTGTATGATGATAATCTCACAAATTTTACAAGTTTACTATCACAATCCAAAGCTCCACCAATGATTCCATCTCAATTTCTAACTCCACAACAAAGTCGGTATCTTAACCAATTTAACTTCGCACAGACGTATGGTACCTTGTACAATCAAATTCCTCTAAACCACAACATCTTTGGTTCACAACCCATGATTCCTCCTTCAGTTACAACCCAAGAGACCTTTTCAGCAGCAACTACAAGCGACAAAGGGAAAGGCAAGGTAAAACGAGCTTACAATAAACGAAATCCCAAGGATTCTCAGGGTGAAGATTCTGTGGATGCAAGCAATGGTAGTGGTAAGACGTGGAAAGCACATGACTATAAGGTGCTGGCCAACACATGGGTAAAAGCATTCGTCGTTCCATCGGGTCAATCTAGTGGGAAGTTTTTCTATCTGAGGGTAAATGAGATATACAACGAGGATCCGGAATGCCAAACAAAGAGAACATTTGAAAGCACAAAGACGGCATGGTATAACCTAAATGGAATGTGTACCAAATACAAAGGTATAATAGCACAAAGAGGGGATAGACTGAGAAGTGGACAATCTTTTAGAGACTTGAAAGACGATTACGATAAGATATATCGTGATACTTATAATTGTGATTTCATTGCTCATGAAGCATTTGAAATTCTTTCAACGAGGCCACGTTAGGCCACTCTAACTGAACCAGATGATGTGGACCTGGGAGATACCAGAGCATCAAATTTAAGAAATGTAGCTTCAAGACTCTCGATGGATTCATCCCCTGGCAATTCAAACGATTCTCCCATGACAGTAGACGAAGAGGGGAACAATAGCAGTCCATTGACTCCGACTTCGAGAATGCTTTATGGTGGAGTTGATACTCGGTCCGAAGGAATAAAATCAAGCAAGAGATCCTTGTTGAGAAGCAAGGAGGCAAGCGACTTAGCAATGACTAGTGATAGGCTAATTTCGCTACTGAGTGATATTTCAATTGCATCTGCCTTGAAAAAAAGAACATTTAAAGCTGAAAGAGCAGAAGTTAAGGCTCATGGAATTGCAGTTTCAACAAGATGCAGATAGAACTAGAGCTCTACGTGAAAGAACTGAATTGAAAAAGGCACGTGAAAGACGTTTGAAGGAAAAGGAAGAGGAAGAGTATCTAGCAAAAGATGTTTCTCATCTAACTGGAGAGTTTCTAGAGTACGTCTTGGCCAAAAAACGTAGCATTTTGAGAGCTCAACAACTTAGGTATTAAGAAGAAAAGGGTAGTTCTGGGATGTAGGTGAATTCTACGTCGTTGTTTCAAGAGTATTGTTTTTTATTATAATTTCAACAGTTGGCTTTGATTTTTAATGTTTGTGTTTGTAGTGTGGTTTTGGAATTATGACTCAAACCGAATTTGACTGTTAGTTTGTGTGTTTCTTTCTGGATTATTGAAAGAATATTTCTCACTGTTCTTGTTATTTTATCGACTTCGATGAATACACATTAAAAATTTATAAAACAAACACATATATATAAATAAACAAATTAAAAAATATCAAAACTAAAATTAACAAATTAAAAAACACATATATATAAACAAATTAATAAATAAACAAATTAACAAAAGATGAACAACAAAATTTCAAAATATTCAAAACTAAAAGAAACCAGAAACAAACTTAAGAAAACAAAAAAATAAAGTAATAAACTTAAACGGGGTTCTAAAAACCCTTTTGGTTAAACGGTTTTCTGTAAACCGTTTAAGCTTTAAACGGTTTTCTGAAAACCGTTTAGGGTTTAAACGGTTTACAGAAAACCGTTTAACGATCGCCGTTTTTTTTAAAAAAGAGGGCAATCCCCACTTTCCGTTACTCCCCACGCTCGAATTTAGGTTGCTTGGAAGAACGGGAGCGTGGTCAACCCCATTTTAACATGGATTTAGTCTGCTGGAAATGCTGTTAAGAAGTGAAGTAGAGAGATAGAGGGGTGAAGTACAAAGAGATTTAAAAGTAGATGAAAATATTCTTTAATTTATAATCTTTAAGTGTTTTGTACGTAATGTATATTATACTAAAGAACCATTTCATGCTATAATTATATAATCAAATGGATCCATACGAATAGTATATTGAGGTGTCAAGAGGGTTCGTCTATTTACAACAAATTTAATTTTATGAGTAGCTAATGTGACATATTTTCTTTTTTTTATAGTAGTGTTTTAATAAAACATGCTAAATGAATGTAGGTACATGCTGATAATACCGTTCTTCAAACTATGAAGGTTCTGTATAAACCTTGCTATTTTCGTTCTTATCAAGCTAGCTTTCCTAAACAATAAAGAGATTACTAATTTGAAGGAAGTGCTTCTAGTTAGAGATGGTGTTATCCCGCCTTTTGGCAAGGCCGTGACACCAAGGACTTGACTAGAAACCAATGACGGTTCGTCTTGAAGATCGGTTATACGCAGGCTCTCTACGGATATCAATGAATTTTTCCTGAGTCCGGATCAAGCTACAATTGACATGACACGACAAGCGAAGCCATGAAGGTCAACGTTCCAAATTTCAAGTCAATCCGAGTTCATATGTTCAAGTTATGATCGATGCAAGTTGGAGGAAATAGCCTCAAATTCATATCCATCGTCAATCCACAGTTCGAATCGATCGACTTCGTATCCATCGTCAAGCCCCAGTTCGTATCGATCGGTTTCGTATCCATCAATAGATAGTGCACTTCGTATCGGTCGGCCAATGTCTACTTCGCATCCATCAACGAACCTTTGTTCGAATTCATCAGGAGAGCCTTGTTCGAATCCATCGACTCACGCTGTTCGTATCCATCAGAGCATCATTGTTCGTATCCATCAGAGAATCACTATTTGTATCCATCAAGTTGAAGCGCTTTTATCGATACGAACTAGGCCCCACGATCGATACGAACAAGCTAACGCAATCGATGCGAGCAGAGCACACTGCAGATCGATACGAAGAGCGCGTTGTCGATCGATTCGAACAAGACAATTACTTCGATAAGAACAAGGCGAGAATCCTGGGACGATTCTATCAACTCGGAATAAAAAGTGGATCGATCCGAAGAGTGCGCGCCACGTCATCACTGGGGCACGTGCAACCATCGATGCGAAATGATCGAGTCGAAACGATCGATTCGAACAAAACAGCCTGCCGAGTAACACCAATTCGTATCGATCATATCTCGCGATCTACAAGTCCAAATGCCACCAAATTTTCACAGGAGCTTACGTACAAGATAAAGAATGTTCACACCAAGTTTCGACTCCATTGGACAAAATCTTGATCGATACGAAATTCGTTCGTATCGATCACGGATCGAGCCGAAACTTCATGGGCTCGGTCGACGTGTGGGCCCACTCACATGCCAGAAGAAGTCTCCCGAAATCTGAGCGAAATATCAGCCTCCTACACCTATAAATAAAGCCCCAGGGCCTATAGAGGAAGGATCTTTTTGACGCTCCAATACCCAGACTCTGCCGGATTCGATTCCATACTCCATTACTGTTGTTGTACTCGAATTTCATAACTTTAATTCACTATAATCCGCTGCAATCAATTGTAATCATCAAAGAAACATCAATAAAGTGATCAATTTCATAGTGGACGTAGGCAATACGCCGAACCACTCTAAATTCCTGTGTCTCTGTGCGTTTTTATCATTTACATATCTGTTTTCTGGAGTTTTTGTTAGATAATCCTCTTTTTCCATTTAATTTCTTCATTTTATCTCTTCAAAAACTTCCGAAGAGTGTTGTGCCCAGTTTTGATACAAACACTTTGGTGCTTTCATTGAGAACAAACCCAATTTTTCTCCAGCTCTTTGGATCTGCTATCGATACCGGATTGCATAAATCCAAGAAGAAGATCCAGATCTCAAGCCAAAAAAGCCCTTCCATTCTATTCAGATTTGTATCAGATCTAGGAAAGGATTTCGTCAATTCATCATGGTGAGTACACGAACTACGTCTATAGCAGCTGATCAGGAAGGACGGGATAGACAGAATCCCGTACAATTGCCTCCATCCAACCAAGATGCCGTCGGACCTTCAGATCCATCAGGCCCGGTCACCAGACAAGAGATTCAGATGCTGCTTCAAGAGTTGACCCAGAGTCAGCAACAGCTTACTGAACAACTGCGCGCCAACACAGAGTTGACCAACCAGCTGAATCGCCAAAGGCATAGAAGATCCAGAAGAGATCAAGCTTCTTATTCTTCCACGGAGAGTTCAGCCTCATCTAATGATCATCACCGATCCACACGCCCACGGCTGGATGTAAGCTACACCCAGGCCACGGGACACCAACCTGCCCTAAATCTTGGACAATCCAGGACTGGACCATCCGCCAGTCATCAGACCGGACCCTCATCCCGAGGGGGTGCCGCTCCTTACCATGTCACAAGCAACCTCGCTACCACCACCACTACTGAACAAGGAGTTGAAGCTAGAAATCAAGCTGACCTGCATCGTCAGCAACGAGAACACACTCCAGAACCTTATGTCCCTGAAAATTATGAACCAAGGAGGCGAGGCACGGACCGTCGACCGCGTCCGATCCAGACTCGCGTTGTGGAACCCAACCACACCTTAGCACAGCATGCTCCAAATATCCAGATGCCGGATATACCGACGATGATTCGTCAAATGATCCGTGAAAGTCAGGGTCTCACTGATGATGACTGGAGGATTTCCCAGAGTCACACCCCTTTCACTGATGACATATTATATGCTGAACCACCTCAGCGATTCAGGATGCCAACTTTGCCAGTCTATGAAGGAAGTTCTGATCCCAATCAACATATCCTGAAGTATGAATGGCTAATGAATGTTGCGAGAGCTGATGATGCAGTTAAATGCCGTAGTTTCACCATTTCCCTGGGGGCATTGCGACTATGTGGTTTACTCGTTTGCCGCCACGATCTGTTTCTAACTTTGACCAGATGGCCAACAAGTTTGTTGAACAATTTCATATGCACGTAGCGAGACCTAAAGATGTTAATACTCTGTCTAGTGTCACTCAAGCTCCCGGAGAGACACTTAGACGTTACTTGGAGTCATGCTGCGTGTGCAGAAATAAGCAATCCCAATGTCAACTCAATCCTGATGGCATTAACTAAGGGGATTGATCCTGATTTCGAGTTCGGAAATTGGCTAGCTGGGAAGTCACCTGCGTCATTGGACCGTTTCTATTCCAAGGCAACCCAATTCTTGAGAAGGGAGGATGCGAAACAGTCTAGGAAGCAGGATAATGCAGGGCCCAACATGGAAGGAATTCAAAGTAACATCGCAGTTAAACAATCCGGGGAGAGTTCTGGAAAAGTTCAGTTGAATATACAAAACAAACAGAACCAGCAGAGAGACAGTGGAAACCAAGGTAAAAAACGAGATCAAAATCGTGGTCCACGACATAGAGCTCCCATGTTCGACAATTATACTCCATTGAATACGTCGCTGGAAAATGTGTATTTGCAGACCTGTAATACCATGCAATACAAGAAACCTACCCCGAAGCCATCAATAGAAAGACAAATTCAAACAGGGAAATTTTGTAGATTCCATGAAAGTTATGGCCATAATACAAATGAGTGTCGTCACTTACAAGATCTCATTGAAAAGCTGATACGTGAACGAAAGTTGGATCAGTTTGTGCGGGCGCCGCAGTCAGGAGGTGCGGGCCCATCGAGTCAGAATCGCGCACCAAACCAGGAAAGGCAAGAGGAACCCGCTCGTACGGGCGGGAGATTGGTTATTAATACAATAAGTGGTGGTCCCCATCCAGCAGACCGAAGCTGGAAGGAAATGGAGTCGTATGCCAGCTCTATTAGGCATGCGGGCTTCGAGTGTTATAGTAGTTTTGATGAAGGGGCTCCGGCCAAACAACAGAAGACGATGACTGATGACATCGTGTTCAGAGACAGAGATGCTGATAAAGTCGAAGCCCCCACTATCGATCCACTAGTCATCTCAGCTCAAGTAGGTCCTGCTTGGATGAAGAGGATCTTAGTTGACAGTGGAAGCTCAGTGAATATTTTGTTTAAACGAGCTTATGATCAGATGATGATGGAGGCTAAAGATTTAAAGCCTTTCCAATCTCGAATCCATGGTTTCAATGGGAGCGCTACAATACCTACTGGAGTAGTAGAACTACCAGTGGAGTTGGAAGTTGGAGAACGCCGGAGAGTCCGGATATTACAGTTCGTTGTGTTGGACATAGACTCCCCTTATAATGCTTTCTTGGGCCGACCGGCCCTCGCTGAATTCAGAGCAGCCATTTCCCCGTGGTGTTTGACTTTAAAGTTTCCCACTGATCATGGCGTGGGAATCATTCAAGGAGATCAGGCTGCTGGGAGAGCCTGTTACGTTGCCGAGCTGCGGGAGGCGCAGCGAAAGGAGAAAGGAAAGGGCGTAGAGGAATCTCTCTACGTCTGTTTTGCTGATAATTGACAATTAATGCCTGGACCTAGGCCCGGGTACGCCAACCAATTCCAAAGGGATCTCGACCCAAGAGAGACTGAAGATGAAGGAGAATCTAAGGAAAGTCAAGCATCCCCGGTCGAACTGACGATTGATGTCCCAATTGGCAATGATGATGATTCAAAGATGATAAAGATTGGCTCTCAGCTAAGCCAGCAGACTCAAGAGGAATTGGTTGAGTTTCTACGGGCAAATCTTGATGTGTTCACCTGGACGCATTCTGATATGTGTGGGATCTCACCGGACATCGCGAGCCACACTCTGAATATTGACCCGCGGCATGTCCCGGTCAAACAGAAAAGGCGTGGTATGGATCCAGAAAGATCTGCCGCCCTTAAAGAAGAGGTAGAAAAGCTTAAAGCGAATGGGTTCATTCGAGATGCGCTATCCCAAATGGGTGTCGAATCCCGTGCTCGTCCGAAAGTCAAACGGAAAATGGAGAACATGTGTCGATTACTCCGATCTAAATAAAGCTTGTCCCAAAGACAGTTTTCCGCTTCCCAGAATTGATCAACTAGTAGACTCAACAGCTGGACATGAACTCTTATCCTTCATGGACGCGTATTCTGGCTACAATCAGATACCAATGCATTTACCTGATCAGAAACATACCAGCTTCGTAACCAATCTGGGACTTTATTGTTACAAAGTTATGCCATTCGGACTCAAGAATGCCGGGGCTACTTATCAACGATTGGTCAATCAGATGTTTGCCAATCAAATCGGGAAGACCATGGAAGTATATGTGGACGACATGCTTGTGAAGTCACGATTTTCCACTGACCATATTAAAGACATGGAAACGATGTTCAACATACTCCGAGAATACAGAATGAAGCTCAACCCACTAAAATGTCATTTTGGGGTTGCATCCGGAAAATTCCTTGGGTTTATCGTCAACGCTCGGTGGATTGAAGCTAATCCAGAAAAGATCTGGGCAATCAGAAATCTCGAGACTCCAAAAACTATAAAGAAAGTCCAAAGTCTCAATGGGAAAGTAGCGGCACTTAGAAGGTTCATTTCAAAGTCCACTGACAAATGCATTCCCTTCTTCGATCTGATCCGAAAAGGAAAACGAAACTTTGAATGGACTATAGAGTGTGAGGGCGCTTTCCAAGCATTAATTCAGCATCTAGCCACACCACCTATCTTGTCAAAACCTATTGATCATGAGAAGTTGTACGTTTATTTGGCGATATCAGAAAACGCTATCAGCGCTGCCTTAATTCGAGAAGAAGACAGGATACAGAAGCCAATATACTACATCAGCAAACGGTTGACTGGAGCTGAAAGAAATTATCCGAAACTAGAAAAGCTGGCTTATTGCCTTGTTATCGCATCAAGGAAGCTCCGTCCATACTTCCAGGCACATCCTATTATTGTTTATACCGACCAGCCGTTACGACAGGTCCTTACGCGATCTACGACGTCTGGTGGGTTACTCAAGTGAAACATCGAACTGAGCCAGTTTGATATCACTTATACTCCAAGACGAGCCATTCAAGGACAAGTCCTAGCCGATTTCATAGCTGAATTTATCGTTCCAGAGGACCCCGAAACCAGTGAATCTCCCGAATACGTCTGGAAGCTGTATACTGATGGTGCATCAAACGATCGATGTTCGGGCGCTGGAGTTGTGCTTGAAACCCCCGAAGGCCGATCTATATGTTATGCTTTAAAGTTCGATTTTCATGCAACCAATAATGAAGCTGAATATGAAGCCCTCTTAGCTGGATTGAAACTTACCAGAGATTTGAGAATTATCGCTGTGGAAATCTATTGTGATTCACAATTAGTTGTGTGTCAAGTTCGGGGAGAATATCAAGCGAGAGATCGAAGGCTGGCTGCCTACTTAGCTCGAGTCCAGGAAACGCTGGATCAGTTTGATTATTATGCCATTTATTGTATACCTCGAGAACGCAATCAAAAAGCCGATTCATTGGCGAAGTTAGCGAGCATAGGTGAAGCTTAGCAAATGGGACTCGTTCCCGTAGAGACGTTACCTTCCCCAAGTATTGACCGGACATAAACAAACTGGGTGTGTGAAACCGTTCCTGATAAGGAGTCGTGGATGACTCCATTCAGAAATTACCTTGAGCATGGAATCCTGCCAGAGCATAGGAGTGAAAAAGGACAAGTCCTTCGGAAGGCCTCACGATTCACCATCCAGAATGGAGTCATGTACATAAGAGGGTACTCCGTTCCTTTACTCCGGTGTATCACTCACGATGAAATCAAACGAGTATTACACGACGTACACGAGGGAGAATGTGGCGATCACACCGGGGCAAGCACTGGCCAAGAAAATACTTCGACACGGATATTACTGGCTAATTGTGAATCGCGATGCGTCGGATTATGCAAAGAAATGTGATAAATGTCAAAGGCATGCTCGAATTCCTAGAGCCCCACCTACCGAGATAACGCAAATGGTCAGCCCATGGCCGTTTGCAGTATGAGGCATCGATATCATTGGTACTCTACCTCTGGCAAAAGGTGGTGCGAAGTACGCTATCGTCGCAGTTGATTACTTTACAAAGTGGGCTGAAGCTGAGCCTCTTGCTACCATAACGATGAAAAAAGTGATCAACTTTGTAGTCCGCAACATTATTTGTCGGTTTGGTCTCCCATACACCATTATCACTGATAACGGAACCCAATTCGCCAGTGTTGAATTTAAAGATTTCTGCAAACGGTTTCGCATTCAAAAGAAATTCTCTGCAGTTGCGCACCCTCAAGCGAACGGACAGGTCAAAGCGATCAATAAGGTTATAAAATCTATTTTGAAAAAACGACTGGAAAAGGTCGGGGGCAAGTGGGTCGATGAACTTCCTATAGCTTTATGGGCTTATCGAACAACCCACAAGTCCGCGACCGGTCACACTCCATTCTCTCTCTCTTATGGTTCAGAAGCTGTTATTCCAGTCGAGCTAGAAATACCTTCTCATCGAGTGACATACTACAATACGAAGACAAATGCTATATTACTTGCTGAATCTCTCGATTTATTAGATGAGAAACGTGAAGAGGCTGATCTGAGGGCAGCCGCGTATCGAAGTCGAGTCGCTCGATTATACAACGCCAAGGTCCGTCCGCGAACCTTTGAACTCGGCGACCTCGTTCTGAAAAGAATCTATCCGGTTCCTTCACATATGAAGCCAACATGGGAAGGGCCGTATGTTATTGAACGAAAGCTCGGAGATGGCACATTTAAATTATCGGCCGTTGACGGTCTCACTTTACCGAGAGCCTGGAACAGCGAGAGTCTTCGTCGCTACTACACATAACAGGCTATGTTTATTCATTTAGTCTATTTTTCATTTGCAATTTTTTTCTGCATTTCGAAATTAGAATTTGTAATAAGGCAACTGACTTTGCCATATTTTCTTATTTCAGCAATAAAATGCAATCTCTTCGAGCCAGAGCTGTGATTTACTTGAAATACTTCATATGAACATCACCATGCATGGAGAGCTAAGTTCCACCATACGGTGGGATTTATTCAAATAGGGAGTGACTGTGATGCAACCGATCACTCGCTAAGTGAAACCCATGCTCGGGGACAAGCCTTCACACCAAAGTCAAAAAAGGATTGATACACGACAATCCTTCACTTAACTCCAGATTCCCAGAGTGCGAACTGGAGTATAAACTCACAAATATGTTTGCGGAGAGGGTGGATCCTTCCACCTGATGACTTCGCCCGTATCCAAACCAAGTTTGAGGAGGGTGGACCCGTCCATCTAATGACCTCACTTGTTAACTCAGGGTGGATGTGATCCAACCATCCACGATCCTGATACACCTTTCGTTCCCAAAGTGCGAGCGAAATCTAAAAACATGCTGCAGATGTGACTGACCGTCTGACTACCAACTCCGAACTCCCAGAGTGCGAGTCGGAGTATAAACGTCAACTCCGAATTCCCAGAGTGCGAAACGGAGTATAAACGCCAACTCCGAACTCCTAGAGTGCGAGTCGGAGTATAAACGTCAACTCTGAATTACCAGAGTGTGAATTGGAGTATAAACACCAACTCCAAACTCCCAGAGTGCGAGTCGGAGTATAAACTTTAACTCCAAATTCCCAGAGTGCAAATTGGAGTATAAACACCAACTCCGAACTCCCAGAGTGTGAGTCGGAGTATAAATGTCGACTTCATGTCCCCAGAGCGTGGACATATAATTAAAACTTAAACAGGCGTAACCGACCGCCGGTAAACAAGTGAAAATCTCCGGAGTGCGGATATGATCATCGATAATTAAACGAGTGAGGTTGAACCACTCAATCACCACTTGTATCAAACATCCGTTCAGTGGCACTAGACTCAATGTGTTATAAGTGAGATGCAATCGCTGGCTGATGTTCTATAATTCGTCCCTAAGACTGGGGGCAGAACTTAAGTGTTAACCATTGACTGAAGTAGTGCGACGTCGAAATTCAACTCACTTCCCGGTCGTGAACTGTGTCCACAATTTTTGGACCTGGCGATTAAAAACGAACTTGACTTGGAAGCTGAAACTTCACAAGTGCACTCCGAATATTGAAACACTTAAGCAAATACACAATAACTAAGAAGAAGCCAAAAAAAGAAAAGTTTCATTTATACTGTTTGTGAAAGAAATTCATGTACAAGTTTGTTCCAAAAATTCCTACTAGCAGGGGTCGAACCCGCATCTATACACGGCCTACGAGAAGAAAACCAAAATAAATCCCTATCTACTCAAAGCAAACTAAAGAGGCCCATCTATTTTTTCTTCTCTCTAGGTTTCTTCCTCGATGTAGACCCACTGGAGCCGCCACTAACTTTCCTCTTTGAGCCTTCACTTTTCGGTGGTCGGTCTCCAGACGGGGGCATGATCTCGACGTCCTCCTCCGAGCTTGAATGTATAGGGATGCTTCCTGCAGGTGGAGTCGGAGGGACAGGATCAATCGTAGGAGGCGAGATGGGCACGCTGGTGTCAATAACTGTACCACCAGGTGATATCATTCTAAGCGGAGCTGGACCAGGTGCCACCATTCCTCCTCCAAAGCTACCACCATAGGCCGCTGCCTCCATTTCAGCGTTGATCTCGGCCAATATCTCTTCTTCACGAGTTGCACGAGCCTCGTGGGGAGCATCAGTGGCTGGCAATGAAGAGCCAGTAGCGGGGGGCGTATCCACCCATAACGAATGGCAGGTCCGCAAAGGGATCGCTATGACGACGAAAAAGTTCCTCCATCATTTGCTCATAAAAAACAAGCATGCTTCCCTGCATTTCATCAAGTGGCGCAGTTGTAGTTACGGTGGTCGCTTCGGTGACGATAGCCTCCTGCACTGGATGTGATTCTTGGGTTGTAGGAAGCACGATCGGTGCAGCATCAATCACTGGACAAAGGAAAAGGAAGACTGTCAGTAAATAAGTCAAATAAAGCTTTCGATCTCGAACAAGTACGAAGAATGTTCAGAGTACCTTCCTCAGTTTGGCTCGTAGATGGCTGAGCGGCTTCAAAAACTTGCTCTATAGCCGGAGATATCTGCGGCTGATTTGGATTGTAGGCAGGGATAGCTTGGGGATCCACCGCAGATAAGGGTTCAGGTTGAGTTGACACAGAAACTTCAAGGCTTGCATCATGATGGTCAACCCCTGAACCTTCTCCTACTTCAAAGTGCTGGGTGCCGAGTCTCTCTTTCTCATAAGAAATCATTGACTCGTGGAGAATCTTCCTTTCATCTTCATTCAGCAGACGATTCTCGAGCTCAAACTCATCAACAGACTCACCCAGATGCACCGCCTTCTCCTCCTCAACCAATCGGCCCCAGGTGTTGTATAAATGTGTCGGGTAATCGTCGAGCCAAGCTAGACCCCTGTGCCTCAGCACGTTAGCGTTATAAACAACGAGAAGATCTTCAATGTCGGCTTCTAGCCTGGACTCAGCCGATTTCACCTCCTCCTCAACCTTGTTCTCCACCTCGCGAACCTTAGCCACGGCCGCATCCCGTTCACCCCGAAGTAAGACAGCCTGTTCGCACGCCTCCTGGGTTGCGTTGTTCGCATCATCCATTTCCTTGGCCATGTTAGAGAATTTGGCCTTAAGCTCGTTGAGTTCCTTGACCGCCGCATCCTGTTCGGCGATGACTGTAGTATTTCGGTGGCCCATCTACTCCACCAAGGCAACGTGTGTCTGCCTCAACCTCTCCATCGCCACATTCGCTTCATCAGCTTTTTTGGTGGCCTCAATTTCAGATTTCCGAGAAGACTCGGCCTCGGTATTGAGCACTTGGATGATTCGGTCTTTTTGGGCGAGTTCGGACTCCATCTTTTCAATCGCTTTGGCTTGCTCAAAGGCCACCTTAGAAGCTTTTTATGCAGCCTTCACCCACTCTCTATACTGGGAGTAGATGTCATGAATGTAATCATGCATAGTGTTTTCTTCCCCCGATGGAATTCTCTTTAAATAGGGCGGAAAGAAGTGGCCGTCAAAGCATATGTTTGGGAACTCTTTCCTCAGCTGGGCGATTTTAATAGCCCTTTCCCCTGTGGGCTCAGTTATGGCCTGCTCTACAATTATGGGGGCCGCAGCTTCGACTCGTTGGTGATGAGTCTCGGGCCTAGAAGTGTGAGAAGACGGTCAGTGTCGCGGAGGCTCTGGTGGGTGTGAAAAATTGAACAGGAGGTGGCGAAGGGATTCTAGGAGGTAGAGAACGGGACCTAGATCGGTATCTATAGTCTCTATCTCTATCCCGTTCGTATCTGTCTTGATTGGAATACCCGCGATGGCGGTCTCTATCCGAATCTCTCCTGTGGGAATCATAATAAGAAGAAGACTTTCGAGCCGAGCGAAGGCTCCCTAGCATCGATCCTCTCCCAGACATCGTACCTGTGAATGAGAAACGAAAGAAAAGTTAGTGATCTCTTGGATTGGACGATTTACGATTAGGAATCATGTAGTGCAGTGAAGTGTATGTATGTGCAACCCCCCGACCAACCGGAAATGTCGGCCGCACTCATAGCAAGCGACTCGCTCAGATCAAGAGCACTGTCAAGCTCCTCCATCCTGGTGTCGTGTTGAAACGACACATAATCCGGGATCGGAATATCAGCAATCCCTTCGAAAGGACACTCTACTTGCAGGGGAGGAGCCTTTGAAATTCTAATTCTAGGAACAAGCAAAGACACAACCACGGATTTCAATCTCATGGATTTAGAACGCTTATGAGCAACTGCCTTGTCTTTTCTCCTTCCTTCCGAGTCCTAAAAACTGCCAGAAGGCCCAGCTATATGTTCATCATCAGTGGGTGTTCTCTCCGAATTAACCCCTTCGGTTATTACGACACCGGGAGTCTTGCGTTTCGCCCGCTTCTTCGAGACCGTCCTCAGTGTTCCTTCGAGCCTTATACTTTGTTTCCGCTCGATCAATCCAACAATTCTCAAGTTCCTATCGGTTAGAACCGAGTCAATGTTCCTCTCTTCACCCGGAACTGCTTGGAGGATCCGAACTAACTCTTTGAAATACCCACCTTCAGGTCGTGAGATCGCGGCTGTAAAAGAAGAGAAGTATGTTAGTTTTGAGAACGATTATTATTATCTCGATATTTCTTGAGAAAGGCTGCAACGCTTACGTCTATCCAACCATCGCCTAGCGAATCTAGAGAGGCATCGAACGTAGAACCATTCTGTTTTAAAGTAACTTAGCCTTCCCCAGGATCTGGTTACTACTTGGCAGTTCCTGACTGACTCTAAGAAAGTGAAAGACGGGCTATCTCCCATACTTTTGAAGTAAAAAAGATATCTAATCTCGATCGGCTTTGGTGGTCGAAAGAGAATTTCCATAAAAACAATGAAAGTACTATTCAACAAGGCATATCCGTTGGGGTGTAGCTGGGATGGAGCAATTCCAAGGAATGACAGCATTCCCCTTATATATTGATTAAATGGAGAAAGTGTCCCTGTTGTGCAAGCATGACGATTGAAAGCAGTAAACCCCTCCGGGGGAGCATGCGGTCTATCATCTGGCCTTGGCAGTAATACGTCGTCGAGCGACAAGCCATGTCTTAAGCATATCTGTCCCAGCATATCTTCGGAAATGTCGTACGGCACAGAGTCTTGTGGATGGCAAAGGAACCGGGCACCTGGAAACTCGTCCGGAGCTGGATCTATGACTTCGGCCTCGATGGCCGGCATCTCGATTATTGGAGGAATTAAACTCTGAGCTTTCTGTTGTTGTGAGCTTGAGGGTTCCATTACTAACTAGCTTAAGAGAAACCATCATTAGACGATAATAAGCCTGTGCATCCCGCGGTGTGAAGTGTGTGGATGTGTTGTGCAATGCAGTGGGAGATATTACTTGAAAAAAATCCTACAGAATTAAAAAAGGCGTGCAAACGACGAGACTTCTAAGTTCAACTGTAGTGACCGTCATCGCTGACCGTCACAACCGTGCCATCCAGATATTAACGATCGATCCGAGTGAAAGTCCGTTATCATTTCATTAAGTTACAGTTCCATCGACGAGCTTTGAAGGGCGGTCAAATATGCAGTTTAACAGTTAGTTCCAATCATGCAAGATTGAAGCTCGTCGGAGTCGGGTGTTTAGATATGCGAAAGCTTTTGAGTTCATTAAGGATCAATTCATATTGGTCACAAGAACCCTGGTTTGTAACGATCATTTTCTTGTCCATCGGGATACAAGTTCGTATCAATCTCCAGACAGTTTCGTATCGATCGGGGAACATGGTACTTCGTATCGATCAAAGGTCGTTGGTTTCGTATCGATCAAAGGTCGTTGGTTTCGTATCGATCCCCAACCATGAGATTCGTATCGATGGCCTATCATAGGTTTCGTATCGATCAATGGCTTTTCGTGTTTGTCTCGGTCGTCTCGAACCGATACGAAATGACGCCGCACTAGATCGATACGAAATTCGTCACTTCACCAGATAGCTCTTCGTCGATACGAGCTTCACGGCCTGGATCGGTACGAAAGGAAAAGAAAGGACAACAATCTTCCCTTCCCTTTCATCGATACGTAGCACCAGGCCTTGTTTATCTCCACACTTCGTCTTCCCCGGTCGATTTAGATGTTATCTCTGCCTTCTCCGATCTACCCGATCGCCATTACTGCCCCATCGTCCTCGCTCCGACCCAACTCCGGCAACGATGTCACCGGAATCGCCTAAAGATTGGGATGACATAACTCTAAACTCGAATCTTGCCATTGTGCGATGGTTTCGATTCGTTAATTACCTGATTTCAATAGTTAGACCGAGAGGTTGAATGTTTGATTTGATTCGTAGGCGAGGGCGATTTTCTCGTTGCTGAGTTTCTCTATCGATACGAGGGCAAGGTAGAACAATGAGCAAGTAAAAAAATTTCTAAGTCCAAAAAGTATTTATATGGACTCGAGTGAGAAAGGAAAAACGTTTCGCCTCCAAGTCAACACGGGCGATCATAACAGGTCAACCATCGAATCAATTCGAACGAGCTGTTTGTATCCATCAACTCGAGCCTTTATCGAAACGAAATTGCCAACGGAGGCTTTTCTGAGTCGCCTAGATCCATCGATACAAAGCCATTGTTCGTATCGATCATTTTCGACTCCATCCCCAGTGCAACGATACAAACTATGCAGTTCGAATCCATCAAATCACAGCTTCCAGAGGCCAATATTTATCGATACGAACGCATATTTCGTATTCATCTTTGTGAGTCACATCGATACGGAAAACGCATTTCAACCTTTTACATCGATTCAGGAGAGGATCGATACGAAGGAACATTCAAAAACAACCGTCGAGCGTTGTTACAATTTGAATTTCACATCGGTTCAGGAGAGGATCGATACGGGATTCGATACGAGATAAACTAACAACGACTCGTGAACGTGCAACGTCAGCGAGAGTCAGATTAACATATATGCCTATATGTAGGACTAATATTCAATTTTCAACATCCACAGGAATTGGATACTCATTTGATAACGATTAAAATGACAAATAGCTAATCATAATCAAACAGCAATTAGTTACAACAATACAGGGTACAACAGTCGACAATCAACAGTTCACATTACCGAGGAAACCAGTCAAAGATTACAACTTTCAACAAAAAGGCGATAACTGTTTAGAATGAAGATTGCAGCTTTTCAAAGCATGTCATGTTTCCACAAGACGTACTTTGGGTGGAAAATGTTATCCCGCCTTTTGGTAAGGCCGTGACACCAAGGACTTGACTAGAAACCAATGACGGTTCGTCTTGGAGATCGGTTATGCGCAGGCTCTCTACGGATATCGATAAATTTTGCCCGAGTCCGGATCAAGCTACAATTGACATGACACGACAAGCGAAGCCATGAAGTTCAATGTTCCAAATTTCAAGTCAGTCCGAGTTCATATGCTCAAGTTATGATCGATGCAAGTTGGAGGAAATAGCCTCAAATTCGTATCCATCGCCAAGCCACAGTTCGAATCGATCGACTTCGTATCCATCGTCAAGCCCTAGTTTGTATCGATCGGTTTCGTATCCATCAACAGATGTGCACTTCGTATCGGTCGGCCAATGTCTACTTCGCATCCATCAACGAACCTTTGTTCGAATCCATCAGGAGAGCCTTGTTCGAATCCATCGACTCACGCTGTTCGTATCCATCAGAGCATCATTATTCGTATCCATCAGAGAATCACTGTTCGTATCCATCAAGTTGAAGCGCTTTTATCGATACGAACTAGGCCCCACGATCGATACGAACAGGCTAACGCAATCGATGCGAGCAGAGCACACTGCAGATCGATACGAAGAGCGCGCTGTCGATCGATTCGAACAAGACAATTACTTCGATAAGAACAAGGCGAGAATCCTGGGACGATTCTATCAACTCGGAATAAAAAGTGGATCGATCCGAAGAGTGCGCGCCACGTCATCACTGGGGCACGTGCAACCATCGATGCGAAATGATCGAGTCGAAACGATCGATTCGAACGAAACAGCCTGCCGAGTAACACCAATTCGTATCGATCATATCTCGCGATCTACAAGTCCAAATGCCACCAATTTTCACAGGAGCTTACGTACAAGATAAAGAATGTTCACACCAAGTTTCGACTCCATTGGACAAAATCTTGATCGATACGAAATTCGTTCGTATCGATCACGGATCGAGCCGAAACTTCATGGGCTTGGTCGCGTGGGCCCACTCACGTGCCAGAAGAAGTCTCCCGAAATCTGAGCGAAATATCAGCCTCCTACACCTATAAATAGAGCCCTAGGGCCTACAGAGGAAGGATCTTTTTGACGCTCCAACGTCCAGACTCTGCCGGATTCGATTCCATACTCCATTAGTGCTGTTGTACTCGAATTTCATAACTTTAATTCGTTGTAATCCGCTGCAATCAATTGTAATCAACAAAGAAACATCAATAAAGTGATCAATTTCATAGTGGACGTAGGCAACACGCCGAACCACTCTAAATTCCTGTGTCTCTTTGCGTTTTTATCATTTACATATCTGTTTTCTGGAGTTTTTGTTAGATAATTCTCTTTTTCCATTTAATTTCTTCATTTTATCTCTTCAAAAACTTCCGAAGAGTGTTGTGTCCAATTTTGATACAAACAGATGGGAAAATAGGTAAAAGAAAAAATAAATCTTTTTGTTAATGTAAAAGCAAAAGAACCACTGAAGCTTGTATTCAAATATACAAAGCATATTTTTAATTCTTGCAAGTGTCCTCTCTGTGGCATCTAACTTTCAACATTTATTTATTGCAACATTTTCTTCCTTTAGCTAAGCCTTCTAAGTGAAGAAACATCCTTATTTGTTTGAAGTGAAGAAATGTACTTCTTTTTTACTCATTTTTGAAAGTGAAGAATTATCTTTCTTTATTACTCTTTTTTTTCTTATGCATTGGTTTAACCAAATATTCCTTTATAACTGCCACATACAAACAATTGAGCATTGTTGATTAAATACCGTAATTTTCAGAGCTTTGTGGATAATCATGAATTTTCTACATTGGAAAAAATGTAAAATTATTTTATACGCTACTTTGGAAGAAAAATGTATGCTATGTGGTTATACTTGAATATTTTTGCAAGTTGCACATATTTTAATGTTAATCCCATTTGTTATGGATTATATTTTTGTTTTGGGCTTTACTAAAATCTTTAGTACGTTAATATAGCATTCCTCTTGTTACAGTCATTACTTATTAAATAATCGTAGGATTCAATTTTAACCTCCATTTGTACATCAACGCACGATAGTCAAACTGATCGATGGAAAGATTTATTATCCTGTATGTTTGGAAAATCAATAACCGTGAAGTCAAAATAATATTATTATTTTTCCTAGTCTATATACGATTTCTTCTATCTTATCCTCTTTTGCAAACATATTTTACCAACCGTATCTATCTTTCCAGTTTTTTGAAACCAAACTAATGACTTCTTCCTCTTCTTGTTGCTAATACATTTTCTATTGTACATTTTTTTTTCCCAACATATTGTTGTCATGTGCCAACTGAAGTTAATGAAACTAATAACAAATGTTATTTTTCAACTTTTATAATCGAACCGTCAGTATTTCTATAAATACAAATAATTAGAACTTGATTAACCATCAATGGAGAAAACATGTGTCTCGACCCCAAGATTAATTTGGGAACGAGTCGAAATGCTGTCAAAAGGAAAAACCAAACGCAAAGAAGCTGTGTGCTGCTACATGCACCCTCCTTTTGTTCTTTCCAACACCATGATATGGTGGCCAAGCACAAAACGAGATATATATTTAGCTTCACTAGGGTGTGGTGCTAAATGCATCCCGTTTTGTGCTTCTGGCCACCAAAAAACAAACTGAAGTGTATATAACCGTTCACAAAAAGGTGAAAATGTTTCAATATGCAGGTAACAAAACATTAAATACTAAACTATTTCTGACCCTATAATACTCGACTCTAAAAATACAATACACGAAATGTAGCAATGAACAGGTTTACTTTATGAGGACGAAACAACATGCCTCAAAAGTCAAAATTTATTAGACCATTCACCATAAACACCAAAAATTCAAAGGTTTACAATAAAGAAAACAAATCCAAAATGAAACATAAACAAAGATGGAAATCCTCCATCAGCATATAACAAACAAAAAACTCAAACTAAGCAACAAACAGAAGGATGAAAATCAGTACTTGTAATCCTTAACATGAAGACTCTCAGAAGCTCCCTCAGCCAGAACAGCATCTCCCTTGTAGGTTCCAAGAGTTGCTTCGGAGTTAGCTTTGCACCTAGCCAAAAATGCAGCCCTAGCCTTGTCAATGTTCTCCTTCTTTCCAGCCCATGTCTTAAGGGTGCTCTGTTGCAAAGCTCGTCCAAAAGAGAAGGATAGAGACCATGGCTTCTTGCCCTTGAGCTGGTTCATGGCATTCAAGTTCAGAGTAGCTTCCTCCTCACTTTGCCCTCCTGATAGGAACACAACAGCTGGTACAGCAGGTGGCACAGTCCTGAGAAGAGCTCGCACGGTGTACTCGGCTATGACCTCAGGTTTCACTTTAGCAGAGTCTGATCCAGGTGTAACCATGTTAGGCTTCAACAAAGTACCTTCCAATAGGACTTTGTGCTCGTTTAGGGCCTTGTAGCATGCAGCAAGCACTCTTTCAGTCACATCTGCACATCTGCCAATTTCAAGGCCATTCAATATGTTAATTAACTTTGTGGAACAAACAATATTAAGGTTCCAAATGAACAATCCAAAAACAGGAACAGGTTACTCTTTGCTAGCATTTCACACATGAAGTTTTTCTCATTAATGAGTGTTGAGTACAGCATAAAAAGGTAAATCATGTTCTCTCATGAGCTGATTTATTGCTAATTAACAGTAGCATTCTTACTTCATTTTGACCCATTGATTTTGTTTAACACGTAAAATTAACAGAGAACTAACCTGTCAATGTCATGGGATCCATCAACAAGAATCTCAGGTTCGACAATGGGAACAAGCCCATTCTCCTGGCAAATGATAGCATAACGGGCCAGGCCTTGAGCATTGGCATCAATAGAGAGCTGGGATGGCTCATTAGGCCCAATCTTAAGGACGGCACGCCACTTGGCAAAACGCGCACCAGCTTCGTAGTACTTAGCACATCGCTTTCCAAGGTCATCGTGGCCTTGGGTGGTGGTCTCACCGTTGGTTCCAGCAAGCTCGATTGTGCCCTTGTCAACCTTGATTCCAGGTAGAACACCTCCTTCCTTTAGGACATCAACGAAAGGCTTTCCATCAGCTGTCTTCTGGTAAAGGGTTTCCTCAAAAAGGATGCAGCCACTAAGGTATTGGAGGGCACCTGGTGTGCAGAATAGGAGTTCACGAAGGGCACGGCGGTTTTCTTCGACGTTTTCTACATTGATGCTGGCAAGACGTTTTCCTATTGTGCCGGTGGATTCATCAGCAGCTAGGATACCCTTGCCTGGGGTGCCAATGTAAGTTGCATTGGCAGTGAGCTCATCTGTAGAAAAACATTATTAAATGGTCAGAGTTTAAACTCAGGTAGATGTTTGATTATAGCTGGTTTGATTGTAGCTGTAAGCAAGAAGACTGAAGCATAAAAAATTAGGGCCAGTTTGGTTTGAAAACAGAATTTTGAGTTTTGCGTTTTCAGTATGTATTCAAAAAGGTGTTGAATAGGAGGACGGCGTGAAAAGGAGTGGAGGACGTGGACGACGTAGGGAGGGTAAAAAAAGAAGAGGAAGAAAAACGGCGAGAAACAAAAAAAAATCGTTTTCAATTTTATATGTTAAAACTATTTTCCAGATTCATCGTTTTTGGAAATCCAATGCACTTTATCGTACAAAAATCCAAAATTGAAAATTACAAACCAAACGGACCCTTACTTTTTTAGAATACAAGTTTGTATGACAACTTCCATAGCATTTGCACCACACTGCGAACATTCAATTTCAAACTACTATATATCATCTAACATCACGAAAGTTAGCTGAGGTTTTTCATTTATTTTTTTAAGTTAAAAAATATAAATCCTTTCGTGTACATGCCTCATATCACCGTATGTAATCAAAATTATAAAGATTCAAACCACTGATCTAAGCATAATATCTAATCACTAATGAAACAACTAAATCATGAATGGTATGAAGCAGTTACTGTTGAGTGTAAATGGAAAAATACTAACTACACAAAAGTGTAACATTTTTTTAAGCCTGGATATACATAGCTGGTAAAATACTACTGCACCATGGTGATGTTTGGGTATGTAAAATACTTGCAAGTAATACAATCATTTAAGAAAGGATAATATAGCACAAGCTGATTTTAGGCAAACGGCACATCTTTTTTTATTTAAAATTCTAAAGGACTTGTAACTACACAATCATTTAAACTCCACACAACAATTCTGTGTTTCGACAAAGGAAAATATAGACCTCATATGGGATCGTTTAGCTAAATCATGGATCGTTTAGCTAGATGGCATGGGTATAACTGTGGTATACTATGTTGACAATGCCGTATATTGTTAAAGCAAAGAACAAAGAGGTTTTTTTTATACCGATAAACAACACTAGGATGAAGTAGAACATTATAACTCCTTAGCTGTTGGGGTGTCAACCAAGAGAATAGAGCTTAGGCTATCTACATACAGCTAAGTTGACAATGCCGTATATTGTTAAAGCAAAGAACAAAGAGGTTTTTTTTATACCGATAAACAACACTAGGATGAAGTAGAACATTATAACTCCTTAGCTGTTGGGGTGTCAACCAAGAGAATAGAGCTTAGGCTATCTACATACAGCTAACAGCACTAAGATAAAGGTATACTAAGTTGGTATACCATTTTGGATAGGCTAAATGCTACTGGCCCCAATTTTTATGTGCACATAGTTACAAGAAATTTGGACATCTAGTGTAGTTCTCTGAATATACGCTTAATTTTCACTAGCATACAGACAAGCAGATGCAAAAAATTTGTTAAAAAAATTACATGCACATAGTTTAATCATAGCTTTTATCCACCAACAATGTACGTGATAACATTCCATCTTCTTTAGTTACTTGCAGCTAAATAGAGAAAATTGACTAACAGTAATGAAAACAACCGCTACAATTATGAAATGAGAATAAGGAAAATTATAGGTTTTAAAATGTCAAAGTACCATACTCTACTTCGTAATCTCAGCCGAATGTATAATTTCTTCTTCTAACAAAACAATTTCAGTCAAAACAATCTCAACCGAATTTATACATACAAGTTTTAAATGCTACTATATTTTCTTTTGATACACAGCTTCTTTACACATTTCTAAGGACCCCATTATACCCCTTTGGCTCTCACTTCATTCCAAAAAATACACTCACGTTGGCTCTATTCCTTTTCTTATTAGGGTTTTGTTAATCTATGCTCTGAAAGTACATGCGATGATTGTAAGAATACTTAAATATCATGAATCAGTAACTAATTAATAAACCGAAGACAGCATTTTTGACATTAAGCACAATAAACATCCCTCGTCATTGTTAAAATGTGTGCTAGCAGAACATGTTAACATTTCTGTTAATTACTCTTCTTCTCTGAACAGAAACCAAACACAATACCTAATAAGACAATCAGGCACCCATAAGTTTGACACTAAATGAGGTTTTTAGACTCAAGGCAAAGTTGAAAAAAAAATTAGTTTTAGGAACAAAAAATTTGTTTTTTAGGCTGAAGGACACTTTTTAGCGTAAATAGAAAATGATAGTTAGTGTAAATCACAAAATGATAGTTGTAACTATCATTTTCTATTTACGCTAAAAAGTGTCCTTTAGACTAAAAAAGGAACGTCTCTAAGACTAAATTATTTTGCAATTCTTTCTTGTGCCTATTTTCCTGTTTATTAGGGTTATGTGATTGTTGGATTGCAAATTTTATGTTATACAATGTAATTTTAGAATTTGGATAATTCAGAAGATTATAAAGAAATAACTAATCACATTTGCATCATTCCATTACATCATAGTACTAAGATTATTTTTAATCCCAAAAAAGAAAAAGAAAAAAGAAAAAACAGTGAAAACAAATTGGTACTGTATCTTCATGTCTGGATACCGTATAAATATAAAATTTTGAGAACAGAAAGATTCCGACAAAATTCCATTTTCATTGAAGGACTTGAGCAACTTTAGATGTAAATACAAAATCAAGCTAAAAACCAAATTATAGCATCCTACCAAAAATACGTATCTTGCAATGCATTAAATGATTTAACACCATTCACATCATAAACCGTAAATCCAACACGTAGATATCAAGACACGATAATAACAACATAAAATAATTGCAACCAGTCAGATCTAAGAAATACAGTTTGTAAACTGAGACTTCCAGATATGATTCTACAACGAATGGATAATGATTTTACACAGCCTACATCTATGAATCCATGCAAACACATAAACAGAATCAATAAGTTACAATTAAGCGTAGAGATTCGATCAAAAATAGCTAAATTTATCAAGTCAAATCTAGATCTATGAGTTCTGAACAAAAGTTTAGATGAAGATCAAAATTTTGTAGGAACCGTGAACTTAATCAAAAGACGAAGACAAAAGGAATCATACCAGCGTATTTTCCACGGTAGCAAGACATAGTTTTTGTTCAGATGAAGATTTCGTTGAAAATGGGGAAAGGAGATTAGGTTGCGAAAGCAAGGATACTGATTATTTATAGGAGGAACTGCAATAGAACCGTCCAGTTGGCTTTTGGAATATTCTGGTTAGTAGTTGTTTTTAGCATTGGGATTTCCGGACCGGGTTTATTTCGGTGGACCCACTTTTCCAATGTGTTTCTTTTCCTGCAAGACAGAGTTTGAAATTATTTTCAATACAACAATTCTAGAAACTACTACTAGGCATGAAAGCTGATGTATTTGGACGCATGAAATATGATCTAAGAAGAATAATATGGTTCGAAGGTCAAAAGAACCTACATGGTGAACATAAATCCCTTTTTAGAAAACAAGGAGCAAACAAAGTTGGTCAGCCTTACACTCCTCCTTTCTTTTTTATTCATATGGCAAAGTTCATCCCACTTTAGTTTACTCATGTCCAATTGATCTCAGTGAAATTAGTTATGTCCAGTCTATCTTATGCTTCTTGGAAAGTTATTTGTTTTGTTTTTACTGCTTTTTACAAATAAAATTAAGTTGATAAAATTTATTTTAAATAAATATTTTAATATTAATATTGTTTAAACAATGTTGCACTTTATTATAAAGTATTAATTATAAATTATATTTCATTCATAAGAAAATATTGGTTGCTAATTGTATTAGTTAAACATTACTAGTAATCATTTAAAAATTTAAACAATTAATTGTTAGTTATCGAATATTTATCATTAATGGGGAATTCTATACAGACATTGTTATTTGGTATGTGAACCAAGCAACATTTTGATGGGTTCGTACACAGAAATGATGAAAAAAGGAGTCAAGAAGAATGGAAGACATCAAGAGTATCAAGATCGAAAAACTCAAGGAAAATGGCTAAGTTTTGAAAAACTTATATTGGCCATTATAGATCCATGTGGATCGACATCGAATGATCTAAAGAAAGTACAAGACCCACCTTACCTTGTACAAGAGCCAAAGTTAATGTTGGAAAGAAGATAAATACATGATGTGACATGGGTTGGTATTAAACCATATGTGTCGGTACCGAACCATATGGTTCGGTACTGAACCCTATGGAGTTTTGAAAAACAACTATTTCAAGCTAAGAATTTGTGTTATGCTAAGGAAAAAGATAAAAGTGGAGTCGAAGCCATCGGTCGGTACCGACCCATATGGGTCGGTACTGAACGATATCGGTTATTGGAAATCATATGTTTTGACATGTTATTATGGCTGAAACTTCGAATCTGGAGATATTTACTTGTTCAAACCAGATCTAGCGATTTTCGTGCTCAAATTCGTCTATAAATAGAGAGCCAACAACTAAAAAAGGACGTTTGGATCTCTCTTCAAGTTTTGTACTGAATTGCTGCCATTTTAGAAACTAACTTTATCTAGATCTGAAACGTTGTAAACTTGATTGTAATTGCAAAAATAATCTAAAATAAAATTAATAGTGGACGTAGGTTTAAGATTCTAAACGAACCACTTTAAAATTTGCGTTCTTTGTCATCTATTTTTATTCTTACTAGTTTAATTTTCATTTTTAATTCAATTGGGTGTTTTCCTATTTTATGTGCAAATAGTTTTGATGTTTTCAATGAGTAGGTCAAAGAACTCAAGGTCGGATCAGATTGCTACTAGGACTTGGATAAAGTCTCAAAAGGGTGAAATGACTCCAAAGTAGAATAAAGCTACTAGATCCAAAGCTATAATTGAAGGGGAGAATGAAGGTGTAACATCCCCCACTCCGAGACTCGAAGATGAACACCGATGATGCTGCAGCCATCAGCAGAATTATCTTCTAATGACGGAAGTGAGTTTAGAATGTTCAATTATAGATTAAGTAAATGGAGCAGCTAAATATTTTCATTTACATAGAAATTTCTTAATATTCGTTACATACAATTTTCGACGTTATACCTAAAGTCGTACCCAAGCAGGGGTCAAATAACAATAGAAAATAATATAGTAAAAGTCAGGTTAACATATGACGATGTCGCCTAAACTCCTTAAACGACGGAAACTACATCTTTATTTGCTAATAAAGCCTCCTGCTCCATCTTCGATCTGCAGCCATTATTATAAACCTGCTTAATCTCATAAACTCGGCTTACTGAAATGAGTAACCGTGAACTTATAGAAAAAACAATGATAAAAACATGGATCGGACATAAAGTCTAGTGTAAATAATACTTACCCAAAATAAACATATGGTGAAACCAAGCCGTACTACACGGAATGAGTTTCCCCCTCACTATCCCAAGACTTTATAAAACAATCATGGTTACTAACGCTAGTAGTTTTTATTTACTATTACGCCCTATGCGTTCTTAAGCAGTTTCCAATTACCATTGCACCCCCTGTGCAGCCCCGACTAAGCTCCCACTTTAGATTATTCTTTAATTTTATATTCACATCTACTACTGCGCCCCTAGCGTGTTCCCCGTAAAGTTCCTACTTAACTTTGTCTTAAATCTGATACAACCTAGAGTCAGCTTCCAGCAGTATCCTTTTAATTTCATTCATTTAGTTCAAACCATATAGGTTCAGCCACCCGCAGTATCAAGTTATTTGTTAGTTAAACCCTGGACCATAAAGAACATCCACATGCAGTCCTGAAGTATTTGTTTAATAAATTTTAGACCACTTTGAAACAACCACCCTCAGTCCCTATTTGGTTATTTAAACTTTGGACTTACTGTGAAACAACCACCCGCAATCTCTAAACATTTGTTTATTTTGAAACTGCTTGGAACCACCCCATCTGTAACAACTCAGATTTATGGGTAATTAAAAACGGGTGTTTTAAGAAGTGTGAAATAAATTAATTTGGAAATTAATTAATAATGAGAATATTGGGGAATTTAAATTTAAATTTAAATTTAAATAAATTAAAACAATGAAATAAATCCTAGAAAATTTTATAATGTTAGATAAATAATTAAGTATGGTTAATATAATATTATTTGGAATATGAAATATGAATGGATTATTTTGAAAATAATGATAAACTAAATTTTTTTGTAAAATATCAAGTTTATTTTGATAAGTGAATAGATTTATTAACATAGTTAGAAATTTATTGGTAAATGGTTTAAATAAAATGATCAATTAAATAAATAAAATCATAGAAAGGAATTTTTGTAAAATAAATCATGGGGTGAATTATTAGAAAGTAATTTTGTAGAAGTGATTTTATATTTGAGCTTGAATATAAATAGTTTCATGAAAAGAAAAGAAAAGAAAGAAGAAGGAAAAATTTAAAATGAAGCCCAACATGACTTAGCCCTATAATAAAAAACTATAGCCTTAAAATTTTCACCATCTACTGATTATTTTATCTCCAGCGCATTCCTTCTCCTAAGAATTCTTCTTCATTTATAAATATAAACCAACAAATGTTTAGGGAGGGAGGAAAATCGATTTCAGTCATTTGTCCTATTTTTCTTCAAAACTAAAATCGTCTCATATATTAAAATAAAAATAATAAATAAATAAATAAAATAAATTCACGTATACCTGAAGGAGAATCAACAATGTAGATGCACATGTGTGCAAGGGGAGGTGTGCGAACTAATGAAGGCGGAGGAGCATACATGCGAGTGTGACTGGGGATTGGGAATGACGCGATTAGGGGTCTTGTTCTAAAGGCGACTGGAATGTTGTCAGGGTAGCATGTGCTTGTAGAGTAGGAGGCGACAGTGATGTGTCAAGTTGTAATTTGGGTGTGATGGAGGATGCACACACGTGGTTGCTGACTAGGGTTGTGTGCGTGCGACGTGGAGGAAGTGGTAAAGTTTTGTTGGTGTCGGAGATACTCGATATTGACTGTTGTGTTTGGGTAAGTGATGTTATGTTTTGTGCTGTGCAATTATGTATGTGAAAATCTATGCATGAGTATAAGGTGTGTGAGTGAGTGCTTTTGCCTGTGTAAAATTTCGTGTGTACATATATAAGTGATGATGTCGGTGTGTCAACCAGTGATATGCGTGCATGTTATATTGTGTGTTCGTGCATATTGGGTGTGTGTTTCCAGGCGAGTATGTGTGTCAACTTCCTTCTCTGTGATTTGTGTGGCCATGAGTGTGGGATAGCCTAGTAGTGTGTATGCCTTTGTGTGCCTATATTTTTGGTGTGTGTTATACATGCGTTTTGTGTTATTGTGTGTGATAACTTATACAGGTGCGTGCATTTGCAATGGTGGGAGCATTGTGTTTCGGTGTTAGTAGTGTTGTATGTGTGAGTTATTATATGTATTTGTATGTGTTGGGTTTAGAGCAAGTGAGAGTGTTGAGTTTGTATGAGTGAGTTTTAGACGTGGCTATGTATGTAAGTTTGTGGTGTGGGGAAGCTGCCGTGTGTATGTACATAGTGTTTGTGTGTGAATTTTGTGATGTTGTAGATGGATGATAATGTGTGGGTGTTTGCACATGATTGGGTTTCATAATTTGCTGTGGTATATCTTGGATACTCGGCCTATTGTTACTGTCACATTATTTTGCTCTGTGTTTTTTTTCTTGCGTGCATAAGTGTACATATAAAGGTGTATGTACTGATATGAGTATGTGAAACAAAAGAACAAATGGCCTTTGCTTGCTTCATGGATATGACACATCTGTATCAGTTTGTGAGAGAAACTCTTTGCTATAGTTAGAAAGTATAATTCAAAATGCCATGAGCATGTATTTTATAACCCTAGAATCTGACATGCACTCACGCTTGTTCAATGGATACTACCGTTTGTTCTCTTTTACATTAACCATTCGTTAGTAATCATGCATGTACTAAGTTTATTTCTACTAATCCCTTATTTTGAGCTTGTACTTGAAAAGCGGTTGGAGCTAACTTATAACACACAAACCTATGTGAATGGAAGAAAGTAGTTTGGTTGCAAAATTATTATGTTTTCACGAATTACAGCTAAAATGTCTAAAAAGGCTATGCTATGACAATTTAGAATCAAATTGTAAAATGTGGAAGCCGAGCAATATTTTTTTTTTATCATCGGTGCTTCACAAATGTATGTACAAGGAATTCCTAACATTCGAATTTGTGAAAGTTTAATTTATTGAATATTATTTTAAGTTAATAAATAAATGAAGTTAGTTCACTAGTATTTAAAGGTAAGATTATGAAATAATACGTGATTACTGTTTTATGGTTATTAAAGTACATTTATAAATTCTATATATATATATATATATATATATATATATATATATAATGTAAATTTAGTAGTTGTATTTACTTGAGTATGATTATATTATATTAATTAAGATGTTTTTTCATTATTATTTTAAATAATACTTAGTTGTAGATAATTAAAGAACAAATGTCATGCACAATATTTAGATTCACAATCTAATTCTTGAGTAAGAAGCTTTCTAATATTCTTGATAAACATTAAATTATTATTTAACTTATAAAAGCTAGAAAATTGATTATTTATTGTAAATATTAAACTATGTCTAAGTATAGATGATTATTTAATTAACTCTAGAATATGAATTTATCATCTCTTAGTATTTATTATGTTATATAAAAAGTATATATTGTGAATGATTTATTATTAAGTATTGTTTTGTATATTGTATATTTATTTGAATTCTATTGTTATATTATTATTTTAACATTTCATTTCTTGTTTACTAAATAATACTTATATGAGTGATTCACTGTTGATGCTGTTTTGATTACTGATTTGATATGGTATAATGATGACATCCTTTTATTTTATTTATGAGATTTCAATTCTATGTGGCGAGAAATTTGATAAAGGATTTAGAGATACCGTATGGTATGGGACTTTCGGTAACACTTTTTTGGTTATCCATCGTACTTGTCGTATGGAGATACCTCGTATGGATCGACTATAGTTTATGAGCATTGAATAATTATCCGAATAAGGTGTGGTGGTATGAGACATCGTTATGTTATTTGTTTGATTATTCTTTGTTAGTAAATGTCCGTCAAACGGGGTTTACTCATGTATATGATAATACTCGCTGTGATAAGTATATATTATAGCCAGGTGTTGGATAATGAGTAGAGCCATGTGTCGGCATGGGATTAGAGTTTTAGTATAGCATAGTCATGTATTGACTATGCAGAGCCGTGTGTCGGCTTACGTATAGAGCTATGTGTAGATAAGATATGAGTACTATATGTCGTGCACTTGTATCCAGTTCCTTTTATGGTTCAGGAGTAAACCAGATTTACTAATATCCACCCTGGCAGTTTGATTGTGGGGTCGCGCCCTAGATCCGTGATACCGTTGTTGGTAATTATATTCGATGTGCATCACAGGATTGATAGTTGGTAGGGTAGGTGCCCTACAGCCCCTTGTGTCGCATAGGCCGATAGTCTGTTACTTGCAGGAGCAAAGCAGGGTTGTGACCAGGGCTATGCGTAGATGAGCCGTTGGTGGATGGGGTCACGATGTCCATTAAGGTAACTGAACACTGTAGGAATAGGCGGTACTCTGCAGTTAGCAAGTAGTCTTGGGTTCTTGGAGCATGTTGTGTACTATCAGTCTCCCTTTTTGGTTCACAGTTGTGAGTGTGTAGTGGATTGACATATATGTCTCATTTCTATAATGAGTTGACTAGACTAGAAACTGGTTGAGTCTAAAGTGTATTCAGTCCCCATTATATCCATACTGTTTGATGATTTGTTATTTTGAGATAGCATTTATTATTGATTATGATTTGGATTGTGTTGGATTATCATTGTGGTCTGTATAGTATTAGATATCGTTTGGATGATTTGACGGGTTATCCCACATTATCTATTGATCTATGGTTTTATGATATTATATTAGGGCATTGATGTGTGTTAGCCCATTTCACTTGATGATTTCATTTTATATAATAAGGTTGTATGTATGGATGATTCACCCATTGGAGATAGTCTTCTTAATTTCTATTGATTTGGTTATATGCGTGATGACATCTTTTGATATCAGTTCCAATTGACCTATATGGATCGAAGATATTTGAGTAATGTGATGCCTTGAGAATTATTTATATATATATATATATATACAAATACACACACGCACACTCTTTGACATGTCGTTTGACGTTTGAGTATCTTTGATAGTAATATCATTTTATTCTTCCTTGTTTATATCGAATCACCTTATTTATTATCCCTGATCAGACATAATTTGACCCGTGTGTTATTTTATAATACTCGAGTCAACCTAAGACATTTCAAGTACAAGGACGACAAGACCAACTCGTGTTTACTGGGTTTAGTGGAGACAGGTTATGCAGTTCAGTTGTAGGTTATTAAATATATGTACTTCGTAGATGTAAATTCTTGAGATCGTATTTTGAAACAAACGTAGTACATTGTATATTATATTTTATCACTGTGATTCTGACTCTGTGTTCTTTATTTATGTACTATATGTTTTGTATTGTTCTATCCTGGAGGCACATGAGTTTATTGCTTTATGTCGATACTATGTATATTTTGTAGAGAGTTATTTTAGATGTTTTAATGTGTACCAGTGTTAGCCCAAGGGAATATTCACGTGTGTACCACATATCGCCTCATTCTCCATATTTTTCACAATATTGCTCTATAGTACTCTTGAATAGTATGGGTATAGTGGTGGGGTATTACAAAATGGTATCGGAGCCCAAGTTTAGAATAATACATCATGGCTCAGAGGCATGAGTCAAGACCTTAGTGATTCCTAAAGTCCCTATTCCCTATGGATATGTCAGGTAGTTATCCAATGATTTGGGATAGTAGGAATATGTATATATAGGATGATTGCTGGGGAATCATCCGGGGAGGTATTTGTTAATTATATATATATATATATCTATCTTATATATAAAGCAAATACTTGAGGAGGTGAAGCCTTTTTCGGACTGACCAAATTGACCTTTTTCAGATCATTTCATAATTTTCGGTACTAAGGACATATTTGGTTTTTCCAATGCCCACTTACCTTTCGCATACACGTTTCCACCCACGCCCCCATTTCAACCCTACCATAATCCTCCAAACCGCAACCACTCTCTCTTCAATTTTACTCAATTTCGTCTGCTTCAAACGAGTGAGGAGGTAGAACATTGCGACGGCGACTTTGGAACAACATCTTATGCCATTACAGATCTGGCGACTTTGACTCTGATTCACGGGTTAGGTAAGAATCCTGCTATCATTTTTTCCATTTTAGATTTGGTAATTACTTACTTTGCCAGTCTACATAGATTCGAAGCAACTGCTTCAAACGAGTGAGGAGGTAGAACATTGCGACGGCGACTTTGGAACAACATCTTATGCCATTACAGATCTGGCGACTTTGACTCTGATTCACGGGTTAGGTAAGAATCCTGCTATCATTTTTTCCATTTTAGATTTGGTAATTACTTACTTTGCCAGTCTACATAGATTCGAAGCAATATTTATTGTGCGAATTTTGATACAGAAAGGCATAACAATGCTCCAATCTTTAGTGCCTAATTGTCCACATTATTCTGAGGGATCTGCAAATCAAAGGAATACAAATAGGTACTGTTTCTTCATGTATTTTCGACCAAGGTGTCATTATTTTTTCATTTGGATTAAATTTAACTGGCTGAAATATTTATATTGCATGTTATTTTTTAGTTTTCCCATCATTTAGTCCTAAACATCAACTGTACAATGTGTTGCAAAATAGTGAACATAGGTGGCCCTTTATCGTAAAAGCATCTTCTTTGGGCTTTGAGATTTTTCTTTACAATCACCACAAATAACAAAAACAATGAATGTCTTATGTGAGTGATCCCGTGTGGGTTGTATATAAATGGGTTGTAACTTTTATAATATTTCCATAACACACACACACACACACACACATATATATATATATATATATGCGTATATGTTTTATGTACAAGCAGTAAGTTTTGAAAATTGGGGACTTCGAAAGTATACGATTTCAAATATGTAATTTCTCATGTATATACAGATTTTCACTTATACATTTGATTTTTTTCGCAGATTTTTGTCTAAATTTTCAGATACATGCTAAGCACATGTCAGGTTTTACAAAAATGAAATTTCATGCATATGGAGTTGTAAATATAAAGTTTCTGAATGGTTTCTGAAAATATCAAGGCTTCAAAAATATATTGCCCCATGTATTTGAAGGGTTTTAAGTATAACATGTTTTTAAAAGTGCATATGGCAAATTTTGGAGATGAATAATTTCAAAATGGCAAAAGGATTTATATATCTATGATCTTGAAGATGTATTGTATGAATAATTTTCGTCTTAAGCACATACACGATCTGACACCAGTTTGAGTATATTGGGTTTTATGTATAAAGATATGTTTACTTGGATTTCAAGATTTCAGGAGCGTAAGAGCTACAAACACATATCAGCTATATATCCATACGCACTGGGTTTTGATTTCAAATATATGCATGAGTTTTAAGTGTATGCAAGGCCTTAATTTAACATCTTTTCAAATATGCATGTTTTTAAATCCATAACAGTTCTTTGCATTTTGAAATTTGAATGTTCAGGTTTTACATGTTGTGATTCTAAATGCATATTATTCCTGGAATGTGTAGCCCCTTGCATATCCAAGTTTTTCATAAGAATACATTTGATGTATATCAATTTGAATGAAACTTTGGATATCATTATTGCATATATCTTTAGTTACAAGTATATATACATTTGTTTTGTATACATGATATTGAAGGCATGTGAATCTAATTTCGAAAATAAAAAGTTTTAGAATCTAATTTATGTTTACCACTGTCAGAGATAAATTTGTATATATCATTTCCAAATGCACAGTAACTCAAATATGAGTATACGTTTTAGCTTTTTGAAGTATGAAGTATATATTGGATTTCAAATATGTGATTTTGATGAAACACGGTTTGAAGAGTATTTGGATTTTCATGTACAAAGGCCCTTTGATAAAGTTTTATCCTGTCATAGAAAGAAGCTTTGAAATATATAAATTTAAAATATGCATATAAAAGAGATATATATATATATATATCAGGTTTTTAGAAGGTAGTTTCGGGCATGTATGACTTAAGTTTAAGTGCCAAATGTTTTGAAAGAATTGAAAAGGTAAAAAAACAAATATAGAGATAATGAGAAAAATGATTCAATCAATCAATACATAAACTCAGATACAACAGGGTATATATACAAAAGAGATAAGTGTGCAATAGCCTGTAGCTAAAATGCAATTCTAACATCTCTAACACTCTCCCTCAACAATGCTTCAACTACTGGGTTTCAAGCATTGGCTCGATACGTATATGGTAATAAAAATTGAAGGGTTAAAATAGCATTGATGGAAGAAAAAAAGGTCATTTGACAAGTGCTTATAGTTAAAATATGCATGCGACTGTTTAATATAACTATATGTCTGTTATTAAAGTATGTAACATGTGCACATGTATTTTACAGTATATGCTTAAATATACGTAATGCTTAAATGTATTCTCACTGACAAGTGCGCCATTTTAAAGCATCTATAGTACCAAGCAAATCTATTTTACCATATTCCTAATTTTTATGTACTTTACATTAGTTTTAACTGTTCTGAAAGGAATTTTTTTCAACTCAATCTTCATTTTTAGGCATCAGACATTGAAATTGAGACCATGTTTTCATATGTATGTTATATTGGCTTATACACATAAGAGTTAATTGGAAGCCTGAATAAAAACATGTGATTGGTGCACATTAATGGTTGACTTATTTTTATTTTGGATCAGAGTGTATATAATAGCTGACGAAGTTTTCTAAGTTCGATGAGTTGTATATGAAACTATATTGATGATTTTATTCGTGCATTTACATATGCTTTTTGTGCAGGGATGACATCATAAATGATGTTGCTTTTTGCACTGAAAGTGGTTGCTGCATTCTACTAGGTTGCTGCTCAGAGTTGAAATTTCATGGTGAATAGATCTATGCCTTGGTCCATTATGAATGTCAGTTTGTTCAAAAATTTCTCTATTTGTTTAAAAAAATGTTCATCTCATACAGGAAAACTAATATTTGTCGTATATATGGATTTATTCATTTTTTTATCTTATTATCACTAAACTTTGTTATTTTTACCATTAATATCTAATATTGCTTTTGAATATGCATATTATTAATGTGTATGCGGACACTATTATGGTGTTTTCTACTCAATTTGTAAATGTACAGTTGCCATTAGCAGTTCTGTTTTCACCCCATGTTCAATTTTTTTTTTAAACCCGTGCATGAGTATATGTTTCCAACCCACTATATGTTCCACCAGTTTGCTGTTGAGTTTTGCAAAATTTTGAAAACCATTTATGACTGACAACACATTTGTTACATTACACTAACATGTACATGTGAATTTATATTCTGCTTTGCTGTTAAACAATATAAAATTTATGTCTGATTCGAATGTAGCATACCGTGGTTAGTCCTGACATAAATAATCTGTATATTTTTACTGAAATGCTTCACCGTTTAAGCAAGGCGGTGATGCTCCAACTGTACATTTTTTCAACATTGAATTCATATTTCTATGCACACGTGTATAAACAAGGCACAAATATATTTACAGTTTTAACAGTAGCAAGGAGAAATGCACCGTAGCCAAGTACATATATTCAGAAAAGTCAAAACAAAATTGACTGTAAAGGTAGGCACTGACATTTCAACAGTTGGCACTGATATTTCAAACAAGAACCAGAACATTATTTTAAATGTAAAGTACGTATATGGAACACATTATACAAGATTGCACCTTTTTTCTGTACTACTTATGCCATACAAAAATATCTTTTATTCTCTACCATCTGCACTGTCATTGTTTCTGATTTCTTCAAAATTTCACAATTTAAATTGTAAAAATAGTTATCTGAGTATATGAGCCACAGTACGCAACAGAGTACGAAGAGATGTTTGCTTTTATATTGAAGAAATAAGAATACAACACAAATCTTAAATGCATGCCTTTTCAGTCATTCCTATAACTGCACCTGATCTACATTAATTCCCTTAGCACCTGATCCGTTATTACTGCCCATGTTTCCTATACTTGCTCCTTCAACTTTTCCTGCAGACTAGGCAGAAAATTACTTTTCCACTCAAAAATTTTAATACGTCCACCACTATATATTATAACCACATCTCTGTTAACAGTCTCCACACACACACCACTCCCCATCCTCAACATCTCATCTCCATAAATTCTCCCACCTTCGCCAATTCCGTTCCAACATTTAAACCTTCACATTACTTTTTCTGCAAAATAACAAAGGTATTATTATCTTTTATTCCCAAATTTGGTCTATGCTATCCTATTTGGAATTTTATGACTAAAGCCTCTTTCAGGCATATACTTTTTTATACATATTCTATTAAAAAGCTTTTGCACATGCTTTTTCAACCATGTACTATATTCGTTTATGTATAGAAGCTTTTAGCTGTAATAGCTGTCCACGAGTTGAGCATGCGAAATATTTGAGTGTGGTGGATTTTCACAAATTTTACTGCTCTGTCTAAAATATGCAAGTTATTCTGTACACGTACGTACGTAGTTCAAAGTCCAAAATCTATTTACTTCTTAACTATCAACTGCCTCAATTTGTATATATACTGTCCGTACGTTTTTCCACAAGTTGCCATTTTTTTTCCAACTGCAGAACAAATCTATACAACAAGGTAAAGAGCCTACATTATCCCCTTCTGTAGACAAATTGAAACGTAAAAGTACGCGTTTAACAAAACACCTTCAATCCGCTACCAATGACAAAGTTAATGCTTCATCCAACGTCTCAGAGGTTACTCTTTCCCAGATTGAATCGGAAAATGTTAACAAACCAACCTACTCTGTTCAACTTCCTCCGGTTGGGACAAAAAATTTTAAAACCAACAAAAACTTATCAAAATCTTCCAACTCTGAAGTCCAGATGACACAGTCAAATGAACTACAGTATTTTCCACACTGCTCTGAAGATGATAAATGGAAAGAGTTTTTTACTCCTGAAGTGGTATGCCAACACTTAATTATTTGATACACAGACAAATATATACATATGTGTGTATGTATATATCTTTTATATATATGCTTATACTACATAATAATCATAAATTTTAATTTCCCCCGCAGATTGAACAATGTGATGCAGCTGTTGAGCAATTTCTCAAGAACCGTCCTTAATACAGCTTCAACTCTTTGTCAGCCAATAAATTGTCCATTTTCGGACTTCCGTACTTTTTCCTTTGCTCGCTCTTAATACAAAGTTATTTGTTTCTGATGTATTCGTTACTGTTCAGTTAAATTTGTCATGTACTCCATTCTTTTGTCATTGGTTAAATAAATTTGATGTTCTTTTCACGTGGACGTAAATGCTGTTAAAAATGTATATGTGCGTTATATTATCCGAGGCTGATACATGTAATATTCGTTTGACACTGATACTGCCTTCAATATATACATGAACTATCACTAAACATACATGAACTATCAGTAAACATTGACATAGAATTATTACATTCAAACTAGGCAAAAATTAATATGAAAGAATATGTTCAACTCTAGGTATACACAATTACCTTATACCTGAATAGCTTAAATGTGAATGTTCATGACATCTTGCTTTTACGTAAACAAATTAATCACGTAAAACATCCAGAGCGCAAATCATTTGTTGTTGTGAAAATTGATTAAACCTTGCTTAACAAATCAGTACACCACTAATTGATTGTTTCTAAAAAAAAAATTCTTCTTTTACAAAGTTTTCCGTATGTTCCATATATATTCTGCAGCGACTACATTGTACAATTGTTCCATGTACTCATATTTTTATCAACGCATGGTTAAGTATAGCACATAATTCACCAACCCATCAAACTAACCAAATATACTCAGCCACCCATCACTACTTATTAACCAATCTTCATATTCGCATGCAAATTGATGTGTATTTTGCAAAATAGATTTTCGTTCATTGTATTAAAAAAAACTATAACTTACAGAGGTGACTAACAAAACTCAAATACTTTGACAAGTTCGCATATGTAAATAAATGTGAACGAATGGTTGTGAAGATTATAAATAAAAATTTCTCCATTGTTTAATACACACTACAACTGTATATACGTGCACAGTTTTTTGCATACCAATTTTCCTATGACTACCCTGTTATTATGGCCACTTTCACGCAACGTATATAAGACAATTTCATCCCGTTACCAAAAATCAGCAGAGCAAATCTCGGATCTCTACCAATTCAACAACGTTTACGTACACATTTTCAGCAGTTATACCAACTTACGTCACCATTGCCTTACCTATATATACACACTTCTCAATACACTGTCCTTCACTTACTACTGTACTGCCTTTTCTACTATTGCCATATATCTCTTCAAATCAGTCACAATTTATTTTTTCACTGCTATTTATTACCTCTTCACTTTATCCCCTGCATCTAATGGAACAGCAACAAAGAGAAAGACGTAGACTTAGTCAACAGGCTAGACGTGCACAGGCAAGAGAAATACGTATTGCAAATACAAGAACACGGTTGAGTGAAGGCTTCCACGGTCGACGTTTAACAGGTAATTTTTTTTCTCCCCCCTCCTTACATTCTTACCACAAACTCTACAGCTAATTTGCTTTACTCCGTTAATTCACTGTGTACCACATTTACACCGTTCATTCTTATGCTTTCTTCTCTCACGTCTTCGTCCATTTCGTACGCCAATTTTTAAATGCACTTGCATGATATGACACAACGATGGATAACACAACCTACTTCACAGCCGACCTATTGCTTTAGCTAACAAGACAAAATATCCATATAAAGCTGACACACACTCCAACCAACTGCTTAGACCATGCTTATGAATAGGAAACTGTCAAAAAAAAAAGAAATGACACACAGGAACCGTACGCTGATTACACTATTAGTCCTATAGCTAATAAATTACCAATATGAAAATGTGGATCGTCGAACCTACTACTCGGTTCTGACTAAACGTTGAAGGCTGCATTTTGAAATCGTGTTTTGCGTTAGTTATGTACAACACCCTATTTAGTTTGAAATAAGTATTTTACTTTACTGAAGTAAAGATCCAAATAAATCGGCAGTAACCAAGTCATAGACATCAGCTTAATCAAAAAGTGGAAAGTTCCCGGTTAGTAGCAGAAGAAAAAACCTATAAATATATTTGCATCTCAACTCCGCGTCTCACTCACAAAATCTCCACCAATTGGAAACTTAATCCGCAAGCAACAATGACGGCAGAAATCAAAGTTCCCTATCTCCCTCACGTACTTGTGTCTACAAAAATATTACGACTCTACTTATGACTGCCTGTTTGTATTCCGTACTTGGACTTTTTACAAGTTTACTCGGCTACTTAATTTTGTACCACATTTAAATATTTCGTACATATTTTTCAACTTATCAGCTCTTGGACCACTTCGTACTACTATTTACTTACTGTGTGCCTATTTGAATAGACCACTTTAAATAACGCTTTCAGCACTACAATGTTTGATTTAAGTTTAAGTGCGAAATCTTTTGAAATAATAATGGTAAGCACATGCATGAATTTAGATATATACGTCAGCTTTTATTACTAACTATAAAAATTATTTTACAAACAATAGTTTCGAAAATACGGAGCTTACATGTATGGTTTTTTAACTCTACGCCGTCTATTTTGTATATATAAAATGTTCTGAGCATGAGGACTTCAACTAACTCGACTTTTTGAGAAGCAAGTCCGTGTAAACAACTTTTCAAGAAATACATATGACTTCTATTGTATACAAGTAAGTCTGCAAAGATATTTTGTTTTCAAATGCGTTTTATATATGGGCTTTACAAACTGTACCCATCTTAATTGTACTAATTTTTATAAACTTCACATTTATCTTTGTACGCGTTTATGCTACTAAATATGTATGCGACTTTGACTGTATAAATGATGCCAAAATATGTTTCAGTTGTACAGTAAATTACAATTTAATTCCGTACCACATTTAAATATTTCATACATATTTTTTAACTTATAAGCTCTTGGTCCAAGTACGATTTACTTTACTTCGTTCCTATTTGAACATACCACTTTAAACAAAGCTTTCAACACCACAAGGTATGGTTTAAGTTTAAGTGCGAACTGTTCTGAAATAATAATGGTAAGTATACATGCATGGATTTAGATATATATGTCAGTTTTATTACTAACTATAAAAATAATTTTACAAATAATAGTTTCAAAAATATGGAGCTTACATGTTAGGCTGTCTATTCTGTATATATAAAATGTTCTGACCATACCTAAACAAATTTTCTAATAAGGCAGCCTAAATTTGTATAAAATACATGTACGGGTTTTCTAATCTAGGCTGTCTATTCTGACCATACCTATACAAATACATGTACGGGTTTTTAAATCTAGGCTGTCTATTTTGTATAAAAGAACATTTTCTAATCTAGGCTGTCTATTCTGACCATACCTATACAAATACATGTACGGGTTTTTAAATCTAGGCTGCCTATTTTGTATAAAATGGTTCTTATTCTTTCTTTAATAAATGTGCGTTTAAAATCCAGCCTTCGTCAATTTTCTAATAAGGCGTATATGTTTTCATATTTATGCAAGCAAACACACATTTTTACGTACCATACCTATACTTAGCACGTTATTTCTGTCATCAGTTTGAGGTTTTTAAATGGTCAAGTAACATTCTTACAATTGTAAGGAACTCTGTTTACTATGTTGGACTAAATATGCACCATGAAAAATCAACAGTTTTGAAACAAAAGGATAGTAGTGCAACAGGCGGTTTGGGAATAAAATTTGCATTTAATTAATTTTTTTTCTTTCTTATTATTCTTAGCAAAACCACATAGATTCTTTACATTTACTTTTAGAAGATAAAAGATAAAATTTTGGGAAGTAATTTTCCTTATTTCACTTTCTACACGGTCATTATTTGACTTCAACCGATGATATGTTTGCAAAAATCATCATTTCAAGTACAACGATAGTGATGTGAAGTTGTAAACGTATGACTACTACACTGAATACTAACCTTATTTTTTTAGGTTCTTCAACAACACGGGATGACAAAGAAACGATACTGCGGACTGTATTAAACAGTAGTCATAACTGTGGTCGAAATTTTAACGCAACCATTCCGTACCACAAACATCGACTTCCTCAGCCCACTTACTGTGATTTCTGCAATGCTAAAATATTTTTCCACGAAAGCTTACGTAATTGTTGCTCTGGATGTTCCATCGACATTCATCGTCCTACCACAACACCACAACAGTTACTGAGCTTATTCCAAGATCAAGGTGAATTGGGTACCCATTTTCGTACAAACATCCGATCCCATAATAATGCATTTTCATTCACGTCTATGGGTGCATCAATTGATAATAACCTGGCCAATGCTAGAGAAGGAGTTTACACATATCGCGCGCAAGGTTCAATATATCATAGTATTGGAAGTCTTTTACCCTTGGCTGGAAGTAGACCAAGATTTTACAACTTTACATATATGACACTGACCATGAGATTGAAAACCGACTTCAATATAGTGAAGCAATGAGACCGGAGATAATTATGATTTTGAAACAAATTTTAGATACTCATAACCCATATGTCTCCATACTTCGACAGTTGGGGCAACAACCTGACGTGCAAATATGTAGGATCAAAATCAAAGAGATCACAATAGATCGCCATCTTCATGAGCTGCCAACCACATCCCAAGTAGCAGGAATAATAATTGGAGATGAACCAGACAATTTGCAAGGTCGAGATATCATTGTTCGGACAACAAGTGGAAATCTACAGAGAATATCTGATACTGCAGGTTTTTACGATCCGCTGCAATATCCACTATTGTTGCCTTACGGTCAGCATGGATGGGATTTGAGCATCCACGAAAATGGAAATACACCTATAAGTTGTACATCTTACTACTCTCATATTTTACAGGTACGTATAGCCTAATTGATATCCACTATTATTTGTTCGTAAATAGCACAAAACCTCATTTATATCAACATCAATATTAATGTTGCTTGCATTCTGTCTATCGCCTACACACAAAGATACGACCAACTGAGACATCACTTATACTGCTCGGTGGTCGCCTATTTCAACAATATGTCGTTGATATGTATGTAAAAATAGAAACAATGCGGCTAAGGTTTCTTCGCAACAATCAGACTACTATCAGAGCGGAGTTATACCAAGGTTTACAAGATGCCTTAGCTACTGGAGAAACATCTGCCAGTAAGTTTCTTTACCTCCTTCAATCAACCATTTGTTGTTCCCAATTATTACTAACCAGTTATTTCACTACTACTCAATCCTATGCGTTTTCACACATTAGGAAGTGTTGGTGTCAAGAAGATTCTTCCTTCCTCCCATATTGGTAGTCCACGAGATATGCATCAAAGGTACCAAGATGCAATGACGTTAGTGCGAAGGTATGGAAAGCCTGACTTATTTATTACTATGACCTGTAATACTAACTGGGTAGAAATTACACAAGAATTGCTTCCCGGTCAACAACCACAAGATAGACCGGATTTAACAACTAGGATTTTTCGATCAAAACTAGAGCAACTGAAAACTGACCTATTTGACACATGTGTTTTAGGTAAAGTCATTGCCCATGTCCACGTTATTGAATTCCAAAAAAGAGGACTACCACATTCTCACATTCTACTTATCCTAGATGAAAACGATAAAATTAACAATCCTGATGTTTATGATGCTTTAGTTCGCGCTGAAATTCCATGTACACATTTAGAACCCGAACTACACAACGCTGTAATGAAACATATGATTCATTATCCATGCGGACATTTTAACCCAAGAGCTGTCTGCATGAAAAATAACCGCTGTAAGAAGGGTTTTCCAAAAGCTTTCTCTCCATTTACTTTACAAGGAACTGACTCTTACCCTATTTACAAAAGACGCGACAACGGAATACAATATCAAATTGGAAGCCACATAATCGATAACCGTTGGATAGTACCTTATAATCCTTACTTACTTTTGAAATATGATTGTCATATAAATGTTGAGATTTGTTCAAGTATTAAATCCGTGAAATATCTCTACAAATATGTTTACAAAGGTTCAGACCGTGTTTCTGTAGGATTATCCAGTACATCTGACGATAATGATGAAATTTCAAAATTTGTTAATGCTAGATGGATTTGTGCTCCAGAAGCTTTATGGAGAATATTTAAATTTTCCCTAAGTAATATTTTTCCTTCTGTTACCGGCTTACAAATACATTTACCAAATAGACAACAATTATTATTTCGTGCAGAAGAGCACATACACACTATTCTGGATGATCAACATAGATCTAAAACAATGCTTACTGAATTTTTTTGTAAAAATGTTTTTGATGAACAAGCACGTCAATATTTATACTACGAGTTTCCTGAAAAATATTGGTGGGATTCTACAAGTAAGCAATGGAACCGTAGGCGAAATAACCGTAGGGCAATTGGTAGAATTTACACTGTATCTCCCACTGAAGGAGATCGTTACTATTTGCGCCTACTGTTAACACATGTTAGAGGTCCTCTATCTTTTACTGACTTACTAACAGTTAATCAAATAGAATATAACACATTTAAAGAATCAGCTGAACATAGAGGTTTACTTGAAAATGATGATAGTATAAAGGACTGTTTGATAGATGCTTCAAACACTCATATGCCTAATGCTTTAAGAAGATTATTTGTTACAATTTTAGTATACTGTGACCCATGCCATGTGCGTGAATTATGGGAAGAGTTTTCACCTTTCTTACTTGAAGACTATCCTACTACATCTGCTACTACTGTGACCAATTCATTTTCAGTAAGTCAATGTCTGTCTGACCTCGACAACCTTCTCAAACAATATAACAAAACAATTTTTGACTATGACATTCCACATACTAATTTCACCAACTTTACTCATACAAACACTTCCACTCTTATTTCAGAAGAACAATGCATAGAAATACCCAATAATGATATCAATTCTGTAGATAACTTGAATTCCGAACAGAAGAAGGCATTTGACACGATAATTTCTTCTGTCGAAAGTGGAGCTAATAGTATATATTTCATAGACGGTCCCGGAGGTACAGGAAAAACATATTTATATAGAGCAATCTTAGCACATTTACGAATTCAAGGTCATATTGCAATTGCAGTCGCTACTTCTGGAATTGCTTCTCTTGCTCTTCCAGGAGGTCGAACTGCACATTCTCGATTTAAAATACCAATTAATTTAGACTCTTCATCTACATGTCATATTCCTAAGCAATCTGAACTCGCAAAACTTTTACTGTCTGCTACTGTTTTCCTATGGGATGAAGCTACCATGGCTCACCGCCATGCATTTGAGGCCGTAGACAGAACATTACGAGATTTAACTAATTTCGACGCACCATTTGGAGGAAAGATTGTTATTTTAGGCGGTGATTTTCGTCAAGTTCTACCAATAGTCGTAAACGGTACTAGAGCTCAAACCGTCGATGCATGTATAGTACGATCGTACTTATGGCAAACTGTTCAGGTAATTCATTTAACACAAAATATGCGCGCAAAAGACAATCAATCATATGCACAATTTCTTTTACGTATTGGAAATGGAGATGAAGTCTATGTTCAAGACGATATTATACAACTCCCAAATGATATCGTTGAACCTTGGACCAATACTTCTTCACTCTATGCTCTGATTAATGAAGTCTTCGCTGAACTCAATAACAGATTAGGTGATCCTAATTTTATAATGGATAGAGCAATATTAGCCCCTACAAATGAAACAGTGGATGACATTAATAACAAAGTTATAGAACTGTTTCCAGGTAGTGAGCGCATTTACTACTCCTTCGACAAAGTCGAAGAAGATACACATAATCTATACCAATATGAATTCTTAAACTCACTTGCTCCGGGAGGTCTACCCCCATATAAATTAAGACTGAAAGTAGGTGCACCAATCATGTTGCTTAGGAATATTGATCCACGAATTGGATTATGTAATGGAACTAGATTATTATGTCGTGTCTTTCACAGAAATGTCATAGATGCAGAAATAACTGTTGGACATTTTCGTGGTACAAGAGTATTTATTCCACGTATACCACTAAAGCCTTTTGAGAATACTAACATGCCTTTCAACCTAATACGTAAACAATTTCCAATTAAATTAGCTTTTTCCTTAACGATTAATAAATCACAAGGACAAACCATCCCTCGGGTTGGTATTTATCTTCCCGAACATGTTTTCAGTCATGGTCAGCTATATGTTGCGTTATCAAGAGGCGTTTCACGAAAAACAACAAAAGTTATGGTAAAAAATGGAAAGATTCAAAATAGAAATGGCACACATACTAGAAATGTTGTGTATAAGGATGTGTTATTACAATGTACTCACGAACTTAATTAACAATACTTCATTTTTCCACTTCACATGTTGTAGTTTTACTATAATTATTACTCTACAACATTGGGTACACAAATAAGATCTTCACCATTATTTTCTTACTCCACTTAAATAATTAAGGGATTTTTAATCTGACCATAAATGAGTAATATCTGCACTTCTAATCTTTTTCTCCATTTTACTGTTTTTCAGTCATATATTTAGCTACAGATTATACAAAATACAAAACTGGGTTTACAAAAAATTCCACCTTTACTACTCCAACTCACTTTCGGTTCACATAAAAATTCCCTTAAAAACCGTTTTTAACTCCGCCATCAACTTACTACTGATGCCGGTCTCAAGCCCGGAACAAGGAGGAGAGAAAACGGTTACGAAAACTACACTAACTACATCCAATTTACTATCAAATAGTTTCTTAGGTGCAACAACTCATTCTGTTTCCCTATCCCCACAAAATGCTTTCATATCTACCTCTGATCACCTACTATACGTAACAAAGACAATATTCTATTTCCATTACAAATTAAAGTTATTCTCTACGGTTTGCATGAACAAGCGTTAATAATTCGTTACACCATATGTATATTACATTTCTTCCTACCCACCCAATGTCAGTCTGATCTAACGCTTCTTCCCATTTTCGATACAAATTTTCTATGCCCACGTCCATCTGCTGTACATTCATTCTGCATGTCAATATCCAAAATATTCAACAATACATGTACGTCACAGTCATTTTGTCGCATTCTACAACTCTCATAGACATTGTTTCTTAACACCAGCTCCTTCTGCGCACGTGCATCGCACGTGCCAATCTACTCGTGTATATATATATATATATATATATAAGATATTTGGACCTTGATATTTTGATTATGAATGTAAATGTAAAATGATTGTCCTGAGATGGCTTATTATTGAATTATCAGGATTTGATTTGATTTTGATCAAGATCACGTAATGGGAGATATATGTACCATTTTCCTCTAAGTGCCTTGGTCATTGTTGTTATACTTGTGTGGTTATTGATAATTGTTCGTGTTGAATTACTTTTTAGTAATGTTGGTTGAATATCCATATGCATTATTAATGTTTTAAAATAGGTTTAATTCTATCTTTGTTTACTAAAGATAAAGGCGTGTGGTTTAGGTTGATATTATCTAATGATTACTAGAATGAGTTAATGCTTGACACAGTATAATGGTTATTTAATTGGTATTTTGATTTGATACAGATATTCATAGTATGTTTTGATATACGTTTGGATATTATAAAATTTTTATCAAAGGACTATTTTAGTGAAAAATGGTATTTCTACTTTTGGTAATGTTGGAATTTTATAGTTTAGTTAAATTATTTATATTCTATATCGAGTTTTAGAAAGAAATGGAAATTGAAAGGAATTTTTTTTGAGATGTTTTGAAATCAAGAAATATATTGAAAAATATATATATTAACTCATGAATTGAAATTTTAATGAAAGAATTTATTGGTAAGAATTTGGATTTTTTATATATTTCGAAATTTATTTGATTTTTTGAATTTTGAATGGTGTTTGAATTGTGTACAAAACGAATTTCTATTAGAAAAAGAAAACAAAAGTTTATTAAAAGAGAGTATTTTATAATCATGGAAGTGTTAGTTATGTTATAGATTCCTCATAAGGAAATTGCAAGGACACAATTTTTTAAGGAGAGGAGTCAGTAACAACTCAGATTTAGGGGTAATTTAAAATAATAAATATTTAATTAATTAAAATGAATGTTTTAAGAAGTGTGATATAAATTAATTTGGAAATTAAATAATACTGAGAATATTGGGTATTTAAATTTAAATAAATTAAAACAAGAAAATAAATTCGAGAAAATTTTATAAGTTAGATAAATAATTAAGTATGGTTAATATAATATTATTTGGAACATGAAAATATGAATAGATTATTTTGGAAACAACGATAAATTAATTTTTTTGTATAATATCAAGTGTATTTTGATAAGTGAATAAACTTGTTAACATAATTAGAAATTTATTGGTAAATGGTTTAAATAAAATCATCAATTAAATAAATCATAGAAAAGATACTTTGTAAAATAAGTCATAGGATGAATTATTAGAAAGTAATTTTGTAGAAGTGATTTTATATTTGGGCTTGAATATAAATAATTTCATGAAAAGAAAAGAAAAGAAAGAAGAAGGAAAATTTTAAATTGAAGCCCAACATGACTTAGCCCAATATTATAAAACTACAGCCTCAAAATTTCACCATCTACTATTTATTTTATCTCCAGAGCCTTCCTTCTCTTGGGAATTTTTCTTCATTTATAAATATATCCCAACATAAACGTTTAGGGATGGAGGAAAATTGATTTCAATTATATGTCATATTTCTCTTCAAAACTAAAATCGCATCTCATATTAAAAATAAAAACAATAAATAAATAAATAAAATTCACATACTCCTGAAGGAGAATCGACAACGTAGATGCATGCAAAGGGAGGCGTGCTATCAATGTGTGTGCCATCAATGTGTGTGCTGCTATAGTGTGTGCTCGTGCATATTGGGTGTGTGTTTCCTGGCGAGAGTGTGTGTGTGTGTGTCGACTTCCTTCTATATGATTTGTGTGGCCGCGAGTGTATAATAGCCTGGGAGTGTGTATGCCTGTGTGTGCATGTAATTTTGGTGTGTGTTATGTGTGTGTTTAGTGTTATTGTGTGTGTAACCTATACAAGTGCCTGCATTTGCAACGATGAGACCACTGTGTTTAAGTGTAAAGTAGTGTTGCATGCATGAGTTATTATATGTATTTTAATTATGTTGGGTTAGCAAGTGAGAGCATTGAGTTTGTATGAGTGAGTCTTAGGTGTGGCTATGTATGTAAGTTTGTGGTGTGGGGAAGCTGCTGTGTGTATGTACGCAGTGTTTATATGTGAGTTTTTTGATTTTGTAAATGGATGATGATGTGTAGGTGTTTTCACATGATTGGGTTTCATAATTTGTTGTGGTACATCTTGGATACTTGGTCTATTGTTACTATCACATTATTTTTCTCTGTGTTTTGTTTCTTGCATACGTAAGTGTGTATATAAAGGTGTATGTATTGATGTACGTATGTGAAACAAAAGAACAAATGACCTTTGCTTACTTCATGGATAGGACATATCTATATCTGTTTGTGAATGAAACTCTTTTCTACAGTTAGAAAGTATAATTCAAAATGTCATGAACATGTATTTTATACCCTAGAATCTAACATGCACTCACGCTTGTTTAATGGATACTATCGTTTGTTCTCTTTCACATTAACCATTAGTTAATGATCATGCATGTTCCAAGTTTATTACTACTAATCCTTTGTTTTAAGCTTGTATCTGAAAAGCGGTTGGAGCTAACTTGTAACACGCATAACCATGTGAATGGAAGAAAGTAGTTTGGTTGCAGAATTATTGTGTTCTCACGAATTGGAGCTAAAATGTCTAAATAGGCTATGTTATGACATAGTGTGACGACCCGGAATTTTTGGTTATTTGAAATTGAAATATTTAATTGATTTTAAATATTTGGAAGTTAGTTTAACTTGAAATTCAAATATCAGGATTTATTTGGCAATTAAATTATTAAACTTAATTTTTGAAGTTGGGTAAAATATTTGATCTTCAGATTTAAGCTGATTAAAAAACATTTTTAAAGGCTTGGAAAATTTATATTTATAATACTGAAGGTAATAGAAGTTTTAAAATTGAATTTGAAAGTGATTTGTTCAGTTTTGAATTTCTATCGTTTAAATCGATATTTAAAAATAGCCTTCCGAGGCACAGTTTCGGGATTCGACGAAACCAGTTCCTTTGGATCCTTAATAGGGTATTATTATCGGATTTCAATTTCTGTAGCATTCGGAGTTGTCGTGTGATCGTACGGTTTATAAACGCGCTAAAATCTATATCGAAAAATTAATATTATAACCGAGTCCAAAAAGCTATCTTCTCCATACGATCGAATTTGGACTCGAAACTTTTTCCGTTGCATTCGGAATAACGATATAACCTTATGAACGTCTGGCGGAACGCCTCGATTGGAGATCGAGATTTTGAGTTGCGGAAATCGGGACGATTTGAATTTGAATTTAAATTTAAACATAATTTATATTTTTGCCTTTGAAGACACTGTAGTCTTTGCATACACATACTGAATTTTTGAGAACGTATTCCACTGCCTCTTTAAATCGCGTACAAGTGTATTCTCTTCGTTCTTTAAAAAAAAATAGGAGAGAAACAATTTCGTTCGAAAGAAAATCGAAAAAAATGGCCGATACACCAGAAATTATATTTATATATCGTTCACTCCTCCCATTTTTAATTTTCAAATCAAAATCGAGTTACCCTCTTCTCTCCGTTCAAAAACAATATTACAGAAGAAAATATGTTTGTCGAGATCAAACAAAAAGGGGATAGCCGAACTCTCGATTCCAGGCAAAATTGCAATGGGGGAACTCGATCGATCGCGATCCCTGGGCTAGTTCAAGCAAGCAATGATGGTCGCGATAAGGCAACGCGATTTCTAATAGGCGAGGCGATGTCAGAGCACGGCACTAGCATATGTTCAAGATCGAGATGGCTTGTTCAAGCGGCGCTGACATGTGCGAGTATCTGGGAGTTCGTGACAGCGAGGGTGGGATGGCGACTTCGGGAGGTCGATGTTGACAGAGCTCGTCGGTGGCAGTATTGAAGGCTCATGCTTTAGTTCTTTGATAGGTTCGAGTTCAATCGCGAAGGTTTGGATAGCATGAGTGCTCGAATCAATAGGCAGTAAGGTCTAAAATCGAGAAACAAGCCGGAATGGGAAATGGATTGCAAAATAAAAGCAAAAGTGAGATCTTCTCACTCACTTGATTTGCCTAGTTAATTTAAATAAATTGATTTAAATTATTGGATGTGCTTGGATGAATTTGATAATTTATCTGTTAGATGATAGTATATATATGGAGTGATTGATTTCTCGCATTATATAGCGGATGAGACCATATGCGCCGCATAATAGCAGATGATATTATATAATCCCATATACCGCGATATTCCACCTCGAAGTGGAATTGGTATTTAATTGTTGTGCTAACATTTGTGGATGCAGGGAAACAGGTTGGAGGGATCCAACTGGATTCCTCACATTGTTGTATTTATTTGTATATGTTGTGATGTGATAATTTGTGAATGATTATATTGGTGTGAATGATTACATTGATAAATGGAATTTATTTGAAGGATATAGTTTAGCTGAATATATTTTTGGTATCGTAGGATACCAGAAATAAATAAAATTGGATTTTTGGAAATTAAAGTAGAAAATTTGGAGTAAAATTAATTTTTGAAAATTGGATAAATTTAAAGGAAGGAATTTAAAAGAATAAAAGTTGATTTTTGTAATCTTATCAAATCAATTCCAAAATATGGGAAAAAGATTTTAATAAATGGATTTCGAATGATATTGTCTAAAAGTTGGAGAATTTATTTAAAATTCAGATTTAAATAGTTTGCAAGAAATAAAGGAATTGGCTTTAAAAGATAATAAATTTAGAAATCAATTTGAAATTTGATTTGGTGTTTGAAATAAATTTGGAAATCAATTTTGAATTTGATTTGGTGATTTTCAGTGGAAATAAACAATATTTGGAATTTATTCCGCGTGAGGAAAGTGATTTGAAATTGCTTTTCAAAGTGTTAAAATATATCTTGCAAAGATATTTTGAAAATAAATAATTAGGGAAAAATTATTTAAAACTTGATGATTGTTGTGAATATTGTTTGATAGTTAAATAACCAACTATCAGTATAAACAGTTTGGGAAATTACTGAGGCTTGATTATTGTTGTGAATGTTGTTTGATAGTTAAATAATCGACTTTGCTACATTACAGCATGATAGGGGGCTCTCACTTCGGGTTTGGTGGCGAGATGGAGACTCTTACCCCTACATGTCCCCGGGGAGGGGTTGGTTGAATTGAGTCGAGAGGCTGGCCGTAAAAGCAAATTCGGGGTACTACTGTATGCCACGGCGGGGCTGGGATGGTTGAAAAGCCTACCAGTCGAGATTGGTCGCTGTCGATGGTTGAAAAGCCTAGACCGTTACAAAGTGGTATCAGAGCAATTGGTTAAGCGATAACCTTAGCTCTGTTGGGAATTACTCATTAGAGATAGAGTCAGTAGTACTCTAGAATGAGTGTGAGTGTAATAATAGATATGAGCGCATATTTGTTAGTGAATATAAATTTTTTATTGTACTGTGTTGACTTATCGGTTGATTGTTTATATATTCTGGTCGGTACAGTCTGGACAACTGTATCAATAGGGATTTCTAAACTCTTAAACTAGGCAAACCAACACAGTATTGTTTTAAAAATAGGGTAAATGAAATAATTTTACCCAAATTATTTTTGTATATAAAAGGAAATAATTTTTTAAAATTATTATAGTATATGGATGTTTGATTGTTAGGAAGCAATAATAATCATTGTTGTATGGAAATTAAATAAGGAATTGAAATCAAAACCAAAGGTTAAGAAATAAATTCATATACAAATGAAGTTTATAAATGTGAATTATAAATGTAATTTATGATTGAAAATGAAATAGAATTCCAGAGAAATATTTGAAAATAAATTGAAAGGATTTGAAATTTTGAGATTTGGGAAATTTAAATCCCTTTTTAATTTGAAAACGATTTTTCAAAAGTTTTGAAAATATTTTCAATTGGATTTGAAATCTGGTGGAGTTTGAATCAAGAATATTTGAAAATGTTTTTGAAGGGATAAAAGCACTAAACTCTTTTCGGTCGCTGGAAAATAATTTCAGTGATGACTGCAGCATCATCGGTGTTCATTTTCGAGTTTTCAAGAGAGGAATTGCGGCCCAATTTATTTTAAAAAATTGAAGTTGTTTGCGAAATTGAGTTAGATTTTAGATATAATTAATTTCAAAGATGATTTTGGAAAGACTCTGGAATCTTATTAAAAATAGTTATGGAATAATAAATAAGTTTGAAAACTTAGAAAATTCAAATTTAAACTGAAATTAACTTGAGTTAATTTGAATAAAGGTAAATTTGAGAAGTAAGTCTAGTAGGCTAAATGGATTAGAATAAAATTTATTAAGGTGGAAAATAAATTGTAAACGAATAAATAAATTTACAATTGCAAGTAAATGAAATTGAAACTGAATGTTGAAATTCGTTTTGAATTTGTAGGTAAATGAAATTGAAGCTGAATATTGGAAATTGAATTTGATCTGTGATAAACAAAGTAAAGTGGAAAAATTGTCAAGTTGGATCAAATGAAGCAAAGTATTAAAATAAAATTAGCAAGTGAAACTAATTGAAGGAATGACAAATTTAATATGGTTTGAAATGAATTGAATTAAAGGTAAATTGAATTCATGTGGAATCGGAAATCCAGTTAAACATAAGTAGTTATAAACCAAAGTGGTGAATTGGAAGTAAATATAGGAAGTATATGAATTATTTATATTGAACTTAAGAAACAAATGGTGAAATTCTTAAGTAAAATTTGGAATTGAGGAAATATTCTAAGTTAATAAGTGAATGAAGATTAAACTGGAAGTTGTAAAATGGTGATTGTGAATAAGTGGATAGAAATCAAAATAAATGTTAATGAAAGAAAAGAGAATTGATATAGCTAATAATCAATTAGAATAAAATACGTAGGATGTACGTATATTACTTTATTCGCATAGCGATTTGATCCAGAATTCGAGCACAGAATTTCGAGATAATTATATCAATCCGAGTTGGGATTTTTCACTCGATTTTCAACGGCGAACCCTGGATATGGATTTTTGGTTGATTCTGGAAATTCTCTATCATAGTTTGTGGCTATGCAAGGAGAATGACGGTTTCTGATCAAGAAACCAGATCTGAGTCCGCACTAGGAAGTCGGGTGAACGATACTAGTTCGGAAGTGAAATTGTGTGATCGAGTGAGCAATCGAATTTGATATTGCGTACGAATGATATGTGTACATCGTACGGGTTAAGTACAACAAATATTGAAAAGTTTGTAATTGAATTGAACAAAATGATTTTGAATGTTGTAATAGGACATTGTTACTAAGTAGTATACAGGTGTTTTAAAAGGAAAAGGGAATTGGATTTTTGATTTCGAAGATAAAATTTAATTGCTCGACAAAAGGTATGTATTTAAATTTCAATATGAAATTTGATCTTTTTCTGATCTAGCCACTTGGCCTTCTGTTTTCTTTTGAAATCTAGGGGCCCGTTGTGGCATTTTGTAGTCTACTGAGCTAGCCGCGCAAAGGAGACGCTGGCGAAATTTTTCGAAAATTTAGAGAGTTAGAAAAATTTTGAGAAAATTTTGAATATAAAATTTGAATTTGAATTGAAATTTGAATTGTTGAGAAAATAGTATTGTTTGAAACTTATGGTTGAGTTTGGAAAGTTAATAAGAGGGATAATGGATCTTTGATAAAAAGATTTATTTTGGCAAGTTGATAAAACTATTTGGTTATGGGAAATTAATAAACGGGTTATGGATCATTCTTCTTAACTAGTAATTTCGGGAAGAAATTCTTTTAAGGGGGGTAGAATGTGACGACCCGAAATTTTTGGTTATTTGAAATTGAAATATTTAATTGATTTTAAATATTTGGAAGTTAGTTTAACTTGAAATTCAAATATCAGGATTTATTTGGCAATTAAATTATTAAATTTAATTTTTGAAGTTGGGTAAAATATTTGATCTTCAGATTTAAGCTGATTAAAAAACATTTTTAAAGGCTTGGAAATTTTATATTTATAATACTGAAGGTAATAGAGGTTTTAAAATTGAATTTGAAAGTGATTTGTTCAGTTTTGAATTTCTATCGTTTAAATCGATATTTAAAAATAGCCTTCCGAAGCACAGTCTCGGGATTCGACGAAACTAGTTCCGCTGGATCCGTAATAGTGTATTATTATCGGATTTCAATTTCCGTAGCATTCGGAGTTGTCGTGTGATCGTACGGTTTGTAAGCGCGCTAAAATTTGTATCGAAAAATTAATATTATAACTGAGTCCAAAAAGCTATCTTCTCCATACGATCGAATTTGGATTCGAAACCTTTTCCGTTGCATTCGGAATAGGGATATAACCTTATGAACGCCTGGCGGCACGCCTCGATTGGAGATCGAGATTTTGAGTTGCGGAGATCGGGACGATTTGAATTTGAATTTAAATTTAAACATAATTTATATTTTTGCCTTTGAAAACACTGTAGTCTTTGCATACACGTATTGAATTTTTGAGCACGTGTTCCACTGCCTCTTTAAATCGCGTACAAGTGTATTCTCTTCGTTCTTTTAATAAAAAAATAGGAGAAAAACAATTTCGTTCGAAAGAAAATCGGAAAAAATGGCCGATACACCAGAAATTATATTTATATATTGTTCACTCCTCCCATTTTTCATTTTCAAATCAAAATCGAGTTACCCTCTTCTCTCCGTTCGAAAACAATATTACAGAAGAAAATATATTTGTCGAGATCAAACAAAAAGGGGATAGCCGAACCCTCGATTCCAGGCAAAATTGCAATGAGGGAACTCGATCGATCACGATCCCTGGGCTAGTTCAAGCAAGCGGTGATGGTCACGATAAGGCAACGCGATTTCGAATAGGCGTGGCGATGTCAGAGCACGGCACTAGCATGTTCAAAATCGAGATGGCTCGTTCAAGCGGCGTTGGCATGCGCGAGTACTACGCTGACATGCGCGAGTATCTGGGAGTTCATGGTAGCGAGGGTGGGATGGCGAATTCGGGAGGTCGATGTTGGCAGAGCTCGTCGGTGGCAGTATTGAAGGCTCAGGCTTTAGTTCTTTGATGGGTTCGAGTTCAATCGCGAAGGTTTGGATAACATGAGTGCTCGAATCAATAGGCAGTAAGGTCTAAAATCGAGAAACAAGCTGGAATGGGAAATGGATTGCAAAATAAAAGCAAAGGTGAGATCTTCTCACTCACTTGATTTGCCTAGTTAATTTAAATAAATTGATTTAAATTATTGGATGTGCTTGGATGAATTTGATAATTTATCTGTTGGATGATAGTATATATATATATATGGAGTGATTGATTTCCCGCATTATATAGCGGATGAGACCATATGAGCCGCATAATAGCGGATGATATTATATAATCCCATATACCGCGATATTCCACCTCGAAGTGGAATTGGTATTTAATTGTTGTGCTAACATATGTGGATGCAGGGAAACAGGTTGGAGGGATCCAACTGGATTCCTCACATTGTTTAATTTATTTGTATATGTTGTGATGTGATAATATGTGAATGATTATATTGGTGTGAATGATTATATTGATAAATGGAATTTATTTGAAGGCTATAGTTTAGCCGGATATATTTTTGGTATCGTAGGATACCAGAAACAAATAAAATTGGATTTTTGGAAATTAAAGTAGAAAATTTGGAGTAAAATTAATTTTTGAAAATTGGATAAATTTAAAGGAAGGAATTTAAAAGTATAAAAGTTGATTTTTGTAATCTTATCAAATCAATTCCAAAATATGGGAAAAAGATTTTAATAAATGGATTTCGAATGATATTGTCTAAAAGTTGGAGAATTTATTTAAAATTCAGATTTTAAATAGTTTGGAAGAAATAAAGGAATTGGTTTTAAAAGATAATAAATTTAGAAATCAATTTGAAATTTGATTTGGTGTTTGAAATAAATTTGGAAATCAATTTTGAATTTGATTTGGTGATTTTCAGTGGAAATAAACAATATTTGGAATTTATTCCGCGTGAGGAAAGTGATTTGAAATTGCTTTTCAAAGTGTTGAAGTGTTAAAATATACCTTGCGAAGATATTTTGAAAATAAATAATTGGGGAAAAATTATTTAAAACCTGATGATTGTTGTGAATATTGTTTGATAGTTAAATAACCAACTATCAGTATAAACAATTTGGGAAATTACCGAAGCTTAATAATTGTTGTGAATGTTGTTTGATAGTTAAATAACCGACTATCGATATTATCCTTTGAAACGGCATTTGAATTTCGATGAGACCGGGGGTCAGATTCCATATGGTTATCCGAAACCCACATCGAATCTTAAAGGTGAATCTTTTGTTTAAAAGTTTATAAATGGAAATTTGTTGTGACTTATGTATCCACGTGTTTTTAAATAAGCGCTCATTATTCGGTTAAGCCGGGAGAGGACATTAAGTCATAAAACCCATTCAGAATAATGATACGACGTAATGGGAGTGCATTTGAAGACGGTGGTGAAGACCGAGTATTTTCAAGAATGAAAGGATTACCTGTCGATTGTCTCTGCACTGAGTTGTTCCAGTATAGAGATCTCCATATGTGATGGGGAGTTTGGTCGGGATTGTGGATATCCGAATTTGCAAGGATTTCTTTTGAAGTGCCTTCATTTCCATCCAGACCCAGGATGGAGTTGTATGGTTGTATGTCCGACATTACACTTTGAGATATAAAGCTGATTTCTATCAAATACATTTCTGTTTGGTGGCGGAGAATTTATTCTCTTAGCTTAACACCCTTCTCTGAGACGTACGAGCTCAGAGGTTATGTAGTTGATGGTTACTGGTAATACATTCCCAATTTGGTAATATGGAACGCTAAGTGTTGCTGATCATTTGTTGGTCGAAGCATGGCTTTTGTGAAAAGCGTAGCTTTGTGGACAAGACTTCATCGGACCTCACACCCCAGAAATGGTCGAAACAGGAAGGATGCGGCAAGGTTGTTTGGGGGTAGCACCCTCAGGGTATGTCCATTTCCTTCTGGAAAAAGGTGGTATCATGGTATGTAGCCCAGATATTTAACCTGTGGTTGCTGCAAATTTATTACTTTGTGGTTGTTGGTGTTGAGGATCCTCGGATAAAGGTCGGTAACGACTGGGGAAGGCATACTCGTGTATGGAGTTATCTAATTACAGCTTCATTGCACCAGAAGCATGAGGTAACTCGGCCTTGTGTTGGTAGAGATCCGGTTAGGTTCTCGGAGCATCCCTTCAGAGGCGTACCCATGTGGTGTAGGAAGTTCCTTAGCCTGACCATTTGTTGGAAATCCAAAGAAACAATACGCGCCCTGTACGGTTTTAGTTGTATAACCTGCCATTTACTTATGGTAGTTTCATTTTCCAAAAGCATAGCGGATTTCTTTTTATTCCTTTATGCAAATAACTGTTTTAAGATCTCACACTAGTCCCATGACTGACCTGGAGTTTATTGTTCCCTTTCTAAACTCTGGGTGCCCATAATTTTCCACCCGGGCAGCCTAGAGTCAGGTTATCAACAGGATCTGGATGGATTGCTGTGGAGCTCAAGAGACGAGCTGGATGGCGAGACGTACTTCCGTATATAATTATCATTCCACTGTGTATTCAATCATATGGGCAGGTTATTATAACTGCCAGTGTTGTTTGTTGTAAACTCTGATGATGTATTGCATGAACTGATATAGTTCTTTTGTTTAAAGATTATTCATTTATCTATTATATTATATATTGTTCCGTTGCGAATGTGAGATTCTGTTATTGTTTCTGTTTCTTATTCTATCTTCTTCTTCTTTAACCCTAACGGTTTGGTTCTCCGGCATTCGATGGTTCGGCATTTGATACAGTGGACGTATTAATGTCGACTTTCGGGCGTCGAAAAATTGGGTCGTTACACATAGTTTAGAATCAAATTGTAAAATGTTGAAGCCGAACAATATTATTATCTTACATCATCAATGCTTCACAAATGTATGTACCAAGAATTTCCGACGTTCAAATTTGTGAAAGTTCAATTTTTTGAATATTATTTTAAGTTAAAAAATATATGTTCTTCATGGATGTATATTCTTGAGATCGTATTTTGAATAGACATAGTATATTGTATATTACATTTTATCGCTGCGATTTTGACTCCGTGTTCTCTATTTTTATATTGTATGTTTTATATTGTTCTATCCTGGAAGCACACGTGTTTATTGCTTGTGCTGATACTGTGTACGTTTTGTGGAGAGTTATGTTAGATGTTTTAATGCATATTAGTGTTAGCCTAAGGGAATATTCATGTGTGTACCCCATATCGCCTCATTCTCCATATTATTCGACGGTATTACTCTATTGTACTTTTGGTATAGAGGTGGGGCGTTACACCACCGCACTCTGTGGAAGTTGAATGCCTCTCATCCCCTCCCTTAGGTGTGCAGTGGAGTGGGCATCCCCACTTGGAATCAATAGCCCTTCCAATCTTATCTCTAGCACAGGCTTTCCCGAGTCCTAACAAATTGTCTTCTATTAGATTTCATTCATAGCTCTCTTTGGCGTAGAATCACCCTTCCCCCAACTCGTGTGCACGGTACACTCTTTACTTGTTGAGTGAATGCTTCAAAATTTTGGTGCAATATGTCCTTTACAAATTGCATGCGGTTCTACTTTCCCCTGAAAGTCCCTGGATCCCTCTGGCAAATCATTACCCTTTTCCTCGTATGCCTGATTCTTATATAAAACGTTGGTCGTTGCCTTTGCTCCATACCAGAAAAAGTCTAACATGTCTGACAACACTTTTACACGTGTCACTGCCTGATTCATCGTGATTTCACATTTTGTTATTGACAATGTCCTTTATTTTACTTTTTAGTTTTATATTTGGATCTGAATTCCCTATTTATCCAACACTTGTTTCACCGTATTATCCAAAAAACGACCGCACAGTTCCCTTTTCCCCAGCACAATACCTACTTTACATTTGCTTATTTTCTTTTATGGAAACCTTATTAAAATTCTAGGAAATTCTTGGACAACTGTTACAATAGACTATATTCCTTATTTTGATTTTTATAGATATTCTCCTTACTTATTTCTGGTTATTCTCCTTCTATAATCCATAATAAATTATTTTGGCATAGGAATCCACTCAGATTATAAATCCATTTCTAAAATCATAGTTAGAACATTATATAAAACTTTTATAGCATTTAGAAATCTTTATAAGGGAAATACATCCAGACATTCCATTCCCAAACCATTCATTAAATGGGTTTTAGTATTACTTGCCTATATCTTTAAGATATCTTGCTTTAGTCATCTTAATCACCCTATTTAGCTCGCGTTTCCTTATCTCCTCTTTGTTTGCTCTCCTTAGCATACCGTCATTTATGTTTCTCTCTAGCTTTTATTTTATTTTTGGTAGAATGAAATGAATGCGAATGGAAAAGAGTAATGCTTATTGTTCCACAATAATTGGTTTTGGGCCCTCGTACTCTTTTTCATTAATTCATTTCCCTTATTCTTTTATTTAGTTTGCCTTGGCCTTTAAATAATTAAATTAATCATAAATTATGGGTTGTTACAGTTTTCCTCCCTTAAAGGAATTTTCCCTCGAAATTCATTTAAAGCACGGTAGAGATTCACCAACTATATATCCCATGCTTACGCTAAGCATACCTATGAATTCCCAATTCATATGTAAAATGTACTAGCGCTATCTACTAATACAACAATCAACCATAATGTTCACTCATATATATGGTCAATAATAATACAATGTAACACATGGCTCATACGCTAATCTGAAACGAAAAACTCTGGATATGTCCCCTTAACCTTATCCTTTGTTTCCCACGTGCAGTCTTCTCGATCTTTATTCCATTGGATACATACTAGCTTCACCACTTTGTTTCGAAGCCGCTTCTTGTAACAACCCGCCCTGAAATAGGCTTAAATTCCAACTCAAAAAAGGCCCATCGAAACTTAGGCCCATTCCGAGACTGGCTGTTGGTTAATAAAATTTAAACAATGCACAGAGCTATCTATCTATACTTTCAGAATCTCACAGTGGAATGGATAAAATATGATATCATAAACAAGTACCATTTCATAAATTAAAACCATTTCAAAAACATAACATGTTATCACCAAATCTCACAACATGTCTACATAAAACTTATATAGCCCAATCTTTTAAAATAACATAATTGTCAGAACTGAGTACATTAAAAATAATTAAAAAAACATAAATAGATAGACAACTGCCACAAGTCATCATCTCCACCTTCACCTCCTAAATTAGCATGGTCTCCTCTAACATATGTATTGTAACGGGGAGGGAGTCAAAACAGGAAATGTCTGAAGAATGAAAATCTTAGGCTTTATCATTATAGTATTTGGGCAGTATCATTTAGAGAAACAATATGTCATATGTATTTAAAACTATATCATACCAAAAACTTTAACTGTAAGTCCAAAGGCTTTTCCAGCCCAAACGCAACTACCACTAACGATGCAAGAGAAACCCAAACCATTTAATATCTTTTTAGTGGGAATTAGGTAGACTTTGACCATTTAATATTGATAAAATAAGCAGGTCCCTATCATTTAATACCTAACCCATTTCTAGTCCATTTCCAAACTCTAATGCAACTACCGTGTATGATGCAAGAGGAAGAACCTGAACTACATAATACATTTTTAGTTGGAATTAAGCAGACTCTGACCATTTAATACATATTAAATAGGTTGGTCCCCGTTATTTAATACCTAACCCAAGGCGGGTCCCAATGTGGTTCTTCCCAAATGACATCATAAAATATCCCATCAGGTCACTTAATACTTCTTATATTAGAAAGAGATGACCCTACAATAGTCACTAAATACCTCTAAACCTAAAGTAGACCCCACTAAAGATTCTTCCTACCGCATCAGTAACGTGATTATGACCCATAACCCAAATCGTGACGTCACAGATTAGTCTGACTATTTGTATGTACTACTAGCCAGATTGACTAAGCAGACTTACCCTACAAAATTAGGACTAACTTCGCGTCCATCGTGGCTATTTATTACAGGAGATGTCTCATATCAGTCCCCAAAGTCACACTACGGGTAGCCGGATTTAACAGGGCAAACTTATGTGGGCTTTAAACTGACCTTGCATCCCTATAACTTGGTCATACTTCATATATATACTAATTATATACACACTATCTGTAACGACCCATAAATTAATCGCTTTGTATTTGAATATTTAAATCATTTTTTTAAATATTTAAATAATGGATTTTAATAACCAAATAAACATATTCTAAATATTAACTAATGTATTAAAATCATTTTCAAATTTTGTTTACCAAAATAATTAGTTCAAATAACAATAGAAAATGTGACGGAAAAACGTTTTTCGAAATTTTGACTTTTTGGCATCGGAAAGTAGTCAAAAACATTGTGCGCATTTTTGTATCACTCATATACACATGCACACACATGCACATATGTCATGTGATAGGATAATCAATGTGTTAAAGTTAATAATCAAGCTTATTTTAAATATAAAACTTGATTTGACATAAAATGCACAAAATATATTAAATAACCTCTCATGCACCACCATCACCTAAAATAGGAACTAAAGCATGGTGAACGGGGCCTAGGAGGGTTCGTGTGCACCTAAGGAGAAGGGTGAAGTATGGGAGCTTGTACATGACAATATTAATATATTTTAAATGTTAAAATTAATTTATATTATTACTTCATTTCTTTTGCCCATAAATACTCCTCATATCCACACATTTTCCACTTTACATGTTAATTTCTATCTTCATTTATTTTCTCTTCATATACATATATACATCCATTCATGGCTTCTAAAATTATTTCCAAAGTCAAAAACTAGTGAATACACTTCTAAAAATCAAGCTAAACTCCTTACTTTACTTCCTAAAACCATTCTCCACTAGACAAGACCCTATACCCCTACATATCCACCATGGTTGAGCCCCACATGGTCTAGGCCAAAACCAAAATCTCTACCAAGATCCACAAAATCGAGCTATTTGTAGAGTAAAACTTAGATCTTATCGCATTCGTGAAGTTAGTGCAAGTTCGGTTAAGTTAGTTAGTGTTTTGGTAAGTAAAGCTTCCACCTTCAAACCGAATGTTATCAAACTATATTTATGTTCATGTTATAGCTATTGAATGTTGTTGTATTAGTGAAATAATATTTGGCTGTTGGATTGGTTTGTTGCTTGAAAGTTAGTCGCTTTGAAAAGTTAGTAAGCGAATCATAAGACATATGAAATTTTATTAGTTAGATTTATGCCTTTGTTAATAAATGCTTGATATATGTTGTACTATTGTAAATCACCATATATATATATATGCTCATACCCTTGCTATGTGATGTGTGGTTGTATTGCAAATGACATAAACTTGAATTTTGAACTGCATGTATAGCGATAGTCGCTATATCGGCACTTTCGAAAAATCACCTTTTATCAAAACCGTTTAGTTTCATTATCGTGCGTGATATTATTTTACAAATTAAGCAAGTTTTTTATTAATGATGTTTGCAAAACTAATTAATTATTTTAATAATGATTATTTAATTTAATTAATTATTTAATTAATAAGGATTAAAGTTAACTAATTAACGTATTAACGATGTGTTTAAAGTTAACTAATCACTTGGTTAATGATGTTTTGGAATTAATTAATCATTTTATCTATTGATGTTTAAGGTTAATTAATCTTTTAATAATGATGGATTAAAGTTAAATAATTAATTTACTAATTATGTTTTTTTAAATTAATTAATCTTTTTAATTAATGAGTTTCAGAAGGTAATAAATCTGTTCAACTTTAATTAATCTTTCCTTCAAAGATTTTTACAATTAATGAATCATTTTTAAATAATGAGATTTATTTATTTATAAATTAATTTAATTAATTATATTTCAATGTTATTAATTAATTGAATTAATGATGTTTAAAGGTTATTTACTTGAAAGGTTATTGAAGTTAATTAATTAACTTAGTTAACAAAGTTTTAAAGTTAATTAATCAATGTAATAAGGATGTTTTAAGTTGTTAAATCCTTTTTATAATGATGTTTCAAAGTTAGTAAACTCTTTTAACAAAGTGTTTTAAAGCTAATACTTGTAATGTGAAGCCAAGTACGAATTCGGTTTTAAAAGAAATGCTTGATTCGTTTATGGAAATGAATTAATTTCCGTAAAGCGATTCACTTATATGGAAATGATTTATTTGTATAATTAGTACTAAACATCAAAGAAGTAGACTTGTCGCAATTTCGAAAGTTAGGAATAATCGTGAGACATGACTTTGAGGTAACACTACCTTGACTTGTTCGGTATTATTGTTAACCCAGAAATAGTACAAGTTTAAATTCGATGAGTGGTGATAAGTATACAAGGCTTAATTTCCATATACGATTGTTTTATATCCTCGATAGTTGGTTTCTCGACTACCGGTTACTTCAGCTTCTTTATTATCGTCATTCTAAGACGATGTGTTGCTCTGTTGAGCTTTGATATCCTTTGTCGAAAATGACTAAAACCAAAGCGCGAGAGGGGGCCAAGCTATGTAGGGTTGCTCCCATTAGGATACTTTCACATCTCATCTAGATTGGATTCGGTAGCACTATTAGATGTGAAATATTCGGATTCTCAGTAAGATTTTGTGGGGTTTGGATTGGAAGTTTCCGAGAAGTTTCGAGCTTCTTAGAAGTATATTACTAGAGGTATACTTCAAGGGGGTATACCTTACTAGTCATTTGTTGGAGATTTTCTTTTTCTGATTTGATTAGAACCTTCAAATATATTTCCTTATTTTCATCGGGAAGAGTCAACCACTCTTCTCGGAGTGTAATTATTTATCCATTCTTTATGTTTGGATGTTGATTTATGTGAGAGTATACCCATTCCATGTTCGCAGTGTGATCTCACATGTTTGTGTTTAATTACACCCCTATTTCTTAAAGTTTTACTCACACCAGACATATCGTTTGACCCAAGTTGTTTATTTTCCCTAAAACTCTCGGGTACTCATTTTATTTGAGTAGTCCGAGAGTAGTAGGTCTTTATTGGGCTCTTAGAAGATGGCGTCTGAGCAGGAGACTATTTTCTTCTTAACTATCTATTCCACTGTGTAATATAGTTTGTGCAAGTGTATTTTTTTTCAGCATATGTAAAGGCGGGATGTTATAACTGCTTAAGCTGATTTGTAGTACTTTTGCATAACTCTAATAACTCCCTGTTGAGGAGTAACCTGATGCACTATTGAAATTTATATATTTAGCAGTTTCATTGTGAGGTTTTTCTGTTCTTTATTTTACCCCATCACGATTCATCTTTCCGATGCTTGGGCAACGACACATGAACACTGAGGATGTGTTAAGTGTCGTTCCTACGGGTCGAAAAGATGGGTCATCACAGATGGTATCAGAGCTTCAGTTGAGCGAACATTTTAGCCTGATTGGGGCACAACTCATTAGAGATAGGGTGAGTAGAGCCCTAGAATAAGTTAATCTTGAGAGAGCGTTGTTAGTCCGTGAGATGATGGTTTTGATGACAACAGCCTTAGAATAGATTATAAAATATAAATACTAACATTATAAGTTTAGATATATATGTATATGCAGGATTTAACCATGCAGGTACCAAGAATGAAGACTGTACAGTATAGAGATTTAAGATATCAAGATTGAAGACTCATGAGTATCAAGAATTTCAAGAGTTCAAGTTTCCAAGATAAGTTATATAGTTTGGAATATTGTTAAAACTCATAGAAAGGCACTGACATCTTAAAATCTATTTTATTCGTGGAATGGAATCCACTTCGTACTCGTTAAAGGGATGGAACCCTAAGTAGGATGGAACCTACGAAAAATCTAGTGGAACATCTTTTTGTATCCACTTACTTTTATTTCAAAATGATTTTCAAAATATATATAGCTTGTTTTCAAAATGATTTTAAATATTCCTGTTTAAAAACCAAAATCATCTGTCCTAGTTTATCAATATATTTTAGCCTCAAAAATATTCTTAGTTTCAAATATCATTAATTTTAAATATCTTTGATTTTAAATTATTATCCTAAGTTTTTAAACTACAATTTTGATATTAATATATTTAGCTGTTTTATATATTTATACTTAAGATTTAAATATAAAAGTATAGAAAATTATTATATATTTTTTAATATTGTTCTCTATAGTTATTTATGTATTATAACTATATATATAAGTATATTTTAAAGTTTAAATATAAGTATAATATAATATAGAAATTATTTTCAAAGAAAAACAAATCACCAAAAAATACAAGGGCATGTCAACATGGTCACATGTACCCCTGTCGACATGGTGACAGTTAAATTGTTTTTTAAAAGAAGTGTCTATTCGCCACATCCCTTCACCAATGGACATGGCTATTGATCTACTATAAATAAAGGGTGTTTTCAACGAATTTTAATCACTTTTTTCTCTGATTTAACTTCTCTTCTTCTTCTCCACTTTCTTATTTACAAATTACACCATTACTCTGCCGAAATCAACATCGAATCTAACTAGATAATTTCTGGTTTTGATTCTCTATCACTATCTCAACAAGATCTAAGTGCTATTCAGAGTTGTAGGCTTCTTTGTAATCTATCTAGCGAGAAAAGGTGTGATTGTAGCCTTGGAAATAAATCAAGCAAGAAAAGGTGTGATTGTAGCCTTGGAAATCAATTGGGTGAACTTGTCGCCCGTAAATCAAGTATCTCTACCTAGAGGATTGTGAATCTGGAGCGGTGTACCTTGTGGCCTTGAAATCGAGGGTTGTATTTGTAAGAATTGTTTTTGAAAGGAAATCTATACTTGTGTTGCGGGACTAGATGTATGGTAACTCCGAACCAGTATAAAATCCGGTGTGTTCTTTCCTTTACTGCTTTTACTTTATATTTGCATCTGTGTTTGATTCTGTGTTCATATCTGTGTCTGATTAGTGTATATATTGTTAACAAATTAAGATAAATTCAAAAAGATTAACAAATTTCTTAAAACACTATTCACCCCCCCTCTAGTGTTAATTCTAGCCTTAAGATCCTTAATCCGCATTCTAACAATTGGTATCAGAGCAAGGTTTTCAAACATTCATAATCTGAATTTTGAAAATGGCAATTTTTTTTATAATTATTACACTGTTTTCATATGAATATGTCACAGAATCATCATGATATTGTTGTTTAAAATTATATTTAGTTATTTTGAAAAGTCACTTGATTCTTTAAAAAGTTATCTTGTTTTGCAGGAGAAGAGTTATGTCTAATGACTGTTGGGTAAAAGATACCAGATAATCATTCATCGATCAAGAAGAACAAATGGGTATATAATGGAAATCGACAAAGAAATGGGTACCGGATCAATTCAAAACTTTGGGTTCTCATCTACAATTTGATTTGATACTGTACTTCTCTCCATCTGCTTCGCAATGTCATTGGTTTCATGTGAATCCGTCAAGAAATGACCAAGTTATGGTCAAATGAAGTTTTGGTGAACAAAGAGAAAAAGAAGGCAAAACTGTCAAAGGTATTCTTCAAAATGCATCCAGAGATTTGAGTATTTTGTTCCCACTCCTTTTCAGATTGTAGTTCTTGTTCTCGCGGTCGTTTTGATGGTTGGATCATCAAATTCCGATCAAAATTGAGTGAGATATGGCAGTTTGAAGTTGGCTATACAAAACTGAAAAACTGTGTACGGGATCTTCTACATTTCTTCTACTGTTCGGCCTGTTGCATCACAGTACCATCCAAATTCGATACCAAACTATTACTAGATCGTAGCCCTTGCATTCCGCTTCGACTTGCCGCTGGTTTCATCCAATTCCGTTAAGAAACGAAGGAGATATGCCTTCTAGAAGTTTGATAGTATATAGAAAAACGGAAAGAAGATGAAGAGGAGGAATTTTTATGAAAAGTTGTGACCGTTGGGCCTATTTATAGTGGTTGAAGTGTCCATTCATTCAAAATTTGAACTCAAAGTTTTGGCGCCAAATTGGTCAATTTACTAAATCATCCGTATCTTTCTCATACGGTCTTCAAATTCAGCAAATGAATATACTACGCTGATCAGAAAAACGAGCCCGTCGTAATAGAACATATCTCGTCGTCAAATTCAGAAAGATATAAATGTGTGGTTCACAACAATGGAGGAACAACAAAGTTAGAAAGATGGAATGCAAAAATGGTACGCTTTACTATTATTTCATCTTTATCGTTGCATTTAGAAATATATATCTATGCATTTAGTTAGGTATAGAAATTTATCTCTTTTATAAGTTTTGATAATTTGGTCCATATATCGACACACCATAGTATAAATATCGTTATACAAGTCTAAATTTTTTAAAAGTCTTTTAAAATGTGTTTTCTTTCAAATAAAATCTACAACTAATTTATTACAACTATACTAAGTAGAAAAGCATACATTCATTCATGATTTCAACTTTTCTAATTTTATTTTTACTTCTCATACTCTATTTCTTTTAAGATACTAATTTGATATCTTTAAGAAATTAGTAGAATGAATTTAGAATGTTAGAATAAGGCTCTATTTATATATTTCTTCAATTAATAAGATTGCACCACATCACTTGACCGGAATTTTAGATAGCATTTCTAAAATGCTTCTTTTCTTCTGTAATGTTTTGTAAGTACTGCAAATTCGTTTTTATAGCATTTCTGTGCTTTGAAACGCTATAGAGTTTCAGAAACTTTACACAGCATTTGGTAAAAGCTACAGTTTCTATTTTATAATGTTTTGAATATATTTTTGCAAATTTTTTTTATAGCATTCTGTAAATGCTGTCTTTTCTGTTTGAAATTTTAAATTATAAAAAAAATGATATTTAAACTAAGTATTTTCTCTATTCTTTCTAGAGTTATTTTCTAACTTATATTAGAATATTTAAAAATTAATTTCATGTATAAATATATTTTTTAATTAATTAAATTTTTTAATGTAAGAAGCCTTAATGTAACACATGTTTTTCAATCTTTATTATTTTATTTAATATTTCATTATGATATTTTTAAATTTAAAAGATGTTTAAACATGTTTCTAAATATTTAAATCAATAATAATTTGATATAAAGGTTTTAATTAGTATGTTAAGAACATGGAAGTTTGGATTCTTAAAAGAAATCAACCAAGTTAATAAAAAATCATTTTAAATAAATTAAAAAATTAGGGTATTAATTTAAAAAAAAACCATATTTGATCATATATGCAGTTTAAAGACCATATTTCTTATCAATTTAATTTTGATATTGAGTGTGATTACTACCTTTCATGAATATGTTATAGTTTTAATACCATTTATTACCTTTAAACTCTTTCTTTACAACTCTTTCAGTCCCATTCATTAGTTTCCTTAACTTAAGTCTAGTAATTGGTGTGTTTTATCTTTGTTTGGTTGAAGTATAAATAGTTTGATATATGTATACATACATAGACATACACACACACACATATATATATATATGTTTGTCAATTAAATATTACTTATCACTCATGTTTATCTTATAATCTGAATGCCACTTACCGTAGTATATATATCATCATATCATTCTGCATATTATTATTATTTTACTTCATTATCATTTTGTTTCATATTACATATCATTATGCATATCACATTTCATTGCATATTACATCATAAATTACAATGCATGAAATATCATAATCATTTGCATCACAAGTTGCACTTCATTCTGCATATCATCTCATGCTACATTGCATATGTCATACATTTCATACTACATTACAAACTACATATTGCATACATGTATACATAACGAGTGTATTTTATTTAGGAGGAGTTTTTAGTATTGTCTTATAATATAGGATTATTAGTTTTTGATGTTTTGTTTGACTTGTTTGACTTGATTGACTTGATTGACTTGTTTGACTTGTTTGACTTGATTGATGTGTTTGACTTGTCTGACATGATTGGTTTTGATGAGTGTGTTGAAATATACTTAATAAATAATTTATGTTCTTATATTTGATTTCTAACTATTATAAGCATTATCATGGATTCTTAGTTAGGATAGTTAGTAATTTAGGATTAAGTTCTAGTTTTTAGAGTTAAGTGTTGATTATTTATGATAACACTATCATTATAATCACATGTTATATAGTATTAGTTTAAGGGGGAGTTTTATAGTTTTATGGTTTTAGGATGGTTTTTGTTGATGACAAAGGGAGAGAAATATAAAATAGGGTACTTAGGCATAGATTAAGGGGGAGTTATTAGATTTTGGGGGAGTTATATAAAATAGGGTAATTAGGCATATATTAAGGGGGAGTTATTAGATTTAGGGGGGGGGGTTATTAGGATAGAAGTAATATTTTATAAACAAAGGTTGTCATCATCAAAAAGGGGCAGATTGTTAGTCCGTGAGATGATGGTTTTGATGACAATAACCTTAGAATAGATTATAAAATATAAATACTAACATTATAAGTTTAGATATATATGTATATGCAGGATTTAACCATGCAGGTACCAAGAATGAAGACTGTACAATATAGAGATTTAAGATATCAAGATTGAAGACTCATGAGTATCAAGAATTTCAAGAGTTCAAGTTTCCAAGATAAGTTATATAGTTAGGAATATTGTTAAAACTCATAGAAAGGCACTGACATCTTAAAATCTATTTTATTCGTGGAATGGAATCCACTTCGTGCTCGTTAAAGGGATGGAACCCTAAGTAGGATGGAACCTACGAAAAATCTAGTGGAACATCTTTTTGTATCCACTTACTTTTATTTCAAAATGATTTTCAAAATATATATAGCTTGTTTTTCAAAATAATTTTAAATATTTCTGTTTAAAAACCAAAATCATCTGTCCTGGTTTTTCAATATATTTTAGCCTCAAAAATATCCTTAGTTTTAAATATCCTTAATTTTAAATATCTTTGATTTTAAATTATTATCCTAAGTTTTTAAACTACAATTTTGATATTAATATATTTAGCTGTTTTATATATTTATACTTAAGATTTAAATATAAAAGTATAGAAAATTATTATATATATTTTAATATTGTTCTATAGTTATTTATGTATTATAACTATATATAAGTATATTTTAAAGTTTAAATATAAGTATAATATAATATAGAAATTATTTTCAAAGAAAAACAAATCACCAAAAAATACAAGGGCATGTCGACATGGTCACATGTACCCCTGTCGACATGGTGACAGTTAAATTGTTTTTTAAAAGAAGTGTCTATTCGCCACATCCCTTCACCAATGGACATGGCTATTGATCTACTATAAATAAAAGGTGTTTTCAACGAATTTTAATCACTTTTTATCTGATTTAACTTCTCTTCTTCTTCTCCACTTTCTTATTTACAAATTACACCATTACTCTGCCGAAATCAACATCGAATCTAACTAGATAATTTTTGGTTTTGATTCTCTATCATTATCTCAACAAGATCTAAGTGCTATTCAGAGTTATAGGCTTCTTTGTAATCTATCTAGCGAGAAAAGGTGTGATTGTAGCCTTGGAAATCAATCAAGCAAGAAAAGGTGTGATTGTAGCCTTGGAAATCAATTGGGTGAACTTGTCGCCTGTAAATCAAGTATCTCTACCCAGAGGATTGTGAATATGGAGCGGTGTACCTCATGGCCTTGAAATCGAGGGTTGTATTTGTAAGAATTGTTTTTGAAAGGAAATCCGTACTTGTGTTGTGGGACTGGATGTAGGGTAACTCCGAACCAGTATAAAATCCGGTGTGTTCTTTCCTTTACTGCTTTTACTTTATATTTGCATCTGTGTTTGATTCTGTGTTCATATCTGTGTCTGATTAGTGTATATATTGTTAACAAATTAAGATAAATTCAAAAAGATTAATAAATTTCTTAAAACACTATTCACCCCCTCTAGTGTTAATTCTAGCCTTAAGATCCTTAATCCGCATTCTAACAAGCGTTTCCTTTTATCCCTTAAAATTCTGGTTTTAGATCCTTAATTGCAGTCTCCCTTTTATCATCTTTGACCCTATCTTTGTATTCTAATGATACCTATCACTTATCTAGATTATTGAAAATTAGTACAAGAGGAAGAAGAGGGAGGAGATCTGGAACCAACATGGCTACAAAAGGTAGACCTCCTAGAAATGACCCAGTTGTAGAGCCGATAGATGAAGTAGTGATGTAAGTTCAGCCGCGTAAGAACTTTGCGACCTTGTGCAAAAATTAAACTACTTTAGGTAGTAAGCCTTTCTATGGAACTGAAGATATTTTGGGAGTTCAGACATGTCTCCGCTCTTGTGAAAGGATATTCGGGGATCTTCGGTTGGGAGGTGCTAGAAACAGATTGTTGGTATCACGTCAACTTCAGAAAGCAGCAATGGTTTGGTGGGATTCAGTCACCATGAATATACCAGAAGAAGATTTCTCTGGGGTGCAGTTTAACGAAGTCTTTGAAGCTTTGTTTATCCCAGAGGCGGGAAGGACACAGCTATTTGCATGTCTTACGGATTTGAAATAAGTTGAGATGATGGTGGCGTAGTATGAGCATAAGTTCAATGCATTGTCCCGCTTTGGACCAGGATTGATTGATACGCCACTAAAAAAGAATGAAATATTCGTGCAAGGAATGCGGCCAAAATTTCATCGAGAAATGACTAATCATCTCAACAGTACTTTTACCAATCTGATCAGTATGGCTTTGACATTTGAGGCTCTTGAGATTGAGCAAGGAGTTCAGAAAGGAGTATTTCCAACAGTCAATGCCCAACCTTTATCAGTGATACCAGTTACTAGTAAGCCATATTTCAAGCGCAAAGGCAAGTAGAAGTGATTAGGAAAGAAGCTTGGAGGTGGAGCTCCAACACAGAACAAGCAGTTAGACTTTACCAAGATCCTTTGTTATAAGTGCAACCAAATGGGCCACTTTACAAATCAGTGCCCGAACCCGGCTAGTGAACCGCTCTACTACAGTTGCAACAAACATGGACATATGAAGAACCAGTGCCTTTTTCAAAAGAAGGGATCATATGGACAAGTTTTTACTATTAAGGAAATACCATCTACTTCTACAGACCAAAAAGGAAATCAGGTATTGCAAGGTACATTATCCATTTCTGATATTCCTGTTAAAGTATTATTCGACACCGGTGCATCCCATGGTTTTATCTTATATGATCTAATGAACCAGTTAAATCTTAACTATGTTATTCTCCATAATTCTCTTTGTATGTCTAACCTAATTGAGGGTACGACCAATCTTGACACCATATGTTTGAATGTGCCTATTTCTTATCGAGATCGACCTTTCTTTTCTAACTTTTTTGTTCTTGGGTTCATGGGTTTTGGAGTATTATTAGGGATGGATTGGTTGTCTAAGTTTAGAGCCATTGTAAATTGTGATCGAATGATTATTAGAGTTAGTGATGCTGGAAATGTTGGGGTAGATATTAATTATGGAAGGCCAAACAAATTAATAAGTAGTTTCCTTTATTCCCTCGAAGTACCTGATGAGGAGATAAGGAATACACCAATTATCCTGGACTTCAAGGATATTTTTGAAGAAGTGCAAGGTTTACCTCCTCATCGGGAAGTAGAGTTTCACATTGATTTGATTTCAGGAACCAGACCCGTTGTACAACCTCCACGAATGTAGGCTCCAAAGGAAAGTAGAGAGTTAGAGAAGCAGACGTTTGATTTATTGCAGAAGGGTTTGATCAGACGTAGCACATCGAGTTGGGGATCGCTAGTAGTGTTCATTACCAAGGCCGATGGTTTTCTTAGATTATGTGTGGATTACCGAGAATTAAATAAGAGGATTATCAAGGATAAGTATCCTTTACCTAGGATTGATGACATGTTTGACCAGCTCCACGGAGCTCGAATATTTTCTCAGTTGGATCTTGCCACTGGTTATCGCCAGTTAGGGGTAGCAGAGGAGAGTGTACACAGCTTTTTGAACCCCTAATGGTTTTTACGAGTGGTTAGTCATGCCGTTCGGATTGACTAACGCACCCGCTTATTTTGTGGATTTGATGAATAGAGTGTTTTAGGACTTTCTTAATATCGTCTTCACTGATGACATCCTTGTTTATTCTAAAACAGAGGAAGAGCACAAGTACCATCTTCAAGTTGTTCTAAGCACTTTAAGAAGTCATGTTTTAAAGGCAAAGTTTTCTAAGTGCCATTTTTGGGAAACCGAAGTTATATTTCTAGGGCACGTAGTTTCGGGAGAAGGCATATCAGTGGACCCAGCTAAAGTAGTTGCAGTTCAAGATTAGAAGAAACTTGAAAATGCGTCAGAGATTAAGAGTTTCTAAGGATTGGTAGATTTCTATAGAAGATTTGTTGAAGATTTCTCGAAGATTGCTTCTCATCTAACAAAATTGACGAAGAACGATGCTAGGTTGGTTTGGACACCCAAGCATGATCAAGCATTCAATATATTAAAGGAGAAATTGACTAGCGCTTCTGTCTTGACTATTCCGGATGGGAGTGAAGGATTAACAGTTTACACGGATGCTTGAAGGACCAGATTGGGAGCAGTTTCGATATTGAGTGGAAAAGTAATAGCATATGCTAGTCAACAGTTGAAACCTCATAAGAAGAATTATGCTGCACATGATTTGGAGCTCTTGGCAGTTGTCTTCGCATTAAAAGTGTGGAGACACTATTCTCTTATAACAACAGTTACCAAGCTAGCATTGGCATGGCGCCCTATGAAGCTTTGTATGGACGGCCATGTAAATCACCTCTATGTTGGGTTGAGACTGGAGACTGATTAATTTTTGGACCAAAGATTATTCGAGAAGTGTGACATCCCGGAATTTTTGGCAATATCAATTTAATAATCTGTATTGAAATTTAAATTTATTTGATAATTTTTGTTAATAAAATTTGAATTGATTCAATAATCTTCCTTTAAATAAATATTTAACTGATAATTAATCTTTTAAAAGCTAAATAAATTAATTTCTATTTATAATGTATATAAATATATATATATTGTAAATAGATGAGCTTTGTTGTAAATTTAATTAATAAGGCATATTTTATAATTCTAATATATCTTGGTAATCTGGAAATTTTGATTTAAAATATAGGGTTTTAAAATAGTTAAGATAAATGTTTAATTGATTTAGATTTTATCTTAGCTTAAGTTCAAGAATTATTAAAAGGGTTGTTTTAAAATATTGTTTAATAAATATGAGATATTAATTCATTTAATAATAATAGGGATTATAATCTCTTTTAATAAATTATTTAAATTTGACAAATTATTATTTTCAAATAACATTATTAATGTATTGTTTTATATATATGAATATAAATTGGTTTTAAAATAAAAGTGTTATTTCCAAATTTAATATGTTGTTATATATGTATATATATATATATAACTTGTTTTTAAAATGTGATTCTAGGATTTATTTTGAATTTAAAAAGTCTTAAAATTAAATAGGGTAGATATTTAAAATGTTTGGATTTTAAAGACATTTGTATAAGCTTTTATTTATATATATACATAGCTTTGTTTTATTTTCTCTAAAAGGAAATTCATAAAAATAAACAATAAATAAAAATAAGTATTTAAGTTAGAAAATGGAACATAAAAATAAAGTAGGTAAATTCTAAACATTTTGTTAAATATAGAAACTTACTTATATTTCAAAGATAAGACTAAAACAAGGCAAGATAAATGAACACTTGAAATTCTGGAAAGAGCATTTAGATTCAAGGCTGAAGCATCTTGTATGTAACCTGTAAGATTATGGAGGCAAGCATAAACAAAGTATAAAAGGGAAAAGACATCTCCATGTTTGTGCAGGAAAAACATAAACATCTATGAACATAGAAATTATATTGGATAAGCATGTACACTTGAAAAGAAAATTGATGTCTAAGTACATACGAAATATAAATTAAAAGTATAAGTTTGTAGACATAAGGACAATAGCAATAAATGTAAATATCTCTAGTACACAAAATATTGTCTATCAGCCACCTAAATAATCAGGCTAGTCAAACAAAACTAAGAAATATCTCTGATTTTTTGTACAAACATATTTCCACTCTGTAATACTTTGTATATATTAACTACTCTTCATATCAATTCGAGCATCAGCATTGAGTAAAACCTGATATGAGCACCATCTTAAAACTGAAGCCATAGCATCCTACTCTTAAACAAAAGTTCAACTTTAAACAACATTCAAGTTTAAATCATCAACCCAGATCCATACAAACCAGAGTCTCCATCTCTGCAAACCTAAGATCTTCAGGCTTGAGTATCTTCTTTTCAAAATCTGAAGTCAAGCCTGTGCATCTCTGGAACCTGAAGTCTGCATCTTTACAAACTAAAGCATTTTAGCATTCATGTTTTCAAGAGTTTTTAGCTAGCAAGTGCAAGCCTGTTTTCAAAATGATGCTTTGTTCTTCCTCTTTTAAAAACTGGTGAGTAACATTATTTTTAAAATTTAAGTATATAATTGTATTGCATGTTCAACTCTGGAAAACTAGTATGTTTGTGAATATAGTTTAAACTCTGTGTATATATTTATGAATATATTGATGTGTGCTTGTCTGAAAAGTCTGGAACATCTCTGTCTAAGTTTTAAGCCCAGTTTTTAGTTTAAATTCTCTAGCTCTTAGTCTAGTCATTAATCTGATTTATGTAACAAACAAAACTTGTTTGTTTGATTTTAGAGTAGGATTTAAAATTTTATGAAAATTAAAATAGACTTAGATTGCTCTGGAACCATAAGAACAGAAATGCTTGAGATTTTGTCAAAATTTCAACCATACGAAATTTTAGTTTCAGGCTTGTGATCTGAAACCATATATAAAAACTAGATTTTTAAAACTAAAAGCATAATTTTTAGTAATAGGAAAGGAGTGTAGTTCTAGTTTGAACAGAATATAGTTATGAGATGTTTTCTGGCGATCTACTGGATGGTGGTGGTCAGGGTTCTTCCTGATGAGGGAGGAGTGATCGTAGTTGAGGGGAAAAATGGCCGATGGTGATGGAGTTCATCGAGGAAGTTGTGGCAGTGGATTCATTTCTAGAACCCTAGTTTTACTGGGTTGGGTTGTTCGATCAACCATGGCACATGGAGTTGATCGAGTGCTACTAGGTTTTGGGTGAGGGTAGCTTGGACGTAGATGAAGGCATGGCCGGAGGCATTGCCACTCTGATGATCGGAGACTCGAGAACAAGGGCGGTTCCAGATTTCGTCTTTGTTCCAGTTTTGGGTTAGCTCGATTTTTGATTCGAGCTACTGCGGTGGATTCCGATGGTCGTAATCGTTTGTGTGGATGGTCGTTGATGTGGGTAAGGCCTGGAGGGTGGTCAGAGATGACCAGAGCCATGGTGCATGTGCACCGTGCATTTTTGAGTTCTGATGAACTTGGTTTGACAGAAGAGAGTGCACGCGGGTTTTATTCGAGTTGTTCTAGTGATTTACTCGAAGTCATTTTAGTCTGGGCTCGAAGCAAAGTTTTAATGCTTGGGTCATTTATTTTGGTGACAGGTTTACAGACCTGCCAGTTTAAAATTTTAAAGTGATTTTAAATTATTAAGCAAGGATTTAAAATATGTTTTAAATCAAAGTTTAAATATAGATTCAAGTTAAATATAAATCTTAGCTGGGATGAATAAAGTTATTTTTCTTTAGTCAAATTGTTTTAATAATTTAAAAGTATTTAAGAAGTAAAGTATATTTATGAGAATCTGAATTTAAAATGGAATTTAAAAATATAAGGGAGAATTTAAAACCAAGTTTAAATCAAAATTTTAAATCTGAATTCAAATTGAATTTGAATCTTAGGTTTTGAAAATAGAATAAAGTTTATAACTTTAAATAATGTAAATAAGTTTAAAAGTTAAAGTATACTCTAATGATTTGAATTTTAAAAGGAATTTAGTTTAAAATCTTTAAATTAGAATTTAATGTTTTGGATTCATTAAATTATTAAGATAATTAAAAAAATGGATAATTAACTAATTTAATTAATTAATGATTTGGATTAATTAATTCAGTAATTAAGAGTTTAAAATTAATTAATTAAGTTTTAAGTTAATTAATTAGGAATGATTAATTTGGAGTTAAGATAATTAATTAGATTAGATTAGATTTTAAATTAATGGTTAAATGTTAATTAATCAAGTAATTAAAGGTTAATTAAGTTACAGTTAAAAACTTAAATTAATTAAATAATTATTGGTTAATTAATTGGTTATTAAGGATAAATTAATTGTAATTAATATTGATTAATTAAGTTTAATTCTTAAGGAAAGAAATTAAGAATTGTAAATAGTAAATGAAGGTCATTAACTTAAGACTATTTAAAAATTAATAAATTAATGTGATTAATTTTAATAATTAATTAAATAGATTAATTGATTAAAGATAAACATTTGTGAGAATGTTTAAGTGTAATTACTTAATGGAAGTAATTAAGGAATTTATTACTTAATGTAATTAATTGAGTTAATATGATTTGTTTAAGTTAATTAATTAAGTTTAATTAATTTAAATTAATCATTGGATGATTTGATAAGTATAATTACTTAAATGTAATTAATGAAGTGTAATTACTTAATGAAGTAATTAATAGTAATTACTATATGTAATTGATTTAAGATGATTTAAATATGGAAGTAATTTGGATTAAATTACTTTGTGAAATTAATCAAGAGATTAATTGAGATAATTAATTAAGGAGTACTTAATTTATTTAATGAAGTAATTAAGGTAGTTAATTACTGAATGGGATTAATCAAGAGTGATTAATAATTATGGTTAAGTAAAGATTAATTTCTTAATGTAATTAATTTAAATAGAATAGTTAATTAAAATGTAATTAGGGATCATTAATTAATATAATTAATGATAAAATTTAAGGTTGATTAATTTAGATTAATTAATCAATAATAAGTGATTTGGGTAATTTATTAATGTAATTAATTAAGGATTAATGTAATTAATTATAGTTAATTAATAAATGAAGTAATTAAAGATTAATTACTGTATTTGGTTAAGGATAATTAATTTTGTGAAATTAATTGAAAAATAATTACTTGAACGTAATTAAAGGATAATAAATCAAGGATGATTTATTTAGATGGAAATTAGAGAATGATTAATTAATTGATTTGTAATTAATTAATGGTTATGTAAGCAAGATTTATAATGATGAAGTAATTAATTTAATTTACTTTAAATTAATTAGAGATGAAGTAATTAATTTAATTCATTTTAAATTAATTATAAATGGTGTGTTTATGAATCATTGCTTATGTATTGATGGATGATATTGATTTCCTTGAATGGTTTGAAATCTCAGATATGAGATAAGTAAAGCTGTATGATATGGTTGCTTTGGTTGAAGTGTATGGATAATGTAGATTATCTATTTATGATGATATTGTGAATTATCTATCTGTGATATTGTGAATTATCTATTTGTGTGTATATGGATAATGAAATGAATTGTTTTAACTTTAAAACAACTTGGCCTTAAAAGATACGGTTTGGATTTCGATGAGACTGGGATTGGGTTTGCTTCATTACAGCATGATAGGGGGTTCTCGTTTCGCGGTTTGGTGGCGAACGGGAGACTCTTACCCCTACATGTCCCTTTTGGGTAGGAAGGCCCTTGGTTGGTTGCGAGTCGAGAGGCTGGCCGTAAAAGCAAATTCGAGGTACCAGTGAATGCCACGGTGGGGCTGGGATGGTTAAAAAGCCTACCAGTTGTGGCCGCTGTCGATGGTTGAAAAGCCTAGACCGTTTCACTTGGTATCAGAGCGTAGGTTGAGCGAATACCTAAGCTCTGGAGTGGTGTCTACCTTGAGAGAGCGTACTTGTATTTTGATATATATATATATATATATATATATCTACCTATCTGTTGGGTTACCTGTTCGGGTTTTCCAATATAAGATATAAAGGTAGATAGGTAGTGGTGTGTGCAGCACGACTACCAATGGTTGGAGTTTGTTGAGGTTGGAAGTGTATCTACCGAGACTGTAGACCTAATACCGTCTCGAGTGATTTTTGTTGTGGTGTAAGGATTTCACCAATCTCTGAAGGATATCTGTTAGGGTTCGGAGTCCATTTTTGAAGTGCAGTTAGATGAGTAGAATTTGGATTCTGTCAGATGAGCAGAAGCTAGTGATGGTATCTTGATACCTCAGGAATCAGTAGCTGTGTGATGAGACACAATGACTATGGATGTCTCCGAAGATGTTTCTTTGGAGCAAGTTTAAGGAAGAGTGTATGCATCAGTGTTGAGGCTGAGTTCAGCTGGGTGTTTTTGTTTGGCTTTGAGGCCTGAATTTCTTGAGGAGTTCGAATTTGGAAGTCTTTGTCGTTAGTGGCAGCGTCGCAGCTCAGATTGTTCTATGTGCAGGCAAGGAGGTCATTTTTCAGCAGTTTCTAGAGGTGAAGTTCAGAAGCAGCAGAGTGGATCCATTTCTTCGATGGATTGGCTAGATAGGCTTAAGCTGTTCTGATTGGTAAAGAGAGAACAGTTTTCTTTGGATATTAGATTGGGTTGATCGCAAAAGTGACTTGCGATAGTTGAGTGTTCTCTTGGTTTGTATGAGATCTTTCGGGATTTCTGAGTTTTCTCTTTATGGATCTATTGAACCATATTTCTGTGATGTGTTATCCGGTTTGTGCTTGTGTGTATCATCAGCATTTTCATCTACTCATATCAGAGTTGTGCAATGGAAGCAGTTTGGGAGTGCATCTGTTTTTCTTTTCCGGATAGGAGAAGTTGTTTTCTATTGATGATAGTAGAGGCTGTGTTCTTGACTGTTTTGGTCTGAGTTGTTTTGAGGCATCAACGAAGGTTGAGCTAATCAGTAAGGATGGAGACAGCCCAGGATTGTCAGAAGTGTTTTGTGGATAAGAGACGAAGGAATTTGGATTTGGAAGTCGGGGATTTGATTTTGAGTAAGTTTTCTCCGATCAAAGGAGCTATATAATTTGGTAAGATTGGGAAGCTAGCTACGAGGTATCTTGGATTTTCTCTTGTTCTGGTGAGGATAAGTGTTTGATCTTCTGGAGTGAATGGTCAGTTTGGATAACTGGGATTGGATGTGTTTAACATATCTCTGAGGGAGTACGTGTATAATCCGTCTCTGGTTTTGGAACCAGTAGTTTTAGAGGTTTGGTTGTTGAGTCAGACTTGTCTATAATCTGATTTCCTGTCTAGTTTTGTAGATCCAGATGAGTAGGAGCTCTGTAGCTTAGTAGTATAGTTTTGTTTGGGTTCTGTAGAGCGAGTATCCCGGTGTTTATACTTAGGAAACTCTAGATAGTCCTATCCCGATTTTGTCTGGATAGTTAGATTTGTTTGATTGGATGAATAGGTTGATATGGTTGTTAGCATATGATTAATATATGCTTGTGTTTTTAAAATTAAATCATTAATGAGATTATTAAATTACCTTTGTTTTAAATTTCGGGGACGAAATTCTTTTAAGGAGGGAGGAATGTAACATCCCGGAATTTTTGGCAATATCAATTTAATAATCTGTATTGAAATTTAAATTGATTTGATAATTTTTGTTAATAAAATTTGAATTGATTCAATAATCTTCCTTTAAATAAATATTTAACTGATAATTAATCTTTTAAAAGCTAAATAAATTATTTTCTATTTATAATGTATATAAATTTATATATATTGTAAATAGATGAGCTTTGTTGTAAATTTAATTAATAAGGCATATTTTATAATTCTAATATATCTTGGTAATCTGGAAATTTTGATTTAAAATATAGGGTTTTATAATAGTTAAGATAAATGTTTAATTGATTTAGATTTTATCTTAGCTTAAGTTCAAGAATTATCAAAAGCGTTATTTTAAAATATTGTTTAATAAATACGAGATATTAATTCATTTAATAATAATAGGGATTATAATCTCTTTTAATAAATTATTTAAATTTGACAAATTATTATTTTCAAATAACATTATTAATGTATTGTTTTATATATATGAATATAAATGGATTTTAAAATAAAAGTGTTATTTCCAAATTTAATATGTTGTTATATATGTATATATATAACTTGATTTCAAAATGTGATTCTAGGATTTATTTTGAATTTAAAAAGTCTTAAAATTAAATAGGGTAGATATTTAAAATATTTGGATTTTAAAGACATTTGTATAAGCTTTTATTTATATATATACATAGCTTTGTTTTATTTTCTCTAAAAGGAAATTCATAAAAATAAACAATAAATAAAAATAAGTATTTAAGTTAGAAAATGGAACATAAAAATAAAGTAGGTAAATTCTAAACATTTTGTTAAATATAGAAACTTACTTATATTTCAAAGATAAGACTAAAACAAGGCAAGATAAATGAACACTTGAAATTCTGGAAAGAGCATTTAGATTCAAGGCTGAAGCATCTTGTATGTAACCTGTAAGATTATGGAGGCAAGCATAAACAAAGTATAAAAGGGAAAAGACATCTCCATGTTTGTACAGGAAAGACATAAACATCTATGAACATAGAAATTATATTGGATAAGCATGTACACTTGAAAAGAAAATTGATGTCTAAGTACATATGAAATATAAATTAAAAGTATAAGTTTGTAGACATAAGGACAATAGCAATAAATGTAAATATCTCTAGTACACAAAATATTGTCTATCAGCCACCTAAATAATCAGGCTAGTCAAACAAAACTAAGAAATATCTCTGATTTTTTGTACAAACCTATTTTCACTCTATAATACTTTGTATATATCAACTACTATTCATATCAATTCGAGCATCAGCATTGAGTAAAACCTGATATGAGCACCATCTTAAAACTGAAGCCATAGCATCCTACTCTTAAACAAAAGTTCAACTTTAAAACATCAACCCAGATCCATACAAACCATAGTCTCCATCTCTGCAAACCTGAGATCTTTAGGCTTGAGTATCTTCTTTTCAAAATCTGAAGTCAAGCCTGTGCATCTCTAGAACCTGAAGTCTGCATCTTTACAAACTAAAGCATTTTAGCATTCATGTTTTCAAGAGTTTTTAGCTAGCAAGTGCAAGCCTGTTTTCAAAATGATGCTCTGTTCTTCCTCTTTTAAAAACTGGTGAGTAACATTATTTTTAAAATTTAAGTATATAATTGTATTGCATGTTCACCTATGGAAAACAAGTATGTTTGTGAATATAGTTTAAACTCTGTGTATATATTTATGAATATATTGATGTGTGCATGTCTGAAAAGTCTAGAACATCTCTGTCTAAGTTTTAAGCCCAGTCTTTAGTTTAAATTCTCTAGCTCTTAATCTAGTCATTAATCTGATTTATGTAACAAACAAAACTTGTTTGTTTGATTTTAGAGTAGGATTTAAAATTTTATGCAAATTAAAATAGACTTAGATTGCTCTGGAACCATAAGAACAGAAATGCTTGAGCTTTTGTCAAAATTTCAACCATACGAAATTTTAGTTTCAGGCTTGTGATCTGAAACCATATATAAAAACTAGTTTTTTAAAACTAAAAGCATAATTTTTAGTAATAGGAAAGGAGTGCAGTTCTAGTTTGAACAGAATATGGTTATGAGATGTTTTCTGGCGATCTACTGGACGGTGGTGGTCGGGGTTCTTCCTAATGAGGGAGGTGTGATCGTAGTTGAGGGGAAAATGGCCGATGGTGATGGAGTTCATCGAGGAAGTTGTGGCAGTGGATTCATTTCTAGAACCCTAGTTTTACTGGGTTGGGTTGTTTGATCAACCACGGCACATGGAGTTGATCGAGTGCTACTAGGTTTTGGGTGAGGGTAGCTTGGACGTAGATGAAGGCGTGACCGGAGGCATTGCCACTCTGATGATCGGAGACTCGAGAACAAGGGTGGTTCCAGATTTCGTCTTTGTTCTAGTTTTGGGTTAGAGCTCGATTTTTGATTCGAGCTACTACGGTGGATTCCGATGGTCGTAATCATTTGTGTGGATGGTCGTTGATGTGGGGAAGGCCTGGAGGGTGGTCGGAGATGACCAGAGCCACGGTGCATGTGCACCGTGCATTTTTGAGTTCTGATGAACTTGGTTTGACAAAAGAGAGTGCACGCGGGTTTTACTCGAGTTGTTCTAGTGATTTACTCGAAGTCATTTTAGTTTGGGCTCGAAGCAAAGTTTTAATGCTTGGGTCATTTATTTTGGTGACAGGTTTACAGACCTGCCAGTTTAAAATTTTAAAGTGATTTTAAATTATTAAACAAGGATTTAAAATATGTTTTAAATCAAATTTTAAATATAGATTCAAGTTAAATATAAATCTTAGCTGGGATGAATAAAGTTATTTTTCTTTAGTCAAATTGTTTTAATAATTTAAAAGTATTTAAGAAGTAAAGTATATTTATGAGAATCTGAATTTAAAATGGAATTTAAAAATAAAAGGGAGAATTTAAAACCGAGTTTAAATCTGAATTTTAAATCTGAATTCAAATTGAATTTGAATCTTAGGTTTTGAAAATAGAATAAAGTTTATAACTTTAAATAATGTAAATAAGTTTAAAAGTTAAAGTATACTCTAATGATTTGAATTTTAAAAGGAATTTAGTTTAAAATCTTTAAATTAGAATTTAATGTTTTGGATTCATTAAATTATTAAGATAATTAAAAAAATGGATAATTAACTAATTTAATTAATTAATGATTTGGATTAATTAATTCAGTAATTAAGAGTTTAAAATTAATTAATTAAGTTTTAAGTTAATTAATTAGGAATAATTAATTTGGAGTTAAGATAATTAATTTGATAAGATTAGATTTTAAATTAATGGTTAAATGTTAATTAATCAAGTAATTAAAGGTTAATTAAGTTACAGTTAAAAACTTAAATTAATTAAATAATTAGTGGTTAATTAATTGGTTATTAAGGATAAATTAATTGTAATTAATATTGATTAATTAAGTTTAATTTCTTAAGGAAAGAAATTAAGAATTGTAAATAGTAAATGAAGGTCATTAACTTAAGACTATTTAAAAATTAATAAATTAATGTGATTAATTTTAATAATTAATTAGATAGATTAATTGATTAAAGATAAACATTTGTGAGAATGTTTAAGTGTAATTACTTAATGGAAGTAATTAAGGAATTTATTACTTAATGTAATTAATTGAGTTAATATGATTTGTTTAAGTTAATTAATTAAGTTTAATTAATTTAAATTAATCATTGGATGATTTGATAAGTATAATTACTTAAATGTAACTAATGAAGTGTAATTACTTAATGAAGTAATTAATGGTAATTACTATATGTAATTGATTTAAGATGATTTAAATATGGAAGTAATTTGGATTAAATTACTTTGTGAAATTAATCAAGAGATTAATTGAGATAATTAATTAAGGAGTAATTAATTTATTTAATGAAGTAATTAAGGGTACTTAATTACTGAATGGGATTAATCAAGAGTGATTAATAATTATCGTTAAGTAAAGATTAATTTCTTAATGTAATTAATTTAAATAGAATAGTTAATTAAAATGTAATTAGGGATCATTAATTAATATAATTAATGATAAAATTTAAGGTTGATTAATTTAGATTAATTAATCAATAATAAGTGATTTGGGTAATTAATTAATGTAATTAATTAAGGATTAATGTAATTAATTATAGTTAATTAATAAATGAAGTAATTAAAGATTAAACTCTGTATTTGGTTAAGGATAATCAATTTTGTGAAATTAATTAAAGAATAATTACTTGAACGTAATTAAAGGATAATAAATCAAGGATGATTTATTTAGATGGAAATTAGAGAATGATTAATTAATTGATTTGTAATTAATTAATGGATATGTAAGCAAGATTTATAATGATGAAGTAATTAATTTAATTTACTTTAAATTAATTAGAGATGAAGTAATTAATTTAATTCATTTTAAATTAATTATAAATGGTGTGTTTATGAATCATTGCTTATGTATTAATGGATGATATTGATTTCCTTGAATGGTTTGAAATCTCAGATATGAGATAAGTAAAGCTGTATGATATGGTTGCTTTGGTTGAAGTGTATGTATAATGTAGATTATCTATTTATGATGATATTGTGAATTATCTATCTGTGATATTGTGAATTATCTATCTGTGTGTATATAGATAATGAAATGAATTGTTTTAACTTTAAAACAACTTGGCCTTAAAAGATACAGTTTGGATTTCGATGAGGCCGGGATCGGGTTTCCAGATTTGGATATCCGAAAACCACATCGATCCAAATTAACGATAGGTCGTGAATCTCAAGTGAAGATGAAGATTCAGACTGCAAGGGTTATTGTCGTTAACTCTGAGGGTGGTTCCAAAATGAGTGTAACGAGATAATGCCTTCGGTTTCGTTCGAACCCGAAATGAACTTGTATGGATTGAATGCTTTCAGAACATCGTCAGGTGGACGATGAGCATTCTAAGTGATGCGTTCTTTTATGGTAATCATATCCTCAAGCCTCATCAACCGGGAATGGCTAAAACAGGGGATGTGCAGCAAGGTTAGTGGGTAGCACCCAAGTAGGATGAGATTTCCTCTATCTAGAGTCCCTTTTTATTCGGCTTAGTGTGTGGTTGGTCGCGCCAACCGCGGGGTTTCTTGTCCGGGAATTATCCAGTAAGGGATGGTTCCGACCTTGTGTTGCAGGGGACTTAGGGTGGGTCCTCGGTACACTGATCTAGGCCAGGTACTGTGACGGGCGGTACCCCAGTAGCCCTGCCATTGTATGGAATCCAATCTCCAATAAGTGCCCTCGGATTTGATTGTATTACCCACTTGTTGGCTAGTATGCTGGAATTTAATCATGTAGCAATTTCAGCTATTTCTTATTTACTTGAAAACCCTAGACCTATTATAATATCATAGAATTTCCTATCAAAGTTTTGGTTAGCGTAAGAAAAAAACTTTTCCATGTTTATGTGTGGGAAGTCTTACGTGATACCTTTTGTTTTCAAAGGATTTTTAAAGTTAAGCAACTTTAACCTGTTACTCACACTAGACCCATGTCTGACCCGGAGTTTATTTCTGTTTTTCTTAAACTCTCGGGTACTCAAATTTTTACGAGTAGCCAAGGGATTCAGGTTAGCTTTGACGAATTGTGGAGGAGCAATGGAGCAGGAGGCTTCAGCGTTGTAGATATATATAGTGTTCCGCTGTGTTGGTATCTCTATGTTGTATCTATGTTGTATTTGAGTTGTATTAACTAGACAGGTGTTTATAACTGTCTAGTACGTGATGTATTATCTGTGTAACTCTGATTGATGTCGTATATTATGTAATACTTATGTGATTAATATAATTTATTCGTTCCGCTGTTGAGATTCTGATGTTGTTTCTTCTTTCTTCTTTATCTTTTCTATTTCTCACCCCTTTCTTTCTTTAAGATGATGCAACTTTCTGGTAGTAGAAAGTTGGGTCGTTTCAAGAAGCATCAGAGAAAGCGGCTTTGGTCAAGGAAAGGATGAAAGAAGCCCAGGATCAACAGAAAAGTTTTGCCGATGAATGGAGAAGAGACTTAGAGATAGAACCAAATTTGACGGTAGTTCGACATCCAATTCATATTGTAGATGGAATGAAAGGAGATTGAGAAACAAGGTGGTGAAGCTTGTGCTAGTTCAGTGGAGTGATGAACCCTGCGATTGTACTAGGGAGACTGAGGATCATATTAGAGAAACTTACCCTGATGTGATGTTAGGTTAGTTGTTAGCTGTTTGAATGCATTATGAATGTTCTATTATGGCATAGTTGCTTTGCATTGTTATATGACTTTTTAGTATAATATATACCTTTTGGATTGTCTTTTGTGTATTAATTTCGAGGACGAAGTTCTCCTAAGGGGGAAGAGTGTAACGACCCATAAATTAATCACTTTGTATTTGAATATTTAAATCATTTTTTCAAATATTTAAATAATGGATTTTAATAACCAAATAAACATATTTTAAATATTAACTAATGATATTAAAATCATTTTCAAATTTTTTTTACCAAAATAATCAGTTCAAATAAAAACAAAAAATGTGACCGAAAAACGTTTTCCGAAATTTCGACTTTTCGACATCTGAAAGTCGTCAAAAACATTGTGCACATTTTTATATCACTCATATACACATGCACATATGTCATATGATAAGATAATCAATGTGTTAAAGTTAATAATCAAGCTTAGTTTAAATATAAAACTTGATTTGACATAAAATGCACAAAATATATTAAATAACCTCTCATGCACCACCATCGTCAAAACTAGGACCTAAGGGATGGTGAAGGGGGGCTAGGAGGGTGCGTGTGCACGTAAGGAGAAGGGGGATGTATGGGAGCTTGTACATGACAACATTAATATATTTTAAACGTTAAAATTAATTTAAATTCTTACTCATTTCTTTTGCCTATAAATACTCCTCATCTCCACACATTTTCCACTTTACATATTCATTTCTATCTTCATTTCTTTTCTCTTCATATACATGTATACATCCATTCATGGCTTCTAAAACTATTTTCAGAGTCAAAAACTAGTGAATACACTTCTAAAAATCAAGTTAAACTCCTTGCTTCACTTTCTAAAACCATTCTCTACTAAACAAGACCCTATACCCTCACATATCCACCATGGCCGAGCCCCATATGGTCTAGGCCGAGCCCAAAATCTCCACCAAGATCCACTATATTGAGCCATTTGCATAGTAGAGCTTAGATCTTATCGCATTCGTGAAGTTAGTGCAAGTTCGGTTAAGTTAGTAAGCGTTTTGGTGAGTAAAGCTTCCACCTTCAAATCGAATGTTTTCAAACTATATTTGTGTTCATGTTATAGCTAATGATTGCTATTGTATTGGTGAAATAATATTTTGATTTTTGGACTGGTTTGTTGCTTGAAAGTTAGTCGCTTTGGAAAGTTAGTAAGCGAATCATAAGACATATGCAATTTTATTAATTAGATCTATGCCTTTGTTAATAAATTCTTGATATATGTTGTATTATTGTAAATCACCATGTATATATGCTCATACCCTTGCTATGTGATGTGCGGTTGTATTGCAAATGACATAAACTAGAATCCCGAACTGCCTGTATAGTGATAGTCGCTATATCGGCACTTTCGGAAAATCACCTTTTATCGAAACCGTTTGGTTTCGTTATCGTGCTTGGAATTATTTTACAAGTTAAGCAAGTTTTTGATTAATGATGTTTTCAAAAGTAATTAATTATTTTAATAACGATTATTTAATTTAATTAATTATTTAATTAATAAGGATTAAGGTTAACTAATTAACTTATTAACGATGTGTTTATAATTAACTAATCACTTGGTTAATGATGTTTTGGAATTAATTAATCATTTTATCTAATGATGTTTAAGGTTAGTTAATCTTTTAGTAATGATGGATTAAAGTTAAATGATCAATTTACTAATGATGTTTTTTTAAATTAATGAATCTTTTTAATTAATGACTTTTAGAAGTTAACAAATCTGTTTAACTTTAATTAATCTTTCCTTTAAAGATTTTTACAATTAATGAATCATTTTTAAATAATGAGGTTTAGTTATTTATAAACTAATTTAATTAATTATATCTAAATGTTATTAATTAATTGAATTAATGGTGCTTAAAGGTAATTTACTTGAAAGGTTATTGAAGTTAATTAATTAACTTAGTTAACAAAGTTTTAAAGTTAATTAATCAATGTAATAAGGATGTTCTAGGTTGTTAAATCCTTCTCATAATGATGTTTCAAAGTTAGTAAACTCTTTTAACAAAGTGTTTTAAAGCTAATACTTTTAATGTGAAGCCATGCACGAATTCGGTTTTAAAAAATGTTTGATTAGTTTATGGAATGAATTAATTTCTGTAAAGCGATTTACTTATATGGAAACTATTTATTTGTATAATTAACACTAAACATCGAAGAAGTAAACTTGTCGCTATTTCGAAAGTTAAGAATAATAGTGAGACATGAATTTAAGGTAACACTACCTTGACTTGTCTGGTATTATTGTTAACCCAGAAATAGTACAAGTTTAAATTCGATGAGTGGTGATAAGTATACAAGACTTAATTTCCATATACGATCATTTTATATCCTCGGTAGTTGGTTTTTCAGCTATCGGTTACTTCAGCTTCTTTATTATCATCATTCTAAGACGATGTGTTGCTCTGTTTAGCTTTGATATCCTTTGTTGGAAATGACTAAAACCAAAGAGCAAGAGGGGGCCAAGCTATATGGGGTTTCTCCCATTAGGATACTTTCATATCTCATCTAAATTGGATTCGGTAGCGCTATTGGATGTGAAATATTCAGATTCTTGGTAAGGTTTGGCAGGGCCCTGCTTGGAGTTTTCCGAAAAGTGCCACAGAGTAAATGAGCTTCTCAGAAGTATATTACTAGAGGTATACTTCAAGGGGGGTGCACCTTCCTAGTCATTTGTTGGAGATTTTCCATTTCTAATTTGATTCAAACTTTCAAATATATTTCTTTATTTGCAGGGAAGAGTCAACCACTCTTCTCGGAGTTTAATTATTTATCCATTCTTTATGTTTGGATGTTGATTTATGTGAGAGTAAACCCATTCCATGTTCAGCGGCGTGATCTCACATGTCTGTGTTTAATTACACCCCTATTGCTTAAAGTTTTACTTGTAGGATCGATTTCACCCTAGAGGGTGGGTGAATTGGGTGATACTAATAGTTATAACAATTAATGCGGAAATATATAAAATAATTGCAGCACAAATAATAGCAGAATAATAAAAGCAAAAATAGAACAACACAGATTTACCCAGCTTCGGTAAAACCCTGCCTACGTGTTGCCCCCAAGGTTTCTACTAGAAATTAAGTAGTCATACGCTTACACACGTAAACTTGCGACACCCACTATTGACTAACCTAACTCTATGCTCAAAACCCTGCCACAACATAGCCACTGAGTTATGAATTCTCGAACTACACCACCGTAGTTCGTCCACTAGTCACACAACTAGAATTTTACAAAAGTTTGAAAGTAAATTACAAATGAAAACAACTTAAAACACAAAACCCTAATTTAAAAATAAAATCCCAATACTATTTATCAAAATCGGCCCAAAATAAAATAGTGATAAAGGATGTGTCCCCTTTTCTTTTTTATTTATGTCTTCGGCCCGTTTTGCTCTGTGAAAAATGGTTGCCTCTTTCCTTTGCTCGAGAACGTTCGTTCCTCTTTCAAAATAAATTACGGCTTTGGAAAATTGACGATGCCACTTGTAAATTGAAAACTCGAGTTCTTTGATGCTTTTGTTTCTGCCTTGCAGCTTCTTATATCAGTGAAAAATGCTTGCGGCTGTAATTATAACGAGCTCGAATGTATGAAATTGGTATGTGAGTTTTGCCCCTTTTTAATTTTTGATTGTGCTCGACTTTGATTCGAGTTTCATGATTTATTGTTCTGTTATTTGCTTGAACTCGAATGAATTTATTACCGATGATGTTAATGGTTTAAATAGGAAAAAATCCCTAAATGTTCGATTCGTATATTTTCGGTTTGAATTCTTCACCTCATATGCTTGGCCACTGATTTTTGATTTAATGCTGGTGATTAATCCTGACTAGTTCAATTCGTATATTCCTTTGCTTGATTATCACGGCTTGCGTTTGCTTTGGATTTGGTTCCGTTCTTTTCTGGTTTGACTTTGGCCACTTTGAATTTGTGATAATATTTTGAGATAATCGGCTTTCTTTTAATTTCTTTTATGACTTGTTCGATTCTTGTTATCACCTTGGTCACCTCGGCTTTGACTTTATTATTTTTAAATTCTGACATGTTCAGATAGAAATTCCTACGACATTGACTTTGTTCATTCTTTGCATTTGAGTTGATCTGGTCGCACTTCATTTCGATGTTGTTACCATTGTTTTCATTTTAAGCTGTATTGGGTTGTAGCCTCGAGCCAGTTTGCATTTGCTTCCAATTTGAACTAGTCTTGTTGTAGTCTGATATGCTAGCTCGAGTTGCTTTGAGTCATGTCCTTATGCATATGTATATATATGCCATTTTGTTTACCACATCACTGCATATAAATACATGTAGATATGTATGTTTGTGATGTCTTCACTTGTTCCTCTTGAAGTCTTCACATGGTTGTTGTGTATCTGCACCTGTTTTCTTTAGAACTATTTGGATGATGTTTTTGACTGCATGTATATATGTATACATGTGTGCAAACATATGTATGTGTGTATGTGGTCTATTGGTTTTCATGTTCTTGTAGTCTTTGGTATCAATGTTGCTTTGTATTCCATTTGCATCCTGGAATCTGGTGTACTTGCTGTATTGATCTCTGCTGCCTTCTTTCTTGTGTCTGGTCTTGGTCATTTGATTCATGTGCGTGTGTATATATATATATATATGTATACATGTGTGTATGCATATGTGTGTGTGTGTGTATATATATATGTATGTATGTTTGTTGCACCATGTAGTTTGCTTGAAGTTGTATTCTTGCTTGAATATTGAATTGCTTCCATTGTATCTCATATTGCCACTGCACATGTATACATCTTGTTTACTGATTCGAGCCAGATCATGTTGTTCATGTTGCCAGGTCTGGTTGTTTTGTTTGTTCATTAGCTTGGTCTGTGTAGACAAGTACTTGTATTCAGTTGAGCTGCTGTCTCATTGTTTGATCTGATGCTTGATTTGAGTTGTGAAAATAGTTGAGCTTGTGTGGCCTTCACTTGATATCTTTACATATGTATACTTGTTTGCCTCCTGTATGTGTTGTTCACCACCTTTTGTACTGGTTCATTGTTGATTTGAGTTGTTTTCATGTGCACACAATTGTGCACTTGTTAGCATGGTCTGGTTTTGGCTTCTTGTTGCACGAGAACTTGTACTCGACAATTTTGTGATGTATTGTATTGCACCCATGTTGAATCCAGCTTATAGCTCGGGTTTGACCTTGTGCTCACCTGCATTTTCAGTTTTATCAAGTGTATATCGGTGTGCATGGCCTTGTGGCATGTACAGTGATATACTGTGCATGTCACAAGTTGTTCGTGTATAATGAATTCAAAATAAATATGATGACGAACAACCCAAATAACTGAGGCAAATAATATTTTCAAAAACACATTTTATTTTACACTGCAAAAATATTTCTTTTTCAATTTTACTTTGTCAGTGTTTATTTTTTGCAGATAATTCAGAAACTGAATACAAATTGGAATACAGTTGAATAACAAATATGAGTGAAGAGTGATATGTAGTGAGGAATGTTGTATAATGAAATTGTATTGTAGAATGACAAAGTGTAAGTGTATAATGAGAGCTCAAATTTGTACTATTCAAAATTGTGATAAAATATTTGTTTGAATAAAATATATGTTGGAATTGAAATTCTGTGTTATTTATTTTATTCTGCAAATATTTATTTAATTATGTGAAAATAAAATAGTACAATAACAAATACATTTAAATGAATATATATATATGTTTATTATCATCAAACAAAAATCATATACTTGCATATTCAACAATCTCTCCCTTTTGATGATAACAAACATATATTTAAGATTTTGAATTTATTAAATGTATTTGATCATTCTATTTGCTCCCCCTATTTGAATGCTCCCCATACACCAAAGCTCCCCCTTCATATATGCATAAAAATAAATAAAAATATGCAAATAAACCTAGATGGGAATATGCAAATAAAAAAATAAAATATTTGAACTTTATTTGCCAAAATCTTAACTTTTCTCTCCCCCTTTTGTCATAAGAAAAAGAGTAATAGTGTTAGAAAAAATAGAGATAAAGTGATAGAAATTAATACACTATTAATACCCAATTGAGTATAAATATTAAATTTCAATAAAAAATCAAACAAAAATCATAAATACTCTGTTAGGCGCATATTCCACTTTAGAATTATAGGGGTGATGTCAGTATATAAAACCATATAGTTGTGTCTATTTGTGGTATATTTATATCAGGAATTTGAATACTTACTAACCATGCATAACCGTTAGGACTTTTAAATGAGATTAGTAGTATTCCCAATTTTTAAAAAACAAATTTCAAGTATCTTTTAACCACGCATAACCGTGAGGACTTTTAAATGGGATTAAAATCAACTCGTCTATTTAATAACCAATTTTGATATGTGTTCCATACATGCATAACCGTGAGGACTTTTAAATGAGCATGAAACCACATAAACAAATATTCCAAGTAATACACCCATGCATAACCGTGAGGACTTTTAAATGAGAGTGAATACTTTGGATGTTTTTATAAAAAAAACGAATAATTTCCTATTTAAAATACCCCATTTTGACATACTATATTGGATTTTAATGAGTGATGGTCGTTAGAAACAGAGATGGTCATGAATTTTTACCAACAAAAGTTATTATAAATCTTGTTTAAATTTTTTAAAGAAATTTACTAAATATACTGTCTCAAGTCATAATATATGATTAATATCAACACTCATCACTTTTTTCACTCACTATTTTTCTTTTCGATAATCAGTAGGGAGTCAGATTAGTTAATGTAGACATTTAAGATCAAATCCAAAAATGATTATAAAATCAAATTTTCTAAAATGACTAATCTGAAACAAGGTCAAAAACTATTTTCCGAAAGGGGTTTTATAAGAAAAATGTCTGCTAATTGAAAATCAGTTGAAATGAAAAATATGCAGATATTTTCTTTGAAAATGTGATGCAACTAATGAATGTCTCTACATAAAACACGTTCCACTAATAATTTTTCTATCAACTAAATTACTAGTGTAATGTGTATCCGAATTTCCCTTTGACTCAAGATTATCATTAGTTGGATGTTATAGACCGGATGGTGAAGTGGCACCAAGTACCTTAAAAACTTTTTACAGCTTTTAAATGAAATTATTTTGAATTGAAACCGTGCAAATAAACAACTAGTGAACATTGTGTCAGATCTAGAAGCAGTAATACAAACATATCCACGTGTATCTAAAGTAATCATCAACCATTAAAACAAAATCATTAGTCCAAACAAATATATATGAACTAGTTCAAAGACTCTAGAGATACTTAAAGTGTTCTCAACATAAAAGGATAATTGGCCAACAATTTTGCATCAATCAGAATAAAAAAAATATTTCTTTATCACATAACTAGCTGAATTAAATCAGATTATGGTGCAGATTTTCACATTTAATAAATCGCTCAAAATAAATATAACATTACCTATTTTAGCTTTACGATAATTTTTCGTTGTTGCACATTGTAATTCTGCCACCTTTATACTAGGCTAAGGAACTTTAATTTGTAGCCCATCATATGCCTGGAACAACCAGAATCCAGGTAACACTGTGTTGTTCCTTAGCCTACCACCACACCTAAACAAGAAAAGATTTTTGTGACCTATTTGTTTTTATAGGTCCATGGTTGTTAGTGGCAAATGATTTTGAAAAATATGTTTGGGTAGACCCAAAACAATCTATATTTGTTCCTTTCGGCATCCAGATTTGTTTGACATTAAGGGATTTTATATTCATGCCTTTTGGATCCCAAATTGGAATGGTTTTCATGTGTTTGGGTCTATACCAGCAATTATTGTGATTATGTCCAGTTTTTCCACAAATTGTGCACTTGGAATTGACTTGATTAATTTCACCTCTAATACGTTCAGATTGATTATACCCAAGTCCTTGTCTAATAGGATTGACAGTTTGTTTCCTTAATAACATATTTAGTGATTTTTCTCCTTTGGAAAATTTTCCTAAAGTTGTAGACAATTATTGGACTTGTGTTTTGAGAGATTCATTTTTGTTCAATAATTGAGTGCACTTTTTAATAGAATTTTCTCTCCTAGTATTTTCACTCTCTTGAAAAATCAGAATTTCATTTTCAAGTGATTTAATTTTAATTTCTGATTTTTTAATTTCTTCTTCGAATGATGGACACTGTCACACTTAGAGCTCTTGTTTCGATAGTTTTTAACCAATTGATCAAGATGTTTATTTAATTCTATCAAACTATCTCTTTGTGATTCAATTTTAGCATATTTCTCCCTTAGTCGTTCAAAACAGCCATTTACTTCGTGACAATATATAAGTAATTCCGAGTGAGTAAGTTTTGATACCTCTCTTGGCTCGTCATCATCGCTATCAGTTATATCACCTTGAAGACACGGATTTGCTTTTTCACTCTCACTGCTAGTGCATTTATTATCTTCATCGGTTTCATTCCAAGTGACTGCAAAACTTCTTCTTTTCGGTTTCTTTCCTCGGCTGAGTCGATTCTGTGGACAATTGGGTTTGATATGACCAGGTTTGTTACACTTGTGACAAATGATCTTCTGCTCTTCTGAGTTGTCCAGTACTTTGACTATTCTGCATTTCAATTGTTGATTTAGAGCTGGATTTCCGTACTTATGATTCCACGTTTTGAATCTCTTTATTAGTAGTGCCAGCTCAGCTTCTCCATCATCATCATTATCATCACTTTCCGTTGTTCCTTTAAGAGCTATTGATTTTTTTCGAGTATCACCTCCTTCTCGTTCTTCCTTAAATTTCATTTCTAGCTCATAAGTAGTGAGATTTCCGATGAGTTCTTCAACTTTGATTTGTTTCAAATTCTTTGATTCTTGAATGGCAGTAACTTTTGCTTCAAAATTTCGTGGAAGGACTCTGAGGATTTTTCAGACTATTTCCAACTCTGTGTATGATTTTCCAAGAGCTTTTGATTTGTATACAAGATTGGAAAGTCATCCATGCATCTCTTTGACATTGTCATCCTTGGCCATTGTGAAGTTCTCGTATTCGCTACTAAGCATGGCAAGGCGAGATTCTTTGACTTGAGATGTCCCTTCGTGAGTCACTTCAAGTGTGTGCCATATTTCCTGCGTAGTTAGACAATGTGAGACACGATTAAATTCAATTTGATCCAATGAACAAATAATAGAATTCATAGCTTTAGCATTAGCATTTTATAGTTTATTTTCAAAATCTGTCCATTGATCCATCAGTTTTTCAATTTTCTGATTATCTACCACTATAGTTAGTGTCCTATATCCCGTCTCAACAATATTCCAAGCATCAATGGTTTTCAAAAAAAAATTCATTCTATTTTTCCAGTAAGCATATTCACCATTGAACATATGTGGTCTAACTATGGACTGACCCTCAGCAAAAGCATTATTAAAAGAAGCCATTTAAAACAAAAATTTGTTTTTGAAAAATCAAACTTTAAAAAAAAAATTGGCTTTTGTTCCTAGCTCTGATACCACTTGTAGGATCGATTTCACCCTAGAGGGGGGGTGAATAGGGTGATACTAATAATTATAACAACTAATGTGGAAATATATAAAATAATTGTAGCACAGATAATAGCAGAATAATAAAAGCAGAAATAGAACAACACAGATTTACCCAACTTCGACAAAACCCTACCTACGTGCTGCCCCCAAGGTTTCTACTAGAAATTAAGCAGTCGGACGCTTACACGTGTAAACTTGCGACACCCGCAATCGACTAACCTAACTCTATGCTCAAAACCCTGCCACAACACAGCCACTGAGTTATGAATTCTCGAACTACACCACCGTAGTTCGTTCCCTAGTCACACGACTAGAATTTTACAAAAGTTTGAAAGTAAATTACAAATGAAAACAACTTAAAACACAAAACCCTAATTTAAAAATAAAAGCCCAATACTATTTATCAAAACCGGCCCAAAATAAAATAGTGATAAAGGATATGTCCCCTTTTCTTTTTTATTTATGTCTTCGGCCCGTTTTGCTCTGTGAAAAATGGCTGCCTCTTTCCTTTGCTCGAGAACGTTCGTTCCTCTTTCAAAATAAGTTAGGGCTTTGGAAAATTGACGATGCCACTTGTAAATTAAAAGCTCGAGTTCTTTGATGCTTTCGTTTCTGCCTTGTTGCTTCTTCTATTAGTGATAAATGATTGCGGCTGCAATTATATCGAGCTCGAATGTATGAAATTGGTATGTGAGTTTTGCCCCTTTTTAATTTTTGATTGTGCTCGACTTTGATTCGAGTTTCATGATTTATTGTTCTGCTATTTGCCTGAACTCGAATGAATTTATTGCCGATGATGTTAATGGTTTAAATAGGGAAAAATCCCTATATGTTCGATTCGTATATTTTCGGTTTGAATTATTCACCTCAAATGCTTGGCCACTGATTTTCGATTTAATGCTGGTGATTAATCCTGACTAGTTCAATTCGTATATTCCTTTGGTTGATTATTACGGCTTGCGTTTGCTTTGGATTTGGTTCCGTTCTTTTCTGGTTTGACTTCGGCCACTTTGAATTTGTGATAATATTTTGAGATAATCGGCTTTCTTTTAATTTCTTTTATGACTTGTTCGATTCTTGTTATCACATTGGTCACCTCGGCTTTGACTTTGTTATTTTTAAAATCTGACATGTTCAAATAGAAATTCCTACGACATTGACTTTGTTCATTCTTTGCATTTGAGTTGATCTGGTCGCACTTCATTTCGATGTTGTTACCATTGTTTTCATTTTAAGCTGTACTAGGTTGTAGCCTCGAGCCAGTTTGCATTTGCTTCCATTCCGGACTGGTCTTGTTGCAATCTGATATGCTAGCTCGAGTTGCTTTGAGTTATGTCCTTATGCATATGTAAATATATGCCATTTTGTTTACTGCATCACTGCATATAAATACATGTATATATGTATGTTTGTGATGTCTTCACTTGTTCCTCTTGAAGTCTTCACATGGTTGTTGTGTATCTGCACCTGTTTGCTTTAGAAAACTGTCTGGATGATGTGTCTAACTGCATGTATATATGTATACATGTGTGCAAACATATGTATATATGTATGTGGTTTATTGGTTTTCATGTTCTTGTAGTCTTTGATATTAATGTTGCTTTGTATTCCAATTGCATTCTGGAATCTGGTGTACTTGCTGTATTGATCTCTGCTACCTTCTTTCTTGTGTTTGGTCTTGGTCATTTGATTCATGTGCATATATATATACATATATATGTATACATGTGTGTATGCATATGTATGTATATATATATATATATATATATGTTTGTTGCACCATGTAGTTTGCTTGAAGTTGTATTCTTGCTTGAATATTGAACTTCTTCCATTGTATCTCATATTGCCATTGCACATGTATACATGTTGTTTACCGATTCGAGCCAGATCATGTTGTTCATGTTGCTAGGTTTGGTTGTTTTGTTTGTTCATTAGCTTGTTCTATGCAGTCAAGTACTTGTATTCAGTTGAGCTGTTGTCTCATTGTTTGATCTGAAGCTTGATTTGAGTCTTGTGAAAATAGTTGAGCTTGTTTGGCCTTCACTTGATATCTTTACATATGTATACTTGTTTGCCTCCTTTATGTGTTGTTCACCACTTTTTGTACTGGTTCATTGTTGATTTGAGTTGTTTTCATGTGTACACAATTGTGCACTTGTTAGCATGGTCTAGTTTTGGCTTCTTGTTGCGCGAGAACTTGTACTCGACAATTTTGTGATGTATTTGTATTGCACCCTTGTTGAATCCAACTTATAGCTCGGGTTTGACCTTGTGCTCACCTGTCCCTGCAGTTTTATCAAGTGTATATCGGTGTGCATGGCCTTGTGGTATGTACAGTGATACAGTGTGCATGTCACAAGTTGTTCGTATACGATGAATTCAAAATAAATATGATGACGAACAACCCAAATAACTGAGGCAAATAATATTTTCAAAAACACATTTTATTTTACACTACAAAAATATTTCTTTTTCAATTTTACTATGTCAGTGTTTATTTTGTAGATAATTCAGATGTTGGATACAAATTAGAATACAGCTGAAGAACAAATATGAGTGAACGTGTGATATGTAGTGAGGAAACTTGTATAATGAAATTGTATTTTAGAATGACAAAGTGTAAGTGTATAGTGAAAGCTCAAATTTGTACTATTCAAAATTGTAATAAAATATTTGTTTGAATAAAATATCTGTTTGAATTTAAATTTTGTGTTATTTATTTTATTCTGCAAATATTTATTTAATTATGTGAAATTAAAATAGTACAATAACAAATACATTTAAATGAATATATATATATATATATGTTTATTATCATCAAACAAAAGTCATATACTTGCATATTCAACATTACTCATACCAGACATATCGTCTGACCCGAGTTGTTTGTTTTCCCTAAAACTCTCGGGTACTCATTTTATTTGAGTAGTCCAAGAGTAGTGGGTCTTTGTTGGGCTCTTTGAAGATGGCGTCCGAGCAGGAGGCTTTTATTGTCTTAGCTATCTATTTTGCTATATAATCTAGTTTGCGTAAGTGTATTTTATTTTCAGCATATGTAACGACAGGATGTTATAACTGCCTAAGCTGATTTGTAGTACTTTTATGTAACTCTGATAACTCGCTATTAAGGATTAACCTGATATATTATTGAATGTTATGTTATATTTAGCAGTTTCTTTGTAATCTTTTTCTATTTTGTTCTTTATTTTACCCCATGATGATTCGTCTTTTCGATGGTTAGGCAATGGTACGTGAACACTAATGATGTGTTAAGTGTCGTTCTTAAGGGTCGGAAAGGTAGGTCAATACACTATCCCACACAATTAATAATTAAGGCTACATAAGGTAACCCCTTATTACGCCTTTGATTATGGATTAAACTCTATAATTACCATTAACTGCCTTCACAAGAAATTAATGCTATTTACTACCTTATTAATTATAATCAATACATTCAATAAGCAATATTCAATACGTTATTAACTTTATTAATCACCATGTTAATATTATATATATAATATACGCACGAGGTTTGAATAAAATACTTCTAGCCATATGCTAAGAAAACGCTTATTAAATTAAAATGTCAAACTCATACAAGTCCCAAACTCCAAACAAAAGAATAGTTAATATCCTTAACCAACAACTTGACTTGTAAACAAGAAGGAATACTACCAAACTTATCTCATATTAATATAATAGAATTAACTCCTCTATTCAAGAAATAAACGTTACATTTAAACCTTTTATATCTATTAAACTTTTTCAATTACCATATTGGAGGGAAAAAGGAACTTATACTTATTTAATTTATAGAAATAGACCATGCAAAATACGAATAATCAAAAATCATAATTTTCACACCATTTCTAACTTTATCCTTTTAGAATCCTTTAACACTACAGGAGAAATCAAAAGAGACGAAGCGGAATATATTATAAATTGCTTAAATCTCAACACAGATCTGATTCTACTATATTAATACAAAATAATTGAAATCTTAACATATTCGAAGATTGACATTTTACTTGGGGAAAGGTTGAGGGTTTTAGTGTTATGTTTTTGTCCACCAAAATTTCCCAAGGCATATATCAAATCCAAATAAATACTACACAATTACTAAAATGGGAAAAACTAAAATTTTCACTCATGGAGAATTGTTTGTTTCCTAAATGGATTTGATTTCGCTACGTCTAATTCCCTTTCAGATCTCCCTCTTTTGGAATGTATAATAAAGTGAATTGTATATAGAAATTAATTTAGAATCAGAGACTAGAGTGGAATAGAATTAGGAATCAAAAGAAATGAACATCTAAACCTCTTATCTGAAAATTCTAACTGATTCTGAAATCTAAAGAAGAAGAAGAAGAAAAAGGAATCCGGCATAACTTCACTGTCATCACTAAAACTTTATGAAGAAAAGTGAGGGGTCTATTTATAGAGGTGAGAAGGAACTAGAATCGTCGGATTTAAATAATAAAATCTGGAAAATCTGGGCCATTCAAGCCATTTAAAAACTCATGATTTTTCACCTTCATCGGTCGACCGCTGACCTTGGGACTGCTAGCGATCGACCATTGGTGCTCAAGCGGTCGACCGTTGGTGCCCAATCAGTTGACCGATCCCCGTTATGATCGTATGTTTTTCTGTGTTAGTAATTTTTTTAATTAATATTAATTACATAATTAACTTACATTAATCCAAACATTTTCCCAAACGATAATCTTCAGTCAACTTTTTAAATTCAAAATTCAAACTTTAAATTGAGATTCAAATCTAAACTTGTTTGAATTAATTTAAATTCAGAAACTTCAAACGTCCACAACTTCTCCGTTTGAACTCTGATTACAGAACTTTATATATGAAAATAGATCATAAAATCGTCACGGATGCAATGGTGCAACTCCTATAGTTAAATTCTGACATGTACATAATTTTCAGTTTTACTCTTATTTTAATTATTTAATTTCTTAATAAATTTTATGGGGTGTTACATTCTCTCCCCTAAAAGGGATTTCGCCCCCGAAATCACTAAGGACGGATAGTGTAACACGCACTCAACAACCATGTTATACAACCAAATTATTTACAATAATCTACACAACAATCCACTCAATCAAAAATGCAATATGATTATGTATGCAACATACTATATGTGAGCACAATTCTAGCGTGAATGCAAGGTCATGACATATAGGCATGTATGCAAGCATCCTAAATATACATAAAATTCTATATTGGTGCAAAAATAACGGTAAAAAGTGTGGTAAGCATCTCTTACCATCAAATCTAGCAACCATAATGCAACCAAATACCCATATTTTTTGAGAGAAAAGTTTACCAAAGGAAAGCTCGGGATGATAAACCCTAATCATTTCTTCGATTTCCCATCTACTTTCCACTGGGTTATCTCCCCAATCTACTCAGACCAACCCAACTCTCTTTGTTACAAAAGCCTCTTAACACTGTGCTCTACAATGCGTGTGGTGGCATGGAGGCGATGGGCTATGTTTCAACATTTACTAACTGATCAGGCTCTACTACATATTCAGTGTCATGTAGACATTTCCTCAAGTGTGCAACATGAAAGGCGCCAGGACTCTTACTAACTTATTCGAAAGCTCCACCCAATAAGCAAGTTTCCCCACCCTCTCTAAAATTGAAAAAGGCCCAACGAACCTTGGAGCCAGCTTTCCAGATGTACCAAACCTCATAACCTTTCTAAGAGGGCAAACCTTGATATCCCCAACTGAAAACTCTAATTTCTTTCTTCGCCTGTCAGCATAGGACTCTTGACCGTCCTGTGTGACTTTTATTTGCCGCCTAAACACTTCTACCTTCTCAAAGGTCCTTCAAAACCCATGATGTAAGCTCTCAACAAATCTTATAAAATTATGTACACCCTTTATGTTTGTCCATCGGTCTACGTGTGGAAAGCAGTGCTAAGATCTAAAGTTGTTTCCAAAGCAGATTGCAAACCCCTCCTAAGTACTAGTGAACAAAAGGTCTCTATCACTAACAATGCTAACTGGAACTCCATGAAGTCACACCACTTCCTTAACATAAATCCATGCTAGAGATGCTACAATCCTATTAATCCTAACAGGAAAAATGAGTCAATCTACTATAACCTAAATAGCTTCATTGCCCTTTTGATTCCTAGGCAACCCATTCATAAAGTCCATCGATATATGCTCATATTTCCAGGTCGGGACCTCAAATGGTAATAACAACCCTTTAGGGTTTCCTTGCTAAGTCTTAATCCTTTAGCACATCAAACATCTAGAAACAAATTCAGCGACTCTCTCTCTCTCTCTTCATCCTTGACTAATTACAAAATTCTCTTCATAACCATATACATCTTAACTCATTAAGGATGAATGGTGATGCTCAGCAAGCTTTAGGTTTAAAGCATTCTAACCTAACTTCCTCACTAATTTCCAGCCTTACCTTCGATTTATCGCTAGTTAAGTGTCCTTATGAAATTTTCCTATTTACGATGTTCCTAAATATGTATATATCAATTTAGCGGTCTAAACTCATCCATAAAATCAAGAAAGTGATAAAACAAGAACATGTCGTATACCATATCGAACACTTTTCCTAAAGGAGAGAACTAACTATTACCATCCAAAATTCTAAAAGAAAATTTTGTTGGAAGTTGCCCTTAATCATCAACTGGTGTTAATGATGTTTGGGTCCTAATTCTCCTTACTAATTTAACATAGACATTCCTAGAATGTCATCCGCCATCACCCACCTTCCTTAATTCTCTTCTTAGTTCTAATAAATAACCATTACCTATAATAACTGGTCATTAATGTCAAAATTGATAGTCTTTAATCAATCATTATTTAATCTCTTTTAATATGTTACCAATTTCAAAATTTACTTATCATGGGTATTCAATTCCTCCATAAATACCATCTTAGCTTCCTTAATCTGTTCCTTATTTAATTCATTTTTTCTCTATTAATTACAAATTTATTACCCATTCAATCTGTAATTAATGTCCATAAATCCTAGTCCTATAATTATTAAGCTATTAATACAAATACCATTGTAAAGTACGCTATTTATATATTTCTTATTTCTAATTATTAATTTCTAAACTAGAACATTCATTTCCATATTTTATTTTATCAAAGCTATTCTGGCAGAAGGATTGTCGTTATAATCTTCCATAAATTAATCACAAATGGTATTTTTGCTTTGTTTGAAATTACAAGGGATTATTTCTTTTTCTTTTATTGAAATCGACAGTGTAAACTAGGAAAAAGAATATCAATATCTTACACATCTCTTTCCATTTTTGGTATATCTCATGTCGATTCAAATGACACATTCTTATACATATTTTGGGATTGGATGATTTATGGAAATTGCATGGAATGCGCTCCAAATAAATTAAAACATGGAGATTCACAATCCAAGTCAACTAGGGTAACCAAATTTACAACCCAATTATCGATCTGGAATATCTTTATACTTCATCAACATTCTACAAATAAATGTATGGGATTGATTTCAAATTTTCGGATTAGGTTGTACATACCATTCTTATTTTATTCATATCATAAATTTTTTAATCATTTCTTACCTAGATAGTGATCCCTATCTACTCTATAAAATATAAACTTAGAAACTCATATTACGCTAGTATGCGACATTTAAAATTCAAATTTGCAAAATAATTTCCACATCTCAAAAGAAAATCTTTAAGCATCTTTTCAAAAGAATTTCCAACTTGCAAAACAGTTTGGGGAATCGAATACTTAAAAACATCTAAACACCATATTTTATTTTACTCCATACATATATTCTATTTTTATTAAATATTTGAACAAAACCTTCCAAAAATATTTGGACCCAAATTTTCACAATTTTCAAACATTTACTGCTTTATTCTTTACGTCAAATTCAAAAATTGTTTAGTAAAATAATTTTCCTTCTCAAATACTTTTACCTTAAAGACTTATTTCTTCAAAATGGGGTCTTTAACCCAAAACATTCAAAAACTCAATTATTAAACCAAACTATCAAATTTTCAAAAAGTATTGCTTAATCCCAAAAAGAAGCAAAATAATTTTTCTTTTTTAAAAACTTTCTACATCAAAGATTTATTCCTTTAAAAGTTGGTCTTTTTAATTCAAAACATTCAGAAACATCTTCTATAATCTTTAAACAATGAAAAGTGGAGTAGAAAAAGATAACTCTTATTCCATCATTTTCCTATCTCATTCTCATCACTTCTCTCCTACATTATCTCTAACTAGATTACTAATCTTATTTTATAAGTTTCTAACGCTATTCCTATCCAAACTTTCCAATATTGCCTCTGTTTATATTTCTCCTATTCAATTGGCTTCTACATCATTTTAGTCAAGTTCCATTTCTACTTTGAAAAGAAGAATTTTAAAGAACTTTCAAATTTATAAAATATGAAAAATCAAGTCCAACCAATGTTATATTTTTCATTTATTTCAATAAGAAAAATCCCTTTGTCAAAAATCTTTAGATTGAAAGCTTGTTGACTCAACTAATTTTTAAACCAAGAGTTTCAAAAATGAAAACCCCTTTTTACCTAAAACCTTTTATTTGCAAACTTTTGACTCAATAATTTTTTTAATTATGTATTTCCAGATTTTCTTACTTCTTCAAAACAACAACTATTCAGTAAGTCCTTTGAAAACCCCATTCAAATCATTTTAAGGAAGTTTTCAAAAATCTTTTTATCAAATTCTTCTTTCCCACTTAATCTTTATAAAAATTTGGTTATCTTATCGCGATTATTTATGTACACCTTCTTACTGGAACTTGCTTCTTTCCTATCATCCCTTACTTCCGGATGTTTACAACTACACTTCTTATAATATTTAATTACTATTCAACATGTTAATTCGCTATTTCTATAAATGTCGATTATCCGTAATAAATGTTTATTATTCTAACTGGATAATTTCTAAAGACATTTATTTATTCATTCCAATTTTTCATATTACCTTTCCATGATTACCCTAATAGTCCCTTTAATTAGTCTCTTTATATCTGTATTAAATTCATGTAACTCCCTATTTATCGCACATTTATTATCTTATTAATTTTAGAGTTACAATCTCTTATAAAAACATTCCTTACAATACGACCTCCATCCCATGGGTACCAAGTAGGAGTATAATTTTAGCTTTATTCATCTTTCCTACCCATAGTCGCCTCGTCCATCCTTCCGGAATATGGTCTCGACCACTTCTATAGTCAAAATTTATAGAGTAATTTCAAATTAAGTGTGTGTAGTAGGGTTTTTGAAAAATACTTTCAAAGATAATAAGTATGCCACTCATACGTATACCTATCCCCATTGATTGGGTAAAGCTCTATTACTAACTGTAACAACTTGCCCTGAAACAGGCATAAATTCCGACCCAGAAAAGGCCCACCGAACTTAGCCCCATTTCGAGACTGGTTGTGCAACGCCCCACCTCTATACCCACGCTAGCTAAGAACACTATGGAGTAATGCCGTCAACTAGCGTGGAGAATAAGGCTGTTGAGGAGCGACCATCCGTATGATTGCTTTGTGCGAGTACCGATATGCCAGATAAAAATATAACTTTTCATCTCAAGAGGAAATCCGACATACCGATACAAACTCAAAGCTACTACAGGTGGCTATGTATATATATTTCAGAAACAAATATAGAAATAAACATAACACAAATCAGTCACACACAATTCATATCACCAAGGCGAAAATAGATATGAATATAACACATGAAAGTGTACATCAGAGTAGTGGTCAAACCAGATCCACAATATCAAAAAAAGAATAGATACAAGTGCTAGACAATAGAATATGTATACATCAATGAGTCAATATATCGAATGTATACAACCAAAAAATACAATGCTAAAGTAGTAAGCCAAAAGTCAGATGATAGTCCTAGATAAGAAGCCATGAGGAAGCACCTGTAAAACCTCAGTTTGACCCGAGTATTATTTAAGAAGAAAATAATAAACAGATCAGTCTAGCTATAAATATCAGATAAAGTGGTATAGAATAAGAGATATGACAAAAACGTATGATAACCATAAAGCCATACTGTGATAAGTATCTTATCGAAAATCAATCCAGAGATTAATCAATATCACAAGAATCTTCTCAAAGATTAAAAAGAATGTCATATTCTTTTTTATTTCACCAAGCCACAATAAATGACATACATATCAATGCCAACTGAAAAAGGTGGTGAAACATAAATTCCAGAAATCACAACGAGAAATCCAGAAATCACAAGGGTTAACGACACACAAATTCTTGAAATCATCAACAAGAAATCCAGAAATCAAAAGGGGGAAAGGCCTATCACAAACAACGGTACGAAGACCTATGAGCCGATTGCTCCACGAACGGTCTGAAGACCTATGAGTCGATTGCTCCACGAACGGTCCGAAGACCTCAGAGCCGATTGCACCACGAACGGTCCGAAGACCTATGAGCCGATTGCTCCACGAACGGTCCGAAGACCATGGGTCGCTATCCCGCCAAATTGAACCGAAGTTCCACAGAAACGGGGTTTAGTCTCCCTCGCAGACAAATAGACATCGCACATCGCTAGTCTAAATCACAAAATGATCATCATCGATCAATAAAAAGTGTGAATTACACTAAGCTAGTAAATATATGAGTTTAGGTTCATGTCCCATAACCACTAGCTTAACTTAAATATTTACGAACAAATTGTAGATTGCCACTCGAAAATTGTCACAAGAGTTCATTCGAACAAGTCCAAGAATTAACCGACGAAGTAAACGCAAGTGTTTCATACTACTTGTTTTACTAAGTCGTTTAATTAGATTTCTCATACGAATGAGGTAAAGGTTTGTATATACTAATAGATTGAAAAACGATTTTAGAAGAGAGCTTTATATTTAAAGTAGGGTCGAAATCGTTTTGATGAAAGAGTTTGAGTATTTACTACTAGTATAGAAACCTTTGTATTTAAAAGTGACAAACCATAGAAATGATTGTAGAAACAATCAATCACCAAAAATTCACATACGAAAACGTGAATTAAATCCATAAAAATTGATATCAAATCCGTCAAACGGATATTCCCAAAAATCCAAAGAAAGAAGTCATCAAAGTCGATAATAAGTGATAACAACTATTCGGATCAACAAAAATCGATTAAACAATGGAAATCAAATCAAAACAGCCCAATATAGGAAAAATGAACAGTTCCAGACGTCTGGGGGGTTGATCCAGACGTCTGGCCCTAGGTTCTGGCCCAAAATAGGCAAAACTGCACATTTCAGACGTCTGAAATTCCAACCAGACGTTTGCCAGACGTCTGGTTGGATTCCCAAACGTTTGGATTTTTCCTCTGCCTTGTTGCGTTTTCCAAGGACCAATTCCAGACGTCTGGACTTCCAATCCACACGTCTGGATTTCATTTCAGATGTCTGAAATTAGTTTCAGACGTCTGAAATTGCCTGCTAGGCAAAAAAAACAGCCCAGCTTAAAAAGGGCAAATCCAAACAAAATGCGATCGAATGAGCGATGGATGCTAGGGATTTATGCCAATCGACAACCCAGCCTTATAGACTCTTCGATACACCACCAAAACATGTCAAAACATCCAAGATAGGATTTTTAAAGATTTTAACTTCAAAACACCAAAATTGGAAAATTCACCAAATCAACTCAAATCAAAAGCAAATGAACATGAACAAGTGTTAGGAATTCGTACCTAACAACAATGAAAGTTATAGACGTAGATGTGAGTTAAAGAACTCACCTTTTCACAAAATCAATGAAGAAGAAGCTATAGAGCAATGGCAAGGACAATCACTCTTCAATTCCAACTCAACAAGCTTGAATCTAAGCTTAAAAGAGCAACATTTCCTAAATTAGGTTTAGGGAATTTCTGAAATAGAAAGGAGAATGAGTTGGAGAAGATGAAGAGGATGCTTACCAATAGCTTCTCTTTGAATTTGGAGCTAGAAGAAGGATTAGCAAATGAACTAGGGCTTGGAGTTTTAATTTCCCATTCCACTCTCCATTTCTGATGAAGCTTAAGTGTTAGGAAATGAAAGTGAAGAGGAGAGGGAGTGGAGCTTGAGTTAATGAAACCAGAATTGGGCAAATGGGCTGAACCAAACCCAAAGTCCAAAGTGAAAAAGTACCAAATTCTACTAACTCCAAACATATCGAAGTTTATACTAAAAGTAGCAAACGGCATTTTGAACTCAATGGAAGGGGTCTCGAGTCCTAATTCGACTGTTTGCAAAAAGTAGCTTTTCGGACTAAAATCCGACGAACGATGAAATATTTAAATAAAAAATTTAGATATACAATCGTAAAATATGCGGGTTGTTACAGGTTGTTGGTTGATAAAATTTAAGCATTACATAGTACACAAAGCTATCTATCTACACTTTTAAAATCTCACAACGGAATAGATAATATATAATATCAGAAACAAGTACCTATTTTGTAAAAGAAAACCATTTTAAAAACATAACATGTTATCACCAAATCTCACAACATGTTTACATAAAACTTCCATAGTACAATATTTCAAAATAACATAATTGTTTGAACTGGTTACACTAAAAATATTTAAAAAAACATAAATAGATAGATAACTGCCACAATTCTTCATCTCAACTTTCGCCTTCTAAATCAGCATGGTCTCTTCTAACCTGTGTGTTGTAATGAGGAGGCAGACAGAACACCAAATGTTTGGTGAATGAAAATCTTAGGCTTTACCATAATAGTATTCGGGAAGTATCATTTAAATAAGTAATATGTCTTATGTGTTTAAAACTATATCATACCAAAATCTTCAATTATAAGCTCAAAGGCTTTTCCATCCCAAATCCCAAAACTCTACGCAACTATCACTAACAATGCAAGAGAAAACACCCAAACCATTTAATATCGTTTTATTGGTAATTAGGCAGACTTTAACCATTTACTGCCTATAAAATAGGCAGGTCCCCATCATTTAATACCTAACCATTTCCAGTCCATTTTCAAGTTCTAATGCAACCATCGTGTACGATGCAAGAGGAAGCACCTTAACCACTTAATACCTTTTTAATTGGAATTAAGCAGATTCTGACCATTTAATACCTATTAAATAGGCAGGTCCCCATCATTCAGTAACTAACCCATGGTGGGTCCCTATGTGGTTCTTCCTAACTGACATCGTAAGAAATCCTATCAGGTCACTTAATACTTCTTATATTGGAAAGAGGTGGACCCTACAATAGTCATTTAATACCTCTAAACCTGATACAGACCCCTCTAAAGATTCCTCCTATGGCACCGATAACGTGATTATGACCCACAACCTAAATCATGACGTCTCAGATTAGTGCGCCTATTCGTAGGTATTTGTAGCCAGATTGACTGGGCGGACTTACTCTACAGAATTGGGACTAACCTTGCATCCACCGAGGCTATTTATTATAGGCAATATTTCACATTGGTCCTCAAAGTCACACTACTGAAAGTCAGATTTAACTGGATAGAGTTCTGTGGGCTTTAGGCCGACCTCGCATCTTTATAACTTGGTCATAATTCATATTTATACTAATTATATATACACTATCCCACACAATTAATAATTAAGGCCATATAAGGTAACCCTTTATTACGCATTTGATTATGGATTAAATACCATAATTACCATTAGCAACATTCCCAAGAAATTAATGAAATTTACTACCTTATAATTCTAATCAATAAGTCCAATACGCTATATTCAATACGTTATTAACTTTAATAATCAATATGTTAATATTATACACACACACACATATATATATGCGCGAGGTTCGAATAAAATACTTCTAGCTACACGCAAAGAAAATGCTTATTAAATTAAAATGTCAAACTCATAAAAGTCCCAAACTCCAAACAAAAGAACATCTAATATCCTTAGCCAACAACTTGACTTGTAAACAAGAAGGAATAATACCAAACTTATCTCATATTAATATACTAGACTTAATTCCTCTATTCAAGGAACAAACATTACAATTTAAAACTTTTATATTCTATCCAACTTTTGCAATTACCGCCTTGGAGTGAAAAAGGGATTCATACTTATTTAATTTACGAAAATATACGGTGCAAACTACAAATAATTAAAAATTATACTTTGCACACCATTTCTAACTTTATTTGTTTTTTTAGAACCCTTTAGCACTACAAGAGAAATCAAAAGAGATGAAGTGAAATATATTATAAATTGCTTAAATCTCAACACAGATCTAATTCTACTATATTAATACAAAACAATTGAAATCCCAACAGATTCAAAGATTGACATTTTACTTGGGGAAATTTTGGGGGTTTAGTGTTATGTTTTTGTCTACCAAAATTTTCCAAAGCATATATCAAATTCAAATAAATAATACACAATTACTAAAATGGGAAAAAACTGAAATTTCCACTCACAGAGAATTGTTACTTCCTAAATGGATTTGATTTCGGTACGTCTAATTCCCTTTCAGATCTCCCACTTTTGAAATATACAAAAAAGTGAATTGTATATAGAAATATGATTTAGAATCAGAAACTGGTGATGAATAGAATTAGGAATCAAAAGAAATAAACATCTAAACCTCTTACCTGAAAATCCTAACTGGTTTTAAAATTTAAAGAAGAAGAAAGAATCCGGTAGAGCTTTATTGTCTCACCAAAATTTTATGAAGAAAATTGAGGGGTCTAGGGGTCTATTTATGGAGATGAGAAGGACCCAGAACCATCGGATTTAAATAATAAAATCCAGGACGTTCAGGCCATTCAGAAACTCATGATTTTTCACCTTCACCGGTCGATTGTTGACCTTGAGTGGTCGATCGCTAACGGTCGACCGACCCCCTTTTATGACTGTATGTTTTTCTACGTTATTAATTTTGTTAATTAATATTAATTACTTAGTTAACTTATGTTCATCCAAACATTTTCCCAAGCGTTAATTTTTAGTCAACTTTTAATATTCAAACTTTTAAATTCAAATTCAAATTCAAATTTAAACTTGTTCGAATTAATTTAAATTTAGAAACTTTAAACATCCACATCTTCTCCGTTTGAACTCTGATTTCCAAACCTTATATATGAAAATTAATCAAAAAAATCACCATGGACGCAATGGTGCAACTCCCATGGTAAATTCTGACATTTACAGAATTTTTATTTTTACTCTTATTTTAGTTATTTAATTTCGTATTAAATTTTGCGGGGTGTTACACTTCTCATCTCGATCCACTATCTGAATCAGTCTTCGCACATAGGTCATATTTGGCTCTATGACTCGGTCTTCTACTGCTCTTGGATTAACTACTGGATTGAATCTCTAATGCATTTTTGCAAATGTGATATGTGAAACATATTATAAATCCTTGCAAAAACATTAAGCAGTTCCACCTTATACGCCACCTTCCTAATCCTACCTACTGTCGGAAATGGCTCTACATATCTAGGTGCTAACATCCCAGCCTTCCCAAAATGCATCACACTATTCATTGAAGAAACCTTCATGAACACCTGATCGCCAATTGCGAACTCCACTTCTTTCCTCTTAGTGTCGGCATAACTCTTTTTCCTAGACTGTGTGGCCTTCATTCTAGCTCGAATCAGCTCTACTTTCTCAGCAGCATCGTTAACCACATCTAGTCCTAACACAATATTGTCTCTTGCCTCCAACCAATATGCAAGTGACTTACATGGCCTTCCATACAATGCCTCAAATGGGGCCATCTCAATACTGATCTGGTAGCTATTATTATATGAAAACTCTACCAGATGTAAACAATCCTCCCAAGATCTACCGAAGTCTAAAATGCAAGCCCTCGGCAAGTCTTCCAAGAACTTGTTAACCCTCTCGGTCTGCCCAACTATTTGTAGATGGTATGCAGTGCTCATGTGCAACTCTGTACCCAATACCTTCTACAAGCTGCACTAGAACTCACTGGTGAACAACGAATCTCGGTCACTGACAATGGTGCTAGGCACCCCATGCAATCTCACTACTACCTTCATATATATTTTTGCTAACTTCCGATGTAGTTCTCATGGCCTTCATTGGAATGAAATGGACACACTTAGTCAGTCTATTAGCTATGACATATATGCTTTCATTCTCTGCCCTTGACCTTGGTAGTCCATCTATAAAGTCTATAGATATTGAATCACATTTCCACACTAGAACCTCTAAAGGCTGCAGAAGCCCGCTTGGCTTCTAATGTTCATTTACCTGTTGGCATGTAAGACATCTTCTCACATACTCTCCTACATCTTCCTTCATCCCTTCCCAAAAGAAACTTCTCTTCATGTCTTAATACATCTTAGCACCTTTAGGGTGGATGGTAAACCTCGAACGATGACATTCTTCCAATACTTCCTTCCATGGTCCTTTTAAACTCGGGACATACAACATATCATTCTTCTGTAGTCTGCCTTTTTATTAACATTGAACCCCTTTAGCTCTACTGTCTCGATTCCCGAGTCCTTGTACCGTATTATTTCAGCGCAAAACATGCCTCCTTATATAGTTTAGCAAATTTTCCTATCAGCGCAAGCTTGATTTCTAAGCATGATAGCATCCCGGATGCACTGCTCAACCCCGCGCATAAACGAAAATGCACACACGCAGACAACGTTTCCAAGACGGTCCATTCTTCTATCATAGCCAAAATACTACTATGTTGTTTCCGACTTAAGGCATCTGCTACTTTATTGTCCTTTCCTAGGGTATACTCTATCCCAAAATCATAAGATGCTAGAAACTCTAATGATACATGTTTTCTTATGTTCAGCTCCTTCTGAGAGAACAAATATCCCAAGAACTTGTAGTAAGTAAAAAATTCAAATCTCTTCCCTAAAAGATAATGTCTCCAAATCTTTAATACGAAGACAACCACTGCTAACTCCAAATCATGAGTTGAATATCGAACTTCATGGAGTCGTAATTGTCTAGATGCATGTGCAATTACCCTACCCTTCTGCACCAGTACTAATCCTAACCATGAACGTGATGCATCGGTATATACGGTCATACCATCATTGCCTTAAAATTTTTATTGGAATGATACATCAGTATATACGGTCATACCGTATTTTGAAGGAACTGGGCCAGCCCACAGTGGAAGAAATGTGTGAGTTCCAAATTTTTTACCATTTTGGATTTTTAATGGGCATACAAAGTATAAATATGTGCTTGTATAATATGTCAAAACAAAATACTAATATGTGTGTGTGTATAATTTATTGAATAAAATAGTTTCTGCCATAACAAATTAATATAAGGGGTATTTCACTAGAAGGACAAACTTTGCAGTCCAATTAGTTTCTAGGACACACATCCACAAAAAATTAATTTCAAGGCCAAAGTCAGAAGAATAATTACTTTTAAGGACAAAGTCAGCAGTCCAATTACTTTCAAGGACATAATTTCAAAGGTTTTTAGACCTTAGAAACTAATTATTTTGCATTTTGTCCTTAAAATTAATTATTTCAGTTGTGTGTCCTAGAAACTAATTGCACTTGCTAAAGAGGCCCTTGTGGCTAATTTCCACTTAATATAAAATAATTATACAATAATAATATAAGTTTTTAATATTTTAGAAAATTTGGAAACACATTTTAGGCTTAATATTAATTTATGAAATTTTTACAATAAAAATAATATTTATTATTAAATAATTGATAATAGCCTGTAATCAAATTAATTCTCAAAAATAGCAAATCAAGTTGAAAATTCTAAAAAAAATTATGAAGGTATCTAAGACATATTTTAGGCTTAGGAAAAATTTCTAAAATTTTCTCAACTGAAATTGTATTTTTAATTAAATAATTAATTGCCTTTCGAAAATAAGTTAATTCAAAAATTAATAAATTTAGTTATAAAAATCTAAAATTTTTTCTAAAGGTTTCAGGTACATATATAAGCCTTAAAATTTTTTTTAGAAATTTACCAACTGAAATTATATTTTTAACTAAATAATTGATTGCAGGCCGAAAGTAAATTAATTTTTAAAAATAATAAATTAAGTTCAAAAAATCTGAAAATTTTACTGTAATCTTATTACATGGTGTAGAAAATATAAAATTTAAATTTTAGACCATTAATTATTTTATTCATAATATACAATTCACAAAATCATTAAATAATGATAAAATATGTATATACTTATTTAATAAAATATTTTTTATATTTTATGATACATAATAGGTACAAATCATCATAACAAAATTTTAAGATTAAATATATACGACATCTAAACATATATATAATTATATATATTCATAATTTGCAGATCTGTACACATTTAATATTATATATATATAGAAATCAAAGTTAAAACCTTTTTTTTACAGAAAATTAACTTAACAATAAATAAATAAACAAATATTATAACAGGTACATAACCAATTTAATTATAACAGACACATGTACCATAAAAATCTCACCTAATCTAAACAATAAACAGATCTGAATACAAATAGAGGATTTGGATGTAAACCAACTTTTACATGATAAATTTAAAATCAAAACAATGGTAATAAATAAAAGTGCACCTCCTATGAAGTCTTTGAGTCCATGTTGAACAATGATTTCTCTTCTAAGAACAATTCACAATTCGTCAGGTTGCTAATTCAGGATTGGAGACCTTCTACTACAAATTAGTATTTTTAATTTTGAATTGGATTTGAGAATTTTAGGGATGATTTTAGAGGAAAGTTGCTGCCATTAAAATGAGGAAGAGGAAGAGAAAGAAGAAAGTGGCGGCTCAAAAAATGAATTAGTTTGTAATTAGGGTTTTGAGATGGCTTTTATATGGATAGGACAAGAGAGCAAACAATGATCTCAACCACACATCTTAAAACCTAATCACATGTTGTAGCCACCTCCTATCTTCTCCAAACCAACTCCTATCCTCTCCAAATCTCATGGGTTGTGAGCACATTTAACCCAAATTAAATATGTACAATTATATTTAACATATTTTGTTATCGATATCTCATATCGATCAATATATTCGTAACTTTTATAAATATATGCAATAATTTTATTTCTCAAATCACGTTCAAAATTCATAATTATCATTTCATAAATATTAATTTATTTAATTAATTTATAATAATTAGAAACTAATTAAATTGTTGGTCTAAAGAGAATTCATCGCTTCGATTGTGTGACTCTTAGGTGTAAATTCGACCAGCGATTAACGTCGAACTATTCGAACGTTAACGTTCACACTTCACTTAGTAGGTGGTGTGATATTATGGCCAAATTTATCTCTTACCCATTTTTGGAAAAAACTTATTTTAATTTAATAAGTGCTACCCAGTTGTGGCAATTATTTACACCAATTCTCTTTGTCAAAACTATATCAGTTTGAACTTGCTAAATTTGGTAACGGTCAAAATTCAAACATCATCCAAATTCAACTCTATAATCCAAACACAAAGTCCTTGGTTCAATAATAATAATTATTATCAACCAAACTACTTTGGCCAGAGATTTTGACTTTGGATTGACTTGAGTTGACCGTGATACTAACCACATATAACTGAGAAGACGAATCCTCTCTTGAATAGTGCTTCACTTCCAATACTTCCACTCGACCCAACTATAGTCACTCAATGGACGCTATGCCATGATTTGACTATAATCAAAGCAGAGCTTTCATGTAACAACCCTGGTTTTGGTGATTACCTGTAATATTAAACTATAATGGTGGTTACAACTTAATATTGGAAAATAAAATTAAATGGAGATTTTAAATTATTTATTTTGAATAAACAATAAATTTGGAAATAATAAAATGGAGTTAAGATGACAATGTTGGTTATAAATGGTGAATATGGGAAATATTTTGATTTGGGTATTAATTGAATTAATTAAGTGGGATAAAAGAATTAATTCAATGATAATTTGTTGAAATAAATAAATAATGTTGGAATTAAATGAAAAATAAAGTTTTAAAAGCTTTATTATGTTAGTGGGAGAAAATGAATACTTTATGGTTTTAAATTTGTGAAAATGCAATAATTTTGCAAATTAGTGTATTTTAAATGAAGTGTTTGAATTTATTATAATGTACTTTTTAAATATAAAGATGGAATTTTGGTTAAAAATAATATTTTGATGTAAAAATGAAGTCTACATGGCTTGTTGTATTTGTTTTGACAAAAAAATAATTTTTGTATAAATTTTATGTTAAAAATGGTGTTTTATGTAATAAAGGATGTAAATTGGTGTATTTATGTAAAAATAAGGTATTAATAATAGAAATTAATTTTTTATAGCTAAAATAATTTTTATTATGTTGTTAAAACATTTTAGTTTACATAAACATTTGTTGTAGAAATTTATTTGGTTTTATTATATGAAAATATGTGTTAATATTGAAAATAAAGATGAAATATGTATATACTTAGTAGAATTTAACTAAGTATTGTTAATGTTAATGGGTAAATAGACTTTGGGTTTAAACCCAAATTCCAAATTCTAGAATATTCAGAAAAGATAACATGTACGTAGTTCTTCTTCTCATCTTACTTTATATCTTTCTGAAAGCAAAATAGAAAAAAAGTAAACCCATGGCTTCCAACATAATTCTCCAATTCTAGCTTCATAAATTTAGAGAAATTAAAAAGATAAAGCTTGCAATTTAGAGATTATAAATGGTAATCAAATCCAGAACCTTAAATTGTTTCTTTAAATTCTCTGTTTGAGAAATTAGAATCTATAACACTTTCTTCTCTGTCTACATGTTATTTTCCAAGCTTCCACAGGTTATTGAAGGCTCATTTGCACTTGAAAGCTTGCTTCTTACTTCATAAATCACTTAAAATCCTTGCTAAGGTGAGTACAACTCACAACTTCTAACTTCAACGAGCTGCAGGATGCTATTCAGATTGATTTTTCTTTACTATAACCAATATTTCTTGTTTAAATGTTTAGCCAAATTCATCTCGTAGTTGCCTGAAACTAATGCTCGAAATCAAGATGATCAAGGTAGAAAACTGCCTATAGAGTTTGCGTGACCCAGGTCGATCCAACATCCATATAGGTTGACCCTAAGGTCGAACTATGCTATCCCAAGGTCGATTTATAGGTCGACCTGAGGGTCGACCTGTGCCCTGTTGTTTTGCGTGCTTTGTTCTCTTGTTTTGCAATGTTTTGTTTCTTGTTCCAGCGATTTTTCCCACTTGTTCTCGTGATGTTTTATATGTTTTTGAAGGGCTCTAACCTATCAATAGGTAAGCCAATAATTCTAGTTGAACCGAACTCCGGATTGATGAGTTTTCGAGATGTTTTCATATGCTGAATTCTCAGTGTTTTCGATGATTTCCGTTGTTTTCGAGCACGGATTTTCTAAACGGATTTTTGAAATGATTTTTAAATTAAAATAGCTTTTGAAATAAATATTTTATAATATTTAAAAACATTTTAAAAGCTATTAAAAATATATTTATCCTCTATAATAAAAGGGATTTTCAAAGAAATGTTTTCCAAACAATTTCAAAAATTGTTTTAAAACTAGTTTTCCAAAATAAGATTATTTTCTATATAAAATACACGTTTTTGCACTCTTCGAGCATATGAGAAAGAGAATTAAACGATTTAGTAAAATATGTGGTATGAGACACATACGTTTACTTTTTTGGTTAATTTCGGACTCGTCTGTTTGAAGTTATAGACCTTTGGGTTGATATTTGTGATTGCCATTCCATGGCGTGTTTTGAGATTTGTGAATTCCTATTTTAGGAATTATTTGAGATTGACATTCTTTGGCAAGTTTTGAGGTTTGAGATCTCTTATTTTAGGAGTTATGGTCTATGAAAACCATCACGATGTCTTTTGTACTTGCCGATGATACGAGGCAAGTTATGAGTTTGAGATCTCCTATTTTAGGAGTTATGGTTTGTGAAAACCATCACGATGTCTTTTGTACTTGCCGATGATATGAGGCAAGTTATGAGCTTTCTGAGATTTATGATTTTGATGATGTTTTTTTCTAATGTGGCATTGACTAGCATTTAGTAAACCGTTAAGTGAGAATGTGTGGTATGAGATGCACTGTTAACACTTTTTGTATTCCTATCCGAGATTTTGTGACACATTCACGAGTTATGCTAGTACTATAGACCTTCGGGTCATCACGAGGATTATGACTTCGGTCATCACGATGTATAGGTGACTTCGGTCACCATGAGATGGGTACCTATATATATATATATATTAGTACTAGACACGAGGTTGGCACGTGCATCATTGCTTCGGCATGCAATCGGGGATTTGGATCCAATCCGGGATTTTTCTGAGTTTCGATGTTTTATGATTTCACCATTTCACGATGATTGTTATATATTTTATAGCCTAGAGCTATATGAGATTTTATTTATATATGGTGATTTCATTTATGAGGTTTTGAACTCTTAATTGAGTTCCATAGTTACGAGATCTTCTGAGTTTTGAACTCTTAATTGAGTTCCTCGAGTTAGAGATTTTTGATGATTTCTATGGTTTCCTTCTGAGATTTTATATGATTTTGTTGGAATTTATATTTCAAGTAGCTTTTAAGAAGGAAGCATTCATATTGAATTGATGTTATTCATAAGTTAACCCTTGAGATATTTCTTTATTTCCATCACTTTGAATTTGAGTTAAATCCGAGTTTATATCATTCCTTTTTTTATTAAAGGAGTGTTTCCCTTATGAGACTTATATCATATTTATCCTTACTAATCATCTTGTTCAAGTTAGACTGACCCATGTATTCATTAATCGGGTCATACCGAGTTGCAGGTTAGATTATTCGGCTTTTGCTTAGCTATTCTCTGTGCATCCATCTATCGACCTTTTAGATATATGCATAGTTTTAAGTAGTTATCTTGTAGTAGTTTGACTTGATTATGTATACTCTTTTGTGGGGGACTTGATGTATATTTATATAGTGGTGTTTCGCCACTCGTGTATGACACTATGTATTGTACTTGATGTATGTGTGTGTGTCTATATATATATATATATGACAATGTTTGTTGTTCTGTGATCTGTGTTCATTATTTATATTGTGTTTTGTTCTGAATCGATCCTGTAGCCACCATAGTATTGTATTAGATAAGAATTAAGTATGCCAAACCACTTAAGATGAAAATGTAAAATGGAGAAAAAAATGAGCACATTATCGACATATTTAATACTTATTTAATACAAGACTATGATGGTCGCTCCTAAACAGTCCTATTCTCCGCATTAGCAGACAGTATTACCTAGTAATACTCTTTGTTAATGTGGGTCTCGGGGGTGGGGAGTCACAACTTGGTTTCAGAGCTGAATTCAGAACAAAATGTACTAAACATAGAATAGTATACATACTATTATACATCAAGTATGATATGAGTAAAAACATCGTCACTAATCGAAGTAGTTTCTAATCTTACCCTTAACCTTTTCGAGTCCTTAGGGGTAGATATAAGTAGGAATACGTCTAGGAATGTATTTATATTCCATAGTATTCCATAAGAGAATTAATAACATTTTACCCTATGAGTAATCTTTATCGTGATTGTTCTATTCGAGTTCTTTTCGGTACGGGTGCTTGACACTCACCCGTATCGAAGAAATTTATTGATGCCGTTGGATGTTCTTGTCTTATTACTTCTTAGAGGATTGCGAATCCTATTGAGGGGATCCATAATATTTGGTTTGTTGAGTGAGAATATCGAGATTGTTCTTTGTAGTTTTTATTTTCGTGCGAAATTGCACGCTATTTACTATCTTGGGTTTGATGTGAATCTGGGATGGATTGGCTTGTGTATTATCAAGTCCAAATCCTATATTTGTAAAGGATCATGTATTTTAAGTATCCCGATTCGGCTGATTAGATGTCTTTTGCTCTTCAGAATGTTGATGGAGATTCCAAAGTATTTTTATTTACTCTTGAGTCTCAAGATAATGATGATGTATCTCGAATTCCAGTTGTTCGGGATTCTATTGATGTATGTGAGTCCATTTCGGGTTTGTCACCCAATCAGGCAATTGAATTTCGTATTGACCTCATTCCTGATTCTTAGCGTGTTAATCATCCTTCCATGAGGATGTCCACCAAGGAAATGAGGAATTATAAAAGAAATTGCTGAAGCTTAAAGCCAAGCAATTCATTCAGTCTAGTCTTTACCGTGGGATGTCATGGTCATCTTTGTTATGAAATCTGAGAGTATTCTTAGGCGTTGCATCCATTTTCGCAAAGCATAATGAGTTATCCATTAGAACGAGTATCCATTGCCTAAGATTGATGTCTTGATCAATCAATTGAGGGGTGCTAAGGTCTTCCCTCAGCTTGACCTTGCACCGATTTTCATCAGTTACGAGTTGCGGAGGATAGCGTTCCTCCTACCGCATTCTGCACTCGTTATGAGTCTTATGAGTGGTTCGTTATACCATTCGGTTTAATGAACATTCCAGCTTAATTCGTCAATCTTATGAATCAAGTATTCTGGGAACATCTCAATGAGTTGTCCTTGTATTTATTGATGATGAGTAAAAGCAATAAATTTAAATTGCAAATCTTTCTAATAGAAGAAATACTGATGAGTATAATTGGATTATTTTATTGAGACAAGTAAAGAATGTTTTGTAAAATTATATAAGAGGTATATTTATCATATAGAAAATGATTTTTGTGTTGGATTGTCCATCGAGTGCTTTAAGAATTCTGATCGATACGCTTAATCAACGTTATCGATAGGAATTTCCTAAACGCTATGATGAGACAGTCAGACACGATAAAAATTGAGTTGAAATAAATTAAGGTTTGAAAATAAATTAAAACGGGGTTGACTATTAATTTAAGATGTCCAGTGCAGCCATTAAACCATAGAGATTGTCGGATGAGTGGTGAGGCAATTTTGATCGTCTGGTCAACTCTGCAGCCAATTAATAAGGTTATTCACTATAAATTAATGGTGAGGCAATGCCATTAAATTATTTTAAACTTGTGAAATTGAATTTGATTAAGCTTGTAATTGGTTATGTAAGTATAACCTATAAGAATCCAAATAATGATATCACATGATAATTTGAGTAAGTAAGATAAATAATTCTAATCAAAGAGATATCTTTATTAGAAGAAAATATTATGTGATGGTTTGATTAACAAAATGATGTATTCAAGATAAGAAAATGTATTGAGTAGAAAAATTAAAATATCAATTGAATGTTTAAGTTCAAGGTTATGAAGATGATTGTAAAAAAAATTGTTTTGACAATTGGATGTTGAATAATAATAATTGATAGTAAGAGTTTAAACTCTATCTTAAAAGAAATAATGAAATGCTAATTTTAGATTTGTAGCATGAATTCATGAACAAGTTTTTGTTTTAAACTTTAATGGTATTAAAATTGGTTGGTATGAATTTGTAAAATTCTTTTGGAAACATGATTGAGTTAATTATCAACCTTAGTTAATTTCATGTTGCTAATAAGATGGAATTTAATTTTGTGACAAGAAAGAATAAAAATTTAAAGGGTTCATTTATTATAAAATTCTTTCTTATGAAGTGTAAGATATAATAATTAGATAAGTCATGGGATTCAATCATTATAAATTGTGACAGCAATTTTTAAAATTTAATATGTAAATCCAAATTTTATTTTGGATGAATAATTGTCTCCTAATAATAGAAGAAATTAACTATCTTATTCAAATTGAGTCTCAAAGATTAATTGTTGATGAACTTGTTTGCGTAAAATGATGGAAGTATTTCCAATTTGTGAATTGTTTCTTTTAAAAGATAATTACATAAAGTAAATCATAATTTTGGAATGTCCTAGCTTTCCGGAAAAGAGGATATTGGAATAAATGATTTAGTATAAAAAGCTTATTTTGAAAATAAAGTTTGAAATTAGAATGGTTTGGGGAATTTCCAATTTGCTTTTTACATAGTCTAAAATGGGTTTGAAAGTGGATGAGAATCCCTATCCAATAATAAAATTTCAAGATTTAAGCTGAAAGTAGATTTAGCATAACTTTCAAACCTTAGATCCGATTTTGATGATCTTTATATTGCTGGAAAGCGTATACTTAGTAGAACAACTTTCATTTTATAAGAGTTCTCAAATTTTGATGTTTGCTAGGTTAAAACTTGAATCCTTTACAATAGGTCTAAATTGAAAGCGATTGGTTTCCTTTAATAGTAAAAATGTAATACTTTCTATTTAATAAGTGTAACCTAATGGGTTATTGGAGTGAAAAATATGTTACAAGCTATAACATATTTGTGGGAGAATTAAAGGGTTAAACAACCCAAAATTTTATTCACTTTGAATGAAGAGTAATGAGTTTAAATTAAAAATCTAAATAAGAAGTTGCGAAAATTTTCAAGTGTTGAAAATTAAGAGTTTAATTATGAAGATAATGGATTTGAAAACTCTAAGAGCTTTAGATTAGTAAAAGAAGTATAAAGATCCATTCCTTGTGTTTGACTTGCCTTTGTGCAAATATTTTCCGACTTGCATTTAGGCAGTCGTATGAGTTTGGTGGTATTTAGAGGAACCACCTACCTCTTGTTGAGATTTCTCTCTATAGTGATTGTCAATCTTATATCGGTATGACTCCTTTCGTGGCGTTATACGGAAGTTCATGGCGAAGATTATCTAGTTGATTGGAGTCCGGGATAAAGTTGTGCTAAGTCTCGATTCTATTCATGAAGCTTTTGAGGAATCGATCTCACCCGATTAATCTTTTGTGTGGCATCCTGTCTGTGTCCTTGTTTCGAAGGTGAGGCACCTTCGAAATCATAATATTCTGCTCATAAAAATTCAATGGTCCGATAATCCCAATGTCTACACTTGGGAAACCATTGAATTTCTCGAGCAATCTTATCTTGGTTTTCTATCTTCTTGAGTTAAGGGTGAGAAAATTTAAACTCGAGCTATCTATTTCTCTTTGCTTGATAAATTAAATCCTATTGAATATAGCTCTTATCTAGAAATTGCGAGGATGCAATTTTTATAAGGGGGGAGTCTGTAACAACCCTGGTTTTGGTGATTATCTGTAATATTAAATTATAACGGTGGTTACAATTTAATATTGGAAAATAAAAATAAATTGGAGATTTTAAATTGTTTATGTTAAATAAACAATAAATTTGGAAAGAATAAAATGGAGTTAAGATGATAATGTTGGTTATAAATGGTGAATATGGGAAATATTTTGATTTGGGTATTAATTGAATTAATTAAGCGGGATAAAAGAATTAATTCAATAATAATTTGTTGAAATAAATAAATAATGTTGGAATTAAATGCAAAATAAATTTTTAAAAGCTTTATTACGTTAGTTGGAGAAAATGAGTACTTTATGGTTTTAAATTTGTGAAAATGCAATGATTTTGCAAATTATTGCCAAAATTGATTTTTAATTATTTTAAATGAAGTGTTTGAATTTATTATGATGTACCTTTTAAATATAAAGATGGAATTTTGGTTAAAAATAATATTTTGATGTAAAAATGAAGTATACATGGTTTGTTGTATTTGTTTTGACAAGAAATAATTTTTGTATAAATTTTATGTTAAAAATGGTGTTTTATGTAATAAAGGATGTAAATTGGTGTATTTATGTAAAAATAAGGTTTTAATGATAGAAATTAATTTTTTATAGATAAAATAATTTTTATTATGTTGTCAAAACATTTTGGTTTACATAAAAATTTGTTGTAGAAATTTATTTGGTTTTATTATATGAAAATATGTGTTAATATTGAAAATAAAGATGAAATATGTATATACTTAGTAGAATTTAACTAAGTATTGTTAATGGGTAAATAGATATTGGGTTTAAACCCAAATTCCAAATTCTAGAATATTCAGAAAAGATAACCTGTACGTAGTTCTTCTTCCCATCTTACTTCATATCTTTCTGAAAGCAAAACATAAAAAAAACCAATGGCTTCCAACTTAATTCTCCAATTCTAGCTTCATAAATTTAGTGAAATTAAAAAAAGAAAGCTTGTAATTTAGAGATTATAAATAGGTAATCAAATCCAGAACCTTAAATTGTTTCTTTAAATTCTCTGTTTGAGAAATTAGAATCTGTAACACTTTCTTCTCTGTATGCATGTTATTTTCCAAGCTTCTATAGGTTGTTGAAGGCTCATTTGCACTTGAAAGCTTGCTTCTTGCTTCATAAATCACTTAAAATCCTTGCTAAGGTGAGTACAACTCACAACTTCTAACTTCAACGAGCTGTAGGATGCTATTCAGATCGATTTTGCTTTACTGTAACCAATATTTGTTGTTTAAATGTTCGTTATCAAAATCTGTTCCATAGTGCTCCTTTGTGTGATTATAACTCTTTGATTTTGCCACGAATGCATGTCAGATTTTCTTCGAATTGTAGATTGTATGTTGTAGTTGGTGCATGCAAAAATTCATAGCCAAATTCATCTCGTAGTTGCTTGAAACTGATGCTCGAAATCAAGACGATCAAGGCAGAAAACTACCTGTAGAGTTTGCGTGACCCAGGTCGACCCAACATCTACATAGGTCAACCCTAAGGTCGACCTATAGGTCGACCTGTGCCCTGTTGTTTTGCCTGCTTTGTTCTCTTGTTTTGCAATGTTTTGTTTCTTGTTCCAGTGATTTTTCCCACTTGTTCTCGTGATGTTTTCGAAGGGCTCTAACCTGTCAATAGGTAAGCCAATAATGCTAGTTGATCCAAACTCCAGATTAACGAGTTTACGAGATGTTTTCATATGCTGAATTTTCAGTGTTTTCGATGATTTCCGTTGTTTTCGAGCACGGATTTTCTAAACGATATTTTGAAATGATTTTTAAACTAAAATAGCTTTTGAAATAAATATTTTATAATATTTAAAATTATTTTAAAAGCTATTAAAAATATATTTATCCTCTATAATAAAGGGGATTTTCAAAGAAATGTTTTCCAAACAATTTCAAAAATTGTTTTAAAACTAGTTTTCCCAAATAAGATTATTTTCTATATAAAACACACGTTTTTGCACTCTTCGAGTGTATGAGAAAGGGATAAAACGATTTAGTAAAATATGTGGTATGTGACATATACGTTTACTTTTTTGGTTAATTCTGAACTTGTCCTTTTAAAGTTATAGACCTTTGGGTTGATATTTGTGATTGTCATTGCATGGCGTGTTATGAGATTTGTGAATTCCTATTTTTAGGAATTATTTGAGATTTCCATTCTTTGCCAAGTTTTGAGGTTTGAGATCTCCTATTTTAGGAGTTATGGTCTATGAAAACCATCACGATGTCTTTTGTACTTGCCGATGATATGAGGCAAGTTATGAGTTCGAGATCTCCTATTTTAGGAGTTATGGTTTATGAAAACCATCACGATGTCTTTTGTACTTGCCGATGATATGAGGCAAGTTATGAGCTTTCTGAGATTTATGATTTTGATGATGTTATTTTCTAATGTGGCATTGACTAGCAGTTAGTAAACCGTTAAGTGAGAACGTGTGGTATGGGACGCACTGTTAATACTTTTTGGATTCCTATCCAAGAGTTTGTGACACATTCACGAGTTATGCCAGTACTATAGACCTTCGGGTCATCACGAGGATTATGACTTCGCTCATCACGATGTATTATGACTTCGGTCATCACGATGTATATGTGACTTAGGACAGCAGAGATGGGTACATATATATATATATATATATATATATATATATATTAGTACTGGACACGAGGTTGGCACGTGCAGCATTGCTTCGGCATGCAATCGGGGATTTGGATCCAATCTAGGATTTTTCTATGTTTTGATGTTTTATGATTTCACCATTTCAAGATGACTGTTTTATATATTTTATAGCCTAGAGCTATATGAGATTTTTTTTATATATGGTGATTTCATTTATGAGGTTTTGAACTCTTAATTGAGTTCCACGAGTTATGAGATCTTCTGAGTTTTGAACTCTTAATTGAGTTCCTCGAGTTATGAGATTTTTGATGATTTCTATAGTTTCCTTCTAAGATTTTATATGATTTTGTTGGAATTTATATTTCGAGTAGCTTTTCAAGAAGGAAGCATTCATATTGAATTGATGTTATTCATAAGTTAACCCTTGAGATATTTATTTGTTTCCATCACTTTGAATTTGAGTTAAATCTGAGTTTATATCATTCCTTTTTTATTAAAGGAGTGTTTCCCTTATGAGAATTATATCCTATTTATCATTCCTAATCATCTTGTTTAAGTTAGACTGACCTGTGTATTCATTACTCAGGTCAAACCGAGTTGCAGGTTAGACTATTCGGCTTTTGCTTAGCTATTCTCCGTGGATCCATCTATCGACCTTTTGGATATATGCATAGTTTTAAGTAGTTATCTTATAGTAGTTTGACTTGATTATGTATACTCTTTTGTGGGGGACTTGATGTATATTTATATACTGGTGTTTCACCACTCGTGTATGACACTATGTATTGTACTTGATGTATGTATGTATGTATGTATGTATAATAGTGTTTGATGTTCTGTGATCTGTGTTCATTATTTATATTGTGTTTTGTTCTCAATCGATCCTGTAGCCAGCATAGTATTATATTAGATAAGAATTAAGTATGTCAAACCACTTAAGATGAAAATGTAAAATGGAGAGAGAAAAATGAGCACATTATCGACATATTTAATACTTATTTAATACAAGACCATGATGGCCACTCCTAAACAACCTTATTCTCTGCATTAGCAAACAGTATCACCTAGTAATATTCTTTGTTAATATGGGTCTCGGGGTGGGGCGTCACATTTTATATTGAAGATTCACAGTATTCTCAAGTCGAAAGAACCGTATAAATTAGTCACATCAATATTTTCTGTTTGACCTTAGATATATTAACCAACAGAAAACTACCGAGTGAATCGTTCCATAGTTATCCAATAACTATTAGTACATAACCCCTAGGTGCCCCCAGTATTCATGAGTAATACACTGTCGAACATTTGGAGAGCATTACGTACTTTAGTCTCAATGGATACATCGATATCCAGTCTTGATGCATCTTGACTAGGAACATTTAAAATGATATATTTGTTTCATTGTGATAAATTACTCACGGTTACAACACTTTGTAACTACCATCACAAAACATACCATTTATGTATTTTCTATTAAATATACTTTTAATTTAATTAATTAATTAATTAATATAACCACATTATATCAAGTGTATAATAGAAAGAAAGCAAATTTATTTCAAACAAGATTGGTCAACGAGTTAGATATATGTAACAAGTTATATAATTTCCCCCTAGAGCATACCCATAACTCTATCATATTTTATGTATCAAAGGATCGTAAAATGTTGTTTTTAAATTCATATTGGATCGTATGATACTATAATTTTAGGTAATATTAAGTAGTGATATTTTTATCCTTAGAAATTTTATTGGATGATTTTGCCCTTGAAAACTTATAACGGCTATAAATTTTGATAGGAGCAGAATTGAAGTCTAAGATCCCTTACATTGGAAAGTTATGATGGTTTCCCTTTTCTTATAGAGTCATAATATTAATTTGGACTTACCATTTGAGAGATATACATGTTTGAAGTTAGACAACTTTTGAGATAGCTTAATGGGTAATTAGAGAGGTTTAGGGCGAGCCTAATAGCCCATTTCAGGTTTCAAGCTTATAGTGGCTGACATGGTCATTCCCAAATAATTTTCTCACCTTTCCAAATAGATCTAAACCTCTTTAACTTTCTCTTAACCAAAATATTCTCTAGTCTCTTCCAAATCAAGCCAAATCCAAAGAACTAGGGTAGATAAGCAAGTATATTGGGTAGAACTTTGAAATCTACATTTTTGAAGAGGAAAACTTAGGGTTATGCTTTCTATTCTTGGATTTACCTCGTTTTGCATGCAAATCTTTCAATTTTGGATGTTTGGTGAGTGATTTATCATCTCACATCATATTATATATGTATCTATAGTTTTTGGCATGTTTTAAATCCATTTTTAAAGTCAAAATTATGTTTTTATGTTTTTTAAAACCCAACCTGAAGTGAAATGAGATTAAATGATTTGAAGTGTTTTAATTATGTTATAGGTGTTAGGCTATGTTATAAATACATTATAATATGATTAGTCATGATTTGATGTATGTTTGAATGTTGTTGGTGCTTGTTTGGATGTTGTTTGTATGCTTGAATGGTTGTAAACACTCATCGGAGTGAAATAGTGGTAATGGACGACTCTATGGTCGATGTTCTCCATGCTAGGGGAGTAGCGATGTAATCTCTGATTCGTTGCACAAACGATGGTAGATTCGTAAATGTAGAATCAGACTTTGATGGATTGACTCTAGGGGGTTTGGGGTTGTATTGTTGCATAGGCGATGCACGCGGGTTGAAGTGTTGAGTGTAGCGATGGCGTCGGTGCGAGATGGAAGTGTTGGAAGTGCTACATGTTGTTGGCTCGCTGGTCCTTTGGTCCGGCCTAACATGTTTGGGGGTTGGCTTCAGGCTGGGGATGGCACAACACATGATTGGCTTCAGGATAGATGGGTTCGGTAGTGGAGGACCAAACTTGGAATCATGTCTAGTGATTGCTTCGGTCCAGAGGTGGTGAGGTACTGGGCAGAACTTCTGGTTTAGGGGTTTGGCGCTACGGTCCGGCTATGGACTAAAACCGGACAAGGAGGGAGAAGATGAGGGAGTTGGCTGCTACTTTGGGCTTTCTTCTAGGAAACTTCGGGTTTCTCCTAGGGTTACTTTGGGGTTTTGGTGGCTTGCTACGAAGGTTGTATGGGTCAGCATGGAGTGATGATGGACGACTCTAGAACGACTCAGGTGACTTTGGAGTTTGTATGGACACCAATGAAGCGATGATGTGATGCCTCGACGTGGCAATTTCGAAACTTTAGTATGATGACCCAACGACTTACGAAGGGTGTCTAGAGGTGCCCCAATGACGACGTCTCAACAATGGGAATTCAACGATGGTAACTTATAAGTAGAATGATGACTGTTCTCTATATGGAGATAAACGATATGGAATAACGATTGGGTTCCATTAGAAATGCGTGCGAAGGAATCATTGATAACTTGGAGGTTTCTAAAGTGCTCGTACAAAGGAGGTACGTGGAGATGCCTACCTGGATTATGATTGTGTCCAGATCTTACAACTGTGGATTATCATGGACTTTACGATTATGAGTTTAGTTCCTAGTCTTATAAAGTGGAATGGGTTCGAGCACCAAGAAAACGATATTTGGTTGGGTCTCTAACTAATGATTGGAATCATATGAGTTATCATATATCCAATGCATATAAATGATGTGAGGATTGTATGATGGATGTCCTATTTTGCTATGTTTATTTATTGTTTTAGGGTGTCACATGACATAGGTATTATCGATTTGCATACCTAGACACCAGATATTGTACATTGATTGTAGTACACCCATATAATAATAATGATGCTGACAGTAGATTAGCATATATCGATTGTTATGTGCTAACTTTTTGGATGTAGGGACAAATCAGGTATGATTGTACATATCTTATGCCTTTATTACTATAGATGATGATTTTTATAGTATTTTGAAATGATGTGTCACTCACACCAGACTGTTGTCTGACCCATGGCTTTATGTTTTGCTTCTCATTATCTTGGGTTCTCTTAAATGAGTAAATTAGGGATAATAGATCTTGATAGCGCATGGAGCTGTACGAAGTGCGAGCAGGAGACTCCGCTTTTATTTTTCTCCTCTTGCATATTCTACAAAATAAATTGGTTTGCTCTTTACCATCATAGTTCTCCCTTGAAAATTGTATGTGGAGATAGAGGTATGCTCTTTACTTCCCTTTCCTTTTTACATCATGTTTTGCTATGATTTCTTCTCTTGTTCATCTTTTCTATGTGCTTCTTTTAACCAGAAATGAGTTTAAATCAATTTTGTTCTGCATGATCTGGTTGTCCATCAAAAATATGATCTAATTTAGCTATTAGTCTTTGATTCAATGTACAAGTAAATTGGGCATCAATATTCGACAAGTTTGAAATACTCAAAAAATATTAATTTTTTAAAACTTACTATCATGGATAATATTACCATTAGAAGCCTTAAAAAAACAATATATTTTGGAATATTTCAGTTTTATACGAGTGTTTTATATCATGGTACTCATTGTCTGGATAATCCTAACATGTTATTAATTTCGAAATGATCTCAAAGTTCCTACTGTTTTGCTTCATTCCGAATTGTATAAATTGATGAAATAGTTAGGTGTAACTTAGGGATGTGGTATAAGAGGCATAGCTGATCACTTCCCTTCTCTCTCTATGTATGTGTGCGCGCCGGTGTTTTAAGAACCCGACTTGGCCGCGGTCGAACTACGAGTAACCGCGGGCCTTAGACCACAAAGGCCGGGAACTCATTCGGGCCTTTGCTATGCATAAACCCCGGTTCAACCCTCCAATCTTCATTTCAACCTTGTTATTCAACCCTGTGAACCTTCCTTCCGTCTTTTTTCTCTCTAAACATCAAACGCGTACTTCCCATCTTAATTTCCCAAACTACAAAACCCTAACCCTAGATCGCTGTCGCCACTGCCAATCGTTATCACTGCCTTTAGTGCCGCTTCCGCCAAACCATCACAGTTTACCTTTGGTACATCCACTCTCACCCTACATGTATCGTGTTATTCCTTATCTGTTTTCCTTTTTTTCCTTTTTTTGCTATGGTTGAATTTGCTATGGAAAGTGAAATGGTTGAATTTGTTGTTTGTTATTAATTCTTGAGCAGTCAAATTCGTTTTTAGTTATGCCAAAAAAATTTCCCAATTTCTCCACTTCCTTTTCAAGTTGAATTTGCTGGTTTGATTGCTACTTCTTTCCAATCTCACCCTGCAGCGAAATTAGAATCTGCAATTATCATTGTTAGGATTCAGCTTGCAAACCGTGACTATGTCAATTAAGATGAAATACTGCCTATATTGATTTTTTTGCAAACTGCAATTTGCATTCAGTGCCTATAGTGAAATACTGCAATTTGCAAATGGTGGCTAAATACATTATAATGAAATACTGCCTATATTGATTTTTTTTTGCAAACTACAATTTGCATTCAATGCTTATAGTGAAATACAACAATTTGCAAACGGTGGCTATATCAACTAAAATGAAATGGTTATTGTTCATTTTCACTTAAAATTTTTTATTGTTAAATACTACAATTTTGTTAAAATGAAATATTGCATATATTGATTTTTTTTTTTTGCAAACTGCAATTTGCATTCAGTGCCTATAGTGATATACTGCTTTTTTTTTATTGTTCATTTTCATTTAAAAATTCCTGTTTCATACTTTATAATTTATTGTTTAGTTGATGTTAAAACAACGTTCTTTTTTCAAAATTACAAACAGAATGATAACAAATCCAATTTCTGAAGAAGCATCTAATCCTAGCATCCAAAGCATCGTTCAAAAATCAAATAGAACTAAATCTGATCCAGCATGGCAATATTGCACTAAAACAATAGTTAATGGGCATTCGGAGATAAAGCGTATGTACTGCAACAAAGTTTTTAAAGGTGGTGGGATTCGTCGTTTCAAATATCATCTTTCTGGTTTATTTGGAGGTCGATGTAATCCTTGTATGCGTGTGAACGATGAAGTCAAACGCACTATGAAGTTGAATATTGAAAGTGGGGAAGTTTTAAAGAAGAATATTGCAACAAAAAAGTTTAGAGATTGCGTTTTTCAAAATGAAGATGATGATATGTCTTTTGATTCGAAGAAAAGATTCACATCTGCTGTGTACAACCTTCAAATTCTAACAATCTCTCGAGTCCTAGTTTAATTCCAAGAATCACCACTAGCTATCAACCAACTATAAAAAGTGTTCTTCAAGGCCAAGCAGTAAAAGATAATGTGGATATAGCCGTTGCGAAGTGGTTCTATGATGCACCAATTCCATTCAATGCCGTGAATTCGGTATTGTATCAACGAATGATAAATGTCATTCCTAGTTTTGGAAAAGGATACAAATGACCGAACCTTCATGCATTGCGTGAAAAGTTACTAAAGAATTGCGTTGAACAAGTGCTGCTCATTGCTTAAATTTAATGTTTAGTGATATTGAAAAACTTGAGCGAGTTTCTAATACGGTAACCCAAGCATCAAAGATAACAAAGTTTGTTTATAATCATTGTATTGTGTTGTCTATGATGCGACGATTCATAAATGGGAGAAATTTACTTCATCCGGCTCCAACATATAGGCTGTTGAATAATAAAAAAGCCGAATTTGCAAATATGAACAATTTGGCTCCAACATATAGGCTGCACCAACAATTGTTTACTCAGTTAACAATAAAAAATTAGTAAACTACTTTAACAATAAAAAAAAATTATTGCTTAATAAAAACGCCGAACATAAAGGAATCAACTACTTTTCTTTAATTGTTAGTATTACTTAATAAAAACGCCGAATTTTTTATTGTAATGGAATTAGTAAACTACTTTGTTGAATAAGTTGCAGTTACCTCCACCACAAAGACTCAATACAATCAATGCAAGAAAGAGGCCTGCGAAGTTCAAACTACAATGCTTCCGTCTACTACAACCATCCATGTGTAACCATCAACCACATGTTGTTTTCAGGAGAAAAAATCATCTCTGTCTACTCATGTTAATATGTTATCAGCTTTATATTTTATTTTTTATTTGAAGCATGCATTCATGTTAATACCAGTGCTATGAAACAAACCTTTGGACTGTTTGGTTATGCGCTCAGCCAAATGACTCACCTACTGCCCTTTTTCACTGTCCATTTTTACTTATATTCAAACATATTGTGATACCATCGTGAGATTGAATTATATTCTAATATTTCCAAGTAATATCCATAATCATACGTAAAACTTAACATTTCTATTACGCTGCTGTATTTTTTGTCCATACAATAATATGTACTCAACTAACAGACAAAAAATGTAAGCTTATGGCTTCCAATGTCATATACTAAACCTTATATCACCAAATCTGTGCCAAGTAAATATCAATCTAAACTAAGATTACAACCGGTACCCCGCGTATGAAGCCCGGCCCTCATACTAGTAAACATATAAATGACAAGCAGATCCCTGCCTAATATCCATATAGCTATGGAAAATAGCCTTTTAAGCGACCTCTGTTATTTCACCGAGAAAGGTAGGAGAGATATTCATTTCATCAATCAAAAAGCACACACTTATCAACATAAATCATCCTTTATCATTGTACTATAAACTGTCCGATTAATTTGTGGTAAGCTTTTTCTGTCAACATTGAGGCACATGTGCTCCAGCAATACTAAAACTTGTCTTACCAGCTAATAAAATACCATCTGTGGTATTTTTTGCACGTAAAAGTTACAGTAAAATAAAATAAACCTTAAGAGGAAAAAAAGAAGAAGAAGGTAAATAGAAAAGAAAACAGACCCATTCGATGACCATTCTTTTCCATTTCTATCTCCATAAAATGTGCTTTATACAGGAATTAGAAGTAGCAGTCTAACAAATAAATATAGCAGTACAAGGACATGGAAATAGAATCTTAGTTACAAAGAGATACAACCACTGATATATTACTCGATGTTGAAATATTTCCCTCAAAGTATCCCAACAAGCTTAAGATGGACACTGAGATATGATTTTAACACCCAAAAAAGTAGCAACTTCAAACGCCTTGTTCCTTGTTCACATTTAGTTTTCGTATTTGTGGGTCACGACCAAGACCGTGTTTCCTCAAGGTTTTAATATAGTTTCGCATCAAAGAAAATTTGTTCGATCCCAAATGGTAAAAGTAATCCCACGTGTAAATTCCAGTTTTATGCAAGTCATCAAATTTTATCTTCACACCGTAGTTTCCTATAGGTTCTGCTGCCATGATACCTACATGCCTTCTTCCAAATATTACCTGATTTACCAGGTAGCAAAAATGATTCAATATACATACATACATATACATAGATACACACATACAAACCTACGTATGTATGCAACTATATATTAAAGATAGTTTTACAAAGTGTTATGTGAAATATCAGGAGTCAAACAATATCAACAGCTTTCATCCAAGTTCGAGTTTATGACTAATAGAATGATTTGGGATACAATAGCTAAAAATGAACTTAAAAGCACATGAAGAAATATGATTTTCAAACAATTTAGCCCACTTTTCAAAGCTTATAACAAATTTAGACATGTTTCAAAACATATTACAAACACAGATTTGTTTTCATACGCTGGTGCTAATTTAGCATTCTCTCATAGAGGAATTTCAAAATTGTTCTCAACTAAAATTTTTGTAGAAATTCTCATGATGCGATTTCAAAATTGAGCCAAAAGAAGAAAAAAAAATCCTAGTAATTTCTCTTGGCACGGTTTGAAAAATAACCAATGTAATTTTTTCTTTTTACCGAAAATTTTTTCTGGTGCATTTTCAAATGGAGACAGAAGTAAATTGCTGAATAGACGCTAATGTGGCAAAAACAGATGTATCCTTGTAATATGTTTTGAAAATGATCAAAATTTGTTATATATTTGGAAAAGCGGGCTAATTGATTAAAAAAAATCAGAGAAAATAATAAGAAAAACCAAGTGTATTTGAAGAGCAGATAAGTAGCTGGAGAAAGAAATGTTCTACATGTTTAATTTTTGAAACTCTTCCATAAGACAATTGATGACTGAGTAACCATTTTTATTCCTAAAATATAAAATTCAATATGCTATATCCCTGTTCATAACCTTTTGCAACAAAATCAATGCATGTACACATCAAAATTTTGAATATAGGTCTGTCAGTACCGAAAACAATCACATTTTACAGTTCATATCATCAAAGCATCTGGTTTGATAAGCATATATCTATATAACAGTTTAACCATCGATATACTAGATATGTCATGCAGCATCCAGAAGGGATGCCATGTAGTTAACAAACAATCTACAAAAGTAATTAATTATCTGTAGCTTGGTAACACAAGCAATTACCTTTTCACCTCCAATGGACCTAATCTTGCTATCTGCAGCAGGGCTGTAAATTCTAAGAAATTCAGCTGATAGGTCGTATACACATCCATCAGAAAATTCCACCTTTACCTATAATAGATTAAAGTTAGTGAAATATGATATAATTTGTGGTCAATAACGGCACATAAAATCTACTTTCACTAAGAACATCAGATTTGTGTTTACAGTGATTGATGATATAGATTATACTCCCATTTGCGTATCAAAAGTTTTTACACTCGCCATAATCTCTCAATGTGTACCTACAATGTTTGCTAGATAATCAAAAAGATAAAAAATAAATCCCATAATCATCTACAAATGAATAGTTGTGTACTTGCATGTAATAACTGAATTCAAATTTATTGAAAAGGTGAAATTGGTTGTGTATGATTCATCGACCACCATTTCAACCAGCGACGAAACCAGGATTTTCGTTTGCGTTGGGCAAAACTATGCGAGTGGTCGGGTATTTAATGGAAAAAGGTAAAATTTTAACAGTATACAAAGTTAGCATGTAATTTTAACTGAACAATAATAAATAGTCTAATTATATCATTATTAAACCAGTAACAACAAATTTATATTTTAGTTAACAAGGGATAGAAAGGATAAGATTAGGTTTGACACTAGATTATTATTCACTATTAGCAAATCAAAACATTAAACAAATATTTACAAATAGAGATTGGGATTTTTTTTTATTGGCAAAAATGGCACTAACAGCATAGTGGAAAACAAGTATTAGTTTATTACTTTAAATAATACAACAACAAATTATCTAATAAGTGGTAAAAAATTATCATATCGCACCAAACTGAATTAAACCAATGGATACTAAACTAATAATCCAATGGATCTCGTACCTTTGAAGAACTACGAGAAGCAATTTGAAATTTTGTCAAAAGAAAGCAATCTACTAGATTTTGATTGGAAAAAAACACCAAAGAAATTGCAAAAATCGTTTTCACTTTCGTTCAGCAGGTATGATTCTAAATAGGAATTGCAATGAAATGGATTAGGGTTTTATTTTCTGGGATAGATTTGGTTTTTGGCTCGGCTTTATATATTTTGGTATTTTTGGGTAGGGCAGTTCCCAACCCAACCATAAGCTGGTTACGTCACTGATTTCAACCATCGTGAAGATAAAACCCATTCAGCATTTTCATATTATATCATATCTTTACATCAGGTGCATGCTTGTGCATATGGTAAACATTAGTATATGAAAAGGACATGAATTTCAATACTAAACATCGCAAGATAACCTCATTGGTGGGCATATTGGGGTTTGTGGAGACATGTAATCTACCAATTATTAAGAAACAATAGATGTCCGATTCAATATTAATCGAATATGAATAGTTGCAATTATGTACAGTACGTCTACTCGTACACAACAACTCTTGAATCTAAGTTGTGGACACAAAATAGAAAGTATTACAGTTATCATCAGCATCGTTACTTTATCATCAGTATTTGTCTGTCGACCACTTGCCATAACTAACCATTTACCAATTGTATCCTCCACCATTAATGTTATCTAAAGGCAATATAAATGAGTGATTCCAAACCAAGCCAAAGAAATGATATATGACAGATTAGACGGTGAGTGTGGTTTATGTATAAAATGACGAGGGTTTCCCACATAAATCTTACTAAAATATTGCGTTTATAATGTATAAGACAAAAGTTTTTTTTATATAGAATAAGAGTGATACTTTTATCAAACACGACTCATTTTGCCGTTTCAGGGGTTCGAACTCATGACCTCTAGAAGCTCGGTTTAGAGTTTCATTACACTTGTCACTTGAGCTAGTGATCCTTACAACAACTACATCAACAACAACAAATACTACTACTAAGCCATTATTCTCAAACAAGTTGGGGTCGGCTAGAGAAAAACCCAAAGTTAAATGACAAAGTCAATATAAAAGTAATAATAACAATAATATATTTAAGAAAAAAATAATAATAAGATAAAAATAAAAAATAAAAATAGTAATAATAATAATTAAACAAATAGTAATAAATTAAATAAAAATAAGATAACAAATAAAAATAGATAAAGAAATTAAAAAATTAAAAAAACCATGATAATAGTAATAATAATACTAATAGTAATAGGGATCGAAGACCACACACTACGTCTTAGGCTTCTATTCACTAGTCCTACAATCTAAAACGTATAACACTATCCCTAAACCAACTCTAAGTAAAAGACTACTAGCTCGTGATCTAAAAACTTCTACGCGCTCCTGTCTGATACCAGCTCTTCGAATATATTCTAATCCCTCAAATTATTTGTTACCACTTCCTCCCAAGTCAACCTTGGTCGACCTCTACATCTCTTTGAGCATTCGATGCGATCTATAATTTCAACGCGCATGGGTGCGTCGGGAGGCCTCTGTTGGAGATGTCCAAATCATCTTAAACGGTGTTGGTCTAGCTTCTCTTCAATTGGTATTACTTCAAGTTTGTCACGTATATCATCATTTCTAATTCAGTCTCGTCTTATATGATCACAGCTTCATCGTAGAATTCGCATCTCTGCTACACTTATCTTCTGACGTGTTGTCTTTTAATAGGCCAATATTCTACATTATACAACATCGTAGGTCTGATTGTCGTTCTCTAGAACTTTCCTTTAAGTTTTTGTAAGGACTTTCTTATTACAAAGAATGTCAGACGTTAGTCGTCATTTCACCCATCCCGCTCGAATTCTAAAATTAACATCATCAATCTCACCATCATATTGCAATATTGATCCTAAATATTAAAAGGATTCCTTTTTGGGCACTACTTGTCCGGCCAGAGTGACATCTCCATCATCTGACCTAACACAACTCACACTTCATATACTTTATTTTAGTTCTACTAAGCCTAAACTCATTTGATTCTAAAGTCTGCCTCCACAACTCCAGTTGTCTATCAACCTCTATCCTACTTTCCTCAATCAGCACAACATCATCAACAAAAAGCATACACCAAGAAATCCCACCTTGTATACCATTCGTAACCTCATCCATCACTAGGGCAAAAATGTCGGATTCAAAGCTGACCCTTGATGTAATCCTATATTAATGAAAAAGTCACTGGTTTCACCATCGCATGTTCTGGCACTAGTCACAACATCATCATACATGCCATTGATAAGAGAAATATACTTTGTTGGGACTCTTCTTTTCCAGAGCCCACCACATAACTTTTCTCGATACTTTGTCATAAGTTTTCTCCAAATCGATAAATACTATGTGCAGATCCTTCTTTTGCTCCATAAATCTCTCCATAAGTTGTCTTATCAAGAAAATCGCCTCAGTGGTCGACCTCGCAGGCATGAAACCAAATTGGTTTTTTGAAACGTTTGTCATCATTCTTAATCGACGTTCAATTGATCTCTTCCAAAGCTTCATTGTATGACTCATAAGCTTAATTCCTCTGCATTTTGTGCAACTTTGAATATCTCCTTTATTTTTGAAGATTGAAACTAATATGTTTCTACTCCACTCATCTGGCATCTTGTTTGATTTGAAAATATTATTTAACAACTTAGTTAGTCAGGCTATCTCTGCATCCCCAAAGCATTTCCACACCTCAATGAGGATGTCATTAGGCCACAACGTCTTACCTGCTTTCATCTCTTTTAGCATCTTCTTTACTTCGGATTCTTGAATTTTTCGAAAAAAATGTCTGCTGATGTCATCAAAAGAGTCATCCAGCTCGATCGTAGTGTAATCTTCTTCATTGAATAACTTGTCGAATTATTCTCTCTATTTATTTTTTATTCCGTCCTTCACCAAAAGTCTATTATTCTCATCCTTGATGCATTTAACTTGGTTGAAATCTCTCATCTTCCTCTCGCGGAGCTTGACTATCCTATATACATTTTTCCACCCTCCTTCGTACTTAGCTTTTGATGTATATCTTCATACGCACGACCCCTTGCTTCTCACCACTCTCATTGCATTCTTCTTTGGCCCTTTGTACTTTTGCACGTTGTCTTCGCTCCTGTGATGATGCAAGCATTTGTAGCATTCCTTCTTCTATTTGATAGCCTTTTGCACATCACTGTTCCATCACCACGAATCTTTAAATTCGCGTTTATTTTCTTTTGTTATCCCAAACACCTCAGTAATCACTTTTCGAATGCGCGTTGTCATCTCATCTCGCATGTCATTTGCTTCTCCTTCCATATTTCGTGCCCCTTCTCTCGTCACTCTATCCTTAAATATCTGTGATGTGTCTCCTTTGAGCTTCCACCATTTCGTCCTACTAATATTGGATCTTTTATCATGTCGAACACGTATCCGAAGACAAAACTCGAATATCAGAAGCTGATGTTGTGAAACGACACATTCTATAGGTATGACTTTGCAATCTACACAAGATCGTTTGTCATCTCTTCTAGTAAGGACAAAGTCAATCTGATTAAAGTGTTGGCCACTACTGCAAGCAACTAAATGCGATTGTCTCTTTCTAAAGAAGGTATTAGCTATCTTGAGATCATAAGCAATAGCGAAATTCAATATTTCTTCTCCGTCTTGGTTCCTATCGCCATATCCAAAATCACCATGTACTCTCTCAAGCCTCTCACTAGTTGTACCAACATGGCCATTGAAATCTCCTCCTATGAAAAGTTTCTCACTGCTAGACACATCTCTAATCATGACATCTAGATGTTCCTAAATATTCTTCTTGGTGGTTTCACCTAGGTCTACTTGTGGGGCATGGACACTAATGACATTCAGAACTATATCACCAACTACCAGCTTGACTAAGATGATCATGTCCCCTTGTCTCCTAACGTCAACCACTCCATTTTTAAGGTTCTTGTCAATTAAGATGTCTACCATGTTCTTGTTACGTTCTTTTCCCGTGTACCATAACTTGAAGCATGTGTTCTCCATCTCCTTCGCCTTCTGACCCGTCCATTTGGTCTCCTAAACGCATAAGATATTTACACATTTCCTAGTCATAGTATCAACTATCTCTATTAACTTTCCTGTTAAGGACCCTACATTTCAACTACCTAACCGAATCCTACTTTCGGTTAGATAGTGATCCTTGACGAAGACTATATTATGATAGATGATGCTTTGTCCATCTCTTATAATCAGATGGGAATTTTCCTAATAACCTCTAAAGGTTCCGAATACTCTGTCCTTTCCTATTTTATTTTAGTCCTTTTTTAAAAGCAATAACTAATGAATATAGTGTATCTGTACAATGCGCGTATTTGGAAACATACCATTTCCAAAAAGTTCTTTTTTCCCCTTCCCATTTCTGAGGTATTATTGAACAGATGTGACAATATTTCTGACAGATGTATGCTGTTTCTGATAGAAATGTATTGTTTTAGAGAGATTGTGGAAGTTTCCAAAATTTAAATGATATTTTGGAGGTAACACAGTTCTAGGAAATGATAAATCCGTGTTTTTAAGGAAGCTACTAAACAGACATTAAATTTGGGTAAGGGAAGATTTTCACCAGAATGACATCATCAAAATCCGATATCCCACGTTAGACACACCCTGCCAAGAAAAATGAAAAAGAACAGAAAAACAGACGCCCCAACCGGCTACCAAATTCTTTTATGAGTTCTCTTGTCAAAAATAACCATTATTCAAATTCCATTTGATAATATATGCAAATTATATAGGAGAAAAGCCTGCAATCGGATACTATTACATGTGTATTAACCTCTATTTTTCTGCATTTATTCAGCGGTGATGTAATAGTATTAGATTCAGAGTTTTAAATCTCATTCATCTCGTCCAAGATCTCCTCCGAGCTCACATTTTTCACTTGAATGAGACGAGATTTCAAGCGTAATTTTAACTTTTGTAATACTCACCTCACAGAGATGTTAATATCTTAACCCGAGTTCCAAAGCGATATGTCAATCTAATATTTCATTCGAAATCCAAAATTTAAAAGCTTGATTAGATTTTATTCAACACCTTGCTTATGAGAATAACCTCTAATAGTTTGATTACAGTTCAAAACTTAAGATACAAAATGATTTAGATTTATTTTATTTCAATGAATGAGTTTTTACTTTGACGTAAAAGAGATGAAAATGAGTAATAAAAAGGGGTAAAAGGGAGGAAAATAATGCACACATTTAATCACATGATGCAAAATATGACCTAGGATATAGAATTTAGTTCCCGGTGAAAATCATCGAAAAGTAGTAACAATAATAAGAAGAAGAATTAAAATATAAAAAACTAGTATATCCCACTGGAACTATGATTTACACTCATCAAAAACGACCATATGACATGAATAAAAAAATATACTATGAAAAACTTAAAGGAAAGCAATTATGTTCATACATATATCAACAACAAGTATTCTAGTTTATTTTGACTTTGACGCTGTTGGTACAGGAGATAGGATAATTAGTTATGTGTTAATTGATACAAACTTAATGCAAGATTCGAAACTTTGGTTACCGTTTCGGTTCCATTCATTTGACATTTTTGAAATTCAAGAAAATCGATTACGAATCCAATTTCGGAGTTTCGATATTGCTTTCTATAGAAATACACTACAAGACAGTGAATAAATTACTTATTATACTCTAAAAAGTTGATCTAATTACCGATATACTGATGTTCGTTCATGTTTTTTCTACTGCATCGGACTGGAACTGACAAAGTACTATGTTTCTTTTTTTCTAAAACCACTTGGCAATTTGTGCATTTTTGTGTTATATTGCCTTATTTGTTACCTTTTTATTGTTTTGCATGTTTCCTACATATTCTTGCATTTTCTGATTCTTTTACTGTTTGTTTTGCATTTAAAGTCCAAAACAGGAATTTAGATAGGCTCCACCGTGGTCATCGGCCGAAATGGATTGAATTGTTTATTCTGCATGAAATCTTGATCCATGATTTCGAATTCGCATACATAACGTCCTAACATGTTAAACGTATAAATATGCAACATGCATGTGAAGCATTGATAACAATCCCAAATTGCAAATTCACAAATTATCAACTAAGCCTGTAAATGGATATTTTCGGATACGGATAATGTCATATCCGTATCCGAAATCATTTTCGAATATCAGATATCTGCATCAATGGATACGAACGGATATTGGATAATTATCTTATCCGCTAACGATCAATAAATCGAGAAACATAAATGAATTTTTTTAGTTTAACATAAACTTTAATCTCATTGATTATTAAAGTGTAAAAAATAAACAAATATGACAATAATAATTAGTTTTGAGCAGTTAATATGCATTTAATGTGTATAATATGAACTTCTAACTTAATAAAACAATAAATAAACATCTTTCATTGTATTAAGATACACATAATTTAAACTATAATCTTAAAAAAAATTGGACGGATGATTTTCGGATGTGGATGTCTTTGCATCCGCATCTGTGTCCCTTTTCCGGATATTTGATATTTATCCGCTTTTTGAGGATGGATTTCGGATTTTTCAGGTATCCATTGACAGCCCTATTATCAACCAGTATCTTAGCCAGCAATTCATATTTCCTACACTACACAGGTTTTAAGGAACAAAGGGATACAACCGTATGTTGTTATTTTTGTATATAGTAAAATACAATAAGATACTGACAAAGATATATATAACTTCTAGAAAAAAAAATTACAACTCAAAATCTACAATGAAAGCAATTTTGAAGGAGCGTTGAACACGCATTTAAGCTGAATATGAGCCCACACATGTGCCCATGCTTCATATCACACATAATTTAACAGCATTCAAGATCTTAGCAGAGTTAGCAACCTTTCACTGGCAATAAATTTACAAGTTGACATATAATGATAAATCAATTTTATGCAATACTAGTGTCTGATTCCACCTTCACGCAAAGTAGTTAATGTTGGTATCTGACTATCTGTAAATAATTGGCCAGGACTGATATACAGTAATTTGAAAAATATCAGAAATCCAGGATAATAGAGGAGTAATACCGGTATGTTTATTAGCAGGTATTAAAATATATGGTAATAACACAAAATGCAAAAATAAACAAACAAACAAATAAATAAAATCAATCCTTTAAACAATTGTTTAGATTTTTCGATTATATATGTTCAACACAATTTTTACATTTGGCTTTAGTTTTAAAGTTGTTTTGTGTGTTTAATACTATTATAATGTTGCACATCTTCATGCCCCATCATGCAACTGTGTACAGTGAATCTAATTTTGAAGTAACTAAATTTAGTTAAAACAAATAACAAGCAAAATGAAAGAAAACACTGAAACAAGCCTTAATTAGATCTCAGATCATGTACTAACATAAATTCACCGACGCTTATTATCTAAACTAATTTAACATCCATAAAATATATGAACAGAAAATTAAAAAGCAACGAAAAATAACATTGCATGGAAACGAAAGGACTTTAATATTTTAACTTAAATATAATAGAGTATAAAAAATTGGTATATACATACTCTAGAATTTTGCTGAAATATGAGATTTTTATGTACCTGTTTTCCACCAAAAAAAAGATAGAGAAGAAGAAATTTGACTATTATAACCGATATTTGCATCAAATAACAGTCTGACATCGTTTATATCGTGGATATGTTGACCAACAACTTAACTGATATCTTGAACAGAAATATCGTTTCAAGATTGATGTATGTTGTATTAGTGGTAGATTGCCAATATCGACCACGTGGCTTTTATATATTTATTATTCTGTGAGCTTAGTGCTAACCTTTATTGTGGATGACCGTTTGTTTTCATAAACAAAAAATTATTATCTTTACTCGCTAGGTGAAGGACTTCAAAATTTTCTCATTATAGAAGCTAAATAGGACGCCAAATTGAAATTTGACTAGGACGTTCAAAACCACGGGACTGGCTCTAGTAACATGTTAGGTGGTACAGGTACAAAAGACTTCGTGAGAATGTTCTAGTTAAAAGACATAGCAAATAAAAGAGAAAATTATCCATTCATCGCCAAGCAAGGTTATCAAAATGAGATTCAATTCGTAAATCGTAAAGTTTAAATTTTAAATCGAAACGGGATTTAAATCGCAAATAATAGATTTAAAAGATCTATATTTTACGTTGGTATACACTTTAAATTGATTTTGATGTTTGAACTTCTATATCTAAATCTAAAACTCGATTTTTTTTTCTTTTGTTCCATTTTTATTTTGTTTAGAGCTCTTAGGATCAACATTGTAGATCAAAATAAGTATATCAACACATCAATATGTATTGAATGAATTTTCTCTACTACGGTTTTAACTGAGTTTGAATCGGAATGTAAATCGGATTATAAAGAAAAGGATTCGATCTGAAACGTGATTTAAATAGTAGGATTTTAAGATTTTTGACAACAATGGCCCAAATGATTTTAATTTCAATACTCTAAACAAGAAATTCATTTATGCATAAGAAAACAACTCACACATCAAATGCATGTAAAGAAAGGAAATAACTAATACTCCCTCTTCCAATGTCACTTGATTTTTTACTTAGTTGTTAGGTCCAGAAGATTAATGCTCTAAATAAGAAACTCATATACTATATGCCTGGGAAAACAATTGAAACGACAAATATATATCCAAAGAAAGAAAATAACTAATGCTGCCTCTTCCCAATTTCGCTTGATATTATAGCTCAGCTTTTATTTTCAAAAAGATGATGTTGAAGAATGATGTGTTTTTAGTTGGGACTCATTTTAAATATAGGTCTCCACAAGAAACTTATTTCAATAATAGGCACCATCTAAAACTTATTACAGAAATATGTTTGTTTTTCGTTTTATGCATACCTACTTTTACAGGCAGTTAGAATTTAGAATTTTGATGTTTTGATTGTGACAACTATATAAGTAAATATTATATGAACTAACCAAACTTGAAGATATTGTTTTTACTCGAAAAATAGTCTAATAATTTGCAGACTAGATTCCGGATTGAAACTTCAGTAAAGTATTAAGTTTAAGGTCTGTTTAGTGGTAAATATATGTTAAAATTTCTCCGAAGTGGTATATGCACGCACACACAATATAAAGTTTTCAAAACTTTTTGATAAGCCAGAAAACTAAAAAAACAGCCGGCTGAATGGCATAAGTCGGCTGAATACTGTGCATGTACACAAATTAATTTGAATATTCAGACGGCTGACCATGATAATTCAGCCGGCTGAATTGTGTCTTTTTTACACTGTTTCCTTGTTGTATCGATTTTAAATCGATTCAGTTGGCTGAGTTGCTCCATTCAGACGGCTGAATCTTCATAACGGCTATTTTTTTCAAAAGACACTTCATTTTAAAGAACAGAAACAACTTTTGATTCAAGAGTTGCTTCCATATCTTTTGATGGCTATCTTTCATGAATGAATACAGCTCTTCAATCTTTATAAATAGCCATGAATGTCATTGTTTCAACAACTAATTCTCATTTTATTTTCTAAACTATCTTACTATTTGAACTATAAGCATTCAATACTTTATTCTGGTCACTTGTTCATTCAAGAATTCTTCATTAGTGATTTAATAAACTTCCCGTCTTCATGAATTACACGATATACCACAAAGGAGAAGATTATAGGAATGGTGTACTCTAAAGACTTATCCGTGCTATTAAAAGAGCACATTCAGTCAAGATAATTCACTGTATTATTGAAGTCTTTTTCAGTTGCTCAGACGATTGAAGTCCTATTCTGTTGCTTAGGCGGTTGAAGTCCTGTTCGGTTGCTCAGACGGTGTAGTACATATTCCTCCGGGTTAAGTGAGGGTCAATAGTTAAATTTCAGAAAGAGTCCGGGACTGGACGTAGAACGGAAAGTTCGAACCAGTATAAAAATCTCTGGTGTCATTTACTTCATTATTTTACTTTTATATTTATATTCCACACAAGTAAATAGTTTAGTTAATATTCCATATTGCACGATCCTTAGCAACTTTCATAGGCCACCACAAAAAACTTATATTGATAATAGGCATCAACTAAAACTTATTGCAAGAATAGGTTTGCTTTTCGTTTTTATACATGTGCACTTTTATAGACCTTGACAAAAACTATTTCAATGATAGGCAACATCTAAAACTTATTACAGAAATAAGTTTGTTTTTCATTTTTATACATGCGGAATTTCAAAATGCAAATGTACAAAATAAAAATTTGTACACGTATTTTGAAAATGCGCATGTATAAAATCAAAAAAGAAGCTTATTTTTGTAGTAAGTTTCAAACGGGCCTTATTTCTGAAATAGCTTTTGTGTTAAGGCTTAGTTTTGTAACTTACTCTTCAAATTAGTATTGTTGTCATGGGAGTAGTGGAAAAAAGTGAAGGTGGAGCATGTGCTTATTCTTATGAGACATAAAAAGTAACAACTTTAACTAGTCAGGTGGAATACCATATTGTTTGCGTCAAAATTGGTCACAAACACCCAATCGCAAATGAAAGCACCAACTCACAGTCACAGATCACAGATAGAATATATGAAGAGGATATAAATATGAAGAAAAACAAAAATAAAAAAGAAAGCAGTAAAATGACGAGATTTATAGTGGTTCGGCGTTGTAGCCTACGTTCACTTTGAAGAGTTTGTTGTTTATTGATGATTTTTAATTGATTTACAACAGTACAATCAATAGCACTCGAGTTACAATGGAGTTTCAGCAGAGTAACAGCGTAGAAGAGCCAAAAGTCTCTTTTCTGTAGGCATCGGGGTGCTATTTATAGGTATAGGTCGGGAAATATATGCCTTTGAACTCGGAATACTCTTTCTCACACGTGGATGAGCCTACTAAATCGATTAGGACTTGTTTAGGATCGATCCCCGATCATCCTTATGTACTTCGTATCGATCAAAGAAAGGTCAGATGGAGCTGCGATCGATCGTAGACATTCTTGAGTGAATAAGAAAGCTCCTGTTAAAATTTCATGGCATTTGAACTTGTAGATTTTTAGTTATGATCGATCCAAGATTCAATTTATGGGTTGGCTGATGGCTGCGTATCGATCCATGCGCATCGATCGATTTCGTATCGATCGATCTTGTATCGATGACGTGGAGCGACAATTACGTGGAGATCCACTTTCCATGCCAGTAGACCACTTTCCCTGGTTGACTATGCCTCCTTCATATCGATCTTGTGTATTTCTCTTCGTATCGATACCATATCCCCGCCTTCGTATCGATACTTCACGTGTGTTGCTTCGTATCGATGCTGAAATCCTTCCTTCGTATCGATCGCTAGCTGTTGGTTTCGTATCGATGCCTGGTTGATCGATACGAAATGGATGGAAGTGTGATCGATACGAAGTGGGCAGCAGTTGAGCAGATGGATTAGAATCGAGGTCGTTGTTTGATGGATACGAAGGGGATGGATGTAGAGTGATGGATACGAACCGAATGGACACGAAGTTGATGGGTACGAAGTAGATGGATGTTGATCAATCCATGACTCTGACCCGAAGTAGCAGCTTCCTTGACCCGAAGTAAACCCTCCAGTTACTCGAAGTAAATGCTAAGGCGACCCGAAGTGGTTGCGGAGCCCTTGTAAATATGTCGATCCCTCAAAGACCCGAAGCAAGTCTTTCTCTAACCCGAAGCAATCCTTCTGAAAACCCGAAGTAAACATGAAGGTGACTCGAAGCAAACTCCAAGCAACGCATTCTTTCCAAAATCTATACTCCAAGTATGTCGCGTTGTTTGTCCATCGACTATGTTATATCATGGCCTCATGATCATGTTTACTATCCATGATTGATTGTCCATCCATTTGTATGAACCAAATCCACGTCAATCCAGCTTCGATAGTTGCACAGTCGATTAGGTTAAATCCGCATATACATTGCCTTGCCAAAAGGCGGGTTAACACATATCCTAGTAATATTTTGCTTTTAGTATTAGCAATTCAAAATTAATTAGAGTTAGACATAGCTACTAAATGAAGCAAACAAAGCATCAAACCTATCAACCTCATGCATAACATATGCAAAAAACAAACACGCCAATGACGTTTGATTTCACAACTCACAATGAAATGCACATAAGCTAAGAATTCACTGTTATAAATAAGGTAATTTTACATCAAAATTCAAAATTTGAAGAAGACGGAATTGAAAAGGTTACCTACAAATTTAGGGGCATGAAGTGAGAATTTGGTGAGACGTCGAGGTACAGAACCAAGTACGGACATTGAAAACCTGGTGCATTGGAAATGCATTTGAAAACATTAAAACTCTGAGAGAAAATTGTACCATTTCCATACAATGAAGTCAAAATTATTTGGTATACCTCAACTACAATCAATCTGATTCAGTTTTTTGGATTTATTTATAAGAAATTTATCCTTTTTTATTAACCATGTTCGGTTACAATTAAAAAAAGAAAACATGATTAATTTAACATAGCAATTGTTGATTTGCGCTAGGTTGTGAAAGTAATATTGCATTGTAAAATGTGTGCAAATGTTACGTCCACATATCGAAGATTTTCTGCAATAGTAAGGAATATAGTCATGTCATTTGTATGAGGAAACAAAATTGCACAAATATCTTAGTGTAGCTATCGGGACATGGTATAATAAAATTAAAGAAAGAGAGGCAATGTTGAGATTATACAATATCTGAAAATATCGCGAATTCTTCTTCTTATTTCTCTTAACAAATCAACCAAGACACAAAATCTATTAGAATTTGAGTGGGTGGAAATTTGTTTGATGCTATGTTGAGGTTGTTACAGTGGATATCAGTTGGAACATTGTAGGGGTGAGTAGAAGATTAGAATTTGTAGTGTCTCTTGCAATGATATATAAAATAATTGCATTTGGGGACAAATCAAACAATAAGGATGATATTACTCGTTTACAGATAAAACCAAAGTAGAACTATGCCCAGCGACGAACTAACAGCACCCATATACATCATTCTAAAAAGGAAAAACTTAGCAGGAACAGAGACCAAGCAGCGGCAAACATTTCCCTATGCTTTCTACGGGACATTTTTAAACCTTTGGGTTGATTGAATGCCTTTCAAAAATAATCAAGTCACAATTATATTACGACAATACGATTTCAGAACGAAAATATTGAAGTCCAATACTGAATCGCGGTTTCAATTTAAACATTGAATTGAAACATCAAAAGGGATTTAGTTCAGCATCGCGATCTCGATTCAGGGCCACATACACACACACACAAAAATGGGGAAGAAGCAGCAGCAGCAAACCTGAATTGAAAAATCTAGGATTCAGCCCAAAAAAAAAAGGAAGAAGCAGCAGCAGCAAACCTGAATAGAAAAATCTAGGATTCAGCGGCAAGTTGATTTATTTTTCTCCTCTATTTTCTGATTTTTCACCTCTTCTTCTGATTTCTGAGTTTCTATCATAAACCCTAAGCTTAGGGGAGGAAGATGATCGACAGTCTGTCTATTCTCAACCTATTGCTTTATGTTAGTTTCCTCTTCCTAACCCCAGTACTGCCAAATACATTGCTAAAGAAGATCATGTCTATGGGCACCTCTTTATTTGTCTTCCCCACCTCGCTTTGTCCTTAAAAAGCATCGCAACCCACTATTTTTTTTACCGCCACCAATTTAATCCTAGAATACCCTTTATAAAAAACAACTCTACACGAACGAACGTAGTTTTTATGGCATACACGCTCTTCATGAGGTAGATTATTATGGTAACCAAGCTCGAAGCTAGCGGGGTTGTTATGATAACCAGTACTAATGGCACGTCCGTTGGACGTGTGCAAAGAAAAATCTAACTTAACTTCTTTTTATTTCAAAATAGTATAAACAAAAGCATAGAAATTTAATATTGTATTTTGTGCATCCATTATTACTTGAGTCAATATTCTAGAAGTGTGTAATGATGACAGACATTCTCCAAACTATCAAAATCCATAATAAACTAATCACCATAAGAGAATTTCAATCATCACTATTTGTTTTCCTTAAAATAAAAATTGTATATGCATCTCCTCATGCGCATGTTGACCCTTTTTGGTGGCATCATTTAAGTTCAAAGAGCGTAATAAGATGGGAATGAGTTCGATATCTACATTTCTCTTTTGATTTGCATTTTGCAAAAACCTAATGTTGGTTAATCTATTTCAATACAGTCCCCATTCTATTTTCATTTTGCTTATATCTTTGTTTTTCTTGCATAAGTAGATGCCCAACACAATATACAGAAAGAAATATAGTCATGATTGTTTAAATTGTTTTACCGCCATGCGTAAAGATAATAAATGAGTTCACTTATTGTTTTTTGACATTTTTTGTTCACTCCTTCTTATCATTTTGAATCCCTCTTAAATAAAATAAATGATTTTCATTACAATGCACAATCATTACGCGAAAGAAAAGTACATAAGCTTTGGCGAATTGGAATACAATTTTAGAAATATTTTTGTAATTTGTTTCTAACACGGTGATGACATTTTGTATTATGAATTTCATCTAAAATTGTATAATATAACAATATATAACTAAAAAATTTCATTCAACTTTCTCGCCATAACTTAAAATATATTTGTAAAGAGAAGACAAATCTACTAAGAAGTAAACATAAACTATATATTTTAAAAGGGTAAAAACAATATACTGCGAATTGAACATGAAGAATGGGGATTATATTGCCTTTTATGGGAAAAAATAATAACAACAATTATGACTATTTTTTCATAAAATCCACACGCAAAACAAAAGTATCTCAAAATATTGTTATCAAACAGAATTCAAGGTTTATCATCATATAATTCCTATCTAATAATTAAAAAATTATAGAGCAACAAATCATGGACACTTAAATTTTACCTATCTAACCATGATACTTTGAATTGAAAATTTAAAGCACAAACAAATTGAAAATTCATATTTCACAATTGAAACTACACAACCTCTACAATCAATTGTTCTTTATTAACTTTGAGAGCATAATCAACTTAAGAATTTAATAACTATACATTCAATTAACAAACAGATAGCAGTATTTATTTATTGAGTAATTGACTCGCAAAAAAAAACTCAAACCATTTAGAAAAATGAAGAATATTCACAGCAGTTTAGAAACTACCGCCTAAACAAATTATTTCCATTGCATTGTCCCAATTACATTTAGTAGCAGTGATAATTAAGAAACAATAACTGCTTTTTAGGGATAACCATCACAGAACAACGAAGGAAGAGGGTCCAATCTCTTATTTTATTGTAAAAAGTAATGATTCGTTATTAAATTAACTCTCATACTGCAGCATGCAATTACAGTATGCTGAAGAATATAGAAGGTTATGCATCATTTTATTGTAAAAACTAAAAGTAAAAATAAAACATGTTAAGAAAAAAATCATTTAGAATAAAAATGAAGAAAAGTAATGAGGGAATAGTCAGACTGTCTCTATTGTTCACATGCAATTAAACCGATATTTAAGAAATGGTTTATTCAACAATGGTTTACACAAAATCATAATACCTGAGCAGATGTACAGGGGAGTTTGGACTTTAGCAATCGGGGAAGACGGTTTAAAGGGAAGATGGTTTAAGGAGAGCTGGAGCATGGAAAAGAAGAGGAAGGTGTATTCGGGATTTGGATGTTCTCCACGTAGAGATGAATTTAGGGGTTTGGATGTTCTCTCAACGCGATGTTGCCCTAGTCGGCCTACCCAAGAACCCGTTCTGATTGTAAATTAACTCGTTTTACAATAAAACTCAAAAATCCACTTTTGTACTGCTGGTGCTTCTTAAAGTTGAAATCTTTGATTATGCAATTCAAGAACATGACTGCATTTAATTGCAATCAAGTTGAAATCACAATTTCAGATTACCAAAAAGAAAACCACCAAAAAAATAATAAATTGACAATTGACAGAAAGAGTGGAAGTAAAGGGTGGACAGTAACAAAGCCATCAAAACAATTGCAAAATCAACAATAAAGAAAACACCTTTTTCAAGTTGGATTTCAGGATGTTAGAAGTAAAAAGTGCGCGAAGCAGCAGCTGGCGATGAGTGGCTATGGCGGCAGATATGAAGTTTGCGCTGGAAACAGAAACTGAAATGGCGAAGGCGACAGGATCAATAGAGGCGGCGGTAGGAAAATTCAAGTCAGAATGAATTGAAGAAGATGCCTTCAGTTTTCATTGCAATACAACCGGTGAAATTATCGTTCAGTTATGGCTAGATTTGCAGTTTTGGATCTTCAGTATAAATTGGCAGAATTATCCACCATTTATCAGTATAAATTAGGGGTAGTGTGGTAAATTCAAAAGCTTCATATGAGTGTATTCCTATTATATATAGATATTAGTGTGTTGTTATTGCCACTCTTATTTTCTCTTCTGTCCACCTTTATGAATTTAATAGAAATGATTATTTTGTGTGTGCTTCTGGCCACCACGCCATATCCCTTCATTCGGCCTTTTACGACCGTAACCCCTTTTTTCAAAATATTACGTACTTCTTTAAAAATTCAAACTCTAAACCCTAAAAAAAAATGCATTCTTTCCTTCGCTTCTCTTCTTGTTTCCCATGGTCGTACCTAATCGAATAGACGATTGATTGTTTTTTGGCACATAATTATCGCGGCTGATCAGAACCAAAATGTACCACTTTCACTAGGCTACATATAGCCGAACAGTAGTATAAACAAATTTATTAACAAACCACAATAGGCCTACTACTATTTATAACCGAAGCATCTCTTATTATTTCGGCCACCACTAGCCGAACAGCAGATATACCACATTTATTTCCAAACCACAATTGGAACGGCTGTTTATAACCAAGGGATCTATTTTATTTCGGCCACCACTAGCTGAACAGCAGATATACCATAGTTCTTTCATTCAAACTACACTTGGCACGGCCATTTATAACCAAATGCTCTCATGTTTTGTCGGCCACCAATAGCCAAAGGCTATATTTCGTTTCACATACAGGCATATTCAATTTTAACACATTCAACTCACTCTAAACTGTCAGTATTTTACCAATGTCACTCTAAACCCACTCTAAAATGTCAGTATTTTACCAATGTCAGTATTATAAATGTTACTCTAAAATGTCAATATTATAAACTATCACTCTAAGTTCGCTCTAAAATGAAAGTATTATAAAGTATAAACTATCAGTAATAAGAATAAACATACTCACTCTAAACACAATAAACAAGTTTATATAGCATAGTGGCATTCAAATTTATACACACATTCATTTATAACAGGCATTCAAACTTATTGATATACATACAACACACATACAGGCATTCAAATTTACTGATATACATATAACACACATTCATTTTTAGGCAAATATAACACACATACAAGTTGCAGGCATATATAACACACATTCAAATATATACCAATCAAATTGTCAGTTTGACAACCATAAAATCAAATTTCGGGCATATATAAAACACAGTCAGTTTCAAGCAGGCAAAAAGACTTGTATTTAAGTTCACAACCATACAAAATACTCAGTTTCATGCAAAGAGAAATACATAGTTCACATGAACTAACAACCCCAACGCATTACAACCAGACAACATACTCAGTTTCAAGCAAAGAGAAATACATAGTTCACAATAACTAACTACCGAACCCAATACAACCATAAAACATACTTCATCCATCACACATTTATCCCGTACGATCGTTCTTCCCTTTTGTATCTGACCAACTCCATTCCTCGAATCATCTTTATCAGACCTATCTCCAGAGCCATCTTCGCTTGACCTATCCATCGATCCTTCGTCGTCCCTACTTTCTTCTTGGTTTCCAAATTCTACTACCGCATCCATCTCTCTCCTCTTTTCTAGCTCCTCGGCACTTTTGCGTCTCAAAGAAGCAGTCATGGGTGGTCTTCCCTTCTCTACAAACAATATAATGAATGTTAAAATTACACCTAGCTTAATCTACACATCCTTGACATGTACATAGTATGATTAATAAAACAACACTATCAAAATTGAGTAAAATGTATTAAGTACAATAATCCACTACTAAAATATATTGACTAAAATTGAGTACAATAGATATTGGGATACTACAGAAATAATGGAGTATAATTTATCGAGTAAAATGCATTCTTACGATTGTATAAAGGATAAAAATTATCAAAATTGTAATACATAGTAAAATAAAAATTTATCAACATTGTATTACATAGTAAAATTATCAAAATTGTTTTGACAATTGTATTACATATGACAATTGGCAAAATTGCATAAAGGATAAAAATTATAATACACGGTGAAGATAAAAATTTATCAAAATTGTAATACAAAGTAAAATTATCAAAATTGTAATATCAAAATTGCTCTAACAATTGTAGTACATAGTACAATTATCAAAATTGTATAAATGATAAAAACTATCAAAATTGTAGCACATACTTAAGATAAAAATTATCAAAATTGTAATATCAAAATTGCTTTAAGAATTGTAATACATCCTACAATTATCAAAATTGTATAAAGCATATAAATTTAGTGTAAATGGAGTAGAAATAATCCACTCGGCCAGACACTGTCGATCTCAGAAGGAAACCATCGGTTTCCAACAACCGTACCAAAAAAATTCACGGTTTAAAACAACCGTGCTTGTACTGAATCGAAAAAAAATATTTTACCTAGGGTTTTGGCAACTAACAAAATTACGCTCGACAGTTTTGGATTTTGAAACTTGCAAGCCTAAGATCAAATAAATTATAGGATTTGGAAAGTACTTACTTGAACCATTTACTTGAACAAAAGATGTCGATTTCTGGCTTTGCTGAGATGATCGAGCTTTCTTCCCCATTTAGTAGGCGGTGATAAGTTTCAATAGCGTGCGTGAATTTTTTTTTCTTCTGGCCGTGCGTGAAGAGGAACGTGAATGGGTGCCTGACGTTGGTGTTAAGAAGTGGGAAGCTATATTTCTAGAGGTGGTCTTTAGATTCGGTGGCCAAAAGAGAAAACGGGGTAGCAGTAAATTTACTAGGGTAAAAAACAAATAAGGGGCGTTAATAGAAGCCCCACTAAAAAATACAATATTGTATACTCTTATATACTTCATAATTAGGTCTTTCAATGGTACGGGTTTCAGTTCGAGCCCGTTTTATTAATGCGGATGTGGGTTTTACCTTTTACTACTCAAGTCCGATCTAGGTCTGATCCGGTTATTATTAGGGTCGGGTACGGTTTTATCAAAACCCAATCCGGTTAGGGCCCAACCCGACTTTAGTTTTCCGTCGTATCAAAATATGAGTGTGTATATATGTTATTTATTTAGCATTTTGTTTGTTTACATGTACATGTTTTTGTATATTTTTGTTGTGAACTTAACTACATCACCGTTCAATTTATATGTTAAATTTATTTGTATACAAATGTTACCAAAGTTATAATTTTAAAATATGATTTTAACATAAATATTCTAAGTTAGGTATACGGGTATTACCCAGTGGACTCGGGTTTTAATTATTGTAATCGGGTTTGGGTTTTATGATACCCGAACCGAACCCGATCCATTGGCAGGCCTATTCCTAATATCATAGCACTAAAAAGGGCCTACCATACATCTTTGCCTTTTCACTCTCGTTCAAAAAAACCCTAGACTTCGACGTTCAAATCAACCGTTGATTCTAGTGACGACGATAGAAATAAAGAAAGTTGGTAGCTCTCAAGAAGTGCAATCGCAGAAATCTACTCAAAGCTCCTCTCGACAACGGCAACCAACTCAATCCTAAAGTATATTCTCAGTCTCGAAGCTTCAATTTAAGGTTTTCTCCGACGTCGAAGGTGGATAGAATCGGGCAAATTTTTTTTAACATGGTTGTTAAATGCCGCAGCTTAGAATTATCGCGGTACTAAAAATTAACATGGTAATAACTTCCAACGGCTGCTATCTGCCGTGAGGAAAATATTTCTACGGTGTTTAATGGTCGTGGGAAATTGGTTTCTTCACTCTTTTATATTTCTGCCTTTTTTGTTTCTTCATATATAATTCCCTTATATTGTGTGCAGGAAAAGATAAACGACCAATGACTGCGTCGTTACGCCGCAAACGAGCCAAGGAACTTGAAAAAGCACGAAAAAGGGCAATCGTCAAAGCATCGGAAAAAGAATGAAAGCAGCAATAACGGAGATGAATCAAGCGATAAAGCTTCAAATGAGGATGATTCGGCTGGTGGTGATGGTTCAAACGAAGGATCAATGGAGAGTGGTTCGAGTATGGATGGTTCTAGTGAGGAGGATGAGTCGGATGACTAAAAACCAGAACCATCTACTAAATTGCCAATTACGTGGCAACCGGTCCTTCTAGTTCCAAAGCTAGTGAAATTGCACGTTCTTCGCTAACCATTAACGAATATCTTCTTAAAAGCTTTAACATACACATTGCATGGAATTTGGAATAAAATGTAATATCCCGGAAATTTGGGACAATATCAATTTAATAATCTATTTAAATAATTAAATTGATTTGCTAATCTTTGATAAAAATATTTGAATTGGTTTAAAAATCTAATTAAATGAATATTTAATTAGTGAATTTTATCCTTTAAAAAAAAACTAATAAAATGATTTCTATTTATAATGTATATATATATGTATATATTGTAAATAGATAAGCTTGGATTTGAAATTTAAATAATAAATGAAATCTTGTTTTAAATTTCTAATGTATATTCTTATAGTTTGGAAATTATGATTTATTTAATATTAGCTTTACAAAGCTATTTAAACAAAATAATTATATGGTTTTAAATAAGATTAATAATAAGATTTATTTTATTTTTGAATATTGCTTAATAAATGTGATTTAGGAGTATATATATATATTTAAAGTACAAATTACATATGATATGTTAATTCATTTAGTAATAGTAGTAATCTATAATCTCTTTTATGAATTATTTTAAAATAGATAAATTATTATGTTAAACAATATTTTTGATATATTGTTATATATAAAAATAAATAGATTTTAATAGAATGGTTATTTCAAATTGAATGTGTAGTTATATATGTATGTATATAACTTGACTTTAAATTGGATTTTAAATATAATTTGAATTTGAATTTAGATTTAATTTTGAATTCAAAAGAGGTAATATTCAAATAGTTTGGATTTCAAAATATATGTAAACTTTTATTTATAATAATTAGTTTTGTTTCTTTATAATTAATATATATATAGATAAGTATTTAATAAATAAAGAAAAAGGTTTTTACATTTAAAATAAATATTAATTAATTAAAAGGACATGTGTAAATTCCTAAGGCATCATTATAACATGTGTTCTAAGGTTAAGATATGAGAATGACAAATGTCAAAGTTTGGTATTTTTGTTTTTCCTTTATTTTGATAAATCATTTTAATCTATATAAACATATGTTCTCATCTACACTTTCCTTTTCTATTCTTTTAAAAACTTAAGAAAACATCAGCCTGAGACAAAATTCTCAAAATCAAAATCTGAAGTATACTCAAACAAAATTCTCAAAACAATCCGTAGATCAACATTCCTCAAAACCATAATCTCAAAAACAAATCAGTAATCAACCCTCCTCAAACCAAAAATAAGATCTGTAACTCATTTTCCAAAATCTGAAATGCATGTAAACATCTTCTTCAAAAGCCTGCATTTCTTTAGCCTGTAAATATTTCTTCAATCAAAGCAAAGGCCTGTTTTCTCTTCAAATCTGAATGCAAGCAATCCGGGAATCTAAGCAACCTGATCTACAGCAACATCTCAATTAAGCAAGATTTTAGCATGCATGCAAGTTTCCAAAGCCAGCATTCAAGTTTAAAAAGTTTTAAAGATCAAACTCAAGTTTTAAATCAAAAACCAGAAGCTAAGGCTATTTCAAAGAATAAGCTCTGTTCACTTTTAAAAAAAGGTGAGTAACATTTATTTTAAAAACTTAAGTATATGATATCTGTTGCATGCTATGAATTCTTGAATCTATGATGTGATATGCTTGCATGTTGTTTAATATGTTTGGTATGTATGTATATTTTTGTATATATGGATGTAAATTGGTGTGCATGTCTGTTACTTATGTGTATCTCTGTTTCCAGTTTTTAAATTTAAGTTTTGGTTGAAAATTTTGTATCTCTTAACTTAGTTAATATTATGATTTAAGTTATAAACAAATATTGTTTGTTTTATCATAGATTAGAGTTTAGGATTTAATTTAAGTTAAAACAAAACTTGAATGGCCAGGAAAAATCAAAAGAACAGAACAAGTTTAATATAAGTGGAAATTCAAATATGTTAATTTAACAATTCAGGATTATAAACTGAAGCTCTAGACTAAATTATGATTTTTAGAAGAGAAATCACAATTTTAATGTTTATAAATAGTGAGATATTCTAGTATGAACGAAAATTGGGTTTCTGTTGATTTCTGGCGATCAAACGGATTATGGATCTCGGGGTTGAAGCTAGAGCACGCTGGTAGGTCAGTGATCATCGGAAAAATGGTCAGGAGATTTTTAATTCACTGTGGCGATGGTAGGAGTTTGATTTCGTTTTTAGCCCTAGTTTTCGAATGGTCGGAATTTCAATCATCACGGCGCCTCTGGTGGTTCGAGCTCCATCAGATTTTGGGAAATTAAAGCGGAGACGTTGACGAAGCTTCGGCAGGAAGATCAGACGATCTGATGATCGGAGAAGTTGGATTCGAGGAAGTTTCCAGGTTGGGACTGTTTCCAAGTAATGATCTATTTGCTCAATTTGAATTGATGAGCCAGTTCGTGGTTCTGATGATTGGGGTCACGAGTGGGTGTCGTAGACGACATGCCGGAGTTGGGAGTGATGGTCGGAGGCGATCGTTACGCCTGTGCACGTGCACATGTACGTTTCGTACATCTGGAAGAAATTGAAGTTGGGAAAGAAGAGACGGGTACGTGTTTGGCTCGAAGTTTCTTCGTGTTCGACTCGGAGTATCGTACTGGCAATGTTGGTTTTGGCAGAGGAAAGCACTCGAGTAAAACGCGTGAGTGACTCGAAGCCTATTAGGGTTTGTCTCGGGTAGATTTAGTGTTTCAGTTTAAAAGCCTGACAGTGTTTCAGTTTAAACGTCCTTACCTGAAAATCTGTAATACTCGGTCTGACCCGAGCATTACATCAAAGTAACACCCGAGTCAGAAGTCGAGCTGGATGGCAGGAACGTATGGAGTGTTTCTACTGTGTTATATTATTGTATATCTAAGACTTGATAATTGTGTATATCCAGTGTCTGTGTAAATATGTAACTCTGATGTATTAAAATGTAATCGGCAGATATAATATTGTTTTGTAAACTGTTATTATTTATTATTATATTTTATCCGCTGCGAATGTGAGATGTTGATGTTTCTGATCTTCTTCTTCTTCTATCTCTTTCTTCTTTTTCATAACTATCTGGAATTTTCGGGTTCGAAAATTCCGGGTTGTTACAGTTGCTTGAGGTTCGTGTATTTTGGTAAAACATATTTTACTTTTATAATTTACTGTGTCAAATTGTGATTTGCTGTATTGCAGGAGAGAGAGGGCTATTGAAATGCATTTCACATTGGAGAAAGCTGCAAGAATGGAATTTAGAGGACATGCCAAGTGAAATTGTGGAAAAGGTTAAGAATTCGGGTTTGTATAATTTAGTGCAATATACATATAAGCATGTTGATTATGTAACAATATCAGCTTTTATCGAAAGATGACATCTAGAAATCAATTCTTTTCATATGCCATTTAGATAAATGACAATCACTCTAGATGTTGTTACCCAAATCTTAAAAGTTCTTGTAGTTGGTACTTGTCTATACAAAGAGAATGATGATTGTAATGCAATTGATCTATGAGTGGAATATCTTGAAGTTGGTGAAAGCGAAGCAAAGGAACAAACAAATGACTCGTTTTTAGTGAAGCTTCACTATTTATTGAATAAATTCAGTGAAATAGCGAATAAAGAAGACACAAATGAACATGATTATGAGATTATTTATCGTGCTTATCTTCTTTATTTTTTGGGTTGCTCTATATTTTATGAAAAGTTTGGGACAATGGTGTTGGTTAGTTACTTGAGATGTTTAAAAAACATTAACAATTTTGGTGAACAAGCATTGGGAATGAGAGCATTAGCTTATTTATATCGTCAACTAGGTTTGACTTCTAGACAAGACGTTGGGCAAATGGCGGGTTACTTGACACTATTAACTGCGAGTATATTTCATTATTTTATATTGAAATATAAATATTATATTGTCGATTTAACACATATTAATGTAGGCATGGATTTATGATCATTTCTCTATGCTTCTAGATATCGTTCCTAGCAAAAATTATAATAACACAATGCCCAGGATGTGCAGATGGCAACCGATGAAACAATCCAGTGATGCCACCTCAGCCATAATTTGTTTAGGAGAACAACTTGACGATTTAACTATGCAAGACGTAAGTTGTATAATATTTTAAAATTTTATTTTCCATAAGAATATTTGTTGAGTTTATTTTTAACGTTGTAGGTTTGTTGGGACCTTTATCAAGATGTGAGATCTCATTACCCATTGCTCGATGGTGCATTTTATAATGATGTTATATTATGTTTTGATATTGCCGAACCATATTATCCACAAAGAGTACGATGACAATTTGGTGTTTGGCAATGAATCCCAAGTAACCCAATGGAGCCCAAAATGTGTCATGGAGGATTGAATGCTAATCAATATAAGGTTGCATATGATAATTGATTTTGGTATGCCGAAAATTGGCAGGATCATGTATTGTTTTCTAAATCAAGTTTACCCTTGGTGGTTGAACCTTAGGACTATAGTGTTAAATGTTGAAACTAGGGCAGCCCACGGTGGAAGAAATGAGTGAATTTCAAAATAATTGCCATTTTGGATCTTTAATGGGCCGAAGTCCAAATATACTTAGAACTCTTCTAAGTTTCTTTTAAATAAAATCAATATTTTATTTTATTTCATAATTAAAGGTTTTTTAAATTTACTTTAAATAAATATTTAATATGATGAATGTATCAAATACATTCATGTGTTTGATTGATAATGATAGCATATGAGCAGCACATAAAAATATGTAGATAAACTGTAAAAGGTTAGAGAAAGAAATCTTTTATTTCTTTCTCTTAACATAAGTAATTAATTAGGAAAAGATGGTTCATAAATGTAGAGAGAGAAACCTTTCATTTATCTCTCTTTAATTAGATTAATTGACAAATTAACATTTACTACATAATTAATACTATGTAAATAATAAACATGTAAAAGGTTCTTTGTATTAACATAAATAATTAATTAGGAAAGGGTGGGGCCAAAAATGTAAAGAGAGAAACATTTCATTTTTCTCTCTCTTTAACTAGGTTAATTGAGAAATTAACATTTACTACAGAATTAACACGTGCCTTTGTTGTCCAGATTTTATTTTAAAACATGTAAGTAACAATAACATATGTATACATAAGTTCAACTTACACTTATACACAATATATTAAAAGATTTTTTACTAATAGACAAAAGTTGACTTATATTAACAAAAGAACAATTAATGAATAGAGGTAAACATTTATGAAGAATGAAAGGTATAGGACTTTCCTCCTTCCTTTACTCATTCGATCAATGTCATTTCAAATCAGTAATTAAACTCTAAAACATAAATGCATATAAAACTAATTTTGACCATTTTCATATTTTAAAATCTAAAATTAACAAATATAAATCAAGTTTCAATTTAGGAAGAATTTTAAAATTAAAATCATGATTTTACATAAAAGTAAAATTTATAAACGTTGAATTAAAATAACACGTTCACATATGCATGTAATCAATTTCAAGCTACTTTTAAAATAAAATAAAAACAAATATGTAAAGTTTGTGATTTAACATGTGTTAGAATTATAAGTTAACAAATTTACATAAAAGTTCGATTATGTTTTTATTTTACTTTCAAACAAAAGAATACGTTGACAAAAAAAATTCAAGCAAAACATATAAATATTATAATCAATTTTCGGATGATTTCAAAAGGACAACATATGTATTTATATTAGTTGAAATAAAATAAAATAATATAAATGAATGATTTCAAATAGGAACAAAGCAAACAACTTAGGCACATATAAATTCATAGTAAAATTTCAGATCCGAACTATAAGAATACCATGAACAACTGATTAAATGAGATGTAATATGTCATAGCTCTAAATGTTAAGAATTTGTCATAACTCTAATGTTAAGAATATGGATATGTAATCAAAATGGAATAGCACAAAATGGATCTAAATCAAATTGATATTATGAACATATATTATTAAAGAAGACGTGACAAAAGGAAATTAGATCCAGTCTAATAGATAAACTTATATTAAGATGTGATATGTAAGAGATCTAATCATATAAATAAGAAGATTCCACAAATAAATAAAATGAAAATTTTGCTTTAAGATGTAGTCAAAGTAACGCACCTTGAATGATGACATCTCCTCAGATCTTCGAGATCCACACCCAATCCTTGCAAGAAATGGATGAACCACTTTTGTTTTCTTTATTTGATGTTTTTATTTGGAGTTGAAAGATTTTGGAAATTTTGTTTGTTTTCTGGCATTAAAAGTTATGAGGAGAGAAAGAAAAAGAATGAGTTTTTACGTACAAAATGAATTAGGGAATATGTTTTATTTGAAAGAATGAAACATTTCTCATTCTTTAATTAAAACTTCCCTAATTAATTTTCTTGATTGTCTCCCTCTCTCCAATCTTTTTTTTACATGATATGTCATCAAATGACATAAAATTTCCACAAATTATGCCATCAAATGACATAAAATTTCTATAAATCATTTCATGCAATTATCTTTTATTTAAATTATATCGATATCGTATATCAATGCGCACAAATATAACTGTTATAAATGCATTGAAATAATTATAAACAACTTTCATGCATCAAATAAATTAAATAATAACTAATATTTCTCAAATATCAATTAATTTAATCAATTTACAACATTTTATAAATTAATTAAATCATGTGGTTTTTCATAGAATTCATCATTACTGTGGTGCAACTCAAATGTGTAAATTCAGTCACCGATTAATATCAAACTATTCGAATATTAATGTTCAAACGCCACTTAGTAGATGGTGTGACATTTTGGTTGAATTTATCGCTTACACATCTTTTGATAAAATTCAATTTTACTTATTATAAGCGGTACCCGATAGTGACAATTATTTACATTATTTCTCTTCGTAAAAACTATATCACATTACGACTTATGGAATTTAGTAATGGTCAAAATTCCAATATCGTCCACATTCAACTTTATATTCCAAACACAAAGTCCTTGGTTCAATAATAACAATTATTATTAACTGAACTGCTCCGGCCAGATACTTTGACTTTGAGTTGACATCGGTTGACCGTGATACCAACCTCATATAACTGAGAAGACGAATCCTCACGTGAATAGTGTTTCACTTCCAATGCTTTTACTCGATCCAACTATAGTCATTCAATGAACGTTGTGCCACGATTTAACTATAATTAAAGTGGAGCTTTCACATTGAAGATCAACGGTATTCTCAAGTCGAGAGAACTGTGTAAATTAGTCATATCGATATTTTCAGTTTGACCTTAGTTATATTAACTAACAGAAAACTATCGAGTGAGTCACACTACAACAAAAAGTGTCTTTTATAGCGGCATATAGCCGCTATTAATCACAACCATAACGGTTTGATAAGCGTTGTATATCGACATATTATAAAAAACTGTTGAATATTTATAACACAAAATATGCCGCTATGGTTGGCTTAGTTTTATAACGCAAATTCGCCGCTATGGTACGTTAATTCAATAGCTCATTATAGTCGCAATAATACAGCTAAATCTCAACGGAACTGGAAATCTTTATAACATCATTTTGCCGCTATAAAATATTTATTCAATAGCTCATTATAGCCGCTATAATACAGCTAAATCTCAACGGAATTGGAAATCTTTATAACACCATATTATACGATGCCTCATCGGCCCCATTGATTGAAACAAATTTGGTTTAGCTTAACTTAAAGGAGAAGAAAATAAGAGAAAAACCAAAAGTACACCTCATAAAACAGATACCATTGTAAGTAAACTTTTTATTTTATTAGTCCAAAGTGCACAACAAAAACACAATAACTCTATATGAACTGAACACCCAAAATCAACGTATATATTATGAGGTCAATACAATGAACCCATCTTTAGACTCACCTTGTAAATCTAGCAAAAACCTTCAAAAGGAAAATAAATAAATAAAACCCATCCATATCTATATGCTTTAGAACAACAAAACATTTTAAGTGGGCAAAGCTGCGTTAAGAACAGCAGTAGCATTGGGACTATCGTCGGTCCAGTTAGTGTCACCCCAATGCCACAACATGCTTTCCCAAAAACAGAACTCTTCAAAACAAATACTAAGCCTGGGATCAGTTACGTTTCTCTTCCAATGCCCATCCACTTAGTTGCCTTTCTCCGCTTGCCTTCTGTCCCATTCCAGCTGTGCCTTTTGCTTCGACCTCAAAAGGCAAAAACTCTGCAGATTCTCTGGCTTTCTATCATGCACTTTCCACCATCTCTCATGCTTCGACCTCAGAAGGCAAAAAACTTTAACTTGTCTTCTGTGCATACAGCAGGAGTTGACATCAATCCAGCTTATCTGTAACACATATAATGGTTGCATAAAAAGAGAGAAGGTAAGCAAAAAAGACGTGCTGAATGTATGGATGTTTTCTTACTCGCATATGCTTGGCTCATCAACATCAGCAAGCTCATTTTTCAAGCCACACCGAAGTCTAACCTGTAAAAAAAAGGAAAAAAAAACAGAAATTTTTTTGGGCATAAATTTGAAACAGTATCTTAAAGTTGAAAGCATTTCATATTTACCTTTAAACTCCGATTAGGGCTATTCCAGCATTTTTCGCCATTTGAAAACATCATAATTCTATAAGACTCCTCAAATTTCTCCCAATTGCTTTTGAAATTAAAAGGAGAAGTCAATAAGAAAAGAAACACTTGCATTTTAACTGTACAATTCAAAATATTTGATGTCAAAGATGCTAAGTTTGAAATCCACATCAGTCCATCATCAAATTTGGTAGGATAGGCAGTTTTATGTTCATGCCACCTTTGCCAATGATAGCACTAGACAGATGAATCGACACTTATTTTTGCAGTTGTAGACGCACCAAAGCTAGAAAATGTCATCGAGAACTATCAAAAATGTTCGTTTATAAATATTATCAAATCTTAATATCGCTTGAAAATAGGATATAATCAAACCAGGATAAGGCATAATGCATTCTAAATATATATACATTACTATTGTTCTTGAACTTATTTTTTTTAACTGGCCAGTTCATAGTGTGAATTGTGAAATGCACATTACAAATTAGGGATCGTATTAGTGGAATAATAATTATGGACTTTAGGGATTAGATAGGTATCATTTCTGACAGTAAATGTAATACAATATTACAACTATTAGCTATCCTGCACACTACTATGTAACTTTCTTGACAATGTCAAATTTACTTGGTATAAAAAAAGGCGGACATTGATAACTTCTTATGTTACTTGAAGTTCATTATCCAATTCAAACCATATTGCATGAATAACACGTATAGGAAACTTGTTTTCATGTGTCTCCACTTCCATTGCCCAACCCAAAAAGGATAGATGAACTCTATATACTTCGATTCAATTACACACCCTTTTTAAGAATATTGCATTGCATATTATTTAGTCTTTACCACCTTTGCGGTAATAAATAACAGAGTTACTCTGTAACATCTGTTTTGTAAGGTTAACAATTATTTCTTTCTTATAATTACCGATCTTTATGTGCATCTTCTTCTCAATGCATATTTCAATACTATTTGAATTTCGGCATGTATTAAATTTCTAATCCGCAAAAGGAGCACTTATCTATTTTTGCCTTTTTTTTAAATTCAGTAGTGAGGTATTTTGTATATTAACTTGTAGTGCTTGGGGAACTTTCTCATTTTATATATTTCTTCCTAGTTAAGTATCAAGTATTCATTATTATATGCCCACAAAAGCTACTAACTAGAATCGACTCTCATGCTATATTACATCAATATGGTTCTAATACTTGCAAGGCAATGCATTAATATTTCAAAACTGATGTTTAATTTAATACCCTAGTGACTAGACAATATCTGTAAACTCCTAGGAGAATATGCATCTAACCTTACAGTACATACCTCGACCAATTAGCCAAAAAATTCAAACAGTTTTAGTCCAATAGTTTAGAAAATCAACTTCTAGAACTGATGGTAGTTAAACGATGTTCAAAAAAAGAGCCAGTTCTTTTTTTAATAACATATTGATAGTATAGGCTATGAGGTGTAATAGTATATGTACTCCAAATCTTAACTCATCATTTTCTTCTATCAAATAAGAGAATCGACTCAATATAGGTAGACTGGTTTTGGTCGAACCTGATTGCAATATTGTGATTTTGGAGTATCGATAGAGAAGTTTTTTCTTCTTTGATGAAGTGTTATCGATGGTCAGAACCACTTTGCCTGGTTCACCAATCTTGAAGCTGTTTTTCACGTAAGCTTCATCGGTGGCAGTAAATTTTCTAGCCTTTTGAATAATAACTGTGTATCCGTTTTCTGCATCTGGAGAAAACTCAGCTCCATAACTCACTTCCCAGCCTAGAACTCTAAGCTCCCATATAAGTACACTTCCCTGTAACTCAACCAAAAAATAATAATAATAAGTTTTTGGAATTCTTTACAAATAGGTATAGAGGATGCAAGAAAGTTAACTATGTAGAGGAAAGTGATTTACCTCTTTAGTTGGAATTTCAACTGTGTGCTTGCTTGTAGGCTTAATAGTGACCTCAGTAACAGGATCAGCAACGGTTAAATCAAGATCGTTATCCTTGCTAAGGCCTCCATATTGAACAGGAACTTGTTCTGGTGCTATGTATCTGATTGAGCATACAACATAATTTTAGTAAAGTTTGGAATACACTAAAAGAGATGTATTGTTTGATTTTCTTTTTACTAACTTGAAAAGAGTTTCGGTGGATTTGGAAGGACCGGCAAAAACAAACTTGCTCTTGGTTCTTTGAGTAAAGAATGGACTAATTACTCGGTTGTAGGCAAGATACCACCAAGGAACATTAATGAATATTTGTACAAAAAAAAGTACATGTTATTAGCATTTCAATGGAAGTCAACACATCTAGCTTAAACATGAAAATTTAATGCTTGATGAGCATGTCCAAAATGTGAACTGAGATAGTAGAAAAACAGTGTGATTTGGCTAGATTTTTGCATGCTGCATTACCATAAATTGAATTATCATATTGAAAATAATACCAGATACATATCATCAATTAATTAAATTGAATCATTAAACTGGAAATAAAACCACATTCAAATACGAGTTTATTTTACTATAGCTAACTAAAAGTATTTGATCGAGAGTTGAAAACATATTGCTTATGGACTTTAGGAAATTTAAACTTGACATCTGTTTCTTCACTATGACAATATTCTCAATTGTAGCAGTTGCCTTAACAAAGGATCATCCACTGCAGTATTATTCTACCATGCAATAGATCCCAACCACTTTACAATATATATTTGATAGCAAATTCCAATAGAAATGATCCATGCTATCCAAAAGAATCGGGGAACATTATAGCCTAATCGACAGCAATGGTAATAAGCGACGAAACAAAAACCAAAAAAGCATATGGCATTAACAAATCAACGCATAGTTTTGAAAGAAAAAAAAACCTAAAATGTGTTCGAAGTTCGTTATCAGAGCAAAATCTACTTACATTAGCGATTACCGAAGTTGAGGAATCTCAGCAGCATAAGCTAACCCTAGTCCACGCAATCCATCAATTGCAAACTGCGAGTCGATGGAGTAGGTTTAACATCTGGCATGGGATAACTTCAGTGAACACACAAAGCCCTAGCTTCGAAATCGAAGGAGTTTGCTTTCTTCGACAAAACTTGAGAGGGTTTCTGCTTTCTTCGAATCGCTAATGTGACGCCCCACCTCTATGCTCATAATAACAAAGAGTATTAAAAGAAATACTGTCTATTATTACGAAGAATAAGGCTGGATAGGAGCGACCATCCGTAATTGGCCTTACACTAATATTGGTTATCTCGGTAGGAGTGGTATATACTTTTTATTTTTCATCTATTATTTATTTAATTCCATCGACATATCCAATTATCAGTATAAAACAAACTACGATAGTTCATAATAGTTTAGGACATTAGATATAACAATAACACAGATAATATAAATGCGGAACACAGATTAACAAAAATCTCATATATATATATAACCGATGTCAGTTACAATATAGTTGACACGATACATATGATACAACTACAACTGCCGACTCTAGAAGTTATATATACAAGTACATTATCGACTAATATACATGAATACATATCGTTCTATACAATGACACGACTACTACAAAATGACACTGACAACTTCAGAAGATGTGAAAAGTCTTCATATCCTGAACAGCAACTCAAAGAAGAAAATCTACAACCTGAAATAACTCGGGTCTGACCCGAGTATTATATTCAAAAGAAAATAATACACAGGTCAGTCTAATTCAAACCAGTTTATGAGTGCATATAGGCAGTAATAATTTAAATAGACGACAGTCATAATAATTTCCCGTCTATCCAATCCTTTTAACAAAGAAATCGGATAACGAAAATTTAACACTTAACAGTGTTAAACAATAAATCAGCAGATTTAAATCATCAACAGAGATAAATAAACAATTTATCAAATCGACTAAATCAATTTAAAACAATTGAAATTCTCACTTTAAAACCATCAAAACTCGATTGGCTGCCGTACACGCACGCGTGTACGGCTTCGCCAATATGGTATAAAAATCAATGCATCACGAGCAAAGAAATGTCAATTCAAAAACTGTCGAGTTTGGGTGGCTGCAATGCATTCATGCGTGCACTGCCTCACCACTACCGTACGTCGAAACTGCAAAGGTCAAGTCACTGCAATCATGGCTCAACTCAATGCTACAAAAGATCAACAGTATGCATATGAAGTATACAAGTGCAACAGTGTGGAAGTAAAACAGTGATGAAACTGAAAAGTGCAACAGACCAGACTACACAAATACATGGAACAATGCAACCCACCAATGAACACAACAGTGACAGGTCGAAACAATGAATACAGGCAGTGCAACAGAGCTACTCCAGACTAGGGCATAATGAAGCAACACTCAAGTAAACATTATAGGCCGAGCACTAATAGAAGGAGCAGTGATGTCAAATTACAAACAGCAGCCTCAACATATATGACCAAAAGGTTAAACAATATGAAGTGCACAACAATGCTATAACATACTACATAAATGTATGTATACATACCAGCAATGAAGATCAAAGGAATGCAGACCTAGGCTACACAAACCCAGACTTAGATAAACTAATGGCCGAGTATTAGTGAATTGATCAGAGTTCAACATACATGAACCACAATAATATGCAAACTCAAACTTACAGAGGTGCAGACGACCAAATAGCCAACGTGAATCAAACCATAACAGTGCAAAACCAAATGAACAAACGAACTGCCAAATCTCAGTGAAACTCAAGCAAGTGTACAAATGTATGCATACACATATATGACTACAATGCACCAGACTCAATTGCCACGCAGTGGCAATCTACAAATCAGGACCAGGAAGTGTTCAAAACCGTGATAGACAAACCAACTCCAAACTCGAGTGCTTCAAAATGATCAAAATGCCTCACAGACCAGACAACGAAAGTCAATGGGGGCTACAATACAACATGAATGCAAACCAGTGTGAATGCAAGCTGCAAAGACCACAGACGTGAATGCGCCACATAAACAAATGCACAGTGATACTACAAGAGTGAACACACTACAACATCAAGTGCAGACTACTAATTCAAGTCCAACAGACCAACTACTACATGAACCAGAGTATGCAGGTTACAACTTCAAAATCAGTGGACAAGTATGGACTGAGCCTGAGCTCGAGCTATGGAAACTACAACCATACAAACTCTACAAGTGCACGCAACAATGCAAATGCCACAAATCCAAAGACTCTGCAATGTTTCATGCAAGATGATACATGATAAATGATCAGATAAAGACTGCAATTCAATAACAATGCAACCAAATACACTAAGACATGATCTGATGTCAAAGCCAAGTGGAAGACTCAGTGCAACTACAACAGAATGAACTACAAGCTACAAGTATGCAGCAGGTCAGCAAGTGCTCAGGAATGAACAAAACAAATTGGCCAGAGTCATGAATCAGTAGAAAATCGAACAGGGTCGCAAGTGGAGCAATTCAACGTCACAAAATCAAGTGAAGCTACAGGTCAAAATGCAAGTGTCCAGACAACAACAAAAATGCACAAACTTAAGTGACAAAGCATGCAAGGGAGAAATGCACTAAGCAAATGTCACGATGTCACAGCAGTAAACTCGGAGGTGAAGACGAGATATAAACAAATGTCAAAGCCGGAAATTCATCAATTTATACGAACTCGATAAAGTCAAAGAAGCATCAATCATCGAAACATTATCACGTAATCACAACAGAAATAAAATCGAATGGCCTCGAAACTTCAAATCAATGTTGTTTTATCAAGCAACCAAATACACGAAATTGAAGAAATCAGAAATCAATAAGCTTTCAATTAGATGTGAGCGATAAGAAATCACTCACCTTTGCCACGAATTGGAGTAGTCGAAGAAGCAACCAAGAAGAAATCGATCGAAGTTACTCACGATTATTCACGCGATCCCTTTCTCGATCGAGCAGATCGGCAGCACGTCATCACGAAGTGGAACGAAGCCCTAATTTTTGACGAAGCGGAGGAAGCGAAGACGAAGAAAATGCCGCCATTTATTTTCTCTCGTTTGATTTAGGGCTTGAGAACGAAAAATGAAAAGAAATGGGAACGGGTCCAATTTCTTTAAGAATGGGACGGGTACATTTGTTTTGCAAATTTTTCACGGCTTCAAACATTTGAAAACGTGGGACGAGAATTTATTTTAAAGCCTGTCAACATTTAACAGATTTTTCAAAAGAGTTTCAACTGGTTAAATTAAAATTCCAAACAGCGATTTGCTAGGAAAAGCAATCGTCTAAAGATGATAATTAATCGGTACGAAATACCGGGTTGTTACAGACTTCCCTCCTTAAAGAAATTGCGTCCTCGCAATCATAATGAATAAATGGACAAAAGGTAGCAACCAAAAGAGCATGACAATGTCGAATGTATAAGCAAAGCAAGTGTCAGCGGGGAAGTATTAGATAAGAAATCAAAAGGTTCGACTGCTTCAAATCAAAAGAATCAACATCGTGGGAATCAGGGATCAAAATCAGACGACCAACAAAAGCAAGAACAATCGGGTTCCAGCAACTAAAAGAGAAGGAAAAACAGAGCAGAAATCCCATACAGAGCACGAATTGAATGTGAGTAAATCAAATTACTCACATGAATCGCCAAAGAAAAAGACGAAGCTCAAATCTCAAAAATCGCAAATATTCAATCATCAAAAACGATAATCAAATTTCTCAAATCAACAAATATTCGATTATCACCAGCGATAATCAAATTTCAAATTCAACAAATATTTGATTATCACAAGCGATAATCAAATTTCAAATTCAACAAATATTTGATTATCACAAGCGATAATCAAATTTCAAATTCAACAAATATTTGATTATCACAAGCGATAATCAAACTTCTCAAATCAACAATTATTTAATTATCAAAAGCGATAATTAAATCTCAATCAGCAAATATTTAATTATCAAAAGCGATAATTAAATCTCAAATCAGCAAATATTTAATTATCAAAAGCGATAATTAAATCTCAAATCAGCAAATATTTAATTATCAAAAGCGATAATTAAATCTCAAATCAGCAAATATTTAATTATCAAAAGCGATAATTAAATCTCAAATCAGCAAATATTTAATTATCAAAAGCGATAATTAAATCTCAAATCAGCAAATATTTAATTATCTCAAGCGATAATTAAATCTAAAATCAACAAATATTTAATTATCTCAAGCGATAATTAAATCTAAAATCAACAAATATTTAATTATCTCAGACGATAATTAAATCTCAAATCACAAATATTTAATTATCTAAAGCGATAATTAAATCTCAAATCAACAAATATTTAATTATCTCAAGCGATAATTAAATCTAAAATCAACAAATATTTAATTATCTCAGACGATAATTAAATCTCAAATCACAAATATTTAATTATCTAAAGCGATAATTAAATCTCAAATCAACAAATATTTAATTATCTCAAGCGATAATTAAATCTAAAATCAACAAATATTTAATTATCTCAGGCGATAATTAAATCTCAAATCACAAATATTTAATTATCTAACAGCGATAATTAAATCTAAAATCAACAAATATTTAATTATCAAAGACGATAATTAAATCTCAAATCAACAAATATTTAATTATCTAACAGCGATAATTAAATCTAAAATCAACAAATATTTAATTATCTAAAGTGATAATTAAAAGCAACAAATATCCGATTATCAAAAACGATAATCAGAACTCATATCAACAAATATCCAATTATCACAAGCGATAATTAGAAATAACAAATATCTGATTATCAAAAACGATAATCAGAACTCATATCAACAAATATCCAATTACCTGCAGATAATTGGAAACAACAAATATCTAGAAATCAATTAAGAAGACTAGAAAATCAACATAAAAGCTTGGATCGATCCCATCAGATGGCGAGTTTTTAATTCGCCGCACGTGCATCTCAGAGTGGCCGAAGCCTACCAATTACTCAACATAATTTTGGCGCCCATCAGATTGACCCGAAGGTCCGCAGAGTGACCCGAAGGTCTAGTACTGGTATTTGACCCGAAGGTCCGCAGAGTGGCCCGAAAGCCCAACAAATGACCCGAAGGTCCTCATAGTGGCTCGAAAGCACACGAAAGCATCAAAATGTTTCAATTAACGAGTCCGGAATTAACCAAAATAGCAAACGCACATGTCCCATAACCACGAGTTTTACTAAATTGTTTAATTCTCTTCATCGTTTCCTTGAAAGTGTAAAATCATCAAAATCATCAAAACGACAGATATTTCAATTAACGAGTCCGGAATTAACCGAAATAGTAAAAGTGTGGTTCCATACTCCGCACTTTTGCTAAATCGTTTAAATCACTTCATCGTTTCCTTGAAAGTGCAAAATTGTGTATTCTGTAAAAATACACTTTACATTCTCAAATGGACAAGTCCGGAATTAAGCGAATCAGTAAAAGAAAGGGGTCATAGTCCTCGATTTTGCTGAAACGTTTAAATCGCTTCCTCATTCTTTTGAAATCGCAAACTGCAAAATTTTTGAAAACAATTTTATTTATTTTGTAAAAATAACAATTCGCATTCTCAACTGAACAAGTCCGGAGTTAAGCGAAACAGTAAAAGAAAGGGGTCATAATCCTCGATTTTGCTGAATCGTTTAAGTCGCTTTCTCATTCTTTTGAAAACGCAAACTGCTAAAATTTTATAAAACAATTTTCATTTTAAAGCGATTTTCCAATCACGTGATTAGAACAGTAAATCAGTAACAATTTCGGTAAGGAAATCGTACTTCTCAAAATACCGTAAAAACGGTCACAAAACAGCATTGCGGAATAACCGCTTGAAAATCCACTTTTAAAATTTGACGGTTACTGAAGCCAAAGCGACAGAAATTTTAAAACGTCAAAATCACATCAAAAAAATTTACATCAAAATGTAATATCAGAGAATTTTCATTCATCAAAATGCCATAAAACACCGTGCTTCAAGAATTTAGCATTGGTGTAAAAATCCCGTTACAAAAATAACGGCAACAAAATACGTTTCATAACCTAGCATCGGTTCAACGTAAAATAAATGCAGTAACGTGCAATTCAAATTGTGCACGTACTACAAAATGAACAAAGAAACTATTCGAAGGTATCTTCAATGAAGACAATTCAAAACAGCAAAAATCTGATCAATATATGATTAGTACAAAAGAAAGCCCGCGGAAATTTCAACAAAAATCACATAGCTGCAATTTCTTCGAATCCTCAATTCGGATTCGAAATTCTCAAAGAAACAAAATAATTACATCTATGTAAACAACAAATGAAATTCATATCAATTTCGTATTTCGATTTTTTTTTTAAAATCAAAAAGATTATCGGTTGTACTCAGCAAAGACAGTTTCACTGTTTCCGCTGCGCACTCTGATAAATAGAACACAAATCAATCAAATCAACCAAAACACAGTTTCACTTTTATTTTTAAATAAAGATATTTAAAAATTTACATCTAGATTTCAAAACTTTAGTTTTGACTCAAATCACAGATAAAACATCGACCAATAGTTGTAACATATGTTCCATCCAAGTTATGTTTTATATTATTTCCATAAACCCCAAGCTCTGATACCAACTGTGACGCCCCACCTCTATGCTCATAATAACAAAGAGTATTAAAAGAAATACTGTCTATTATTACGAAGAATAAGGCTGGATAGGAGCGACCATCCGTAATTGGCCTTACACTAATATTGGTTATCTCGGTAGGAGTGGTATATACTTTTTATTTTTCATCTATTATTTATTTACTTCCATCGACATATCCAATTATCAGTATAAAACAAACTACGATAGTTCATAATAGTTTTGGACATTAGATATAACAATAACACAGATAATATAAATGCGGAACACAGATTAACAAAAATCTCATATATATATAACCGATGTCAGTTACAATATAGTTGACACGATACATATGATACAACTACAACTGCCGACTCTAGAAGTTATATATACAAGTACATTATCGACTAATATACATGAATACATATCGTTCTATACAATGACACGACTACTACAAAATGACACTGACAACTTCAGAAGATGTGAAAAGTCTTCATATCCTGAACAGCAACTCAAAGAAGAAAATCTACAACCTGAAATAACTCGGGTCTGACCCGAGTATTATATTCAAAAGAAAATAATACACAGGTCAGTCTAATTCAAACCAGTTTATGAGTGCATATAGGCAGTAATAATTTAAATAGACGACAGTCATAATAATTTCCCGTCTATCCAATCCTTTTAACAAAGAAATCGGATAACGAAAATTTAACACTTAACAGTGTTAAACAATAAATCAGCAGATTTAAATCATCAACAGAGATAAATAAACAATTTATCAAATCGACTAAATCAATTTAAAACAATTGAAATTCTCACTTTAAAACCATCAAAACTCGATTGGCTGCCGTACACGCACGCGTGTACGGCTTCGCCAATATGGTATAAAAATCAATGCATCACGAGCAAAGAAATGTCAATTCAAAAACTGTCGAGTTTGGGTGGCTGCAGTGCACGCACGCGTGCACTGCCTCACCACTACCGTACGTCGAAACTGCAAAGGTCAAGTCACTGCAATCATGGCTCAACTCAATGCTACAAAAGATCAACAGTATGCATATGAAGTATACAAGTGCAACAGTGTGGAAGTAAAACAGTGATGAAACTGAAAAGTGCAACAGACCAGACTACACAAATACATGGAACAATGCAACCCACCAATGAACACAACAGTGACAGGTCGAAACAATGAATACAGGCAGTGCAACAGAGCTACTCCAGACCAGGGCATAATGAAGCAACACTCAAGTAAACATTATAGGCCGAGCACTAATAGAAGGAGCAGTGATGTCAAATTACAAACAGCAGCCTCAACATATATGACCAAAAGGTTAAACAATATGAAGTGCACAACAATGCTATAACATACTACATAAATGTATGTATACATACCAGCAATGAAGATCAAAGGAATGCAGACCTAGGCTACACAAACCCAGACTCAGATAAACTAATGGCCGAGTATTAGTGAATTGATCAGAGTTCAACATACATGAACCACAATAATATGCAAACTCAAACTTACAGAGGTGCAGACGACCAAATAGCCAACGTGAATCAAACCATAACAGTGCAAAACCAAATGAACAAACGAACTGCCAAATCTCAGTGAAACTCAAGCAAGTGTACAAATGTATGCATACACATATATGACTACAATGCACCAGACTCAATTGCCACACAGTGGCAATCTACAAATCAGGACCAGGAAGTGTTCAAAACCGTGATAGACAAACCAACTCCAAACTCGAGTGCTTCAAAATGATCAAAATGCCTCACAGACCAGACAACGAAAGTCAATGAGGGCTACAATACAACATGAATGCAAACCAGTGTGAATGCAAGCTGCAAAGACCACAGACGTGAATGCGCCACATAAACAAATGCACAGTGATACTACAAGAGTGAACACACTACAACATCAAGTGCAGACTACTAATTCAAGTCCAACAGACCAACTACTACATGAACCAGAGTATGCAGGTTACAACTTCAAAATCAGTAGACAAGTATGGACTGAGCCTGAGCTCGAGCTATGGAAACTACAACCATACAAACTCTACAAGTGCACGCAACAATGCAAATGCCACAAATCCAAAGACTCTGCAATGTTTCATGCAAGATGATACATGATAAATGATCAGATAAAGACTGCAATTCAATAACAATGCAACCAAATACACTAAGACATGATCTGATGTCAAAGCCAAGTGGAAGACTCAGTGCAACTACAACAGAATGAACTACAAGCTACAAGTATGCAGCAGGTCAGCAAGTGCTCAGGAATGAACAAAACAAATTGGCCAGAGTCATGAATCAGTAGAAAATCGAACAGGGTCGCAAGTGGAGCAATTCAACGTCACAAAATCAAGTGAAGCTACAGGTCAAAATGCAAGTGTCCAGACAACAACAAAAATGCACAAACTTAAGTGACAAAGCATGCAAGGGAGAAATGCACTAAGCAAATGTCACGATGTCACAGCAGTAAACTCGGAGGTGAAGACGAGATATAAACAAATGTCAAAGCCGGAAATTCATCAATTTATACGAACTCGATAAAGTCAAAGAAGCATCAATCATCGAAACATTATCACGTAATCACAACAGAAATAAAATCGAATGGCCTCGAAACTTCAAATCAATGTTGTTTTATCAAGCAACCAAATACACGAAATTGAAGAAATCAGAAATCAATAAGCTTTCAATTAGATGTGAGCGATAAGAAATCACTCACCTTTGCCACGAATTGGAGTAGTCAAAGAAGCAACCAAGAAGAAATCGATCGAAGTTACTCGCGATTATTCACGCGATCCCTTTCTCGATCGAGCAGATCGGCAGCACGTCATCATGAAGTGGAACGAAGCCCTAATTTTTGACGAAGCGGAGGAAGCGAAGACGAAGAAAATGCCGCCATTTATTTTCTCTCGTTTGATTTAGGGCTTGAGAACGAAAAATGAAAAGAAATGGGAACGGGTCCAATTTCTTTAAGAATGGGACGGGTACATTTGTTTTGCAAATTTTTCACGGCTTCAAACATTTGAAAACGTGGGCCGAGAATTTATTTTAAAGCCTGTCAACATTTAACAGATTTTTCAAAAGAGTTTCAACTGGTTAAATTAAAATTCCAAACAGCGATTTGCTAGGAAAAGCAATCGTCTAAAGACGATAATTAATCGGTACGAAATACCGGGTTGTTACAGCTAACGTAATTTGGAGGAGGGAGCTGCGCGCGTTTTGGAGTCTTCGAATCGCTAACGTAATTTGGAGGAGGGAGATGCGCGCGTTTTGGAGGGAGGCGGAATGGTTTTGGAGGGAGAGGGAAAATAATTTGGGAAGTTGGAGGGAGATGTTTTGGGGCAGCGTTACACGTGAAGGGGAAGGGAGATGCGCGCGTTACACCTGTAGGGAGAACAAAAATCAACTGGTAACTAGATAATTAATGGTCAATAATAATGCTTCAGAATAACGCGTATTAAATAGCGTTATTAATATCATATTTTGTTGTAGTGGCATTCCATAGTTATTCAATAACTATCAGTATGTAACCCCTTGGTGTCCCTAACAGCCATGAGTAATACACTAGCTAACATTTGGAGAGTGTTACGTACTCTAGTCTCAAGGAATATATTGATATCCAGTCTCGATACATCTTGAATAGGAATATTTAAAATGATATAGTTGTTTTCATTGTGATAAATTACTCATGGTTACAACACTTTGTAACTACTATCGCAAAACATACCATTTATGGATTTTCTAATAAATATACTTTTAATTAAATTAATTAATTAATATAACACATTATATCAAGTATATAACAGAAAGAAAATACCTTTTATTTTGAACAATATTGGTTATCAAGTTAGACATATGTAACAAATTACATAATTGCCCCTAGAGCATACCCCTAGCTCTATCAATCTCTCACTTGCAATTGGGGTCAATTATGGAATCTCATTCCAAATTATTCGATTGATTTTCTCAAAAGCAATTGCGTCAGTCCCTCAGTGAACGGGTATGCTATCATGTTTTAATTTTCTACTCTGTCAATCAACTCTCCTCAATGCTGATAAACTACCTTTATCATGTGGAATAATTCGGAGTACGTCTCTTGACTTCTAGTGAGCTCTAAGTTCTATTATGAACCATACTATAACATTGTTACCGTATAATAATTTTATGAGATTCTCAACATTTAGAATCATCCTCGGCTCGGTTATAAATTTATGCATTTATATTTGTATACATTGATTTTATTGCAGCGCTATTCAAGGCGATGTACATAGCATTTTTCATTGAATCAGTCACAGTATTTCATTTGGAACATTTCCAACTTAAAGATTCTTGATGTGAATTTATTGACATATTCTACTTAATATCACTTATGAAAATTTGAGTCTGAACATTCCTTCGTAAGGAATTCGTTGTTTCTGTAAACAATTCTCTAGTATTTCATAAATACGCGAGAACACTTCAAACAACCATTTAGTGATATCAATTTGGATTTGATATTTGCTTTATGTATCAAATACATAAACAAATCACAATATCATAGACAACATAACATGTATGATAATTCCTATTGACAATGCATAAGGAATCCATCTTACATGTTTTATATTAAACATTTTAATAAGGTGTCCTTGCATATCGTTTAGGGCATTCCCAACATTTTTTGTACTTACTATAAAAGACATCATTTATTAATCTAATGTCGAGTATTGCAACTAAAACTGATTTTAACACAAGTACATCGTTAACAATCAGTAGTGTGTTGTTTACTTATGGTTTAGAAATATCTATGTACCTTCTTAACTTTCTTTCTTATGAGCACACGCTTCCTCTGCATTTTGTTTGACAGTCAAACTATTTGATATTCTTATCAAAACATTTGTTCAATTTTAATGCTTTTCGAATGACACTTTTGTATATGTTCTTGGATCATATCCAAAAACTCACAAACTCAATAATGCTCCTACTGACTTTGAGACATTTTTGGTTAATATGTGTAAACAGCTTACTCTAAATCGTTATTTAGAATTTTCTATTTCAACACATATGTACCAAAACATAAAGTCATACTAAGCAATAATTTTGTGAGTAAAATCTGAACCTACTTGAGCACATCGAACGGTGAATCTGTTGCGTTAATTTCAATAACTAAAATTTACGGTATTATCCTTATCAATGTGGCTCGCTACCTACTGTATTTGACTTTCTCTTAAAGACACATATGCAGCTAAAGGGATTGTATCCTTTCAGATATAACTATCAAAATCATATTTTGATAATGTACTTGGAATCTATTTCGGATTTGCACATCGTACCGTATCGTAGAGTCAAAACTCTTAATGATTTAATTGACCGTCGAGGATTATCTTTTTTCGACATTGATAAGAAACTCGTAGTTTCTCTTCAATGTACAAGAATACTTATTTGACATTCTAATGTGTTGTGTTCAATTTAGTTTGGTTAATATCATTTCATCCCTTACAATCAATTTTATCCTTGGATCATATCTAAATCCATTTTATACCAATAATTTCTTAAAGAAATTCCTTCGCTACGAAGTTGGTATTTCTTGAAACAACAGTTGCTTCTTAATACAATGGAATAGATATTCATAAACATTTTATGAATTGCTTTATATAAAACTGATTTTGCATTAGTTCACAATATATTTATTTTCACAACATAATTAGTCATCTAATGACTATTGTTTCCAAAATTCGCTTGGGATGATTCATACAAGACCCCTTACATACAATTATTAAGTGTAGTTTTTCAATTCGCACAAGCTGCCAATTCCTTGGCCTAGGATTGTAAGGGTTTCTTATTAACCCTTATCCTATTTGGTTTGTAAACTATTCTTTGGATGATATTATTTTTAACCTAGTGTACTACTCTTAAGCACACACCTTATAGATTTATCTCAACTTTACTCATCATTAATCGTTGTCAAATAAAGTTCGATTACTCTTTATCAATACATCATTATGTGTTATAGGGAGGATTTATCTTTGAGACTGATTATTCATTTTTAGGTACATTTGGAACTCTTTCCAATATACTCACTCATTTGATCAAATCGAATCATTTTATTTTATTGCATATTATTTTATTTATTTTATGCTCTATGAGTTTACCATAGACATACTACATGTGTATCATATACGCACGCCCAGTTGGTGATAACTCATTGATGAATATAACGAAGTATGTGGAACTGTTTTGGTATAATAGACTTGCGATTGCATACATAAATGTGTATCAATTTGAAGAGTTCATCAACTCTTATGAAGCTCCCATTTAATGGGTGCATGACCCCTAATTGTTTGAGATATAATTAGCTAGTACCACATGATTCATAATCATATAATAAAAATTATTTCCCAAAACTATGGCTTAGTCTAAAATTTTAAATAATTGTGAATAATTTTAGATACTTCTATATTTTCTAATGCATCACATTTGTTATAAAAACAAATACCTTATTAAGTTCTATTTCATAAAGAATATTCATAATATTCATATTGAAATATAATTACCTTTCTTTTTCAATCATTACTAAAAAATAGTCATTATTTCATAAATAATGTTCAGTGCGTTTTACCAAAACAATTTTCATAACTTGATGCAATCAATAAGTGTTATATGGTATGCTCCCACTATTTTCACCATTACTACAATAGCATACCAAAATATGAAGGTCTATCATTCACTTAATATAGATTATTTATTTTATATACCACAACTAGTTTACAGTGGAGAATTCTTCGATCAAATATCTCAAACTCAAAGAATTCTCATAGAAAATAATTTTCTAAATGAAAATGCATTTTGGAATAGGAATCTTATTTCTTATTCCAATATCAAGTATCAATTATTATTACAATTCTCGCTTCCGATGTTTCTTTATGAAGTAGAAGTGACTATTCACTCTCTTCATTCCAACTATACTTTAAATCACAACTACGCTTCTACATTCGTTCTCTCTTCTAAATGGTCAAATCATTCAAAAGAATACCCTTTACTACAACACCATAACAAACTCTTTACAAAAGCGCACTCGATCATCCTTGACATTTAAGGACATTAAATATGTTGCATTTTGCGTAAAATGATCAAACTGACATATAACTATTGAGTTCTTAAATTTATATTATAGTTTTGGTCTTGCGTTACATTTAATGCAACATGATTTTTATTGTAATCAATCAAATTGAATATTCGATCTCATGGTACGGTTTATTTGTTTGTCTTAAATGAACTAATTTTATCGAAGTACCGTACATTATGAACTGTGACTGTTCACTATACAACATTTATATGTGACAGAATATGGATCAAATATCCATAGTCTTGTATTGCTTTTAGAGTTCAAAACTCATAGAATGCAATGCATGGTCTCAACCAAACAAACATGTAAGTGACCATATTACGAACGTATAAAGTAGTTGTAAAATTAGGCACTTGCATGGGTATATAAAACATTGACATGCAATAGGAATTTAATAGTGAGTATATATTATATTTCCATTTTTCAATTTTCAATCCAGTTCATTTGTATATATTAATTGATAAACATTTTATCAATCATATCAAATGCACAAACTCATCATTGTAGATAGCTATAACATTATTTAGCATTTTTTCTTACAATATTAGAAAGGTTAACAGTTACCATTTCATTTTTATAATAAGGCTCCCACTAGTCTTTTATGTTTCTCGAACCCTAAGATGAAACATAGAAGTCTTTCAACTTCACAGTGGGTGTTAAGACTCGTCTGTCCTGGTATTCTAATCTTGAGTTTGCTCAACAAATCATAGCCCCACAAATGATGGATAACACCTTATCGGTTGTATCACATACAACCCTTAACCCATGTTTCCTTGTTCTAATCTCATTTTGACCTTGAGTTTGCTCAACAAATCGAAAGAGATTATTCACTCATACCTATCATATCACGACGACCTAAGTATAACATGTGTACCTTGAGTTTGCTCTATAAAAACATATAATTATTTTACCTCGTCAATTCAATATATTAATAATACCACACATAACATACCTAGCTTGAGTTTGCTCAACAATTAAGGAGTATGCAAGTAATTTATCAATATATATGGTAAGGATAACATGATATTGAAGATTCATAATCTTTAATATATTATATGAGTGATATTGACTTATGGAATAATGTATTCCTTATGAAATACCCTCGTGATTCAAGTGTTAGGCACATCAGGGATCACGGTATACATACATTTATGTATATATTTATTCCTTAAGTCTATTTGGATTTCTTTAATGTTCCACATTTAGTTTATACATTCATATCATATAAGTTTTATTATTATATAACTTTTATATTTCATATTACTTATATGATAGTCTTATGTATGATATTTTATTTAATTAAATCTTATTAAATTAAATTAAATTTATTAATTCTTTAATGAATTTTATATTAGTATTCCAATACAACTTTTATATTGGACATATCTACTATAACCTTTAGAGTGTATACTATAACCTTTAGAGTATAACACATATATCTTATATATGCGTATTTTTTAATTAATTAACCTTTAATTAATTAATTTAATTAAATAATTTTAATTATTCATTGTAAATAAATGTCACTCAAACAGGGATTACACTCATGTGTATGTGGTCATACACTACGGTGAGTATGTTATAGTTACATGGTGACTTATGTGAGCCATGTGTCGACCTATGATTAAAGATATGTATAGTTATAGGATATGAGTACTATATGACCATCCACATTATGTCTAGCTCCCTCTATGGTTTGGGAGTGAACCAAATTGGCCAGAATCCACCATGGCGGCCTGATCATAGGGTCATGCTCTAGATCTGTGACATCATTGTTGTATCTTATATTTGATGCACATCATGAGGTTTAAGGTTAAGTGACCCATAGAGTAGGTGCCCTACCGCCCCTTGTGTTGCATTGGCCAATAGTTTGTTACTATAAGGGTAAAGCCGGGTCATCATCGAGGCTGTGCGTTAATGAGCCATTGGTGGATATGCATCACAATGTCTGTCGAGGTAAGTGTAGGCTGTAGGAACATATCTAGTTATTAGTAGGAGGCTAGTAGACCCTGGGTTCCTGGAGTGGGTATATAGCCGTTAGTATCCCATCTAGTTCTGGTATATGTGTGTGTAGTGGATTGGCATATATATCTCGTTCGTATGATGAGTTAGCTATACTAGAGACTGTATGATTCTAAAGTGTAGTCAGTCCCCGTATTATATCCATGCTATTTTGATTCATTTATATATGAGGAGATGAGATTATATCTGGATAGGTATCCAAAGTATGGTGGATCCTTATTTTTTTTATTATGTATTGATAGGCAGCCTATCCTTTCTGGTATGTTGTTGATGTTGTTTTTATTTATTTATGGGATTGAGAGATATATTTGGGCATCGATATGAGATAACCTAACTATACTTGATGATATCTATCACGAACCACTTTTTCCGTACAGTTCGAACCGAGATTTTACCACACTTGTCGAGTCCAAATTGAACAGAAAAGCGGATAGTAAGAAAAGAAAGTAGAAAGAAGATAGAAAGAAATAGAACTACACATAATCTCACAGCGGAAACAAACAATCTATGATATAGAACAAGTCTTTACATAAATCAAAACTGTAACTTAACTTATACAGACATCAATCAGAGTATACAACCTATTCGACATGGACAGTTATAACAACCTGTCCTTACAATTGTCGATGCACACTACTAAATGCAACGGAATATAATTATCTATGTGAATACGACTTTGGTCTCCAGCTCCTCTCTTGAAGCTCCCATCCTTCCAGCCAAACCTGGAAATATGCTTGGTCTGACCCGAGCATATAGGAAAAACCACGCCCGGGTCAGTCTGGTAAAACCAGAGTGAGAATTTAAATCACAAGGAATTCTATTCGTTATAACTTTTGAAACCCTTTTGAAAATCAAAAGTATCCCGTAAGACCATGCCACACATAAACACGACAGGTTTTTCCCTTACGGTAACCAAAACACTTTCATAGAAAATCTGATGATATTATAATAGTGTCTAAGTACAAATACTTATTCAAATAGCTGAAATTGTTACATTAATTAAATTCCAGCATACTAGGCTCTACAACCAAAACCGTAAAGGCACGTATTGGAGAATTGATTCCATACGAATGACTAGGCACTAGGGTACCACCTGTCACAGTACACATGTAGAAACAACGTACCGAGGACCATGCCGGGATCCTCTGCCACACAAGACCGGACTATCCCTAACCTGGATAGACCAAATATGCTATCACTCCGGGTGTTCCTACCCTCTCTGAGCTCCTTCCATGTATCGTAGTGATAAAATGATATCCGAGGTTATCTAGAAGGGTGATAAACATACCCTACTTGGGTGCGACCCACTTAGCCTTGCTGCATCTCCCCCGATTTTCAGTCATCCCGATTAATGAGGCTTAGAGGGCACGATTACCTTTTTTTAAGGAATATTTACTTAGAATGCTCATTGTCCTCTAATGACAATGTACTGATAGCATTCGTCCATACAAGTCTATTCTGGGTCCGAACGGAACCGAAGGCACTATTCCTACTACATCCATTTTGGAATCATCCTCAGGATTAGTAGCGATTAGCCCTTGCACTTCAATGCTCCATCTTCGACTCCATGCTCTTGTTTTCATTCGAAAACGTACTCGGTTGATCGAAGTGGTTTTTGGATAACTTATCCGATCCCGGTCTCTTCGAAACAACGTTCGATATTTTCCGATAAACTCAACCCCGGTTCTTTAGGAAATAAACAGAAGAAAATAAGATCGGAGATCACCTCCTAACCGTTTTGTGGATGGATTTACTTTTCATCGTCCTAGAAGAACGAAACGAGTTTATACGTACAGTATAGCACCTCGAATGGTAACTGTACCACATAATTCCCGTGTTTCTTCTAGATATTCCCAAAGTTATGTTTTTAGGTCCAGATTTGATAGTCGGTTATCTAACTATCAAATATAAAATCATTCAAACAAAGGTTTCATTTCCCATTGAAAACATTAAGCCTTTATTGATTTAGATTTCAATACATTAAAAATTACTTAATTAAATGGCATATGCTTATCTCACTGGATAAGTATATTCACAAAACCATTCATTTCAAATATTTGAAAACCCTTTAAAATAAATCCAGGAAAACACCACTGCGGTATCAACCATGGATTCATAGCTCAATGGTTATGTCTCTATTCTAGAGAAATCCAAGACTTAACTGCAGGCACTCACTGCCTCCGGTTACGCCATAAAAACATACCATTACTTTCCGAAAACTTTATTTAATAATTTTTTCAAAATAGTACTTATAAAGTTTTCCAATATAATCTTTCCAAGTTCTAATTAGGTACAATACTTACTATTTCCTGGAGATTTGACCAAGCAACTAGTGCTCGGCATCCAGGAGCTGGAACTCGGCATCCAGGAGTACTCGGCGTAGTACTCGGCATCAGGTGGAACTCAGCACCAGGGAGTGTTCGGCATCTAGGAGTACTCGGCATAGCACTCGGCATCCAGTGGAACTTGGCATCAGGGAGTGTTCGACATCTAGGAGAACTCGGCAACGGGAGTGCTCGGCATTCACAAACATGACAGTATCGATCGGCCAGAAAGAATCGCTCATCCAGAAGGCACGTCAAGCCAAGGAGGATCGTTCGGCCAAAGGGATCGTTCGGCCAGAATGTATCGTTCGGCCAGAGAGCACTGTTCGGTCAAGAGCTTCGGACAGAGGCACGTTCGGCTTCGTCTGACAATCATTCTGCACTTCCCACACATCAAGCATGCCGTTCGGCATAGAAAGGGTGGATCGACGTCATTGTGTTCGGCCTACCTGGTTCGGCATACGGTGACCACTATACTTGGGCTAGAGTGTTCGGCTATCAAGCCCACCTGGGAAGTCCAGCCCATCTTTGTCTATAAATAGAGGGGCAGAGTCGCAGTAAAAAGGGATCTTTTAGAGAGAACACTGGGGAGACTCTGCCATTTTCGAGACTCATCTTCTCTACTTAACAACTTCATTCAAGCATTTGATTCACGAATTGTATTTGTAATCAACTGTTAAGAAGATCAATAAAGTTTAATCTCAAAGTGGACGTAGGCAATTACGCTGAACCACTATAAATTTGGTGTTCTTACTTTCTGCATTTAAATTAGCATTCCCTTCCTTGTTTAATTTATCTTCATCACTTATATCTCTACACAATCTTTCTCTACGAGGTTAGTGACCAATTTTGGTGCTAACACTTTGGTGCTTTCACTGAGAATTGAATTCTCAGACCTTAAGGATCTGCTTTGAAGCTACTGGATTGAACAAATCCCCCAAAGAAGATCTGACTCATCAATAGGACATCCGTTGATTCTACTCAGAGTTCATACCAATAACTCTACAATGGCAAGACCACGTACCAGGTCAGCTTCTCATAATGCGGATGCCCACGAGACTGCTAGCGTGCAACAAGCAGGACCTAGCAATCAGCCAACAATTCCGGGTGTAGGAATTGCCACCCAGGACCAAGCTCTAGTTGTCACCAGAACAGAGTTCAACGACTTGATGAGAGAACTCAGGGAAAGCAGGAGACAACTAGGAGAACAGATGCAAGCTAACGCCAACCTGATGGCACAACTCACTCAACAGCAGCAACAGAATGCTGGGGGAAATCCCGCTCCCTATTCCTCATCTGACAGCTCAACTTCTTCTGATGAACCTCCCAGGCGTAGACGCCGTAAGACTGAAGCTGTACGGACGGGTGCTGCTGCCCAAACAGCTGGAAACCGCGACTACGTCAAAACTGGAAACTTAGGAACTGGAGTACAGGTGGAAGCTGGAGGTCCAGACCATCAAAACGCTAATGATGTCGAACCTCAAGACGCACGATTGGCAGATCGCCAGGAGAGGAGGCATCAACATGGACAGTCACGTAGAACGGACTCTAACCTCCCACCTTCCATACAGACACCAGACCTGACAGCCATGGTCAGGCAATTGATGAAAGAAAATCAGGGCTTGTCGAATGATGATTGGGGAGTATCAAGGAGTCACACTCCGTTCACAGATGTTGTGTTGCAGGCGGAATACCCCAGGAAGTTTAATATGCCTACTATCCCTGCGTATGAGGGAAAGACCGACCCCAGACAGCATGTCATGAGGTACGAGTGGATGATGGATTCAGCTAGAGCAAATGATGCCACCAAGTGTAGATGCTTTCTGATCACTTTATCTGGGATCGCTACTATGTGGTTTACCCGACTTCCTCCGCGGTCCGTATCCAATTTTAAGGAGTTGGCGAAGAAGTTTATTGAGCAGTTCAGAATACACACTACGCGTCCAAAGGACGTAATGTCTCTATCAAGTGTAATCCAAAATCCTGGGGAGTCGTTGAAGGAATATTTACAAAGATTCCATGTTGCGGCAACTGAAGTCAGTAATCCCAATGATCATGCAATTCTGATGGCTGTAATGAGAGGTGTGGATCTGGAGTCCGAATTTGGAGACTGGTTGGCAGGAAAACCTTCGACCACACTAGAACGTTTTTACTCAAAGGCACATCAGTTCATAAGAAGAGAGGAGGCTAGATGGGTAAGGCGAGATAAGGCACCAGGACCTGTCCAAGAGTCTGTGAAAAGCAACATTGCCGTGAAGCAGTCCGGAGACAACTCGGGAAAGGTCCAAGTCAATGTCCAGAACAAGCCTGGACAGCCTAAGGAGTCCGGAGGAAGAATTCAAGGGAAGAAGAGAGAAGCGGGGAAGTGGAAGTCGAGAATTCCAAGCTACAACGAGTATACCCCATTGAATGCGCCTCTCGAGAACATTTACCTATCTACCTGCAATACTTTTCAGTACAGAAAGCCACGTCCAAAAGAATCAACCGAGGAGCAGAAGCGAACCGGGAAATATTGTCGCTTCCATGAGACTTATGGGCACAATACGGAAGAGTGCAGACACCTGCACGACGCTATCGAGAAGTTGATCAGGCAAAAGAAGTTGCAAGAATTTGTGAAGGATCCACAGGAAGGAGGACAGGGAACGTCCAACCCGGGTCGCGCACCAGCTCCGCGTCATCCCGAGGAGCCTGCCCGAACCGTGGGTAGACTAGTCATAAATACAATCATCGGCGGACCTCACTCCGCGGATAAGAATTGGCAAGAGATGGAGCGGTATGCAAGTTCCCTGAAGCATGCAGATTTTGAGTGCTGTTCAAACGTGGAGGATGGGACTCCTACCAAGTAGCAGCGCGTAATGATGGACGACATAGTGTTCAGAAATAGGGATGCTGATCAAGTAGAGGCTCCAACCATCGACCCGATGGTCATATCTGCGACGATCAGACCGGCATATGTGAAGAGAATTCTGATTGATTGTGGAAGTTCTGTCAACATCATCTTTAAGAAGGCTTATGACCAAATGAAAATGGAAACAAAGGACTTAAAACCGTCCAATGCTCGTATTCACGGCTTTAATGGTGCTGCGACCGATGCAGTAGGGTATGTCGAGTTACCAGTTGAACTAGGACAAGGCGAGCGTCGGAGGGTGCGAATTCTGCCCTTCGTAGTTTTGGATGTGGATTCTCCATATAATGTTTTCTTGGGCCGGCCGGCCCTGGCTGAGTTTAGGGCAGCATTGGCCCCGTGGTGTTTGACTCTGAAGTTCCCAACTGACAAAGGAGTAGGTATTGTTCATGGCGACCAAGCAGCTGGTCGTTCCTGTTATGTGGTTGAGCTCCGAGAGGCCCACCGAAGGGAGAAAGGAAAGGTTGCGGACAGTCCCGTCCGCATCCATAATGTGGATAATTGATAAGTAGTGCCCGAGCCCTGGCTCGGGCATAACTCTCGGATCTTCAGAGACATAGATCCGAGAGACGACGATGAGAAACCCAGGGAAAAAAAGGCGGCGCCGGCTGAACTAACGGTTGATATTTCAGTTAGCAAAAGCGACCCTTCGCGAATACTGAAGATCCGATCACAGCTTGGCCCCGCAAGGACTGAAGACCTTAGTGACTTCCTCTGGGCGAATCTTGATGTTTTCGCCTGGACGCATTCTGATATGTGTGGGATTTCCCCCGCTATCACGAGTCATATGTTGAACATAGACCCGAAATACGTCCCAGTTAAACAAAAAAGGAGAGGAATGGACCCGGAGAGGTCCGCTGCTCTTAGAGAGGAGGTGGACAAACTCAAAGCCAATGGGTTCGTCCGCGACGCCCTCTATCCTGAATGGGTATCGAACCCCGTACTGGTGAAAAAGACAAATGGGAAATGGAGAACTTGCGTAGACTATTCCGATTTGAACAAGGCGTGCCCCAAGGACAGTTTCCCGTTACCAAGGATCGATCAGTTGGTCGACTCCACTGCAGGACATGAGCTGTTATCATTCATGGATGCATACTTGGGGTACAACCAAATCCCGATGCATATTTCAGACCAAGAACACACCAGCTTCGTTACAGATGTCGGGCTATATTGCTATGTAGTAATGCCCTTCGGACTGAAGAACGCAGGAGCGACTTATCAGCGTTTGGTGAATCGAATGTTCAAGGACCAACTTGGTAGGACGATGGAAGTCTATGTGGATGACATGCTCGTGAAGTCACGACAGTCAAACGACCACATTCGAGACTTGGCTGAAATGTTCGACATACTCAGGTATTACGGGATGAAGATCAACCCCCTGAAGTGTTCCTTCGGCGTTGCGTCAGGGAAGTTTTTGGGATTCATCGTCAATGCTAGGAGAATTGAAGCTAACCCCAAAAAGATCCAAGCTATTCGAGATGTGCAAGTGCCCAGGACTATAAAACAGGTACAGAGCTTGAATGGAAAAGTAGCTGCGCTAAGTCGATTCATATCCAGGGCAACTAACAAGTGCATCCCTTTCTTTGATATAATAAAGAAAGGGAAAAGGAACTTCGAATGGACGTCTAGTTGTGAGGAAGCATTCCGGGGTCTGGTGAGGCATCTGGAAAGTCCACCAGTGCTGTCAAAACCAGTAGACCACGAGATGCTGTACGTGTACTTGGCGGTATCCCCACATGCAATAAGTGCGGCTTTGGTTCGCGAGGAGGACCGAATCCAAAAGCCGGTGTATTATGTTAGCAAGCGTTTAACGGGGGCAGAAAGAAATTACCCTAAAATCGAGAAATTGGCCTATTGCTTGGTGATTGCATCACGTAAGCTACGCACGTATTTTCAAGCACACTCAATCAGTGTTTATACCGATCAACCCCTGCGGCAAGCACTCCAACGACCAGAAACTTTCGGAAGACTGCTAAAATGGAACATCGAGCTGAGCCAGTTCGATATCGTCTACTTGCCACGAAGGGCCATACAAGGACAAACACTAGCAGATTTCATCGCTGAGTTTACCATACCCATAGAACCAGATAATCACGACGTCACTACGCCTGTTCGTTGGAGATTATACACTGATGGGGCATCAAACGACCGTTGCTCCGGCGCGAGTGTAGTTCTTATAACCCCGGAGAATCGATCAATTTGTTATGCTTTGAAGCTTGATTTCCCGACTACAAATAACGAAGCAGAATATGAAGCACTGATTGCTGGCTTGAAGCTCATCAGAGAACTCGGGATCAAATCAGTTGAGATTTTTTGCGACTCACAGTTGGTGGTTTACCAAGTGCGGGGAGAATACCAAGCAAAGGGACAAAAGCTTGCTCCGTATCTAGTTCAGGTTCAAGAACTACCGTCAAATCTGGAGCGTTATGACATTTCGCATGTCCCGCGCGAACAGAATAAAGAAGCCGACTTGTTGGCTAAGTTTGCAAGCACAGGCAACGCGCAGCAGATGGGATTGTATCCCGTTGAGGCCTTGCACGCCCCGAGCATAGATGAGATGAAAGTTGATTGTGTATTGGAAACGGAAATCGAGAAGGAATCATGGATAACCCCGTTCAAACTGTACCTGACAACCGGGGCTTTACTAGAAAAAAGGAGCGAAAGACGTCAGGTCCTTCGAAAGGCCGCACGATACGTGATGCAGGATGGATTAATGTATCGAAAAGGGTTCTCAGTCCCCTTATTACGGTGCATCGCTCATGACGAGACAAAGCGAGTCTTGAAAGAGGTTCACGAAGGGGAATGCGGCGACCATACCGGGGGGCAAACGCTAGCAAAAAAGATCCTCCGCTATGGATACTACTGGCCGACCGTGAATCAGGATGCTGCAGACTACGCAAGGAAATGTGACAAGTGTCAAAGATATGCAAAAATCCCGAGGACTCCATCGACGGAACTCACACAAATGGTTAGTCCCTGGCCATTTGCAATCTGGGGAATCGACATAATCGGCTCTTTGCCTATATCCAAAGGTGGTGCGAAATACGCGATAGTTGCAGTCGACTATTTCACAAAATGGGCTGAGGCAGAACCCTTGGCCACAATCACCTCTAAAAAGGTCATTAACTTCATTGTACGAAGCATTATATGCCGCTTTGGCCTTCCTCGCACCATCATTACGGACAACGGGACGCAATTTGAAAGCAGAGAGTTCAAAGAGTTCTGTTTAAAGTATGGCATCGAGAAGAAGTTCGCCGCTGTTGCACACCCAAAAGCCAACGGACAAGTCGAGGCCGTTAACAAAATAATCAAGTCAATACTGAAGAAGCGTTTGGAGAAAGTCGGAGGCAAGTGGGTAGATGAACTCCCGACCGCATTATGGGCTTATAGAACTACCCACAAGTCCGCGACCAGCCACACTCCATTTGCCTTGGTATATGGCTCTGAAGCCGTTATACCCGTGGAACTTGAAGTTCCATCGCACCGGGTGACATATTATGATCCCAAGACGAATCAGGACCTCCTGTTGGAATCACTAGATTGTATCGATGAAAAACGTGAGGAGGCCGAGTTAAGGGCGGCAGCACATAGGCACCGGGTCAAGCGTTACTACGACGGCAGGGTCCGCCCAAGAATATTTGATGTGGGTGATCTCGTTTTGAAATGAGTTTTCCTGGTACCTTCGCGTATGAATCCCAGCTGGGAAGGTCCGTACGTCATTGAACGGAAGCTTGGAGAAGGAACGTTCAAGGTAGCGACCGTTGACGGCGTGACACTCCCCCGAGCATGGAACAACGAGCATTTGCGAAATTATTACATTTAGTACATTTCTTTCCTGTTTTAGGCATAGTTATTTCCTGTATGTTTTCGTTTCATCGCAACTTAGTTTCCTTTTAACTATGTAATCGAGCAGTTTAGTTGTTTTACATTAATAAAGGCTTGAAGCCGTATTCTCCACAAATTACTAATATTTCTATATCTCATAGACGGATGATGAATTACTAGAACTACATTATCCTGTACGTAACACGAACTCATATAAACGATTTCAAATCTCCGAATCCCAAGAGCGCGGACCGGAGTACTCTAAGTCCCCAGAGCGCGGACTAGAGTATAAGCGATTTCAAATCTCCGAATCCCCAGAGCGCGGACCGAAGTACTCTAAGTCCCTAGAGCGCGGACTAGAGTATAAAAGATTTCAAATCTCCGAATCCCCAGAGTGCGGATCGGAGTACTCTAAGTCCCCAGAGCGCGGACTAGAGTATAAACGATTTCAAATCTCCGAATCCCCAGAGTGCGGATCGGAGTACTCTAAGTCCCCAGAGCGCAGACTAGAGTATAAAAGATTTCAAATCTCCGAATCCCCAAAGTGCGGATCGGAGTACTCTAAGTCCCCAGAGCACGGACTAGAGTATAAACGATTTCAAATCTCTGAATCCCCAGAGTGCAGATCGGAATACTCTAAGTCCCCAGAGCGCGGACTAGAGTATAAACGATTTCAAATCTCCGAATCCCCAGAGTGCGGATCGGAGAACTCTGAGTCCCCAGAGCGCGGACTAGAGTATAAATGATTTCAAATCTCTGAATCCCCAGAGTGCGGATCGGAGTACTCTGAGTCCCCAGAGCGTGGACTAGAGTATAAACGATTTCAAATCTCCGAATCCCCAGAGTGCGGATCGGAATACTCTAAGTCCCCAGAGCGCGGACTAGAGTATAAACGATTTCAAATCTCCGAATCCCCAGAGTGCGGATCGGAGTACTCTGAGTCCCCAAAGTGCGAACTAGAGTATAAACGATTTCAAATCTCCGAATCCCCAGAGTGTGGAGTGGAGTACTCTAAGTCCCCGGAGTGCGGACTAGAGTATAAATAATCTCGAACCTCCGGATCCCCTAAACGCGGATCAACTTACTCTGAATCCCCGAAGCGTAGATTTAAAAAAAGAGAGAGGTCCAAGTACTCGAGAAATGTGGAACAAGAAGTATGCCACGTCTAGAAATGTTTGAACAACACGAGAATGGACTGGGGGATATTGCAACCCATAAGAACTTGAGTTATGACTACAATTAGTCAGCAAACCAAAGAAAAGCAAGAGAATCATTCAAACGAAAAAGAAACTAAACTTCATTCAGCAGTTCAAAATGGGGTTACACAGTTACTCCTACAAAACTCAGAGTCAAAAGCCTATCTATACAAACTACAAGCTACAAAAAGATAAGAGCAACTACAAGACTTAAGCAAGAAGCTCGTTGAACGAGTATATCGATTATTTCTTCGGTTTCTTCTTCTTGTCTTCCTTTGCTTTTTCCGACGACTCCTCTCCTTCACGCTTTTTCTTGGATTTCTTACTTGCTAAAGAAGCGGAGTCAGGAGTAGGGGACGGAACATCTAGTGGTTTGGACCTGCCCGGGAGAATGATTTTCAAAGGTCTGTTCCGTGGGTCGGTAAGTTCCAGTATTTCAGATTCAACTTTAACCTTGACCTTTTTCTTCTCCTCGTCGGAGAGACGGTCCTTCATGCTCATCTTTGAAGTATGCTCAGAGGCGCTAGTGATTTCGATTTCATCACTCCCTTCGGCAGGAGACGAAGTATCAAGCTTGTCATCATCTAGCGCCCCGATCACTTGAGCGTCAGGACCAGGAGTTACTCCCGTGTGAGCAACATCGCTTATTTCCACTGCTTCCTCCTTGGCGTCATCGCTCCTCGGAGTTGGCTCGGGATCAGAGCAACCTGCATGAAAGCATAAAAAATGAACGTCAAAACGAATAAATGCTGAAAAATAACAAGATCCTTTGGCTTCTAGAAAAGAAGAGTTTCCTACCGGGTTCTGGTTGGCTATCGGTTGCACGCGGGGTTTCACCCTCCAGAATAGGAGATAGCACGTGAACGCTAAGCCCGGGATCTTCAGGATCATAGCCGGCATGCTGCTCAAACGGGTCGAGTGTCGTCCGACTAGCCGGTTGAGCAGTGGAAGGAGCAGCAATATGAGGAACCGTAGTCTCAGCCCCAGATGTGCCAGCTTCGTCATTTTTCTCTTCTGGTAGGGGAGAACTTTTACTGAATAGCGCCAAAGCAGCAGATAAGTCCGATGGCTCGTTCCCCCTAAGAAATTTCTTCACCAGGGCATCCTCATCGACTTCCTCGGAGCCCGACTCGATCTTCACGATCTTTACTAAAGTTTCCCAGGCCTCAGCTAGGGATTTGAGATAGCCATCGCCCAAGAATGTCAAGTCGCGATGCATAAGGACGCGGGCACCATACTCAGCAATTAACGGGTCAAACAGGCATTTGACCTCTTCCCTGCCGGCCTCTGCGGCCGCCTCAAGACGAGAGTCAATCTCCTCCGCAGCTTCTCTTTTGCCCTCCTCACGGGCTTCATCCTTCATTTTTTCAACCCCAGCAAGTTCACCATCGAGCTTCATCTTCAAGAGCCGAGTAGCGACGATTTCATCGCAATATCGTTGTGACTCTTCCTGAGCGGCCACTTTATCCTCTTTCTCTTTGGAGAGTAATTCTTTCAACTCTTTGACTTGTATAGCAAGCGCATCCCTTTCTTTTTGGATGGAATCTTTTTCTAAGGCAAGGGCACCGCTGCGCTGGACTGCTTCATCGAGTTCCTTCTTGTGAGTTGCCTCCAAACGAGTGACTGCCTCAGCGGTATCTTTTGCGCTTTGCTCAGCGACTTCAAGTTTTGACTTATATGAAGCAAGTTCTTCATCTTGACCCTTGATGATATCCTTGTCAAAGCTAGCTTCTAGTTTCAAGCGATCAATTTCATGCTGTCGCTCGATAGATACCTCAGAGACCTTCTCAACCAGATGGGCAAACGCGTCATGTTGAACATAGACGTCGTTATTGCAGGCAAGCGCGCTTTGTTTAACATGCCCAGGGATGTGGTGAATAGCTGGGAGAAATTTCAGACCGTCAAAGCAGATTTTTGGGAATTTGGCCCTGAGTTCGACCATTTTCTCAACTATGGTTGGGTCAGCCGTAGGAATAGGGGGAGGAGGCTTTGAAAACTCTGATCTTTTTCGTTGCTCCCGAACTTGCCTTGTACTCGATGAACCAGAGTGTTGTTCTCGAGGAGCATCAGATTGGTAACCCTTCTGTGAAGACTTTTCTTTATCCGAATCAGTTGGGGGAAGAGGATCACGGGACTGTGAAGATTGAGAATATGCCTTCTTATGGTGAGACGACTCGCGGGGACGATTGTCCCTGTCTTCATAATCATCTCTGTCCCTGCGTCTGCCTGAACCCGAGTCCCGTCCGGAATGATGAAATATGGAAGAGCCATGAAGGCGATCGAATCCGTGAGAGCGCCCCATGTCACCTGCAAAGAATGGAGATAACAACGAGTTAAGAAAAATTCGGAAAATAAGAAAAAACTTGAAGTGTATGATGGAATGCGTATGTGCGTGTGTGTCCTAGTGTTCCCCCCTACGGACCAGTTCTTTTATCTTTACTAATCGGAGTATTGTCTCCCTGGACTGGGAGTTGAACTCCCGCATTGCCTCTAGCGGGCGAAGAAAACTTGAGGGCTTCGGGATCGTCAAACCCGTAATTAAGTATATCGTCGGGGATAGAAAGGTTTGACAAGCCCCTTAGAGAACTCTCCATGTGCTGTGAGGAAGCCTCTTTCTCTGGCGGGATAGGCATATCTTTTGAAGTGCCGCCAACTTTCTCCTTCCGAATGTTGTATTTTAACCTCTTCTTTCCCTTCGAAGGAGAGGATGATGTTTCAATATCATGGACTTCGACCGCCGGATTCCAAGCGGGACCCACATTCTCACCTTGGGTCTCAGGAGCTTCGTCCTCTTTATGCTCACCTTCTTCATGCGTATCGGGAGTGCGGCGTGATGACGGTCCGGCCTGTTTTTTCCCTTTACCGGATGCTGGCTTGGGAATGGAGACGCCCTCCGGGAGGCTAATCCGACGACCTGGGGCTAGCAAGCCGAACCTTGACAATGATTCATTTGAAATGATGGTTCGGATGTCTCGTTCCTCTACAGGAAGAGCTCTAATGGCATCAACGGCCTTAGAATATCCTCGACCCTCCGGACGCGGGTTGATACCTAAAAAGATGAAACGAGGAGTTAGAAAAAGCATGACTCCGATTAAAGGCGAATGATGACTCAGCAAAGAGACTTACTGCCTTCAACCCATCTCCTCGCAAAACCAGGAGGGCAACGCACGTAGAACCATTCCTGTTTGTACAGGGCGAATTTACTGCATGCTCCTGTCAAGATTTGGCATTTGTGGTACGGCTCGAGGAACATGAAGGAAGGGCTATCTTTCCGTCTCTTGATCATATAGATGTTTCTGATGTCGCCAGAGGTTGGAGGTCTAGAGAAGACGGCCATGAAGAGTAGATAGGTCCCGTGTAGAAACGCGTGACCGTTCGGATGCAACTGCGATGGAGCAATGTCGATGTACTACAACACGTCCCGGAGGAATAAATTAAACGGAGGCACGCTGCCCATCCAACACATGAACTTGTTGCATGTGGTATATCCGACTGGGGGCAAGTGAGGATGATCGTGTCGCGAAGGAACTAGCACGTCGGAAAAAGGAATCCCGTGAATGGAGCATATCCGTCGAAGTGCGGCTTCATTGATCTTCGAAGCTTGTGAATCGATCGGATTGTCTAAAAGAATTGTTGCCTCCAAGGCATCGGGTGCTAAGTTATGAGCAGGGGAAGTCGACGGATTAGAATTATCAGCAGCTTCTTGCCTTGATGACGGCCCAGGCCTGTCGGATATGGTGGCGGAGCTAGACTTTCTTGACATCTCCAATAAATACTGAATCTGTTTAAGTGCCTGCGAAAACTATACTTGAAAAACGTTGAACGTTAGAGTTAACAACACGAATATTCCCCCCACGTGATGTGTGAACTAGTGCAAGCAATCGTGTACAAGCAATAAGGATTAAGATATTTCGAAGATATAAAAATGAGCTTCGAATCGTCGCCTTCGAAGACCGTCATCGCTGACCGTCTCAAAAAGCCCGCCTTGTGGTGGTTACAACTTTAAATTTAAAAAACAAATGTTAATCTAAGTTCTGATTTGTGTCTACTAAAGCTAGGGAGTTAATGATCCGGGTCAGTTTCATGTGATAGTGTGCTTAGGTCCAGGTCTTTGTTTTGCTATATGAATAGGCAAGGTTAAAGGTTTTGTTTGCCATGTTCGGTCAAGCACTGTCTGGTCAAGACAGGATTTCAGCATTCACAAGTGTTCGGCATTCATATGGTTCGGCATCTGTATTGTTCGGCGTTTGTGGTGTTCGGCATTTATATGTTGTCCGGCATATATGGTGTTTGTGGTGTTCGGCATATATAGTGTTCGGCAATTATATTGATCGGCATGTATGTTTGTTCGGCTTGTCAAGTCCAACATGTATACTGTTCGGCATTTAAATGGTGTTCGGCAATTGTACTGCTCGGTCTTGGTTTTGTTCGGCATTTGGAGTGTTCGGCCTAAGTATAGTTCGGCATGTCAGTTGTTCAATATTTATATTGTTCGGCCTTGACGTGGTTAGGTTTGTTAGGCCCGAGTATCGTTCGGATGGAATATTGATCGGCATTCATGATCGATCGGCACTCCACTCTCGATTACAGTTCCACCCTTCTCCTTCTCCATCGGCGCCGAACAACAAGAACAGGTCGCTCGGCGAAGATTATGCCGTTCGACACCCCATCTTTCTTTTCTTCCAGTCTCGTTCGGCACGAAGGAACTAGGCCTAACTACCATGCATTGTCCGACAACTCCAATGTGCGAGCCATACCTACTCACCACACATCATACAACCGTAAAGATATCCAGTTTTCCACGTGACCCTCTCGGCCGCACGCAAACCTAAATCTAGTGTTGAAGCAATTTAATTGTGGAAGGGATAATACCTAGTACGAAGATCGAGGCTGAGGAAAGATCAATTAGGCTTTAAGTCTGATAGGATGGCGAGAATTGCAAGTCTTTAGGGAATGACAGAAATGAAGGCGTAAAAGGAAAATAGAGGAAGGATGCCTGGTTTTATAGGGGGAAGATAGAAGTTGAAAAGGCTATATCCGGTGGAACCGGTCAAAGTCGTAGCGTCCGGCTTCAAAGCGAAGTGTCACTCGGCACATGAGGGTTGTTCGGCTTCGAACGTATCGTTCGGCGTCCATACCACGCTCGCCACACACCTCCATCACTGATGTTCTCGAGAAGGCATCTCCAAGGGAAGTTAAACTAGATCCAAAGCGCATCACGTTCAGTCACGTAATACACTTTGGGGGGCAAGTGTTTCTTGGAGATTTGACCAGGCAACTAGTGCTCGGCATCCAAGAGCTGGAACTCGGCATCCAGGAGTACTCGGCATCAGCTGGAACTCGGCACCAGGGAGTGTTCGGCATCCAGGAGTACTCGGCGTAGTACTCGACATCAGCTGGAACTCGGCACCAGGGAGTGTTCGGCATCTAGAAGTACTCGGCATAGCGCTCGGCATCCAGTGGAACTCGACATCAGGGAGTGTTCGGCATCTAGGAGAACTCGGCAACGGGAGTGCTCGGCATTCACAAACATGATAGTATCGATCGGCCAGAAAGCATCGCTCAGCCAGAAGGCACGTCAAGCCAAGGAGGATCGTTCGGCCAAAGGGATCGTTTGGCCAGAATGTATCGTTCGGCCAGAGAGCATTGTTCGGTCAAGAGCTTCGGACAGAGGCACATTCGGCTTCGTTTGACAATCATTCTGCACTTCCCACACATCAAGCATGCCGTTCGGCATAGAAAGGGTGGATCGGCGTCATTGTGTTCGGCCTACCTGGTTCGGCATACGGAGACCACTATACTTGGGCTAGAGTGTTCGGCTATCAAGCCCACCTGGGAAGTCCAGCCCATCTTTGTCTATAAATAGAGGGGCAGGGTCACAGTGAAAAGGGATCTTTTAGAGAGAACACTGGGGAGACTCTACCATTTTCGAGACTCATCTTCTCTACTTAACAACTTCATTCAAGCATTTGATTCACGAATTGTATTTGTAATCAACTGTTAAGAAGATCAATAAAGTTTAATCTCAAAGTGGACGTAGGCAATTACGCTGAACCACTATAAATTTGGTGTTCTTACTTTCTGCATTTAAATTAGCATTCCCTTCCTTGTTTAATTTATCTTCATCACTTATATCTCTACACAATCTTTCTCTACGAGGTTAGTGACCAATTTTGGTGCTAACACTTACTTATAAAAGTCTACTATATAATATACTATTTTAAAAAACATTATTAATATTTAATAAATTTATCTTTGAAATAAATATACTTTAATACTAATTAACCCTTAAGTAATAATTATCCTTAAACCATCACTATAAAATAACTTTTAATTAATAATTAATATACCTTAAACAATTTAGATAATTAATAACTCTAAACAATAATTAATATTTAAAAATTATATTTTGAGAATAAAATAATTTACTTTATATCATTATCAAAATATTTACCCATTAACCTTTAAAATATCATTCATAAATAATAACCTTTTAAATAATTTTGGTTCAAAATCAACCCAAATCTGAAAAGAAGGCTTAACAATTCCAATGGTACTTAATCTAGCTACCATTCAATTTCATAACAGTCCAGAATAACAGATGTAGATATTCATATCAATCTGTTTTTAAATATCAATTCAACATCGTATTGCCAATAAAATTATCAAGGAAAAATAAATAGATGTCCGTACAATATAATGGCAGATCAGGGTTTTATTTCTGCTAATAAATGTCCACAACAGATATATTCAGCAATAATGACAGAACGATGATTTATTCTGCCAATAGGGGTCCAATTTAAAACAATTAGCGGAACGGTGTTTTGTCCCGCTAGACAGATGTCAAAACATCGTAATTAACATAAATGAACTTATTGTTAGTTTTATCTGGACAAATAACTTTAATGCACTGACAAATATCGTAATTTATGTCCATTCTAATTTACTATAAAATCTCACTCATTCAAACTTGACAACAGTTTGTACGACGATGAAGTATTCGTCGAGACGAAATCATTACACCGAATCTCGCATAAAACGGGATTCGAACGAACAAGTTATAGTATTTTAAAATTTGTAAACATATAAATACAAATCAACATTTTATATTTAAGCTTTCTTTTTTTTCTTTTTTTCGTTTGGGCCAAAGCCCAATTCCACTTACCCAAAAAGAAAAAGAAAAAAACCACCCGGCTACCCTTTCTTCCTTTCTCTTTTGCTTTCCCACTCAAATCTCCAGTTCAACATCAACACACGATCCCAGATCACTCCAAAGCTCTGATCGACTTGCAACCCTCTCCGATGATCCATCAGCCTTCGCGACTACACGACTCAACTCGACTCCGACAACCCATTATCCAAGACACGATCGCCACCACAACACTCAGGAACTTTCGCCGTGCACTTTGTATACGTGCACGTGCACGACATCTCCGACCACCCTTCACTGAAAACAAACCCTCCACCACGCTAGACTTCCCTTCCTCGACACGATTGCACCACCGCCTTAGCTCCTGTACCTCCATCTCAAAATGTGACCTTCCACTTCAAAACGAGACCTCCCAGTTCGACATCACCACCCAAAACTCACCTCGCCCCGCCTGCTCCCATCAGTAGAACTTAAGCCGCCGCCACTATTAGGAAGCCCACTCCCATCACCACCTTTAGACCAAAAATCACGACCTCCGGTCACGCCGTTCTTCCCTGGTTCAGTCGCGTTCGACGACCTTCCAACACTCACCTTAAACCCTACAACCACCTCGCTCACTCAATCTAGGGCCTAAACCAAAAATACGCCATGGTCAACCTCTTCCCCTCGATGCGAAACCCCTCTCGGCCAAGCCCCGCCTCCCCTCGACGACTCAATCATCGAAAAAGATTTTTTAAGTGGATTTCGTTCATCTCGTGATTTTTTAACATTTATGCTATTAAAAATTCCAATTTCTTGACTAAAATTCCAATTTCCATATGAAGATCATGAGTATATATATAAATCGATGGTTTGTGGATGTTGAAAATTCCCAAAACATTGCTTGCTTACTTTAATTTCACCCTATCTCGATGCATACTTCATGATATACAACCAAACCATTTTTAAATGAAACAACACTCGAAAGCAAACGTTTCATTAGTTTACAATATTCGCAAATTCAAAACGAGGTGAGAGGTATTGATTTTCGAAGTCCAGGCATATATATATATATATAAATTTTCCTCTGTTAAACTTGACAGAGAAGGATTTGAACATTCAGGCATTCACATTTAAATCCTTACCTTCCACATTGCTTTAATCTTTGAAACTTCAAGTTGAAATTTTCGTCTTCGATCTAAAATCTTGAATCACCTTGTTTGCTTTGGATTTGAAAGAGTTTGCTTCCTTTTTCTTTTTTACTTAACAGTGTCTTTTTAGTTTACAGAGCTTTTATACTTTTTTTCTTTCTTTTCATAGTTTACAAGCTTTTGAAACTGAAGCCTATATGTATATATTTATACAGGTATGTGATGATGTATACGTTCAATGTTTGATAGATTGATGAGATTTTTATTAAAACTAAGTTGAAGTTTTGAGATTGAAAAGAAGCTAAATTGTATGTTTTGGTTTTTACTGTTTTGAACCAGATGGTGTTTTGCTTTATTTTTCTTTTTTCTTATTTTCCTTACTTGGCTTTGTTTTCCTGAGTTTATATATATATATACATATATATATACATATACATATATATATACATATACATATATATATATATATATATATATACATATACATATATATATATATGCATCAGCCTTCATATACTTTTTGTTTTGCTTGACCAAGCAAACGTTTAATTTACTTGTTACTTTGTTGTTTTATCCTTTTTAATTTACATAGTTAACATTATTTTGATTTGAAACATCCCTTTACACACATTTTGAAAATAACATGTAAAAGGGTTTTAACTAAACAATTTAGTTTTTCTATTTTATATGTATATTTTTCTATTAATATATACATATATATATAACTCAAGGCATTTCTTTTAAAGACTATTCGTTCTATTTTAATAAAATAACATTTATGTTTTTCATTGCTTTTATAATTAAAAAATGAACATTCAAAACAATGGAAATTTGTGTTATTTCATTTTTAAATGTATACAATAACAGTTTTGTTACAACATTATTTTGTAAAGGATTCCTTATTTAAAAATGATTTTATAATCTTCCCATCCCTATCATATATTTTCACATATATATCTTTTCTTCACATTCTCCAATATATATGTATTATTTTTAACAACTATATATATTTAGTTCATATATGTGTGTGTATATGTATGTATATTTTACTCACCATTTCATATATGGTTTTTCAACATACTATTTCTATTTAGCTTATACATACTTTACATTTCTTCTTAACTAGTATGCATATATGTATATGTATATATAGGAAAATCCAGTTTAAACTTTTTTTCTATTTATACTACATTGTATTTTCCATAAGTCATATTGTTTCTATTTATAATGTATTCTTCTTGTTTTATCTGTATTTATCTGAATTTAATTTGTTTTCAATCTATATATTCATACATACATACATACATACATACATACATATATATTTTGTTGTTCTGGATATATGTATATATATAAGAAATTCCATCTTAAATAAATTTCCTATTTTATAATTAAAAATCTGGAGATTCAAAAATATTATTTTGGTTTAAAAACTATATATTATTATCAACTGTTATTTAACGGGGATTTTATTGATTAAAATATCGTATTATTGAATATTAAAAATTAATATTCAAAACTCGGGACGTCAAAAATCCCAGGTCGTCACATTCCTTCCCCCTTAAAAGAATTTCGTCCCCGAAATTTCCATAACCAGGCTAGTACACAAACTAGCCGAATTTTAATTTATTAATGAATTAATAAGCACCCATATCACACAAGTCAATATATATATTTATATATATTCCCAAATATCAGTTACACCTAGTATCAACTAGAATACTTCCACAGTTACCGTCGTCATATACACATACACATATATATAGTCATACCAAACATCTACTGAGATACCTTACTGGACTACAGTCCAACAAACATGATGTCTATAGGTTACTAACACATACTAATAGGGTATACATTACCTAGAGACCACTCAACCCAAACCAACACTCATTGTAGACTCTCTCCATCCGAGTCCTCCACTTCGGGTCCTTTCAATTCCATAGACTCCACATCGTTATCCGGAACCCATGCAAACACTGAACTTGGTTCCCTCTGACGGTAATATCTATCTGCAACTGGCTCATTTTCAACTTCACCCATTTCTCAGACGGCCGCGTCGTCATTCTCCGATTCGGGTTCTTCCTCTGCTTCAAGCTCCTCTTCATCCTCAAACTCCTCCTCATCCTCGAATTCTTCTTCATCTTCGAATTCTTCCTCTTCTTCGAATTCTTCCTTTTCTTCGAATTCTTCCTCAGGCTCCTCTTCTGCTTCTTCCTTGGGATCCTCTTCTGCTTCTTCCTTGGGCTCCTCTTCTTGATGCGATGGCTACCCCGCAGGCTCTATTTCTTCCTCTAACTCTTCCTTATAAATCGACGTCTCGTTAAGATCCTTCAGAATCCTTCTAACTAAGTCATGATCGCCATCTCTCCTAGCCTTCGAGAGTGCTCCTCCTCGGACGATACTACGGGTTCTCTATAATCAATTAACATAACCAAGAATGAGATCCTAAGGTTTTCAGGAATTCATATATGCTAAAGAGTACATTTATAGGTTCACTCTTCAAATAACCTTTCCTTTTTAAATTGCTATCATTCAAAAACTTTACTTAAGTAATACCAAAAAATTTTTCCTCAAAATTTTGTTTAAATAAATTTTTCAAAATCACTGGAGTTTTTAATTCCCAAATATCCCTTTAATAAATCAATCATCATAAAATTAGCTTATATTTATGAAAAACTTTCCTAAAACATTTATTTTTAAAATATTCCAAATTACTTTAGTAAATAAAACTTAGTAAAAATCCAAATTTCCCCAAAGTTCCTATCTTATAGGACTCAGATCACTACGGAAAACTCAAGCCAAAAGGACCGGCACTAGAGGATACCCAAAACTAACGGTTATGACCACTCAAATCCTAGATGATAAAATATTATCATCTCTTATCAAACAACACCTCAAAATACCATATATTTTGAAAATTATGCCTTTAATATATAAAATATATTCTTGGTAAAATTATTTCATTTACCCACTTAAAACAATATTGTGTATGTCGGCCTTGTTCAAGTGTTTAGAGATCCCTATCAACAACGTTAGCTACTCGTATTAACCAGAATCCATATGCCACTCAACAGATCAATTAACACAATATAAAAACATTTTTATATCACTGACAAATACGCGCTCTCGTATATATACACACACACACTTAGACTCATCCTAGGGCACTATTGACCCTATCTCTAATGAGTAACCCCACCAAAGCCTAGGTATTCGCTCAACCTAAGTGCTGATACCACACTATCACAACCCACTTTTTCTGTACAGTTCGAACCGACATTTTACCACACTTGTCGAGTCCAAATTGAACAGAAAAGCGGATAGTAAGAAAAGAAAGTAGAAAGAAGATAGAAAGAAATAGAACAACACAGAATCTCACAGCGGAAACGAACAATCTATAATATAGAACAAGTCTTTACATAAATCAAAACTATAACTTAACTTATATAGACATCAATCGGAGTATACAACCTATTCGGCATGGACAGTTATAACAACCTGTCCTTACAATTGCCGATACACACTACTAAATGCAACGGAATATAATCATCTATGTGAATACGACTCTGGTCTCCAGCTCCTCTCTTGAAGCTCCCATCCTTCCAGCCAAACCTGGAAATATGATCGGTCTGACCCGAGCATATAGGAAAAACCACGCCCGGGTCAGTCTGGTAAAACCAGCGTGAGAATTTAAATCACAAGGAATTCTATTCGTTATAACTTTTGAAACCCTTTTGAAAATCAAAAGTATCCCGTAAGACCACGCCACACATAAACACGACGGGTTTTTCCCTTATGGTAACCAAAACAGTTTCATAGAAAATCTGATGATATTATAATAGTGTCTAAGTACAAATACTTATTCAAATAGCTGAAATTGTTACATTAATTAAATTCCAGCATACTAGGCTCTACAACCAAAACCATAAAGGCACGTATTGGAGAAGGGATTCCATATGAATGACTAGGTACTGGGGTACCACCTGTCACAGTACACGTCTAGAAATAGCGTACTGAGGACCACGCTGGGATCCCCTGCCACACAAGACCGGACTATCCCTAACCTGGATATACCGAATATGCTATCACCCCGGGTGTTCCCACCCTCTCTGAGCTCCTTCCATGTATCGTAGTGATAAAATGATATCCGATGTTATCTAGAAGGGTGATAAACATACCCTACTTGGGTGCGACCCACTTAACCTTGCTACATCTCCCCTGATTTTCAGTCATTCTCGGTTGATGAGGCTTAGAGGCTACGATTACCTTTTTTATAAGGAATATTTACTTAGAATGCTCATTGTCCTTCAATGACAATGTACTGATAGCATTCGTCCATACAAGTCCGTTCTGGGTCTGAATGGAACCGAAGGCACTATTCCTACTACACCCATTTTGGAATCATCCTCAGGATTAGTAGCGATTAGCCCTTGCACTTCAATGCTCCATCTTTGACTCCATGCTCTTGTCTTCATTTGAAAATGTACTCGTTGGATCGAAGTGGTTTTCGGATAACTTATCCGATCCCGGTCTCTTCGAAACAACATTCGATATTTTCCGGTAAACTCAACCCCGGTTCTTTAGGAAATAAACAGACGAAAATAAGATCGGAGATCACCTCCTAACCGTTTTGTGGACGGATTTCCTTTTCATCATCTTAGAAGAACGAAACGAGTTTATACGTACAGTATAGCACCTCGAACGGTGACTGTACCACATAATTCTCCTATTTCTTTTGGATATTCCCAAAGTTATGTTTTTGGATCCAGATTTGATAGTCGGTTATCTAACTATCAAATATACAATCATTCAAACAAAGGTTTCATTTCCCAATGAAAACATTAAGCCTTTTTAATTTAGATTTCAATACATTAAAAATTACTTAATCAAACGACATATGATTATCTCACTGGATAAGTATATTCACAAAACCATTCATTTTAAATATTTGAAAACCCTTTAAAATAAATCTAGGAAAACACCACTACGGTATCAACCATGGATTCACAGCTCAATGGTTACGTCTCTATCCTAGAGAAATCCAAGACTTAACTGCAAGCACTCACTGCCTCCGGTTACGCCATAAAAGCATACCATTACTTTTTGAAAACTTTATTTAATAATTTTTTCAAAATAATACTTATAAAGTTTTCCAATATAATCTTTCCAAGTTCTAATCAGGTACAATACTTACTTATAAAAGTCTACTATATAATATACTATTTTAAAAAACATTATTAATATTTAATAAATTTATCTTTGAAATAAATATACTTTAATACTAATTAACCCTTAAGTAATAATTATCCTTTAACCATCACTATAAAATAACTTTTAATTAATAATTAATATACCTTAAACAATTTAGATAATTAATAACTCTAAAACAATAATTAATATTTAAAAATTATATTTTGAGAATAAAATAATTTACTTTATATCATTATCAAAATATTTACCCATTAACCTTTAAAATATCATTCATAAATAATAACCTTTTAAATAATTTTGGTTCAAAATCAACCCAAATCGGAAAAGAAGGCTTAACAATTCCAATGGTACTTAATCAAGCTACCATTCAATTTTATAACAGTCCAGAATAACAGATGTAGATATTCATATCAATCTGTTTTTAACAATCAATTCAACATCGTATTGCCAATAAAATTATCAGGGAAAAATAAATAGATGTCTGTACAAATATAATGGCAGATCAGGGTTTTATTTCTGCTAATAAATGTCCACAACAGATATATTCAGTAATAATGGCAGAACAGTGATTTATTCTGCCAACATGGGTCTAATTTAAAACAATTAGCGGAACGGTGTTTTGTCCCGCTAGACAGATGTCAAAACATCGTAACTAACATAAATGAACTTATTGTTAGTTTTATCTGGACAAATAACTTCAATACACAGACATATAAACTAAACGATTATATATATATATATTTTAAATTGATTACTTAAATTTTTGTCCGTTCCAATTTACCATAAAATCTCACTCGTTCAAACTTGACAATAGTTTGTACGACGATGAAGTATTCGTCAAGACGAAACCATTGCAGCGAATCTCGCATAAAACGGGATTTGAACGAACAAGTTATAGTATTTTAAAATTTGTAAACATATAAATACAAATCAACATTTTATATTTAAGATTTTTTTTTCGTTTGGGCCAAAGCCCAATTCCACCTACCCAAAAGGAAAAAGAAAAAAATCACCCTGCTACCCTCTCTTCCCTTCTTCCTTTATCTTTTGCTTTCCCACTCAAATCTCCAATTCAACATCAACACACGATCCCAGATCACCCCAAAGCTCCGATCGACTTGCAACCCTCTCCGATAATCTATCAGCCTTCGCGACTACACGACTCAACTCGACTCTGATAACCCATTATCCAAGACACAATCGCCACCATGACACTCAAGAACTTTTGTCGTGCACTTGTATACGTGCACGTGCATGACATCTTCGACCACCCTTCACTGAAAACAAACCCTTCGCCATGCTCGACTTCCTTTCCTTGACACGATGGCACCACCGCCTTGGCTCCTGTACCTCCACCTCAAAATGTGACCTTCCACTTCAAAACGAGACCTCCCAGTTTGACATCACCACCCAAAACTCACCTCGCCCCGCCTACTCCCATCAGCAGAACTCAAGCCGCCACCACCATTAGGAAGCCCACTCCCATCACCACCTTTAGACCAAAAATCACGACCTCTGGTCACACCGTTCTTCCCTGGTTTAGTCGCGTTCGACGACCTTCCAACACTCACCTTAAACCCTACAACCACCTCGCTCACTCCATCTAAGGCCTAAACCAAAAATGCACCATGGTCAACCTCTTCCCCTCGATGCGACACCCCTCTCGGCCGAGCCCCATCTCCCTTCGATGACCCAATCACCGAAAAAGATTTTTTAAGTGGATTTTGTTCATCTCGTGATTTCTTAACATTTATGCTATTAAAAATTCCAATTTCTTGACTAAAATTCCAATTTCCATATGAAGATCATGAGTATATATATAAATCGATGGTTTGTGGATGTTGAAAATTTCCAAAACATTGCTTGCTTACTGTAATTTCACCCTATCTCGATGCATACTTCATGATATATGACCAAACCATTTTTAAATGAAACAACACTCGAAAGCAAATGTTTCATTAGTTTACAATATTAACAAATTCAAAACGAGGTGAGAGGTATTGATTTTCGAAGTCCAGGCATATATATATATTTTTTCCTCTGTTAAACCTGACTGTAACGACCCAAAATTTTTGATCCCGAAAATTCTGGGTCGTTAGGAAAAGAAGAAAGAGATAGAAGAAGAAACAGAAAACAAAACACAGAACCTCACATTCGCAGCAGATCAAAATATAATATCAAATAATAACAGTTATACAAAGGAAATCCATACTTGTCAAATTACACTTTAATACATTAGAGTTACAACATATACACAAGCACTGGACAGATACAATCAATATGTCCTAGATAAACAGAAATAATATCACAGCGGAACACTCCATACGTTCCTGCCATCCAGCTCGCCTCCTGAGCTCCAGAACGTCCTTACTTGAAAATCTGTAATACTCGGTCTGACCCGAGCATTACATCAAAGTAACACCCGGGTCAGGCTGGAAACTAGCGTGAGTAAACCCATATAATTTGAAATACTCAGATATAAAAACTTCTTCGAAACCCGGGGTAACTCGTACTCCACTACGAGTTCTTAACTTGTTATAGACAACACTTATTTCACAAACAATCCCTAAGTACCCTTACTTAGTTTCAATAGTCTAGTTTTCTTAAATTATTCCATTCCAGCCTATTGATTTCACATATCAAATCTATAAAGAATCATTGTAGATTGCAAATCGAAGTGGTTTCGGTTATTTACTAATACCCGACTCCGGTCTCTTCGAATACAACACCATCTTAACCCATATTATTTAAGTGAATTATAATTCAACTTTAAATACAAGATGTCACTTTACACAACAATTCATATCAATAGATAACCACATTATCACTGTTCAACCCAAACATACCATATCACAAACATTTCATATTAGAGATATCCACCAATTCAAGGCATTGAATATAACCCAATCATCCATAAGCAAGCCTTATTAATTCATACTATAATTAATTTAATTAACTCAAATTAAATTAATCACTTAAGAATTAATCACCTAACCCTGCTAAAATAATTATTAATTAATTACAAACCATTTGAATTTATTAGTCATTCTTTAATTATCAATCTAATTTAATTATCCATAATTACTTTCATTAAGTAATTATCGCATTGGTTAATTATCCTTAATTGGCAGTTAACCATCCTTAATTAATCTATAATTGCAGATTAATTATCCCTTAATTATTAATTAATAAAACCTAATTATTAATTAATAAAACTTAATTATAAATTAAGTACTTCTTAATTACCAATTAATTTACCTCTAGTTACTTAATTAATTAATCTCTAATCATTAATTAATCAATCTTAATTACTTCATTAATAATCCTCAATTACAAGTTAATTATCCTTTAATTACTAGTTAATTAAATTAATAAATTTCTTTTAAATTTTCTTAATTAACTTAATTAATCTCAAATCATTAATATCTTAATTATCCTTTAAGGTAAAACATTATCTTTATAAATGACATAATTATCATTAACATTTAAAACATTTTATCTTTATAATTAACTTCCCTAATTAAATCATTGAATTAAGTTTTGAAATAAGATAAACATTTAACTTGATAATTCAAGTTACCAAATCATAACTTACTTTAAATACTTAAACATTATCAAGTAATAGTTTAAAACTAGTTTCAATTTAAATTAGAAAAAACTTGCTTTTATAAAAACTTAGATGTTATTTTTAAGTTTAAAATCCTGTAGCACATTCCACTCACGATCTACTCGAGTTTTTACTCGAGTCACCTACCAAAATACCCGAGCATCATATCACGTAACCCTTCCTCGAGTCGCACACGAGCAAACTTCGAGAAAAACCCGGGCCAAACTCTTCTTCCCAAACCCAACTCCAGATTCACAGAATCGTGCACATCCACGTGCACATCGTCGCTGGTCGACAGCGAACTCCACTCCGGCCTCCGACGCATCGCCTACGACCACGGTAACCACTCACGAACATCCATCAATCTTGATTCGCTCGAGAATCAAAAACGACCAAAAATCCACCCAGACCGGTACACACATCACTAGAAAAAATGCTCATCATCGACTATCCCTGGCTCCAGTCGCCTCGCCATCATCACCAAAGCTCAGCCATATCTTCCAGCAACTATGGCTCAACTCGTGATCAATCCCGATCGCCACTAGGTATCGCAAAACCCACCTGAACACTCACAACAAAACCAGGTACTAAAACCCTATCTCGATCGTTCTGGCCATCACGATCATCTGAAAAATCAAGCTATTAATTTTCCCATAGTCGCCGACCCACGACCCTACTTCTGCCACAACCCCGAGGCCCAAATAATTTCCGATCACCAGAATTTGACAAGATTGCTTATCCCGATCAACTCGAGATTTCCCACCATCTACCAAACTAAAAATCTTGATTTTGAACTTAAAATTCATGGCTTATGAAGACAAACATGATCAAGTAATCAAAACCCAAATTTTTATCAAACAAAGTTTAAACAAAATTTGATTTTGCAATATTTTTAAAACTTCCCAGTAATCCCATTCATTTTTAGCATTTACAAATATTTTTGAAATTAAAATCTTGCCAGCTTGAACACATTTTATTTTGACATCAGAGTCTATAAAGGATTAAAGGATAAAATTTTGATTTCCAAACAGGTTTTGAACACTGTAAACCAGGAACAGAGCAAGAGATCATATACCAAACATGCACAGTCATATTCACACACAATATACATACATACATACATACATACATACATACATATATATATACACACACACACACACACCCCATTTACAATTTCCCTTTAAGCATGATTTCAATCTCAAATAAAAATCCAGATTTGAAGGAGTTTACTCACAGTTATAGGATGTTGAACAGAGAGCTTTGAATTGGAATGCCCTTTTTTTGATTTTTTTGAAAACTGGAAAAATACTTGATGATCTGAAGCTTAGTTGAGTTGTGAATTTAAGCTTCAGAGGTAAGATTATATTTTCTCTGGTATGCTAAGTTTTAAAATGAACGAAAATAGAATAAGAATATATATAAAGAAAAAGTTGTACAGGGGTATGAATTGGCTGGTACAAAACATTTCTTTGATCAGAGATTTTTTCCTCTGTCTTTCCAGACAAGATTTTATAAAACTGAAATGATTTTGAACATTTCGAAATGACTCTCTTGTGGGCTTTGAACTGATAGCATTTAATGCATGTGTACTTACATGTTTGCATGCTTATCCCCTTGCTGTAGTATGTACATAGATATATTATTTCTTGCCTTGCATACATGTATTCCTACAGTATATATATTTCTAGAATTACCTTATGTATTTACATGCATAGCCCATGATGATGTACCCTTACACACTTACATGTACATTCATTTATGTAGATATATATATGTATTCTTATATGCATTTGTCATCATATTTATATGTTTACACCTATTTATATACACATGCTTATTTACATATTCCTATTTAATATGAACACACACATATACTTGTATACCTATATTCAAACTTTTACACATTTATTTACTTGCATACGTTTTCTATTCATATACATTGCTTATGTATGTTTTGATATTACATATATATATATATTTATTTATGTTTATATTCAAACTCTCGCATATTTTACTTCATATGGGTATATACACACATATATATGCATTTACATATTTATATATATATTAAACAGCATAAAGTTTGTATATATTTGTATATACATCATTGAATATTAGATCTAAAGTTTAAATGGTGAAATTTATATTCACACTTCTATAATATTTATTACAGTTTTAAATCAATTTATATATATCCCGATATTTTAATTATCAGCAATTTATTCGTTTGACTAATTAATCTTAATATTTCAATAATAAAATCAGTTAATTTCCCGACTAACAGACGTCCAAAAATCCGGGTCGTCACACTGACAGAGAAGGATTTGAACATTCAGGCATTCACATTTAAATCCTCACCTTCCACATTGCTTTAATCTTTGAAACTTCCAGTTGAAATTTTCATCTTCGATCTGAAATCTTGAATCACCTTGTTTGCTTTGGATTTGAAAGAGTTTTCTTCCTTTTTCTTTTTACTTAACAGTGTCTTTTTAGTTACAGAGCTTTTATACTTTTTTTTTCTTTTCACAGTTTACAGGCTTTTGAAACTGAAGCCTATATGTATATATTTATACAGGTATGTGATGATGTATACGTTCAATGTTTGATAGATTGATGAGATTTTTATTAAAACCGAGTTGAAGTTTTGAGATTGAAAAGAAGCTAAATTGTATGTTTTGGTTTTTACCGTTTTGAACCAGACAGTGCTTTGTTTATTTTTCTTTTTCCCTTTTCTTATTTTCCTTACTTGGCTTTGTTTTCTTGGGTTGATATATATATATATGCATCAGCCTTCACATACGTTTTGTTTTTCTTGACCAAGGAAATGTTTAATTTACTTGTTACTTTGTTGTTTTATCCTTTTTAATTTACCTAGTTAGCATTCTTTTGATTTGAAACATCCCTTCATACACATTTTGAAAATAACATGTAAAAGGGTTTTAACTAAACAATTTAGTCTTCCTATTTTATATGTATATTTTTCTATTAGTATATACATACATATATACATATATACATACATATATATATACATATATATACATATACATACATATATATATAAAACTCAAGGCATTTTTTTAAAGACTATTCATTCTATTTTAATAAAATAACATTTATGTTTTTTCATTGCTTTTATATTTAAAAAATGAACATTCAAAATAATGGAAATTTGTGCTATTTCATTTTTAAATGTATACAATAAAAGTTTTGTTACAACATTATTTTGCAAAGGATTCCTTATTTAAAAATGATTTTATAATCTTCCCATTCCTATCATATATTTTCACATACGTATCTTTTCTTCCCCATTCTCCAATATATATGTATATATGTATTATTTTTAACAACTATATCTATTTAGTTCATATATATATGTATGTATATGTATATATATGTATGTATGTATGTATGTATGTGTATATATATATATATATATATATTACTCACCATTTCATATATGGTTTTGGTTTTCCAACATACTATTTCTATTTAGCTTATACATACTTTACATTTCTTCTTAACTAGTATGCATATATGTGTATATATATAGGAAAATCCAATTTAAAATTTTTTTCTATTTATACTACATTGTATTTTCCATAAGTCATATTGTTTCTATTTATAATGTATTCTTCTTATTTCATCTGTATTTATTTGAATTTAATTTGTTTTCAATCTATATATACATACATATATATATATATTCTATTGTTCTGGATATATGTATATATATAAGAAATTCCATCTTAAATCAATTTCCTATTTTATAATTAAAAATATGGAGATTCAAAAATATTATTTTGGTTTGAAAACTGTATATTATTATCAACTGTTATTTAATGGGGATTTTATTGATTAAAATATCGTATTATTGAATATTAAAAATTAATGTTCAAAACCCGGGATGTCAAAAATCCTAGGTCGTTACAATATCTTATTATTAAGGATTGCTTGATTTTGATAATGCTTTCCTAGAAATGGATGATTCCCTCATTTGATATTTTTTTCATGACTTTTGATTTGGTTTACTTTTGAGATGGATGGTGATATCTTTATGTTCGATCTGTGAGATTTGAAGTCTTATAATACATATAAGATTACATATGATATCGTGATTGTATATTTTGTATATATATTCAAATAATATTTTTTTACATTACGAGCGATATCATATTATTATATATTGCTACATTGAGTTACAGACATAATACCCTTGATATAGACATAGTCTGACCCATGTGTTATTTATAATACTCGGATCAATTTGATACATTTCAAGTTCAAGGACAAGTTGGCTAGTTACAAATGCTTGGGCATAGAAGGAGGATAAGGCTTTATTATATTAAGTAATAATACACCGCTAAAGTATAATTTGACTCAGATAATGTATAATTAAAAGGTAGTGTATATTTACTATTATATATTTATCATTGCGTCGATCGACTCTGTGTTCTCTGTTACTTATATTATATTATGTATTGTTCTATCCTAAAGACACACGTGTTTATTGCTTTTTACCAAGACCAAGACCAAGTACGAATATGGTAAGTTATATTAATATTTGAGATATGTACCAGTGTTTTGTCTTGGGGAATATTCACGTGTGTGCCCCATATCACTACATTCTCATATTACTTGATAGTATTACTTAGTAATATTCTTGGGTGATATGGGTATAGAAGTAGGGGCATTACAAATGGCATCAGAGCAAGGTTTAGAATAGTACATTGTATATATATAAGAGACACATGTCATTGGCCTCAATGAGATTTAGTGTCCTAGTTTCCTTGGGTGTGTTGGGGTAGTTAGTTTCATTGGTCAGTAACACCCCTATTTTTGCTAACATTATTTAGGACATTTAATTGGATAGATTAAATAGAATAATGTAAATGTTTAAGGACAATGAGATTTAAAAGTTAATAAGGTCGTGTCTTACTTAATTAATTAAGTAAGATTGTTTAAACTTAACATATAAGAGAATATATGAGAGGGGCAATTTAGGAAATAGACCTATCCTTTGCCTTAAACCCTCTTCCCCTCATATCATTCTCACTTTACTTATTCATAGAACAATCTAAGAAAAACCTAAGGAGTCGGCCATTTTAATGAGGAGGAAGATCATGAAATCAAAGGAAATACACAAGTCCAAGCTTAGGGATTCAAGAGTTAGATCAAATCTCAACTTCAACAATTAATCTATGTGACTGATAAATGTTCCATCTCTATTTTAGTTTTGAATTCGGTCATGGATAATACCCGAATGATTGATGTTTTTTAGCTAAGATATGGCTGTTTAATCATTGTTTGGGTAGAATAATGGTTATTGGATTTTTTATGAAATCGTTTGAATGGGTTTTAAGAGTAAAACCTAAAATTTTAATCTCTAAATGCTTTGATTTTCTGATATGTTGTATAAAACATTATTTTGAAGATGGGTTTTTAATTCCATAATTTTCCAAGTTATATAGATTATTTTATAAATTTCTTAAGGAGGAAATAACTTGATTTTGGGTTTTAATTATTTAAAATAATTAAATATGGATTTTGGTTCTGAAATTTTATATGGTAAAGAGAATGATATTCTCTAATTCCTGTTAATTTTTGAGATTTTTTCCAAGTGATTTCAATTTACTATGAAATTGTTATGTTAGATAAGCATTTAAAGGGATAATTAATTAAGGATATTAATTAATTAATTTAATTTATGTTTTGGACTTTGGAAACTGAATGCGGCAATATTTCTGAAAAGAATTTGTAAAAGATTGTTTTATCTAATAGAAACTGAACAAGAAATAAGATTTGGTGAAAAGTTTCAACTTAAAGTCGTAATAAAACATTTTTCATAAGAATTACGACAACGTATGCTACCATACATCATCGAGCCTAATGATGAAGCCGCATCATTGAATGTCGACGTTAATGAAGGAGGAAGCATATGATAGCTACTTAAATATCCATGTAGCGATTCCTTCAGCTCGAATTGGACAACAACGACAATAGATGATTGGCGGCATTGTGTCTTCTTGATTCACCTACGTGTTTTAAAGGTTTAATGTCGACATTGACGACGTCGCTTGTCTTCATCACTATTTTAAATGATGCCACATCTCTTTGTTTATTTTTCAAACCAAGGCAATGACGACGCCTATTGTGTCTTCAACTTTATACAAAAAGCGGCATAGTAACCGAAGTATTTTAAGTATGAAAGTTTTATAGCATCGTCGAGGGTCTTGGGGGTCAATGAGCATTAAGGTCGATGACCTTATGCTTTATCGTCGATGCCACTTGATCATGTCGTTGCACCTTATCTTTTGAATATTGAAGATACTAGTTTTCAATGTTAAATAAAACTGTTTCAAGAAGGACGATGAGGCCTAAGTGTTAAGAGAGTCGATGACCCTATAACTTCGGCAGTTAGCCATATAACTTATAAAAGTTTTGAGTTTTGTTTAATAGGTAGATAGCCTATGGTTTATAAAGGTCGACAACACTAATCTCGACATGAATTTTCTAGAACTTAAAAGAATTTAAGTTTTTGTCTTGGACCTTAGATAGGGGTCGACGTTGATTTAATAACGAGTTTGTTATATTTTATTTTGTTAAAGGCGAAGTGCCTTATGATAAAGTTAGAGGTATGCCCTAGGGGCAAATATGTAATTTGTTACATATATCTAACTCGTTGACCAATCTTGTTCGAAATAAAAGGTATTTTCTTCGTATTATATACTTGATATAATGTGATTATATTAATTAATTAACTTAATTAAAAGTATATTTAACAGAAAAATCCATAAATGGTATATTTTGTGATAGTAGTTACAAAGTGTTCTAACCGTGAGTAATTTATCACAACGAAATAAATATACCATTTTAAATGTTCCTAGTCAAGACGCATTGAGACTGGATATCGATGTATCCGTTGAGACTGGAGTACGTAACGCTCTCCAAATGTCGGGCAGTATATTACTCATGACTGCTGGGGGCACCTAGGGGTTACATACCAATAGTTATTAGATAACTATGGAACGACCCACTCGATAGTTTTCTGTTGGTTAATATAACTAAGGTCAAACAGAAAATATCGATGTGACTGATTTACACAGTTCTCTCAACTTGAGACTACTGTGGATCTTCAATATGAAAGCTCCGCTTTGATTATAGCCAAATCATGGCATATGACGTCCATCGAGTGACTATAGTCAGGTCGAGAGGAAGTATTGGAAGTGAAGCACTATTCAAGAGAGGATTCGTCTCCTTAGTTATATGCGGTTAGTATCATAGTCAACTCACGTCAACTCAAAGTTAAAGTCTCTGGCCAGGGCATTTCGGTTAATAATGTTATTATTGAACCAAGGACTTTGTATTTAGACTATAAAGTTGAATGTGGATGAGGTTGGAATTTTTACCATTACCAAATTCCATAAGTCCAAAGTGATATAGTTTTGACGAAGAGAATTGATGTAAACAAATGTCACAACCGAGTAACGCTTATTAAACTAAAATTGGATTTTACCAAAAAAGAGCAAGCGATAAATTTGGCCATAATGTCACACTACTTGCTAAGTGACATGTGAACGTTAACATTAGAATAGTTCGATGTTAATTGTTGACCAAATTTACTCCCAAGAGTCACACAGCCGAAATGATGAATTCCCTTAAGACCGAACAATTTAATTAGTTTATAATAGTTATAAATTAATTAAATTAATTAATATTTATGAAATATTAATTATAAAATTTGAACATGATTTGAGAAATAAATAATGTTATATATACTTATAACAGTTATAAATATATCGATCGATATACAATATCGACAAGCGATTAAATTAGATTTAATTGCATAGTATTTTGGCTTGGGCTTAGATGGGTTTAAGGCCCATCATTAGAGCTGCAAAATTTCGGTTTTGGGAAGGTCTAGGGGTGGCTAAAACATAGGGAACTGGTTTAGAGATAACGAGTTGAGATAAAGTGAGAATGGGTAAAAGGTTTTCCTCGTTTCTCTCTAATACAGCCCTATATATATACATATATATATATATATACATACATACATACATACATGCACATACATATATATATATATATATTATGTATGTATGTGTATGTATGTATGTATATGTATCTCTAAAAATGATTACTAACCTTTTTGGCCGCCATTACCTTCTACATTGCTGGTTAAAACATAGCTCTCAATCCACTTCAAAATTCTTGAGTATATTTCAAATTAAAATAATACTATTCGATAGTTAGAGGTCGGTAATTCCAGACTTGCAATCTGACGAATCAAGAACAGTAAAAGGAAGGGAAGTCATTGCTTCGACGTGGATTCAAAGGCATCATTAAATTGGTAATTTTAATTCATATTACAGTAATTAAATTATATTCTATGATCCTATAATGAGCAATTTCATATCTGTTTAAATATATTGCTACTATATGTTTAGTTAAGTGAGATTTTTGTAAGTAGATGTGGTTGTCATAAATCAGTTTGGTTATGTGCATAATTTATTTATTATGCTATTTTATTTATGCAGAGACAAATGTTATTTACTGTACAAAATCAATTTTTGTCATTAATACTTGTTATATATATATTTATTAATAAATTCATATATATATATATATATTATTGTATATTTCTCTCACATAATAGCATATATGCATATATAAGATATATATATATATATGATTTAAAAAATTTAGTACACTTATTTATATATAATATGAATTTACAAATTCGAAAATTAATTATCATACATATATTCATATTTTTAAATTAACATTTTTTGAATTTTTGAATTGTTTATTATATATAAAATAATTATTACATTAAAAATTAAATTTTATATTTAAAAAAAATATCATATCATTTCAGAAACATATAGAAAAATTTTATGAATTTTTCAATAAATTTTATTATTTTTAATAATTAATATTATTTTGAAAAAACTGTTTATGATTTATTAATAATAATATTAATTGATAAATTATTCAAAAAATTTCCTAAAGTTTCATTAATGATTCTAGAATTTCTAAAATTTTAAATTTTGAATTTTTAATAATATTTTATATTAAATAATTATTACCGAAATCAATGTATTTATTTTTTTAAATAATAATTCAACTTTGAAAAATCTCCAGATTTTTCCCAAGCTCTATTTTATGATCCTAGATTTTTGAAAATTGTAAAATTTGAATTTTCATTAATAAATTATTTTATGTTAATTATTTATGGATGAAAACATTATTTTATTCATAATATATACAAATTAAAATACTAAAATTGTTATGTTTGCAAAACTAAGTTAATTTTGAATTATAAATAATTTTTAATAATTGTTCTCTCTTTCTATATATATTTATCTATAAATAAATGCTTTATGTTCATATATTATATATAATAATTTATACATACATATGTGTGTGCATGTGTATGTGTGTGTGTATATTGTAACACATATACATGCACATATTTGGACAACGTACATGACATACAAAATGAGCTAATATGTCTGTTGCGACATAAATCCCAACATCTACATATGAGCATATTATACCTTTCACGGATTATTATGTTACACATGCACTCATACATATATGTATATGATACATTTATGTATGAACTAAATCAAATAAAATTAATTTCATGTCTTAATATATTTGAATTTAATAAAATAAATGATTTTATTTAAATGAAATTTAGAAATGTTCTAATTCAGTTATACTTCATAAGCCCAATAAAAGATCCAATAGGGTAAATTTTTTGAAATTCACCCATAACTTCTGCTGTGGATTAGTCCAGTTCCAACAATGATATCAGAGCCCAATAGTCTATGCGGTCTAAATTAGTCATATTAGGGCTAACTAATTAAGCTTGCCCACTTAGTACGGTGTCTAGAAAGGTAATGTCTAGGATTGGAATTGGATAATCAAGTATCATGTCCTACCTGGTTACTGGCATGGCCCGAAAGGTGAAGTGAGTCCAAAGGTTGCTCCTAATAGAAAAGGCCCAACTTAATTTGGGCCTTGGGATAATTTTCAAAATCGTTTTGAAAATTAATGTTAAAGATTTTAAATTTAATAGTTAAATTTAAAATAAAACACATTTATTATAAAAGTTATAATACTACATAAGTTTTCAAAAAAGTTTGAAAATATTTATATAATAATTTCAAATTTTAAATTTAGTAATAAGATTAATAAAATAAATTAATTAAATATGTTAATTAATTAATGCATATATGCATGTATTACATACGTTGATATATGTTATGTTATTTTTAAATGTTTAAGATAACATAAGTATACATGTATGTATACAAGATAAATTTTGAAATTAATAAATTTTAATAAAAATTGTTTAATTGAATAAATTAATTAAAGGTTAAATAATTAAATAAAATACACATATATATGATATATATGTGCTACACTATAAAGGTTATAATATACACTATAAATGTTATAGTAGATATGTCCAATATAAAAGCTATATCAGAATACTAATTTAAAATTAATTAAAGAGTTAATTGATTAAAATTAATTAGATAAGATTTAATTAATGATATATTATACGTAAGACTATCATATAAGTAATATGAAATATAAAAGTTATATAACAATAAAACTTATATAATATGTGTATAAACTAAACGTGGAACATTAAAGAAACCCAAATAGACTTGAGAAATAAATACGTATGTAAATATACATATACCGTGATTTCTGATGTGTCTAACACTTGAATTGCCGGGGTATTTCATAAAAAATATATTATTCTATAAGTCGATATCACTCAATATATATATCGAAGATTATGAATCTTCAATATAATGTTGTCCTCTACCATATATATATTAATAAATTACTTACATACTCCTTAGTTATTGAGCAAACTCAAGCTAGGGATGTTATGCGTAGTATTATTAATATATTGAATAGATGAGGTAAGATAACTATATGTATTTGTTGAGCAAACTCAAGGTACATATACTATACTTAGGCCATCACGATATGGTAGGTATGAGTGAATAACCTCTTTCTATTTGTTGAGCAAACTCAAGGTCGAAATGAGATTAGAACAAGGAAAAATGGGTTAGGAGTTGTATATGATACAACCGATAAGGAGTTATCCATAATTTATGGGTCTATGATTTGTTGAACAAACTCAAGGTCGGAATACCAAAACAAACGAGTCATAACACCCACTAGCGAAGTTGTAAGACTTCTATGTTTCATCTTAGGGTTTGGAGAAATATAAAAGACTAGTAGGAGCCTTATTAGAAAAATGAAATGGTTACATTTAACCATTCTAATATTGTAAGAACATATGCTATATAATGTTATAATTATCTACAATGATAAATTTTTGCATTTAATATGATTGATAAAATGTTTGTCAATTAACATATATAAACAAACCGAATTGAAAGTTGACAAATAGAAATATAATATATACTTACTAATAAGTCTAATTGCATGCTATATAATGTTTCTATACCCATGAAAGTGCCCAATTTCAACTACTTAATACATTCGTAAGTTGGTCACTTATTTGTTTATTTGGTTTAGACCGTGTATTGCATTTTATTAGTTTTTGAACTCTAAATGCAATTCAAGACTATGGATATTTGATCCATATACTTTCACATATAAATGTTATATGGTGAATAGTCATAGTTTGTGGGGTACAATATTTCGATGAAGTTAGTTCATTCGAAGTAAGCCAATAAACAGTATTTTAAGACCATGTATTCAACTTGAATGGTTTCAAAAGGATCATATTGTGTTAATGTAACACAAGACCATAAATTACGAGATACATCTAAGAACTCGATCGTTGAAATGTCATCTTGATTGATTTACATAAAGTGCAACATATTTGATGTCTTAAATGTTAAGAATAATCGAATGCACTTTTGTAAAAGGTTTGTTATGATATTGTAGTAAGGTTTTCTTTTGAATAGTTTGACCATTTGAAAGAAAAACGACTGTATAAGAATAGATGTAATTTAAGGTAAAGTTGGAATGAAGAGAATGAATAATCACTTCTGCTTTATAGAGAAACATTGGAAACAAGAATTTTAATAATAATTGATACTTAATATTGGAATATGAAATATGATTTTTATTCCAAAATGTATTTTCATATAGAAATTTGTTTTCTATAACATTTATTTCTTTGAGTTCAAGATTTTTGATCAAAGAACTCTCCTCTGTAAACTAGTTGCAGCATATGAAATAAGTAAACAATATTAAGTGAATAGTGGACCTCTAAATTCAGTACGCTATTATAGTAATGGCGGAAATAGTGGGAGCATGCCATATAGCACCTAATGATTGCATCAAACTTTGAAAATTGTTTTCGTAAAATGTACCAAACATTATTTGTGAAATAATGTTTATTTTTTGGTATTGACTGAAAAATAGATATAACTATATTTCAATATGAGTATTATGAATGTTCATTATGAAATAGAACTATATTATAGAATTTGTTTTCATAGTAAAAGTGATGCAACAAAAATACATATGTATCTAATATTATTTACAGTTGTTTTGGAATTATAGACTAAGCCGTAGTTTTGAGAAATAATTTTACTATATGATTTTGAATCATATGATACGGGTTAATTATATCTCCAACAATTAATGGCTATGCACCCATTCAGTGGGAGCATCATAAGGGTTGATGAACTCTTTGAATTAATACATATTGATGTATGCAATCACAAGTCTATTAATACCAAAAGAGTTCCACATACTTTGTTATATTCATCGATGATTTATTACCAACATGAACATGTGTATTAGATACACATGTGGTAAGTTTATGATAAAATCACAGAATATAAAAGAAAAGCAAATAAAATAACATGCAATAGAATAAAATGATTTGATTTGGTCGAATAAGTGAGTATATTGGAAAGAGTTCCAAATGTACCTAAAAATGAATATAGATTCAATCTCAAAATCACTCCTCCATGTGATACATAATGATGCATCGATAAGGAGTAACCAGAGGTTGTTGGACAATTTACGATTAATTGTGAGTGAAGTTGAGTTAGTTTCTTTCTATAAGGTCATGTACTTAAGATTAGTACACAAGGTTGATATTATTTCATCTAAACAACAATTTACAAAATCATACAAGATAAGGGTTTGTAAGAAATCCCAACATATCCTAGACCAAGGAGTTGGCAGGTTGTGCGAATCAAAATATTGCACGTAATAATTGTTCATGAGGGATCTTGTATGAATCTCCAAAAGGTTTTTTGGAAAGATCTATCATCAAATGACATATTTATGTTTTGAACATAATTTTTGTAAACTAAAATCAATTTTATAAATAAAAAGGTTCATAAAGCGTTTATGAATCTATATTCTATTTGCACTAAGAAACAACTGTTGTTTCAAGATAGATCAACTTCATTGTGAAGGAATTTCTTTGAGAAATTTTTGGTAGTTATGGAATTGGATCCGATCCATAAATAGAACTGATTATATAAGATGAAGTGAAATTAACTAACCTAAATGAACACATAACATTAGAATGTCTAATAAGTATTCTCGTACATCGAAGAGAAACTATGAGTTTCTTATTAGTGTCGAAAATATACATTACCCTCGGTTGTTCAATTAAACCATTAAGATTGTTGGCTCTATATGGTATGATGCGCGGATCTGAAAGAATTTCAAGTATGCTATCAAAATATGATTTTGGTGGTCGTAACCAAAGAGATGTGATCCATCAGCCGAGATTGTGTCTTTATTGGAAAGACTAACGTGGTTTGAATTAAATAAGCAATGTTGATAAGAATAATATCGCAAATTTCAATTATTGAAATTAGCATACTAGATTCGGTATTCAACATGCTCAAGTTAATTCAGACTTACTCACAAAATTATCGCTCGATAAAACTTAGTGTTTGGTACTTATGTATTGAAATAGAAAATTCTAAATAATGATTTAGAGTAAGCCGTTTAGACATATTAACCAAAAATGTCTCGAAATCAGTGGGAGCGATATTGTGTTTGTGAGTCTTTGGATATGATCCAAGAAATGATATGAATGTATCATTTTATAAGCATCAAGATTGAATAAGTATTTTGATAGAAATATCAAATAGTTTGATTTTCAATCAAAGTGCAAAGGAAGCTTGTGTTCATAAGAAAGAACGTTAAAAGGTACATTGATATTTCTAAACTATAAGTAAACAACACGTTGTTGATTTTAACAATATGCTTGTATTAAAATCAACTTTAGTTGTTTTAATACTCAATTTTGGATTGTAAATGTTGTCTTTTATGGTGAGTATAAAAGATATAGGGATTGTCCCAAAATGATATACAAGAGCACCCTATTAAAAGAAGGACATGTAAGTTGGATTCCTTATGCATTAGCAATAGGAATTATCATACAAGTTATGTTGTGTATGATATTGTGTTTTGTTTATGTATTTGATACATGGAGAAAATATAAAATCCAAATTGATATCACTAAATGGTTGTTTGAGGTGTTCTCGCGTATTTATGAAATACTAGAGAATTGTTTATAGAAACAACGAACTCGTTATGATGGAACGTTTGGACACAAACTTTTATAAGTGATATTGAGTATAACATGTCAATGATAAAATTCAAGTTAAAATCTTTAATTTGAAAATGTTTCAAAATAAAAGTGATTGTGCTCGATTGAACGAAATGTTGAGAACATTAACTTGAATAGCGCTACAATAAACCAATGTATATAGATATAAATGCACAAATTTATAATTGAGCCAAAGGTGATTCCAAATGTTGAGAATCCCATAATATTGTTATAAGATGACAATGTCACAAAATTGGTCATGATAGAACTTAAAGCTCACTAGAAGTCGAAAGACATACTTCGAATTGTTCCACATGATAAAGGTAGTTTATCAGTGTTAGAGAGAGTTAATCGACAAAGTAGATATTAAAACATAATAGTATACCCATTCACTAAGGGACTGACCTAATTGGTTTTGAGAAAACTGATTGGAGAAGTTGGAATTAGATTCCATAATTGACCCCAAGTGCAAGTGGGAGATTGATAGAGTTAGGGGTATGCCTTAGGGGCAATTATGTAATTTGTTACATATATCTAACTCGTTGACCAATCTTGTTCGAAATAAAAGGTATTTTCTTCCTATTGTATACTTGATATAATGTGATTATATTAATTAATTAACTTAATTAAAAGTATATTTAATAGAAAAATCCATAAATGGTATATTTTGTGATAGCAATTACAAAGTGTTGTAACCATGAGTAATTTATCACAACGAAACAAATATACCATTTTAAATGTTCCTAGTCAAGATGCATCGAGACATGATATCGATGTATTCATTGAGATTGGAATACGTAACGCTCTCCAAATGTTGGGTAGTGTATTACTCATGACTGTTAGGGGCACCTAGGGGTTACATACTAATAGTTATTGGATAACTATGGAACGACTCACTCGATAATTTTCTGTTGGTTAATATAACTAAGGTTAATCAGAAAATATCAATGTGATTGATTTACACAGTTCTCTCGACTTGAGAATACTGTGGATCTTCAATATGAAAGCTTCGCTTTGATTGTAGCCAAATCATGGCATGGCGTCCATCAAGTGACTATAGTTAAGTCGGGTGGAAGTATTGGAAGTGAAGCACTATTCAAAAGAGGATTCGTCTCCTTAGTTATATGCGATTAGTATCATAGTCAACTCAAGTCAACTCAAAGTCAAAGTTTCTGGCCAGAGCATTTCGGTTTATAATAATTGTTACTATTGAACCAAGGACTTTGTATTTAGACTATAAAATTGAATGTGGATGAGGTTGGAATTTTGATCATTACCAAATTCCATAAGTCCAAAGTGATATAGTTTTGACGAAGAGAATTGGTGTAAACAAATGTCACAACCGGGTAACGCTTATTAAACTAAAATTGGATTTGACCGAAAATGAGCAAGGGATAAATTTGGCCATAATGTCACACCACCTACTAAGTAACATGTGAACGTTAACATTAGAATAGGTCGATGTTAATCGTTGACCAAATTTACACCCAAGAGTTACACAGCCGAAATGATGAATTCCCTTAAGACCGAACGATTTAATTAGTTTATAATTGTTATAAATTAATTAATATTTATGAAATATTAATTATAAAATTTGAACATGATTTGAGAAATAAATAATGTTATATATATTTATAACAGTTATAAATATATCGATCGATATACAATATCGACAAGCGATTAAATTAGATTTAATTGCATAGTATTTTGGCTTAGGCTTAGATGGGTTTAAGGCCCATCATTAGGGCTGCAAAATTTCGGTTTTGGGAAGGTCTAGGGGTGGCTAAAACATAGGGAATTGGCTTGGAGATAATGGGTTGAGATAAAGTGAGAATGGGTAAAAAGGTTTTCCTCGTTTCTCTCTAATACAATCCTATATACATGTGTGTCTGTGTGTGTGTATCTCTAGAAACAATTACTAACCTTTTTGGCCGCCATTGCTTCGACGTGGATTCAAAGCCATCATTAAATTGGTAATTTTAATTCATATTACAATAATTAAATTATATTCTATGATCCTATAATGAGCAATTTCATATCTGTTTAAATATATTGCTACTATATGTTTAGTTAAGTGAGATTTTTGTAAGTAGATGTGGTTGTCACAAATCAGTTTGGTTATGTGCATAATTTGTTTATTATACTATTTGATTTATGTATAGACAAATGTTGTTTACTGTACAAAATCAATTTTTGTCGTTAATAATTGTTTTATATATATTTATTAATAAATTCATATATATGTATATATATATATGTATATATTAACGTATATTTCTCTCACATAATAGCACATATGCATATATAAGATATATATATGATGTAAAAAATTTAGTACACTTATTTATATATAATATGAATTTAAAAATTCGAAAATTAATTATCATACATATATTCATATTTTTAATTATTGATAATAAACCGATCAACAATTGAAATAATAAACCGATCAACAATTTCAATAAAGTTTATTATTTTTAATAATTAACATTATTTCGGAAAAATCATTTATGATTTATTAGAAATAATAATTTAATTGAAAATTCTTCAAATTTTTTTGTAACCTTTCATTCATGATCCTAGAATTTCTGAAATTTAAAATTTGAATTTTTAATAATATATTATTTTATATTAAATAATTATTGTCGAAATTAATATATTTATTTTAAAAAATAATAATTCAACTTTAAAAAATCTCCAGAATATTCCTGCTCTATTTTATGATCCTATATTTTCAAAAATTATAAAATTTGAATTTTCCTCAATAGATTATTTTATGTTAGTTATTTATAGATGAAAACATTATTTTATTCATAATATATATAAATTAAAATCTTAAAATTATTATGTTTGCAAAACTAAGTTAATTTTTAATAATTGTTCTCTCTCTTTCTATATGTATATGTTTTATGTTCATATATTATATATAATATATTTATACATATGTGTGTGTGTGTGTATTTTGTAACACATATACATGCACATATTTGGACAACATACATGACATACGAAATGAGCTAATATGTCTGTTGCGATGTAAATTCCAACATCTACATATGACATATTATACCTTTCACGGATTATTATGTTACACATGCACTCACACATATATGTATATGATACATTTATGTATAAACTAAATCCAATAAAATTAATTTCATATCTTAATATATTTGAATTTAAATAAAATAAATGATTTTATTTAAATAAAATTTAGAAATGTTGTAACTCAGTTAGACTTTATAGGCCCAATAAAAGATCCAATAGGGTAATTTTTTTGAAATTCACTCATAACTTCCGCTCCGGGCTAGTTCAGTTCCAACACCTTATGCTTCTACTTCGACGTAGTCATTAGGAATACCAATGCTATTTTAAATTGTAAACTTCGTCACTATCATTGGGGACACCGATGTGGGTGAACCTCGACATTACTCTAAACTAAAATAATTTAATGGTGGCGAGCCATATGTTTATGGCTTCGAATTTAAACCTTGGGGATACCATTGTTTATTTTTCAACTTGAATCAAATTGGGCATACCAATGTTATGTCACTTTGAAATGTTATAACTATAAGGGCATACATGTGGGTAACATGAATTGAATTGATACATGTGGGTAACATGAATTGAATTGATACATATGGATAACATAAATTAAATTAAAACATGTGGGTAACATGAATTAAATTGAAACTTGTGGGTAACATGAATTAAATTGTAAATTATGGGTTCATAGTCATCCTAGGAAAACTACGGGATGTGAGATGGATTGTCCACATTATACCAAAGATTTATAGTCTCTATTTGGTTAATTAAGGGCTTATAATCATCCTAGGAAAACTATAGGATGTGAGATTGATAGTCCACTTTAATTTAGATAGTTAAATATGAGATGAATAGTCCATATAAAAATAAGACGAATAGTCAATGGAAACTTAGATGGGTAATCTAATAACTTAGGATGGGTAATTCGATATATATGACATGTTTACATATTATTATATTATTATGTTATAACCATTGTGGATGTAGGAGCACAATATATGATTAAGATGTTTGATTTAGATACTAGTGATGGGAAACTCATTCCGCTCAGCGGCGTGGTCTCACTATATATATATTTGGTTTGAGATGGTAGATTGTTATTCACACCAGACTTTTTGTCTGACCTATGTTTTACCCTTAAACTCTCGGGTACTCGTTTGAGTAGGTTGAGATTAAGGGCATTTTAGGTTCTCTTTAGATGAATAAGCTTCCGGAGACGTGCAAGAGGTAATCTAGCTAGTAGGAGCTGTATATCTATTTTCCGTTGTGTTTTGATTCTGATTTTGTATTGTAATGGCAAATTGTATTAAATTCTAGATATTTGACTCCGATCTTCCAAGTGGCATCTTCATATGTCTCTCATGGAATATGTTGTAATAATTATATTTTCGTTGAACATGGTTCACTAATTGGGAATATGTAATGAAACTGAAGTCTTATTGTGAAATGAAATGAGAAATTTTATTTTAAATAATGTTCAAAATTTTCATATTCATGTGTTACTGGTATTATCAAAATGATTAACATATCCGCATTTTGTCATCGAAAATTAATAACTATGGATGAGTGCAGCATCTGTAGCAATTAGTTTCGGGCCTCAAATTGGGGGATGTTACATTTTGGTATCAGAGCACAAGTTTATGTAAACTTAAAAGGAATTTAAACCTAAAAGATTTTGAAAACATAATCCAATGAATCAGAGAATAAGATAGAGATTTGGGTTAATGCAATAATAACGTACTTGTATTTTGCTATATATAGGTATGTATCTCCTTTTCTCTTAGACCGTTCTTCTATATCTTACTAAGGCTCATATGCAGATTTATGAGAAAGAATGATATGGAAGCAGGAAATGGAAGCATGAATTTAGGTGGATGAAGCACCACAATTAACGAAAATGCTCGATCTAATACTGGGAGAAACCAGGGTCGACAGGCAAATGCTAACCAAAACGCAAATGCCAATGTGAGTGTTGGAACCCTACTGGTAGATATGGGGATGATGTATTAGTTCTTCATTAACTTGATGCAAGCTGGATCTGCTGTAGGAGTAGCTGGAGGAAATGCTATGAATGCAAAAGGAGCAAATACCGTGGCGCCAGTTGGCAATAACTATGCCAAGCTGAGTCAAGATTATACCAGTTTGGGTGAGAAGCTATTTCTGGGGACTGAAGATGCTGTAGAAGTGGAAAATTGGCTTTTGCATTGTGGGAGAATTTTTGTTGATCGCCCTTTGAACAATGAGCAGAAGAGAAGTTTGGCTTCAAGACAATTGCAAGGTGCAACATTGTTCTGGTGGAATGGAGTTACCGTGGGTGTGCTAGAGGAAGAGTTAACTTGGGCAGATTTCTGAAGGAGATTCGAGGAGAGATTTTTGTCCGAGGTAGCTAGGTCCACTTTGTAAGAAATTTATGGATTTGGAGCGGGGGAGATGTCAGTGTTGGAGTATTCTACGAAGTTTGATGAGCTGTCCAGGTATGGATATGCCATTGTCATAAAGAGGAATCAGAAGTTTATCCGAGGCTTAAGGCCGTAAATCACTAGGGTAACCATGCCATATCTCCGAGATCCAACAAATGTAGTAGTGGAGATGGCAATTAGAAATAAAGAAATGCTTTCTACCTTTAGAAAGGAGAAGTCAACAGAGACTCAGGAATCCCAGAATAAGAAAAGAAAATTCTTTAAGAAGAAGGGTGCTTAGAAACGAGGAGTAGCTAAGAAGGGGAAGGCAAATATTGTCTGTTATAAGTGTGATAAGAAGGGGCACTATGCTAATGAGTGTCTCTCGGGTGATGGAAAGATGGTTGTGGAGAAGCAGAATGTAAAGTGCTTTAACTGTGACCAAGTGGGGCACTATAAGAACAAGTGTCCAGAAGCAGCCAAGGCTGAGAAGGGTAAAGTCTATGCTTTGGAACCATCATCCTCTAGATCAACAACAGTTGAGAAGGGAAAATCTATGGTGGAAGGTACACTTTTGATCCTAGTATACTAGTTAGGGTACTATTTGATACCAGTGCATCGCATTCATTTATATCTCAGTGTTTGGTAGTAAGTTATACTTAGAACCTTTATACCTAGTTACTTCCTTAAGAGTTGTGAATCCGATATGAGGATATGCAACTTTGGGGATGAGATATGATCGGTTAGAACTTGATTTGTTTGGTCATAAGTTTGCATGCAGTTTATATGTCTTTGATTTTGTAGGCTTCGGGATCATATTGGGTATGGATTGGTTAGATAAATATGATGCTTGGATATTTTTCCAGGATAGGGAAATATCATTGAGACATTCTAGTCCAGGAATTTATGCTTTGCTGAATGCTATGGAAGCAGAAGAAGAGTTAAATCGGGTTATAGTAGCAAGAGAATTTACATATGTTTTTGAGCCGGTTACAGGATTACCGTCGAAACGGGCTATCGAGTTTCAAATAGATCTTGTGCCAGGAGCAAAACCCATGAGCAGACCACCTAGTAGAATGACACCTATCAAGATGAAGGAGTAGAAGGTGCAACTAGTGGACTTAGAAGGAAACAATTTTATCAGACCAAGTAGTTCATCTTGGGGAGTGGGTGCGGTGTTCGTGAAGAAACCAGACATGTCGTTAAGGTTGTGTATTGAGTACCGTAAGCTGAATGAGAAGGCTATAAAGAATAGGTATCATTTGCTGAGAATTGATGACTTGTTCGACCAGTTGAGTGGAGCTAAAGTGTTTTCCCAAATGGATTTGGCCACAGGGTTCCATTAACTAAGGGTGGCGGAGGATAGTATTCCGTTGACAGTGTTTCGAACGAGATATGGTTCATACAAGTGGTTAGTAATGTCATTCGAGTTAACGAATTCACCAGCTTTCTTCGTAGATTTGATGAACCGGATTTTTCGAGAGCACTTGGATAGGTTCATACTGGTGTTCATGGACGACATTCTGATATATTTTAAGAATAAAAGAGAGCATAAGGTTCATCGTAGAATAGTGTTAGAGACACTGAGACAACATCAGCTGAAAGCAAAGTTTTTGAAGTGTCATTTCTGGAAGAAAGAAGTAAAGTTTCTTGGCCATGTAGTCTCAGGAGAAGGGTTATCAGTTGATCCAGCTAAGATTGAAGCGGTTAATAGTTGGAAGAGACCCTGAGATAATGATTGAGATAAGAAGTTTTCTTGGATCGGCTGGATATTACCGAAGATTTATCAGGGATTTTTCGCTCATAGCGGGACCCTTGACTAAGCTAACCAGAAAAGACATTAAGTTTTTTGGTCCGACAGATGCGAGGAAGCATTCCTTAAGTTAAAAATTTATTGACCAATGCGCCCGTGTTAGTTGTGCCAAATAGTAATCAAGGGTTAGTAGTGTATATAGAAGCATGTGGGACTAGATTAGGAGTTGTGTTGATGCAAAAGGGTAAGGTAATTACCTACGCTTCTCGACAGCTCAGACCGCATGAAGTAAAATATCCGACCTATGATTTAGAGTTGGCAGCGGTGACCATCGCATTGAACGTGTGGAGACATTATCTTTTGGGAGAAAGATTTGAGTTGTACATGGATCATAAGTCTTTAAGGTATTTATTCTCTCAAAAGGAGTTGAATATGAGACAGCAGAGGTGGTTGGAGTTTTTAACAGCTTATGGTTTCAGTATAGAGTATACATCAGGGAAAGGTAATAAAGTAGCAGATGCTCTTAGCAGAAAATACCAGAATGTGGTGTTAGATATGTTGGTAGAATGGAAGGATCTTGAGGCATTGATTACGTGTAGTGTGCAGTTAAGATCGACTGCTAGTTCTAGTCAGAGTATTGTCATGTTATCCCGTTTGGAAGTTCCACCAGTTTTGATCGAAAGGATTGCTTTTAAATAGAAAGATGATCCATTATTGGCCAAGAAAATTAGGAGGCTAGAGTTTGGAACTGAGATTGATGATCTGAAAGATTTTAGTCTTGACCAGAAGGGATGGTTGAGAAAGAAGGGATGGTTGTGTGTTCCGAATGTTGGAGACCTAAGGAAAGAAGTTCATAGGGAATGTCATCGACCAAAGTTTACGATTCTTCCTGGAGGAACTAAGATGTATCAGGATATGAAGAAAAGTTTCTTCTGGGAGGGTATGAAGAGGGATGTTGGCTTATTGTTAAAGCAATGTTCGAATTTCCAGCAAGTAAAAGCCACACATCAGAAGTCGAGGGGTTGCTTCAGCCTTTAAATATACCAGTTTGAAAATAGGATTCGACATCCATGGACTTTATTGACGGATTGCTAATGTCGAATCGAGGAAATGAGAGTACACGAGTCATAATGGACAGATTGACCAAGAGCGCCCATTTCATTCCTGTTAGGCCAACCAGGATGGCACTTGTTTTGGCTAAGTTATTTATGAAGAACATAGTTATACTGCATGGGATTCCTAGTAGTATGGTCAATGATAGAGATACATCGTTTACTAGTGAGTTCGGGAAGAGTCTACAGGAAGTGTTAGGTACCAAGCTTAAGATGAGTACCACTTATCACCCTCAGGCATATGGGCAGACAGAGAGAGTCAATAAGGTACTTGAGGATTTGTTGAGAGCTTGCGTACTAGATTTTGGTGGATCATGGAAAAGCCCACCTACATTTGGTTGAGTTTTCCTATAATAATAGTTATTAGATTAGTATAGGAATGACGCCTTTCGAAGCTTCGTATGGAAGGCCGTGTAAGTCACCAACATGTTGTTTGGAAACTGAAGACATGTTAATCTTAGGTCCAGACATGGTAAGAGAAGCAACAAAGAAAATTGGGATAATCCGAGGTAGGATGAGAGAAGCTCAGTATAGATAGAAAAGTTACATGGATAGAAGGCGTAAGTATCTAGAGTTCTCAATTAAAGATAAGGTTTTCATTAAAGTATCACCGATGAAGGGTGTGGTACATTTTGGAAAGCTAGGGAAACTGGCACCAAGATATGTTGGACTATTCCCGGTTATAGAGAGGATCGAAAAGCTCGCATATCAAGTAGAGTTACCGAGCAGTTTGGTAGGTGTCTATAACGTTTTTCATGTTTTTCATCTTCGTAAGTATGTACATGATCCAGAGACTACTATTACTCCAACTGCATTGGAAGATTTAGAGGTAGAACCGAATTCGACTTTTGTTAGGCAACCACTTTGGGTTGTAGCGAGAGATGAGACGGAGTTAAGAAACAAGACAGTCAAGTTTGTGAAAATTCAGTGGAGTGACAATGGGCACTATAAGAAAATATTATATCAATAGCAAGCGTGGATTGCACGAAAACTTGACTTGCTATAGTTAAGTGGCTATTCTTTATTCAACTCAAAAAGACAACAACTTCAAGTCAATTATATTAAAATGTATGCAATTATATTAACGCTGTTCACGATAAATTTGCGTTCCACTCTCGTTTCCCTCCAACTTATTTTTTGGCCGCCAAAATTTCATTTTCATTTTCGTTTTCTCCCCTTAGGCTTCTCATCTTCACCCTCTTCACACTCTTTTTAACATCAGTCCTCTTCTGCCGCTTTATTCCTCAAGCTATTATTCAAGCTCAATTCTTCAAGCTCGATTCGATCCAAAGTTCAACGACCTGAAGCGCGATTTGGTCCAGACGCAATTCCTCAAACTCATTCGATCCGAAGTTCAACGACCTGAAGGCCACCAAAAGCGCGATTTGGTCCGAAGTTCAATTCTTCAAGCGCGAGGATTAGGTATATTTTTCTGTCATTGCATATAATTTACGGTCTATTCATGAGTGAAAATGGCATGTTAGTTGAATTCATGACTGAATATTAGCGAAGTTGTCATGTAAATGGATTCATTAGTCAATTAATGCTAAGTGTATGAGTTTTCTTTTTAAGAATCTAAATATTTGTAGGTAATAAAGATAAAAAAATCGGGTTTGTTGCCACCAATATGAATTCCTGGCTACTGCGGCACTGTAAGGCAACAACTTTACTTATGCTGGTAAGTTAGTACAGTGTATTGAGGATAAGATACTTAAGTAAACAGAGCAGATGCTACCTTGATCGTGAATAGGGGAAGGCATGATTGCTCTTTTTTAGTGCTAATAATATATGTATAGTGGTAAGGTTAGTTTTGTTTGTTATGTTTAGGGGTTATTGGTAATCATTTTGTAGAAGGGAAACATCAAGGTTAATTATTGTACACGATTCTATCCCATTTAAGAAATCTTGTACCAGTAGGTGCCCTTTTTCCTATTTGTTCCATGATCTCTATAAGTAGATCGATGTCGAGATCTTCGAATCCAAATCAAGTAATGGTAGAGTAAAAGTCGATACCCTTGTACTATGAGTCGACTTCACTTGTGGTATATACTTGAAATAATAATAAAACAACTCCAAAATAGTGGTTGGACCTGAAAGTAAAGGTAAATAATTATTGAGAATATTTCAAAACAAATTTAAGCATTTCAAATTTCACTACAGAATATAATAATAATGGGTATAAAGTACACTTCAAACATGTATAAGCTAAATATGAAGTACACTCTGAATATACATGAGGTACATTCTTCAAATATAACTTATGTGAATTGTCAACATAACTTTGGATATGAAGTGCACTTCAACCTCATATCGTTTTTTGGGAGTCCTATTATCCGTATCTTGTTCCATTACATTTAACATTAAAAAGACTCATGGCAAAACCAAATGATGCTACAACAATGTAACTAATCAAAACCTATTTAAGCATTTAACATCTCTGTATTTACCATATTCGACAGCATATTTCTTATATTGCTTTCAACCCTTTCTACATTTGAATGATTCTGTTCTTGGTCATCTTTTTAAACCATTTTTGAAGCATAATCGATTTGGAAGAGGTTGGCATATAGGTAGTACCATGGATCTCGAAGCTGAAATTATTGCCATCGTCCCTAATATAGGAAATTATATTATGAGTACTCACGTTTTAAATAAAATTATTCTATTTTATTACATTAAGGTTTACCTAAACTAACTACATACATTAAATAATTTAATACACTACTGCGAACTCGTGCTACGCACACGGGTTGCAGCTACTTATGTGTTATATTTAACTTTAGAATAAAATTATGTATAGAGTCAATTCTTTCTTGAACATTCAAACTTTTCAAAAGGTCCAACTCTATAGTAGATATGATATGTCATTGCGTATATCTGTAAATTTTCATATACTATATAATAGTAAAATAGTTAAAACCAACCATCATTTGATACATTAGAACCAAGTTTTGAATGCAAACCTATCGACCCAATGGATTAAATCTTGAGAAAAAAATTCATGCAACTTTATAAATTCATCCAGCTATAAAGAGTAATATCAAAAGAATGAATCTTTGTCTATTAATAAATAGCTGTAAGCATAATGTAAGTTTCTTAGTACTGGCTTGTTTCTTAGTATATATCACTGGAAAAACAAATTAAATTAATTAGTTTTCTAAATATTTATTAGTTCTCATGGAATATTTCTACATGTCACCCATAATACATAATTAATAATCCCAGACTGGTAACAGCACAACGCACAGTTCAGGTAAATAATGAAATCGAATTATTCAGTAAAATATTAACACGATACAAAAATTTCAAAGCATTAACAGTGGGAGAACAAAATTAAAAGCGATACTAAAAAATTAAACTTCAGTAAATCTATTACTTGCATCATGTAAAACTTCTTATGCACTCTCCTGTAATAGGTTCTTAGCTTTCTCAAAATCTATGGAACAGAATATAAGTTAGACTTAATTACTATAACAATTAGATGTGCTCAAGGTTAAGGAACATTGAAGGTTTAAGAGAAGACAGTGTAATCCCTTGGCAAAGTGTTAATTAGAAAACATATAAGAAGCATATTTTGAACCTATTTTTACTAACATTAATCGAAAATTTCAGTACAGTTTTATTAGAAAAGTGGAAGTTCCATATTCAAAAATTAAATGCGTTATACAAGAAAATGATAACTCTTTTGTTTGTTGAAACCATTGTAGCTGCAAAAATGTTCACGTATATGGTGGAGGCAAGTTATCTTAGCAGGATGTTTCATTTGATGTCCTAGTTTCATCTCATGTGTTATTAACAAATGGTACTAACTGAATATGAAACAATAATAATGGGTAGTTACTCTTAACGTAGGTTGTCGGGTAGAGAAATTAACGCTAAGGTTGCACAGAGTTTACCTCGCCATCTAACCAAGGAAAAGAACTAACCATAGCAGAACTTCTCACTGAGCTACAATCATAATCTTGTATGGTACGTACATCAAATTTACATTTAACCTACATAAACATTATAAAACATTTCCATGCTACTTACATTAGGAAATGGGGTGCAAAATACCTATTCAGGGTAGAGGTTATGAACATAATTTACAGAACATGTATATAAGTTATACACTTAGTTTTATAGTTAATATGCTTATAAAGTTCATCTTGATGATAATATAATATCAACTATGAGATAATCATTTTGTAGAAGAAGATCAAAATTATTTTCTTAAAGTAACTTTCATCAACATGTTCCACTTAATGGTTTACTAAAACATGCACATTGCACTTAATAACATTTAAGGAATCACAAATAGAAACAAAGAACAAAATCATGTGTCTAACCTTGGTAGCTTGTTCTTTCAACAAGTGATTTTTCTCGACCAAATTTAGCATATCATCTATAGCTAATGGTCAAACAGCCCCTTGATTATCAGGTGAAATAGGCAATAGCAAGTATATAAAATGCAATGTAATTTTAGTTTTGTTTTCAGTAGATCAGTTATCATCTCCACAATAAATTCAAACACATTCTCCACTATTACCATGTGTTTGTTCTACTATGTCCAAAGATAGACCGAGTTTATCCCTCAAAAGGCTGGAAGAATTTTTTTTGTATGAACCATGGAAACTCCTTTTAAGTGATTAGCTTATATATATTGTACATAAAGCTTGATATAGGTTTTTTTTGGATTTGACTATGATCCTATTGTAGATAAAATTATTATCAGCAAAGGTGAAAACGGTTGAATATATGGTGCAACTTGATATAAGACACATTGTAATTGATATATGGTGCAACTACAGTTTGTATAGGAACATTTTTGAACGATCAAAATAGGCTTCACTTGTTACAAGCACCTTGCCTAAAATTTGCTTTTGAAAGATCAAAATAGGAACATTTTTGAATGATTTGCACGGCTTTAAAAGTAACAAACTTTTGGAGAAGAATTTCTACTTATATATATTTGCAAGAATATGTTTCACGAATATGTATTTCATATATACTTCCAAGTTTCACTTCAAATATATGTACATCAGATTTCTGAAACAATATATGCATCAGCTTTCTGAATGTATGAAACAATATATGCAGTCTATTTGGCATTGAATTTCTACTTATATATGAAGCAATATCACTTCAAATTTCTGAATGTATGAAACAATATCATTTCAAATTTCTGCTTATATATATTTGCAAGAATCCTAAACACTTTACACTTACTTTTAGAAACAATATATGCAGTTCTTAAATGCAGTTCTCAACCTTGAATGCATTTTAACATCCAGTTTTTTCTTTTACATGCAGTAAATGGGTAAAAAGAAGGCGGCTGCTTTAAAATGGCTAAAAACAATTGATAAATCCACTACATCCACGGCTAATGCAAAACACAAGGACAATAGGGTCGATAGCGACGTTGGTATTGAAGACAACTCGCAAGAAATTGGAAATTCTAAGAACAATGATGCTCGAATTCAAGACATCGTTGAAGCAGTTGACGAAGATACAATGCAAGCTGAAGAAGATTTTGAAGCTGACATGAATGAGAGAACCACTCGAGATGCCACCGCAAATCCGGTAGTGAAGCGCAAACGTAGAGGTCCAACTAAAGTGAAAAGACTTCCAGTAAATCCATTGAGTCACATTAAAGTCGAATTTAATGCGGATGGCAAACCAATAGGAGATGGGTCTGTCAAACTATCTTCATATTTAGGCCCGCTAGTAAGGGAACATGTTCCTGTTACACTTGATAAGTGAAAGGAACTAAGTGACAGATTACAAGTTGCTTTGTGGGGATGCATTCAGGTATATACCATTTTTATGTCATATATGTCTTATTTATTTTTCTAAATTTAGTTAAAATATATATGAAAATGATGCATTTTATATTACCAGTTTTAACAATGTCTCAATCGCTCATGAAACAAGTTGCTTTGTTGTCTGTTACAATAACTGTTACATAAAACTATATGAAGTAAATTCTATTTGTTCTCCTTGCTTCAAGTCTTGATTTGATTTGAATTTAAGTTAATTTGGAATCATAGTTTTATTTAGAGTTGAGAGTTGAGCTTTGTCATTGACATAGTTAGAGTTGAGCTGAATTAGAAAGTTAGAGTACGTTTGATGCTTTTGTGGACATTTTGGTTAGGACTGAGTTTTGGACTAGAAAAGGTTAGGACTGAGTTGGAGGAAGTAAGGGATTGCATGTTTGTTGAAGTATTATGATGCTGAAAGAGGAGTTGTGTTTTGAAGATACAAGAGTTCATTTGATACTGTAACTTTGTTGTGCTGGGTGTTTTATAGACATGAGTGATGTATTATTCCACTAGATGACATCAAGAATGTTTAAGATGTGGTTTCGGGTATGGGTAAGTTTTTAAACATTTTTTCGTAGTTAAATTTAACTTTAGTTGTGAAATAAATATTCTGTTTATCATCATATTTTGCAGACAAACGTTTTTCCTTCCCAGCTATGATGGACTTAATATCTATATAAATGTTGAATTTTCCATAGCATGTATGTTTGTTTATCTACAAAGTTTTGTAAAAAATATCAGGTTTAATTTAATGAAACTGTCAAACATATAATAGGTGTTTTACGAAATGAGTCTCATCATTGCAAATGCTATTTTTATTAATCACATTCTCTAAATGAATCTCTAGAAAATAGCATGCATCACTCATTGTTGATCTCAGCCTCCATTATATTTCTCACTTCTCTCGGCCCTTTTTCTCCGACTTTTCTCTTCAGTCCAACGTTTCTTCACCTCTACTGACAACATTATCTCTGATTGATCCATTATTTTTGTTTGATTTGTATTTAGAACCTACCATCTTTGAATTATATGCATTTGTTTCGTTTGTAACTAGCAAATGCCATTCTTCAGTAGTATGATTTTGTGCATTATGACAATGATTTGATTAGAGAATCTAGAGTTAAAACTTGTAATGGTCAGTTGTGCGGACTGATTTAGTATTTATATATGACAGCACGACATATTATCATGTGTAAGGGTAGTGTGAATTAATTTTTGGTAGTGTGAGTTAATTTTCTCAGTGGGAACGTAGTTGATGATGTTAATATTATTTGTAGATGATGTTAATATTATTTGTGTCCTGTGGTTTTGTGGACATAGAGTACGTTTGATGCTTTTATGGACATTTTTGGTCATTTATTTTTAGTTTTGCTACCATTTGACTATAAAACAGAATGTAAACAACTGTTAATTAATTGGTATTAGTGTTGGTTTATAAAAGTTTTCTTCTTAGCTAACGCTGATATTGCAGGCTAGATTTAAATTGGATGAGGAATGGCAAAAAGCGTCCATATTTCAGCAAATGGGGTGAATTTTTAGAGTTTCAAAAGCTAGATTAGTTCGCAAAATAGCAGACACAAAGAACGAAGAAGAAAGAATTCGGTTGAAACCCGATAACCTAAGTATGAATGAGTGGAAGAAGTTTATCAAGTCCAAAACCTTTCTTCCATATTTTGGTATTCATGATAATTTATGTTTACTTTTTATGACTAATAGACGTATGGCTTTTTGACAGGTGGTGTATGATGCTCTGGGTTTACGCTATGGTAGAAGGCATGAAAAAATATGTTGCCGCACTCATTCTCCTTCAAATGTATTTTGTGTCGATGTTCTTACATCTTTACTTTTACTATGTATCGTTTTGGTTAGCTATGGTTGTATGGATTGTTACTTTTATTATGTATTGTTTTGGTTAGCTACGATTGTATGAATTGTTACTAATATTTATATGCTTAATATTGTGCATGAAATGCTTTTATTCATATATATTTTTTATTTAATTGTTAATACTGTGTGAAATACCGTATATTACAACCTTTTTATATTAATGCTAGGAAAAAAAATTGTCATGGCTATACATATTATAGCATTATGCTAGTGCAATAAAAATATTCTGCAACGATTAAACATTTTTCATGGCAAGTAAATAATGCTATGAAATACTAAAGTAAACATTCTATAGCGTTTTTACAGCATTTATAGTTGCTATAATAATCAGGCAATGATATTTCTATAGCATTTATAATTGCTATAATAATCAGGTAATGATATATCTACAGCATTTACAATTGCTATAAATAGCAAATAAATGACGTCATAAATATTAGCATCATAAACCATAACTCTGCGTAAAAGTTCTATAGCAAGCACCAAAACGCTATAGAAAGGTACTTGTATGTCATGAATCGTCCATTTAATAGCAATTCAGAAACGCTATAAGTAATGTCATTTATAGCATGTTTTTATAGCGATTCTGAGGTTTCTATTATAGATCCCTGACATATTACAACTTGTTGATATACAGCGTTTATAAAAACGCCATTGTATCCTTTTACAATGTTTTTTAAACGCTATAAAAAGGTATTTTTCTTGTAGTGGGGAAAGACTGTACTTGGGAGACAGAGGACATGATCAAGGATACTTATCCTGAGCTGTTGTGGGGGTACCAATGTTATGTCACTTTGAAATGTTATAACTATAAGGGCATATGTGTGGGTAACATGAATTCGATTAATACATTTGGGTAACATGAATTAAATTGAAACATGTGGGTAACATGAATTAAATTGTAAATTATGGGTTCATGGTCATCCTAAGAAAACTATAGGATATGAGATGGATAGTTCACATCATGTTGGAGATGGATAGTCTCTACTTGATTAATTAAGGGTTCATAGCCATCCTAGGAAAACTATGGGATGCGAGATGGATAGTCCACATCAATTTAGATAGTTAAATGTGGGATGGATAGTCTAGATAAAAATAAGATGGATAATCAATGGAAACTTGCATAGGTAATCTAATAACTTGGGATGGGTAATCTAGTATATATGACATGTTTACATATTATCATATTATTATGTTATAACCATTGTGGATGCATGAGCACAATATATGGTTAAAAAGTTTGATTTAGATACTAGTGAGGGTGAAACCCATTCTGCTCCGCGGTGTGGTCTCACTGGATATCTATTTGGTTTGAGAGGTAGATTATTATTCACACCAGACTTTTTGTCTGACACGAAGTTTTTGTTTTCCCCTTAAAAAATCGGATACTCATTTGAGTAGCTTGAGAGTAAGGGCCTTTTAGGTTCACTTTAGACGAATAATCTTCCGGAGACGTGCAAGAGGCAATCTAGCTAGTAGGAGCTATATATATATATTCCAGTGTGTTTTGATTATGGTTTTGTGTTGTAATGGCAAGTTGTATTAGATGCCATATATTTAACTTTGATCATCCAAGCGACATCTTCATATGTCGCTCTTGGATATCTTGTAATAATTATATTTTCTTTGAACGTGGTTCACGAATTGGGATTATGAAATGAAATTGAAATCTTACCGTGAAATGAAATGAGAAATTTTATTTCAAATAATGTTCAAAATACGGGTATTATCAAAATGATTAACATGGCCGCATTTTATCATAGAAAATTAATAATTATGGATGACTGCAGCATTTGTAGCACTTAGTTCCGAACCTTAAATTAGGGGATGTTACAGTTCATAACAATACATTGTATATTTATAAGAGACATGGGTAATTGGCTAAGATGAGACTTTATCCTAGTTTCCTTGGGTGTGTTGGGGTAGTTAGCTTATGGTAAGGAATAATATGATTACATATTACTTACTTTACGATGATTAGTTGGGTAATCATCTGGGAGCGTATTTTCATTTTGCATATATAATATTTTATTTTATTTTTAATTGAATATGAAATATAAGATGATTGACCGATGGTGGCTAGAAATAAATTATTGTGTTCCGAACTATTAATGATCAAAGTGCGCAATAGAATTTAAGGAATTATATTCCGTTGGGTGTATCGATTGTTTGTTTTTATTTTGTTTGGTTAATAGATAATTTCTTGTATTAAAATTTGCATTTATTTATACTAATACCTTGCGGTGTCTTCGGTGGCTTAGTACCGGTAGGAAATTTTAGAGATCATATTTTTCAGCATAATATTTTATATTTAGATATCAATATGTAATATAATTTTTTTAATTTTAATATTGTTTGATAACGTGTGATGTTTGAGTTGTTGAAAATGATTTGGTATTTGTTTTAAAAGAGAGTTTTGGTAAATATTTCAATGAAAGCAAGTTTATGGTCTTAAAATTTATCCATAGGGTATTAGGAAACGTTTTATGGAATTAGTAAATATTTTTATTGGAAAATCTTTTGATGAAATCTATATTTATAGAAGAAGTATCTGATTAAGATTTATTGATTTATAAAGCAGAATTTTATAAAGGTATGTATATAAACTATTTGAAGAAATTTTAAAATAGATTGGTGTTAATCTATCCGTTGAGTGCTTTAAGAATTCTTGTTGATGCGTTTGGCCAATGCTATCGATAAGAATTCCTAAACACTAAAATGAGACAGATGGACATGAAGTTTTGAAAGTTTTAGAAAATTGCAGAAAGTTTTGAGAAATATTTAAAAAGTGTTGAAGAATTGTGAAGCGTATTGTGAAGTTTTGTAAAGTGATGAAATATTTTGAAAAGGGAGTAAAATAACTAGTAATATATTAAAATAATAATATTTAGAAGTTTTGAAACAGTTTTAAATTCAAAATTTATATACAAGTATACGTATTGTTTTGATAAAGCAAAGTATTATTTTTAAATTGTGATTAAGCAAATATTTATGAAAGGAGTTGATTTTAAGGGAATAAATTATAAGTTAATTTGTTTGAATATTGATATGATGTTTTGAGTGTTGAAAGATTTTGGAATATACTTCAAGCCTTAGAGAATACTCCTAAGTATTCTGAAAGCCTCAATACTTTGGTAAATTGTGAAAATGTTAGAATCTTCCAAATGGATTTTACACAAACTCACAGTCTATTAGCATTAGAATGGGCATGAAGATAATAATCTAAATCATGTTTGTCAACGATGAAAGGTATAATCATTAATTTGTATTGCTCTATTAATATATACTTGTCGGGCTGATGTAGTACGTTATACATGCTAACCCATAATAATGACAATAGAGCAATGTGAATTTGAATGTAAGTTAACCAATGGTATAGATGAGCTAGAATTAATCTAGTTAGTTATAGATTTCCCTAAGTAGAAATTGCAAGGACGTAATTTTCTTAAGGGGAAAGTTTGTAACAGCCCGTTGCTAAGTGGCAATTAATCAATGATAATTAATAATTATCAATGAAGTAAATGCAAAACTTATTATTATGAAATTAAAGAAATAATTTGGGAAATTGAGAGAAATTAAGATATTAGAATGAAAATAATTTAATTTGAAAAAATGTTGATTTGATAATTTATTTAGTCCTTTTAAATTATGAAGTTATGAATTATTATTTGAAATAAAATTGATGAAATAAGATTTTTTAGGGTTTTATAGTAAATAATAATTGAAATAAATATTTTGGAATTTATCTAGATGAAAGAAAGGATTTTATGATGAAAATAGAATTTAAAATGAATTTAGAATTGATTTGAATAAGAAAAGAAAGAAGAAATAAATCAAGTTACTAATGCAAGCCCATTACTACACAAGTTCAAGCCCAATTTGATTTTTTGTATGTGGTGTAGGCTAGTGATGAGTTGGAATTGTTTACATGAAAACAAAGAAAAGAAAAGATTATAAATAAAACAAGCCAAAAATTTGCTAGCCTAAAGCAAGAAAATAAATGGAAATGGTTTCATGAGAAGTGATTATAGAGCTTTCAAATTCTAGAGGTTTCACCCACCTCTATATATACATAACTAACCTCTCATTTTCAAAACAACATGAAAATTAGAATTCCCACCAAATTCCTTCACTTTAAATTCTAAAAATAAATTCACATTAAATTCATACAATTAAATACAAGTTTTTAGAATATCATGTATATCAAACAATCAAGTGAAACAATGAAATTATATGGAGAAGGCAAGAGAAAGAAGAGAGAAATTTGAATTTTCTACTTACATTCCATTACCATAATTTCTGAAATTAATTAGCATTAAATTACAACAATTAATACAAATCAAATCAAGACATCTTGGTAACTATCCACACCAAGTAATCAAGAAAAGCTAGTTGTTCATCTTATTAAAGAATATTTGTAAAGTGATCAAGAAGAGGGAAGCATGGAAAATTAGGAGCTAAGCGATCATCAAATCAAGATGAGCTCACTTACTCACTGCTATGTCTAATTCGATTAAATGATCAAGTACTCAAATATATTATGACACGAATGATCACATCTTTTCTATGGAATTTTTTATATGTTGATTGGATTAGGTAGAGTCTTCATATAGTTGGTGAATGAGTGGTAGGAAATCATGTAACCCAATTAAAAGAAGATACAACTAGTAGAATCAAATGGGAGATAAATCGAATTCAAAAATCATCAATTTCAGGAATTAACACCATCAGGTAGTTAGACATCTGAATTTAAAATTCAGACATCTGAACTTAAAATTCAGACATCTGACCTTAAAATTCAGACATGTGAACTCAAAATTCAAACATCTGAACTCAAAATTCAAACATCTGAATTTGGTGAAATTCACACATAATACTCTCTGGTTCGAATTTGCATCAGGTTAGACTTCTGATCTAGGTACCTTAGATGTTTGAAATCCTTTTGCTTTGTTTTTCTTCATATGTATAATGATTTAAACATTTGGAACATGTATCTAGACGTCTGAGCTATGTTCCCAGACGTTTGAATACATGTTCTCATTTATTTTGAATTGTTTACTTGAAGTATTTTTATATTATATTATATTATATATATATATCAATTATATGTAAATATATATGACTATTAATTACGACATTTAAATCTATATAATTATACATCTATATATGTGTACGTATTGTTTATTTTACTATAAAACGAATATGGTTTTCAATGTTAACAATTATATCTGATGTGTATATTTCTCATTTTTGTATGATGAGGAATTTGAATAAATGGTTTAGTGATACTGTCTGGTATGAGACTTTCGGTAGTACATTTTCAATAATTCATTGGACTTGTCATATAGAGATATCTAGTGTGGATCGAGTGTAGTTTATGAGCATTAAATAATTATCTAAATAACATGCGGTGGTATGGGATGCCGTTATGTTATTTCTTTGGTTATTCATTGTAAGTAAATGTCACTCAAACGGGGATTACACTCATGTATATGTGGTTATACTCATTGTAGTGAGTACATTGTAGTTACGTGGTGACTTATGTGAGATGTTTGTCGGCCTATGATTAGAGATATGTATAGTTATAGGATATGACGTACTATATGACTATCCACATTGTGTCTAGCTTCCTTTATGGTTTGGAAATGAACCAGATTGGCCAGAATCCACCCTGATGGCCTGATCGTGGGGTCGCGCCCCAAATCTGTGACATCATTGTTGTATATTATATTTGATACTTATCATGAGATTTGAGGTTAGGTGACCTGTAGGGTAGGTGCCCTACAGCCCCTTGTGTTGCATGGGCCAGTAGTCTATTACCTATAAGGGCAAAGCATGGTTGTGATCGAGGCTGCGCATTGACGAGCCATTGGTGGATATGTGTCATAATGTCTGTCGAGGTAACTGTAGACTGTAGAAACATATCTAGCTATTAGCGGGAGGCTAGTAGACCCTGGGTTCATGGAGTGAGCATATGGCCATCAATATCTTGTCTGGTTTCGGTATGTGTATGTAGTTGATTAACATACATGTCTCGTTCCTATGATGAGTTGGCTATACTAGAGACTGGATGATTCTAAAGTGTTGTTAGTCCCCATTATATTCATGTTATTCTGATTCATTCATATACGAGGAGATGATATTATATCTGGATAGGTGTCCAGAGTATGGTGGATTCTCGTATCTTTTATTATTTATTAATAGGCAGCCTATCCTTTTTGGTATGTTAGTGATGTTATTTTTATTTATAGGATTGAGAGATATATTTGGGCATTGATATGAGATAGCCTAACTATACTTGATGATATCTTATTATTGAGGATTACTTGATTTTGATAATGCTTTCCTAGAAGTGGATGATTCACCCATTTGATATTGATTTCATGACTTTTGATTTGGTTTACTTTTGAGATGGGTGATGACATCTTTATGTATGATTTGTGAGATTTGAAATCTTATAATACATACGAGATTGTATATGATATTGTAATTGTATATTTTGTGTATATATATATATATTCAAATAATATTTTTTACATTACGAGCGATATCATATCATTATATATTGACACATTAAGTTACATACATATTACCCTTGATATAGACATGGTCTGACCTATGTGTTATTTATAATACTCGGGTCAGTCCGATACATTTTAGGTTCAAGGACAAGTTGGCTAGTTACAAATGCTTGGGAATAAAAGGAGGATAGGGCTTTACTATATTAAGTAATAATACACTGTTATAGTATGATTTGATTCAGATATTACATAATTAAAAGATAGTGTATATTTACTATCGCATATTATCATTGCATTGATCGACTGTATGTTCTTTGTTACTTATATTATATCGTGTATTGTTCTATCCTAGAGACACACGTGTTTATTGCTTCGTATCAAGACCGAGTATGAATATTGTAAGTTATATTGATATTTGAGATACGTACCAGTGTTGGTCTAGGGGAATATCTACGTGTATGCCCCATATCTCTGCATTCTCCATATTACTTGATAGTATTACTCAGTAATATTCTTGGGTGGTATGGGTATAGAAGTGGGGGCGTTACAATGGCGGTTGTGAGCCGAAGTTGAATTTCTATGGCGGTCCATAACCACAACACCAAAGTTGCTAAATATTCTAGTTTCCACTGTTCGACCGTTGTTGGAGCCGTGGCATGACCCGCGACGGTTGCGGGCCGAAGTTGAATCTCCATGGCGGTGCACAACCACCAAACCAAAGTTGCTTAATATTCCAATTTCTACTGTTCGACCGTTGTGGGAACGGTGGCTTGATCTACAGTGGTCATGGGTCGTAAATTTTAGAGTTATACGATGTTCAACCACCGACCTAGTTGTGTCAAAAGTATAACACCCCACTTTTTGGCCGTTGTACTATCGTAGGTTTGAGCATAATGATTGGTCACCATGAACTTGAATTACATATGTTGTTTAACCACCATGCATACTTTTTTCTACGGCCATTAGTTGCTGTTTGCATCATTTTCTATGATAATCAATTTTGTTGCACGATGCACAAATACACACATACTGATACATCGATACAACATACACACACACACACATTGACACATTGATACAAGCAATATACACACACATTGACACATCGATAAAACAAACATACACATATTGACACATCGATAAAGCAAATACACACACATTGACAAAACAAATATACACACACATTTACAAATCGATACACAAATAATGGAGCACAACCATTACATTTCATTGATCTCTTTCAAAATACAATGATCCACTACGCAAAATAGTATACTCTGCTACACAAAATAGTATACCCCACTAGGCCACTACACAAAATAATATACCCCACTACACAAAACCACCTTTGACTGCCATATTTAGAGGTCGAATTTTCACAAATTCAATTTGACGGTCACCTAACAATTCGCTCCAAGGTATAGCCTTGGCGCTTGCAAATATATGCCAAAAGCTAGCTACCGGTGGGATAGGGGCGCCATCATTAAGTGTCAATTTAATAAAATGGCGTTCTTGTATAAATGCAAAAGCAATAAATTGATTTGCTTTTTCATGATTTGGACCTTTTCGATGAGGATAAAAGGTAAGCAATTGCTTCTCTGAAATATATATGACAACATGATTAAATGCATTTTCTATCAAATATCCTATCTTGGGCATTATCATCCAATTACTAAACAAATAATTAGTTATATGTAACGACCTTAATTTTGATTAATATTATTTAGGACATTTAATTAGTTAAATTAAATTAAAAAATGTAAATGATTAAGGGAATTGAGATTTGAATAGTAAATGGGTAGCTGTGCCTAGCTAAATAATGAACTAAAAGGAATTAAATTGGAATAAGTAAGGCTAATAGATGAGGACAAAATAGGAATAAGTAATATTCTTATACCCTAAACCCTCGTACCACTTTCATTTTACACGTTCACAAACTAAAACTAAACCAAGAAGAGGCCGGCTACCATTAAGAGAAAGCAAGAGAAAGATAAGCAAAAATCAAGAGGAAGGAAGCTTAATCAATCTAATTCAAGAAGCAAATCTCAAATTCCTTAATCACAAGCTAAAGGCGAGTAATAGGTTACATCTCATTTTATTGTTTTCGGCCTTAGTTGAGATCCGAATTTATTTTGAAAATAATTTGCCATGTTTTGATTATTAAATGGATATATATATATATATATATATATATGCTTGTTGATGATTTATGCTATTTCATATCGATTTTATGATAAGGTTTAACATGATACCTATTAAATGACATCCAAATGCCTTGCGATTTTGACATAAGGTCAGAAATATTATTTTAGAGATGGGTTTCAAGTTTCATAATTTTCTAAATTAACGTGGATTTATTATGAATTTTCTAGTGAAGAAAATAGCTAAATTGGGTTTAAATTAATTACGGCTATTATTAGCTTTGGGTCAGAAATTTATATATGTTGGAAAACATATTAAAAGTGATTTATGGGAATTTTTGGAGAATTTTCCTAAGTATTTTAATAAGTATATAAAATTATTTAAGGTATGGGACTTAAATGTTTTATATGTTTATAAAAGGAGAAGGGGAAATTTATAAATGTTTTAAATTGTTAATCTCTGAAATTCGGCAGTATTTTTAGAAAAGATTTTGGAAAAGAAACCGGCAACCAATTATATGATGACAAATAAGCAGCTTAATTGGAAAGAAATTGCTTTTTAAAGTCAAAAATCAGTTTTAAAAAGGTTTTATTGTTTTGCCACTTTCGACAACTACCTTTCAACTTCATACTTTTGCCTCCATCCTATACGAAACCAATACACATGGTATCAAAGACTTGGTACGTAGTGGATTGGACATAGGTGGAAAGTATATAGTCGAAATAGGGCTTTCGAAGGGGTCGAGACCTTATTTTGCATTTAAAAGGAAATGTCGCTTGCTTTGCTTTCGAAAAGAATGCTTTCGAATGGGATAGCTTTCGACTTGGTCAATTGTTTTAAAGAAAGGTTTCGAAAGAGGTTGCCGCTATTGTTTTAAACAGAAGCTTTTGAAGGGGTCAAAACCCCTGCTACCGCATACAACTTTTTAAAGCAATGCTTTCGAAAGGGTCCTATTCGCTTTAAACCCTGAGCCGCTTCTCCAATGCTTTCGAAGGGGTTGGTTTCGACACCATCCACTTCCTTTACTTAGGAAATTGCTTTCGAAAGAGTTGCTTTCGACTTAGTTTTTTTTAGAACTTTTTAGATTTTGAAAGTTACACCCAAAGGTTTCGAAAGGAATGGTTTTAAATGGTTTCTAAACTATGTTCCACATATTGTTACTGGAACCCAATGCTTTCAAAAGGTTTGACTTATGTAAAGGACTTAATGCTTTCGAAAGGTATATAATAAAGGTTTCGAAGGGGTGGTTCCCCAATGTTTTCGAAAGGTTTACCTTAGTGTTTAAATAGAGTGTTTCCAGTGTTTTCAAAAGGCCTGTTTAAAGTGTTTTGAAAAGGGGGATTTCTTAGGTTTTATAAAGCTTTCGAAAGGACACTTTCAATGTTTTCGAAAGGTCTATTGTAAATGGTTTCGAAAGGTATGTTTTGGCCTTTCGGACTAAGGTTATACAGTAAAGCAGTTTACTTGTATCGAAAGAGGTACTTTCAATGGTTTCGAAAGGGGTACTTTCAAAGATTTTGAAAGTGATGGTTTAAAGATTTTAAACAAAGGTTTCGAATGTCTTAATCAATAATGTTTTGTGTTAAGTATATATAACATGGAAAAGTGATTTGAGTAAAACATCAAGTATATTTTCCCTATTTAAGTATGATTTATAGGGTTAAATCAATTTGAAAGAAATGTTTTCAATGAAAATTTGATGGGGCAGTTGACCCTAAGTAAATGACTCGGATATTTGAATACCAGATGGGACTAGTATGGGGTTGCGCCCTATACTTTAGCTAGTAGCCCCTAGCTAATATAAGTCCAAAATTCAAGTGTGTAGGGCTTTGTCACAAATAAGACTAAAATGATGTTACATACAGAAAGGAATATACAGAGTAAGTTAGGGACAGCCGCCCAAGAGTGTTTCTAATAGAAGTTAGATTATTTGTTTATTTTATCTGGTAGGCTCGAGTCAACCAAAGGTTAGTAGTTAGCCAAACACTATAGTGTTCGGATAGATAGTCCATTGATTACCTAATTTGTATGCACATATGATATTGCTATTATTGCTTTGATCAGTTTGATTGCAGGATTTTGATTTGCAAAAGATATGTTTTAAAAGGGATATTAGTGAGGGGAAACCTGTTCCGCTAAGCGACATGGTCTCACTTAATATCAGCGAACTGAGATGTATAGTATTATTCACACCAAGATTTATGTATGACTCGAAGTTTATGTTTTCCCCTTAAACTCTTGGGTGCTTAAAATATGATTTGAGTAGGTTGAGAGTTGAGGATCTATAGGTTTTAGTAGGTGGACGAATAAAGCTTTCGAAGACGTGTAGGAGGCTTGGATAGCTATTTAGGAGTTTTCATTTTATTTCTATTTCTGCTGTGATGTATTAAGACAGTTTTTTTCTATTTAGTACTCTGATCATCCAATGGGGCATCTTCATATGTCACTCTTGGCGTAATTTGTAATAATTATATTTGATCAAAACCTGGCAATCGATTATGGGATTCTGTAATTTGAATATGAAATATTGCTTTAAAATGTAATCAGAAAAGGTTTTTTAATCTATGTTATTTTATTTCATATTCATGTGCTTATGATATTATGGATACCATTAACATTACCGTATTTGCCACCGGAAGTTAATACTATAGATGACTGCAGCATCTGAAGCGCTTAGCTTCGGGCCTCAAGATAGGGGATGTTACAACTTCGTATCAGAGCATTGGTTTATGAAAAACTTTAAACTTAGAATGATTTTGAAAACATAACCCTAAGGAATTTGAGAAAAGATTAAGGTATTGGATGATGCTATAGTAACGTACTTGTATTTGCTATATATAAGTATTCACTTTATCTCTATTCTCCCATCTCTCTTAGGCTATTCTTCTGTATGTTACGAAGGCCCAAATATAGATATGGATGCTAGAAGTGGAAGAGTAAACCTTGGTGGGGGTAGCACCATAACTAATGGAAATGCCAAACCCAATACCAGGAGGAACCCAGGTTAGGCACAAGCTACAAATGTGGGTGATGGAGTCCCGCAAGTCAACATAGGAGCAATGTATTAGTTCTTCGTAAACATGATGCAAGCAGGAGTTGCTACTGGAGTAGTTGGAGGAAATCAAGAAGCTCCGGTGGTGAATAACTATACTGTTTTGAGTAGAGATTATGCTCGGCTAGGAGGAAAGCCGTTTATTGGTATTGAAGACGCAATTGAAGTAGAGAATTGGTTACTTCATTACGAGAGGATTTTTGCTGATTTGAGGCTCAACGATGAGCAGAAAAGAAGACTTGCTTCTAGACAGCTACAAGGAGCAGCACTGTATTGGTGGAACAGTGTTACTATTGGAGTCAATGAGGAGATTATGACTTAGGCTGAGTTCAAAAGAAGGTACGAGGAGAGGTTTATGTCGGAGATTGCTAAGTCTACTATGTTCAAGAAGTTTGCTGAATTGGAGCAGGGATATATGACAGTGCTTGAGTATGTGACCAAGTTTGAGGAGCTAGCGAGATATGGCTATGCTACGGTCGATACTGTTATTAAGAGGAATGAAAATTTCATTTGTGGGTTGAAGCCTGAGCTTGCTAAGGCTACCTTACCACACATTAGGGATCCATGTGATGTTGTTGTTGAGATAGCCTTGAGGCATGAAGAGATGCTTGCATTTCTTGAAAGAAATATGGCAAAGGAAGCTCCAGGAAGGCAGAGCCAGAAAATGAAGTTTTTCCACAAGAAAGGGGCTCAGAAGGGTGGAGCTGTTAAGAAAGGAAAGGCGGAGGTTGTCTACTATAAATGTGACAAGAAAGGGCATTTCACAAATAAATGTCGCTTGAGAGATGGAAAGAAGGTGATTGGGAAGAAGAATATTCAATGCTTCAACTGTGATCAGATTGGACATTATAAGAACCAGTGCAAGGAGCCAACCAAGGATGGGAAAGGCAAAGTGTTTGCATTGGAGCCAGCTACCTTGAGGCCAACAATAGAGGAAAAGGGAAAGGCTGTGTTGGGAGGTACGCTTATGATTCATGGTATGTCAGTTAGCGTTCTATTTGATACTGGTGCATCACATTCTTTTATATCTCATTGTTCGGTAGATAAGCTTAACCTAGAACCCTCATACCTAGTTACTTCCTTAAGGATTACAAATCGGATAGGAGGTTATGCGACTCTTGGGATGAGATGTGACCACTTAGAGTTTGAATTGTTAGGTCATACCTTTTGTAGTTTGCATGTGTTTGGTTTCATAGGGTTCATAATTATTTTGGGTATGGATTGGTTAAGTAAATACAATGCTAGGATATTTTTCCATGATAGAAAAATATCACTTAGACACCTTGACTGTAGTGATCGAATCGTATACACCGTAGAAAACCCTAGTTTTGAGTAATGCTTTGTTGGGTGTTGTGGAGGTGGAAGATGAGTTGAATTGAGTTTTCGCTATTAAAGAATTTGCAAATGTCTTTGAACCTGTAGTAGGACTACTACCGTAACGAGCCATTGAGTTTCAGATAGATTTAGTACCCGGAGCAGAACCAGTGAGTAGACTGCCAAGCAGAATGACACCTACCGAGATGAGGGAATTAAAGGTGCAGTTGGTGGGTTTGGAAGGCAAATTTTTTATTAGATCAAGCGTTCACCTTGGGGAGCAACCGCAGTGTTTGCCAAGAAGCCGGACGGATCGTTAAGGTTATGTATCGATTATTGTAAGTTGAAAGAGAAGGCGATAACGAATCGATATTCGTTATCTAGAATTGATGCTTTGTTTGACCAATTGAGTGGAGCCAGAGTATTTTCGCAGTTGGATTTAGCAATAGGGTTCCATCAGCTTAGAGTGGCAGAGGATAGTATTCCTTTGATGGTGTTTAGAACCAGATATGGATTGTAAGAATGGTTAGTAATGCCGTTCGGACTAACTAATGCGCCAACATTCTTTGTAGATTTGATGAACCGAGTTTTCCAAGAGCATTTGGATAGGTTCATGTTGGTATTCATAGATGACATATCAATATACTCTAAAGATGAAAGAGAGCATGAAGTTCATCTTAGAGTGGTGCTTAAGACGTTGAGGCAACATCGGCTGAAAGCAAAATTTTCGAAGTGTCATTTCTGGAAGAAAGAAGTGAAGTTTCTTGGTCATGTAGTCTCAGAGAAAGTGTTGTCTATAGATCCGACTAAGATCTAAGCGGTGAATAATTAGAAAAGACACGAGAATGACTGAGATAAATGGTTTTCTTGGATTAGTTCGGTATTATCGGAGACTCATAAAGGATTTTCGCGGATAGCGACACCGATGACCAAGCTAACGCGAAAGGATGTGAAGTTCATTTGGACCGATAAGTGTGAGGAAGCATTCCAGAAGCTGAAACACTTATTGACTAATGCACCTGTGTTGGTTGTTTCAAAAGGGAATCAGGACTTAGTGGTGTATACGGACGCATGTGGAACATGATTAGGAGCTGTATTAATGCAAAGAGGTAAAGTGATTGCCTATGCTTCTCGACAGCTTAGACCGCATCAGGTTAGATATCCAACGCATGATTTGGAATTGGATACGGTAATTTTTGCATTGAAGGTGTGGAGACATTACCTTATGGGAGAGATTTGAATTGTATACGGATCATAAATCGCTGAAGTATTTATTCTCTCAGAAGGAGTTGAATATGAGACAGCAGAGATGGTTAGAATTTTTTAGCCGCTTATGACTTTGGCATTGAGTACACACTAGGAAAAGGCAACAAAGTTGCAGATGCACTTAGTAGGAAACATCAGAATGCAGTGTTCGTAATGATAGATAAGTGGAAAGATTTGGAAGCATTGACCACATGCAGAGTACGGTGGAGATTTAAGAGTAGTTCTAGTACAAAAACTATAGTGTTGTCATGTTTAGAAGTTTGATCGGTGATGATCGAAAAGATTGCTTCTAAGCAGAAAGAGGATCCATTATTAGTTGAACAAGTCAGAAAGTTAAGGGATGGCACATAGAGCGATGACTTGAAAGATTTCAGTCTTGACCAGAATGGGTGGTTGAGGCAGAAAGGAAGACTATTTGTTTCGAATGTGGGAAACATTAGGAAGGAAGTTCTTAAAGAATGCCATCGTTCGAAGTTCACAATTCATCCGGGAGGAACAAAGATGTATCAGGACATGAAAAGAAGTTTCTTATGGGAAGGTATGAAAAGAGATGTAGACTTGTGGGTGAAACAGTGTTTGAACTGTCAATAGGTAAAAGTCGAACATCAGAAACCAAGTGGGTTACTTCAGGCTTTAGATGTTTCAGTTTGGAAGTGGTCTATCTCAATGGATTTTATAGACGGGTCACCAAGATCTAATAGAGGAAATGAAAGTATATGAGTCACAGTAGACATGTTAACCAAAAGTGCCCATTTCATTCCAGTTAAGCCAACCAGGATAGCACCTGTTTTAGCTAAGTTGTTTATGAAGAATGTAGTTAAACTGCATGGAATTTCTAGTAGTATAGTAAGCGATAGAGATTCCTATTTACTAGCAAGTTCTGGAAGAGTCTATAGGAGACATTAAGTACCAAGCTCAAGATGAGTACCGCTTACCATCCGCAGACAGATGGGCAAACAGAAAGAGTTAACAAAATCTTAGAAGATTTGTTACAAGCTTGTGTGCTATATTTTAGGAGATCATGGGAAGACTATCTAAACTTAGTCGAGTTTTCGTATAACAACACTTATAAGACTAGTATAGGGATGGCACCGTTTGAAGCTTTGTATGGAAGGCCATGCAAGTCTCCCATTTGTTGGTTAGAGACCGAGGATAGGTTAGTTCTTGGTCTAGATTTGGTTAGAGTAGCTGCATAAAAGATTGAGTTAATTATAGCTAGAATTAAAGAAGCTCAGTCTATGCAGAAGAGTTATGCTGATAAGAGATGGAAAAATTTGGAGTTCTCAGTTGGGGATCATGTTTTCGTCAAGGTATCACCGATGAAAGGTGTAATTCGATTTGGGAAATAAGGGAAATTGGCACCAAGGTTTGTTGGACCATTTCCTATTGTAGAAAGGATCAGGAAACTCGCATTTAGAGTAGAGTTACCAAATAGTTTGGTAGGAGTCCATGATGTTTTTCATATTTCTCACTTAAGGAAGTGTATTCGAGATCCGAAGACTACTATAGCACCAACTATATTAGAGGACTTAGTAGTGGAACCTAATTTGACTATAGTTAGAAAGCCAGTTCGTATAGTCGCGAGAGATGAGAAGAGGCTAAGGAACAAGACAGTCAAATTAGTTAAAGTCCAGTGGAGCGACGACGAGAGAGACTGTACTTGGGAAACTGAGAGCAGGATTAGAGACGCTTATCCTGACTTGTTTCATGGTACGTTTTACCTTTATGATTGGTTTTGATGAGTACCTTACCGTAATTTCGAGGACGAAATTCTTTAAGGAGGGGAGTCTGTAACGACCCTAATTTTGATTAACATCATTTAGAACATTTAATTAGTTAAATAAAATAATGTAAATGATTAAGGGAATTGAGATTTGAATAGTAATGGGTAGCCGTGCCTAGCTAAACAATGAACTGAAAGGAATTAAATTGGAATAAGTAAGGCTAAGGGCAAAATAGGAATAAGTAATATTCTTATACCCTAAACCCTCATACCACTTTTATTTTACATGTTCACAAACTAAAACTAAACCAAGAAGAGGCCGGCCACCATTAGGAGAAAGCAAGAGAAAGATAAGAAAAAAACAAGAGGAAGGAAGCTTAATCAATCTAATTCAAGAAGCAAATCTCAAATTCCTTAATCACAAGATTAAGGTGAATAATAGGTTACATATCATTTTATTGTTTTCGATTTTAGTTGAGATCCAAATTTATTTTGCAACTAATTTGCCATGTTTCGATTGTTAAATGGATATATATATATATATATATATATATGCTTGTTGATGATTTATGCTATTTCATATCGATTTTATGATAAGGTTTAACATGAAAAACCTATTAAATGACATCCAAATAGGTTAGAAATATTATTTTAGAGATGGGTTTCAAGTTTCATAATTTTCTGAATTAATATGGATTTTTATGAATTTTCTAGTGAAGAAAATAACTAAATTGGGTTTAAATTAATTACGGCTATTACATGTTAGCTTTGGGTCAGAAATTTATGTATGTTGGAAAACATATTAAAAGTGATTTATGGGAATTTTTGGAGAATTTCCCTAAGTATTTTAATAAATATATAAAATTATCTAAGGTATGAGACTTAAATGTTTTATATGTTTATAAAAGGAGAATAGGAAGTTTGTAAATGTTTTAAATTGTTAATCTCTAAAATTCGGCAACATTTTTAGAATAGATTTTGGAAAAGAAACTGGTAACCAATTATATGATGACAAATAAGCAGGTTAGTTGGAAAGAAATTGCTTTTTAAATTCAAAAATCAGTTTTTAAAAGGTTTTGCTATTGCGCCACTTTCGGCAACTACCTTTCGAATTCATACTTCCGCCTCCATCCTAGTCGAAACCAATACACATGGTCTCAAAGACTTTGTACGTAGTGAATTGGACATAGGAGAAAGGTATAGAGTCGAGATAGGGCTTTCGAAGGGGTCGAGACCTTGTTTTGCTTTTAAAAGGAAATGCCGCTTGCTTTGCTTTCGAAAAGAATGCTTTCGAATAAGATAGCTTTCGACTTGGTCCATAATTTTAGAGAAAGGTTTCAAAATAGGTTGCCGCTATTGTTTTAAACAAAAGCTTTCGAAAAGGTCGAAATTGCTACTTCAGCATACAAACTTTTGAAGCAATGCTTTCGAAAGGGTCCTTTTCGCTTTAAAACCTGAGCTGCTTCTCCAATGCTTTCAAAGGGGTTGGTTTCGACACCATCCACTTCCTTTACTTAGAAAATTACTTTCGAAAGAGTTTCTTCCGACTTATTTCTATTAAGACCCTTTTCATATTTTGAAAGTTACACCCAAAGGTTTCAAAATAAATGGTTTTAAATGGTTTCGAAACTATGTTCCACGTATTTTTACTTGAACCCAATGCTTTTGAAAGGTTTGATTTATATAAAGGACTTAGTGCTTTCGAAAGGTACATAATAAAGGTTTCGAAGGGGTGGTTCCCCAATGGTTTCGAAAGGTTTACCTTAGTGTTTAAATGGATGGTTTCTAATGTTTTCGAAAGGCATGTTTAAAGTGTTTTGAAAAGGGGAATGTCTAATGTTTTATAAAGCTTTCGAAAGACACTTTCAATGTTTTTGAAAGGTCTATTGTAAATGGTTTCGAAAGGTATGTTTTGGCCTTTCGGCCTAAGGTTATATAGTAAAGCAATTTGCTTGGATCGAAAGGGGTACTTTCAATGATTTCGAAAGGGGTACTTTCAAAGGTTTCGAAAGAGATGGTTTAAAGATTTTAAAGAAAGTTTTGAATGTCTTCATCAATAATGTTTTGTGTAAAGTTTATATAACATGGCAAAGTGATTTGAGTAAAGCATCAAGTATATTTTCCATGTTTTAGTATAATTTATAGCGTTAAATCAATTTGAAAGAAATGTTTTCAAGGAAAATTTGATGGGGTAGTTGACTGTAAGTATATGCTTTAGATATTAGAATACCAGATGGGACTGTTATGGGGTCGCACCCTACACTTTAGCTAGTATCCCCCATCTAATATAAGTCCAAAATTCTAGTGTGTAGGGCTTTGTCACAAGTAAGACTAAAATGATGTTACACACAAAAAGGAATATACAAAGTAAAGATAGGTTATTGGTGAGCTGGCAAAACCATTAGGATCAGATGACCCTGGGACAAGTAAGTTAGGGACAGACCGTCCAAAAGCATGGCTGACAGAAGTTAGATTATTTGTTTATTTTGTCTGGTAGGCCCTAGTCAGCCAAAGGTTAGTGGTTAGCCAAACAAAACTATAGTGTTCGGATAGACAGTCCATTGATTACCTGATTTGTATGCACATATGATATTGCTATTTTTGCTTTAATTAGTTTGATTGCAGGATTTTAATTTGCAAAAGATATGTTTTAAAAGGGATATTAGTGAGAGAAAACCCATTCCACTAAGCGGCGTGGTCTCACTTAATATCAGCTAACCGAGATGTGTAGTATTATTCACACCAGGCTTTATGTCTGACTCGAAATTCATGTTTTCCCCTTAAATTCTTGGGTGCTAAAAATATGATTTAAGTAGGTTAAGAGTTGATGATTTACAGGTTTTAGTAGGTGGATGAATAAAGCTTCCGAAGACGTGCAGGAGACTTGGATAGCTATTTAGGAGTCGTCATTTTATTTCTATTTCCGCTGTGATGTATTAAGACAGTTTTTGTCAATTTAGTACTTTGATCATCCAAGGGGGCATCTTTATATGTCGCTCTTGATGTATTTTGTAATAATTATATTTGATCAAAACCTGGGAATCGATTATGGGATTACGTAATTTGAATATGAAATATTGCTTTAAACTGTAATCAGAAAAGTTGTTTTAATCGGTGTTGTTTTATTTCATATTCATGTGCTTCTGATATTATGGATACCATTAACATTACCGTATTTTATCATCGGAAGTTAATATTATGGATGACTGCAGCATCTGTAGTGCTTAGCTTCGGGCCTCAAGATAAGGGATGTTACATTATATAACAATCTACAGCAGCTTTCAAAGTTTCCCAAGTTAGACATCAAAATGTCATGCAAATAAATCCCAATATTGATTGTATTCTGATAAAATAATTTTTCTTGCTCGAATCCAATCATTGTTTAATTCATCCACCTGCTCTGCTAGACAATGAAACCTACAATTACCAGCACGTGCTATATCTTGAACATTAAAAATGTATTTGTGCATAAAGTTGGGTATGAAAGCTAACAAATGAAAATCACCATTCAACTACTTTGTTACATTTGCATCAAATTCTACCTTCAGCTTAGGAATCCCATGCCTCGGTGTCAACTTCTTGTTAACACTTGATTGGGATTGTTTTTCTTCCTGAGTGGTCAATAATTCAAAAGATGATGGTTCTCGTTTTGTAGGTTGAGATTGTTTTTTATGTTTCGCAATTAACTTGTTTTTACTACTAGATGGTCTTCCTTTGTGTTGAGTGGTTTTAGGTTCTAACGTAGAAGTTGTTGATGATAAAACTATTTCTTTTAATTTCACCAATAATATTTTTTTCTTCCTCTATAGAAGAATCAAACAACTTTTTAAAATACTTGTATTTCAAAGTATGAAGTAAATCCTTTGACTCTTCAACCTGTGGAATATAGTTCATCTTCGTCCAATGTTCATCTATTATTTTAAGTGGTAATGGACGACCTTCGCTGTAAAACCCAAACATTTCATGGGCATAAGGAAGACCATATATCAGTCGATTAAGATGATTACAAATAGACGAATCCATATTAACAACTTTTATATTTGCCAATTTTTTCATGCTTAAATCCAAAGCATGAAACGAAACTCTACCTCGCAGATGTCTAAATAATGAAATTTGATAACTCGTTTTTGTTACTACTAGACTTCTTTCGAATGACGCTTTAATATACGTATGTTGTATGCACAACAATTATCCATTTTTGTCCAAACTACTATAAATGCTGCCTTTGAGGTACCAAGATGCTTTTTCAATTGAGCATGTGAAGACTCTGCTCTAGTAGTTGTTCTATTACCCTGATGTTTAATTTTATCCGTCTAAGCTAAACATACGTACTCTTTATACGGAAGCCATTTTTTTTGAAGATAATCTGTACTTTTAGGGAATTCTTTCCAATCTTGTTGAATATCACGCCAACCAATCCAAAAATCTTCTTTCGTTGGTGCATGAACAACCTTTCTCCAACTTTGCAAGAACATCTTGAAGAGGTCGTTTGTTTCAAATTCCTATTTGCAATTCGTTATAACATTATTTCCCATATGTCATAGACACAACATTAAATTTGCTTTAGGAAAAACTTTCTTCACTCCATTGATTAGAGCACATTCTTTATCTGTGATTATCACTTTAGGTTGTTTATCGAGCATGTATAAAATTTTAAACTTTGATAAAGCCCATTCGTAATTTTCTTCCCTTTCATGTGCTAAAAAAACATGAGCGATACTAAATGTTCGACCTGTAGAAGTCATCCCAACTATTTCCAGTAAATGCATGTTATAGCGATTTTTTTTATAGGAGCAATCAAGTAATAAAACCAACGAAAAACAATTACATAAACTTGCAGATTCGGGATGAGACCATATTAAATCAATCAATTGATCACTTGATGAATCAACCTATCTAAATAACCATAATGCTTTTCTACAATCAATTTCTTTAGTTGTTGCATCATAGATCTACATTCCATGGTCGAAATTTGCATTTATATTTTGCGTCATAAATCATTTCCAAAGTAGAAGTATTTTCAGGAAATGAATTTTTAATAGTAGTCGGTACCTCTCGTGGTTGCACCCCCGCAAGCATCCTATCGGCTAATTTTTTTCTCCTCATCTAATAATTTACCGGCGTAGGGATGACCCACTAATGTATGAGGAAGCTCATGATTATGTTTTGCCATTAAATATTGTAACTTTCCCTTTGCCTTCTGTAAGATATGCGCCTTTGATCTAAAATGGACAATTGCACTTGCTAGTAGCACTATCTTGATGACGCTTTACATTTTGATTTTTTTCTTCATTTTTAGAGTGGTGACTTCGATATGTGCCACCTCTTTCACAACCCAAATGCAATCTAAGTTTTCTTTAGGAGCCAATTTATCTGATTTGATTATCACTACAACGGTGCTCAATTTTTTGGCTTGCACTTTACACCAATGAATTAAGGTACTATGAGAATCAAAAACTTGAAATTACAATATTAAACTAAAATGTTAAAAATCAATATAATTTAATTTTTTTCCAGCATTCCAAATATTTAATCCAAAACACTTGATTCACTCATTACAAAATTATTTTTTACATCGATTCAACTTTTCCATCAATAATTAATTCATTGTTTTGGAGAATTGTTTGATCCTTAGCCATCATATTATCAACAGTTTCGTCTATATTTTCCTCATTATCCATTGCCTACGAAATTTTTTATCAAAAATTATAAATAAAAATGTAATACCAATATCAAAGTATCATGCTAGCATACTTTCATCAACATTGTCAATAACGACGTCATTAATTTTGACATCTTTAGCCATATTTTTCTTTACAAAATCATTCATAGAAACGTACAAAATATAATTAGTACTATATTTATTTAATCTTTATTTAAAATACAAAAAAAAACTAACCTTAATTGATATTTCACCTATATTATCATTCATTCCACCATTGTTTTTCATTAATTTTGGAGTTACAACTAGGGTTTTTCCCTGCACGTTGAAGTTTAGAGGTGAGGGAAGGGTCGATGGTGAAGTTTTAACATCGGGGAGAGGTGTTGATGATGAGGTTTTGAGGTTAGGGCGGCATCGGAGATGAATGGACGAAGGTGTTCAACAATGTAAGATTTATGTTTTTTCTTTTGTGTTTCGGTGATTGAGCATTGAGTGAGTGGAAATTTGGTATTAGGAAGAACAGTAGTTTTATTTTATTTTTTTTGTTAATTGGAAGGGGAAACCAAGGTGCCCTTAGCACCACATAAAATAAACTCCCACTTATTAATTTCTTTTGCTTTCCACAGAGTGATGTTCCTCTGTCCCTAAATTCATGTGCCCCCGTCCTCAGTTAATCCAGCTCATTCGTTTTGAAGGTGGATCCAACAAATTAATATTTATTTATAAATAGTGGATTGAATGAATTTAAATGGATACATGGGCATATACAAAAAGTGAATAGAGGAATTCGCGGGCTTTATACCCATGAATTTAATAATAAACTATCCACTTATTAATTTCTTTAATAATTTCTTTTCCTACATTGTAATATTTCAAAATTTCTCTTATTTGATTCTGTTTGTCTATGCTATAATGTTGTTGTTATGTGAAATATGCTTATGTGTACTGTTATTTATTTCATGAATAATTGTTCGAGTTTGATTTGTATGTAACAAAAGCTAGTGTGTTACACGATTTTAATTTTGTAACCGCTAAGGGCGTCTGAGGTAAACTTTTATCAACATCCAATATGTGCATGGTTTCTATTATTTCCATGTTTGACTTTTCCATGGTTTATAGTTTTTCAGGGCCCCCTCCTTTGTATTTATTTTCTCTAACCCACCTGTATTTGTTTTAACAATTTATCTAAAAATAATATTTTTGCTCTTAGCATGCTACGTGTTAACATGGTCTTCCAACTAATATCATCAGCGTTTAACAGCATCCATAGCACTATCACGCATAGTTCAAGTGAGGTTTATATTTTCCTCATGCTTTGTTTATATTTTTTCAATGCCAATCTCATTCACTAGGAAATATGGGTATTGAAGTTTTAATATTATAACCGGGGGAGTAAAGCAATTAATGGGATGTTAATAGACCAGTCCTTAAAACTAGTGCTAGAAGTAAACATGTGCTGTTGACCATAATTTATGCGATGGACGGTAAAGATCAAGAGCTTTTGGACATATTATCCATACTAGTACCTTATTATTCTTCTTCCATTTATTTGTTTATTTATTTATTTTACTCTGTTGAAAACTAAGGTTTTGTATTCAATGAAAAAAAGAAGAGAAAAAAGTATTATTTGTATTTTATTAGTTATTTATCTTTCTCTCTTGTAATTATATTCTTAAATATTCAATTTTCACTAGTTTAAAGATTGCTGATTTTGCAATAATTAATATGTTAGAATTTGTTTTTTACATGTAAATAATTTTCTTATTCAATCACTTAGATGTATAAATGAACTTCATTAAACTGAAAATGAAGATATTAAAGTTGATATAAATAAGTACCTATCAACTTGATTGTTTTTATTTTAGCTTTGTGGTTGGTAAAAAAATTGTTCATCGGTTTATTATTATTTTACATATTGTAGGGTAGTCTTCAACTTATTTCATTGAATGATCACATAATGACGTGAAGATAGAAGAAAATAATGGAAGAGACGATGTACGATGTGATTTTTTGGATGATAAAGATCACTTTATCACGTACAAAGTGTGTATCTTGTTTTGAAATTTGTACATTAAGCACATATATTGGTTTTAACTATTATTTATTAATTTTTGTACATATTTAACTCTCGAGATGTATTTATACATTAGTGTTAATCACAAGCGAACAAGATAAATACTATTTTTGTCGTAACTAAATTGGATAAGTTTAGGGGTTTGAAAAACCATGAGCTCGATTGTCTAATGAGAGAGTTAAAATGATGAAAGAAAAAAAACCAAAAGATGAATAAATTGGGAAAAATAATAGGAAACATTCACAAAGTGTAATGAAAAATGCGAATGTTTATGTCACATTAAAGTTGTGTAAATTTTGATAGTTGGGATGTGGAAGTAGTATACTCATAATTACTAGCTGTGAAGTAGTTTAATTTATCATGCTTATGTTGGAAGATTAATGAACAAGGGGAAAAAAATCATGGCGAGTATGAGTGTTGTAGGGGTATATAAAAAAATTATTCTTAGTCTGTAGGAATGAAGACCTCCTTATGAAATGGTATGTAGATTTGAGCTATCAGTGTGATATCGATAGTAAATCGGTATCAAATTAGGTATTTACATTAAACGATTGAGCGGTAGGTTGGAAAGTTTCAAACATAAGCAATAGCTGATTCAACAATGGAAGCTTAGTACATCACTCTAAACGAAGCAACTAAAGAAGCTGTTTGGGAGCATAAATTTATAACTGAGGTAGAGGTGATTTCAAACGTTGAGAATCTCATGACATTATTTTGTGACAATAATGTTGCAATGTAGATCGTAAAAGAACCTAGAACTCACAATAAATCAAGACACATACTCCAAAAGTTCCACCTGATAAGGGAATTTGTCAGCAATGGAGAAGTGATGATTTATATAATAGATAGTAAAGACAACACAACAGATCCATTCATTAAGAGACTGACTCGATCAGTTCTAAGTAAACTGATCGATGGAATGGGATTGAGAATCCATAATTGGCTCCAAGTGCAAGTGGGAGGTTGAAAGAGTTAGGAGTATGCCCTAAGGGTAATTATGTAATTTATTATAAATTATCTAACTCTGTAGTAAATCTCGCTCGAAATAAAAGGTGTTTGATTTCTTATATATGCATTGTTATATTGTGATATAAAGTAATTATTTAAAGGTACACAAATAAGAAAGTCCATAAATAAAATGTTATGTGATTTAAATTGCAAATAGTTGCAATCATGAGTAATAAATCACAACACAAAATAACATTTTGTTTTAGATATTTCTAATTAAGATGTTTCGAGAAAGGACATCGATACATCCACTGAGACCAGAGTTCATAACGCTCTCTAAATATTGGGCAGTGTATTACTCATAGCCGCTAATGACACATGGGGTTATGTACTCCTTGTTATTGGATAACTATGGAATGGAACGACTCATCCGAGAGTTTATGTTGGTTAATAACAACTAGGTCATATAGAAAATCTCAGAGTGACGATATTACAAAGTTCTCTTAGCCTAAGAATACTTTAGGTCCAGGTACGAAGTAGTAGCTTGACTTGTGGGACATTTTTGGAGGCTAGTATACACTTACGATGATAGTTGCCTTATAATTTTTTTGTATCCTCATTTATTTATGATGATGTATTTATTTGACCATGATATGTATATTCGATGATGGTGAGCATTAGACTAGCATTTTGTTGCTCACCTTGGACATGAATTATTGATACATTATATTTTATCATTGTGCTCTGATTCTTTGATCTCTATTTATGATATCTGTGTTGTATATTGTTCTATCCTGGAAACCACGCATGTCTATTACTTTGTGTCGATATCGTGTACATAATTATGAGTGTTATATGATTTGATATATACATATACCAGTGTTAGTCCAAGAAAATATTCGTGCATGTTAGCCCCATTTAGCCTTGTTCTCCATATTATCCGGCAACATTATCTCCTAATACTCTTTGGTAATGTGGGTATTGAGATGTGGTGTTACATGCCATCACTAAGGTACTGCCCTCATAAAGGCAGGCCAGACCATCACTAAGGTCCAAGGTACATAGATGAGAGTCCTCACATACCATTGCCCCCATAATATACACATTCAGAGTCATCAACAATCCCTTCACCACACGACTCAATGTTAGAACACATTACGTTCCACTCCATTACTTCACTAGGTCCTACGCACTTCTCATTAGAAGTACTTCAGTCAAATGACAAACGTTGTCGATTCGTTGAAGCCCGAAATTCTCCATCATATTCCCTAAGCCAAGCTTGAAGCAAACTAAGGGAATCCCCATGTATATCCCAAAACACTATACCGGTCGTCTAAACTCCATAACTCCACTTCCACTAGTCTAACCACCTTGAGACTGATATTAGAGGATTCCCTAGCCGCCGCCCTCACCATTGATCACAACATCGTTAGAGAAAATTAGCAATCATGGTTTGACTCTACTAATTTACCCCTAAGTCACACTCCTTCCATTCCGAAGTAATTGCTTAAATGCCTCGGAGTCTGCCTTCCTTTCCTCACATTTGCACCGTATTTCCTCAATCAAACCATGTCAATCATCCTTGCCCCTTAACTCCACCACCGCTCAACCAATGCAAGGAAACCAATTTTATGGCTTCAACATTTGGCCGTTGACCCCTGTATTGGCTATAAGATGATCCAAGCATGGAAACTATCGGTCAGCTATGGATGGGTCGGTGGTGCATAACTTTGAGTCTCCTCGAATACTCAATTAAGTGGCCATATCCCTTCTTCAATCCTAGAGTTCTCCACTCAAAACCCCGAAGTCTCGCATTCAATGCCTCGAACCTATTTCAACTTCACTAATAATACCCGAACCATCTCCTTAAGGCAATGACCTTACTATATTAGCTCCAAGTCGCTTGTGACCAATTTTGTAGCTTCTCTACATCATCACCAACTTCCCATATCGATCGCATGGCTCCTTGACCAATTTTGATCGATCAATGGTGATTGATCGGGGCTGATCGACCACTCTTGAAAACTTGTCTTCGTTTTAGCATTTTCTTATTTAGTTTCCCCTCTACTCCAAATGCCTTAAATCCCTGTGCAAGTTTGCTCGATTTAGCTCCAAACATTATAAACCCGATCGATATTCCAAAAATGTGTAATACTCAATATCCTAATCTAAGCAAAAAAAACATATAAACACTACTAAACAAGCATCATCTTATCATTACAAAGTCAATACAATCACTATATCATCTAAAATAAGTCAAAACATAAGATGGCCTATCCATATGAACATACATGCTATTCTTAAGTCTAGTCTATTTTAATCATTTGAAATCCATTTTCGAAACATAGGTAAGTTTAGGTATGGTAAAAATCATGGTTTTAACTTTGAATTCATTTCAAAAACATCATTTAATACCTTATTAGCAATTATAGTTTAGTGAGAGACTCTAATCACTTACCAAAGGGTCCAAATGCACAAAAATCAAGTTGATCCGAGAAGAACAGTAACCAGGATGAATTCCAAGGCACCCAAATAACAAATATTGAATTTCTTGCTAACCCCATTGCCAACATTTTGTTAGTTGGTTGATTTAACTAAATAAAGTAAGTTGGATTTGCTTTATGGATAAGGAGACGACTAATGGAAGTTAGAATAGTTTTTGGGAAGTGTGTGAATGAATAGGGGCCGTCTCATCAGATTAGTTAGGCATATATTTTGAAATTCATTAATGGACCTAAGGCATAGTCTAATGACTCACTAATCTGTCCAAAACCCATCTAGCTTTAAATACCATATCTCCTAAATGATACAATTAAAATCTATTATGACCACTCTATAAAAAGAGAATCCATCGTATCTTCTATGTGGAAGTGGATTTAGAACCTAATTAGGCTCCTATCAAAAGTTATAGAACTATAAGTTGTTAACCAGGTTTTCAACCCAGTAGAATTTGAAAGGAGTTAGAACATTTAGATTAAGCTAGAATGACTCAAAATGTGACCAAAAGACCTAAAAGAGCATCAAAAAAGTCTCCAAGAAGTATGGGCTAAAATTAGCCTAACTTTTTAGACCGGCATCGATCCAATCCAATTGGATCGGTACCGATCCGAATTGGTGAATCGTAGGATCTTAAAAAATCTTGCATCATGATCCTATTCTTCTACTGAGCTCACCTATCAAGTTAGGTAACATTCCAAGCAACCTAGTTTAAAAAATGAAGAGTTATCCGATCCATTGAAATGTTTACCTGCTTTTAGACCAGAGAAACTTAAAATGGACCTATAGAAATCACATGGAATCGGATTGACTTGAAATTTGGAGGGAACAATTAGAAGATATAAAAGAAGCCTCACACCAAAAATCAACTCAATTGGCCAAGCCAATTTAGATCGGTACCGATCCAAAGTTTGGATCAGATTCGACCCAACTAAGGTGGACCCCACCACCTGATATTCTTTTTATGGGACCACACACCTTTAGAGGGTACCTGCTATGTTTTGTATGATTCTGATAAGTATTGAGTGAGTTATGGATGGATCTCCTCCAAATTGAGCTAGTTTGATGGATCAGGTCTGACCCACTTAGGATAGGCCCCACCTCGTAAGATCCGATTTAGAGGCTCTCCTACTCATGTACATTGCATGTATGAAGTTTCGTATCATTTAGTTTAGTATTGAGTGAGTTATGAATGAATCTCCTATAAATGGATGGATTGAATGATCCATGAAGACGGATGATCAAACGAACTCCAAACGACTTGATATTCGGACAAGGAACTCAAATCAAAGCAAGGAAGACAACCAGGTAGTCAAAGCATAAAAAAATGCTTAACTATTTGGATCGGTACCGATCCGATCCAATTGGATCGGTACCGATCCGATCCAATTGGATCGGTACCGATCCGATCCAATTGGATCGGTACCGATCCGAATAGTTTGCTCCGATAACTTCTAAACTTCTTGGGCTTCCTCTGCATAACGACTACATTCTTCTGGCAAAGAGGCTCTATCCCAAGTGCTCTCCAACCTTTATAATATCATCCCATCTACAACAGAAAAAGGATATGCTCTGATCTCTACTGAAACTCTACCATTGTTTCTTCACTTCTCTTCTCCCTCACAACAGCCATTAAAGGGCAACATAGATCCTTTCGGTTGTCTCTAACAATGGTGGCTTGATCTAACTTAGAAAAAAGAATCATATTGTAATCCAAAGTCCTTTGTAACAACAGTTGATCAATAAAAGCTATAAAGTGGACGTAGGCTTTGTTAATAGCCGAACCATTTTAAAAATCTCTTGTTTCTTTACTTTTTCTACGATTTACTATTGCTTTTTCTATTTTATTTTCCTTGATCAACAAGGCTGGTGCTTTCACACTCAATCTAGAGTGTTGATCCATTTTTGGGTTAACATTTTGATGCTTTCACTGAGAACCCAACTCAGGCTTAGATCTAGCTATCTGCTTTGGACCAGATAGGTTCAGAAGTTAGATCCTCAATCTCTGCTCAGAAGATTTACTATTGAGAATCAATGGCACCAGGAAGAAAAAGAACTACCTCTAGAAGATCCATAGGAGCTACCATTGCTGGAGAAGAAATAAACCCTCTGCAAATTGAAGTCAACAACCCCAACAACCTGCTGTTAGGAGCTAACTCTAGAGATCAGGTTCTAGGATCCTCCACACAACATAAAGTTGTGACTAAGGGAGAATTGAACAAGATGGTTGATGAAATTAACCGTAAAATGACAAATAATCAAAAGGCTCTTATGGAAAAGATTAATGCTCTTTTAGCACTCCGATCACTAACTACTCCTAGGACGGTGCCTGAAGCCGTGGCTGCTATGAACCAAGCGCATTCTTCTGTTTCTGGCTTGAACGAAAGAAATATGAGGTAAAAGCAAAAGAAAGTAGCGGGCGGAGCTCCAAGAAGCATGACAGAAGAAAACGTTAACACTCCACCTACTGCAAAAGCACCCGCTACAAACCCAAACTTAAGGGTGAAAACCCCACGAGGAGATATAATGATGGCTCTCTTTGGCTCTAAAGATGACAAACAATTTGAGGAAGACAAATTAAATGAAAATGCTAATATGCAAAATGCTAGGAGAAGCTTTAAAACCCTTGTCACAGCACAGTGCCAAGCAATGGAAGATGAACTACTACTTAAACGATACTCCTAGAGGTAAGAGAACTAAGAAGATATGACATAAACCTGGATTGGTTATAAGGCCAAGCTCCCATGGTATATTGTGACCACTCCCAACTAACCATCTTCCAATCCCATTATGGAGCTTCCATCATTGAATCACGAATGATCATCGTCAAAAATCATCAAAAATTGTTAAAATGGTCATTGAAAAACTCACTTTAGGGTTGACTCGAAGTCGAACTTGGGTAACCACCCATTTGACTTGAAGCAAACCTAGGAAATTCTGGCCCGAAATTAGACTCAGGTAAAACCAAGATTTTCTCCAAGCAAACATACAAATGACTCCAAGCACCTTTTTTCAACAACCCGGCACTTCAACTTCTATGACTCCAAGCAAACCATGTGCTAACTCCAAGCAATGGCAAATTTTCTAGGGTCGGACTCCAAGTAAAATACCACCGATCTAGTTGATCCATCTTCTTTTGTCCATAACTCGAACATGCGAACTCCAAATGCCTTGAAATTCGAAATGCAACCTAACGGGGCCTTCCTTGTTGCCTCAGATTGATCTCACCTAGTTTGAAATTTTTTAGGGATCGTTACTGATCTTTGACCCTATCCTAAGTGATTTGCCATTCAATCGGTATTTCCAATCATTCAAGCATAGGAAAATCATGCATATATCATTCTCAAGCATTATAAACAGCCATAACATAAAAACGGACTGAACTGACAACGATTAGAGCATCTTCCCCAATTGAAACCCATTCACCGAAGCCGTTCAACATGTAGAATATCCAAAGAACCATGCCAGCTATACCGTCCTACAACTGGACAAATGATTCAAAATTGTTTTTTACAGGTATGACTAGTATATTGACAAGCGAGGGCGACAAATGCGGTCTGCTGCGAAGTCCTCAGGAATCATTAAAGCATGAAACAACCTACTACCCTGGAAGAATTCTATGGGAAGGAAAACTAGTTCTAGAGACTAGAGGTAGTGCAATTGGAAGAAGGTAAACCGAAAATTTTCCAAAAAACATACCAAAAGGTAAAGGAGCTACAGGCCTCAAGGACCTTCTGCCTAAGCAAGGCCACTAAGACCTAGTAGAAAAGCGCCTCGGCTAACTGACGAAATCAAACAAAAGGATGATTATCAACTAACACTCTAGCTAGCTAGCTACTAAGGAATGAGGTAGCAACCTAAAGCGATGCCTTCTCATCCATCCTTGTTTACTTTCCTTTTCCAAATGAGTCATACAAGGACACTGGGGGCATTTCAGACATCACGGTGAAAGAAATGCTTTTATGCCCTCGATGAGTCATGTCGATCCCTCTTCTAAGAACCGGCATTGCTCTGGTAGCATCGAGAAGGCTTATCCAAAGGATCGTCGAACAAACAGATCCAACCCCTAGTCTCCAGGAATCGATAGAACTATGTTCCTGCAAGCCGAATTCCGAATTCCCCTTGAAGTAGATGAATTATTGCTCTAAGGACATTTGGTCGTCCAACTCTGACCATTAAAAACCCTTCGCAAATGTGAAGGTCTTCCATGAACTAAAGCGCCGTGAAGGTGGCCCGGTAGATCAACGGTCATCTGATCCAAAAAAGCCTTTGTGAACATGAAGGTCTTCCATGAACTAAAGCGTCGTGACGGCGGACCGATAGATCAACGGTCATCTAATCCAAAAAACCCTTCGCTAACGTGAAGTTCTTCCACGAACTAAAGCGTCATGAAGGTAAACCCGTAGATCAGCGGTCTTGATCCAGAAAAATCCTTCGCGAACGTAAAGGTCTTCCACGAACTAAAGCATCATGAAGGTAAACCGGTAGGTCAGTGGTCATCTGATCCAAAAAACCTTTCGCAAACGTGAAGGTCTTCCATGAACTAAAGCATCGTAAAGGTAAACCGGTAGATCAACGGTCATCTGATCCAGAAAACCCTTCGTGAATGTGAAGGTTTTTCACTAACTAAAGCGTCATGAAGGCGATCGGTAGATCATCGGTCATCTGATCTAAAAAACCCTTCGCGAATGTTGTCTTTCACGAACTAAAGCGTTGTTAAGGCAAACTGGTAGATCAGCAGTCATATGATCCAAAAATCTTTCACGAACTAAAGCATCATGAAGGCGAACTAGAAGATCATCAGTCGTCTGATCCAGAGCTCCCCGAAGTCATGCTCCAAGTCCACAAATCGGCAATCATATCAGTCACTCCATAGAATTAACGGAATCACTTCCAACGACTGATTAACAAACAGTGCTGAATTCCAGAGCTTTGAAGCCGCTCAAAGGAACTAAGCCAAAACTGAACTGAACTTGTGGTTAATCAGAGGCTAACTCGAATCAAGCCAAGATTTAGAACCTGGGAGAACCAAGTATCTCAGATACCTAACATATAAGTCTCCGAAGGTAGGGGCTTTCGCATATTTAATCATCTAGAAGACATAGCCACACGCACTGGACCAGGGGCAACCATACAAGTTGTGAAGAAACCATGGATACAGTTCAAACGCACAAAAAACCCTATGGCATGAGTACCATACACAGTTGAATAGCCAATGGAAGGCGAAGACTAATCATACCAGTGTTCTGTTACACCCGATCGAAAATTCTGGCTTTCCGACAACTACGGACTTAACGACCTAGCTAGTGCAACAAATGAAATAGTACCATAATCCTTGCTTAATTCTTTCCAACTCCTTTTTTACCACCCTTAGTGACTAGTTCCTCCTCCTCCTAGATCGTATGGCAGTTGAAGACCCATTCTCTGGAGACGTTTTTTTTTACCAAAAGCTAAGAGTCTTATCCTAAACTACCACGGGCTCTTTCTTTATATCCATCTTCATGCGGTTAGCTACAGATCTCTACACCATGGCAACATGATCTGTTTGGTCGTGCACATCTTTCCAAAACATGGAAGGATCGTCCAAGCTATGGTTATTCGATCCAAGTACCATAAGCCGCGCACCCATAAGCCATGCATCGCTTCTTAAGCCATGTAACCAGGCTCTTGAAGCATAAAATCCTCACATTGCCTGAAGAATGGCGACATCGAGAAGGTCTTAATCGTTCCGGATCGATGGGTCGTATCGATCCTACAAACTTAGGGAACCGACGTGCTCCCGCAACATTGGGAAGACCCAAAAGTCCTCCGTGTGCACCCATAGGCTGTACATCGCTTCTTGAGCCATAGAATCACGCTCTTGAAGCATGAACTCCTCACATTGCCAAAAGACTGGCAACATCAAGAAGGTCTTAACCGTTCCGGATCGACTGGTCATATCGATCCCATAAGTTGCGCACCCATAAGCCGTGCATCGCTCCTTGAGCCATGGAACCAGACTCTTGAAGCTTAAACTCCTCACGTTGCTCGAAGATTGGAGAAATTGAGAAGTCCTCAAACCGCTCTGGATCGACGAGTCGTATCAATCTCCAAAGTCGTGCATTTTGTAAGTCGCGCACTCTCCAAAGCCGTGCAAAGCCGTGCACTCTCCAAAACCGTGCATTTTGTAAGCTGCGCAAACACCGCTCAATGTTGTTCTGGCATCATCACCGGACTATTAAAATTCTCTAAGTATCGGTGTTGTATTGATAACACTGGGAAACTTGTTTATTGCAGTATTAACATGAATCTATCCCTACCACCCAAAAGGACCAACATTGCCCCGGTAATGCCGCAAAGTTCCCAAACTAAGATTTCAACAAAGAATTCTGATCTTTGACCAAAATGTCTAAAGTTAAGACATCCAAATCATGAGCTCCCAAACACAGGAGCTGCGGTACAACTTTGATTGGGGGCATCGAGAGTAGCCCAAAACATCAAGTCTCGCATCAAGTGTTTAGAATAATTAGTCCTATTGACTGAGGGGCACATAATGCATTAACACTTGGTTAGAATAAAAAATCGCTCCAAATTGCAATAAAATAAGAAACTTACCATCATCCAGAGATAGACGATGACGAAAGGTATTTTTAGAGTCAAATCATCAACGCACTAGTTTTTAAAGATAGAAGCAGGTGCTCAACCGAGGTCTCAAACCCCAACTTCTAGAAAACCAGCTGTTATCCGAAGATGGACAATGGCAAGGAGAGAACAATCGAAATCAAGCAGCTAGACCATTGATTCCCGAAGATTGGAACCAACGAATAAGGTTGATATCCGCAATAATGCTATCAGCCCAGCATAACACATATGGCCTGAAACAAGCATGTTTAAGTGTCACAGATTCAAGACAAACACTACCAAATTCTACTGGTCCGTGATCTGGATAGGAAGAGTGCAAGCGTACTAAGTGGGAATGTAACAATTCGCCTCATAGCATCTATGCTTTTATAAGTGCTTGGAATTTAGCATTTGGGAATAACAGGTTCCACATAACATTTGGGAATAACGGGTTCTGCAAATGGAAGTTATTTTGCAACAAAAATCAACCAAAAGAAATTTGACCCTACACAAGAACAACCATGGAATTGGTTAAACAATGACCCTGTACCGCCAAAGGGAGCACTTGACAGATATAAACAAAGCAATGGAGACGCTTGGGACTCTCATCCTTCCAGAAAATGGCATATCCCAGAGTTAAGCAATGTTTAAGAAAACAACTACATTGGGTTAAAAGAAATCAACTCAACTCTACAGGATCAGATGAATGATTTAATCCGTACCAACATGACTTTAACACTGCCCGAAATAGGCGCCACTAAAAAACATACTACAATCCAATCAATGAAGTGCTAGTTTTTGAAGACCGAAATTGGTACCTAACTGGATTAAAGCACCACCGGGTCGGTGGAAAAAATCCATCCCAACCTCCTGAGTGTCACTGTTGCCCCTATAACGCCGAGGCCTTTTCCCACTTCATAAGTACCGGTGTTGCCCAGGCAACGTGGGGAAACTTTATATTCCCTAAGTACCAACATTTCCTCGACAATGCTGAGAAATTTGTTATTCACTAAGTACTGGTGTTGTCCCGATAATGCCAAGAAAACTTTAATCTATAGGGTTAATAAGAAACACTCATCATAGTGAACCATCAATGAATGCACTAATTTTCGAAAATAGAAGTCGGTTCTCGACTGAATTCTACCTTTGTTTTCAAAAAACTACTATTGCCCGAAGATAGGCAACGATAGGAAGACATAACCTTTCATAGGCCAATCAGATGGTTCAACCTGACATTGCAAGAATCAACCACTGCATGGGAATAAAGCTGCGTAGAATGGAAATCTCAGGATTGAATTGCTCGTGTGCTAATTTCTAAGGACGAAAGCTAGTGCAAAATCGAACTTCCAGAATTTAGCTTAGAAAGAATTTAGATACATCTAAAAAATAGGCAGCCTTAAGGAAATGTTTCTTTGAACCAAGCAGCTAGGTTACCAATTCCCAAAGACAGGAGTTGGCATATAAACAAAACTTCCGTGATGACGTCGACAACTAAGAAAAGCATGCATGGACAAGGACAAGTAGGAACGATCATGGTAGGTTGGAAATAAAATCCCCGAACTTCCTCAATTCCAGAATGGGATGAGAGCCAGACTACGGGTAATTGAGCAATTCTTCCGACACCTTTCCATCTCTTGCAAGCGTCTAAATACGAGTGTTCAAAATAACTAGTCCCACAAACAGAGATATGCACACAAATCCTCAATCCAAACCGCAGAGTTGGTTAGCTAACAGTTTTTTTTCTTCCAAATAGAAATTTCTAATAGCAAATTGCCATCAAGGGAAATGAAGGATTCAATTTTCAGAAATTAACCGTTGCTCAGAGTCTGGCGATAGCAAGAATGATTGATGACCTACTTACGGTCTGACTAGATCATTTGGTCCCATCTTGCGGGAATATGCCATTGCCCAAAGGTTGGTGATGCTAAGAAGAGAACCATAAAATGAAACTATCAATACATTGGTTTTCAAAAACAGAAGCAAAAGCTTAATCGAGTGTTTAATCCTACCTTCTGGAATCTTACGTTATCCAAAGATCCACAACATCAAGGAAAAACATGGGGATGAGTCATCCGTACATGAGTTTTCGAATATAGAAACCAACACATGATTAGGATCTCAACACTGGACTCAGAAAATTTTACTTTAGCAAAGGATGCCAGAAATGCATCTTTATAATGCATACCGACATCATTACAAAACTCAGATCTTGGGATCAAGCAACATAGTCCATAGTTCCCGAAGATAGGAGCCATCGTGTCAATCAAACTGGAGCAATCAAACTTATTGCTAAGGATATCTAGTCTCTCAAAACATGTTGGTTCAGTAGTCAAAGTAATCAGCCCTATAGATTGGGGCATATACACCAACGCTTTGTCGAATGAACTTGACTGAACATAAACAAGAACAATCATGGAACTAGCTAGACCAAGCTACCTTATAGTTCTAGAAAAAGCAATTCTCGAAACCGAGGAATTAAGTCAATAGACCCCGAAGATAGAGGCAAGTGTGCAGATTGAATTCTAAAAAACACAAAGGAAGGATATTTATGATCGAATAACTCATGCAATAGTTTCCGAAGACTGAAGTTGTGCCTGATCAAACTTCAACTACAACTCTACAAGACCAACCTTATAATTTAGCCATACTCAATTGTCTCGAAACAATGGGAATACAGGGAAAAACCTAAGCTGCAAAGGATCCAAATCTTGGAGGAATGGAAGTTCCTCCGCTAGACAAAAAGATTGGATGACCAAAAAGTCAATTTCAACAAGAAAACTTGGCATTCAACATTGTCAGCATGTTATCTATGCAGTGTGGGCCCGTTGTCCCGAATATCACAAATGGACCATCCTGCGTAGATAGCTTACTTATGCCAGAATAATGAGTCACGTTGTACTTTATGGTTATCTTTCTTGAAACCCACCCTTTATCGAAGAGAAATCGATGATGGAGCCGTCACCCGGAGCGACGCGGGAAGCTTTTCTTTGCAAGATCACTAGAAGTACAGAAATGGGAAAAGCAATACGATCGAATCATCCACTATATCCAATTTGGAATAAATCGTCATGTTGGAATTCAAAATGACGGTAGAAGCTTAGCCAAGTTCTTGAAAAGAGATAGTTGAAGACAGAAAGCAAGACATGGCTCTAGAATGATGCACACTCGTCTAATGCAAAACAAAATGAAGTAAAGTGTTTAAGATCGGGTCGGTTAGGCACATAAGTAAGCAAAAGATTTTCTTGCTGAAAATTTGCTAAGTATTCAGATAGGTACCGATCCTATCCAATTAGATAGGTACCGACTCGAAATTCTTCATCCAAACCGCCCCAAACTCCTCCGATATGTTCTACCCGATATATGTGTGCACTCCGAGGATTATCAATAAGATTGCTTCGTAATCATGAATGATGAAGATCCATATTAAAAGCTTAATGGCTAACCGACACATCACAGATAACTTCTCGAGACAGTTCAAGATGATCCACAATGCTCCTTGAAATGGAAACCCAAAGATAATCAATTCCAGAGCACACCTTGTTTTAAACAAAAGTGTACTCTTGCCGGGTTTTTAACCCAGCAGAATCGAAAGGAGTTAGAACATTTAGATTAATCTAGAATGACTTGAAACGTGACAAAAAGACCTAAAAGAGCATCACAAAAGTTTCCAAGAAGCATGGGCTAAAAATAGCCTAACTTTTCAGATCGGCACTGATCCGAATCAATGAATCGTTGGATCTTCAAACCCCTTGCATCATGATCCTATTCTTCTACTAAGCTCACCTATCAAGTTTGTTAACATTCCAAGCAACCTAATTCAAGAAATGAAGACTCATCTGATCCATTCAAATGTTTACCCACTTTTAGGCTAGAGCAACTTAAAATGGACATACAAAACTTATACAGACTCGGATTGACTTGAAATTTGGATGGAACACTTAGAAGATATAAAAGTAGCCTCACACCGAAAGTCAACTTAATTGGCCAAGCCAATTTGGATCGGTACCATTCCAAAGTTTGGATCGGATATGACCTAACTAATTTAGGCCTCACTACCTAAGATTCATTTTGTGGGTCCCACACACCCTTTAGAAGGTACCTGCAAAGTTTCGTCTGATTTCGATAAGTATCGAGCGATTTATGGATGGATCTCCTCCAAATTTAGCTAGTTCACGGGTCTGGTCCGACCTACCTAGGATGGGCTCCACCTAATAAGATCCGATTTAGAGGCTCTCCTACTCATGTACATTGCATGTATGAAGTTTTATATCATTTGGTTAAGTACTGAGTGAGTTATGGATGGATCTCCTATAAATGGATGGATTGGATGATCCATGAAGACGGATGATCAAACGAACTCCAAACGACTTCATATTCGGACAAGGCACTCAAATCTAAGCAAGGAAGACAACTAAGTAGTCAAGGCATCAAAAATGCTAACTATTTGGATCAGTACCGATCTGATCCAATTGGATCGGTACCGATCCAAATAGTTTGCTTCGATAACCTCCAAACATCTTGGGCTTCCTCTGCATGACGACTACAGGCTTCTGGCAAAGCGGCTCTAGCCCAAGTGCTCTCCAACCCCTATAAATATCATCCCATATGCAACGGAAAAAGGTTCTGCTCTGATCTCTGTTGAAACTCTACCATTGTTTCTTCACTCTTCTTCTCCCTTACAACAATCATTAAAGGGCAACTGAGATCCTTTCGGTTGTCTTAAAAATAATATTTTATGATCCTCCCATACATAAATACGGGTCGTTACACTCTACATGGGGATTTCTCCTTTGAAATCCCATCAAACAAGGTAAGATCAAAAAATATAGTTACGCACATGCCTCACACATGCCTAAAACCACAAGCATGTGTAAGATCCATCAAACATGCACACACAAGCAAGTAAATACAACCTATTCCTATCCTAACATGCAATGTATTAAGCTATTCTACATGATATCAATAGAAAAAGTAAATGCGATAAAAAAGTCTTACCAAGTATAAAGCTTCAAATATGAAGTCCTCATGCTCTCTTCAATCTCCCAAGTACAATCTCTCTCGCTTTCACCCTATTAACCTTAACTAACTTCACCGTCTTCCTCTTAAGCTATTTTGTATCATGTCTAACTAAACAAAGAGGTCTACAAGGTCTTGAATCTTTTGGTTCAATCTCGATATCATCCAACTGATCCGGTGTCACTACTACCTGAGCCATGCATAATTTTCCATACATGATAAATGTGGAACACATTGTGCACACTTGCCATCGTTTGAGGTAAGTCGATTCCGTAAGTTAGATTCGCAATGCACTTGAGTATCAGAAAATGACCTATGAACCTTGATGCCAACTTTCCCTTAGTACCAAATCGAACTACATTTTTCAATGAGAGATATTGAAAACACCATATCACCGACAGATAACTTAAGGCTACATCATCTCTTATCAGCATATCTCTTCTATCTATCTTGAGCAGCTTTCATTTGTTGCTAAATAATCTAGATCTTCTTCGAAGTCTCTCTGATCATATCTTGCCTAAGTATCAGTTTTTCTTCCTCTTCCCACCAACATGAAGGAGCTTTGCATTGTCAGTCATATAATGCATCAAAAATTGCTATATCAATGCTAGAATGATAACTGTTGTTGTATGTAAACTCAACAAGATGCAAATGATCATCCCACGATACCCCAAATTTGAGAATGCATGCCTGCATGAGATCCTCTACGGTACGATTCACCCTCTTGATTTGCCCATCAGTTTGTAGGTGATAAGATTTACTCAAATGAAACTCCATCGCCAACGCCCTCCCATAATCTCTTTCAAAATCCACTCATGAATAATGGGTCTCAGTCCGTACAATGCTCTTCGACTTACTTTAGAATCGTACAATCCACTTCACATACAACTCAGCCATTTTGGACATTGTCCTATTAGAATTTATGGGTATGAATCAAGCACTTTTCATTAGTATATCTACTATAACCCAAATGCTATCATACCCTCCTCTGGTCCTTGGCAATCCATCGATGAATTCCATCAATATCTGTTCCCACTTCCACTTAGGAAGTTCAAGCGATTACAGGAAACCACTTGGTTTTTTCTGCTAAGCCTTCACTACCTGATAGTTCATACACTTCGAGACGAATATCATGATGTCCATCATTCCTTCCCAATAAAATGTTTGCTTAATACCACATATATTTTATTTCCTCTAGAATGTATAGTCAATCTCGAATGATGGCACACATGTAGCATCTCATCCCTTAACCCATCAACATCTGGTACAAACAATCTTCCATCCTTATAGCCAACCATCACGGTCGAGTCAGTACTGCTTCTCCTCCTCATACTCTACTCCTTCCTATATCTTAGCCATGATCTCTACAAATCTAACATCACATCTATGACTAGTACCAATCTGCTTTATCAGAGTAGGTCTGATAGTCAAGCTCGCTAACATTTATGGCTCTAGCTCGCATCAAGATTGGAAGCCATAACTAATAATATACTCTAACTAAGTCCACTCTAGGATACATGTGTCCTACTCAAAGCATCAACAATTGAATTTCTCTTACTAAGTGTATAGGAAATGTCGAAGTTGTAGGAGGCCAATAACTCTAACCACAACCACCGACGAAGGTTAAGGTTCATCTATGAGAAGATACACTTTAACAATTTATGGTCGGCGAATAACTTGAACCTCTCTCCATGCAATAGTGCCTTCATATCTTTAGTGAAAACACTATTGCTGCTAACTCCAAATCATGGGTCAGATATTTTCTCTCATGTGGTTTGAGCTACCGACAAGCATATGAGACGATTGTACCCTTCTACATCAATATCATGATTAGTTCAGTAAAATAGGCATATGCATATACAGTAAAATCCTCATTCCTACTCAAAATGAATAACACTGGCACACTCGTCAATCTTTCTTTTAGACTCATGAACGCATGCTCACTTCAAACCACCGAAGTAAAAGTCTGAGTCTTCTTCGCCAAGTTGGTTACTGGTGCTGCTACCTTTGAGAAGTCTGTTATGAATCATCTATAATATCTTGCTAATCCAAGAAGGATTCTTGCATCTGTAACATTCTATGGTTGATCCCAATCATGGACTACTGCAACCTTTGCAGGACTATGATGATGCCCTGGTCAGAAAAAACATGACCTAAAATTCGCACTTCTCTCCTCCAGAAGTGACACTTTGAAAATTTCACCTTCAACCGATGCTTCCTCAAAACCTCTAGCACGATCCTCAAGTGTCTCTTGTGTTCCTCTTCTTTTTAGAAGAAGACAAGAATATTATCATGGAACACAAGTACAAACTTATTTAGTTGATCTTCGAAACATGATTCATGAGTTTGATGAAGTATGCTAGTGAGTTGGTTAAACCTAAATGGCATAACCAAGCATTCAGAAAATCTCGGTGGCATATAGAATGCAATAGTCAATACACTCCTTCTCCACTTTAGTTGTTGGAACCCATTCGCTAAGTCTAACTGATAAAATTCTTTACTTAGCACCTAGGGTTGATCGAATAATTCATCAATATGCAGGAGTGGATACTTGTTCTTCTTCACCACTTTATTTAGCTCATGGTAATCGATGTAGAGTCTCAAGGAGCCATCCACTTTTATGGATAACACTACGGGTGCCCCCTACCTAGATATACCCCTTTGAATGTACCCTTTCCTCAATAGGTCATTCACTTACACCTCGAGCTCACGTTGTACTCTAGGTGTCATACACCTCAGTGTCATAACTATTGGTCTCACATCCTATATTAAGTTGATGTGGAACTTAATCTCACATTGCGAAGGCAATCCAGTCACCTCCTCAAATATGTTTGTATATTCCCTCACTACGGGTACCGATGACAATTCCTTACAATAGACCTCGAGAAAATATAAGAAGCTAACAATCACTACATCCTTGGGCATGCAGCTCAACTTTATTCTACGCTCATCATTTATCCCAATCGCCACTAACAATCTTTCGTAATCCACTATGACTCTTTCTTTAGTTAGCCCATCCAAAATATGATATCGAACCCAACAAAACTAAGTACAGAGCAATCACACGAGAGCACACATCTATGACTCAACAATAATAAGTCTTAACAAACCATACACAAACAGTCAAACCACCCACAAGGTTCAACACCACCAGAGGTTTATCCACCAAGTCAGGCTTAACCATAGTCTATCCACTAGCTCACTAAATATAAAAGGGTGTGATGCATTGGTATCAAATAGAACACAAATAGATGTGCCTAAAGAAAAAGCATACCTTGGATAATGACGCCCTTTACATTTCTCCTTCATCGATGGAGCATTCCACGAAGTCAAAATAGAGTTAAGCGCATAAGCAGTCACTACCTTCTTATTCTTTAATGGCTCGGGATAGTCCTTCTTCAAATGATTAGCCTTATCACAATCAAAGCATTTCCTCTCAGCACTCTTCGAGTTATTTTCGCTCTTGCTAAGGCGACCCTTCTCTTTGCGGTTAAATAGATGTGCTTCCTTTTTACTTTCTCTTCATGGAGCTGCTTCTTTTCCTTGTTTTTAATCCATTTCCTCTTGCCACCCTTACTCACTTGCATCTTTTTTTTGAGAAAAATGTGTGATCCTCTATAAATAAAGGAGAGCACACATGCAACTATATATATCACAAAAACAAGGCGCTGCCAACATGCCTGGCAGGTAACAGAAATAGATACTCACTTGCATCTTAGGTTCTTCTTTGTCAACAATAATGATTTTGGACTTAGAATAGAGACTCTCATGTCATAGAGTCTTCTGAACAAGTTTCTCGAAGTATTCATCAATATGGCATACTAGCTATTCACCGAGGTAATCGTCTAAGCCCATAGTAAATTTCTAGTTCTTTTTCAGTGGGGTATTGATAAAAGATAGCCCATACTTCGGCAACATGTCAAACTAGGATAAATACTCCAAAATAGTCATATCTCCTTGCTTTAAATCATAACAACTCCATCTTCTAAGCGGTCAGTATGAACTTCCTCTAATTGAGCTTTAGACTTCCCTCAAGTAAACTGATCCTCGGGAGTAGCGCTCTTCACAAAATCCCACTATCCCATAGCCCGACCCTAAAGTTTCCTAGAGGCTAACTTCATTTTCATAACTTCCTCCAACTCTAACTCCTTATAAGCACGCTCCTAGGTGTCCAACCAATCCTACACCTCCACAGTCGATACGACCCTTAGAATGGTTCGCCCTAAAGACTAAAGTAATTTTTGTTCAATTTAGCAAAGTCGGCTCTGGATGCTTGCACTGGAGCACCACCACCACCAATAGTAACTGCTAAAGCAATACCTTGGTTATTCTGCAGCATCTTCCACATCATCTTGTTGAACATAATCTGCAATCGGGATTAGGCACTCTAGAGCCCACCCCTTCCTCTACTTGAAAGATGGAGTTTCTTGCCACATTCCTCTTCTATTAGCTCTTTCTTACAATCTATAATAAGAATGGTCGGTCTCTCAGAAAGGAAAGTTGATAAGTGGTACTCATGTATGCAATGCAACTTATACTATATATACTACTATATAGCTTTGAAAACCAAAATATGCATTAAGTGCACTCTCACATATATTACTCCATCCATTCCAAGGTGACAACTCCTCCTTATCTCTAATGCATCCTGTAATAACTTAGGATAACTATGCAACCTAAGCTCTGATACCATAGTGATTGCCTTATATCTTTGGTACCTAATATACTTGTATAGTGCACTATAATGTTACCCGACCGATGAAAGTGATAGCCAAGTGTAAAGTATTTAAACTCCAAAGCAAGCGTACATGATAATGTACAATAATCACATAAATATTAGACATGCGAGATTATAAATATAACTAAAAAAATCAGAGTCAAATCAGGGTGTAGAAGGTCCATCCAGTTATAAAGCAAAGAGAAATATAGTTTATACATCAGATAATCAAATATGAAAAATTACCTTTGGATAAATATAGCATAACACTGGTAAAAGCTCCACAGTGCTTCACAATGGAATAATGGTCAGCTCTAAAGGATAGGTATAGATAAGCATTAGCCTCATTCTCATCCTCCAAACAGCTCCATGCACTAATCTTAGACCAGTTATTTAATCTACTCATTTAAGAGCAAACGAGATGGGCGTAAAATCTCAAGTCAGGCAACAGTCTGGTGTGAGTGATAAATAATCTCAAGATACTATAAAACATGATACAATAAAGTGGAACACTAAATATGAGATTCATACCTGCCTTGTCCCTGCATCTAACAAGTTAGCACATAATGTAGTATATGCTATACTATCATCATATGAGTGTACAACACTAAGTACAATATGGATGTCAGGGTATCTAATACAGTAATATCTACATTACAACACATCCATCCAAGTCACACATTAATCAAAACAAGCATAATAGTCATAGCATACATAGAAACCAAAGCAATCACATGGACCATCACTAAGGTCTCACATCACCACTAATATGCCTTCAGATATATGATAACTCATACGACCATAATAAAGGTTGGCGACACACTACATCGCAATCGGATTTGATGCTGATCACATACCATCACCAAGGTACCGCCCTTACTAAGGCATGCCAGACCATCACTAAGGTCCAGGGTACATAGGTGAGCGTCTCGCATGCCCTTGCCCCATGAAGCATGCATAACATCTAGAGTCATCAACGATCCCTTCAGCACATAACTCAATGGTAAATCATACTAAGTTCTACTCCACCACTTCACATCATTGAACATGCCTCCTTGGACCATCACTAGGTCCTACACACATCCAACATAATGTACTTCACTCAAACGACTCATGTTGTCGATTCGTAAAAGCTCGGAACATCACACAAAGTCCCTTGATTCTTCCAAAGTAAAACATAAAGTTCTCCATCATATTCCCTAAGCTAAGCCCAAAGCAAGCTAATAAAATCCCCGTGTACATTTAAAAACAACATGTTGGTCATCCAAACTCCATAACTCCACTTCCAATAGTCTAACCACCTTATGACCATGCTAGATGCTTCCTTAGTCACCACGACCCTCACTATCGATCGCATCATGGTCAAAGCAAATTGGTGATCGCTCTATGTGGGTTCGACTTCACTAATTCACTCGAAAGTCACACTCCTTCTGTTTTGAAATAATTGTTTAAATGCCATAAAGCCTCCCTTCCTTCTCTTACGTTTTCACCATGTTTATATCATCCTTGGTCCTTAAATCCACCATCACTCAACCAAATGCAAGGCAACCATTTATATGGGTTCATCATCATGTTATTGACCCCCTATATTGGTCGTAAGATGATCTAAGCATGGAAACTATCAGTCAACTATAGATGGGTCGGTGGTGAATCATTTTGTGTCTCACTCAAATACTTAGTCAAGTAGACTTTACCATTTTCTAATCCCAAAGTTCTTCACTCAAAACCCCGAAGTCTCACACCCAATGCCTCGAAGCCACTCCGACTTCACCAAGATCTACCCGAACCATCTCCCTAAGGCCATAACCCACATATCAACTCCAAATCTCCCATGATCAATTTTATACTTCTCTACATCATCGCTAACTTTCCCTATTAATCGCATGGCTCCTCGGTCAATTTTGATCGATCGTTGGTAATCGATCGAGGGTGATCGATTACTCTAGGAAACCTGTCTTCTTTTTAGCATTTTCCTAGTTAGTTTCTCCTCTACACCAAATGCTTAACTTCCTATGCAATTTTTTTACATCGATTCATCTCCAAACATTCTAAGACCGATATATACTCCGCATCCTGACCTAAGAAAACAAACATAAAAACACTACCAAGCAAGTGTTATATCATTATTACAAAGTCAATACAGTCACTACATCGTTCAAAGAAAACTAAAACATAAGATGGCTTATCCATATGAATGTACATGCATTATTTAGATCTAGTCCATTTTAAACGTTTAAAATTCATTTTCAAAACATAGGTAAGTTTATCTTTAGTAAAAATACTGGTTGTAACTTTAAAATCATTTAAAAACATCATTCAATACCATATTAGCAATTATAATATAGTGAGAGACTCTAATTACTCACTAAAAGGTCCAAATGCACGAAAATCAAGGTATATATAAGATGAACAGCAACCAACACGAACTCTAAGGCACACAAATAGTGATTAGTGAATTTCTCACTAATCCCCTTTCTAACCTCTTGTTAATTGTTGATTTGGCTAAATAAAGTAAAGATTAGTACTACTTTTTGGCTAGGGAGACGATTAATGGAAGTTAGAATAGTTTTTGGGAAGTGTATGAATGACAAGGAGCTGTCTCATTAGGTTAGTTTGGAACAACTTTCGAAATTCATTGATAGGCCTAATTTTGGGCTTATTCCAGTGACCCACTAATCTATCCACTGTCTATCTTTGTATGGCTATATCACTTAAACAGTAAAGCCAAAAATCTGTTATGTCCACTCTACGGAAAGAGAAACCATCGTATCTTTCATTTGGAAGTGGTTTCAGACCCTAATTAAACTACTATCAAAATTTATAGGCCTTATAGGTTTTTAGAGTCAAAATTTTCCAATAAAATTTCTAAGAGTGAAAATGTCACTACTCAACATTACCCTAAGTATTTACCTCATATGACCCAATTTGGATTTAAAAATAATATTCTATGATCCTCCGATACGTGTAATATGGGTCATTACATAAATTCACTTATTTGATTTTGAAGTGATTTTATGGATGAATGTTGTAACAACCCAGATTTTTGAGTTGATAAAATAAAATAAATAATGGTTTAAATTGGAAATTTAAGTGGAAAATGTGAATTTTATTCATTTAGAAAGATAACAAAACCTTACAAATGCTTAATTGAAGATTTTATTATTTAAGTTGGAAAAAAAACATTAATTTGGTTTAATCTTTTATATTTGATATAAAAGAATATTTGGAGAAGCGTTGACTTTTTAAATAAGTATTCATTGTTAAATTTTACTTAAGGGATTCTCTATTTGAATCTTTAAGCTAGTGTTTTGAGCACTAGAGCATTTTTTGTTTTAGGAAACCTATCATTAGTAAATTAAATTAAAAAGATAAGTGAGTGTAAAGAAATGAAAGAAATATGGTTTTCTTTTCTTATTGGGTCTATTAACAACCCAAAGCCAAGAAAACAAAAGAGAAGTTTTCCTTCTCATTTTCTATTATATGTATGTACTCTAAGTTTAGCAAACAGAAAATGAAAGAAGAAAACCAAGTTCCTCTTGACCCTAGAAGAAAATCATCAAGTTAAAATAGGAATAAATTGCTAGAAAATCCAGTAAAATCAAGGTAATTATTTTGAAACTTATTCCATCTTTCAAACTGGTTGATTTTAGTTTTTACAATAGTTGATTCCTACATTTGTTCCTTGTATGTAGTGAGTTATAGGGTTTGTTGAAATTGTTGAATTGTGGATTTTTGGCAAACTTTTCAAGGGTTCAAGGTGAGTTAATCCTCACACAATCTATCTATGATTATCTAATTGCATGCTTATGAATTTTATATTAAATGGTTGAGAAATTGGAATGAGATTTGTTGCCTCTATGAATGCAAACCTGTTTAATCATTTCTATCAAAACCGTTTATTGTAAATTAGTTTACTACCTCTTTTCAATATTTAGATTACTATACTCAATTATCAGATGAATACATGTGTGTTTCAGAGCCTATATTGCAAGTTTAAGTTGCCGAAATATATTGAAATCACGTCGGAAATTGTAAGAGTCGACGGCGGGAGACTAGTGCCTAGAGCGCATACATAGGCATCCCACCAATTGACCGGTCATTGATGACCGGCCGACTGGTCGGCAACCTGAGTGTGTGCTCTAAGTGCTTCTTTCCCGCCCCTACCTGTTGCTTTGCCCTGGTTTTGCTTTGCTTGGTTCTGATGGATTTTAGGCTTCTATTCGGATTCAAATTTCCTGAGTTTCGATGCTTTGATTTGGAAGTTTATTTTGATCTAAGTTTCATGAATTTTTATAAATGTTCGCTTATTATATACATGGTTTTTAAAACAAGAAATTTACAAAAGAAAGTTTATTATAATTTAACGATTTCAAACTTGTTTCCAAATTAATTTAATTCCTTCTATAAATGACTGTAATAAGTAACTATATATTAAATATAGTTAAGTAGAAATAGTTTGTGGATTTAAAAGTATGGTTTTGAAGTACACGCCTATGTTATTCCTAAGCAAATGTTTGTATATCTATGTGGCTTTTGTGATATATTTTGTAGTACTATATATATATCTTTTTAATGGGATTTTGAATCTACTATATATACATAAATAAACATTTTGATATCAATTCGGATTTATAGTTTATTTCATCTAGTATAATATATATATAGTTGAGCAATGAATGAGATTATGAATTTTAAAAGGTGAAGTTTGAAAGTATGTTTATATAATGTATTTTAGAAATCATTTCATATGTGGTGAATTTGAAATAATTACTTTCAAATTATAAACTCTCCTTAGCTTTTATTATGTTAGCCTTTACTATATATGCTACTTTGGCATTTTTTATCCGACTTTTGAAATTATCGCTTTCTTGTAATTTCTACTTTCACTTGAATGAGAAATTTAATTAAACGATTTAGCAATACAAGTGGTATGGAACATTTATACTACTTTATCGGTTAATTCCTGGACTCGTTCGATTGAATATTTTGGTTGAGTGGAATTCACAATCTTTTAGTAAACATGTAAGTATCTCTAAGTGGTTATGGGACATTGCACGATACTCATTTAATTACTAATTGTAAGTATATCACACTTATCGATCAGAAATGATCATCGTGATGTGCGAAGTGCTCGTCTCTTGTGTTGAGTGGGATTTTTAATCATTTAGTAAATATTTAAGTATCGCAAAGTGGTTATGGGACATTGCGCGATACTTATTTAATTACTAATTGAGAGTATATTACACTTATTAATCAGAAATGATCACTTTGACATGCGAAGTATCCGTTTCTTGTATGGAGTGGGATTTACAATCTTTTAGTAAATATTTAAGTGTCGCTAAGTGGTTGTAGGACATTGGGAGAAACTCATTTAATTACTAATTGAGAGTATATTACACTTCTCGATCAGAAATGATCTCTTTGGCATGCGAAGTGCTCATCTCTTATGTTGGCTTACGAAGTGCTTGCCTTTAGTTTCGGCAAGAGAAGTACTCATCTCTTGTGTTGACTCGTGATATCTCTTATTATAGCTTGCGAAGTGTTTGCTTTTGTATTGACTTGCAAAATGCTCGTCATCCGTGTTGACTCGCGAAGTGCGTGTATATTCTTGTGACCTGCGAAGTGCTCGTCTTTTGTGTTGGCTCACGAAGTGCGTGTCTATTATTGTAGCTTGCAAAGTGATTGAATTTATTTTGACTTGCGATGTGCTTGTCTTTATGGTTTTATGATTTGTGACTTGCTTTTATGCTAGTATTTTAGGTTTTGACTCGCTTTCAAGCAGTCTTTTATTTTTTGGAGTTTGAATTGCTTTTATGCGGTCCCTTTTGTTCTTGTGATTTCAGAGTTTGTTTCCTTATCACCATATTTGAGATGATTGCCATTGATGGGCATGAGAGGGTTTGGTGACATGGTGATTTGGTATTGATGTCTTTTATTTGCATGTGGCATATTATATAGTTCTTATTATGCCTGGTGTATTATGCAAGTTCGTTAGTGGATGATTTTATGGTGAGACCTTATGATGTTTAGTGTAATACACTATACGGGTGCTTATTATTATTACGATCTCACTTTTTTTGATATTTAGGTATAGTCCGACCCATTTATTATTTTTATAATACTCAGTTCAGTCCAGGACTTGACAGGTATAGGGAATCAATAACCTTGGATGTGGGCTAGCTTAAGAAGTTATATAGGATGTTACTTGTATGTTGATGTATCATTCGAGTCTAGCTTATATATTCGTTGTATTTTTGTTTATGTTGTATAATTTTGTAGTCATGTACATTTGAGACCTTCCATTGTCTATTCAAGTATATATTTGGATATGTGAGTCTAGTATTTTCCTTTTGTAGACTCACACTATAGAGAGTTATTTGATGTATTATATTTCCATTGCGACATGTGATTATGTGTTGTCTATTATGTGATATATTCTTATGTTCAAATTGAGCCAACATGTTTATTGCTTTTTGTTGAGACTATTCACATTTATTTATGGAGTTATGAGGTATAAGATGATGTGATATTGTTAGCCCAAAAGAATAGACACGGATGGTCGCTTCTATCCAACCTTATTCTCTGTATTGCTCGACAATATTACTTGTAATATTCTTGGGTAATATGGGCATAAAGGTGGGGTGTTACAAATGTAATTCAAAATTTTCTTATGATACTTTGATGTTCTCTTCTCTGATGTTGTTAATTTCCTTGTTGAGCTCACGGAGTTGAGATTTTTAATTTTCATAAGTATTTGTGATTTTAACAATTGTTCCTCTAAAATCCCCTACTCTCCTTTTAACATTACTATTTCTAATTTAGCATCATTTAATTTTCCTAATAAATTAATATGAAATTTATTAAGTGATTTATACCAATAATGCACAAAATCACATAATCTAATTAAATCATTATTCAAGATGTGGTACCTCATGTCACTTCTAATTACCTCTATAATAGTAGTGTAGCATGAGTGTCATTCCTTACTATTAGTTGTTCGTCGGTTGGATCTTCTCATCTTGTTGGCCATTGCTTTTGGATGTTGTTACAATTTGTAAAACACCAAGCTTTGATTCCACAGATAAGTTGGGGGTGCTTGGGATCGAATATGCCAAATATATGTAATCATGGAATATGTAACAACATGTTTCTATGCTTGTATTTGTTTTTGTTAACATTTATAGAAATGGGGAAAAAGGCTAAGTTTTTGCATATGATGGAATTTGGCTTGGGACCACTTCCATTTTGTTTAAAATGACATTTCCAGGTCTTTTAAGTATAAGCTTTGGTATATTTGGAGTTTCAATTTTGAGCTAGAAGTTAGGACTCGATCCCTGAATGGTCGAAAAATCGAACTATATGTACAATGGAATTTGGGCTTGAGACCACTTCCCCCCACTTCCATTGTGTTCAAAATTCCATTTTCAAGCCTTTTAGGTATAAGTTTCGATATATTTAGAGTTTGAAATTTTTGGATATAAGGTAAGAAGGCCAGAGTAAATTAGAAATAAAGAGAGATTTGACTTGTTCCATGAAGCCTTGCCTATTTAAAGCACCCTCCCCTCTTCTCTCTTCGTTTTCTTTCTTTCTCCTTTTATCTTCTCTTTTGCCATTGAAACCCTCTCTTTAAATCAACTCAAAATCCACCTAGAAAAAATCAATAAATTATAAGAAAATCACCATAATTAAAATTGGAATATTTAGAGAAGATCCAATTCATCTCAAGTCGACTAAAGGAGAAAGTAGTTACTAACTATTTGGAAGAAGCTTGAAGGAGAGAGTAGAGAGCTTCTACATGTTGTAAGCTTGGATTTAGGTAAGTGGTATGATCCTCAGGCTTGTATTTATGTAAAAAATTACATCTTTAATGTGATATAATAAATATTTCATATATTAGGTTTTCATTGAGTTGAAGCTTGATATAACTTCAACAGATGTTGGTCAAGAAGATGGAGAAGGTTCATATTGATAAAAAGTGATAAAATGTGATTTTTATATAAGTTAGTAAGCCATGTTAGTAGATTGGTTGACTTTCTCATTATATTAGCCATGATTAAAGTTTTCTAATGATAATAATGATAATAAGATGATAAATTTCATATTTGATGAAGTGTTGATTTAAATATAAGGAATTAGTAAGCCATGAAATGGATAAACTTGTTAATAATGTTGAAATAATAAGTGAAAGTGTAAATTTAGAATGATAGCCAAGTTATAATGATTAATAATAGTGTTTATCTACAATGACGATCAAGTGGAATTATTAATAAAATTATTCATTAATAATGATAATCAAGTTAGAATGATTAGTAAAAATTAGAAAGTGTAAATTATGAACTAAACCATTAGTTTAAATTTGTAGAAGTAGATTAGGCGAAATCATCAAAATTAGAGAATACTGAAAATTTGGAACCTCGAAAGCCAAAAATAGGCTAGACCCCACTTAGAAGGAAGAAGAAACCCCTCACCCCATAGTATATAGGTGTTGGGGTACTGATGTGCACGCATAACTGTGCCATTCAACATCAATGCTATAACGTTTTGCACTGCCTTTAAAGGCAGTGCATGCGGCACTTCTTGTAAAGGTAGTGCATTTGCATGACCTTTTTCAATCAACGCATGCGGCATTGCCTGTAATGGGCAGTACCGGGCGGTACCGCCTTATAGGCAGTGACATGGGTCACGGTATCCGGATCCAAATTTGGAGTTCGAAGAAATTATTTTGGCTCAAAGAGCTTTCGGGTTGGTTCTGGCAAAGTTATGGGAATGTACTATCCTAATGGGGAGGAGGGTGAAAGTTTCCTATGAAGTTGGGTCGGTATGACTCCAACAATTGGGAAAATTTTGCGAACACCAAACTCACAAGAGTACATTGCCTTGGCGGATTGGCATTGAACTTCCACTTCATGGTTTCAAAGCATTTCCAAAGAACGGCTAATAATGTGAAGCTCATTAGAATAGTCAACGATGATGGTCACTTCGAGTGATATCGATAATTTAAAAATGAATTGTTAAATAATATCAGAAATTTGAACTGCACAACACTACATGACACTGCACTAGATTCCACTTTAGCATGGGGGCACAACTTATAATTAATCTAACGTTGATCATCTGTCAAGTTTTTTTTATTGAAATGGATCAGAGACATTCCAAACGTCTTCCCGTTCAAGCCACAGGTACATCCACTTCTAATATATTGAATCTGATGTCGAGTCGAGTTCAAATATGACTCCACATGCATAACAAACTCCAGTAGAGTATGCACAATAGCAAAAAATCCATAAGTGGAAATGCAAGTTCCAGAGAATCCAACAGTCGGTAGATGGGCCATAAGTAGATCCCACACCCGACACCCCCGAGGATTGTAACGACTCGACTTTTCGTCGCTCGAAAATCAACATTAATACATTCACTGTATCAACTGCCGAGCAATCGAATGCCGGAAAACCGAATTGTTAGGGAGAAAAAGAAGAGGTAGAAGAAGACAGAAGAAAAGAGAAAGAAGAAATAACAAAAACACAGAAACAAAAACTCAATCTCACATTCGCAGCGGAACAACATATAATAGATAAATGAATAATCTTTTAATCAAAGAACTATATCATTTTATACATCACATCATCATCAAAGTTTACAACAACAGTATACAACACAACCGGACAGTTATATGAACTTGTCCATATACAGAATACACAGCGGAATAATACTATCATATACAAGTGATACGTCTCGCCATCCAGCTCGCCACTAAGCTCCACAGCATCTTCTGAATCCAGAATAACCTGATAACCTAACTCTAGACTGCCCGTGTGGAAAATGATGGGGACCCAGAGTTTAGGAAGGGAACAATAAACTCCAGGTCAGTCATGGTGACTGGTGTGAGAACTAAAACAGTTTATCTTTAAACAATCAATAACAAAGAAAATAAACAATTTCGCAATGCTTTTGGAAAATGAAACTACCATAAGGCCTCCCGCACACACACACAATGCAAACGCAGAATCGGAGGAGATTTCTCCTTATGATAGTCAAAGATGCTTACTACGCAAAATCATTGGATTATTATTATTATTAGTGCATAGTGCAGAAAAACATTTCGAAAGTATAATATTAATCTTAGCCAACATAGACATTTCGAACTATGCCTACTAAAGCTACCATCTAAACAGTGGTGACCACCATAAGTAAATGGCAGGTTCTACAACTAATACCGTACAAAGTTCGTATTTGGAAGATGGATTTCCAACAAATGGTCAGGCTAAGGAACTTCCTTTCCTCCTGCCGAATGGGATCGCCTCTGGCTGGACGTCCCGAGAGACAAACTGCTCTCTGCCAAACAAGGCCGGGTTACCCCTGTAACAGGTAACTCGTGAATATGTCATCACCCGGTCCTTTGGGACCTTTATCCGAGCGCTCGGTAACCATCATCACACATAATAAATAAGTGTATCCACATGAGTAAGTATCTGGGCTCCATACCATGATACCACCCCTTTCCAGAAGGAAATGACATACCCTAAAGGGCGCGACCCTCATAACCTTGCCGCAACATTCCTGTTTCGACCATTTCCGGGGAGTGAGGTTCTGACGAAGTCTCGTCCACAAAGCTACGCTTTTTCAAAAACCACGCTTTGGGTCAACAGATGATCAACCTATGATCACAAAGATAAATGATCAAACAAATGATCATATCACAAATGATCAAACACTGATCATCACACCGCAACACTCAGCATGTCACATTACCAAATTGGGATATATCGCTGATAAATTTCAACTACATAACCTCTGAGCTCGTACGTCTCAGAGAAGGGTGTTAAGCTAAGAGAATAAATTCTCCGCCACCAGCAGAAATGTATTTGAAAGAAATCAGCTTTATATCTCAATTTGTAATATCAGACATACAATCCATACAAGTCTGTTCCGGGGTTGAACAGAACCGAAGGCACTTCTCACGAAGCCCTTGCAAATCCGGATAATTTTTAATCACGTCCGGACTTCCCGTCACTAAGGGTGATAAAACCTCTAAATCGAAGATCAATCGATGTAGAGTAACTCGACGGTAATCCTTCCGTTTTCAAAAATATCGGGTCTTCAAAACCGGTCATCAAATGCGATTCATAACGACGTATCACATATTCGGAATGGGTTATACGACCCCATGGTCCTTTCCCGGCTAACCCGAATAGTGAGCGCTTATTCAAAAATAAGTGTGGTATTCAAATTCATTCAATTCACAACAAATACCTATTCAAGGTAATTATTGATAGTCGGTTATTTAACTATCAATAAAGATGCACAACATCATCAGATTCCAAATAATTTTCCAAATTATTTATCTTCCAAAAATATCTTTACAAGATATATAATTTCCACACTTCAACTATTTGAAACCAATTTCAAATCAATTTCCACATTTCAATTTATCTTTGAAGATAAAATCTCAAAACATTTCACTTCATATTGGAAAAACATTTCCATACCTATTTAATAATAGGTAATTCACAAATCCATTTATTTTCAACATTTGAAAATACTCAATATACTTAAATCAAAATTAAGTATATATTTCATTCTTTAAGGAAATCATTCTCTTTCACAAATTTTATTTGAGTCAAAATGAATGTTGCGTAAAACATCGTTACGACAACCCAAAATCACTAGTATAGGGATTCGAAATTTAGATAGATATGTAAATCCCAATACTATATAAAACATTTCCTTTCGAAAATCATTTACTATAACAACAGTGTTATAGTCCACCATTTCCTTATTCCTCGAAACGTCTATTTCAACAATAAATGTTGAAATCTATGTTTTCGATACTTAACACGTTTTAAACATCTTTTAAAACAATTACTTCATTTTGTAATATCACTTCTCCAAAGCATACCCATTTTATATAATAATATATTCACTGTCCAAAATCGTGAATATACTTTATTATCCAAATTCAATATTTCCACACATTTTATTTAAAGGATTATCCACTGTCCAAAATCGTGGATATAATTCCTTTAATTAGCTTCTATAATTCACTTATCAAAATAAGTGATAATTCACTTATCAAAATAAGTGATTTCAGATTCATAAACAATGTTTATAAATTCCAATTCTATTTATAAAACTTCGATTTATAAAAATTCTTGAATTAACAAATTCAATTTATAACTCAATTTTATATCAAAAATCTAATTTATAAGTTAATTACTTATAAATCTTTTATATAAACCGTTTATAATTATTCCAAAAATCTCAATTTAAATAAACCAATTCTATAAGACGTATACTTTCAAAAATCACTTTAAAGATCCCTTTAAAATCGAAATCGTTATCTTAAACTTCAAAAATGAATCCGATGATGCAACAGCACCAAATAGTCAATCACAGCATCCAAACATCATATACCATCATATGATAACAGAATATATAACAATATCTGTAAATAAATCACTACGGTGAGGAATCCAGTTGGATCCCTCCAACCTGTTTCCCTGCATCCAAAGATGTTAGCACAATACCAATTTCACTTCACAATGAAATTATCGCGGTATATGGGATTTATAAATATTATTCGCTATTATGCGGCGCAATAGGGTCTCATCCGCTAAACAATGCGGGAAAATCAACAACTCCAATATATATATATTCCAATATATATATATTGCTATATACATATATAATACCAATTCCACTTCAATGTGAAATTATCGCGGTATATGTTTTTAATAATTAACCTCCGCTTAATAACGGTGTATAATGTCTATTTCAATCAATAATAGATAAAATTTATCATCCAGACATACAATCAGCAATTTTAAATCTCAACTATTTAAAATTTAAATCAAAACAAAACATTCGATTGAGTGAGGAGTTCTCACCTTGATTTCAATTCTGTTCCAGCTTTTTATTTCGAATAAGATCAAACGTGCGTTTAATTTTATCCGAAATTCACACTAGCTCCAAATGGCTCCAATTCAGTTCCATAGCGAAGTGCTCGACAAAACGAAGCCAACGCAATTTGTTTCGTCCAAAACGGACCTCGTATCAAAAAGTTATACACGTTTAAAGTTTGTACAATTTAATATCATTCAATTTTACAATATCTTTTATTGTTTTAACCTCCAACTCATCTGAGCCCTTCATCACTCCAGCATTAGATCTGGGTCGTGCTTGTCTGCTTCTCCTCCATCACGCATGCTCTAGGCCATTCACGTTGAAACCAAACCCAACATCATCATCTAGGGTTAAAAATTTCAGCTACCACACTTGATTTGATGACGATCGGCCATCTTTATTTCGAAGCTAGCATCGAATGCTACCCACGCATACTTCCATTTGCAGCTCGGCCTCCCCCAATGACCACGAAATTTGTGCAAAACGAGCACAAACGCAGGCCATTTGCTCCTCCTCCGATCGACGATAGCCAATCTCAGCCGTATGGATTTGTGGATTGCATTGTTCTCTTCAACTTCCGTGTTGAAAGTTTCTTCAAATCGTTTGTGGATTGGACGTAATTGAGGAAAGAAGCTAGGAAGTTTCTGGCCATTAAAATGTAGAAAGTGGCGACTGAAGAAGAGAGGGTTTTAGGGTTTCGTTGTTAACGTATATATATACGTATATAAATGATATTAAATTTATTTTAAAACGACTTTTTCAAACGATCTCCAAATCACACGTGCCGCCTGGCGTTCGTAAGGTTTATCCCGCGTTCCAAACACAATGGAACGTGTTTCGGAGGCTAATTCGATCATATGTGAGAGTTACGGAAATAAACATTCAAATTTAAATTAAACCGATTTCGATGCGTTTTCGCTTGCCCCGGACAAACGGTACATCCGATTGACACGAAATTTGAAACCTTACAATAATTCAACATTATGGATCCGATGAAACTGGTTTCGTCGAAATCTGAGACTTTTTGCAAAATGACTATTTTAACTCGCCAAATTAATATTAAAATAATTTCGATGCGTTTCGAGCTGCCACGGTCAAATGACAACTCCGATTGCTATGAAAATTGAAATCCGATAATAACAAACTATTACGGATCCAATGGAACTAGTTTCGTCCAATTCTGAGACTGTCCCAAAAATGGCTAATTTCACTAGTCGATTAAATATTAAAATATTCAATTTTCACAAATTAACTTTAAATTCAATTTTAAAAGTTCTATAACACCTCTATAACTTCAATATGATTTAATATAACTTCATAAATCATTTTCATTCATATTTAATCCAGTTTTCAATTATTTCTGGAATTTCAACTATTAAATTATCGATTTAATTATCCAATTAAATCCAGATATTCGAATTTTAAATTATTCGACTTATTAATTCTACTTGTTAATATTTAAAATCAATTAAATATACGAATTTAAAATGATGGAAATTCTGGGTCGTTACAAACTTCCCCCCTTAAAAGAATTTCGTCCTCATTACCAAGTAAGAAAAATTCACAGAATCCATTAACTTTCCAAATAATTTACTTAGTGAAAAATTTCTCATTCACTTTTCCAAGATTTTTAACTTCAACTAAAACAATGGTTTCCATTTTCTAGTTCAATTCCTATATTTTCATTACAATTTAGAAATCAACTTTTCATTAACAAAAATTTCCAAAATTTCCCGAAAATTTTCTAACGCCTTAAATTTCCAGAAAAATTCGCCAGCGTCTCCTTTGCGTGGTTCGATCGTAGTAGGATCACAATTGACATAAATATATATATACATCGACCCACCCGGTCGGAAAAGCAGAAAAACAGTTCATATTTCCTATTTTTATTGCGTAGGCGTACCTTTTTAGCATGTTTAAGCAAAGCAGTTATTTATTAGCGTTTTAGTGCAACCAAATCAACTGAATGGTAGTCACTGCACCTGTACTTACTCAATTAAAACATGTAAGTGACATATATATAAAATATATTCATAATTTACTCTTTTAAACAACTACAACACTTGCATATCAAAGAAATGCATACTAAACAAGGTTTATAAGCAACTTATAAAATTTCAACATTACTTGCAATTGTTTACAACCAATTCGTATATAATGACATTAAATTCTTCGTTTTCAATTAGTTTACATTCACTAATTTACATTCAAGTTGGTTCATTTTCAATTTAAATCAATTACTATTTAAATTTACTTCATTTTCAATTTAAATCAAATTACATAGCTTCCAATTCCATTTATTCAATTTCATTAACACTAATGAATTATACTACAATCAACCAACAATCATATAACATCCAATGTATATTCTACATAACAAAATAAATTTAATTTACTTTCCATTTGGTTCCATACTTTTAATTAGCTTTAATGAATTAACACTTATATCCATTATTCCATATCAATTTATTTACGTCCAATTGATTAACATTAGTTCAATTCAATTGCTAATTCATTTAACAAATAAAGTTGAATTTTATTTATATAGCTCAAGTTCATATTCATTTAATAAATTCACTTTATTAATTTACTTTGATATCAAAATCATTTTCATTTAACATTACTTAAGTTATTTTCCATTTCAAACATCATTTGTTTAAATTAACTTAAGTTTCCACTTATTAATCAAATTCAGATTCCAATTCTATTTAACTTTTACCAAAGTCAAATTTATTATCTCATATTATAAGTTCAAACTTGATTACTTATATTCAACGATTACAGCTTAGATTTAATTGATTCACTTATACTTACTTTAATTTAACTCCATCCTTTAAGTTAAATTTATTATATCAAAATTCAAATTATATAAGTATCAACTCATTTATCATTCCCATAAATATTTTAAATAGGATTCCAGAGTCTATTCAACCTCTCAAAAACATTTTGAAATCAATTCAAATTATCTTTTGAATTTCTAAAACCAAATTCAAATTTTCCAAAATTCTTTCATTTAAAATAATTTGGCAGCAATTCCTCTTTTGGAAACCCGAAAATGAACACTAATGATGTCGCGATCATCATCGGAATTATTTTCCAGCGACCTGAAAAGAGTTTAGAGCTTTCATCTCTCCAAAACATTTTCCAAAATATCAAATCCTTTCAAAAGACTTCTCTGGAATTTTATTTTAGATTATAAATCACATTTACAAATCTTTTACTTATAAAATTTCACTTTCATATATAAGATTATTTTACCATTGTAAATCATTTCAATTACAATTCCATAGATTATAATTCATTTGCCTATACACTTTATTCTTTTACAATTGTTGATTCAAACAACTTTTAATTAACTTATATATATTTACATTTTTAACAACCAAACAATCAATCATATACACTATAATAATTTCAGAAAAATTATTTCTTTATATACAAAATATAATCGAGGTAAAATTATTTCATTTACCCAATTTAAAACAATATCGTGCGGAATTGTTCTATACAAGTGTTTAGAGATCCCTATCGATAGAGTTGTACGGACTATACCGACCAGAATCCATATACCACTCAACAAATCAATCATCACAATATAAAACAATTTTATATTCACTAACAAATACGCGCTCGTATCTATTATTACACTCAACTCATTCTAGAGTACTACTAACTCTATCTCTAATGAGTAATACCCAACAGAGCAGGGTTGTCGCTTAACCATATGCTGTGATACCAAATGTAACGACTCGACTTTTCGTCGCTCGAAAATCGACATTAATACATTCACTGTATCAACTACCGAGCAATCGAATGCCGGAAAACCGAATTGTTATGGAGAAAATGAAGAGGTAGAAGAAGACAGAAGAAAAGAGAAAGAAGAAATAACAAAAACACAGAAACAAAAACTCAATCTCACATTCGCAGCGGAACAACATATAATAGATAAATGAATAATCTTTTAATCAAAGAACTATATCATTTTATACATCACATCATCATCAAAGTTTACAACAACAGTATACAACACAACTGGACAGTTATATGAACTTGTCCATATACAGAATACACAGCGGAATAATACTATCATATACAAGTGGTACGTCTCGCCATCCAGCTCGCCACTAAGCTCCACAGCATCTTCTGAATCCAGAATAACCTGATAACCAAACTCTAGACTGCCCATGTGGAAAATGATGAAGACCCAGAGTTTAGGAAGGGAACAATAAACTCCAGGTCAGTCATGGTGACTGGTGTGAGAACTAAAAAAGTTTATCTTTAAACAATCAATAACAAAGAAAATAAACAATTTCGCAATGCTTTTGGAAAATGAAACTACCATAAGGCCTCCCGCACACACACACAATGCAAAGGCAGAATCGGAGGAGATTTCTCCTTATGATAGTCAAAGATGCTTACTACGCAAAATCATTGGATTATTATTATTATTAGTGCATAGTGCAGAAAAACATTTCGAAAGTATAATATTAATCTTAGCCAACATAGACATTTCGAACTATGCCTACTAAAGCTACCATCTAAACAGTGGTGACCACCATAAGTAAATGGCAGGTTCTACAACTAATACCGTACAAAGTTCGTATTTGGAAGATGGATTTCCAACAAATGGTCAGGCTAAGGAACTTCCTTTCCTCCTGTCGAATGGGATCGCCTCTGGCTGGACGTCCCGAGAGACAAACTGCTCTCTGCCAAACAAGGACGGGTTACCCCTGTAACAGGTAACTCACGAATATGTCATCACCCGGTCCTTTAGGACCTTTATCTAAGCGCTCGGTAACCATCATCACACATAATAAATAAGTGTATCCACATGAGTAAGTATCTGGGCTCCATACCATGATACCACCCCTTTCCAGAAGGAAATGACATACCCTAAAGGGCGCGACCCTCATAACCTTGCCGCAACATTCCTGTTTCGACCATTTCCGGGGAGTGAGGTTCTGACGAAGTCTCGTCCACAAAGCTACGCTTTTTCAAAAAGCCACGCTTTGGGTCAACAGATGATCAACCTATGATCACAAAGATAAATGATCAAACAAATGATCATATCACAAATGATCAAACACTGATCATCACACCGCAACACTCAGCATGTCACATTACCAAATTGGGATATATCGCTGATAAATTTCAACTACATAACCTCTGAGCTCGTACGTCTCAGAGAAGGGTGTTAAGCTAAGAGAATAAATTCTCCGCCACCAACAGAAATGTATTTGAAAGAAATCAGCTTTATATCTCAATTTGTAATATCAGACATACAATCCATACAAGTCTGTTCCGGGATCGAACAGAACCGAAGGCACTTCTCACGAAGCCCTTGCAAATCTGGATAATTTTTAATCACGTCCGGACTTCCCGTCACTAAGGGTGATAAAACCTCTAAATCGAAGATCAATCGATGTAGAGTAACTCGACGGTAATCCTTCCGTTTTCAAAAATATCCGGTCTTCAACACCGGTCATCAAATGCGATTCATAACGACGTATCACATATTCAGAATGGGTTATACGACCCCATGGTCCTTTCCCGGCTAACCCGAATAGTGAGCGCTTATTCAAAAATAAGTGTGGTATTCAAATTCATTCAATTCACAACAAATACCTATTCAAGGTAATTATTGATAGTCGGTTATTTAACTATCAATAAAGATGCGCAACATCATCAGATTCCAAATAATTTTCCAAATTATTTATCTTCCAAAAATATCTTTACAAGATATATAATTTCCACACTTCAACTATTTGAAAACAATTTCAAATCAATTTCCACATTTCAATTTATCTTTGAAGATAAAATCTCAAAACATTTCACTTCATATTGGAAAAACATTTCCATATCTATTTAATAATAGGTAATTCACAAATCCATTTATTTTCAACATTTGAAAATACTCAATATACTTAAATCAAAATTAAGTATATATTTCATTCTTTAAGGAAATCATTCTCTTTCACAAATTTTATTTGAGTCAAAACGAATGTTGCGTAAAACATCGTTACGACAACCCAAAATCACTAGTATAGGGATTCGAAATTTAGATAGATATGTAAATCCCAATACTATATAAAACATTTCCTTTCGGAAATCATTTACTATAACAACAGTGTTATAGTCCACCATTTCCTTATTCCTCGAAACGTCTATTTCAACAATAAATGTTGAAATCTATGTTTTCGATACTTAACACGTTTTAAACATCTTTTAAAACAATTACTTCATTTTGTAATATCACTTCTCCAAAGCATATCCATTTTATCTAATAATATATTCACTGTCCAAAATCGTGAATATAATTTATTATCCAAATTCAATATTTCCACACATTTTATTTAAAGGATTATCCACTGTCCAAAATCGTGGATATAATTCCTTTAATTAGCTTCTATAATTCACTTATCAAAATAAGTGATAATTCACTTATCAAAAAAAGTGATTTCAGATTCATAAACAATGTTTATAAATTCCAATTCTATTTATAAAACTTCGATTTATAAAAATTCTTGAATTAACAAATTCAATTTATAACTCAATTTTATATCAAAAATCTAATTTATAAGTTAATTACTTATAAATCTTTTATATAAACCGTTTATAATTATTCCAAAAATCTCAATTTAAATAAACCAATTCTATAAGACGTATACTTTCAAAAATCACTTTAAAGATCCCTTTAAAATCGAAATCGTTATCTTAAACTTCGAAAATGAATCCGATGATGCAACAGCACCAAATAGTCAATCACAGCATCCAAACATCATATACCATCATATGATAACAGAATATATAACAATATCTGTAAATAAATCACTACGGTGAGGAATCCAGTTGGATCCCTCCAACCTGTTTCCCTGCATCCAAAGATGTTAGCACAATACCAATTTCACTTCACAATGAAATTATCGCGGTATATGGGATTTATAAATATTATTCGCTATTATGCGGCGCTATAGGGTCTCATCCACTAAACAGTGCGGGAAAATCAACAACTCCAATATATATATATATTCCAATATATATATATTGCTATATACATATATAATACCAATTCCACTTCAATGTGAAATTATCGCGGTATATGTTTTTAATAATTAACCTCCGCTTAATAACGGTGTATAATGTCTATTTCAATCAATAACAGATAAAATTTATCATCCAGACATACAATCAGCAATTTTAAATCTCAACTATTTAAAATTTAAATCAAAACAAAACATTCGATTGAGTGAGGAGTTCTCACCTTGATTTCAATTCTGTTCCAGCTTTTTATTTCGAATAAGATCAAACGTGCGTTTAATTTTATCCGAAATTCACACTAGCTCCAAATGGCTCCAATTCAGTTCCATAGCGAAGTGCTCGACAAAACGAAGCCAACGCAATTCGTTTCGTCCAAAACGGACCTCGTATCAAAAAGTTATACACGTTTAAAGTTTGTACAATTTAATATCATTCAATTTTACAATATCTTTTATTGTTTTAACCTCCAACTCATCTGAGCCCTTCATCACTCCAGCATTAGATCTGGGTCGTGCTTGTCTGCTTCTCCTCCATCACGCATGCTCCAGGCCATTCACGTTGAAACCAAACCCAACATCATCATCTAGGGTTAAAAATTTCAGCTACCACACTTGATTTGATGACGATCGGCCATCTTTATTTCGAAGCTAGCGTCGAATGCTACCCACGCCTACTTCCATTTGCAGCTCGGCCTCCCCCAATGACCACGAAATTTGTGCAAAACGAGCACAAACGCAGGCCATTTGCTCCTCCTCCGATCGACGATAGCCAATCTCAGCCGTATGGATTTGTGGATTGCATTGTTCTCTTCAACTTCCGTGTTGAAAGTTTCTTGAAATCGTTTGTGGATTGGACGTAATTGAGGGGAGAAGCTAGGAAGTTTCTGGCCATTAAAATGTAGAAAGTGGCGGCTGGAGAAGAGAGGGTTTTAGGGTTTCGTTGTTAACGTATATATATACGTATATAAATGATATTAAATTTATTTTAAAACGACTTTTTCAAACGATCTCCAAATCACACGTGCCGCCTAGCGTTCGTAAGGTTTATCCCACGTTCCGAACACAATGGAACGTGTTTCGGAGGCTAATTCGATCATATGTGAGAGTTACGGAAATAAACGGTCAAATTTAAATTAAACCGATTTCGATGCGTTTTCGCTTGCCCTGGACAAACGGTACATCCGATTGACACGAAATTTGAAACCTTACAATAATTCAACATTATGGATCCGATGAAACTGGTTTCGTCGAAATCCGAGACTTTTTGCAAAATGACTATTTTAACTCGCCAAATTAATATTAAAATAATTTCGATGCGTTTCGAGCTGCCACGGTCAAATGACAACTCCGATTGCTATGAAAATTGAAATCCGATAATAACAAACTATTACGGATCCAATGGAACTAGTTTCGTCCAATTCTGAGACTGTCCCAAAAATGGCTAATTTCACTAGTCGATTAAATATTAAAATATTCAATTTTCACAAATTAACTTTAAATTCAATTTTAAAAGTTCTATAACACCTCTATAACTTCAATATGATTTAATATAACTTCATAAATCATTTTCATTCACATTTAATCCAGTTTTCAATTATTTCTGGAATTTCAACTATTAAATTATCGATTTAATTATCCAATTAAATCCAGATATTCGAATTTTAAATTATTCGACTTATTAATTCTACTTGTTAATATTTAAAATCAATTAAATATACGAATTTCAAATGATGGAAATTCTGGGTCGTTACAAGGATGCTGTAATTTTAGATGATCCCATTGATTATGTTGCCTCCAAAATCGACGAAGGATCTCTTCGGAGAATATGCAACAATCATGGAATTCCATTCAATGATGTCTTAATCCCATCTTGCAATCAAAGAGCTCACAATCCTATAGAGGATTATATTGCTTACAACAGATATATGTTCTTGGTGGGTTGCATCCTACTGTTCAATCAGTTCATCCGTCGAGTTCTGAATTTCATGAGGCTGTCTCCAACATGGTTGCATCCAAACAATTATGCCTTCCTTCTCAGCACATACCTTATTTTCACTGAACATCTGCACTGAATGCCCAAAGACAAGGAAATCCGATACATATACGGCTTCAAGAGCCGAAAAGAAAGTCCATCTTTGTGCATTATACAAAGACAAGGAAATCTGATACATATACGGCTATCTGGATGTAAGTCCCATTCTTTGTGCATTATAGTCTGCAAACTTAAATCATATCTTGTTTTTCTATCCAGACATTCCGCTAAGACCCAATAGCACGACACTTTCAGACGTCGTTAATGCTCTTATGTTCATTCTGGCAGATGTTGGGTACGTTTCTACCATCATCGAGCCAACACGAGGAAGCAAGGGACGAGCCACTAGAACAACCGGACCAGCCACCCTCCGAATCAAAGCGGACCAACACCACTAAGCCAACGTCTCCACCGGACCAACGAATCTACCAAACCAATGTTACCACCGAACCAAGTGATGCCGAATCAAACCATCTACCATCTGTCGCCGAACCAAGTGATGCCGAATCAAACCATCTACCATCTGATGTCGAACCAAGTGATGCCGAATCAAACCATCTACCATCTGATGCCGAACCAAGTGATGCCGAATCAAAGCATCTACCACCTACCGCCGAATCAAAGTACTGCCGAGCAAAAGCAATGTTGAACCAACGCTACCAGGCCAGATTGCATCAGCCCAGGACCACCAGTAGCTATATACATCCAAGACCCCTGCCCACAACCTCACTCTATAAATAGAGGGGCAGGGGTACAATAATGGGGCACAAGTTTGAGAGCTCAAGCACGGAGAGAACTTTCAAACAACTTTCAGATACTAGTATCAAAGCTTTGTATTTGTAATCTAAACAAGAAAAGAGAAATAATATATAAAGTGGACGTAGGCACATTCTGGCTGAACCACTATAAATCTGCGTGTCTTTTACAGTTTAGTCCCTGCTTTTCATATATTTGCATAAATCACCCGAATCACTAAGAACAACGCAAAATCAATTAAATCCTACGACTTTGAGGTGTTTGTCCATTTTTTGTGCAAACATTTTTTGTGCTTTCACTGAGAATTGATACTCAAAGCTTCAGCTTCTTCCACTTAACCTTCTTCCTAAACAACATCGTTCATTGCTTGGAAAACATGCCTCCCAAACAGAAGAAAGATGTTAACAAAGGAAAAAACATCGCAACCAGCAGTCTTCCAGATCCAGTGGTCACAGATCAAGTAAATCGTCCCCCTCCAACAGCAGTACCAAATGAAGGTCAGACAAATCCGACCACCCCTACCGCGGAACAGCCGACAGCAATTACTAGGGCAGATCTAGACAGGGTTGTGGCTGAAGTGACTAACCGCTTCACGTCCCAGCAGGAAGCCTTGCTGGACCATCTCATGTCACGCTTAAGGGATGCTGAAGAGTCCAATCGCAACACTAAATCATGGGGTGAGTCCCAGTCTGGAGGATCTCAGAGACAACAAAGATCTTCCTTCTTCGAAGGAGCTAACGGCAGAAGCAGCCATGGTAGGAGCCGAGATCGAGCACAGCCCGAAGTTAGGCCTGAGGAAACGCTTGGAACCGAACCCAACGGGGGAGGTACCGGGCGGAGGTCAACTGTAGCTGAGCCGGTCGTACTGCCTAACCACGGAAACACCAATGAACGGGGCCGAGCTAGAGTCCAGCCCGAAGTTGAGCCCGAGGAAGTGCTTAGATCAGAACCCAACAGGGGAAGATCAAGGCAAGGGCCAACTGTAGCTGACCCTAGCATGCTCCCAGAAGACCAAAGGCAGCCACTAGAAAATATGAGGAATGATAGACGATACCATCCCTACAGGTCATCTGGACGGAATCAATCCCACAGAACAGAACCGAACTCGTTTCTATCTGCTCCAAATTCTGATGAAAGGATGGCACGCTTGTTCAGAGAGTGCGTCCAACAGGAGCAAAGAGATCGGGGGATAGGCGTTAGGGTAACCAGCCCCTTCGCCCGCAGTATCGAAATTGCCATCACCCCCCGAGAATGGAAAATGCCAACAATGGAACCTTACAAAGGAACCTCCAACCTTGTTGTGCACTTACAGAGATACACACAGCATATGCTCATGAGTGGAGCAACAGAGGGAGTACCGTGCAAATGCTTTCCACTATTCTTAGCAGATCTAGCTACCTCCTGGTTCTGTCATCTACCCCAAGGCTCTATCAGCTCGTGGGAGATGCTGAAAGAAAAGTTTATCAGCCAGTTCCGCATTCATGTGGAACAACCCAAGGACGCTTATTCCTTATCCAGTATCAAACAGAAACCTGGAGAGAAGCTGCAGCAATACCTAACCCGATTCAATGCCGCAGCAGCCGCAGTCCAAGATGCCGATGAGAAGCTTGTCTTAATGGCCCTCTGTAGTGGTGTGCATCCGGATACTAAGTTTGCTAGAAGATTGACCAAAGAAAAACCAGCTACTTTACCCGATTTCTTCCATGAAGCTGGGAAATATATGAGACTTGAAGATGCTGCTACTGAAAGGCAGACAGGGCAACAAAATAAGGCGGCTCACGACAACACGCCCGTTGTAGCAAGGGACGTTCGAAGAAATGATTCTAGAGACAACGCTGGGGGCAAGAAGGGAGAAAAGCGCCTATATCGGCCAGGACCGAGATTTGACACTTACACCCCGTTGAATGAAACAATCGAAAACATCTTCCTGGCCACTCAAGACGAGGTTAGATACAAACGCCCCCCGCACAAGAAGGAATCAGATAACGCAATTAAGTCTGGAAAATTCTGCCGCTTCCATGAATCCCATGGGCATGATACCAACGAATGCCATCATCTCAGAGACTTGATTGAAGAACATATCAGAAGAAGGAAACTAGAACGCTATGTAAAAAGTCAGAACAGGACTCCAGCTCCTGCCAATGAAAATCCAAGGCTACTCTCTCCAGAGACAGGTAGAGGGAATCACAACACTAGCGGACCCAGTTAAGAGAAGATAGTGGTCCATACCATCTCGGGAGGACCACACATCGCCGACAGAAGCTGGGCAGAGATGGAAAGATATGGAAAGTCACTTAGAAACAATGAAGACTGCGTTAATTCTGTCATAGAAGAACGCCAACCGAAGCGGAAAGAGAGTGATGACATCACATTCAGTAGACGTGACCTAGAGGGAAGGCAATACCCTCACATGGATCCCATGGTTACCTCCGCCCGGCTCGGTCCAGCCGAAGTTTTCCGAATTCTGGTGGACACTGGAAGCTCAGTAAATATCCTGTTCAAGCATGCATTCGACAAAATGAAACTGTCAATAAAGGATGTTTCCACCTGCAATAAACCACTACACGGTTTCACTGGAGTTGCAAAGATGCCCCTCGGGCAACTGGACCTCTTTGTTGAAATTGGAAGTCATCCCCGCTCCGTTGTGCGGAAGCAAACATTTGTGCTGATAGAAAACCACTCGGCCTACAACGCCTTCTTAGGAAGGCCAGCCTTGTCTGACTTCCAAATTGTCCTGGCCCCATGGTGTCTAAAGATGAAATTTCCAACGGACAATGGAGTAGGGGAAGTAGAGGGAGACCAGGACATCGCTCGAGACTGCTATGTAACTGAACTTCGCAACAACCACAGGAAGGATAAAGGGAAAAGTGTAGAGATTGCCCTCTGCACAAAAAGTTTGGAAGCATAGCAACTAAAGAAAGCCCCTCCTCTTCGATATACCAGCGACCCTTTCAATTAATTAGACCCCAGGGACAAAGAGGAAGAGGCCACCGCCGAGCCTGCAGAGGCCATGGAATTTGTATCTGTAGACAGACACGACTCGAGTAAACTATTGAAAATCGGGTCCCAACTAAGAGCAGAGTTGAAGGAGCAACTCATTGATTTTCTCCGCCACAACTTGGATGTATTTGCATGGTCACACGCTGACATGACCAGAATCTCCCCTGACATAGCATGCCACGTACTCAACATCGATCCTACCAAAGCACCAGTAAAACAGAAAAAGAGAAGTATGGGGGCAGAACGATCAGCCGCCCTCGATGAGGAAGTAAAGAACCTACTTGCCAATGACTTCATACGAGAGGCCATCTACCCCGAGTGGATCGCCAACTCGGTGCTGGTAAAGAAGGCTAATGGGAAGTGGCGAACATGCATTGACTTCTCCAACTTAAATGACGCCTGCCCGAAGGATTGTTTCCCACTTCCCCGAATCGATCAACTTGTAGACAGCACAGCCGGGCATGAACTCTTATCCTTTATGGACGCATACTCAGGATATAACCAGATTCCTATGCATGCTCCCGATCAGGACCACACTAGTTTCATCACTGACCGGGGTTTGTACTGCTACAAGGTAATGCCTTTCGGACTTTAAAACGCAGGAGCCACCTACCAGTGCCTCGTCAACAAAATGTTTGCAGGGCTAATAGGACAAACTATGGAAGTGTATGTGGATGACATGCTGGTAAAGTCAAGGAAAGCCGACGATCATGTAAGCCACCTGGGCGAGATGTTTCAAGTACTTCGCCAGTATGGAATGAAACTCAATCCTCTAAAATGCTCCTTCGAAGTATCATCAGGAAAGTTCTTGGGATTCATCGTCCATGCCAGAGGGATTGAAGAAAACTCTGAACAAGTCCGAGCTCTAAAAGATATCAAAATACCTTCCACTCGAAAGGAAATGCAAAGCCTGAATGGGAAAGTGGCCGCCCTAAGCCGATTCATCTCCAAAGCAACGGACAAGTGCATCCCCTTCTTCAAAGCTCTAAAGAAAGACAAAGGAAAATTTGAATGGATCGACGAATGCTTAGCAGCTTTCCTTAACCTAATTGAACATCTCCAGAAACTGCCGATACTCTCAACTCCAAACGAAGGCGAAGAGTTATACCTATACCTTGCTGTATCATCTCACGCCCTAAGCGCTGCTTTGGTAAGAGAAGACAACCGCACGCAGCGGCCAGTATACTTTGTAAGTAAGTGGTTTACGGGGGCAAAAGTCAGATATCCTAAACTTGAGAAGCTAGCATACTGTTTGCTAATCACATCATGGAAACTACGTCACTATTTTCAATCCCATTCCATCAGAGTTCTGACCGATCAACCGCTGAGGCAGGTACTCCATCGTCCCGACACTTCTGGGCGACTACTTAAATGGTGCATTGAACTAAGTCAATATGATATTACCTACCATCCTCACACCGCCATTAAGGGGCAAGCCATGGCCGATTTCATTGCCGAATTCACTACCAGCGAAGGTAAGGAGTAATCGGAAATAGCAGAAGACATCAAGTGGAATCTCTTTGTGGATGGTGCATCAAACGAACAAGGCTCAGGGGCAGGTGTGGTAATAATCACTCCCAGGGGAAATAAGCTGCACTATGCTATAAGGTTGGAGTTCGCTGCCACCAACAACGATGCAGAATATGAAGCAGTGATAGCTGGATTAGAATTTGCCTTAGAAATCGGAGCCAATTCTTTGTGTCTTCATAGCGATTCTCAACTTATTGTTAACCAAATACTAGGAGAATTCCAGGCTCGAGAAGAACGACTCATAGCATATTTAAAGAAGACCAAGTTACTTCTCAGTCGATTGGACCACTACTTAGTCAAACACATCCCTTGGGAAGAGAACCAAGAGGCCGACAAATTGGCAAAGCAAGCTAGCATGAGAGACGGTGCTATTTCCGGAGCAGTAGCCATCTCAAAGCAACTGACCCAAAGTTTTGAACAAGTGAATCTGATAGCTGCAACCGAAGAAGCAACTTGGATGACTCCCATCCGAGACTACTTACAAAGCGGCACACTACCCAACGGGCGTAACAAAGTCAAGAAAATCTTGAGGAAAGCTTCCCGCTACACAATACAAGAGGACATCCTCTATCGGCGTGGATTCTCTAACCCCTTATTAAAGCGTGTCGCTGGAAGGGAAGTCAAGGAAATCTTATCCAACATTCATCAAGGAAGCTGCGGAGATCACACCGGAGGGCAAACTTTAGCAAAAAAGATACTCTGATATGGATATTTCTGGCCTACCTTAAGCAAGGACGCCTTAGATTTCGTTAGAAAATGTGACAGATGCCAGAAGTTTGCTAAGATTCCACGGCTACCAACAACTGAGATTACTCAAATGACCAGCCCTTGGCCCTTCGCAATATGGGGAATTGACTTAATCAGTGAACTGCCAATGGGCCGAGGCAGGGCCAAATATGCTATAGTGGCAGTCGACTATTTCACCAAATGGGTGGAATCAGAACCCCTGAATAAGGTATCTTCAGCGAAAGTTATTAACTTCTTGATCAAAAATGTTCTATGCAGGTACGGAGTCCCATTCAAAATTATATCAGACAATGGACTTCAGTTTGACAGCGAAGAGTTCGCCAATTAGTGCCAAGAGCACGGAATTCACAAAAGCTTCTCATCCGTAGCTTATCCCCAGGAAAACGGACAATTCGAAGCCGTCAACAAAATTCTGAAAACTCTAATAAAAAAGAAACTCGAAAAGTCAAAGGGCGCTTGGGTGGATGAACTCCCTACGGCACTGTGGGCCTATCGCACATCTTTCAGAACATCGACGGGGCATACTCCTTTCTCTTTGGCATACGGATCAGAGGCTATGCTCCCAGTTGAAACCATCGTGCCTTCCCACCGTAGGATTCACTATAACCCAGAAGAGAACGAAGAACTCCTCCACATGTCTTTGGATCTAATTGAGGAGAGAAGAAATGATGCAGCCCTCAAAGCAGCAGCCCACAAGCAAAAAGTGGCAGCATAATACAACTCCAAAGTCAAGCATCGTACCTTACAAAAAGGAGATCTTGTCCTCAAGCGAATCTTCCCTCGCCCCGGGGCACTAGATCCAATCTGGGACGGACCATATGTAATTCATAAAGATCTCCACAACGGAGCTTATATTTTGTCAACAGTGGACGGAGAGGTGTTCCAGAGGGCATGGAACATTCAACACCTCCATCGATACTTTTCTTAACTTGTACTGCCCATATGAAGTGAATTAACAAAGAGAATCAGTGGACGTAGGCATTTTCGTGCCGAACAACTTTAAAAAACTTGTCTCTTTTTAAACTTGTTCCTTTATATCTTGGCTGCTTGTTAACTTTATCCTTTTCTGTTGAACAAAATCCTGTGCATATAGCATTTCCATTCAAGGCACTCCACAGCACAACTTCACCTGGACAAGACCTAACAGGTACTATGCGAATCTATGCCCTCGCCAATGAGACACTTTTGCTCCGGCATCCCTCTGCTGCGGGTTAACTCATTGCTCGCGACGGCCCTTAAAGCCAACTGTAATGAGCCGATTATAAGCCATCAAGAAGGCCGACTATAGCCATGGCAGCTCATTACGGTGTTCGGCTCGCCGGCAACTGTGAACCTACTTTAAGCCCCAACATAAGGTGTGGCCAACCAGGGGTAGTTCACGGTTGACAATCGGCACCCACGCTAGCCGGCCACAGTAAATCGAATAATACCCATGATTACGGGCCATAATGGCCCGGGTAGTTACGGTGTGCGATCTCGGCTCCGATGTGTCTTAAGTACGGCTGTGGTAAAAAAGACTAACTCCCCACGGAGGCGTAAGATGGGTGACAAATGTCTCCAAGACCCACAGCTAGGGAAAGTGACTACAAAGCCCGTTTGCCACGAACTTAAGCACATCGAAGGCCTTCCGTGATTGGAAGTTTTACTGTTTTTCGTATTTCAATTTTATTTAAGAAACTTTTCTCCTATCCTCTGTAACAATCCCTGAAGTACAGGACATAAAACAAGAGACATTCGCTAATGGAAGCGGATACTCACAGCAAGCTACTAAACCGCATTCCATACTCGGTCGCACAAGACATTCAAAGCTGCCACCTACAAGCAAAATATAAAGGGCGGTATTTCCTTCTTTCATGTGTAAATACATGACTATAATTTATTCACACTTCACGCTAACATTGCAAGTCATAAAATTATGTTTTAAACAAGAACTTGACGTCAAACGCAATTTAATTACAAAAATATGCATAGCTATATTTCTCATACAACATGTCAAAATAGCAAAAACATTCAAAAAACGACAGAGCCAGCTTAAGTTAAAGAATTACACGTCAAGAATAGTGTTGTTTATTACAAGTAGCATAATTACAACATAAGAGTTACGTTACTGTTTTAAGACTAACATATACAACAATGTCAAGTCCCCAAAAAGATTTCCAGGTCCAATCAAGGAGCCGGCTGCGTCGGAGTCTTATCCTTGTCCTGTTGCCCACCTGCCCGGTCAGAGAAAGAATTCATTAGTGATAAGCAAACCAAGTTAACGGAAGAACTAGAAAGGAAGACTTACCAGCATCTGCTCCTTGACCATCTTGATCATCATCCTCCACTTCCACACCTGCCTCCTCGGCTGCAAGTAACCGCATGCCCTCCTTCACCGCCACTTTCTCCTCCTTGGTAAACTGGGCGGTAACCACATCCATCCTGAAGACCGCGCCACCCTCCTTATCCGCCTCAGCCTTGGCCTCCTCTAGAGCCCTGAGATAGATCCTAGCCATAACCCGGGGGTAATCATCCATCCAAGACAAGTTACCCTGCCTCCAAGTACGGAAGTACATATCCTGGAGCATCCCATCCATCATCCCCTCGTTCTCCTCGAACTCCCTCATTCGGACCTCAGAAGCCCGCAGCTTCGCAACGGCAGCATCCCTCTCCGATCGATACCGTAGACGATCAGCCTGAAGGGACCTCTTCATCACCTCCATCTCCTCCTTCTAATTAGCTTGGGCAAGCTCCGCGGCCTCAAGTCTCCCCGATAGTTCCTCTACCCGCTCGAGGTCCGCTTGCCGAACCTTATCCACTGTGGCAATGGCCATGTCAACCCGTTCCTTACAAATGGCCTCCATCTTCCGCAACTCTGCCCTACTGGCCTCTTCCATAGTCTTCCTCAATTGTCTGGATGCGGCCTCATGCTGAGAGATTTGGATGGCTTGGTCGGCAAGTTGTTTAGCCTGGTCGGAAACCATCAACTGTAGCCGAATGTTGGCGCTCCCTATCTCTTCCCCAGCCTTGACCAGTCGGGCGTGGTGCCCCATCAGTTTCTTGGTCTCCTCAGCAACCCGGTCAATATTTGCCTTAGCCTCATCCCCCAGAGTTACGACCCGGGTAGTAAGCAGATCAAGGTCCAGGGACTTAGCTTCGTCAAGCACCCGTACCATAGGATTACGAGGAAGGAGATGCTCACCAGTAACCTCATCAAAGGAGATGTCGTGAGATGCCGGGTCCAGGTCCGGATGACCCACAAACGGATTGCGAACTAAGCCAGGATGATCTATCGGAACGACGGTTGGATTCTCAGACGGATGGGGGGAATGTATAAACTCGGTGCCCTCTCCTCAATATCATGAATAGGCTGGAGTGGGGCCAGAGGACCAGGAAGAGGTTCAAAAGTAGATCGACTCCTCTTCTTCTTTTGTATATCTTCTTCAATAACTCCAAGAAGGGGACGATAGCCGACTACATCTCCAGGACGGTTAGTAGGAGGCTTCGGCTTGGCGGAAGCTTTGGAGAGTTTGTATTGTTCAAGCCTATGTCGAAGATCTGAGGTCTTGGCCATTTTGCCCGCTCCTGAAGAAAAAATCAAGTGTCACCAGCATGCATCAAGCCATCATTCGAGAACTAAAAAGAATAGAGAAAAATTCACCTTGTACCACAGAGGTTTCCTCAGTAGGAGCGCTCCCGGAAGATAAATCGACAACAGTCCCAACCTTATCAGCTTTCTTGGACTTCACCGTTTCCTCCGAGCCTTCGAAGGCTTGGCGGAAAGCGTCATCCGTCCACTCTTGTATCTCACCTACTTGCCCAGAAGACAAAATCCCGGTGCCATCGCCACCACCATCACCTCCTCCTTTACTTCCGCTCTCACCTCCTCCGTCTCCGCCTTTCCCCTCATCCACTTCTCCTTCCTCCTGAACATCTGGATGTGTGCTGGGAGAGGGTCCATCAGATTTCTTGAGTTTCTTCCCCCGGCGACTGGATGCGCCGAGAAGGGTCTTCTTTTGACGCTCTTCGTCGTGACCCCTCCTGTGGTTTTGGCAGCCTTCTCCTCCGCCGTATCCCTATGCTTGACTACGGACTGATGTGGTAGGATCAGGTTGTGCCCTAAAAGTGTAGCATTCCTAATCAAGTAAGAGACCGACCTATCCCTTCCTGTGATGGCTTCTATTTCCGTAGCCATCTGAACCAGGCGGTCATTCTCTACGACCGCAAAACCACCTGTCGCTAGCTAGAAATAAAAACATATGAGAAGAAACATTGCAGTCAGAACAGAAATCATAAATAAGCTTAAGACTTACAGCCGGAAGTGAAGCGTCGGATGGAAACAGAGTCATCCTTGATAAAGAACCATTCTTTCTTAAACATGCTGAACTTTGAGTATAAGTCCAGGACCGGCTTGAAAGATATGGCTGATTCCAAGCTAATGTATGGAGACCCCTTCTTATAGCCCCTCAGGTTGTACAAATACCGGATCTCCCGGTTGGAAGGAGGACGCCCATATCTCCTCTAGAAGATGACGAAAAGACTCACCAGAATGGCATAGGAGTTGGGCTGAAGCTGGAATGGAGCTACCTTCAGATATGTGAGAAAGCTGACTACCCAGGCATTGAGAGGCGAGATGGCACCTCACATGCAATGGTATCTGCTGTAGGCAAAATATCCTTTGGGAGGATCATACGGCATCACTCCCACATCCGGCAATAGCATGCGCGCTCGGTCGATCTCGAAAGAGCGAGATATAACATCAAGTTGCTCGCCCTTGAGTGAGCTAAGGAAGCAATCAGGAGGCAAGTTAAGAAGTTCCCGAGGACCGTATCCATCCACCAATGATCTCGGGGTGGGCCCATGACGGGCAGGTCCTGGCTGAGCCGGGGGCACTGAGGAAGGCTCTTCTCTATCCTGAGATCTTTTCTTCTCTGATCGGGTTTCCACCCTTTGAGACTTTTCTCTGCAGACACAAGAAAGTACATCGTTAAAACATACGAACAATATAGTTTGGAATCTCACTTGTAATTCGAAATACGAATTTCATTCGGCGGTCCAAACACCCATCTCCATTCGGCAATTCAAGTGTAAGAGTGTCATTCGATACTCAGAACCCAGAGCTCATTCGGCATTCCAAATATGAAAGCTCATTCGGCATTCCAAATATGAAAGCTCATTCGGCAATTCTAGCCCAAGTTTCATTCGGCGATTCAAAACATAGATATCATTCGGCCTTATACTTCCAAACTCATTCGGTATTAAAAATTCTCGAGACCATTTGGTGTCAAACCCGTTCGATAAAATGAAGAACATTAAGGAGTCATTCGGCAGAAGTAAACTAACCTGGTCCGGCAGCTGAGAGTGGCTCGGCACGTGTTGATTCGGCAGTTCAAAAGATGGTTCGGCTATCTCGTTAGGTAAGAAAAGACAAAGGCCTGTGTATCCTACTTATATGGGAGGGTTAGATAACCAGACCAGCCGGTTGGATTCTCAGACCGGATATGGTTGTCAAACCGAAACAAAGCACGACATATGTTAAACATATGCCCTACTTTGGGGGGCAAATGTTGGGTACGTTTCTACCATCACCGAGCCAACACGAGGAAGCAAGGGACGAGCCACCAGAACAACCGGACCAGCCACCCTCCGAATCAAAGCGGACCAACACCACTAAGCCAACGTCTCCACCGGACCAACGAATCTACCGAACCAATGTTACCGCCGAACCAAGTGATGCTGAATCAAACCATCTACCCTCTACCGCCGAACCATGTGATGCCGAATCAAACCATCTACCATCTGATGCCGAACCAAGTGATGCCGAATCAAACCATCTACCATCTGATGTCGAACCAAGTGATGCCGAATCAAAGCATCTACCACCTACCGCCGAATCAAAGTACTACCGAGCAAAAGCAATGCTGAACCAACGCTACCAGGCCAGATTGCATCAGTCCAGGCCCACCAGCAGCTATATACATCCAAGACCCCCGCCCACAACCTCACTCTATAAATAGAGGGGCAGGGGTACAATAATGGGCACAAGTTTGAGAGCTCAAGCACGGAGAGAACTTTCAAACAACTTTCAGATACTAGTATCAAAGCTTTGTATTTGTAATCTAAACAAGAAAAGAGAAATAATATATAAAGTGGACGTAGGCACATTCTGGCTGAACCACTATAAATCTGCGTGTCTTTTACAATTTAGTCCTTGCTTTTCATATATTTGCATAAATCACCCGAATCACTAAGAACAACGCAAAATCAATTAAATCCTATGACTTTGAGGTGTGTTGTCCATTTTTTGTGCAAACAGCAGAAGATCGAGATATCAAAACCCTTTTGTCAGATGAGAATCTTCTTGCCTATGGTTTGTTGGAAGCGGGTCGCGGTACTGGTATAGTCCAAGTTGTGACGATTGCCCTACACCACCGACACCCAATATACATAAGATATTGCACTATTGTCGTGCTAATCAATGTAGATCGACCATCAAGGTTTAAAAATGAAACAAAACATCACAGGTCCTATAGTATATCTTATAGCGCATGGAATTAAATATAATATCACGGATATAAAATAGGGGAGACAGTAATAACTAAGTGATCCAAGTATCAGAGTACAAATACACAGAGTTATACATCATAAAATAGAGTTTATACAACACAAATAAACTCACATAACTGTCTCATACTACTAATAATAAGTGAACACTGCCAGGGCTCTACAGTGGTGCACAACAAAATAAGCATAGAAATCCATATATAATACGAGATAGCTCCCTCTAGCTCGTCCTCTACACTGCTACTGCATCGCACCTAGACCTACTATCTAGTCTACTCATTTAAGAGCACCCAGGATAATAAGAACCAAAGCATAAAACCTCAAGTTAGACAACAGTCTGCTGTAAGCGGTAAATGAATATCAAAATACTATACAAGTCAATATAGTAAGGAGCAAGGTATATAAATCATACCTAACCTATCCTTGCAACCAAAAAGTTAGCATATAATAACATAATATGCTACTCTACATATCATAAAAGTGGGACACACTCAAGTGTGATAAAGGGTGTCTAGGTATCCCTATCTTCACTACATATCTCCAATGACAACCCTAGAGTGATAGCTAGCTAGTGAAGCAACCATAATAGACATAACATCCATCAAACAATACTTACTGTCACTAAGTGTACTATGGATATATGATAACTCGTATGACCATTCTTCTGCCAGGGGCTAATGGAAATCTCGATTTTCAATTATACTATCTTTAGCCTAAAGCTGGTACCAGACCCATTCTTCCAGTCCAGGGTACAAGGATCCATTCTTCCAACCCGGGGTAGCTATTCTTCACTACCCATGAGCGTGCTCACGATACCCCTGCTTTGAGTACAAAAGAAAACACTCCAAGTATCAACGTTCCCTTAGTACGCGTATCTGAGCCCTTCCTTTGCTCCATTCAACTTCCATTATCTTGGAGGAACCATTCTTCATTTCCCACTTAATGGATCCTTTACATTACCTACTCTACGATTCCATTCTTCATCAAGCCATTATCTTCGAAACCTAACTCCATTTGTCATCGAGTTACTATCCGAAGACTCTAACTTTCGTCATGCTGTTATACCGCTGTCAGTCATGATATGAACGAACCAACATCTCCAGCATGACCTCTAGAACTCCAGAACCATGCTCTAAAAATTCAGTTCCCATAGGACCAAGTATGAGAACTTGGTACCGACTTCATGAACTTGGTACCGACTTCCGTACTTGGCCAACTAGTGGACAAGTCTTCTCCCATCCCAATTCTTGCCTCTAGTACTTCATGTCTTGGTGCCTAAACCCTGACTTCTCTGCTCTGAATCAAGTCATCATGTGCTCCTAACACCTTACTTCGTATCCTACAAACAAGTTGGTGCTTCCTTCTATACTTAGCTAATCTCTGATCCAACACCATAGGCAACCTTTACAAGCCATGCTCTCCCCCTCCTTTAAGTCGCTGCCAACATGGAGCTACGTGGGGAACTCGGTACCGAGCTCTGAAGTCAGCACCTACTTCTGCCTTTAGCGAATTGGAGATTACGATTTGGACCACGAGTTCTTCCCAAGCTCCAGAATCCTCCTTTCCAATTTCGTCCAATTCCGACCAATTGTGCCTCCGTTTTTTCCAATTTCCCAACTATCTACCAAACATCCAAAACACTAGCAAAAAACATCAAATCACAACATATAATCACGGAATATCATGCATATACATCCATTCATACAATAAATACATGAAGATACGATAATCAAACTAGTTTTGCCCAAAATCCAAGTTTTACACTAACATATGCATATAAGTGATAGAGATTACATTAGCAAGTGAATAGGTGTTAATAGTTTACAAAACCCATTTCTAAAATCATTTAAAAATCTCATATTTCTGGTCATAAACATGCATGAACAAGGGGTTAAAGTTAGAAAACCATTTTAGATCTAAAATCATGTTTAAAACAATCATTTTAACTATATAAACTAGTATAGATGAGTGAGAGGTCAAGAACCACTCACCAAATACCTAAAACACCAAATTTTCTCCTCAAATCTGAAGTAGGCAGCAAAGGAGATGAACCCAAATCAAAAAAATGATAATCTTAAGCTTCCTTATGCTAATCTCCTTTCTAATCAATGATTTAGCCAAGATTAGTAAGGAAAAGGTCTGATTTTTGATGAAATTAGGGCTGATGGAGGTTTAGATCTATTATGGGGAAGAAGGAAACGACTTAGGTTAGTTCCTACAACCTCCTATTAGCACAAAATTCGAAGTAGGTTAGTGAGCCTAAGCATGAGCTTAGTTAATTACCCATTAAAACTGGCCAGCAGCAGCCAAAACTTTAAACTGCCATAACTTTCCAACGACACGTCCGTTTTGCTATTTGACCACTCTACGAAATGGGAAACCATCATCCTAAAACAATGAAAGAGGTCAGAGACCCTAATTCAGCTCCTATCAAAAGTTATAGTCCAAACAATATTTTCAAGATTAAAATAGTCACATAGAAATTAAGGAAAAATCATAGATGTGAAAAATGTCCCTAAGTGTCACTTTCCAAAATCTTAGAGTTATACGACCTCATATGAATAAAATAAAAATATTTTATAATCCTCTAATACGTAAAACCCGGGTTGTTACACTCTCTCCCCCTTTAGGAATTTCGCCCCCGAAACACAGAATATCAATTATAGTTACCCCGCATGCTTAACAAACATGTACATCATCAAACATGTCAAACATGCAACCATGCAGTATATGTAAACCTATCCTAGCATGCGGGTTATAAAACTATGATATTAAAAGTGAAAGTAAAATGCGATAACTAGTAGGTTTTACCATGCGAAGAGCTCCGGATGTGTGGCCCTCATACTCTCCTAGGTTTCCTATGTGCAATTGCCTTCACTTTCGCACCACTGAATTTTCACCAACTCCACGGTCTTCCTCCTAAGCTATTTTGTATCGCGTCCGATAATACAAGCTGGCCTACGAGGTCTCGAAGCTTTTGGTTCAATCTCGATATCATCAAGCTGATACAATGTGATAGTTACACTTGAGTCATGCACAAATTTCCGCAAGTGGGAGACGTAGAAACCATTGTGCACTCCTGCCATTCTTTGAGGTAAGTCAACTCTATAAGCAAGGATCCCAATACTCTTTAATATCAAAATAGAACTAACAAATATCGGTGCTAACTTTACTCTACTAGCGAACTGAATAACATTCTTCAAAGGAGAAATCTTCATGAATACCATATCTCCAATGGAGAATTCTAAATCTCTACGCCTATTATCAGCATAACTCTTCTATCTATCTAGTGCAGCTTTCATTCATTGCTGAACGATCTCTATATTTTATGAGGTCTCTCTAACCATATTCATCCCATGTACTAGTTTCTCGCCCGCTTCCCACCAACATAAAGAGGCATTACACGGTCGATCATACAATGCTTCATATGGTGCCATACCAATACTAGACTGATAACTGTTATTGTATTCGTACTCTACTAAATGCAAGTGATCATCTCACGAGCCTCCGAAATCAGGAATGCAAGCTCGCAAGGGATCTTATAATATACGATCCACTCTCTCGGTTTTGAAGTCAGTTTAAGGGTGATAAGTTGTATTAAGATGTAGCTTGGTACCCAATGCCTCATGTAAGCTCTTCCAAAACCCACTAGTGAACAATGGGTCTCGATCGCTCACAATGCTCTTTGGCGCACCATGAAATCGTACAACCCATTTTACATACAACTCAGCCAGTTTGGCTGCCGTTTTACTTGACTTGATTGGTATAAATCTAGCGCTCTTAGTCATCTATTCTACTATGACCCAGATGCTGTCGTACCCTGCTCGAGTACTTGGCAGTCCATCTATGAAATCCATTGATATCTGCTCCCACTTCCACTCGGGAACTTCAAGTGGTTGCAAAAGATCACTCGTTTTCTTCTGTTCTGCCTTTACCAACTGGCAGTTCATGCACTTCGATATGAATGTCCCGACGTCCTTCTTCACCCCTTCCCAATAATAGGTCTGTCTCATATCACGGTGCATCTTATTACCATCGAGATGCATGGTCCATTTGGAATTTTGGCACTCCCTGAGCACCTCATCTCTCAATCCGTCAACATCGGGAACAACCGATCTCCCATTCTTACGAAGCCAACCGTCTTGGTTGGGTCAGTACTATCTCGCATCCTCAGACTCTACCCCCACTTCAATCTTGGAAATGATCTCGGCTAATTTGGCATCACGCTTTTGACTAGTACCGATCTGCTCTATAAGAGTAAGCCTGATGGTCAAGCTTGCAAACATCTATGGCTCTAACTCGCAATGAGGTCTGAAGTTATAACTAGCAATATACTTCAACTATTTCCACTCTAGGAAGATCGCTCTTAAACCGGCATGTCTTTTACTCAGTGCATCAGTGACCGCATTTCCCTTATCAGGTGTATAGGAAATGCCAAAGTTGTAGGAAGCTAAGAATTCCAACCATCGCCGTTGTCGAAGGTTAAGATCCTTCTGAGAGAAAAGGTATTTCATGGATTTTTGGTCCATGAATAGCTCGAACCTCTCCCCTAATAAGTAATGCCTACAAATCGTCAAAGCAAATACTATCACAGCCAACTTTAAATCATGAGTTAGATACTTCCTCTCGTGTGGCTTCAGCTATCGACTAACGTAAGCGACAACTTTTCCCTTCTACATCAATACCGCACCCAATCCAGTACACCAGGCGTCTGTGTATACTGTTAGCTCCTCATTCTCGCTTGGAATGGTTAATACAGGTGCGCTCATCAACCTTTCCTTCAGACTCACGAATTCCTGCTCACATTCCACATCCCAAGTAAAAGTATAATTTTTCTTTGTCAAATTGGTTAACGACACGACTACCTTCGAGAAGTTCTTTATAAAGAGTCTATAATATCCTGCCAGTCCTAAGAAACTCCTCACATCAGTAGCATTCTTGGGTTAGCTCCAATCCTAAACGGCGGCCACCTTGGTAGGGTCTATTGTGATACCCTACTCAAAGATGACGTGACCCAAGAATTTCACTTCCCTTCTTTAGAAGTGGCACTTTGACAACTTTGCTTTCAACTTGTGTTTCCTCAACACTTCGAGCACACTCCTCAAGTGCGCCTTTTGTTCCTCCTCTATCCTAGAATAGATCAGGATGTCATCCATGAACACAAGTACGAACTTGTTGAGCTGATCCTTGAAGATGTGGTTCGTGAGATCAACAAAGTATACCAGAGCATTGGTTAGCTCGAACGGCATAACCAACCACTCATAGAAACTAGATAGTGTGCGAAACATAGTGATCAACACACTCTCCTTTACTACTCTCAACTGGTGAAATCCCATCGCAAAATCCAATTGGGAGAACACCTTCGCACCATGGAGCTGATTGAACAAATCATCAATACGTGCGATTGGGAACTTATTCTTCCTCATTACTTAATTTAGCTCACGATAACCAATACATAATTTAGGAGAGCCATCCGCCTTAGTGGCGAATACTACAAGTGTACCTCACTCAAATATACTCCTACGAATGAACACTTTTCTCAATAGGTCATTCACTCCAACTTCTTCTGCTCTCTAGGCGCCATACGCCTCAATGGCATAACTATAGGTTTGGCATCCCTCATCGTGTTTATACAAAACTCATTCTGTCAATGCGGTGGTAATCCATTCACCTCCTCAAATATGTTTGAATACTCTCTAACGATAGGCACATATAACAACTCATCCTATAGAATCTCAAGCGAATGTAGAAAGCAAACCATACCAGCATCCTCTGGCAGGCAGCCAATCACTACTGTTTACCCTTCCATAGTCCCAATAGTTACCAAAAGCTTCTTGCAATCTACTATTGCCGCATTATTTCTTAGCCAGTCCATTCCCTATATAATCTTGAACCCAACAAAATTCAGAGTAAAACAATCACAAACAAAAGAGGATCCATGGCTCGATAAGGCCAAACCACGACAAACCATACACGGGCTAGTAGAGCCTCCCATAGGATACATCACAATCAACGGTCGGTCAACTATTTCGGGTTTCAATCCTTGCTTATTTACTAGGTTACCAAATATAAAGGAATGTGAAGCCCCAACATCAAATAAAACACGTGTGGGAACATCATAGAGGGAAAGCATACCTTGAATGACAACGCCCTTCCCCTTTTATTTACAATTTTCAATATTTCAATATTGCTTTCTAAATTGATCTTTTCTTTTAGTAAATCATCCTTTACTATTTTAGTATTTTCAAATTCAATAATAATAGTCTTATTCTCTATCAAATTATTTTGAATTTTTTCTTGAGATAATTCTAGTTCTTCTTCTAAGATAATTTTTTCATCTTTTAACATTCCTACTTCAAGTTCTAATCTATTTATTTTAGCTATATATTCTTTGTTCAATTTTTTAATTTGTCTAAATTTATCATCTAATTCCATGTTGAGTTCTAATAGTTCGTCATAGCTAAGTTCCGGACATACCTCATCAGTTTGTGCCATAAAACACACATTGGCTTGTTCTCCATCACTATCACTATCACTTTCAGATGATGATGAATCTGAGTCTTCCCATGTTACTTTAAAAGCCTTCTTCTTCTTGAATTTTTCAAATTTGTTCTTCTTTTTATCATTATTGAGTTTAGGGCAATCCTTCTTCATATGTCCGTATTGATCACATTCATAGCACTTAATTTGAGAGAAGTTTATTGTGTTGGACTTCCCTTCTTTTTGAAATTTTGTCATCTTTCTAAATTTCTTGAATCTATTATAATTCTTGGCAATGAAGACTGTCTCTTCTTCGTCTAAATCAGAGTCATCATTTTTGGTTGCTGGAAATGCTATGTTCTTCTTTTTCGAATTTAGTTCTTTTCGTGCCAGCAAATTAGCTTCATATGACATTAAATTTCCTATCAACTCTTCAGTTTTGAGAGCAGAGAGATCATTAGCTTCTTCAATAGCTAATACTTTCCTTTCCCAATCTGGTGTCAAAGGGTTGAGTATTCGAGAAACTAAATCAAAATCGGTAAATTTAACTCCTAATGCCATAAGATCATGTTGGATAGTTTGAAATCTAGAATACATATCAACAATAGTTTCATTTTGCTTCATTTTAAATGATGAAAATTGGTTTTGCAAAATTGAAATCTTAGTTTGTTTGACCTTTGTTGTACCTTCGTGTGTGATTTGTAAAGTATGCCAAATGTCAAATGCAGTTGTACATAACATGACACGTGAAAATTCATTTTTATCTACAGAGCAAAATAAAACATTCATAGCTTTAGCATTGTTTGATGCTGAGGTCTTTTGTGCATCAGTCCATGTGTTCATAGCAGTAGTAGGTGCTTCATATTTATTTTGAGTGGCTGACCAAATTTCTAGACCATTAGCTTCCATAAAAATTCTCATACGTGTTGACCAATATGCATAGTTAGAACCATTAAAAAGTGGTGGTCGTGCTGTGGATTGTCCTTCTTGAAAGATACTTGCCATATTAAAATGATTCAAAAACGTGTTACTGTAATTTGATCAAACCTTGCTCTGATACCAAATGTAATTCTATAGTATTATGGATCGATTATGCAAATGACAAGTAGTGACTAATTTAAACTATATTGTAACAATATTAAAGAATGTAAATAAGAATAATGACACCAGAGATTTTATACTGGTTCGGACCTCCCGTCCTACGTCCAGTCCCGAAGCTCCTCTTCGGAATTTCCTTTCACCGAATAACCCTCACTTCACCCGGAGGAACATGTTTACAATAGCAGAGTTTCTTTGTCAACTGTGTGTTCTCTATTACACGGATTTTGATTATGTAGTGCAAATGCTTCCAATATATATATCTAGAGATTGTTGCCTATGAGGAACTGTATATTTAGAAGAGTAGAGTACAAGTACAGATTGCTTAGAGATCAAGAGTATATCAGAGTATATGAGTAGAAAGCGTAAGTAAGACAGGTGAAAAATTCTCTTGAATTCCTGATGTTATTTAGTGGTAGAGAGATCCTTTGTGTAGTTGCATCTGTTAGCAAGTGCTCTAAGGTCGCTTCCAATGGTGATGAAGAGTTGTAGTGAAGAGGAGCGATCGTGTCTTTTCAAATATGACAGCTGTACTTTGAATATACACAGCTGAGTTCAAAATTAGACGTTTGGAAAATATTTCAGACGTCTGGTCTTCATATATTTTTTGTACATAGTTGCTTGTCAGACGTTTGAGTATATTTACCAGACGTCTGGTTTTGACTGATATGCGAACCGAAGAATTTAGTCAGACGTCTGGTCAGTGCACTCAGATGTCTGGATGTGTGCATATTGCTTTTCCTGTGCCTGTATCATTCCTTTTCCAATTCTCTCGACTTGTAGCCTCTTGATACTTCTTTTGAGTCTTTGTTCTTGTCTCTTTGGTGATGTTACTTTACCAATTACTTGTAAATATAGATTTATGTGCATATTCGATTTCCATTGTATAGTTGTTATTGTAACGACCCAGAATTTTGAACAAATTAAATTGAGAATATTTAATTAATTTTAAATATTTGAACGGTAATTTAATTTGAATCCCCGTTATAACTTTGAAAATTTGCGATTAAACTTTAAAATTTAATCTATTGTAAGTTGAATAAAATTTGTATCTTCAATTGTAAGCCGAAGAAAAATATTTCAGAAGCTTTTAAAATTCGTATTGATAATACTGAAGATGATAGAAGCTTCAGAATTTAATTTCGAACTGTTTTATTCAGTTTAGAGATTTAAATCGTTCAACCGAATTTAAAAATAGCCGTCCGAGGCGCAGTCTCGGAATTCGACGAAACCAGTTCCATTGGGTCCGTAATATTAAATTATTGTCGGATTTCCAATTTTGCATTTTTCGGGGTTGATATGTAACCGTACGGCGGTTAAACGCCTTGAAATTTAAATTGAATTTCAATTTAAATCTAAATTTAAATTATTTAACTTGGTCAATGTCAATACACGTTATCTCCATTTAACACGCCTATAATCGTGGGAAAGATCGTGTAGGCACGTTCTCCTTGTCTCCCCCGTTCATTACAAATCTCACGAAACATTTCAGTTCAAAATTAAATTGCCAAAGAAGAAAACAATGGCCGAGTGTTTTAAAGAAAAATCGCGAGTCCCCTCCTTTCTTCAGTTTGAAAACAAAACCCCTTTTCGTTCAAAAACAAGAATGGCAGAACGACACCCTTCAAAATCGAAAAAATCAACCTCGTCCCCAGTTATAGTCGAATCGAAATCTATTCGAGTTCGCGTTCAATCAACTGAGAAGCTCCGCGATCGAAGGAAGCAATCGGGGTCTCGGCGATCGTTGCTAGGCCGCCGCGTCGCTCGAGCTTGGGGGAGTTCGTCGTCGCTCGCGTAGGGGAGAGGGGCGAGTAGCTGGGTTCGTCGAGCTAGGGCAATGGCTGGCGATTACTCAAAGGCGATCTCGAGCTGAGGAGGCAAAGTCGAAGTTTCTGGGCTCGAACTCGCGTGCAGGTTGAAGTCGAGGCTGGCATCTCTAGGGCTTGGAGTTGGTATCGATGGCGTGGTCAACATCGAGTTCGACGGTGGCAATCACGAGTGTTCTATCGGGGATAATTGGGGGATCGACGATTCAGGGTCGCGACGAGTTACTGGTTTTGAGCAGTGATAGGTATATTTTTCTTTTGTTTAATTTATATGTTTATATATACACAGAGAAAAATAATAATAATAACAGTAAAATATATGAAACCCTTTATCTTCAAAGATATGTATTTCAGTTATATAGAAAAGCAGAAATAAATATATATGTATGTATAAAGTTTAAATAGAACTGTTTTGAAATGTAAATTGTGTGTATATATATATATATATATATCCAGACAGTTTTAAAAGAAATTAGTTTGAAAAGAAAACATTTATTTAAATTTAAATTGTTAGTAAATTAAATTTGTCAAATGGTTAGAAAATTAAATTTACTAAAGGAGATGTAGTTTTTAAATTTAATGTTTTGTTAAATAAATTATTAAAAGGGAAATTGGTTAATTAAAACTATCAAAACGAAAATCGATTTATTTAATTGGTTCGAATGTAAATTTATTTGTGTAATATTTATGCAAGGTCAATAAATCGGGAAAAAAAATCTGGGATGAAATTGGATTACAAATATAAAGCTAAGGTGAGATTTTTCTCACTCAAAATAAATTTTGTATTGCAGTTATTTATTGATTGATGATTGCTATTGGATGTGATATTAGATATAGTATGATATATCTATATATATATAGCAATAAATACATATTGGCATATGTATATATTGGATTGTTGATTTCCCGCCTCGTATAGCGGATGAGACCCTATTGCGCCGTTAGTAAGCGGATGATTTTTGTAAAACCTATATACCGCGATATTCCACCTCGAAGTGGAATTGGTATTGTGCTAACGTCTTTGGATGCAGGAGAACAGGTTGGAGGGATCCAACTGGACCCCTCATATTGATTGAATTTATTTAAACTGTGATATGAATCTGTGAATGATTATATTGATGTTATTGATCATATTGATGTCAGGAAATTGTTTGAAAGCTATAGATTTAGCTGAATGGATGTTTGATATCATTGGATTCAAAAAATAAATGAAATTGAATTTTTGAAATTCAAGTAGAAATTTTTAAGTGAATTAACTTTAGAAATTAAATAAATTTGAAGAAAAGAATTTAAAAGAATAAAGGCTGATTTTTAAAATCTTATTGAATTTATTACAGAATCAAGTGAAAATGTTAAATAAATGAATTTCGTATAATAGTGATTTTAAATTGAAGAATTTAATTAAAATTTGGATTTCTAAATAGTTTGAAAAAGATAAAGAGATTTATTTTCTTTAAGAGGAATTTATTTAAAAAAAAAGATAAGTTGGAAATCCAATTAGAAATTTAATTGGTAAATTGAAATAATTTGGGAATCAATGTAAAATGATTTCAATTTGAAGAATCCATTTAAAAATAGAATATTGAATAATTTGAGAAAAATAAGGAATTTATTTAGTAGTGATAAATAAGATTAGAAATCAATCTGTAATTGATTTAATATTTGGAAATTTTTGAGAAATCAGTATGGAAATTTTATCAAATGTTGAAAATAAATTTAGAAATCAATATTGAAATTGATTTGGTATTGAAGTTTTTATAAATAGATTTGAAATTTATAAAAGTTGTTTATAAATCCGAAATCACTTATTTTGATAGGTAAAATATAAAGTTAATAAAAAGAAGATTTATAAGTTGAAGTTGTTATTAAAACAGAAATAGAATTTATAAACGTCGTTTTATAAATTCGAAATCAATTAAGTTTGATAAATTAAATATAGGAAATTATTGAAGAAGATATATTCGCGATTTTGAATAGCGAATTTTTATTGAAATAAAATGCGTAGAGATTATTGAAAATATGGTTAGTGAAGTATATTCACGATTTTGGACAGTGAATATATTATTAAATAAAATAGATTTATTTTTGAAGAAGTGATATTAAAAATGAAGTAAACATTTTAAAGATGTTTTAAAATGTATTATGAATCGAAAGCGTAGATTTCAACGTTCATTGTTGAGATAGACGTTTTCGAGAAAAAAGGAAATGGTGGACTATAACACTGTTGTTATAGTAAATGATTTCCGAAAGGAAATGTTTTTATCTAGTATTGGGATTTATATATCTATCTTAAAAATCCGAATCCCTATACTAGTGATTTTGAGTCGTCGTAACAATGTTTGACGTAACATTCGTTTTGACTCAAATAGATGTTTTAGTAAATGATTTCCTTAAAGAATGAACTATATACTTAAACTTTGATTTAAGTATATCGAATATTTTCAAATGTTGAAAATAAATAGATTTGTGAATTACTTATGATTAAATAAGTATGGAAATGTTTTTCCAAAAATGAAATGAAACGTTTTGAGAATTTATCTTCTTAAAGATAAATTGAAATTGAATATTGAAAACGATTTGAAAATCGAATATCAGTAGATATTCGAAAATATAAATTCACTATGGAATTTAAAAAAAAAATGGGAATTCATTTTAAAAATAAACGTTGATTTATTTTTGAAGTGTGGAAATTTTATATCTAGTAAAGATATTTTTGAAGATAAATAATTTGGGAAAATTATTTGGAATCTGATGATGTCGCGTATCTTTATTGATAGTTAAATAACCGACTATCAATAAATTACCTTGAATAGTATTTGTTGTGAATTGGATAAATTTGAATGCCACACTTATTTTTGAATAAATCGCTCACTATTCGGGTTAGCCGGGAAAGGACCATGGGGTCGTATAACCCATTCCGAATATGTGATACGTCGTTATAAACTGCATTTGATGACCGGTGTTGAAGACCGGATATTTTTGAAAACGGAAGGATTACCGTCGAGTTACTCTACATCGACTGATCTTCGATTTAGAGGTTTTATCACCCTTAGTGACGGGAAGTCCGGACGTGATTAGAAATTTATCCGAATGTGCAAGGGCTTCGTGAGAAGTGCCTTCGGTTCTGTTCGATCCCGGAACAGACTTGTATGGATTGTATGTCTGACGTTACAAATTGAGATATAAAGCTGATTTCTTTCAAATACATATCTGTTGGTGGCGGAGAATTTATTCTCTTAGCTTAACACCCTTCTTTGAGACGTACGAGCTCAGAGGTTATGTAGTTGAAATTTATCAGCGATATACTCCCAATTTGGTAACGTGGCATACTGAGTGTTGCTGTGAAATGATCAGTGTTTGATCATTTGCGATATGATCATTTGTTTGATCTTATATCTTTGTGATCATAGGTTGATCATTTGTTTGACCCGAAGCATGGCTTTGTAGAAAGCATAGCTTTGTGGACGAGACTTCGTCGAGCCTCACACCCCGGAAATGGTCAAAACAGGAAGGATGCGGCAAGATTCTAGGGAGTAGCGCCCCTTAGTGTATGTCATTCCTTCTGGATAGAGGTGGTATCATGGTATGGATCCCAGATACTTAACCTATGTGGTTACTGTATTATTATTATTATGTGGTTGTTGCGAATCGAGGATCCTCGGGAAGATCGGTTACGATCGGGGGATGGCATACGCGTGTCAGTAGTTACCTATTTTTGCAGAGGTAACCCGGCCTTGTGTTGGCAGAGATCCGGTTAGGTTCTCGGGACGTCATTCCAGAGGCGTTTCCATGTGGCAATGGGAAGTTCCTTGGCCTGACCATTTGTTGGAAATCCAAAGAAACAATACGTGACTTGTACGGTTTTAGTTGTATTACCTGCTATGGAATGTGGCGGTAACCTGCTATTGAACATAGTAGCTATAGTAGGCATAAGTGCGGAATCCCTATGCTGGCTAAGATTTATATTATACTTTCGAAATGTTTTCTACACTATGCACTAATAATAATATCAAAAATGATTTGATTTTGCGTATCAAGCATCTTTGACTATCATAAGGAGAAATCTCCTCCGATTCTGCGTTTTCATTGTGTGTGTGTGCGGGAGGCCTTATGGTAGTCTCATTTTCCAAAAGCATTGCGAATCTATTTTAAAATATTCCTTTGTTGTCTTTTAAAAATAACTATTTTTACGATCTCACACCAGTCACCATGACTGACTCGGAGTTTATTGTTTCCCTTCTAAACTCTGGGTGCCCACCAATTTTCCACACGGGCAGCCTAGAGTTATGTTATCAGGATATTCTGGATATTCTAGAGCTTTGGAAGAAAGTAGGATGGCGAAACGTATCATCCGTATTTTATTTATTTATTCCGCTGTGTATTCTGTATGAGGACAAGTTTATATAACTGTCCATTGTTGTATTGAGTTGTATATTGACTCTGATGATTGATGTATGTATAAACTGATATAGTTCTTTGTTTTAAGAGACTAGTGTTTATTTATTATAGATTGTTCCGCTGCGATGTGTAAGATTCTGATATTGTTTTCTGTTCTGATGTTGTTCTGATGTTCTTCTCTATTTTCTTCTTCTTTCCTTTTCTTCTATCTTCTGCTTCTTCTACTTTTTCTTCTTCTTAAAACCCCTCAGGGTTCGTATTTCCGTGCATCTTGAGTTAATCAATGGAGTTTAGTGTTTAATCAAGGGTACGGATTTGCGGGTCTTGACAGCTGGTATCAGAGCATATGGTTAAGCGACAACTATAACGACCCGTATTTTTACGGATCGAAAAGTTCGTTCAAATCTGGAATTTTTTTAGCGTTGTTAAGTCATTTCAGATTTTGGGTAGAATTTGGTTAAGTCTTAAGTCGTGACCGACTTATAGGATTGGCGACCTAAGGGGTAGGTCGGCAGTGACTTAAGAAACTGACCGAGTTAAGTAATAGAGCGACCTAAGTGTTGACGACTTATAAAGTTAGCAGGTTAGCGACCTAGTGGTTAGCGAGGTTAAGTCGTTAGACGACTTAAGAAAGTTAGGTCGTAGCCTAGTTGAGTCGTGGTGTTGCTAAGTTATTAAGTCGTGTGAGTTTAGGTCGGCTACCTCGTTAGGTCGGAGCTGTTGTTAAGTCGCGTGTGTTCTAGTAGTTAGGTCGTAAGCCACCTTTGTTAGTTAAGTCGTCCAGACGACTTAAGTGTTAGCTCGTTTCATGAGTTAAGTCGTAGGTAGGCTGCTGTGTTGAGTCGTGACCGACTTAGGAGTTAGCTGCTAAGTCGTTTAAGTTGTTAGACAAGTGAGTTTTTGGGTCGGCTAAGTTGTTTAGGTCGTATGGGGTTAAGTCGTAACCCAATTACATGTTAAGTCGAAGGCCCTACTTAGTTATAAGTCGTAGGTTGGCATAGCAGTTGAGTCGTAAGTCATCTGGGATGTTAAGTCGGAAGGTTATAAGTCGGAGACGACTTAGGAAAGGCAGACGAGTTAAGGAGAAATTCAGCTATAAATACTCGTCCATTTTCTCACTTTTTGAGATCCGGATTTCGAAGCGACGAAGTGCTGCCATTTTGAGAGCTCGACTTCTACACTTCTGCACTTCTTCTCTCCACTCTAATCTAGTGCTTCTATCCATCCTAGTTGAAGATCAAATTGAAGATTCAAGAGCTTAGATTGAAGATCTTCATCCTTTGAAGTGAGATTTCTTCGTTTGAAGTGGATTCGTGATAGATCAAGCTTGATCCTTTGCTGTCCAGATCTGAAGCATGTTGTTTTGAGGTTGTTTTGGTGATTTGGTGAGTGGTGATTATCTCTCACACGGATCCAAAGGAGTATATCGGATTGTTGGCTCGATTTGGTGTTAAAATAGTGATTTTCATGCATTTTCTTCATCCTAAGTGTAGATCCATGTAGATCCATTGTTCATGATGATTTGACAACCATTTTACTAAGTGTTAACCTATGCAAGTTCATTCATCAAGATTGTAGAGATATTTCTCATGTTTTCATGCTTGTTAGACTTTCAACTTTTTAATTACGGAATTGCCATTATTGTGATAATTGTCTACTTAAATCATATTTGAATGCTTGATTGCTTGGATTAATGTTTGACTTGGTTGATTGTTATGAATTAGATGACTGATGATTTGATTTTGACCGAAGATGATTCAAAGGCTTAGCGAAAGGCTCTTGAATTGGGAAAGCTGCTCGTGGCATATGTAGCGGGATGATGAAGCTCTTATGCATAGATTTGATGATGTGATGTTGGGATGAGGCTTTGCGAGGATGTGATGAAGCGAGGCATCATGTGATGAAGACTTGGTCTAATCCAGACGGGATCATTCCAAGCATGTTGATAACTCGGTGAATGGTTCGAGTTGAGGATAATGGATGGATATGAGAATGGTCGTCAAGGAGGATGACTAGGAGGCTTGGGTCTCATCATTGTTGAAGGTTCTAGCATGCTCTAAGCAAGAGTACGTTTGGGCAGATTCGATAGTCCCAACGACCAACTGTTGATGGTCGAGTACTCTGGGCAGATTCGATAGTCCTAGGCACGGGTCACGATGACGTGCGGGAGTTATGTCTAGAACCGGGGTTACCATTACCCCTTGACGGACGGCTAAAAGAATGTGCCGGTCATTCAATTAACGGTGATACCGAAGCAATGATAACAGTGATAGCCAGAGTCATGGATGTTTGATTGTATCGTCATTCGGTCTCAAGAGCGGTATTTTTTGGGTGCTTATCTGATCTTGGTTTAGGACTTGGGGTTTTGTACTTGGAAAACATCGCCCTTGACTCGAGTGATAATTGCTTTACTTTAAATTGTATGCTCTGCTATGTTCGCTTCTGCTTAGTGTGTGTCAGGGGGCTATCACTGTAGAAAGAGGTTGGAGTGGGAGGGTTGTATTCCTATTCCTTTTCCTTTATGCTCTTTTGGTATGTTGATTGTTAATTTACTGCTCACTAAGACTGTTGTCTGACTCAAGGCTTTATGTTTTAATTCTTATTGCCTTGGGCTGTTCGTCCATTTTGGGACGGCAGACTAGGTAGCAGGTGACATGTGCCGTTCTTGCTTTCCACGGTGCTGATATCGAAGACGAGCTGGAGGGTTGCATTTTATCTTCGTATTATATGTACTGGATGTTCCGCTGTTTGTATAATTTCTGAGTGTTATGTAGTGAGGCTTGATGTATTGACTATTTGGATGCTTGTATTCAACTATTATGGAGTTTTATATGATGGCATATTATTCTGTAAAGCTTCACTATACATATGTTCTATTGTATTTTTATCCATGCGCTGTGAGTAATACGATAGTTCCTTTTGTTTTAATTTACCCTAACAATCGTCCATGGTCGCCTGGCACACTTTACAACGCACTATCTCTAGGTTCAGTGCAGGGGTCATGGGCGGTCGTCACATTTGGTATCAGAGCTTTGGTTAATCGATTTTACCCAACGCTCGCTGACGTAACTACGTATGAGAGACGTAATTGTAATTTTGATGGATGATTACTATATATAATATAGTAGTTTAGTTGAGTTTGAGTCCTTTATGCAGTTGTTTCTCTAGATGTTCTGATCATTCCTTTTTATAGATATTGAGAATGAGTCGAAGAGGGAGACCAGCTGCTAGGGAAGGCCGTGCTACTGAAGGGGCTGCTGACTATGCAGCTATGTTCGAAGCTATGATGACTTCGATCATGAGAAGGATACCAGTTCCGGGGACAGCAGTTGATGTTGGAGTACAAGTCCAAACTCCAAAACCAGTGGATTTTGCTAAGTTGTGCAAGGATTATACTGCTCTTGGAGGGAAGGTTTTCTTGGGAACAGAATCAACTATTGAGGTCTAGAGGTGGATAGATGCTTGTAGAAGGATCTTTGGTGATTTGGGAATTGAGGATGCGACTAAGAGGAAGTTGGCATCGAGACAGCTTCAAGGGAGAGCTTCTGATTGGTGGAACTCTATTACCATCAATACTCCGGAGGAAGAGATTACTTGGGAGCAATTCCAAGCCAGATTTGAAGCTAAGTTCATTTCTACAGCTCAGAAGTCTGTTCTGTTCAAGAAGTTTGTGGAGCTCAAGCAAGGTGGAAGATCAGTTCTTGAGTATGTTTTTGAGTTTGAAGCTTTGTCCAAGTATGCCCGATCGTATATTGAATCTGCTTATCAGAAGAATGAGAAGTTCGTGACAGGCTTGGACAGTTATCTTGGGAGACAGTTGGTGGATCATTTGGACGATTCATTTGAGAAGCTTGTGGAGAAAGCTCTCAGGCATGAGAGTCTGTTTCCTAAGGAAGGATCTGTTGTTGCTGTGACCAAGGGAGAGTCTAAACCACAGCAGGGTGGAAACCAGAAGAGGAAGCAACAGCAGCAAAAGGGTAAGGATGGCCAGAAGAAGCCGAAAGGCGAGGTGACTTGCTACAATTGTCAGCATAAGGGCCATTTCTCTAAGGATTGTAGGAATCCGAAGGTGTCGATGAAGTGTCACAACTGTGACAAGCCGGGGCATTTCAGGAAGAATTGTCCAGAACCGAGGAGGGACAAGCAGATTGTGCAAGCTTATGCTTTGGGAGCTGTTCCGTCGTCTTCGAAAGCTCCTACCGCTGAAGAGAAAGGAAAGAGTGTGGTGGTTCAAGGTACTCTTTTCTTATGTGGTGTTCCAGTTAGAGTGTTGTTTGATACTGGGGCGTCACATTCGTTTGTTTGTAGTGATCTTGTAGGCCGGTTAGGTTTGGAACCGGATATTGTTGATAGACCATTGGTTGTGACTAATCCAGTTGGGGGTTCGTCTTGTTTGTGTATGTTATGCCGTGGTCTGGTTGTGTCGAGTCATGGTTGCTCTTTTGCTTGTGATTGTTTTGAACTTTGTGGGGTTCGGAATTATTTTGGGTATGGACTGGCTTAGGAAGTATGCGGCAAAGGTTGATTGTGAGAGGTTGGAGGTGACAGTCGAGAATGTGGAAGGGCGAAAGATTGTGATACGATGTAAGCATGAAGAAGGCGTCTTCATGAGCTTCATGTATTCGCTAGTTGTTCCACGGGATGGACTGTCATCGGTGCCAATCGCTAATGGATTCGAGGATGTCTTTGACGAAGTCAAAGGGTTGCCGCCGCATAGAGAGATCGAGTTTTGTATAGATCTAGTTGAAGGAGCCAGACCTGTTGTGATGCCTCTTAGGCGAATGGTGCCTAGGGAACAGCAAGAGTTGAGGGTGCAAGTTGATGATCTTTTGCAGAAAGGATTCATTCGGCGTAGTGTGTCCGAGTGGGGTGCACCAGTTGTGTTTGCAACCAAGGCAGATGGATCGTTGAGATAGTGTGTGGATTATCGTGAGCTGAATAAGGTGACTAAGAAGAACAAGTATCCATTGCCGAGAATAGATGACTTGTTTGATCAGCTTCACGAAGCCAAGGTGTTTTCTCAGATGGATTTGGCAACGGGATTTCACCAGTTGAGAGTTGCTAAGGATAGTGTGCCGAAGACTGCTTTTAGGACACCATATGGTTTCTTTGAGTGGCTGGTGATGCCGTTTGGATTGACTAACGCGCCAGCATATTTTGTGGATCTTATGAATAGAGTGTTCAGAGATCAGTTGAACAAGTTTGTACTTGTGTTCGTGGATGATATTCTGATTTATTCCAGAACTGAAGAAGAGCACAAGACACACTTGCGTATTGTTTTGGAAATCTTACGGAAACATCAGCTGAAGGCTAAGTTTTCGAAGTGTCACTTCTGGAAGAGTGAAGTGAGGTTCTTAGGCCATGTGATTTCTGGAAATGGAATAGCGGTTGATCCCGCTAAGGTGGCGGCAATCCAGGATTGGGTCAGACCTAAGAATGCATCAGATGTGAGGAGTTTTCTTGGATTAGCAGGATATTATCGACGGTTTATCAAAGACTTCTCCAAGGTAGCTGCACCGTTAACAGGATTGACAAAGAAGAACCAAGTGTTCAGATGGGAAGCTAAGTGTGAGCAAGCTTTCGGAATCCTGAAAGAGAGATTGACAAGTGCCCCTGTTTTGACTATTCCAAGTGGGAATGATGAGATGGTGGTTTATACCGACGCATGTGGTACTGGACTTGGAGCAGTGCTGATGCAGAGAGATAAAGTTGTTGCGTATGCAAGTCGACAACTGAAGCCGCATGAAAGGAATTATCCGACTCATGATTTGGAGTTGGCGGGATTGTTTTTGCTCTGAAGATGTGGAGACATTATCTACTGGGAGTTCGATTCGAGTTGTTTATAGATCATAAGTCGTTGAAGTATCTTTTCTCCCAAAAAGATTTGAATCTTCGGCAGCAAAGTTGGCTAGAGTTTTTGGCATCATATGATTTTGGTATAGCTTATACTCCGGGAAAAGGTAACGCAGTGGCAGATGCGTTAAGTCGAAGACATGCAGGACTGGGAGCCATGTTTTCTGAATGGAAGAATCTCGAGTATTTAGCTGGATTTGACTTCAGGCCTAGATGTGAATTGGAACCTGAGATGTTGGAAAACTTATCAATAAGACCAACTCTTGTGGAAAGGATTGGCGAGAGTCAAAAGCGTGATGATAAGCTTGTCAAGATTATCCGTGATTTGGAATCTGGATTGGATCCAGAAAAGGATAAAGGATTCGAGGTCGATCGAGAGGGTTGGCTTCGGAAGCAAGGACGACTAGTTGTTCCCGATATAGATGGATTGAGAGATGAAGTCTAAAGGAAAGTCATCACTCGAAGTTGACAATTCATGCAGGTGGAAATAAGATGTATCGGGATATGAAGAGAACCTATAACTGGGAAGGTATGAAGAAGGATGTTGGAAATTTTATTTCCAAGTGTATGAACTGCCAGTTGGTAAAAGCCAAACAGAAGAAGCCAAGTGGATTGCTTCAACCCTTAGAAGTTCCTACATGGAAGTGGGAGCAGATATCGATGGATTTTATTGATGGATTACCTAGAACAAAAATGGGAAATGAAGGGATTTGGGTCATCGTAGATCGTTTGACTAAGAGTGCACGATTCATTCCTGTTCGATCGACTAGGACTGCATCAAAGTTGGCTGAGTTGTATGTTAAGTGGATAGTTCGATTCCATGGTATTCCGAAGAGAATAGTGAGCGATCGAGACCCCCTGTTCACTAGTAGATTTTGGAAGAGCTTCCAGGAAGTTTTGGGAACCGAGTTGTGTTTGAGTACAGCTTATCACCCTCAAACAGATGGTCAGACCGAGAGAGTCAACCGAGTTTTGGAAGATCTTCTTAGAGCTTGTGTTTTGGATTTCGGAGGATCATGGGAAGATCACCTTCATTTGGTGGAGTTTGCATACAACAACAGTTACCAGTCAAGCATTGGTATGGCACCGTATGAGGCATTGTATGGAAGACCGTGTAACTCCCCGACATGTTGGATAGAGACGGGAGAAAAGTTGATACTTGGGCCAGAGATGATTCGACAGACTTCGGATTGCATAGAAATCATTCGGCAGCGAATGAAGGCAGCCCAAGACCGTCAGAAGAGTTATGCCGATAAGCGTCGAAAGGATTTGGAATTCGACGTAGGAGATATGGTTTTTGTGAAGATTTCTCCACTGAAGAATGTTATTCGATTCGGGAAGAAAGGAAAATTGACTCCGAGATTTGTTGGACCATTCCCGATCATCGAGCGAATTGGAAAGCTCGCCTATAGATTGGAGTTACCTGAGAAGATGTCGAGTGTGCACAATGTTTTTCACGTAACATATCTACGGAAGTATGTGCACGACTCGAGTACGGTGGTTTCTACTGATAGTTGTGAAGATTTAGAAGTTGATCCAGTCGATAGAAGACCTCGTAAGCCGCTTCGTGTTGTGGAAACCGACACGAAACAGCTTAGGAGGAAGGTAGTTAAGTTGCTCAAGATACAATGGAGTGATGATGATAACGACTGCACGTGGGAGGTAGAAGAGAGGATGAAGGCAGCTCATCCTGAACTCTTCAAGGTATGGCCCTAAGGTGTCGTGTCATCTCACGATATTGTAACTTGTTCTCGTTTTAGAATTCTGCATGCTAAGCTAGAATTGAATGCATGGTTTGTTGATTGCTATGGATGGTAGGCGTGCAGAATAGTTTTTGATTGCTTTGTTTGTTTGGAATTTCGGGGGCGAAATTCCTAAGGGGGAGAGAATGTAACGACCCGTATTTTTACGGATCGAAAAGTTCGTTCAAATCTGGAATTTTTTTTAGCGTTGTTAAGTCATTTCAGATTTTTGGTAGAATTTGGTTAAGTCTTAAGTCGTGACCGACTTATAGGATTGGCGACCTAAGGGGTAGGTCGGCAGTGACTTAAGAAACTGACCGAGTTAAGTAATAGAGCGACCTAAGTGTTGACGACTTATAAAGTTAGCAGGTTAGCGACCTAGTGGTTAGCGAGGTTAAGTCGTTAGACGACTTAAGAAAGTTAGGTCGTAGCCTAGTTGAGTCGTGGTGTTGCTAAGTTATTAAGTCGTGTGAGTTTAGGTCGGCTACCTCGTTAGGTCGGAGCTGTTGTTAAGTCGCGTGTGTTCTAGTAGTTAGGTCGTAAGCCACCTTTGTTAGTTAAGTCGTCCAGACGACTTAAGTGTTAGCTCGTTTCATGAGTTAAGTCGTAGGTAGGCTGCTGTGTTGAGTCGTGACCGACTTAGGAGTTAGCTGCTAAGTCGTTTAAGTTGTTAGACAAGTGAGTTTTTGGGTCGGCTAAGTTGTTTAGGTCGTATGGGGTTAAGTCGTAACCCAGTTACCTGTTAAGTCGAAGGCCCTGCTTAGTTATAAGTCGTAGGTTGGCATAGCAGTTGAGTCGTAAGTCGTCTGGGATGTTAAGTCGGAAGGTTATAAGTCGGAGACGACTTAGGAAAGGCGGACGAGTTAAGGAGAAATTCAGCTATAAATACTCGTCCATTTTCTCACTTTTTGAGATTCGGATTTCGAAGCGACGAAGTGCTGCCATTTTGAGAGCTCGACTTCTACACTTCTTCACTTCTTCTCTCCACTCTAATCTAGTGCTTCTATCCATCCTAGTTGAAGATCAAATTGAAGATTCAAGAGCTTAGATTGAAGATCTTCATCCTTTGAAGTGAGATTTCTTCGTTTGAAGCGGATTCGTGATAGATCAAGCTTGATCCTTCCCTGTCCAGATCTGAAGCGTGTTGTTTTGAGGTTGTTTTGGTGATTTGGTGAGTGGTGATTATCTCTCACACGGATCCAAAGGAGTATATCGGATTGTTGGCTCGATTTGGTGTTAAAATAGTGATTTTCATGCATTTTCTTCATCCTAAGTGTAGATCCATGTAGATCCATTGTTCATGATGATTTGACAACCATTTTACTAAGTGTTAACCTATACAAGTTCATTCATCAAGATTGTAGAGATATTTCTCATGTTTTCATGCTTGTTAGACTTTCAACTTTTTAATTACGGAATTGCCATTATTGTGATAATTGTCTACTTAAATCATATTTGAATGCTTGATTGCTTGGATTAATGTTTGACTTGGTTGATTGTTATGAATTAGATGACTGATGATTTGATTTTGACCGAAGATGATTCAAAGGCTTAGCGAAAGGCTCTTGAATTGGGAAAGCTGCTCGTGGCATATGTAGCGGGATGATGAAGCTCTTATGCATAGATTTGATGATGTGATGTTGGGATGAGGCTTTGCGAGGATGTGATGAAGCGAGGCATCATGTGATGAAGACTTGGTCTAATCCAGACGGGATCATTCCAAGCATGTTGATAACTCGGTGAATGGTTCGAGTTGAGGATAATGGATGGATATGAGAATGGTCGTCAAGGAGGATGACTAGGAGGCTTGGGTCTCATCGTTGTTGAAGGTTCTAGCATGCTCTAAGCAAGAGTACGTTTGGGCAGATTCGATAGTCCCAACGACCAACTGTTGATGGTCGAGTACTCTGGGCAGATTCGATAGTCCTAGGCACGGGTCACGATGACGTGCGGGAGTTATGTCTAGAACCGGGGTTACCATTAGCCCTTGACGGACGGCTGAAAGAATGTGTCGGTCATTCAATTAACGGTGATACCGAAGCAATGATAACAGTGATAGCCAGAGTCATGGATGTTTGATTGTATCGTCATTCGGTCTCAAGAGCGGTATTTTCTGGGTGCTTATCTGATCTTGGTTTAGGCCTTGGGGGTTTGTACTTGGAAAACATCGCCCTTGACTCGAGTGATAATTGCTTTACTTTAAATTGTATGCTCTGCTATGTTCGCTTTTTCTTAGTGTGTGTCAGGGGGCTATCACTGTAGAAAGAGGTTGGAGTGGGAGGGTTGTATTCCTATTCCTTTTCCTTTATGCTCTTTTGGTATGTTGATTGTTAATTTACTGCTCACTAAGACTGTTGTCTGACTCAAGGCTTTATGTTTTAATTCTTATTGCCTTGGGCTGTTCGTCCATTTTGGGACGGGCAGACTAGGTAGCAGGTGACAGGTGTCGTTCTTGCTTTCCACGGTGCTGATATCGAAGACGAGCTGGAGGGTTGCATTTTATCTTCGTATTATATGTACTGGATGTTCCGCTGTTTGTATAATTTCTGAGTGTTATGGAGTGAGGCTTGATGTATTGACTGTTTGGATGCTTGTATTCAACTATTATGGAGTTTTATATGATGGCATATTATTCTGTAAAGCTTCACTATACATATGTTCTATTGTATTTTTGTCCATGCGCTGTGAGTAATACGATAGATCCTGTTGTTTTAATTTACCCTAACAATCGTCCATGGTTGCCTGGCACACTTTACAGCGCACTATCTCTAGGTTCAGTGCAGGGGTCATGGGCGGTCGTCACAACAACCCTGCTCTGTTGGGTGTTACTCATTAGAGATAGAGTCAGCAGTACTCTAGAATGAGTTGAGTGTAATAATAGATACGAGTGCGTATTTGTTAGTGAATATGAAATTGTTTTGTATTGTGTTGACTTATCGGTTGATTGTTTATAGATTCTGGTCGGTGCAGTCTAGCTAACTGGAATCGATAGGGGTTTCTAAACTCTTAAATAAGATAAACCAACACAGTATTGTTTTGAAATAGGGTAAATGAAATAATTTTACCCAAAGCTATTTTTGTATATAAAAGAAATGCTTTTCTGTAAATTATTACAGTATATGGATGCATGTTTGTTAAGAAAGTGATAATATTGAAATGTTATTATTATTATATGAAATTAAATAAGAAATCGAAGTCATAACTCCAAAGTTAAGATATAAATTCACTATGAAATTTATAAATGTGAATTGAAGCATAAGGAAATAAATCCACATACAAATGAAATTTGAGAATATAAATTATAAATGTGATTTGTAATTTGAAACGGAATTCCAGAGAAGTATTTGGAAATGTTTTGAAAGGAATTTGAAAATTTTGGAGATCTGGAAAGTTTAAATTCCTTTTTGGTTTGAAAATGAATTTCAAAGGTTTTGAAAAGTATTCTGAAGGAATGAAAAGCTCTAAACTCTTTTTGGTCGCTGGAAAATAACTTCGGTAATGACTGCAGCATCATCGATGTTCATTTTCGGGTTTCCAAAAGAGGAATTGGTGCTAAATTGTTTTAAATGGAAGTGTTTGGAAAATTTGGGTTTTGTTTTGGAAATTCAAAAGATAAATTTGAATTGTTTTCAAAAATGGTTTTGAAAAGGTTAAAAAGACTCTGGAATTGAGTATTGAATTATGAAAATAAAATTGTGAATGAATGAATCAATTTGCAATTGCAAGTACATGAATGTAAATTGAATTCGAATTGAAATCCAGTTTAATATAAGTGGTTATAAACCAAAATAGTGAATTGTAAATAAATTTTGGGAGCGAACAAAAGTGAATAAAACTGGAATTGAAACTGAATGTTGAAGACAAATTTGAATAAATGAATTAGAATTTGTGATGAATTAGTAACTGGAACTAATTTAAAATAGTATAGTTGTAAAGGAAAGTAAATCGATAAAATTCAATATTCAGAAGTTAAACTGAATCCAAATTAGATTGGAATTGTGAATTTAATTCAAATGAAAATTGAAATGTAAAATTGAATGAAAATAGATATATAACTTCAACAGTGAAGTAAAAATGTATAAGAAGTAAGTATCAAAAATTTTTGTAATGGAATTTTCAAAATGGTTTGAATGTTGTAACTAGATATTATGGCTAGTAGGATATACAGGTGTAAAGGAATTGGGATTTTAATTTTGAAGAGAATTTGAATTGCTCGACAAAAAGGTAAGTATTTGAATTTCAATATGAGATTTGCTGATTTCTTGTCTAGCCGCTTGGCCTTTTCTTTTTCTTTTTGAAATTGAGAGTCCGTAGGGACGTTTTGTAGTCGTACCGTATTAGCCGTGCAAAGGAGACGCTGGCGAAATTTTTCGGAAATTTAGGTTGTTAGGAAATTTTTGAGAAAATTTTGAAAGTTTAAAGTTTAAATTTGAATTTAAATTTGAATTTAAATTTGAATTGAAAGTAAACAATGTTGTTTGAACTTATAATTGAAGTTGGAAAGCTAGTTGAATTGATAACGAATCTTTAGTAGAAAGATTTGTTTTGAAAATTTGATAAAACTATTGGATTGTGAAAAATAGTAGACGAGTTAAGGACCTTTTTTCCTAACTTGTAATTTCGGGACGAAATTCTTTTAAGGGGGGAAGTTTGTAACGACCCAGAATTTTGAACAAATTAAATTGAGAATATTTAATTAATTTTAAATATTTGAACGGTAATTTAATTTGAATCCCCGATATAACTTTGAAAATTTACGATTAAACTTTAAAATTTAATCTATTGTAAGTTGAATAAAATTTGTATCTTCAATTGTAAGCCGAAGAAAAATATTTCAGAAGCTTTTAAAATTCGTATTGATAATACTGAAGATGATAGAAGCTTCAGAATTTAATTTCGAACTGTTTTGTTCAGTTTAGAGATTTATATCGTTCAACCGAATTTAAAAATAGCCGTTCGAGGCGCAGTCTCGGAATTCGACGAAACCAGTTCCATTGGGTCCGTAATATTAAATTATTATCGGATTTCCAATTTTGTATTTTTCGGGGTTGATATGTAACCGTACGGCGGTTAAACGCCTTGAAATTTAAATTGAATTTCAATTTAAATCTAAATTTAAATTATTTAACTTGGTCAATGTCAATACACGTTATCTCCATTTAACACGCCTATAATCGTAGGAAAGATCGTGTAGGCACGTTCTCCTTGTCTCCCCCGTTCATTACAAATCTCACGAAACATTTCAGTTCAAAATTAAATTGCCAAAGAAGAAAACAATGGCCGAGTGTTTTAAAGAAAAATCGCGAGTCCCCTCCTTTCTTCAGTTTGAAAACAAAACCCCTTTTCGTTCAAAAACAAGAATGGCAGAACGACACCCTTCAAAATCGAAAAAATCAACCTCGTCCCCAGTTATAGTCGAATCGAAATCTATTCGAGTTCGCGTTCAATCAACTGAGAAGCTCCGCGATCGAAGGAAGCAATCGGGGTCTCGGCGATCGTTGCTAGGCCGCCGCGTCGCTCGAGCTTGGGGGAGTTCGTCGTCGCTTGCGTAGGGGAGAGGGGCGAGTAGCTGGGTTCGTCGAGCTAAGGCAATGGCTGGCGATTACTCAAAGGCGATCTCGAGCTGAGGAGGCAAAGTTGAAGTTTCTGGGCTCGAACTCGCGTGCAGGTTGAAGTCGAGGCTGGCATCTCTAGGGCTTGGAGTTGGTATCGATGGCGTGGTCAACATCGAGTTCGATGGTAACAATCACGAGTGTTCTATCGGGGATAATTGGGGGATCGACGATTCAGGGTCGCGACGAGTTACTGGTTTTGAGCAGTGATAGGTATATTTTCCTTTTGTTTAATTTATATGTTTATATATACACAGAGAAAAATAATAATAATAACAGTAAAATATATGAAACCCTTTATCTTCAAAGATATGTATTTCAGTTATATAGAAAAGCAGAAATAAATACATATGTATGTATAAAGTTTAAACAGAACTGTTTTGAAATGTAAATTGTGTATATATATATATATATATCCAGACAGTTTTAAAAGAAATTAGTTTGAAAAGAAAACATTTGTTTAAATTTAAATTGTTAGTAAATTAAATTTGTCAAATGGTTAGAAAACTAAATTTATTAAAGGAGATGTAGTTTTTAAATTTAATGTTTTGTTAAATAAATTATTAAAAGGGAAATTGGTTAATTAAAACTATCAAAACGGAAATCGATTTATTTAATTGGTTCGAATGTAAATTTATTTGTGTAATATTTATGCAAGGTCAATAAATCGGGAAAACAAGTCTGGGATGAAATTGGATTACAAATATAAAGCTAAGGTGAGATTTTTCTCACTCAAAATAAATTTTGTATTGCAGTTATTTATTGATTGATGATTGCTATTGGATGTGATATTAGATATAGTAGGATATATCTATATATATATAGCAATATATACATATTGGCATATGTATATATTGGATTGTTGATTTCCCGCCTCGTATAGTGGATGAGACCCTATTGCACCGTTAGTAAGCGGATGATTTTTATAAAACCTATATACCGCGATATTCCACCTCGAAGTGGAATTGGTATTGTGCTAACGTCTTTGGATGCAGGAGAACAGGTTGGAGGGATCCAACTGGACCCCTCATATTGATTGAATTTATTTAAACTGTGATATGAATCTGTGAATGATTATATTGATGTTATTGATCATATTGATGTCTGGAAATTGTTTGAAAGCTATAGATTTAGCTGAATGGATGTTTGATATCATTGGATTCAAAAAATAAATGAAATTGAATTTTTGAAATTCAAGTAGAAATTTTTAAGTGAATTAACTTTAGAAATTAAATAAATTTGAAGAAAAGAATTTAAAAGAATAAAGGCTGATTTTTAAAATCTTATTGAATTTATTACAGAATCAAGTGAAAATGTTAAATAAATGAATTTCGTATAATAGTGATTTTAAATTGAAGAATTTAATTAAAATTTGGATTTCTAAATAGTTTGAAAAAGATAAAGAGATTTATTTTCTTTAAGAGGAATTTATTTAAAAAAAAAAGATAAGTTGGAAATCCAATTAGAAATTTAATTGGTAAATTGAAATAATTTGGGAATCAATGTAAAATGATTTCAATTTGAAGAATCCATTTAAAAATAGAATATTGAATAATTTGAGAAAAATAAGGAATTTATTTAGTAGTGATAAATAAGATTAGAAATCAATCTGTAATTGATTTAATATTTGGAAATTTTTGACAAATCAGTATGGAAATTTTATCAAATTTTGAAAATAAATTTAGAAATCAATATTGAAATTGATTTGGTATTGAAGTTTTTATAAATAGATTTGAAATTTTTAAAAGTTGTTTATAAATCCAAAATCACTTATTTTGATAAGTAAAATATAGAAGTTAATAAAAAGAAGATTTATAAGTTGAAGTTGTTATTAAAACAGAAATAGAATTTATAAACGTCGTTTTATAAATTCGAAATCAATTAAGTTTGATAAATTAAATATAGGAGATTATTGAAGAAGATATATTCGCGATTTTGAATAGCGAATTTTTATTGAAATAAAATGCGTAGAGATTATTGAAAATATGGTTAGTGAAGTATATTCACGATTTTGGACAGTGAATATATTATTAAATAAAATAGATTTATTTTTGAAGAAGTGATATTAAAAATGAAGTAAACATTTTAAAGATGTTTTAAAATGTATTATGAATCGAAAGCATAGATTTCAACGTTAATTGTTGAGATAGACGTTTTCGAGAAAAAAGGAAATGGTGGACTATAACACTGTTGTTATAGTAAATGATTTCCGAAAGGAAATGTTTTTATCTAGTATTGGGATTTATATATCTATCTTAAAAATCCGAATCCCTATACTAGTGATTTTGAGTCGTCGTAACAATGTTTTACGTAACATTCGTTTTGACTCAAATAGATGTTTTAGTAAATGATTTCCTTAAAGAATGAACTATATACTTAAACTTTGATTTAAGTATATCGAATATTTTCAAATGTTGAAAATAAATAGATTTGTGAATTACTTATGATTAAATAAGTATGGAAATGTTTTTCCAAAAATGAAATGAAACGTTTTGAGAATTTATCTTCTTAAAGATAAATTGAAATTGAATATTGAAAACGATTTGAAAATCGAATATCAGTAGATATTCGAAAATATAAATTCACTATGGAATTTAAAAAAAAAATGGGAATTCATTTTAAAAAATAAACGTTGACTTATTTTTGAAGTGTGGAAATTTTATATCTAGTAAAGATATTTTTGAAGATAAATAATTTGGGAAAATTATTTGGAATCTGATGATGTCGTGCCTCTTTATTGATAGTTAAATAACCGACTATCAATAAATTACCTTGAATGGTATTTGTTGTGAATTGGACGAATTTGAATGCCACACTTATTTTTGAATAAATCGCTCACTATTCGGGTTAGCCGGGAAAGGACCATGGGGTTGTATAACCCATTCCGAATATGTGATACGTCGTTATAAATTGCATTTGATGACCGGTGTTGAAGACCGGATATTTTTGAAAACAGAAGGATTACCGTCGAGTTACTCTACATCGACTGGTCTTCGATTTAGAGGTTTTATCACCCTTAGTGACGGGAAGTCCGGACGTGATTAGAAATTTATCCGGATGTGCAAGGGCTTCGTGAGAAGTGCCTTCGGTTCTGTTCGATCCCGGAACAGACTTGTATGGATTGTATGTCTGACGTTACAAATTGAGATATAAAGTTGATTTCTTTCAAATACATATCTGTTGGTGGCGGAGAATTTATTCTCTTAGCTTAACACCCTTCTCTGAGACGTACGAGCTCAGAGGTTATGTAGTTGAAATTTATCAGCGATATACTCCCAATTTGGTAACGTGGCATACTGAGTGTTGCTGTGAAATGATCAGTGTTTGATCATTTGCGATATGATCATTTGTTTGATCTTATATCTTTGTGATCATAGGTTGATCATTTGTTTGACCCGAAGCATGGCTTTGTAGAAAGCATAGCTTTGTGGACGAGACTTCGTCGAGCCTCACACCCCGGAAATGGTCAAAACAGGAAGGATGCGGCAAGGTTCTAGGGAGTAGCGCCCCTTAGTGTATGTCATTCCTTCTGGATAGAGGTGGTATCATGGTATGTAGCCCAGATACTTAACCTATGTGGTTACTGCATTATTATTATTATGTGGTTGTTGCGAATCGAGGATCCTCGGGAAGATCGGTTACGATCGGGGGATGGCATACGCGTGTCAGTAGTTACCTATTTTTGCAGAGGTAACCCGGCCTTGTGTTGGCAGAGATCCGATTAGGTTCTCGGGACGTCATTCCAGAGGCGTTTCCATGTGGCAATGGGAAGTTCCTTGGCCTGACCATTTGTTGGAAATCCAAAGAAACAATACGTGAATTGTACGGTTTTAGTTGTATTACCTGCTATGGAATGTGGCGGTAACCTGCTATTGAACATAGTAGCTATAGTAGGCATAAGTGCGGAATGCCTATGCTGGCTAAGATTTATATTATACTTTCGAAATGTTTTCTACACTATGCACTAATAATAATATCAAAAATGATTTGATTTTGCGTATCAAGCATCTTTGACTATCATAAGGAGAAATCTCCTCCGATTCTGCGTTTGCATTGTGTGTGTGTACGGGAGGCCTTATGGTAGTCTCATTTTCCAAAAGCATTGCGAATCTATTTTAAAATATTCCTTTGTTGTCTTTTAAAAATAACTGTTTTTACGATCTCACACCAGTCACCATGACTGACTCGGAGTTTATTGTTTCCCTTCTAAACTCTGGGTGCCCACCAATTTTCCACACGGGCAGCCTAGAGTTTTGTTATCAGGATATTCTGGATATTCTGGAGCTTTGGAAGCAAGTAGGATGGCGAAACGTATCATCCGTATTTTATTTATTTATTCCGCTGTGTATTCTGTATGAGGACAAGTTTATATAACTGTCCATTGTTGTATTGAGTTGTATATTGACTCTGATGATTGATGTATGTATAAACTGATATAGTTCTTTGTTTTAAAAGACTAGTGTTTATTTATTATAGATTGTTCCGCTGCGATGTGTAAGATTCTGATATTGTTTTCTGTTCTGATGTTGTTCAGTTGTTCTTCTCTATTTTCTTCTTCTTTCCTTTCTTCTATCTTCTGCTTCTTCTACTTTTTCTTCTTCTTAAAACCCCTTAGGGTTCGTATTTCCGTGCATCTTGAGTTAATCAATGGAGTTTAGTGTTTAATCAAGGGTACGGATTTGCAGGTCTTGACAGTTATCATCGGAACCATAGAATTGATTTCCCAACAATCTCCCCCTTTTTGATGATGACAACTATTCAATGTACTTATATATAGATTATAAATCTCCCCTGAATATGTGCTTATTTTGATTATTTTATGATTATACTTATATTTCTCCCCCTTTGACATTATCAAAAAGAGTTATAAAATTGAAGCCAATCGTCAAACAAACAAAGAAAGTTTCATTAAACTTGAAATATGATTACAAGCATAGATTTATACAAAAAATGATATTCCAAAAACTAAGTTCTATGATTCCCTAAATCTATGATTCCTTTGGAGAAGCTTCATTTTGATCATCTTCCTTTGGTTCTTCTTTTTTAGAAGTGCTAGACTTTGAAGGAGATGTCAAAGCTTCTTTAAGAGGTTCATCCTCAGAGAGTTTTGAATGTTTTGCGGGAGGAGAAGATACTGGGGTTGGCCAATCTTCAGACAGTGGTGTTGGACCGCGAACCCGTTGTAGTACTTCTTTAAGAACCAACAAGACAGTGGAAAGAGATTCTTCAACAGTGGTTAGGCGTGTAGCAAATGACATTTCGAAGTTATCAATTCGCTTTGCCAAAAACTTTTGATTTTGAGATAGGATTTGTTGATTTCTAAGTGTGAGATCTCGAACACTTTCGTTTGGATTTGTATCCGTTCGAGTCTCCATTATTTCCTCTTGTCCCGGATATTCAAAGGGTGCGGGAGGAGGAGGAGTGACTTCTCGATGTTGTTCCTCCTCTAGGGATGGATCAATGTGAGGTTGAGGAGGAGGCTCAACTCTTCTAGATTGACGATTATGCATCCAATCTTCGAATGACATGAACTCTGGAGGGGATTCAGGTAGATGCATCAGATATAAGAACTTGGTGAAAGCATACTTAGGCGAGATTTCTTCGAATGTAGATAGATAGGATGGGATATAATGTGAACGAAGAAGCCTCATAATATAAGTTGGATAAATAATTAACGGCCTTGATCGAGTCCAAAAATGCTTTAACTCGTCGAAGATAAATTTGGCCCAATTTATTCTTGTTCCACTAAACAGAGCATATAGGGCTTTGTGCTCTAATTCGGTGATTTGCTCGTGACTACCCATTCAAGGAATAATTGTGTTAATTATCATTTGGGTTAGAAGTCGAGCTTTTGGACGTAGAAACTTGGAGGCAAATTTTGGCATTTCGTCCTCCTAAATTTGGTGAGTTATATTGTTCCGTGGCTTGAAGCGCATATCTGGAATATTGTATAGATCTTCTCCTGTGTCAGAGCATCCTAGTGTGCGACCTATTATACCTGGAGTTAATCTAATCGTGTTTCCATATACACTAGTCCAGAGCCAGTTATCCTCATTTTTAGTGTTCCACACTGAGGTACTGTCTAAATTCGCATAGAATAAAAAAATGGCTAATTGATCTATTTGAACATCATTAGGGGTAAAGAAATTAGGGTTTCTAACCCGGCAGTTTCACATAGTTCATCGAGGTCATACATAGGGAATTTAAGAAGATTGTAGAATGGACCTATGTGGAGTTTTTTCTTTTGGAAGTCTTCGTACCTTTTGATGGAATGTGGCGCTTTATTCATCCACCTTTCGATCTGTTCATCAGAGCATTCCTGAGGATGAAGCCGGTTGGTCTTTTTTTCTCTTTAACATCTTGGCATTCTTTGTGCGAGGAGGCATTTTGATTAGTCTTGCTTAAAAATGAATATTTAGAAGAGAAATCGTCTCTGAGAAAGTCGTAGGGTATAAATTTTTGAGATAAAAGTGAAAAAAATGATGTTATCTGGTCGATTATAAGCAGCCGATTGGGAATCAGACGTCTAGATTAGAGATCAGACGTTTGGTTTGCCCTAATTTGAGTGCTTTAGATAAAATCAGACGTTTGGCTTTTTGATGTAGACATATGGTTTTATTGAATTTGAAAATTCATAGAGACAGAGAACTATGGCAGACGTTTGGATCTTAGTTCAGACGTCTGAAATGTTCTGATTTTTCTTTGTAGCAAACAGAGGAAAACTTCAGATGTATGGGGATGTATCAGACGTCTGACATATGCACAGTTTTTAATTTTGAGACGTATATCATTGTGTCAGACGTCTGAATGCAAGAGGCAGACGTCTTAAATAAGCAGTGTGACTAAAAATAGCTTTAAAAATTGATGGTATTGCTTATTTCTTGAATCTTTATAACAAGTAATTTTATTGTTATATATAAAAATAACAGATAATTATATATACATACAAATATTATTTATTTTCATGGCGACGGAGTTTTGCGATCTCCCAAGTTGTCATCCCTCCATGGTTTAAGCGGAGACCATATATTACCATGTTCTTGGGTTCTCGGAGAGCCAGAAAATCGTCTAGGCGATGGATCCGAAGGAGTACGATATGAAGATGAGGGATCTAAAGAACTACAAGGTTTTGGGAGTGGATCATGGACATCTTTCTTTCGTAATGAACAAAACTTCATCGCTACTTGTTCCAAAAAACTTAGGCGACGTGCTGTAACTTTTTGCTCAAAATATAGTTCTCTTTGAAGATCTGTCTATTGTTTCTGATAATGATGAATTTCATCAATTTTCTCTTTTGTGTTCGGAGATACAAACAGAGATCTTTTAGTCTTCTTATTATCGGGAGTAAATCCCGTATGATATGAAGTCCACCTATGTGTTGGTTCATGAATTGGTGTGGGTGTAGGAAGTCGCTGGGGTGTATCAACCGAGCTATCTGGCATAGGCATTGAGATGGAGATATAAGAGTTATCAGAAGACATGGCTATACTTTGTAATTTATTTTAGGTAAACCTCCGACTAACTCATATTTTGCCAATTTATTAATATTTTTCAAGTTGATGTGACAAAAACGTTTATGCCATAACCATGGATCATTATGTTTGGCGGGTAAGCATAAATTTGAATTTTTATTAATATTCATGTTTAATACATAAATATTTTTGTTTCTAAAACCTTCAAATATAAGTTGTTTGTTATTATCTAAACTATTACATCTATCTTTTTCGAAATTTATTTGAAAGCCTTTGTCGCATAGTTGACTAATGCTTAGTAGATTGTGTTTTAGATTTTCTACTAATAAAACATTTGTAATAATAGGAGAGTTAGAAATACCATAATTGATGACTTCTCCAGTGCCAACGACATATCCTTTTGAATTATCTCCAAAGGTTACCGTTCCACCATCGATGTATGTTATATTTGATAACATTTTTGAATTTCCAGTCATATGCTTGGAGCATCCGCTATCTAGTATCCATTTCAACTTATTTTTTATTTTGGTCACCTGCAAAATAAAAGATGTTTTAATTGGTACCCATATATTTTTGTTAGGGTCCTAATTGTTAGGAGAAGGTAGCCATACCCATGATGGTTTGGTACCTTTGTAACTACATTCTCAAAGAAATTATCAATATGTTTTTGTTTAATCAAATTATTATTTGTCTTAGGAATCCAAATCTTCATAGTTTTGGTATTCATTTTAGACTTAGATAAACTTTTGGTTTTTGTGTAAAAAATATTTTTTCTTTCATTTTCCTTTTTGTTTAGAAATATTTTTAAACCCTATTCCATTTCTATTTCTAGATGGTTTTGAAGTTTTGATAAGATTTTCCAAATCTTGTTTCCCTTTATTGAATTTTGAAACATTATTTGTGATTTTATCTAATTTTTCTTTTAATCCTAAATTTTCAATTTTCAATATTTCAATATTGCTTTCTAAATTGACCTTTTCTTCTAGTAAATCATCCTTTACTATTTTAGTATTTTCAAAATCAATAATAATAGCCTTATTCTCTATCAAATTATTTTGAATTTTTTCTTGAGATAATTCTAGTTCTTCTTCTAAGATAATTTTTTCATCTTTTAACATTCCTACTTCAAGTTCTAATCTATTTATTTTAGCTATATGTTCTTTGTTCAATTTTTTATCTTGTCTAAATTTATCATCTAATTCCATGTTGAGTTCTAATAGTTCGTCATAGCTAAGTTCCGGACATACCTCATCAGTTTGTGCCATAAAACACACATTGGCTTGTTCTCCATCACTATCACTATCACTTTCAGATGATGATGAATGTGAGTCTTCCCATGTTACTTTAAAAGCCTTCTTCTTCTTGAATTTTTCAAATTTGTTCTTCTTTTTATCATTATTGAGTTTAGGGCAATCCTTCTTCATATGTCCGTATTAATCACATTCATAACACTTAATTTGAGATAAGTTTATTGTGTTGGACTTCCCTTCTTTTTGAAATTTTATCATCTTTCTAAATTTCTTGAATCTATTATAATTCTTGGCAATGAAGACTATCTCTTCTTCGTCTAAATCAGAGTCATCATTTTTGGTTGCTGGAAATGCTATGTTCTTCTTTTCTGAATTTAGTTCTTTTCATGCCAGCAAATTAGCTTCATATGACATTAAATTTCCTATCAACTCTTCAGTTTTGAGAGTAGAGAGATCATTAGCTTCTTCAATAGCTAATACTTTCCTTTCCCAATCTGGTGTCAAAGAGTTGAGTATTCGAGAAACTAAATCAAAATCGGTAAATTTAACTCCTAATGCCATAAGATCATGTTGTATAGTTTGAAATCTAGAATACATATCAACAATAGTTTCATTTTGCTTCATTTTAAATGATGAAAATTGGTTTTGCAAAATTGAAATCTTAGTTTGTTTGACCTTTGTTGTACCTTCGTGTGTGATTTGTAAAGTACGCCAAATGCCAAATGTAGTTGTACATAACATGACACGTGAAAATTCATTTTTATCTAGAGAGCAAAATAAAACATTCATAGCTTTAGCATTGTTTGATGCTGAGGTCTTTTGTGCATCATTCCATGTGTTCATAGCAGTAGTAGGTGCTTCATATTTATTTTGAATGGCTGACCAAATTTCTAGACCATTAGCTTCCATAAAAATTCTCATACGTGTTGACCAATATGCATAGTTAGAACCATTAAAAAGTGGTGGTCGTGCTGTGGATTGTCCTTCTTGAAAGATACTTGCCATATTAAAATGATTCAAAAACGTGTTACTGTAATTTGATCAAACCTTGCTCTAATACCAAATGTAATTCTATAGTATTATGGATCGATTATGCAAATGACAAGTATGTGACTAATTTAAACTATATTGTAACAATATTAAAGAATGTAAATAAGAATAATGACACCAGAGATTTTATACTGGTTCGGACCTCCCGTCCTACGTTCAGTCCCGAAGCTCCTTTTTGGAATTTCCTTTCACCGAATAACCCTCACTTCACCCGGAGGAACAGGTTTACAATAGTAGAGTTTCTTTGTCAACTGTGTGTTCTCTATTACACGGATTTTGATTATGTAGTGCAAATGCTTCCAATATATATATCTAGAGATTGTTGCCTATGAGGAACTGTATATTTAGAAGAGTAGAGTACAAGTACAGATTGCTTAGAGATCAAGAGTATATCAGAGTTTATGAGTAGAAAGCGTAAGTAAGACAGGTGAAAAATTCTCTTGAATTCCTGATGTTATTTAGTGGTAGAGAGATCCTTTGTGTAGTTGCATCTGTTAGCAAGTGCTCTAAGGTCGCTTCCAATGGTGATGAAGAGTTGTAGTGAAGAGGAGCGATCGTGTCTTTTCAAATATGACAGTTGTACTTTGAATATACACAGCCGAGTTCAAAATCAGACGTTTGGAAAATATTTCAGATGTCTGGTCTTCATATATTTTTAGTACATAGTTTCTTGTCAGACGTCTGAGTATATTTACCAGACGTCTGGTTTTGACTGATATGCAAACCGGAGAATTTAGTCAGACGTTTGGTCAGTGCACTCAGACGTCTGGATGTGTGCATGTTGCTTTTCCTGTGCATGTATCATTCCTTTTCCAATTCTCTCGACTTGTAGCCTCTTGATACTTCTTTTGAGTCTTTGTTCTTGTCTCTTAGGTGATGTTACTTTACCAATTACCTGTAAATATAGATATATATGCATATTCGATTTCCATTGTACAGTTGTTATCATCGGAACCATAGAATTGATTTCCTGCCAAACTGATGTTCATAATCAATATAACAAATGATCATGAAAAGCTGAAAAAATCTCCAAGGTCTCGAGGGAATTGCAGCTCGAAATTGAAAATCAAAAACTCATCGAGGTCGACAACAAAGGAATCATAGCTCATCTTCAATTGAGGTTGAAAAAATGAGGAAATCTCAAGCGGAAGCTGAGAAGAAGGCCAAGGATGCCATCAAGGCACTCAAAGATGAGAGGACCAAGCATCGGGATGAGATGTAGAAAGCATTCCATTGGATATGATCTGGTGTTAAAGAGAGAGATGCCGCGAACAAGAGCACGGCTGAACAGAAGACCAAGCTTGATTGTGAAACAAAGGAAAAGGATAAGGCACTCCAACAAGCTCAAGATTACTATGATGAGCTGATCAATGCTTGGGAAGAGGGGGATACAATGGTCGAATGTGCTAGGGAGGTAGACACGCTTGTCAAGAGGGAGGTTGAGGCCGCAAAGCAGCGGATGATGGAGAAGTTTGAATTAGGGCTCATCAAATACAACGCTAATGCTCTCAAGTTTCACAACCTGGAATGGCTTGGTGATTATTATCCTAGGGTTCTGGGCCTGGCTTAGGAACAGATTTTCTCGGAGGAGAAAGCATACTTGAAAGGTGGCGAGGTGGACCTTGCTTAGCTGAGGAAGGATGTATTAATAAACGACAAGCCCAGTGTGTTGAGAAAGGGTGAGCTCATTCTTCATTCGGAGCGAGTCGCTACTGTATTAAAAGATTTGAGCGAAGGTTCAGGATCGACGCAAGACGATGCCATTGCCACTCAAACACCTGGGTCCCAAGCTGCTCCAGATTCATCCTCTAATCCTAGGTATGATCCAGAGATTTCCCAGATGCATAAGCCTACTATCCTTTCCCCCATATCGGAAGGAAATTCTAGTGGCACTCTAGCCCTCACAGAACCCCAAATAGAAGAAGGTATTTCGTTGACTTCCCCTATGTTTCAGAGGGTTGACGTGTCGTCGATCGACGTCACTAATCCATCTTTTTATGTCTCTCAAGTTTCAGGTCAGCTTTAAATCGTCCCGCTTACTAATAAAGACTCTTAACTGAGACAACAAGTGCCTGCAACAGAGTCAGTATCTGTTACAACTTCGACAATGATTCCAACCATCCCGGTTAAAGACTCCCGGCCTTAACGAGCAGATAATTGATGCTTTCTAGATGAGGGGACTGGTGGAACCTAGGGTACTCAAATCAACGACGATGTTATTATCACTGGTGTCTCCTAGTTCCTGTCAAGTCACACTATGAGTGCACTCGAGTAGAATTGCCTTCGAGACATAAAAATCAAGCTGGAGAAGATAGAGAACATCCCTCTTCCTTTATCCATAGCCCTGCCTGGATAAACCATCTTCGCTTTGGTCTATATTGCTCCGCCTGGGAGCGCTTAAAGCATACCTGTAGGATCTTTGCAAAGCACTCCAACCTCCCACCCTCCGCTTGGGGCACTTATAGTGAATCTACCATCCCACCAGTTAGCTCTTCTCCAAAGAGCAAAGGAAACGGAGGTAGAGGAAGGGTGAAAGCTCAAATGATGTGTCTCCTGGCACCAAGAAGAGGAAGCCTAAGTCTAAGAAGTAGTTGTCAGTTTGTTTTGTGTACATAGACCCACTTTTAGTCTGTAATAATAGTAGTAGTCTATTTTGGTTTTTGGCCAGGTTGTTGTGGGTTCGGCCTCCACTTTTACTTTTTCTTTATTTAGGCGTAAATAAACTTGTACTTATTTTTCCAAGTTCCATTTTGAATGTTAATAATAAAGACCTTTTGTTTCGTCAAATCTTTGTGTGAATTCATCTAAATTGTTTTAGAAATGCACATTCCATTCAATGTACTTGTGATCCATTCCTTTTAGTGACTATTATCAAACTAAATCCTTGGCCCATTATGTAATTTATCGGCTTTTCGTTGTTCTCGTGAACGTAAAGTGATTGTTGAAGTGTCAGACTCTAGGCATTAGTTGAGGTTTACCACTTAGAACAGCAATCCGAATGTCCTTTTCCAGGGTAACGGTATTTAATTGCGCCGAACTCCGGACCCTAGTTTAAATTAACTTCTAAAGATTATTTTCCGTACATCCTCATCCAAGATGTTTATTTCCAGTCGCACCTACCTCTGGACATCGATCAAAGTTCATAGATAAGATCCCACCTTACGCCGAGTATGGACCTTTTATTTTGCCTACTCTAGGCAAAATGTTCGGGATTGGACGGTCTTATCATTTCCATTCTAGTTTATATTCATACCCCTAATCTAAGGACAAGAGTTGAGCGAGTGAACGGTCGTATCACGTTCATTTTGATTTATACTTGTACCCTCGCATCAAGGGCAAGAGTTAGCATACAGATGGTCATGTCGCATCCAGTTTGAGTTTATCCAGCTTCCTTCAATTTAGGTTTATACTGCTGCCCCTACATCAAGGGCAAGAGTTAGTGTACGGACGGTCATGTCGCATCCAGTTTGAGTTTATACTCCTGCCCCTAATCCGAGGATAAGAGTTGATTGAGGGATGGTCAGATCATGTCCATTTAGTTTATACTCCTGCCCCCAGTCTGATGATAGGAGTTGGTTGCTATTTATCTTCAGATACCGAGACGAACATCAAGGGTCTGATCATGAACTGTAGAAGTTTTGGTTGGCACCTATCTCCGGGGACCTGCACACCTGCATTATTCACATGCAGATTCATTAGAGTCAGTCAAGTCACAATTCTTAAGCAACGTAAGGACAGAATCTCGGACTCAAAAAGGCATTTTATTGCATGAAAGTCGGGAAATGATAGGTTCTATCTTATTACATGGCTTTTATCAGTTATGTGCTAATTTTCATTTAAGTGAAATCACATCATAGGTGCTCACTATTCTATGCCCATGGGAGTGAAATCCCCTCAATCGTAGCAAGCATGAAAGTTCCATCTCCAAGCTTTTGCTCTATTGCATACAGACCTTTCCAAGTCGGGCCCAAGTTTCCAGGGCCTGGGAAGATTCGTTTGAGAACCAGATCACCAATTTTGAAGGTTTGATTCTTGACCTTAGTGTTGTAATATTGGGCGACCGGTGTCGATGTGTAACTGCCCTCAACTCAGCTTCGTCATGCTTCCCATCGATCATACGAAGAGACTCCAATAGGAGTTTTTATATTAGTCCATGGTTTGTAGCGATTCACTCGATGAGAAGGTACTTCCAGTTCAACCAGAATCATAGCCTCCGATCCATGGGCTAAGGCGAATGCAGAGTGACTAGTCATTGACTTGCGTGTCATTCAATAAGACAATAGTACTAATACAAGTTCTTCAACCCACTTGCACTTGGCCTTTTCCAATTGCTTTTTAAGAATGGACTTGATAATCTTGTTCACAACTTCAACCTGTCCATTCACCTGAGGGTGTGCCACCGCAGCAAATCTTTTCCCTATGCGATGCAGTAAAAAATTTTGAGTTTGGTATGGTCGAATTGGGTCCCATTATCGGTAACGATTGCCCGTGAAACTCCAAAACGATAAATAATATTTCATACTACAAATTTGATCACTTTTTTCATGGTAATTGTGGCTAATGGCTCCGTATTAACCCATTTGGTGAAGTAATCAACCGCGACGATGGCATGTTTTGCGCCAACTTTAGATATCGGCAACATACCGACAATATCAATCCCCCAAACTGCAAATGGCCAAGGATTGACCATTTGAGTAATCTCTATCAGTGGGGTTCTTGGAATCTTAGTAAATCTCTGGCAATTATCGCACTTTCTAGTGTAATCAGCTGCGACTCGGTTATCTGTTGGCCAGAAGTACCCATAGCGGAGAATCTTCTTCGCCAGGATTTGTCCTCCAGTGTAGTTGTCGCGAGCCCCTTTGTGCACTTCTCTAAAGACTTATTTAGTCTTGTCATGAGAGAAACACTGAAGCATAGGGACAAAAAAACCATTCCTATACAACAATCCTTCCTGTGTAATATATCTCGGAGCTTGGCGAAGGAGTTTCCGCTCATTCCTCCTGTCAGGAAAAATTCCTCTCTACAAGTAGTCTTTTAGCAGAGTCATCCATGACTCTCTTTAGGTTCAGCCTCCAAGATCCAATCGACATCCATCTGTTCGATGCTCACTGTTGACAGTATTTCCACTGGAACCAAGCCCTTGAGCGGCGTATTTGGGGAACTGGCCAGCTTAGCCGGTGAGTCAGCATTTGCATTTTACTCTCCGGGAACATGCATTATAATATAATAATCAATGCCACCGTGCAGCTTAAGGACTTGGTTTAGATAAAGGGTTAGCCTTGCTTCTTTTTCCTGAAACTCTTTCCCTACTTAACATTCCACTAGCAGAGAATCACAGAAAATATGCAAAGTCCTAATCCCCAATTCTTTGGCAATCTTGAGCCTGGCAATCAAAGCTTCGTACTCCACTTTGTTGTTTGTTGTAGGGAAATCGAGTCTCGGGGGATAACAGATTGAACATTCCTCGGGAGTGACAAGTACAACTCCAGCACTGGAATAACGTTCATTTGATGCACCATCCGCGTACACCTTCCACCTAGCATTTTGTTCACCACTACTCTCCAAAGCATCATCTCATGCAGTAAATTCAGCTATGAAATCTGCCAAAGTTTGACCCTGGATAGCTCTCCGAGGGTGATAGGTTATATCGTATTCGCTCAATCCAACATTCCATTTCAATAGCCTTCCAGAAGTTTCAGGTCGTTGCAAGACTTGTTGCAAAGGCTGGTTGGTAAGAACTTTGATCGGATGAGCTTGAAAGCAAGAGTGGAGCTTCCTTGAAGCTATCAATAGACAGTATGCAAGCTTTTCTAGCTTTGGATAATTTCTTTCCACTCCAGTCAATTGCTTACTAATGTAATGACTGATCATTGGATCCAGGCTTCCTCATGTATGAGAGCGGCGCTCAAAGCATGCACGGACACTGCAAGATATATATACAAGTCCTTATCTTACATCGGCTTCGAGAGGATAGGGGGTCTTTCCAAGTGATCAGCCGGAGCTTGAAATGCGTCTGCGCACTCCTGCGTCCCAGCGAATGTTCTTTTTCCCTTTGGACTTTTACCCTTCTTAATCACGTAAAAGAAAGGGATGCATTTGTCAGTGGCTCTGGAGATGAATCGGCGTAAGGCGGTAACCTTCTCATTTAAAGTCTGAGCCTCCTTGACTATCTTCGGAGCCTCCATGTCCCATAATGCCTTTATCTTTTTTAGGGTGGCTTCAATTACATGGGAATTCACAATAAAGCCCAAGAACTTCCCTGACGCAACACTAAAAGAGCATTCAAAGGGTTGAGCTTTATCCCATATTTTCGGAGAATACCAAACATTTCTGCTAGATCGTCAATGTGGTTTTTTGAAAGCCATGACTTCACGAGCATGTCATCTACAAAGACCTCCATTGAACATCCAATCTGATCTCTAAGCATCATGTATACCAATCTCTAGTAGGTTTCCCTAGTGTTCTTCAACCTAAACGACATGATCAGACAACAATACAGTCCCAAGTAGGAAATAAAGCTGGTATGTTCCTGGTCTGGGATGTGCATTGGAATCTTGTTGTATCCAGAGCAAGCATCCTTGAATGAAAGCAGTTCATGTCTGGTTGTTGAATCCACTAATTGATCAATCCTTGAAAGGGGGAAGTTGTCCTTTGGGCATACCTTATTCAACTCAGAATAATTGATGCATGTCCTCCATTTCCTTTTAGCCTTCTTCACTAAGACTGGGTTGGATACCCATTTCAGGTATAAAGCATCATGGATGAAGACATTGTTCTTCAGCTTCTCCACTTCTTCTTTGAGTGTAGCAGATCTCTCTGAACCCAGGCTGTGGCGCTTCTGTTTCATAGGAACTCATTTGGGATTTATGTTCAATGCATGGCTCACTATCTCCGACGAGATCCCACACATATCGGAGTGCGTCCAGGCGAAGACATCTAGGTTTTCTTGGAGAAAACTAATCAACTCCTTTATCATCCTAACACCAAGCTACCATCCAACTTTCAGGATTCATGTTAGGTCATCCTAACTGATCAGGATATTAATCGTTAGCTCGGTTGGAGCTGCTCTTCCATCCAGTGAATCTTTTCGTGGGTACATATCTTTATGGAACCAACTGTGCTGCCCGAGCTAGGGCTCAGGCATTGGTTGCTATGCATCCAAATCCTTGATGCGAAGAGTCCCCTTCCCACCTTTTCTTTCTCTCTTCGCCTTACCTCTCTTAGCTCGGTAATGTAGCATTCGTGGCCAACACCTGATCTCCCTGGACAATCCCTATGTCATTCTCTATAGGAAACTTCATTGTCAAGCACCAAGGAGCTATAGCCGCTCTGAATTAAACCATGGTCGGCTAGCCCAAAAATGCATTGTAAGCTAAGTAAATATCCAACACTAGAGAAGGCACAACCTATACTCTTTTGCGGTTGCCCTCACCAAGTACCAATGGTAATTCTACATATCCAATCAGCTCAGTAGCCTTCTCGTTGAACTCCTATATTCGAGATTTACAAGGTTTCAAATCCTTTTCCTCCAAGAGTATTTGATCATAAGCTTTTTTGAATAGATTGTTGACTGAACTTCCACAGTCAACTTACACCTTTCGTACTATCGTAGGACCAATCGTGGGTGTAATCATGAGTGGATCAATCATCGGAGCCTCCACTCCATCAGCATCTCTGTTCCAAAAAAACAATGTTGTTAATCATCGCTTTGCATTGTTTTGCTGAAGTTCCATTCTCAAATGCAAGGAAACTCTAATCCACAACATGCTTTATAGCACCAACATATCTATCCATTTCAGCTAGACTTTTATCGGCTGGATGTAGTCTACCGATGTTCGTGTTAATCACCAAGCATTTTTCAAGACGCCTAGGCTCCTCACCACTAGGACTAGCTTGCACCCATCGGGATGTTGACTAAGGCGGATTAGAATTTCCTTGCCCACCGTCCTATGTGGCTTTAACAAACTATTGCAATTTCTTTTTGCATATCAATTCCTCAATCATATCGTGCAAGTGCCTGCATTCGTTGGTATTATGACCACGTGTCTCATGAAACCTACAAAACTTGCTAGTTCTCTTATCCTTCTCAGTCGACTCCCTTGGAACAGACATCCTATACTGCTTAATGCCTTGAGTTGCCAAATAGATATTCTCTATCGAGTTGTTTGGTATAGCTGTCATACATAGAAGTCCTAGTACGATTCCTATTGTTCGACATTCGTTTCTTAGCCCCATCACCATTCTACTTCAGACTATCATTCTTATTGCCATCATTCACATCTATATTTGTAGAACTTCCTTTAGATTGCTTTACATCAACATTGCTCTTCACTACTCCAGCTGAACTCCCAACCTCAGCTCTTCGTGGACGTTTGCATGCTTCTTCCAAGCGCAAGTACTCCTTGGCCTTTCTATAGAAAGCATCCCTTGTCAGTGGGGGTTTCCTTTCCAACTGTTCCTTGAAATCCGTATCGAGATGAATTCCCTTGATTAGCGCCATCAGCATTATGTCTTCCTTAGGATTTGTAACTTCTATCATGGCTATGTGGAATCGATTCAAGAAATCATTCGGTGACTCTCCATCATCTTGGAAGAGGTTTGATAAAGACATGACATGTTTCAGACGTGAAGTATGTTAGCGAAATTGCTCTATAAACTTTTGCCACAACTCAGCAAAGGATGATAGACCTCGGTAGAAGTTAAGTCAACTGCATCGTAGCTACTCCTTCTAGGAAAATTGGAAAGCAGTGGCATTTTACGGCATCAGAAGCTCTTGCGGAATCCATATGCCATTCATTTCTTATCAAATGCTGTCTATGATCCCATTGTTCCTCCGTACAATGGCTAGTCCGCATTGCAAACCTTTGGGGATATCTTTCGTGTAGGATGTTTTCTATAAATAGATTCCGAGTAGGAGAGGTACACCATTCATCATTTCTTCTGAAGTGATTTTCACTTACAAGTCTCTTGACCATATCTTCTAGGTACTTCAGGTCCGCAGGTTCCACTGAATGGCAGTGATCGGGATCTGCCCCAACTATTCGAATCTGCGAACACTCTCGGTTTAGCTCTCGATACCTAGGCTCTCTAGCCTCCAGGGGACCCATTCATCTAGTGGTCCTCCCTATTTGATTCCCGTGAGTTGTATCATCAGCAGCAACATGATTTTCTAGATTCTAATCATCAGCAGCACGCCTAGAAGTCAAATCCATGCTGCCTTCCAGATGACGAGCTATGGGCCCACCATAACCTAGGTCGGTATCAACCCATCCTCTTGGGTCGGTACCGATCCACAAACTTGTTCCCTAAGCTCATCCTCATACTTGGTATGAAGTTTCAACAGCATTATGAGTCTTCTTCTATTTCCTATCTCTCTGTCTCTGCTCGGATGATGATGAACTTTTAGACTCTGAGCTGGAATCCCCCTGCTTCTTCTACGGTTGCTCTGAGTTAATTAATTCAGTAACCTTAAGCTCTGCTGCATCTACTGATTCATCTGATTATGACTTGCCTATAATCTATCCTCCATCTGCTTCATCATTTGATACATCTCCATTCTGGTCATGACTTTAGCTGGATTCTAGATCTCTGATTGATCTGGTTGAGCGGCATTATCCATATGCTGAGCACTCTAGTTCTCAACTTCAATAGTAGCTCCGGAATTGGTAGAACGGTCTCTTCTTGATGAGGCCATTGCAAATAACTTCTCTTAGATTTTTGGAAATTTAAATAGTAGAAAATTAGCGGTTGGAAAATTGGTTCTATATTTTGGAATTAAGAAATTCAATAATAGATGATGGATCCAAATAGCCTGAGAACCTCGCTCTCAATAAAAGCACCAAAATGTTTGAACTAAAAATGGCACAAAAATCCAAGAGTTTATGTAGAGAATAAAAAGTGAAGGAAATTAAATGAAAACGAGTAAAAAGGAAAACACAACAATTTATAGTGGTTCTGCAAATCAGGGCCTATGTCCACTTAATGATTTTATTGCTTAAATTCTAACTTGGAGGTAGAAGTTCTTATGGGTTGGTACAACTCCGACAGAGTTTACAAGAAATTAGAGCAAGAAGAGCAAAAGCCAAAAGATCCTGAAAAATGAGCCCTACCCTCCTATTTATAGAGATAGGGAGCCTAAAATCTCACACAGAAGATCCCCACCTCGTTTTCCACGCCTTAGACTGTTTCTCCACCAAAGTAGGACGTTACCTCATCAACTTATGGGCCGGTACGACTCCAAGGGCTTAGGTCGGTACAACTTCGAAATATGGCCAATCTGGTCATCCTGAACTCTTCTCTTTGGCTCATCTTGCGGTTAACTTCGTGATTGCATAGTTTTTTGCACCAGCATTAGCTTGTTTCAGAGTCCAAACGATGAATCCATTGAAGAATAGAGTTACTAATTCAGGAGTTTATGGAGATCGATAGAGAATTACATTGGATCAACAAAACAACTCCTGATATAGGCTGCTAGCATCATGTAAGGCATGTAGATAGAAGATAGGCCAGTATGGAGGTAGAAATACGAATCAGTACCGACCTAGGGAGTGGGATCGGTACCGACCCACCACTTAGTTGGATCAATATTTGCTTTGGTCTTGGGTTGTCTATGCTTTTGTCCCGTGGCTCTATTCGTGCTTGATTTCTAGACTTTGGGGTTATCTCTCCGGGCTTCCTGCCTTGATAACTCCGAGTTTAATTCATCTAGTTTGTTCGAACTTTGCCTAGCCAAAAGGATGGATAACATTTTCTTGTAATTTCTGCCTTCACTTGAATGAGAAATCTAATTAAACAATTTAGCAATACAAGTGGTATAAAATATTTGTATTACTTTATTGATTAATTCTTGGATTCGTTGGATTGAATATTTTAGTCGAGTGGGATTTACAATCTTTTAGTAAATGTGTAAGTATCGCAAAGCGAATATGGGACATTGGGTGATACTCATTTAATTACTAATTGAGAGTATATTAGACTTATTGATTAGAAATGATCGCTTTGACATGTGAAGTGCTCGTCTCTTGTGTCGAGTGTGATTACAATCTTTTAGTAAATATTTAAGTATTGTAAAGTGGTTATGGGACATCGGCGATACTCATTATATTACTAATTGAGAGTATATTACACTTATCAATCAAAAATGATCACTTAGCGTGTTAAGTGCACATCTCTTGTGTTGACTCACGACGTCTCTTATTATAGATTACGAAGTGCTCGCTTTTGTATTGGCTTGTGAAGTGCTCATCTTCTGTGTTGACTCGTAAAGTGCATGTCTATTCTTGTGCCTTGCGAAGTGCTCGTCTTTCGTGTTGACTTGCAAAGTGCATGTCCATTATTATAGCTTGCAAAGTGCTTGCACTTGTTTTGACTTGCGATGCGCTTGTCTTTGTGGTTTTCTGATTTGTGACTCGCTTTTATGCTAGTCTTTTTGGGTTTTGACTCACTTTCAAGCCATCTTATATTATCTAGAGTTTGATTTGCTTTTATGGGGTCTCTTTTGTTCTTGTGATTTCATAGTTGATTTCCTTATCACCAGATTTGAAAAGATTGTCGTTGATGGGCATGAGAAGACTTGGTGACATGATGATTTGGTATTGATGTCTTTTATTTGCATGTGGTATATTATATAGTCATTATTTTGCCTTGTGTATTATGCGAGTTTGTTAATGGATGATTTTATAGTGATGCCTTATGATGTTTAGTGTAATACACTATACAGATCTCTATATTATTGATGTTTCTGCATGCTCATTATGTGATCGCACCTTTTTGATAATTATAGTTAGTCTGATCCGTTTATTATTTTTATAATACTCGGGTCAGACCAAGACTTGATAGGTATAGGGACTCACTGATTTTGGATGTGGGCTAGCCTGAGTAGATATATACAGTGTTATCTATGTGATAGGGTTTCATTTTGAGATGCTAGTCTTATATGTATACTTGTATATTTGGTTGTAGTGTTGGCTTATGTTGTCATGTATGTTTTAGACCTGTTATTTCTTCTTTTGTAGACTCACACTAAATTACTGCATTTGGAGTTTTTATATTTCTATTTTGACGTGTGATTCCATGTTGTATATTGTGTGATATATTGTTCTGTTCGAATTGAGCCAACGTGTTTATTGCTTTGTGCCGAGACTATTCATGTCTATATATGGAATTATGAGGTAAAGGATGACATGATAGTGTTAGCCCAAGGAAATAGACACGAATGGTCCCTCCTATCCAGCTTTATTCTTCGTATTACCCGACAATATTACTTGTAATATTCTTGGTAATATGGGTATAAAGGTGGGGCGTTACATTTATATATATACTTGTCATAATATATATTGTTATTTTCAGCTGTGAATTACGCAACGGTTATGTCGAAATTTAAAGTTAAATCAAGTTTAAATTTTTATGGCCTCTTGTCGTTTGTGGTATTTCAAATATATTTGCCGATCAACATATATTTGGTGCATGGTAAAAGGAGCATTGTCATAGAATATAATAGTAAATACAGTGGAATAAGTAAAGTAATCACATTGTTAGTTTATACTAGATTGGACCTCCCATTCTACGTCCAATTCAAGAACTCCCTATCAAATTTACATAATCAACCCTAACTTCACCCGAAGAAATAGGCTACTAAAATTTCCAAAACAACTGAACCAGAAGTGGATGCCTAAGATTCTGGATAGGACTTCACAACTACCTACCCAAGGACACCGTAATAGGATTTCAACAGCATCGACTTGTCTCTGAATAGACTGATTTGTCAATAGTGAAGTACAACTCTCCTATAACAACACAAATGAATTTAAGTGGAAGTGTAGAGGTTAGGAGATTCAATCTTAGTTAGAATCCAAGAATAATGAATTAAATAATCACTGGTCATGTAAAATTGATCACAAATATCATGTAAAAATGAACTCGTGTACTACTTCTGAGATCGGGTATACCAACCCGCCTTTTTGACCCTCATATTCAACGACCGAACCGAAATTAACATTTTGAAGATCGAAAATGACAAGTCATCATGATATGATAACAAATAAACAAAACAAAATTCAATTATTAACTTTTTAAAACTCATTATAGACGGAAACAATATATAACTTAAAACATCTTGCAAAAAAGTCATAGATCCAAATACACAGTTACATCTGTTCAATAAATCCCGATACGATCCACAACACACAGGAGTATATTATTACAAGTTATATTTAAAATTTATATAAAATTTACAATACAAAATCTTTGCTTCTGTGTCCACCATGCCACCAAGGTCTATTAACCTAGTGATATAGATAAGAAAGGAAAATTAGAGTGAGTCAAACATACATCTGAGTGAGTGAAACAAGTCTATCTCATATATTCTACAAAAAGACCGTTAAAATATCGTTAGTGTCTCCTAACCCATATACATACCTTTGCCTTCCTACTTGTACCCAAGGAGTAATGTTAACATTAAACCAAGTTGACTGCTTGATTACGGTCATATTCTAATTCATCTTACATTATAAACAAATATATATACTTAACCAATGGAGTCTATCGAATCCACATTTATAAGGAACATAAATACATTATTACTATGGGAAAAACCATTTCGTAAACAATAATGCGATATACCAAGGGAACATGCATTTTCTCGAAATATCTATTCCGTTTCGAATACCGAGGGAATAACAATTTCCTTGGGATAATTTTTCCTAGACCCATATGTGCCTTATACGCAATTTCCAATATCTAATATCTAACCACTCAACAATCAATAACACATGAAGCATTCCTAATATCCAATAGATAATCATACGAACTCAATATGATATCCAAACATCAATAAATTAGTCAAACAGCTAATATCACACATAGCAAACACACACATATATTCGACAACATCTATACCTTTCGCAATGCCACTAGTATACCATACTACCTCCCTCAAAGTAGTTTGAAATGTCACATGAAGCCTCGATCCTTCAAAGTGTATTCGATTAGTACAGGCCGAACTGGGTCCAGGCTTAGCCTACCCAGTATTTTGGCCACAGGTTCACTAGTGGTGGCCATAGATCCACCGGTGTCATGCCAGAAGCCTTCTTTTTCTTTCTATTTTGTTTATTTTGTTTTCCTTTCTTTCAATTTCTTCTTAATTTCAAGTTTAACTTTATTTTCTTTTTTATTTCCTCTATAATACATCACATTTTGGTTTCTAGCCTCTTATTCATGTACATATTCATATACAACAAGTTTCAAAGCAATATATTTATTTAACCTAGTTTGCTGTTAACTTCACTTTTCATCTTTATACCGAATTTATCGATTAAAAACTTCGTAAAATCTCATTATTCAACAATTAGACCCCTTGCTATGATTTAACACTCTAGTCACATTATTCACAAGTAGAGATGATCCACTCACCAAAACAATGATCCAAATCCCGATATTGTTTGCTATCTAGACTGTTGTGCGTATAAAGTTCTAAATTTTGCCATAATTCCTTTTGCGGATCATAGTCTTCATGTTCCCTTTGATTTGCCACTGGTTTCATCGTCGTTAAGAATTAAGTGAGATATTGGGTTTTGAAGTTTGGTAGTTTAAGGTAAATTAAGAAGTTTTAGAAATGAATCAGTGAAGATGAAATGAGATAATTATACATGAATTCTTTTTATATCTGGAAGGAAAATTATTGGCTATCTAGTTTTAAATTCAAAATATCCAAATTTTAGACCAATGGCCAATAATGATCTGATACCTATCTCGCTCGTATCTCCTCCACACGACCTCCAAACCAGCCAAGTAAATATACAGCGTGAATCAAAAAAACGAGTCGGACGCAATGGTGCGAGTCTCACCATCAAATTCCAAAGTTAGAAAAATGACCATTTTGCCTATCAAATATTTAAGTTAATTAAATTATCAATTAAATACACTATTATTAAATATTAAAAATACCCGGATATTACATCTCCCACCCCCTTTAAAATGAATTTCGTCCCTGAAATTCTCAAAAGACAAAGAATGTATTCGCACACTCCGTCACTCATATGTCTTGTGCGCTATCCATAACATATCCTAACACCCAATTTAGTCTCATCCATTCAAGTCAAGCAATCATCCATGGAACTAAGAAACCAATCAAACGAAGCATCATTACATAACACACAAAATCCAAAATCAATTTCATCAAATAGATGTATTGTGTGTTCTATCAGCATATATAAATACTTACAATGGTGCCTATGTACATATGAAATACAACCAATCACTTAACATCGAATATGTATGTAGATGACATATGACATCATATATATGCAAATACATAACATTCAGATCCTCTTATATAAATGAGATGATATGACATATAAGGTAAGAAGCGAGCATCCCGGGGTAAACATATAAATTATATATATATGTACAACTAGTCACAATAGCATATCATATGGTGAATATACATACATACAGCGTGCGCACACACATGTGTGTGTGTGTATATCAGATAAATCATGAAATCATAGCATATAAAACATGTTAAGATTATAACACTGTTAACCCGCCTTTTGACCAACAATATACTGGCAGATTTAACTAAACAAATCTCGTATTCATTAAGAGAGGAAGCCCGTAGGGGTGATTATCTAGGTTGAAAATCAGGTATAAGCACTGCTCGGGATGATAGTCAAGCAGATTCAGACAAATGACATCCCAGAATTGGCTAAGTATGGATTGGTACTTCCCCTAGGCAGGGGATCGGTACTTATCCCTTACTCTAGGTAGGGGATTAGATCGGATCACTATGGCTATGGATACTTAACTCGACAGCACAACTCAGTGGAAATCAATCGATACCTTCAAATTTCACCTAGGCAACATCGTAGAACAACCCAAGAAACACAGAGCTAGCTTGGAAGGGGACCCATCATAGAGGCGCCAACCCCAATGCTCAAGCATTGAGGATTGGTGTCGATATCCCAATAAGGGTTGGTGCCGATCCTCAGAAAGGCCCGAATGGCCCCATTTTTTCTGGAGGGGTTCGTTGGTCTTGGGCCTCTACACATAGATTTTCAGCTGGATATTTTCAAATCTTCTCTTATACATACATGATCATTAGCTAAGGGAAAGGAATCTTCTTTTTAGGCTCTCTTACCTACACACTACCATTTTTATTATTCGAACTCAATTGTAACTATAATCAACGGTATAAATAAAATGAAAAACCTTTGGAGTGGATGTAGGCTGGAGTATGCTGAACCACCATAGAACTTTTTGTTTTTATTTCTTATTATTTTTAATTTTTTATTCTTTATATTTATTCTCTACTTCATTCTGTTTGGATTTGTGGTGCTTTCATACTCTTTGGGTGTTAGCGCCATTTTTGACGCTAACATTTTGATGCTTTCACTGAGAACACTTACACCTATAGACTTGAAAGCTTAAATCTCTGAATTGGAAGCATGGATACTTGGATCTAGGAAGCAATGGCTAGGTAATCCACATGGAGAGCATTGGAAAATAAGAGTCACCATAGAGGAAGTCAGGAGGCATTCTCAGGAGCTAAAGCTAATCAACCTTCCATCTACATCACTAAGAATGGGATGGAGACTATGATGGAGGCAATGTAGGAGCGGATGATGAAGAGACAAGAGGAAATGATGCAGAATTTACTTTAGCAAATTGGATAGGCTTGAGTAGTAGGAGGTGCAGAAACTCAAAACCAAGGATCAGGAGTGATGGGAGCTACTAGCAATTTGGATCAAGGGGATGGAGCAGCAGGAGCTACTGAAATTCGAAATCGAGAGCATGGAAACAAAGCAACAGGTAGGAGATCGCAATAGAGCAACAGGGGGTGGCCCCTGGCTAACATTAGAGTATCAGCACCGATCCTACCAGAGGGGTCGGCACCGAACCTCCAAGGCTTAGGGGCATGTCCCTGGGTCAGGCTGGTATAAGTGTTGGTGCGGATGCTGTTCGGCCAGTGGTTGAAGCAGGGCATGTAGTTGTGAATCAGAATGTGGAAGAGTATAACCTGGGATTCCATCATGGAGTCGGGGTGCAGGTTTGAGATGGTGATTGGAGGCTACCTTTGGATGACAATGATAGGTTTGCAGAGATGATCAGACGAACTATGAAAGGAGGATTGGTGAACAGGGATTTAGAAGATGTGAATAGGAGTCCATCACTCCTAATATCAGGCATGCTGGGAATCCACCGAAGTTTAAGTTACCGACACTGAGAGCATATGATTAAAAAACGAACTCTACTATTTATCTGATGAGGAACTTGAGGCATATGGAAGTGATGAGGGCATCAGAGGAGGTGATTGCACAATGTTTCCCTTTGTACTTAGCAGATATAGCTGCACTATTGTTTAGGCAACTGGAGAATGATTCCATTAGTACTTGCATGGGGTTGGTGAATGAATTCAGAAGGCAATTTTAGGTCCACATCATGAGACCGAAGAGCATGATGACGTTGACGATGATGAAGCAGAAGGTTAGGGAGTCTCTCAGGAATTTCTTAACAAGGTCTAATGCGATAGTTGCTTCTGTGAATTAGCAAAATCCATCGATGGTTTTGATGGCGGCAGTATCAGGAATAGCTAACAAAATAGATTTCAAGGTGGCACTGGAATGGGACCCTCCGATGGATCTTGAGGAATTTTCTTATGAGACCGAGACGTTCCTGCGGTAGGAAGAAGCTAAGGCCGATAGAGAAGAGGTTAATGTAGTGACGGGTGGAGGACCATTTGGAGAAGGTTCAAGCAAGGACAAAAGAAAGAGGAAAATGGATGATGATTTTTACAGGTCGAAGCAGCAAAGGAGAGAACCAAAATTTTCTTCTTATACAGATTTAAGCAAGAATTTGGAGAGGATTTATTGGATACTCGAGGATGCTTTCCATATCGAAAGCCAACAAGGAGAGAGCCCATCGAATGTGAGCAGACATTAGGAAAGTACCGCCTATTCCATGAGCTAGATGGGCATAATACAAACGACTGTAGGCACTTGAAGAATATGGTTGAGGAACACGTAAGGAATAATCAACCGCCATAATATGTGAGGATGTGGGCTGCGATGACGGAATAGGAGCCGCCACCATCCGCATCAAATGGAAATGACCTTGGATCGAGGTCATAGATCATCATCTCTTGAGTGGGATAGCATGAAATAAATAAATAATTAATTCCATAATAAAACAGCTAAGTCATTTACACATGTATGAGATCGAGGTCGGTCCCTAGGCATGCTCTGAGATGATGATAAATCGTCATGCTCGGAGGGCAACATTTGTTTTTTCTTATTTTCTGGTTTTCTACTTGTAAGAACTTAAATTTAATAATTTAACAAATGGATTTTATAATACTCAAATATGCATTAAAGTAATGAATTAAATAGGTCGTGGTTGTCTTGACCGGAAAGATGGGGCAATAACTGCAAGGTGCGTGTCCCTTCATCGAAGTGCGAAATAATGGACTCGTACGTCATGGATTAAGTCCTCGATTGGGGAATCGAGGCCGAAGAATGAAACCCCATGATCGCGTTATGTTTCGACTGAAGTGACGGAACCGGAGTGTAAGAAGTAGGCCACATCGCCGGAGAGCGATAGGATCAACTTGCTTATCGTTGTGCCCTCCTCGCCGGAGAGTGAGTGGGGTCCAGTAAGGGTCTGAAGAGACCATGGTCGGCTCAGAGAGGCTATGATTCACACTTACATTGCTATATGTTTCACCGGAGTGTCGGGGCAGAAGCGCAAGGGGTAGGTTGCTTTTTCGGAGAGCGACATGATTGGCCTAGTCGTAGTTAAGTTTGGATTGGACTTAGCAAGGGTCCGGAGAGACCATGAATAGGCCCAGTGAGGACAAGAACCCAACTATCGGCCCATACAGACTATGAACCAGGCTATTGGTCTGACGAGACCTTGGTATTGGCAGACGATCCGGTGAGATCATGGATTTGTCTATGGATGGATTACGGATTTTGGACTTATAGTAATTCAAAATACACCTTCCTACCACTATGCATGTTTTGAGGGGCAAGTGTTAACCCGCCTTTTGACCAGGCAATATACTGGTGGATTTAACTAAACGGATTTCGTAATCATTAAGGCAGGAAGCCCGAAGGGGTGATTATCATGTTCGGAAATTAGGTTTAAGCAAGGCTATGGATGATAGTCAAGCGGATTCCGATGAATGTCTTCCCAAAATTGGCTAAGTATGGATTGGGACTTCCCCTAAATAGGGGATCGGTACCTATCCTTTACTTTAGGCAGAGAATTAGATCGGATCACTATGGCTATGGACGCTTAACTCGGCAGCTCAACTCAAAGGAAATCAATCGATATCTTCAAATTTCACCTAGGCAACATCGCAGAACAACTCATGAAACACGGAGCTAGCCTGGAAGGGACCCCCATAGGGGTCGTCGATCCCAATGCTCAAGCATTAGAGATCGGTGCCGATCACCCTATAGGGTTCGTGCCAATCGCTTAGAAAGGCCCTATTTTTTCTAGAGGGGTTTGTCTTGGTCTTGGGCCTCTACATGCATATTTTCAGCTGGATATTTGTACGTCTTCTCCTATAAATACTGGATCATTGGCTGAGGGAAAGGGACCTTCTTTTTGGGCTCTCTTACCTACACTCTACCATTTTCATTATTCAGATTCAATTGTAACTGTAATCAACAGTAGAAATAAAAGGAAAAACCTTTGGAGTGGACGTAGGTCGGAGTACAGTGAACCACTATAAAACTTTCTATGCTCATTTCTCACTATTTTTAATTTTCTATTCTTCATATTTTATTCTCTACTTCATTCTGTTTGGAGTTGGTTATTGGATTTGTGGTGCTTTCATACTGTTTGGGTGTTGGCATCATTTTTGATGCTAAAAAATATAGTATAAAATATAAAATAAACAATCATTCAAGTCAACTATAAATCAAACTAAGCAACCTAAACAAAACATCAATAAATCCAAAGCAACCATCAAATCTATACTAAATAACCTAAGCGAAAAAAAATGAATTCAAGCAATCATTCAACCAAACCTAGATACTAACTAAGCGAACAATCAAGTAATGGAAAACATTCCGAAAAGGAGTAAAATTGAAAAGATCAAATCTACTTCTCCACTTTTCAAATACCCCTTCCCAAATCGTCATCCCTAACTAAATTTAAAAAATCTATTACTAGCATAAACTCATTCTTAAACATCAACCATAAATGTATGTGCATGTCTACAACTTCTGCAGTCCATCCTTCAAACTCAAATAATCGGTGCAATAATGCATAATGATGGGTAGTCTTAGCATGAACGTTCCTAAACAAAATTGTAGTCTCTCGTACCATTCCAAAATGCACACACTCAACACTTAAACCATCCAGTGGTACTTTCCTTAATTCATCATTTAGATTGCTAAGGTAAGACAACAAAAAGTGGACGGTGTCATACCCCTAAAAAGTCCAAACAACCCGAATCACTATATTGTTCCTTCTTTTACTAAGAACATCCAAAATGATCATTAACCTGATGAGTATAACATTTCTCTTATCCAAATCTCTAATCTAACTTCAGTGGTATCATTATGATTTTGATATCACTCCTTCAAATTTCCAATAAGTTTTGATATTCAAAGTATCACTTCCTTAATTATCCAAACATTCCATCCTATGTTCTACAATATACAACTAAACAAGCATCCAAACATCCAAACAAAAGAAATCCTGTCTTATTCAACCACTTCAAACATAGCAGTAAAAATCCTAAATCTAAGAGGAGTTTTAACTTAATGAAATTGCTAACCTAAGACAGTGATAGGGTTAAAAGAGTTGGCAATATAATACATTATCCACATTCACCTCATATGTAATGTAAACTTTGTACCTTTATGTCACTACTCCAAAAGAGTTTCTTTGAATAGACAATCCCTTTTCAATCTGAGGAATGATTGAAAAGAATCCATCTACTCCTCACTTAAAGTTATATCCAAACCTTATAGTTTCCATGTTCAATAAAATCACCTCCGCATTACTTGTGCATGATAAACATAATACTCTCTTTAATCTTTCTAATTGATTTTATTCAATTATCAAGGAACACTTAAACTCACACCACTTGGTGGTGCTTCCTTATTTTACTTTAACATCCACTCAATCCAGTGCATCCTTTCTTCGATTCCTCAAATAAGTTAATTTCAAATAGCTCGAAATCCATTATCCTGATCAACCAGAAATATTCATAATGATATTCTCATCACCAATGAAAGTTGGAACATCCTTTACAAACAAAGGTCGCATCTCTAATTAATTCTCTACTCTTGTCAAATCATGTCTAATCATACAATTCCAAGTATTTCATCCCATTCATAAATAATACAAATCATATGATCTTAATATCCATCCATGTTTGAGTATTTCTGAATACTCATCCAACATACCAAAATAGTTATTCTTATGTAGTCTTATATCAAGTCCAGTCTGGGATATTTTTAAAATTAAGAATCCAAGTTCGATACCCTTCACAGCCAAAAATCCAAGCTCAAATCATTGTCTAATATACACCAACCAACAGTATCATTCCTCATGTCACATCATTGACTTATTATTCTTCCATATTATGGATGAGACAACTAAACAGGGGTAGCATCTCGCCATTTAAATCAAATCCACGTAATTTTAAGCAATCATGGTAACCACATACCCATAACATATCTAGGAACATCGTAAAAAGGGACGATGTCCTAGCATAGCGAACATGTCATCAAACTCATGTCGCATCCAATCTAAACTATCTACTTGCTATTTCAACCATTGCTCAAGTATCAATGACCTATAACTACCATTTCCAAAATATACAATAAGATGACAATCACATACTTAGAGAAGAACATCCATCCAAGCTATATAATATAAATGGTGTAAAGTTACCCACAAAATCAGGTCAATGACACTCATCCTCAAGTTAATCCAAATCATCTACAAAACAACTTGTTTGTTGGAATGTTCCTCATAATGTCGGATCAACGACACCCATCCACTTACCCACTTAAATAACTTAAATGTACAATAATATCAAACGATAAAATATTCTAATTATCATTCGCTTCCTTCTCCAATTATTACCATAATGACGTAGAACAAAAGAATGTGAATGTCAATTATTTTAATTTTTGCACTATGGACCGATCACCATGTCAGATCATATAGTAGCATCATTGGGTGACCATGACCCTATCCTAAGATAAACTATATAGGCACTTCAAACAAAAATCTTCATCCATGTTTTAAAATATTTTCAATCAATTGGTTAATAGGATCCAATCAATTTGAAACTCCAATATTAGTTTTCTCCCTTTTTACTACCAAATTTTCTAAGTCAACTCTAATTCAAGTATATCTTCAATTATCTTTCAATACCAAGCACATATCTCTCTGATCCAACCTCCTTCATATATTTCTTAATCCAACATTTATTATAATGCTAATGTCCTATATATACGACATTTTAACCAAAATAAATTAAATTATTTTAACTTAATCCAAAATATCATCTCTCTCCTTTGTCAACTCGAAAACTTCCTTTCGAAGTCTCCATCATCATTCTATAACCATATGCCAAAAGGACGTGTCAATAAGCCTACTAAATTTCACTTTTATAAGGAGGGAGGTTAAAATTTCTAATGAAAGTATTTGGAACTCCATCAAAAATAGATATCAACTCGTCATCTTATGACTATCGGGGTCATAATTTACAATAAAGGTCATGGTTAGTCCTTAAATACTCACTCAAATCATACCACTGTCATTCAATATTATCTCATAACAAGCTATCTTATCCTATCCTAAAATTTTAACCCATACCCCAAAAATCTCAATACATACGTGTCACCAAAGGACTCTATATCAAAACACTTATTTCAAACCATAACACAACACTACTAAATGACTTACATATCGTGTGAATTTAAAGCATAACTATCAACAATAACACTTTATAATTCATGATTAATGACTTACCTTCAATCACGATTTTCATTTCTTTATTTTGAGCTGACGGTAGTACACTAGCACTTGGTATCGTTTCTAGTGCATAGGCCTTAATAATTCAATTTTCCTTTGGTAAAATCGACCATTCCCTTTACATATATTCCAATGGTTGCAATTATAACACTTAATATGAGTAAGGTCAACTCCAAAATCCTTTGCTCCATGCCCTTTCTTCCTACATTAATTACACCTTCTCCTTTCAGATTTTCTATTGTCGTCCTTGCTTGTATGTTTTTCCTGCTGTTGGTTCACCTATTTCTTGGGCTTTTCCTTTCCAAATTATCCATCAACCAAATTCAGCAGTGTTATCTCAAGTAACGCTCTAAATATGGCTCTAAATGGAATATGGTTCAATGCTAACTCCTTCACCGGTGAGTTTAAGCCTTCCGCAAATTTCATCACCTTCTTTTCTGGGTTATTGACTAATTCGAATCCATACCAAGCCAACTCGTTAAATTGGTTCACATACTTACCTACAGTCATGTCTCCCTACTTCAAGTGAATGAATCTTTCCAATATTAATCCTTTCTCTACTTCGGAGAAAAATTTGGTTTCAGACTTTCTCTTAAAATCAGCCTATGTAATATTCTCCTCAACATTTTCAACAGTATTAGTTTCCCACCAATTTTTTGCTTCTCTTATGAGGTGCCAAGAATCTAGATGTCTCCTTGTAGTATCACTTAAACCTAAAAGATTAAAAGCTTCCTCAGACAAGCCAAGCCGGTGTCGCTACATAGGGTTTTGTTCCAACAAAGGGCCTACCATCTAAACTAGAGAAGTCCCTACATAACTTTGAGAATTTCACATTAGGTGGTGTCTAGACCCGAACCACTCCTTGGGTTATAGCTACAGGTTCTGTGGGGTTTACATCGATTTGACCGGTCGCTTGCATATATTGGTAGAACCAAACATGAATGTTCACATCAAGAATATCCATAATATCCATTGTAGCGCCATTTCCAATTCTAGCATCGATCCTACCAACATTGTTTTTCATTCCTATTTCCATTGAGGTACTCATATTCTTCCTACTTGAAAATGAGATTCATTAGCAACTCCCTAATAGGTAGTAAATGAGATTGGAATAGTAAACAAGATATATACATACACCTGACTTAAATATTATATTATTATAAATAATTGAATTTATAAAAATACATATATGCTCTCTCTATACCCTAATCCTTGAATTTATTAATCTTTCCTCTAATACCAAATGCAATAACCCGCCTTTTTGGACCCTCGAGTTCAATGCCCAAACCGACGTTAACCTCTCAAAGGCCAAAAATGATAAGTCATCGTTATATGATAATAAGTAAACAAAAAATAATCCAAATATTAACTTTCTAAAACTCACAGCAAATAGAAATAATATATAATATGAAACACCTTATATATAGGTCATAGATCCAAATACAAAGTTAAATATGTACAATAAATCCTAATCCAATCCACAACACACAGAAGTATACTATTATAGGTTATATTTACAATTTATACAATATTTACAATACAAAATCTTTGCCTCCATGTCCACTATGCCACCAAGGTCCATCAACCTAGTGGCATCGATAAAAAAGAAAATAGGAGTGGGTCAGAAATACATCTAAGTGAGTCAAACAAGTCAATATCATATATGCTACAAAAAGAATGGTAAAACATCGTTAGTGTCTCCTAACCCATATACATACCTTGGCCTTCCTACATGCACCTAAGGAGTAATGTCAACACTAAACCTAGGTTAACTACTCGATTAAGGTCATATTCCAATTTATCTTACATTGTACACAAATATATACACTCAGCCAATGGAGTCTATTAAATCCACATCTCTAAGGAACACCAATTTTCCGAACAACAATATATGTTATTAGCATAGGAATAACCATTTCCCAAATGACAATGCAATATACTGAGGGAACAACCATTTTCCCGAAACATTTATTTCCTGAATCACTAACAACAATATCGAAGGGACAACCATTTCCTCGAAACAACTATTTCCATTTTGAATACTGAGGGAACAATCCTCGAGACAACTGTTTTCATTTTGAATACTAAGGGAACAATAATTTCCTCAAAACAATTATTCCCTAGACCCATGCATGCCTCATACATGAATTCCAATATCCAATATCTAACCACTCAACAATCAAGATCGCATCAAGCTTGTTAATATCCAATAGCCAATGATATGTACTTGATATGATATCCAAACATCAATAAAATAGTCAAACAACTAATATCACACATAACAGACACAAGTATATTCGACAACATCTATAAGTTTCGCTATGTCACCATCATACCGCAATGCTTCCTTCGAAGTATGCAACACCCCATATTTTAGAGTACCATAATATAGAGAAATAAATTAAATAAATGATATATTAAAAATTAATTATAGGATGAATTAAATATAAGAAAATTTAACCAATGAAGGGTGAATGAATGTAGGAAGAGGAGTTAGGGATTTATTAAGACTAGGCTATAATATGGCTTTAACCCAAAACCCAAATTACTAATTTTTTACATTCTAACCCTCCATTCATGCTCTTATTTTCCACAAAACAAAAGAAATAAAACCAAGCGTTAAGGGTAGCTAAACATTCAAGAGAGAGGAGAAGGAAAACTAAGACAAAAGAAGGAGCTTTCATCATTAATGAGACTTTTATTGAAGCTTAATAAAAATTAGATGAGTAAATTTTTCTTTAAAGCTCTTCCTAACATATTTGGGTTTGGATTTGATTTTGAATGAATGTTTTTGATGATATTCAACATGTTTGTAATGATTGAACAGTAAGTATGTTTGGAGATTTAAATAAAGGGAATTTATTAATGTCTTAGGGTAAAACATGATTTGATCATAATTAAATGATTCGGGATTGATATATAAAGTTTATAATGATGAAATAGAGATGGGTTTTTAATTACATAATTTTAGGAATTAAATTGGAATTTCTCTGAATTTTCTAATTTGAGAAAAAAGTTAATTTCAAGTAAATTAATTATTAAAAATAATAAAATTAATTATATTGACTTGAAATTCTAATATAAGGTAAAACTTGATAATTTTTTATTTTTGGTGAATTTTTGGGATTATTCTCATTAATTTTCGAGTTTATATGTATTAATTGGCTAAGGAAAGAATTAACTAATTAATGATAATTAATTAATAAATGGAGAACGAAATTAGTCAATTCTAAAAAGTGAACTGTAAAAGAAGTAGATTAGCTAATTAGAATTCAACATCAAATGAGATTTGGTGTAAAGTAACTACTTAATAAGGTAACAAAATAGTTTTCAAGGTTAATTATGAATATGTCATCTTAACTCACGAAAACTACTTAAATAATAATTCTCTATCAATTTGCGATGGCACTTAGGTTATCAACTTGCAATAGCTTAGGGAAGGCTCAACATGCAAATGCTAGGTGAAAGCTTAACATGCAATAGCTTATAAATACTTCAACATGCGATAGCTACTAAGAAGGTTAACTTGCAATAGTTGTTGTGTACACTTATATGCGATAGCTTAATTTCATCAACCTTCGATAGCTTGCATAAACATCAAAATGCGATAGCTAGTCAAGTTGGTTTAACATGCAACAACCTAAGGGAAGTTCAACCCACGATAGCTAATAAAAGTCATCAACATGTGAAGCCTAGGAGGAGTTCAACCCGCAATAGCTAGGGATGTATCAACATGCGATAGCTTAAACAAACTTAAGACACGATAGCTTAAGAAAGAATAACCCATGACAGCTAATGAAAGCTATCAACTTGTGATAGCTTAGGGGGAGTTCAACCAGCAATAGCTTGGGTTACATCAACATGCGATAGCTCGGGTTACGTCAACATGCGATAGCTCTAAGGAACTCGACTTGTGTTAGCTGGGGTAGTATCAATATGTGATGGCCCTAGGAAGCATAACAAGCAATAGCTTTGCAAAGATGGTTTGAGTAATGAACAAAATTTAGAAAAGAAGGCTAAGTGCATATAATGATTGATCCTAAAGATAAACAGCTTTAGGAAATAATAAGTTAATGAAGAATAACTGTGATATCCCGGAATTTTTGGGCAATATCAATTTACTAATCTGTCGAAATAATTAAATTGATTTGATAATTTTTGATCAATAAGATTTAAATTGGTTTAACAACCTTCTTTTATAAATATTTAATTGGTAGATATTTATCTTTTAAAAGCTAATTAAATTGTTTTCTATTTATAATATATATATATATATATAATTGTATATATTGTAAATAGAAAAGCTTTGGATTGAATTTAACAAATAAAACATAATTTTCAAATTCTAATATATTTTGGTAATTTGGGAATTTTGATTAAATTTAATATAGAGATTTTCAAAGATAAATCAAATAGCTAACTATATAGTTTTAAAATACTTAAGGAAAATGTATAATGGTTTAAATTATTATATTATAACTTAAGTTTTAAAATTTAAATAAGATTTACAAAAAGGTTTGTTTTATTTTATTTTTGAATATTGCTTGATAATGTGATAATGTCTTTTATAAATTATTTAAAATTTACAAATGTGTTATTTCCAAACAATATTAATAATGTATTGTTTTATATATAAAAATAAATAGATTTTAAAGGAAATAGAATTTGTTATTTTCAAAAATTTAATGTGTAGTTATATATGTATGTTTGTACCAAAAATGGTCACAAACCCCGAATGTTGTGAAAGCACCAGTGTATGAATACAAATCAGCAATATTAAAACACAAATCTCAGATCTAAACAAGCAACAAATAGCAATCCAGAAATAATGAACAAAAACACGAGATTTATAGTGGTTCGGCTATCTTCGGCCTACGTCCACTCCAAAGTTTTTATCTTTTATTGATCGATGCTTGAAGATTACAATTTCATGTGTTGTATTACAACTGATTTTCTGAGCTAAGTCCGAATCTAAGGCAGCAATGGTGATCTGGAGTAAATCTGGCAGAGTCTGGGCGTTCTTTAGCTCTCAAAATTGTCCGACCCCTTTTCTGAATGACCTAGGGGTCTATTTATAGGTGTAGGAGGCTGATATTTTGCCTAAATTGAAGGAAGACCAGTTCTGGCATGTGAGGGGACCCACATGCCCGCTTTCTGGAAATCCGGGCCCACTTTGGGATCGATTCGAAGCTACGTTCGAATCGATCAAGAAATTGTCCGATCGACTTGAAATTTGGGGTGAACATTCCTCAACATATGCTCAAGCCACTGTGAAAATTTCATTGCTTTTGGATTTGTAGATCTCAAGATATGATCGATTCAAGTTGTAGAATTCCGTTGGCTGTCGTCTTCGATTCCATCCATTCGAATCCATTGCTTCGTATCCATCTCCTTCGACTCGATCGGTCACGTGTGCATCGATGACGTGTCGTGAAATCCCCAGGCTGATCCACCTTTTTTGCCGTGTTGAACGCTTCTTTCCTGGATACGCGCTTCGCATCCATACTTCGTGCCCAGTTCACATCCGTGATTCGAATCCATTACTTCCTGTCCATCTGCTTCGTTCGTATCCTTCCCAAGCGCATCGCCTCGACTGTTTCCTTCGTATCGATCGATATGAACCCGATCGATACGAATAGCACATCCATACCTTATGCTTTGATCGATACGAACCTGCCATCCCTAAGCGAACGACTGAATCCATTTTCATTGATACGAACTGTATCGATATGAAGTGCGGCAAACATCGATCAATTCGAACCATCATCGATTCGAACCAGTATCCATCGATTCGAACCATCATCGATTCGAATCAGTATCCATCGATTCGAACCAGCATCGATTCGAATCAGTATCCATCGATGCGAACCACCATCGATTCGAACCTTCTCATACATTTTTTAAACCGTGTATATCTTGTGCATACGAGCTCCGATTGACCTAAAAATCGAAACGTAGTTCCTCCTAACCTTGATCATCATCTCCAATCGATACCGTCTCGATCGGAGCCCGGTCAAATTTTGACGACATCCATCGCAGCCTTGTTTCCAATCGACGTCCAATTCTGATACCCATCCTTTCTTGTCAATTTGTTTGATATTCCGGCTTTGACCAAAAAGCGGGATAACAATGTATATATATATATAAGTTGATTGATTTTCTTTGATTTAAATTTAAATTTAAAAGTTTTAAAATTCAAAGGTTAGATATTTAAAATATTTTGGATTTTTAAAATAACATATATATATAAGCTTTTATCTTAAAGGAAATTCATATGCATTTAAATAAGTATTCATAATTTGAAAATTAAGAAAAGTCTTTTTACTTTACATTTAAATAAATAAAAATTATGTTATTACAAGTGTAGTTAAATTAAGCAACTATAGTAACAAGTGTTATTATCTTAAGTCCTTATTTTTACAAGTGTCATGATTTATTTTCATTTTCTTTGATTTTTAATAAACCATAAATTAGCCTATATAAACATACATCTTCCATTTCTTTTTCTTTTCCTAATCTCATTTCTAAGTTAAGAAAACAAGTCTGAAAATCAATAACTACTCTAAAACCAGAAATCATATCCTCTGCAAATCATTTTCAAAATAAAATCAAAAGCATGAAAACCATTTACATTTTCAAAAGCCTGTTCCTGTTTCTTTCAAAACTGAGATGATCAAGCCTGCATTCAAATCTGAGATTTCCAATAGCTTGAACATTTTTCTTTTCAAACCTGGAAGCATGCATGCAGTTTTAAAGAAAAGCCTGGAGTATCAAGCTTTAAATTTTCAGAATGGTTTCCAGAGTTTGAATCATAGCAGTAATCAAAGTCTTCAATTTCAAGTCTTCCAGTTTTCAAATTCTAACATTCAAGCCTCTGTTTTTTTAAAATCTATGAGTAAACCTTTCTTTTAAAAACAGTTTTTTTTTTAAATCTGCGATTAAACTTTAATGCAAGTGATAGATTTGTGTTGTGATGATATATATTGTTGCATGACTGTTGGCTATGAATGCATGTTTGTAAATATGATATGTTTGTATATATATGAGTTTCTATCTTCTCTGTTTTAAATATACAGGCTCCAAATCCATAAATAAATTCATATCTTCTAAACAAATTAATTTTAGACCTTGATCTTAAAAGAGAAAATGATTGCAATCAGGTAAATTCATGTTTAATAATGGTTTCAATAATTTATATTCAGTAATTAATTCGAATTAATAAAATTACAGTTAAAAATTAAGGTTAAGTCAAAAGTTGAAGTTCATAATTTCGAATTTGAAGTTTACTACTAAATTTATATTAGAGATTGATGAATTTTAGGGGTTGAAACAGGATTTTTAGGTTAGTAATTGTTGTGCTATACTATATTGAACAGAATCTGTACTTTTTCTAATTTCTGATGAATGGGAGAATTTTAGATGGAGGGCTTTGGTCTGGAGGAAGGTGGTGGCACGGTGGTCACTGGAAAAATGGTTATCAGAATTATAGTTGGCCGAGGTTGTCAGGGAATGGCGAGATAGGGTTTTGAGGTATTGTTTTGTCGAGTTGATAATCACGATGGTTCCATCGTCGTCAGTGAATCAGAACAAATCGCGATAGGGGTAATCGACGCTGGAGGTCAAGGCGAGGCTTTGGACGAGGCGGCGTGATTCCAGATGGATAGGATCGTCGGTGGTTAGTGGTTTTTCCGATGGTGATGGGTTCCTGTTTCGAGTGGATGACTCGATTTCGATTAGTTGACGATTTCATTGATCTGGGTTTGGATTCGTGATTACATGGATTTCGTGGAGTCGTTGAGGAGCATCGCGACGATCGACGTTGGCTGGAGTTGCCTGTGCACGTGCACTGTGCACGTTCGTGTACCAGAGGAGAGCGATGTTTTGGGGAAGACGAGTTCGACTCGGTGTGATGCTCGTGCTAATCGTTGTGCGACTCGAAGCAGATGGTGTTCGAGGGGGGTGGACTCGAAGTAGACTCGGGGAAATGTAGGGGTTAGCTCGGGTTTTTGGTGATGTTATGTTATCTGGAGTAAAAGTTCTAATACCAGATTTTCAAAGTATGTAAATAATTTGTTTTAAAAGCATAATGGTTTCAAGTTTAAAAACAAATAAAAAGCCAGTTTTAAAATGATAAAAGTTTTAAGTTATTTAAATAATTTGTTTTCAAAGGAAAAACATTTAAACAAGTTTAAATGTGTATTTGAAATAATATTTAACTAAGTTTTTAAATACATTTAAAATAAATATGTTTTAGAGAAATGTTAAATTTAAGAATAGGAAATTATTAAACTAGTTTGAATAAGTTTCATAATTTTTAAGATTTATTTTGTTTAAATGAAATTTTATTTCGTCTATTATATAATTGATTTGCAAAACGTTTTCAAATGGAAGTATAAAGATATAACTAAGTTTTGAATAAAGATAATGAAATTGTTTTTAAATTATTTAAGTTGTGATTAATCAAGAATATTTAATTAGTGAATTAATTAAAAGATTCATCACTTAATAAAATTTATTAGTATAATTAATTAAAGATGAGATTAATTAAAGATATTACTTAGAGTAAGTAATTAGTGGGTAGTAATAATGGAACATTAACTAGTGATTAAGAAGTGATTAATTTAGGTAATTAAATTAACTTAATTAATTAAGTTAATTAATTAAGGATAAACTTTGAATTTAATTAAGTGTTAATTACTTAATATAATTAATTAATATAATTAATTAAGTGAATTACTTAGTATAAGTAATTAAGGTGTAATTACTAAATGTAATTAGTTAAAAAGAATAATTACTTTTTGGAAGTAATTAATGAAAGGTAATTAAGGATTAATTTCTTAGATAATTAATTAAGGTTAATTAATGTGATTAATTAAGGTTAAAATTAATTAATGTAATTAATTAATGGATAATTAAAAAAGGTGATTAATTAATTTATTTATTTAGTGGATAATTAATAAAGTAATTTGTGGATAATTACTTAATGGAAATGATTTGAGGTTAATTAATGGGAGTAATTAAGGAATAATTACTTAGTATAATTAAATAATTAATTAAGGTTTAATTAATTAAAGGTAAGTGATTAATAGTTAATTGATTTCTGTAATTAATTAAAGGATAATTACTTAATCTAATTAATTTAAATAGGATAATTAATTAAAAATAATTAAGGATTTTTAATTAATATAATTAATGATGTAATTAAGGATTGATTAATTAATCAATAATAAGTAATTATAGAGTAATTAATTAATGTAATTAATTAAGGATTAATGTAATTAATTATAGTTAATTAATTTATAAAGTAATTAAAGGTAAATTACTATAATGGTTAAGTATAATTAATTTGTGAAATTAATTAAAGGCTAATTACTAGAATGTAATTAAAAGATAATTAATCAAGGATGATTAATTGAAATTAATAATTAAAGGATAATTAATTTATTTATTTATAATTAATTAATGGTTAAGTAAGCAGGATTTATAGAATGAAGTAATTAATTTAATTTATTTTAAATTAATTAAAGATGGTATAAATCATTACTTATGGATGGTTGAATAACATTGAATGCTTTGCGTTGTTTGATATCTCTGATGAGATATGTGATGATCTGTGATATGGATGTTTGGTTGAATGATAATTATCTATTTGTGATAATAGTGTAGATTATCTATGGTGATATCTGTGTATATATAGATAATAGAACTGAATTGTTTTAACCTTAAAACAACTTGGCCTTAAAAGATACGTTTTGGATTTCGATGAGACCGGGATCGGGTTTCCAGATTTGGATATCCGAATACCACATCGATCCAAATTAACGATAGGTCGTGAATCTCAAGTGAAGATGAAGATTCAGAGTTCAAGGGTTATTGTCGTTAACTCTGAGGGTGATTCCAAAACGAGTGTAACGAGATAATGCCTTCGGTTTCGTTCGAACCTGGAACGAACTTGTATGGATTGAATGCTTTTAGAACATTGTCAGGTGGACGATGAGCATTCTAAGTGATGTGTTCTGATTAAAGGTAATCGTGACCTCAAGCCTCATCAACCGGGAATGGCTAAAACAGGGGAGGTGCAACAAGGCTTCGTGGGTAGCACCCACTGAGAGTAAGGTCATCCCTGTCTAGATGTCCCTTTCTATTTCGACTTAGTGGTGCGGTTGCTGATCCCAACCGTGGGGTGATTTTATTCGGAATTATCCAGTTAGGGATGGTTTCGTCTTTGTGTTGCAGGGGATTGGGAGTGATCCTCGGTACGGTGATCTAGGCCACGTACTGTGACGGGCGGTACCCCGGTAGCCCTGCCATTGTATGGAATCCAAACTCCAATAAGTGATGTACGATTTAGTTGTGCCCAATTATGTTGGAATGTGAGATGTAAGCATTCCAGCTATTTCTGTATTTTACTTGAAAACCCTAGACACTATTATAATATAACTGGATTTCCTATCAAATGTTTTGGTTAGCGTAAGGTAAAAACTTTTCCATTTTTATGTGTGGGAAGTCTTACTTGATACCTTTGTTTTTAAAAGATTTTGAAGTTAAACAACTTTAACCCGTTTACTCACACCAGACCCATGTCTGACCCAAGTGTTTATTTTCTGTTTTATTAAACTCTTGGGTACTCAAATTTTTATGAGTATCCAAGGGATTCAGGTTAGCTTTGACGAATCTATTGAGGAGATATGGAGCAGGAGGCTTCAGCATTCGTAGATATATAGTATTCCGCTGTGTTGGTTTCTCTGTGTCTTTTGTTTGAGTTGTATCTTGAGTTGTATGATACACAGGTTTTATAACTGTCTAATGTATTGTGTTGTACAAGCTGTGTAACTCTGAATTTGTAAAGACTATGTAATAGTTATGTGATATATTATATTTTGTTCCGTTTCCGCTGTGAGATTCTGATGTGTTGTTGTTCTTTCTTCTCTTCTTTTCTCTTTTCTATCCCTTTCTTTCTTATTAATGATGCGTTATTCTATGGAATGAATGGCAGGTCGTTACAATAACTTAATTAAAGCATGGAAATGAGATCGAGCTTGATTAAGCTATATGATATTAAATTGAATCATCTTTAAAAATATAAATGCAAATGGAAGGCCTCTATGGCAATAAAATGCTTCAACATGACACCTTATTTGATGATTAACGAGTTAAAGCCTGAGTGGCAATCATATGTCTAAATTCGACATTATATTTAATGAAAGGCATGCGTGGATACCAAATGTCAAACCCACAAAATTAGAATCGATGCCATGGATGGAAGGCCTCAGTGACTACCAAATGTCAAACCCATGACATTATAATTGGTATCGTTGAAGGAAGGCCTGGGTAGCTACCGATATGTCTAAAACATGACATTGTATTTTGGTAACGTTGGTGGAAGTCCTTGGTGGCAAACCTATGTTTGTTCACGACAATATATGGGAATGAGGGTGTAAGGCTTACGTAGCATCCTATAAACTATTCACGACTAATAAGCGAGAATGTAGGTGTAAGACTTGTGTAGCACTCAATTGTCCATTCATGAAAAAATACGAGGGTGATGTGTAAAGGCCTTCGTGTTAACCAAATTAGTTGTTCATGATAAGATTTGGAGTAAAACATTTAAGTAAACCTGGGTGTGTCTAGAACCGGTATTGACCTGGAATGAGTTAGGCCTGAATGGAAATTTGAAATGAAACGAATATAGAAATTAGTCAATCTTATGAGTAAGAAATCTCACACTTAAGATGAATTGATGTTTATGCCTATAATATTATTGTGAAGTATTCTGTAATTGAGGATGATGATTGGAATAGTGAGTGTAAAACCATTTTCATGCTTTAATGATGTGGTCTCATTATATGTATGCTTGATAGGGTAAAGTTTTGCTCATACTAGACTTTATGTCTAACCCATGTTTGTATTATTTCTAATAAATTCACATGTACTTATTCGAGTAGGCCGAGTTTATGGTATAGACAGGTAGCTTCTGAAGGATGAATAAAGGCTCCGGAGATGATGCAGGAGGCTTGCTAGCGAATAAAAGTCATTTCGAAATCTCACTGTGTAAAACTAGGATTTATAATTGGTTATGTGTTGTGTTGGCATTTTCATATGTCAGACACAACAATACTCTTACTTTCTTATTGTATTTACTCCTACGTGGAAAATGATTTGGGTTAAAATGATGCAATGGATCATGTAAACAATTATGTAATGAAATTTTTTGTTAGTTGATCCATTTACATATGTTATGATAAATAATATTGAACTCATTTTGTCATTGGAAATGAATTTGGTGATGACTGCAGCTTCATCAATGTCTATTTTCAGCTCTCGATGTGGAGGATGTCACGACTTGATATCAGAGCTTATGTTAAAAACACTTAAGTAAAACAGAGTTAAGTGAAACTAGGTATTGGAAAAAAACACCTTGGGGTGGGTATACACTATATATATATAACGTGTTTTTTGATAGAGCTATATAGTAGAATATATCAACCCCTCCATTATTGCTTTTGCTCTCTTTACTTCCATTTCTTGTGGACCCTTGCTTATGCAGAAGGCAAGAATGGACCTATGTAATAGACATTTGACTGTAGGAAGTACAAGGTTGAATGTTAGTAGAGGAGCTGATAGAATGCAGACCAATGGCCAAGGAGGTGAGGCAACCCCAAAAGTTCATAAGGAAGCTAGTCATGAAATGCTTGCCCCTATTTTAGGGAATCTAGATATGAATGTGCTTTTCCAGTAGTTCTGAGTGAATTTAGTGCAGCAGTAAGCACCGCCACAGGCCTCGAATGTACCTAGAGGCCTAGAGCAACCAATTAGGGAAGATTTGCCAAGATAAATAAAGATTTTAGAATTCTAGGTAAAGAGATTTGTGATGGATGAAAGCAAGCGTTGGAGGTAAGTGATTGGTTATTGATGTGTGCAAGGATCTACAAGGACTTGGAACCAATTAATGATCAAAAGGTGAAATTGGTGTCCAGGCGATTTAAGAGGCTCACGGATGTGTAGTGGAGGACAATAAGAGCGGAGATCCCAGAGCAAAAAATTACTTATGATAGGTTCAGAGAGATGTTTTAGAAACATTACATTCCTAGATCGGAACTGTCTGCGATGTTTTAAGAGTTTGTGAAGTTGCAATAAGGGAGTTTGACTGTACCACAGTATGTACAAAGGTCTAATGCATTGCGTATGTATGGAGCTGATTTGATTAGGACTCCAAGAAAGAAGGTGGAGATATTTATCTTGGGGTTAAAGCCGGGGTTGAGCGATAAGACGATGGCCTATCTAGCACTTAGATTGAATAAAGTGGTAGATTTTGCAAGGATTTACGAATTGATGTATACCGAGGGGCGAGGTGTGGGACAAAAGGCTCAGAATGAGAAGAAAAAGAAGATTTCCCCATACTAGAAAGGTAAGAAGGGTTAGTAGTAGAAAGGGAAAGCTCAGGGTAGTGGAGAACAGAAAGACATTGCTGACCTGCTACAATTGTAGGCAGAGGGGGCACTGTGCAAGTTGAGAGGAATGCGGAATATGGATCTTAAGGCTAGGAATAACACTAGAGGGGGGGGGGTGAATAGTGTTTTTAAGAAATTACTAAATCTTTTTGAGTTTATGTAAATTTGAACACAAATGTATGCAATATTCAGACACAGATATAATCACAGAAATAAACACAGATGCAGAAACAAAGTAAATGCAGTAAAGGAAAGAACACATCGGATTTTATACTAGTTCGGGGTTACCCTACATCCAGTCCCGCACAACTAAGTACAGATTTCTTTTCAAAAGCAATTCAACAATTACAACTCTCAGTTTCAAGGCTACGAGGTACACCCTCCAGAATCACAATCCTCTGAGTAGAGATACTTGATTTCCGAGGCAACAAGTTCACCCAATTGATTTCCAAGGCTACAATCACACCTTTCCTCGCTTGATTGATTTCCAAGGCTACAATCATACCTTTTCTCCCTAGATAGATTACAAAGAAGCCTATAACTCTAAATAGCACCTAGATCTTGTTGAGATAGTGATAGTGAATCAAACCAGAGTTGATCTAGTTAGGTTCAATGTTGATTTCGGCAGAGTAATGATAGGATTTTGAATAAGAAAATGTGGAAGAAGAAGAGAAATAAAAAACCAGAAAATCTGATTACAAATTCGTTGAAACTAACCCCTATTTATAGAAGAACAACAGTCATATCCATTCGTGAAATGTTATGATGAATAGACACTTCTTTTGAAATTCAAATTTTTGGTTCTAACTAACACTATGTCGACATGGGATACTAGGGCAGTCGACATCCCAAAGGAAATTTTGATGTTTTGTTTTTCTTTGAAAATAACCTTTATCTTATATTAAAACTATTTTAAACTTTATAAATATACTTGACTATAGATAAAATACATAGATAAATATAGAGAATAATATATCTATAATTTTATATTTAAATCTAAGTATAAAAATATTATAATTAAATAAAAGATAGTTTAAAATAAACGAAGTTTAAAAACAAGAATATTTTAAGGCTAAAACATCTTTTTGAAAATCATTTGAAAAGATAATTTTTAAGGCTAAAATATTTTGAAAAGCAGTTTTGAAAATCATTTTGAAGTCATTTTGAAAATCATTTTGAAGTAGTTTTGCAAGCTTCTTCCTGCAGAATATCTCATCATATCAGGACTCGAGAACTTGTACAAAACCAGGATGTTCATGGGTTTGTAAGCCACTTGTCGTAGGTTTGTAAGCTAATTGTCGTGGGTTTGTAAGCCACTAAAAAGGTAGAAATGGGTTCCATCCCAAAAGAAAAATGGAGTGAAGATTTCAGTGCTATTGTGAAGTTTTAACATAATTCTAGACTCAATACTTATCTTGAAATCTTGAACTCTTGATAATCTTGATATTCTTGATACTCATGAGTCTTCAATCTTGATATCTTGAATTCTATACTGTATAGTCTTCATTCTTGGTACCTGCATGGTTGAATCCTGCATATATATATATATATATATATATATATAAAAACTATATTGTTAGTATTTATATTTTATAATCTATTCTAAGGTTGTTGTCATCAAAACCATCATCTCATGGACTAACAATCTCCCCCTTTTTGATGATGACAACCTTTGTTTATAAAATATTACTTCTATCCTATTGACTCCCCCTAAATCTAATAACTCCCCCTTAATCTATGCCTAACTCTCCTATTTTATATTTCTCCCCCTTTGTCATCAACAAACACAAACAAACACTAAACTATACAACTCTTAGTCTAACATCCTTTATGATGATAGTGTTATCATCAATGCTTACATGTAAACCTAAAACTTAGTCCTAAATTACAAACTCTCCTAACTAAGAATCTATATAATAATACTGTTAATAGAACATATATAAGAACACACATTATTTTATTAATTATATATTTGTTTATATTTACATTTGTCATAGAGATCGAAACAAAACAAACAACAAATAGAAAAGGAAGAGAAGAAACTAATGTGTGTTTTTGAACATAAGAGATCTATGAACCGAACAATTTGGATAGTGGAAACAGAAATTTCCACGTTGTTCGACAAGATTTCCATCTTTGTCAAAGCGCACTTCGCCAACGCAAACAACTTTGTCATTGTCTTCCGCGTGCGCTTCTTCCATGGGGACTACTTCTTCTTCTCCTCCTCCTTCTTCTTCTTCTTCGCTGGCCTCTTGTACATGATCTCCTGAAGAGTCCTCGTCAATCAAGATTGGGTTGGCATGATTATCCATTAGAAATTTTTGCAAATTCCTAAGGATTTTGCCTTGCCTCTCTTGTTCTTTGGCCATTCGAAGTTGCATCACTTGGATTTCAGTCATTAACTAAAGGGTATCTTTTAGAGAATCCTCTATTTTCGTTACACGAGCGAGCGTTGATTGTTGACACGGACCAGAAGTAGGCGATGGGAACAAAAAGGTTGATTTTAAGTTTGATTTGGAAGAGGAGGCCATTGATAAATTGATCTCAGAAGATAGGACAGAGAGAAAAAATAGAGAATGAAGAAAATTTCGAAATAGGAGAAATTTATAACCACTTATTTAAATTATGGTGGGAAAAAATTTTAAAAAAATAAAAACGTTATATGTCGACATGGGTCTAGGGGGGATGTCGACATGGTTCTTGAAATTTTGCCTATTAATTTATTTTGAATTAATTTTTAATTATACTTGTTATTTATATTTTATATTTCAGTTAATGAACAAATACCTAATTCTCTTCTTAATTTATTAAATGTAGATTCATTTAAGGGTTTTGTTAAAATATCAGCAATTTGATTTTCAGAATTGATATAGTCGAGAGTAATTACTTCTCTACTTATATTATCTCTGAGAAAATGGTGTCTGATATCAATATGTTTAGTTCGAGCATGTTGAATAGTATTTTTGGATAAATTTATTGCACTAGTATTATCATAATAAATTGGTGATTTTGAGATATTTAAACCAAAATCTTTTAAAGTTTGTTGCATATATATTACTTGAGAACAAGCCAAAGCAGCAGAAATATACTCTGCTTCAGTTGTTGATAGAGAAACTGTGTTTTGCTTTTTACTAAACCAGGAAATCAGAGAATGCCCTAAAAAGTGACAAGTTCCACTTGTACTTTTTCGGTCTGATTTACAACCAGCATAATCAGCATCACAGTAAGATATTAAGTCAAACGAATCATTTTTAGGATAAAATAAGCCATAATCAAAGGTGTGTTTAACATATCTTATAATACGTTTTACAGCTTTTAAGTGAGTTTCTTTAGGTTGGGATTGATACCTTGCACAGAGACAGACACTATGCATGATATCAGGTCTACTTGCAGTGATATAGAGTAGTGATCCAATCATTCCTCTATATATTTTTTTATCTACATCTTTCGATAGATCTTCTTTACTAAGGTACTCATTGGTTGCCATGGGAGTGGGTTTTCCACTCGCAGTAGTCAAACCAAATTTTCTAACTAGGTCTTTAGCATATTTTTCTTGACTAATAAAGATACCATTATCTAATTGTTTTATTTGTAATCCTAAAAAGAAGTTTAATTCACCCATATGACTCATCTCAAACTCTTTTGTCATAATTTCAGAAAATTCTTTATTCATTTCAAAATTAGTTGATCCAAAAATGATATCATCTACGTAGACTTGTACTAGTTGAATATCATTTTTATTTCTTTTAATAAAAAGAGTATTATCTACTTTACCTATTTCAAAATTTGATTGTAACAAGTAAGATCTTAGTCTATCATACCAGGCTCTAGGAGCTTGCTTTAGACCATATAAAGCTTTCTTTAGTTTGTAAACATGATTTGGAAATTTATCATTTTCAAAAAGTGGTGGTTGTTTAACAAATACTTATTCTTTTACAAAACCATTTAGTAATGCACTTTTAACATCCATTTGAAATAATTTGAAATTATTATGATTTGCGAAAGCAGGTAGAATCCTAATAGCTTCTAATCTTGCTACGGGGGCAAAGGTTTCATCAAAATCTATTCCTTCTTCTTGACAATAACCTTGAGCGACTAACCGAGCTTTATTTCTAACAACCACTCCTTGTTCATTCATTTTATTTTTATAAACCCATTTAGTTCCAATTATTGTTTTATTTTCAGGTCTAGGAACAAGTTCCCAAACATCATTTCTAGTGAATTGATTAAATTCTTCTTGCATAGCCCAAATCCATGAATCATCAGTTGATGCTTCTTCTGGATTTTTGGGTTCAATAGTTGATATAAAAGCTACATTACTCATTTGACTTAGTTGGTTTCTAGTTTTAACAACATATTGCATATCTCCAAGTATATTTTCTATAGGGTGTCTTTTAAAAGTTTAATCCTTTTATTAGGATGATTTAATTCATTACTATTTTCAGTTGACTCTTGGTTTTGAGTGATTAAATCCTCTTCATCATTTATTTCTTCAAAATTTTTGAAATTTTCATCAAATGAAACATGCATTGTTTCTTCGATGGTATTAGTTCTTAAATTAAATACTATGTATGCTTTACTTCTACTAGAATATCAGATAAAGATACCTTTGTCGGATTTAGGATCAAACTTATCTAGGTTATCTTTTGTATTTAAAATAAAACATTTACTTCCAAAAATTCTAAAATAAGATACCTTAGGTTTCTTTGAGTAAATAAGTTCACAAGATGTCTTATCAGTTAAAGGTCTAATTAAAATTCTATTTAAAATATAACAGGCGGTAGCAACTGCTTCTGTCCAAAAATACTTTGGTAAATTACTATCAGAAAGCATAGTTCTCGCACACTCTTGAATCGTCCTATTTTTACGTTCTACTACTCCGTTTTGTTGTGGAGTTCTTGGAAATGAAAAATTGTGAATTATTCCCTTTTTATTGCAGAATTCTTCAAACTTTTCATTTTCAAATTCACCACCGTGATCACTACGGATAGTTATAATTTTTTGAGAAAATTGATTTTGAACCCTTTTTGAAAAATTCTTAAAACATTCAAAAGTATCACTTTTATGTTTCAAAAATATTGTCCATGTAAATCTAGAATAATCATCTGCAATTACAAAAACATATTTACTGGATTTATTGACTGAATTTGAGATGGACCAAATAAATCAAGATGAAGTAATTCAAGAGGTTTTGAAGTTGAAATCATATCTTTTAATTTAAAAAACTTTTTCTAAGTTTTCCTAGTTGGCATGCATCAGATAGACTATCTACTTTAAAATTCATTTTAGGGAGGCCTCTTACTAGATCATGTTTTGACGGTCTAGATAAGAGTTTGAAATTCAAATGCCCAAATCTCTTATGCCAAATCCAAGGGTCACTTGCATTTGCCAAAAGACACAAGTTATCATTTGAAATTTTCATACTAAGAATATAAATATTCTTTTTCTTAATTCCCTCAAATATTATGGTTTAATTATTATCTTCAATGCGATACTTATCTTTTTCAAATTTAAGTTTATATCCTTTATTGCATAGTTGACTTATACTTAGCAGATTGTGTTTCAGATTCTTAACTAGCAAAACATTAGTAATAATAGGAGTTTCAGAGTTACCGACTTTGCCGATGCCGATCACATAACCTTTTGAATTGTCTCCAAAGTTAACCAGTCCTCCGTCTTTGTATATTATATTATTCAGCATATCTAGATTCCCAGTCATGTGCCTAGAACATCCACTATCGAGTATCCATTTGTTCTTTTTGATCTGCACAGTTTGTTTGTTCTGGAATTATTCCTCAACTCCCATAAAGCATGATTCCTGCACTTCAAACAATCTTAGCAGACAACTTGTATTTGAATATTGATTATATGCAGACTCAAGAGACAATGATGATCTGAATATTTCTAAACATGCATTAACAAATTTCTTAAACATAGCCATTTTTAAATTTTTTTCTTCAAAAATCAGATTATGAAACTTTTGAAAACCTTGCTCCGATACCAAATGAGAGGAATGCGGAATATGGATCTTAAGGCTAGGAATAACACTAGAGAGGAGGGTGAATAGTGTTTTTAAGAAATTACTAAATCTTTTTGAGTTTATGTAAATTTGAACACAAATGTATGCAATATTCAGACACAGATATAATCACATAAATAAACACAAATGCAGAAACAAAGTAAATGCAGTAAAGGAAAGAACACAGGGGATTTTATACTGGTTCGGGGTTACCCTACATCCAGTCCCGCACAACTAAGTACGGATTTCTTTTCAAAAGCAATTCAATAATTACAACTCTCGATTTCAAGGCTACAAGGTACATCCTCCAGAATCACAATCCTCTGGGTAGAGATACTTGATTTCCGAGGCAACAAGTTCACCCAATTGATTTCCAAGGCTACAATCACACCTTTTCTCGCTTGATTGATTTCTAAGGCTACAATCACACCTTTTCTCCCAAGATAGATTACAAAGAAGCCTATAACTCTGAATAGCACTTAGATCTTGTTGAGATAGTGATAGAGAATCAAACCAGAGATGATCTAGTTAGGTTCAATGTTGATTTCGGCAGAGTAATGATAGGATTTTGAATAAGAAAATGTGGAAGAAGAAGAGAAATGAAAAACCAAAAAACCTGATTAAAAATTCGTTGAAACTAACCCCTATTTATAGAAGAACAACAGTCATGTCCATTCGTGAAAGGTTATGGCAAATAGACACTTCTTTTGAAATTCAAATTTTTGGTTCTAACTGACACTATGTCGACATGGGGTACTAGGGCATGTCGACATCCCAAAGGAAATTTTGATGTTTTGTTTTTCTTTGAAAATAACCTTTATCTTATATTAAAACTATTTTAAACTTTATAAATATACTTGACTATAGATAAAAACATAGATAAATATAAAGAATAATATATCTATAATTTTATATTTAAATCTAAGTATAAAAATATTATAATTAAAAGATAGTTTAAAATAAACAAAGTTTAAAAATAAGAATATTTTAAGGCTAAAACTTCTTTTTGAAAATCATTTGAAAAGATAATTTTTAAGGCTAAAACATTTTGAAAAGCAGTTTTGAAAGTCATTCTGAAGTAGTTTTGAAAATCATTTTGAAGTAGTTTTGCAAGCTTCTTCCTGCAGAATATCTCATCATATCAGGACTCGAGAACTTGTACAAAACCAGGATGTTAGTGGGTTTGTAAGCCACTTGTCGTAGGTTTGTAAGCTACTTGTCATGGGTTTGTAAGCCACTAAAAAGGTAGAAATGGGTTCCATCCCAAAAGAAAATTGGAGTGAAGATTTCAGTGCTATTGTGAAGTTTTAACATAATTCTAGACTCAATACTTATCTTGAAATCTTGAACTCTTGATAATCTTGATATTCTTGATACTCATGAGTCTTCAATCTTGATATCTTGAATTCTATACTGTACAGTCTTCATTCTTGGTACCTGCATGGTTAAATCCTGCATATATATATATATATCTAAACTATATTGTTAGTATTTATATTTTATAATCTATTCTAAGGTTGTTGTCATCAAAACCGTCATCTCACGGACTAACACAAGTAAGTGTCCATAGCCAATTGGGATGGTGAAGGTTAAGTGCTTTTTCTATTACAAGCCATGGCACAAGAAAATTTGTCTTGAGTTATAGTGGTTGAAAGTTTCTACTTTGGAGAGGCCTTCATCTAGACCAACTGCCCAGGAAAAAAGGGAAGAGTATGCTCGGAGGTTTGATTTTGATTTTCAGTATGTCAGTTAAAGTTCTATTTGATGCTGGTGCTACTCACTATTTCATTTAGAAAGACTTGGTTGATAGGTTAGAATTAGAAACTGTCTATTTGATTACGGCATTGCTTGTGGTTAATCCGATCGGTAGGTATGCCACACTTGGGTTAAGGCACTACAAGAAAATATTCATTAATTGCGGCTGGTAATAGCGTTGTGTCATGTTGTGCTGTCACTAATCTTTATTACAAATAAAATTAAAATATACATGCTATTAATATTCCAAGTGACAAAAAAATTTAGAATTGAGCCCACGAAATATTGCCAGGGCCGCTCTTTTCCCAATTATTTCATCAATCCCTCCATTTTCTTCCATCTTCGTAACAAATGAAAACCCTAAGAAAAACATCTCTAATTCCATCATTTTCTCACTTCTCTCGGTCCTTCCTCTCTGGCCTTCTCTTCAGTCTAATGTTTCTTCACTTTTACTAACAACATCGTTTCTCACGTCACCCCAGGAAGGATCCATCATGGAGAAATAATTGTCAACTCCAAGAATTGAGAAAAAAGGTCATAATCTTGATGTTCTTCTACTTATATACTAATTATCAATTATTCTAATATATCCCTTTTTTTTGTTTGATTTATGTTTAGAATTTTCCATCACTAAATTATATGCAGTTGTTTGGTTTATAAACAATACATGTCATTCTTCAGTAGTGTGATTTTGTGCATTACGATTATGATTTGATTAAAAAAATTAGATGAAAAATTTGTAATAGATAAAATTTGTAGAGTTTTGATGTGCAGACTTATTTAATAGCACGATATATTATTATGTGGATAAACATGTTTGTATGTCATTGTTTTTTTATTTGTAAACACATATATGCAGGGAAACCTAAGAAGCTTAACTATCGGCTTTATTAGAGTAGAAACAGTTTAGGTGGTTCAAGATGAAGTTTGTGCACATATGGGCTGAAGTTCCTCTTAAAAAAAATTGACTCTACCAGTTTTTGCTTGAAAGCCTACAAGGTACTTCACATAAGGCGATGGAAAAACATACATAGTTTCCTTCATCTTCTACTTTTTATTTCCCATTTTTTCTTAGGTGCATTGTTTGCTTATCTATTAACAACATATTTACAATAGCTAAGCACAATTTTTTTGGCAAAATAAAAAAGGAAAAAATTATCACTAACTATTTAGAAGTTATCCGTATTTCTTTTAAATTTTTTGTATTTATAGGAAAATCATTTTTTTTGTTAATAGCATCGACTCGGTACAAGTATAGTAAATATGTAGTTAAAACAATTGATTAGATGCTACTTATTTCAGTATGATGCATTAACAAATATTACCTCTCAAAAATCGATTTCATTTTACAACAAAATTAAACTTACATTTTATTGTTTCATACATTGGATCAACATATTAATTATGGTTTTTTTCAACCATTAAAATAAGCTTACAAACTAGCATATCCAGAACTTAATTCGTATTTATTTTTTGGCTTGCTATTATGCTTTGTTGTGTATGTTAGAAAAATATATTTGAGGTTAACCTTTATATATTGGAGGTTAGTTTGTGGTTTTGATGTCGGTAAATTTAACCAAAAATAACTTGATTAGTTGTGGCAAAACTATTCTTTCTTTCATTTACTACCATCTATTTAGAAATATTAATTGTTTCTTCATCAAATATTTTTCATTCTTAAAGGGAGCACGTTACTATTGCATGCACTTTAATCATATTCATTCTTATTTGATTGCATGTGCTTTAAGCATAAGACCGTCAACCAGATGATCAATAAAAAATAGAAACATACTATGGCCAATTCTATATCAAGCTATGTTATTACTGCCCAAATATATATACAAATAATAAAATAAAATGAGAAGATTTTCATTCAAAGAAGTATATGCAATGCTGAAATAGAAGTCAGTGCTGGGATGAGCAACTGAATTAGAGAGCAACACTAGCATATCATGAAGGAGTGCAGGCATGAAGAGTTAGCTGGGTAGAATTCATAGCAGACATGAGAAAAAAATGTAGAGTGGGCATGAATAAAAATCCAAGTTGAAGTTATGTGTTGAAGAGACTAGATGTATCCGATCAAGCTGAACTGAAGAGTCGAGGTAGGTTGGCAAACCGACGTGCTAACTGAAAAGAGAGGGCTGGGAGGTAATCAATTTTCATCTGTTCCACTACATGAACATGTATGTAGCTCAAATTTTCTATTCAAAAATATGCAACTTCTATATTTAAAAGTTAAATAATTTCTACTTTCAAAGGCCTTTTTTTGTGAACTATCCTAAATCATATTAGGTTCCAACTCACTGCTCATTTCTCTTTATACCATCTTCCTTTCGGATTACTATTATAGGTTGCGTGGAATTATAATTCGCTACCATCCTTAAAATATCTAGTATTTGACTTTTCTCCTCATCCTTTCACTCATTATTCTAAAATTTTAGAATTAAACTTCACCAGAAATAATTTTCTAAGCAAATGTTGGCTTGATTAAATGTTTGATTTCCATTATAGCCTTGAACCATTTATGTACTTCAAATCACACAATTTTATGTCTATCGGGTAATATGCGTCTTTTGGTTCTCAATGTTTCTTAACTAATCATTTCATTTATATGATTATTTTTTTAAATTTTGATGAATTGTGAGATTGGATGAAATACAGAGACACGTTTTTAAGGACATGAATTTTGTCTTTTTTTTGCTCAATACATCATTGATTTTCAGTCCTCCTTTCGCCAAGCATTTTATACATACCCTTATTTAGTGAGGTGTCAAAATCCTAAACTAATTATGTAAATACACATAAATTTTTATACTCAATTGCATCTGCAACGTTTATTTTGATGTCTTTACCTTATTTTCAGTACCACACGAATAACATGATAACAAAAGCACCAAGTCACAATGGAAAACACCAGAACCTGACCGAGTATGGAGATGAACTAAAAGAACGAAATATAAATGGTGCAAAAAAGAAGGCAACGTAAACTACATTAGTCAAGATTAGGAAATCAAGAACCCGGTCTTTACTTGTAAGAATAATAATAACTTGTTAAAGTTATATTACATATATGTATTGTTTAACCATTTCTATGCTTCTAGCTCTTTGTTATGTAACTTTCCATATGTTAGTAGTCTCTTAAGAGTGTTAACAGACAATTGCAAAGAAAATAAATTTTGTTTATACCTACATGAATTCATCTAGGTGTATTTGGAGTTAGTTAACTCCGCTGACAGCTGAAATGCAGATACAAACATTTACCAAATGTATACATATCCATATCCATCTAATCTGCTCTAAATACCTAAGTTGAAACAATTTTTTCTTCAAATTAAAATTGATTTGCGGGGGAATATTTTATTTTGAAGTTAAGAGTAAAAACTATTATCTAGAAATATATCCTTTTCAAATATGCACTTGAACTTAATACTTTCTGTAATTACCATGATTCCTTATTCTAAGTCCCTCTCAAAGCATTGAATAAGAGCATAAACACACATACATTAGAGTTCTTTTCGATGTGATGTAGATTGTGATGTTTTCTAATATGTTCTCTAACATCTTATGTTGTGTGTTAAGTTTACATACACTTTTATAAATCAGTTGTTTTGACTATAATAGTCTGCCTCTGTTGCTTAAATTAAAGTTGCAACAGTCAACATTCTCCTATGATTTTATCATATTATAGAGCAGCTACTTAAATTTTGACCACTAAGTAAATTTCTCATCATTTAGTTTTATGTATGCACATGTGCATTGTTGTAAAATAAATGGACCTCTTCTAACCATTTCTTGGTGTATATACAATTTACTATGGAACGTACCTATATAAATAATATTTTGACTAAGCCTACTTGATTATAATATTAGCAAGGTAAATATCTTATGGTTGCTTTATGTTAAAATAAATGTAAGTGATGAATCAAACTGTAGGTATCATATTTTAGAGAATTCAATACTAAAAGAAGCAACTTTCAAATAATAATCCATGATCAGATGATGTTGGAAGGAATCCAAAATTGACTTTGGCATTATTTGTTGCTATGTGGATGAGACTAGAGTGTGATAAACCTATGATGGCTTTCATTGATAAGGATTATTTAATATGAATGAATATCCTATTACCACTGAGCTCCAGGTTTTTTCTTTTCATTTAATATATATATATAATACTATATTATTACATAAATTTAAGTTATCAAAAGAAAATTCATTTATACAGGTTTAGTTGAACTATCAAATCCTAATAAATTAAAAATCCATTTTGCATTATTGGTAATGGGACCAAACTGTAGAAGGATTTGGAAGGGAAGAAGGCGTGGGTTGATTACTTGTTTCATAATGTGTGGCCTAAGCACTTGGTCGACTATAGGTTTTGATGCAAGGATCCTCCTTCTTATAGGTATAGTTTTCTATTTCGTGCTAGAAGAATTTCAGGTAAACATAACAAAATTGCTTTGAAAAAATTTGAACTGCCTGATAGAATAGTCGTACATCGAAAGTATAATCTCAAAGTATACTGCTTTTTTTTGAACTACATGTTATAGAATGTAGTTAGACCAATAACAGAATCCCTAGACAACATTAACCATTCTTCATCATGAAAAAGAATAAAAAAAAATACAAATTTACAACAAGATGTGTGAAAATGATAACCGTGGCAAGACACTTGTTTGTATGACCAAAATTCTTCAGTTTATTTATTTAGATATACAATATAGCCAAGGTCCTTTTTCCTAGTTTAGACTTTAAAATTACATTTCTATCCGAAGAAATAATTTGTGGTTAAAATAGGTAATTCATGTGAGCCTTTTTTCTAGATTTACTAACAACTAATAATTCTTTGAAATAACTGCTTCAATGATAAAAATTGTTGGAGATAGGACTAAAATGTCACGCTATACAAAATATAAAATTCCATAACAAATAGAACAATACTAACTATCGAGTTACTTGATTATATGAAATTATTGATAATATGGGTTGAAACTTTGATCTAATGGAATACTATACCTATAAAAAGATAACAAGCTATCGAAGTATATTGTTGAAAAGTTAAAATTGTAGAATTCAAAATTTAAAATAGATTATTTATTTGAAATAATGAGTAACATTCCTACATGAAGGATCGATTTCACCCTAGAGGGAGGTGAATAAGGTGATACTAATAATTATAAAAATTTAATGTGGAAATATATAAAATAATTGCAGCACTAATAATAGTAGAATAATAGCAGCACAGATAATAGCAGAATATTAAAAGCAGAAATAGAACAACACAGATTTACCCAGCTTCGGCAAAACTCTGCCTATGTGCTACCCCAAGGTTTCTACTAGAAATTAAGTAGTCAGACGCTTACACACGTAAACTCGCGACACCCGCTATCGACTAACCTAACTTTACGCTCAAAACCTTGCCACAACTCAACCACTGAGTTGTGAATTCTCGAACTACACCACCGTAGTTCGTCCCCTAGTCACACGACTAGAAAATTACAAAAGTTTAAAAGAGAAATACAGAATAAAAAAACAACTAAATAGAAACCCTAAATTAAAATTTAAAGCCTACGATAATTAAGACCAGCCCAATTTAAAAGTTAAAAGAGAATTCCCCTTTTTCCTTTTTCTCTGAGTAAAAATGTTGGCCGATTCCTTTTTGCTTTCGTTGCTTCTCTTCGTTCCTCTTTGAGAGATTAGGGCTTCTAGAAATTGAGCACGCCGATTCAATTGATCGATCGAATAGATAATCTCGCGTTGCTTGCTTTGTCGATTGATCATCTCTTCGATTTGCACATGGCTGCTTCAATTCGTCGAGTTCGATATGTATTGGTATGTGATTTCCTTTTTGCATTTCTGGTTAATTTTCTTGAACTCGATGATATTCATGTCGATGATGTTAATGGTTCAAAAAGGGTTTAATTTCCTTAATTTCCGTTCGAATTAATTCATTTGAATTCGTCAGTTAACTTTGCTCTACCGTTCGATTTTGCTTGATTGTTGGTGATGTTTACTGACTTTTTCAATTCGTATAATCTCCCGTTATGCTTGCTTGGTCACCACGGCTTGCATTTGCTTTGGGAATTTGGTTCCGTTCTTTTCTTTGTTGACTTCGGCCACTTTGAATTTGTGATAATCTGGACTCTTTCCATTTTTGTTATTTTCTGGTTTTGACTCTGACTTGATCGATTCTTGTTATCACCTAGAACTTCGGTCATTTGGAAATTGTTTCCTTATAACTTCACGGCTGCACAGTTTTTACTGTATATTTGTATGTCACTCCATGTATATACATACATATATGTGTGTATATATGTGTGATGGCTCTAGTATCATTTCTGGTCGTTTATGTATATACATGGTGTATTTGAACCTGAGCTTGTACTTGTGAAGAGTTGTTGTTCTGTTCTGACCATTGCTATGTTGGTTGAAGTATGATTCACTATGTTTTGCTATTTTATTGCTTGTAGTTGCATATACATATGTCTGTGTGTTCGAGTAGTTCATGTTGTACTGACTTGTTTCACTTGAGTCTTCATGTACCTGCTATTTCCTTATTGCATTGCATTCATATTTGTGTGATCTTTGAACTGGATTTAGCTGATCTGGTGCATTGTAGTCTGGTTGGTTCATTGTTTTCTTGTGTCTGGTGTTCGAGCCAGTTCATGTAGTGTCTACACTTGATTCTCTAGTCTTCAATGATGTTTTAAGTCATGCACTTGTTGTATATATGCACTTGTATTCAGTTATATTACATCATGTGCTTTGAGTCACTTGTGTTCATTATGTAGTCCGGTTGGATTCTCTGGTCTAGTTGAGTTTAGTACATTGACTTGGTCTGTGCAGTCAAGTAGTTTGCTTGCATATTGAACTGATCTAGTTGTTACGTATGCATATGTATGTACAGTGTTGTTTCACTGTTTTGTTTTTGCCTCACTGTTCTGATTTGAAACCAAGTTGTATGTGTTTGATATCCAAATGAGTTGATTGAAATGTTAAGTTGCCTTTTACTTTGGTTTGTGTACTTGGTTGCACTGTCCACTTCCTGGCATCATCATGTTTTCACATATGCATATGTTTTGTTGTACTAGTGCACTTGATATCTTCACTTGTGCATGCCACTTTACATTTTGTTTTCACTTGAATCTGATTTGGAGCTTGTTGCAGTCTTGGTTCACCTGAACTTTGAACTTGCTCATGTTCATGTCTATTGTATGTTGAACTTGTGCTTGGCAATTTTGTGATGTATTTGTATTGCACCTGAGTTGAATCCAGCCTCGGCTCGGGTTTGACCTTGTGCTCACCTGTCCCTACAATTTTATCAATTGTATATCGGTGTGCACGGCCTTGTGGCATGTACAGTGATACACCGTGCATGTCATAAGATGTTCGTATATGATGAATTCAGAATAAATATGACGACGAACAACCCAAATAACTGAGGCATATAATATTTTCAAAAACACATTTTATTTTACACTGTAAAAATATTTCATTTTCAATTTTACTGCATCAGTGATTATTTTGCAGATAACTCAGATGCAAGGTACAAATGGGAATACAGCTGAAGAACAAATATGAGTGAACGAGTGATATGTAGTGAGGACAGTTATGTAAATTGAAATGTATTGTAATTGAATTTTTTTATATATAGTGAGATCACAAATTTTTACTATTCAAAATTGTAATAAATATTTGTTTGAATAAAATATCCGTTTGAATTTAAATTCTGTGTTATTTATTTTATTCAACAAATATTTATTTAACTATATGAAAAATAAAATAGTACAATAACAAATACATTTAAATGAATATATATATATAAATATATATATATATATATATATATGTTTATTATCATCAAACAAAAATCATATACTAGCATATTCAACAATCTCCCCCTTTTGATGATAACAAACATATGCAAATATTTTCTTTGAAAAATGTGATGCAACTTATGGATGTCTCAACATAAAACACTTTCCACTAGTAATTTTTCTATAAACTTGGCTACCAGTGTAATCTGCATCTGAATTTCGTTTTACCTCAAAGTTATCAGATGGATACCAAAGACCACACCGTAATATGTGCAACAAATACCTTATAATCATTTTACAGCTTTTAAAATGTAATTATTTTGGATTTGAATTGAAATCGTGCATAGTGAACATAGTGTCAGATCTAGGAGCAATAAAATAAACAAATACATCCACGTGTATCATGAGTAATCATCAATCAATAAAACACCATCATTAGTCCAAACAAATCTATATGAATTAGTTCAAAGACGCTAGAGGTACTTATTGTGTTCTCAGCAAAAAAATATAATTGGCCAACAATTTCACGTAAGTTAGAATCATAATCAACATTCGTTTCTTTATCACATAACTGGCTAATTTAATTCAGATTATGGTGCAGATTTTCACATTTAATAAATCGTTCAAGATAAATATACCATTACATATTTTACCTTCACGATAATTTTTCGTTGTTACTCATTGTGATTCTGCTACCTTTGTACTAGGCTAAGGAACTTAGATTTGTCGCTCGTCGTGTGCCTGGAACAGCCAGAATCCAGGTAACACTTTTGTTGTTCCTTAGCCTGCCACCACACCTACACGGGAGAAGATGTTTATGACCTATTTGTTTTTATAGGTCCATGGTTGTTAGTGACAAAATATTTTGAAGGACAAGTTTGTGTAGAACCAAAATACTTTATATTTGTTCCTTTTGGCACCCAAATTTGTTTGACTTTAAGAGATTTTATATTTGTGCCTTTTGGAACCCAAATTGGTATGGTTTTTGTGTGATTGGGTCTATACCAGCAAATATTGTGACTGTGTTCACTTTTTCCACACTTTATGTATTTGGGTATCACACTTTTCCCCTTAACAGTATTATTAGTCGTTTGTTCATATTTTGACACTTTTGCAAATCCAAATCTTTTTCTTTTATTCTCACAGAGTTGATTTTCAAAGAGCATATTAAATGATTTATCTTTAGTGTAAAATTTCCGAGTAAACAACTCAAGTTTATTAACTTTGATTTTAAAAGTTTATTTTCATTTATTAGCTTCGAACAACAACTAATGGTACTAACTCTCTTTTCAAAATTCTTCATTTTCAAGTCCATATTTTCATTTTTAAGCTCTCTAATTTTAGTCTCAATTTCTTGCATCTCAGTTTCAAAGAGTTGGAGTTTTTTAAATTCAATTTTTTCAAAATCCTTGATTTTCAATCTCCTTTTCAAATTCTTGATTTAGTTGAATAATTTCAGATTTGCTCAAAATCACGTTTTCTTTTTCAAGGGTTTTGAAATTTTCGTTGACTTCATTTAATTCCTTTTCAAAAATCGCACATTTAGAGCTTTCTGACTTCTTAAAACTATCCAACTCTTTTTGCAAAATGTTATTTTTACAAATCAACTCAGTTTTATTTTTCTCCTGAATTAAAATTTCGTTTTCTAACTTTTGAAAGTTTTCTTGAAAACAGGCGAATTCCTTTTCATAGTCCAAACACCTTTTGCAATTAGAATTTTTAGTTTTCTTAATATTTTTAAGTTCATTTGACGCGGTTTAGATTGTTCCCTTTTCAACTCATTATTTTTCATCTCAAGAGCTTTATTATTTTCAATTAATTTTTGACACAAGAGAACTAAATCATTGAATGAAATATCACTTATCTCATCGGCTATTGAATCTTCAAGACTAGTAAATCCTGTCAAGCACGTTTCTTCAACTGAGTCGATTGTGGAGGATTTCTCACCGTTGTTGACTTTTGTGCCATATATTGCATCAAAAGTACTCCAGATTTTCTGTGCACTTTCACAATGAGAGATATAGTTAAAATTATCTCGATTAATATGAGAATATAGTATATGCATATCAAGAGCATTAATCGAAGTATTTTTCTCGTCTACTATATCACACCGTTTTTCAATTATATCCCAACATTTAAAATTAACAGACTTCAAATACAATTCCATTTTTAATTTTCAATTTAAAAAATCCGTTCCATCAAAAATATGAGGGATAATACTAGACTGACTCTCGCTAAATTTGCAACTAGGGTTAGACATCCTTGCTATTAACCTGCTCTGACACCACTTGTAGGATCGATTTCACCCTAGAGGGGGTGGATAGGGTGATACTAATAATTATAAAAATTTAATGCGCAAATATATAAAATAATTGCAGCATTGATAATAGCAGAATAATAGCAGCACAGATAATAGCAGAATATTAAAAGCAGAAATAGAACAACACAGATTTACCCAGCTTCGGCAAAACCCTGTCAACGTGCTGCCCCTAAGGTTTCTACTAGAAATTAAGTAGTCAGACGCTTACACACGTAAACTCACGACACCCATTATCGACTAACCTAACTCTATGCTCAAAACCCTACCACAACTCAGCCACTGAGTTGCGAATTCTCGAACTACACCACCGTAGTTTGTCCCCTAGTCACATGACTAGAAAGTTACAAAAGTTTAAAAGAGAAATACAGAATAAAAAACAACTAAATAGAAACCTTAAATTAAAATTTAAAGCCCACGATAATTAAGACCGGCCCAATTTAAAAGTTAAAAGAGAATCCCCCATTTTCCTTTTTCTCTGAGTAAAAATGTTGGTCGATTCCTTTTTGCTTTCGTTGCTTCTCTTCGTTCCTCTTTGAGAGATTAGGGCTTCTGGAAATTGAGCATGCCGATTCAATTGATCGATCGAATAGATAATCTCGCGTTGCTTGCTTTGTCGATTGATCGTCTCTTTGATTTGCACACGGCTGCTTCAATTCGTCGAGTTCGATATGTATTGGTATGTGATTTCCTTTTTGCATTTCTGGTTAATTTGCTTGAACTCGATAATATTCATGCGGATGATGTTAATGGTTTAAATAGATTTTAATTCCCTTAATTTCCATTCGAATTAATTCATTTGAATTCGTCAGTTAACTTTGCTCTACTGTTCGATTTTTCTTGATTGTTGGTGATGTTTACTGACTTTTTCAATTCGTATGATCTCCTATTATGCTTGCTTGGTCACCATGGCTTGCATTTGCTTTGGGAATTTGGTTCCGTTCTTTTCTCTGTTGACTTCGACCACTTTGAATTTGTGATAATCTAGACTCTTTCCATTTTGTTATTTTTTGGTTTTGACTCTGACTTGATCGATTCTTGTTATCACCTAGAACTTCGGTCATTTGGAAATTGTTTCCTTATAACTTCACGGCTGCAAAAATTTTATGGTATATTTGTATGTCACTCCACGTATATACATACATATATGTGTGTATATATGTGTGATGGCTTTGGAATCATTTCTGGTCGTTTATGTATATACATGGTGTATTGAACCTGAGCTTGTACTTGTGTAAAGCTGCTGTTCTGTTCTGACCATTGCTATGTTGGTTGAAGTCTGATTCACTATGTTTTGCTATTTTATTGCTTGTAGTTGCATATACATATGTCTGTGTGTTCGAGTAGTTCATGTTGTACTGAATTGTTTCACTTGAGTCTCCATGTACATGCTATGTCCTTGTTGCATTGCATTCATATTTATGTGTTCTTTGATCTGGATTTAGCTAATCTGGTGCATTGTAGTCTGGTTGCTTCATTGTTTTCTTGTGTCTGGTCTTCGAGCCAGTTCATGTAGTGTCTGCACTTGATTTTCTGGTCTTTAATGATGTTTTGAGTCATGTGCTTGTTGTATATATGCACTTATATTCAATTGTATTGCATCATGTGCTTTGAGTCACTTTTGTTCATTATGTAGTCTGGTTGGATTCTCTGGTCTAGTTGAGTTTTGTACATTGAGTTGGTCTGTGCAGTCAAGTAGTTTGCTTGCATATTGAACTGATCTGGTTGTTACATATGCATATGTATGTACAGTGTTGTTTCACTGTTTTGTTTTTGCCTCACTGTTCTGATTTGAAACCAAGTTGTATGTGTTTGATATCCAAATGAGTTGATTGAAATGTTAAGTTGCTTTTTTACTTTGGTTTATGTACTTGGTTGCACTGTCCACTTCCTAGCATCATCATGTAGTCTGCTTTGGAGCTTGTTGATAGTTTGGGTTGCTTTGACTAGTTCATTGCATTCATGTGAGCTTTAAGTGCTCCTTTGGGTAGTCCTGCAATCCACTCTATTGCATACATGTAGTTTGCTTGAAGTTGTAGTCTTCATGTTTTCACATATGAATATGTTTTGTTGTACTGGTGCACTTGATATCTTCACTTGTGCATGTCAATTTACATTTTGTTTTCACTTGAATCTGATTTGGAGCTTGTTGCAGTCTTGGTTCACCTGAACTTTGAACTTGCTCATGTTCATGTTTGTTGTATGTTGAACTTGTGCTTGACAAATTTGTGATATATTTGTATTGCACCTGAGTTGAATCCAGCCTCGGCTCGGGTTTGATCTTGTGCTCACCTGTCCCTACAATTTTATCAAGTGTATATCGGTGTGCATGGCCTTATGGCATGTACAGTGATACACCGTGCATGTCACAAGCTGTTCGTGTATGATGAATTCAGAATAAATATGATGACGAACAACCCAAATAACTGAGGCATATAATATTTTCAAAAACACATTTTATTTTACACTGCAAATATATTTCATTTTCAATTTTACTGCGTCAGTGTTTATTTTGCAGATAACTCAGATGCAGGATACAAATGGGAATACGGCCGAAGAACAAATATGAGTGAATGAGTGATATGTAGTGTGGATAGTTATGTAAATTGAAATATATTGTAATTGAAATTTTGTATATATAGTGAGAGCACAAATTTTTACTATTCAAAATTGTAATAAATATTTTTTTGAATAAAATATCTGTTTGAATTTAAATTCTGTGTTATTTATTTTATTCAGCAAATATTTATTTAATTATGTGAAAAATAAAATAGTACAATAACAAATACATTTAAATGAATATATATATATATATATATGTTTGTTATCATCAAACAAAAATCATATACTAGCATATTCAACACTACATTGTTCAAACACCAATATTATTATCATTCGTAAATCCTGTAAATTTTTGGGTATACATCCTAGTTACAACTGTAGGAAAGCAAATGAGGAGTACATAATATATATACGATGCAATGGACAAAATGCACAACTACTTGTCTCTAGGATAAGGATTGGAAACCCATATTCTTAATGAAGCGGTAGGAGGAGATGATGTTGAAAATCTGCTGAATAAACTACTACCCTTCTTGTCCTCACCCTGATTTAGCCTTAGACATGGTAAACCACATTGACATGTTAAGCCTCACCATTCTTGTGAGAAATGAAGTTCCAAGATTTCAGGTTAGTAAGGATGCCCGTTAGTTCGACACAAAGTATATCCTTAATACCCTCATCTGTCATATCGCTGATCAAATTGAGGTACACCCACGTTACTCAACATCAGACAATATATTCCACAAATGAATCTGTCATAGCAATTTTTTATTTTGAACTTCACCTTCAGATCTTATGATCGAATACATTATGTTTTGCAAATTTAACTTTTCATTTACCATCAAGAATCCATTTGGCAAAATTTTAAGGACAAGATCATATTTAAGTTAAATGATTAGTTATTGTATGCTATGATAAAATTACATTGTCAATCAAAATTACATTAAATACCCTTATTTGACCATGTATATTTTACTGCTAGGATGAAGCTTAATGGCTTCTGGAACTTGATGATTTTTTTATTAATTATAACTAAAAGGTAATATAGGTATATCAATTTATATTTGTATCATTCATGTGCAACTTTTTATGCTAACAAGTGCATTATTTTTTCAATCGTGCCTTTTCTTTTTTCTTACTCCTGCTCTGGTGATCTTACTGCCATTTGCCTTGAAGACTTCTACTTTCTTTTCTTTACTTGTTCAGTTTCATGCTTTAGTTTCTTGATGCGTCTACAAAGAATTTCATTTTCATGACTTAACTTTATGACTTTCATGGCTTCTTCATCTAATTTATCTTTAATACTTTTTGTAGTAGTTCCAAGAAGTTTTGGAATGGGTTCTGGTAGTTTATACAACTAGCATTTCTATAACATCCTTGTTATGTTTAGGCTTTAGCAACCATTACTCTGTCATGTGCATGTTTCAGCTAACAATTTTGTCGGATTCATGTTTGAAAATTGAAATAACAACTTTGGCATGATTTTTGGTAATTTGCATTGTTCTCAGATAAAACATTTTCAACTCTATTAATCTTTACTATTGTACGCGGTTAGCAAATACTGGAGATGAAAATTGATGCATACCCATATTATGTAATTTCATTTAGCTTTTCACATGTTAGCTTGAAAGCAAATGAGAAAAAAAGAGTCTATGTATAGCTAACTGTGTCGATATATACAGAATAACAAATTTAACCCCATCCATAATCCCTTGATTTCCAGTTAACCCAATTTAACTAGGGGTATATGTGTCCAAAACTTACCAAACTTAATCAACTCCATAATTTTGATACACGCTCAATTACCTCAAAGTAAAATGATATTTAAACACTTATTTTAGCTTATAATACTAGTTTTGAGTTATATTCAAAAGCAACCTTTTAAATTATCCAAAAAGATGATAGGATAGTTATATGTTTCCCTTTCTGAACATTAAATCTTTACATTTCTACTATTTTTAGGTAGTGAAATAGTTTTGTACATTAAATGCTATATTGGATTTAGTTAAGATATATACTTGCTGAACTGAATATGGACGTAAATCTATAAGCAGCAGCACTTGCCTTTACTTGCACCATTTTAATCAACAATATTATTGCATCTTGTATTGTAAAGAAGAAAAGATATATGTGTACATATATAGGATAGTCAATAGATTATTCTACAATTTTGCTTTATATAAGCAAGAATAATTTTGTAATTTTGAAACTCGAAAATAGGTTCAAAAGCTGCAAATTAAAAATGTGAATTTGATTGTTTGGTTTAATGAATGCAAATGCAATGCTTCTATTTTTATATATGTATTATGATGTAACAACCCCGGATTTTAATTAAATTTAAATTGATAATTTATTGAATTTTTGAATTAAAATTGTAAAATTTATCGATAAATGAATGCGGGTTTCTCCGAATTCAAATAATCTATGTGTTAAATCATTTAAATTGAAAAATAAATATATATATATAGAGAGATATAAAAAGAGTATTGAAGTAAAATTTATAATAAATATTTGAGCTAGAAATAGAATATATAAGTATGAGATGAACTATAAAAATAACAAAATAAACGTTAGTAAGAATTTAACAACAATTAAAATAGAAATTATTCGTATTATCAAGTAAAAATAATAATAATAAATATACAATATAAACTATTGAAATAAATATATAAAGTAAATATGTATTGATACAAACAAAGTATATTCATAAGATAATAAAAATAAATATATATGTAGACGATAACTATTTGGGTTAGAAATTCATTTGAATTACAAAGCAATATAACTTAAGAAAGAAAGCAAATACATTCAATAATGAAACAAGTATTCATATATATGAAAGTAAGAAACGAGATAAACAAATATAAATGTAAGCATGTAAACAAATGTATATGAGTAGCTTGTAAAAGAATGAAACAAATATATATATATAAAGAAGCATAAGCTTTCAATGCAAGCCACAACAAATCATTTCAGCCGAAATGAAAGAAAAAAAAATGAGTTTGTACAAAGCTAATTAATGTTAGCCACCACTTGAAAAAAAGATCTCTAATATATTATACAAAACATAACATCACCTTGTATAAAAAATACATATCACCTGTACAAACCATATCCCTGTATATTTCATCTCCACATCAACCTTTCTTCATTTCAGTTTTCGTTCCATTCCAAACTGAGGCAAACACTATCTAAAATCTAAACAAAACTTCCACTTAAAACAAACAATCCAAATAAAATACAAATCAGAGATCAAAGAAAAGAAAAGTTTCCAGCTTGCAAACTTTCAAGCCTGTTTCAAACAAACTACAACATAAAATTTCAAACCTGGAAAGCAGAGCTAGATTAAACAACAAGTAACAGATGCAAGATCAACCATCAAATGCAGATGTAAATCAAAGATAGATTCCAGTTTCAGTTAAAAGCATGCTCTGTTCTTCTTTTTCTTTGGAAACCAAGGTGAGCAAACTTCTAAACAAAATCCTTTTTCTGTGAGTAACTCCACTTTGTCAACTTTCAAATAAAATTAGTTGTATGCCAGTGATGTTGAAATGAATTTGTGTGAATCTACTGTGTATATATGTAAAGGTATGAAGTATGCAGGTTTGTTCCAACAGAACCTACCTGTTTTTAGTTCCAGATCTTCTGTTGGTTTAAATTTAGTTTCTCTAGAACTAATTGTTTTTAGGACATAGATTACAAACAAAGGATGTTTGGTTTAACATAGATTAAGATTTAAAAATTTGAATTAAGTCAAACTAAAGTTTGGTTGCCTCTGTAAACCAAAAACAGCAGTGTAAATATGTATACAAGTGAAAAACTCAAACATTGAAATTTATAGATTCAGTATTATAAATTGAAAACAAAAACATGATTTTTTAAAACTAAAATTATAATTTTTAGTTTGGAATTAAATATGCAGTTTTGGGTTGAACAAAAATGGGAAATCAGGCAATCTATGGTGATCTAGAGAATCTGGGAGGTCGGGGTTCTCTGTGGTGATGAAGGTGTGATCGGATGGTCGAGGAAAAATGGCGTGTTGTGATGTAGTTCATCGAGGAGGCAGCGGTGGCGAAATTTCTTCTGGAACCCTAGTTTAACTAGGCTAGGCAAAATCGATCACTACGGCCTATTGGATTGATCGAGTGTTACATGGTTTTGGGGGATGATAGCAAGGTAGTTGGCGAATGTGTGGCCGGAGTCGCTGATATTCTGGTGGCCGGAGTTGTGGGTGCAAGGCGTTTCAGGGTTTGGTTGTGGTGGGTTCCAGTTCTTGTTCCAGGTTGGATGAGAAGCTCGGTCTTCGATCTTGAGTTTGGGTAGTGATCTAATGATCGCGAGAGGGTATGGAGGCGATTGAAGATTGGAGGGGATCATTGTGGAGGATCAGAGTCGATCAATGCCACCGTGCATGTGCACGGTGCACAGTTGATTTTCCAATGATGATGGGGTTTTTTGTAGTGGGTTATTCTTGAGTAGATTTGTGATTAACTCGAAGCAGTTTAAGTTTGGACTCGAAGCAGTTGTTGCTAGTCTCGAGTCATTTGTACTATTACAGGTTTTTGTAAAACCTGACAGTTTGAATTTAAAGCAAAAATTTAAATAGAATTAAATGGTGAGATAGATTTAAAAACAAGTTTAAATCTAGTATGGAGTTTAGATTCAAATAAACTTTTAAATCTTAAAGTTTTAAAATGAAATTTGGATTTTAAATTAAAGTTTTAAATCAAGATTTTAAAACAAAGTTTAGAATCAAAGTTTAAATCAAAATTAAAATATGGATTCAAATCTCTTTGAATCCAAATCTGGAAATTTAAATTAGTTTTAAATCTGAATGTGTTTTAAACAAGTTTAAATTAAATAGCTTTTAAAAGTATATTTGTTTTCAAACAAATATTTAACTTGATTTTGATAAAATTCTTTTATAAAGGTTTTCTTAATTTTGAGTGAAAAGTTAAATGAATTGTTTTAACTTGAATTTTCAAGATAAAATGTAATGTATTTTAAAGCTTAAATTTTAAATAAAAATTTAAGTAATTTTAGTTAGAACTTTCTTATATAGGTTTATAAGTGGATATTTAAATTTGGTAAATGTTTAAATATATAATCATTTTGAATCTTAAATTCAAAATGGAATTTGAATTTAAATTTAAAAGTGTAATGTTTAAAATACACTTAAATGTTAATGAAATCATAAATAAAGAAATTAATTATCTTAGAGATAATTAAAGTAGTAAAATGATTTAAATTAATAAGGTAATTAAAGAATGATTTATTTAATTTATAAATAAATAATTTAGATTAATTTATAATTAGAAATGATTAATAATGAATTAATCTAAGATAATTTCTTAAGAAAGTAATTAAAGAAATGTTATTAGTTAATGAAGATAATTAACTAGGAATTATTAAGTAATTAAATTAATGTGATTAATTTTGATAATTAATTAGATTAATTAATTAAGATAATCAATTGTAAATTTTTAATTACTTAATGAAAGCAATTAAGGGGTTAATTAATTATGTAATTGGTTTAAAGGTTAATTTAATTAATATGATTAATTAAGAATAATTTAATCAATTTAGGTGATTGATTAATTAATTTATATCAAATGATTTGTAATTAATAAGTCAGGATTGGATAATTAATTCATAAGTAATTAATTTAATTGGAAATTAATTGAATTAATTAGGATTAAACAATTAATTAATCCTGCTTATAAACGATTATTGAATGCTTGACCTTACTTATGAATGATTGTATTGTCTGAGATGCCTTGAATTGATTGTCCTATCTGATCTCTGATATTTTGTTCTGTGGATCGAGCTGTGTGTATTTTATTCATTTATTTATTTACATTTGTATATTATCTGTGAATATGTGAATGAACGATAAGCGTTATAGTTTATACCGCTTATCAACTATATTTCTGTATTCTGATCTATGATGATTGAATGATGTTGCACTATTGTGTTAAACCCCTGGACTACACTTTTACACACACAAATATGGATTTCACGAGGAAATCGGTTAGTCACAGATGATTTAAATGTAATATTTTGAAATTGAAATTTTAATTTCAATTGATTTTGGAAATGAATTTGGGTTAAATGTTAAAGCTTTTAAAAAGGAGTTTTTAAGATAAAAGTTATTTTGAATAACTTGGTAAAGTTGTTTCCAATTTAAATAATTTAATTTGAATTTGAATTCAAAATTGGAATTGAATTCTATGTTTGGAAATTATGGTTAAGATGTTATAAATGTGAATTTAAACCATTTTTAAAAGTATGGTTTTGAGAAATTGAATTTAACCCAAAGATTTTAACTCGTATGAAAGAATTAGATTTTCCGAAATGAAAACTATTTGTTTTCAAATGATAAAAGCTTTCATATAAGAAATGAAATTCCAATTTAATTAAAAGAATTTCAAGTTTGAATTGGAAATGGTTTTCCGAATTATGAATGAACCTTTGTGAAATATTGTTGAACTTTGTTTTGAAATTGGAAAGGTGTACCTTTCGTATAAAAGGATCAAAATGGAATTGTTTTGAAAGCTATCAGTTAAATCTTTGATTTAAAGATTTAACGAGATAATCCAATTAAAAGGGAAATTGATTTGGAAAATCTATGAATAGATCTTTGTGAAACTGGGTGAACTTTGTGATATAAATCTTTTTGTAAAAGTTTAAAATGGTAATGTGTTTAAACCATTTGAAGAAAAGATTTTGGGTAATAAATGGTGACTTAATTGAAATCCCAATATCCATATGTTTTTTTTATATTGCGCTCATTATTCGGTTTAGCCGGGAGAGGACTTTTGTGTCATACAACCCATTCCGAATAATGATACGTCGTATATGGATTGCCTTTGGAGACCGGTGGTGAAGACCGGATATTTTCGAAAACGAAAGGACAACTCGTCGAATGTCTCTACATCGACTGGTCCCCGGTATAGAGATTTTATCACCCTTTGTGATGGGAAGTCCGGACGTGATTAGAAATTATCCAGATTTGCAAAGGCTTCTTCGGAAGTGCCTTCGGTTCTGTTCGAACCCGGAACAGACTTGTATGGTCGTATGTCTGACACTACACTTTGAGATATAAAGCTGATTTCTTTCAAATACATTTCTGTTTGGTGGCGGAGAATTTATTCTCTTAGCTTAACACCCTTCTCTGAGACGTACGAGCTCAGAGGTTATGTAGTTGAAGGTTATCAGCGATATACTCCCAATTTGGTAGTGTGGTATGCTGAGTGCTGCTGTGTGTTGTTGGTCATTTGTTGATCAAAGCATGGCTTTGTGAAAAAGCGTAGCTTTGTGGACGAGAGCTCATCGAGCCTTACAGACCGGAAATGGTCGAAACAGGGAAGATGCGGCAAGGTTTCAAGGGTAGCTCCCCTAGGGTATGTCCATTCCTTTTGGAAAAGGGTGGTATTATGGTATGGAGCCCTGATACTTACTCATGTGGACACACTATATTTATTACTATGTGATGTGTTGGTTATCGAGCGCTCGGATAAAGGTCCCAAAGGACCGGGGATGGAATATCTCAGGTTTACTACCCGGGAAGGGGGTAACCAGCCTTGTGTTGGCAGAGAGCAGGTTGTCTCTCGGGGCGTCCCGCCAGAGGCATTCCCATGTGGCATAGGAAGTTCCTTAGCCTGACCATTTATTGGAAAATCCAAAGAAACAATACGAACCCTGTACGGTTTTAGTTGTATAACCTACTATGGAATGTGGCGATAACCTACTATTGAACATAGTAGCTATAGTAGGCATAAGTGCGAAATGCCTATGCTGGCTAAGATTAATATTATACTTTCGAAATGTTTTCTGCACTATGCACTAGTAATAATATCAAAAGATTTTTTTTTGTGTAGTAAGCATGTTTGACTATCATAAGGAGAAATCTCCTCCAATTCTGTGTTTGCATTGTGTGTGTGGCGAGAGGCCTTATGGTAGTTTCATTTTCCAAAAGCATTGCTGATTTCAATGTTTGAAAACCCCTTTTGTGTTTGTTTTAAAGATAAATTGTTTTTGTTGCTCACACTAGTTCCATGACTGACCTGGAGTTTATTGTTCCTTTCCTAAGCTCTGGGTGCCCACAATTTTTCACACGGGCAGTAGAGTTGGGTTTCTCAGATAGTCAGGTTTAGCAGATTATCTGGAGCTAGTTCAGTGTTCGGAGATTAGGACTGGCGTTGCTTCTCTTTGTGGTTCGACCTTGACATTGGAATCGTTGGACTCACTCGCTTTTGAGGATCATTTGGAGTTATCAGTTATGCTGTTTCCGCTATAGCATCATTATTTATCTCTGATATTCTTGTATCATATTGATATTATTGTTGTATATCATTCTAGATATTGTAATCATTTGAGTTGTATATGATATCATCTATTTCTTTCTTCCGCTGTGTTGTTATACTTACCGTGTTATAAGCTCCGGGAAGCCAGATTCGGCGTTTGAATCTACGGCATTTCTAGTACAAGTGAAGTACGTGTGCCGATTTCGAATGCCGAGTCCGGGATCTTCACAAGTGGTATCAGAGCTAAGGTTAAACTTTAGCTCAGGAGTATAACACATTAAGTAGCTCATTAGAGATAGGGTGAAGTATACCATAGAATGAGTAATCTCTAAGATATCCATCCGTACGCCTCAGTAAATTCTCTTACTATCTACTGATAGTAAGTATGAGTGCAAGAAGAGGATGAGATAGAGGACAGGGGAATACGACTATAAATGGTCAATACCCTGTAACAACAAGGGAGCAATCTTTTCTCTATCAATCTCTTTGGTTCGTAATCTTTTCAATTCTTTGATAATTCCTGGTAGATCCAGGAAGGAGATTCGATATATTAATATGGGACATAAACTCCGGATGGACCAAAATTGTTTGGGTGTATTGATTGCTTTGGTCGCTATGGTCGATAGGTATACTTTAGTTTCTAAATTTAAAAGTTTTGAAATTATATCCATATATCTATCTATTCTTTGGGTCCCAATATATTCTACGAATGGTTAGTTATCCCTTTGAACTAACCAATACTACTGCATATTTCGTAGATTTGGATAACCCGAGTATCTTGTGAAGTGTCAAACAGATTCGTTCTCGTATCTATTATTGATATTCTGATTTGGTAAGCCAAATGCAGAATAGATATTCAATTTGAATTGATGAAATATTCTTCATCTGTCTTTGTGTCTCCTTGGCAAATTTCGGGGACGAAATTTCTTAAGGAGGGAAGGTTGTAACGACCCCGGATTTTAATTAAATTTAAATTGATAATTAATTGAATTTTTGTATTAAAATTGTAAAAATTATCGATAAATGAATGCGAGTTTCTCCGAATTCAAATAATCTATGGGTTAAATCATTTAAATTGAAAAATAAATATATATATAGAGATATAAGACAATGAGTATTGAAGTAAAATTTTTAATAAATATTTGAGCTAGAAATAGAATATATAAGTATGAGATGAACTATAAAAATAACAAAATAAACGTTAGTAAGAATTTAACAACAATTAAAATAGAAATTATTCGTATTATCAAGTAAAAATAATAATAATAAATATACAATATAAACTATTGAAATAAATATATAAAGTAAATATGTATTGATACAAACAAAGTATATTCATAAGATAATAAAAATAAATATATATGTAGACGATAACTATTTGGGTTAGAAATTCATTTGAATTACAAAGCAATATAACTTAAGAAAGAAAGCAAATACATTCAATAATGAAACAAGTATTCATATATATGAAAGTAAGAAACCAGATAAACAAATATAAATGTAAGCATGTAAACAAATGTATATGAGTAGCTTGTAAAAGAATGAAACAAATATATATATATAAAGAAGCATAAGCATTCAATGCAAGCCACAACAAATCATTTTAGGCGAAATGAAAGAAAAAAAATATGAGTTTGTACAAAGCTAATTAATGTTAGCCACCACTTGAAAAAAAGATCTCTAATATATTGTACAAAACATAACATCACCTTGTATAAAAAATACATATCACCTGTACAAACCATATCCCTGTATATTTCATCTCCACATCAACCTTTCTTCATTTCAGTTTTCGTTCCATTCCAAATTGAGGCAAACACTATCTAAAATCTAAACAAAACTTCCACTTAAAACAAACAATCCAAATCAAATACAAATCAGAGATCAAAGAAAAGAAAAGTTTCCAGCTTGCAAACTTTCAAACCTGTTTCAAACAAACTACAACATAAAATTTCAAACCTGGAAATCAGAGCTAGATTAAACAACAAGTAACAGATGCAAGATCAACCATCAAATGCAGATGTAAATCAAAGATAGATTCCAGTTTCAGTTAAAAGCATGCTCTGTTATTCTTTTTCTCTAGAAACCAAGGTGAGCAAACTTCTAAAAAAATCCTTTTTTCTGTGAGTAAATCCACTTTGTCAACTTTCAAATAAAATTAGTTGTATGCCAGTGATGTTGAAATGAATTTGTGTGAATCTACTGTGTATATATGTAAAGGTATGAAGTATGCAGGTTTGTTCCAACAGAACCTACTCTGTTTTTAGTTCCAGATCTTCTGTTGGTTTAAATTTCTTTTCTCTAGATCTAGTTGTTGTTAGGACTTAGATTACAAACAAATGATGTTTGGTTTAACATAGATTAAGATTTAAAAATTTGAATTAAGTCAAACTAAAGTTTGGTTGCCTTTGTAAACCAAAAACAGCAGTGTAAATATGTATACAAGTGAAAAACTCAAACATTGAAATTTATAGATTCAGTATTATAAATTGAAAACAAAAACAAAAACATGTTTTTTTAAAACTAAAATTATAATTTTTAGTTTGGAATTTAATATGAAGTTTTGGGTTGAACAAAAACGGGAAATTATGCACTCTATGGTGATCTAGAGAATTTGGGAGGTCGGGGTTCTCTATGGTGATGAAGGAGTGATCGGAGGGTCGAGGGAAAATGGTGTGTTGTGATGCAGTTCATCGAGGAGGCAGCGGTGGCGAAATTTCTTGTGGAACCCTAGTTTAACTAGGCTAGGCAAAATCGATCACTACGGCCTATTGGATTGATCGAGTGTTACACGGTTTTGGGGGATGATAGCAAGGTAGTTGGCGAATGTGTGGCCGGAGTCGCTGATATTCTGGTGGCCGGAGTTGTGGGTGCAAGGCGTTTCCAAGTTTGGTTGTGGTGGGTTCCAGTTCTTGTTCCAGGTTGGATGAGAAGCTCGGTCTTCGATCTCGAGTTTGGGTAGTGATCTAATGATCGTGAGAGGGTATAGAGGTGATTGAAGACTAGAGGGGATCATCATGGAGGATCAGAGTCGATCAATGCCACCGTGCATGTGCACGGTGCACAGTTGATTTTCTAATGATGATGGGGTTTTTTTGTAGTGGGTTATTCTCGAGTAGATTCGTGATTAACTCGAAGCAGTTTAAGTTTGGACTCGAAGCAGTTGTTGCTAGTCTCGAGTCATTTGTACTATTACAGGTTTTTGTAAAACCTAACAGTTTGAATTTAAAGCAAAAATTTAAATAGAATTAAATGGTGAGATAGAATTAAAAACAAGTTTAAATCTAGTATGGAGCTTAGATTCAAATAAACTTTTAAATCTTAAAGTTTTAAAATGAAATTTGGATTTTAAATTAAAGTTTTAAATCAAGATTTTAAAACAAAGTTTAGAATCAAAGTTTAAATCAAAATTAAAATATGGATTCAAATTTCTTTGAATCCAAATTTGGAAATTTAAATTAGTTTTAAATCTGAATGTGTTTTAAACAAGTTTAAATTAAATAGCTTTTAAAAGTATATTTGTTTTCAAATAAATATTTAAATTGATTTTGATAAAATTCTTTTATAAAGGTTTTCTTAATTTTGAGTGAAAAGTTAAATGAATTGTTTTAACTTGAATTTTCAAGATAAAATGTAATGTATTTTAAAGCTTAAATTTTAAATAAAAATTTAAGTAATTTTAGTTAGAACTTTCTTATATAGGTTTATAAGTGGATATTTAAATTTGGTAAACGTTTAAATATATAATCATTTTGAATCTTAAATTCAAAATGGAATTTGAATTTAAATTTAAAAGTGTAATGTTTAAAATACACTTAAATGTTAATGAAATCATAAATAAAGAAATTAATTTTCTTAGAGATAATTAAAGTAATAAAATGATTTAAATTAATAAGGTAATTAAAGAATGATTTATTTAATTTATAAATAAATAATTTAGATTAATTTATAATTAGAAATGATAAATAATGAATTAATCTAAGATAATTTCTTAAGAAAGTAATTAAAGAAATTTTATTAGTTAATGAAGATAATTAACTAGGAATTATTAAGTAATTAAATTAATGTGATTAATTTTGATAATTAATTAGATTAATTAATTAAGATAATCAATTGTAAATTGTTAATTACTTAATGAAAGCAATTAAGGGGTTAATTAATTATGTAATTGGTTTAAAGGTTAATTTAATTAATATGATTAATTAAGAATAATTTAATCAATTTAGGTGATTGATTAATTAATTTATATCAAATGATTTGTAATTAATAAGTCAGGATTTGATAATTAATTCATAAGTAATTAATTTAATTGGAAATTAATTGAATTAATTAGGATTAAACAATTAATTAATCTTGCTTATAAACGATTATTGAATGCTTGACCTTACTTATGAATGATTGTATTGTATGAGATGCCTTGAATTGATTGTCCTATCTGATCTGTGATATTTTATTCTATGGATTGAGCTATGTGTATTTTATTCATTTATTTATTTACATTTGTATATTATCTGTGAATGAACGAAAAGCATTATAGTTTATACCGCTTATAAACTATATTTCTATATTCTGATCTGTGATGATTGAATGATGTTGCACTATTGTGTTAAACCCCTGGACTACACTTTTACAGACACAAATATGGATTTCACGAGGAATTCGGTTAGTCACAGATGATTTAAATGTAATATTTTGAAATTGAAATTTTAATTTCAATTGATTTTGGAAATGAATTTGGGTTAAATGTTAAAGCTTTTGAAAAGGAGGTTTTAAGATAAAAGTTATTTTGAATAACTTGGTAAAGTTGTTTCCAATTTAAATAATTTAATTTGAATTTGAATTCAAAATTGGAATTGAATTCTATGTTTGGAAATTATGGTTAAGATGTTATAAATGTGAATTTAAACCATTTTTAAAAGTATGGTTTTGAGAAATTGAATTTAACCCAAAGATTTTAACTCGTATGAATGAATCAGATTTTCCGAAATGAAAACTATTTGTTTTCAAATGATAAAAGCTTTCATATAAGAAATGAAATTCCAATTTATAAAGGAATTTCAAGTTTGAATTGGAAATGGTTTTCCGAATTTATAATAAACCTTTGTGAAAAATTGTTGAACTTTGTTTTGAAATTAAAAAGGTGTACCTTTCGTATAAAAGGATCGAAATGGAATTGTTTTGAAAGCTATCAGTTAAATCTTTGATTTAAAGATTTAACGAGTTAATCCAATTAAAAGGGAAATTGATTTGGAAAATCTATGAATAGATCTTTGTGAAACTGGGTGAACTTTGTGATATAAATCTTTTTGTAAAAGATTAAAATGGTAATGTGTTTAAACCATTTGTAGAAAAGATTTTGGGTAATAAATGGTGACTTAATTGAAATCCCAATATCCATATGTTTTTTTAATATTGCGCACATTATTCGGTTTAGCCGGGAGAGGACTTTTGTGTCATACAACCCATTCCGAATAATGATACGTCATATATGGATTGCAATTGGAGATCGGTGGTGAAGACCAGATATTTTCGAAAATGAAAGGACAACTCGTCGAATGTCTCTGCATCAACTGGTCCCTGGTACAGAGATTTTATCACCCTTTGTGATGGGAAGTCCGGACGTGATTATAAATTATCCGGATTTGCAAGGTCTTCTTCGGAAGTGCCTTCGGTTCTATTCAAACCCGGAACAGACTTGTATGGTCGTATGTCTGACACTACACTTTGAGATATAAAGATGATTTCTTTCAAATACATTTCTGTTTGGTGGCGGTGAATTTATTCTCTTAGCTTAACACCCTTCTCTGAGATGTACGAGCTCAGAGGTTATGTAGTTGAAGGTTATCAGCGATATACTCCCAATTTGGTAGTGTGGCATGCTGAGTGCTGTTGTGTGTGGCTGATCATTTGTTGATCAAAGCATGACTTTGTGAAAAAGCGTAGCTTTGTGGACGAGACCTCATCGAGCCTCACAGACCGGAAATGGTCGAAACAGGAAAGATGCGGCAAGGTTTCAACGGTAGCTGCCCTAGGGTATGTCCATTCCTTCTGGAAAAGGGTGGTATTATGGTATGGAGCCCTGATACTTACTCATGTGGACACACTATATTTATTACTGTGTGATGTGTTGGTTATCGAGCGCTCGGATAAAGGTCCCAAAGGACCGGGGATGAAATATCTCAGGTTTACTACCCGGGAAGGGGGTAACCGACCTTGTGTTGGCAGAGAGCAGGCTGTCTCTCGGGGCGTCCCGCCAGAGGCGTTCCCATGTGGCATAGGAAGTTCCTTAGCCTGACCATTTGTTGGAAAATCCAAAGAAACAATACGAACCCTGTACGGTTTTAGTTGTACAACCTACTATGGAATGTGGCGGTGACCTACTATTGAACATAGTAGCTATAGTAGGCATAAGTGCGAAATGCCTATGCTGGCCAAGATTAATATTATACTTTCGAAATGTTATCTGCACTATGCACTAGTAATAATATCAAAAGATTTTTTTTTTGCGTAGTAAGCATGTTTGACTATCATAAGGAGAAATCTTCTCCAATTCTGCGTTTGCATTGTGTGTGTGGTGGGAGGCCTTATGGTAGTTTCATTTTCCAAAAGCATTGCCGATTTCAATGTTTAAAAATCCCTTTTGTGTTTGTTTTAAAGATAAACTGTTTTTGTTGCTCACACTAGTCCCATGACTGACCTGGAGTTTATTGTTCCTTTCCTAAACTTTGGGTGCCCACAATTTTCCACACGGGCAGTCTAGAGTTGGGTTTCTCAAATAGTCAGGTTTAGCAGATTATCTGGAGCTAGTTTAGTGTTCGGAGATCAGGACTGGCCTTGCTTCTCTTTGTGGTTCGACCTTGACATTGGAATCGTTGGACTCACTCGCTTTTGAGGATCATTTGGAGTTATTAGTTATGCTGTTTCCGCTATAGCATCATTATTTATCTCTGATATTCTTGTATCATATTGATATTATTGTTGTATATCATTCTTCATATTGTATTCATTTGAGTTGTATATGATATCATCTATTTCTTTCTTCCGCTATGTTGTTATACTTACTGTGTTATAAGCTCCGGGGAGCCAGATTCGGCGTTTGAATCTGCAGCATTTCGAGTACAAGTGAAGTACGGGTGTCGATTTTCGAAGGCCGAGTCCGGGATCTTCACATATGATCTTATGTAGCTTTGTTATTTAAGCATAGCTATACGAAGGCTATTTGGATTGGATTATGATGCAAACAAGGAAGTAGAGTAAGTTAACCAATGTTTTAAACTTTATTGACAAATTTCAAGAAGTGGCATGTCTCTTTAGCGTTTTCTGGTTAATTTTTTTGGAAAAATAGAATGCAAAATGTTGACTATGAAAACGAGATATGTTGCATATCTAGTTTTTAGATTGGATCATCAATCACTTGGCCTATGTTTTCCTGCATAAGAAACAATCATAAAAGTAGGTATGCATGAAATAAAAAGCTATGTTCGACTCAATCCCTACAAGTCCAAGTATGTTGGAGATGGATCGGTCAATAAATTAACACTTGGTAAATCCATGAAAACATTGAGCAACTTTCGACCAACATCAAGTTCGACACAGACATCGATGATTCTCTGTTGTCTTCCTTCTTTGAAATTGTTCCTGAAAAATCAAACGTTGGAAGTGAAATGATGATAAACAAACCGGCTGGTGGTATATTTTCTAGGTTGTTTCAACTTTCAAGTTTCGCCCATGAAGCCTTTACCTATGGTAGTCGGAGTTGATGGTGATCGTATAGTTAGGATCATGGGGTGCAGATGTCTTCACCTCGTGTTCCACCAGGAATGATCAAGAGAAGGTAAACTATAAAAACTATTTTACAGTTTTTTAGGTTCATAATTTAGCTTATTTTTTTAATATAGGAAACTTTAACAAACCAATTACAACATATATATTACATGTATTACCTTTTTATTATAAGTTTGATGAAGTGCTTAAAACCGACAATTATATTATGATAAGATTTGTTAGTTTGGAATAATAAGTTAGGGGATTGGAAGTTTGTGGGCTTTAGAACAATATGTTATTCTGCTAACCTATAAGTGTGATTTAGTTATATTTTATAATGGTGGCAAAATAAAACAGAAAGTGTCTAGCAAAGAAAGTGGTGTGTATTCCTACACCAGCAGCAGCAAGTAGTAGTGGTAGTAGCAATAGGCCAAGTAGTGGTATTATTTCTTACTGCAATTTCTCTCCTACTTTCTTTTCTTTTCTGTTATTATATATATATATATGCATTGTGCCTTTTTATTTTCTTTCTATGTTCAGTCTGAACAAGATTAAATATATGCACTATATATCTATCATATATACCTGGAAATGCTTCAAAACCACAAGTTAGCTATATAGGCATGAATTATCATCAATCTCATTTTTTGCTCATCTTATGGAACAACTTGCGCTCTATCTCTAAGTGTGCAAATATTACTTGATAAATAATATTGGCATTTGCACCTTTTGCATAATCACATAATTCTTTTGTAGATTTGTACCCTAATTATTCCCTTTACTTTGCTATATAGGTACACAAAACATTCCTTTGCTATATGTAAGATTGGTAGCTAAAGTTGCTAATAAAAGGTACGTTTTTATGCATTTGAATGTGTATGCCATTATGAAGTATATTTTTTTATATATGATATAAATCCGATCTTGTTTTGATCATGTAAATGTATAATAAATTAGGGTGTGCGGAAAAGCACTAACCACGCAAAAGAGGTGTTGTCGAAAATTCATGAAATCTGATAAGTTTATAAAAATCAACAAAGTTTATAAGAATTAACTAAGTTAACCAAGTTTTATAAAAATTAAATAATTTTCTAAAAATTAATTAAGTTTTATAAAATTAAATTAATATATAAATATTAATAAAAATTTATAAAATTCATGAAAATTAACTAAGTATAAAAATTTAACTAAGATAACTAAGTTATATAAAAAATAATTAAAATTAATTTTTTTATTTAATTTATAAAAATTAACTAATTTTTATAAAAGTTAACTACGTTATCAAGTTTTATAAAAATTTAACTAGATTAACTAAAAGTTTATAAAAATTAACTAATTCTTATAAAATTTAACTAAGTTATATAAAAATTAACTAAAATTATTTAACTAATTTACAAATTAAGTCTTATAAATATTCAACTAAGTTAATTAAGTGAGTTTTATAAAAATTAATTAAAGGATATAAAAATTAACTAAGTTATATAAAAATTAACTAAGTTAATTGAGTTTTATAAAAATCAGCAAAATTTAATTTTTTTTAATTAAATTAACTAAAGTTTTTGACAATTAATTTAGTTTTATAAAAATCATGTTCTCTATTTTGAAATCATTGTTAAATTGTTATAAAAATTGACTAAGTTTTATAAAAATTATCTAAATTTTATAAAAATTAACTAAGTTAACTAGGTTTTATAAAAATTATTTAAGTTTATAAAAATTAACTAAATTTATAAGAAGAATAAGAATATAATATAATATAATATAATAGTAGAAGTAATAAAATAACATAATAATAATAAATTAAATAAGTTTAAAATAAGTAACTAAATTAATTAAGTTTTATAATAACTAAATAAGCTAATTGTTTTTTTAAAAGTTAACTAATTTTTATAAAATTTAATTACATTATCAAGTTTTGTACAAATTTAACTAGATTAACTAAGTTTATAAAAATAAACTAATTCTTATAAAATTTAACTAAGTTATATAAAATTTAACTAAAATTATTTAACTAATTTATAAACTAAGTCTTATAAATATTCAACTAAGTTAATTAAGTGAGTTTTATAAAAATTAATTAAAGGATATAAAAATTAACTAAGTTATATAAAAATTAACTAAGTTAACTAAGTTTAATAAAAATTAATTAAGTTTATAAAAATTAACTAAATTTAAAAAAAGAATAATAATATAATATAATAATAGTAGTAGTAATAAAATAATAAGATAATAATAATAATTATAAATTAACTAAGTTTATAATTAGTAACCAAGTTAATTAAGTTTTATAATAATTAAGTAAGCCAACTGTTTTTTTTAAATTAAATAAGTTTATAAAATTTAATTAAGTTTTATAAAAATAAATAAGTTTATAACAATATACATGCAATTGTTGAATAAAGTATTTTGAACAAAATTTACATCCATTTCAAGAAATTTCATATGTTATTGATATCGTTTCCATATGATTATATAAATTAGCTAAATTTTATAAAATTAACTAAAGTTTATATAAATCAATTTAATTTTATAAAAATTAACTAAGTTAATCAAGTTGCATATAAATTAATTAAATTCCATATAAATTAATTAAATTTATATAATTAAGTTTCACACACACATATATGTATGTATAGTTATAATTGCTAATTGTTGAATTTCTTTTTCATAGGTAATTACCCATCTATGGTGCATACAAATGGCAACATGCTGCGGTATATTAGCGATTTGAAGTTCTTTTGAAGTAACAACTTTTCTAGTTTGCATATTTGATCGTCATGTGTAGTACGGTCTTTTATCACTTGCATTGTTTAAACTTTTAATGTAATGTTCATTAAATATTACGACATATTATGCATTATTCTATGTGAATGTTGAATGGTTAGTTATTTTTCGTTTAATGTGATCTATATGATTGTGTGAAATGATACATTGTGTTATGTAAATTTGTCGATTATAGTGTGATAATAAATATGTACGTACTGCATAAAAGATTTTTAAAACATCGTTAAAGGATTTGATAGCATTTTTAAAACGCTTTAAAGGATTTAATAGTATTTTTAAAACAATATTAAAGCCTATAATAGCGTTTATGAAACGTTATTACAGTTAATAATAGCGTTTTATGACCGTTGCACACCAACATGTCATTATAATAAAGGGTTTTTTATAGCATATTAAGAACGCGATAATAAGACTTTTTATAGCAATTTGAAAACGCTATAAAAGACGTGTTTTTATAGCATTTCTTCTGTTGCAATAATAGGTCATTGACTTATTACAACATGTTGATTTACAACGTTTATAAAAACGCTATAAAAGCCTATTATGTCATTTTTTAAACGCTATTAATGGGTATTTTTGTTGTAGTGAGGTGAACTGACTTTGTGTTTGATATGTGTGGACGTTTGTTTATTTACGACCTATATGTGTTTAACTTCATGGGGTACGAGGTAATTTTGGGTATGGACTGGTTGGTGCAAAATGATGTTAGAATATATTGTGTGGAGAGGATTATTGCCTTACGGAATCCAAAAGGTGGAGAAAGGATTATGATAGCCATGGACGTAATGAAGATGTAACGACCCAGAATTTTGGTTATTTGAAATTGTAATATTTAATTGGTTTTAAATAGCTAAAAGTTAATTTATAGATCTAATAACTTGAATTTCAGATATAACGATTTATTTGGGTAATTAAATTATGGAATTTAATAATTGAAAATTGGTTAAATAGTGGAATCTTGAGTTTTAAACTCGATAAAAATAATTTCAAAGGCTTATTAAATTTCTATTAATAAGAATGAAGGTAAATAAAATTTTAAATTGGATTTAAAATCGGTCTACTCAATTTTAAAACTAACTCGTTTAGATTAACATATAAAAATAGCCTTCTGGGGCACAGTCTCGGATTTCAACGAAACTAGTTCCATTGAATCCGTAATAGTGTATTATTATCGGATTTCAAATTTGGTAGCGTTTGGAGTTATCGTTTGGTCGTACGGGTTAGAAACGCGTTGAATTTAATTTTAGAAATTTAATATAATAACTAGGTTCAAAAATCTATCTTCTCCATACGATCGAATTGGGACTCGAAACCTGTTCCATTGCGTTCGGAATAAGGGTATAACATTTGGAACGCCTGGCGGCATGCCTCGATAGGGGTTTGAGATTTTAAGTTATTATAAGTGAGATATTTTGAATTTAAATAAATATAAATATATAAATTAATTTGACTTCACAAATAACTTGCTTCACATCGCAAACCTACAACCACCCTAACTGGTCTACCGCCTCTTTCCTTTTATAACATGCTTCTCCTATCTTTATATTTCAAGCAGTGCAAGAACAAAAAAATGGAAAGTTCAAAAATAAAAATCTCAGCATATACAAAATGAAAAATTCCCAAATCAATTTTAAAAATCTTGTCTTAGCATAACCTTCGACCTGATATGCTTTTCGAGAGGTGCAGCTGTTGTTTTAGGGCGCTCGACTATTGTGCAGATCTTAGACCTAGAACTAGGGTTTGGGTTTCTAGGAATTGGGAGCATCGATTGGCTTGTTCGAGGTCATAATTGGATTCGTAGTGGGAAATAGCATCTCGGCGCATAAAATTGTGAGGTCCGATCGTCATTTACTACTCGTGTCGCTATAGTGTTTTCACGGAGGAACGTCAGGTCGCATTTTGATCTGGGTATATGGGGCTATGGCGAAGGGGTTCGATTGAACGAGGACGACGAGGCGGTCGTATGGGTGATGTCGAATTGGTTGATGGTGGTTTGGGAGGCTTGTGCACGTGCATGATCGTGCCGTGTATATGGGTTTACTGGAGAAGGAAGGAAGTATGGGGATTGAGGAAGAAGGGATGAATAGTAGCGGGCCAGGCTTAATATATAAGGTTATATTAGTTTTATCTTTGTCATTAAGTTTATTAATTAATTTATATTAATCGTTATTCTTAAAAATATTATATCTTCTTCATACGATGTCAAAATTGAACGAAACGAGTTGCGTTGCACTCTTATCTGCAAATACTACACATAGGAATGGGATTGGAGTCGATTGGGGCTGGCAAGAATTTGGGTTAAAATTAACGCTTGTTTAATTTTAATTTGAACGGAATGCTTAAGCACTAATCGGAATCAAGGTGAGTAAATCTCACTCATTTGGATTTCTGGTTTTAATTTTAAATAATTAAAATTATTTATTGGTTGATTTAATGGATTGATAAATTATTATCTCTTGGATGTTATATTATATATATATATATATATATATTAGTGTGTGTATATATATATTAGTGTGTCTGTGTATATATATATATATATATATATATATATATTAGTTGGATAAATTCACGCCTATTGGAGCGGATGAGACATTATGCGCCCGTATAATAGCGGATGACCCTATATTACCGCGATATCCTACCTCGAAGCGAGATTGGTATTTTATGTTATATAACATCTATGGTTGCAAGGAAACAAGTTGGAGGGATCCAACTGGATTCCTCAAAAATGTTGATTTTAATTTCATATATAGTGATATATGATGTGTTAGAATAATCCATGATAGATTATGATATGATTTGATCTATTGGATGCTATAGTAGCACTGGCCTAGATTTTGGTATTTTAAAATACCATAAATATTATTTTTGAATTTGAAAAGAAATTAAAAGAGGATTTTGGAAATGAAATATTTATATTGAGTTTTGGGATTATTTAAAGAGATATTGTTATGGATAAAATTTAATTTGATTTTAAATTTGTACTTAACTATTTCGTGAAATAATTTAAATAGATATTTTAAAATAATGTATATAAAAGATTTTTAAACAATAAATTTAAGTGATATTTGTTAAATGAAAAAGTTTTTTAAAAATCGAGATTTAAATAGATTGGGAGAATAAAGGGAATTTGAAAATAAATATAAATTTGGTTATACTGGATTTTAAATAAGATTTTTAATTTACAAAATGGAAGTGGAAATCGAGATTTGATTGGATTTGGAATATAGTTTGGGTTATTTAAGGAATTGATTTATAAATGGGATTAAATTTAGAAATCGATTTATAAATGGATTTTTGGTAACGTAAACCTGTATAAGCTGGGAAATGAGGTTATGAAATTTATAGACAATGTCTATAAATAAAGTGAAATGATTATTATTTGATAAATTGGAAATAAAAATTCACAATGAGAATTTATAATGAGATAGGGTAATCAGATTAAAAGAAATGGTAGATCCTATCTTTGGAATGTGAAAAAGGTTATGGAATTGGGAATGTGGTCGATGTGTTATGAATCGAGAGAGATTTATAAATTGAAATTGATTATATTGAAAATTTTAAAATATATTTTTATCAAGCGGGTAAGTTTGTTTTAAAAGGAGGATATTTAATTATTAAACCATGTAGTTTTAAAACTATTAATTGGATTAAAATATTTTCGGAAGTTAGTTATTTAAATACTTAAATTTGTTGAAATGAATTATAAGTTTTATAAACAAGTTTTGTAAATCGATTAGAAATTTTTTAAATAAATTGGGAGTAGTTATTGATGTTTATTTTAAAAAGTGCTTTGATATTTTAAATAATTATTTAACCATATCTTTGAAATTTATTATTATTTTGTATATAGTTTAAAAGTAAGTAATTGGAATTTATTTACAAATACTCTCTAGGTTATAATCAAGATTTTTTAAACGGATGTGATTGTATAAGTGAAGTGTTATAACGGGAATTCTGGAAATTTATGGAATTTCCAAAATAGTTAGACTAGGGAACTTCGAAAATGAAATATAAATTAATTAAAGGAGTTATAAATTGTTAGTTGGATTATAAATAAGTATAATCAATAATTTTGGAAATTGTAAAGGGAATTAATAAAATTCGGGAGTTTATGAGATAAGCATGGAATGTTTCCGAAGTATGAAATATTAGAAATGATTTTTGGGAAAATAGACTTATAATATTTTCCTAAATATTGGAATTAAAGGTTTGGATATATTTTAGCGACGAAATGATTAATATAGAAATATTTTTCTAAGTAATGAATTAAGTGGAATTGGAAATATTTCTAAGTGTTGATATGGGTTGAAATATCCTGTTATGCATTTGAGTATTTGAAATCGTTTCAAATATTGAATTATTGAAAGAGATTCGAATATATATCTTTGTAAAGATATTTTGAAATAAATGTTTGGAAGATTTATAATTTGGCCTAGTGACTGCTTATGTATGTAATTTGATAGTTGAATAACCGACTATCAAACCTGGCCAAATTCGTTGATCGTTTCGAACAGACCGGGATCGGATTTAATTATCCAAAAAGCGCGTCGATCCGATTTGTGCATTATGAATTGTGATATCTCGAAGATAATGGAGATGGTGATCTTGAAGGAGATTCGGTTTGTCCAGACCCATGACAAATTGTATGGATGAATGTTATCATTGCATTGTTGCCTGGAAGGCAGTGTTAGCATTCCAAGTGGGATTGCTATTCAAAAAAGTAAACGTAGCCTCAAGTCTCATCAACCGGGAAATGACTAAAATAGGGCATGCAGCAGGGCTAAATGGGTCGCTTCCATTAGGGTATGTCATCATCTTTTTAGGTACCCTACATCTACATATTTATGAATTGGTTATGCATGAGATCTCAAAAAGGTCAGAAGACCGAGATGATGACATATTCGATACTAGTAGTCAAGTGCTAGGCCGGTTCTGTGTGGAAGGGTACAAGATGTTCTTGTCAGACCCGAGTGCATTGATCTAGAGATGCACTCATCGGAGGTAGTCCTTACCTGGTCATAGTATGGAATCCATTCTCCAATAAGTGCCATACGGTTTTGATTGTGCCCAACTATGTTGAAATGTGATATGCAAGAATTTTAGCTATTTTAATAAGTATTTGTACATAGACACTATTATAATATCACAGGATTTTCTATAAAAATGATTTGGTTATCGTAAGGTAAAAACCCGTCGTGTTTATGTGTGGCGTGGTCTTACGAGATACCTTTGTTTCAAAAATGATTTTGAAATAATTAAATTCAAATTGAGTGTGTTTTCTCACACTGGTTTTCCAGACTGACTCGGGTGTTATTTTATTACAATGCTCGGGTCAGACCGAGTATATTATAGATTCAGGTTAGGATGCTATGGAGCTCAGGAGACGAGCTGGAAGATTTTAGGCGTATTACACGTACTTGGTTATTCCCGCTATGTATGTTATGATGTATATTCAGTACATGTGAGGACAAGTTATTATAACTGTCCAGATTGATTGTTAATTGTTGTACTCTAATGATGGTATGTATAAATAACAGTTATAGTTCTTTTTGTATAAAGATATGTTATTATCTATTATATATTGTTCCTCTGCGATTGTGAGATTCTGTGTTATTGTTTAGTTTTCTTCTTATCTATCTTCTTCTTTTTTCCCCTAACTATAGGATTTTCCGACATTCGATTTCTCATCATATAATACAGTGGACTTATTAGTGTCGATTTTCGAGGGTCGAAACTCCCGGTCGTTACAGAAGAAGAAGCTGGACTTGATATTATGTTCCATGGAAGATGATGATGAAATCGATAGAGTACGGGTTGTATAAGATTTTGTAGACGTGTTTGAATCTATAACGAGATTACCGCCAAGAAACGGGATGGTGTTCTGAAAAGATTTGATGTCGGGGGTACAAGCTGTTAGTAGACTACCTAGCAGAATGCCATCCAAAGAGATAGAAAAAGCAGCTTGTGAAACTTGAGGGAAAAAGTTTTATTAGGCCGAGCAATTCACCATGGGGAGCGTCTATGACATTCATAAAGAAGTCAGATGGATCTTTGCAGATGTGTACGGATTACCGAAAACTAAATGAGCTGACAGTGAAGAATCGTTATTTTTTACCTAGGATACACGACTTGTTTGATTAGTTAAGTGGAGATCATGTGTTTTTGCAGTTAGACTTGGCAACGAGGTTCTATCAACTAAGGGTAGTAGAAGATAGTGTTTCATTGACCATGTTCAGGACAAGGTATGATCAAATGAGTGGTAGTAATGTTATTTGGACTATTCAACGCCCCTACGTTCTTCGTTGATCTAATGAACCGAATCTTTCATGACCAGCTGGATAGATTTGTATTGATCTTCATCAATGATATATTGGTGTATTCTAAAGATGAGAGAGACTATGAAGTTCATCTTAGATTGTTGTTGGAGACGTTGAGACAACATGAGCTAAAGGCGAAGTTTTCAAAGTGCTACTTTTGGAAATGGGAAGTTAAGTTTCTTAGGCATATTGTTTCAGAGAATGGATTAGCTATGGATCTATCAAAGACATAGAATATTAATGGTTGGAAGAGACTAGCGTTGGTCATGAAAATAAGAAGTTTCTTGGGTTTGGCTGGCTACTACCATAGGTTCATTAAGGATTTCTCGAGTATTGCAGCACCCTTAACTAAGTTGACCAGGAGGAACGAGAACGTCATGTGGACTGATAAGTGTAAAGGGTCATTTCAGTAGTTGAAGAAGTTGTTAACGAACACTTCTGCCTTGATCGTGCTTAAAGGGAATCAAGAGTTGACTCTACATACTAATGCTTGTGGAATCAGACTAGGAGCAGTGTTAATGCAAAGAGCATGAGTGATAGCTTACGCATCAAGGTAGTTAAAACCATATGAGATGAGGTATCTAACTCATGATTTAGAGTAGGCAGCATCAGTGTTCACACTAAAGATTTGGAGTCGTTACCTTAGGGGAGAGAAGTTTGAGTTATATACGGACCATAAATCCCTTAAATATTATTGTCTCAGAAGAAATTGAATATAAGGCAACATAGATGGTTAAAATTCCTAGCATCATATGACTTCAGAATAGATATACGCCATAAAAGGGAAACAAGGTTATCGATGCATTGAGTAGAAAGCATCAAAATGGAGTGTTAGCCATCATTGAAGAATAGAAGACATCAGAGACATTATCCACTTGTAGAGTGCCCTATAGGCAGAATACTGGATTGAGTAGGGATCTGGGCATGAAAGCCAATTTGGAACTATGTTCGGCACTTGTGGATAAAATTGTTGTAAGGTAGAGAAAAGATCCATTGATTGCTAAAAAGATTAGGCAATCAGAAATGGGTATAGACATTGAGTACTTAAAAGGATTTGAGATAGACTCGAAGGGATGGCTCAGGAAGAAAAGGGGAGTATGTGTTCCAAATGTTAGAGACTTTTGGAAGGAAGTCTTGGAAAAGTGTCATCGATCGAAGCTATGCAGTTAAAGTGTAACACCCCTAATTTTTAGTAACATTATTTAGGACATTTAATTAGTATAATTAAATGAAATAATGTAAAATGATTAAGGGATTGAGGTTTGTGAATTTAGAGGGTAGCCGTGCCCATTAAAAAAATAAACCGAGGGAATTAAAATGAATTAAGTTAGGGTAAGTAGACAAGGGTGATATAGGAATAAGTAATATCCTTATACCCTAAACCCTCACATACATTCATTTTACACGTTAATTCTCACAAAAAAACATATTTGGCCGACCACCATTAGGAAAGCAAGAAGAAGATAAAGCTAAAATCAATGGGAAGAAGCTTAAGCAACTTAATCAAAGATCAAATCTCAACTCCTTAATCTCAAGTTAAAGGTAAATAATGACTACATCTCATGTTTTTGATTGTTTTAGGTTTCAGATTAAATCCGAACTATTTTGCAAGGTTTTGCCATGTTTTTTATTGTTAAAATGAATATATATGCTTGTTGATGATTTATGCTAATACATATAGATTTTATGATATGTTTTAATGTGAAAACCTTAACAAATGACATCCAAATGCCTTGCAATTTTGAGATAAGGTCAAAAATAATATTTTGGAAATGGGTTTCAAATTTCATAAATTTCTGAATTAATGTGGATTTATTATGAATTTTCTAGCGAAGAAAATAGTTATTTTGGGTTTAAATTAATTACGGCTATTTTATGATGATTTTGGGTCAGAATTAATATATGTTAGAAAACAAATTAAAAATGATTTGTGGGAATTTTTATAGATTTTTCCTAAGTATTTTAATAGATATATAAAATTTAAGGTATGGGACTTAAATGCTTTATATATTTATAAAAGGTGAAGGGGCATTTTGTAAATAATTTAAATTGTTTATTTTAGAAATTTTGGCAGTAATTTTAGAAAATAAATTAGCAATCAATCATGTTTTGACTAACAAGGCAGGTTAGTTGAAAAGAATTGCTTTAAAAGTTAAAAATCAGTTTAAACATGCTTTTTATATGTTTCGCCGCTTTCGGAACCAAGCTTTCGACTAAGTTCCTCTGCCTCTATCACCATCGAAACTAATGCGCCTGGTATCAAAGATTTGGTACGTAGTGAATTGGACTGAGGCCAAAGGTATGAAGTCAAAACAAGAGGTTCCGAAGGGGTCGAAGCCCTACTTTGCTTTTAAAAGAAAATGCGCCTGCTTCGCTTTCAAAAGGAATGCTTTCGACTTAGTTAGCATTTGCCTTGGTTAAATGGTTTTAAGGAATGGTTCCAGAAGAGGTTGCACCTTTTTTTTTAAGTAAATGCTTTCGAAGAGGCCGAAACCCCTTGTTGTCGCATCTTACCTTTTGATGCAATGCTTCGAAAGGGTTTCTTTGTTTTAAAACCCAAGCCGCTTCTCCAATGCTTTCGAAGGGTTGTTTTCGACACCATCACTTCTTTACTTAGGAAATAGCTTTCGAAAAAGTGCTTTCGACTTAGTTGTTTTATGACCCTTTTGTTCTATTGAAAGATAAGCCCAAATGTTTTGAAAGGTAAAGTTTTGAATGATTTCGAAAGGTTGTTCCACATGTTTTTGCTTGAACCCAATGCTTTCAAAAGGTTTGTTTATAGAAAAGAATTTGAATGATTTCGAAAGGTTTTAAATGAAGGTTTCGAAGGGGTGGTTCCCCAATGTTTTTGAAAGGTTTTAAGTGGAAGGTTTCAAAAGGTATGTTTATAGTGTTTTGATAATAGAATGTCTAAGGTTTTAAAGCTTTTGAAAGAAAGGTTTTTAAGGTTTTTGAAAGGTTTATTAAGAATGATTTCGAAAGGTATGTTTTGGCCTTTCAGCCTAAGGTTATAAAGCAAAGTAGATACTTGGTTTCGAAAGGGGTACTGTCAATGGTTTTGAAAGGGGTACTTTCAAAGGTTTAAATGTTTTCATCAACAAAGTTTTGTGTAAAGTATATATAACATGACAAGGTGATTTGAGTAAAGCATAGAGAATATTTTCCTTGTTTAAGGTATGATTTAAATGTTTAAATCAATTTAAGAGAAAATGTTTTCAAGGAAAATTTTATGGGAAGATAACCCTAAGTAAAATGACTCAGATATTAGAATACCAGATAAGACTGGTATAGGGTCACGCCCTATACATTATCCATTAGCATTTAGCTAATTTAATCCAAAATTCTAGTGTGTAGGGCTTTGTGACGGGTAAGACTAAAATTGATGTTACATACAGAAAGGAATATACAGAGTGAGGATAGGTTATTGGTGAGCCTACAAAACCATTAGGATCAGTTGACCCTAAGAGACTTAAGTTAGGGACAGACCGTCCAGAAGAGGAGTATCTAGCAGAAGTTGGATTATTTGTTTATTTTGTCTGGTAGGCCCGAGTCAGCCAAAGGTTAGTAGTTAGCTAGACAAAACTATATCGTTCGGACAGATAGTCCATTTGTTACCTGATTTATATGCTTACATGATATTGCTATATTGTTTTAACCAGTTTTGGTTGCAGGATTAAGATTTGCAAAAGATATGTTTTAAAAGGATCTTAGTGAGGGAAAACCCGTTCCACTAAGCGGCGTGGTCTCACTTAATATCAAATAACCGAGATGTATAGTATTATTCAGACTAGGCTTATTGTCTAACTCAAAGTTTATGTTTTTCCCTTTAAACTCTCGGGTGCTCGAAATTGATTTGAGTAGGCTGAGGGTTGAGGATTTACATGTTTTAGTAGGTGGATGAATAAAGCTTTCGGAGACGAGTAGGTGGCTGATGCTAGCTATATTTAGGAGTTGTTTTGTTTTATTTCCGCTGTGTTGTATTAAGTCTGTTATGACTATTTAGTACTCTGGTCATCCAAGGGGGCATCTTCATATGTCGCTCTTGGCGTATTTTGTAATAATTATATTTGATCTGAACCTGGAAAATATTTGGGATTATGTAACTTAGATATGAAATGTTGTTTTAAAATGTAATCAAAAACGTGTTTTAATCCGTGATGATTTTATTTCATATTCAAGTGCTTCTGATATTATGGATACAATTAACATTACCATATTTGGTCATCGGAAGTTATTACTATGGATGACTGCAACATCTGTAGCATTTAGCTTCAGGCCTCCAGATAAGGGATGTTACAATTTGGTATCAGTGCAAAGGTTTTTGAAAAAATAACTTTAAACTAAAATGGTTTTTGGAAACATATTCTTATGGAATTAGAGGTAAGATCGGGGTATAGGATACTGCTATAGTAACATACTTGTATTTGCTATATATAAGTATACGTGATATCTCTATTCTCCTATCTCTCTTAGGCTATTCTTCTATATCTTACGAGGCTTGAATATAGATATGGATGCTAGAAGTGGGAGAGTTAACCTTGGAGGAGGTAGCACCACAACAAATGGAAATGCGAGGCTAAATACGAGAAGGATCCCAGCTCAGGCACAAGCTGGAAAAGTGGGTGCTGGAGTACCGCAAGTTGACATGGGAGCAATGCATCAGTTCTTTGTCAACATGATGCAGGCAGGTATTGCTGCTGGAGTAGTTGGAGGAGGTGTTGAGGAAGTTCCAGTGGTCAACAACTATGCTATTTTGAGTAGAGATTATGCTTGGTTGGGGGTAAACCATTTATTGGTACTAAGGATGCAATCGAAGTAGAGAATTGGTTACTTCATTGCGAGAGGGTTTTCATCGATCTAGGGCTCAATGATGAGCAGAAGAGAAGTCATGCTTCTACATAGCTTTATGGAGCAGCACTGTACCGGTGGAACAACGTTACAGTTGGAGTTAATGAGGAGACAATGACATGGGCTAAGTTCAAGAGGAGGTTTGGAGAGAAGTTTATGTCAGAGATTGCTAAGTCTGCTTTACTTAGGAAGTTTGCTGAGTTAGAGCAGGGAGATATGACCGTGCTTGAGTACGCGATAAGGTTTGATGAGCTAGCAAGATATGGCTATGCTACGGTGGATACTGTGATTAAGAGGAACGAGAAGTTCATCAGGGAGTTAAAGCCTGAGCTTGCTAGGGCAATGTTACCGCATGTCAGGGATCCATGTGATGTTGTAGTGGAAATGGCTTTGAGGAATGAGGAGATTCTTGCTTTCCTAGAGAGAAATAAGGCAAAGGAAGTCCAGGTGGTGCAGAGTCAGAAAAGAAAGTTCTTTCATAAGAAAGAAGCTCAGAAGGGTGGAGCTGCAAAGAAGGGAAAGGCAGAAGTGGTCTGTTACAAGTGCGACAAGAAAGGACACTATGCCTATGAGTGCCGGACAGGCAAGGGAAAGAAAGCCGCTGGGAAGAAAGGGATAAAGTGTTTCAACTGTGATCCAATTGTGCATTATAAGAACCAGTGCAAGGAGCCAGCTAAGGATGGAAAAGGAAAGGTGTTTGCATTGGAACATGCTACCTCGAGACCAACACCAGAGGAAAAGGGAAAGGTCGTGTTGGGAGATACGCTTATGATTCATGGTATGTCAGTTAGCGTTCTGTTTGATACTGTTGCATCACATTCTTTTATATCTCGTTGTTTGGTAGATAAGCTTAACCTAGAACCCTCATACCTAGTTACTTCCTTAAGGGTTGCAAATCCGATAGGAGGGTATGCGACACTTGGGATGAAGTGTGACCACTTAGAGTTTATTTGTTAGGTCATACCTTTGTTTGCAGTTTGCATGTGTTTGATTTCATAGGGTTTGGAATTATTTTGGGCATGGATTGGTGAAGTAAGTACGATGCTAGGATATTTTGCCATGATAGAAAATATCGTTTAAACACCCTGACTACAGTGATCGGATTGTATATACCGTAGAAAACCCTAGCTGTGAGGTGAATGCTTTGTTGGGTGTTGTGGAGGTAGAAGAAAAGTAAATCGAGTTTTCGTAGTTAGAGAATTCGCGGATGTTTTTGAACCTATAGTAAGATTGCCACCAAAACGAGCCATTGAATTTCAGATAAATTTGGTGTTGGGAGCAGAATCGGTGAGTAGACCACCAAGCAGAATGACACCTACCGAGATGAGGGAGCTGAAGGTGCAGTTGATGGATTTGGAAGGCAAGAATTTTATTAGACCTAGCAGTTCACCTTGGGGAGTAGTCGGAGTGTTTTCTAAGAAGCCGGACAGATCGTTAAGGTTATGTATCGATTATCGTACGTTGAATGAGAAGATGATAAAGAATCGGTATATGTTGCCTAGAATTGACGATTTGTTCGATCAGTTGAGTGGAGCCAAGGTATTTTCACAATTGGATTCAGCAACAGGTTTCCATCAGCTTAGAGTAGCAGAGGACGGCGTTTAGAACTAGATATGGATCGTACGAATGGTTAGTGATACCGTTCGGACTAACTAATGCACCAGCATTCTTTGTGGATTTGATGAATCGAGTTTTCCAAGAGCACTTAGATAGGTTCGTGTTAGTATTTATAGATGATATTTTGATATAATCAAAGGATGAAAGGGAGCATGAAGTGGATCTTAGAATGGTGGTTGAGACACTGAGGCAGCATCAGCTGAAGGTGAAGTGTTCGAAGTGTCATTTCTGGAAGAAGGAAGTGAAGTTACTTGGTCATGTAGTCTTAGAGAAATGGTTGTCAGTAGATCTGACTAAGATTGAAGTGGTGAATAATTGGAAAAGACCCGAGACAGTGACTGAGATAAAGAGTTTTCTTGGATTAGCTGGGTATTATCAAAGATTCATTAAGGATTTCTCATGGACAGCAGCACCGATGACCAAGCTAACACGAAAATATGTGAAGTTTGTTTGGACCGATAAGTGTGAGGAAGCATTCCAAAGCTTGAAACACTTATTGACTAACACACCTGTGTTAGTTGTTCCAGAAGGGAATCAGGACTTAGTAGTATATATACAGATGCTTGTGGAACTGGGTTGGGAGCTGTGTTAATGAAAAGAGGTAAAGTGATTCCCTATGCTTCTCGACAGCTTAGACCGCATGAGGTGAGATACCGGACGCATGATTTGGAATTGGCTGTAGTGATTTTTGCGCCGAAGGTGTGGAGGCATTACCTTTTGGGACAATGATTTGAGTTATATACAGATCATAAATCATTGAAGTATTTATTCTCTCAGAAGGAGCTGAATATGAGAAAAAAGAGATGGTCGGAATTTATAGCTGCTTATGACTTTGGAATTGAGTACACATCAGGAAAAGGTAAAAAGGTTGCAGATGCACTTAGCAGAAAACATCAGAATGCTATGTTGGCAATGATAGCCGAGTGAAGAGATTTGGAAGCATTGGCGACATGTAGAGTACAATGGATCTGAAACTGGATCTAGTAGAGAAACTATAGTGTTATCATGTTTAGAAGTTCAACCAGTTATGATCGTAAGGATTGCTTCTAAACAAAGGGAGGATCCAGTATTAGTTGAACGGATCAGGAAGTTAAAGGATGGAACCAAGAGCGATGACCTGAAGGATTTTAGTCTTGACCAGAACGGATGGTTGAGAAAGAAAGGAAGATTGTGTGTTCCGAATGCTGTATACATTAGGAAGGAAGTTTTGGAAGAATGCCATTGTTCAAAGTTCAGTATTCATCCGAGAGGAACTAAGATGTACCAGGACATGAAGAGGGGTTTCTTCTGGGAAGGAATGAAGAGGGATGTAGGCTTAAGGGTGAAGCAGTGTCTGAACAGCCAACAAGTGAAGGCCGAACATCAGAAGCCAAGTAGGTTACTTCAACCATTAGATATTCCAGTATGGAAGTGGGATTCTATTTCTATCAATTTTATATACGGGTTGCCAAGATCTAATAGAGGAAACGAAAGTATATGGTTCGTAGTGGACAAGTTAACCAAGAGTGCCCATTTCATTCTAGTTAAGTTAACTACGACGACACCTGTTTTGGCTAAATTATTTATGAAGAATGTAGTTAGACTGCATGGGATTACTAGTAGTATATGAAGTGATAGAGATTCATTATTCACTAGTGAGTTTTGGAAGAGTCTACAGGATACTTTAGGTACCAAACTCAAGATGAGTACCGCTTACCATCTGCTGACAGATGGGCTGACGGAAAGAGATAACAAAGTCTTGGAAGATTTGTTATGAGCTTGTGTGTTATTTGGAGGATCATGGGAAGACCATCTACACTTAGCCGAGTTTTCGTATAACAACAGCTATCAAGCTAGTATAGGGATGGCACCATTTGAAGCTTTGTACGGAAGGCCATGCAAATCTCCAGTTTTTTGGTTAGAGACCGGGGATAGGTTGGTTCTTGGTCCGGATTTAGTTAGAGAAGCTACCAAGAAGATTGAATTAATTCGGGCTAGGATGAAGGAAGCTCAGTTGAGGCAGAAGAGTTATGCTGATAAAAGACGGAAAGATTTAGAGTTCTCTATTGGAGATCATGTTTTCGTCAAAGTATCACCGATGAAAGGTGTTATCAGGTTTGGGAAATCAGGGAATTGGCACCGAGATTTGTTGGATCATTTCCTATTATAGAAAGGATCGAGAAACTCGCATATAAAGTAGATTTACCGAACAGTTTAGCAGGAGTCCACAATGTTTTTCATATTTCTCATCTAAGAAAGTGTATTAGAGACCCGGAGACTACTATAGCACCGACTGTGTTAGCGGACTTAGTAGTAGAGCCGAATTTGACTATGGTTATAAAGCCAATTCGTATAGTCACGAGAGATGAGAAGAGGCTAAGGAACAAGACAATTAGCTTAGTTAAAGTCTAGTGGAGCGACGATGAGAGAGACTGTACTTGGAAGACTGAGAGTATAATTAGAGACGCTTATACTGATTTGTTTGATGGTTTGTTTTACCTTTTTAATTGATGTGTTGAATACCTTATCGCAATTTTAAGGACGAAATTCTTTAAGGAGGGGAGTCTATAACACCCTTAATTTTTATTAACATTATTTAGGACATTTAATTAGTAAAATTAAATGAAATAATGTAAAATGATTAAGGGATTGAGATTTGTAAATTTAGAGGGTAGCCGTGCCCATTAAACAAATAAACTAAGGGAAATAAAATGAATTAAGTTAGGGTAAGTAGACAAGGGCAATTTAGGAATAAGTAATATCCTTATACCTTAAACCCTCACATACATTCATTTTACACGTTCATGCTCACAAACGAAAACATAAGAGGCCGATCACTATTAGGAAAGCAAGAAGAAGATAAAGTTAAAATCAAGGGGAAGAAGCTTAAGCAACTTAAACAAAGATCAAATCTCAACTCCTTAATCTCAAGATAAAGGTGAATAATGACTACATCTCATGTTTTTGATTATTTTCGGTTTTAGATTAAATCCGAACTATTTTGCAAGTTTTTTCCATGTTTTTTATTGTTAAAATGAATATATATGCTTGTTGATAATTTATGCTAATTCATATAAATTTTATGATACGTTTTAATGTGAAAACCCTATTAAATGACATCCAAATGCCTTGCGATTTTGAGATAAGGTCAAAAATAATATTTTGGAAATGGGTTTCAAATTTCATAATTTTCTGAATTAATGTGGATTTATTATGAATTTTCTAGTGAAGAAAATATTTATTTTGGGTTTAAATTAATTACGGCTATTTTATGATGATTTTGGGTCAGCAATTAATATACGTTAGAAAACATATTAAAAATGATTTATGAGAATTTTTATAGATTTTTCTTAAGTGTTTTATTAGATATATAAAATTATTTAAGGTATGAGACTTAAATATTTTATATATTTATAAAAGGAGAAGGAGCATTTTATAAACAATTTAAATTGTTTATTTTAGAAATTTCGGTTGTACTTTTAGAAAAGAAATTAGCAACCAATCATGTTTTGACAAATAAGGCAACTTAGGTGAAAAGAATTGTTTTAAAAAGTTAAAAATCGGTTTAAACATGCTTTTTATATGTTTCGCCGCTTTCGACACCTAACTTTCGACAAAGTTCCTCCGCCTCCATCGCCATCAAAACTAATTCGCCTGGTATCAAAGACTTAGTACATAGCGAATTGGACCGAGACGAAAGGTATAAAGTCAAAACAAGGGGTTCCAAAGGGGTCGAAGCCCTACTTCGCTTTTAACAGAAAATGCGCATGCTTTGCTTTCGAAAGGAATGCTTTCGACTTAGTTTGCTTTTGACTTGGTTAAATGGCTTTAAGGAATGGTTCCGAAAGAGGATACGCCTTTTTTTTGAAGTAAATGCTTTCGTAGGGGCCGAAACCCCTTGCTGCCGCATCTTACCTTTCGAAGAAATGCCTTCAAAAGAGTTTCTTTGTTTTAAAACCCAAATCACTTCTCTAATGCTTTCGAAAGGTTGATTTCGACACCATCAATTCTTTACTTAAGAAATAGCTTTCGAAAGAGTGCTATTGACTTAGTTGTTTTATGACCCTTTTGTTCTATTGAAAGATAAGCCCAAACGTTTCGAAAGGTATAGTTTTGAATGATTTCGAATGGTTGTTCCACATTTTTTACTTGAACCCAATGCTTTTGAAAGGTTTGTTTATAGAAAAGAATTTGAATGCTTTCGAAAGGTTTTAAATGGAGGTTTCGAAGGGGTGGTTCCCCAATGTTTTCGAAAGATTTTAAATGGAAGGTTTCTAAGGGTTTTGAAAGGTACGTTTATAGTGTTTTGATAAGAGGATGCCTAAGGTTTTAAAGCTTTCAAAAGAAAGATTTTTCAAGGTTTTCGAAAGGTTTATTAAGAACGGTTTCGAAAGTAATGTTTTGGCCTTTCGGCCTAAGGTTATAAAGTAAGGTAGATACTTGGTTTTAAAAGGGGTACTTTCAAAGGCTTAAATCTTTTTCAACAAAGTTTTGTGTAAAGTATATATAATATGGCAAGGTGATTTGAGTAAAGCATAGAGAATATTTTCCTTTTTTAAAGTATGATTTAAAGGTTTAAATCAATTTGAGAGAAAATGTTTTCAAGGAAAATTTTATAGGTATATAACCCTAAGTAAAATGACTCAGATATTAGAATACCAGATGGGACTGGTATAGGGTCACACCCTATACAATAGCTATTAGCCCCTAGATAATATGGTCCAAAATTCCAGTGTGTAAAGCTTTGTCACAAGTAAGACTAAAAATGATGTTACATACATTAAATAATATACAGAGTGAGGATAGGTTATTGGTGAGCCCGCAAAACCATTAGGATCAGTTGACCCTAGGAGAATTAAGTTAGGGACAGACCGTCCAGAAGAGGAGTATTTAACAGAAGTTAGATTATTTGTTTATTTTGTCTGGTAGGCTCGAGTCAGCCAAAGTAGTTAGCTAGAAAAAACTATATTGTTTGGACAGATAGTCCATTTGTTACCTAATTTATATGCTTACATGATATTGCTATATTGTTTTAACCAGTTTTGGTTGCAGGATAAAGATTTGCAAAAGATATGTTTTAAAAAGATATTAGTGAGGGGAAACCCGTTCTACTAAGCGGTGCGGTCTCACTTAATATCAAATAACCGAGATGTATAGTATTATTTACACCAGGCTTATTGTTTGACTCGAAGTTTATGTTTTTCCCCTTAAACTCTTGGGTGCTCAAAATTAATTTGAGTGGGCTGAGGGTTGAGGATTTACAGGTTTTATTAGGTGGACAAATAAAGCTTCCGGAGACAAGCAGGAGGCTGATGCTAGCTATATTTAGGAGTTGCTTTATTTTATTTCCGCTGTGTTGTATTAAGTCCGTTATGACTATCTAGTACTCTGCTCATCCAAGGGGGATCTTCATATGTTGCTCTTGGCATATATTGTAATAATTATATTTGATCTGAACCTGGGAAATGTTTGGGATTATGTAACTTGGTTATGAAATGTTATTTTGAAATGTAATCATAAAAATGTTTTAATATGTGATGATTTTATTTCATATTCAAGTGCTTTTGATATTATGGATACCATTAACATTACTGTACTTGGTCACCGGAAGTTAATACTATGGATGACTGCAGCATCTGTAGCGCTTAGCTTTAGGCCTCCAGATAAGGGATGTTACATAAAGCCCAGCTAAAGCCTCGATATATATCCGCTAAAGCGCGTAGCGCTCTTCGGCCGCTACGCTTTTTCAATTTAGCACTGTTAAATAGTAAATCCGCTTAAAGCCCCACTATATTCTGCTGCACCCACTAAATCAGTGAGTTATAGCACCTGCTTTAGCAACATTAATATAAAAAGGCTAATTTGATTAATTCTCTTTTAAAATATATCAAAAAAGTTAGGATAAAGATTTAAGAGCTTAACCTAAGATAGAAATCTATTTTAGTAACCAATTTAAGACTACATTAATCATGATATTCTTCATTTTATTATAGAAGATTAAAATATATTTCCTTTTCCAATGCAAATGTTGCGAGAAAGAGAATAAATTACTTTTTGAGGTTTAATTTTATTTCTAATAAAGCTCTTTTTGCACCTTCATTATTTTCTGCTATATCTCTGCTTTATCCCCACTATGCTTTTTGCACCTCCATTACTATAGACCCGCTAAGAGCTTTAACTGCATAGGATCGAAGTTTACTATTCATCCCAGGTGCATGAGGATGTATCGGGACATAAAGAGAGTCCTATTTTGGGAATGGGTGAAGTGAGACATAGATTAATGTGTAAAGAGGTGCTTCACCAGTGAGCAATTGAAAGATGAGCAACAAAAGCTTAGCAGTTTACTTCAACCTTGGAAGTACTGCCTTGAAAGTGTGATTCGGCATCTATGTATTTTATTGATTAATTGCCTAGGTCGAGAAAGGGAAACGATAGCATTTGGGTGATAGTTGATGGATTAACTAAGAGTGCCCACTTTATCCCGATAAAGTCAACTAGGTTGACAGCTAGCCTAGCGAAGCTATATATGATGAATGTAGTGAGACTTCATGGGATATTGAGTAGTATTGTTAGTGATAGAGACCTAATGTTCACCAGTGAGTTTTGGAGAAGTTTGGAGATTGCATTGGGTATAGAGTTGAACTTAAGTATGATGTTCCACCCACAAACTGATGGTCAAACCGAGAGGGTGAACTATGTACTCGAGGATTTGCTGAGAGCATGTGTCTTGGATTTTGGAGGATCTTGCGAAAATCATTTGCATTTGGTAGAGTTCACCTATAACAACAGTTACCAGATGAATATCGGGATGACACCATTTGAGGCACTTTATGGTAGGCCATGTAAGTCACCATTATGTCTGTTAGACATGTGAGTTAGACTCATGTTAGAACCCGATTTGGTAAGAGATGTTACTAAGAAAGTAGAGTTGATTCATGCCAGAATGATGGCAGTACAGTCTGGGTAGACGAGTTATGCCAATAAGAGGAGGAAAGAGATTGAGTTCGCAAAAGGCGATCATGTGTTAGTGAAGGGATGTCTGATGCAAGGAGTTATGCACATTGGGAAAGCAGGGAAATTTGAATCTAGATATGTAGGAACATTTCTAGCAACCGAGAGGATCGGTATGTTCGCCTATTGAGTCGAATTACCAAGTTAAATAATGAATTTATTAAGACCAGGCTAGAATGAGGTTTTAGCTCAAAGACCGAATTACTAATTTCTTACATTCTAGATCTCCATTCATTCTCTCATTTTTAACAAAACCAAAGAAAGAAAACCAAGAGTTAATGCCGGCTAAACATTCAAGAGGGAGGAGAAGGGAAACTAAGATAAAAGAAGAAGCTTTCATCATTAAATGGACTTTTAACCAAGCTTAATCAAACTAAGGTGAGTAAAATTTTCCCTGAAGCTCTTCCTAGCCCATTTGGCTTTGGATTGATTTTCAATGAATTTTTTGACGATATTAAACATGTTTGTAATGACTAAAAATTGATTTGTATGTTTAGAGATTTAAATGAAGGGAATTTATTCATGTCTTAGGGTAAAATATGATTTAGCCATAATTAAATGATTTGGGATTGAGATATGATGTTTATAATAATGAAATAGAGATAATTTTTTAATTTCATAATGTATGGAATTACATTAGAATCTCTATGAATTCTCTAAGTTTATAAAAGGGTTAATTTCGGGTAAATTAATTATTGAAAATAATAAAATAATTATTTTAACTTGAAATTTTATGATGTAAACATGATAAATTTGATTTTTGGTAAATTTTAAGAATTTTTTCCATTAGTTTTCGATTTTATATGAAAATGCTAAGAAAAGTAGTAATTAATTAATAAATAAAGAATGAAATAGCCAATTCTGAAATGAGAACCATAAAAGAAGTAGATTAGCCAATAAGAATCCGACATCAAATGAGATTTGATGTAAAGTAACTATTAATAAGTAACAAAACAGTTTTTTCGATTAATTATGAATATGCCTTCTTGACACACCAGAAGTTGCTTAAATAATCAATCTGCGATAGCTACATAAGCTATCAATTTGTGATAGCACTTAGGCTATTAACCTGCGATAGCTTGGGGACAGCTGAACATGTGATGCCATGTGAAAGCTTAACATATGATAACTTATAAATACTTCTACATGCAATACCTACTAAGAAGGTCAACTTGCGATAGCTACCGTGTACATCAATATTTGATAGCTCAATTGAACATCAACCTTCGACAACTTAAATAAACATCAACATATGATAGCTAGTTAAGTTATGCAATAGCCTAAGGGAAGTTCAACACGTGATAGCTAATAATAGTCATCAACATACGACAAGCTAGGGGGAGTTCAACCTACGATAGTTAGGGAGATATCAACACGCGATAGCTTAAAAAAATTCAACCCGCAATAGCCTAATAAAGGTAAACCTATGATAGCTAATGAAAGCTATCAACTTGCGATAAGTTATGATGAGTTCAACTTGTGATAGCTTCGGTTACGTCAACATGCGATAGCTCTAAGGAACTTGACTTGTGATAGTTAGGATAGTATTAATTAATACGTGATGGACCTAGGTGGCTTAACATGCGATAGTCTTGTAAAGTTGGTTTGAGATAATAAACAAATTTAAAAAAAGAAGGCTAAGTGCATGTGATGATTGATCTTAAAGATAATTGACTTTAGGAAATAATAAGTTAATGAAGAATGACTTAATTAAATAATGGAAATGAGATCGAGCTTGATTAAGCTATATGATATTAAGTTGAATCATTTATAAGAATGTAAATGCAAATGAATGGCCTTTGTGGCAATAAGATATCTAAACATAACTCCTTATTCGATGATTAGCGAGATAAGTCCTTAGTGGCAATCATATGTCTAAATTCACCAATATATTGGGTGTATGGCCCGTGTGGCTACCAAATATCAAACCCACGACACTATAATTGGTATCGTAGATAGAAGACATAAGTGGCTACCAAATGTTAAACCTACGACATTATAATTGGTATCGTTGATGGAAGGCCTAAGTGGCTACCGATATGTCTACAACGTGACATTATATTTGGTAATGCTGTGGAAGTCCTCGGCGGCAACCCTATGTCTGTTCACAATAATATATGGGAACAAGGGTTTAAGGCTTGTATAGCATCCTATAATCTATTCATGATAAATAAGAGAGAACATAGGTGTAGGGCTTATGTAGCATCAAATTGTCTGTTTATGAAAAAAAATACGAGAGCGATGAGGTAAGGCCTTTGCAACAATCAAATTACCTTTTCATGATAAGTTTTGGAGTAGAAAACTTAAGTAAATCTAGGTGTGTCAAGAACTAGTATTGACCTGGAAGGAGTTAGGCCTGAGTGGCAATATGAAATAAAATGACTACAGAAATTAGTCGAACTTGTTTGTAAGAAATCTCACAATTATGATGAATTGATGTTCATGCCTATACTATTGTGAAGTATTCTGTAATTGATAACGATGATGGGAATAGTGAGGGGAAGACCTGTTCCGTGCTTTAGCGACATGGTCTCACTATATGTGTGCTTGATAGGGTAAAGTTTTATTCATACTAGACTTTGTATCTGACCCGTGTTTTTATTATTTCCCATAAATTAATAGGGACTCATTCGAGTAGGTTGAGTTTATGGTGTAAACAGGTAGCCTTTGAAGGACGAATAAAGACTCCCGAGACGAAGCAAGAGGCTTGTTAGCAAATAAAAGTTATTTTGAAATTCCACTATATAAAACTAGAATTTATAACCGGTAATGTGTTATGTTCGCATCTTCATATATTAGGCACAACACTACTCTTACTTTTCTATTATGTTTACCCTTACATGACGATTTGGGTAAAAGATGTAATGAATCATGTAAATAATTTGATCTAATGAAAAAAATTGTTAGCTGCTCTGTTTACTTATGTTGTACAAAATAACACTGAACTCACTTTTTCATTGGAAAATGATTCCGATGATGACTACGGTATCATCAACTTCAATTTTCAGGTCTCAATGTGGGGAATGTTACAAAGTAGCCCGAAGTGTTGCACGAAGTCTTGATTCCACAAAGCGTATCCGATTCATACTAGCCCAACTTGGTCCAAGTTTAACCTACCCAGTATTTCAGCCACCAGCCCACTGGTGTCACGCCCGAAGCCTTCTTTTTCTTCCCATTTCATTTATTTTGTTTTCTGATCGTTCGGTTCCTTCTTCGTTTTGATTTTAACTTTATTTTCTTCTATTATTACCTCTATAATACATCATATTATGATTTTTAACTTCCTTTTCATGCACATATTCATCTAGAACAAGTTCAAAGCAATATATTCATCTAACCCTAACTAGTTTACCGTCAACTTCAATTTTCATCTTCATTATCAAATTTACTAAATAAAAATTTGGTAAATTCTTATTATTTAACCTTAACCAAAACCTTAGCAATGGTTTAACAATCTAAACACATTATACACAAGTAGAGATGATCCACTCACCAAAACAATGATCCAAATCTCGAAATTGCTCACTATTCGAACTGATATGTGCATAAACTTCGATTTCATCATAATTCCTTTTCCAGATCGTAGACTTCATCATCCCCTTCGATTTTCCGTTGGATTCATTGAATTTTGTTAAGAAATGAGTGAGATATTGGATTTTGAAATTTGGTAGTTTAAGAGGGAAAGAAGAGTTTGAGAAATGAATCGGTGAAGATGGAATAAGATAACTATACATGAATTCTTTTTATATCTAGAGGGAAAATCAACGACATCTTATCTTAAATTCAAATATCCAAAGTTCAGCCCAAAGCCCAATAACATCTGACACCTATTTCGCCTGTATCTCCTGCGTACGGCCTCCGAACCGAACTAGTAAATATATGATGCGAATCAAAAAAACGAGTCGGACGCAATGGCTAAGTCCTAAATATCAAATTCCAAAGTTTAAAAAACAACCATTTTGCCTCTTAAATATTTAAATTAATTAAATTATCAATTAAAAATGCTTTAATTAAATATTAAAAATACTGGGGTATTACATCCGGTTTTTATAGATGATGCATGGATGCCTTAGATATGTAAAAAATCTTGAGAGTAGGCATGGAATGAAGAGGAGTAATGTATTGATGAGGGGAAGTGACTCCAAAACAAAGAGACGAACCAACGGGTGAGAATGGTAAAAATATAACGCCTAGACTTCCCTAATTGATTGGCCTATTAATAAGTAACTGATTGACCAGTTATGAAATGCTAAAAAATAACAAAAGTTACAAATGTGCTAAGAAGCTTCAAAAAAAATTCAAGTCAGAATGTTAAATTTAACATTTTCAAATACTTTCTACAAAATGGACTGTACTTATTTTCCAACTGTTATGTTATATGTGTGCGTGTGTGTGCGTGTGTATAATTCAAAATTTATATTTTTATTGAAATAAATTTTATAGAAATAGTATGTGGTCAATAGATCATTTGCCAATCCAAAGAAATATATTGAAGCTAACATTTAAATAAAATCAAATAAACTTTCGAATTCACTAAAATTATATTTTAAAGAAGTACTTTTATATAAAAAATGCTTTTATAGAATGTGTAAAAATGTCAAATAAATTTGAATTTTTTTACCGATAAACTTTAAGAGGTATTTGATGATGTGAGAGAGGTTGGAGCAATTTGGATATCAGTTGTATGGTTTTTAAAAACCTAGACTCTGAAGACTGGATATAAAACATAACCTTCATTTTAGCTATACGATCCATTTTTGAGTATATCTTCAACACATATGTGCTCCAACAATTTTTTTTAAGTCCATTATAGTGCTTTTAAATCTCATACAGTTCATTGTAGCTTTGTGTGCTTCACTTATGTTGATTTGTCCATTGTCGCCTTGTTTCTTTATGCACCGCTATTCATATAATGCTATAAATCCTGAAATATCTTGATAAACACATTAGAAACATTATCACAGAGTTGTTAACATCAAAACATTAAATTTTTATTCCTAACATTCTCCACTTTTTCAATGATGACAAACCTATGACTTAATAAAAATATAAAATTTTAATTTACTCCCTCCTAATATATGCTTCCCTAAATCTATGCACCCTATATGTACCTATGTTTTAATGCTCTGTATCTTCTCCCTTTTGTCATCAACAAAAAGGAAGAAAACTTGGTTAAGTACAAAGATATTTTCTAATAACAATGTGGAGAGCATATACAATAACTTTATAATATAGGACAAATAAATATTAAAACGTTAAACTTAGATATGTCCAATTTCTTAAATGAGTATTTAAAATTTTTGCAAAAATTAAGGTTTAAAGATACTCAAAAAATTAAACAAGTAACCCTATAATTTACCTATAAAATAACATAGATTTACCGATTTTTCCGATGTATATGTTTCATTAAAGCCCATGTTCCCAAATATATAAAACATCTGCAATTCAATATATATTTCTTGTGCTTGTTATCTATGTACCTACATGAAATGATATTTCTTTTGGCATCCACGTTCTATATTGGGTTTTAAGGGTTAGTTAGAGGGTGAGAACCATACCAAAAGTGTGCGGTTGTACTCTTAAAATGGAATATATAAATATAATATAACAATCATATACCGAGAGTATATTATTATTTATTCACTTAAGCACAATGATACCCTATTTTCTCTACTTTGTTTTCTTAATTTTAGGAAACCATAACCAAGAGGGTTTGGTTGTACCTTTAAACTAGTTTTCGTTACTGACTTCTTTTCCAAAATAATCACTAATATACACTTTCTTATCATACTTAACCGTATTAACTGGTACCCATAGTTTAATATTACTTGCAACTAATTTAGTACTTGAAAAGTATCTTTTTATTAATTTCATATGAAGTACTACTATGATATCAAGTGGTTCTAGAGCTATTTTGATTTTTAGTACTGGCAATAGTCCTTTTAGTATATAGAAACACATATTTAGTACTATTTTTACTCTTAACCTTATAATGGCCTAAACCACTTTTATCATTAAAGGTCTAGAGTTAATTTTGTCTAAATTTTCTTTATAGTTACAATTTTTTTTTCAAAATATCAATTTTTTTCCAAAATATTAATTTCTTTAGTTAATTCCATGTTCTCATTTTTTTTAAGGCATGATTTTCTATTTTAAGAGCCAAAAATTGAGAATTTTAATTATTAAAAAAAATTTCAAAATTAGTTTTCAAATCATTTATTTTTAGTAAATTCACTTATTTGATTTTGAAGTGATTTTATGGATGAATGTAATTCAAAAATTTCTCATGATAAATGGCATTCTCTTCTGTAATGTTATTAATTTCCTTGTTTAGCTCACAAATTCGAAAATTTAAATTTTCACAAGAATTTTGTGATTTAACAATTTTTCCTCCAAAATCTCCTATTCACTTTGTAACATTACTTCAAATTTAGCATCATTTAATTTCCTAATAAATTAATATTTATTTTCTTAAGTGATTTATACCTATTATGTGTAAAACCACATAATCTAATTAAATCATTATATTCAAGATATGGTACCTAATTGTTGCTTATAGTTGCCTCTATAGTATAATGTAACATGAGTGTCAATCCCTATTGTTAGTTGACCGTCAATTGGATCTTCTCGTCTTATTGGCCATAGTTTTAGGATGTTGTTACAATCTATAGAACACTAGGCTACCACAAATAAGTCGGGGTTCCTGGGATCGATAATGGCTGAATTTATATGATCACTGAATATAATAGTAAATACAACATAGTAAGTAGAGTAATCACATAGTCACTTTATAATGGTTCTGACCATCCATCCTACATCTAGTCCCAAAACTCCCTTTAAAATTTTCACTAAATAACCCTCTCTTCACTCAAAGGAAACATTTGTACAATTTCCAGAATAACCAAACCAGACCCTAATGCCTGATACTCTACACAAGACTTCACAACAATCTTCCAAAGGACACTGTAACATGATTTCAATACACTTGTAGAAATATATCGATCATGACTAACTTGTCACCAAAATGACTAATTTGTTAATAGTGAAGTACGACTCTCCTATAATAGCACAAATGAACCTGAGTGGAAGTGTAGAGGCTAGGAAATTTAATTTTTACCAAAACCTAAGGATCGTCAATTGAACGATCACTGGTCATATATATTTGATAACAAATATAATGTAGAAATGAATGGTCAAAGGCAAATGATATAGAAATAAATTGAAAGCAGTACATCAGGTATTGAGAAAGAAATCAAACACATAAAACTTGTGTACTGCTTCAAAGATTATGGTTTTTTCTATGGATGATGTACGGATGCGTAATAGAAGTTACCACTTTGGAGAACAGAAAGGAATAAAGAGGAGTAGCGTTTGGACGATGGGAAGCGACTCCAGAACAAAGCGACGAACGAATATATGACAACAGTAAATATAAAATGCCCAGACTTCCTTAATCGGTCGATTGATTAAAAAATTTATGAAAAAGATTCTGAAGGTTTATAATATGTCAAGAAGGTTCACAAAATAAATCATGTCAAAATGTTAGTTTAACATTTTCGAATACTTTCTACAAAACAAAATATACTTATTTTATAATCATTTTGTTAAAAAGTACACACACAAAAAAACACACACACATACATATATAAAATTCAAAAACTATATTTTTACTGAAATAAATTTTGCGTATATAGTATGTAGTCTATAGGTCATCAATAAACAAATCCAAAGAAAAATATTGAAGTTAACATTATATAAATCAAATAAACTCTCAAATTCAGTAAAATTATATTTTGAAAAATTACCTTTATAAAAAAACGTCTTTTATAAGATTTGTAAAAATTTCAAATAAATGCGAAAAGATTTATGGTTGATCTCTATGAGGTGCTTAATGATGAAAGTTTGGGGTGAATCAAATATCATTTGTGCGGTTTTAACAAATCTAGCCTCTAAAGACTTGATAACGACTCGATATAAAGTGTACTTTTCTTTTCAGCTCTAAGACCCGTCTTCGAGTATATCTTAAATATATACGTGCTTCAATAGACTTTTAACTCCATTATGATCTTTTGAAAGCTTATAAACTCCATTATAGCTTCGTGTATTCTATTATTATGTATTATTGATGACCTATAGACTAAGTCATCAATAAACATCTAGATTAGGTGTTGACTGTTGTACTTTGATGATTGTATGTATATTGCAGTTACAGTTTTCTTTGTATAAAGATATGTTATTATGTATTATATATTGTCCCGCTGCGATGGTGAGATTCTATGTGTTGTTGTTTCCGTATATTCTTCTATCCTCTTCTCTCTTAATTATTCGCCTTTCGTACAATTTGTGTTGGACAAATGTGAATTAATGTCAGCTCAAAGGGTACGGAACAACGGGTCGCTACATGTGGTATCAGAGCTGAATGTTAAGCGAGAACCTTGGTTTTGGTGGGGATTACTCATTAGAGACAGGGTCAGTAGTACCCTAGAATGAGTTTGAGTGTATTAGTAGATATGAGCACCTATTTGTTAGTGAATATAAAATGTTTTATATTGTGTTGATTTATCGGTTGAGTGTTTATAAATCCTGGTCGGTACGGAAAGTACAACTGCATCGATACGAGTTTCTAAGCTCTTAAATAAGGTAAACTGACATAGTATTGTTTTGAAAAGAGGGTAAATGAAATAATTTTACCCAAAGGTATATTTTGATAGAAAGGAAATAATTTTCTGAAATTATTATAGTTTATTGATGTGTTTGGTTGTTGTTATTATAATCAAAACAAGATTATAATTGGAATGGACATATATAACCAAATTAAAGGGTATAAGTGTGAATTATACAAATGAGTTAAAACTAAAATTTGATTCAAACCAGAATTTGGATATTTAAATCCCGGAGATCTTTGGAAATGTTTTCCCAAGGCATTTTGAAATAAATGATGGTGATATTATTTTGGAATAAAAAATGGTTTAAATTGAATTTAAAAATGTATTTTGGAAGTGATAAAGCACTAAACTCACTTTATTCGCTGGAAAATAATCCTGGTGATAACTGCGCAGCATCATCAATATTCATTTTCTAGTTTCTAAGTGGTGAATTGCTACTGTGACTATTTGGCTTCAGAATTGTTTATGTAAAATCAGGTTTTGATTTAAAAAATTTCCAAAAGCAAGATTTGGTATACAGAAAGGAATATATATTTATATATGAGATTTCAAAATGAATTGAAATAAAACCGGGTGTTTGAATTCTGAAAAATTCATTTGAATGTTTTATGAAACTTGTGAAAAATAAGTTTTAAACTTATAGCCTAGAATTGTGAATTTCAATAATAAATTAAAATTTAACTTATGCAAGCTAAATAAAAGTTGAATTTCTAAAATAAAATTTGTATGGGTTAAACTTTAACTTGAGATAAGTTAAAGAAAAATTGAATTGAATGTATAAACTTGAATTGTAAAGTGATTATATAACTATAATTTATAAATAGTGAATGGAATAAACACGAATATTGAATTTATGAAATGGTGAATAATAAGTGGTACAACTTATTAAATTGAGAAATGGAATGGGAAACCAAAATAAAAATGAATGGATATTTTGGTAAGGAAATGGAAATCCAACTTGGATTAGAAAGTAAATTTGAACTCAAGTCGAACCAAATAAAGTGATTTTTGAAATAAAAATTAGACATTCAATTATAAAATGGAAGTGAACTAATTAGATAAATTAATTTGTCAATTGAATATAGAAATGGAACTTAACTTGGTTAAGTAAAATGCATTGTGGATTGAAATTGAAATTGAATGTGAATTTTTATATGAAATAAAATTTAACTTGGGTAGAGTTAAATAAATTGAGTTAGTAAAAGAGAATTGTGTGGATTGAAAATTTACCTTAAGGTAAGTTAAATTAAATTAAGTTGGAATTGGAATATTACAAATTAAATTGAATCTAAATTTAAACTGGATTGGATGAGAATAAATTAAAAGGGAATAAATTGGTTGAGAGTCGATTTAAAATAAATTGACTATGTTTTGAGATATTGCTTAAAGAAAATCGAGTATGGAGTTAACGATGGAATGAAAATGAACATAATGTTGCATAAAAGGTTATGATAAGCCTTAGTATTAGTTTTATGAAATGATTCTCAACTAGTACAGTGTAAATTGAGATATAGCAAGTAAATGGATAAATCGATTCAGAAGCAAATTTAAATTTGGCTGATAAATTGAAATGGGTATTTTATTAGATGAATATCACGAATTTGCATGAATTTTTTTTGTTTGAAGTAAATGGAAGTAAACAAAATTTTATGAATCAATGAAAGGTGAATAAATTGGTTTAGAACTGATTTGTAATGGATAGGAATATATTGTGTATAAATATGAATTGAATGCTAATAATTTGGCTGTGAATCATTCGAATTGAATGAAATGGTATATAAATCGATTGAAATAAATAATCAAAGGTTGGAACCTAGTGATTTTTGATAGATTCATGCTATAACATGTTTGGTTATCAAATCTATGTGTTTGCGCTAGTTAAATAAATGAAATGTTATTAAATTTCCATGTTTTGGAACTTACAGGTTTAAATTGAGTAAGTACAGGTACAAGAAGACCATTTGGCTATATTTTGGATTACGAAATTGCATATAAAGTAAGCCCGCTCGCTTAATAACGCTAATATAAGGTACGCTTATGCATTAAAAGAAAAAATAAAATAAATATTGATATATATTGTGTTTTCGACTGTATGGGTCGATGATATCATTTTTATTATATTTGTGAAATTGCAAAAGGCTCTCCGTACAAGGGAGACTCTGCTAAATTTTTTAGAAATTTAGGGTTTTAGAAAAATTTTGAATTTTTTTGGAAAAGTTTTGTTAACTAAAATTTGATTCCGAATTATAATTGAAATAAGGGTTTTGGTTTAAGAATGGAAACTAAATGTTTCGTATGGAACTAAAAGGATTAGGAAAGTGAAATAGTAAGTTAACTAAGTGGGTTTTGATAAGTAAATGAGTTTGAAACTTTTTTCCTACCTTAGCAATTTCGGGGACGAAATTCTTTTAAGGGGAGAGGAATGTAACGACACTGATTTTCCATTATTTGATTTTAAATATTTAAATGGTTTTAAATGTTGAATTTGAAATATAAGTTGATTTTGAATATGAAGATTTTGGTTGAAATTTATAGAATGGATTTAAATTTCAAATATAGCGATTTATCGTAATACGGAATTTAGTGAATAAATTAAAATTTGAGTTGAATATGAATCAAAATGATTTCTTATGTTGATATAAATTCTATTTGAATTATAATTGAGTTAATAAGTTTTTAAAACTGAAATTTCAAGTGATTTCGTAAATTTTGGAAATTGTCGATTTAATCGACGCATTAAAATAACCATCCGGGGCACAGTCTTGGAATTCGATGAAACCAGTTCCATTAGATCCATAATAATGTATTATTATCGGATTTCAAATTTTGTAACGTTGGGAGTTAACGTTTGATCATACGTGATAAAAACACGTTGAATTTAATATCGAAAATTTAATATAATAATTGGGTTTAAAAAGCTATCTTTCACATACGACTGAATTAGGTTCTGAAACTTGTTCCATTGCGTTCGGAATATTGGTATAACATTAGTAATGCCAGGCGGCATGCCTCGATAGGGGTTTAGGATTTCGAGGTACGTAAACGAGATATTTTTGAATATAAAAATATAAAATTTCAAATCGCAGCTGACCTAGCCTATCTCAGCCACCCTACTTTCTACGTACGAGCCGACCTATTTATTCGTATAGCTACCATGTCCCATTTAAACATCGCGACTTTTTCCCCTTTTTCCCTCTTGCTACCAGTTCAAGGAAGAAGAAAAAATTTTAAAAATCGAAATCGTATATGGCTGCTCTCTCCCTTCTTCCTTCTAATCGAAATCAGATTTTTTTTTTAAAAAAAAGAAAAGAAAAATCTGCAATACAAAGTCGCACTAACCTTGATTCGCGCGAGCGCGTAAGCGATAGGAGGCGACCGCGATGGCGTTGAGGTGGGGGTCGCGAACGCGGAGGCGTGATGGGAGGTGCTGTTTGGGCGAGGGTTGCTGCGGCGATGAAGGGGGGGTCTCTGATGGCAGCGAGGCGGTGTTTCGAGGTCAGAGTGGAGGAGGGTGGATGTTGGCGTGGTTGGAGGTGGAGGCAGTTATCGTTGTCGAAGTCAAGATGGTTGGAAGCCCGAAAGGGAAAGCATTCGCATGAGTTCTTGGATTGTCTGTGTCGCGTGAGAGTGAGGGCAGAGGGGACGAGGTCACGATTTCAAGTCAGGCTTGCATGCTTGCCTGTAAGCGCGAATTGGAAGAAAGGTAATTTAATTTAAAAACAATTTTAAATTTAAGTTAATTATCAATTAACCTGTAATTAAGGAATGTCATTAGCTAAGTTAATTTTATTATTTAAATCAAATGCTTATTAATTTAATTATTTGCTTATACGAGTTTAAATCAAACGAAATCAGTCGTGTGGAATTCGTAACTGCGAAACATACAACCTGGAATTTATTCGGAGTCGATTGGAGATAGCTAGAATTTTAGGTTACATCGGACAACAGTTCGATTTAATCTAATCGATGTAACCTAAAATGAGCGTTTGGCAAATTAAAAATTAAGGAGAGTAAATCTGATTCTTTTTGGATAACTGGTTTAATTTATAGTAATTAAAATTAATTATTGGTTGCCTGGATGAATTTATATATTTATCAGTTGAATGTTATATTATATATATATATATATTAGTATATATATTAGTAGTTGGATATATTTCTCACCGTTGGAGCAGACGAGACCCTATGCACCCCGCATAATAGTGGATGACTCTATATACCGCGATATCCCGCCTCGAAGCGGGATTGGTATTTTTTTATGTTATATAACATTTGTGGATGCAGAGAAAACAGGTTAAAGGGATCCAACTGGATTCCTCAAATATATATTAATTGTTCATATATATTGATATATGATGTGTGTGAATATCCTGTAATGGATTGTCATATGTTTGATTTATTGGATGCTATAGTAGCGCTGACTTTAATTTTGGAATTTTAAATACCATGAATATTATTTTTTAAATTGGAAATAAATTAAAAGGAGATTTTGAAAATGAAAATATTTATATTAAATTTTGGGATTTATAAAAAGAAATTGATTTGGATAAGATAAATAATTTGATTTTGGATATTTAATTAGCTATTTAGTAAAATGGTTTCGAACAGAGAATTTTAAATTAAGTAATTTTAAACAATGGATTTTAAATGAGATTTCTTAAAAATATAAAAGAGAAGGCGAAAACGAGATTTTGAATTAATTTGGAATATAATTAGGATTTAATAAGAAATAGATTTCTAATTGAGTTTTAAATAGAAATCGATTTATAAATGGATTTAGTAATATGAATCTGTTATTTACAAGGGAAGAACGGGAAATGAGTGTATAAATTTATAAGCGATGTTTATAAATAAAGGGAAATGATTACCAGTGGATAAATTGAGAATATAAATTTACAGTGTAAATTTATTTCGGGATATAGAAATCGGTTTTGGGAAAAATGGTGGATTCTATTTTTGGAATGTGAGAATGATCATGAAATTGAAATGTAGGCGATGTGATATGAATCGAAATGGATTTATAAATTGAAATTGGTAATTTTGAATTTTAAAAATAGATTTTGTCAAGAAATTAAAATTGCTTTAAATGAGATTTTTATTTGTTAAACTATGTAGTTTAAAAACTATTATTTAGATTAAAATAATTCGAAAAAGTTAGTTATTCAAATATCTAATATTTATTGAAATGAAATTCTAATTTTTATAATCAGCTTTGTAAAATTGATTGGATTTTATTTAAAAATAAATTGGAAATAAATTATCGATGTTTATTTAAAATTTTTAATGTTTTAAATAATTACTTAAGCATGTTTTAAAAAATAATTTATTGTTCTTTAAAAATATTTATTAAATATATAGAGAGTTTGAAATGATTGAAATTTATTTATAAATACTCTCGAGATTTGTAAACGGGGTTTATTTAACAGATATGGTTTTTACAAGAAAGATCTTATAGTAGAATTCTAGAACTTGAGAGAAAATTTTCGAATCATTGAAATAAGAGAGCTTTGAAAAATGAATTAGAATTCATAAAAGAAGTAGTTGAAATTATAGACAAGTATAATCTATTTGGAAATCTTAACGGAAGTAAATATATGGATTCTGGGAACTTATACAATTCATTATAAGTGAGCTAAGGAATTTACAAATAAATTGTAAAAGATTATGAGAAATTGGAAATTAATGGGAAATTTCCTAAGTATTGGAAATAAAATGATTTTAGGAAATATACTTATAAATATTTCCTAAGTATTGGACTGGAAGGATTTGAAATATTTTAACTACGAGATTATTATTATAGAAATATTTTCAAAGTGTTGAATTATAAATGGACTTAGAAGAAATATTTCTAAGTATTGAGATGGATCGAAAAATATCCTAATATGGATATAAGTATTTGAATTTGTTTTTGAATATTGAAATATCAGAAGAGATTTGGATATATATCTTTGTAAAGATAATTTGAGATAAATATTTTGGAAAATTTATAATAGGGCCTAGTGACTGCTTATGTGTGTAATTTGATAGTTAAATAATCGACTATCAAATCTAGCCAAATTCGTTGATTGTTTCGAAGATACCGGGATCGGATTTAATTATCCAAAAACCACTTCGATCCGATTTGTGCGTTACGAATTGTGATATCTCGAAGATAATGGAGATGGTGATTTGGAAGGAGATTCGGTTTGTTTAGACCCAGAATAACTTGTATGGATGATGCTATCGTTTGCATCGTTGCCGGGAAGGCAGTGTTAGCATTCCAAGTATGAATGCTATTCTAAAGGTAAAACGTATCCTCAAGCCTCATTAATTGGGAATGACTAAAACATGGGAGATGCAGCAGGGTTAAGTGTGTCACACCCAAGTAGGGTATGTTATCACTTTTCTAGATACCCTCGGATATATTATATTATAAATATGGATATGGTTGTGCATGGAAAAGAGAGCACTCGATTAGGATGGGAACACCCAGGCTGATAACATATTCGGTACTATCCAGTAAGAGATAAGCCGGTCCTATGTTGGCAAGGATCGTTAGGTACGATCTCGGTACATTTTTCTAGACATGTACTCTGGCGGGCGGTACCCCAGTAGCCCAGTCATTGTATGGAATCCAATATCCACTATGTGCCTTTACGGTTTTGATTGTAGAGCCTAGTATGCTGGAATTTAATTAATGTAACAATTTCAGTTATTTTAATAAGTATTTGTACTTCGAAACTATTATAATATCACTAGATTTTCTATAAAACTGTTTTGGTTATCGTAAGGTAAAAACCCGTTGTATTTATGTGTAGCGTGGCCTTACGAGATACCTTTGCTTTTAAAGGATTTTGATAATAGTAATAATTCAAATTGAGTGTGTTTTCTTATGCTGGTTTTCCAGACTGACTCCGGTGTTATTTTGTTATAATGCTCAGGTCAGACCGAGTATTACAGATTCAGGTTAGAATGCTATGGAGTTTAGGAGACGAGCTAGAGGAGACTCAAGCGTATTCCACATATTTGATTATATTCCGTTGTGTGTGTTAAACTGAATGTTCAATATTTGTAAGGACATGTTATTATAACTGTCCAGATTAGGTGTTGATTGTTGTACTCTGATGATTGTATGTATATTACAGTTATAGTTTTCTTTATATAAAGATATGTTATTATGTATTATATATTGTTCTGCTGTGATGGTGAGACTTTATGTGTTGTTGTTTCCATTTCTTCTTATATCCTCTTCTTTTCTTAGTTATTCGTCTTTCGTACAATTTGTGTTGGACAAATGTGAATTAATGTTAGCTCAAAGAGTATGGAACGGCGGGTCGCTACAATCTTGATAAACACATTAGTAACTATGTCACACGATTATCATCATCAAAACACTAAATTTGTGTTCCTAACAAACTTATATATCGTCTCTACCTTGAAGCTGTGATTTTCAGTTAAAATAAATTCCATTTACAAATAGAAGGTAAAAGGAAGTATTTTCTATAACTTCAAACAAAAATTTAGTAATTGTGCTAAATTTAAAAACAATTTCTCTTTCTAGTTAAAGTCTCAAGTTCATCTAAAAATATAATCAAAATAATTATAGATAAAATTTAAATTTACTTGTTATAATATAGCTTTTTCATCATCATTGTTTTTCTCTAATAATTGGGGTTGGCCACATGAATTCTTAACTCCCACGGTTTTCTACCTTAAGTCATATTGCTAGTTAAATTTAACTTTTCAGATCAGTTTTAATATAGTTTTCCATATTAATTAGATTTGGTGTAAATATTATCTTCACCCTTCATTGATACATCATACATCATAACATCTTCTCTCTATCTGTCCGTACTATGTAAGTTTATTTTCCCTGATTCTCTCATTTATAGGAACCGTTTGTAGTTTCTCTCACACTTTCTCATTTCTATATATTTCTGGTTGTTCCAACTATCCCTTTTAATGTTCTAACTTCATCCACATTCAATTTATATTCATGCAATGTTGCTTTATGAAATACCTGAACTAGATGCACCAAAATTAAGGATAAAAAAATTGTAACAATAGTCTAGAACATCTCGATCGACTATGCAACTAAATATTAAAAAGCAATCGGCCTTTCAGAAGACATGTTAAAGGGTCAATACTTTATGTAGTGGTAGTATGGTTACCAACAATCAAATGTATCAAATAATTATGAAATGAGTGAAAACCAGCAATTTGGATGATAAAAATTTCAAGGTCATAAGTAGTATGTAGTATGATTATCCAATCCCCAAAAAACATATTTTCGACTAAATAGTTCTTCCAACCTTGAAGTTACATGGATGGATTTTGAAGCCCTCTAGCTATTGAGCTTAAGTAAAGGATGTTAATGTGTACTGAGGACAAGTGAATTAGTGTTAATACAAGAAATAAGGTAGAATTTTAGAGTGGTTCGATCGATAGATTTACTTCTATAATGGTTCTTTTCATTTTTATTACTTTATAATTTGACTATAATGCATACAAAGGGAGCAATGGAGTTTTCTTGCTTAAAATGTTGATCATTTGTGCCAATTCAAGTGTGATCTAAAAATTGACATTTGGGATGAGGTATGGATGGTCTACAGGCGTGTCCTGCCCTCGAAGTATCTTTTAAGTCATTGGCTGTCGAGGATTGGTCCAAACTTCTCCTTCCAAGCTTTCTGCCATTGGCATGCCATTTATAGTGGAGTTTATATGGGTAACTACCCACAACAGCATGCCCTTGTCAGACTGCCAATGTTAAACATGCTCTTGTCATGGGGACTAAAGTTGTTGTAGCAGTTTTAGTGGTGCTGGGTCTCAGGCATTACTTAGCTCATGTGTGGGAAACTATCTGACCATGGATTAGTGAGATACTGAGTTATGATTAGGTAGGATTACTCAGGGGTCCACCCCATTATGGTTATTGACAAAGGTATAGTGGGTATAACTTTTTGATGGGCAACGCTGGGACATTTGTTGACGGTTGTGTAGATGAAATTGTTGGAGGTCAGAGGACTTGGTAAGGCTTGAGGGTAGTAACATGGGTATCATAGTTTTCTTTACCCGACCCTGCCGCGGTTGAACCACGAATAACCCCAAGCCATGGGGGTCAAAGGCCGGGAACTCAATCAAACCTCCTTCATGCAAGAACCTCGGTTCGACCTTTGAATTTGCGGTTTAACCATTCATTTGAACCCAGTTGAACCCTCCCATATGCACAATTTCTTCGCTCCAAAATATGTTTTCGAATCTTCACCCATTTTATATTCATAATTAGTGCAGCTAGTGTAACAAATTTTGTTTAATTTTCATATTAGAATTAATGTGTGGATTATGAATTAATATCGTATATTTTTATTGAAGATGTTGGTTTATTGTGTACCTAAGATTGATATGTTGCATCTAAATGTATTAATTTCCAAAAAAGAGTATGTGCGGTTCTTGACGGTTCGACCAGTCGAACCCTCGAAACCTCAAACCCTGAGTCCTCATGGTTTGATTCACGGTCCGGTTATGAAAACATTGATGGGTAGGCTCACACAAGTATTGTGGCTAACTCATGTTGCATGGTAGAATGGTTTGGAATAGCCAATGGAGCTGGATGTGACATACAGGCTGTACGTTTGGAGAAGGAAGGTAAAATAGTTTTGGTTTGTATCCATAAGGCCGTGCTTCGGTCTCTTCCCATTATTGGGCCACGAATTTTTAGATTAGGCATCAAATAACGAGCTTCTAGCTTTTTGTGTGAAGAATTCTAGTAGTATTTTGCTCCTAAACTCTGTACCCGCGACGAGAGAGGTCATGATTTTCTAATTGTATTAAATACGCTAACAGATGGTATCATCCGAGGCAAATGTCTTTTGCTATTTCCAATTGCAGCGAGAGAGGGAAGCCTTGTCCAATTGCATTAAATACGCAAACATGCGACATCATAAACATCTTTTGATATTTCCAAACATCTTTTACACACTTGGCCCATGATCTGAAATGTTAATCGAGTGATTTCCTAGGGTAAAGACCTTTGCCCATCTTTTCAAATCTACAAGTGATAATTTTTCTTTCCTCTCTATATTTTTCTCCCCTCCTTTTTATTGCCCCCTTTAGCAATTGTTATTAAAAACCTTGAAAATTTTCAATCCTTCTCTAAGCACTTTTGACAACAAACAATAAACCTTCTCTACTCTTTTTTATTGCATTTTCCTATCGTCTTGTTTGCAAGCTCTCCATTTATTGACATGTAGATTTTACGATTAGCCTTCCTCGTTGGTGCTAGTTTAGGAAAAAATCTCGACTTTACATAAAATTATTTGGGAAATTTCATTGCTTATTTTGCCTTATTTGTCGTGAGCATTCATAACCTTTGTGTGATATCACTAAAATGCCCACAATACTGATTAACACATGGTTAAACCTGTTAAACTTACAATATGGTGATTAGCCAAAGTTAATTTTAAAGGAAAGTATTTGAATTGTTCGTATATGCATAGTTCAGTAGTAGACAACACTTTTAGGGTTCCAATGGTAGTTATTGCCATAGCTTAGTAGTGGATCGTGCTTTAAGGATCCGATAGTGGTATTGTGAGTTAAGAATTTGGGTCGGGTTGACTCATTGCTTGCCTTGCCTATATAGGCTAACCAGAGAGTGATACTCTACATTAGCTCTACACAGGATGGTACTTTCCTTCTAGTCCCAAGCTATTTTATTTTAGAACTAGTGAAGATTAGTGACATAGGTATATATATTTTTATTACTAGGATAACTCACTATGCTACTATCATCCCTCAAAGAGTGTCTTCTAATAAGGGTGCACCCACCACATTTGGGTTCGGTCCCTCGCTTAAGGAAGCCTTTTAATACCATCGTATCAAGCTCATGGGATTCAGAGGGCGCTCCTAAGGAAACACCAACATGAACCCATTGTTGGTTGCATTACATGAGCACTCATCTATCTCTATCATGGCACTTCGCTTCCATTGCACCGCTACCTCAACTTCTTCAACTAGAATGGAATTGCTCCTTTGGTTCTAGTTACATACTTGTAACACCCAAAAAATTAATGGAGAATTTATTATTAAAAATTAATTAATTAATTAAGAGTAAAAGGAAAAAATGGAAGTTGGGTTAACATTAGAATATGGCTACAAAACTAACACCATTTGTGCTTGGTGATTTTCTGACAACTTTCATATATAGAGTTTGTGATCGAAGTTCAAACGAAAACGTTATTAACATTTAATAATTTAAAATAGAAAATAATTCAAAATATATTAAAGGAAATAGATTAATAAAGTAAGTAAATTAAGAAAGAAATTAATGTTAATAAAATAATGTTAACTGATCGATAGTTAGTATGGGATCGGTGGACACCTAGTGGTCGACTGCTTCTTATTGATCGGTCAATCAGTTAACGTTTGTCGCTAGGGTTAGCCTAGGCCTGAATGACATGGATTTTATAATATTAATCAAATAGTTATTGTGTTTCCAGAAACTATAAATATGCACGTTAACCTTTACAGATCTTATTCTGAAACCCCAATCTAACAACACAGCTTATTCAAATTTTTCTTCCTCCTCTAAATCTTTGTCTCCTCCAAATTATAAAACAAAAATAAAAGTAAAATTTAAAATAATGTCAAATCAAAGAAAATAAATCAACAAAAAAAGAAAAAGAGGAGATGGAAGGTAAGCTCAGAAGGGAGAGAGATTCAGGAGGTGAGTGGGTTCATTACTAAAAGATATTGTTTCATAAGTAATTGAATTTGTTTATATTTCTACTTGATCTAGAATTGGTTTCTTTTAATTTAAGATGATTGTTCCCATTCAAAGTTCATCCTGAATAAATCAAGCTCGTCTATGTATAAACAGAATGGAAAATGTAATTTTTTATAAAATTAAAGAAAGTAAACTAGATTAATTCTCCTTAAAACATATAAATCCTTATTAATAAGAACTTGGATTAAATAAATAGAGCGAAGTTGAATAACCGCATATTTACATTGATTTGACTTGAGATTCTAAGTTATATAAAACCTTAGTTGGAAATATATAGTGATTCTGTATAAAACAATGTAAATACACACATATTGTAAAATTAATAGTTTGAATTTATGCAAGCAAAATCATTGATTATATCAAAAATCTAATTGAATTATTAATGAAGTAAACGACGAATATCTGATCAGAGTGGATATAGAATTAAGAGTATAATCAACATAGGTTTGGGTGGAATAATTTACATTATAAATTTAAGTCAGCATAATAAATATTTAAGGAAATATTATAATAAAATTTATATTATAAACTGGCTGGTGGAATTAAAATCCACCAATCGATGGCTCTCCTTAGTCGGTTGATAGCAAGCGGTAGACCGCTAAGGTACAAGCGATCGATAGGTTATTGACGAACGGTGCAAATTAAACCTCGGCCTATGGCCCAGGTTTAATATATAATAATCATATAAGTTTGGGAAATTAGTTCCCATTTTCTTGATTTTTGACCACCACGGAACTGAAACAAACTTTGTACGTGGACAATTAGGCCCAAACACTGTTTATCATAAGGGCGATTTGATCGCGATAGTGTGTTGAGCATACGACACTAACAAGAGGTTCCTCAGTGTAAGCGGGCAGGTCGGCCTAGACACTGTTTGTGGATACCCGTTGCAATGCATTATTGTTGCACTAACAGAAGGTTCCTCAGTGTAAGTGAGCAATTAGGCTTAGACACTATTGGTGGATATCCGGCAAAGTGCATAGTTATGGCACTAACGGAAGGTTACTTATTGTATGAGGACAGGTCGGCCTAGTCACTGTTTGTGGAGGTCCAGCATGGTGCATAGGTGACATTACCATTGAGATTGTTGACATGGATGCATAAGTAGGCCCTAAGTCATCGAAGTAGTAAGTTCGATACGACCCTGACATTATGAGGTCCACTCAGTGTGTAAGCGCGAGATAGGTCGTCGTTATTTGGGTAATGCCAACTCAACAGTGATAGGAAATTATTCCTTATGATCTATAATAGGTGTAGTCCTATAGGTTATTAGTTGATCCGTCATTTGACCCTTAAGTACAAACCTCTACAAGATGTTTCTGGTATAGGTGTAATTAAGACTATATTCCCTAAGTTAAGGTGGCCAACCCTAGGTAAGTAATTCACAAACACAATAAGGGCACCCTAGTTCATGTAGACTGTAAATAAATTTAATTGCTTTTGAGCATCATTCACTAGTAATACAATTCATTCGCTAGACTTTTGGCTAACTCACCCCTTTCTTTCGTTTCCCCCACCATAGGAAGGCAGGCTAGGAGGGCAGGTCAGTAGGTGAGTTGGCCAAACACAGTACATGGAGGAAGGAGCTAGGCACTGAAGTTATATTATTCTTTTTTTAGTTACTCTCCACATATATTTATCATATTTTATTTCATTTGAACTTTATGTAGTTATTTTGGGAACTTTTTATGTGGACTACGTATTATTGATACATTATCTAAGGTATTTATTTTCATTATTTTCATTCTATTTTCTTCTACTGTGAGATCTAAAAGTGTAGAATGCATTAAATTTTATCTTAGTTTATGCATCATGTAATGTTTTAAACTAATGGCTTGTACTTCTTTGTACAATGCGAGTTTGAAATTTACTTTAGGTTTCGAGTTGGTGTGTCCGGAAGTGCGGGTTATCACAGTTGGTATTTGTTAACCGGGTTTTTAACTAAGTAGAATTCAACAGAAGTAAAAGGTCAAGATGAACATGAAACAACTTGAGAACTTGAAAATATGATCAGAAGGATAAAGGAGTGGAACTCAAGAAAGTTCATCGAGTTTTGAGGTAAGTAAACAAGTCGGTACCGAGAGGTTTCCTCTCGGTACTGAAAGCCTTTTCCCTTCTTTTTTAGCTTCACAAACTTCACATGCTTCATAATTTACCTCAACCTCTCATGGTTAAGTGCTTTTCTTAGAGTTTAGATGAGCTACTTTAAGGCTTGATGGGGAGAAAGCCAAGAAAGTAGGATAGCTCAAGTACTACCAGAAGATTCATTAGAATCAACTCAAAGGCTATGGAAAAAAAGCTTGAAACACATTGAATAGGAGATAGAAGAACGATGCAGGTGAAAGAATTGACCTTGCACAAGTCAAAACCAATCGGTATCGAGTGCTTTCTCTCGGTACCGAGAGTTTTTATGGCCTTTAGGCCCCACCAATTCATTTGTACGTCAATGAGATTGCTTCTCGAATTCGTGGGAGCATGCTCCTAAATGTACACATATGTTTCTCTATAAATTTCAACTCTGTTGTAACTAAAGAAGGATCTTGGCTGATCTTCACTCTGCTTCTTCATTGTCTCATATCTTCCTCATTCAATAGTAACCTTGGTAGATACTATTGGCAGTTATAAGCTTTTAAACTTGTTAATCCTTTGTACGAATGACTCTAATTCTCTGTAAACAACAATCAATAAAACTATAAAGTGGACGTAAGCCAGATATCACCAAACCACTATAAAATCTTGTGTCGTGCTATTCTTTTCTTGTTACTTTGCTATTACCTGCTGGATCTTGGTTTCACAGGTTCCCTACAACATATCCTTGGGTATTGATCCATTTTTGGCATCAATATTTTGGTGCTTTCACTGAGAAACTAAATCCTAGGGTTAGATCTAGCTTGCTAGTATGGATTTGGAGAGATCCAATAGTTAGACCTAAATTTTCTTTGAAGAACCTAAAGGATTGCTAATAGAAAGTCATGCCGCCTAGAAGAGGAGGATCATCTGGAATAGTGGTTGGTGTAGATGAAGAGAATGCCCACCAACCTAAAGCAAGAAGCCAGGAAACAATGCCAGGATCCTCTGCGCAATAAGAAGTACTTATCGAAGGAGAGTTTGATAAAATGCTAAAGGAATTGAACCGGAAGATGGTGGATATTCCAAGAGTTTTGATGGATAAGATGGATGCTTTGCTAAATCTGCAGCCACAAAGAACCTGGAAGGGAAACTTCACCTGGATTAAAACAAGAAAACTCCTTTAATTCTAGTTAAAACAAAAAGGATGGAAAATACAAATAGAAGGTAGGAATCATTGGAGTTGTTGAAGGACTTACATGAGGAAGCAGAAGTGCTCCCCCTATAAGAAAACCACCTGCTACTAAGAGGAATCCTCTCGGTAATGAGAGGAATTTTGGAGGAGATGTTGCCTAGGAAGGTGGCGCAATGGTGATTTCTGATGAAGAAGTCGATATGCAACTTAATGATAATGGTTTGGAGTTGGATGTTGATGCTAATGCAGATGGAGTTCAATCAGTCACAACATAACCATCCGCGTGCCCACGAAACACCAAAGGAGTGGTTCTCCTAGGGACAAGATGACCTAGATGTTAGCTGGCAAACCGAGGTCTTTTGCGGAGCCAAACGCTCACCGTAGCCCCTGATAGTCGACCTTCTGATTACCATGCTAGTTAATATTGATACACAGGAACATAAGAATATGAAAAAAATTTAAACTTCAACAAAACAGAATTTCTCATTTCTTATGAATAATATTCAGATTTAATTACATAATCCCAGCCGTTAACCACATTCAGATCACATATGCATGTACAAAATACGATAAGAGCGACATATAAAGATGTCCCCTTATGATGATTAGAGAACTAATAATAGTAACTTTACAGTTCTTAGTACATCACAGTGGAATACACAAAATAGCTCCTATATAGCTAACACTGCCTCTTGCACATCTCCGGAAGCTTATTCATCCAAAAACCTGAAAGTCTCCCACTCTCAGACTACTCAAATTAATTTTGAGTACCCGAGAGTTTATGAAGAAACACAAACTTCGAGTCAAATAATAAGTCTGGTATGAATAATCTCCTATCATCTCATATCATAAATTGATATCTAGTGTGACCACGTCGCTTAGCGGAATGGGTTTTCCCCTTACTAGCATCCAAAACAAAACATGTAAATCATTTACTATGCCCCTGCACCCAAAATGATTAGTCTTAACATAATATGAAATAAAGTCATAAATCATATGTATTAGATATCCCATCCACCTTTTATTAGACATCCCATCTAAAAGCAATTTATTAGATTTCCCATCTAAAATCAATTTATTAGAGTTCCCCTCTAAAATCTTTAAAATGATTATCCATCATAATTTAATAGGACTATCCGTCCCAAATACATTTAAAATAAATGCAGATTATCCATCATACATTGTTTTATAAAAGATGGTGTGGGCTATCCACCACACACTATATAGTTTTCCTAGGATGACTATGAACCCTTGGGTGCCAAATCCCGAGGCTAACCACCTTTGGCAAAACATTCTTCACTTTAGAAATTTGACGTGGGCTATCCACCGCACATTCCATGGTTTTCCTAGGTTAACCAAGAACCCATCACTTGGCCAATTAAAACAACATGATCCCCATGATTATTTATAAAAATTCACGATCCTCATGATTACTTATTTTCCCTAAGTATACCATCTATTTAACATATTCCCATTGGTAGCCCCAATTAGGTTAAATTAAATAAAAAACATATTGACAGACCCAATGTATATATTCGAAAGCATATTTCTTGTTTGTAACCCCAACTATGTATCGAAAACATTAAACCCACCTTAGTGTTCCCAAGGTTTATTAACATTCATCTTTTATAAGGATCCCCTTTACATATTCAAACAAAGAATCAGTGTTTTATGCTATAACCTTTCGAAGTAACCCCTTCGACCTTGCAAAATTTCACTTAAGAAAAATGGTTAAAAACAACCCTCTTAAAGCCCTTCGAATGAAGGCTCATTCGAAAGCAAATAAACATCCAAAGTTAGCCCCTTCGGAAACCTTTATTTTGAAAGCATCACAAAATTATACCTTTCGACCTTGCCTAAAGGTCCTACCTTTCGACCTTGTCAGAAGGTTTCTTTTCCACCTAGCCGAAAGGTTCTACCTTTCGACCTCGTCAAAAACCTGGGGTATCCCCCCTTATAAAACCATTTATAAACCTTTCGAAAGAAATGAACTCAAAACCTTTCGCAATCATTGAAACTCAAAACCTTTCGCAATCATTGAAGGTAACCCCTTCAAAACCTTTCAAAATCAAACCTTTCGAAATCATTCAAAAGCAATGAATTGTTGGTGTAGAATCAACCCTTCGAAAGTATACTTTCGACCTTGTTGGAAGGTTTACCCTTCGACTTTGTTGAAAGGTATTAAAACTTTTATTTTAAAAACAATGGGAGGTTCAGAAGTAACCCCTTCTTCTTCCCCTTCTTTCCCTTTAACTTTGTCGAAAGCATCCCTTCGACTTAGTCGAAAGGATTAAAACACCTTTTTAGAAAACATTTTAGACAATTCTTTTCAAGGGTTTAGCTTTCGAAGATCCCCTTCGAAACCCCTCCTTGAATATACATAAATTTTAGTCTTTTATAAAATGATAGAGTCTAAGGATCTCCCTTCAACTTATTCGAAAGCAATTATGTTTCTATTCGAAAGCAAAGGAAGTAGCCTCCCCATCCCTTCGCCCCTCTTCCCTTCGACACCGTGCCTAACTTTCGACTTAGGCGGAGGGTAATTGTTTACCTTCCGTCTAAGACGAAAGGTACCTTTCGACTTCATCGAAAGGGTAAAAGCAGGCTTGTTGGAGTCGAAGGCAGAACTGGGCCTACTAAAGTGATGTTTTATCTTGCTTGTCTAATTTTGATTGGCTGAGGAGCCTTCTCCTGTACTTCTAATAGTAAAAAAGTATACAAAAGTCAACATTTTTCTTAAAACGCTATTTTTCTTCCCCAATTAAAATTTTGAATTGCAGCCTTCCCTACGAATTGACTAATTAGAAGGCAATTTTGCAGTTTAGCCCTTAGGCTTAAATAATTTAATTACCTTAGTAAATCACTAAGGAAAAATCCCCAAAAATCACCAAAAATCTGATAAATCATATACTTCAATATATTTAGATTTCAAAGCATATGAAGATCAAAACAACTCAGAATTTAACCAAAACCGAATAAAAATGTGTTAATTAGCCCATTAACATTTAAAACACCTATGTCTTATCCAAACAAAGGTTTAAATGGTTATACCCTAACCAAAATCACAAACATGAATCAGGTATAACCCATAACCGATCCAAACACAGAAAAATGAGATAATAAACCTGATTGTTCACTTTGATTATTTAATTGGAGAATGAGATAATTTCCTAGCTTTAATTCCTTAGTTTTTTCTTTAATTTATTGCTCTTCGTGGAGCTTTTAATGGCCCACCGAAATATAGGTGAGGATTTATGAATGAGAAAGAAAAAGTTTACTAAAGTGGAGGAAGAGATTTATACTAAGAAATGTAGCCTCATTTCCAAGTTTACCCCTTAGGAAATTCCTCCTTCTTAATTTAATCAAGTCTTATTTTAATTCCTTCATTAAGACACTACAATTGGATTTATTAATCTCATCTCCCTAATTATTCACATTATTCTATTTAATTTATCCAATTAAATATCTCGAATAATGTTAACTAAAATTCAGGGGCATTACAGATTACCTTCTTAAAGAATTTCGTCCTCGAAATTTCAGTAAGGACAAAACAACAAGCATATAACTCATGCAAGCAAAGCTAGTATAACCTACTAGCCAAATTCAATATAAACCCTATATAGAACTTACCATCAAAACAACCCAGGAAAAGCAGCCATAATCCCGTCTTCTGTCTCCCAAGTACAGTACTTCACGTTGTCGCTCAACTAAACTTTCACCAACCTGACTATCTTGTTCCTTAACCTCTTCTCATATTTTGCCACAACACGAACTGGTTGCCTCACAAAAGTCATATCTGGTTCCACCACTAAGTCCTCCAGTGTCGTCGGAGCGATAGTAGTTTCTACATCATGAACACACTTCCTAAGATGAGAAATATGAAACACGTTGTGGACCCCGGCCAAACTGCTCGCCAAATCTACTCGGTATGCGAATCTCCCAGTCCTCTTTGATATAGGAAATGGTCCAACATATCTCGGTGCTAGCTTCTCGGTCTTCCCGAACCGAACCACACCTTTCATCGGCGATACCTTGATGAAAACTCCATCTCCAACTGAGAAATATAGGTCCTTACGCCTTTTGTCTGCGTAACTCTTCTGCCTAGACTGAGCTTCCTTCATTCTTTCCCGTATCAACTCGATCTTTTCCGTCACCTCTCTCACCAAATTTGGACCAAGGACCAACTTGCCTCCGGTCTCTAACCAACATGCTGGGTATTTGCATGGCCTTCCATACAAAGCTTCTAAAGGCGCTATTCCTATAGTAGTTTGATAACTATTATTATAGGAAAACTCCACTAAGTGCAAGTGACCTTCCCAAGAACCACTAAAATCCAGCACACAAGCCCTCAACAGATCTTCCGGTACCTCGATTGACTCTCTCTGCCTACCCATCCGTTTGAGGATGATATTAGGTACTCAACTTGAGCTTAGTGCCTAACACATTCTGTAGGTCTTCCAGAACTCGCTAGTAAACAAAGCATGATGAGGAATGCGGAATACAGATCTTAAGGCTAGAATGAACACTAGAGGGGGGGTGAATAGTGTTTATAAGAAATTACTAAATCTTTTTGAGTTACTGTTGATTTGTACACAAATGTATAAATATTCAAACACAGATATAATCACAGAATCAAACACAGATGCAGAAATAAATTAAATGCAGTAAAGGAAAGAACACACCAGATTTTATACTAGTTCGGAGTTACCCTACATCCAGTCCCGTACAACTAAGTACGGATTTCCTTTCAAAAGCAATTGTACAATTACACCCTCGGTTTCAAGGCTACGAGGTACACCCTCCAGAATCACAATCCTCTGGGTAGAGATACTTGATTTCCGGGGCAAAAAGTTCACCCAATTGATTTCCAAGGCTACAATCACACCTTGTCTCGCTTGATTGATTTCCAAGGCTACAATCACACCTTTTCTCGCTAGATAGATTACAAAGAAGCCTATAACTCTAAATAGCACCGGGATCTTGTTGAGATAGTGATAAAGAATCAAACCAGAGATGATCTAGTTAGATTCAATGTTTATTTCGGCAGAGTGATGATAGAATTTTGAATAATAAAATGTGGAAGAAGAAGAGAAGTGAAATACTAGAAAATCTGATCAAAAATTCGTTGAAACTAACCCCTATTTATAGAAGAACAACATCCATGTCTATTCATGAAAGGTTATGGTGAATAGACACTTCTTTTGAAATTCAAATTTTTGGTCCTAACTGACACTATGTCGACATGGGGTACTAGGGTACGTCGACATCCCAAAGGAAATTTTGATGTTTTGTTTTTCTTTGAAAATAACCTTTATCTTATATTAAAACTATTTTAAACTTTATTAATATACTTGACTATAGATAAAATACATAGATAAATATAGAGAATAATATATATAATTTTACTATAATTTTATATTTAAATCTAAATAAATATTAAAAGTTAAATATATTAAAAGATAGTTTAAAACAAACGAAGTTTAAAACAAGAATTTATTTAAGAAAAAAAATCAAAGAATATTTTATAAGGCTAAAACATCTTTTTGAAAATCATTTGAAAATATAATTTTTAAGGCTAAAACATTTTGAAAAGCAGTTTTGAAAATTATTTTGAAGTAGTTTTGCAAGCTTCTTCCTGCAGAATATCTCATCACAACAGGACTCGAGAACTTGTACAAAACCAGGATGTTCGTGGGTTTGTAAGCCACTTGTCGTAGGTTTGTAAGCTACTTGTCGTGTGTTTGTAAGCCACTAAAAAGGTAGAAATGGGTTCCATCCCAAATGAAAATACGGAATGAAGATTTCAGTGCTATTGTGAAGTTTTAACATAATTCTAGACTCAATACTTATCTTGAAATCTTGAACTCTTGATAATCTTGATACTCATGAGTCTTCAATCTTGATATCTTGAATCTCTATACTGTATAGTCTTCATTCTTGGTACCTGCATGGTTAAATCCTGCATATACATATATATCTAAACTATAATGTTAGTATTTATATTTTATAATCTTATTCTAAGGTTGTTGTCATCAAAACCATCAACTCATGGACTAACAAGCATCTCTATCACTGACAATAGTACTAGAAATTCCATGCAGTCTAATGATGTTCTTCATGAACAACTTAGCCAAAATAGGTGCCGTCCAGGTTGACCTTACCGAAATGAAATGGGCACTTTTGGTCAATCTGTCCACTATGACCCATATAGTTTCATTACCCCGGTTTGACCTTGGCAACCCGTCAATAAAATCCATGGATATCGAGTCCCACTTCCAGACTCGAACATCCAAAGGCTAAAGCAAACCACTTGGCTTCTGATGTTCGGCTTTAACTTGCTGACAGTTTAAACATTGTTTTACCCACAAGCCAACATCCCTCTTCATTACTTCCTAGAAGAAACTTCTCCTCATATCCTGATACATCTTGGTTCCCTCAGGATGAATCGTAAACTTCGATCGATGACATTCCCTATGAACTTCCTTCCTAAGGTTTCCAACATCCGGAACACATGACAGTTCCTTCTTTCTTAACCAACCCTTGTGGTCAAGAATAAAATCCTTTAAGTCATCAATCTCGGTTCTAGTTTCTAACCTTCTAATCCTCTCGGCTAAGACTGGATCCTCTTCCTGCCTAGAAGCAATTCGTTCGATCAGAACTGGTCGAACTTCCAAACAAGACATCATGGCGATATTCCGACTAGATCCAGCAGTCGACCTCAACTACACACTGCAAGCAACCAGTGCTTCTAAGTCTTTCCATTCCGCCAAATTAGCTAACACCACATTCTGATGTTTCCTGCTAAGCGCATCCGCCGCCTTATTTCCTTTTCCCAATGTATACTCGATGTTGAAATCATAAGCTGTAACAAACTCCAGCCATCTCTGCTGTCTCATGTTTAGCTCCTTCTGAGAGAATAAATATCGTAGAGACTTATGATCCGTAAATAGCTCAAACCTTTCTCCCAAAAGATAATGCCTCCACACCTTCAATGCGAAGATTACCACTGCCAATTCCAAATCATGAGTCGGGTATCTCACTTCATGCGGTCTAAACTGTCTAGAAGCATAGGCAATAACCTTTCCATTTTGCATTAACACAGCACCTAACCTAGTACCACATGCATCGGTGTAAAGTACCAACCCCTGATTCCCATATGGAACTACTAACACGGGCGCATTGGTTAATAAATGTTTCAACTTAAGGAATGCATCCTCACATTTGTCAGACCAAACAAACTTCACGTCCTTCCTGGTTAGCATAGTCAAGGATGCCGCTATCCATGAGAAATCCTTAACGAACCTTCGGTAGTATCCTGCAAGACCAAGAAAACTTCTAATCTTGCTTACCGTCTCTGGTCTTTTCCAACTTTTAACAACTTCGATCTTATCCGGATCAACTGCTAACCCTTCCTCGGAAACTACATGATCAAGGAACTTCACTTTCTTCTTCCAGAAATGACACTTGGAGAACTTTGCCCTCAGCTGATGTTGCCTTAGCATCTCCAACACTATTCTAAGATGATCCGCATGATCCTTCTCATTCTTAGAATATACAAAAATGTAATCTATAAAAACCAACACGAATCTATCCAATTGCTCTCGAAAACTCCGATTCATCAAATCCACAAAGAAAGCTGGCGCATTAGTAAGCCCGAATGGCATAACCAACCACTCGTAAGACCCATATCTGGTCCTAAATGCCATCAAAGGAATACTGTCCTCTGCCATTCTTAGCTAATGGAAACCTGTCGCCAAATCCAGTTGGGAAAACACTTTGGCTCCACTTAATTGATCGAATAAGTCATCGATCCTCGGTAAAGGATACCTATTCTTGATCATCCTCTCGTTCAACATACGATAGTCGATACACATCCTTAATGACCCATCTGGCTTCATTACGAATACCGCGGCCGTTCCCGAAGGCGAACTGCTTGGTCGGATGAAATTCTTTCCTTCCAATTCCACTAGCCGCACCTTCAATTCCTTTATCTCGATTGGTGACATCCTGCTAGGTGGTCTACTTACTAGTTCAGCTCCCGATACGAGATCTATCCGAAACTCGATTGCTCTTTTCGCCTGCAAGCCCAAAACTGGTTCAAACACATCTGCAAACTCTCTTGCTAAATAAACCTGCTTTAACTCTACCTCTGTTCCCGTAGCATCCAATAACGCATAAGCATTTCCTTTCGAACTCCATACTGAGTAAATGACTTGGTTATGGCTATTAGGGTGTTTCAATGATATTTTCCCCTCTTGGAAAAATATCCTAGCATCATATCTATCTAACCAATCCATACCCAATATGATTCCGAAACCCACAAAATCAAAAACATATAAACTACATGCAAACATATGACCTAACAAATCAAGTTCTAACTGGTCATATCTCATTCCTAGAGTTGCATACCCTCTTATAGGATTCGCAACCCTTAAAGGAGTAATAAGGTATAAAGGTTCCAGACATAAGAAACCAACCAAATACTGAGATATAAATGAGTGCAATGCACCGGTATTAAACAGTATCCTAACCGGAGTACTATGAATCATAAGCATACCTTCCATCACCGCTTTTCCTTTCTCAGCAGTCATTGGTCTAGAGGATGATGGTTCTAGCACAAAGACCTTTCCCTTTCCAGCCTTAGCAGCCTCGAGACACTTGTCCTTGTAATGCTCCATCTGGCCACAATTATAGCACTTCACATTTGGCCTCACTGCAACTGCTCTTCCATCACCCGAGCGACACTCATTAGCATAGTGCCCCTTCTTGTCACACTTGTAACAAACAATATCAGCCTTGCTCTTCTTAGCTGCTACCCCCGACTGGGCACCTTTCTTCTTGAAGAACTTCCGCTTCTTAACCTAAAAATTATGAACCTCACCTGGTTTCCCTTTTCCAAAAGTAGAAAGCATCTCTTCATTCCAAATAGCTATCTCAACAACAATATGACACGGATCCCTGAGGTTTGGCATGGTTGCTCTGGTGATCTCAGGATTCAACCCTTTGATAAACTTATCATTCATTCGAATGACAGTATCCATAGTAGCATATCCGTAACGGGATAGCTCATCAAACTCTGTAGCATACTCAATCACCGATCTATCCCCCTTGACTAAATTTGCAAACTTCCTGAGCAATGCTGACTTGGCAACCTCCGATAGAAATCTTTCTTCGAACCTCCATTGAAATTTAGCCCAAGTCAGGTCTTCCTCTGGCTCTCCTACGGTAACTTCGTTCCACCAAAACAATGATGCTCCTTGCAATTGCCTTGAAGCAAGTATCCTCTTCTGCATATCCGTAAAGCTGAGATCTGAAAATATCCTTTCACAATGCAATAGCTAGTTCTCCACTCCTACTGCATCCTCGGTTCCCAGAAAAGGCTTTCCTCCAAGACTAGCGTAATCCCTGTTCAGCTTGGCATAATTATTGCCAAATGGGGCCACCGGATTAGCTCTTCAGGCATTCCCTACAGCCATTCCTGCAGCTGCTCCAGATTGCATCATATTCACAAGGAACTGATGCATTATCCCCATATCAACTGGCAGAATCTCAGCACCAACATTAGCATTTGCATCTGGGTTTGCATTTTCCTATCGACCCTGGTGCTCCTAGTATTAGGTCGAACATTTTCACTTGTTGTGGTGCGTCTCCCACCTTGATTCACTCTTCTATTTCCTGCCTCCATATCTTACTTCCCAACTACCTGAAATCCAATCTTGGTAAGATACAGAAGAACGGTCTAAGAGAGTGGGGAATACATACATAGGTATTTATAGCAAAGTACACATACGTTACTATAACGCTTACCCAAGCCCAACCATATTTTAGATTCATTAGATTATGCTAAAAAAATCTTTTAGGGTTTAAATTCCTTTTAAGTACATAAACCATGCTCTAATACCAACTTGTAACATCCCGCCTTCTAAGGCCCAAAACTAACCGCTACTAATGCTGCAGTCATCCGTAGTTGTTATTTCTTGGTGACCGAAGGCGGCATAGTTAATATTGATACATAGGAACACAAAAATATGAATTTTTTTTAAACTTCACCAAAACAAAATTTCTCATTTCTTATGAATAATATTCGGATTTAATTACAGAATCCCAGAGGTTAGCCACGTTTAGATCAGATATACATGTACAAAATATGATAAGAGTGACATATGAAGATGTCCTCTTATGATGATCAAAGAACTAATAATATGAACTTTACAGTTCTTAGTAAATCACAGCGGAATACACAAAATAGCTCCTATATAGCTAACACTGCCTCATGCACGTCTCTGGAAGCTTATTCATCCAAAAACCTGAAAGTCTCCCACCCTTAAACTACTCAAATTAATTTTGAGTACCTGAGAGTTAGTGGAGAAACACAAACTTCGAGTCAAACAATAAGTCTGGTATGAATAATCCCCTATCATCTCTTATTATAAATAGATATCTAGTGAGACCACGTCGCTTAGCGGAGCGGGTTTTCCCCACACTAGTATCCAAAACAAAACATGCAAATCATTCACTATACCCCTGCACCCAAAATGATTAGCCTTAATATAATATGAAATAAAGCCATAAATCATATGTATTGGATATCCCATCCACCCATTTATTAGACATCCCATCTAAAAGCAATTTATTAGGTTTGCCTTCTAAAATCAATTTATTAGAGTTTCCCTCTAAAACCTTTAAAATGACTATTCGTCAAAATTTAATAGGACTATCCATCCCAAATCCATTTAAAGAAAATGCAGATTATCCATCGTACATTGTTTTATAAAAGATGGTGTGGGCTATCCACCGCATACTACATAGTTTTCCTAGGATGACTATGTACCCTTGGGTGCCAAATCCGGAGGCTAACCACCTCTGGCAAAACATTCTTCACTCTAGAAATTTGTTGTGGGCTATCCACCGCACATTCTATGGTTTTCCTAGGTTAACCAAGAATCCATCACTTGGCCAATTAAAATATCATGATCCCCATGATTATTTATAAAAATTCATGATCCCTATGATTACTTATTTTCTCCAGGTATACCACATGTTTAACCTATTCCCATTGGTAGCTCCAATTAGGTTAAATTAAATAAAAACACATGGATAGCCCCAATGTATATTTTCGAAATCATATTTCTTGTTTGTAACCCCAAACTAAGTGTCGAAAACATTAAACCCACCCTAGTGTCCCTAAGGTTTATTAACATTCATCTTATATAAGGATCCCCCTTACATATTCAAACAAAGATAAGTGTTTTATGCTATAATGCTTCGAAGTAACCCCTTCGACTTAGCAAAATTTTACTTAAAAAATGGCTAAAAACAGCCCATTTAAAGCCCTTCGAATGAAGCCCCATTTGAAAGCAAATAAACATACAAAGTTAGCCCCTTCGGAAACCTTTCTTTTGAAAGCATCACAAAATCATACCTTTCGACCTTGCCGAAAGGTCCTACCTTTCAACCTTGTCGGAAGGTCTCATTTCGACCTAGCCGAAAGGTTCTACCTTTCGACCTTGTCGAAAGCTTGGGGTATCCCCCTTATAAAACCATTTATAAACCATACGAAAGCAATGAACTCAAAATCTTTCGCAATCATTGAAGCTCAAAACCTTTTGCAATCATTAAAGGTAACCCCTTCAAAACCTTTCGAAATAAAACCTTTTGAAATCATTCAAAAGCAATGAAGTGTTGGTGTTGGAACCAACCCTTTGAAAGTATACTTCCAACCTTATCAGAAGGTTTACCCTTCGACTTTGTCGAAAGGTATTAAAACTTTTATTTGAAAATCAATGGGAGGTTCATAAGTAACCCCTTCTTTCCCTTCGACTTTGTCGAAGGCATACCTTCGATTTAGTTGAAAGGATTAAAACACCTTTTTAGAAAATATTTTAAAAAATTCTTTTGAAGGGTTTGGCTTTCGAAGATCCCCTTCGAAACCCCTTCTTTAATATATATAAATTTTAGTTTTTTATAAAATGATAGAGTCGAAGGACCCCCTTCATCTTATTTGAAAGCAATTATGTTTCTTTTCGAAAGCAAAGGAAGCAGCCTCCCCATCCCTTTGCCCCTCTTCCCTTTTACACCGTAACTACCATTCGACTTTGGCGGAGGGTAATTGTTTACCTTGCATCTTAGATTAAAGGTACCTTTTGACTTCATCGAAAGGGTAAAAGCGGGCTTGTTGTAGTCGAAGGCAGAACTGTGCCTATTGAAGTAATGTTTTATCTTGTTTGTCTAATTTTGATTGGCTAAGGAGCCTTCTCATGTACTTCCAAATAGTAAAAAAGTATACAAAAGTCAACCTTTTTGTCAAAACACTATTCTTCTTCCCCATTTAAATTTTCGAATTGTAGTCTGCCCTCTGAATTGATTAATTCGAAGGCAACTTTGCAGTTTATCCCTTAGGCTTAAATAATTTAATTACCTTAGTAAGTCACTAAGAAAAAATCCCCAAAAATCACCAAAAATCACATAAATCATATACTTCCACATATTAAAATTTCAAGGCATATGAAGATCAAAACAACTTGGAAATTAACCAAAACCGAATAAAAACGTGTTAATTAGTCCATTAACATTTTAAACACATATGTCTTATCCAAAAGGTTTAAATGGTTATATCCTAACCAAAATCACAAACATGAATCAGGTATAACCGATAACTGATCCAAACACAGAAAAATGAGATGATAAACCTGATTGTTCAGATTGATTAGTTGATTGGAGAATGAGATAATTTTCTAGCTTTAATTCCTTAGTTTTTCTTCAATTTATTGCTCTTTTAGGAGTTTTTAATGGTCGGCCGAAATATAAGTGAGGAGTTATGAATGAGAAATTAAAAGTTTACTAAAGTGGATAAGAGATTTATACTAAGAAATATAGCCCCATTTCCAAGTTTACCCCTTAGGAAATTCCCCCTTCTTAATTTAGTCAAGTCTTTTTTTAATTCCTTCATTAAGACACGACCATTTGACTTATTAATCTCATCTCCCTAATTATTCATATTATTCTATTTAATTTATCCAATTAAATATCCCGAATAATGTTAATTAAAATTCAGAGGCATTAAACATAGAAAGAGAAACATTCTAGAAAGTTTTGCTACTTCCACGAAACATGGATATAACACAAATGAATGTCATCACTTGAAGGACTTGATTGAGGAGCTGATACGAAAAAACACACTCCAACAACATGTTAAGAAACAAAAGAATGATGATCAAGCTAAGGGTCCCCAGGGACCCCCAACTCAAGGAAAACCTCTTATGCATAGTGGTGAAGGACCCAGATGAACCTATGGAAGGTTGTTAATTAATACCATAATCGGAGGACCTCACCCACTAGAGAAAATCTAGGGTGATATGGAGAGGTATGCGAGTTCATTGAAGCATGCACTATAGGAAAGTTGCTACGCCATTGAAGATGGAGCTCTGCATAAGCAACAAAAGATGATATCGGATGATACTATGTTTAGAAATTGGGATTCTGATGGAGCTAGGGCACCAACCCTTGATACCATGGTGATTACAGTGGCGATTAGACCGGTAGTTGTATGTTGAGTTTTGGTGGATAACGGAAGCTCAGTTAACATTCTTTTTAGAAAGATTTTTGACTAGATGAAAATCTGTATAAAGGATGTGATTGCCTGTAAGACGAAGATTCATGGGCTTATGGGTGAAGCTAAATAGCCAATTGGGACGATCAACTTACCTGTAAAACTTGGTGAAGGAGAACGTAGGGTGGTTCACATTTATACTTTTTTATTGTTGATGAGTACTTAGTATACAACGCTTTCTTGGGCCAATCAGCCCTAGCTGCTATCCGGATTGCATTATCTCCATGATGTTTGATGATGAAGTTCCCCATAGAGAATGAGATATGAGTAATACGAGGAGACCAAAGAGCGGTAATGGAATACCATGTTATGGGACTACGAGATGCAAAGTGCCGGGAGAAAGGAAAGAATGTGGGAAAGACACTCCACATTCAAGACTTGCAAGTATAACAACTAAAGCTTGGACCCTGGCTCGAGAACCGAGACGATTCAATAAGGCCATGGATGCCAGGAAGTAGTTAGTGGAAGGGCAACCAGACCGGCTAAGTTGACGATGAATATTCCACTCGACATGGATGATCCTACTTGAGTCTTGAAGATAGGATCTTAGCTCAATTCTAACTCGAGAAAGGAAATAGTGAATTTCCTCTAGGGAAACTTGGATGTGTTCGCATGGACACATTCAGATATATGGGGATGTCATCGAAGATAGCGTGTCTCACACTAAATATTAACCAAAAGTTCACACCAGTGAAGCAAAAAAGGCGCAGTCTAGGCCCGGAGCGATCTGCTGCATTGAAGGAAGAAATGGGTAAGTTGTTGGCCAATGGCTTCATCCCCGATGCTTTATACCTCGATTGGGTATCTAACATTGCGTTGGTCAAAAAGTCAAATGGGAAATGGCGAACGTGTATCGATTATTCTGATTAGAATAAGGCATGCCAAAAGGACAACTTTCCTTTGCCCAGAATTGACCAAATGGTGGATGAAACTATAGAACAAGAATTACTCTCATTTATGGACACCTATTAGGACTATAACTAGATTCTGATGCATATACTAGATTAGGAGAATACTAGCTTTATCACGGATTTAGGATTATACTACCATCGAGTAATGTCGTTTGGTTTGAAGACTGCTGGAGCTACATATCGGAGACTGGTGAAATCTATGTTCAAGAATCAAATTGGGCGGACAATGGAAGTATATGTGTACGCATGCTCATGAAATCACGGTGGTAACGAAACCATCTAAATGATCTTTCAGAGATGTTTCAAGTTCTACGGAAATACGGGATGAAGCTAAATCCATTAAAATGCTCTTTCAGAGTGGCATCGAGAAATTTTTTGGGATTCATTGTTAATGCACGGGGCATCGAGGAAAATCCAGAGCAGATAAATGCCTAGAGGAATGTAGCCGCCCCGACCATGAAAAAAGAACTTCAAGGCTTGAATGGAAAGATTACCTGGGCAACGGATAAGTGCATACCTATCTTCGACATCCTTAAGAAAGGTAAGAAGAATTTTGAATGGAATCAGGATTGTCTAAATGCCTTCAAGGAGTTATTGAGGCACATGGAAACTCCACCAGTCTTATCCAAACCGTTGGATAAAGAGGATTTATTTGTTTACTTAGCAGTGTCTGCTCATGCACTAATGTAGCATTAGTGCACAAGGAGGCAAGGGTTCAGAGACTGGTGTACTACATCAGCAAGCGGTTCACTAAGGCTGAAAAGAACTACCCAATGCTGGAGAAACTCTCGTACTACATGCTGATTGCGTCAAGGAAGTTACGACCATATTTTCAGGCTCATCCGATCAAAGTGCTGATAGACCAGCCTTGGAAACAATATTATACCAACCTAAGACCTTGAGAAGGTTGCTAAAATGGAATATCAAGCTGAGTTAGTATGGCATTACCTACCATCCAAGGAAAGCAATAAACGGATAGGCATTGGCAGAATTCATCGCTAAATTTACCACATGGGATGGTGAGAAAGAGGAGGAAGATGCTATGGTCGTAGCTTCTCATTGGAAGTTATTTATCGATGGTGCTTCAAATGAATTTAGCTCAAGGGCAGGAGTAGTATTTGAAATGCTAGAAGGACGATTAATTTGCTATGTACTAAAGATGGTATTTGCTACTACTAACAATGAAGTGGAGTATGAGGCATTGATAGCAGGATTTAATATAGCGAAGGAACTGGCGATAAAGATGCTTGACATATTTTTTGATTCACAACTAGTGGTTTGCCAGATCAGGAAGGAATACCAGGACAAGGGTACGAGACTAGCCCCTTACCTGTCGAAAGCACTAGAACTGCTTAAAGATATAGAACATTATACAATAACGCACGTCCCTAGGGAGAAAAACGTAAAAGCTGATTCACTAGCTAAGTTGGCCTGCTCTAGGGAAGCGCGGTTAATGGGATTGGTTTCGGTAGAATTTTTGATGGCTCCTAGTATCGATTAGATGGATGCTGACTGGATTCTAGAGACTAAAGAAGAGGAGGATTCATGGATCCTCCAATCAAAAGCTACTTAGTCAATGGAACTCTCGAGAGAGACAAGAACGAGTGGAATAAACTTCTTCGAAAAGCGCCACTGTGTGTGATGCAAGACAAAGTGTTGTACATAAGAGTATTCTCAGCTCCCATATTTTAGTGTGTAGCCAAGGTTGAAGCTTGGAAGATCCTCATAGAAATCCATGAGGGCGGCGGTGGCAATCACACGGGGGGCGGGGGGGAGGGGGGGTGGGGCGGGGGCAAAGTCTGGCGAAGAAGATACTTCACTACGTGTATTTCTAGCCGACGATAAACCATGATGCTTCTAATACACCAAACTGTGTGATCATTTCCAGAGTTTCACGAAGTTCCCAAGAGCCCCATCAATGAAACAAACACATATGGTCAATCCACGACCATTCGCAATTTGGGGAATTAACATCAACGGTGTGCTGCCAATAGCGAAGGGAGGAGCCAAATATGCTATCGTTGTAGTGGATTACTTCACCAAATAGGCTAAAGTGGAACCATTTGCCATGATTGTAGCAAAAAACGTAATCAACTTTGTAACGAAGAATATTATTTGCTACTTCAGAGTACCCCAGAAGATCATCATGGACATCCGGACTCAGTTCAAGGGTGCCGAGTTCAAGGGTTTCTACAAACGGTACAAAATTGAGAAGAGATTCTCCACAGTAGCACATACGCAAGCAAACGGGCAAGTGGAAGCAGTAAACAAGATCATCAAATCCACTTTAAAAATGGGACTGACTAGAGCTAAAGGCAACTAGGTTGATGAGCTTCCACTAGCATTATGGGCTTATAGAACGACACATAAGTCTACAAGTGGACACTCACCATTTGCTTTGGCTTATGGATTGGAATCGATGATCCTAATAGAATTGGAGGTCCCATTTCATCATAAAAGGCATTTGGACCCAAAAGTGAATGAGGATCTCTTGCTTGAGTCTCTCAATTTGGTTGATGAGAAAAGGCATGAAGCAAAATGTGACGGTCGCCCTACACCACCAACACCCAATATACATAAGATAGTGCGCCGCTGTCGTGGCGATCGATGTAGAGCGACCATCAAGGTTTAAAAATGAAACAAAGCATCATAGAACTTGTATTATATCTCATAGCACATGGAATAAAATATAATATCACAGATATAAAATAGGAGAGATAATAATAAGTAAGTGATCCAAATATCAAAGTACAGATAGACAAAGTTATACATCATGAAATAGAGTTTATACAATAGAAATAAACTCAAATAACTATCTCATACTACTAATAATAAGTGAACACTAGCAAGGCTCCACAGTGTTGCATAGCAGAATAAGCATAGAAATCCATATATAATAAAAGATAGCTCCCTCTAGTTCGTCCTCTGCACATCTATTGTGTCGCACTTAGACCTGCTATCTAGTCTGCTTATTTAAGAGCATCCTCGATAATAAGAAGCAAAGCATAAAACCTCAAGTCAGACAACAGTCTGGTGTGAGCGTAAATGAATCAAGATACTATACAAGTCCATATAGTAAGGAACAAGGTGTATAAATCATACCTGACATATCCCTGCAACCAAAGAGTTAGCACATAATAATATAATATGCTACTCTACATATCATAAGGGTGTAACACAACCAAATGTGATAAAGGGTGTCTAGGTATCCCTATCTCCACTACCTATCTCTGATGACAAACCTAGAGTGAAAGGTGGTTAGTGAAGCAACCATAATAGACATAGCATCCATCAAACAATACTAATGTCACTCAGTATACTCTGTATATATGATAACTAGTATGTCCATTTTTCTACTGGGACTAATGGAAATCCCGGTTTTCAATTGTACTCTCTTTAGCCTAAAGCTGGTATTAGACCCATTCTTCCAGTCCAGGGTACAAGTATCCATTCTTTCGATCTGGGGTAGCCATTCTTCACTACCCATGAGCATCCTTACGATACATTTGCTTTGAGTATAAAAGAAAACACTTCGAGTATCAACGATATTTTAGTATGCGCATTGGATCCCTTCTTTTGCTCCATTTAACTTCAATTATCTTGGAGGAACCATTCTTCATTCCTCCACTCAACGACTCCTTTCTTCATCGAGACATTATTTTTGAGGAACCATTCTACATTCCCCACTCTACGACTCCTTTCTTCATTGAGCCATTATCTTCGAAACCTAACTCCATTCGTTAGCGAGTTACTATCCGAAGACTCTAATTTTCACCATGTTGTTGCACTTCTATCAGTCATCATATAAACAAGCCAAAACCTCCAACATGACCTCTAGAACTCTTGAACCATAGTCCGGAAATTCGGTCCCCATTGGACCAAGGATGAGAACTCGGTACAAACTTCATGAACTCGGTACCGACTTTTGTACTTAGCCTACTAGTGGCCAAGTCTTCTCCTATCCCACATCGTGGCTCTATTACTTCATGCCTTGGTGCTTGAACCCCGACTTCTCTACCCTAATTCTAGTCATCATGTCTTCCAAACACCCTACTTCGCATCCTAGAAACAAGTCCGTGCTTCCTTCTATACTTAGGCAATCTTTGATTCAACTTCATAGACGACCTCTACTAGCCAACACCTACCACCTCCCTAAGTCGCTACCGACTTGGAGCAAGATACAAAACTTGGTGATGACTTGAGAAGTCAAAACCAACTTCTGTACTTTGCGAATTGGAGGCTACAATTTGGGGCATGAGCTCGTCCTATGCTCCAGGTTCTGTATTCCAAGTCACCTCCAATTCCGACCAGTTTTGCCGCTAATTTGCCCGATTTCTCAACCTATCAACCTAACATCCAAAAGACTAGCAAACAACATCAAATCACAACATACAATAATGGGATAAAATGCATATACATTTAATCATACAATTAATATATGAAGATATGATAATCAAACTAGTTTTTCCCTAAATCTAAGTTTTACACTAACATATGCGTATGAGTGATAGAGATTACATTAGCAAATGAATAGATAATAATAATTCACAGAACCCATTTCAAAAATCATTTAAAAATCTCAAATATCTAGTCATAAACATACTTGAATAAGTGGTTAAAGTTAGAAAACCATTTTAGATCCAAAATCATGTTTAAAATAATCATTTTAACTATATAAACAAGTATAGATGAGTGAGAAGTCAAAAACCACTCACCAAATATCTAAAATACCAATTTTTCTCCTCAAATCTGAAGTAGATAGCAAAGAAGATGAACCAAAATCAGCAAAAATGATAATCTTAAGTTTCCTTATGCTAATCCCATTTCTAATCAATGATTTAGCTAAGATTAGTAAGGAAAATGTGTGATTTTTGATGAAATTAGGGCTAATGGAGATTTAGATCTATTTTTGGAAAGAAGGAAATGACTTAAGTCAGTTCCTATATCCTCCTATTAGCACAAAATTTAAAGTGGGCTTGTGGGCCTAAGCACGGCCTTAGTTAATTACCAACTACACCTGGCCAGCAGCAGCCAAAACTTGAAACTTCCATAACTCTCAAACGACACGTTCGTGTTTCTATTATGACCATCTACGAAATGGAAAACCATCATCCTGAAGCAATAGAAGTGGTCTGAGACCCTAATTAGGCTCCTATCAATAGTTATAGTCGAAACAAGATTCAGGGTTAAAATGGTTACATATAAATTTGGGAAAAATCACAGATATGAAAAATGTCCCTAAGAGTAACTTTCTAAAATCTTAGAGTCATACGACCTTATGTAAATAAAATAAAAATATTTTACAATCCTCTGATATGTAAAACATGGGTTGTTACACAAAACTAAGAGTTACTGCTCACCAGAAAAGAGTAGCACGACAATTCAATACCAAGCTTCACAACCATACTTTTGAGGTAGGGGATCTAGTTCTAATATGAGTTTTCTAGGTACGGTAGCACTTGGCCCGAACTGGGAAAGACTGTACATGATCGATCAAAATCTTGGATATAGAACATTCAAGCTAGAAACTGTCGATGGAGTCCTTATCCCACATGCATTGAACAACAACCTACTCCGGCACTACCACATTTAGTTTTTCTTCATTTGTTTTTGCAAATAAGCCACCTAACCATGCTGGGAGCACTATAAATAGGTAGGACTTGCCAGTTTTTCCATTCGTAAATAAAGTTAGCTTCCTGAAACAATAGAACCGTGTTTTTGTAAGCAAAACTCCTATACTGTACGATTAACAGCCTTACCTTCCAAGAACCGATGTTGCAAGAGATAGGCGACATCAGGAAGGTCCAAACTGTCGGGTCGATGGTGAAAATAAACCCTAACCTTCTTAGAACCGACCTTGCCCGAAGATAGGCAACGCCGGGAAGGTCTAAACCACCAAGTCGATGTTGAAAGTCGACCCTAACCTTCTGAGAACCCACGTCGCCTGGAGATAGGCAATGTTGGGAAGGTCCAAACAATTGGGTCGATGGTGAAAATCGACATTGCCCGGTGATTGGTGACGCTGGGAAGGTCCAAACTACCGGGTCGATTGTAAAAATCGACCACAACCTTGTAATGACCCGTATTTTTAACTATTTTAAATTATTGAATTTAATACGATTATGGGATAAAAATGGTTAGAAATAAATATTTAATGATTATTAATGTAATGTATTGGAGGATTAAATTGTTTCAAATATTGGAAGTTATTTGAATAATTGAATTCTGGATTTTATAAGTTTGAAAATGATATCGAAAATTGATTTAAATTATATTTAAATATGAGTGAAGATTATTAACATTTGAAATTGGATTTGAAAAGTGAATAATTAGAAATTGGAAATTTTATATTATAATTGACAAGTAAAAAATAGCCATTTTGGCCACTGTCTCGGATTTCGGCGAAACTAGTTTCATCGGATCCGTAATAGTGAATTATTGTAGAATTTCAAGTTTCGTAGTGATCGGACTTGTCGTTTGGCTGTGCGAGCTTAGAATGCGTAGAAATTTAATTTTGAAATTTAATTAAAATAATTGATTTTGAAAAGCTATCTTTCGCATATAATCGAATTTGGCCTCGAGACTAGTTTTATAGTGTTCGGAATGAGGGTAAAACATTATAAACGACAGGCGGCATGCTTCGTTTGGAACTCAAGAAATTTCGAACGTCTTAGGCTAGATATTTTCTATTTAAATAATAATAATAATATTTATAAATCAAACTAATTCATTCACACCATATCCCACTTTTAGCCCGTATATCCCTCTCCATCTCCCCTCTTTTCGAATTGAGCCTTCAATAAAAAAAAGAAAGGAAAGCAACAGCTCGATTTATAAAAAAATTGAAATTGAAATCGATCGAATCGATGATTCGAGATGGGCGGCAAGGAGCGTGGGCGATAGGGAATGAGCTGCGTCGACTATGATTTTGGGGTTCTCGATCTACGTTCGCAATCGGAGGTGTGGTGATCGACGATGGCGCGCGATGGGTGGAAGCGGTAGCTCTGGTAGAGCTCGAGTCATCGAGGCCGAGTGCCAGGGTTTGCCGTTTGGTCTCGATTTCAAATTCCGAGACGCGCACGTGTATTCTAGAGGCGCCACGATTGGCGGTGATGGTCGGCATATTGAGGAACGTGGCTCCATTTTTTTGATTGATTGATGGTCATAGACCTATGCATCTGTACACGCATTGACAAGGGCAGTGGCTTGGGGGTTTGGCGCGTGTCAAAGGGGGGTCGAATGGAGCTCAGGTGATGGCGCATATGAGAAAGTTCGATCATGACTATGGGTTTTTGCATATTCCTGGAGCACGAGCATGAAGATGAGAGGGTGAACTAATCACGTGATTAAACTAAGATGTGTAATTATCGTAATATTTAAGTGTTAATTAAATTTAAAATTTATTTCAAATGTTTATTAATTCGTAATGTATTCATACGAGGTCGGATTTGAGTGTCGATTGTCACGTCGGAATCGTGGCAAAACCGTCTACATTGTGGAGTTGGATTCTTCATTGTTGGAGAGTTTGAATTTTCTGATTCCAACAAAGGTGAGTGTTTTATAACACTTACAAATACTAGAATAGTTTTATGCTAGTTAAATTTGAAATTATGAAGTGATATAAATTTATTGATTGTTGTTTGATAAATTTAATTGTTATCTAAATTGTCATTGAATTAACGGTTAAAAATTAAAATTGGCATTTAAATCTGAAATTGGAATTTAATTGCCACTAAAATACCCGATAATAAAATTTTGAAATCGTTGTGAATTATTTTAACTGTTTGGATGATTGATTATGATGGATGCCAATTGGTTGATATCTGGATGATTGGATGTTTATTTATTTTATATATCTTGTTATCACCCTGTAAATTATTTACAGTATATAAAATTGTAAATTGAATTATTTCGAATAAATTAAGAAATAAGTTGAAATGATATATACCTACGACATTTATTTTGGATTGAAATGATATATATCCATCCCTGGAATTTGAATTGAAATAACTGATTCACTTAGCCATAGGATAGAAAATTATATATGAACACCGGATTGGTTAAATTAAATGATTTCAAAATTTTTGTTTTGAAATTATCTAAATGATTTGTTTTAAAGAAATAAAAATCAAATTTATGGAAATCAAATAATTTTTCTAACTAGAGCGCGAAATGATGAAATTTAAATTTGGTAAACGAAATTGTTTAACTAATCAAAGTTGAGATTTTTAATTGGTAATCGAAATATGATGTGAATTTCAGAAATTGATTTGTTTTAAAAGATTGGACTTTTATTCGAATTTTGAATATTGCTAAGAAAAGTTGATATAAAATGATATTTTGAAATTTAGCTCGGATTTGAATTATATTTAAAGATTTGGATTTTAAATTGATATTGAAGAAAAATTTGATCTAAGTGTTTTGAATCGATATTTGGAAATGGACTCGGAATTGGTATAAATCGAAATGGTTTAAAATTTGGGATTGGAGTTGAAATTAATTGAAATTGAAATTAATTTGAAATTGGAAGTGAAATTAATTTGTAATTGGAATTTAAATTAATTTGAAATTGGAAGTGAAATTAATTTATAATTGGAATTTAAATTAATTTGGAATTGAAATTAAATTCGACTTGAAATCGAAATTGAATCGAGTAAATCGAAATGGAAATTGATTTGGATAGGAAATTTTGGTATTGAATCAGTTTGGCTTGGAAACTATTTTTAAATAAATTATTTTAGTATAAACTATTTAAAATCTATTTTCTTTAAATATTCAAACTATTTTAATTTTCCCAACTCTTTTACTATACAAACCATTTTATTACTCAAACTATTTTCTACTAAACTATTTTAATTATTTTAAAACTATTTTATAAAATTCAAACTGGTCAAAGGGTGGAATGTTTATATTTAAATCTGGGATTTAAATGCGAATTGGGTTAAAGTGAATTATAGCCAAAATTGTAATTCGAATCAAGTTTTGAAGTGAAATCGATATATCAAGTTGAATTAACATTTGAAGTAAAAATATGGTTTTTGAAGCGAATATGATGATTTTGAAATGGACATGGTATATTTTGAGTACATACGATGATTTCGAAATGGATTTGATTTTGAAGCGAATAAGATATTTTGATATCAAGTACGAATTATTTCGAAATGTAAAAGTACCAACCGGTGTGTAAAACAACGTTTGGTTGTTAAAGAGACCGGGGCCTTTTATTGGCATACTCTCTGTCAATATTGGAACCACTTTGACAACCGTGTACACGGCGGATGATATCCAGAATGTAGTGGTTGAATTGGCGACCTTTACTGGAATGAAGTAAGAGAACGATGATGGATAGCCTTGACACTCGTGTCATAATTAAAATGACTAAAATAGAAGCCTATATCTGGCCATTGAGGTTAGCTACCTCTAGCGACGTTGATCCCACGTATTACTATTGTGATTTCGTATTCGATGGGTGCACCTTTTGTCGGTTGGATTGATTGTCGCGGTCGGCCACGGATGGGTTACGACCAGCCAGAAAGGGTAAACTGGTAGAATTCTACCTTGGGCATTGCCTCACGTGCTAAATACGAGCCCATTACGACTTTGGTTTTGTACCTATAAAAATGTGTTAAGGGGGATAATGTAAAGCCTTAATGCTATTTTGATATTTATTTTACTAATAGACATTATCTATTATAGCGTATACTATTATATATAAATAGTTTAACGGATCCTTAGGAGATGGTAAATCCCGTAAATCTCTTAAGTTAGTGCACTCATATTTGTGGTATTGATTTGACTTACATAAGAGTATTTTAGTTCTGACTCGAGTGTTTTGTGTTTTCATTACACTCGGGTCAGTCCTGAGTTTTTCAGCGTATTGAAGACTATTCTCTGAAGGACGAAGACGAAGTTTTGGTATATTACTATTATTATTATCCCCTCAATCATGTTATTCTACTGTATTTATTATTTATCCCTGATGTATATATATAACTCAGATAAATGTGTATATAGTTTAATCAAATGTATAGTAAACAGCTTCATAAACTGTTATGTGATTATTATATTTTATCGTTCCGCTGTGAGATTCTATGTTTGTTTTCTTCTTCTTTTCTTATTTTTCTTATTTAACCCCATTGATTATCTAGGTTCCGGATGGTTTAAGTTGACACATGTGTCGATTTAAACCTTCCAAAATGTGGGTCGTCACAAACCTTCTGAGAACTGACATTGCCTAGAGATAGACGGTGCTAGGAAGGTCCAAACCGCTAGTTTGATGGTGAAACGACCCTAAACTTTTGAGAACCGATGTTGCTTAGAGATCGGGGACGCTGGAAATGTCCAAATCGTTGGGTCGACGCTTTGAGAACCAACATTGCCTAGAGAGAAAGTCAACCTTAACCTACCGATATTCAACGTAGTCCGGAGATAGGTAATAACGGGAAGGTTCGATTATTCATCCAGGGATCGATTAGCAAATTCGATCTTAGCATACGTAAATGAACCACTGCCCAAAGATAGGCGAGGTCGGGAAAAGTCTTTGGATTCAAATTAGCGATGTGTCAACTTTCGAAATAGAAGCTAGCACTCGATTGAATTCTTCAACCAATAAGAACATGTCGTTGCCTGAGGATAGGCGACGACAGAAAAATGAAATTGTTTTCGGTTGACCGAATAGCTCGACCCTAGTTTATAGGTGCCGAACATTGCCTGGAGATAGGCAACTTCAAGGAGAAATCCTTGGAATATAACCTTTAAAATGCTAACTTTTGGAGGTAGAAGCTAAGACACAACTGGGTTCTCAATGCCGAACTTGGAAGAATTTGTTATGACGATCGACGATGGCAATGCTTCTTTATGATACATACATCTAGAATGACATTGGGTGAGGATGTCAACTTGGAAGAACTTAGTTGCAGCCCGGAGATTGGCAACATCAAAGACATAAAACGCTTAGGATCGAGCGATAAGGTCACTAGTTCCTGGAGACATGAACTGTCATATAAAGAGGATTTCTGAGATGATGCTATCGACCAAGCGGGACACGCTCGGACGAGGATAAGCGGGAATAGTCATAGAGAACCAAGAGTTGGAATTATCAAACTTTCACAATCCCATTGTAGGATCGAGGACTGGACTGGAGGAATCGAACAAGTTGACCATGATATATAATCCCCGTAAATGCCCAAACTCTAGCAAATCAGCCCTATGAATAGGGGCATATGCACAAACATTTGGTCGAAAATAACAAGACCTAGCCCGAATGGGATTAGCTCCAGAGCCAGCTAAAAAACAATTTTGTTTCGCAAACAGAGTATTTTGGCAGCTATAAACATGGCTATGTAACATGATCTAACTAAAGCAATAGCAGGAATATTGTTTACATGCATGAAGTTGCGGTAAATAAGCATATTGCACAGGAACAGAGAGTATATAATATAAGAAAGATTGCAGAGCAGGTAGTAATATTATATACATAGGCAGGTTCACATAAGCAGGCACAGTACACAAAAAGAAGACAAGTAAACTGTAACGACCCTAGATTTCAATTTAATTTAATTGATAATTAAATGAATTTTTGAATAAAAATTGGGAAAATAAATCGATAAATTGAAGCGAGTTTCCGCGGATCAAATAAATTCTGCATAAATTCTTTAAATTTAATAATATTGTATACATTTGATTTGAATTTAAATCTTAAATAAATGGAGATAGAAATAAATTATAGAAAAATACATATAGTTCATACAATATAAAGTAAAATTTTGATATCATAAATCAATACAAATTAATACGAAATAGATACAAAATATAATAAAAGGAAATAGAATAAAATAGAGGTTCATTTATGTTATATAGCAATATGAACAAATAAAAATAAGTATGAACACTTAGATAAAATCTAAAGCAAATTATCCAAGTACAAACAAGATATCTTCAAATATGAAATATGACCAAAATTTTATATAGACAAATACAAAGCAAAAGTATGTAACCAGACAAGAAGTAAGTATATATTCAAGTATAGAAAACATCAATACCCTCCAACACATACAATATAATATCAGCCGAAGACAAAAAGGACTAAGGAAATAAATGCAACATACCCTATGCATTTAATGCAAACCATCCCTATATCATCTATCAGCTGAAATGCAGGCAAGTAAAAAGTATATAAATAAACAATGTACAAAAAATAAATAAAAGCAAGATCCTAAGTACACTTACACAGAACAAAATAAAATATATTCAAGTATGTAGGCTGTAAACAAGGCAGGGGACAAAGTCAATTCAAGCTTGCTTAGGACCATTTCACCCATGTACAAACTAAGTGATATCCCTGTAAACTCACTCTACATATAGCAATCTTCATCAGTTCGTTCATTTGAACTGGATACCTCAAGCAAATAATGTCAACTTAAACTAAAACAAAGATTACAAACAATCAACGAAAACCAGAAGAATCATAGAAGGGGTTTCAGCTTATTTTGTTTTACAAGCCTGTTTCAAAGTAAAAGCACTGTCTCTGTTCTTCTTCCAAAAATATCCAGGTGAGCAAACTTTCTACTTTGAATCTGTATGTTTGTATGTGAGTAACATCACCAGTAATTGTTTTAAGTATTTATTAAACGATGGTATGCTTATTCTCTGATCTTAAGAATATTGTAAAGATATTTCTGTGTGTACCTTACTGGGTATGTATACATTATGCCTGGATTTGTTTCCTGACTTCGGTTCCAGGTTCAAAGCAAACAAGAAATTCATTTGTTCCCGATTTAAGGATTCGATTTAAACCTAAGTTGGAATACATATATTTGTTATATCATTTGCTAGTTTTAAAAGTGTTAAAGTTCAAACCAAAATTGCATTTTGCTTTGGAAAAAAAACACAGTACTGAGAAACATCATTATATACACAAAAATTTGAATGTTTTAATTCTCGAATTCAATTATATAATATGAATTCCTATACCTTGACTTGAATTTTAAGGCAAGAATTGGGATTTTTAGATAGGGATTGGAAGCGCAGTTTTGGGTTGATCGAGAAATGGTCTATGGTCAATATGAGGTGGTCGGAGGCACTAGGGAGGCCGGGATTTCGCGAGAAGGTAGAGGAGCTTAAGGAGTATCGGGGAAAAATAGTGCGGGGGTTTGAAGTTGGTCGTGGCGACGATGGGAAGCTAACGAAGTTGGGAAACCGAGTTTTGGCCAATGTTTTTGTTTTGATTCGTTCTTCCCCTATAGTTGATCGAGCGACACGTGGTCTTGGGAAATGAAGGCTGGGTGGATGACGAACCATTGGCCGGAGTTAGGGGTCTTCAGGTGGTCAAGGCGGTGAGTTCGAGGCCGAGTTTGGTGACTGGGTTAGTTGAGTTGTTTCAGTTCTTTTTCGAACTTATGGTCAAATTTTGAATCACGAATCAATTAATGGATCTGGGTCCATTTTATTGCTCGCGTATGATCGAGAGATCATCGGCGACGATCACGTCGATCGTTGGTGGCCGGAAGTGTTTGGGCACGTGCACAGTGCACATTCGTGTGTACTGGGAAATGGGGGTTTGGGGAAGAAACGATGGTCTCGGGTTCGACTCGAAGTAATTCGAGTGATGTATCGGGGAAAAGAAGGTGGGAGAATTCTCGAAGTCAAGCTCGGGTTTAACCAGTGTTCGCCTCGGGTCGAAAATACTTAGAAGATTTTTTAAAAAAATTGAATATTTGGCACTCGAGTAAACTTTCAACAAGACTCGAAGCAAGTGGGTATTTTTCTCGAGGAATACCCGAAGCAGGTCTCGGGTTTTTAATTTCTAGTTTTAAAACTTGAACAAATTTAAGACAATTTAATTTGTAAACTTATTTTTCTTAAAATAATGATTGTTGTTAAGTACAAATATGAAATTGTGTTGAAAGTTTTTGAAATAACAATATTTCTAAAGTTAATTAAGTTTAATTAAAATGTTTTAAACTTATATTTGAAAAGGGTTTATTTTAAATAAAACTTAATTAAGTAATTAAGAAGTTGATTAAATTTTTAATGTGTTAACTTAAAAGTTAAGTTAATTTTATATTGATTAATGATTTAAAATTAACTAAAGATCAATTAATTGTTAATTTAAAGCTAATTGATTTATAATTAAGGATAATTAATTAAATGGTTATTAATTAAGGGTTAATTTATTAATTAAAGACAATCAATTAAATGGTGAAATTTATAATTAAAGATTAATTATTTAAATAATTAAAGGTTGATGAATTATAATTAAAGGTTAATTAATTTATTGTTAACGGTTAATTAATAAATGATTAAAGAATAATTAATCAAAATGATCTGTAATTTATTAATTAACCAGGATTAGTAATTTTCGTAAGTAATTAAAACTGATTTGGATTACTCAAACAATTAACTGATCTTACTTATAGATGTTTGATATTTTATTACATGCTATGTGATGGATGGATATATTAGTTATGTGATGCGATGCTATGTTATGTTTTGTGCTTAGCTGTGATTTCTGTTTCTGTGATCTATATTGTTATATGAATATGCAATCTCTTGGCCCGTAAATCGACAATTGAATTTCGATGCGACAGGGAGTCGGATTCCAGTTGGTTATCCGAAACCCACATCGAATCGTAATAGTGAATCTTTGTGACCGATAAATTTATTTTATCTATGAATCTGTGAATGAAGATAAGCGTTATCGATTATACCGCTTATCGATATATCTGTGATGATTGTATGATGTTGCACTATTGTGTTAAAACCCCTGGACCACACCATACACACACAAATATGGATTTCACGAGGAAATCGGTTAAGTCACAAATAATTTAAATTTGATGTTTTTGAAATTGAAATTTTAATTTCAATTGATTTTGAAATTAGAAATTTGGGTTTAATGTGAAAAGCTTTTGAAAGGGAGTTTCAAAGATAAGACTTATTTTTGAATAATTTGATAAAGTATGAAGTTTAAATAATTTGATTTAAACTTAAATTCAAGATTTGAAATTGAATTCTATGATTTGAAACTAGGGATTAAAGATGTTATAACCGTTATATAAGGGTTAAACTATTTTAAAAGTATTCATTTTGGAATGTGAATATAATTCAAGGGCTTTAACTCGTGCAAATATAATTGGATTTTTTTGAAACGAAAACTATTTGTTTTCAAATAATAACAGCTTTTATATAAGAAGTGAACTTCCAATTTGTGTTGAAAGGTTTCAAATTTAAAATGAAATTGAAATGTTTTGAAAGGCTATGAATGAATTCTTTTTGAAAGCTATGAATTGAATCTGTTTATTTTTAACAGATTTAAAATGATAATTTATTTAAACCATTCGAAATGAAATTGTTTTGAAAGCTATAAGTTGAATCTTTGTTTTAAAGATTTAACGAGTTAATCCAATTGAAATGGAAATTGTTTTGAAATCTATGAATGGATATTTGTAAATGGGGTGAACTTTTTGAAATAAATCTTTTTGTTTAAAAGATTTGAAATGGTAATCGATTGAAACCATTTAAAAAGAAGTTGAATTATTAAGTTGTGACTTAACTGAAATCACATATCCATATGTTTTTAAAATATTGCGCTCGTTATTCGGGTTAGCCGGGAAAAGACATTTGTGTCATATAGCCCATTCCGAATAGTGATACGTCGTATATGGATGCCATTTGAAGACCGGTGTTGAAGACCGGATATTTTCAAAAACGAAAGGACAACTCATCGAATGTCTCTGCATCGTCTGGCCCCGATATAGAGATTTTATCACCCTTTGTGATGGGAAGTCTGGACGGGATTGTGAATACCCGGAATTGCAAGGGCTTCGTAAGAAGTGCCTTCGGTTCTGTTCGAACCCGGAATAGACTTGTATGGTTACATGTCTGACATTACACTTTGAGATATAAAGCCGATTTCTTTCAAATACATTTCTGTTTGGTGGCGGAGAATTTATTCTCTTAGCTTAACACCCTTCTTTGAGACGTACGAGCTCAGAGGTTATGTAGTTGAAATTTATCAGCGATATATTCCCAATTTGGTAATGTGACATGTTGAGTGTTGCTGTGTGATGATCATTGTTTGATCATTTGTGATATGATCATTTGTTTGATCATTTATCTTTGTGATCATTACTTTGATCATTTGTTTGACCCGAAGCATGGCTTTGTATCAAAGCGTAGCTTTGTGGACGAGACTTCGTTGGACCTCACACCCCGGAATGGTCAAAACAGGAAAGATGCAGCAAGGTTATTAGGGGTTAGCGCCCCTTTAGTGTATGTCATTCCTTCTGGATAAAGGTGGTATCATGGTATGGAGCCTAGATACTTAACCTATGTGGTTGCTGCAAATTTATTTCTTTGTGGTTGTTGGAAATCGAGGATCCTCGGATATAGATCGGTTACGATCGGGGGATGACATATTCGTGTCAGTAGTTACCCAGTTAGGGGTAACTCGGCCTTGTGTTGGCAGAGATCTAACCGTAATGTTAGGTTATTTCTCAGGGACGTCATTCCAGAGGCGTTTCCATGTGGCAATGAGAAGTTCCTTGGCCTGACCATTTGTTGGAAATCCATCTTCCAATACGAACTTTGTACGATTTTAATTGTAGAACCTGCCATCTAATATGGTAGCTATAGTAGGCATACTATAATGGTACCTATGCTGGCTAAGATTTATATTCTACTTTCGAAATGTTTTTCTACACTATGCACTAACAATAATAATCAAATGATTCTGCGTAGTAAGCATCTTTGACTATCATAAGAAGAAATCTCCTCCAAGTCTGTGTTTGCATTGTGTGTGTGGTGGGAGGTCTTATGGTAGTTTCATTTTCCAAAAGCATTGCGAATTGATTTTAAAAATTCTCTTGTTGATTGTTTTTAAAGATAAACTGTTTTTGTTGCTCACACCAGTCCCATGACTGATCCGGAGTTTATTGTTCTTTCCTAAACTCTGGATGCTCAAAATTTTTCTACACGAGCAGTCTAGAGTTGGGTTTTTCAAATAGTCAGAATTAGTAGATTTTCTGGAGCTAGTTCAGTCTTTAGATATGGACTGCACTTGCTTATCTTTGTGCATCGTTATTGGGAGTTCGAGCTATATCTGGATTGCTGTTTTGGAGATGGAGATTATCCGCTGCTGGTGTTATCGTTTTCTTTTCCACTGCTATTTCTTGTATCATATCTCTGATGTATATTGATATTCATTGTATCACTCTATTGTATCAGATATTGTATCAGATATTGTATATCAATGTATTATTCATTTATTCCGCTGTGTTATTTACTTAACTGTTGTTATAAGCTCTGACGACTCGGATTTGAACGGGCGAATCTATGGCATTCGAGTACGATGTAAAGTATGGATGTCGATTTTCGAGCTTGCTAAATCCGCAGACGTTACATTTGGTATCAGAGCTAAGGTTGAACTTTAGCTCAGGAGTATAACACATTAAGTAGCTCATTAGAGATAGAGTGAAGTAAACTCTAGAATGAGTATCCCTAAGATATCCGCCCGAATGTCTCAGTAAATTCTCTTACTATCCACTGATAGTGAGTATGAGTGCAAGAAGAGGACGAGATAGGGGACAAGGGAGTACGACTATAAATGGTCAATACCCTACAACAGTGGAAACGACTTTCTCTATCAATATTCTTTGATTCGTTTCCAAATTTTTTTGATTACTTCATACCAGCTACAAGAAGAAGTTTCGGTGTGATGATGGCTCTACGAATCGTTGTAGAAAATCCTTACTTCGTATCTTCATCGGTTTCTTATCAGCTTTTCATTTTTAAACCTAAATGAATATAAAATTGGAAATTTTAATTTGAGTTAAATTGATTAATAGAATGTGAAGCTAAATTTGAATTGAATCAATAAAACGATTTCGTTTGAAACCAATTTTGAAATTCTATTGTAATTTCTTGGGTTGATTGAAGTCCGAAGAGGGACAAATTGGTATGTATTTTGAGATATTCCGACTTGGATTTGGAATCCATATCTTGTGTTTGAGGAATTATAGGAGATCAAATCTATCTATCTCTGTGTTGTTTTCGTGCCTGCGAATTTCGAGGACGAAATTCTTTTAAGGGGGGAAGTTTGTAACGACCCTAGATTTCAATTTAATTTAATTGATAATTAAATGAATTTTTGAATAAAAATTGGGAAAATAAATCGATAAATTGAAGCAGTTTCCCCGGATCAAATAAATTCTGCATAAATTCTTTAAATTTAATAATATTGTATACATTTGATTTGAATTTAAATCTTAAATAAATGGAGATAGAAATAAATTATAGAAAAATACATATAGTTCATACAATATAAAGTAAAATTTTGATATCATAAATCAATACAAATTAATACGAAATAGATACAAAATATAATAAAAGGAAATAGAATAAAATAGAGGTTCATTTATGTTATATAGCAATATGAACAAATAAAAATAAGTATGAACACTTAGATAAAATCTAAAGCAAATTATCCAAGTACAAACAAGATATCTTCAAATATGATATATGACCAAAATTTTATATAGAGACATACAAAGCAAAAGTATGTAACCAGACAAGAAGTAAGTATATATTCAAGTATAGAAAACATCAATACCCTCCAACACATACAATATAATATCAGCCGAAGACATAAAGGACTAAGGAAATAAATGCAACATACCCTATGCATTTAATGCAAACCATCCCTATATCATCTATCAGCCGAAATGCAGGCAAGTAAAAAGTATATAAATAAAAAAAGTACAAAAAAGCAAGATCCTAAGTACACTTACACAAAACAAAATAAAATATATTCAAGTATGTAGGCTGTAAACAAGGCAGGGGACAAAGTCAATTCAAGCTTGCTTAGGACCATTTCACCCATGTACAAACTAAGTGATATCCCAGTAAACTCACTCTACATATAGCAATCTTCATCAGTTCGTTCATTTGAACTGGATACCTCAAGAAAATAATGTCAACTTAAACTTAAACAAAGATTACAAACAATCAACTAAAACCAGAAGAATCACAGAAGGGGTTTCAGCTTATTTTGTTTTACAAGCCTGTTTCAAAGTAAAAGCACTGTCTCTGTTCTTCTTCCAAAAATATCCAGGTGAGCAAACTTTCTACTTTGAATCTGTATGGTTGTATGTGAGTAACATCACCAGTAATTGTTTTAAGTATTTATTAAACGATGGTATGCTTATTCTCTGATCTTAAGAATATTGTAAAGATATTTCTGTGTGTACCTTACTGGGTATGTATACATTATGCCTGGATTTGTTTCCTGACTTCGGTTCCAAGTTCAAAGCAAACACCAAATTCATTTGTTCCCGATTTAAGGATTCGATTTAAACCTAAGTTGGAATACATATATTTGTTATATCATTTGCTAGTTTTAAAAGTGTTAAAGTTCAAACCAAAATTGCATTTTGCTCTGGAAAAAAAACACAGTACTGAGAAACATCATTATATACACAAAAATTTGAATGTTTTAATTCTCGAATTCAATTATATAATATGAATTCATATACCTTGACTTGAATTTCAAGGCCAGAATTGGGATTTTTAGATAGGGATTGGAAGCGCAGTTTTGGGTTGATCGGGAAATGGTCTATGGTCAATATGAAGTGGTCGGAGGCACTAGGGAGGCCGGGATTTCGCGAGAAGGTAGAGGAGCTTAAGGAGTATCGGGGAAAAATAGCGCGGGGGGGTTGAAGTTGGTCGTGGCAGCGATGGGAAGCTAACAAAGTTGGGAAACCTAGTTTTGGCCACTGTTTTTGTTTTGATTCGTTCTTCCCCTACAGTTGATCGAGCGACGCGTGGGCTTGGGAAATGAAGGCTGGGTGGATGACGAACCATTGGCCGGAGTTAGGGGTCTTCAGGTGGTCGAGGCGGTGAGTTCGAGGCCGAGTTTGGTGACTGGGTTATTTGAGTTGTTTCAGTTCTTTTTTGAATTTATGGTCAAATTTTGAATCGCGAATCAATTAATGGATCTGGGTCCATTTTATTGCTCACGTATGATCGAGAGATCATCGGCGACGATCACGTCGATCGTTGGTGGCCGGAAGTGTTTGGGCACGTGCATAGTGCATGTTCGTGTGTACTGGGAAATGGGGGTTTGGGGAAGAAACGATGGTCTCGGGTTTGACTCGAAGTAATTCGAGTGATGTATCGGGGAAAAGAAGGTGGGAGAAGACTCGAAGTCAAGCTTGGGTTTAACCAGTGTTCGCCTCGGGTCGAAAATACTTAGAAGATTTTTTTAAAAAATTGAAAATTTGGCACTCGGGTAAACTTTCAACAAGACTCGAAGCAAGTGGGTATTTTTCTCGGGGAATACCCGAAGCAGGTCTCGGGTTTTTAATTTCCAGTTTTAAAACTTGAACAAATTTAAGATAATTTAATTTGTAAACTTATTTTTCTTAAAATAATGATGGTTGTTAAGTACAAATATGAAATTGTGTTGAAAGTTTTTGAAATAACAATATTTCTAAAGTTAATTAAGTTTAATTAAAATGTTTTAAACTTATATTTGAAAAGGGTTTATTTTAAATAAAACTTAATTAAGTAATTAAGAAGTTGATTAAATGTTTTAATGTGTTAACTTAAAAGTTAAGTTAATTTTATATTGATTAATGATTTAAAATTAACTAAAGATCAATTAATTGTTAATTTAAAGCTAATTGATTTCTAATTAAGGATAATTAATTAAATGGTAATTAATTAAGGGTTAATTTATTAATTAAAGACAATCAATTAAATGGTGAAATTTATAATTAAAGATTAATTATTTAAATAATTAAAGGTTGATGAATTATAATTAAAGGTTAATTAATTTATTGTTATCGGTTAATTAATAAATGATTAAAGAATAATTAATCAAAATGATCTGTAATTTATTAATTAACCAGGATTAGTAATTTTCGTAAGTAATTAAAACTGATTTGGATTACTCAAACAATTAACTGATCTTACTTATAGATGTTTGATATTTTATTACATGCTATGTGATGGATGGATATATTAGTTATGTGATGCGATGCTATGTTATGTTTTGTACTTAGCTGTGATTTCTGTTTCTGTGATCTATATTGTTATATGAATATGCAACCCCTTGGTCCGTAAATCGACAATTGAATTTCGATGCGACAGGGAGTCGGATTCCAGTTGGTTATCCGAAACCCACATCGAATCGTAATAGTGAATCTTTGTGACTGATAAATTTATTTTATCTATGAATCTGTGAATGAAGATAAGCGTTATCGATTATACCGCTTATCGATATATCTATGATGATTGTATGATGGTGCACTATTGTGTTAAAACCCCTGGACCACACCATACACACACAAATATGGATTTCACGAGGAGATCAGTTAAGTCACAGATGATTTAAATTTGATGTTTTTGAAATTGAAATTTTAATTTCAATTGATTTTGAAATTAGAAATTTGGGTTTAAAGTGAAAAGCTTTTGAAATGGAGTTTCAAAGATAAGACTTATTTTTGAATAATTTGATAAAGTATGAAGTTTAAATAATTTGATTTAAACTTAAATTCAAGATTTGAAATTGAATTCTATGATTTGAAATTAGGGATTAAAGATGTTATACCCGTTATATAAGGGTTAAACTATTTTAAAAGTATTGATTTTGGAATGTAAATATAATTCAAGGGCTTTAACTCATGCAAATATAATTGGATTTTTTTGAAACGAAAACTATTTGTTTTCAAATAATAACAGATTTTATATAAGAAGTGAACTTCCAATTTGTGTTGAAAGGTTTCAAATTTAAAATGAAATTGAAATGTTTCGAAAGGCTATGAATGAATTCTTTTTGAAAGCTATGAATTGAATCTGTTTATTTTTAACAGATTTAAAATGATAATTTGTTTAAACCATTCGAAATGAAATTGTTTTGAAAGCTATAAGTTGAATCTTTGTTTTAAAGATTTAACGAGTTAATCCAATTGAAATGGAAATTTTTTTGAAATCTATGAATGGATCTTAGTAAATGGGGTGAACTTTGTGAAATAAATCTTTTTGTTTAAAAGATTTGAAATGGTAATCGATTGAAACCATTTAAAAAGAAGTTGAATTATTAAGTTGTGACTTAATTGAAATCACATATCTATATGTTTTTAAAATATTGCGCTCGTTATTCGGGTTAGCCGGGAAAAGACATTTGTGTCATATAACCCATTCCGAATAGTGATACGTCGTATATGGATGCCATTTGAAGACCGGTGTTGAAGACCGATATTTTCGAAAACGAAAGGACAACTCGTCGAATGTCTCTGCATCGTCTGGCCCCGATATAGAGTTTTTATCACCCTTTGTGATGGGAAGTCCGGACGGGATTGTGAATACTCGGAATTGCAAGGGCTTCGTAAGAAGTGCCTTCGGTTCTGTTCGAACCCGGAATAGACTTGTATGGTTACATGTCTGACATTACACTTTCAGATATAAAGCCAATTTCTTTCAAATACATTTCTGTTTGGTGGCGGAGAATTTATTCTCTTAGCTTAACACCCTTCTCTGAGACATACGAGCTCAGAGGTTATGTAGTTGAAATTTATCAACGATATATTCCCAATTTGGTAATGTGACATGTTGAGTGTTGCTGTGTGATGATCATTGTTTGATCATTTGTGATATGATCATTTGTTTGATCATTTATCTTTGTGATCATTACTTTGATCATTTGTTTGACCCGAAGCATGGCTTTGTATCAAAGCGTAGCTTTGTGGACGAGACTTCGTCGGACCACACACCTCGGAATGGTCAAAACAGGAAAGATGCAGCAAGGTTATTAGGGGGTAGCGCCCCTTTAGTGTATGTCATTCCTTCTGGATAGAGGTGGTATCAAGGAATGGAGCCCAGATACTTAACCTATGTGGTTGCTGCAAATTTATTACTTTATGGTTGTTGGAAATCGAGGATCCTCGGATATAGATTGGTTATGATCGGGGGATGACATATTCGTGTCAGTAGTGACCTAGTTAGGGGTAACCCGGCCTTGTGTTGGCAGAGATCTAACCGTAATGTTAGGTTATTTCTCAGGGACGTCATTCCAGAGGCGTTTCCATGTGGCAATGGGAAGTTCCTTGGCCTAACCATTTGTTGGAAATCCATCTTCCAATATGAACTTTGTACGATTTTAATTGTAGAACCTGCCATCTAATATGGTAGCTATAGTAGGCATACTATAATGGTAAATATGCTGGCTAAGATTTATATTCTACTTTCGAAATGTTTTTCTACACTATGCACTAACAATAATAATCAAATGATTCTGCGTAGTAAGCATCTTTGACTATCATAAGAAGAAATCTCCTCCAAGTCTGCGTTTGCATTGTGTGTGTGGTGGGAGGTCTTATGGTAGTTTCATTTTCCAAAAGCATTGCGAATTGACTTTAAAAATTCTCTTGTTGATTGTTTTTAAAGATAAACTGTTTTTGTTGCTCACACCAGTCCCATGACTGATCCGGAGTTTATTGTTCTTTCCTAAACTCTGGATGCTCAAAATTTTTCTACACGAGCAGTCTAGAGTTGGGTTTTTCAGATAATCAGGATTAGTAGATTTTCTGGAGCTAGTTCAGTCTTTAGATATGGACTGCACTTGCTTATCTTTGTGCATCGTTATTGGGAGTTCGAGCTATATCTGGATTGCTGTTTTGGAGATGGAGATTATCCGCTGCTGGTGTTATCGTTTTCTTTTCCGCTGCTATTTCTTGTATCATAGCTTTGATGTATATTGATATTCATTGTATCACTCTGTTGTATCAGATATTGTATCAGATATTGTATATCAATGTATTATTCATTTATTCCGCTGTGTTATTTACTTAACTGTTGTTATAAGCTCCGACGACTCGGATTTGAACGGTCGAATCTATGGCATTCGAGTACGATGTAAAGTATGGATGTCGATTTTTGAGCGGGCAAAATCCGCAGACGTTACATTTGGTATCAGAGCTAAGGTTGAACTTTAGCTCAGGAGTATAACACATTAAGTAGCTCATTAGAGATAGAGTGAAGTAAACTCTAGAATGAGTATCCCTAAGGTATCCGCCTGAATGTCTCAGTAAATTCTCTTACTATCCACTGATAGTGAGTATGAGTGCAAGAAGAGGACGAGATAGGGGACAAGGGAGTACGACTATAAATGGTCAATACCCTACAACAGTGGAAACGACTTTCTCTATCAATATTCTTTGATTCGTTTCCAAATTTTTTTGATTACTTCATACCAGCTACAAGAAGAAGTTTCGGTGTGATGATGGCTCTACGAATCGTTGTAGAAAATCCTTACTTCGTATCTTCATCGGTTTCTTATCAGCTTTTCGTTTTTAAACCTAAATGAATATAAAATTGGAAATTTTAATTTGAGTTAAATTGATTAATAGAATGTGAAGCTAAATTTGAATTGAATCAATAAAACGATTTCGTTTGAAACCAATTTTGAAATTCTATTGTAATTTCTTGGGTTGATCGAAGTCCGAAGAGGGACAAATTGGTATGTATTTTGAGATATTTCGACTTGGATTTGGTATCCATATCTTATGTTTGAGGAATTATAGGAGATCAAATCTATCTATCTCTGTGTTGTTTTCGTTCCTGCGAATTTCGAGGACGAAATTCTTTTAAGGGGGAAGTTTGTAACGACCCTAGATTTCAATTTAATTTAATTGATAATTAAATGAATTTTTGAATAAAAATTGGGAAAATAAATCGATAAATTGAAGCGAGTTTCCCCGGATCAAATAAATTCTATATAAATTCTTTAAATTTAATAATATTGTATACATTTGATTTGAATTTAAATCTTAAATAAATGGAGATAGAAATAAATTATAGAAAAATACATATAGTTCATACAATATAAAGTAAAATTTTGATATAATAAATCAATACAAATTAATAAGAAATAGATACAAAATATAATAAAAGGAAATAGAATAAACTAGAGGTTCATTTATGTTATATAGCAATATGAACAAATAAAAATAAGTATGAACACTTAGATAAAATTTAAAGCAAATTATCCAAGTACAAACAAGATATCTTCAAATGTGAAATATGACCAAAATTTTATATAGAGACATACAAAGCAAAAGTATGTAACTAGACAAGAAGTAAGTATATATTCAAGTATAGAAAACATCAATACCCTCCAACACATACAATATAATATCAGCCGAAGACATAAAGGACTAAGGAAATAAATGCAACATACCCTATGCATTTAATGCAAACCATCCCTTTATCATCTATCAGCCGAAATGCAGGCAAGTAAAAAGTATATAAATAAACAAAGTACAAAAAAAAGCAAGATCCTAAGTACACTTACACAAAACAAAATAAAGTATATTCAAGTATGTAGGCTGTAAACAAGGCAGGGGACAAAGTCAATTCAAGCTTGCTTAGGACCATTTCACCCATGTACAAACTAAGTGATATCCCTGTAAACTCACTCTACATATAGCAATCTTCATCAGTTCGTTCATTTGAACTGGATACCTCAAGCAAATAATGTCAACTTAAACTTAAACAAAGATTACAAACAATCAACTAAAACCAGAAGAATCACAGAAGGGGTTTCAGCTTATTTTGTTTTACAAGCCTGTTTCAAAGTAAAAGCACTGTCTCTATTCTTCTTCCAAAAACATCCAGGTGAGCAAACTTTCTACTTTGAATCTGTATGGTTGTATGTGAGTAACATCACCAGTAATTGTTTTAAGTATTTATTAAACGATGGTATGCTTATTCTCTGATCTTAAGAATATTGTAAAGATATTTTTGTGTGTACCTTACTGGGTATGTATACATTATGCCTGGATTTGTTTCCTGACTTCGGTTCCAGGTTCAAAGAAAACACCAAATTCATTTGTTCCTCATTTAAGGATTCGATTTAAACCTAAGTTGGAATACATATATTTGTTATATCATTTGCTAGTTTTAAAAGTGTTAAAGTTCAAACCAAAATTGCATTTTGCTCTGGAAAAAAAAACACAGTACTGAGAAACATCATTATATACACAAAAATTTGAATTTTTTAATTCTCGAATTCAATTATATAATATGAATTCATATACCTTGACTTGAATTTTAAGGCAAGAATTGGGATTTTTAGATAGGGATTGGAAGCGCAGTTTTGGGTTGATCGGGAAATGGTCTATGGTCAATAAGAGGTGGTCGGAGGCACTGGGGAGGCCGGGATTTTGCGAGAAGGTAGAGGAGCTTAAGGAGTATCGGGGAAAAATAGCGCGGGGGTTTGAAGTTGGTCGTGGCGACGATGGGAAGCTAACGAAGTTGGGAAACCTAGTTTTGGCCACTATTTTTGTTTTGATTCATTCTTCCCCTACAGTTGATCGAGCGACGCGTGGGCTTGGGAAATGAAGGCTGGGTGGATGACGAACCATTGGCCGGAGTTAGGGTTCTTCAGGTGGTCGAGGCGGTGAGTTCGAGGCCGAGTTTGGTGACTGGGTTAGTTGAGTTGTTTTAGTTCTTTTTTGAATTTATGGTCAAATTTTGAATCGCGAATCAATTAATGGATCTGGGTCCATTTTATTGCTCGCGTATGATCGAGAGATCATCGGCGACGATCACGTCGATCGTTGGTGGCCGGAAGTGTTTGGGCACGTGCACAGTGCACGTTCGTGTGTACTGGGAAATGGGGGTTTGGGGAAGAAACGATGGTCTCGGTTTCGACTCGAAGTAATTCGAGTGATGTATCGGGGAAAAGAAGGTGGGAGAAGGCTCGAAGTCAAGCTCGGGTTTAACCAGTGTTCGCCTCGGGTCGAAAATACTTAGAAGATTTTTTTTTTAAAATTGAAAATTTGGCACTCGGGTAAACTTTCAACAAGACTCGAAGCAAGTGGGTATTTTTCTCGAGGAATACCCGAAGCAGGTCTCGGGTTTTTAATTTCCAGTTTTAAAACTTGAACAAATTTAAGTCAATTTAATTTGTGAACTTATTTTTCTTAAAATAATGATTGTTGTTAAGTACAAATATGAAATTGTGTTGAAAGTTTTTGAAATAACAATATTTCTAAAGTTAATTAAGTTTAATTAAAATGTTTTAAACTTATATTTGAAATGGGTTTATTTTAAATAAAACTTAATTAAGTAATTAAGAAGTTGATTAAATGTTTTAATGTGTTAACTTAAAAGTTAAGTTAATTTTATATTGATTAATGATTTAAAATTAACTAAAGATCAATTAATTGTTAATTTAAAGCTAATTGATTTATAATTAAGGATAATTAATTAAATGGTAATTAATTAAGGGTTAATTTATTAATTAAAGACAATCAATTAAATGGTGAAATTTATAATTAAAGATTAATTATTTAAATAATTAAAGGTTGATGAATTATAATTAAAGGTTAATTAATTTATTGTTAACGGTTAATTAATAAATGATTAAAGAATAATTAATCAAAATGATCTGTAATTTATTAATTAACCAGGAGTAGTAATTTTCGTAAGTAATTAAAACTGATTTGGATTACTCAAATAATTAACTGATCTTACTTATAGATGTTTGATATTTTATTACATGCTATGTGATGGATGGATATATTAGTTATGTGATGCGATGCTATGTTATGTTTTGTGCTTAGCTATGATTTATGTTTCTGTGATCTATATTGTTATATGAATATGCAACCCCTTGACCCGTAAATCGACAATTGAATTTCGATGCGACAGGGAGTCGGATTCCAGTTGGTTATCCGAAACCCACATCGAATCATAATAGTGAATCTTTGTGACCGATAAATTTATTTTATCTATGAATCTGTGAATGAAGATAAGCGTTATCGATTATACCGCTTATCGATATATCTGTGATGATTGTATGATGTTGCACTATTGTGTTAAAACCCCTGGACCACACCATACACACACAAATATGGATTTCACGAGGAAATCGGTTAAGTCACAGATGATTTAAATTTGATGTTTTTGAAATTGAAATTTTAATTTCAATTGATTTTGAAATTAGAAATTTGGGTTTAATGTGAAAAGCTTTTGAAATGGAGTTTCAAAGATAAGACTTATTTTTGAATAATTTGATAAAGTATGAAGTTTAAATAATTTGATTTAAACTTAAATTCAAGATTTGAAATTGAATTCTATGATTTGAAACTAGGGATTAAAGATGTTATACCCGTTATATAAGGGTTAAACTATTTTAAAAGTATTGATTTTGGAATGTGAATATAATTCAAGGGATTTAACTCGTGCAAATATAATTGGATTTTTTTGAAACGAAAACTATTTGTTTTCAAATAATAACAGCTTTTATATAAGAAGTGAACTTCCAATTTGTGTTGAAAGGTTTCAAATTTAAAATGAAATTGAAATGTTTTGAAAGGCTATGAATGAATTCTTTTTGAAAGCTATGAATTGATTCTGTTTATTTTTAACAGATTTAAAATGATAATTTGTTTAAACCATTCGAAATGAAATTGTTTTGAAAGCTATAAGTTGAATCTTTGTTTTAAAGATTTAACGAGTTAACCAATTGAAATGGAAATTGTTTTGAAATCTATGAATGGATCTTTGTAAATGGGGTGAACTTTGTGAAATAAATCTTTTTGTTTAAAAGATTTGAAATGGTAATCGATTGAAACCATTTAAAATGAAGTTGAATTATTAAGTTGTGACTTAACTGAAATCACATATCCATATGTTTTTAAAATATTGCGCTCGTTATTCGGGTTAGCCGGGAAAAGACATTTGTGTCATATAGCCCATTTCGAATAGTGATACGTCGTATATGGATGCCATTTGAAGACCGATGTTGAAGACCGGATATTTTCGAAAATGAAAGGACAACTCATCAAATGTCTCTGCATCGTCTGGCCCCGATATAGAGATTTTATCACCCTTTGTGATGGGAAGTCCGGACGGGATTGTGAATACCCGGAATTGCAAGGGCTTCGTAAGAAGTGCCTTCGGTTCTGTTCGAACCCGGAACAGACTTGTATGGTTACATGTCTGACATTACACTTTGAGATATAAAGCCGATTTCTTTCAAATACATTTCTGTTTGGTGGCCGAGAATTTATTCTCTTAGCTTAACACACTTCTCTGAGACGTACGAGCTCAGAGGTTATGTAGTTGAAATTTATCAGCGATATATTCCCAATTTGGTAATGTGACATGTTGAGTGTTGCTTTGTGATGATCATTGTTTGATCATTTGTGTTATGATCATTTGTTTGATCATTTATCTTTGTGATCATTACTTTGATCATTTGTTTGACCCGAAGCATGGCTTTGTATCAAAGCGTAGCTTTGTGGACGAGACTTCGTCGGACCTCACACTTCGGAATGGTCAAAACAGGAAAGATGCAGCAAGGTTATTAGGCGGTAGCGCCCCTTTAGTGTATGTCATTCCTTCTGGATAGAGGTGGTATCAAGGAATGGAGCCCAGATACTTAACCTATGTGGTTGCTGCAAATTTATTACTTTGTGGTTGTTGGAAATCGAGGATCCTCGGATATAGATCGGTTACGATCGGGGGATGACATATTCATGTCAGTAGTTACCCAGTTAGGGGTAACCCGGCCTTGTGTTGGCAGAGATCTAACCGTAATGTTAGGTTATTTCTCAGGGACGTCATTCCAAAGGCGTTTCCATGTGGCAATGGGAAGTTCCTTGGCCTGACCATTTGTTGGAAATCCATCTTCCAATACGAACTTTGTACGATTTTAATTGTAGAACCTTCCATCTAATATGGTAGCTATAGTAGGCATACTATAATGGTACCTATGCTGGCTAAGATTTATATTCTACTTTCGAAATGTTTTTCTACACTATGCACTAACAATAATAATCAAATGATTCTGCGTAGTAAGCATCTTTGACTATCATAAGAAGAAATCTCCTCCAAGTCTGCGTTTGCATTGTGTGTGTGGTGGGAGGTCTTATGGTAGTTTCATTTTCCAAAAGCATTGCGAATTGACTTTAAAAATTCTCTTGTTGATTGTTTTTAAAGATAAACTGTTTTTGTTGCTCACACCAGTCCCATGACTGATCCGGAGTTTATTGTTCTTTCCGAAACTCTGGATGCTCAAAATTTTTCTACACGAGCAGTCTAGAGTTGGGTTTTTCAGATAGTCAGGATTAGTAGATTTTCTGGAGCTAGTTCAGTCTTTAGATATGGACTGCACTTGCTTATCTTTGTGCATCGTTATTGGGAGTTCGAGCTATATCTGGATTGCTGTTTTGGAGATGGAGATTATCCGCTGCTGGTGTTATCGTTTTCTTTTCCGCTGCTATTTCTTGTATCATATCTCTGATGTATATTGATATTCATTGTATCACTCTGTTGTATCAGATATTGTATCAGATATTGTATATCAATGTATTATTCATTTATTCCGCTGTGTTATTTACTTAACTGTTGTTATATGCTCCGACGACTCGGATTTGAATGGTCGAATCTATGGCATTCGAGTACGATGTAAAGTATGGATGTCGATTTTCGAGCGGGCGAAATCCGCAGACGTTACATAAACTGATGAGAGATTATAGAACAAGGTTAATCTTTCATTAGTAATTGATTTTATGTACAATAAAATAGTGGGGGCTATATCCACATAAGCTCGGCCTGTTCAAAACAAAAGAACAAATATAAAGACTTAGGCATGACCAAAACAAAAGATAGACTGGCGTGCGAACCGCCCTCCGTCACTTTTCATTTCTTTCCCTTTATGTTGCCTATACCACTGAAGGAATGGCTCTTGTGTGTAACAACCCACATATTTTACGATTGTATATTTAAATATTTTATTTAAATGTAGAATCGTTAATCGGATTAAATTCCGAAAAGCTACTATTTGTAAACAGTCGAATTGGGACTCAAGACCACTTCCATTGAGTCCAAAACGGCGTTTGCAACTTTTTTAAGTATAAACATCGATATATTTGGAGTAAGTTGAATGTTGACATTTTCTATTAGGCTTTGGGTTTGGGTTTCACCCCAACACACTATATAACCTAGTTCAGCCCTCTCCTCTCCTCTTCACTTCATTTCTATTTTCTTTAAACACTCAAGCAAAACTGAAAATGGGGAGAGGAATGAGAAATTAGAAACTCCAAGCCCTAGTTTTCATTTGCAAAACCAAATTCTTGCTCCAAATTCTAAGAGAAGCTAAGGTAAGCATCCTCTTCATCTTCTCCAACTCATTCTCTCTTTAATTTCAGAAATTTCCTAAACCTAACTTAGGAAATGTTCTTCTTTTGAGCTTAGATTCAAGTTTCTAGAATTGAGGTTGAAGAGAAGTTGATCTTCCTTTGCATTCAAGCTTCTCCTTCATCGTTTTTGGGTTTAAAGGTGAGTTTTCGAACTCACATCTTTGTCTTTTTCTATCATTGATGTTAGGTATGAATTCCTAACACTTATTCATGTTCAATTGCTTTTGGTTTGAATTGATTTGGTGAACATTTCAATTTTTGGTGTTTTGAAGTCAAAACCATTAAAATCCTTGCTTTGATTTGTGAACATGTTTTTGGTGGTGAATCGGAGAGCCTATAGGGCCGGGTTGTCGATTGGCAAAAGCCCCTAAAGTCCATTGCTCGACCGGGTGCAAATGGTGAGAGTTTGCTCTTCCATTTGATAGGCTGAAAAACAATTTCAGCTACAGCCAGTCGACTAGCCTCCTGTAGTCAGTCGACTGACTGCAGGGTCTGAAAACTCTCAGGATTTGGCTCAGTCGACTGACTGCAGGAGGCCAGTCAACTAACTTGCTTCATTTTGCCTATTTTACCTAATTAGCTTGAGGATCCAACTTTTATCGATTCGTGACTATCCGATTTATTGTTATCATTTGTTATTGCCTTTGATGACTTCTTTTTCGGGATTTTTGAGAATGTCCATTTTAGTGGAATTGGTATCGATTTCTTTGGATTTAATTCACGTCTTCGAATGTGGATTTTTGTGATTAATTGTTTCTACAATCATTTTGTGATTTGTCACTTCTAAATACAAAGGTTTCTATACTAGTAGTAAATATTAAAACTCTTTTACAAAGATAATTTCAACTCTATTTTTAATACAAAGCTCTCTTATAAAAACGTTTTCTAATCTATTAGTATATACAAACCTTTACCTCATTCGTATGAGAAAATATAATTAAACGGCTTAGCAAAACAAGTGGTATGAAACGCTTGCGTTTACTTCGTCGGTTAATTTTTGGACTTGTTCGATTGAAACTCTTGTTCGTAAATATTTAAGTTAAGCTAGTGGTTATAGGACATGAAGCTAAACTCATATATTTACTAGCTTAGTGTAATCGACACTTTTTATTGATCGATGGTGATCATTTTGTGATTTAGACTAGCGATGTGCGATGTCTATTTGTCTGCGAGGGAGACTAAACCCCGTTTTGTGGTACTTCAGTTCAATTTGGCGGGGTAGCGACCCGTGGTCTTCGGGCCTTTTGTGGAGCTTCGGCTCAATATTTATGGTTAGCGACCATGGAATAACATTCCGTTTGTGATACACGTGTTGGTGAGTTTTCATGCTCCCGTTTGTGATAGGCCTCCCACTTTGTGATTTCTGGAATTTGTGTTTCACCTCTTTTTTGTGATTGGCAATTATAAGTTTGTCAATATTTGGTGTTTGGTGAACAAAATAAAGAATGTGGTGTTCTTTTTGGTGCTTTGAGATTTTAGAGATATTGTATGATTTTGTTGATGTTTAAAGTGCACTTGTCACTGTACGTCATTTTTGTTGTCATATGATTTTAGTCATATCTCTCCTTCTATCTCATTTTATCTGATATTTATAGCTAGACTGACCCGTTTATTATTTTCTTATTAAATAATACTCGGGTCAGACCGAGATGTTACAAGTGTTTCTGCTTGACTCCATATCTGGGATCGTCTTCTGACTTTTGCCTAACTACACAGTTTTGTAGTTTTTGTTATTATACACTAGATATAGACACTCCTTGATGTATAATTATTCTTTTGTCTAACACATGTATCTATTCTTTTGTGATATTGTTGATCTTGTTTGACCACTACTCTGATGTACACTTTTATGTGTTATATTCATATCTGTTTCCGCCTTTGAGATATGAACATCTGTGACTAATTTATGTTATGCTTATTTCTATATTTTTTTCCGAAGGACCACTTAGCCACTGTGTGGTAGCTTTGAGTTTGCATCGGTATGTCGGATTTCCTCTTGAAACGAAATGCATGTTATACCATCTGACATATCGGTACTCGCACAAGGAAATTACATGGATGGTCGCTCCTCAACAGCCTTATTCTTCGCGCTAGTTGACGGCATTACTTCGTAGTGTCCTTGGCTAGCGTGAGCATAGAGGTGGGGCGTCACAGCTTGGTATCAGAGCCGAACTTCGGAACAATATAGAACAATCTAGCAAGGATCATTATCCTAAGTCCTTCTTAAGAATCTTGCCATAGAGTTTGATTCGAGTCTTCCTACCGTTCTGTCTTATTCCTTTTTATGATGCCTTGTTTTATCAATCAAGTTTGTTTGATATTCCTTCTGAGATTAACCTTTTTCTCTTTTCTTTCTTTCTTGAAGAAAAAAAATGGTTAGACCAGGCCGTCCCAGCGCCGGTCAATCTAGTGCTACTCCCCAGGATGGAGTATTTATGTCTGATCAGCAACATCTTGATCTTGTAAGGAATGCTCAAGCTGTCGGACCTATTCCTGAGCCCACACATCCTAAATCTGGGTTTGCACGCCTGTGTAGTGATTACACCAATTTGGGTGGAAAGCCATTCAAAGGTTCTGAGAGCGTTATAGAAGTCCAAGCTTGGCTTCGAACATGCGACCGCATCTTTTCTCGCATGAATCTGATTGATCTTCATCGAGTTCAAGTGGCTTCCACTATGCTCCAAGAAAGAGCATTGGACTGGTACGAGCTTCTGATCTCCGAAATTATTGAAGCGGACCTTACTTGAGAGCAATTTCGGGAAAGGTTCGAATTAAAATTTGTGCCGGAGGCTGAAAAAGTATCTCTAGCTCGACGCTTCATTGACCTTGTTCAAGGTGAATCTTCCGTGACCGACTACGTCGCTTCTTTCGAATCTCTCTCAAAATATGCGGTTGAATACATTAATACCCCATTGAAGAAAAATCAGAGATTTGTGTATGGCTTGAACAAGAGCCTCAAAAAGCCATTACTTCTGAAATTAGAAGTTTCTTTTGATCAGCTTGTTGATATTGCTCTTCGTCTCGAAGAGGCTGATAAAGATAGCGATGCTGAGGTCAAACCAAACATCAACAAGAAGAGACCTTTCAAATTCAAGCCTAATCCCAACAAGAAGGGAAATCAAGCAGCACCGGTAGCAAATACTCCTACCCCTCATCGCGGAAAATGTTACAATTGTGGTTCTAAGGACCAGAATGCAAACAAATGCCCGAAGTCTCTTTCTTGCCGCTATTGCAAGAGTTCGGGTCATACTTTATCTTCGTGTCCCAAGCTTCAAGGCAAGAGGGAGGGAAAATTAAATGTTGTACAAGCCCCTACTAACACTTCTCGTGGTCAAGGTATTTCTCATTCTATCCTTGATGGCATCATTATATTTCGTGATCTTTCTATTCGAGTTCTTTTTGATACGGGTGCATCTCACTCTTTTATATCAAAAGAACTTGTTAATGCTTTGTCTTTGGATGTTATTGGCTTGATGACTTCTTTGAGGATTGCGAATCCGGTTGGTGGATCCACAACACTCAGTTTATTATGTAAAGATGTCGAAATTATTTTATGTGATTACTCTTTCCGTGCCGATTTGCATGTCATGCGTTATTTAGGTTTCAGAATGATTTTGGGAATGGATTGGCTTAACCGTTATGAAGCCCATATTCTATGTCCTGAACGGACTATATATCTTCGGCATCCTCAATCTGTTAAGCAGATTTCGCTTGTTCTGAAAGATTCGGATTCCAATTTGAAAGCGTCCTTATACTCTCTCAATCCTCACGACGACGATAATGATGATGAGGAAGATGTTATTTCTCTCATTCACATTGTTTGTGAATTTCCCGACATATTTGAGCCCGTTCTAGGATTACCACCTAAGCGAGCAATTGAGTTCAGAATTAATCTAATCCCTGGGGCTCTACCTATTACTCATCCCCTGTATCGTATGTCCAATAAAGAAAATGAGGAGATGCACAAACAATTATCCAAATTGGAAGCGAAGCAATTTATTCAATCTAGTTCCTCTCCATGGGGAGCTTCGGCTATTTTTGTGAAGAAATCTGATGGTACACTTAGGCTTTGCGTTGACTACCGCAAACTTAATGATCTCACCATCAAGAATAAATATCTCTTACCGCGGATTGATGATTTATTCGATCAGCTTAGTGGTGCTAAAGTCTTTTCACAATTAGACTTAGCAACTGGTTTTCATCAGCTCCATATTGCAGAGGATAGCATTCCTTTGACATCGTTCCATACTCGTTATGGATATTATGAATGGCTTGTTATGCCATTTGGCTTGACGAATGCTCCAGCTTATTTTGTCGACCTTATGAATCGAGTTTTCAAAGACTTCCTCGATCGATTTGTTCTCATCTTTATAGATGATATTCTTATTTATTCTAAAACCGAAGAGGAGCATGAAAATCATCTTCGAATTGTGTTGGAAACTCTTAGGAGTAACCAATTAAAAGCAAAATTTTCTAAATGCCACTTTTGGCAATCTCGTGTGAAATTTTTGGGACTTATCATTTCTGAATCCAGAATTTTCGTGGATCCTTCAAAGATTGAAGCGATTCAAAATTGGAAGAGACCGGAGAGTGTGACGGAAATTCATAGCTTCCTCGGATTGGCGGGCTATTACCGTCGGTTCATAAAAGACTTTTCTAAGATTTTCGTACCTCTTACTAGTTTGACAAAGAAGGGAGTTAAATACATTTGGTCAAACACGTGTGAAGCTTCATTTCAAAAGTTAAAAGAACTCCTTTCCAATGCTCCTATTCTTGTGATTCCCGAAGGGAACCAAGATTTTATTGTTTATACTGATACTAGCCGTGTTGGTTTGGTGCCGTTCTCATGCAAAGGGAACGTGTTATTGCTTATGCTTCTAGGCAATTAAAGTCTGCCGAGACTAGATATACCACTCATGATTTGGAGCTCGCGGCTATTGTTTTCGCCCTTAGAATTTGGCATCATTATCTTTTGGGAGAGAAATTTGTTCTCTACACCGATCACAAATCTTTGAAGTATTTATTTTCTCAAAAGGAGCTTAACTTGCGTCAACAGCGTTGGCTCGAGTTTCTTGCATCTTATGATCTTGATATTCTTTATACTCCCAGAAAGGGAAATCTTGTTGCCGATGCCCTTAGTCGTAAGCAACAAGCAGTTGTTTCTATGATGATATCTGAATGGAATGATCTCGAGACTTTGTCCACTTGTGAGATTCGAGATCGTGAATCCGATTTATGTTCATCTCTTATTTTGTGTAGCCTTGAAGCTCATCCTTCTCTTTTAGACCGCATTCTTGAAGCTCAAAAGCATGATCCCGAATTGGTTCTTCTTATCCAAAGTTGTAGGGATAAAATTGATAATGAAGGTTTGATAGACTTTGATATTGATGCTCGTGGCGGTATTCGAAAATTTGGTAGACTTATTGTGCCAAATATTATTGATCTTCGTAAAGATATTTTAGAAGATTCACATCGATCCAAATTTACCATTCATCCCGGTGGTAGTAAAATATACACGGATATGAAGCAACTTTATTATTGGAAGGGAATGAAATCTGATATTGCTAACTTTGTTAAGCGTTGCATGACTTGCCAACTTATCAAGGCCGAGCATCAAAGGCCCGGTGGGTTATTGCAACCATTGGAAATTCCAATATGGAAGTGGGATCAAATTTCCATGGACTTTATTGACGGTCTTCCCCATTCTCGTTCGGGTCATGATAGCCTATGGGTAATAGTAGATAGACTTACAAAATCTGCCCATTTTCTTCCCGTTCGGTCCACTCGGACCGTACCTATTTTGGCCAAACTCTTTGTCAAGGAAATTGTGATATCCCGGAATTTTGGGCAATATCAATTTAATAATCTGTTTAAATAATTAAATTGATTTGATAATCTGTGATAATAAAATTTAAATTGATTTAATAATCTAATTAAATAAATATTTAATTAGTGAATTTTATCTTTTTAAAACTAATAAAATGATTTCTATTTTATAATGTATATATATGTGTGTGTATATTGTAAATAGATAAGCTTTGGTTTGAAATTTAATAAATAAATAAAATCTTGTTTTTATATTTCTAATATACATCTTTGATAATTTGGAAATTATGATTTATTTAATATTAAGCTTTTCAAAGCTATTTAAACAAAATAACTATATGGTTTTAAATAAGATTAATAATAAGGTTTATTTTCTTTTCTTTTTAAATATTGCTTAATAAATATGATTTAAGAGTATATATATAAGTTTAAAACACAATTTACATATGATATGTTAATTCATTTAGTAATAGTAGTAATTTATTGATAATAAGGCAATCTCTTTTATAAATTATTTTAAATTGATAAATTATTATTTTAAACAATATTATTAATATATTGTTTTATATATAGATATAAATAGACTTTAATAAAATAGGATTGTTATTTCAAATTGAATGTGTTGTTTTAAATTGACTTTAAATTGGACTTTTAAATATAATTTGAATTTGAATTTAAATTAATTTTGAAATTCAAAAAGGGGTAATATTTTAAATATTTGGATTTTATAGATATTTGGATAAGCTTTTATTTATAAGTATAATCGGTTTATTTCTTTAAAAGTTATCTCTATATATAAATAAGTAATTGTAAATTAATAAATAAAGAAAAAGGTTTTTATTAACTTTTAAATTAAATAAGATACTTAAAAGACAAGTGTTATCATATTAAAACTTAAAATAACATGTGTTAATTTATGAACAAAGATATATGACAAGTGTTGAATTTTAAAACAAGTGGCATTTTTAGATTAAATTTTCTTTTATTTTTATTAAATGATTTTCAGCCTAAATACATATACTTCTCTCTATCTATTTCTTTGGAAAATTCAAAAGCAAAGAAAATTAAGTAATCTCAGATCTAAACTGAAATAAAAAGAAATAAACCTGAAATCACTTCCTCTCAAACCAAATTCTCAAAAACAATCAGTAATCAAACTCCACAAACCAAAAATTATCAAAGTCAAAACCTATAATTCATTTTCCAAAATCAAAGGCAAAGCCTATAACCATTCTTCAACAACCTGGAATCAAACTCCAGTCTGCATGCAACTGCATTTTTAAATCAAAGAAGAAAATCAAGTTTAAAGTTTAAAATTCAAAGCAAGTTGAATCTGGAAATCAATGAAGTTGTCTGCAAGTTTCTATAGCAAGAAACTCAAGTTTTAAATCAAAAACCAGAAGCTAAGGCATTCCAGTCTTTAAAAGATTCAAAAGCTTTTCAAATAAAATCTGGAAGCTCTGTTTTCTGGTGAGTAACATTCTTCTTAAAAATTTAAGTATATAGGTATTTGTTTGCATGTGAAATTATGGAATTAAATGAGTATTTAATGGATGTATATGATTGAATTTCTATGTATATATATGGATGTATAGATGCATGCTTACTGTTGTACCTGTTCTTACTTTTAGAAGCCAAAATCATGATCAAAATTAAATTCCTCTTGATATAATCTCTGTTAAAACTTAGGATTCATACAACATTCGATTGTTTAATCAAGACTTAAAGTTTAAACTTTATTTAAATGAATTAAAATTGGAATTAGCTCTGGAAAACAAAGTAGAACAGGAAAGCTGAGTTTTTGTTAAAATTCAAACTTCTAAATTTATTGATTCAGGCATGTAAACTGAATCATCAACTAAAAACTTGATTTTTAAAAGTAAAATCATAATTTTTAGTATTGGGTTGAGTGAGCAGTGCGGGGTTGATCAGAATATGAGTTCTGGGTGGTTGCTGATGATCTAGTTGATCGGAGAGGTCGTAATCTTCTTTGGGGGCAGTGGAATGATAGTAGAGTTTGGCAAAAATACCAGAATGGTGATCATGGCGTTGTGGTGGTAGCAGTGATTGGTTTATGTCTGTAAACCTAATTTTGGCATGGTCGAGAATTATGGTGGTCAAGGAAGCTCTAGTGGATCGAGTTCGTCAGAACTCTGGGGATTGGCAGCTCGATGGATGGCGAAGGCGCTGCTGGAAGCATAGGCTTTCCGATGATCGACATTGGGAGGACGAGAGATTTCCAGGTTTTGGTCTTGTTCCTAGTTTTATATCAGGTAACTCGAATTCGATTTTTGGAGTTGATCGAGGCTCTGGTGGTCGGAATCGTGAGTGGTGGTCGTGGTCGATATGCCGGCGTTGGCATCGATGGTCGGAGGCGATCGATTCGCCTGTGCACGTGAACGAGTGTCGGGAGTATCAGTGGGTTGCTTTGGGTATAACAGAGGAGTGGTACTTGAATTTTCTCGAATTGATCGCGTGAGAGACTCGAAGCATTGAGGGTTTTGACTCGAAGCAATTTAGATAAGGCTCGGTTAAATTGAGTTGTTACAGGTTTAAAGCCTGTTTGTTTTTAAAATTTTAAAATTAATTTAAATTTGAAAACAGAAATTTAAACAAAGTTTAAAATCAAATCTGTAGGTGTGGATTCAAATTTAAACTTGAATCCCAGTTGTGAAATAAATAAGTTTTTATTAAAATGTTTAAACATCTTTAAATGTTTAACGAATAATTTAAAAAGGTTTGAATACATGAATTTGTTTAAAAATCTTAAATTTCTTTTATAAATGTTAAGTGTTTCTTTAACATTTGGATTTAAAAAGGTTTTGAAAATTGTATTTAAATTTGGTAAGAGTGAAATTTGTAATTCAAATTTAAATCTTTAATTTGAAATGAATAAAAAGGAAGATTTAAAAGTAAAATGTTTCCAAGACTTTTGTTAATAATAATTAAAGTAGTTATAAAGGTTAATACTTTAATTTAGAGATTAATTAAGGTTTAATTAATCTCGATTCATTAAATTAATAAGGTAATTAAAGAGTAATTTAATAATTTAATTAATTAATGATTTAGTGTTAATTAATTAAATAATTAGGATTATAAGTTAATTAATTAAGAGTTAATTAATTTGGGATTAAGGATCATTTATTTAGATAAGTATAGATTATTAATAAATGATTAGGAATTAATTAATCAAGTGATTAAAGATTAATTAAGCAATTAATTAAGTAATTAGAGATTAATTTAATTAGTAATTAAGAATTAATTAATTTGTAATTAATAATGGTTGATTTAAGTTTAATTACTTAAATAAAGAAATTGTTAATAATTAATGGGAGATCATTAATTAGGGATTTTTAAATAATTAATTAATATGATTAATTTTGATAATCAAATAGATTAATTAATAAATGATAATCATTTATGAAATTGGTTAAGTATAATTACTTAATGGAAGTAATTAAAGGAATTAATTACTTAAGGTAATTAATTAAATAAATTTGATAAATTTAAATTAATTAACTTAATTAATTTAAGATAATCACTGGGTGATTTAATAAGTATAATTACTTAAATGTAATTAATGAAGTGAAATTATTTAGGGAAGTGATTAAAGGTAATTAATGGATGTAATTGAATGAAGATGATTCAATAATGAAAGTAATTTGAGGTTAATTACTTTGTATAATTAATCAAGGGATTAATTAAAAGATAATTAATTAAGAAGTAATTAATTTATGAAATGGAGTAATTAAGGGAAATTAATTACTAAATGAGATTAATCAAAGGTGATTAATAAATTTGACTAATTAAAGATTAATTATTAAATGTTATTAATTTAAATAGGATAATTAATTAAAAGTAATTAAGGATCATTAATTAATTTAATTAATGATGTAATTAAGGATTGATTAATCAAACTAATTAATCAATAATAAGTGATTAAAGTAATTAATTAATTGTAATTAATTAAGGGTTAATGTAATTAAGTATAGTTAATTAATTAATGAAATAATTAAAGATTAATTACTGGATTAAGATAATTAATTTGTGAAATTAATTAAGGATTAATTACTTAAAGTAATTAAAGAATAATTAATCAGGAATGATTAATTAAGATGAATACTTATAGTATGATTAATTAATTGGTTTAATTAATGATTAAGTAAGCAAGATTTATAGAATAAAGTAATTAATTTAATTCACTTTAAATTAATTAGAAATGGTATAAATCATTACTTAAGGATGGATGAATAATATTGAATACTTTGCATTGTTTGATATCTCTGATGAGATATGTGCTAATCTATGATATGGATGTTCTGGTTTAATTGTAGTGATAATATGAATTATCTGTTTGTGATGATAATATGGATTATCTATTGTGAATTATCTATCTTTGTGTATATAGATAAAAGAATTGAATTGTTTTAACTTTAAAACTACTTGGCCTTAAAAGATACGTTTTGGATTTCGATGAGACCGGGATCGGGTTTCCAAATTTGGATATCCGAATACCACATCGATTCAAATTAACGATAGGTCGTGAATCTCTAGTGAAGATGAAGATTCAGAGTGCAAGGGTTATTGTCGTTAACTCTGAGGGTGATTCCAAAATGAGTGTAACGAGATAATGCCTTCGGTTTCGTTCGAACCTGGAACGAACTTGTATGGATTGAATGCTTTCAGAACATCGTCAGGTGGATGATGAGTATTCTAAGTGATGTGTTCTGATTAAAGGTAATCGTAGCCTCAAGCCTCATCAACTGGGAATGGCTAAAACAAGGGAGGTGCAGCAAGGCTTCGTGGGTAGCACCCACTGAGAGTAAGGTCATCCCTGTCTAGAGAGTTCCTTTATTTCGGCTTAGTGTGCAGTTGACGACGGCCATCTGTGGGGTGATTTTTATTTGGAATTTTCCAGTAAGGGATGGTTCTGGCTTTGTGTTGCAGGGGATTGGGAGTAATCCTCGGTACGGTGATCTAGGCCCCGTACTGTGATGGGCGGTACCCCGGTAGCCCTTCCATTGTATGGAATCCAATCTCCAATAAGTGCCGTACGTATTAGTTGTGCCCAACTATGTTGGAACGTGAGATGTAAGCATTCCAGCTATTTCTGTATTTTACTTGAAAACCCTAGACCCTATTATAATATAACTAGATTTCCTATCAATGTTTTGGTTAGAGTAAGGTAAAAACTTTTCCATGTTTATGTGTGGGAAGTCTTACGTGATACCTTCTTTTCAAAAGGTTTTGAAGTTAAGCAAGTTTAACCTGTTACTCACACCAGACCCATGTCTGACCCAAGTGTTTATTTCTGTTTTATAAACTCTTGGGTACTCAAATTTTTACGAGTAGCCAAGGGATTCAGGTTAGCATTGACGAATTGTGGAGGAGCAATGGAGCAGGAGGCTTCAGCGTTCATAGATATATAGTATTCCGCTGTGTTGATCTCTGTGATAGTGTCTTGTATGTATTTGAGTTGTAATGTCTAGACAGATGTTTATAACTGTCTAGTATGTGATGTATAATCTGTGTAACTCTGATAAGTGTTGTATAATTTATTCGTTCCGCTGTTGAGATTCTGATGTTGTTTCTTTCTCTCTCCTCTTCTTTTCTCTTTTCTATCTCTTTCTTTCTTATTAATTATGCGCCATTCTGGGCTAAGAATGGCAGGTCATTGCAGTTGGTATCAGAGCGATAGGTTGAGTGAATACCTAGGCTCTGGAGTGGTGTCTATCATGAGAGAGCGTATTTGTAATTTTTATAACTATATATATTTATTCTACCTATTTGTTGGGTTACCTGTTCGGGTTTTCCAATATGATTCTAAAGGTAGATAGGGTGGTGGTGTGTGTAACACAACTACAAATGGTTGGATTTTGAATGTTTGGGGTTGGAAGTGTATCTGTCGAGACTGTAGACCTAATACCGTCTCGAGTAAGCTTTGCAGTGGTGTTAGGATTTCACCAATCTCTGAAGGAAACCTGTTAAGGTTCGGAGTTTATCTTTGAAGTTGGATGAATAGAGTTGGATCTGTCGGTTAGGTAGAAGTGTGTGATGGTACCTCAGGTAATAGTAGCTGCATGATGAGATGCAGTGACTATGGATGTTCCTAAAGATGTTTTCTTTTGGAACAAGTTTAAGGAAGTGTGTATGCTTCGGTGTTGTGGCTGAGTTCAGCATGGTGTTTCTGTTTTGTTTGAGGTTCGAGTTTCTCGAAGAGCTTTGGATAAGGAAGTCTTTGGCATCTGTGATAGCAGTGCAGCTCGGAGTATTCTGTGCATTGGCAGGAAGTCTTCTGGCTGAGCAGTTTTCTTGAGAAGGAATTCAGAAGCAGCAGAGTAGATCCATTTCTTCGATGGATTGGATAGTTAAGTATAAGCTGTTTTGATTGGTAAAGAGAGAACAGTTTTCTTTGGAAATTTGGCTGGGTTGATCACAAAAGTGACTTGCGATTGGTGAGTGTTCTCTTGGGTTATCTGAGATTTTCTGGGATGTGTTGTCCAGTCTATGCTTGTGTTCTTCATCAACATTTTCATTCTACTCCAGATCAGAGTTGAGCAGCGAAAGCAGTTTGGGAGTGCATCTCTGGATAAGAGAAGTAAGTTTGGAATCTACTGATAATTGTGAAGTAGAGTTGTGTTTTGGATTATGGGTAAATCTTGAGAGGATCATTTTTGTTGGGTTATTTTTGGTCCTATTTGTTTCAAGAAGCATCATCGAAGGTTGAGCTGATCAGGAAGGATCTGTAGACAGCCCAGGATCGTCTGAAGGATTTTGTGGATAATAGACGGAGGAATATTGGATCTCTTCTGTGTTCTGATTTGGATAAGTGCTTTGATCTACTGGATTGAATTGCCAGTTTGGATAACTGGAATTCAATGTGTTTCATGTATCTCTGAGGGAGTACGTGTATGATCTATCTCTAGTTGTGGAACCAGTAGTTCAGGGAGATTTGGTTGTTGAGTCAGACTCATCTCTAGTCTGATATTCTGTTTAGTTCTGTAGATCTAAATGAGTAGAAGCTCTATAGCTTAGTAGTATTGATTGTTTGGATTCGGTAGAGCGAGTATCCCGGTATTTATACTTGGGAAACTCTAGGGAATTCTATCCAGAATTTTTCTGGATAGTTAGAATTGTTTGATTAGATTAATTGGTTGCTATGGTTGTTAGCATATAGATGATAATATATGCTTGTGATTTAAATAGATTATTAAATTACCTTTGTTTTAAATTTCGGGGACGAAATTCTTTTAAGGGGGGAGGAATGTGATATCCCGAAATTTTGGGCAATATCAATTTAATAATCTGTTTAAATAATTAAATTGATTTGATAATCTGTGATAATAAAATTTAAATTGATTTAATAATCTAATTAAATAAATATTTAATTATTGAATTTTATCTTTTTAAAACTAATAAAATGATTTCTATTTTATAATGTATATATATGTGTGTATATATTGTAAATAGATAAGCTTTGGGTTGAAATTTAATAAATAAATAAAATCTTGTTTTTATATTTCTAATATACATCTTTGATAATTTGGAAATTATGATTTATTTAATATTAAGCTTTTCAAAGCAATTTAAACAAAATAACTATATGGTTTTAAATAAGATTAATAATAAGGTTTATTTTATTTTCTTTTTAAATATTGCTTAATAAATATGATTTAAGAGTATATATATAAGTTTAAAACACAATTTACATATGATATGTTAATTCATTTAGTAATAGTAGTAATTTATTAATAATAAGGCAATCTCTTTTATAAATTATTTTAAATTGATAAATTATTATTTTAAACAATATTATTAATATATTGTTTTATATATAGATATAAATAGACTTTAATAAAATAGGATTGTTATTTCAAATTGAATGTGTTGTTTTAAATTGACTTTAAATTGGACTTTTAAATATAATTTGAATTTGAATTTAAATTAATTTTGAAATTCAAAAAGGGGTAATATTTTAAATATTTGGATTTTATAGATATTTGGATAAGCTTTTATTTATAAGTATAATCGGTTTATTTCTTTAAAAGTTATCTCTATATATAAATAAGTAATTGTAAATTAATAAATAAAGAAAAAGGTTTTTATTAACTTTTAAATTAAATAAGATTACTTAAAAGACAAGTGTTATCATATTAAAACTTAAAATAACATGTGTTAATTTATGAACAAAGATATATGACAAGTGTTGAATTTTAAAACAAGTGGCATTTTTAGATTAAATTTTATTTTATTTTTATTAAATGATTTTCAGTCTAAATACATATACTTCTCTCTATCTATTTCTTTGGCAAATTCAAAAGCAAAGAAAATTAAGTAATCTCAGATCTAAACTGAAATAAAAAGAAACAAACCTGAAATCACTTCCTCTCAAACCAAATTCTCAAACAAAATTCTCACAAACAATCAGTAATCAAACTCCACAAACCAAAAATTATCAAAACCAAAACCTATAATTCATTTTCCAAAATCAAAGGCAAAGCATGTAACCATTCTTCAACAACCTGGAATCAAACTCCAGTCTGCATGCAACTGCATTTTTAAATCAAAGAAGAAAATCAAGTTTAAAGTTTAAAATTCAAAGCAAGTTGAATCTGGAAATCAATGAAGTTGTCTGCAAGTTTCTATAGCAAGAAACACAAGTTTTAAATCAAAAACCAGAAGCTAAGGCATTCCAGTCTTTAAAAGATTAAAAAGCTTTTCAAACAAAATCTGGAAGCTCTGTTTCTGGTGAGTAACATTCTTCTTAAAAATTTAAGTATATGGGTATTTGTTTGCATGTGAAATTCTGGAATAAAATGAGTATTTAATGGATGTATATGATTGAATTTCTATGTATATATATATATATATATATATATATATGGATGTATAGATGCATGCTTACTATTGTACCTGTTCTTACCTGTTCTTACTTTTAGAAGCCAAAATCATGCTCAAAATTAAATTCCTCTTGATATAATCTCTATTAAAACTTAGGATTCAAACAACATTCGATTGTTTAATCATGACTTAAATTTTAAACTTTATTTAAATGAATTAAAATTGGAATTAGCTCTGGAAAACAAAGTAGAACAGGAAAGCTGAGTTTTTGTTAAAATTAAAACTTCTAAATTTATTGATTCAGGCATGTAAACTGAATCATCAACTAAAAACTTGATTTTTAAAAGTAAAATCATAATTTTTAGTATTGGGTTGAGAGAGCAGTGCGGGGTTGATCAGAATATGAGTTCTGGGTGGTTGCTGATGATCTAGTTGATCGGAGAGGTCGTAATCTTCTTTGGGGGCAGTGGAATGATCGTAGAGTTTGGCAAAAATACCAGAATGGTGATCATGGCGTTGTGGTGGTAGCAGTGATTGGTTTATGTCTATAAACCTAATTTTGGCATGGTCGAGAATTTTGGTGGTCAAGGAAGCTCTGGTGGATCGAGTTCGTCAGAACTCTGGGGATTGGCAGCTCGATGGATGGCGAAGGCGCTGCTGGAAGCATAGGATTTCCGATGATCGACATTGGGAGGACGAGAGATTTCCAGGTTTTGGTCTTGTTCCTAGTTTTATGTCAGGTAACTCGAATTCGATTTTTGGAGTTGATCGAGGCTCTGGTGGTCGGAATCGTGAGTGGTGGTCGTGGTCGATATGCCGGCTTTGGCATCGATGGTCGTAGGCGATCGATTCGCTTGTGCACGTGAACGAGTGTCAGGAGTATCAGTGGGTTGCTTTGGGGTATAACAGAGGAGTGGTACTCGAATTTTCTCGAGTTGATCACGTGAGAGACTCGAAGCATGGAGGGTTTCGACTCGAAGCAATTTAGATAAGGCTCGGGTAAATTGAGTTGTTACAGGTTTAAAGCCTGTTTGTTTTTAAAATTTTAAAATTGATTTAAATTTGAAAACAGAAATTTAAACAAAGTTTAAAATCAAATCTGTAGGTGTGGATTCAAATTTAAACTTGAATCCCTGTTGTGAAATAAATAAGTTTTTATTAAAATGTTTAAACATCTTTAAATGTTTAAAGAATAATTTAAAAAGGTTTGAATAAATGAATTTGTTTAAAACTCTTAAATTTCTTTTATAAATGTTAAGTGTTTCTTTAACATTTGGATTTAAAAAGGTTTTGAAAATTTGATTTAAATTTGGTAAGAGTTAAATTTGTAATTCAAATTTAAATCTTTAATTTGAAATGAATAAAAAGGAAGATTTAAAAGTAAAATGTTTCCAAGACTTTTGTTAGTAATAAGTAAAGTAGTTATAAAGGTTAATACTTTAATTTAGAGATTAATTAAGGTTTAATGATTTAGGATTCATTAAAATAATAAGGTAATTAAAGAGTAATTTAATAATTTAATTAATTAATGATTTAGTGTTAATTAATTAAATAATTAGGATTATAAGTTAATTAATTAAGGGTTAATTAATTGGGGATTAAGGATCATTTATTTAGATAAGTATAGATTATTAATAAATGATTAGGAATTAATTAATCAAGTGATTAAAGATTAATTAAGAAATTAATTAAGTAATTAGAGATTAATTTAATTAGTAATTAAGAATTAATTAATTTGTAATTAATAATGGTTGATTTAAGTTTAATTACTTAAATAAAGAAATTGTTAATAATTAATGAGAGATCATTAATTAGGGATTTTTAAATAATTTATTAATATGATTAATTTTGATAATCAAATAGATTAATTAATAAATGATAATCATTTATGAAATTGGTTAAGTATAATTACTTAATGGAAGTAATTAAAGGAATTAATTACTTAAGGTAATTAATTAAATAAATTGGATAAATTTAAATTAATTAACTTAATTAATTTAAGATAATCACTAGGTGATTTAATAAGTATAATTACTTAAATGTAATTAATGAAGTGAAATTATTTAAGGAAGTAATTAAAGGTAATTAATGGATGTAATTGAATGAAGATGATTCAATAATGGAAGTAATTTGAGGTTAATTACTTTGTATAATTAATCAAGGGATTAATTAAAAGATAATTAATTAAGAAGTAATTAATTTATGAAATGGAGTAATTAAGGGAAGTTAATTACTAAATGAGATTAATCAAAGGTGATTAATAAATGTGACTAATTAAAGATTAATTATTAAATGTAATTAATTTAAATAGGATAATTAATTAAAAGTAATTAAGGATCATTAATTAATTTAATTAATGATATAATTAAGGATTGATTAATCAAACTAATTAATCAATAATAAGTGATTAAAGTAATTAATTAATTGTAATTAATTAAGGGTTAATGTAATTAAGTATAGTTAATTAATTAATGAAGTAATTAAAGATTAATTACTGGATTAAGATAATTAATTTGTGAAATTAATTAAGGATTAATTACTTAAAGTAATTAAAGAATAATTAATCAGGAATGATTAATTAAGATGAATACTTATAGTATGATTAATTAATTGGTTTAATTAATGATTAAGTAAGCAGGATTTATAGAATAAAGTAATTAATTTAATTAACTTTAAATTAATTAGAAATGGTATAAATCATTACTTAGGGATGGATGAATAATATTGAATACTTTTCATTGTTTGATATCTCTGATGAGATATGTGCTGATCTATGATATGGATGTTTTGGTTGAATTGTAATGATAATATGAATTATCTATTTGTGATGATAATATGGATTATCTATTGTGAATTATCTATCTTTGTGTATATAGATAAAAGAATTGAATTGTTTTAACTTTAAAACAACTTGGCCTTAAAACATACATTTTGGATTTCGATGAGACCGGGATCGGGTTTCTAGATTTGGATATCCGAATACCACATCGATCCAAATTAACGATAGGTCGTGAATCTCAAGTGAAGATGAAGATTCAGAGTGCAAGGGTTATTGTCGTTAACTCTGAGGGTGATTCCAAAATGAGTGTAACGAGATAATGCCTTCGGTTTCGTTCGAACCCGGAACGAACTTGTATGGATTGAATGCTTTCAGAACATCGTCAGGTGGACGATGAGTATTCTAAGTGATGTGTTCTGATTAAAGGTAATCGTAGCCTCAAGCCTCATCAACCGGGAATGGCTAAAACAGGGGAGGTGCAGCAAGGCTTCGTGGGTAGCACCCACTGAGAGTAAGGTCATCCTTGCCTAGAGAGTTCCTTTATTTCGGCTTAGTGTGCAGTTGGCGACGGCCATCTGTGGGGTGATTTTTATTCGGAATTATCCAGTAAGGGATGGTTCCGGCTTTGTGTTGCAGGGGATTGGGAGTAATCCTCGGTACGGTGATCTAGGCCTCGTACTGTGATGGGCAGTACCACGGTAGCCCTGCCATTGTATGGAATCCAATCTCCAATAAGTGTCGTACGTATTAGTTGTGCCCAACTATGCTGGAACGTGAGATGTAAGCATTCCAGCTATTTCTGTATTTTACTTGAAAACCCTAGACCCTATTATAATATAACTGGATTTCCTATCAATGTTTTGGTTAGCGTAAGGTAAAAACTTTTCCATGTTTATGTGTGGGAAGTCTTACGTGATACCTTTGTTTTCAAAAGGTTTTGAAGTTAAGCAAGTTTAACCTGTTACTCACACCAGACCCATGTCTGACCCAAGTGTTTATTTCTTTTTTATAAACTCTTGGGTACTCAAATTTTTACGAGTAGCCAAGGTATTCAGGTTAGCATTGACGAATTGTGGAGGAGCAATAGAGCAGGAGGCTTCAGCGTTCGTAGATATATAGTATTCCGCTGTGTTGATCTCTGTGATAGTGTCTTGTATGTATTTGAGTTGTAATGTCTAGACAGATGTTTATAACTGTCTAGTATGTGATGTATAATCTGTGTAACTCTGATAAGTGTTGTATACTATGTAATAGCTTATGTTATTAATATAATTTATTCATTCCGCTGTTGAGATTCTGATGTTGTTTCTTTCTCTCTCCTCTACTTTTCTCTTTTCTATCTCTTTCTTATTAATGATGCGTCATTCTGGGCTAAGAATGGCGGGTCATTACAGAAATCGTTAGATTGCATGGAGTTCCTACTTCTATCGTTAGCGATCGTGATCCATTGTTTACTAGTGGATTTTGGAAAGGTCTTCAAAAAGATTTGGGAACAAAGCTAAATTTTAGCACCGCTTATCATCCTCAGCCCGATGGACAAACTGAGCGTGTGAATCAAAATCTTGAAGATCTTCTTCGTGCATGTGTTCTTGATTTTGGTGGAAGTTGGGAAGACCATATTTCTCTTGTTGAATTTTCCTATAATAATAGCTTCCAATCTAGCATTGGTATGGCACCTTTCGAGGCACTATACAGAAGGCCGTGCCGATCACCTTCGTGTTGGCTTGAAGCCGGTGAGAAGCTGGTTTTAGGTCCAGATTTTATTCGTGATGCCATAGAAAAGATTGACCTTATTAGTCATAAGATGAAAGAAGCTCAAAGTAGACAAAAATCCTATGCCGATAATCGAAGAAGGAAATTAGAATTTTCTGTGGGAGATTTTGTGTTTATTCGTGTTTCACCTATGAAGGGTGTTGTGCGTTTCAGTCGATTGGGAAAATTAGCACCTCGATACATTGGCCCATTCCCAGCACCGAACGCATTGGTTCCATGGCTTATCGCCTTTTATTACCGACTCAGTTTTCTGCCATTCATGACGTGTTCCACATTTCTCAATTATGGAAATGCCTTTAAAATTCCGATTCTATTCTTGAGCCCAGTGTTATTGAAGAAATTGAAGTTTCGCCTAATTTGACTTATGAGCAACATCCCATTCGTATCATTGCTTCGGAGGTTAAACGCCTTCGAAATAAAGATGTTCCTCTTGCTCTTGGGAATCCAGAGAATTCATCGAGCGAACACATCCGGACTTGCTCTCTCGTGCTCCTTAAGGTGAACTTTTTATTTCAAATTTCTTCTTTTTGTGTTGATATACTTTTATTGTTGTTACTTCTTATTTATTTCTTAAAGATTGCGAGGATGCAATTTCTTTAAGGAGGGGAGTCTGTAACTACCCGCATATTTTACGATTGTATATTTAAATATTTTATTTAAATGTAGAATCGTTAATCGGATTAAAGTCCGAAAAGCTACTTTTTGTAAACAGTCGAATTGGGAATCGAGACCACTTCCATTGAGTCCAAAACGGCGTTTGTTACTTTTTTAAGTATAAACATCGATATATTTGGAGTAAGTTGAATTTTGATATTTTCTATTGGGCTTTGGGTTTGGGTTTCACCCCAACAAACTCTATAACCTAGTTCAGCCCTCTCCTCTCCTCTTCACTTCATTTCTATTTTCTTTAAACACTCAAGCAAAACTGAAAATGGGGAGAGAATTGAGAAATTAGAAACTCCAAGCCCTAGTTTTCATTTGCAAAACCAAATTCTTGCTCCAAATTCTAAGAGAAGCTAAGGTAAGCATCCTCTTCATCTTCTCCAACTCATTCTTTCTTTAATTTCAGAAATTTCTTAAACCTAACTTAGGAAATGTTCTTCTTTTGAGCTTAGATTCAAGTTTCTAGAATTGAGGTTGAAGAGAAGTTGATCTTCCTTTGCATTCAAGCTTCTCATTCGTCGTTTTTTGGTTTAAAGGTGAGTTTTCGAACTCGCATCTTTGTCTATTTCTATCATTGTTGTTAGGTATGAATTCCTAACACTTATTCATGTTCAATTGCTTTTGGTTTGAATTGATTTGGTGAACATTTCAGTTTTTGGTGTTTTAAAGTCAAAACTTTGAAAATCCTTGCTTTGATTTGTGAACATGTTTTTGGTGGTGAATCGGAGAGCCTATAGGGCAGGGTTGTCGATTGGCAAAAGCCCCTAAAGTCCATTGCTCGACCGGGTGCAAATTGTGAGAGTTTGCTCTTCCATTTGATAGGCTGAAAAACAATTTCAGCTACAGCCAGTCGACTGGCCCCCTGCAGTCAGTCGACTGACTGTAGGGTCTGAAAACTCTCGGGTTCTGGCTCAGTCGACTGAGTGCAGGAGGCCAATCGACTGACCTGCTTCATTTTGCCTATTTTGCCTAATTAGCTTGAGGATCCAACTTTCATCGATTCGTGACTATCCGATTTATTGTTAACATTTGTTATTGCCTTTGATGACTTCTTTTCTGGATTTTTGAGAATGTCCATTTTAATGGAATTGGTATCGATTTCTTTGGATTTAATTCACGTCTTCGAATATGGATTTTTGTGATTGATTGTTTCTACAATCATTTTGTGATTTGTCACTTCTAAATACAAAGGTTTCTATACTAGTAGTAAATATTAAAACTCTTTTACAAAGATGATTTCAACTCTATTTTTAATACAAAGCTCTCTTATAAAACCGTTTTGTAATCTATTAGTATATACAAACCTTTACCTCATTCGTATGAGAAAATATAATTAAAAGGCTTAGCAAAACAAGTGGTATGAAACGCTTGCGTTTACTTCATCGGTTAATTTTTGGACTTGTTCGATTGAAACTCTTGTGACAATTTTCGAGTGGGAATCTACAATTTGTTCGTAAATATTTAAGTTAAGCTAGTGGTTATGGGACATGATGCTAAACTCATATATTTACTAGCTTAGTGTAATCGACACTTTTTATTGATCGATGACGATCATTTTGTGATTTAGACTAGCGATGTGCGATGTCTATTTGTCTGTGAGGGAGACTAAACCCCATTTTGTGGAACTTCGGTTCAATTTGGCGGGGTAGCGACCCGTGGTCTTCGGACCGTTTGTGGAGCTTCGGCTCAATATTTATGGTTAGCGACCATGGAATAGCATTCCATTTGTGATACATGTGTTGGTGAGTTTTCATGCTCCCGTTTGTGATAGGCCTCCCCCTTTGTGATTTCTGGATTTCTTGTTGTGATTTCTGGAATTTTTATTTCACCTCTTTTTTGTGATTGGCAATTATATGTTTGTCAATATTTGGTGTTTGGTGAACAAAATAAAGAATGTGGTGTTCATTTTGGTGCTTTGAGATTTTAGAGATATTGTATGATTTTGTTGATGTTTAAAGTACACTTGTCACTGTACGTCATTTTTGTTGTCATATGATTTTAGTCATATCTCTCTTCCTATCTCATTTTATCTGATATTTATTGCTAGACTGATCTATTTATTATTTTTTTATTAAATAATACTCGGGTCAGACCGAGATGTTACAGGTGTTTCTGCTTGACTCCTTATCTGGGATCATCTTTTGACTTTTGCCTAACTACACAGTTTTGTAGTTTTTGTTATTATACACTAGAGATAGAGACTCATTGATGTATAATTATTCTTTTGTCTAACACATGTATCTATTCTTTTGTGGCATTGTTGATCTTGTTTGACCACTACTCTGATATACACTTTTATGTGTTATATTCATATTTGTTTCCGCCTTTGAGATATGAACATCTGTGACTGATTTATGTTATGCTTATTTCTATATTTGTTTCCGAAGGACCACTTAGCCACTGTGTGGTAGCTTTGAGTTTGCATCGGTATGTCGGATTTCCTTTTGAAACGAAATGCATGTTATACCATCTGACATATCGGTACTCGCACAAGGCAATTACACGGATGGTCGCTCCTCAACTGCCTTATTCTTCGCGCTAGTTGACGGCATTACTCCATAATGTCCTTGGCTAGCATGATCATAGAGGTGGGGCGTCACATTGTGCCTTTTCTTTTCATCCTTAAGTACACTACTAGGGGGAGTCTTGCCTTCAGAATGAGTCGAATCTTCGCCTGCGGTAGAATCGGGCTCCCTAGATTTGCCAGCAGGGTCATCAGTATGCGTCAATGGCTTGATCTTCAAAGCGGGAAGCTTACGTTGGATACTAACAAGTTTTGTTGAAGCACATTAGGTCACTTTGGCCTCCTTCTTCACTCTGATCTTATCTAGATCCTTCTTTAACCTCTCTACCAAAGTCATGCGTTCGGTTGGGTCAGAAGAACTTAAGTTCGTCAGATCCTCCTCTTGGAAGATAGAAACATCCTCTAAATTATCCAGGGCGGCGATCTTCTCAGAATCGGGTCCTGGGTCAGAGCTGGAGGTAGGAGCAATAAAGGTAAGCTCTGCGGAGACGGTGGTAGATGCAGTAAAGATAGCTGCAGTTCCTAAGCTTGTGTAGCCAGAGGCGGGAGAGGCAGATATAGTTGACCTACAAGTTAATAGACATAATAGTAAAGTTTAAAAAAGGACTCAGGAGTGAACTAAAGCTTCCGAAACACCGGAGAGATGAGAGAAATACCTGAGCCTGAGCTTTTTTCTCAGACATAAAATTCAAATTCCTCTTCTTTTATTATGTGCTCCTCGTTTTGGCTTACGAAGGGTGGAATGTAAGGCTCAGTAGTTGTGGTTGCAGTGGAGGTTGGAATCACATAGGCAATTGTGGAGCTAACTCCTCCGGATGCAAGAATGATCGCCATTGGCTCTCTGGATTCTGAAGTGGACACTTCATGCTGACCCAAAGAGCTCGGGCCAGCAAGAGCTTTGTGGTGGCAACAGTAGCATCAGCATCCCCTTCAGCTAGGAGGGCCCTTCTAACAGAGAGAAATTCTATGTCCCTGGCATCAAAGTACATAGCTATCAGCTCTTCCTTAGAGCGATTGTTTCTGGCTAGCACAACCCCGCCCAACACTTCTTCCCAAATGGTAGTAAGGGTCTCAGAATAGTCATCCCGTAGCCATCTCATATTTTTGTTCATGACTACGCTAGCATAGATATGCAATATATTGGCATCAAGTGTGTCATTAGTTTTGGACCTCTCTTCCTAAAGCTCTTTAAGCTCTGTTGGGAAATTGTAAGTTCAAGTTCGTTAGCAAATATTATAGAAGATAGCTGTTCTATTTCCTCGGTGGGTCTCTTATTCTCTTCATTGAGATTTTGATTCTTCTCATGGAGCCTAGCAAGTTCAGTAGCTTGTTCTGAGATAGTCTGATCCTAGGCCTAGACGATCTCATCATTTTGTGTAAGAGCCTAGGCCTTCTCGTTAGCCTGCTTCTTTAACTCTGCACCTTCAGCAATGGAAACTCTTAGCTGGTCCCTAAAGACGAGCTCGGCATTGGCTTGGGCATGCTTCATCTCTTCAATCAATTTGTTTGCTCAGACTTTCCTTTTAAGGGTTAAGTCCCTCTCTCTTGTGACCTTGAACAGGTCCTCCTCTCGACTCTTAAAAATTCACTCGTATTCACCCCTCTCGAACTCGAAGGAGCAAATGTTGGTGTAGTTGGTCTTATTCACTTCAAAGAGGAAAGTACATAACTTCTTCCATTAAAACCCATCATCAACGTACTTTTGGAGACATTGTAAATCTTGCTCCACCAGCTCTTTAAGGGTATATCAGATGTCCTGATCAACTTTGATGCCGTGTAAAAAGAGGTTAGGAAATGCTGCTTATTGGTGCAGGGGACCAGCCGGAGGGCAAACTTTGTAGCTGAAATGCCCTTGGAGCAAGGGGAGCAACAACAATAAGGGATTAAGATTCTAGAACCTATTATAGCAAAGAAGATTGATCTTGTGTGTGTGGCAGGACTACAGTTAAAGAACCCTCATGACTCTTGGAGGATTCCCTTTGGTATATGGTACATTGCAAGACAACTTAGTCTATACCTCTCCCTTCTTTCTTTCCTTCTCCCTCTCCTTGTCCTTTTCTCTATCAGCTTTGCAAGCTTCATCAGCCTCGTGGTCCTTCCTTCTTTGTCCCTTCTCTTTAGTTTCGTAGCAATGAGGTGGGTTAGGATTAGGAGTTTGGCCTTTGTATGCACTGGCATTTTGGTAATGCTTCTCGTAATTATCATGAACCACGAAACTTGAAAAAGGAAAAGATAGTGTAAGAATCTTTACTTCAAAAGGCACAAGTATATGCATGGATGCGTGTTTGTGTTCCTAGTGAAGTGTATAATGCCGATGACACCCTAAGTACTCTACAGACTATGTTCGCATGGATGTAAAAATGGAGTTTCTCCACCTTCATTTATACTTATTCCAGGAGAAAAGCGAAAGCCAGAGCCCATCTCATGCAAAATTTCATGAATAGAAAAGTTAATCAAGCTGATATCACTTTGATCGACGAAGACATTGCCAAATGAGCAGGCTTGAGGCATAATCTCTCCAGCACATAATGCAGCTTAACCTCCAACTGCTTTAGAAGTTTCCATAGCAATGTGCTCTGGATGAGGTGAGCTGGGGAAAGCAGGACTCATATAGGATATCTCTTCGAAGGATTTGCCCTCCCCTTTACTAGTGTGGTAGTCGCTATCGTTATCACCGGGGCCTTCCCCTTCTTCTTCAACTATCGGCTATTTCCCTTCTCTACTGCTGACTCCTTCGTCTTCCTTAGGAATCAAAGACATCCTAACATATTTATCCTATCACTTGAAATACCAACATCAACATCCTCTTTATATTCTCTCTCAATAGGCTTATGCCAATGCACCGCGTCGGATGGAGCAACAACATCCCTAAAAAGATTCTCGCCGAAGCAGCGAGTGGGGATGAAAGAGCATGTACAAGCCCTGGAGCTGCTGGAAGCAGGTGAGCTAGAAATAGCAAATCTACTAGGGCTTAGCGAACCACACCGCTGTAAGTTTTCACTCTTCAAAAGGAATACGACGATACATTATTGGAATCTAACTTCTCGAAGGCCCTTAAGCGTAGTCTCATGTTGCTCGCGGTCATCTTGAGTGGGAATGCATATAAGGAAGTAAAACATCAAATTGATAATTTGAGTTAAATAAATTCAAGTATGGAAGGAATATAAGGACGGAAACCTACATCTTGAAAGCCAGAATCTATTAATGCCATATGGGCACCATGCGTAGAGATACTCATTTTTAAAGTATGAGCATTTATTATGAAGCTTTTCGATGATCTTATATCGGCACCAAGCTTCGATTATCATATATGATTAAGATTCTTGCCTCTTCTTGAAGTGGAGTAGTTAATATAACTAGTGAAAATTTGGATCCCGGTTGAACCGATTCATAAAGATGTTATAAAGAGAACTCAGAAGGGAATATCTAATTGGATGAATCTGGGTGGAGCCAACCGAAGTTCCTGCAGAACCATTAGAAGGAAAGGATTAAAAGGCAGGACAACACCACTTAAGCATATGTACTGGTTGCATGCTGTGTATCCTTTATGGGGTTATGGTGCAAACTCAATCCTCGTGGGGAGAAGAACGTCATCTTTGAGAATTCTGTGCCGATGACAGATGTTTTGCAGTATTCTGGCCATCAAAATCGTTGCCACCTGTTCCGGTGGTTCGTTCAGTATTCTTCGGCCTAAAAGCTCATTCAAAGGGGGCGACATTTGCTACCATCTCTATTGGAATCATCGAGCCTTAAGATTCATATGTAATAGGACATCTCGGTTCAGTATGAATAGTTGGCGAAGCCTGAGCCGTAGAAGATCTAGCTTCATGAGGAGTTGACGTGCCCACATCGGATTTGAATCGAGTTGATCGAAGAGTTATCCTAAACAATAAAACTTTTCATTCAACATGGTCAGGTATGCTTTATTTTGAATCATAAGCCCATGCGACCAATGCCCGATATCTAAAGGATGTCAACGTGCGTTGACCAATCGGATTCTAAGCATTAACCAGGGCAAGTGAAAGGAGTTAATCTATGCAGTGTGAGTCTAGTATCTTGTACACCATGAACGGACCATCCTATGTAGATTGCTTACTCATGCAAGAAAAACGAGCCATGTCATACATTGAAATTATATTGGAACTTACCAGTTATCGATGAATAATAGATAACGGAGCAGCTATCTGCAGTGACTAAGAAGATTTTCCTTTCAAGAACGCAGGAAATGCAACAAAAGGAGAAGCAATGCAATGGAATTGTCTAGTGTGACCGTTCCTGAAATAAATCATCATATTGGAATTCAAACGGTGACAAGGGCTTAGTAGAGTTTTGACAAGAGATAGCCAAAGTCCCAGAGTTAGACTCGCCTCCAAAATGACTTAGGCAAAAACACAAGTTCATTCGTAAATTGAGCAAAACCCTCACTTTGGTCATCTCCTTGTAAAAAACAACCAACCTCTTCATCACCATTGCCATCACTATACACATGAGCCACCCACTTTAGCCAAATTCAGATCGGTGGTCAAAGATTGGATCTTAGGCCCTAACTTTTCTAGTGGCGAATCGAAGCTCTCGACGGCAACGGCGGCTCGGGACGAGGCGGCATCAGCGATTTGGACGGTTGCGATTGGTCGACATGGGTAGATGACCATCGGTGCTAAGTTGGATGGTGGTAAGGTGGTTGGTGGTGATATCTAAAACACAAAGGATCAAGGGAACTCGATGCAAAGCTTGGGTTGGAAACAAGTTGGCATAAAGGAATGAAAGCATGAATTTTTTTTAAATCTCGTGGGACTTAAGAAAGAATTCAGGGGATACCATACACGGTATCAAGACAAAGCTCTTGGTACCAAGAGACTTTCTCACCACGAAAATTTCTAGAATACACAGTAGAAAGAAAGGGTACTCATCTGGAGCATAGACTTGATCTCCAGAGCATAGATCTAGGCCTTAGCACAAAGAATGGAATTCTAACCATGCAAAACAGTTGAAGGGATATCTACCAAATGAAAGCAACATATCGGAGCGATACTCGAGCAATCAGCTGAAATTAATGAGACGGTGATGTATGACTTGTCTAAATCCAGAGCACACATCGTTTCCAATGAAAACATACAATGGAGGGCAAGTGTTTACTGGGTATTTAACCAAATAGAATTCAACCAGAGGTAGAAGGTCAAAATGAAGATGAAATGACTCGAGAACTTAGAAATACGATCAGAAGGGTAAAGAAGTGGAATTCAAGAAAGTTCATCGATTTTGAGCTAAAATCAACAAGTCAGTATCGAAAGGTTTTCTCTCAGCACCAAAATCTTTTTTCCTTCCTTTTTGGCTTCATAAACCTCTTATGCTTTATACTCTACCTCAACCTCTCATAGTCAAGTGCTTAAGAGTTTAGACGAGAAACTTCAAGGATTGATGAGGAGAAAGCCAAGAAAGTAGGATAGTTCAAGTATTATCGAAAGAGTCATCAAAATCAACTCAATGACTATGGAAAAGAGCTTGAAACACATCGAATAGGAGATAGAAGAACAATGCAAGTGAAAGAATTGAGTTTGCACAAGTCGAAACAAATCGATACCGAGAGCTTTCTCTTAGTACCGAGAGCTTTTTATGGCCTCTAGGGCTCACCTATTCATTTGTACATCAATAGGCTTGCTTCTAGACTTCAATGCAAGCAGGCTCATAAATGTACACATGTGTTTCTCTATAAATATCAACTCTACTGCAACTAAAGAAGAATCTTGGCCGATCTTTACATTTCTTCTTCATCATCTCCTATCTTCCTCATTCAATAGTCACCTAGGTAGATAATATTGGCAGTTCTAAGCTTTTGAAACTGTTAATCCCTTATACCAGTGACTCTAATTCTCTGTAATCAAAAATCAATAAAACTATAAAGTGGACTAGGCCAAAGATAGCCAAACCACTATAAAATCTTGCGTCTTGTTGTTTTTTCTTATTACTTTGCTATAATTATCTGCTAGGTCTAGGTTTCATAGTTCCTACAACATATCCTTAGGTATTGATTCATTTTTGGTGTCAATAGTATCAAAGCCTAGGTTTAGGGTTCCTTAGGGATTAGGTGCGTATTGAGAGAACATACTTATATGTTTTAAAAAATTTACAAAGACTTTACACAGACACACACACACACATACATATATATATATAAGTATTACACTAATACACCAGCTAAATTCTAATAATGCTTAATACTATCTGAAGAAAGTTGCTTATAGTCCTAATCACAAATAGTAAGAATGAGCTGTTAAGCTAGAATTGATTTTGCAGAAGCAACTAAGATTCTAGACGTGAAAATTCTGATATGGTTCCATCGAAATCTGCAAGTAAGAGGGTAAGCTAGGCTTAACCCAATGGATGGCCTATAACATAAGAACTAGACGCAGTTCCTCTTAATTCAGCAGTCCTTAGCATGGCCAAGATATGTGGAGACTGTTCAAGCTTAGGATGGAAGTCGTACATAGGAATTAAATCCTTTGTAGACTTGAAGGCATGATTATGTAATTGTGAGAGGATTTTTGGTTTGTTAGGTTTGAATGATGCTACTAGAAGGTAGTCGGCTGCTTGGAACATGCAAGGATAAGCTTTGAACTGGTGGGATATGGTAATGGCAGAGACCAATGAGGAGGAGATAACTTGGGGAGATTTTAGGAGGTGTTTTGAGATGATATTTCTTTCCGTAGCAAAGCAAGGAGTGCAGCTAGAGAGGTTTGTTCATCTGCAACAAGGAGATTGTCGACGAAGGAGTACGTAAATCAATTCAATGAGCTAGCTAGGTTTGGACTTGATTTGATAAATACACCACATAAGAAGGCTTTGAAGTTTGCAAAGGGGATGAGTCAACCTCTTCAAGATTTTTCCCTTAACCACATTCTGATGGGAACTACTTATAAGGGATTGGTGGAGATGGCTTTGCTAAATACCATTTCGAAGGATGAAGCTAAGGATGAGCCCAAGAAGGCTGGAGGAAAGCCATTTCAGCAAAATAAGCACAAGGGTGGAATAGGAGCTCAAGGGAATATAAAGAAGCAAGAAATCAAGTGCATGAGATGTAATAGGAAGGGGCGTGTTGTGTAAGATTGCACGACGAACCTCTCATTGGTCAAATGCTATTATTGGAATCTACTTAGGCACATAAAGAGGAAAGTGTCAGACTGCGCCAAAGACCCTGACCCAGGTGATACGGGCTTATACAGTGGATGTTGTTCTAAGATCGAGTGCGCCTCTAGTGGTGGATAAGGGAAGAAGTTCATAATTGGAGGTGTGCTACTTTTATCTGATTTATCTATTCGTACCTTATTTAACACAAGGGAATCACACTCTTTTATTTCGAGAAGACCAGTAGATGAATTGCACATAGAAACTAGCATAGTGCAACACCCCTAATTTTAAATAACATTATTCAGAAAATTTAATTAGATAAATTAAAAAGAATATTGTGCAGATTTAAGTGGTTAAGAGAATGAGATCTGTTTAAATATAAGGTAGTCGTGCCTTAAGAATAGGTAAACAAATGAAATAAGAAAGAAGTAATAAGATACGGGAAAAATAGGAATAGTTTATATCCTTATACCCTAAACCCTCATGCCATTTTCATTTACCACATTCATAAATACAATTAAACTTTAAGAAAGGCTGGCCAACATTAGGAGAAAACAAAGGGATGATATGCAAGGATAAAAGAAGGAAGTTTAATCAAATCAACTCTAGAGCAAATCTCAAACTCCTTAACAATAAGCTAAGGTGAATAATATATTGCATCTCATTTTTATGATTTTTGGTTTCTAGTTGAGTTTCAAATTTATTTTGCACATGATTTGCGATGTTTTGATCGTTTAAATGAATATATATACTTGTTGATGATTATGTTATTTCATATAGATTCTATGATAAGGATTAGCTTGAAAAACCTAACAAATGACATCCAAATGCCTTGTGTTTTTGATATAAGGTTAGAAATATTATTTTACAGATGGGTTTCAAGTTTTTAGTTTTATGAATTAATGTGAATTTATTATGAATTTTATAGTAAATAAAATGGTTAAATTGGGTTTAAATTATTTTCGGCTATTATATGTTAGCTTTGGGTCAGAAATTTAAACATGTTAGAAAACATATTAAATTTGATTTATGGGAATTTTTGGATAATTTTCCTAAGTGTTTTATTAAGTATATAAAATTATCTAAGGTATGTGACTTAAATGTTTTATATATTTATAAAAGGAGAAGGGGAAATTTTCTAAATGTTTTAAATTATTAATTACTAAATTCAACAGCACTTTTAGAAAAGATTTTTTAAAATAAATCGGCAACCAATCATATGTTAACAAATAGGAAAGTTAGTTGGAAAGATATTACTTTATAAAGTTAAAAATCAATTTGGTAAAGGGTTGTTGTTTCGCTACTGTCGACAGCCACCTTTCGACCTCATACTGCCGCCTCCATCTAGGTCAAAACCAATACACATGGTATCAACTTCAGTACGTAGTGGATTGGAGTTAGGCGAAAGGTATGGAGTCAAAACAAGCTTTCAAAGGGGTAGAAGTAGCTCTTCAAAACTTAGAACTATTTTGGTTACAAATGAAGCTTTCGAATGAACCAGCTTTCGACTTGGTCAATTGTTTTTGAAAAATGGGCTTTCAAAAGGGGTTGCTACCTTTTTTATTAAAACAAGCTTTCGAAGGAGTTGAAACCCTGCTGCCACATTCTATCTTTTGACCTAGTTAAGGTCACTTTTAACTTCAAAAAATGGTTTTGAAAGGGTTCTTTTGTTTTTAAATGAAGCCACTTCTCCGTGCTTTCGAAAAGGATGGTTTCGAAACCATCTACTTTCTTTTACTTAGAAAATTGCTTTCAAAAGAGTTGCTTTCGACCTAGTCCTTTTAAGACCCTTTGTTTTATTGAAAGATAAACCCATAGTTTTCGAATGGAATGTTTTAAATGGTTTCGAAACTATGTTCCATAAGATTTTACTTAAACCAAATGCTTTTGAAAGAATTGTTTGGAGTAAAGGACTTTAATGCTTTCGAAAGGTTTATAATGAAGGTTTCAAAGGGGAGGTATCCCAATGTTTTCGAAAGGTTACTCGAGTCTTTATAATGGAAGGTTTCCAATGTTTTCGAAAGGTAAGTTTAAAGAGTTTTGACAAGAGGATGCCTAAGGTTTATAAAGCTTTCAAAAGGATACCTTCAATGTTTTCGAAAGGTTATTGTAAAGGTTTCGAAAAGTATGTTTTGGCCTTTCAGCCAAGTGTTGCAAGGTATAGAAGTTAACATATTTTGAAAAGGGTACTGTCAATAGATTTGAAAGGTATTGTTTAAAGATTTTAAGCAAAGGTTTCAAATGGTTTACCTTGGTTTTATGGCCTATGAGCTTTTAAGTTAAAAAGGATTTTTAACTTATTTTGGAGGGATAGATAATCCCATTATATTTCATCAATAATGTTTTGTGTAAGGCATATATCATAGCAAAGTGATTTGGGTAAAGCAAAGAGTATATTTACCTTGTTTAAGTATGATTTAAAGGGTTAAATCAATTTGCAAGAAATGTTTTCAAGGAAAATTTTGAGGTGTAGTTAAACCTAAGTAAATGACTTAGATATTTGAATAACATGGGACTGGTATAGGGTTGTGCCCTATACTTTAGCTAATAAGCCCCTAACTAATATAAGTCCAAAATTCCAGTGTGTAGGGCTTTGTCACAGGTAAGACTAAAATAAGGTTACACACAAAGAAGGTAGGTTATTTGTGAGCCTGCAAAACCATTAGGTTCAATTGACCCTAGAAGAAGATAGTAAAGGGCAGTCAGCCCAGAAGCGTGTTTAACGTATGTTAGATAATTGATTGTGTCTGGTAGGCCCGAGTCAGCCAATAGTTAATAGTTAGCCAAACAAAACTATATTTTGCGATAGATAGTCCATTAATCACCTGATTTATATGCATATATGAAATTGTTATTCTTGCTCTAATCAGTTTGATTATAGGATATTGATTTGCAAAAAGATATGTTTAAAGGGATATTGTGAGGGGAAACCCGTTCCGCTAAGCGGCGTGGTCTCAGTTAATATCTTTTTGCAAACCGAGATGTAGTAGTATTATTCACACCAGTCTTTATGTCTGACTCGAAGTTTATGTTTTTCTCCTTAAACTCTCGGGTGCTCAAAATTAATTTGAGTAGATTGAGAGTCAGGGTTTTACAGGTTTAGTAGGTGGACGAATAAGCTTCCAAAGACGTGCATGAGGCAATGGTAGCTATATTTAGGAGTTATTTGGTTTATTTCCACTGTGTTATATTAAGACGGATTGTCTATTTAGTACTCTGATCATCCAAGGAGGCATCTTCATATGTCGCTCTTGGCGTATTTTGTAATAATTATATTTGATCAAAACTTGTGAATCATTTTGGGGATTATGTAATTGAATATGAAAATTTGATTTGGAATGTAATCAGAAAAATTGTTTTAATATGTGCTAATTTTATTTTATATTCACGTGCTTCTAATATTATGGGTACCATTAGCATTACCGTATTTTGTCACTGGAAGTAAATACTATGGATGACTACAACATCTGTAGCGTTTTGCTTCGGGCCTTAAGATAAGGGATGTTACAACTTGGTATTAGAGCATTGGTTTATGAAAACTTAAAAGAAATTTCAAACTTAAAATGGTTTTTGAAAACTTAATCCTAAGGAATTAGAGAAAAGATTGGGATATGGGATAACGTTATAGTAATGTACTTGTATTTGCTATATATAACTATACGTTTTATCTCTATTCTCCCATCTTTCTTAGGCTATTCTTTCGTATCTTACAAAGACTCGAATGTAGATTTTAAGAATGTAAGATATGGATGCTAGGAGTGGAAGATTTAACATTGGCGATGGAAGCACCACAACCAATGGGAATGTCATACCAAACACTAGAAGAAATCCAGGTCAGGCACAAGCTGCCAATGTGGGTGCTGGAATACCGCAAGTTGACATGGGAGTATTGTATCAGATCTTCGTTAACCTGATGCAAGCAGAAGTTGCTACGGGGTTAGCTAGAGGAAATGCTGAAGGAGGAAATCAAGGAGTTCTAGTGGTCAATAACTATGCTGTATTGAGTAGAGATTATGCCAGGCTGGGAGGAAAACAGTTCATCGGGACTGAGGATGCAATTGAAGTGAAGAATTTGTTACTTCATTGCGAGAGGATTTTTTCTGATTTGGGGCTCAATGATGAGCAGAAGAGAAGACTCGCTTCTAGGCAATTACAGGGAGCATCACTGTTTTGGTAGAACAATGTAACTGTTGGAGTCAATGAGGAGAGCATGACTTGGGCTAAATTTAGAAGGAGGTTCGAGGAAAGATTTATGACAGAGATTTCTAAGTCAACTCTACTTAGGAAGTTTATGGAGTTAGAGCAAGGAGATATGACAGTGCTATAGTATGCAACCATATTTGAGGAGCTATCGAGGTACTGATACACTACGGTTGATACTGTCATTAAAAGGAATGAGAAGTTCATTCGCAGGTTGAAGCCTGAGCTTTCTAAGGCAACATATCGCATATCAAAGACTCGTGCGATGCAGTTGTTGAGATGGCTTTATGGCAGGAAGAGATGCTTGCTTATCTTGAGGTTAATAAGGCAGTAGGAGCTCAAGGAGGGCAGAACTTGAAGAGGAAGTTTTTCCATAAGAAGGGAGCTCAGAAGAGTGGAGCTACCAAGAAGGGAAAGAAAAAAAGTTATCTGTTATAAGTGTGATAAGAAGGGACACTATGCTTATGAGTACCAAACAAGCAAAGGGAAGAAAGTTATTAACAAGAAGGGAGTGAGGTGTTTCAACTGCGATCAAATTGGACATTATAAGAACTAGTACAAGAAGCCAACCAAGGATGGAAAAGGCAAAGTATTTGCATTGGAACCAGCTACCTCAAGACCAACAGCAGAGGAAAAGGGAAAAGCTATGTTGGGAGGTACAATTTTAAGCCATGGTGTGTCAGTTAGAGTTCTACTTGATACTGGTCCATCACATTCTTTTATATCTCATTGTTTTGCTAGATAAGCTTAACCTAGAAACCTCGTACCTAGTTACTTCCTTAAGGGTTGCAAATCCGATATGAGGATATGCGACTCTTGGAATGAGATGTGACCTCTTAGAATTTTAATTGTTAGGTCATGTATTTATTTGCAGTTTGCATGTGTTTGATTTCGTAGGGTTTAGAATAATTTTGGTATGGATTGGTTAAGTAAATACAATGCTAAGATATTTTTCCATGATAGGAAAATATCACTTAGACATCCTGATTGTAGAGATCGGATTGTATACTCCGTAGAAAAACCTAGTTTTGGGGTTAATGCTTTGTTGGGTGTTGTGGAGACAGAAGATAAGTTGAATCGAGTTTTCCTTGTTAGGGAATTTGCAGATGTCTTTGAACCTGTAGTTGGACTACCACCGAAATGAGCTATTGAGTTTCAGATAGATTTAGTACCAGGAGTAGAACCGGTGAGTAAACTGCCAAGTAGAACGACACCTACTGAGATGAAGGAATTAAAGGTACAGTTGGTGGATTTAGAAGATAAGAATTTTTTTAGACCAATCAGTTCTCCTTGGGGAGCAGCCGTAGTGTTTGCAAGGAAACTGGATGGATCATTAAGCTTGTGTATCGATTATCGTAAGTTGAATGAGAAGACGGTAAAGAATCGATATCCTTACCTAGAATTGGCGATTTGTTCGATCAGTTGAGTGGAGCCAAAGTATTTTCCCAGTTGGATTTGGCAATAGGATTCCATCGCTCAGAATAGCCGAGGATAGTATTCCTTTGACGTCGTCTGAGACAAGATATGGATCGTACGAATGGTTAGTAATGCCGTTCGGACTAACTAATGCGCCATCATTCTTTGTAGATTTGATGAACCGAATTTTCCGAGAGCACTTGGATAGGTTCGTGTTGGTTTTCATAGATGATTTTTAAGTATACTCTAAAGATGAAAGAGAGCATGAAGTTCATCTTAGAGTGGTTCTTGATACCTTGAGGCAGCATCAACTGAAGGCGAAATTTTCGAAGTGTCATTTCTGGAAGAAAGAAGTGAAGTTCCTCGGTCATGTAGTCTTAGAAAAAGATTCCGTAGATCCAGCTAAAATCGAGGTAGTGAATAGCTGGAAGAGACTCGAGACAGTGACTGAGATAAAAAGTTTTCTTGGATTAGCTGGTTATTACCGGAGATTCATTAAGGATTTTTCATGGATAGCGGTACCGATGACAACTAACTCGGAAAGATGTGAAGTTTGTGTGGACTGATAAGTGTGAGGAGGCATTCCAGAAGCTGAAACACTTATTAACAAATGCACTTGTATTAGTTGTTCCAAAAGGGAATCAAGACTTAGTGGTGTACACAGATGCATGTGGAACAGGGTTAGGAGCCATGTTAATGCAAAGAGGTAAAGTGATTACCTACACTTCTCGACAGCTCAGACCGCATGAGGTTAGATATCCGACTCATGACTTGGAATTAGCTGCAGTAGTTTTTGCATTGAAGGTGTGGAGACATTACCTCTTAAGAGAGAGATTCGAGTTGTATATGGATAATAAGTCTGAGGTATTTATTCTCTCAGAAGGAGTTGAATATGAGGCAACGGAGGTGGTTAGAGTTTTTTTGCCATTTATGACTTTGGTATTGAGTACACACTGGGAAAAGGCAATAAAGTTGCAGATGCAATTAGCAAAAAACATCAGAATGCAGTATTGGCAGTGATAGCTAAGTGGAAAGATTTAGAGGCGTTGACTAAGTGTAGAGTATAGTGGAGATCTAAGAGTATTTCTAGTACAAAAACTTCTATGTTGTCATGTTTAGAAGTTCGACCATTGATGATCGAAAGGATTGCTTCTAAGCAAGGAGAGGATCCATTGTTAGTTGAGCGGATCAGAAAGTTAAGGGACGGAATGGAGAGCGATGACTTGCAAGATTTCAGTCTTAACCAGAATGGGTGGTTGTAGAAGAAAGGACGACTATGTGTTCCAAATGTGGGAAATATTAGGAAGGAAGTTCTTGAAGAATTCCATCATTCAAAGTTCATTATTCATCTGGGAGGAACTAAGATGTATCAAGATATGAAGAGAAGTTTCTTCTGGGAAGGTATAAAGAGAGATGTAGGTTTATGGGTGAAGCAGTGTTTGAACTGTCAACAGGTAAAAGTCGAACATCATAAACCAAGTGGGTTACTTCAGCCTTTAGATGTTCTAGTTTGGAAATGGGATTCTATCTCAATGGATTTTATCGACGGGTTGCCTAGGTTAAATCGAGGAAATGAAAGTATATGGGTCATAGTGGGCAGGTTGACTAAGAGTGCCCATTTTATTCCAGTTAAATCAACCAAGAAAACACCTATTTTGGCTAAGTTATTCATAAAGAATATAGTTAGACTGCATGGAATTCCTAGTAGTATAGTAAGTGATAGAGATTCCTTATTCACTATCAAGTTCTGGAAGAGTCTACAGGATAATTTAGGTACCAAGCTCAAGATGAGTACCGCTTATCATCTGCAGACAGATGGGCAAACAAAAAGAGTTAACAAAGTCTTAGAGGATTTGTTAAGAGCTTGTGTGCTAGACTTTGGAGGATCATTGGAAGACCACCTACACCTAGTCGAGTTTTCATATAACAACAGTTATCAAACTAGTATAAGGATGGCACCATTTGATGTTTTGTATAGAAGGCCATGCAAATCTCCCGTTTGTTGGTTAGAGACGGGGGTAAGTTAGTTCTTGGTCCAGATTTGGTTAGGAAAGCTGCATAAAAGGTTGAGTTAATTCGAGCTAGAATGAAGGAAGCTTAGTCTAGGTAGAAGAGTTATGCGGATAAGAGATGGAAAGACTTAGAGTTCTCAGTTGGAGATCATGTCTTCATCAAGATATCACCGTTGAAAGGTGTAAACAGATTCGGGAAATCAAGAAATTTGACACCGAGGTTTGTTGGACCATTTCCTATTGTAGAAAGGATTGGGAGACTCGCATATAGAGTACAGTTACCGAATAGTTGGTAGGAGTCCATGATGTTTTTTATATTTCTCATCTAAGGAAATGTATTCAAGATCCAGAAACTACTATTGCACCAACTATGTTAGATGACTTAGTAATGGAACTGGGTATGTCTATAGTCAAAGAGCTAGTTCGTATAGTCGCGAGGGATGAAAAGAGACTAAGGAACAAGACAATCAGATTAGTCAAACTCCAGTGGAGTGATGACGAGAGACTGTACTTGGGAAACTAAGAGCAGGATTAAAGATACTGATCATGACTTGTTTCATAGTATATTTTATCTTTATGATTAATTTTATGAGTACCTTATCGTAATTTTGAGGAGGAAATTCTTCAAGGAGGGGAGTCTATAACACCCCTAATTTTAAATAACATTATTCAGGAAATTTATTTAGATAAATTAAATAGAATAATGTAAAGTTTTAAGTCGTTAAGAGATTGAGATTTGTTTAAATATAAGGTAGTCGTGCCTTAAGAATTGGTAAACAAATAAAATAAGAAAGAAGTAATAAGATAAGGGAAAAATAGGAATAGTTTATATCCTTATACCCTAAACCCTCATGCCATTTTCATTTACCATGTTCACAAACAAAATTAAACTTAAAGAAAGGCCGGCCACCATTAGGAGAAAACAAGGGGAAGATAAGCAAGGATTAAAGAAGGAAGCTTAATCAAATCAATTCTAGAGAAAATCTTAAACTCCTTAACAACAAACTAAGGTGAATAATAGATTACATCTCATTTTTATGATTTTTGGTTTCTATTTGAGTTCCAAATTTATTTTGCAAAAGATTTTCCAAGTTTTGATTGTTTAAATGAATATATATACTTGTTGATGATTATGCCATTTCATATTGATTCTATGATAAGGATTAACTTGGAAAACCTAACAAATGACATCCAAATGCCTTGCATTTTTGATATAAGGTCAAAAATATTATTTCAGATATTAGTTTCAAGTTTCATATTTTTCTGAATTAATGTGAATTTATTATGAATTTTCTAGTAAAGAAAATGGTTAAATTAGGTTTAAATTATTTTCGGCTATTATATGTTAGCTTTGGGTCAGAAATTTAAATACGTTAGAAAAACTATTAAAATTGATTTATGGAAATTTTTGAAGATTTTCCTAACTGTTTTATTAAGTATATAAAATTATCTAAGGTATGGCACTTAAATGTTTGATATATTTATAAAAGGAGAAGGGGCAATTTGCTAAATGTTTTAAATTATTAATTATTGAAGTCGGCGACACTTTTTGAAAAGATTTTGGAAAGGAAATTGGCAACCAATTATATGTTAACAAATAAGCAAGTTAGTTGGAAAGATATTACTTTATAAAGTTAAAAATCAGTTTTGTAAAGGTTTGCGGTTTTGCCACTTTCGGCAGCCACCTTTTGACCTCATACTGCAGCCTCCATCTAGGTCGAAACCAATACATATGGTATCAGCTTCGGTATGTAGTGGATGGAGTTAGGCGAAAGTTATGAAGTCTAAACAGGCTTTCAAAGGGGTAGAAGTAGCTCTTTAAAACTTAGAACTATTTTGGTTACAAATGAAGCTTTCGAAGGAACCAGCTTTCGACTTGGTCAACTATTTTTTAAAAAGGGGCTTTCGAAAGGGGTTGCCGCCTTTTGTTTTAAAACAAGATTTTGAAGGAGTCAAATGTTAGAACCTCAATTGTTGGATTTTAATGACAACAACTATACGATTATGCCAAAGAATCTCTAAGCTAATTTGCAGGTGCATGAGCATCAAAAAGAGACAAACAAATACTATATGGAGATACAAGAAGAGATATACATGATAGAGACAAGACGAAGGTGACAAACAAAGTATTATTAGTCATAGAGTGTCGTGTCTAGAGTTTACAAATGTTAAAATCTTCTCAAAATGATACACACACATATACATTCATATTTTAAATGAAAAATCAAGTTTTCAAAAATTGCATGGAGCGGGACTCAAACCCGGGTCACTAGTTCAGAAGGCAAGTGCTCTAACCATTTGAGCTATGGTATTTCTTAGTTACATTCAGATGTCTGAATGTACCAAATCAGATGTCTGAATCTGGAAAAATGAATATTATTAGTACAATATTCAGACGTCTGACTTGGTAATTTCAGACGTATGAAAATGGTTGTTTTTAGCCTATTTTCTTTCTGGTTTGAGCCCGTGCAATTTCAAAAGTCTGAATTATTCAATTCAGAAGTCTGAATATCTATAACGGCTATTTTTTTTCAAATAGGCACTTCCATTCATGAAGAGATGCGTTCTTTATTTCAATAGATATGACCATATCTCTTCATGATAACTCTTCACGAATAATTGCAACTATTTATTATCTATATAAACACATTAGAATCAAGTTTTCCAACAACAATTAAATTGATTATTATTATATTCTCAAAATTCTTGATTCTAATACACTTGTGCTTTCAACATCATTCAAATTCACTTTCTTACTTCCTTATTCTTTAGGCATTCACATATATATCATAAAGGAGAAGATTATAGGAAGGGTGTACTATAATTGACAAATTCGTGTTACTCAAGAACACATAGTGTCAAGAAATATTGTTTTGTAAAAGTCCCGTTCTACTGCTCGGGCAAAGTGAAGTCGTCTTCTGCTGCTGAGGCGTGAAATCCTTTTATGTTGCTCAGGTCCATGTTCGGCTGCTCAGGGGTTGTGTAGACCTGTTCCTCCGGGTTAAGTGAGGGTTGTTGTGTTAGTGAAATTCCAGGAGGAGTCTGGGACTGGACGTAGAACGGGAAGTTCGAACCAGTATAAAAATTCCTGGTGTGCTCGTTTATTATTTACTATTATCTGCTAATTGTTCTATTATTCCGCACTGCTTTTATACTATTCCATATTACTCGATCCTATAGTCATTTTCATTTGGTATCAGAGCAAGGTCATCATATAACCGTAACACAGTTATCTGATATTCTAATAACCTGGTATTCTAGAGATCGTAACAACATCCTAGAATAAATGGCTACAAAGAGATCTAGTCAAGGAAATAAGAAGAGGAAGAGCAATAAAGAAAAATCAAAGGAGCAAACAAACAAATGCTTCATGGCAAATGATAATGAGGTTAGTGATCTAACTTTTGATGATATGACAGAAATAAATTCAGAACTTCTAGACACTTTAAAAAGTCTCAAAAGAAAATATAAGGAAGCTCTGGAAAATCAGAAGAAAGCAGAATTCGACAGAGATATGCTTAAAGACGAGAAGAAAATATTAGAAGAAGAACTTGAGAAAATTCAAGATTCACTCTTTGACAATTCTCAACTCGTTCTATTAAGTCAAGAAATAGAAGCTCAAAAGGAAAAGAATAATGCTCTGGCTTCTGAGAATCATGAGTTAAAAACAAAAATTAAAATTGTTGAGTTAGATAACACTAGTCTCAAAACTAAGCTTAATGACATTACTAAAAATATTTCCAATTTTAATAAAGGGAGAGAAAATTTATCCAGGATTATTGAAAATTCTCAACCTGCTTCAAATAAGAAGGGATTAGGTTATGTTAAGAATTCAAAAGCTCACAATGATAAAAGTGGTTTAGGATATAATAAAACTGATCATAGAAATAGCACTAGGTATGTTTTCATCTATAGTAAAAATGTTAGTGCTAGTACTAAATTTTGAGTAAAGTCTAAATCCAATTTTTATAGAAATTCAAATACTGTTATGACCAATAATGTTTATAATTCTAGAAGTACAAAATCATTGACTAGAAATATGAATAAAAATTATCTAAGTATTTGGGTTCCTATTAATTGGAAAAATAGAGAAAAATACATTGATGATTATTTTGATATGGTAGTTAATAATGAAAATTATATTTATAAAGGATCAACCACACCTAAATAGGTATGGTTTCCTAAGACTTAACCCCCCGAACCCTAACATAATAAGTGGGTACCATAAATGATTATTATTTTTTCCAAGTACTCGGAGAAACAAAAGGAAAAGGATAGATTTTGGAATTTTAAAGAATGTTCCATACGTTTAATAGAATTACGTGCTTACAATGAAATATGGACTTCAGCAAATATGGTAAAATCTACTGTATTTTTCCTTCATAATTAATAATGAGTTTATCTCGTTATTTATAATGTATTTTATATAATTTATTATATTCCCTCATTCTTTTTGATAATGACAAAGGGGGAGAAATTCATATGCATATTAATAGAGGGAGATATTATACTTAGGGGGAGATGTCATACTTTGGGGGAGCTTTAAACATATTAATATTATTTTTTATATAGAATGAATATTTTTTAAAATTGTATAGTTGTCATCATCAAAAAGGGGGAGAATGTTAGAACCTCAATTGTTGAATTTTAAGGACAACAACTATACGATTATGCCAAAGAATCTCTAAGCTAATTTGCAGGTGCATGAGCATCAAAAAGAGACAAACAAATACTATATGGAGATACAAGAAGAGATATACATGATAGAGACAAGACGAAGGTGACAAACAAAGTATTATTAGTCATAGAGTGTCGTGTCTAGAGTTTACAAATGTTAAAATCTTCTCAAAATGATATACACACATATACATTCATATTTTAAATGAAAAATCAAGTTTTCAAAAATTGCATGGAGCGGGACTCGAACCCGGGTCACTAGTTCAGAAGGAAAGTGCTTTAACCATTTGAGCTATGGTATTTCTTAGCTACATTCAGACGTCAGAATGTACCAAATCAGACGTCTAAATCTGGAAAAATGAATATTGTTAGTACAATATTCAGACGTCTGACTTGGTAATTTCAAACGTCTGAAAATGGTTGTTTTTAGCCTATTTTTTTTCTGGTTTGAGCCCGTGCAATTTCAGAAGTCTGAATTATTCAATTCAGAAGTCTGAATATCTATAACGGCTATTTTTTTCAAATAGGCACTTCCATTCATGAAGAGATGCGTTCTTCATTTCAATAGATATGACCATATCTCTTCATGATAACTCTTCACGAACAATTGCAAGTATTTATTATCTATATAAACACATTAGAATCAAGTTTTCCAACAACAATTAAATTGATTATTATTCTATTCTCAAAATTCTTGATTCTAATACACTTGTGCTTTCAACATCATTCAAAATCACTTTCTTACTTCCTTATTCTTCACGCATTCATATATATATCATAAAGGAGAAGATTATAGGAAGGGTGTACTATAATTGACAAATTCGTGTTACTCAAGAACACATAGTGTCAAGAAATATTGTTTTGTAAAAGTCCCATTCTGCTGCTCGGGCAAAGTGAAGTCCTCTTTTGCTGCTGAGGCGTGAAATCCTGTTCTGTTGCTCAGGTCCCTGTTCGGCTGCTCAGGGGTTGTGTAGACCTGTTCCTCTGGGTTAAGTGAGGGTTGTTGTGTTAGTGAAATTCCAGAAGTAGTCTGGGACTAGACGTAGAACGGGAAGTTCGAACCAGTATAAAAATTCCTGGTGTGCTCGTTTATTATTTACTATCATCTGCTAATTGTTCTATTATTCCGCACTGCTTTTATACTATTCCATATTACTCGATCCTATAGTCATTTTCATCAAAACCCCTACTGCCACATTCTATCTTTCGACCTAGTTAAGGCCGCTTTTGCCTTTAAACAATGGTTTCGAAAGCGTTCTTTTGTCTTTAAATGAACCATTCTCCATGCTTTCGAAAAGGATGGTTTCGAAACCATCTACTTTCTTTACTTAGGAAATTTCTTTCAAAAGAGTTGCTTTCGACCTAGTCCTTTTAGGACCCTTTGTTCTATTGAAAGATAAACCAGGTTTCGAATGGAATGTTTTAAATGGTTTCGAAATATGTTCCACAAGCTTTTACTTAAACCTAATGCTTTCAAAAGGTTTCTTTTGATTAAAGGACTTTAATGCTTTTGAGAGCTTTATAATGAAGGTTTCAAGGGGAGGTACCCCAATGTTTTCGAAAGGTTACTTGAGTCTTTAAAATGGAATGTTTCCAATGTTTTCGAAAGGTAAGTTTAAAGAGTTTTGAAAAGAGGATGTCTAAGGTTTATAAAGCTTTCAAAGAGATGCCTCCAATGATTTTGAAAGGTTATTTTAAAGATTTCAAAAAGTATGTTTTGGCCTTTTGGCTAAGTGTTGCACAGTATAGAAGTTAGCATATTTTGAAACAGATACTTTCAATGGATTCAAAAGATATTGTTTAAAGATTTTACGCAAAGGTTTCAAATGGTTTACCTTGGTTTTATGGCCTATGAGCTTTTACGTTAAAAAGGGTTTTTAACTTATTTTGGAGGGATAGATAATCCTATTATATTTCATCAACAATATTTTATGTAAGGCATATATCACGGAAAAGAGATTTGGGTAAAATAAAAGTATATTTTCCTTGTTAAGTATGATTTAAAGGGTTAAATCAATTTGCAAGAAATGTTTTCAAAGAAAATTTTGAAGGGTAGTTAACCCTAAGTAAATGACTCAGATATTTGAATACCAAATGTGACTGGTATAGGGTGGCGTCCTATGCTTTAGCTAATAAGCCCTTAGCTAATATAAGTCCAAAATTCCAGTGTGTAGGGCTTTGTCACAAGTAAGACTAAAATGAGGTTACACACATAAAGGAATATACAGAGAAAAGGTAGGTTATTGGTGAGCCTACAAAACCATTTGGCTCAGATGACCCTAGAAGATGATAGTAAAGGGCAGTCAGCCCAGAAGTGTGTCTAACGGATGTTAGATAATTGATTGTGTCTGGTAGGCCCGAATCTGCAAATGGTTAATAGTTAGCCAAACAAAACAATATTTAGGACAGATAGTCCATTGATTACCTGATTTATATGCATATATGAAATTGTTATTCTTGCTCTAATCAATTTGATTGTAGGATATTGATTGCAAAAAGATATGTTTTAAAGGGATATTAGTAAGAGGAAACCCATTTCGCTAAGCGATGTGGTCTCACTTAATATCAGTAAACCGAGATGTAATAGTATTATTCAAACCAGGCTTATGTCTGACTCGAAGTTTATGTTTTTCTCCTTAAACTCTCGGGTGCTCAAAATTAATTTGAGTAGATTGAGAGTTAGGGTTTTACAGGTTCAGTAGGTGGATGAATAAGCTTCCAAAGATGTGCAGGAGGCAATGCTAGCTATATTTAGCAGTTATTTGGTTTTATTTCCACTATGTTGTATTAAGATGGATTGTCTATTTAGTACTCTGATCATCTAAGGGGGCATTTTCATATGTCGCTCTTGGCGTATTTTGTAACAATTATATTTGATCAAAACTTAGGAATCGTTTGAAGATTATGTAATTGAATATGAAATTTTGATTTGGAATGTAATCAGAAAAGTTATTTTAATTTGTGCTAATTTTATTTCATATTCATGTGCTTCAGATATTATGGATACTATTAGCATTACCATATTTTGTCATCGGAAGTTAATACTATGGATGACTGCAGCATCTGTAGCGCTTAGCTTCCAGCCTCAAGATAGTGGATGTTACACATAGTTACGAACCCTATAGTTGTATCAAACTTTTTTGGAGGATCGACTTACCTATCAATGATTTGTTTGGGTTTGAAGTTGTATATTTTGGGGTTTAAGTTTGATTGTGATGCATTTGTTTTTGGATTTTTGGGTTTGGTTTAATTTTGGGAATGGACTGGATGAATATGTATAGAGCAATACGAAACTGTGATAGGAAGGTCATTCGTTGGTTACCTATAGTGGGCGCAGTCTTGAGGTTTGCGACCCCAAAAGTTCGTTTATATTGAGTTACCTATATTTTTTTAGACTTGTCACATTTTGAGTTAGCTTTAGTGCCAGTAGTTCATGACTACCCAGATGTCTATTCAGAAGTTATCGCTCTTCCGCCCTATAGGGGGATTGAATTTCGAATTTACCTCAAGGAGAATGCCAGATCCACTGCCTTACCTTTGAGGCATATAGCTTTGAAAGAAAGACACGAGCTAAATAATCAAGTGAATGAACCATTAAAGAAGAGCTTCATTTGGAGAAGTACTTTAGAATTGAAAAAACCAGTTTTCTTTGCCACCAAGGCCATTGGCTTTCTAAGGCTTTGAGTTGATTACAGTGAGCTGAATAAATCAATAAACAAGAATTGTTATCCATTGCCCCGCATAGACGGTCTCTTTGATCAATTAGTTGGATCCATGGTATTCTCTCAGCTTGACTTAGCAACTGGGTTTCATCAGGTAGTTTCCCTATATAACTTGCTTGGGTTGGCTGTTTCAATATATAGAAGATACGATCAAGAATTTCCATAGATGATCAGATTTTATTCCATAAATAACTTGTTTGGTTCGGCTAAAATGGCTGTATTCTAGGGTAGTTGGTTTGGCAAGTGGATGCAAACATCCTTCTGGCCATGTTCCTTCATATGTTTTCTTAGTTTGGCATAATTCCCCTCCTTCCTTGCTCGGTCCTGAATATGCACCGGATAAGATATTTTGTTTGGTGTATAAAACACCGAAAAAAATATCTAGTCCAGCAATATCTTGCATCGAATAAGATATTCCATTCAGTGTATATGATACCAAACAAAATATCTTGTTTTGTAGTATCTTGCACCGGACAAGAATTCTTGTCTAGTGTACCACTTATAGAATATGAATTCATGTTCGGTATCAGGACTTCTGGATAGGAATTCTTGTATACCGTATACATATCACCAGGCAAATCCACTATCAGACAGAGGACATGTTGTTGGATCTACCGGTAGAGCAAGTTATGGGAACACCGGACCAAGCCTATGTTTGTGCATGTACCAGGTAAGGTGAGTCTACTTTGTTCCTTTTGTCTATTCCATTAACTTAGCCTTGCTTTGCTTATTATGCAGCTCCCTGATTTCCCTTTACCTTCTTGTTAGTTCATCTCATTGTTCCTAGATCCCGTGGGCATGAATGCCCCTAACATTTGGTCCCCAAAGCTTGGTTCGTAGAATACAGAGCTAGCTTTGTTTAATGCCATACCAAATTTTCAAGCACGTATCCTTGTATTCATATAAGTTCGGCATAGTCGGTTCAGTGCCAAAGGTGGGTTCGACATTCTCTTGATTCATCGTTCTTGGTTGGTTTTTAACATGCCAGACAGAAATTCACATTCAGTCATGTTTGTTTGATTCCGAACATACCTGCTTGCCTACATAAAGACCGTGCTTCCTTCCACCCAAGCACCTTCATTCATTTTCCAGCTCTCTCCATGTCCTGCATGTCAAACTTGCTAACACTGTTGTTGTCTCAATAAGTCTTCCATTAACAATTTAAACATTTATGATGCTAATTTATTTGCTATAATTCATGTTTTCTCGGTAAAATGTTGGAGGGTTAGGTTTTTTACATCATTCGATCCTTGTTAGGATATAAGGGTAAAGATATATTTTTCTAATAGAATAATTTCATGCCATAAAATTATTAGTTCAAAATGTTTTCGATTCGGGTGGAATTTGAGTTCCCAGCTAGTGTTTGGTTGTCTTGTTTTTTTGGCTACCAAACAAGAGCGACTATCAATGGGACATAAAGCATTTCTGCATACGCTGAATTTCATAGTACATTCACCTTGCATATTTCAATATATTCCTATGATTATCTGCTATCCATAACTTGATTTCCGAACCAAACTCTTCAATTGCACATGTGCATGCTCGCATACACATAAGCACTCACACACATTACGATGGTATGTGAGATAGGTTATTGTATCAACAGGCATGTTGAACAGTCGCAAGACTCGCTCGTTGACTGCTTCATGAGAAAAGGCTCTATCTTCTTCTACCCCTTTGGATCCTGCGTCGTTGGGGCACCAGACTAACCAACCTAGTTATGCTTGGTCTCTGGTGCTTGGGTATGGACTGCCATAATTGCTGGTATATCCCATTGGATCTGTAGCTTCTACCCTAACCGTTAGATAGCTGGATACGATTGCGGTTACCCATGGCCATCCTAAAGAAGATGTGCTCTAACTTACTCTCGAACAACGGGCTCATGCCCCACCAAAAGGATACATGGCCTATTCAAGATATCACTATGTGGCTGAGGCCACATCTCCTCTTCCTCGTTGGATTATGTGCTTCATTATGTATCTGAAAATTGCTCCTTTCCAACTGCACCTTAATGGTTATGCTATTTTGACTAGCCTATATGTCATCTTTATGAAGGAGTTTTAAGTTTCTCCAACTCACTGTTAGATCAGGTTCCTCTATGTCATTAAGAGTAAAGTAGAAGGCCTTTCATCTATCTTGAAGCAGGAAGTAAGTTCAAACTAGTATTAGATTTGTTCTCCAAGTACAACATGTTTAAAAAAGAGTTTTTCTTCATCGGGATGATTCTCCATTCTCACATCAATGGCATTTGGGATGCAATCCATCTAGCTTATCCTTCTTCAAGCAATTTCATGTCACTCGCTAAATTTTTCTCTCTTTTGGATTCTCCTTTATGTTTAGTGAGAGTTGCGTCGGGGGATGACTTGGAGGACGTGTTTAGAAAACTACAACGAGTCCCCATGAAGCTCATAGAGGTTTCCCTCTGGTCATGGATGATAGTTTAAGACAACTTAGGCTGCTATCCATCTAGCGTTCAATAGAGAAGAGCATGATTCCTTCCACCAACAAGCCCGTAAAGAAAAAGAAGGGAAAAACCTCAGTAACTGGTGAGACAAGCAAAGCATTATATTCCCAGCCTTCGGTTTTTGGTGCCATCTTGATTTGAGATCCGCCTGGAGCTAATCTCGTAGTTCATATGGACATAGAATAGTTAGCACTAGATTTCTTCAGGATTAAGACCTGCAAAGGAAGTTGACTTGCAGCCATATAGGAATGGGATGATGACAACATCTAGAAAAGACAATAGAATGGAGAAGTCCTCATTCTCATGATAGCGAGGGCACCGCTTCAGATAGTAGTGAAGCTTACTCTTTTGGGCATATTGGCCTTGATAGTTCATTTAATTTGGATGTGGAGGAGGCCCTACACCGCACTTTTGGGACTGAGGAGCTAGAAAAGTTTATTCCGGGAGATATCTTATTGTTTTGCTACCTGCAAGATTCTGAGCTAGGGATTGAATATGGGGACTCCACCTCAATAGCATAAGCGGTAGTTGGCAATGCATAAGGACCTTAAGGGTTAATTTAGATTTCATGCATTGTTTTCACACATGCACACATCTCTCTTTTTATGCTATAGTTGCATTCCCTGCCTTCTTTTTTGGGCATTTACTTGATTCTAATTCATTATTTTTACGCTATTGCAAGGAGTATGAGTTCGCAAAGCAGAAAATTGTTATCTAAAATGAAGTAGTTGAAGTCGGATGCACCCTCCAAGGATATCAAGAAATCTGCATTGTCATTTGGCCCAAGCCAGAATGTTGGGCAACCGACTATGGAGCTCAAGACGGGGGAAGTGGTATCTTATCGCCCAGCTAAGGACAAGGCGACCAAGACAAAAAATGGCTCTCGAAAAAAGATCCCGCTTCCCCGGTAGCAAGTCAAGATCCAAGACTCCCATCCATTCCTCTAAATCTCCTTAGGGCTTCACCTTTTCTGCTATCAGATTCAAAAACCTCCAAGCAATAGGAGAGAACAAACAAGAGAGGAGCGATCGTTCCTACTCCTAAGAGCAAAGATAAGGGAAAGAATAAGGAAGGAGTGGTCATCATTACTGACCTCATAAACCCGAATCACGATGAGTTCCAATAGCCCTACTAGCTACGAGACCCCCTCGCTCACTTTCTCGCTGATGCTCCTCCTCCCTCTTTTTAAGGAGTGATCTATTTTCGTAGGGACGGACTAAGCGGTACAAAGTCCTTATCAGAGTTTCTCAACAGAGTTGTCAAGGCTGGAGAGGAGATTAACAAAAAGAATGATGAATTGAATCTAAAGATTTTTGACTCAAGGAAGAAGATGCATCAAAAGGACTTAGATCACAAAGTGGTGTTAGATGTGTTATAGGGGTCTCAAGTTGAGGAGATCGAAAAACTGATGGTTACTAGGAGAAGTTGAAGAAAGAGCACTCTAACAACATTAAAATTGCCAAAGAGGATTACAACATTAAAGCTACACATCTTTTTAATAACTATAAGAATGTTAAATCCAAGTTCATAAAATGATTAGACGAGCTCTAGGCAGTGGCTATGAAAATAGCATGGCCTTGCTAATTTGAAGAAGAAGGTGGTGGAGTGGAAAACTGAAAGGGTTTCCCTTCGAAATGAGCTTAAAGCCATAGCTGCCGAGAAAGCTGCTAAAATCACTAAGGCTGAGAGGCTTTAAACAAAATGCGATGAGATGAACAGCCAGATGGATCAGGTGAAAGAGCTTCTAGACGATATATATTTTGGAGTTTTTATAGGAAAGAGCTTAGCGTGGATGGACGACTACCATGAGGTTATGTCTCCATCCACAAATGGTTAATTAGAGAAGAGAAGACTGCTAGTTAATAAGGAGGTTCACCTTTAGTCTCGAAGCCATCAAGAATCACTTTATAGAAGAGGTGAGGGAGGCCATCTGCCTTGGACATATTAAACTGGCCGACACCGAGAAGGTCTAAAAAGAGGAAGAGGAAAGAAAGAGAATGGCGATTCGACTTCAAGGACGATGACACAAGGTCAAACTTCAAAATAGGTCATTTATGCCCTCGTGCATGATGTTCCTCTAACTGTTTTCCATGTTTCTTCAGATGCATCACTTTAGATCTAGCCTCGGGCATGTCCTCATCTCCAAATGATGTTCGACCATAGGGTGATGCTCCAGCTTCTTCTAAAGGAGGTAGGATCCTTTTATATAACCCATGAGCCACTGCTTAATATATTCAAACTCGATTGGGCAAGACTGTACTTGATAGCCCTCCCCAGGTCCATGCAAGTGAAATGCTTATGATAGATCTTCCGAAAATATATCTTCTGTAACATCCTGCTTTTGAAGGCTCAAAACAATCTACTACGGATGCTGCAGTCATCCATAGGTGTTATTTATGATTGACCGAAATCAGAATCTTGAAACTATTGGCAACACAGAAACACAAGAATATGAAAAAATTTAAACTTCAACAAAACAGAATTTCTCATTTCTTATGAATTTCAATTTAAGATTTAATTCCATAATCCCAGACGTTAACCACATTCATGTCACATATACATGTACAAAATACGATAAGAGCGACATATGAAGATGTCCCCTTATGATGATCAGAGAACTAATAAATATGAACTTTACAGTTCTTAGTACATCACAGCGAAAACACAAAATAGCTCCTATATAGCTAACATCGCCTCCTGCACGTCTCTAGAAGCTTATTCGTTCAAAGACTGAAAGTCTCCCACTCTCAGACTACTCAAATTAATTTTGAGTACCCGAAAGTTTGTGGAGAAACATAAACAATAAGTCTGGTATGAATAATCCCTATCATCTCTTATCATAAATAGATAACTAGTGAGACCACGCCACTTAGCGGAACGGGTTTTCCCCTCACTAGTATCCAAAACAAAACATGCAAATCATTTACTATGCCCCTGCACACAAAATGATTAGTCTTAGCATAATATGAAATAAAGCCATAAATCATATGTATTGGATATCCCATTCATCCATTTATTAGATATCCCATCTAAAAGCAATTTATTAGATTTCCCATCTATAAATAAATTTATTAGAGTTCCCCTCTAAAATCTTTAAAATGACTATCCGTCATATTTTAATAGGACTATCCATCCTAAATCCATTCAAAATAAATGCAGATCATCCATCGTACATTATTTTATAAAAGATGGTGTGGGCTATCCACCTCACACTCCATAGTTTTTCGAGGATTACTATGAACCCTTGGGTGCCAAAATCCCGAGGCTAACCACCTCTAGCAAAATATTCTTTACTTTAAAAATTTGATGTGGGCTATCCATCGCACATTCCATGGTCTTCCTAGGTTAACCAAGAACCCATCACTTGGCCAATTAAAACATCATCATCCCCATGATTATTTATAAAAATTCATTATCCCTATGATTACTTATTTTTCCCAGGTATACCACCTGTTTAACCTATTCCCATTGGTAGCCCCAATTAGGTTAAATTAAATAAAAATACACTGATAGCCCCAATGTATATTTTTGAAAGCATATTTTTGTTTGTAACCGCAAAATATGTATCGAAAACATTAAACCCACCCCGATGTCCCCAAGGTTTTATAACATTCAATTTAAATAAGGATCCCCCTTAAATATTCAAACAAAGATATGTATTTTATGCTATAACCCTTCGAAGTAGCCCCTTCGAATTAGCAAAACTTAACTCAAGAAAATGGCTAAAAACAGCCCTTTAAAACCCTTTGGATGAAGTCTCATTCGAAAGCAAATAACCCTCCGAAGTTAGCCCCTTTGGAAGCCTTCCTTTTGAAAGCATCACAAAATCATACCTTTCGACCTTGTTGGAAGATTTCTTTTCGACCTAGTCGAAAGTTTCTACCCTTCGACTTTGTCGAAAGTCCGGGGTATCCCCTCTTATAAAACCATTTATAAACCTTTCGAAATTAATCAAACTCAAAACCTTTCGCAATCATTGAAGATAACCCCTTTAAACCTTTCGAAATCAAACCTTTCGAAATCAAAACCTTTTGAAATCAAACCTTTCAAAATCAAAACCTTACGAAATCATTGAAGATAACCCCTTCAAAATCTTTCGAAATCAAACCTTTCAAAATCAAACCTTTCAAAATCAAAACCTTTCGAGACCATTCAAAATAATGAAGTTTTGGTATTGGAGCCAACCCTTCGAAAGTATACTTTCGACCATGTCAGAAGGTTAACCTTCGACCTTGCCGAAAGGTATTAAAACACCTTTTTAGAAAACATTTTAAAATAATACTCTTGAAGGTTTAAGCTTTTAAAGATCCCCTTAGAAACCCCTTCTTGAATACATACAATTTTTAGTGTTTTATAAAATGATAGAGTCGAAGGATCCCCATTTAATTTATTCGAAAGCAATTATGTTTCTATTCAAAAGTAAAGAAAGCAACCTCCCCATCCCTTCACCCTTCTTCCCTTTGACACCACGCCTACCTTTCGACTTAGGCGGAGGGTAATTGTTTACCTTCCATCTTAGACGAAAGGTACCTTTCGACTTCGTCAAAAGGGTAAAAGCGGGCTTGTTGGAGTCGAAGGTAGAACTTGGCCTACTGAAGTGATGTTCTATCTTTGCTTGTTTAATTTTGATTGGCTGAGGAGCCTTCTCCTGTACTTCCAAATAGTAAAAAGTATAAAATAGTCAACCTTTTTTCTCAAAACACTATACTTCTTTCCCAAATCAATTTTTGAAAGCAATTTTCCTCCGGCTTTGACCAAGGCGGAAGCAATATTGCAGTTTAGCCCTTAGGCTTAATTAATTTAATTACCTTAGTTATCCACCAAGGAAAAATCCCCAAAAATAACCAAAAATCTTATAAATCATATACTTCAACATATTAAAATTTCAAAGCATATGAATGTAACGACCCTAGATTTTTAATTTATTTAAATTAATAATTAAATGAAATATTGAATAAAACTGTGAAATTAATCGATTGAGTGTAGCAAGTTTCCCCTATTCAAATAGAATCTATATTAAGTCACATGAATTTAAACGATTTGTATATATGTGAATATTTATATGTATATAGATATATATGAGTAAATTTGAATATATATGTGTATATATTGGATATAAGTGTACAGAATGAAATATGTGTTATAGATTAATACTTAAGTTAGAAATATAAGATAAATTGCAAAATATTAAGTAAACAAACAAAGTAAACATATTAACTAAAATCTAACATCATAGAACTCATGCATATTTCAAAATGATAAAATAAAACAAACACTTTCATTTAGCAATAAATCAAGTTAAACAAACATATATATATAAGTAAGTAAGTAAACAAAATGATTAAATAGAGTAACAAGACCAAAACAAATAAAATATATTCAAGTATGCAAATAAAAGAAGAAAACAAACAAAATACATACAAGTACCTTCAGCCGAGACAAGAAAAAGAATAAATATTCATGTACATGAGGATAGCTTGCATAAGAAGCCACAATCATCTCAACACAAACATGTACCAGCCACCAAAATGTTTTCATACCAGCCGAAATGAAGAAAAACAAATAGATATATTTGTACAAAGCAATCAATGCTACTACCTCTAGCATACAAGAGAAGGTATCAGCCGAAGTCAACAAGTATGGCATATGAAAACATAGAGTACTTAGCAAATTTATGCAAAGATATCTTTGGTACAAAACAAGTAGACATATAAAGGATATAAAGTACTTATCATTAAATGTCGTGTATATCAACCCCAAAGCAAAGAAAAAAATCTCTGTTCAATTTTTGTACAAAATGCACACTGTTGTACAAACAAGAATCATCACAATCTCATCTCAGTTAAACAATACATTATATCACCTGTAAGCTTCATCTTACATATCAACTTTTTATTTCATTTCATTCCTTCCAAGCTATGTAAAACACTGGAGTAATATCATCTACAACTTGAATAAACTTCAATTTAAAACATCAATACGAATTTATGAAAACCAGAGAATCAAGTGAAGATTTCAACTTTGCAAATTTTCAAGCTTGTCTCTCTCTGTCTCTTCTTAGATCAGGTGAGCAACTTCAAACTTTTCTAAAACTAGTTTTTCTTTTTTTTCATTGCATGTGAATCTGTGAGCAATCTCCTCCCTGAATCTGTTTATTTTTGTTTGTGAGTAACTTGACCCAGTATTTTCTTTTTTTTGATCAGTGAGTAAACTCCTACCTAACATAACCTATTTTGTTGTTTATTTATGCTGTGAGTAACATTTATTCTAAAACTATATTTTAAGTTAATATGGAATACTCTTATTTGTGATGTATCTGGTATTTGTATGTATGTGCAAGCATCTGTTCATATCATGCTCTGTTCTTACTTCCAGTTTGGTTTGAAAAGGGAAAAATTTCAAATCTCACAATGGAATTTAGATTCGACCTTGATTTATAAATGAAAGTTGTTTGTAGATGTCTAAAGATGATTGTAAAAATAGTTTCCAGATTTTTATTTCAACAAATAATTTTTTAAAATGGAAAATAACAGTAAATTACATATACATGTCAAAAATCAACACATCTAATTTCTGTTTTGGGTTGTATAGAGGGATTTGTAGTTAAAAGCTATGATTTTTAACATGTATTTCCAGATTTTTAAGTTGATATTCGATCGGGAAATTGGAGATGAACGTTTCCGGCAAATTGACGAATTGCCGGTGATCAACGTGATGGTTGAGGACGAGCTCAGGGTTGAAGCTAACTATGGCATCGGGGATTATGGGAAAAATGTAAAAGAATTTTTCTAATGAGTAATTAATTCGAATGGGATCGAACTAGGGTTTAAGTTAGTGTTTTGTTCAACTAGGTTGTCAAGGAAATGGCGATGGACCAGGGGAGTCGGAGACGATCGCGATAGGGGGTAAGGTCGCGTTGATGTGTGACGAGGCTCCAGTGAAGAGGCCCGATGATCTTATGGTCTGAGGCGAAGGGGAGAAGGTGTTTTATGGCCATGGCGTTTCCAGTCAGATCGAGACATTTGCTCGATCTTGATTTTCGATTAAATTTGTCGAAACTGGGTGGTTAGGGTGTTGAACTGGGCACCGGTGATGTGCCGGAGGAAGCGATGTTGGTCGGAGTGGAGGCGAACTGACGTGCACATGCACGTGTGCACGTTTGGGTGGCTATGTTGCTTCGTTTTGGAGAAGACGAGTGTAATTCGGGAAAGCCTCGCGATAGTTTCCAGGCAACTCAAAGCAGACGAGGGTGGAAGGGAACTCGGGACAGGCACGGGGATTTGTGGTGATTTACTCGAGTAGTTTTTGTTTCCAGATTCTAACTTGTTCCAGTAAAAAATTTTAAAATGTTGGGTTTAAAATTTAAATCAAAGGTTATTTTAAATAAAACTTAATTAAGTAATTAGATTTAAATGTTTTAATTTGTTAACTTAAAAGTTAAGTTGATTTATATTGGATTTAAAATTAACTAAGACCAATAAATTATTTATTTAAATCTAATTAATTTAAAAATTAAGGATAATTAATTAAAAGGTAATTAATTAAGGGTAAATTTATTAATTGAAGATAATTAATAGAATGGTGAATTTAATAATTAAAAGTTAATTATTTAATAATTAAAGATTGATCAATTAATAATTAAGGGGTTAGTAAATTATTATTGATGATTATTAATAAATGATTAAAGAATAATTAATCAAAATAATTTGTAATTGATTAATATTAATTAACCAGGATTAGTAATTTATTCATAGAAATAAATCTGATTCAAATCAATCAGATAATTAAATTGATCCTACCTACGGATGTTGAATTCTATTGAATGTTGAATTATTTGATATCCCTGATATATGATACTTTGTGATACATCCTGATTTATGTTGTGATCTGAGATGTAATTTCTATTTCTGTGATATGTTACTATGTGAATATGAAACCCTTGACCCATAGAACGACATTTGAGTTTCGATGCGACAAGGAGTCGGATTCCAGTTGGTTATCCGAAACCCACATCGAATTGTAATAGTGAATCTTTGTGACTGATAAATTTATTTTATCTATGAATCTGTGAATGAAGATAAGCGTTATCGATTATATCGCTTATCGATATATTTGTGATGATTGATGTTGCACTATTGTGTGTGAAACCCCTGGACTACACTTTTACACACATAAATATGGATTTCACGTGGAAATCGATTAAGTCACAGATGATTTAAATTTGATGTTTTTGAAATTGAAATTTTAATTTCAATTGATTTTGAAATTGGAAATTTGGGTTTAAAATAAAAAGCTTTTGAAATGGAATTTCAAAGATAAAAGTTATTTTGAATAATTTAACCGAGTTTTTGAAAATTTAAATAATTAGATTTAAATTTGAATTCAAGTTTGAAATTAAATCTATGATTTGATAAAAGATGATATAAATGTGTTTGTATGAATCTAAACCATTTTAAAAGTATAAGTTGGGAATTTGAATTTAACCCAAGGATTTCAACTCGTATGAATGAATCAGATTTTCCGAAATGAAAACTGTTTGTTTTCAAATGATAAAAGCTTTCATATATATAAGGAATTTCAAGATCGAATTGAAAAATTGTTTTTCCAAGTTATGAATGAATTGTTTTTGAAAGCTATGAATTAAATCTATTTATTTTTAACAGATTTAAAATGATGATTTGTTTAAACCATTTGAAATGGAATTGTTTTGAAAGCTATGAGTTAAATCTTTGATTTAAAGATTTAACGAATTAATCAAATTGAAAGGGAAATTGATTTGGAAAATCTATGAATGAATCTTTGTGAAATTAAGTGAACTTTGTGAATTGAATCTTTTTGTTTAAAAGATTAAAATGGTAATTTGTTAAACCATTTGAAAAGAAAGTTTGGGTAATAAGTTGTGACTTAATTGAAATCCCATTATCCATTTGTTTTTGAATATTGCGCTCACTATTCGGGTTAGCCGGGAAAAGACAATTGTGTCATATAACCCATTCCGAATAGTGATACGTCGTATATGGATAGCATTTGAAGACCGGTGTTGAAGACCGGATATTTTTCGAAAATGAAAGGACAACCTGTCGAATGTCTCTGCACTGAGTCGCGCCGGTATAGAGATTTATATCACTCTTTTTGTGACGGGAAGTCCGGACGTGATTGAAAGTTATCCGGATTTGCAAGGGCTTTGTGAGAAGTGCCTTCGGTTCTGTTCGAACCCGGAACAGACTTGTATGGTTACATGTCTGACATTACACTTTGAGATATAAAGCCGAGTTCTTTCAAATACATTTCTGTTGGTGGCGGAGAATTTATTCTCTTAGCTTAACACCCTTCTCTGAGACGTACGAGCTCAGAGGTTATGTAGTTGAAATTTATCAGCGATATATCCCAATTTGGTAATGTGGCATGCTGAGTGTTGCTGTGTGATGATCAGTGTTTGATCATTTGCGATATGATCATTTGTTTGATCTTATATCTTTGTGATCATAGGTTGATCATTTGTTTGACCCGAAGCATGGCTTTGTGACAAAGCGTAGCTTTGTGGATGAGACTTCGTCGGACCTCACACCCCGGAAATGGTCAAAACAGGAAAGATGCAGCAAGGTTCTAGGGAGTAGCGCCCCTTAGTGTATGTCATTCCTTCTGGATAGAGGTGGTATCATGGTATGGAGCCCAGATACTTAACCTATGTGGTTGCTGCATTATTATTATTATGTGGTTTGTTGGAAATCGAGGATCCTCGGGAAGATCGGTTACGATCGGGGGATGGCATACGCGTGTCAGTAGTTACCTATTTTTGTAGAGGTAACCCGGCCTTGTGTTGGCAGAGATCCGGTTAGGTTCTCGGGACGTCATTCCAGAGGCGTTCTGTTCGTGGCATAGGAAGTTCCTTAGCCTGACCATTTGTTGGAAATCCATCTTCCAATACGAACTGTGTACGGTATTAGTTGTAGAACCTGCCATCTAATATGGTAGTTATAGTAGGCATAGTATAATGGTACCTATGCTGGCTAAGATTTATATTCTACTTTCGAAATGTTTTCTACACTATGCACTAGTAATAATAATCAAATGATTTGATTTTGCGTAGTAAGCATCTTTGACTATCATAAGAAGAAATCTCCTCCAATTCTGCGTTTGCATTGTGTGTGTGGCGGGAGGTCTTATGGTAGTTTCATTTTCCAAAAGCATTGCGAATTGACTTTAAAACTTCTCTGCTATTTGTTTTTAAAGATAAACTGTTTTTGTTGCTCACACCAGTCCCATGACTGATCCGGAGTTTATTGTTTATTTCCTAAACTCTGGATGCTCAAAATTTTTCTACACGAGCAGTCTAGAGTTTGGTTTTTCAGATATTCAGATTAGTAGATTATCTGGAGCTAGTTCAGTTCTTGGAGTTCATGGACTGACGTTGCTTATCTTGGAGCATTCTATTGGAGACATTCTATTCCGCTGCTGGTGTTATCGTTTTCTATTCCGCTGCTATTTGTTGTATCATATCTCTGATGTATGTTGATATTCATTGTATCACTCTGTTGTATCAGATATTGTATATCAATGTATTTTTTTTTTCCGCTGTGTTATTTATTTAACTGTGTTATAAGCTCCCGAGAACCAGATTCGGCATTTGAATCTACGGCATTTTGAGTACAAGTGAAGTACGGGTGCCGATTTTCGAAGGTCGACTTTTGGGTCTTGACAATGAAGATCAAAGCAACTCGGAATTTAACCAAAACCGAATAAAACGTGTTAATTAGCCCATTAACATTTTAAAACACCTAAGTCTTATCCTAACAAAGGTTTAAATGGTTATATCCTAACCAAAATCACAATGAATCGGGTATAACCCATAACCGATCCAAACATAGAAAAATGAGATGATAAACATGAGTATTCACCTTGATTAGTTAATTGGAGAATGAGATCATTTCCTAGCTTTAATTCCTTAGCTTTTTCTTCAATTTATTGCTCTTTCTGGAGCTTTTAATGGTCGATCGAAGTTGGTAAGGAGTTAAGAAAAAGTGAAGAAAGAGATATATACTAATAAATGTAGCCCCATTTCTATGTTTACCCCTTAGGAAAATTCCTCCTTCTAAATTTAGTTAAGTCTTATTTTAGTTCATTCATTAAGACACGACCATTGGATTTATTAATCTCATCTCCCTAATTATTCACATCATTCTATTTAATTTATCCAACTAAATATCCCGAATAATGTTAATTAAAATTCATGGGCATTACATCTTCCTTGAGAGCTCTATTACCAGGGACCATGCTCCTAGCCCTTCAGACCGCCCGGATGAAGGTCAAGACGAGATGATTCTTGCCCTTGGGGACGATGCCAATATTGAGTTTTTGGGCGTCACTAAGTCCATTGAGGATTTTGATAGAGAGGAAGCCCTTAGGCATATCGCAAAATTTCTTGAAGAGGTTGCGAGAGTCAAATTGGAAGCAAAGAAGGATTTAAAGCTGATAAAGAGAAAAAGGTGGAACTTGACGAGGCAGCTACTGCCAAGCTGAAGGAGGAGACACAAGGAGAAGTGTGAGGGAAGTCCAAGTCTCATGGCAAGAGTCGCATCTCCAAAACTAAATCTAAGTGATGCCACTAATTGTATTCTTCCTTTTGTGTTTAAAGCAGTATACTCCATGCCTCTTGCCTGTAATAAACATTTTTCCATGCTCACCAAATTTTGATATTTTGGTGAGGGTCAGTATACATTACTTTCTAATAATTGTAGACTTGAACTATAAATGACTGGATGTCTGACAACATGATATGGCTATTTTTTTATTCTTGCGCAACTTTGTTTTCCTTACTGCACTTTCATCATTCCAGTTTTTTTGTTATTACATACACATTCCACACATTCTTTAAACAAGTTTGATCAAGTGTCAGCCTGTTGATAGTCCTTCTTTGCAATTCTAGTATTGACTGATTTCACTGAATAGCTTAATTGATAGTTGCTTTTTATTACGGGAAAACTTAGCCATCTACTATTGATCGAAGTCCAAAGCTAAACGTCGAGGGTGAACCAATTAGGTGGCGGTCACATCCTAATCATCGGTAAGTTGGATTCTCCATGACTAACTATGAGCTTGTAGCCAATAGCCAATGGTGGATACCTAGTTAGGATAACTTTGGCATGCCATTGCTGAAAAGAAGTTTGAGCCGATCGTCGATGGTGGATACCCGGTTAGGGTCACTCTGGTCACCCATTACGGACAAGAAGTTTGGACCGACCGTCAATGGTGGACACCTAGTTAGGGTTACTCTGGTCCGCCATTGCCGACAAGAAGTTTGAGCCAATCATCAATGGTAGACATCCGGTTAGAGTTACTCCAATCCACCGTTGTGGCAAGAATTTTGGGCCGATCGTCGGACACCTGGTTAGGGTTACCTTAGTCCGCCATTGCTGACAAGAAGTTTGGGCTGATTGTCAATGGTGGACATCTGTTATGGTCACTCTAGTCCGCCATTGACGGTAAGAAGTTTGAACTAATCATCAATAGTGGACTCCCAGTTATGGCCACTCTAGTCTGCCATTGCTGGTAAGAAATTTGAGCTGATCATCAATGATGGACACCCAATTATGGTGCTCCGCCATTGCTGGCAAGAAGTTTAAGCCGATCATCAATGTTGGATACCCGGTTAGGTTCACCTTGGTCCGCCATTGCCGGCAAGAAGTTTGGGCCGATCGTCATTAATAGTGGACACCCAGTCAGGGTCACTCTGGTCATCCATTGTTAGCAAGAAGTTTAAGAGGAGAGGCTCCTTATCGTAGAGATGCTATTTGCCCCCTAGTTCAACTCATCGAGTTTTGCGGCATTCTTTTAATGCCTACATTAATCCGACGTGTTTAGGTTGTAGTACAAAGTCACATTTCATACCTATTACTTGTCATAAAAAGTTTTTAAGGAAAGCTCATTTTATTAAAATTCATTTCATAACTATTTAAATTACATTATTGCAATATAATTAGTAAAACGGTAGAAGCTAAATAAAATATCAACGAAGATTTTGTGCATTCTATGCTTTTTTGAATATAGCTCTATCAATCGTGCTAAGGATGAAAGCTCCATTAACCAAGTTCTTGTGAATAACATAAGGTACTTACCAGGTTGGGTCTAGTGCCCCCGATCTAAGGAATATTCGCTTTAGCACCAGGTACCCTTTCTTGAGTGGGCAGTGTTTGACCATAGAATTATATTGATTGGCTATCCTTCACTTATGTTCCTCAACCTTCAAGGTAGCTTCTTCACGCCTTTCATTAATTAAATCCAATGACATGTTTATCAACTCTTCATTCTCACTTGGGTCATAATGAATCCTCCTATGTGATGGTACTGTTGTTTCCACCGGTAACATCGCCTCTAACCCGTAAGCCAATGAGAAGGAAGTATGCCCCGTTGTTATCTTGAAAGAAGTGCAATAAGCCTATAGTGCCATGGGAAGCTCATCCACCCATGCTCCTTTTGCCTTTTCCAATCGCCTCTTTATGAGGGTCTTCAGAACCATGTTGACAGCTTCCACCTGTCTATTAGCCAGTGGGTATGCTACCATGGAGAAACTTTTCTTTATCCCATGTTGTCGGTAGAAATCAACAAACTCCTTGATATCAAACTATAATCGATTATTAGAGTTGATTTAAAGGGGGACTCCGTACCTACATATCACATTCCTGACCAAAAAATTTATGACCTTGGATGTTGACAGCTTAGTAAGTGGCTCGGCTTCGAACCACTTAGTAAAGTAGTCAACTGCCACTATAGCATACTTAGCTCCACCCTTAGTTATAGGAACCTCTCCAATTAGAACTATTCCCCAGACCGCCAAAGGCTAGGGGTTGACCATGTGAATTAGTCCAGCAGGGGCAATCTTGGGATCTTCGTGAACCGCTCTTGTCACACCTTTTGCATACTCCATCGCATCATGATTTAATGTCAGCCAGAAATACCCATACCGCAACACCTTTTTCGCTAGAGTATGTCCCCCAGTGTGATCTCCACAGCTCCCTTGATGTATATTTTCTAACACCTCCTTAGCTTCTTTTCTAGTGATGCACCTCAATAGTAGGTTAGAAAATCCTCTTCGATACAACACACCATCCTCAATGATAAAGTGAGGTGCATTCCACAAGACTCTGATAGCTTTCCTATTGCCTAGTAATATCTCCTTACTCAAGTATCTTATAAATGGCATCATCCAGGTCTCCTCATCATTCATAGTTGTAATCTCATTCATCTCCTCAAAGATGGGACTAAGTAGGGTCACAATAGGTACCAATCCCAATAGAACCCTAGCTCTTGGACTTGCCAACTTCACTAGCTCATCGGCATCCTAATTCTCTTCTCGTGGGATGTGTTTGATCATATAGTGCTCCATTTCATTAAGCAAAAACTTAACCTTCCTTAAATAAGATTTCAAGCATTCTCCCTTAGCTTGGAATTCACCGAGCATTTAGTTCACGACCAATTGTGAGTCGTTGTGCACGCACAGCGACCAGATTTCCAATTCTTTAGCTATCTCCAATCCTGCTATTAAAGCCTCATATTCATCCTTATTGTTCATCGCCTTTAACCTCGACGGTATTGCATAGCTCAACTTCTTCCCTCCAGGTGTTAGCAGTACTATTCCTGCACTAGAGTCATGCTCGTTCGAAGCTCCATCCATATACACTCGCTATTTAGAAGCTTCCTCCTCCTAGGATTCCACTTCATTGTCCCTAGTGATAAATTCAACAATAAAGTTTGCCATGGCTTTTCCTTTGATCATCGTTCAAGGATGATAGGTAATCTCATATTGGCTCAACTTAATACTTCATTTGGTAAGTCTCCTTGAAGTATCAGGTTGATGTAGGACCTGTCTCAAAGGATGATCTATCAATACTCGAATGGAATGCGATTGGAAATAGTGCCTCAACTTCCGGGATGCGATTAGTAGTCAGTATGCCAACTTCTCCAACTTAGGATATCCAGACTTCGATTTGGTGAAGCGCTTATTCACATAGTATATTGAATGCTGCACCCGATCTTCTTCTCGGACCAATGCTGCACTCAGGGCGTGGGATGATACTGCTAAGTATAGATATAGGTATTCTCCTTCAACCAGTGTAGAAAGAACCGGAGTCTTATGTAAATCCTCCAGTAAGTTAGGGAACGTGGCTAAGTAGTTATTTGTTCATGAAAAATTACCTTTCTCCTTCTTCCATGCTTCAAAGAATGGCACACTTAACAGTTGCCTTGGATATGAACCTGCTTAGTGCCACCACCTTGTCGTTCAGGCTTTGCATTTCCCTCCGAGTTTTAGGGATCTTGATGTATTTCAAAGCTTGGACTTGTTCCGTGTTGGCTTCAATTCCCCTAGCATGCACAGTAAATCCAAAGAACTTTTTAGAAGAAACCTCAAAAGAATATTTCTAGAGGTTTAACTTCATCCCAAACTCATGTAGAATTTGAAACATCTTATCCAGTTGCGAGATGTGACCTTCAGCCTTTTTCGACTTCACCAATATATTATCAACGTATACCTCCGTAGTGTTTCCAATTTGGTTAGCAAACATCTTATTCACTAAATGTTGATACGTCGCCCCTGCATTCTTGAGTCCAAATGGCATGACCATGTAATAATAGAGTCCTAAGTGGGTAATAATGCTAGTGTGTTCTTGATCCGCGATATACATAGCAATCTGATTGTATTTGGAGTATGCATCCATAAAAGATAGAAGTCGTGCCCTACAATTCCATCTATAAGCTGGTCGATTCTTAGGAGCGGAAATCAATCTTTAAGGCAAGCATCATTCAAGTTGGAGAAGCTAATACACGTCCAACATTTTCCATTTGGCTTCCTCACCAAAAACGGGTTTGCAATCCATTCGAGATATCGAGACTCCTTGATGAACCTATTTGCCAATAAAATCCCTACCTCTTCATTAAGGGCAACCGATCGTTTAGAACCCACACTCCTCACCTTCTGTTTTACCATGGCTTTCTTAAGTCAATGTCCAAGGTATAATAGGAAATTAAGGGGGAGATTCCACACATATCTGTATGGGACCAAGCAAAGACGTCCTGATTATCTGGTGGACCAAGCTACGCCTAGTGATGACGAGCCAAGGAAATTTGGAAAAAGATTGGTTATTAACATGATTTCCAGTGGACCCCATTCGGCTACGAAGAGCTAGAATGAGATGGAGAGGTATGAAAGTTTTTTAAAGCATGTTGTGTGTGAGGGTTGTTTTGATGTCGAAGACGGAGCTCCAAGAAAGCAACTAAAAACCATGGCAGATGATATTGTGTTTAGGAGTAGGGATGCCAATGGGTTCGAAGCACCTACGCTGGATCCCTTAGTGATATCGGCCACGATTGGGCTGATGACTATGAGGAAGGCATTAGTTGATTGCGGTAGTTTGGTAAACATTTAAAAAAATGCTTATGATCAAGTGTTGTAGGATGGCTAGGATATGAAGCCAATTAAATCTTGAATTCAGGGATTCAATGGAGAAGCAACATAGCTTATGGGTTATATGGATTTACTGGTGGTTTTAAGTGAAGGTGACTGCAAGAGAGTGCGGATTATGACCTTCATGCTAATGGAAATTTTTCCGCCTATAACGCTTTCTTGGGTCGACCAGTCCTAGCTAGCTTTTTGGAGGCCCTTGCTCCGTGGTGTTTAACGATGAAATTTCCAATATAGAACATTGTAGGAGTCATTCAAGGAGACCAGAGTGTCGAATGTGAGTGCTACGTCTGTAACGCCCCACTCTGAGACCCACTGTAACAAAGAGTATTACGGGAGTAATACTGTCTGTTAAAGCGGAGAATAGAGTATAGTGGAAGCGACCATTTGTAATCAAGCTATAATTATCTACTGAATACAACGAAAGGATGGTATCTATTTTTTTTTCAAGTCGTTCGACATATTCAATAAATATTTATAACGAAATTACAAATGGCTAAAGATCTATCAGGACAAAGCATAATAACATAATAAAATAGCATCACAGAACAGTATCACATAACAGCACAGAGTCTCAGAACGATACATCGTCAATACAGATCCAAATACTAAAAGTGGGTACAAAGCCACTGCCCACACATGTGAGTCAAAAATATTTACATACCAAAGTCTGAATAATAACAGAGTAGCGGAATAGTGGACAAATAAAAGCGCTATCTATTAGCATAGCAGATAATGTCCAAGCGGAAGCACAGAAGCTAAGTCCAGAGACCTAACCTGAAACAACTCGGTCTGACCCGAGCGAAAACACTCGGGTCAGGCTAGCTAAAAAATCAGTAATAACTGAGATATATAATAATGCGGTACATAAATAAAACGGTACTTTTCCCTAAGAGAAGAGTATTTTGGACCACATGAATATAATGACGGTCCTTAATCATCAATCAACAGTAAAAATCTCCAAAGAGAATATCAGCACCAAAGTGTTGAATAAATAAAATCGCCTCATATCCTCGGCGTAGCCAAAGCTATAAAAAGTTGCCCATAGGCAATAATCCCAAGAATGACCAGAGTTTGTAATCAATGCCCAAGCAAAGATCGATGCTCCAAAGAACAATGGGGATATACTGAAAAGTCAATGAAATCAAACACTGAAAAGCAGTGCCCAGAGACACTGTGAATCCACAAGGTAGTCACACTTACATAGTATGGTTCCATAGAACCAACACCGAATGGCGGTACTCGAATGGATATAAAAATCATCAGATAATACAAGTATAGCACGTGCACCGACCGGAGTCGTTATTGCCAAGTACTGTAGAGTTGTGATCGATCACTCGCACAGATGCGGAACGCGCGAGACGGCGAGATCCTTCCCAGAAGGATAAAGGCCCAAAGGCACATGCCGAAAAAGAAACTGCTCCATAGAACATGTGTCCAGAGACGGTTGCCCAGAGGCATGGTGACCCAGAGGTCCAGTACTGGCCGCCCAGAGGCTAATGTGTCACAAACTTCTTGGAGAGGAACCCGTAAAGTGTTAACAATGAGTCCCATACTCCACGTTCGCACTAAACGGTTTACTAACCAATAGCATGCTCACACTCCAAACAATAAAAAGTCCACCTCGTATCATCGGTAAACTATACCTAAAGGTCAAAACGATCAATCGAATAGGTCGGGGATTAACCAGAAAGAAAATACACACGGTTCCATAGGCCGGAGATTTCCTAACCGTTTAAGCACCTTTCCACTTCGCTCGACGTGCTAAAAAGTGAGTGTGAGATTTTATTATAGAAAATAATTACGGAAAACGGATTTATAATTGGTTTGAAATCACTTTAAAACGACCTTTGAAAACTCTCCTTTTATGGAGTAATTAATTTAATAATTAAAATAATATTATATAATAATTTCGAAAGCCATTTCGGAGTGAAAAATCCTTTTAAAACCTTTTTATAATGCCCGTGTACGAAATCCAGAAACAAATCTCAAAGAAATCGATAAAACCAGAAAATCACTGAAAATATTTTAAGTGTTGGAAAATAGTCCAAAACTGACGCGAACCCAAGTTCGGAAAATTATTCGGACCAGCAAACTAAATCCGAATGGCATGAAAATTGGTAGGAACGTAGTCCGACAATCCTACTTCAGAACGCAAAATGAATTACTTGATTCTGACTTGAACCAAAGTCGCAGCGACGCTCCAAAGTCGGACCCGGAAACAGTGAATACACTGTTTCAGGCTGAGATCCGGGTCCCTCTTTGACAGCAATTTCGAAGAGTCAGATGAACTCGGATACTAATCAAACTTTCTAGAGATGGAGTTCGGAACTCTAGCTTTCCAACGAGACCAAAATCGATGAAATCCGACAAAGGACGAGCCCGGGATGGCGTCGCAAATTCGGGGTTATGTACTGAAAACAACGGGAGAAAAGAGACTAAGGCCTATAGTTATGCACTAACAGACCAGAGATGAAAAACCCCAATTTTGACATAGTAAACTTCCAATTCTGCCAAAATGAATAATATAAAAGTTGTAGCTTAGTTTCTAAGCTTTCCGGAATGACCAAGATCGTCAAAGTCCGATCGGGGATGAAAATTTTATGACTAAAACAATTCTCAGATTTAATTCTATATCACTGTCAATGTGCTCTCGGGACAGTAGTAAGAATGTACAGTTTTGACCCAATTAACTTCGAAATTTCATGAAACTAAAAACATGAAAGTTTTAGCCCTAAATCTATGCTTTCCAGAACATCCAAAATTATTAGATTTGGATAAGAAACGAGTAACTTATGGCCAAATCAATTTCAAGGTTTTATTTTATCAACCCTGTGTTTATTGTCAGGTCAGCGACAAACAAACGTGATTTCGACCATTCAAACCACAAAATTAGGCAAAACTCAAAACATAAAAGTTATAGGCTACAGAATAAGCTTTCCAGAACTTCAAAAAAATATTAATTCCGATTTAAGATGAATGAGATATGCCTAATTTACTAACAGCAATAAACTAATTATAATTTCAGCTAGCATATATTACAAGTACCTTATGTGCACACCCCAAATGAAAGCAAAGATGATCAAAGAGCTATGATTCACATGTTACATAATAAAAACATGTGTTGCTAACTGATTACCCAAATCAGAAGATGATTAAACACATATTAGAAGAGGTTTTTAGCAATATACCTCTCTAGAAAGCAACAAAGACACTATAGCATCAACCTAAGTTAGCAAAAGATGATTAGGAGGCTATAAGATCAAAAAAACACATAAAACATGTGTTACCAAATAAATTTCAGAAATGAAAAAGATAAAAAAAAAGATTTGAGGTGGGTATTTGCATTACCTTTGCATAGAATGACTTGCATAAGCTAAAACTAGAAGGAGATGAAGATAGAGGCCATTTTTGTTATGAAAGCTTTAGGAAATGATTAGGGTTTTGATTAGGGATGAATGAATGAGGTTTGGAGAGTTTGAGATAAATTATAGAGGAGGGTTAGGGTGGGTTATTGGGTTAGGTTTAGTAACCAAATAAGAAGAGAGTTATTTACATGTTTCCAAAAATTAGTCTAAGTGTTCATATATGTTTATAAAACTCATTTTTCTTATCCAAATCCATTTTAAAATCTCTCCTAAATTATTTAACTTTCCAAAAATAACATTTTAACCTCATTTTAAAATCCCATATTTCCCATTTAATTAAAATAGCCTTTTTCAAATAAATTTTGTTATTCCAAATCCTTTTATGCTTCATTAAAATAAATAAAAATCCTAACATTTATTTATTAATTGGTAATGCAAATCCCGGGTTGTTACAGACTCTCCCCCTTAAGAAAATTGCGTTCCCGCAATTCCTTAAGATAGATGTCGTCTATAACGTCAAATCCACAAAAGAAGTGATAAAGGTAAAATAGAGAAATCTCATCCGCAGAAGAAGATGGGAGAAAGCCAGGATAAGAGCGCTCGATAGATTCTCTGGTCTCCCAAGTGCAGTCCTTAGGATTCGGTGACCATTGAATCTTCACGAGTGGAACCTCTTTGTTGTGAAGGCGTCTAACCTCCAAATCAAGCACACGAAGAGGTTGCTGCTCCAAAGATAAATCAGGTAAGATCTCTAAATCAGGCACAGCATGCGGCTCAATGATAGAATCAGGATCGCGGACACACATGCGAAGCTGGGAAACATGGAACACGTCGTGCATTCCAGAGAAGTGAGCAGGTAGAGCCACACGATAAGCCAAGGGGCCGATGCATTCCGTAATAGGAAATGGTCCAACACAGCGAGCAGCCAACTTCCCTGTAGAGCTGAAACGCGCAACCCCTTTCATAGGAAATACCCGAATAAAGACATGATCACCAATGGAGAACTCAAGAGGCTTTCTTCGGTTGTCCGCGTAGGATTTCTGACGGTTCTGCGCCTCTTTCATTCTCTGACGAATAAGAATAATCTTCTCAGAAGATTCCCGAACTGAATCTGGACCAAGAAGGAACTTCTCGCCAGATTCTAACCAACAAGCAGGAGAGCGACATGGCCTTCCGTAAAGAGCCTCGAAAGGAGCCATGGCAATACTAGACTGAAAGCTGTTGTTGTAGGAGAACTCTACAAGAGGTAAGTGATCCTCCCAACTACCTCCGAAATCCAGAATACAACAGCGCAAAAGATCCTCTAAAACACGATTCACCCTCTCCGTCTGACCGTTAGTCTGAGGACGATAAGCAGTCAAGAAATTCAGCTTTGAGCCCAAAGCTGACTGTAGGCACTTCCAGAAGTGACTAGTAAAGATAGTGTCTCGATCACAGACGATAGAGCTAGGAATGCCATGAAGTCGAACGACTTCCTTCACATAGAGCTTGGCCAACTGAGGTGCAGTCCGAGTGGACTTAATCGGAATGAAATGAGCCGATTTGGTCAAGCGATTGACGATGACCCAAATAGAAGTATGGCCTAACCTTGATCGAGGCAGACCATCAATAAAATCCATGGATATCTGATCCCATTTCCACAATGGAATCTCTAGCGGCTGAAGAAGACCGGATGGACGCTGGTGTTCAGCTTTGATCTGTTGACAAGTCATGCAACGGCTTACATAACTTGCAACATCACTCTTCATGCCCTCCCAAAAAAATAGGCGACACATGTCGGCATACATCTTACTCGACCCGGGATGTATAGTGTACTTAGTGCGATGACACTCGTCTAGAATGTCGCGCCTAAGTGATAAATCAGATGGTACCAAAATACGGTTCTTCCTGCGAATACACCAACGAGAATCAATAGAATAATCCAACAATGTCTCATCACTAGATCCTGACTCAAGGAGATGAATATAATGCAACAAGTCTGGATCCTGCCGCTGAGCATGGGCTATGCGATCCAATAAGATAGGACGAGCTTCCAAGCTGAATAATAAGACAGGAGCATCAGAAGATGGAGCTCGATCTCTAATATCACATAAAGATAGAGTCTCAAGAATATCCCACTCGGCTATCATCATAGAAACTACTGCCGAGTGTTTGCGACTGAGTGCATCAGCCACACGATTACCCTTGCCAGGGGTATACTGAATGTCTAAGTCATATGAGGCGAGAAACTCGAGCCATCGCTGCTGCCTCATATTGAGATCCTTCTGACTGAATAAATACTTTAGAGACTTGTGATCGGTGTAAAGAGTGAAGCGTTCGCCTAATAGAAAGTGACGCCACGTCTTCAAAGCAAAGACGATAGCTGCCAACTCAAGATCATGAGTCGGATAGCGAACCTTATTTGGACGTAGCTGCCTAGAAGCGTAAGCAACTACCCGATCTTTCTGCATAAGCACAGCATCGAGGCCGCTACCACAAGCGTCGGTGTAAACAACAAGATCCTGGTTACTCTCAAGAACTACAAGGATAGGAGCATGAGTGAGGAGTTCCTTCAATCGCTGGAAAGAAACTTCACACTTATCAGACCAAATAAAACGAACCCCCTTACGAGGCAGAGTCGTGAGGGGAAGTGCAACACGAGAGAAATCCTTGATAAATCGACGGTAATAACCCGCCTGACCAAGGAAACTGCGAATATCATGAACGTTCTCGGGCTGCTTCCAATTCTGAATAGTTTCGATCTTGGAAGGATCGACAGAAATACCCTCAGATGATACAATATGGCCCAAGAACTTGACCTTGCTCTCCCAAAAATGGCACTTGGAGAGCTTGGCCTTAAGCTGATGTTGACGAAGAGTATCCAAGACGATCCGCAAATGATGAGCATGCTCTGCCTCAGATCTAGAATAAACAAGAATATCGTCGATGAAAACCAGAACGAATCTATCGATGTATTACCGGAATACTCGATTCATGAGATCGACGAAGAAAGCCGGAGCAATCGTCAAGCCGAACGGCATGACCAACCACTCAAAAGAACCATAACGAGTGCGAAATGCTGTAAGAGGAATGATGTCTTCTGCGACTCGTAGCTGATGGAATCCGGTGGCAAGGTCGAGCTGAGAGAAGACCTTCGCACCGATCAGTTGGTCAAACATGTCGTCTATCCGAGGAAGTGGGTAGCGATTTCTGATGGTCAACTCATTGAGCTTGCGATAGTCAATGCAAAGCCTAAGAGAGCCATCAGCCTTCTTAACGAAGACCACAGTGGCACCCCATGGCGAAGAACTGGAACGAATGAACTGCTTCGCTTCAAGCTCAACTAACTGCTTCCAGAGTTCCTCATTCTCTTTAGTAGACATTCTCGTAGGAGGACGCCTAACTGGATGAGAGCCCGGAATGAGATCGATGCGGAACTCAATAGCTCGCTTTGGCGGCAGTCCGGATACTGGCTCGAAAACGTCGGGGAAATCCCGAACAATAGGAATACGAGATAAGTTCAAATCCTCCTCTCGTGAATCGAGAGAAAATAAAGTAACATCAGAAAGCCCAACATCTTGAAGAACAATAACTAACGGAGAGGACGAGTCAGGGTGATGAATGAATAATATCCGCTCCGAACAAATAATTTTGGCATCGTGCTGAACGAGCCAATCCATGCCAAGAATCATATCAAAGCCCAAATACTCCATAACGTGGAGATTTGCACGGAAAGAAAAGCCACAAAGATCAATATCTATATTCTCACAGAGCAAGCTAAGGGTCGTGGATCCACCAATGGGATTCACAATCCTTAGTGAAGAAACCATACAAGTAACATCCAAGGATAAAGCATCTACTAGCTCCTTTGATACGAATGAGTGAGAGGCACCCGTATCGAAAAGAACTCTAACAGATCTACCATGAAATAAAATAGAACCTTCGAGAACGGAAGGATGCGTACCTCGAGGCTGAGCTGAAGATGTAGGAGCCTTGGCAGCATTAAGCTTGCCAGATCTAGGAGGTGCAGTAGGACAAGTGGAATTAAGATGATCCTCCTTCTTACAATAGTGGCAGAAAAGAGGCTTGAGACACTCTTTAAACATATGATCGGTAGATTTAGTTAAGCACGATTCAAAGATAGATAATTCATTAAGGAATATTACGGAATATAATAGATTCCTATACATATTCCTAACTTATTTATCTAAAGGTGGATATGTTCAATTTGGATCGTATTATAACGTATTGTACTACGTGTCTGTTCTGTGTTTGTTATGCTTATTCCTGAAACCTGGCTCTGATACCAAACTGTAACGCCCCACTCTGAGACCCACTGTAACAAAGAGTATTACGGGAGTAATACTGTCTGTTAAAGCGGAGAATAGAGTATAGTGGAAGCGACCATTTGTAATCAAGCTATAACTATCTACTGAATACGTCGAAAGGATGGTATCTATATTTTTTTTCAAGTCGTTCGACATATTCAATAAATATTTATAATGAAATTACAAATGGCTAAAGATCTATCAGGACAAAGCATAATAACATAATAAAATAGCATCATAGAACAATATCACATAACAGCACAGAGTCTCAGAACAATACATCATCAATACAGATCCAAATACTAAAAGTGGGTACAAATCCACTGCCCACACATGTGAGTCAAACATATTTACATACCAAAGTCTGAATAATAACAGAGTAGTGGAATAGTGGACAAATAAAAGCGCTATCTATCAGCATAGCAGATAATGTCCAAGCGGAAGCACAGAAGCTAAGTCCAGAGACCTAACCTGAAACAACTCGGTCTGACCTGAGCGAAAACACTCGGGTCAGGCTAGCTAAACAATCAGTAATAACTGAGATATATAATAATGCGGTACATAAATAAAACAGTACTTTTCCCTAAGAGAAGAGTATTTTGGACCACATGAATATAATGACGGTCCTTAATCATCAATCAACAGTAAAAATCTCCAAAGAGAATATCAGCACCAAATTGTTGAATAAATAAAATCGCCTCATATCATCGGCGTAGCCAAAGCTATAAAAAGTTGCCCATAGGCAATAATCCCAAGAATGACCAGAGTCTGTAATCAATGCCCAAGCAAAGATCGATGCTCCAAAGAGCAATGGGGATATACTGAAAAGTCAATGAAATCAAACACTGAAAAGCAGTGCCCAGAGACACTGTGAATCCACAAGGTAGTCGCACTTACATCGTATGGTTCCATAGAACCAACACCGAATGGCGGTACTCGAATGGATATAAAAATCATCAGATAATACAAGTATAGCACGTGCACCGACCGGAGTCGTTATTGCCAAGTACTATAGAGTTGTGATCGATCACTCGCACAGATGAGGAACGCGCGAGACGTCGAGATCCTTCCCAGAAGGATAAAGGCCCAGAGGCACATGCCGAAAAAGAAAATGCTTCATAGAACAGGTGTCCAGAGACGGTTGCCCAGAGGCGTGGTGACCCAGAGGTCCAGTACTGGCCGCCCAGAGGCTAATGTGTCACAAACTTCTTGGAGAGTAACCCGTAAAGTGTTAACAATGAGTCTCATACCCCACGTTCGCACTAAACGGTTTACTAACCAATAGCATGCTCACACTCCAAACAATAAAAAGTCCACCTCGTATCATCGGTAAACTATACCCAAAGGTCAAAACGATCAATCGAATAGGTCGGGGATTAACCGGAAAGAAAATACACACGGTTCCATAGGCCGGAGATTTCCTAACCGTTTAAGCACCTTTCCACTTCGCTCGACGTGCTAAAAAGTGAGTGTGAGATTTTATTATAGAAAATAATTACGGAAAACGGATTTATAATTGGTTTGAAATCACTTTAAAACGGCCTTTGAAAACTCTCCTATTATGGAGTAATTAATTTAATAATTAAAATAATATTATATAATAATTCCGAAAGCCATTTCGGAGTGAAAAATCCTTTTAAAACCTTTTTATAATGCCCGTGTACGAAATCCAGAGACAAATCTCAAAGAAATCGATAAAACCAGAAAATCACTGAAAATATTCTATGTTGGAAAATAGTCCAAAACTGACGCGAACCCAAGTTTGGAAAATTATTCGGACCAGCAAACTGAATCCGAATGGCATGAAAATTGGTAGTAACGTAGTCCGACATTCCTACTTCAGAACGCAAAAAGAATTACTTGATTCCGACTTGAACCGAAGTCGCAGCATCGCTCCAAAGTCAGACCCGGAAACAGTGAATACACTGTTTCAGGCTGAGATCCGGGTCCCTCTTCGACAGCAATTTCGAAGAGTCAGATGAACTCGGATACTAATCAAACTTTCTAAAGCTGGAGTTAAGAACTCCAGCTTTCCAACGAGACCAAAATCGATGAAATCCGACAAAGGACGAGCCCGGGATGGCGTCGCAAAGTCGGGGTTATGTACTGAAAACAACGGGAGAAAAGAGACTAAGGCCTATAGTTATGCACTAACAGACTAGAGATGAAAAACCCCAATTTTGGCATAGTAAACTTCCAATTCTGCCAAAATGAATAAAGTAAAAGTTGTAGCTTAGTTTCTAAGATTTTCGGAATGACCAAGATCGTCAAATTGCGATCGGGGATGAAAATTTTATGACTAAAACAATTCTCAGATTTAATTCTATATCACTGTCAATGTGCTCTCGGGACAGTAGTAAGAATGTACGGTTTTGACCCAATTAACTTCGAAATTTCATAAAACTCAAAACATGAAAGTTTTAGCCCTAAATCTAAGTTTTCCAGAACATCCAAAATTATTAGATTTGGATAAGAAACGAGTAACTTATGGCCAAATCAATTTCAGGGTTTTATTTTATCCACCCTGTGTTTGTTGTCAGGTCAGCGACAAACAAACCTGATTTCGACCATTCAAACCACAAAATTAGGCAAAACTCAAAACATAAAAGTTATAGGCTATAGAAGAAGCTTTCCATAACTTTAAAAAAATCTTAATTCCGATTTAAGATGAATGAGATATGCCTAATTTACTAACAGCAATAAACTAATTATAATTTCAGCTAGCATATATTACAAGTACCTTACGTGCACACCCCAAATGAAAGCAAAGATGATCAAAGAGCTATGATTCACATGTTAGATAATAAAAACATGTGTTGCTAACTGATTACCCAAATCAAAAGATGATTAAACACATATTAGAAGAGGTTTTTAGCAATATACCTCTTTAGAAAGCAACAAAGACACTATAGCATCAACCCAAGTTAGCAAAAGATGATTAGGAGGCTATAAGATCAAAAAAACACATAAAACATGTGTTACCAAATAAATTTCAGAAATGAAAAAGATAAAAAAAAAAAGATTTGAGGTGGGTATTTGTATTACCTTTGCGTAGAATGACTTGCATAAGCTAAAACTAGAAGGAGATGAAGATAGAGGCCATTTTTGTTATGAAAGCTTTAGGAAATGATTAGGGTTTTGATTAGGGATGAATGAATGAGGTTTGAAGAGTTTGAGATAATTTATAGAGGAGGTTTAGGGTGGGTTATTGGGTTAGGTTTAGTAACCCAATAAGAAGAGAGTTATTTACATGTTTCCAAAAATTAGTCTAAGTGTTCATATATGTTTATAAAACTCATTTTTCTTATCCAAACCCGTTTTAAAATCTCTCCTAAATTATTTAACTTTCCAAAAATAACATTTTAACCTCATTTTAAAATCCCATATTTCCCATTTAATTAAAATAGCCTTTTTCAAATAAATTTTGTTATTCCAAATCCTTTTATGCTTCATTAAAATAAATAAAAATCCTAACTTTTATTTATTAATTGGTAATGCAAATCCCGGGTTGTTACAACGTCGCAGACCTAAAGGAACTGAAGAGGTGTGAGTAGGGAAAGTACGTAGAGAAGACTCTCCACGTCAAATCATTGGATGCATAACAACCACCGCCTAAGCCTTGTTATGTTTAGCATAGTAGTTTCACAAATCTATGGATCCGAAAAATGAGCCACAGGAAGCAAGGGAGGCTCCCATGGATTTGACAATCAACATCCCAGTCAGTCATGATGATCATACTCCGGTCCTAAAGATCAGATCTCAACTTAGCATGAGGATGATGAAAGAATTGTCGGTTTTTCTTCGAGCGAACCTGGATGTGTTCACTTGGACGCTTTCTGACATGTGTGGAATATCATTGGAGATAGCATGCTACGCATTCAATGTGAACCCCAAATGTGTTCCTATGAAGCAGAAGCGATGCAGCTTGGATCCGGAGCAATCCGCTGTGCTAAATGAGAAATTGGACAAGCTGAAAGACAACGGCTTCATCTATGATGCCCTATATCCAGAATGGATATTAAATCTAGTCCTATTCAAAAAGTCTAACTGGAAATGGAGGACGTGCAGCGACTATTTAGATCTAAATAAGGCTTGTCCATGAACAGTTTCCAATTGTTGATGATCGACCAATTGGTATATTTGTGATATCCCGGAAAATTGAGCAATATCAATTTAATAATCTGTATAAAAATTAAATTGATTTGATAATCTTTGTTAATAAATTTTAATTAATTTAATAATCTAATTAAAATAAATATTTAATTGTTGAATTTTATCTTTTAAGAAAGTTAATAAATGATTTCTATTTATAATGTATATATATAATTGTATATATTATAAATAGATGAGCTTTGGTTTGAAATGTAATAAATAAATAAATCTTGTTTTCTAATATATTTTTGTAATTTGGATAAATTTAATATTAAGCTTTTCAAAGATATTTAATAAATAACTATATGGTTTTAAAATACATAAAATAAATGTTTAATTGTAAAAATAGATTTTAGCTTAAGTTTAATTTAAATAAAAGGTTTGTTTTATTTCTTATAGAATATTACTTGATATATATGATTTAAAAATAGAAGTTTTAAATACAATTTACATATGGTATTAATTCATTTAATAATAGAAGTAATTTATAATCTCTTATATAAATTATTTAAATTATCAAATATGTTATTTTCAAATAATAAGTATAATGTATTATTTTTATAAATATGAATGAATTTTAAAGACTATGGAATTGTTATTTTTAAATTGAATAAGTATATATATAACTTAATTTTTAAATTAAATCTTAGGATTTAATTTGATTTGAATTTCAATTTAAAGTTTGAAATTCAAAAATAGATATTTTAAATTGTTTTGGATTTTAGAATATTTTCATAAACTTTTATTTATAAATATAATTAGTTTTGTTTCATTAAAAAGTAATTATATATATATATAGATAAGTATTTAATAAATAAGAAAAAGGCATTTTATTTACTTTTAAAATAAATAAAAATAAGTTAAATTACTTAAGAGACATATGTCATTATCCTAAGGTTTCATTTTAACATGTGTAATTTAAGTAACAAATGTATGTGACAAGTGTCTTTATTATTTTCTTTTTCTTTTATTTTTATAAAATCACAAATTTACATATATATAAACAATGTATCTCTTCACTTCATTCTTTCTATTCTTCTTTTTAAAACCAAGAGAAACTCAAACAAATTCTCTAAGCAAAAATCTGAGATTAAAATCAGTAACCATTTCTCAAACAAAATTTGATCATGTTCAAATCTGATTTTTCAAATACTCAAACTCCTCACAAAACCACAATTTCAAAGCCTGCATGTTTAATCTGAACATCTGCAACTCAGTTTTAAATTTCAAAAAGCATACAAATCATTTTTTTTCTTCAAACTATGAAGTATCCTCAAAATCAAAAGCATGTAAATCTTCCTCAAACCAGAAATTCAAGAAAATTCAAACCCTGTAATACATTTCAAAATCAAAAGTCTTCTGTCTGCATTCTTTTCAAATCTAAAATCTACTCAAAGCCTGCCTGCATTCATTTGCAATCTGGAAGCAACATGCATATAGTTTAAATCAAGTTTAAAGCCCAACAACTCAAGTTTAAAATCAAATTCAAAGAAGCTAAGGAATTCAAGTTTCCTGTTTCAAGTTTTCAAAAATTTAAGGCTCTGTTCATCTTTATGAAGGTGAGTAACTTTTAAAAATTAAAAATACAATTGGGTTGCATGCTAGTATGGTTGAATACAAATGTATATTGCATAAGTGAATGTCTGATATTTTGTGCATGCTGTTTAAGTGCTTTATTCAACATTTGTTTTTAGGTGAGTAGTATCTTTGTTAAAAATGTCTTAAGTATAAATTGGTTGTATGTCATTGCTATGTTCAAATATCGTATGGTGTAGTAAATTTATGAATTTATATTATTGAATTGCTGAAGTAATGATGTATGCATGTATTTGAATAAATGTACCTTCTCTTTTTCCAGTTTTTGTTCTTGTTTTGATTTAAATTCAAAACCCATTGATTTTGGTCTCTCTAACACTTGAGTTTCAAATCAAACTTGTTTGATTCATTCCAAATTTTAGTTTAAAATGTATACTTAAGTTAACAAAAACATTTAATGACTCTAGAAATCAAATAACTGATCAAATCTAAAATAAGTGAAAATTTAAACTTCATAAATTATCGTTTCAGGGTTAGGATCTGAAACATCAGAGAAAAATATGAATTTTAAAACTAAAATCATAATTTTTAGTATTGAATCAGAGGAGCAGCTCTAGTTGATCAGTATTTGGAGATTTGGGTTGCCTCTGGCGATCTAGTTGATCGGGGTGGTTGAGATTCTCACTGGAGATGCAGGGATGGTCGGAGGGTTTAGGAAAATTATCTAAGTGATGATCAAAACACTGTGGCGATGATATGCGATCGATTTTGATTTTAAACCTAGTTCGAATAGGTTGGACGTAGATGATCGGGGTGATGTCTATGGTGGACCGAGTGCTACCATACTTTGGGAAGTGAAAGTTTGGTCGTAGGCGAGGCTGTGGCCGGTGGTGTAAGATCTCTGGTGGACGGAGCGCCGTGGGGGAAGTGCTGACAGGTTTTGGTGGGAGTTTGGTCTTTCTGTTCCAGTTTTGGGTGATGCTACTCGATTTCGATTTCGAGTATTAATCGTAGAATTGATGATCGTGATATGGTGTAGGGATGATCGCCGACTTGTGGGGATACTCGGCGATGGTCGGAGGCGACTACATCTCCGGTGCACGTGCACGCGATCGAAATATCTGGGTGAAGTCTTGGTTTATAGCAGAGGGGTACTCGTGATTTTCTCGAGTTGTTTTCGAGTGATGCTCGAAGTTTTGGAGAGGCGACTCGAAGTAATTAGTAAGGTCTCGAGTATATTTGTGTTGCCAGGTTTAAAAACCCTATCTGTTTAAATTTTTAATCAGAATTTAAATTTGTGAAGTAATATTAAAACAAGAATTTAAATCAAAATTTTAATATATGGATTCAAGTTTAGTTTTGAACCTTAGATTTGAGATAAATAAGTTTATAAATTTAAATGTTTTAAATAAGTTTAAATGTAGTTATATTTTAAATGTTTTGAATTTAAATAGGAATTTGATTTAAACTCTCTTTTTGAAATTCTTTTATAAGATATAGGAATTCTTTAACATGTAAAAGTTTTTAAATTGGTTTTAAACTTTGTTAAAGACAAATTGGTATTCATTTTAAATCCAGAATTTAAAATGAAATTTAAAAGTAAATTTGAAATGGATGTTTTCAAATGTAATTTTGAATGATAATTGAACCATGAATAAGAAAATGTTTTATCTTAAAGTTTAGAATCATAAAATCTTTAAAGTAATTAAAATGGTTTAATTAATTCAATTAATTAATGATTTGGATTAATTAATTTATAATTAAGGATTTAAATTAATTTAATAAAGGTTTAAGATTAATTAATTAGGAATAATTAATTTGTAATTAAGGATTATAATTTAGAATATTAATTAATGATTAAGAATTAATTAATAAAGTAATTAAATACTAATTAAGTTATGGTTAACACTTAATTAGTTAAATAATTAGAGATTAATTAATTGGTTATTAAGATTTATTAATTTGAAATTAATAATGGTAAATCTAAGTTAATTACTTAAGAAAAGTAATAAAATAATTATTAATGAAGGTCATTAATTTGAGATTATTTAATAATTAATTTATGTGATTAATTTTGATAATTAATTAGATTAATTAATTTATAGATAATCATTTATGAAAATTGTTTAAATGAAATTACTTAATGAAAGTAATTAAGAAATTAATTACTCAATTGTAACTAATTAAGTTAATTTGATTTAATTAATTAAGTTTAATTAATTTAGAATAATCAATGGATGATTTGATAAATAAATTACTTACTGTAATTAATAAGGTATGATTAATTAGGGAAGTAAATAATAGATAATTACTGGAAGTAATTAATTGAATGGTGATGTATTAAATGGAAGTAATTTGAGTTTAATTACTTATGAATTAATCAAGGGGTTAATTAAGAAATTAATTAAGGAATAATTAATTTAGTTAATAAAGTAATTAAGGGTAGTTAATTACCAAATAAGATTAATCAAGAGTGATTAATAAATGTGGTTTAATTAAAGGTTAATTACTTAATTTAATTAAAGTAATTAATAATTAATTTGTAATTAAGGATCATTAATTAATATAATTAATGATGTAATTAAGAATTGATTAATTAGGAAATAATTAATAAATGAAGTGATTAATTAATGTAATTAATTAAGGATTAATGAAATTAATTTTAGTTGATTAATTTAATTAATTATAGTTAATTAATAAATGAAGTAATTAAAGGTTAATTACTATAAATGGTTAAGTATAATTAACTTGAGTAATTAATTAAAGGATAAATTACCTGAATGCAATTAAAAGGTAATTAGAGGAAAATTAATTGATTGTAATTAATTAATGGTTAAGTAAGCAGGATTTATAAAGTGAAGTAATTAATTTAATTCACTTTAAATTAATTAGAAATGGTATAAATCATTACTTATGGATGGATGAATAATATTGAATGCTTTGTATTGTTTGATATCTCTGATGAGATATATGTTGATCCGTGATATGGATATTCTAGTTGAATTGTGATGATAATATGGATTATCTGCTTATATTGATAATGTTGATTATCTATTGTGATATTGTGAATTATCTTTCTATGTGTATAAAGATAATATATTGAACTGTTTTAACTTTAAAACAACTTGGCCTTAAAAGATACATTTTGGATTTTGATGGGACCGGGATCGGGTTTTCAGATTAGGATATCCGAAAACCACATCGATCCAAATTAAACGTTGGTCGTTAATCCAAGTGGAGCAAGTGAAGACTCGAGGTGTAAGAACTATTCTTTGTCAGTATAACTCTATGGGTGATTCCGTAATGAGTTTGACGGAGATAGTACTTTCAGATTCGAGATGAAGATTCAGAGTGCAAGGGTTATTGTCGTTAACTCTGAGGGTGATTCCAAAACGAGTGTAACGAGATAATGCCTTCGGTTTCGTTCGAACCCGGAACGAACTTGTATGGATTGAATGCTTTTAGAACATCGTCAGGTGGACGATGAGCATTCTAAGATAGATGTATTCTATTTAAAGGTAATCGTAGCCTCAAGCCTCATCAACCGGGAATGGCTAAAACAGGGGAGGTGCAACAAGGTTAGTGGGTAGCACCCAAGTAGGAAAAGATTACCTCGATCTAGATGTCCCTTATTATTTCGGCTTAGTGTGTGCGGTTGAATCATGACAACCGTGGGGTATCTTGTGCGGGAATTATCCAGTAAGGGATGTTCTGACCTTGTGTTGCAGGGGATTGGGAGTGATCCTCGGTACGGTGATCTAGGCCACATACTGTGACGGGCGGTACCCCGGTAGCCCTGCCATTGTATAGAATCCAAAATCCAATAAGTGATAACGGATTTGATTGTATAACCCACTTTGTTGGCTAGTATGCTGGAATTTAATAATGTAACAATTTCAGCTATTTCATATTTATTTGAAAACCCTAGACCTATTATAATATAACCAGATTTCCTATCAAAGTTTTGGTTAGCGTAAGGTAAAAACTTTTCCATGTTTATGTGTGGGAAGTCTTACGTGATACCTTTGTTTTCAAAAGGTTTTGAAGTTAAGCAAATTTAACCCGTTTACTCACACCAGACCCATGTCTGACCCAAGTGTTTATTTCTGTTTTATATAAACTCTTGGGTACTCAAATTTTTACGAGTAGCCAAGGGATTCAGGTTAGCTTTGATGAATTGTGGAGGAGCAATGGAGCAGGAGGCTTCAGCGTTGTAGATATATTAGTTCCGCTGTGTTGATCTCTGTGATAGTGTTTTGTGTTGTATTGAGTTGTAATAACTAGACAGATGTTTATAACTGTCTAGTATGTGATGTATAATCTGTGTAACTCTGATGTATATGATACTATGTAATATCTTATGTGATATATTATATTTCATTCGTTCCGCTGTGAGTATTTGTTGTTGTTTCTTTCTCTTTTCTCTTCTTTCTCTTTTCTACCCCTTTCTTTCTTATTGACGATGCGTCATTCTGTGGAATGAGTGGCGGGTCGTTACAGTGGTATCAGAGCGATAGGATGAGCGAATACCTAAGCTCTGGAGTGGTGTCTATCTTGAGAGAGCGTATTTGTAATTTTTATATAACTATATATATATATATATATATATATTTCTACCTATTCGTTGGGTTACCCGTTCGGATTTTCCAATATGAGTTAGAAAGGTAGATAGGGTAGTGGTGTTGTGTGTAACACGACTACTAATGGTTGGAATTTGAGTGTTGAGGTTGGAAGTGTATTTGTCGAGACTGTAAACCCAATACCGTCTCGAGTAAGCTTTGCAGTGGTGTGAGGATTTCATCGATCTCTGAAGGAAACCTGTTGAGGTTCAGAGTCCATCTTTAAAGTGCAAAGTTGGATGAGTAGAGTTTGGATCTGCCGGTTAAGCAGAAGCGAGTTATGATATCTTGGTAACTTCTGGAAGTAGTAGCTGTGTGATGAGATACAGTGACTATGGATGTTCCCGAAGATGTTTTCTTTGGAACAAGTTTAAGGAAGAGTGTCTGCTTCGGTGTTGTGGTTGAGTTCAGCATGGTGTTTCTGTTTGTTTGAGGATCGAGTTGCTTGAAGTGCTTTTGGTTAGGAAATTCTTTGGCATCTGTGTCAGCAGTGCAGCTCGGAGGTGTTCTGTGTGCCGACAAGGAGATCTTTGGCTAAGCAGTATTCTGGTGGTGGATTTCAGAAGCAGCAAAGTAGATCCATTTCTTCGATGGATTGGATAGTTAAGTATGAGTTGTTCTGATTTGTTAAGAGAGAACAGTTTTTTTTCTTTGGAATTAAGTTGGGTTGATCGCAAAAGTGACTTGCGATTGCTGAGTGTTCTCTTGGATTGTCAGAGATTTTCTGGATGTCTTCAAGGAAGTCAGAAGTTTGTCCGCATTTGGAGATTGAGTTTTCTATTCGACTAGGATTCCAGGAGTGATACCGGTGGTTCAGTCTAGTGGAAGGATGATTCCTAGAGATAGAGTTTGGTGAAGCAGCTCAGAATTTGATGGAGTATCTGAGTTTTCTTTATGGGTCAGTGAACCTTATTTCTAGAATATGTTGTCCAATTTGTGCTTGTGTCTTCATCAGCATTTTCTTCTACTTCGGATCAGAGTTGTGCAGCAGAAGCAGTTTGGGAGTGCATTTCTGAATAGGAGAAGTAAGTTAGAATCTACTGATAATTGTGAAGTAGAGTTGTGTTTTGGATTTCTTCTGTGTTCTGATTTAGATAAGTATTTGGTCTTCAGGATTGAATTTCCAGTTTGGATGATTGGAATTCATTGTGTTTTACGTATCTCTGAGGGAGTACGTGTTTGATCTATCACTAGTTTTGGAACCAGCAGTTCAGGAGGTTTGGTTGTTGAGTCAGACTCGTCTGTAGTCTGATATCCTGTTTAGTTTTGTAGATCTAGATGAGTAGGAGCTCTATAGCTTCGTAGTTTAGATTGTTTGTTGAGCGAGTATCCCGGTATATATATATATATATATATACTTGGGGAAACTCGAGGAAATTCTATCCAGAATTTTGTCTGGATAGTTAAATTTGTTTGATTAGATAGATTGATTGTTATGGTTGTTAGCATATGGATGATAATATATGTTTGTGGTTTAAAATAAAATCTTTAATAAGATTATTAAATTACCTTTGTTTAAATTTCGGGGACGAAATTATTTTAAGGGGGGAGGAATGTGATATCCCGGAAATTTGAGCAATATCAATTTAATAATCTGTATAAAAATTAAATTGATTTGATAATCTTTGTTAATAAATTTTAATTAATTTAATAATCTAATTAAAATAAATATTTAATTGTTGAATTTTATCATTTAAGAAAGTTAATAAATGATTTCTATTTATAATGTATATATATAATTGTATATATTATAAATAGATGAGCTTTGGTTTGAAATGTAATAAATAAATAAATCTTGTTTTCTAATATATTTTTGTAATTTGGATAAATTTAATATTAAGCTTTTCAAAGCTATTTAATAAATAACTATATGGTTTTAAAATACATAAAATAAATGTTTAATTGTAAAAATAGATTTTAGCTTAAGTTTAATTTAAATAAAAGGTTTGTTTTATTTCTTTTAGAATATTACTTGATATATATGATTTAAAAATAGAAGTTTTAAATACAATTTACATATGGTATTAATTCATTTAATAATAGAAGTAATTTATAATCTCTTATATAAATTATTTAAATTATCAAATATGTTATTTTCAAATAATAAGTATAATGTATTATTTTTATAAATATGAATGAATTTTAAAGACTATGGAATTGTTATTTTTAAATTGAATAATTATATATATAACTTAATTTTTAAATTAAATCTTAGGATTTAATTTGATTTGAATTTGAATTTAAAGTTTGAAATTCAAAAATAGATATTTTAAATTGTTTTGGATTTTAGAATATTTTCATAAACTTTTATTTATAAATATAATTAGTTTTGTTTCTTTAAAAAGTAAATATATATATATAGATAAGTATTTAATAAATAAGAAAAAGGCATTTTATTTACTTTTAAAATAAATAAAAATAAGTTAAATTACTTAAGAGACATATGTCATTATCCTAAGGTTTCATTTTAACATGTGTAATTTAAGTAACAAATGTATGTGACAAGTGTCTTTATTATTTTCTTTTTCTTTTATTTTTATAAAATCACAAATTTACATATATATAAACAATGTATCTCTTCACTTCATTCTTTCTATTCTTCTTTTTAAAACCAAGAGAAACTCAAACAAATTCTCTAAGCAAAAATCTGAGATTAAAATCAGTAACCATTTCTCAAACAAAATTTGATCATGTTCAAATCTGATTTTTCAAATACTCAAACTCCTCACAAAACCACAATTTCAAAGCCTGCATGTTTAATCTGAACATCTGCAACTCAGTTTTAAATTTCAGAAATCATACAAATCATTTTTTTTCTTCAATCTATGAAGTATCCTCAAAATCAAAAGCCTGTAAATCTTCCTCAAACCAGAAATTCAAGAAAATTCAAACCCTGTAATACATTTCAAAATTAAAAGTCTTCTGTCTGCATTCTTATCAAATCTAAAATCTACTCAAAGCCTGCCTGCATTCATTTGCAATCTGGAAGCAACATGCATGTAGTTTAAATAAAGTTTAAAGCCCAGCAACTCAAGTTTAAAATCAAATTCAAAGAAGCTAAGGAATTCAAGTTTCCTGTTTCAAGTTTTCAAAAATTTAAGGCTCTGTTCATCTTTATGAAGGTGAGTAACTTTTAAAATTTAAAAATACAATTGGGTTTTATGCTAGTATGGTTGAATACAAATGTATATTGCATAAGTGAATGTCTGATATTTTGTGCATGCTGTTTAAGTGCTCTGTTCAACATTTGTTTTTAGGTGAGTAGTATCTTTGTTAAAAATGTCTTAAGTATAAATTGGTTGTATGTCATTGCTATGTTCAAATATCGTATGGTGTAGTATATTTATGAATTTATATTATTGAATTGCTGAAGTAATGATGTATGCATGTATTTGAATAAATGTACCTTCTCTGTTTCCAGTTTTTGTTCTTGTTTTGATTTAAATTCAAAACCCATTGATTTTGGTCTCTGTTACACTTGAGTTTCAAATCAAACTTGTTTGATTCATTCCAAATTTTAGTTTAAAATGTATACTTAAGTTAACAAAAACATTTAAATGACTCTGGAAATCAAATAACTGATCAAATCTAAAATAAGTGAAAATTTAAACTTCATAAATTATCGTTTCAGGGTTAGGATCTAAAACATCAGAGAAAAATATGAATTTTAAAACTAAAATCATAATTTTTAGTATTGAATCTGAGGAGCAGTTCTAGTTGATCAATATTTGGAGATTTGGGTTGCCTCTGGCGATCTAGTTGATCGGGGTGGTTGAGATTCTCACTGGAGATGCAGGGATGGTCGGAGGGTTTAGGAAAATTATCTAAGTGATGATCAAAACACTGTGGCTACGATATGCGATCGATTTTGATTTTAAACCTAGTTCGAATAGGTTGGACGTAGATGATCGGGGTGATGTCTATGGTGGACCGAGTGCTACCATACTTTGGGAAGTGAAAGTTTGGTCGTAGGCGAGGCTGTGGCCGGTGGTGTAAGATCTCTGGTGGACGGAGCTCCGTGGGGGAAGTGCTGACAGGTTTTGGTGGGAGTTTGGTCTTTCTGTTCCAGTTTTGGGTGATGCTACTCGATTTCGATTTCGAGTATTGATCGTAGAATTGATGATCGTGATATGGTGTAGGGATGATCGCCGACTTGTGGGGATACTCGGCGATGGTCGGAGGCGATTGCATCTCCGGTGCACGTGCATGCGATCGAAATATCTGGGTGAAGTCTGGGTTTATAGCAGAGGGGTGCTCGTGATTTTCTCGAGTTGTTTTCGAGTGATGCTCGAAGTTTTGGAGAGGCGACTCGAAGTAATTAGTATGGTCTCGAGTATATTTGTGTTGCCAGGTTTAAAAACCCTGTCTGTTTAAATTTTTAATCAGAATTTAAATTTGTGAAGAAATATTAAAACAAGAATTTAAATCAAAATTTTAATATATGGATTCAAGATTAGTTTTGAACCTTAGATTTGAGATAAATAAGTTTATAAATTTAAATGTTTTAAATAAGTTTAAATGTAGTTATATTTTAAATGTTTTGAATTTAAACAGGAATTTGATTTAAACTCTCTTTTTAAATTCTTTTATAAGATATAGGAATTCTTTAACATGTAAAAGTTTTTAAATTGGTTTTAAACTTTGTTAAAGACAAATTGGTATTCATTTTAAATCCAGAATTTAAAATGAAATTTAAAAGTAAATTTGAAATGGATGTTTTCAAATGTAATTTTGAATGATAATTGAACCATGAATAAGAAAATGTTTTATCTCAAAGTTTAGAATCATTAAATCTTTAAAGTAATTAAAATGGTTTAATTAATTCAATTAATTAATGATTTGGATTAATTAATTTATAATTAAGGATTTAAATTAATTTAATTAAGGTTTAAGATTAATTAATTAGGAATAATTAATTTGTAATTAAGGATTATAATTTAGAATATTAATTAATGATTAAGAATTAATTAATAAAGTAATTAAATATTAATTAAGTTATGGTTAACACTTAATTAATTAAATAATTAGAGATTAATTAATTGGTTATTAAGATTTATTAATTTGAAATTAATAATGGTAAATCTAAGTTAATTACTTAAGAAAAGTAATTAAATAATTATTAATGAAGGTCATTAATTTGAGATTATTTAATAATTAATTTATGTGATTAATTTTGATAATTAATTAGATTAATTAATTTAAAGATAATCATTTATGAAAATTGTTTAAATGAAATTACTTAATGAATGTAATTAAGAAATTAATTACTCAATTGTAATTAATTAAGTTAATTTGATTTAATTAATTAAGTTTAATTAATTTAGAATAATCAATGGATGATTTGATAAATAAATTACTTAATGTAATTAATAAGGTATGATTATTTAGGGAAGTAAATAATAGATAATTACTGGAAGTAATTAATTGAATGGTGATGTATTAAATGGAAGTAATTTGAGTTTAATTACTTATGAATTAATCAAGGGATTAATTAATAAATTAATTAAGGAATAATTAATTTAGCTAATAAAGTAATTAAGGGTAGTTAATTACTGAATAAGATTAATCAAGAGTGATTAATAAATGTGGTTTAATTAAAGGTTAATTACTTAATTTAATTAAAGTAATTAATAATTAATTTGTAATTAAGGATCATTAATTAATATAATTAATGATGTAATTAAGAATGGATTAATTAGGAAATAATTAATAAATGAAGTGATTAATTAATGTAATTAATTAAGGATTAATGAAATTAATTTTAGTTGATTAATTTAATTAATTATAGTTAATTAATAAATGAAGTAATTAAAGGTTAATTACTATAAATTGTTAAGTATAATTAACTTGAGTAATTAATTAAAGGATAAATTACCTGAATGCAATTAAAAGGTAATCAGAGGAAAATTAATTGATTGTAATTAATTAATGGTTAAGTAAGTAGGATTTATAAAGTGAAGTAATTAATTTAATTCACTTTAAATTAATTAGAAATGGTATAAATCATTACTTATGGATGGATGAATAATATTGAATGCTTTGCATTGTTTGATATCTCTGATGAGATATATGTTGATCCGTGATATGGATATTCTAGTTGAATTGTGATGATAATATGGATTATCTGCTTATATTGATAATGTTGATTATCTATTGTGATATTGTGAATTATCTTTCTATGTGTATAAAGATAATATATTGAATTGTTTTAACTTTAAAACAACTTGGCCTTAAAAGATACGTTTTGGATTTCGATGAGACCGGGATCGGGTTTCCAGATTTGGATATCCGAAAACCACATCGATCCAAATTAAATGTTGGTCGTTAATCCAAGTGGAGCAAGTGAAGACTCGAGGTGTAAGAACTATTCTTTGTCAGTATAACTCTGTGGGTGATTCCGTAATGAGTTTGACGGAGATAGTACTTTCAGATTCGAGATGAAAATTCAGAGTGCAAGGGTTATTGTCGTTAACTCTGAGGGTGATTCCAAAACGAGTGTAACGAGATAATGCCTTCGGTTTCGTTCGAACCCGGAACGAACTTGTATGGATTGAATGCTTTCAGAACATCGTCAAGTGGACGATGAGCATTCTAAGATAGATGTATTCTATTTAAAGGTAATCGTAGCCTCAAGCCTCATCAACCGGGAATGGCTAAAACAGGGGAGGTGCAGCAAGGTTAGTGGGTATCACCCAAGTAGGACAAGATTACCTCTGTCTAGATGTCCCTTATTATTTCGGCTTAGTGTGTGCGGTTGAATCATGACAACCGTGGGGTATCTTGTGCGGGAATTATCCAGTAAGGGATGTTCCGACCTTGTGTTGCAGGGGATTGGGAGTGATCCTCGGTACGGTGATCTAGGCCACGTACTGTGACGGGCGGTACCCCGGTAGCCCTGCCATTGTATGGAATCCAAAATCCAATAAGTGATAACGAATTTGATTGTATAACCCACTTTGTTGGCTAGTATGCTGGAATTTAATAATGTAACAATTTCAGCTATTTCATATTTATTTGAAAACCCTAGACCTATTATAATATAACCAGATTTCCTATCAAAGTTTTGGTTAGCGTAAGGTAAAAACTTTTCCATGTTTATGTGTGGGAAGTCTTACGTGATACCTTTGTTTTCAAAAGGTTTTGAAGTTAAGAAAATTTAACCTGTTTACTCACACCAGACCCATGTCTGACCCAAGTGTTTATTTCTGTTTTATATAAACTCTTGGGTACTCAAATTTTTACGAGTAGCCAAGGGATTCAGGTTAGCTTTGATGAATTGTGGAGGAGCAATGGAGCAGGAGGCTTCAGCATTGTAGATATATTAGTTCCGCTGTGTTGATCTCTGTGATAGTGTTTTGTGTTGTATTGAGTTGTAATAACTAGACAGATGTTTATAATTGTCTAGTATGTGATGTTTAATCTGTGTAACTCTGATGTATATGATACTATGTAATATCTTATGTGATATATTATATTTCATTCGTTCCGCTGTGAGTATCTGTTGTTATTTCTTTCTCTTTTCTCTTCTTTCTCTTTTCTACCCCTTCCTTTCTTATTGAAGATGCATCATTCTATGGAATGAGTGGCGGGTCGTTACAATATTCAACCGCTGGACACGAGTTTCTATCGTTCATTGATGCCTATTAATGTTACAACCAAATTCCAATGCAAATCCGAGATTAGGAATACACCAGCTTTGAAACCAATCAGGGATTTTATTGTTACCTTGTTATGCTGTTCGGTTTGAAAAATGTAGGGGCAACTTACAGATGCTGGTGAATTCAATGTTCAAAAGGAAAATCAAGCGTTTAATGGAGGTTTACGTGCACGATATGCTTGTGAAGTCACGGTGATCGGTGAACTACATGGAAGACCTAGCAAAGATGTTTAATGTGCTCTTAGAGTATAGGATGAAGCTTAAACCATTGAAGTGCTCGTCTGGAGTCGCGTCGGGAAAGTTCTTGGGATATATAGTAAACTTAAGAGGAATAGAAACCAATCCATAGAAAATTGAAGCATTGAGGAACATCGAGGCCCCAAAATCGATGACACAGGTTCAAAGTTTGAATGGGAAAGTGGTCGCCTTGGGTCGATATACCTCAAGAGCCATACACAAATGTATACCTTTCTTTGATGTGCTTAAGAGAAGGATGAGAAACTTCACTTAAATGCTTGAAAGGATGCTTTTCAGGCCTTGGTGGATCATCTAGAGAGGTCTTCCATCCTGTTAAAACCTCTTGAGGAAGAGGATTTTTTTATTTATCTAGCAATATCAGTGCATTCTTTAAGTGCTGCACTTGTACGTGAAGAGTCCAGGATCTAGAGGCATGTATACTACATCAACAAAAGATTGACAGGGCCAAAAAGGAACTACCCAAATCTGGAGAAACTAGCTTACTGCCCGTTGATTGCTTCAAGGAAGCTCTGTCCATATTTCCAAGCTCACCCAATCAAAGTACTGACTGATCAGCCTCTGAGATAGCATTGTAGAGACTTGGGACTTTTGGAAAGCTATTCAAATGGAACATCAAGCTGAGTCAGAATGACATAACATATCATCCTTGAAGATCGATTTAAGGCCAGGCTTTGGCAGGCTTCATTATCGAATACACTGCTCGGGATGATATTGCTGAGAACAATGGGGAATGATGTGTTAAGTGGAAATTGTATACTGATGGAACATCCAATGAACATTCCTCGAGGGTTGGAGTTGTTTTTGTAACCCCTGAGGAACGGTCGATCTGCTATGCTCTAAAACTTGATTTTCCTATAATAAATAGTGAAGCCGAGTATGAAGCCTTAATCGCAAGACTCAAGATTGCAAAGGAATTGGTAGTCAAAACCCTGCTCGTTTATTGTGACTCCCAACTGGTGGTGTGCCAAGTAAGGAACAAATTTCAAGCCAAAGGGGTGAGGCTAGCTCCTTATTTAACCAAAGCCTAAGATCTACTAAGTGATATTGAATATAATATGATAATGCATATCCCTAGAGAAGAGAACACGAAACCGATTCATTGGCTAAATTGGTTTATTAGTAGGATGCACAACTCATGGTCTTGGTTTTGGTGGAAGTGTAATCAGCCCCTAGCATCGACCGGATGGATGTCGATTAGATCTTGGAGGCTGAATGTGAGAAGGATTCATGGATGAATCCAATCAAGGATTGTCTGCTGAGAGGAACCCTTTTCGACAGGAGGGACGAGCAACGAAAGCTCCTTCGCAATTCATCATGCAAGGAGTATTGTATAGGAAAGGATTCTCTGTTTCCCTATTGTGATGTGTTGCCAATGACGAAGAAAAAAGGATCCTAGCAGATGTACATGAAGGGGCTTGTGGTGGGGTGGACGTTAGATAAACAAATTCTCGCCTATGGATACTTTTGGGCAACCATTAACCGGGATGTTGTTGATTACACCAGAAGGTACGATAGGGGCCAAACATTTGCTAAGATTCATAGAGCCAAGACAACATAGATCACATAGTTGGTCAGTCTATGGCCATTTGCAGTCTGTGGGATTGATATTATTGGTGTGTTACCAATGTCTAAGGGTGGCGCAAAGTATGCCATTGTCGCCATTGATTACTTCATGAAATGGGCTAAAGCGGAACCACTGGCCACTATCACAATGGAAAAAAGCAATCAACTTTGTAGTTAAAAACATAATCTTCCGATTTGAAATCCCACAAACTATCATCTCCGACAATGGAACCCAATTTGACAGCACTGAGTTTAAAACCTTTTGTAATAGACATCGCATTGAGAAAAGGTTTACATGGGTGGCACACTCACAAGAAAATGGATGGGTTGAGGACATGAACAAGATAATCAAGTCCATTTTGAAAAAATGATTGGAAAAGGCCATGGGCAAATGGGTTGATGAGTTACCGCTGGCACTCTTGCTTACCGAACAACCCATAAGTCCATGACAGGTCACACTCCATTCATGTTGACCAACGAATCGGAGGCCATGATTCTAATCGAATTGGAAGTACCTTCTCATCAAATGACTCATTATGACCCCAAGATGAACGAGAGGCTTTTCCTGGAGTCACTCAACATGATGATGAGAAGCCGGTGAAGCCGACCTACGAGCGGCTGCTCACTGGAATCGAGTAGCTTGACATTACAACACCAAGGTCAGGAAATGCACTTTTAAGATCGGTGACCTTGTCCTTAAACGAACCTTCCCTGTTCCCGTGAATATGGGCTCAAGCTGGAAAAGTCTGTATGTGATCGAACACAAGCTTAGAGATAGAACATTCAAGCTAGTAACCATCGATGGGATTTCACACCCACGAGCATGGAATGAAAAGCATCCACGATGTTACTTCACTTGAATTAGACTTTGTATATATTCAATCAAAATTAATGTAAAAAGACAGGATCTGTCATTTCATATGAATATAAAAAAATTGGCTTTTGGAATCGATGAATTTGCATTCTAGTTAGTTTAATCTTATGTTATGAACAACAGCGTAATTGAATAAAACTGCATATGAATAATGCAGGTATGCAGGTGCTTGAAGATAGGTGTCAATCAAAGCCTAACCATCCATGATCGGACCTATGGAACAAAATTATTTCAGGTATCCGGAGATAGATACCAACCAACTCCTTTAACACACGATTTGGGGGCAGGAGTATAAACTCCCAAGGGTAGAACGAGACATTACACCATAGCATCCCATGCCTAGAGACTAGCAGAGCATCAACACCTTGCTTGGAGTTAGGCAAGATCTTAAAATAAAGTCCAGGAAACGAACGCTTCAATCACCACTCCAGGTGATCGATCCCGTTCAATGCCTAGAATTAGGCAAGGTCAGACTAAAATGTCCATGAAACGGATGTCCAAATCACCATTTCAGGTGATCAAACCCAGTCAAGACCTAAAGGTAGGCATGACCGAGTAAGGACGCCCGGAGATAGGCATGTAGGCTATGATTTCTCGACTACAGAAATAATGCGATCTCAATCGGTACTATTGGTCATATGGAACTTGACTGAACGTAAACAAAATAAGTTATTGACTTATCTAACCAACAACAAAGAAATGACACACACGCATGAGCAAAAATATAAATGCATTTCTTAAGTCTCAAACAAACTGACACAAAGCTTGAAATAAAACAAGTCAAATTTTATTAACATACCGATTAAACAAAAAGCGAGGGTTGTACTCGCACAGACTTCTGCCTATATACAAAAATTTCTAACAAAGTCAAAAGTAATAAACATAGGAAAAGGACAGGTAAGTCTTCTTCCTCCGCTTTGACTCTTTCTTGCCTTCCCCAACGGAGTGCGTGCCGGACTCACCACGCCTCCTTTTGCATTTCTCCTGGCCTTTATAAACCCTAGAAAGGTTGCTCCCAGAGGACTCAAGAGGCACATTTTGAACACCTCCAAAGGTAGGGATGGTAATGGGAGCAAAGATGGGCTAACCGGGTAATGATACTGACAGGGAAAGAGGTATACCAGGAACTTTTTCTTTCTTGATCTCTTTGGGATAACAGGGCATGAGCCTAAAGCATCTCGTTCATAATGGGCATGAGTAAGGATCAAAATTTCCAATTATAGTGACATCTTCCTCTTCATATGCCCCCGTAGAGGTCACCTATCATCTCCTCCTCCAAGGCATGAATCATCTTAGTGCCATGGCTAGGAGTCCTACTGGCTGGAACATCTAGGATTGTTTGGGAAGTAGAAAAAATCACGGATTCAGTTGTCGAAGCTTGTGTGCCTAGCAATGAACCTCCCTTAGTGTCATATAAGCCATCTCAAACACGGGCGAGGTCATTGATATACCTCTTGGGGATGTGAGCTTAGCATGGGCTGGAGTACCATTAGATCCTCCCTTCGGAATGGGGGACAAGACAGATCGCTTCGAAAGTAAAGGCTCATTGGGATTATATTGGTCATCAAATGAAGGTGCTGAAACAGTTGAAACTCCAGACATCTCCCTAAAAGTGGGAACTGTAGTAGAGCTAGAAAGAGAAGTTACGGTTTAGGAAATTATCAGCTTCGTAGTCGTAGGAACATTAATGTTTGCTATTGAATCATGAAGAACTGAAACTCTCACCCTAGTCCTTTTAGACCTCAGCATACATTTTTGGATGTAGGATAAGCATGCCAGCTTTAAGTGCCTTTATATCTTCATCATCTAGGAGGTCGAGCTTTAACCCTTCTTCATTGACCTTGATCCCTTTAGAATACTCTTTCTCTTGCCTTATAATATCCTTCCATAACAGAGTCAAAGCCTCGAGATACCCTTCTTCAAGCCAATTTAAGTTTTCGAACTTAATCACATTTCCATTATAACAAATGAGTATGGGCTTAAACTTGTCATTAACCCATTTCTCTTCGATTTCAACCTGCTTCTCGACATCTTTTGCCTGGGCTTCTACATCGTCTTTCGCTTGAAGAGTATTTAACAACTCCTTACAATAGCCCTGGGCTTAGATGAGGGCATCGTCTTTCTTTTTCTTCTTATCTTCCAGTCGCTTTTTCAGTTCCTCTACCCCCTTCTTAAGCTGTTCATTCTCTAGCAACAAAGTATGGCTCCTATGATGAGCAACCTCGATTTGATTTTGTTGATTCTAGTGCTCCAACTCTATAGACTTGGTCAGGTCCACCACCTGCTTCTTGGCTCCGGTCAATGATGCATTGAGCTCTTCAACTTCTTTCTCAAAACGGGAGATGATGGGTCTATCTTGTCCTTGCAGCAGTTTCACTCCATTGAGCTCTACTTTTCTTTTGTAAGAACCCTCAGAAATAACTCGGCCAATCATCTCCATTTGAAATACTAGCCATACGCATCATTGACAAAAGCCATAGTGTCAATTTTGATATGCTTGGGGATGTCCTTTAGATCAGGGATGAACATGACGTCATTAAAAAAGATTTTTGAGAAAGTACACTTTAAAGCATCTATATGAGGATTATAGACAATCTCCTTCGCTATTTGGACCGATCTCTTGTCAGGCCTTAAATGAGGAATACTAGATGTGATCGGCCCTGATGGTTGCTCAGAGCGTTGCAACACATGCGCATCGCTAGTCGATAAAGGAACAGAAGCAGGAGTGTGTTGTACATAGATAGACGAGTATAATTGGCTCTTAAAGAATGTCTATCTATGTTGTGTGGAAAGGGTGAGCGAAACCTGCACCGTAGAGATGATTCGTAAGATATGTAGCCTCTGTCTCAACTCCTATGGCCTTGGCCTGAGCAACCCCTAGATTAGAGTCATAAAAAGAGCCATGAGGACAACCATATGATTCGTATTTCCATGCTTGCTTCCTTGGCTTCTAATAGTGTCGCACATATCACTGCGCGCCATTTAATTTATGAATGAAACACAGATGAGTTAACACCAACATAATGGAAATATTGTGCAAACGGAATAAGAGTGTAGTGGCATATAAGTGTAGATGTATCTTAGTGTCCTCTCACGGACTTAAAGTTTACTAATAAGGGTGATTTCCCCTATGCAAGTGGCAGACACTTCATCTGATAGACGGATAGGGGATCTAATACCTCGATGCCAATATTGCCCAAACCAAAAGAACCGAATTCATCAAGAATCAATCTAGAAGACCCCTGGATATCCTCGAAATGTAGAATATGAGTCTTTTTTGTTCTGGTGGTTGGTGGAGGTTGTACGGATCTCTGAGATGAGATGATCTTTATCTTTGGTCGACGAGTTATGAGAAATGCATTATCTTCATCATCTCCATCACTAGAAGACTCACCGCTGATATTGGCATCATTACTGTCCCTATTGTCACTCCCTCCTTCCTCGGCATGTTCACTCCATGCTTCTCCGCATTCTCCAACAATTTGACATGTTTCAGGATCAACAACAAGTCTCAGAACTGGGGGCACCTTATGGCATTCATTGGTATCCACGGTGGTGTTATGCTCTTGCAAGAAGTCATCGTTGTCATTGTCATCATTACTTTAGGAATGTGGTCGACACTATGGCCTTCTTCTAACAAGTGGTAAGAATGAAAATTCTCATCCGTAAGGAGTGCTCATTTCCCTCTCTTCAAGTGGAATTCGATGGAGGTCAGCCAGTGTACTTGCCAAGGTTGTAATATCGGGCCTTCTTGAATTATTTGCAAAGGTAAAGAATGATGGTCTAAATAATTAAAGTTGTAACATCCACATTAGGAAAGAAGATAAAATTAAGACTTACATCCAGATAGTCATCTCGAAGCGAAGCCAGGCGGGCAGCGTACAAAAAAGTATTCATCTTTAAAATAGTTCAACTTGTTCTAAAGGCCCATCACAATTCAACAACCCCTGGAGGGCTCTAAGTATGTACGTGAAGGAGATCCCTTTCGGTGTTTGAAACTGTATAGATAGCGAATATCTCAGGTGCTAAGCTCACAACCCAAATGACGAGCGAAGATTACATACATGCTATTCAAGAAGGTGTAGCTATTTGGATGTAATTGGGCTGGAGCAAGCTTCATATACTACAAAATCGAGCGGATAAAATGATTAAACGGTGGGATACAGGTTGCCACACAAATGTACTAGTTACAGGTATTATATCCCACTGGTGGAAGGTGAGCTCGCTGATGGCATGAAGGAACTAGAACATCTTTGAATGGAATTCCATGCCCCTCGCATATTCTTCAGAGAGATGACTTGCCAACTTTCGATGCTAGAGAATCCAGGGGATCACCTAAAATAATAGCATCACCCATGTCGATATCGAGGGCAACCCCACTACAGGCCCCTTGCCCTGCTCAAAAGGAACCATTTGAATAGGTTGTTCTACTTGATGACTAGTTAAATGAGATCTAGATGATGTATGGGTATGTCTCACTACTAGTATTTTAGTAGAGCTAGATTCGACATCTGATTCAGCGTATACTGGTGTTGAAGGACCTACGGTCAAGGCGGAGAGACGCGAGAAGCGTCTAGGATTCATAACTACCAAAATTACATATATAAGTGATATCAGGCATGTTAAAGGTTGTAATCTTCATGCTACAGATAGAGCACCGCATAGTTAATGTACCAAACCCGATAGATACAAACGTGTGTTGGTCAATCAAATTTCATATATCGACGGGGGAAAACAATATGTAGTTAAAAGTATTATGCAGTGTATGCATCTAACCGTGCAGTGCATGAATCAAACTTCGAGTAATTTAGATTTGTAATTCGGTAAAAGATTGGTAGACAGTTCATTCAAATGTTGATTTAGTATCTGAAGTGACTATCATCGCTGACCATCCCAATGGATCGTGCATCGTCGACCATGACCCGACCAAAATTTATTATAAATTCCATTTGTAACCTTTTGTGGAAATTTTTGAAATTTTTTCAACAAAAGCTTGAATTCATTGGAAAAAACTAGAGTGCATTAGTAAAAACTTGAGTTTGCCCCAATTATAGCTTGAAGCCAACACGAGCCAATGCCATAAGGGCTCGAGCTCGAGTCATGCTCCGAGGAAACAAGGCCAAGGCCCGAGCAAATCTGTGTTGTGTGCAAATTGCTTGCATGCACTTAATTTTTTGGTGAAAAAATTCTCCAAGTGCAGGATTGGCGCTGATCCATAAGAAAAAGAAAATGCTCTTTTTTCTTCTTTCTTTTTGGTCGAGCTAGGTTGAGGGACTAAACGGCGACACCTACCAAAGTTACTTAAGGCTGAAGGAGATTGACGTTCAACACCCAAAGTCTCTCAATTCGAATGGTGCTCAGGAGTGAGGAGGTTCGATGTTCATGAATTAAGGCTAAGGACTGATAATCTTGGTGGCACTGGCAAGAAAGAGAGACGCTACTTTAAGGTCGATGGAAGGCACGACAATGCAAAGTGGAAGTTGGATCGACAGCTCAAGGTTTGGGCAATGGAAACTAGCAAAAAAAGTCTCAAAATAGAAGGCAAATGAAAAAATGGTTAAGTAAGGGACACATGCTTATAAGCAAGTTGACCCATAAACTTAGGCTGGAGAGTAGCCTAATTTGCAGGAACTATTATTATTTTTGTTTTGGATTTGGTACTGATCCATGGCTTATGGATTGATTTCGAATGCAAAGCAAGTAATAATAATACATATATGTATATGTATATATGCATGTGTATGTATATTATGTATGCAATAAACATGTATATGTACAATATGCCGGTAACAAATGCATGTGTGTATGCATGCATCACACTAGGCAACTGAAGTTCCAAGGGAACAAGGACGAACCTGTTGAATCTGAAGAAGGAGATCGTTGAAACCCTTTTAAACTTGGGACAATGAACCTCAAGGACATGCTTCGGTTTTTATACCACATAAAGGTTGCAAGTTCAAAACCATTCGAAGCGATACAATGATTCGTGAAAGATGCTACTCTTTACGAAAGCGATTCAAAAGAAAGGTAACTTCTATTTGAAATAAACCTTGAAACCAATGGTGAAACATCCTTGGTTTGTTTCATTCCAAAGCATATCTTGTTAAAACAAAATATAATTTGGAGGAAAATGTTATCCAGCCTTGTGACCAGGCCATATTCGGACGAATCAGATTGATCAAACTGAATGATTGTTAGGTAGGAATCCACAACGATAACTGCCAAACTCAAGTATCAAGCGAAACTGAGGGATGAAGTCCTAAGGTAGCAAAGAACCTTCCAAAATAGCCCACACACTTCCTACCAATATGCACCAAACTCAAAGTTCTATAACATAAGAAAAACATGGATCGGTATCGATCCCTAAAAGCCACTCCCGATTATCATTTGCCTTATACCATATGAAAATAGAGCAATTACAAGTTATTCCGTGCCAACATGGAATGGTTCGCAAACCCATCTCAACTCAGATGAACAATGTATAAATCAAGTGTTTCTACCCAACCTTCAAACCAAGGAATTCACTCAGATTCAAGTCTGTAATGATGCAATCAAGATGTCAAAGGTGAAGATATAAGTCGACAAAACGACCATAAGAGGGAAATCAGGATCCAAAAAGAAAGTTCAATGATCGGTACCGATCCCTAAGCATGGACCAGTACCGATCCCGAAATGTTGATGATCTGGCCACGGTCACTTGGGAGTGGTTCCTTTAGGACGTGGGGAACGTGGGCAAGAATATGGATGTGAGATTTTCATTGATCTAAACCTATAAATAGAGGAGTGGCGTTGTTTGAGGGATCTTTTTTGCCTTGTTAACAAATTATGCATTTCCCTTGTAATTTCAGGGATCATCACTGATCCATAAGAATAACTTGGTAAAAACTCAGTAGAGAACTCAATAAAGATTAAGTGGACATAGGCCATTGATTAACTGAATCACTATAATTGTCATATGTTCTTGATTTCCTCAATTTTCAAGCTATTTTTTTCATTTTATTCTCTACTTTTAAACCCTAGTTGTTTGTGCCTACGTAAACAATATATATATATAATATTTATTGGTAGAAGCATTAATATGTTTTTGATTGAGATGTGTGGATAAAGAACTCATGTGTATGCATATTAGATTAGGCTAAGAAAGCCTCGATGTAACATCCCATATCAAGAGGCCAAAAGCTAAGTGCTACAGATGCTGCAGTCATATATAGTATTAACTTCTGGTGACAAAATACGGTAATGCTAATGGTATCCATAATATCAAAAGCACATGAATATGAACAAAATCACAAATTTCAAAAAAATAATTTTACTAATTACATTTCAAAACAATGATTCATATCCAAGTTACATAATCCCTTAACGTTTCTCAAGCAATGATTAAATATATCAATTACAAAATACGCCAAGAGCAACATATGATGATGCTCCCTTGGTTGACCAGAGTCAATATAGTCATATATGACTTAATACACATAGCGGAAATAAAGCGTAACTCCTAATTAGCTATCCGTCAGCCTCCTTCTCGTCTCCAGAAGCTTTATTTGCCAAAATTACTAAAACCTGAAAACCTCAACCCTCAGCCTACACAAATCAATTTTGAGCACCCGAGAGTTTAAGGGGAAATAGAAACTTCGAGTTAGACATAAAGGCTGGTGTGAATAATACTATACATCTCAGTTATTTAATGTTAAGTGAGACCATGCCACTTAACTGAAAGGTTTCCCCTCAATAACATCCTTTTAAAATATATCTTTTGCAGAAAAATTCCTGCAACCAAAACTGGTTAAAATCTGTAAAGCATTATCATGTAAACAAACATATCAGGTAATAAATGAACTATCTGTTTGAACATTACAGTTTTATTTGGCTGACTATTAACCTTTGGATAACTCGGTCCTAGCAGACAATATAAACCAAATTTATCTAGCATCTGTTAGGCACTCCTCTTCTGGACGGTCTGTCCTTAACTATCTGTTAAATACTTCTCTTTCGGAAGGTCTATCCCTAACTTATCATCTCCCAGGGTCACCTGATCCTCATGATTTTGCGGGCTTACCAATAACCTATCTGTATACAAACATATATTCCTTTTGTTTGTAACCATAAATTTAGTCTTACCTGTGAAAAAGCCCTACACATTGGAATTTTGGACAAAATTAGCTAGGCTAATAGCTAATGTATAGGGCGTGACCCTATACCAGTCCGATCAGGTATTCTAATATCTGAGTCATTTTTCTTAGGGAAACCTTCCCTTAAATGTTCTTTGAAAACCTTTTCAAAATGATTTAAAATCTTTAAATCAAACTCACACAAGGAAAGTACATATACACTATGCTTTACTCAAAATCACCTTGCCATGTTATATATACTTTAACCAAATCTTAGTTGATGAAAACATCTAAACCTTTGAAAGTACCCATTTTGAATCCATTGAAAGTACCCCTTTCGAAACCAAGTAAAACTCTTTGTTTAACCTAGGCCGAAAGGCCAAAACCTTCCTTTCGAACCCATTCTCAAAACCCTTTCGAAACCATTGAAAAACCTTCCATTCGAAAGCTTTAAAACATTAGGCATCCTTCTTTAAAACCCTTAAACCATGCCTTTCGAAAACATTGGAAAAACGTTTCATTTCAACCCTTTCGAAACAATCATAAAACCTTCCCTTTTGACTCCTTCAAAACCGTTGGGGAACCACCCTTTTAAAATCTTTCTTTAAGACCTTTCGAAAGCATCAAACCATTGTAAATACAAACCTTTTGAAAGCACTTGGGTTCAATTTAAAACATGTGGAAATCTTTCCAAACCATTCAAAAATTTACTCCTTCGAAAGCTTTGAAAACTATTTCGGTCGAAACCATTTGGATTATGCCTTCAAGTAGAGCAAAAGGATCAAAAACCCATTAAAGTTGAAAGCATTCCCTTCGAAATCATTCCTAAGTAAAGAAGTGATGGTGTCGAAACCATCCCTTCGAAAGCATTGGAGAAGTGGTCAAGTTTAAAAAGCAAAGCAACCATTTCAAAACCAATCTGGTCAAAAGGTAGAAAAAGGCAGTCAGGGGATTTGACCCAGTCGAAAGCATTTATTTAAAAAACAAAGGCGCAAGCCAATCAAAACCATATCTTTAAAACCATTTGACCTGGTCGAAATTCTACCAAGTCAAAAGCTATTCAGGCGAAAGCAAGCAAGTGCATTTTCATCTAAAAGCAAAGTATCGCTTTAACCCCTTCGGAACCCCTGGTTTCGACCCTATACCTTCCGCCTATATCTAATTCACTACATACTAGTTACATGATACCATGTGCATTGGTTTCGATGAGAGAACAAATACTTCAACGACTTATGATTTGTATATAACTCAAACTTGTAACTACCCGAAATTTTCAACCCCGAAAATTCCGAATAGTTAGGAAAAAGAAGAAAAGAGATAGAAGAAGAACAGATAACGAAACACATAATCTCACATTCGCAGCGGATTAAATATAATATCAAATAATAACATTTATACAAGAAAAGCTGTACTTGTCAATTTACATACAATACATCAGAGTTACAATTAATCACATATAAACTGGACAGTTAAAATTAACTTTATCCAGAAATATAAACAATAATATACACAGTGGAATTCTCCATACGTTCCTGCAATCAAGCTCGTCTCTTGAACTCCAGAACGTCCTAACCTGAAAATATGTAATACTCGGTCTGACCCGAGCATTAGAACAAAGTAACACCCGAGTCAGGGTGGAAACCAGCGTGAGTAAACTCATTTAAATTGAAGTACTAAGGTTGTAAAGCTTCTTTGAAAACCAGGGTAACTCGTACCTCACTACGAGTTCTAATCATTCTGTAGCCAAACACTTATTTCACAAAATAATGTCTAAGTACCGTTACTTAGTTTCAATGGTCTAGTTTTACTTAATTTATTCCATTCCAGCCTATTTGATTTACAAATCAAATCTATAAAGAATTATAGATTACTAATCGAAGTGGTTCCGGATATCGCTGATATCCGATCCTGGTCTCTTTGAATTCAAATGTCATCCTTTTTAAGCCAAGATGTTTAAGTTAAACAATTTAATTTAAATTCAAGATATAATATTCACATAGCAATTCTATCACAGATAGATAACTTACATTATCACAATTCATCCAAAGCATCTCATATCACAGAGCATCACAATCACATATTAGATATATCAAATAATCCAAGGCATTCAATATTATTCAATCATCCATAAGCAAGATTAATTAGATGTACAATTCCTAATTAATTTAACTTAATCTCCAAATAAATTAAATTAATTACTTTAATTACTTTTAAATCCTGCGTACTTAACATTAATTAATTACAAACCAATTAATTAATCATCCTTTAATTATTCATCTTAATTAATTATCCTTAATTAATTATTTCTTAATTACCTTAAGTAATTAGCCTTTAATTAATTACATAAACTAATTATCCTTTAACCATCCACATTAATTAACCTTTAATTACCCTCATTAATTAATTATACTATAATTAATTACATTTAGAAATTATCCATAAATTACTTACATTAAGTAACCATACTTTATTAATTACATTAAGTAATTATACTTAATCAATTTCATTAAGTGATTATCCTTAATTAATTAAACCAATTAATTATCTTAAATTAATTACATTAATTAATTATCCCTTAAATTAATTACATTCATTAACTTCATTTGAAAAACATTTAGGAATTAATTACATAATTAACCTAATATAATTACCTTTACCTTATTTGCTTACCAAAGAAAAGACCCGTGCCAAACTCAAAAATTCCCGAGCAACTCCCCATGCACTTCACAACCCATTCTGCTCCGAGTCAAACCCACAACCATCTCGAGATCAACCCGTGCTCCTCTTCTTTCTCGATGATCCACAAACCCAGACATGTATAAGTTACGCGTGCACGTGCACGCTTGGTCGAGGCTCCTTCGACCACCATTGCTACCTCCCACAAATCGCCGTCGACAACCTCTTCCCAGTCGACAACCCAGAATTCACGACTTACTCCTAAATCGAAAACAAGCCAGAACACCATCAGGTACTAAACCATGTCTCCTAAACTTCGCCTCACATCACCTAACTCCGACCACCGGCGACTTCGTTATCTCGCTTGGAACCTCACCGTACTTCCACTTCCTTAATCCCTCTACACCGGTCACACTCGATACTACCTCGTCACCGCAAATGTCACAAGAACATCGACTAACCCATCGGAGCATTAAACCCTACAACACCCTTGTATCGCCGCCTCGATGAACATTGGACACTCCGACCCTTTTTCCTACACCATTGACCTACTATCCACCTCTGACATAAACCCCGACCACCCATGTGCCGCTGATCACCAGAGTTCGCTCAAAACCCCTATTCCGTTCATCAAAAAATTCCTCTCGAATTACACAATTAAAATTAATGATTTCAATTTTAAAAATCGTAGATTTCGAAAACAAAATTGATTATGTACTTGAATTCAGAAATCATTAAAGTCGAATATTTTGATATGTTCTAAATCCCACTGTTCTTCTTTACTTTTTTTAAAGATGACTTAAATTCTTACCTGGAAATACTTTTAAAACTTATAATTTGTTATTACTAACAAACTTTGTTTTTATATATCAAATCTTAAGAAGATTGAGGGTGAGAAATTTTATTTTGAATATATTCAAAACTGTAGAATTAAGAACAGAGCATATATCACTTTCCAGACATTCATACAAACATCTACATACATATATATACATGCATTTCTGTTTAACAAATCATGCAATCACTAATCGTAATTCACTTAAAAGAATTTTAGCATGCATCCATATTTAAAACAAAAATAATTTGTTTACTCACAAGGAATCAGTTGAATAGAGCTTGTAACAGTTTTGACATTTGAAAACTTGAATTGCTTTGATCTTTTGAAACTGGAAAACTGGTTGTTGAAATGATCTAGCTTGAACTTTGATTTATTTGGAAGCTTGATTTTCTTTGGTGATTGCCTTTGAAAAGATTACTGGTTTGAGAAATTTGATTACAGGCTTTTGATTTTCCAGGTTTGAATATTAATAGGTTTTGGGATTATGATTTTGCTTGTGGTTTGAATAATATTGAATGCCTTAGATTATTTGATATATCTAATATGTGATTGTGATGCTCTGTGATATGAGATGCTTTGGATGAATTGTGATAATGTATGTTATCTATCTGTGATAGAATTGCTATGTGAATATGATATCCTGAATTTAAATTAAATTGTTTAACTTAAACATCTTGGCTTAAAAAGGATGACATTTGAATTCGAACAGACCGGGATCGGATATCAGCGATATCCGGAACCACTTCGATTAGTAATCTATAATTCTTTATAGATTTGATTTGTAAATCAAATAGGCTGGAATGGAATAAATTAAGTAAGCTAGACCATTGAAACTAAGTAATGGTACTTAGACATTATTTTGTGAAATAAGTGTTTGGCTACAGAATGATTAGAACTCGTAGTGAGGTACGAGTTACCCTGGTTTTCAAAGAAGCTTTACAACCTTAGTACTTCAATTTAAATGAGTTTACTCACGCTGGTTTCCACCCTGACTCGGGTGTTACTTTGTTCTAATGCTCGGGTCAGACCGAGTATTACAGATTTTCAGGTTAGGACGTTCTGGAGTTCAAGAGACGAGCTTGATTGCAGGAACAAATGGAGTATTCCGCTGTGTATATTATTGTTTATATTTCTGGATAAAGTTAATTTTAACTATCCAGTTTATATGTGATTAATTGTAACTCTGATGTATTGTATGTAAATTGACAAGTACAGCTTTTCTTGTATAAATGTTATTTTTTGATATTATATTTGATCCGCTGCGAATGTGAAATTCTGTGTTTCGTTGTCTGTTCTTCTTCTATCTCTTTTCTTCTTTTTCCTAACTATCTGGAATTTTCAGGTCAAAAATTTCTTGTCGTTACATTTGGTATCAGAGCCAGGTATCACTGACATCAAATTGAATATTTTGTAACGACCAAATCATCCCAAATCCAACTATAACGACCCGATTTTTCATACCCGAAAAATCAAACCATCAGGATTAGAAGAAGAAGGAGGTAGAAGAAAAGAAAACAACACAATAGAATATCACATCGCAGCGGAATAAAATATAATAGATAATAACTGATCTGATAGAAAGAAACTATATCTGTTTATACATACATCATCATAATACAATACAATCAACATCACAATTCAGGACAGTTATAATAATTTGTCCTCACAAGATGACTATACCACTTATGATACATAGCGGAATACAACAAATACGGGTGATACGTCTTGCCATCCAGCTCGTCTCCTGAGCTCCACAGCATCCTATCCTGTATCTGTAATACTCGGTCGGAACCGAGCATTATAATAAAATAACACCCGAGTCAGTCTGGAAAACCAGCGTGAGAAAACACACTCAATTAGGTTATTAAAGTTTCAAAACCCTTTGAAATCAAAAGCATCTTGTAAGACCGTGCCACAAATAAACATGTCGGGTTTTTACCTTACGATAGCCAAAACACTTTCTTATCAAATCCGTCTGATATTATAATATTGTCTATATACAAATACTTATTCAAATAGCTGAAATTGTTACATGATTAAATTCCAGCATACTAGCCACAAAGTGGGTTCTACAAACAAAAACCGTAAAGGCACGTAGGGAAAATGGATTTCCAACTAATGACTAGGCACTAGGGTACCACCTGTCACAGTATGTGGCCTAGATCAACGTACCAAGGATCACTCCCAATCCCCTGCAACACAAGATCGGACTACCCCTTACTGGATAGCCCGAGTAAGATCACCCCGTGGTTGGGATCAGCAACCGCCCACACAGCCGAAATAAAAAGGGACATCTAGACTGGGATGACCTCACCCTAATGGGCGCGACCCACATAGCCTTGCTGCATAACCCCTAATTTTCAATCATTCCCGGTTGATGAGGCTCGAGGCTAAGTGTTACCTTTTTAGAACATATCACTTAAAATGCCCACCGTCCACCAGACGATGTTCCAAAAGCATTCATCCATACATGTCCGTTCCGGGTTCGAACGGAACCGAAGGCACTACTCCTACTACATCCATTTTGGAATCACCCTCAGGATTAGTAGCGACTAGCCCTTGCACTTTACTGCTCCATCTTCGATTCCAAACTCATTTCCCGACGAAAACGTACAAACCAGATCGAAGTGGTTTTCGAGAAATAAATCCCGATCCCGGTCTCTTCGAAACGATCAGCGCATTGGCCAATATTGATAGTCGGTTATTTAACTATCAAATAACATTCACAATCAACCATCAGACCTTTAAATAATTTCTCCCAAATTATTTATTAACCTCAAAATATCTTCGCAATATATATTTCCACTTTTCAACCCTTTGAAAACAGTTTCAAACCATCTTTCTCTCACGGAATAAATTTCCCAATATTTTCTATTTCCACTGAAATCACCAAGTACAAATACTTAGATTTTAAAATCATTTAAAACACTTAATTATAGAATATACTTTTAAACATTTAGATTTAAAACTACTTTAATACTTTATTTAAAAAAATATACACTTTAAGAATATTTAAAATAAAGCTACTTTATAAAATATAAAACTAAATTTTTATCTTTTTCAAACATAACACCAATTAACCTTTAAATAATTACTACTAAAATAAATTTGGAAAATACTTACTTTAACATTTAAACATTTAAAAATAATAGATTTTCCAAAACATACCTTTAAACAACTTTGAAACTTTAACTTATACTTAAGAATTTGCTTTGAAAACGTACTTGGCTATCCAGGGAAATATACTTCTCTTTCACATCTTTAAAAATAAATCACTATTTATTTTTAATCAAATTTACCCATTCCTTTTAGAAATTCCCACCTTGAATTTATCCTTCCAAATATCCACAGATATATTACTTCACTTTTATAAACCCAATTTATAAATCCCATAGTCTCATTTCTCTTTTAAAATTCCAATTTTAAACACTTAAATCAAATTTCAAATTGATTTCCAAATTACTCCATTTTGAAATAAACTCCTTTACTTACTTAATTTATTCCAATCCGTTAACTTCAGATTTTATTTCTTCATTATGATAAAAATCTTTTTAACTGAAAATACCAATTTCAGATTTCCCAAATTACTTCTTTATCCTTTTAAATAAATTCAAACCTTGAATTAAAAAATCCTTTATTTCTTGATATAATATCACTTAAGTTTAAAATTTAATATTTCTCTGATTTTTTAAAATTCCCTTTCTCATGCTCAGAATTTATTTATTAAAATTTTAGAATCACTTTTATTCTTTTCCAATTCATTCTTAAATTTATTCAAATTCTCTATAATTTATTTTACTTAAAAATTCACTCTTTTATTTTCTTTCCAAAAATCCACTTCTTTAGATTTAGATAACTCAATATACCAAAATATATTAAATCAAACCATACCATCCAACATTTCCCATTATCAATATAATTCATCACTGTAACGACCCAGAATTTTGAACAAATTAAATTGAAGATATTTAATTAATTTTAAATATTTGAACGATGATTTAATTTGAATCCCCAATATAACTTTGAATTTGGCGATTAAATTATAAAATTTAATCTATTAAAAGTTGAATAAAAATTTAAATCTTCAATTTTAAGCTGAAGAAAAATATTTCAAAAGCTTTTAAATTTTATATTGATGATACGGAAGATAATAGAAGCTTCGGAATCGAATCTGAAAATGATTTGTTCAGTTTTGAAATTTAATCGTTCGAATCAATATTTGGAAATAGCGTTCCGAGGCACAGTCTCGGAATTTGACGAAACTAGTTCCATTGGGTCCGTAATATTGAATTATTACCGAATTTCAAATTTCGTAGCATTTGGAGTTGTTATGTAACCGTATGGTGAATAAACGCGTTGAAATAAAATCAAATTCAATTTAAATTTAAAATTTAAAAATTTGTCAACGCAGCAGAGATTCTTTCTTCAGCCTGCCTTCTTTCAACATCGATACTTTTTCTCTGCAATGTCGCGTACTCTTGTCTCCTCCCCATTTCCTTTACAAATCACGCAACTTCTTTTCTCTTCGCTTCTCAGTTAAAATAAAAACAATGGCCGCTGTTCAAGTTCAAATTCGCGTCTCCCTCCTCCGTTTCTTTTCGTTCAAAACAAAAATGATATCTCTTCCTTAGTTCAAAAAGGAGCAGTGCGCGATTAGGGCTAGGAGGAGGCGAGTCAGCGAACCACGCTCGAGCAGGGGACATCGCACTCGCGTGCGAATAGAAATTCGCGAGCTTGTCTATCGAGTCGCCGGCTTTATGTGGAAATTTGGGTGGAAATCGGAGTTCGCGTACGCAGGCGCACGTGTCGGCGAGGTCGTGGAGTCGCGACGAGACTGGGCGATAGGGGGTGGTTGAGTCGTGTCCTTCGATTTGATGGCGGCCTATCGGGGTTTTTGGGTTGACGTGATTTTGGGAAGTTGGAATTAGGATTGGCGCTTGAAGTCGAAAAGGTGATGATCTCGGCAAAGGGTCGATTTGATTACCGAGCTGAAGTTCGTCGACCTAGGATTTTTGTTGAGTTGAGGTAATTTAGTTCTGCATGTTTTAAATTCAGATGCTACTTTGAGTTTAGCCTTATCAGGACATTAACCGGTTGATATTTACAATCTTGTTAATTTAATAAATCAGTATATAAGTTGCAGAAATTAAGTGTGTATAAGAATTTTAGAAAATCTTGATATTAAAGAGAGGATTAGATTTTGTAATCTCTTTAGATATTTTTTTAAAGTATATGTGCAGTTTCACATTTAAAAAAAAAAAAAAATAATGGAAGTTTTATAGATAAGAGCTTGGGGAAAGGAAATTTATTTATAACCAATTTAATAGTTAAGACCAAAGTATTAGGAATTAATTATTCGATTTATTTCGAATGTTAATAAATTTATATAATGTTTATACAAGGTCAAAATGGCAAAAGAAAAATAACTCTGGAATGAAAAGGGATTGCAAATTAAAGCAAAGGTGAGATTTTTCTCACTCAAAATTAATTTGGATTACAGTTATTGATTTGATTGATTGCTATTGGATGTGATATTAGATATAGTAGGATATATCTATATATATAGCAATATATACATATTGGCATATGTATATATTGGATTGATTGATTTCCCGCCTCGTATAGCGGATGAGACCCTATTGCGCCGTTAGTAAGCGGATGATTTTTATAAAACCCATATACCGCGATATTCCACCTCGAAGTGGAATGGGTATTGTGCTAACATCTTTGGATGCAGGGAAACACGTTGGAGGGATCCAACTGGACCCCTCATATTGATTGAATTTATTTATACTATGATATGAATCTGTGAATGATTATATTGATGTTATTGATCATATTGATGTCTGGAAATTGTTTGAAAGCTAAAATTTAGCTGAATGGATGTTGATATCATTGGATTCCAAAATAAACTAAATTGAATTTTTGAAATTCAAGTAGAAGTTTTTAAGTGAATTGATTTTTAGAAATTGAATAAATTTTGAAGAAAAGAATTTTAAAAGTATAAAAAGTTAATTTTTTATAATCTTATCGAATTAATTCCAGTATAAAGTGAAAATGTTAAATAAAAATGGATTTTGTAAAATAGTGATTTTAAATTGAAGAATTTAGTTAAAATTTGGATTTCTAAATAGATTGAAAGAGAAAAAGAAATTTATTTTCTTTAAATAGGAATTTATTTAAAAAAGAAATAAGTTGGAAGTCCAATTATAAATTTAATTGGCAAATTGAAACAAGTTGGAAAATCAATATAAAATGATTTGGGATGGGAAATAAATTTAGAATCAATTTGTAATTGATTTGGTATTGAAGTAAAATTAGAAATCAATTTGGGATTTGATTTTGGGTTTAAAAGTGAATATTTGGGAATGTGGATTTAAAAATGGAAATAACGTTAAAATGGATTTATGAAAAGGGTAAACTGTACAGTTGTAAAGTTTTAAAAGAATGATTTTTGTAAATAAATGAATCCTAAGTATTTAACTTATAATATGGATTGGTAGTATAAAAAATTGAGTTATGAGTTGAATTGGTAAATAAAGAAGATTTATAAATTGAAGTTTTTATAAATAGAATTGAAATTTATAAAAGTTGTTTATAAATCCGAAATCACTTATTTTGATAAGTAAAATATAGAAGTTAAATAAAAGAAATTTATAAGTCGAAGTTGTTATTAAAATAGAAATAGGATTTATAAACGTTGTTTTATAAATCCGAGAATCAATCAAATTTGATGAATCAAATATAGAAGATTATTAAGGGAATTTTATCCACGATTTTGGACAGTGGATAATTCTTGAAAATAAGATGTGTAGAAATATTGAAATTGGGTTAGTGAAGTATATTCACGATTTTGGACAGTGAATATATTAATAAGTGAAATGGATTGTTTTGGGAAAATGAATATTTTAAAAAAAATGAAGTTAATTGTTTTAACGATGTTTAAAATATATTAAATATCGGAATCATAGATTTCAACATTCATTGTTGAAATAAACATTTTCAAGAAATAAGGAAATGGTGGACTATAACACTGTTGTTATAGTAAATGATTTCCGAAAGGAAATGTTTTTATCTAGTATTGTGATTTATATATCTATCTTAATTCCGAATCCCTATACTAGTGATTTTGAGTCGTCGTAACGATGTTTTACATAACATTCGTTTTGACTCAAATAGATGTTGTTATAGTAAATGACTTCCTTAACGAATTGAAATATATACTTAACATTGATTTAAGTATATCAAATATTTTCCAAGTGTTGAAAATAAGTAGATTTGTGAATTACTTATTATTAAATAAGTATGGAAATGCTTTTCCAATATGAAATGAACGTTTTGAGAATTTATCCTTGTAAAGATAAATTGAAATTGAATATTGAAATCGATTTGAAAATCGTATATCAGTAGATATTTGAAAATATAAATTCACTATGGAATTTATAAAAGAAATGGGAATTCGTTTTAAAAATAAACGTTGATTTATTTTTATTGAAGTGTGGAAATTATATATCTAGTAAAGATATTTTGGAAAATAAATAATTTGGAAAATTATTTGGAATCTGATGATGTTGCGCATCTTTATTTATAGTTAAATAACCGACTATCAATAATTACCTTGAATAGGTATTTGTTGTGAATTGGATGAATTTGAATGCCACACTTATTTTTGAATAAGCGCTCACTATTCGGGTTAGCCGGGAAAGGACCATGGGGTCGTATAACCCATTCCGAATATGTGATACGTCGTAATGAATTGCAATTGATGACCGGTGTTGAAGACCGGATATTTTTTAAAATGGAAGGATTACCGTCGAGTTACTCTACATCGGCTGATCTCCGATTTAGAGGTTTTATCACCCTTAGTGACGGGAAGTCCGGACGTGATTGAAAATTATCCGGAATTGCAAGGGCTTCGTGAGAAGTGCCTTCGGTTCTGTTCGATCCCGGAACAGACTTGTATGGATTGTATGTCTGATGTTACAGATTGAGATATAAAGCTGATTTCTTTCAAATACATATCTGTTGGTGGCGGAGAATTTATTCTCTTAGCTTAACACCCTTCTCTGAGACGTACGAGCTCAGAGGTTATGTAGTTGAAATTTATCAGCAATATACTCCCAATTTGGTAACGTGGCATACTGAGTGTTGCTATGAAATGATCAGTGTTTGATCATTTGAGATATGATCATTTGTTTGATCATTTATCTTTGTGATCATAGGTTGATCATTTGTTTGACCCGAAGCATGGCTTTGGTGACAAAGCGTAGCTTTGTGGACGAGACTTCGTCGGACCTCACACCCCGGAAATGGTCAAAACAGGAAGGATGCGGCAAGGTTCTAGGGAGTAGCGCCCCTTAGTGTATGTCATTCCTTCTGGATAAAGGTGGTATCATGGTATGGAGCCCAGATACTTAACCTCTATAGATGCTGCGAGTTTATTACTTTGTGGTAGTTGGAAATCGAGGATCCTCGGGAAGATCGGTGACGATCGGGGGATGGCATACGCGTGTCAGTAGTTACCTATTTTTGCAGAGGTAACCCGGCCTTGTGTTGGCAGAGATCTAACCGTAATGTTAGGTTATTTCTCGGGACGTCATTCCAGATGCGTTCTGTTCGTGGAATAGGAAGTTCCTTAGCCTGACCATTTGTTGGAAATCCAAAGAAACAATACGAGCCTTGTACGGTTTTAGTTGTAGAACCTGCCATCTAATATGGTAGCTATAGTAGGCATACAATAATGGTACCTATGTCGGCTAAGATTTATATTCTACTTTCGAAATGTTTTCTACACTATGCACTAATAATAATATCAAAAAGAATTTGATTTTGCGTAGTAAACATCTTTGACTATCATAAGGAGAAATCTTCTCCAATTCTGCGTTTGCATTGTGTGTGTGGCAGGAGGCCTTATGGTAGTTTCATTTTCAAAAGCATTGCGAAATTGACTTTCAAATTTCCTGTTGTTTGTTTTAAAAATAAATTATTTTACGATCTCACACCAGTCACCATGACTGACTCGGAGTTTATTGTTTCCCTTCTAAACTCTGGGTGCCCACCAATTTCCACACGGGCAGTCTAGAGTTAGGTTATCAGGATATTCTGGATATTCTGGAGCTTTGGAAGCAAGCTGGATGGCGAGACGTAGTATTTGTATCTGATATTATTTATTCCGCTGTGTATTCTGTATGAGGACAAGTTATATAACTGTCCATTGTTGTATTGAGTTGTATATTGACTCTGTTGATGTATGTATAAACTGATAAAATTCTTTGTTTAAAGGATTACTGATTTATCTATTATATATTGTTCCGCTGCGAATGTGAGATTCTGATATTATTTCTATTTCTGTTGTTGTTCTGTTGTTCTTCTTCTCTTCTTCTTTCTCTTTTCTTCTATCTTTTCTTCTACCTCTTCTTTTAAAACCCTAAGAATTCGGTTTTCCGGCAATTCGTTGCTCGGCAGTTGATACAGTGGACATATCGATGTCGATTTTCGAAAGTCGAAGAATCTTGTCCTTACAACATGGTAACATAGCATATGGTTAAGCGACAACCCTGCTCTGTTAGGTGTTACTCATTAGAGATAGAGTCAGCAGTACTCTAGAATGAGTTGTGTAATATCCCGGAAATTTGGCAATATCAATTTAATAATCATTATTTATAATTAAATTGATTTGTTAATTTATTTTATAAATTGACAAGTTTATTCATTTTAAATGTTAATAATATTTTAAATTGGCAAGTTTATTTCTTTGAAAACTAATAACATTTTAATTTGGGAATATCTTTTCTAACAATTTTAAATTGAGAAGATTTATCTTTCTAAAACTTATATAAATGTTTTATACTTATACCGTATATATATATTGGTATATATATATTGTGAATATAGAATCTTTTGTTTAAATAAAAGATTGAATTTTCAAATTGTAATATATATGTATGTATATGTTATAATTTGATATTGTTTGAAATTTATTTTAATCTATTGATAATTTATATATGTATGAATTGTGATTTAAAGCTTTGTTTTGAATTTAATATTTTTCAAAAGCTAATTAGGGTTAATTTTATATTTTCAAAACATAAGATAAATATTTAGCTTAAATATGATTTAATAAAAGTTCTATTTTGTTTCCTTTTAAAAATACTTAAATTAAAATGGTTATAATATATATATATATAAAGTTATAAATAAGCTTTCTTTTAAAATATCTCTTGAATTAGAATGGTTTGTAAACATATAAAAGAAATAAGACATATGTAAAATATAAATAATTTTAACATAGGTAAATACAAATTCACATTTTTCACAAATATATAAACATAAATACTTTTGTATTAAGGGTTTAGACATAATTATACTTGTTTTAACATTTGTAAGAAATTTAAACCATGAATGTACATTTGTCTAAATGGTAATAAAACAAGTGGCAAGATTTATTTTCTTTAAAATTGAATTAAATGTTGTAAAAGAGAAACCTGGTTAATTGTTTCCAGTTCAAAAGTTTTTAGTTCAAACTTTCTCAAATTTATTTTCTTCTTCAAAATGAAATCAAAGAAACTAAAAACAAATCAAATCTGCAACTTCAACCTGCTTTCCGAATGAAGTTCAACTGCAAGTCATCTGCAGTTCAACACTTTTAAGCAAAAGCAGATCTATAATTTCAAAACCTGAAAAGCAAATCTGCAACCTCATATTTTCTGCAATTTGCAAAGTAAGCTTCAACCTGCATTTCAAAAATGATGTTCAACCTGCAACTCAAATGAGAGATTAACATCAGAGATCAGGCATGCAAAGGTTTCCATCAGCAAAGCAAATTTAAAGCTTTCACAGATCAAAATTTTAAAACCTGGAAGTAATAAACAGTGCCCTGCTTTGCTCTCTGTTCTTTAAATTTCTGGTGAGTAAATACTTATTTTAAAAACAGTTTGAAATTCAGGATTTGAACTTAGTTGCTTGTGATGAAATGATGTAGAAATATGGTATAAATGTTTATAGAAAATTCTTTGGTTAGAATGCATATGTATGTCTATATATTATGTCAGTAAACACTACTCTGTCATTTTTATTTGTAGGCATCATTTTCATTAGACAATTTTTATTTCACATACCATTGATTTTGTACTTGGATTTGGTAATGAAATATGATTATAACAATATGGTAACAATTCTAAAAATAGTTCCTGGAATTTTTAATCTAGCAATTAATTTAAAAATTAGAAATTTCAGTGATAATCAGAGATAAGTCAAAAATCAATATTCATAATTTTTAGATTGGATTATATAATTGAATTCGTCGTGGCAAACAATGAATTTAGAAAGAAGAATCATGATTTTTAGATAGGTAATTGTTTAGGAAATCAGGGTTGTTCAATTTTGGGTTGAACGTCGATTTCTGATGATCGACGTAGTAAAGTTGGTCGTGTTTTGGGTCGAAGGTGGCCGAAGTGTTGTCGGTCTCAGGAAAAATACTGGAGTATTTTTCTGGTGATTGTGGTGGCCAGGGAAGATTGAAATAGGGTTTGAAGAGTATTTTGGTCGAAGATGAGTTCGAGATGTTTTCGTCACTGTGGGGAGGTCGGAGTAGATCGCGATGGGGGGAAAAGTTCGCTGGTGATCGAGGCGATGTTTCAGTGAGGTCGGAGGGGCTTCTCGAGGCGGAGTTCGTCGACGATGGGGGCGATTTCCGACATTGGTGCTTCCAGTTTGGATCGAGAATGGTCGAATTTCGATTCGTGATTGGATATTGGATTCTGGGTTGGTGTCAGGGTTGTCGAGGCCTTGTGTGATTGGTCGACGATCGGAAAGATGATCGGAGGAGGGTGGTTGTGAGGTGCACGTACACGCGTGTACGTTTGTGCAAGGTTGTGACTGGTAGTTGCTGGCCTTGGGGAAGAAGGGTTGTACCCGGGATAATTGTCGTGTTGTTCGCGTGAAGACTCGAAGCAGATGGGTTTTGGATTGACTCGGGGTAGACTCGGGATTATGTGGGTTTTGCTCGGGAAAATATTTTAGGCTGGCTCGAGTTGTTTTTGTTTTAAAAATCTGGTTTTAAAATTTAAAGTATTCCAGGTTTTAAAATCTAAAGAAAGACATTACCAGGTTATTAAAGAATGTACTCAAGTTTTTCAAATGTTTCAAAGTTTAAAAGCAAAGTAAAAACAAGTTTTCAAATTAAAGTTATTTTCAAAGAAATTATAAAGAAATGTTTTAAAATAGATTTCAAGTTTTATTTTTAATGGATAAGTTTATAGGATATAATAATTAAGATTTCAAAGATAAATATCTGTTTAATTTATTAAACATGTTTTAACAGGGCTTTTAAAGATTTTAAATATATCAAAATTTAATGTTTAAATTGTTTGTTTCTTAAGTAAAATTTTATATTTCAAATATATAATTGATTTCTAATTTTGTTTTAATAAAGTTAATAATTGGAATAAGTAATTAAAATAAATAAAGAGTTTATTCTTAATTAGTTAAGTTGAAATTAATTAAGGATAATTAATTAATTTTAAGGTTAATTACTTAATTATAATTAAGGATAATTACTGAATGAAGTAATTAGTGGATGGTTAATGAATTAATTAAAGATTAAGTGATGATTAATTGATTAATTAATTAATATAATTAATTTTAGGTTAATAAATTAGTCTAATTAATTAAGATAATCATTTATGATTAATTAAGTATATTTAGTAAAGTAATTAATGGATTATTACTAAATGTAATTAAGAAAAGAGAAATTACTTAAAGGAAGTAATTAAATGGAAATTGATTAAGGGTTAATCACTTGATGTTATTAATTAACGAATTTATTAATATAATTAATTAAAGAGTAATTAATTAATTAAAGGATTAAGGTTAATTAATAATGTGATTAATTACTAGTTAAGGTAATTAATTAAAAGAGAGAAATTAATTAAGAAAGTAATTAATTAATTAAGGGTTGATTAATTAAGATTAATTAATCAATAAGAAGTGATTAAAGAATAATTAATTAATATAATTAATTAAGGAGTTAATTAATTAAGATAAGTAATTACAAATTGTTAATTACTGTTTATGATTAATTAAAACTAATAAATGAATGAAGTAGTTGATTAAATTTTATTATTTAATTAATTAAAAGGTTAATTAATTAATAAGGATTATTTAATTAATAGAATTAATCAAGGTTGATTAATAAAAGTAATTAATTAAAATATGATTGATTAATTGTAATTAATTAAGGAGTAATGTAATTAATTATAGTTGATTAATTAATGGAAGTAAATAAAGGTTCATTAATTATTGTAATTAATGATAGTAATTAAAGGTTAATTACTGTATATGGTTAAGGATAATTACTTGATGTAATTAAAGATAATTAATCAAAGGAGATTAATTAAGGAAGATCATTTAGATGTTTAATTAATTAATATGTAATTAATTAATGATAGTGAGCAGGATTAAGATAATCCAAGTAATTAAAGGATAGTAATTAATTTAATTAAAGGTTAATTAAATTGATTAGAGTAAATCAATTCTGTTTAGAAAATTGATTAATACTGGATGTTTGATATTGGGTGATTGGTTGATATTGGATGATTTGTATGTCTCTATATATATGATATATGCTGCTTTGTGAGATGAATGTTGATATGAATTATCTATTGTGATAATGTTATTTATCTATCTGTTTATATCATTCAGAATATAAGTTTAAATGTTTAAACCTTTAAACAACTTGGCCTTAAAAGATACGTTTTGGATTTCGATGAGACCGGGATCGGGTTTCCGTATACCGGTATTCCAGGTCTGGAGACCCGAATACCACATCGATCCAAATTAACGATAGGTCGTGAATCTCAAGTGAAGATGAAGATTTAGAGTGCAAGGGTTATTGTCGTTAACTCTGAGGGTGATTCCAAAACGACTGTAACGAGATAATGCCTTCGGTTTCGTTCGAACCCGGAACGAACTTGTATGGATTGAATGCTTTCAGCACATCGTCAGGCGGACGATGAGCATTCTAAGTGATATGTTCTGATTAAAGGTAATCGTAACCTCAAGCCTCATCAACCGGGAATGGCTAAAACAGGGGAGGTGCAGCAAGGTTTCGTGGGTAGCACCCACTGAGAGCAAGATAGATCCCTGTCTAGAGGTCCCTTTTCTTTTATTCGGCTTAGTGTGTGGTTGGTCGCGCCAACTACGGGATTATCTTGTTCGGGATTATCCAGTAAGGGATGGTTCCGGCTTTGTGTTGCAGGGGAGCGGGCGTACTCCTCGGTACGGTGATCTTGGCCACGTACTGTGATGGGCGGTACCCCAGTAGCCCTGCCATTGTATGGAATCCAAACTCCAATAAGTGCCGTACGTATTAGTTGTGCCCAACTATGTTGGAATGTGAGATGTAAGCATTTCAGCTATTTCTGTATTTTACTTGAAAACCCTAGACCCTATTATAATACAATCGGATTTCCTATCAAATGTTTTAGTTAGCGTAAGGTAAAAACTTACCCATGTTTATGTGTGGGGAGTCTTACGTGATACTTTTGTTTTCAAAGGTTTTCAAAGTTAAGCAATTTAAACCGTTTACTCACACCAGACCCATGTCTGACCCAAGTGTTTATTTTCTGTTTTATTAAACTCTTGGGTACTCAATATTGTATTGAGTAGTCAAGGGATTCAGGATAATCTTGACGAATTCTGGAGGAGCTGTGAAGCAGGAGGCTTCAGCGAGTAGATATATAGAGTTTCCGCTGTGTTTGTATTAGTCTGTATTGTACTGGTGTACTTGTGTTGTATAATAGACAGAAGTTTATAACTGTCTATTCTGTGATGTATAAATTGTGTACTCTGATGTATATGATACTATGTAATATCTTATGTGATAATATATTTCTCGTTCCGCTGTGAGATTTCTGATGTGTTGTTGTTCTCTCTTCTCTTCTTTCTCTTTTCTCACCCCTTTCTTTCTTATTAATGATTCGTCATTCTGTAGAATGAGTGGCGGGTCGTTACAAGTTGAGTGTAATAATAGATACGAGCGCGTATTTGTTAGTGAATATAAAAAAATGTTTTATATTGTGTTTGCTTATCCGTTGAGATGTTTATGAATTTTGGTCGGTATGTGGGACGCCATATTATCGATAGGGATTTCTAAACACTTAAACGAGGCAAGACGACATAGTATCATTTTAAATAGGGTAAACGAAATAATTTTGCCCAAAACTATTTTTGTATAGTAAAGAAATGTTTTTCTATGAATTATCATAGTATATGGATGTTTGGTTGTTAGGAAGTAATAACAATATTGAAATATTATCATTGTTATATGGAAATTGAATAAGAAATAAAATAATAACCAAAGATTGGAAATAAATCCATTTAACAAATGAAATTATAGATATGAATTAAGAAGATAAGGAAATAAAATTCATATATGAATGAAATTGTGAATATAAATTGTAATATGATTTATAAATGGAAATGGAATTCCAAGAAGATAATTGAAAATTAAAATTCATTAATGAAATGAAATTGTAAATGTGAATGTATAAATGATTTTATAAATTGGAATTGTAAATTGAAATATGGATGGAATCCGAATAAGCTACCTTGATAATTAATAAATTCATGAAATGGAAGTTGAATTAATTAAATTGGAACTTGAATTGTGAACTAAATAAAAGAGATGGTTCGAATTTAAAGATAAATTCAAGTAAGTGAAAATAAATTTCCGAATAAATGAATGGAATTGACAGTTGCAAGTAAATAAAATTAAAGATGAATGTTGAACTTTGTTTTGAAATTGTTAGTAAAAGAAATTCAAGCTAGATATTGAAAAATTGAATTTGATTTGTAATAAACAAATTAAAGTATTGAAATAAGAAAATTAGTAAGCGAAACTAAGTGAAAAAAAAATAGTGATATGAATCAGCTATAATTGAAAGATAAAATTCAATATTTCAGAATTGAAGATAAATTGAATTCAAATAGAATTGAAAATGTGAATTAAATGCAAATGAATGCGAAATGAAAAAAATTGAATGAAAATGAATAGGTGTAACTTCAACAGTGAAGTAAAATTGTATAAAATTGTATAAGAAGTATATATCGAAATTTTGTAATAAAATGGCAAAATAGTTCGAATGTTGTAACTAGATATTATGGCTAGTAAGACATACAGGTTTTATAAAGGAATTTGGATTTTGATTTCAAAGATAAATTGAATTGCTCGACAAAAGGTAAGTATTTTAAATTTCTATATGAGATTTGATGATTTCTTCTCTAGCCGCTTGGCTTTTTCTTTTCTTTTTGGAATTTGAGAGTCCGTAGGGACGTTTTGTAGTCGTGCCGTGTTAGCCGCGCAAAGGAGACGCTGGCGAAATTTTTCGGAAATTTCGAGTGTTAGAAAATTTTTGAGAAAATATTGAAAGTTAAAAATTTGAATTTAAATTTAAATTTAAATTTTGAAGGAAACAATGTTGTTTCAAACTTATAAATTGAAGTTGGAAAAGCTAGATGAATTGATAATGAATCTCTAGTAAAAAGATTTAGGTTAGTTATTTGATAAAACTACTAGATGTTGAAAAATAGTAGTCGAGTTAAGGACCATTTTTCCTGACTTGTAATTTCGGGATGAAATTCTTTTAAGGAGGGAAGTTTGTAACGACCCAGAATTTTGAACAAATTAAATTGAAGATATTTAATTAATTTTAAATATTTGAACGATGATTTAATTTGAATCCCCAATATAACTTTGAATTTGGCGATTAAATTATAAAATTTAATCTATTAAAAGTTGAATAAAAATTTAAATCTTCAATTTTAAGCTCAAGAAAAATATTTCAAAAGCTTTTAAAATTTATATTGATGATACGGAAGATAATAGAAGCTTCAGAATCGAATCTGAAAATGATTTGTTCAGTTTTGAAATTTAATCGTTCGAATCGATATTTGGAAATAGCGTTCCGAGGCACAGTCTCGGAATTTGACGAAACCAGTTCCATTGGGTCCGTAATATTGAATTATTACCGGATTTCAAATTTCGTAGCATTTGGAGTTGTTATGTAACCGTACGGTGAATAAACGCGTTGAAATAAAATCAAATTCAATTTAAATTTAAAATTTAAAAATTTGTCAACGCAGCAGAGATTCTTTCTTCAGCCTGCCTTCTTTCAACATCGATACTTTTTCTCTGCAATGTCACGTACTCTTGTCTCCTCCCCATTTCCTTTACATATCACGCAACTTCTTTTCTCTTCGCTTCTCAGTTAAAATAAAAACAATGGCCGCTGTTCAAGTTCAAATTCGCGTCTCCCTCCTCCGTTTCTTTTCGTTCAAAACAAAAATGATATCTCTTCCTTAGTTCAAAAAGGAGCAGCGCGCGATTAGGGCTAGGAGGAGGCGAGTCAGCGAACCACGCTCGAGCAGGGGACATCGCACTCGCGTGCGAATAGAAATTCGCAAGCTTGTCTATCGAGTCGCCGACTTTATGTGGCAATTTGGGTGGAAATCGGAGTTCGCGTACGCAGGCGCACGTGTCGGCGAGGTCGTGGAGTCACGACGAGACTGGGCGATGGGGAGTGGTTGAGTCGCGTCCTTCGATTTGATGGCGGCCTATCGGGGTTTTTGGGTTGACGTGATTTTGGGAAGTTGGAATTAGGACTGGCGCTTGAAGTTGAAAAGGTGATGATCTCGGCAAAGGGTCGATTTGATTACCGAGCTGAAGTTCGTTGACCTAGGATTTTTGTTGAGTTGAGGTAATTTAGTTCTGCATGTTTTAAATTCAGATGCTACTTTGAGTTTAGCCTTATCAGGACATTAACCGGTTGATATTTACAATCTTGTTAATTTAATAAATCAGTATATAAGTTGCAGAAATTATGTGTGTATAAGAATTTTAGAAAATCTTGATATTAAAGAGAGGATTAGATTTTGTAATCTCTTTAGATATTTTTTTTAAAGTATATGTGCAGTTTCACATTTAAAAAAAAATATAATAATGGAAGTTTTATAGATAAGAGCTTGGGGAAAGGAAATTTATTTATAACCAATTTAATAGTTAAGACCAAAGTATTAGGAATTAATTATTCGATTTATTTCGAATGTTAATAAATTTATATAATGTTTATACAAGGTCAAAATGGCAAAAGAAAAATAACTCTGGAATGAAAAGGGATTGCAAATTAAAGCAAAGGTGAGATTTTTCTCACTCAAAATTAATTTGGATTACAGTTATTGATTTGATTGATTGCTATTGGATGTGATATTAGATATAGTAGGATATATCTATATATATATATAGCAATATATACATATTGGCATATGTATATATTGGATTGATTGATTTCCCGCCTCGTATAGCAGATGAGACCCTATTGCGCCGTTAGTAAGCGGATGATTTTTATAAAACCCATATACCGTGATATTCCACCTCGAAGTGGAATGGGTATTGTGCTAACATCTTTGGATGCAGGGAAACAGGTTGGAGGGATCCAACTGGACCCCTCATATTGATTGAATTTATTTATACTGTGATATGAATCTGTGAATGATTATATTGATGTTATTGATCATATTGATGTTTGGAAATTGTTTGAAAGCTAAAATTTAGCTGAATGGATGTTTGATATCATTGGATTCCAAAATAAACTAAATTGAATTTTTGAAATTCAAGTAGAAGTTTTTAAGTGAATTGATTTTTAGAAATTGAATAAATTTTGAAGAAAAGAATTTTATAAGTATAAAAAGTTAATTTTTTATAATCTTATCGAATTAATTCCAGTATAAAGTGAAAATGTTAAAGAAAAATGGATTTCGTAAAATAGTGATTTTAAATTGAAGAATTTAGTTAAAATTTGGATTTCTAAATAGATTGAAAGAGAAAAAGAAATTTATTTTCTTTAAAAAGGAATTTATTTAAAAAAGAAATAAGTTGGAAGTCCAATTATAAATTTAATTGGCAAATTGAAACAAGTTGGAAAATCAATATAAAATGATTTGGGATGGGAAATAAATTTAGAATCAATTTGTAATTGATTTGGTATTGAAGTAAAATTAGAAATCAATTTGGGATTTGATTTTGGGTTTAAAAGTGAATATTTGGGAATGTGGATTTAAAAATGGAAATAACGTTAAAATGGATTTATGAAAAGGGTAAACTGTACAGTTGTAAAGTTTTAAAAGAATGATTTTTGTAAATAAATGAATCCTAAGTATTTAACTTATAATATGGATTGGTAGTATAAAAAATTGAGTTATGAGTTGAATTGGTAAATAAATAAGATTTATAAATTGAAGTTTTTATAAATAGAATTGAAATTTATAAAAGTTGTTTATAAATCCGAAATCACTTATTTTGATAAGTAAAATATAGAAGTTAAATAAAAGAAATTTATAAGTCGAAGTTGTTATTAAAATAGAAATAGGATTTATAAACGTTGTTTTATAAATCCGAGAATCAATCAAATTTGATGAATCAAATATAGAAGATTATTAAGGGAATTTTATCCACGATTTTGGACAGTGGATAATTCTTGAAAATAAGATGTGTAGAAATATTGAAATTGGGTTAGTGAAGTATATTCACGATTTTGGACAGTGAATATATTAATAAGTGAAATGGATTGTTTTGGGAAAATGAATATTTTAAAAAAAATGAAGTTAATTGTTTTAACGATGTTTAAAATATATTAAATATCGGAATCATAGATTTCAACATTCATTGTTGAAATAAACGTTTTTGAGAAATAAGGAAATGGTGGACTATAACACCGTTGTTATAGTAAATGATTTCCGAAAGGAAATGTTTTTATCTAGTATTGGAATTTATATATCTATCTAGATTCTGAATCCCTATACTAGTGATTTTGAGTCGTCGTAACGATGTTTTGCGTAACATTCGTTTTGACTCAAATAGATGTTGTTATAGTAAATGACTTCCTTAACGAATTGAAATATATACTTAACATTGATTTAAGTATATCAATTATTTTCCAAGTGTTGAAAATAAGTAGATTTGTGAATTACTTATTATTAAATAAGTATGGAAATGCTTTTCCAATATGAAATGAACGTTTTGAGAATTTATCCTTGTAAAGATAAATTGAAATTGAATATTGAAATCGATTTGAAAATCGTATATCAGTAGATATTTGAAAATATAAATTCACTATGGAATTTATAAAAGAAATGGGAATTCGTTTTAAAAATAAACGTTGATTTATTTTTATTGAAGTGTGGAAATTATATATCTAGTAAAGATATTTTGGAAAATAAATAATTTGGAAAATTATTTGGAATCTGATGATGTTGCGCATCTTTATTGATAGTTAAATAACTGACTATCAATAATTACCTTGAATAGGTATTTGTTGTGAATTGGATGAATTTGAATGTGTAACAACCCGCATATCTATCGATTTTATATTTAAATATTTTATCGTTAGTCGGATGTTAGTCCGAAAAGCTACTTTTTGCATACGGTCAAATTAGGACTCGAGACCACCCCCATTGAGTTCAAAATGACGTTTGCGATCTTTTTGAGTGTAAACTTCGATATGTTTGGAGATAGTGAAATTTTCGTCACTTTTCCCGCTTGAGACTTTGGTTTGGACTGCACCTCCTTAACTCAGCCCAACCCCTTCTTCTCTTCATCACTTCATCAAATACTTCAAGCTTCTTCAAAAATGGTGGAGGGAAAGAGAAATTAAAACTCCCAAACACAAATTCCATTGCAAATCCGAGATTCAACATCAAATTCACGTTTAGGCCATTGATTCAAGCTTGTTGGTGTTCTTGCTTTGCTCTCAAATCTCCATCTTCATCAAATTCCGTGAAAAGGTGAGATTTTTGATCTCACATCTTGCCTATATCTATCTTGGACTGTGGGGAATGATCCCCTATTGTATTTGCATCAACATTTGCATTTGGTTTGGATTGGATTGGCGAAAAACTTCAATTTTCAGCGTTTTGGTGATTTTCCTGGCCTTAAGTCGTTTCTAGCCTTCGCTGAGTCGTCCACGAGTTAAGCCTAAGTCGTGAGTCGTTCACGAGTTAAGGGCTTAGGTCGCGCGCGTGTATTTCTGTTCGTCTGGCCTGAGTCGTTCACGAGTTAAAGGCCTGAGTCGTTCTCGAGTTAAAGTGTTAAGTCGTTTCTGCCTGGCCTGAGTCGTTCACGAGTTAAAGGCATGAGTCGTTCACGAGTTAAAGGCATGAGTCGTTCACGAGTTAAAGGCTTAAGTCGTTTGCAGTTAGCTCGTTCGCCTCGAGTTAAGTCGTAGGTCGTTTGGCCTTAAGTCGTTTGCAGTTAGCTCGTTCGCCTCGAGTTAAGTCGTAGGTCGTTTGGCCTTAAGTCGTTTGCAGTTAGCTCGTAGCTCGTATGGCTCTTAAGTCCTAGGTCGTTGGCTTTTAAGTCGTTAAGTCGTTCGTTCCACTAAGTCGTTCAGGGCTTAAGTCGTTAAGTCGTTCGCGAGTTAGTACTTGGTCGTTTGACCTGTTCTTCTGCCAGCTCGCGTGGCATTCTCCACTTAGGTCGTATGACCTTATCCCTTAAGTCGTAAGTCGCTTGCCCCCTTAAGTCGTAAGTCGTAGGTCGTCGCCGACCTTACACTTGGTCTTTTTAGGTCGCGATTTTCCTTTGGTCGCAGGACTTTGTTAAGTCGTAGGTCGTCTCCGACCTTATCCTTAGCCTTGTTAGGTCGCGTGAACTCTTAGGTCGTATGACCTACTTTTCCTTAGGTCGCTGGACCAGCTTGCCTTCACTAAGTCGTACCGTGACGGGGCGCTGCCCCGCACCCCGCCGTGGGCGCTGCCCCCTGGACCCCCGCGACCTGACCGGGCAGGTCGAACCCCGTATTACTCTGCGTAGGCAATCTCGTCTGAAAAACATTGATCAGAATTTCTACTTTGATGGTTTTGGGATTGACTTCTTTGGACTTTACTCACGTCTTCGAACGTGAATTGATTTGTTCTACCATCGTTTTATGACTTGTCACTTTAAAGATATATGAAGGTTTCAATACTAATAGTAAATATCAAAACTCTTTCATCAAAGCGATTTCAACACTATTTTAAATATCAAAAGTTCGTTTTCTCAAACCGATTTTCAATCTACTAGTATATACAAGCCTTTACTTCACTCGAATGAGAAATCGACTTAAACGGCTTAGTGAAACGGGTGGTATGAAACGCTTGCGTTCACTTCGTCGGTTAGCTCTTGGACTTGTTCGATTGAACCCTTTTTGTGACAATTTCCTAGTGAAGATTTACAGCTTGTTCGTAAATATTTAAGTTAAGCAAGTGGTTATGGGACATGAAGCTAAACTCATATATTTACTGGCTTGGTGTGATTGACACTTCCTTATGATCATGACGATCATTTTTGTGATTTAGACTAGCGATTGAGCGATGTCTCTTTGTCTACGTGGGAGACTATACCCCGATCATGTGATGTTTCGCCATCACATTTCCTATGGTCTTCGGGCCATTCATGTGTAAAAATTTAATGGATAGCTTCCATGAGATAACTTCTCGTCATGTGTTTACGCGTAGGTGAGCTTCATGCTCCCATTCATGTGTTAGGCCTCCCCCCTTTATGTGTTTTCTGGATTTCTGATGATGATTTCTGGAATTTTGTGCTTCACCAATTTTCATGATTTTCATTGATATGATATCAGTTTTTGTGCATTGGTGAATTCATGTGTTATTGACTTGTTATGAATACAAGTTTAGGGTATGATACCCTATTTTATCTTTGAGAAGATTCTTGTGATATTGATTAATCTTTTGTTGATTATCATTTACATACTTATAGTAGTATGTCGCTACGGTTATTACATGTTCATGTCATGCCTTATACTGTATACCATATCATCTGATATTTATAGTTAGACTGATCCGTTTATTATTTTCTTATAAATAATACTCGGGTCAGACCGAGATGTTACAGGTGCTTCTGCTTGACTTCTCTTCAGGATATTTCTGACTTTTGGCTAACTACTTAGATTAGTAGTTTTTGGACGTACACCTTTGAGATATAGACTCTATGTTGTGTACTTATTCTTTTGTATAGCACGTGTTGCTATTCTTTTGTATTATCGTGGATCTTTCTGACCACTACTCTGATGTACACTTTCATGTGTTATATATTTATCCATATCTTCTTCCGCCTTTGTGATATGGATGTCTGTGACTGATTTATGTTATGATTATTTCTATGTTTGTTTCCGAAGATTATATATAGCCACCGTGTGATAGCTTTGTGTTTGTATCGGTATGTCGGATTTCCTCCTTAAAAGATATGCATTCTATTCTATCTGACGTATCGGTGCTCGCACAAAGAAGTTACATGGATGGTCGCTCCTCCACAGCCTTATTCTCCGTGCTAATTGACAGCACTACATCGTAGTGTTCTTGGTTAGCGTGGGTATAGAGGTGGGGCGTCACAGAATGCCACACTTATTTTTGAATAAGCGCTCACTATTCGGGTTAGCCGGGAAAGGACCATGGGGTCGTATAACCCATTCCGAATATGTGATACGTCGTAATGAATTGCAATTGATGACTGGTGTTGAAGACCGGATATTTTTGAAAACGGAAGGATTACCGTCGAGTTACTCTACATCGGCTGATCTCCGATTTAGAGGTTTTATCACCCTTAGTGATGGGAAGTCCGGACGTGATTGAAAATTATCCGGAATTGCAAGGGCTTCGTGAGAAGTGCCTTCGGTTCTGTTCGATCCCGGAACAGACTTGTATGGATTGTATGTCTGACGTTACAGATTGAGATATAAAGCTGATTTCTTTCAAATACATATCTGTTGGTGGTGGAGAATTTATTCTCTTAGCTTAACACCCTTCTCTGAGACGTACGAGCTCAGAGGTTATGTAGTTGAAATTTATCAGCAATATACTCCCAATTTGGTAACGTGGCATACTGAGTGTTGCTGTGAAATGATCAGTGTTTGATCATTTGAGATATGATCATTTGTTTGATCATTTATCTTTGTGATCATAGGTTGATCATTTGTTTGACCCGAAGCATGGCTTTGGTGACAAAGCGTAGCTTTGTGGACGAGACTTCGTCGGACCTCACACCCCGGAAATGGTCAAAACAGGAAGGATGCGGCAAGGTTCTAGGGAGTAGCGCCCCTTAGTGTATGTCATTCCTTTTGGATAAAGGTGGTATCATGGTATGGAGCCCAGATACTTAACCTCTGTAGATGCTACGAGTTTATTACTTTGTGGTAGTTGGAAATCGAGGATCCTCGGGAAGATCGGTGACGATCGGGGGATGGCATACGCGTGTCAGTAGTTACCTATTTTTGCAGAGGTAACCCGGTCTTGTGTTGGCAGAGATCTAACCGTAATGTTAGGTTATTTCTCGGGACGTTATTCCAGAGGCGTTCTGTTCGTGGAATAGGAAGTTCCTTAGCCTGACCATTTGTTGGAAATCCAAAGAAACAATACGAGCCTTGTACGGTTTTAGTTTTAGAACCTGCTATCTAATATGGTAGCTATAGTAGGCATACTATAATGGTACCTATGTCGGCTAAGATTTATATTCTACTTTCAAAATGTTTTCTACACTATGCACTAATAATATATCAAAAAGAATTTGATTTTGCGTAGTAAGCATCTTTGACTATCATAAGGAGAAATCTTCTCCAATTCTGCATTTGCATTGTGTGTGTGGCAGGAGGCCTTATGGTAGTTTCATTTTCAAAAGCATTGCGAAATTGACTTTAAAATTTCCTGTTGTTTGTTTTAAAAATAAACTGTTTTACGATCTCACACCAGTCACCATGACTGACTCGAAGTTTATTGTTTCCCTTCTAAACTCTGGGTGCCCACCAATTTCCACACGGGCAGTCTAGAGTTAGGTTATCAGGATATTCTGGATATTCTGGAGCTTTGGAAGCAAGCTGGATGGCGAGACGTAGTATTTGTATCTGATATTATTTATTCCGCTGTGTATTCTGTATGAGGACAAGTTATATAATTGACCATTGTTGTATTGAGTTGTATATTGACTCTGTTGATGTATGTATAAACTGATAAAATTCTTTGTTTAAAGGATTACTTATTTATCTATTATATATTGTTCCGTTGCGAATGTGAGATTCTATTTCTGTTTCTGTTGTTGTTCTGTTGTTCTTCTTCTCTTCTTCTTTCTCTTTTCTTCCATCTTTTCTTCTACCTCTTCTTTTAAAACCCTAAGAATTCGGTTTTCCGGCAATTCGTTGCTCGGCAGTTGATACAGTGGACATATCGATGTCGATTTTCGAAAGTCGAAGAATCGGGTCCTTACAATCACAGAATATCGAATAATTATATCATAGAATATTTTAACAAATCTAAATATTTTGAGGAATCCAGTTGGATCCCTCCAACCTGTTTCCCTGCATCCAAATATGTTAGCACAATACCAATTCCACTTCGAGGTGGAATATCGCGGTATATGGGTTTATAACATATCATCCGCTATTATGAGGCGCATAGGGTCTCATCCGCTATACAATGCGAGAAATCAATCACTTCAATATATACTATATACTACTATATAATATACCATATCTAATCAATTCAATCATTCAATCAAATATTTAAATTTAAATATTTATATTTAAATTATACCTAGATGAGTGAGATTAACTCACCTTTGATTTTGTTGCAATCCAATCCAAACCGGCTTGCCTCTTTACAATTTTTGACCTTGTAAAAACATTTTACGGTTTATTAATTATTTGAGAATCTGTGTTTTGTTTTGGTTTTTCTTCTACCTCTTTTCTTCTTTTCCTAACTATCTGGAATTAACATTTATAATATTGCGAAAATACCGGGTCGTGACATATATAACTTTGATGTTCAAAATGTTACCGCTGCGAAATGTAACAACCCGAAATTTTTGATCGTGAAAATTCCAGATAGTTAGGAAAAGAAGAAAGAGATAGAAGAAGAAGAAACAGAAACACAACAGTGATTCTCACAAATCGCAGCGGATCAAAATATAATATCAAATAATAATAGTTTACAAAAGAATACCTGTATCTGTCATTTATATTTTTACATCAGAGTTACACTCATACACAAACACTGGACATATACAAATAGCATGTCTCGGATAAACAGAAATAATATCACAATGGAATACACTCCATACGTTCCTGCCATCCAGCTCGCCACCTGAGCTTCAGAACATCCTAACCTGAAAATCTGTAATACTCGGTCTGACCCGAGCATTACATCAAAGTAACACCCGGGTCAGGCTGGAAACCAGCGTGAGTAAACCCATCTAACATGAAATACTAAGTTCAACATAAAAGGAAACCCGAGTAACTCGTACTTCACTACGAGTTCATTACTTGTTATGCTCAACACTTATTTCACAAATTGATCCCTAAGTACCTTTACTTAGTTTAAATGGTCCAATCATTTAAATCATTTCATTCCAGTCTATCTATTTTGCATAAAAAATCTATAAAGAATTATTGTAGATTACTAATCGAAGTGGTTTCAGGTATGTACTGATACCCGACTCAGGACTCTTCGATTCCAATGTCATCTTAAAACAAAGTTGTTTAAGTTTAAACAGTTCCAATTATATTCAGGATTATATATCACATAGCTATTCATCACAGATAGACAAACCATATTATCTGAGATCAGTCCAATCATATCATATCACATAGCATCACGAATCAATCATCAAAGATGTCAAGGAGTCCAAGACATACAATATCATTCAATTTTTCATAAGCAAGATGAATTAGTCACACTATTTCAACAAATTTAATTAATTTCTTAAATCACTTTTAATCCTGCATACTTAACATTGATTAATTACAAACCATTAATTAATCATTTCTAAACTACCCTCTTTAATTACATTAAGAAATTAGCCTTTAATTGATAACACAAATCAATTAACCTTCACCCATTCACATTAATTACATTTGTCCTTAGTTAATTTCTCAAATTAATTATCTTATATTCACTTACATTGATTAATTATCCTTCATTAATTAACTAATCCTTAATTAATCAATCCTTTAATTAATTACACTAAGTAATTAATCCTTAATTACTTCCCTTGAGTAATTTACCTTTAATTACTTCTATCAAGTAATTATCCCATTGGTTAATTATCCTCCATTAATTAACCTTTAATTATTAATTCACTTAACCTTTATTTACTAATTAAATTAATTAATCCCTGATAAATTTGTCCTTTAATTTTAAGTAATTAATCTCTAATTACTAAATCATTTTATCCCTAATTATGAATTAATTAATCTCTAATTAATTAACTCAGTTACTTTATTAACCTAATTAATCTCAAACCATTAAAAGCTTAATTAGCTTTTAAGGTAAACCATTATCTTATTAATGACTTAATTATCATTTACATCTTTAATTAATAATCCTTGTACTTAAACGATATTAACACAAAGATTTTCTTAAGATATTAAGGTTAATTAATAAGTGAAATCATTTCTCCTTAATTAACACTTAATTACATTATTAAGTTTATTTCAATTACCAAATATGAAACTAAAATGTTTGGTTTCTTGACTTATATTGATCATTACTGATATTTTCCCCTTCCAGTCATTTTTCTTGCTAATTATACTTTTAAAAATACTTTTAAACTTGGATCTTGATTATGTAAACATATTTTGTTTATATTTTAAGGCCAAAAAAGTAAGAGATTTTCCTTGATTTTTTAACAGGTTTTGAAGCATGTTACTAAGAACAGAGGCCTATTTGCTTTTACCCAGACATGCACATCCATTTTCACACATATATGTCACATGTAGGCATATTGATCTTCTACACAAATACTTTTCACAACAAACATACAAGTATTCATCATAAACATCAGATATATAAGCAGATTCAAGCTTTTGGTGTGTCAGTTTACTCACCTTTGGTGTTTACTAGGAACAGAGAAGTAGTTTGGAAACTTTGAAAGCTGAAATTGCATTGGATCAACGAACTGCTATTTAATTTGGTTAGAGAAGGAATCTATAGTTTATCTTGTTCTGGAAATTGTTTTTAACTGGAAACTGATTCTTTGAATCAACTTCGTTTTAAAATGAGTTTTGCATGCCTTAGACCTTGCTTGCTGTTTGAATAATGTTTTACAGGTTTGTTTTCTTGAGTTTGTATAATGAAGATAGGAAAAAGAAGTAAAGAGATGAGATATATGTTTATATAGGCTTACTTAGGATTTATTAAAAATAAAAGAAAATCAAAATAAAATAGTGACACTTGTTTAAAAATCTAACACTTGTCTTTTAACATTTATAATTCATTTACACTTGTAATTAGATACATTCTTTTACTTACATTTGTAATTATACATGAGTTAATTAGTTTTTAAATAGTTTAAAAAGCTTTTATATTTAATTTCCTAATTAATAAATACAAGAAGAAGAAACATTGATCCGGAATTTTCGATCCCGAAAATTCCAGATAGTTAGGAAAAGAAGAAAAGAGGTAGAAGAAGAAACAGAAACAAAACACAGATTCTCACATTCGCAGTGGATAAAATATAATATCAAATAATCGCAGTTATACAAAGAAGAACTGCATCTGTTAATTTACATTCAATATTAGAGTTACAACATTCACACATATGCTGGACGGTTATAACAACTTGTCCCAGAAGTACAAACAATAATATATACAGCGGAATACTCCATACGTTCCTGCCATCCAGCTCGCCTCCTGAGCTCCAAAACGTCCTAACCTGAAAATCTGTAATACTCGGTCTGACCTGAGCATTACATCAAAGTAACACCCGAGTCAGGCTGGAAACCAACGTGAGTAAACCCATATAACATGAAACACTAAGTTAAAAAACTTATTTGCAAACCAGGGTAACTCGTACCTTTTACGAGTTCTCAAAGTCCATCACTTATTTCAAACAATATCTAAGAATCAATACTTAGTTTAAATATCCATGATTCTTTACCTATTTCATTCCAGCCTGTTTACTTTCACATATCCAATTTTATAAAGAATTTAGTTTATTAATCGATGTGGTTTCGGATATTACCGATACCCGACCCCGGTCTCTTCGAATTCAATGTTGTTCTTTAATCACAGTTATTTAAGTGAATACAATTCAAATTTAAATACAGGATGTCACTTTTACACAGCAATTCATCATCGATAGATAACCACATTATCACTGTTCAACCCAGACATATCATATCACAAAACATTTCATATCAAAGATATAAACCCATTCAAGTCACCCAATATCATTCTACCATCCATAAGCAAGATTTATAAGATATATAATTCCTAATTAATTTAATTAATCTCTAATTAAATTAATCACCAACTTTAATCACTTGGATTACCTTAATCCTGCTTACTTAACATTAATTAATTACAACTCAATTAATTAATCATTCTTTAATCATCCATCTTAATTAATCCTTCCTGATTAATTATTCTTTAATTACATTAAGTAATTAACCTTTAATTAATCACATAGATTAATTATCCTTAACCATTCACATTAATTAATCTTTAAATTAATTAATGCATTCATTAATGATCCTTTAATCACTTCCAGTAATTAATTATTCTTTTAATTAATTACATTTAACAAGGAATTTTTAAATTTATCACATTCATTAATTCCTTAATTAATCTCATTCAATAATTAATTATCCCTTAATCATTAATTAATAAACCTTAATTATTAATAATTAAATTAATTAATGACTCTTTAATTACCTCATTAATTATCAAGCCTGGATTAAGTTTAATATAAAACATTTCCTTTAATAATTAACTAATCACATATTTTAAGACATTTATCAAACCTTTATTTATATTTAAAAATTAAGTTTTAAAATAACTTTAACAAATTTAAGTAAATCAAAACATATAACATCAAATACTTTACTTTTCAAACCAAATTCATTTAAATTTCTAAATACCTTGCTTTTCAAAACTTTTAAAAACATGTTTTCAAACTTCTACTTCGGGTTCAACCCGACCATTGCTCGAATCTTGCCTCGAGTTCTTCATCCTCTTCTCTCTTTTTTTATACTAAAACTTGTTTAAAATTTAAAACTGTCCTTAAACCTGAAATCCACTCGCGTACAACACAAATCAAAACCCGAGACAAAACTTCATTTACTCAAGATCGATCTCGAGTTACACAAACCCAGCTAAAACTGATACGAGAAACACTCGTACAGGTGCACAGATGGTCGGAGCATCTCCGACCATCGCCACTACCCCTGATAAGTCGACGACCACTCTCACCTACGATGAGTCATCGATCGACACTACTATCGATTCCGACCATCGATCCAACACCACAAAACCCAAATCGAAATCGAACTTTCCAATCGAACCTGGAAACAAACCCTCGCCTGAAAACTCCCTCGAACCACCGACGCCGACCACCGGATCTTCCCAAACTCCGTCCACACCCTCACTGGCCTTCCCGCTTCCATTTCCCAAGCTCTGGTGAACCTCGATCAACCAGAGACGCCGCAACACCCATTCTTCCTACCTCGACCATTTGAGTTTTAAAACCCTAGTTCGCCCAATCGCCGATGCCACGACCCGGAATAAACTCCAAATGTAATGACCCAGAATTTTCGACCTTGAAAATTTTTGATCATATAAACTAGATGTTCAAAATCGTTATGTGTTTATTGTAATGCTTGGGTCAGACCGAGTATTACAGATTTTTAGGTAAGGACGTTCTGGAGCTCAGGAAGTGAGCTGGATGGCAGGAACATATGGAGTGTTTCCGCTGTGATATATTGTTGTATATCTGGGGCATGTGATTTTAACGGTCCAGTTTATATGAGATTGATTGTAACTCTGATGTATTGTATGTAATTTGACAGATACAGTTTTCCTTTATATAACTATTATTATTTGATATTATATTTTGATCCGCTGCGAATGTGAGATTCTGTGTTTTGGTTTTCTGTTTCTTCTTCTACCTCTTTTCTTCTTTCCTAACTATTTGGAATTTTCGGGATCGAAAATCCCGGGTCGTTACATTTTTAATTACTTAAATGATAATTTCTTAATGTAAGTAATTAAGGATTAATTTGATAAGGGTTAATTAATTTAATTTGTAATTAAAAGATTAATTATTGAATGTAATTAATTAAAAGAATAATTAACTAATGAAAGTAATTAGAGGATCATTAATTAATGTAATTAATAAGACTAATTAAGGGTTGATTAATGTGAATGGATAAAGAATAATTAATTTATGTAATTAATTGAAGGTTAATTACTTAATGTAATTAAAGAATAATTAATCAGGGATGATTAATTAAGATGGATAATTAACGGATGATTTATTAATTGGTTTGCAATTAATTAATGTTAAGTATGCAGGATTTAAATGTAATTAAAGTAATTAATTTAATTCATTGGTGGTTAATTAAATTAATTGGAGATGGTGTGGTTGATTAATCTTGCTTATGGATGATTGAATGATAATGAATGCCTTAGATTATGTGATATCTCCGATATGTGATATGTGATGCTTTGTGATATGAGATGAATTGTTGTGTATAAATTGTATTGTTTAAACTTAAACTTTGGGTTTAATGAATAACATTGGATTCGAAGAGACCGAGGTCGGGTATCAGTAAATACCCGAAACCTCTTCGATTTGAAATCTACAGAGGCATTTGGGTGATGCTGTGACGACAGTGTAACTCGATGTCATTGTGATCTACTGTGGACCATAGCGAAAATCGAGTGGAGTGGAGAAGTTTCATTATTTTTGGCAGTGAAATTCGAGGGTGTTGATGCCTACAGTTATATGGGTTTTTACTGTGATAGCAACGTAACCCTGGGTGTAGCTGCATTCTGTAGAGGGTTCCATGGTGTAATCGGGGGGCTCGGAGTGCCTAATGTTATCTATGGATTTTGCCGGGATGGCAACGTAACCATCGGGTTAACTACGACCATGGAGGGGGTGATGATTTCCAGAGCATTCTCACAAAAAATGATTTCTATATTTAAAAAAATGTTTTCTATATTTTCACCAATATATTTTTCAAGTATTTTCACTGGGTGTTAAAAACGGGTTTACCAAGTACTTAAAGATTTTCAGTCCTACGCTTGATCAACATATGACCGAATTTCTATGAGAACAAGGATGGACTTGTTGAACATCTAGTTATAAAAAGTATTTTTATAAAACTACTTTGGTAATATTATGTAGATTTTAAAGTGTTTTAAAATTTTAAATAAAAAGAGTTAAGAATTAAAAATGTTTGAAAAGTAATTTAACTAATGATAAGCATTTTAAATAAATTCTGGCTTCGTTCCTTTTCGAGGACGAAAAGATTTTAAGGGGAGAGGAATGTGATAACCCGGATTTTTGGGCATCAGGTAATTGGATAATTATCTGATTTTAACTATTGAAAACACTAATTTATAAGTTGAATAAGTTTAAGTTCAAATGGGAATTTATTTGAATTTGGAACAGGAATTGAAGTTAATTCAAATTGAATTGAAATTGAATCAATTTAAAGGGAAGTGGAATTATGCGATCTAGTGAGCGATCAGATTTGATATTGTGTACGGATGGTATATGTACATCGTACGTGCTTGAATAAAATGGGTATTTTGAAAAGAAATGTAAAAATGATTTTATATAAGTTTATATTTTGATATATATATATAAAGCAATAATTTTTCTAATTATTTAAAGATAATTAGTTGTTGGTTATTGAAATTGAATAAGATCATAAGAATTTAAGTGGTAATATATATGTATCCATTCCTATTTGGATACATATATATTACCACTTAAATTCTTATGATCTTATTCAATTTCAATAACCAACAACTAATTATTTTAAATAATTAGAAAATTATTGCTTTATAAATATATAAATAAATATATCAAAATATAAACTTATATAAAATCATTTTTACATTTCTTTTCAAAATACCCATTTCATTCAAGCACGTACGATGTACATATATCATCCGTACACAATATCAAATCTGATCGCTCACTAGATCACATAATTCCACTTCCCTTTAAATTGATTCAATTTCAATTCAATTTGAATTAACTTCAATTCCTGTTCCAAATTCAATATAAAAGAGAATTTATACAAGTATGAAGTGATCCAAGATTTTTCAAGATTATGTATATATATAAAGGATTTTATGAGAATGATTTTGGAAAGGGTTTTGGAACCTATGGATTTTGGAAAGGCTTTTGATTTTTGAGAAAAATCAATTTTGGGAATTTGGAAAGCCAAGTTTGGAACTATCGATTTGGGATATCGATTTTGTGTAAAGAAGATTTTGATATAAATCATAAAGGGTATGATTTGAAAGATACTATAAGTATATAGTATAAAGTGTTTTGAGAATGACTTTGGGGAAAAAGGTGCTCCCATGGAATGAAATTCTCAGGAGTGCCACGGGGTGGTACTGCCTTGAGCCCTAGGGGGGTTCTAAAGTTGATCCTGTGAGGAAGTCCGGACAAACTAAAGTTCCTGAGGATTATTGGGTAGCGAAAGTCGAGGGCGTTGATGCCTACAGAGGCATTTGGGTTATGCTGTGACGACAGTGTAACTCGATGTCACTGCGATTTACTGTGGACCATAGTGAAAATCGTATGGAGGTGAGTGTCAACGGTCTACGTTTGATTTTGCCATGATGGTGACGTAATCATCGGGTAAACTGTGACCATGGAGGGGGTGATGATTTCCATAGCATTTTCACCAAAGATGTTTCCTCTATTTTCAAAAATGTTTACTATATTTTCAATAAAATATGTTCTAAGTATTTTCACTGGTTGTTAAAAACGGGTTTACCAAGTACTTATAGATTTTCAGTCCTACACCTGATCAACGTATGGCCGAATTTCTGTGAGAACAAGGATGGACTTATTGAAACATCGAGTTATAAAAAGTAATTTTAAAGCTATTTTGATAATATTATGTAGATTTTTAAAGTGTTTTAAAAATTTAAATAAAAAGAGTTAAGAGTTAAAAATGTTCAAAGAGTAATTTAAATGATAATGAGCATTGTAATAAAATTCTTGCTTCGTTCCTTTTCGAGGACAAAAAGTTTTAAAAGGGGGAGTAATGTGATAACCCAGATTTTTGGACATTTGTTAATTGATAATTAACTGGATTGAATTAATAAAATACTGATTTATAAGTGAACAAATAGATTCTAATAATTAAAAATATCTTGATGTATATAAGTGGATTTGAAAACTATAATAAACGTTGAATTAAATATCTAGAAATGATGAATCTTATAGTAAATTACTAAATATATAAGTAGATATGTGCAAACTTTATAATGTCGAAAATTTTAAGTGTGTTCATATACAAGAATATAAGTGTGTGTTTATATATATATATATATATATATATATCTTTTGGAATTCATGAGATAAATATAATAGATATAAATTTAAAAACATTAAGCATATATTAATATAACGTAAAGGAAAATAGATTATAGGTTTTAACATTTGTAAGCTTGGTATACATACAATTAAACATTTGTAAGATAGATAACATGCAAAATTACATGTGGCAATGGTTTCTTTAAATTGAATTATAATAAAATGTTCGGAACCAGGCTATTTTCCAGTTCCAAAATTTTTATTCTCAATTCTTTCATCCTCCTTCAAAACTAAAACCTGAAGTAAAACTAAAAAGAAGAAATCAAAACTGTAATCAACATCAGCTTCAACTTCTTTCAAGTCTGAGCAAGAATTAAAGCTTCAAACAAGCAAGAAATCAACTCAACCTAATCAAGTTCAAATTCAAGCTGCTGTTAAATTTCAAAATCAAAAGCAAATTCCAAATTTCAAAATAATGTGGCCTTTGTTCTCTGTTCCAGCATTAAAGGTGAGTAATTTACTTTAAATATGGGTTATAACTTGTTGTTTGTGATGATACTTGAAGTAAAGTTTTAAATTATTTACATGTATACAAATATGTATATATATATATGCAGTTTTGTGTGCATGCCTATGCATCAGTATATCTACTATGTTCTTCATTTACAGGCTTCAAACCTGTTAAAAATTCAATTCTTCTCCCCCTAATCTTCTATAGCTTGTGATATTAAAACAAAACGGGTTTAAAATTACCAGAACTTAAGTTTAAAAATACTTTTAAGTATGGTTAACAAGTAGTTTAACCTGGAACAAGAATATACAGTGAAACTAAATGCATGATGAAAATTCGATCTCCTTAATTATTTTATTTACTTATATAATCTAAATCGTTTTCAAAAACGATGAGTTTTAAAAGTGGAATCATGATTTTTAAGTTTGTATTCGTAGAGAAATTGTGTGATGAACGGGAAATGGAATTTTGTCAATTTTCGGTGATCGAGAGGTCGTGAAGTCTCGGGGTTGTGGCCGGGGGTTGCTAGCTGGTCAACGATCATGAAAAAAAATGGCCCGCAATTTTCTGGTTCGCCGTGGTGGCCAGGCAGTGGCGAAGTAGGGTTTAATACCCGGACTTGGTCGATTGGGTTTTGCGAAGCTTGTTCATCGTCGTGGGTGAACTGGAGACGATTGGTGGTGGGGGAATTGGAAGAGGAGTGTTTGGCGCAGCTCCAGGCGCGAGCACATGGGTTCAGATGGTCTGTGGCGGCGTTATGAGGTGGTTGTTGACAATCAGTTTTGAGTTCCAGCTTGTATTGATTTGTTCGATTTCGATTCCAAGTGTAATCGATAACTCTGGGTGGTCGTATCGATTGAGGGGAAGATCGGCGATGTGTTGAAGGTCTCGGCGTTGGTTGGAGAGGCGTGGGCGCGGCGTACACGTGCACGCGTATCCTTGGTATCAGATGTTTGTTGTAGAATTTGAGAAGAAAGCATAGCCTCGGGTTTGCTTTCGGGGAAGTAACGTTGTGGCTCGAGTTTGGTATCGGGGGTGTTCCCATGGGTTAATATGATTAACAGGTTTTAAAATTTAATCAAAACAAAGAAAAAGATGGCTCGGGTTGGACTCGGGGAAACTTTCATTTGTCTCGGGGAAGCACTCGGGTTTGTCTCGGGTTGGTTTAAAGTGTTAACTAAGTTTTAAATTTTTAAATAAAACAAGTTTTAAAAGTTAAACAACTTCTTAATTAATTCTATTATATAATAATTATCTTATTTAAAGTTTGGGATTAATTGAAGGTTTAAAATAAAATTTATTTAAATTAACTAAGTTTAAAGTGTTTAATATATATAACCTTTACTTTAAAAAGTTTATTTTAAATAAACTTAATAATGTAATTAAGGAGTTAATTACGAAGATAAAAATGTTTTTAAAGGTTAATTAACTTAAAGGTCTAAGTTAATTGGTTAATGATGAATTAATTTCAAAGGTTATTAAATAAGATTTAAATGATAATTAAAGTAATTAATTAGGATAAATGGTTTATCTTTTAATTAATTAAAGTCTTAAGTAATTAAGGATGATTACTTAATGGAGTAATTAAAAGAATAATTACTCAATGTAATTAATTAGAGGATTAATTACTTAATGTAAGGATTAATTAATTAATGTAATTAATTAAAGGGTTAGTTAATTAATGAAAGTAATTAAAGGATAATTACTTAAAAGATAATTACTTAAGGTAAGTAATTAAAGGATAAGTTAATTAATGTGATTAATTAAAGGTTAATTAATTAATGTAATTAATTAAAGGATAATTAAGCAATTAAAGATTAATTACTTAATGTAAGTAATTAAAATATAATTAATAATTAAAGGTTAATTAATTTATGATTAAGGGATAATTAATTAATGTAATTAATTAAGGATAATTAATTAAGGGTTAATTAATTAATAGAAGTAATTAAAGGTTAATTAATTAATGTAAGTAATTAAGGGATAATTAATTAATGAGTTAAATTAAATTAATTATTAATTATGTGATTAATTAATCTTGCTTATGGATGATTAAATTGTATTGAATACCTTTGATTGTTATTGACTCTGGTATGTACTTTGTAATTTTCTGTGATATGAAATGTTTTGGTTGAACTGTGATAAATATGAGTTATTTATCCGTGATGGAATTGCTATGAGAATATGACATTCTGAAGTTAAATTGAATTGTTTAAACTTAAACAACTTGGCTTAAAAAGATGGTATTGAATTCGAAGAGACCGGGATTGGATATCAGCGATATCCGGAACCACTTCGATTAGTAATCTATAATTCTTTATAGATTTGATTTGTAAATCAAATAGGCTGGAATGGAATAAATTAAGTAAACTAGACCTTTGAAACTAAGTAACGGTACTTAGATATTATTTTGTGAAATAATTGTTTGACTATAATAAGATAAGAACTCGTAGTGAGGTACGAGTTACCCTGTTTTTCAAAGAAGTTTTACAACCTTAGAGTTTCAAATCATATGGGTTTACTCATGCTGGTTTCCAACCTGACTCGGGTGTTACTTTATTGTAATGCTCGAGTCAGACCGAGTATTACAGCTTTCCAGGTTAGGACGTTCGGGTGCTCAGGAGGCGAGCTGGATGGCAGGAACGTATGGAGTGTATTCCGTTGTGTTTTGGAGTTGTATTGTTGTAGTAGGGGACAGGTTATTTACAACTATCCAGTTTATGTGTAATGATTGTTCTCTGATGTATTGTTGTAAAAGTAACAATTACAGCTTTCCTTGTAAATGCTATTATGTGATATTATATTTTGATCCGCTGCGAAATGTGAGATTCTGTGTTTGTTTTCTGTTTCTTCTTCTACCTCTTTCTTCTTTACCCTAACAATCTGAGATTTCCGGCGTTCGATTGCTTAGCACTCCTACAGTGAACGTACTAGTGTCGAATTCTCGAGGTCGAAAATTCGAGTTGTTACATTTGGTATCAGAGCTAATTTATACAAGTATGAAGTGATCCAAGATTTTTCAAACATCCAAACATGTTAGGTGAGGATGTTCAGGTGAGGATGTTGAACATCTAGTTTATATGTGGTGGTGCTAGGTGTTTCGTCTGAGATTGTTTTTTTTCCTGTAGGTGTTCATTGGTTCGATTTTGTCTTCCGGCGATGTTGGGGATTCTGGGTGGATGGTTTGACTCTAGGGAGGATCGCTGACTCATTGATGGTCGGAGGAGTGGTCGGAGCTGTTCTGATCTCTGGTGCACGTGCACAGGTTGTCTTTGTATCGGCTATTGCTGGGATGGTTACAAGGATCGGGGGAGATGATGTTTGGCTCGGGGACGTGCGTGGGAAGTTAGGTAGTCTGCTCGAGTATTTGTTCAGTGGTTTCTTTGTAGTTCGGGTTGTTTTTAAGATTCTAGTTTTTTAAAAAATTTGAAGTTATTTTGTACCAGGTTTTAAGTAAATAATTTAGGTATGTGAAATCAAGTTTTCAAGCAGGTTGTTAACCAAGTTTCAAAAGGAAATATAGGCCTAGCTCTAAAACAAAGTATTAGCGAGTTTAAACAAATTTTCATAGTTTTAAATGGTTTTAAAATTTATTTGTTTAGAGGTAATTGAATAATAAGTTAAATTCCTAAATGCTTTCAAAGGTGATTTAAATGATGTAATTAAATAAAGGATTATTTATTTAATGTATTGTAGAATGATTAATTAATGTGTGTAATCAATTTAAAAGATTGATTTATTAATGTGATTAATTAATTAAGTTATTAATTAAAAGAAGATTGATTTATTAAGGGTTAATCACTTAATGAAATTAATAAAAGTAATTAAAGGATAATTGCTTAATGTCATTAATTAAGGAGGGTAATTAATAGGTAAGTACTAAATGTGATTTATTTAATGATTAATTACTTAAGGAAGTAATTAAGAATTAATTACTTAGTGTAATTAATTAAAGGATTGACTAATTGATGGAATTTATTAAGGGTTAGTAAATTAATGAGTATGATTAATTAAAGGATAATTAATCAATATAAGTGATTATAAGATAACTAATTTGAGTAATTAATTAAGGATAACTACTGTAAATGGTTAAGGATAATTAAATTGTGAAATTAATTAAAGGCTAATTATTAAATGTAATTAAAGTATAATTAATCAAGGATGATTAATTAAGATGGATAGTTATTGGATGATCAATTAATTGGTTTATAATTAATTAATAAGCAGGATTTAAAAGTAATTAATTTAATTCATTTGTAGTTAATTAAATTAATTAGAGATGGTGTGGTTGATTTACCTTGCTTATGAATGATTGAATGATATTGTATGCCTTAGATTAGTTGATATCTCTGGTATGTGATGGGTGATGCTATATGATATAATATGTTTGGGTTAAAACAGTGACATCCTGTACTTAAAGTTTGAATTGTATTTCATTTGAATAACTTGGGTTAAGATGACATGAGATTCGAAGAGACCAGGGTCGGGTATAATTAAATACCCGAAACCACTTCGAATCTTTATAAATTTGAGTTTAAAAGCAAACATGCCAGAATGAAATAAGTTAAGTATCATGGATATTTAAACAGGATAGTACTTCTTGGATATTGTTTTGAGATAAATGGTTGTCTTAAATTAGAATAAAACTCGTAGAAAAGTATGATTTACCCTAGTAATTCATTGTAGTTATATAGCTTGGTATTTCTCATTATATTGGTTTACTCACGCTGGGTTCCAGCCTGACCCGGGTGTTACTTTGATGTAATGCTTGGGTCAGACCGAGTATTACAGATTTTCAGGAAAGGACGTTCTGGAGCTCAGGAGGCAAGCTGGATGGCAGGAACGTATGGAGTGTAGCCCGCTGAGTATTATTGATTTGTATCTGGAACATGTTGCTTTAACTGTTCAGTGTTTGTGAAATGTTGTAACTCTGACGTATTGATGTAAATTAACAAATACAGTTTTCTTTGTATAACTGATATTATTATTTGATATTGTATTTTGATCTGCTATGAATGTGAGAATCTGTGTCTTGTTCTGTTTCTTCTTCTACCTCTTTTCTTCTTTTCCTAACTATCTGAAATTTTCGGGTTCGAAAATTCCGGGTCGTTACATTTGGTATCAAAGCCAGGTTAAGCGAGAACCTTGGCTTTGGTGGGATTACTCATTAAGGATAGGGTCAATGGTACCCTAGAATGAGTTGAGTGTATACATATATGAGAGCGTACTTGTTATTTTCTTATATAAAGATTTTAAATGATTTTATATAAGATTATATTTTGATATATAAAGCAATATTTCTTTCTAATAAATAATTGGTTGTTAAATCATTGGAATTAAGTAAAATAATGAGAATTGAGTGGTAAAAGAAATACAACCAAATTTAAATTGAATAAAGACAAGTTTGAAATGGATCCAAGCTGAAATTAAAATCCTGAATTTGTAAAAGTGTTTTCAGAATAAGATTATAATGAAATGTTTTAAGGAAGTAAACATTTATGTGAGTATGACTTATAAATTGGAAATGAAGATGATCTAAATTGTGAAGTTTTAAATCTAGGTTTAGAATTTGAAAATTGTTTTAAAGTGATAAAGAAATGATAAATAATATTATTTAATAAAAAGGTCATATTTCAGAGTTGTTTGAAAATTTAAAGGAATTTGTTTTGAATTGAAACCAGGGTGGTTTAAAATTTGAAGTATAACTTGGTGTGTAAAGAAAATTAATATATATGAGGTATGTGATGTAAAACCCAAAGTGATATAAGTTTTTGAACTTATAAGTGGGAAGATTATTAATGTGAAGTTTAAAATTTTAAGTGGGAATTCAAATTTGAGTAAGGTTGACTGAATGAATGAATTGAATTTAACTTAGAAGAAGTTAAATAAGTTTAGAACAAACAACCTGAATTGGAAATTTCAAGATAAAAATTGAAATTTAACTTAACTTGGGAAGTTAAATGGTTGATTTAAAATGGGAGTTATGAGTGATCTCAAATTGGGTTTGAGATCTGGAAATTGAAAATGGATGGATGTTTTAAAATAATTTGGATAATATTATCCTATTGTTATTAATAATCTTTAAAACTGTGAATTGGATTTATTTAAATGAATGAAGAAATGGATTGTGGTAATATATCCATTATGGAGATAAATGAAAATTAAACCTTAATTTGAAATTAAGGATATGGAATCCCTTTGAACTTAAGATTTGAATGTTAAGAATTAAATTTGTAAATTAAAATTGTTTAAGAATCAGATTCAAAGTTGGAGGATAAAATTGGGTAATAAATTGAATTTTAAAGATAAAATTGTTTTGAACTCTTATTTGAACTTTGGAATAAGTTAAGTAAAAATAATTTAAATGTAATTTTTAAATTTGGACTAAGAATTAAATTCTTTAAAAACTTTTAAAAAAATAAAGGTTAATTTGGTTTAAGAGGTTAAACCAACATTTGAAAATTTAACTCGAATTTATATAATACGAGATAATTTAAAGTGAGATTGAATTTGAAATTAGATCAAATTGAAATTTGATTTGAATAATTTAGAGTTGTAATTAAGGTTGAATAATTTTAAATTCAAATCGAATTTGATTTGAATTTGGCAAGAAATTGAGGTTAATTCAACTTGGGTTGGGATTGAATCAATTCAAAAGGAAGTGGAAATTTAAAATTGAATTGATTGGAATAAAGATTGGGTAGTGGAACAGTTTGGCTCTGGACTATTTTTAAACAAATTATTTTAATATAAACTTTCTTAAATATAATCTTCCAAGCTATTTACTATATACCACCTTTCTTTTTAAAGCCAAACTATTTTATACTTATTTTACAATTATTTTTGGAACTATTTAAACTATTTTGCAACTGTTTTATAAACTAATTAATATTTTTCAACTACTTATAACTAATTACTATTTTACAACTATTTTGCAATTATCTTACTATTCTACAATTATCTAACTATTTTCCAACTATTTTATAACTACTTAACTATTTTACAGCTATTTTGCAAATTAATAATTATTTTTCAACTACTTATCTATTTTAAACTTTTCAAGCTATTTTCTAAATTTAAGCTGGACAGAGTTCAAACTGTTTATAATTAACTACCAATTAAGATAAGAAATGAAGTGATAATCCATATGGGATTGAAGCAATTGTGAATAAGTGGATAGAAATTAAAGTGAATATAAAAGGGGATTGATTTGGTTAATAATCATTGAAGATAAATACGTAGGATGTACGTATATTATTCTATTCGCATAGTGATTTGATCCAGATTTGAGCACAGAATTTTGAGATAGTATATCGATCCGAGTTGGAATTTTTCACTCGATTTTCGACGGCGAACCTGGATATTGATTTTTGATTGGTTCTGGAAATTCTCTATCATAGTTATGACTATGAAAGGAGAATGACGGTTTCTGATCAAGAAACCAGATCTGAGTCTGCACTAGAAAGTCGGGTGGACGATACTAGTTCGAAAGTGAAATTGTGTGATCGAGTGAGTGATCAGATTGATATAGCGTACGGATGATATGTGTACATCGTACGGATTTGAATGAAATTGATACCGGGAATTTGTGGATAAGAAATGTGGAATGGTTTTTGAAATGAATGGTATATTTTGTGAAATATATGATGAAATAAAATGGAAATTGGATATTTCCATGATAGAAATTTACTTTATTAAAGTAAGTAATATGGTATGTGACTTTATAGAGTAATCAAATTTGAATATTTGATTTGGAATAAACAAAGTTATATATCTTTGTTATATAAGATAAATCTCCCCTTGTTGAATCTATTGCCAGAAAAAAAGGGTTTTTGAAATTATTTGAAGTATAAAAAGGAAATTTATACAAGTATGAAGTGATCCAAAGATTTTCAAAAGTTATATATATATATATATGAAGGATTTTATGAGAATGATTTTGGAAAAAGTTTTTGGAACCTATGGATTTTGGAAAGTCTTTTGATTTTTGGGGAAAAAAGTTTTGAAATTGGAAAAGCGTAGTTTGAGAATTATCAATTTTGGGATAATCGATTTTGAGAAAAGAAGATTTATATGGAATTCATACTAGGTGTATGATTTGGAAAATACTATATGCGTATAGTATAAAGTGTTTTGAAAGTAGCTCTAGGGAAAAAGGCGCTCTTTTGAATGAACTTCTTAGGAGTACCATAGGTTGGTATTGCCTTGAGCTCTAAGGGGGAGGCTCTAAAGTGGATCATGTGAGGAAGTCCGGACAAACTGAAGTTCCTGAGGATTATTAGGTAGCGAAAGTCGAGGGCGCTGATGCCTACAGAGGCATTTGGGTTATCCTGTGACGACTGTGTAATTCAATGTCACTGCGATCTCCTGTGGACCATAGCGGAAATCGTGTGGAGGTGAGTGTCAACGGTCTACGTTTGATTTTGCCGGGATGGCAACGTAACATCGGTAGACTGCAATCTATGGTCGAGTGGAGAAGTTTCATTTATTCGGCAGCGAAATTCGAGGGCGCTGATGCCTACAGTTATATGGGTTTTTGTCGTGATGGCAATGTAACCCCGGTTGTAGTTGCGATCTGTAGCGGGTTCCATGGCGTAATCGAGGGGCGTGGAGGCCTACAGTTATCTATGTATTTTGTTGGGATGGCAACGTAACCATCGGGTTAACTGCGACCATGGATGAGGGTGATGATTTATAGAGCATTCTCACCAAAGATATTACCTCTATTTTCAAAAATGTTTTCTATATTTTCAGCAAATTATTTTTCAAGTATTTTCACTGGATGTTGAAAACGGGTTTACCAAGTACTTATAGATTTTCAGTCTTACGTCTGATCAACGTATGACCGAATTTCTGTGAGAACAAGGACGGACTTGTTGAAAATCAAGTTATAAAATGATATTTTTTTTATAAAAACTATTTTAGCAATATTATATAGATTTTAAAGTGTTTTAAAAATGTTCAAAGAGAAAATTTAACTGATATTAAGTAAATTCTGGCTTCGTTCCTTTTCGAGGACGAAAAGATTCAAAGGGGGGAGGAATGTGATATCCCAGAAATTTCAAGCAAAATTAAATGTAATAAACCCCCTTATAAATTATTTTAAATTGATAAAAATTGTTATTTTCAAACAATAATGATAATGGGCAAAACTTATTATTTCCAAACAAATTAAATTTATATTTGTTTAAAATATATATATGAGTTGATTTTAAATTGAATTTGAATTTTTGGTTTGAAATTCAAAGAGAAAATAATGTATGATTATTATTAGTGTATAATTAAGGTTTTAAAATCTTCTCTTTTAAAAGTTATATATATGTATAAATACTAGAAAGGTATGAATATAAATACAAAACATAAAGAAAACATATAATTTATATACAAAACTAAATAATGGATATAATATAAAATTTTATCAAAAACATATTAAAATCATTAATACATGCATATTTACAAATGTAAGTGTTTAAATCATGGAAAATAACAAGTGTAATAATTTTAGCATAAAATTTAACAAGTGTCAGTCATATCTTTATTTTGAGAAATTAATAAAAATAAAATTCAAGACTACATCTCTTACTCTTCTCATTTTTTTTCTTTTATTCAAAAACCTCAACCAGCAAGTTAAAGTTAAAGATCAGAAAAAATAAACCAGAATTCATTTAAACTTGAAAACCCTTTCAATGTCAAAGCAACAAATCAAACTGTCTCAAATTATCAAATCAGAAAGGAATCAGCTTCAAAACAAAGATTCAAAATCAAGCAAAAGCAAAACAAAGAAGATTCAACTCGAACAAATAACAGCAAGCAATCTTCAAAAAAAATTTCAAAACAAAAGATCAACTAAGTGCCAGTTTTAAATCAAAACCTGACTTCTCTGTTCAAAGCAGGTGAGTGATCTGACCTAGTTTCCTCTAATTTTTTTAGAAATGCCTGTGAGTAAACAATCATCTGTTATATATTTTGTGCTTGTGATTAACAATTGGAGTTATGTTTGCATAAATAAATTAAGTGTTTGTGTGTATGTATAGATATGTTTTAATCAATGCATGCCTGTATAAATGTATATATAAGTCTCTGTTTGAATAACAGACACATACACATTCAAAACAATTCAATTCCTCTCCATATGTTCAACTTTAGGTTACGATCCTCAAAGGTGAATTGTTAGTAACAACAAAATTTGATTTTTAAAAATATTCTTAAGTTAATTATCGAATAAGTTTATGGGAATTAGTAAAATCACTATGGAAATCAATCCCAATCAGAAAATCAAGTGTTTAGATTTCGAGTTTTGTTTGGGTATCTGGATTCGAGCTTCGAATTGATGAATTTTAGTGTTGGTTTCTAGATTTTTAAGTGAGTCGTTGTTTAGAATTGTTGAGGTGAACGGATATGGTATATTGATCGAATTCTGGCGATCGGCTATGTGTTGGACGTCGGGGCTGGTACTGGAGGTGGCTGATAGTCTGGTGGTCTTTGGAAAAATACTTGGTGATATTCTCTAACGCTGTGGTGGCGAAGCGACGGAGAACTAGGGTTTTAGTTCAGGTTTGGGTCGAGGGTCTTTGAGGGGCAATGCCGAGTTCGTCGACGCATCAGACATGGCCGGGGTAGGTGAATTAGGAGCGTGAGGTTCTGGCGAAGGAGTAGGCTCGTTAACGTGGTGTCCGATGATCAACGGTGGCAGTGCTAGGTGTTTCGTCTGAGATTGTTTTTTTTCCTGTAGGTGTTCATTGGTTCGATTTTGTCTTCCGGCGATGTTGGGGATTCTGGGTGGATGGTTTGACTCTAGGGAGGATCGCTGACTTATTGATGGTCGGAGTAGTGGTTGGAGTTGTACTTATCTCTGGTGCACATGCACATGTTGTCTTTGTATCGGTTGCTGCTGGGATGGTTACAAGGATCGGAGGAGATGATGTTTGGCTCGGGGACGTGCACGGGAAGTTGGGTAGTTTGCTCGAGTATTTGTTCGGTGGTTTCTTTATAGTTCAGGTTGTTTTAAGATTCTAGTTTTTAAAAAAAAATTGAAGTTATTTTGTACCAGGTTTTAGGTAAATAATTTAGATAAGTGAAATCAAGTTTTTCCAGCAGGGTGTTAACCAAGTTTCAAAAGGAAATATAGGCCTAGCTCTAAAACAAAGTATTAGCAAGTTTAAACAAATTTTCAAAGTTTTAAATGGTTTAAAATTTGTTTGTTTAGAGGTAATTGAATAATAAGTTAAATTCCTAAATGCTTTCAAAGGTGATTTAAATGATGTAATTAAATAAAGGATTATTTATTTAATGTATTGTAGAATGATTAATTAATGTGTGTAATCAATTTAAAAGATTGATTTATTAATGTGATTAATTAATTAAGTTATTAATTTAAAGAAGATTGATTTATTAAGGGTCAATCACTTAATGAAATTAATAAAAGTAATTAAAGGATAATTGCTTAATGTCATTAATTAAGGAGTGTAATTAATAGGCAAGTGCTAAATGTGATTTATTTAATGATTATTTACTTAAGGAAGTAATTAAGAATTAATTACTTAGTGTAATTAATTAAAGGATTGACTAATTAATGAAATTTATTAAGGGTTAGTAAATTAATGAGTGTGATTAATTAAAGGATAATTAATCAATGTAAGTGATTATAAGATAACTAATTTGAGTAATTAATTAAGGATAATTACTGTAAATGGTTAAGGATAATTAAATTGTGAAATTAATTAAAGGCTAATTATTAAATGTAATTAAAGTATAATTAATCAAGGATGATTAATTAAGAAGGATAGTTATTGGATGATCAATTAATTGGTTTATAATTAATTAATAAGCTGGATTTAAAAGTAATTAAAGTAATTAATTTAATTCATTTGTAGTTAATTAAATTAATTAGAGATGGTGTGGTTGATTTATCTTGCTTATGAATGATTGTATGATATTATATGCCTTAGATTAGTTGATATCTCTGGTATGTGATGGGTAATGCTATATGATATAATATGTTTGGGTTAAAACAGTGACATCCTGTACTTAAAGTTTGAATTGTATTTCATTTGAATAACTTGAGTTAAGATGACATGGGATTCGAAGAGACCAAGGTCGGGTATCAGTAAATACCCGAAACCACTTCGATTCTTTATAAATTTGAGTTTAAAAGCAAACAGGCCGGATTGAAATAAGTTAAGTATCATGGATATTTAAACAGGATAGTATTTCTTGGATATTGTTTTAAGATAAATGATTGTCTTAAATCAGAATAAAACTCGTAGAAAAGTACGAGTTGCCCTAGTAATTCATTGTAGTTATATAGCTTGGTATTTCTCATTATATGGGTTTACTCACGCTAGGTTCCAGCCTGACCTGGGTGTTACTTTGATGTAATGCTTGGGTCAGACCGAGTATTACAGATTTTCAGGAAAGGACGTTCTGGAGCTCAAGAGGCGAGTTGGATGGCAGGAACGTAAGGAGTGTAGCCCACTGAGTATTATTGATTTGTATCTGGAACATGTTGCTTTAACTGTTCAGTGTTTGTGAAATGTTGTAACTCTAACGTATTGATGTAAATTAACAAATACATTTTTCTTTGTATAACTGATATTCTTATTTGATATTGTATTTTGATCCGCTGTGAATGTGAGAATCTGTGTCTTGTTCTCTTTCTTCTTCTACCTCTTTTCTTCTTTTCCTAACTATCTGAAATTTTCGGGTTCGAAAATTCCGGGTCGTTACAGTTTTTATAGTTAAATTTAAATATTTGGTTCAATGATTGAATTGATTGGTTGTGGTATATTATATATAGTAGTATATATATTGGAGTGATTGATTTCCCGCATTATATAGCGGATGAGACCCTATGCACTGCATAATAGCGGATGATATTATATAAACCCATATACCACGATATTCCACCTCGAAGTGGAATTGGTATTTTATATTGTGCTAACATATGTGGATGCAGGGAAACAGGTTGGAGGGATCCAACTGGATTCCTCAAAATATTTAGATTGCTTAATATTCTATGATATGATTTATTTGATAATATGTGATTAATTCCATTTGTAATTGGAAATGTTGGATGTTGTGTTTGATTGAATATATTTGGGTATTCTGAGTTATCAAAATATATAGATTGGATTTTTGATAAGAAAATAAAAGAGATAATTTTTAAGAAAAATAATTATAAAGAATTTGAATAAATTAAAGAATGGATTGGAAAAGAATAAATGTGATTTTTAAATTCTAATGAATAAATTCCAAGTATGGGATAGGAGATTTTTGAATAAATAGGAATAAGTGGATTTTTTTAACTTAGGTTATATTAATTAAGGAATGAAAGATTTATTTTTGAATTTGGAACTAAAATGGTTTAGAAAGAAATAAAGAAGAATTTTGGAATAAATATGAAAATTTGTATTTTCAGTTAAAGTAAGATTCTTAAATCATCATAAGGAAGTTAAACCTGAAATTAATGGGTTTTGAGTAAATTGGATAAGTAAAGAAATTTATTTTGATTGGAGTTAATATTGAAAATCAATTTGGAAATTGATTTGGTGTTGAAACTGTGATTTAAAGAAAGATGAGATTATGGGATTTATAAACTAGGTTTATAAGGTGAAACAAGATATCTGTGGATATTTGGAAGTATAAATTCAGAGTGGGAATTTATAAGGAAAGGGTAGATTTGTTTAAAAATGAATAGTGATTTATTTTTAAAGGGTGTAAAAGAGAAGCGTATTTCCCTAGATAGTCAAGTACGTTTTCAAAGCAAATTTTTAAGTATAAGTTAAAAGTTTTAAAGTTGTTTTAAAAGCATGTTTTAGAAAATTTATTATTTTTAAATGTTTAAATTTTAAAAGTAAGTATTTTTCAAATTTATCTTAGTAGTAATTATTTAAAAGTGACTTGGTATTATGTTTTAAAAAGAGAAAAAATTAGTTTTATATTTTATAAAGTAGCTTTATTTTAAATATTCTTAAGGTATATATTTTTGAATAAAGTAATAAAGTAGTTTTTAATTTAAATGTTTTAAAGTGTATTTTATAATAAAGTATTTTTAAATTATTTTAAAAATCTAAAGTAATTGTACTTGGTGATTTCAGTGGAAATAGAAAATATTGGGAAATTTATTCCGTGAGAGAAAGATGGTTTGAAACTGTTTTCAAAGGGTTGAAAAGTGGAAATATATCTTGCGAAGATATTTTGAGGTTAATAAATAATTTGAGAGAAATTATTTAAAGGTCCGATGGTTGTTTGTGAATGTTATTTGATAGTTAAATAACCGACTATCAATATTGGCCAATGCACTGATTGTTTCGAAGAGACTGGGATCGAGATTAATTTTCCGAAAACCACTTCGATTCGGTTTATACGTTTTCATGAGGAAGACGGGTTTGGATTCGAAGATGGAGCGGTGAAGTGCAAGGGCTAGTTCCTACTAATCCTAAGGATGATTCCAAAATGGATGTAGTAGGAATAGTGCCTTCGGTTCCGTTCGAACCCGGAACGGACTTGTATGGATGAATGCTTTCAGAACATCATCAGGAGGACGGTGAGCATTCTAAGTGATATGTTCTAAAAAGGTAACGCTTAGACTCAAGCCTCATCAACCAGGAATGACTGAAAATCAAGGGTTATGCAGCAAGGCTAAGTGGGTCGCACCCATTAGGGTGAGGTCATCCATGTCTAGATGTTCCTTTTTATTTCGGCTTAGTGGGCGGTTGCTGATTCCAACCGCTGGGTGATCTTACTCGGGATTATCCAGTAAGGGGTAATCTCGGTCTTGTGTTGCAGGGGATAGGGAGTGATCCTCGGTACGTTGATCTAGGCCACATACTGTGACAGGTGGTACCCCAGTGCCTAGTCATTAGTTGGAAATCCATTCTCCCTACGTGCCTTTTACGGTTTTTGTTTGTAGAACCCACTTTGTGGCTAGTATGTTGGAATTTAATCATGTAAAAATTTCAGCTATTTGAATAAGTGTTTGTATATAGACACTATTATAATACCAGGCGGATTTTGATAAGAAAGTGTTTTGGCTATCGTAAGGTAAAAACCCGACATGTTTATTTGTGGCGTGGTCTTACGAGATGCTTTGATTTCAAAGGGTTTGGAAAACTTTAATAATCCAATTGAGTGTGTTTTCTCACGCTGGTTTTCCAGACTGACTCAGGTGTTATTTTATTATAATGCTCGGGTCAGACAGAGTATTACAAATACAGGATATGATGCTGTGGAGCTCAGGAGACGAGCTGGATGGCGAGACGTATCACCCGTATTTGTTGTATTCCGCTGTGTATCATAAGTGGTATAGTCATCTTGTGAGGACAAGTTATTATAAGTGTCCTGAATTGTGATGTTGATTGTATTGTACTATGATGTTGTATTCTGATGATGTATGTATAAACAGTAGTTTCCTTCTGTAAAGATCAGTTATTATCTATTATATTTTATTCCATTGCGATTGTGAGATTCTGATGCTGTTTCCTATTTTCTTCTTCTACCTCTTTCTTCTTTAACCCTCATGGTTCAATTTTTCGGGTATGAAAAATCGGGTCGTCACAGTTGGTATCAGATTCTTATATTTTGTACCAAAATGTGATGACCCGGAATTTTGGGAAATATTTATTTGATAATCTCCTAAGATAATTATTTAAAGTGGTAACATTGATTTAATAATCTTCATTTATAATATTTAATTGGTAAAATTTATCTTTTAAAAACTAATAAAATGTATTCTATTTATAATGTGTGTGTATATATATATGTATATATTATAAATAGGAAGTCTTTGGTTTGAATTTAAATAAAAGATATGTTTTCAAATTATAATATATAGATATATATTGTGATTTGGAAGTTATGTTTAAATTTAATATAATACCTTTCAAAAGCTATTTAAAAGTTAACCATATATTTTCAAAACAACTAAGGTAAGTATTTATTTAATTAAAAAGTATTTTAGTTTAAGTTTAAATAAGATTAACAAAAGGTTGTTTTACTTTCTTTTTAAATATTGCTTGATTTGAATATGATTTGTAAATATATAAATAAAAAAATAAACATATTACATAACTAATATAAAAATATAAGTAAATTTATAGATAAGGGGGTTAAACATAATAATACATTAATCTAACATTTGTAAGCTAAGAATTTATCCTGTGACATTTGTCTAATTTAAGTGAACAAGTGGCAAAGCATTTTCATTTCTAAAATTTTAATTATACATAAAAACTGAATTGAGAATTAGGCTAGGGAATTCTCAGTTCAAAACCTTCTCTACTCTTTTGTTCTTCATCTTTTCAAAATAAAAGAAATAAACAAAACCAGAAACCAAAAGCAACCAAATCAAACAACAATTTCAACCTGCAACTCAACTAAGCAAGAAGATCAACATCAAATAATAGATTAAAGACAAGTTCCAAATCAAAAGAAGAAGCCTGTAGTGTTCTCTGTTCTCTGTTAATTATTTCAGGTGAGTAATCATTTTGTTTTAAAAACAGTTTAAGTTATGAATGGCTCTAATGCATGTGTTGATCTGTTAATTGATATTGATGTTGCATGAAAATCTTTCAGTTTTTATATAATTGAATTGGTATGTATGTATATGTGTGTAAGTATGTCTATATATATATATATATATATATATATATGTATACCCTGTTCTCTATTGTTTCAGTCCATGTTTTTCCTTCAAAAATTCAAATCTCTAAATCAAATCAATATTAGACTTTGATATATAAATGAAAGTCGTTTGCTAGGATATGATGATAATTTTAAAAATAGTTTCAGGGTTTTAAATTCAACAAAAAATTTTGAAAATGGAAATAACAGTAAAATATATACATATATTAAAAATCAATCAATTCAATTTTTTTTTGAATTGCATGAATGTATTCGGGGTTGCAAATCACGATTTTTAATATACATTACATGATTTTTAATTTGATAATCGATTGGAATTTTTGAGATGATCGTTTTGGGTGTTTTGGGCGATTGCCGATGATCGGTGATGACTGGATGGTCGATGTTTGGGCTGAAGGCGGTCTGAGGCATGGAGGTCGTAGGAAAAATACTGGAAGTATTTATCGTTGGTCGAGGCGGTGGGATTTTGGAAAAGTAGGGTTTTCGGTCAGTTTTGTTGGTTGATGGGTTCGTGAGTTTTGCGTTGCCATGGAGATGACGGGACCGATCGCGATGGTGGAAATGGAAGCTGGAAGGTGTGATGTAGCTTTGGTGAAGTGGGCAGGCGATCTTGAGGTCGGGGGCATCAGAACGGTGAAGATTTCTAACCATGGTGTTTCCAGTTTTGGTCAAGATCGACTCGTTTTCGATTCGTGTGAGATACGTACGATCTGAGTTCTCGTTTGTGGTCGCGTGGGTTCGAGTGGTTATCGAGTGTCGCCGCGATGACCTCCGGTGGTCGGAGGCGCTAGTGAACGTGCACCGCGTGCACGTCGTGTCTGGGACGATGGGTTTAAGTGATAGCTCGGGTGGGTTCTCGTGCGAATGAAGAAGTGACTCGAAGTAGTTGAGTGGAGTGATTGTCTCGGGGTAGGCTCGGGTTTAATAAGGGTTTGACTGGGGTGTAATGATATGTTAATCTGGTTTTAAATAAAAGCAAAATTTTTGTAAAGGAAATCATTTATTGAATTAATTAGAAGATCATTAATTAGAGTCTTAATTAATGAAAGTAATTAAAGGTTAATTACTATGAATGATGAAAGAATAATCAATTTACTTAATTAATTAAAGGTTAATTACTTAGTGTAATTAAAGGATAATTAATCAATTTAATTAATTTATGATTTGGATTAATTAATTTAGAAATTAAGGGTTTAAATTGATTAATTAAGGTTTAATTAAATTAATTAAAGGTTAATTAATTTGTAATTAAGGATCATTAATTAGATAAGTTAAGATTTTAAATTAATGGTTAGAAATTAATTGACCAAGTAATTAAAGATTAATTAAGTTATAGTTAAGCACTTAATTAATTAAATAATTAGAGATTTATTAATGGGTTGTTAAAGATAAATTAATTTGTAATTAATCAAGGGATTAATTAAAGATAATTAATTAAGGAGTAATTAATTTATTTAATGAAATAATTAAGGGTAGTTAATTACAGAATGTGATTTATCAAGGTTGATTAATGAATAAAGATTAATTTTTAATAATTAATTAAGAAGTGATTAAAGGATCATTAATTAATGTAATTAATGGTATAAATAAAGGTTGATTAATTAAGATTAATTAATCAATGATAAGTGATTATAAAGTAATTAATTAATTATAATTAATTAAGGATTAATGTAATTAATTATAGTTAATTTATTATTGAAGTAATTTAAGGTTAATTACTATAATGGTTAAGGATAATTAATTTGTATAATTAATTAAGGATTAATTACTTAAAGTAATTAAAGGATAATTAATCAAGGATGATTAATTAAGATGGATACTTAGAGTATGATTAATTAATTGTTTTAATTAACGATTAAGTAAGCAAGATTTATGTGATGAAAGAAATTAATTTAATTTATTTTAAATTAATTAGAGATGAAGTAATTATTTTAATTCATTTTAAATTAATTAAAGATGGTGTAATTAATATATCTTTGCTTGTATGGTTGGATGACATTGATTACCTTAAATGGTTTTATATCTTTGATATGAGATATGTATTGATCTGTGATATTGAGATGCTTTGGTTGAATTGTACTGATATGAGTTATCTATTGAGATATTGTGTATTATCTATCTGTGTGAATATAGATAATAGAATTGAATTGTTTTAACTTTAAAACAACTTGGCCTTTAAGATACGTTTGGATTTCGATGAGACCGGGATCGGGTATCAAATTTGATTATCCGAAAACCACATCGATCCAAGTTAAACGATAGGTCGTGAATCTCAAGTGAAGAGGAAGATTCAGAGTGCAAGGGTTATTGTCGTTAACTCTAAGGGTGATTCCAAAATGAGTGTAACGAGATAATGCCTTCGGTTTCGTTCGAACCCGAAACGAACTTGTATGGATTGAATGCTTTCAGAACATCATCAGGTGGACGATGAGCATTCTAAGATAGATGTGTTCTATAAAGGTAATCGTAGCCTCAAGCCTCATCAACCGGGAATGGCTAAAACAGGGGAGGTGCAGTAAGGTTAAGTGGGTAGCACCCAAGTAAGATGAGATTTTCCCCTGTCTAGAGGTTCCTTTTTATTCGGCTTAGTGTGTGGTTGGTCGCGCCAACTACGGGGTTGCCTTGTTCGAGACTATCCAGTAAGGGATGGTTTCGGCTTTGTGTTGCAGGGGATTGGGTGTGATCCTCGGTACGTTGATCTAGGCCACGTACTGTGATGGGCGGTACCCCCAGTAGCCCTGCCATTGTATGGAATCCAATCTCCAATAAGTGATCTCGGACTTGATTGTATACCTATGCATGCTGGAATTTAATAATGTAACAATTTCGGCTATGTGAATATTTATTTGAAAACCCTAATATAACTGGATTTCCTATCAATGTTTTGGTTATCGTAAGGGAAAAACTTGTCCGTGTTTATTTGCGGAGAGTCTTACAAGATACTTTTCTTTTCAAATGATTTTCAAAGTTAAGAAACTTTAACCCGTTTACTCACACCAGACCCATGTCTGACCCGGAGTTTATTTTCTGTTTTATTAAACTCTTGGGTACTTAAATTTTTCGAGTAGCCAAGGGATTCAGGTTAGCTTTGACGAATCTATGGAGGAGATTTGGAGCAGGAGGCTTCAGAGTGTATAGATATATGTGGTTTCGCTGTGTTCATAGCTCTGTGTTGTATTTTGAGTTGTATAGTAGACAGGTCTTTATAACTGTCTAATGTAATGTATTAAGCTGTATAACTCTGATGTATGGTGATACTATGTAATATCTACGTGATTAATATATTTTATTCGTTCCGCTATGAGATTCTGATATTGTTTAGTTCTTTCTTTCCTATCTTTACCTTTTCTATCCCTTTCTTTCTTAATGATAATACGTCTTTCTGGGGAGTGAGAGACGGGTCGTTACATTTAATGTAACGACCCGAAATTTTCGACCCCGAAAATTCCAAATAGTTAGGAAAAAGAAGAAAAGAGATAGAAGAAGAACAGATAACCAAACACAAAATCTCACATTCGCAGCGGATCAAATATAATATCAAATAATAACATTTATACAAGAAAAGCTGTACTTGTCAATTTACATACAATACATCAGAGTTACAATCAACCACATATAAACTGGACAGTTAAAATTAAATTGTCCCAGAATATTACCCCTACAATCTCAAATACAAAGCGGAATATACTCCATACGTCTTTGCCATCCAGCTCGTCTCCCAAACTCCAGAACGTCTTATCCTGGAAATCTATAATACTCGGTCTGACCCGAGCATTACAATAAATTAACACCCGAGTCAGGATGGAAACCAGCGTGAGTAAACTCATTTAAATTGAAATACTAAGGTTGTAAAGCTTCTTTGAAAACCAGGGTAACTCGTACCTCACTACGAGTTCTTATCTTATTATAGTCAAACATTAATTTCATTAAATAATATCTAAGTACCGTTTCTTAGTTTCAATGGTCCAGTTACTTAATTTATTCCATTCCAGCCTATTCGATTTACAAATCAAATCTATAAAGAATTATAGTTACTAATCGAAGTGGTTCCAGATATCGCTGATATCCGATCCCGGTCTCGTCGAATTCAATACCATCTTTTTAAGCCAAGTTGTTTAAGTTAAATAATTCAATTAAACTTCAGAACAACATATTCACATAGCAATTCATCACAGATCGATAACTTACATTATCACAGTTCAACCCATTCCATATTACAGAACATCATAATTTATCATACCAGAGATATTAATCACTCCAAGCATTCAATACAATTTAATCATATCATTCACATTGATTAATTAACCTTTAAATACTCACATTAATTAATGATCCTTTAATTGATTATATTAAGACCTTAATTAATCAAGACAAACTATTTACCTTAATTAATTACTTACTTATTATTTATATCTTACTTAAATTTAAATGCTTGAAATTAATCACTTGAGAACATTTAATTTATTTAAAGTTTAATACACTAATCTTAAACACTTACTTAATTACATCATGATGTTATGTTTGAAATACTTAGGGATTTAATTTAATTAACTAACCTAATATAATTATTCCAAACCAAACAAATTAAATTTAAAAACATTCGATTTAAAAATTAAATTTGAAACTTGTTTAAAAATTAGCTTTGAACTTGTTACTGTAACTTTGTTTTTAAAACAGGTTAACAAAATTACTTTGCTTTAAAACCTGATCACCTTATCTTTTTTTTTTTGCTTTGCTACCATTACAAAGAAACCCGAGCCGATTCTAATATTTCCCGAACCAAAACCCGAGCTTCTCTCCCTCAAGAAAATCTCGAGTACGACTCGAAGCAACACCCCATCTTCCCCAAAGCCAAAAACACTCAGCTACCATCTGATACAAGGAAACAGTCGTGCGATCAAGTCCCACCTGCGATCAAGTCCGATGCACCCACATCGGAGAAATCGACTCGAAAACATTGACGAACCCATCGGGTCTTTAAACCCTACAACGTCGTCGTGTCGCCGCCACGATGAACATTATACCCTCCGACCATTTTTCTCGAGTGCCTCGACCTCCAAGGTACATCCAACAGCGACTTCGACCACCCCAAAACCCCCGATCACCAGAAATCGACGAAAAAGCATTTCCCGTTCAACTCACGAATTCCCAATACTTACAAACTTAAAATCAAGAAACTATCACCAAAATTCATTATTTCTAAGCACGATTTAGATTATATGATCGAAGACTGGAAATTGAACAATCAAATTTTGACATGAATTGATTTTCTCTGATCATTTCATCTTCCAGTGAGATTTCTTGCTATATATACTTTAATAATATTTTTAAAAATTGAATTAGGTAAAAACACACAAATTTCATTTAAAGATCATAACGTGAACCTGTTTATATAATGAAATTTGAAATTTTTTAGTGTTCTTGAGCCTGTGAGATAAACAGGGACCTGTATATACATATTCTCAGACATGCACATATATTTTATTTTATTTTTACACATGAAACAAATTAATTCATACATGCAAACACTTCTACAATCTTTACTTTAATTATTTATCACAAACAACCACATATAAACAGATTGAGTTAAAAGAATGGTTGTATACTCACCTGCAAATGTGTTGAACAGAGGACAGGCTTGATTTTTGAACTGGAACTAGAAGCTTTTGATCTGATCTCCTAATATGATTGTTGATCTTGAATTTGCTTATGTTAGAGTTGAACTAAGTCTACTGCTTGCTTGATCTGTAGCTCAGGTTGAAAGAAGCTATTGTTTGATTACAATTTTGATTCGATTTAATTCTTCTTCTTAGGTTTTGGTTTTTAGAAGATGAAGGAATAAGGAATGAAAAGAGAGAAATGAAAATGTGAGGAGTTTGAACTGAAAGTACCCAGGTTCTCTAAACATGTTATTATATTTTAATTTAAAGAGAAAACAATTTTGCCACATGTTAATTTGCATGTTATTTCAAATTGCAAATGTTAAATGCCTATATTTTATTATTTTCTTATGTTATATGTTTAATATACTCATATGTCATGTCTTTATTAATTTATGTTTATATTTTAAATTTATACAAATCATCTTTATTTCAAGTATAAAAGAAAGTGTCAAGACCCGCAAATCCGTCCCTCTTGATTAACCACTAATCTCCATTGATTAACTCAAAATGAACGGGAATACGAACTATGATGGTTTAAGAAGAAGAAATAGGTAGAAGAAGAAGAAGATGGAAGAAAAAGAGAAGAAGAACAACAAAACAACAACAGATACAGAACAGAAACAATATCAGAATCTCACATATCGCAGCGGAACAATATATAATAGATAAATGAATAATCTTTAAAACAAAGGATTTTATCAGTTTATACATACATCAGTCATCAGAGTCAATATACAACAATGGACAGTTATATAACCTGTCCTCATACAGAATACACAGCGGAATAAATACTATCAGATACAAATACTACGTCTCGTCATCCAGCTTATCTCCAAAGCTCCAGAATATCCAGAATAACCTAATAATCTAACTCTAGACTGCCCGTGTGGAAATTGGTGGGCACCCAGAGTTTAGAAGGGAAACAATAAACTCCTAGTCAGTCATGGTGACTGGTGTGAGATCGTAAAACAGTTTATCTTTAAATTTAACAACAGAAATATTTTTAAAGTCAATTCGCAATGCTTTTGGAAAATGAAACTACCATAAGACCTCCCACCACACACACAATGCAAACGCAGACTTGGAGGAGATTTCTTCTTATGATAGTCAAAGATGCTTACTACGCAAAAATCAAATTCTTTTTTTGATATTATTATTAGTGCATAGTGTAGAAAACTTTTCGAAAGTAGAATATAAATCTTAGCCAGCATAGGTACCATTATATTATGCCTGCTATAGCTGCCTCCTGAGGAGACAGGTTATACAATTGAAATCGTAAAGGCTCGTATTGTTTCTTTGGATTTCCAACAAATGGTCAGGCTAAGGAACTTCCTATCCACGATGGGTACGTCCCTGGAATAGACGACCCGAGAACCTAACCGGATCTCTGCCAACACAAGGCCGGGTTACCTCTGCAAAAATAGGTAACTACTGACACGCGTATGCCATCCCCCGATCGTCACCGATCTTCCCGAGGATCCCCGATTCGCAACAAACCACATAGATAATAATAATGCAGTAACCACAGAGGTTAAGTATCTGGGCTCCATACCATGATACCACCTTTATCCAGAAGGAATGACATACACTAAGGGGCGCTACTCCCTAGAACCTTGCTGCATCCTTCCTGTTTCGACCATTTCCGGGGTGTGAGGCTCGACGAAGTCTCGTCCACAAAGCTACGCTTTCTCAAAAAGCCCTGCTTCGGGTCAAACAAAATGATCAACCTATGATCACAAAGATATAAGATCAAACAAATGATCATATCACAAATGATCAAACACTGATCATTTCACAGCAACACTCAGTATGCCACGTTACCAAATTGGGATATATCGCTGATAAATTTCAACTACATAACCTCTGAGCTCGTACGTCTCAGAGAAGGGTGTTAAGCTAAGAGAATAAATTCTCCGCCACCAACAGAAATGTATTTGAAAGAAATCAGCTTTATATCTCAAATTGTAACGTCAGACACACAATCCATACAAGTCTGTTCCGGGATCGAACAGAACCGAAGGCACTTCTCACGAAGCCCTTGCATATCCGGATAATTTTCGATCACGTCAGGACTTCCCGTCACTAAGGGTGATAAAACCTCTAAATCGAAGATCAGTCGATGTAGAGTAACTCGACGGTAATCCTTCCGTTTTCAAAAATATCCGGTCTTCAACACCGGTCTTCAAATGCAATTCATAACGACGTATCACATATTCGGAATGGGTTATACGACCCCATGGTCCTTTCCCGGCTAACCCGAATAGTGAGCGGTTATTTAAAAACAAGTGTGGCATTCAAATTCATCCAATTCACAACAAATACCTATCTAAAGGTAATTATTGATAGTCGGTTATTTAACTATCAATAAAGATGCGCAACATCATCAGATTCCAAATAATTTTCCAAATTATTTCATCTTCAAAAATATCTTTACTAGATATAAAATTTCCACACTTAACCATTTGAAAACAATTTCAAATCAAATTTCCGCACTTCAAAAATAAATCAATATTTGTTTTTAAACAACTTCGCTTTCTTTTATAAATCCCATAGTGAATTTATATCTTTCAAAATATCTACTGATATACGATTTTCAATCGTTTCAAATATTCAATTTCAATGTATCTTTAAAAAGATAAATTCTCAAAACGTTCATTTCATATTGGAAAAGCAATTCCATACTTATTTAAAAATAAGTATTTCACAAATCTATTTATTTTCAACACTTGGAAAATATTCGATATACTTAAATCCAATTAAGTATATTTTTCATTCTTTAAGGAAATCCATTTTCTATAACAACATCAATTTGAGTCAAAACGAATGTTGCGTAAAACATCGTTACGACGACTCAAAATCACTAGTATAGGGATTCGGAATTAAGATCGATATATAAATCCCAATACTACATCAAAACATTTTCTTCCGAAAATCATTTACTATAACAACAGTGTTATAGTCCAATCATTTCCTTATATTTTCGAAAACGCCTATTTCAACAATAACAATGTTGAAATCTATGTTTTCGATTCACAATACATTTTAAAAACATCTCTAAAATGTTTAACTTCATTTTCAATGCCACTTTTCCAAAACTATCCATTTTACTTAACAATATATTCACTGTCCAAAATCGTGAATATATCTTCTTTAAAAATCTTCTATATTTAATTTCTCAAATCCCATTGATTTTGAATTTATAAAACAACGTTTATAAATTCTATTTCTATTTTATAACAACTTCGATTTAATAAATCTCCTTTTATTTACAAATTCGATCAATATTCCATTTAAAGGCAAAAATCAAATTTATAAGTTAATCTCTTATAAATCTTTTATGCTACCGTTTCATCCATTTTATAACTTCATACTTTATAAATCTATAAAATTCATATTTTTCACAATTTATAATTCTATAAATCTCATGTCTTTACAATTTATAATTCTATAAATCTCTAACACTTATAAACACTCGTTTTAAAATCCAACACTTTAAATTGATAAATATCAATTCTGTACATCCTTTATATACATCATTTTTAGTAATTCAAAAGAAATCCAAACTTAAACTATTTTATAAATTACTTGGCTATTTATTTCAAAATCACTTTTCAGTTATATTTCACAATTTAAAATTTTCATAACTTTAAATTTATAACATTTATTTATTTAAAGTAAACCAATTCAAAGATTCAAATAAAACGTATACTTTCAAATAATCACTTTTAAAATCTCTTCTTAAAATTAAATTCGTTATTTTTAAACTTCAAAATTTGAATCCGATGATGCAACAGCATCAATTGGTCAATCACAACAACAACATCATATATCAACATATGATAACAGAATATACATCAATCCTGTAAATAAATAACTACTGGTGAGGAATCCAGTTGGATCCCTCCAACCTGTTTCCCTGCATCCAAAGACGTTAGCACAATACCAATTCCGCTCCAGTACGGAATTATCGCGGTATATAGGTTTTTATAAATCCGCTTACTAACGGCGCAATAGGGTCTCATCCGCTATACGAGGCGGGAATCAATCAATCCAATATATACATATGCCAATATGTATATACTGCTACATATATAGATATATCCTATTATATCTAATAGCACATTCAATAGCAATCAAACAGTCAATCAAATCAATAACTGAAAATTTCCACTTTTCAATGTGAGTGAGAAGATCTCACCTTAGTTTTTAATTTGTGCAATTCGACCCAATCCAGCTTGAGTCTCCAAGATTTTAACCCTTGTACAAATGTCATATGATTTATTAATACATGAACAAATCTGATAATCAATTTCTTTTTTATTTGATAAATTTAATCAGTTAACAGTTTAATTCCAATTAAATAATTTCTCCTTAAAACATCTTTTTTTGTAACTGAATAAATTAAGTAAGTAAATTTGGATTAAAATTTTTTTAAATTAAACAGATTCCTTTGATAAATTTACTTAACAAAATACTAAATTTTAAAACTACTTTTCCTTTAAATAAGTTATTTCATCCAATTAAATCTCTAATCAAATCTCCTTTTACAAATTTATTTCTTTTAAATAATTTATTAAATCTTTTCACCATATTTTATTTTCCTTCATTTCAACCGCATTTAAACAAAAATCCTTTTTAAATAAACAAAATTATTTTGAAACCACAGATTAAAACTCACTGTATATAAAATTTCTTTTCTATCCATGTGTAGGTATGTATTAACCTAAGTTTGAATAAAAATAATATCGTATACCTCACTGCTGAAGTACTCGAACATCACAGCACACTCGAGCCTATCCCGGAGCACAACAGCAGCTCGATCGCCACTGCCATCCCAGAACACTTGACCATCTCGATTACCACTTCGAGCTCACGATTCCCACTGCCCCATCAATGCCCTTAATCTCGCACTGCTTCGAAACCTCCTAACTCGTCGCCACGAGATCGTGACCTCGCTGTTGCCTCAACATCCACTGCCAGTTCCACGTATGCGAACCCACGCCCCTAATTTCAATCGCCATCAACTCGACGTTCGCCGCCCCAAATCGAGTCGCCTCGACCTCGCCTGACGTCGCGAACAACCCCTCACCAAAACCCCAGGCCCTCCATCGATCGCGAGCCATCACCTACGCGCATGCCACCATGCTGCGGCCTCGCGCGCCCCCAACTCTGCCGTCATCGCGCTTGCCCTAAATCGCCACTTGATCCATGCTTCATCACGTCGCCGCCTGAATTCGATTGACTCCCATCCTACTCGCGACTTCGACAACTGCCATGCCCACACCTTCAAAAATTGACCGAGACGAGTTGTCGCTCCCTCCTATCTCGACCCCAATTCGAACGAACGAACGCGCGCCTCGGTTAGTCGCGTAAACCGATCGAATAAGGGTTTCGAACACCCCCTTTTTCGAACTTTATTTTTGATGAGGGGAGGTCTGGGTTCTCGTTTGTTTTCTTTTTCAATCGGCTGTTTTATTTTGAACGAGGGAGAGGAGTATTTGAAACGAAAGAGTATGGGCTGCACGATTTATTTCGTGATTTTGGGCGTGCTTTTAGGCGTGAGGTAAGGGATGCTGTCTTTAGTTTAAAAAATTTTAAATTTAAATTTAAATTCAATTTGCTTCGGTAAAATTTTTAACGCGTTTATGTGTCGTATTCTCACCCAACAACTCCGAACGATACGAAAATGGAAATCCGACAATAATTCAATATTACGGACCCAATGGAACCGGTTTCGTCGAATTCCGAGACTGCGCCTCGGACGGCTATTTTTTAAATTCGATTTAAACGATATAAATTCAAAACTGAACGAAACCGTTTAAATTTCAATTCTGAAGCTGCTGTTATCTTCAGTGTTATCAATATAATTTTTACAAGCGTTCGAAATATTTTTCTTTAGCTTTAAATTGAAGATACAAATTTTTATTCAACTTCAATCGATTAAATTTTATAATTTAATCGCCGATTTCAGAATTATATCGGAAATTCAAATTAAATTGTCGTTCAAATATTTAAAATTAATTAAATATTCCCAATTTAATTTATTCGAAATTCAGGGTCGTTACAAACTTCCCCCCTTAAAAGAATTTCGTCCTCGAAATTACAAGTTAGGAAAAAATGTCCTTAACTCGTCTACTATCTTTCACAATCTAAATAGTTTTATCAAATTCTTTCAAAACAAATCTTCTTACTAAAGATTCGTTATCATTCAACTAAATTTTCCAACTTGAATTCTAAGTTCCAAACAACATTGTTTAACTTCTAAATTCAAATTCGAGTTTAAATTCAAACTTAAACTTTCAAAATTTTCTCAAAAATTTTCTAACACTCGAAATTTTCGAAAAATTTCGCCAGCGTCTCCTTTGCGCGGCTAATACGGTACGACTACAAAACGTCCCTACGGACTCTCAGATTTCAAAAAGAAAAAGAAAAAGCCAAGCGGCTAGAGAGAAATCATCAAAAACTCATATTAAAACTCAAATACATACCTTTTGTCGAGCAATTCGAATTCTCTTTGAAAATCAAATCCAATTCATTTATACCTGTATATCCTACTAGCCATAATATCTAGTTACATATATTCAAACCATTTCGTACATTCAATTACAAAATTTTCAATATAACTGCTTATATCATCTTTGAGTTCGCTATTGAAGTTATATCCATTATCTTCAATTTTACATTTCAAATTTTATTTGAATTCAATTTCACATTTCAGTTTCTCATTTGAGTTCAATTCACAATTCCAATCTAATTTGGATTCAATTTACTTTCAATTCTGAAATATTGAATTTTATCAATTATCTGTCATTTACAACTGCACTGTCTTAAATTAGTTCCAATTACTAATTCATTCGTCTTCAATTTGAATTCCATTCCAATCAGATTTCAAATATTCTATAAGTTAACAACTTATTTACATCTTGATTTATACAAATCGCTTCTACATTCATATTACTAATTCCATTCCACTAATAAATTTTAATTTTCGATCATTTTCTTGGAATCCCATTCCAAGTTATAAATTCGTTCACAATTTATATTTACACTTTTAATTCATATATGAATTCATTTCCTTATGCTTCCAGTTCATATTTAAAATTTCATTTGTTAATGAACTTTAATTCCCATCACATTTACATATTTTACATTACAATTTCTATTTGGATAAGTTATCAACTCATTAATATTTCGTAAGTATTTTTAAATAGGATTCCAGAGTCGTTTCCACTTTTTCAAAACCATTTTTGAAAACAATTCAATTTATCCCTTGAATTTTCAAAACAAAACTCAAAATTTTCAAACAACTTCTATTTAAAATGATTTGGCAGCAATTCCTCTTTTGGAAACCCGAAAATGAACACCCAATGATGCCGCGGTCATCATCGAAGTTATTTTCCAGCGACCGAAAAGAGTTTAGAGCTCTCATCTCTCTAAAATACTTTTCAAACCTTTGAAATTCATTTTCAAATCAAAAATGATTTAAACTTTTCAAATCTCCAAAATTTTCAGATTCTTTTCAAAACATTTCCAAATACTTCTCTGGAATTCCGTTTCAATTTACAATTCACATTTACAGTTTACATTCTCAAATTTCATTTGTATATGTGAATTTATTTCTTAACTTTGGAGTTACGATTTCAGTTTCTTATTCAATTTCATATAATAATGATAACATTTCCATATTATCACTTTCCTAGCAAACAAGCATCCATATACTATGATAATTTACAGAAAAATCATTTCTTTTATATACAAAAATAGTTTTGGGTAAAATTATTTCATTCACCCTATTTAAAACAATACTATGCCGAATTGTTCTATTCGAGTGTTTAGAGATCCCTATCAATGATCGTTAATTACTCGTATTGACCAGAATCCATATACCACTCAATAAATCAATCATCACAATATAAAACCATTTTATATTCAATAACAAATACGCGCTCATATCTATTACTACACTCAAACTCATTCTAGAGTACTACTGACTCTATCTCTAATGAGTAACACCCAACAGAGCAGGGTTGTCGCTTAACCATATGCTTTGATACCAAATGTCAAGGTTCGCAAACAGCGGCCACCGGTAGGCTTTGCAACCATCCCAGTCCCACCGTGGCTGACAATGATACCCCAAACTTGCTTTTACGGCCAGCCTCTCGACTGTCACGGCATCTGCCTAACCAACCCATCCCTCTCAGGGACATGTAGGGGTAAGAGTCTCCCGTTCGCCACCTAACCGCGAAGCGAGAACCCCCTATCATGCTGTAATATAGCAAGACTGGTGTGAGATCGTAAAACAGTTTATCTTTAAATTTAACAACAGAAATATTTTTAAAGTCAATTCGCAATGCTTTTGGAAAATGAAACTACCATAAGACCTCCCACCACACACACAATGCAAACGCAGACTTGGAGGAGATTTCTTCTTATGATAGTCAAAGATGCTTACTACGCAAAAATCAAATTCTTTTTTTGATATTATTATTAGTGCATAGTGTAGAAAACTTTTCGAAAGTAGAATATAAATCTTAGCCAGCATAGGTACCATTATATTATGCCTGCTATAGCTGCCTCCTGAGGAGACAGGTTATACAATTGAAATCGTAAAGGCTCGTATTGTTTCTTTGGATTTCCAACAAATGGTCAGGCTAAGGAACTTCCTATCCACGATGGGTACGTCCCTGGAATAGACGACCCGAGAACCTAACCGGATCTCTACCAACACAAGGCCGGGTTACCTCTGCAAAAATAGGTAACTACTGACACGCGTATGCCATCCCCCGATCGTCACCGATCTTCCCGAGGATCCCCGATTCGCAACAAACCACATAGATAATAATAATGCAGTAACCACAGAGGTTAAGTATCTGGGCTCCATACCATGATACCACCTTTATCCAGAAGGAATGACATACACTAAGGGGCGCTACTCCCTAGAACCTTGCTGCATCCTTCCTGTTTCGACCATTTCCGGGGTGTGAGGCTCGACGAAGTCTCGTCCACAAAGCTACGCTTTCTCAAAAAGCCCTGCTTCGGGTCAAACAAAATGATCAACCTATGATCACAAAGATATAAGATCAAACAAATGATCATATCACAAATGATCAAACACTGATCATTTCACAGCAACACTCAGTATGCCACGTTACCAAATTGGGATATATCGCTGATAAATTTCAACTACATAACCTCTGAGCTCGTACGTCTCAGAGAAGGGTGTTAAGCTAAGAGAATAAATTCTCCGCCACCAACAGAAATGTATTTGAAAGAAATCAGCTTTATATCTCAAATTGTAACGTCAGACACACAATCCATACAAGTCTGTTCCGGGATCGAACAGAACCGAAGGCACTTCTCACGAAGCCCTTGCATATCCGGATAATTTTCGATCACGTCAGGACTTCCCGTCACTAAGGGTGATAAAACCTCTAAATCGAAGATCAGTCGATGTAGAGTAACTCGACGGTAATCCTTCCGTTTTCAAAAATATCCGGTCTTCAACACCGGTCTTCAAATGCAATTCATAACGACGTATCACATATTCGGAATGGGTTATACGACCCCATGGTCCTTTCCCGGCTAACCCGAATAGTGAGCGGTTATTTAAAAACAAGTGTGGCATTCAAATTCATCCAATTCACAACAAATACCTATCTAAAGGTAATTATTGATAGTCGGTTATTTAACTATCAATAAAGATGCGCAACATCATCAGATTCCAAATAATTTTCCAAATTATTTCATCTTCAAAAATATCTTTACTAGATATAAAATTTCCACACTTAACCATTTGAAAACAATTTCAAATCAAATTTCCGCACTTCAAAAATAAATCAATATTTGTTTTTAAACAACTTCGCTTTCTTTTATAAATCCCATAGTGAATTTATATCTTTCAAAATATCTACTGATATACGATTTTCAATCGTTTCAAATATTCAATTTCAATGTATCTTTAAAAAGATAAATTCTCAAAACGTTCGTTTCATATTGGAAAAGCAATTCCATACTTATTTAAAAATAAGTATTTCACAAATCTATTTATTTTCAACACTTGGAAAATATTCGATATACTTAAATCCAATTAAGTATATTTTTCATTCTTTAAGGAAATCCATTTTCTATAACAACATCAATTTGAGTCAAAACGAATGTTGCGTAAAACATCGTTACGACGACTCAAAATCACTAGTATAGGGATTCGGAATTAAGATCGATATATAAATCCCAATACTACATCAAAACATTTTCTTCCGAAAATCATTTACTATAACAACAGTGTTATAGTCCAATCATTTCCTTATATTTTCGAAAACGCCTATTTCAACAATAACAATGTTGAAATCTATGTTTTTGATTCACAATACATTTTAAAAACATCTCTAAAATGTTTAACTTCATTTTCAATGCCACTTTTCCAAAACTATCCATTTTACTTAACAATATATTCACTGTCCAAAATCGTGAATATATCTTCTTTAAAAATCTTCTATATTTAATTTCTCAAATCCCATTGATTTTGAATTTATAAAACAACGTTTATAAATTCTATTTCTATTTTATAACAACTTCGATTTAATAAATCTCCTTTTATTTACAAATTCGATCAATATTCCATTTAAAGGCAAAAATCAAATTTATAAGTTAATCTCTTATAAATCTTTTATGCTACCGTTTCATCCATTTTATAACTTCATACTTTATAAATCTATAAAATTCATATTTTTCACAATTTATAATTCTATAAATCTCATGTCTTTACAATTTATAATTCTATAAATCTCTAACACTTATAAACACTCGTTTTAAAATCCAACACTTTAAATTGATAAATATCAATTCTGTACATCCTTTATATACATCATTTTTAGTAATTCAAAAGAAATCCAAACTTAAACTATTTTATAAATTACTTGGCTATTTATTTCAAAATCACTTTTCAGTTATATTTCACAATTTAAAATTTTCATAACTTTAAATTTATAACATTTATTTATTTAAAGTAAACCAATTCAAAGATTCAAATAAAACGTATACTTTCAAATAATCACTTTTAAAATCTCTTCTTAAAATTAAATTCGTTATTTTTAAACTTCAAAATTTGAATCCGATGATGCAACAGCATCAATTGGTCAATCACAACAACAACATCATATATCAACATATGATAACAAAATATACATCAATCCTGTAAATAAATAACTACTGGTGAGGAATCCAGTTGGATCCCTCCAACCTGTTTCCCTGCATCCAAAGACGTTAGCACAATACCAATTCCGCTCCAGTACGGAATTATCGCGGTATATAGGTTTTTATAAATCCGCTTACTAACGGCGCAATAGGGTCTCATCCGCTATACGAGGCGGGAATCAATCAATCCAATATATACATATGCCAATATGTATATACTGCTACATATATAGATATATCCTATTATATCTAATAGCACATTCAATAGCAATCAAACAGTCAATCAAATCAATAACTGAAAATTTCCACTTTTCAATGTGAGTGAGAAGATCTCACCTTAGTTTTTAATTTGTGCAATTCGACCCAATCCAGCTTGAGTCTCCAAGATTTTAACCCTTGTACAAATGTCATATGATTTATTAATACATGAACAAATCTGATAATCAATTTCTTTTTTTTTTGATAAATTTAATCAGTTAACAGTTTAATTCCAATTAAATAATTTCTCCTTAAAACATCTTTTTTTGTAACTGAATAAATTAAGTAAGTAAATTTGGATTAATAAATTTTTAAATTAAACAGATTCCTTTGATAAATTTACTTAACAAAATACTAAATTTTAAAACTACTTTTCCTTTAAATAAGTTATTTCATCCAATTAAATCTCTAATCAAATCTCCTTTTACAAATTTATTTCTTTTAAATAATTTATTAAATCTTTTCACCATATTTTATTTTCCTTCATTTCAACCGCATTTAAACAAAAATCCTTTTTAAATAAACAAAATTATTTTGAAACCACAGATTAAAACTCACTGTATATAAAATTTCTTTTCTATCCATGTGTAGGTATGTATTAACCTAAGTTTGAATAAAAATAATATCGTATACCTCACTGCTGAAGTACTCGAACATCACAGCACACTCGAGCCTATCCCGGAGCACAACAGCAGCTCGATCGCCACTGCCATCCCAGAACACTTGACCATCTCGATTACCACTTCGAGCTCACGATTCCCACTGCCCCATCAATGCCCTTAATCTCGCACTGCTTCGAAACCTCCTAACTCGTCGCCACGAGATCGTGACCTCGCTGTTGCCTCAACATCCACTGCCAGTTCCACGTATGCGAACCCACGCCCCTAATTTCAATCGCCATCGACTCGACGTTCGCCGCCCCAAATCGAGTCGCCTCGACCTCGCCTGACGTCGCGAACAACCCCTCACCAAAACCCCAGGCCCTCCATCGATCGCGAGCCATCACCTACGCGCACGCCACCATGCTGCGGCCTCGCGCGCCCCCAACTCTGCCGTCATCGCGCTTGCCCTAAATCGCCACTTGATCCATGCTTCATCACGTCGCCGCCTGAATTCGATTGACTCCCATCCTACTCGCGACTTCGACAACTGCCATGCCCACACCTTCAAAAATCGACCGAGACGAGTTGTCGCTCCCTCCTATCTCGACCCCAATTCGAACGAACGAACGCGCGCCTCGGTTAGTCGCGTAAACCGATCGAATAAGGGTTTCGAACACCCCCTTTTTCGAACTTTATTTTTGATGAGGGGAGGTCTGGGTTCTCGTTTGTTTTCTTTTTCAATCGGCTGTTTTATTTTGAACGAGGGAGAGGAGTATTTGAAACGAAAGAGTATGGGCTGCACGATTTATTTCGTGATTTTGGGCGTGCTTTTAGGCGTGAGGTAAGGGATGCTGTCTTTAGTTTAAAAATTTTTAAATTTAAATTTAAATTCAATTTGCTTCGGTAAAATTTTTAACGCGTTTATGTGTCGTATTCTCACCCAACAACTCCGAACGATACGAAAATGGAAATCCGACAATAATTCAATATTACGGACCCAATGGAACCGGTTTCGTCGAATTCCGAGACTACGCCTCGGACGGCTATTTTTTAAATTCGATTTAAACGATATAAATTCAAAACTGAACGAAACCGTTTAAATTTCAATTCTGAAGCTGCTGTTATCTTCAGTGTTATCAATATAATTTTTACAAGCGTTCGAAATATTTTTCTTTAGCTTTAAATTGAAGATACAAATTTTTATTCAACTTCAATCGATTAAATTTTATAATTTAATCGCCGATTTCAGAATTATATCGGAAATTCAAATTAAATTGTCGTTCAAATATTTAAAATTAATTAAATATTCCCAATTTAATTTATTCGAAATTCAGGGTCGTTACAAAAAGTGTGTTAAACCTTTTTCTTAAATCTTATTTCAAACTTAAGCTAAAATATATTTTTTTATTAAAAAATATTTATTCTTAGTGTTTTGAAAATATAAAATTAACTTTAACTAGCTTTTGAAACCTAATGCTTCCAAAACACAATATATATACATATATATATTGTATATATACATACTTATATACTTGTATATGTATACACTTATAATTTTCAACATTATAGAGTTTGCATATGTCTATTTATATCTTTGTTAATTTATTATAAGATTTATCATTTCCAGATATTTAATTATCAGAATACTATTTGTTTAATCTTATAAGTCAGTGTTTTAATGGTTAAAATCAGTTAATTATTAATTATCAGATGTCCAAAAATCCGGGTTATCACATTCTTCCCCCTTAAAATCTTTTCGTCCTCGAAAAGGAACGAAGCCAGAATTTATTTAAAATGCTTATCATCAGTTAAATTACTTTTCGAACATTTTTAATTCTTAAGCTAATTTATTTAAAATTTTGAAACACTTTAAAATCTACATAATATTACCAAAGTAGTTTTATAAAAATACTTTTTATAACTAGATGTTCAACAAGTCCATCCTTGTTCTCACAGAAATTCGGTCATACGTTGATCAGGCGTATGACTGAAAATCTTTAAGTACTTGGTAAACCCGTTTTTAACACCCAGTGAAAATACTTGAAAAATATATTGGTGAAAATATAGAAGACATTTTTTTAAAATATAGAAATCATTTTTTGTGAGAATGCTCTGGAAATCATCACCCCCTCCATGGTCGCAGCTAACCCGTTGGTTACGTTGCCATCCCGACAAAATCCATAGATAATTATAGGCACTCCGCGCCCCTCGATTACACCATGGAACCCGCTACAGATCGCAGCTACACCTGGGGTTACATTGCTATCACAGCAAAAACCCATATAACTGTAGGCATCAGTGCCCTCGAATTTCGGATTCCCAAAATAGTGAAACTTCTCCACTCCACCATAGATTGCAGTCTACCGATGTTACGTTGCCATCAGGGCAAAATCAAACGTAGACCGTTGACACTCACCTCCACAGGATTTTCGCTATGGTCCATAGTAGATCGCAGTGACATCGAGTTACACTGTCGATGGTTGAAAAGCCTACACCGTTACAAAGTGGTATCAGAGCAATTGGTTAAGCGACAAAAAAAATAAAATATAACGACCCGGAATTTTCGATCCCGAAAATTCTAAATTGTTAGGGAAAAGAAGAAAAGAGATAGAAGAAGAAGAAACAGAAACACCAAAAACACAGATTCTCATATTCGCAGCGGATCAAAATATAATATCAAATGACATCATTTACTCAAAGAAAACTGTAAATGTCAATTTACAACAATATATCAATGCACAATCATTCACATATAAACTGGACAGTTGTAACAACTTGTCCCAGACTACTATCAATATAATCTCAATATATATAGCGGAATATACTCCATACGTCTCTGCCATCCAGCTCGTCTCTTGAACTCCAGAATGTCCTAACCTGGAAATCTGTAATACTCGGTCTGACCCGAGCATTACGATAAAGTAACACCCGAGTCAGGCTGGAAACCAACCTGAGTAAACACATATAACTTGAAATACTAAGTTATAAAACTCATTTGAAAACCAGGGTAACTCGTACCTCACTACGAGTTCTTATCTTATTATAGTCAAACACTTATTTCACAAAATAATATCTAAGTACCGTTACTTAGTTCCAATGGTCCAGATTACTCAATTTATTCCATTCCAAACTATTCGATTTACAAATCAAATCTATAAAGAATTATAGATTACTAATCGAAGTGGTTCCGGATATCGCTGATATCCGATCCCGGTCTCTTCGAATTCAATACCATCTTTTTAAGCCAAGTTGTTTAAGTTAAATAATTCAATTAAACTTCAGAACAACATATTCACACAACAATTCATCACGGATAGATAACTTATATTATAACAGTTCAACCAAAGCATTTCATATCACAGAACACCATAATTTATCAGAATAGAGATATTAATCAATCCAATCATTCAATACAATTTAATCATCCATAAGCAAGATAACTAGTTATACAATTTAATTAATTTAATTAACACAAATAAATTAATTACTTTTAAATCTTTCTTAATTAACATTAATTAATTACAAACCATTTATTATTTTTATTAATTAATTATTGATATTAATTAATTATCCTTTAAACATTAATTAATTATCCTTTAAACATAAATAAATTATCCTTTAATCATTAATTAATTATCCTTTAATCATTAAGTAATTATCCCTTTAATTAATCACATTAATTAATCACCTTGATTAGTTTTCCTTTAATTAATCACCTCAATTAAGTAATTATCTATCCTTTAATTAGTTTCATTAAGTAATTATTCTTTATATACTTAAAATTTTAATAAATCAATGTTAAACCTTTTTACCTTAATTAATTACTTAACCATCATTTAAATTTTATTAAATTTAAATGCTTGAAAGCAATTATACAAATCATTTGAGAACATTGATTAATTAAGTTTAAAACACAATCCTTAATCACTTCTTAATTCAAACATCATCTTATTATGTTTTGAAAATACTTATGAATTCAATTACATAATTTATCTAATATATATTTACCTAAACCAAAACAATGTTTAGAACATTTTAACTTTAAAAATTGTTTGAAATATGAAAGGAATTTGTTTTGAATTGAAACCTGGGTGGTTTAAAATTTGAAGTATAACTTGGTGTGTAAAGGAAATTAATAAAAATGAGGTATGTGATGTAAAACCCAAAGTGATATAAGTTTTTGAACTTATAAGTGGGAAGATTATTAATGTGAAGTTTAAAATTTGAAGTGGAAATTCAAATTTGAGTAAGGTTGACTGAATGAATGAATTGAATTTAACTTACAAGAAGTTAAATAAGTTTAGATCAAACAACCTAAATTGGAAATTTCAAGATAAAAATTGAAATTAACTTAACTTGGGAAGTTAAATGGTTGATTTAAAATGGGAGTTATGAGTGATCTCAAATTGGGTTTGAGATCTGGAAATTGAAAATGGATGGATGTTTTAAAATAATTTAGATAATATTATCCTATTGTTATTAATAATCTTTAAAACTGTGAATTGGATTTGTCTAAATGAATGAAGAAATGGATTGTGGTAATATATCCATTATAGAGATAAATGAAAATTAAACCTTAATTTGAAATTAAGGATATGGAATCCCTTTGAACTTAAGATTTGAATGTTAAGAATTAAATTTGTAAATTAAAATTGTTTAGGAATCAGCTTCAAAACAAAGATTCAAAATCAAGCAAAAGCAAAACAAAGAAGATTCAACTCGAACAAAAAACAACAAGCAATCTTCAAAAAAAATTTCAAAATAAAAGATTAACTAAGTGCCAGTTTTAAATCAAAACCTGACTTCTCTGTTCAAAGTAGGTGAGTGATTTGACCTAGTTTCCTCTATTTTTTTAGAAATGCCTGTGAGTAAACAATCATCTATTATATATTTTGTGCTTGTGATTAACAATTGGAGTTATGTTTGCATGAATAAATTAAGTGTTTGTGTGTATATATAGATATGTTTTAATCAATGCTTGTCTGTATAAATGTATATATAAGTCTCTGTTTGAATAACATACACATACACATTCAAAACAATTCAATTCCTCTCCATATGTTCAACTTTAGGATACGATCCTCAAAGGTGAATTGTTAGTAACAACAAAATTTAATTTTTAAAAATATTCTTAAGTTAATTATCGAATAAGTTTACGGGAATCAGTAAAATCATTGTGGAAATCAATCCCAATCAGAAAATCAAGTGTTTAGATTTCGAGTTTTGTTTGGGTATTTGGATTCGAGCTTCGAATTGATGAATTTTAGTGTTGATTTCTAGATTTTTAAGTGAGTGGTTGTTTAGAATTGTTGAGGTGAACGGATATGGTATATTGATCGAATTCTGGCGATCGGATATGTGTTGGACGTCGGGGCTGGTACTGGAGGTGGCTGATAGTTTGGTGGTCTTTGGAAAAATACTTGGTGATATTCTCGAACGCCGTGATGGCGAAGCGACGAAGAACTAGGGTTTTAGTTCAGGTTTGGGTCCAGGGTCTTTGAGGGGCAATGCCGAGTTCGTTGACGCATCAGACATGGCTGGGGTAGGTGAATTAGGAGCGTGAGGTTCTGGCGAAGGAGTAGGCTCGTCAACGTGGTGTCCGATGATCAACGGTGGCGGTGCTAGGTGTTTCATCTGAGATTGTTTTTTTCCTATAGGTGTTCATTGGTTCGATTTTGTCTTCCGGCGATGTTGGGGATTCTGGGTGGATGGTTTGACTCTAGGGAGGATCACTGACTCATTGATGGTCGGAGGAGTGGTTGGAGTTGTTCTGATCTCTGGTGCACGTGCATAGGTTGTCTTTGTATCGGTTGTTGCTGGGATGGTTACAAGGATCGGAGGAGATGATGTTTGGCTCGGGGACGTGCGCGGGAAGTTAGGTAGTTTGCTCGAGTATTTTTTCGGTGGTTTCTTTGTAGTTTGGGTTGTTTTTAAGATTCTAGTTTTTTAAATAATTGAAGTTATTTTGTACCAGGTTTTAAGTAAATAATTTAGGTAAGTGAAATTAAGTTTTCAAGCAGGGTGTTAACCAAGTTTCAAAAGGAAATATAGGCCTAGCTCTAAAACAAAGTATTAGCGAGTTTAAACAAATTTTCAAAGTTTTAAACGGTTTTAAAATTTGTTTGTTTAGAGGTAATTGAATAATAAGTTAAATTCCTAAATGCTTTCAAAGGTGATTTAAATGATGTAATTAAATAAAGGATTATTTATTTAATGTATTGTAGAATGATTAATTAATGTGTGTAATCAATTTAAAAGATTGATTTATTAATGTGATTAATTAATTAAGTTATTAATTAAAAGAAGATTGATTTATTAAGGGTTAATCACTTAATGAAATTAATAAAAGTAATTAAAGGATAATTGCTTAATGTCATTAATTAAGGAGGGTAATTAATAGGCGAGTACTAAATGTGATTTATTTAATGATTAATTACTTAAGGAAGTAATTAAGAATTAATTACTTTGTGTAATTAATTAAAGGATTGACTAATTAATGAAATTTATTAAGGGTTAGTAAATTAATGAGTGTGATTAATTAAAGGATAATTAATCAATGTAAGTGATTATAAGATAACTAATTTGAGTAATTAATTAAGGATAATTGTAACGCCCCACTCTGAGACCCACTGTAACAAAGATTATTACGGGAGTAATACTGTCTGTTAAAGCGGAGAATAGAGTATAGTGGAAGCGACCATTTGTAATCAAGCTATAACTATCTACTGAATACGTCGAAAGGGTGGTATCTATTTTTTTTCAAGTGGTTCGACGTATTCAATAAATATTTATAACGAAATTACAATGGCTAAAGATCTATCAGAATAAGTATAGTAATAAAATGATAAAACATCACATAACAGAATCACATAACAGATATAAAATCCTAGAACAATACATCATCAATACAGATCCAAATACTATAAGTGGGTACAAAGCCACTGCTCACACATGTGAGTCAAAAATATGTACATATCAAAGTCTGAATAATAACAAAGTAGCAGAATAGTGGACAAATAAAAGCGCTATCTATCAGCATAGCAGATAATGTCCAAGCGGAAGCATAGAAGCTAAGTCCAGAGACCTAACCTGAAACAACTCGGTCTGACCCGAGCGAAAACACTCGGGTCAGGCTAGCTAAACAATCAGTAATAACTGAGATATATAATAACGCGGTACATAAATAAAACAGTACTTATCCAAAGAGAAGTATATTATGAACCACATGAATGTAATGATGATCCCTAATCATCAATAAACAATAAAAATCTCCAAAGAGAAATCAACACCAAAGTGTAGAATAAATAAAATCGCCCCATATCATTGGCGTAGCCAAAGCTATAAAAAGATGCCCATAGGCAATAATCCTAAGAGTGACCAGAGTCTGTAATCAATGCCCAAGCAAAGATCGATGCTCCAAAGAGCAATGGGGATATACTGAAAAGTCAATGAAATCCAACACTGAAAAGCAGTGTCCAGAGACACCGTGAATCCACAAGGCAATCGCACTTACATCGTATGGTTCCATAGAACCAACACCGAATGGAGGTACTCGAATGGATATAAAAATCATCAAATAATACCAGTATTGCACGTGCACCGACCGGAGTCGTTGTTGCCAAGTACTGTAGAGTTGTGATCGATCACTCGCACAGATGCGGAACGCGCGAGACGGCAAGATCCTTCCCAGAAGGATAAAGGCCCAGAGGTGCATGCCGAAAATAAACTGCTCCAAAGAGCAGGTGTCCAGAGACGGTTGCCCAGAGGCGTGATGACCCAGAGGTCCAGTACTGGCCGCCCAGAGGCTAATGTGTCACAAACTTCTTGGAGAGGACCCGTAAAGTGTTAACAATGAGTCCCATACCCCACGTTCGCACTAAACGCTTTCCTAACCAATAGCAAGCTCACACTCCAAACAAGAAAAAGTCCACCTCGTATCATCGGTAAACTAGACCTAAAGGTCAAAATGATCAATCGAATAGGTCGGGGATTAACCGGAAAGAAAATACACACGGTTCCATAGGCCGGAGATTTCCTAACCGTTTAAGCACCTTTCCACTTTGCTCGACGTGCTAAAAAGTGAGTGTGAGATTTTTATTATAGAAAATAATGGTTCGAAATGGATTTATAATTGATTTTGAGAACACTTTAAAACGGCTTTTGAAAACTCTCCTACTATGGAGTAATTAATTTAATAATTAAAAATAATATTATATAATAATTTCGAAAGCAATTTAGGAGTGAAAAATCTTTTGAAAATGATTCATAAAACCCGTGTACGAAATCTAGAGACAAATCTCAAAGAAATCAATAAATCCAGAAAATCACTGAAAAATATTCTAAGTGTTTGTAAACATTCAAAAACAGCTGCGAACCCAAGTTCAGCAATTTATTTGGACCAGCAAACGGTGTCCAAATGTCATGAAATTTGCAGGCATGTAGTCCAACATCCCTACTTTAAGATGCAAAAAGAATTTCTGGATTCCGAGTTGAGACGAAGTGGCAGCGACATCTCAAAGTTGGACCCAGAAAAAGATTCATACTGTTTACCAACAGCGACCAGAGTTCAACTTCGACACGAAATTCAAAGTACCAAACAAACTCCGATGTTGCCCGAACTTTCCAGAGTTGGATTTCGAAACTCCACCTTTCCAACGAGACCAAAAACGTCAAATTCCGACTTCAGATGCGATCGTGGCGGCATCGCAAAGTGGAAGTAAAAATCTGGAAACCGGACTTAACACATTTTTTTTATAAAGCCCAGCCCGCCTGGGCTAGGAAAGCCCCAGCCCACGCGGGCTGGGGTTAACTTCAGGTCCTCAGCCCATGCGAGCTGGGGTGAATCCAGTCCCCAGCCCGCATGAGCTGGGGAAGCCCCAGCCCACGCGGTTGGGGTCCAGACCCCAGCCCGCCTGGGCTGGGGAAGCCCCAGCCCATGCGGGCTGGGGTGAACCTGGTCCCCAGCCCGCATGGGCTGGGGAAGCCCCAGCCCACGCGGTTGGGGTCCAGACCCCAGCCCGCCTGGGCTGGGGAAGCCCCAGCCCGTGCGGGCTGGGGTGAACCTGGTCCCCAGCCCGCCTGGGCTGGGGTGAACCTGGTCCCCAGCCCGCCTGGGCTGGGGTGAACCTGGTCCCCAGCCCGCCTGGGCTGGGGATGCCCCAGCCCATGCTGGCTGGGGGGGGGGGGGGAATGTGTGCCAGCCCACTAGGTGCTGGCCTGCTCCTGGCTAGCCTGCTGTGCCTGGGTTCAACCCAGGCCTGTTTTGGGCATTCAGGCCAGTTTCAGCCTGTTTGTCAGGCTGAACTTTCTAGCCAGTAGTTTTTTGTGTTTTTAGGTGATTTGGGGTGTTTTTTTTCAAGTTTTGGCATCAAATTTTCACTAAAATTAACTAGCAATAATCACTAATAGATATAACTAGCAATAATCACTAATAGATATAACTAGCAATAATCACTAATAGATAGTAATTACCTCAATGAAGCAAAGAATCAAATAGTTTGTGTGCAACAACCAAAGCAAGCCAAAACTCTCAACCCCAAAGCAAAAGATCAAGCAACTTCAAGGATCCAAAAATCAAGAAAAACAAAACAAAGATTACAACAAGATGGTAGAGATAAAATAGGGATTAAGATGGATTAGAGAATAGGGGAGATTGCATTACCTTTCAAAGATTAAACTAGTCTAATTATGAAGAGAAGGAGATGGGTCTTCTAAAGGGAGGCCATTAATTATGTTTAGATCTAGGTTTAGGAATTATGAAGAGGAGGGTTAGGGTTTTTGGAAGGGGTTTGAGATATTATATAGGAGTGGGTTGGTTAATGGGCTATGTTAGGAGGTTTTTAAACCCTTTAGGACTTAGTTTAATTTCTAAGGTTATCATGTGAACAAAAATCCTAAGTGGCATCCTAGTTTTAATTAAAACCATATAATTGTCTCATTAGCCAATTAAACCCATTATCACATTTAAATTCCCCTTTTACATATTAAATTCCAAAAATATTAATTTCTCCATTTTAAACCCAAAATACTTTAATTTTCAAACCAATTGCAAATTTAAATTTCCAAAATTTTGTTTAGCTCCCTTTTCAACTTAAAATCATAATTTTAATTTATTATTCGGTAATTGCAATCTCAGGGTTGTTACAATAATTACTGTAAATGGTTAAGGATAATTAAATTGTGAAATTAATTAAAGGCTAATTATTAAATGTAATTAAAGTATAATTAATCAAGGATGATTAATTAAGATGGATAGTTATTGGACGATCAATTAATTGGTTTATAATTAATTAATAAGCAGGATTTAAAAGTAAGTATAGTAATTAATTTAATTCATTTGTAGTTAATTAAATTAATTAGAGATGGTGTGGTTGATTTGTCTTGCTTGTGAATGGTTGAATGATATTATATGCCTTAGATTAGTTGATATCTCTGGTATGTGATGGGTAATGCTATATGATATAATATGTTTGGGTTAAAACAGTGACATCCTGTACTTAAAGTTTGAATTGTATTTCATTTGAATAACTTGAGTTAAGATGACATGGGATTCGAAGAGACTAGGGTCGGGTATCAGTAAATACCCGAAACCACTTCGATTCTTTATAAATTTGAGTTTAAAAGCAAACATGCCGGAATGAAATAAGTTAAGTATCATGGATATTTAAATAGGATAGTACTTCTTGGATATTGTTTTGAGATAAATGATTGTCTTAAATTAGAATAAAACTCGTAGAAAAGTACGAGTTACCCTAGTAATTCATTGAAGTTATATAGCTTGGTATTTCTCATTATATGGGTTTACTCACGCTGGGTTCCAGCCTGACCCGGGTGTTACTTTGATGTAATGCTCGGGTCAAACCGAGTATTACAGATTTTCAGTAAAGGACGTTCTGGAGCTCAGGAGGCGAGCTGGATGGCAGGAACGTATGGAGTGTAGCCCGCTAAGTATTATTGATTTGTATCTAGAACATGTTGCTTTAACTGTTCAGTGTTTGTGAAATGTTGTAACTCTGACGTATTGATGTAAATTAACAAATATAGTTTTCTTTGTATAACTGATATTATTCTTTGATATTGTATTTTGATCCGCTGCGAATGTAAGAATTTGTGTCTTGTTTTGTTTCTTCTTCTACCTCTTTTCTTCTTTTCCTAACTATCTGAAATTTTCGGGTTCGAAAATTCCGGGTCGTTACATTTGGTATTGTTATATGGGTATTTTCTGTGATAGCAACGTAACCCCGGGTGTAGCTGCGATCTGTAGCGGGTTCCATGGTGTAATCGAGGGGCGCGGAGTGCCTACAGTTATCTATGGATTTTGCCGGGATAGCAACGTAACCATCGGGTTAACTGCGACCATGGAGGGGGTGATGATTTCCAGAGCATTCTCACAAAAAATGATTTCTATATTTAAAAAAAACGTTTTCTATATTTTCACCAATATATTTTTCAAGTATTTTCACTGGGTGTTAAAATCGGGTTTACCAAGTACTTGAAGATTTTCAGTCATACGCCTGATCAACGTATGACCGAATTTCTGTGAGAACAAGGATGGACTTGTTGAACACCTAGTTATAAAAAGTATTTTTATAAAACTACTTTGGTAATATTATGTAGATTTTAAAGTGTTTTAAAATTTTAAATAAATTAGCTTAAGAATTAAAAATGTTCGAAAAGTAATTTAACTTATGATAAGCATTTTAAATAAATTCTGGCTTCGTTCCTTTTTGAGGATGAAAAGATTTTAAGGGGGAAGAATGTGATAACCCGGATTTTTGGACATTTGATAATTGATAATTAACTGATTTTAACCATTAAAACACTGACTTATAAGATTAAATAAATAGTATTCTGATAATTAAATATCTGGAAATGATAAATCTTATAATAAATTAACAATGATATAAATAGACATATGCAAACTCTATAATGTTGAAAATTATAAGTGTATACATATACAAGTATATAAGTATGTATATATACAATATATATATATATATGTATATATATTGTGTTTTGGAAGCATTAGGTTTCAAAAGCTAGTTAAAGTTAATTTTATATTTTCAAAACACTAAGAATAAATATTTATTAATAAAAATATATATTTTAGCTTAAGTTTGAAATAAGATTTAAGAAAAAGGTTTAATACACTTTCTTTTATACTTGAAATAAAGATGATTTGTATAAATTTAAAATATAAACATAAATTAATAAAGACATAACATATGAGTATATTAAACATATAACATAAGAAAATAATAAAATATAGGCATTTAACATTTGTAATTTGAAATAACATGCAAATTAACATGTGGAAAAATTGTTTTCTCTTTAAATTAAAATATAATAACATGTTTAGAAAACCTGGTTACTTTCAGTTCAAACTCCTCACATTTTCATTTCTCTCTTTTCATTCCTTTTTCCTTCATCTTCTAAAAACCAAAACCTAAGAAGAAGAATTAAATCGAATCAAACTGTAATCAAACAATAGCTTCTTTCAACCTGAGCTAAAGATCAAGCAAGCAGTAGATTTAGTTCAACTCTAACATAAGAAAATTCAAGATCAACAATCATATTAGGAGATCAGATCAAAAGCTTCTAGTTCCAGTTCATAAATCAAGCCTGTCCTCTGTTCAAAACATTTGTAGGTGAGTAAACAACCATTCTTTTAACTCAATCTGTTTTATATGTGGTTGTTTGTGATAAATAATTAAATTAAAGATTGTAGAAGTGTTTGCATGTATGAATTAATTTGTTGCATGTGTAAAACTAAAATATATTTGCATGTCTGAGAATATGTATATACAGGTCCCTGTTTGTCTCACAGGCTCAAGAACACTTAAAAATTTCAAATCTCATTATATAAACAAGTTCACGTTATGATCTTTAAATGAAATTTGTGTGTTTTTACCTAATTCAATTTTTAAAAATATTATTAAAGTATATATAGCAAGAAATCTCACTGGAAGATGAAATGATCAGAGAAAATCAATTCATATCAAAATTTGATTGTTCAGTTTCCAGTCTTCGATCATATAATCTAAATCATGCTTAGAAATAATTAATTTTGGTGATAGTTTCCTTATTTTAAGTCTGTAAGTATTGGGAATTCATGAGTTGAACGGGAAATGCTTTTTCGTCGATTTCTGGTGATCGGGGGTTCTGGGGTGGTCGAAGTCGCTGCTGGAGGTAGCTTGGAGGTTGAGGCACTCGGGAAAAATGGTCGGAGGGTATAATGTTCATCGTGGCGGCGACACGACGACGTTGTAGGGTTTAAATCCCCGATGGGTTCGTCAATGTTTTCGAGTCGATTTCTCCAACGTGGGTGCATCGGACTTGATCGCAGGTGGGGGGATAGGTGTGTGGGCCTACGGCAAAGGGTTGTTTGGAGTATCGATGCTTCTGGTGGCCGGAGGTGGCAACACGGGGAGGTTCTAGGGTGATGGGTTCGTTCCAGGTTGGGTTCTCTCATGCTCGTTCTCGTTTTCATGTTCGATTTGAAGCTCTGGTGGTCGTAATCGAGTAAGGAGGTCAAGGTCATCTGGCCGGCGATGGCATTGATGATCGGAGTGACAGCGTGCGTCTGTGCATGTGCACGAATGTTTCCTTGTATCAGATGGTAGCTGAGTGTTTTTGGCTTCGGGGAAGATTGGGTGTTGCTTCAAGTCGTACTCGAGATTTTCTTGAGGGAGAGAAGCTCGGGTTTTGGTTCGGGAAATATTAGAATGGGCTCGGGTTTCTTTGTAATGGTAGCAAAGCTAAAAAAAAGATAAGGTGATCAGGTTTTAATGCAAAGTAATTTTGTTAACCTGTTTTAAAAACAAAGTTATAGTATCAAGTTCAAAGCTAATTTTTAAACAAGTTTCGAATTTAATTTTTAAATATAATGTTTTTAAATTTAATTTGTTTGGTTTTGAATAATTATATTAGGTTAGTTAATTAAATTAAATCCCTAAGTATTTCAAACATAACATAATGATGGAATTAAGTAAGTGTTTAAGATTAGTGTATTAAACTTTAAATCAATTAAAAGTTATCAAGTGATTAATTTCAAGCATTTAAATTTAAGTAAGATATAAATAATAAGTAAGTAATTAATTAAGGTAAATAGTTTGTCTTGATTAATTAAGGTCTTAATATAATCAATTAAAGGATCATTAATTAATGTGAGTAATTAAAGGTTAATTAATTAATGTGAATGATTAAATGATTAAATTGTATTGAATGCTTTGAGTGATTAATATCTCTGGTCTGATAAATTATGATGTTTTGTGATATGAAATGGGTTGAACTATGATAATGTAAGTTATCGATCTGTGATGAATTGCTATGTGAATATGTTGTTCTGAAGTTTAATTTAATTATTTAACTGAAACAACTTGGCTTAAAAAGATGGTATTGAATTCGAAGAGACCGGAATCAGATATCAGCGATATCCGGAACCACTTCGATTAGTAATCTATAATTCTTTATATATTTGATTTGTAAATCGAATAGGCTGGAATGGAATAAATTAAGTAACTGGACCATTGAAACTAAGAAACGCTACTTAGATATTATTTGGTGAAATAAGTGTTTGACTATAATAAGATAAGAACTCGTAGTGAGATACGAGTTACCCTGGTTTTCAAAGAAGCTTTACAACCTTAGTATTTCAATTTAAATGAGTTTACTCACGCTGGTTTCCAGCCTGACTCGGGTGTTATTTTATTGTAATGCTCGGGTCAGACCGAGTATTACAGATTTCTAGGATAGGACATTCTGGAGTTCAGGAGACGAGCTGGATGGCAAAGATGTATGGAGTATATTCCGCTGTGTAATTGAGATTGTAGTGATAGTATTCTGGGACAAGTTAATTTTAACTGTCCAATTTATATGTGATTGATTGTAACTCTGATGTATTGTATGTAAATTGACAAGTACAGCTTTTCTTGTATAAATGTTATTATTTGATATTATATTTGATCCGCTGCGAATGTGAGATTCTGTGTTTCGTTATCTGTTCTTCTTCTATTTTTTTCTTCTTTTTCCTAACTATCTGGAATTTTCGAGGTCGAAAATTTCGGGTTGTTACATTTGGTATTGTTAACGCTAAAAAGTGAACGCTAACACCCGTTGTGTGTAATAGGATTGTGAAAGCACCACCCGTTGGTACGGGAACAAAATATAAGCTGAAAATAGCAGAAAAGCAGTAAATGAACAACAGGTTTATAGTGGTTCGGCCCGTAATTGAGCCTACGTCCACTTTATAGTCTTTTATTGCTGATTTGGTTACAATTTGATACAATATCCTTCAAAATACAATACAACTTGATCACGAAAGCACTCTTGACTACTAGCTCAATCTTTGATGATGAAACTCGACGAATCCGTGTTGGATGTAAGGAGTTCTTCTCGAAGCTTGTTGTAGCGTCTCGAATGCTTGAAGATCTTTGATTGCTGAATGAGAGGAGACTTCGACAGAGTAACGACGCTTGAAGAAATGAATGGCCAAAAGTCCTCTCCTCGTTGGAGATGATGGTATATTTATAGGAGCAGCTCTGAATTATGAGCAGAAAAAATGCTAAGTCTTAGGTCGCGTACGACCTAAGCTAGGTCGTAGGTCGCGAGCGACCTAAGATAGGTCGTACTCTACACACGACTTAAGGAGTGCAGTGATGAAGTTGTCTGTGGTTTTCTCCAAGTGGTAAGTCGTGGACGAATTTAGGTAAGTCGTGCCCCTTTCTTTACCTTTAACTCGTGAAGTCTTTAGGTCGTCTGGTTTGCTTCAGGAATTAGGTCGCAGAGTCTCCTAGGTCGCTAAGCAAGTTAGGTCGCAAGCTACCTTTAGTAGTTAGGTCGTAGACATCTTAGGTCGTGGACAAGTTAGGTTGCACTTTTAGGTCGCGACGTTCTTAGGTCGCAGACTTTCTTTAATAGCTAGGCTGTTGAGATCACTTAAGTCGTAGGTCGTAGCCATCCTTAACTCGCAAACTGTTAAGTCGGAGCTTTCTTAACTCGGAACCCTTCTTAAGTCGTAGTCTTTAGGTCGCAACATTGCTAGGTCGCAATGTTCCCTGTAGCTTTAGGTCGCAACACTGCTAGGTCGCAATGTTCCCTGTAGCTTTAGGTCGCTGAGCTGCTTCAAGAGTTAGGTTGTGACATTCTTAGGTCAGGCCTTTCCTAGGTCGTGACAATCCTGTAGCTTAGTTTGTAGCTTCACTAAGTCGCAGAATTCCCTAGGTCGTGACTTCGTTAGGTCGCAAAACTTCTCTTAGGTCGCAAAGTTTTAGGTCGCTGAAATAAAGGAATTAACATTTGCCCCTCGAGGTATATGACTATGCCATAGGTCGTATACTTCGATTCAACCTTGCTAAGTCGTGGACGACCTAAAACTTCGTGCCTATTCGCCTTCCATTCTCAGCCCATATAAACTGTTAAGTCGCCTTCTTCCTCCTAATCCTTCTGCTCTAATTTCCCGTTGCTATTGACAAATCTTTGAACCTCCAAGGGAGAATTCAACTTGTTTAAACGACGATTCATCCTTTCTAACAAACTACGTAAGTGAGTTTCGATTTCTATCCCACCATAATCGCCGTCCAATCATGAGTTCATGTTTTCTAACCCAAGTTTAATTCCATGCGTTTGTGTTTCGTTTTTTTTGAATGATTGTCACAATCGACACGTTGACATGATTCGTGAATGCACGGTAATGTTCGCAATGAATCGAAGAACCTGAAATTGATTTACTGGGCGATTCGGTTGGTATGTAGAGATGAATGAGATTCAAGAAGAGGATGAATCGTTTTCTTTATACTAGCAGTATCGGGTTATTGGATCCAGTAAGATTGTTTAGAGAGGAAGCCAGCGACCTAGCAGATCCGGACGACTTTAAAAGTTAGGTCGTAAGGTTCTCGGCGACCTAAGCCTTGCGATCTAAAAAACAACCGCGACTAAAACGAAGCTGACCAACCTCTTCTGCGACCTAAGAGTTCTCGACCTATGCTAAGTCGTATACGACCTAGGACATGGAGTAAATTGCATTGCCTTGATCCACACAGTTACATTGTGTGACCTAAATATGCCCCGACCTATGATAGGTCGCTGAACGACCTAGCACTTGAAACAAATTTGCAAAGTCCTGAACGCTTCAAATTGGACAGCACGACTTAAAATTGCTCCGACTTATGTTAGGTCGTGAACGACCTAGGACTTAGAAATTTGGGCAGAATTTGGCTGATTTTTGAATTTGAATTGTTTTAGACTTTGTTGTACTTCTTTTCAGATTGCCTTAACTTTAATGCTGATAACCTGTTTAGAAGCAACATTCACAGAAAAAATGGGACGAATATACTGCCATTGATTGCCTGCATCAAATGACAGATTAGTCGACAAAGAATATCAAACTTAAATGAACTTCGCGAATGAAATGCTGTGAACTAACAAATCTAAGTGAAGTATTAAAGCAAAATTGAAATGATCAACTAAAGCTAATTTATTTGCATCAACACAACACTGTTCTTGGACTTAAGGTATCAAGCCCCGAAACTTTATAATCGACAAGTATCAACTAATTTAGTTTCATTTATGTTTGCTTGTTATTGCGTTAGTTTTGCACAACACTTCACTCTTTTTTAGGAAACGTGCACCTTAATATTTGATCGTCCAGTTCCTTGTGTAGAATGGCATCTCAACAAGAAGACTTGGAAATAGCTGGAGAAGCTTTTCCAATTGCTACTCCACTGAACGACCCTCCGGAATGTACTTCTACCACTCTGAGTCATAAAGTTTTCTGTCAATTATGCATCCAATTTGGCATTGCCGAAGCTGACGCTTTGTTCCCTGGAATAAATGATACTGCTGATAGGCCGCCCCGTGGCTTTGTCGCAGTCAACCGTCAAATGTGCTCGAGTGGAGCTATTCCCCCATTTAACGACTGTCTTCGAGAACTTCTCCTTCGGCTATCTATCTCCCCTTTTCAACTGCACCCTAATGGATACTCCATCCTGCTGGGACTGTGTGTGCTATTCAGGAGAACGTTGGACCATTTTCCTAGTTTTGCCGAAATTCGCTTCTTGTGCACATTTGCAAAGAACAAAGATCATCCCTCTATTACACTTGTGAGGAGTGCCAGGAACCGTAAACTAATTCTGGACTTGCCCGAAAGTGCCCATGGGTTCTTGACTCAATTCTTTTACGTCCGCTGTCCTCCGGGATTTTATGCCATCTGGAGAGTCGGAAGTAAGATTGCCTCTTTCCGATTTGTTTTTAAGACTTTTCAGCATTCGAACTGTCAAATGCTTAACTCCATTCTTTCTTTTTGCAGCACTTCCTCCTCCACTTCGAGATACCAGTCACAAGGTGACTTTTGAGAGGCTTATGGCGGTGCCGGTAGAGGAGAGGAGTATCCAGTTTCTATTAGATGATGAGCTTTTGCACCAATTTGGGCTTTTACATCCTTCCAGGTCGACTCGGATTCATGAAATCTCTAGTTCTGATGCAGAAATGTTAGCTGCTTCGGGCTCTCAAGCAGAGGCATCGAATGCCCCAGTTTCTGCAGAAGAAGTTGCATCAGAAACACCTGTCGTAGAGGCTGCTTTGATAAAATGTTCCGCATCCACCGATGTTGTAGGGTCAGTCAGCAAGTCGGCACTTGCTCCAATTATTGAAGAGGAAGAAAATCCTCGAATTTCTAAAAAATCAATTGATGTGGAAGTTGAGAAGGAGAATTCTGCTGAGCGTCATAATGATGACACTTTCGATGACTTGAGTGACATAATGATAACTTCTCAAGAGCTTTTGAAGGATAATATTCCAAAGGCGAACTCTCCTGTCGTTGAAGCGACTTCCTCTTTGAAACAGACCTCGACGCCTTCTACACCTGTCGTCTCCGTTCCCGCACTAAAGCGTGGTTTGTAGTTTGACGCACGTAGTTCGCACGCCGCACACACTTAGGATTTTTCTGCACTTATAAGCATTTACTCTTTCTTTCTGGAAATTTCTAAACTTTACTTCTTTTCCGTTTTCAGATTCTCCGATGGGGCGCTCCGGCTCATACTATGACTCATTTCAGCGCCATGGAGGTCGTGGATCTTATGACTTTAGGAAATATCTTGGTGACCAGAGAGAGACAGATGAGGAACGGGCCCAAAGGAAGGCTCAAGAAAAATGGGATTATGAGCAGCGGCAGAGAAGAAGAGATGCTGATCGATATGATTCTTCTTACAGAACTTACGATTCTCATAAGCGAAAGTCTTATGATGACAAAGGGAAGACTCATATTACTGATGAATCGAGCAAACGTTCTAAGCCAAGTGACGTGTCTGCTATTTCTGAGAAGACTAACGCTCCCATTTCTTCTGATATTCCGGCCGGCTCTCCTCCTCTAAAGGAATCTGATATTCAAACCATCATTAACAGGCCACAATATCAAGTTAAAGACGGCCCTCCAACGCTTCAGAGCCGATTTCCGAATTGGTGTCTAAGAGGAGTCCTTTTTGACTTAGATTTGGTTCCCATTGATAAGCAGGCAATGCTGAGAAATGTCGATGCTGTTAAGGTTGATATTGAAAGAATGTCTGGATGGCAGAAGCTGGTTGATGAGCTTCAAAGGGTCAACCATATGAACCTTGAGGCGATGATGACCATGGAGAACGATAAATCAGAATGGGACAAATGGCGTAAGCAGCATGATGTGGAGATGACGAGCATTGCAGACGACAACGCAAAGCTTGCATCTGAAGTCAAGCGACTTAAGGAAGATCTCACCTCATCTTCTGCATCGCACACTCAAAAAGAAGAAGTCTTTCAGAAGAAAGTGCGGGATGCACATGCTGCACAAAGAGATGTCAAAATGAAGCTTGCCGCCGAACAGCACATTACTGAGAAATATCGCATAGAAAACACCGAACTGCGGGAGAAGGTCACCTCCCAGAACGTGGAGATTGAGTTACTAAAGTCGCGACTCGCTAAAGCTGAGACAGAGCGTGATGAGGCTATTACTGGTCGGGTTGCTGCCGTTGCTGAAAAAGAAGCGGCTGAGCAGTCACATGAGGCAACGAAAGCAAACATCAGCTCTACCTTATTCGACTTCTATTTACACAGCGTTCTGGGTCGTGGGAGCCTTGCTTTTCTGGGTTCTGATTATGAAATCACTCTGGCTGAAGTGTGGGAAGCCGCACTTGATATGTTTAAAGGTGCCGGCTATGATGAAGCAGAACTCGAGGCTCGCTATCTTGATGATGAGGCTCGCGCCGCTCTTGTTAAAGGGAAGGAGCAGCTTGCTAAAGTACGAGCTGAATTAACGGAAGAAGAGCTTCCAAAAGAGGAAGCTCCTTTAACTGCCCCTGTTCATACTTCAACTTCAGCCGATGTTAATATTACGGATTCCAGCTCTCATTCTTCACATCCAGCTAAAGTTGCTCAAGAAACTATGACCACTCCTACAGAAGAAGAGGCAATGAAGGACTTTCAGGCTCGGGAATTTGAGATTGATCTCGCCAAACCGACTTCTCCAGGTAACTTTGACGAGACGAATTCAGTGAACTGCTTATTCGACTTAACCGAGTTCGACGAACTTCTTACTTATTACTTAAGCTTTGACGATCCACTGTCTTCTTTTTTCTCGGAGAATACTGATTTTGATTTCTTTTATTGTGCAGCGGACGCGCCGGAAACTGCACCGATTTCTCCTTCTTCAGCTGCCGTTCCTCCTCCTTCTCAAGTTACTCCTCTTCCAGCTTCTCAACCAGGTTCACAGAAAGAACAGATAGCAGCCCTTCAAGGCTTGGACGAACCACCTGCTTCCGAGGAGCAGAAAGCAGAAGATCTGGAAGATAGTGAGAAGACCCCGGAGCAGTCTTTTGACTACGACACAAAGCTTTCTACATTTTTTACTCCGGGGAGTGAGTCTTCTTCCAAGAAGAAGGGGAAACGTGTGGTTTCGAAGAAAGGAAAGAAAAGTTCTTCTACTGCTGGAGATGAAGCAGAAGTCGATCCGGCTGAGTCTCTTTCTCCTTCTTCTCCAATACGTCCTCCGAAACTAATTACCAGGCCGGGTAAAGGCTCCAAGGGTGGGAAGAAGGAGAAATGAGTTTGATTTTGACTTTTCTGCTTTTTGCATGTATTGACCGGAGATTGTGCAGATACCGGTCTCCGCTCCTTTTTGTAATCTGCACAATGTAAAAAGTTTCCATAGTATTGAATAAAATAGCTATTTTACTTGTACAAATTCTTATGTATGTGAGAATGCATCTATTTCTCTTTTTTTGGTGTAGAATAAACGATTCCTTTTACTTGTACAAACTTTTTGTCTGTGTTTGGGAATACATTCATTCCTCATCTATTTTTTGTGATATTGCAATGAACTTGTGGCATGTTGCTTTTATTAATACAATCAAATTATATAGTGTTTCCCCCATACCGCAAGTGCATTGCAACATTTCTAGCTTCTTCAAGACTGATATTCTTACTTCAGAGAATAACTACTTCACTTTTAAGGGAAGAATCATTCTGCTTTTAATAGAGTATATCTCGTCTTCAGAGAAGTTTTTACTTTCTCTTTGTTCCTGAAGAACACTTCAACTTTTGAGAATGATCACTTTTATTTGTTTAAAAGTGAATTTTCCTGCACAGTGAAATGAGCTTCTGAAGAAGGTTTTGATTTTGTGCCCCAGTAAAGGGTTTATTTTTGGTACTTCAAGCAAGGTGAAGTACGCCTCTGAAGAGGTCCTTTTGGTCTTTGAAGAGAAGCGATTTTGGTCTCCGAAGAGAAGCAATTTTGGTCTCCAAAGAGAAGCAATTTTGGTCTCCGAAGAGAAGCAATTTTGGTCTCCGAAGAGAAGCAATTTTGGCATTTCAGCTCTGGTGAAGTGGGTCTCCGAAGAGAAGCATTTTGCACTTCTACACGGGTGAAATGTGCCTCCGAAAAGGGATTTTTAGCATTTCATCACTGGTGAAGTGGGCCTCCGAAGAGGAGCATTTTGCACTTCTACACGGGTGAAATGTGCCTCCGAAAAGGGCTTTTTAGCATTTCATCACTAGTGAAGTGGGCCTCCGAAGAGGAGCATTTTGCACTTCTACACGGGTGAAATGTGCCTCCGAAAAGGGCTTTTTAGCATTTCATCACTGGTGAAGTGGGCCTCCGAAGAGGAGCATTTTGCACTTCTACACGGGTGAAATGTGCCTCCGAAGAGGGCTTTTGCCTTCGAAGAGGTCTTGAAATTGCCTGGAAGTTACTTTCTCATGGTTGAGTGGATCCACAGGGCGGACGCAAGTTGCTTGATTGGATGTTCGTTTGCACAAACGATCGCAATCAATTAACAAGGGCCCTGTTCCTTCAGCTTGGGAAGGTGCCCCTTCGGTGGTTCCACCAATCTTGTTATTGAGAGAAGCACTTTCATTTATTGGCGTGCCTCGTTAGAGGGCTTTGTTGACCTTTGGGAAGGAGCATCGGTTGGTTGGTGTGCCAGGAAGGTTGCTTCTCAGGGGCGAGTAGATCCACGGGACGGACGCAAGCTGCCTGATCGGATGCATCACGATCAGTTAGCAAGGGCCCTGTTCCTTCTGCTTGGGAAGGTGTCCCTTCGGTGGTTCTACCGACCCTTTTGTTGAGGAGCAAAATTCCTTTTGGTTGCTTCCGTGCTTGCTTGGCCATGTTCTCCCATCATCTGCCCATTAGCGATCTTTTATTATCATTTCCAAGCGTATCTTCGTTCCTTTTGTAAGTAAATTGCCTTATCCGAAGAAGTGGACTTCACTGTTGAATAACTTCACGGGACAAACGCGAGTTACCTAGCTGGATGTCTGTTCATATTGACAATCACAACCGGTTAACGAAGGCTTGCCCCAGTGAAGTTGCCAACTTTTTATGTGAAGTTCTTCTTGTATAGGATTTGAATATGGAATTTTTTGTTGCTTGGTATTTGCTTTAATAAATGATTTGTAAGGCTCGCTTGGCTTTGCGATGGGTGAGCTTCGCTTTAATGACCTGCAATATTAGATCGACATTTTAGCAATACATTTAGAGTATTTATATATCGAAATATAACAGGCATTTTATAATAGAAAACACAGAATTCATAGTTTTTCATTATTCAGTCACACTGATTTCTCAGCGGTTTACAATTCAGAAGTCACACATCCATTATCATTTTATTTTTTTACAAATTCAAGCAATGCTGTTAAGTAAAAAATGGATGCTAGTTATTGTTGTTTCAGAATCTCCGGACTGATTTTCCATTTGCGCTAGATTCGCAGCTTCGGATTTATATGCCAGAGAAGGTGAAAGATGTCCCAGTTGCAATTTTGTGGACAATTAACAGTCGTCCCAACTTCTGCCTGCTGGGTATGGACCTCCTGTGACAACATTAATGACAAGCTTTTCTGAATCTTGCGCTGCAGTGTTGTGGTGAGAATCGGGTTGATGGGTAGGACATTGTTGATCCCGAGTGGATGAGGCTGGATCGACTCCGCTTCACTTAACGTATTGTTGGAGTTTACCCTGCTCCAGCAATTCTTCAATCACATTCTTTAATTGGCGACATTGGTCAGTGTCATGGCCAGGTTGATTGTGAAATTGGCAGAATTTTCCATTACGCTTTTCACCTCTCGTCATCTCAGGTGGCTTAGGATACCTGACAACGTCCTTTGTTGCAAAAAAGATATTTCTTGGTGTATCAGTTAAAGGAGTAAAATCCGAAGGATTAAAGCGGCGAGGTTTCTTTTCATTTCCCTAGCTCTTTCCTCCTTCATTCTCCCTTTTCTGACTTTCAGATTCTCTTTTATTAGATGGGACATTGTTATTATTAGTTTGGGCAGCAACCACTTTCGATGTCGTAGAAAGGCTTTCAAGGCGAATGAACTCGTCGGCCTTTTTATAAAAAATTTCAAGTGAGTTCGGTTCCTTCATCTTTAGCCATATTCCAAATTTACTCGATTTATCAATGGCTCGCATCAAATAAGTCAGGATCATGCGTGGTTCCGCATTTTCCACTTCGGCTAAAGCTATATTGAAACAGCTCAAGAAAGATTTGATTGATTCTCCGGGCGCTTGTTCAAGGTTAGACAGTGACATTATATCCTTAGCTTTTGAAGCATACAATCTGAACTGTTCTTTGAACTTTTGCGTTAAGTCGGAGAACTTATCTACAGACCGAACTGGAAGCTTTGTGAACCAAAGTAAAGCCACACCTTCCAGGTATACTGGAAAGTATCGACACTTGATCTCGTCTGACGCTCTTGCACCGGTCTAATTCCTTTATTTCAGCGACCTAAAACTTTGCGACCTAAGAGAAGTTTTGCGACCTAACGAAGTCACGACCTAGGGAATTCTGCGACTTAGTGAAGCTACAACCTAAGCTACAGGAATGTCACGACCTAGGAAAGGCCTGATCTAAGAATGTCACAACCTAACTCTTGAAGCAGCTCAGCGACCTAAAGCTACAGGGAACATTGCAACCTAGCAGTGTTGCGACCTAAAGCTACAGGGAACATTACGACCTAGCAATGTTGCGACCTAAAGACTACGACTTAAGAAGGGTTCCGAGTTAAGAAAGCTCCGACTTAACAGTTTGCGAGTTAAGGATGGCTACGACCTACGACTTAAGTGATCTCAACAGCCTAGCTATTAAAGAAAGTCTGCAACCTAAGAACGTCGCGACCTAAAAGTGCAACCTAACTTGTCCACGACCTAAGATGTCTACGACCTAACTACTAAAGGTAGCTTGCGACCTAACTTGCTTAGCGACCTAGGAGACTCTGCGACCTAATTCTTGAAGCAAACCAGACGACCTAAAGACTTCACGAGTTAAAGGTAAAGAAAGGGGCACGACTTACCTAAAGTCATCCACGACTTACCACTTGGAGAAAACCACAGACAACTTCATCACTGCACTCCTTAAGTCGTGTGTAGAGTACGACCTATCTTAGGTCGCTCGCGACCTACGACCTAGCTTAGGTCGTACGCGACCTAAGACTTAGCATTTTTTCTGCTCATAATTCAGAGCTGCTCCTATAAATACACCATCATCTCCAACGAGGAGAGGACTTTTGGCCATTCATTTCTTCAAGCGCCGTTACTCTGTCGAAGTCTCCTCTCATTCAGCAATCAAAGATCTTCAAGCATTCGAGACGCTACAACAAGCTTCGAGAAGAACTCCTTACATCCAACACGGATTCGTCGAGTTTCATCATCAAAGATTGAGCTAGTAGTCAAGAGTGCTTTCGTGATCAAGTTGTATTGTATTTTGAAGGATATTGTATCAAATTGTAACCAAATCAGCAATAAAAGACTATAAAGTGGACGTAGGCTCAATTACGGGCCGAACCACTATAAACATGTTGTTCATTTACTGCTTTTCTGCTATTTTCAGCTTATATTTTGTTCCCGTACCAACGGGTGGTGCTTTCACAATCCTATTACACACACCGGGTGTTAGCGTTCACTTTTTAGCGTTAACAGGTATCAAACTGTGACAACCCGGAATTTTCGATCCCGAAATTCAAATAGTTAGGAAAAGAAGAAAAGGGATAGAAGAAGAAACAGGAAGAAATCACAGAATCTCACATTCGCAGCAGATCAAAATATAATAACATTTATACAAAGAAAAGTTGTACTTGTCAAATTACATTTTAATACATCAGAGTTACAATCAATCACAGACAAACTGGACAGTAAAACAATATGTCCCAGATACAAATCAATAATACTCAGCGAGTTACACTCCATACGTTTCTGCCATCCAGCTCGCCTTTTGAGCTCTAGAACGTCCTTACCTGAAAATCTGTAATACTCGGTCTGAATTGTTGAATTAGGATGTTTGAAATTTCACTTATCTTAAGCTTGCACTGTTCTTCTGATTTTCCAGAGAAATTTCCAAGTTATTTTCACTTAAATAAAATTTTAAACTTTAACCTATGATGAAACAAACAAATTTTGTTTGAAACTTAAATCCTAACAAAGATTAGATCAAGAGATAAAGAATTTCATTTAAAATCTTAGTTTGAAACTAAGAACAGTAAAGTCACATATACAACAGGCATGCACACATCCATACATCCATACATCCATATATACACAAAAAATTCATATATACAAAACATACTTTGTTTCAGGAATTCACATGCAACCATATTTCATATACTTAAGCTTTTAAAAAGGGATGTTACTCACCTCTTTTGTTTTGAACAGAGTGGGTTTTAATTTGAAATCTGAAAGTTGCTTTGATTTTGAACTTGCTTCTTGATTTGATGATTCTGAAAACTGAAGTTGATACTTGTTTTTCTTAGATACCTTCTGGTTTTGAACTTTCAGATTTTTTTCTTTGATTTTGAAATGAGAAAGGGGAAAAGAAATGAAGAGAGGAGATATATGTTTATATAGACTAAATTATGATTAAAATAAAATATAAAATAAAATAAAAATAAAGGACATTTTTACAATTTCCTAACATTTTAAACTATAAACCCTTTATTTAAGAATCTTAAAAACACTTTAAAATCTATATAATATTACCAAACAGTTTCATAAAAAAATGCTTTTTATAACTCGAATTCCCAATGCCGATCACCGGAGGCTCTCTCCCAAAAGGTAATATCTCCACACCTTCAAAGAAAAAATCACTGCAGCCAATTTCAAATCATGCATCGGATATTTGACCACATGCGGCCTAAGCTGTTTAGAAGCGTAGGCAATCACTTTACCTCTCTGCATCAGCACAGCTCCTAATCCTGTTCCACATGCATCGGTATAAACCACCAAATCCTGATTCCCTTCCGGAACAACCAACACAAGTGCATGGGTCAATAAGTGTTTCAAACTCTAGAATGCTTCCTTACACTTATCGATCCATACAAATTTCACATCCTTTCTTATTAGCTTGGTCATCAGTGCTGCTATCCATGAGAAATCCTTAATAAATCTTCGATAATAACCAGCCAACCTAAGGAAACTCTTTAACTCCATCACTGTCTTGGGTCTCTTCCAACTATTCACTGCTTCAATCTTAGTCGGATCTACTGACAACTCTTCCTCTGAGACTACATGACCAAGAAACTTCACTTCCTTCTTCCAGAACTGACACTTCGAAAACTTCAACTGATGCTACCTCAGCGTCTCAGGCACCACTCAAACATAAACTTCATGCTCTCTTTCATCCTTAGAGTATATCAAGATATCATCTATAAAAACCAATACAAACCTATCCAATTGCTCTCGGAAAACTCGGTTCATCAAACCCATAAAGAAAGCTGGTGCATTAATCAGTCTGAATGGCATGACTAACCATTCGTATGACCCATATCTGGTCCTGAACGCCGTCAAAGGTATACTATCCTCCGCTAATCTGAGCTGATGGAAATCTATCGCTAAATCCAACTGTAGGAATACCTTGACTCCACTCAACCGGTCGAATAAATCATCAATCCTCGGCAATGGATATCGATTCTTTATTGTCCTCTCATTCAACTTATGATAATCGATACACAGCCTTAACGATCCATCCGGCTTCTTAGCAAACACTGTAGCTAAGGCGAACTACTCGGCCAGATAAAACCCTTGCCTTCTAAATCCAATAACTGCACTTTCAACTCCCTCATCTCTGAAAGGGTCATCATACTTAGCGGACTACTCACTGGTTCTTCTCCCGAAACCAAATCTATTCGAAACTCAATGACTTTTTTCGGTGGCAGTCCAACTAGTGGCTCAGAAACATCCGCGAATTCTCTAACCATAAAAACTCGACTCAACTCATCATCCAATTCCGTAGCACCTAACAAGGCATGCATCTCACCTCAAGAACCTTCTATGGTATAAACAATCCTGTCGCTACAATCTGGGTGTCTAAGGGATATTTTCCTATCCTAGAAAAATATCCTAGCATCGTACTCACTTAACCAATCCATCCCAAAAATAATCCCGATCCCCACAAAATCAAACACATGCAAATTGCACACAAAAGCATGACCGAACAAGTCAAACTCTAACTGGTCACATCTCAACCCTAGAGTTGCATACCCTCCTATTGGATTCGCAACTCGTAAGGAAGTAACTAAATATGTGGGTTCTAGGTTAAGATTATCTATCAAACATCTAGATATAAAAGAATGCGATGCACCAGTATCAAATAGAACTTTAATAGACATACTATGAATCTGAAGCATACCTCCCAATATTGCCTTTCCTTTCTCCTAATTTGTTGGATTCGAAGAAGCAGGCTCTAATGCACACACCTTGCCCTTTCCATCCTTAGCGGGCTCTTGCACTGGTTCTTATAGTGGCCTATTTGGTCGCAGTTGAAGCACCTGACATTGATCTTCCCAGCCACTTCCTTTTCCTTTCCAGCACAACACTCATTAACAAAGTGCCCCTTCTTGTCGCACTTGAAGCAAACAATCTCATACTTCCCCTTCTTAGCTGCTCCACCCTTCTAAGCACCTTTCTTAGGAATGAACTTCCTCTTCTGGCCCTGCCCAACCTGGACCTCCTTAGCCTTATTCTTCTCTAGAGAATCAAGAATCTCCTCATGCCGTAAGGCCATCTCCATTACAACATCATATGGATCGCTAATATGACATAGTGTAGCCCTTGCTAACTCAAGCTGCAACCCCTTGATGAACTTCTCATTCATCTTCATCACTGTATCCACTGAACAATACCCACATCTGGCTAACTCCTCGAATCTTCTGGCATACTCCATAACTGACATCTCTCCCTGCTCTAACTTAGCAAACTTCCAGATCAAAGCTAACTGTGCCATAACAGACATGAACCTCTCCTAAAATCTCCTCTTGAAATCTTCCCAGGTCATAGTCTCCTCATCCACTACCACAGTCACACTATTCCACTAGAACAAAGTAGCTCCCTGAAGCTGTCTAGATGCCAACCTCCTCTTCTACTCATCATTGAGCCCCAAATCTGCAAATATTCTCTCACAATGCAGCAACCGATTCTCTACCTCAATGGCATCTTCCATTCCAACAAACGGCTTCCCTCCAAGCTTAGTGTAATCTACACTCAACTTAGCATAATGGTTAACTACTGGAACTTCTGGAACCCCTGCTCCTACAGCATTTCCTCCTAACACTCCGGTTGCAACTCCCGCCTACACCATATTCTTGAAAAACTATTACATAGCTTCCATTCCAACTTGCGGGACTCCAGCACCCAAATTCTCTGCTTGTGCATGACCTTGACCACTTCTCACATTAGGTCCGACATTCCCATCGGTGCCTTCCACTCCTGGGTTAGCTCTTCCTCTTCTACCTTCCATATCTGTATTCAAATCTCATGAGATACAGAAAAATAACCTAACAAATATAGGAGACTAGAGGTAAAGCGTATACTTGTATATAACAAATACAAGTACGTTACTATGGCGCTATCCCATACCCCAATCTTACTCTAATTCTTTAGGACTATGTTTTTAAAAAAAACCATTTTTAGTTTAAAGTTTTTCATAAACCTGTGCTCTGATACCAAGTTGTAACATCCCATATCTAGAGGCCAAAAACTAAGTGCTACAAATGCTACAGTTATCCATAGTATTAAATTCTGGTGACAAAATATGGTAATGCTAATGGTATTCATAATATCAGAAGCACACGAATATGAAGAAATCAAATATTTTGAAACAACATTTTGGTGATTACATTTCAAAACAATAAATCATATCCATGTTACAAAATCACTTAACATTTCCCAAGTAAAGATCAATTATAATCATTACAAAAATACGCCAAGAGCGACATATGTTGATGCCCCCTTGGTTAATCAGAGAAATATAGTTATATCTAACTTAATATACACAGCGGAAAATAAACAGAATAATCTGTACTCCTAACTAGTTATCTGTCATCCACCTTCTCGTCTCCGGAAGCTTTATCCACTAAAATTTCAAAAACCTGAAAATCTCAACCCTCAGCTTACTCAAATCAATTTTGAGTATCCGAGAGTTTAAGGGGAAAATATACTTCGAGTCAGACATAAAGCTTGGTGTGAATAATAATATTACATCTCGGTTTACTGATATTAAGTGAGACCGTGCTACTTAGCGGAACGGGTTTCCCCTCACTAATATTCTTTTCAAAACATATATTTTGCAGATCCTTTCCTGCAACCAAACTGGTAAATCAGTCTAATTATAATAATAAATATAGAAATGTTCATTATGCTAAAAACAAGTAATAAATGGATTATTTGTCCGAAATCTGGGCTGATTGTCCACAATCTGAGCTGACTGCGCGCAAACTGGACTAACTATCCTCAAACTGGACCAACTGTCCAAAAACTAGGCTAAATGCTCTTTTGGCTGACTCAGGCCTACTAGATAAACATCAAATGGTCTAAACATCTGTTAGAAAAAACTTCTGGATGACCTGTCCTTAACTTACTTCTCCAAGGGTCAACTGATCTTAATGGTTTTATGGCTTACCAATAACCTACCTCTGTACATAAATATTCCATTTTGTGTGTAACCAACATTTTAGTCTTATCTTGACTAAGCCCTACACACGAGAATTCTGGACTAAATTAGCTATGGGCTAATAGCTAATGAGCATAGGACGCGACCCTACACGAGTCCTAGTTGGTCTTCTAATCGGAGTCATTCTCTTAGGGTTAACTACCCTTTAAATTTTCATTGAAAAACCTTTTCAAAATGAATTAACAATTTAAATCATACATATATAAGGAAAATACATATTTAGCTTTACTCTAAGCTTTTTTTCCATGTTATATATACTTTACTCAAAATAATGTTGATGAGATTTATTAAGGATTAACTACCCTCTCAAAATAAGTTAAAGTCCTTTTTAACTTAAAAACACTTAGGCTATTCTACCTATTTAATATATTCGAAACCTTTGTTTAAAATCTTTAAACAACCCCTTCGAAACCCTTGAAAGTAACCTTTCGAAACCAAGTAAAACCCTTTACTTATCTTAGGCCGAAAAACCAAATCCTTTCTTTTGAAACCATTTGAATTCTTCCTTTCGAAAGCATAAAAACCTTCCTTTTGAAAGCTTTAAAATCCTAGACATCCTTCTTTTAAAACCTTTAAATTTTCCTTTCGAAAACATAGGAATAACCTTTCCTTTCAACCCTTTCGAAACCCTGGGGAACCACCCCTTTCGAAACCATTCATTAAAACCTTTCGAAACATTCAAAACTCAATCCTTTCGAAAGCAGTTTAGGTTCAATTTAAAACCTGTGGAAACACCTTTTGAAACAATAAAACTTATCTCTTTCGAAACCATTTGGGTTATACTTCAATTCTGAGAAAAAGGTCTTTAAATCATTTAAGTCGAAAGCATATGTTTTGAAAGCATTTCCTAACTAATAAAGTGATGGTCTCGAAACCATCCCTTCGAAAGTATTGGAGAGGTGGGCAGGTTTTTAAAAAACAAAACAACCCTTTCGAAACCATCTAGATTGAAAGGTAGGAAGCAGCAGCTAAAGGCTTCGACTCAGTCAAAAGCATTCATTTAAAACAAAAGCGCAACCCAATCGAAACCATCTCTTTAAATCCATTTGACCTAGTCAAAAGCTAACCAAGTCGAAAGAATCTTAGTCGAAAGCAAGCAGGCGCATTTTCCTTTAAAACTAAAGTAAAGCCCCAACCCCTTCAGAATCCCTGGTTTCGACTCTATACCTTCTGCCTACATCCAATTCACTACGTAATAGTTAACTGATACTATGTGCATTGGTTTTGACGGTGTCGAAGGTGAAGGTAAGGAGGTGGAACCTGGTGCCGAAAGCATTGAAACGGTGAAAAACATGTTTATTTGTACTTTTAAACTATTTCTTTTGTACCTAACCTACCTTGTTTGTATAAACCTGATTAGTTACCAGTTTCTCTTTTCAAAAGTGCTGCCGACTTTCCAGAATTAACAAATTTATTTATTTACAAAAAGCCCCTTCTCCTTCCTTAATTATAAAACATTTAAGTCTCATACCTTAAATAATTTTATATAACCATTAAAACACTTAGGAAAAATCTATAAAAATTCCAAAAAACCTCTTTTAATATGTTTTCTATCATATATATAAATTTCAGATCCAAACCAATAATTCTTTAACCATAAATAATTTATAACCCAAAATAACATTTTCTTTACTAGAAAATTCATATTAATTCCAAAAAATTCTGAAAATTCTAAAATTTGAAACTCATCTCTAGAATATCATTTATGATCTTCATAAAAATTCAAAAGGCATTTGGATGTTATTTAATAGGGTTTTCACCCTAAAACATATCATAAATTCAATTTGAACAACCATAATTCATCAACAAGTATATATAATCATTCCATCATTCAAAAACATGGCAAATCAATGCAAAATATTAGGAATTCATCTTAAACCGAAAACAAAACAAAAATGAGATGTAAACATTATTCACCTTAGCTTTAGAGATTATAGAGATTGAGATGTGAATGGATTTGATTTGAATTAGCTTTTCCTTTATCTTTTTTAATCTTCTTCCCCTTTTCCTTATTAATGGTGGTCGACCTCTTATTTAAAAATTTTGAAAATGAAAATTGAACGTGTATAGGAGAATACACGGCCAAGTTTAAGGGATATAGGAATGGCCTCTTTCCTATTTTACCCCTCTTCTATTTCATTTTAACTCTTTCTTAATTCATTGTTAAATGGCACGGCTACACCTTAATTAAAGTCAAATCTTAATCCACTAATCAACACATTATTTTATTAAATTTAACTAATTAAATATCCTAAATAATGTTACCAAAAATCTGGGGTGTTACACTAGAGCTTAGTATTGCACCTTATTTGATTTCGAGGACGAAAAACCTATAAAGGGGAAGCCAGTAACACCCCCATTAGTGAATAATTAATTTAAGTAATTAATTATGGAGATATGAATGTAAAATAAAAAAAGGATCAAATATGTATGGAATGTTTTATTTACTTATTTTGCTTGGATGAATCAAGTGACACCAGGAAAACCCTAGTTGAAAATTTAAATTAGTAGGAATTAAATGCAATCGTTTGGGCTAGCAAATTATAAAAATTAGATAGTGGCTCGACGGCCTAAATTACCCTTTTTGAATTAAAGATAACCACTTTCCATTTTTATTTTACATTCAAAAACTTAAAACAAAATCTTGAGATCTTTCATGGTGCTTTCAGCTTAAATAAGAAGAAGAAAAAGGAAAAAATTAAAGCTAAGGGAAAAAGAGACTTCATCAACTAAAATGTAACACCCCATATTTTTTATAACATTATTTAGGAGATTTAGTTAGGTAAACTAAATAAAATAATGTGTTGATTAGGATATTGAGATTTGATTTTAATTATGGTAGCCGGCCTTTTAACTCACAAATTAAATAAAGGGTTTAAATTGAATTAGAGGAAGAGTATTATTGGAAAGAGGTCATTCCTATATCACCTTCCTTAGGCCATGTGTTATACATATGTTCATTTCATTTTAAAATTTTCAAAATTGAGACCGGCCACCATTAACAACGAAATAAGAAGAGGAAACTAAAGAAAAGCTAAGGATAAGCAAATTCAAATCAAACTCATTCAAGTCTCAAGCTCCTTGATCTCTAAAGCAAAGGTGAATAATGTTTACATCTCTAAATTTTTATGGTTTTGTTTTTAAGATTAAATCCGATTGGTTTTGCAAAGATTTGCCATGTTTTGGATGATAAAATGATAATATATATACAAGTTGATGATTTATGTATGTTCATAAAGATTTTATGACATGTTTTGAGATGAAAACCCTATTAAATGACATCCGTTAGCCTTACGAATTTTTATGATGATCTAAAAAGTTATTTTAGAAATGGGTTTCAATTTTCAGATTTTTCTAAACTTATGTGGAATTTTTATGAATTTTCTAAGGAAGAATATTTTGGATTATAAAATTATTTACGGGAAAACAATTTATTATTTGGATCCGAAAATTTTATATGTTGATAAGAACATATTAATTGATTTTCTGGAATTTTTCCAGAATTTTCTAAGATGATTTAATAGTTATATAAAATTATTTAAGGAATGAGACTTAAATGTTTTATATAATTATAAAGGATAGAGGGGCTTTTTCAAAATTGTTTAAATTTCCAAATAAGGAAAGTCAGCAGCATTTTAAATATAAAAATATTGAAACCAATTAGATTTAGACAAATAAGGAGGTTGGGTACAAAAGAACTATTTTAAAGTACAAATAAATAGTTTTTCTACTATTTCAACCCTCTCGGCAAGAGATTCCGCCTCTATTCCAAACCTTTCGACAAGGTTGAAAAGTATTAAACCTTTCGACAAGGTCAATAACCAATGCACATGGTATCAAGCCACTGGTACATAGTGAATTGGAAGGAGTCGAAAGGTTTAGGAACGAAAGGTTGGAGCTTTCGAAAGAGATGAAGCTTTGTTTTGGTATTAAAGAAAATACACCTCCTAGCATTCGACATTGTCAAATGATTTAAAAGAAAATGTTTCGATTGGTTTGCTTTCTTGTTTTAATTTAAACCTTTCGACAAAGTCGAAAGGTATAGCTTTCGACAAGGTCGAAAGAATAGTTGTCGCTTCCAAACCTTTTGACCCTAATGGAGTCGAAGGTTTTGTTTTCTAAAATTTGCCGCCTCTCCATTGATTTCGAAGGGTTAGTTCCAACACCAACACTTTATTGTTTTTGAATAGTGTTTGTACCAAAATTGGGCACAACACTCTTCGGATGTGTTTGAAGAGATAAAATGAAGAAAACATATATAAATCGAAGTAGATCTAACAAACACACCAATAAACAGATAAAAAAATGCATAGAAACACACGGATTTAGAGTGTTTCGGCGAATTGCCTACGTCCACTATGAAATGATTGATGTTTATTGAATTTCACTTGTTGTTTACAAAAGATTACAACAGTATAACTGAAGTTTGATAATCATTTCGGCATAATATCGGCGTAGAGAGGCCAAAAGTCCTTCTTCTGTAGGTCCTGGGCTCAATTTATAGGCGTAGGAGGCAAATATCTCACTCAGATCTCGGGAGACTTCTTCTGGCACGTGGGTGGGCCCATGCGATCGATCCTAGGCGATTTCGACTTGATCCGTGATCGATACGAACAAATTTCGTATCGATCAAGACTTGCTCCAATGGAGTCGAAACTTGGTGTGAACATTCTTTATGTTGTACGTAATCTCCTGTGAAAATTTCATAGCATTTGGACTTGTAGATCACAAGATATGATCGATGCGAATTAACGTTCTTCGGAAGGCTGTTTGGTTTGAATCGATCATTTCGAATCGATGGTTGCACGTGCCCAGGTGATGACGTGGCGTGCATCCTTCGAATCGATCCACTTTTTATGCCGAGTTGATCGAGTCGTCCAAAGATTCTCGCCTTGTTCGTATCGATGTAGTTGTCTTATTCGAATCAATGGAGACGGTCTAGTTCGTATCGATGAAGACAATATAGTTCGTATCGATGAAGGTGGCCCTTATTCGCATCAATCAAAGTTGCTTCCACTTGATGGATATGAACAAGCAATATCGTGATGGATACGAATAGTAATTGTTCAATGGATACGAACTAGTGATTGTTCGATGGATACGAACTAGTGAGAGTCGATGGATTCGAACAAGGTTCTCCTTATGGATTCGAAAATTAGTTCCACGATGGATTCGAACAAGCATGAGTCGATGGATACGGACAAAGGTTATCTGATGGATACGAAGTGGCACGTCCCGATGGATACGAACAGTCGTGAGTTGATATTCGGCATACAAACAAAGGTTATCTGATGGATACGAAGTGGCACGTCCCGATGGATACGAACAGTCGTGAGTTGATATTCGGGATACGAACAGTAGTGAGAGTCGATGGATTCGAGAAAAGGTTACCTGTGCGTATTCGATATTCAGGATGAGCGACCCTCAGTTTTCAGTCAGTCCCTTGATATCTCGGGCTTGCCAAAAGGCGGGATAACATATTCCCCCCAATGTACGTCTTGTGGAAACATGACGTGGTTTGAAATGCTGCAATCTTCATTCTAAACAGTTATCGCCTTTTTGTTGAAAGTTGTTATATTTGACCGGTTTCCTCGGTAATGTGAACTGTTGATTGTCAACTGTTGTACCCTGTATTGTTGTAACTGATTGCTATTTGATTGTGATTAGCTGTTTGTCATTGTAATTGTTATCAGATGAGTATCCAATTCCTGTGGATGTTGAAAATTGAATATTATTCCGACATATATGCATGTATGTTAGCCTGACTCCCGTCAATGTTTGCATGTTCACGGGTCATTGTCAAGTTTTTTTTATCGAGTTTCGTAACGATCCTCTCATGGATCGATGTGAAATTTGAGTTGAAACAACATTCGATGGTTGTTTTAAGTCCTTCCTTTGTATTGATCCTATCCTGGATCGATCTGAGATGTTGGAATGTATGCTTCGTATCAATGGATACGTAATATTGGGTCTCGGATCGATGGATACAAAATAATGCTTTGTATCGATGGAGTCGAATGATCCAGACATAATCATGCAGTGATGCTTCATGGAGGATATGCCATTTCTTATACTTTTATTCAATAAGAATCCCCGATTGTGGATAATATTTGATAGGAGTCATCCATGACTCTTTTTCTAGATCCGTCTCCAAGATCTAGTTGATCTTCATATGTCAATGCCTGGAATAATAAGCATTTCAACTGGGACAAAGTCTATTTGTCGCGCATCCCCAGAACTGGCTAGCTTGGCGAGTGATTCGGCCTTTTCGTTTAGTTCTCTAAGGATTTGTGTAGTGGTGTAATAGTCGAAGTCGGCTAGTAGCTTTTGGACCCAATTGAGATAAGGAGCAAGACGTTGACCCCTAGTCAGATAATCTTCCCTGACTTGGCGTACTACTAACTAGTAATCACATAAGACATGTAAGTTTCCACTTGTAGTTTTCTTGCAAGTTTGAGCGCCAAGGCTTCATACTTAGCTTCGTTATTTGTTACAGGGAAGTTGAATTTCAGGGCGTAGCAGATCATTCGTTCCTCAGGAGTCATTAACGCAACTTCGATGTTAGAAAGCCGATTATTGGAAGTTCCATCGGTGTACGTTCTCCATCGGTTGGACGGTTCTCCACTGTTTTTCGGATAGTCGTCTGATGTGGTGAATTCAGATATGAAGTATGCTAATGTTTGACCTTAGAGAGCTCTCCGAAGGAGATAAGCGATACCAAATTGGCTTAGCTTAATACTCCATATGAGTAACTTTTCAGACATCTAAGGTTTCTATTGGACATATCGTAACGGTTGGTCGATATGGACGTTAACGGGGTAAGCTTGTCAATAGCCAGCCTTCATCATATACTGGTCTTTGGATTCGTTTCTCTTCACATAGCATTGCGACGCTTATGGCGTGTGTTGACACGGCCCAATTGATGTATAAATCTTCGCGATCCAAAGGTTTGGGTAAAATGGGAGGTCTCTTTAAGCAATCTATCAGAGTTGGAAGTGCATCAACGCAGTTGTTAGTTCATTCAAAAGTTCTCTTCCCTCTCTTGGTGAGGTTGAAGAAGAGAATTCACTTTTAGATGGTCCTAGAGTCAAATCAACTTAGGACGGTAATCTTTCGACTTAGGCTCCGTACCTGCTTGGTTGTCCCCGGTACATAGGTGTCTCTAACTGTCGGAATTTTCTAGAAATTAGTCTTGATTCCATGAGAATTAATGATGAAAACCAAGAATCTTTCTGATGTAATGGTGAAAGAGCATTTCAAAGGATCGAGTTTCATTCTGCATTTTTTGGAGAGCGCTGAATACCTCTGTCAAGTCATCGATATGGTCGTTTGATAGTCGTGATCTCACGAGCATATTAAGCACATCTACTTTCATCGATTGGCCGATATGATTTTTGAATGATCTGTTAATCGTCCTTTGGTAAGTAGCATAAGCATTCTCAATTTTGAATCCAGGGATTTCAGCATAGCACTATAGGCCTAGGTCAATAATGAAACAGTTGTATTCCTGGTCTGGGACATGCTTCAGTATCCGATTGTATTTGGAGTTTGCATCCATGGATGTGAGTAATTCATGTCCGATGGTCGGGTCCATCAGTTGGTTGATCATTGGAAGTGGAAAGCTGTGCTTTGTCATGCCCCATGCAAATCTGAGTAGTTGACGTATGTCCTCCACTCTCTGTTCATTTTTCTTATAAGTAAAGGATTGGATACTCATTTTGGTTGGAGGGAATCATGGATAAACCCACTAGTTTTGAGTAGATTCACCTCCTCTTTAAGTGTAACAGATCTCTCCGGATCCACGTCGTATCGTTCTTGTTCACCGAGACATGCCTCGGGTCAACATTTAACGTAGGGTTCTCAATAGCTGGTGAGAGTCCATATGTATATACGAGGTTGAGTCCAAGCGAGCACATCAAGATTCAGGCAAAGCAACGCAGTTTACTCTTTCGTCGTCATTGTGTAGAGTTGTGATCTGATCTACAATACTCGTGATGGGTTGTAGGCGCTTCATGTGTTTATTTCCAATGGTAAATGATCGGGCTTATAAGGACGTTGAATCAAAGGATTAGTAGAACTTAGCCTTGTACTGCATGGTGCTACATAGCTGGCTCTAGTTTTGAGATTGAATTTACTTGTGTTTCTGAATGATGCGCTTTTCATTCAATGTACTCGTGATCCATTGCTCATTGTAAGGGTCGGAATGATGATCGGTTGCCCATGAGTTCGGGTATTGATCTGATGATTCTATCTCTAGGCATCCTTTCGGTCATAACCTAGAGTTGTTATGAATATCAGGCATGGGTCATAGGATCAAATTGTCATAGTCAACTCTCGGATAATCACTCTTTTAGCCCCAGTCTTTTGTTGGCGGATGCATTACGCGGACAGTCTAGTCTCGTCCTAGCTGTGTTTATACTGTAGTTCAAGCTTTAAGAACCAGAGTTGATTGATGAATGGTTAAATCATATAAATCTTATCTTCTTGCTCATGCCCCCAAGTCTAGGGAATATCTCGATAAGTGGCAGGGTAGATAATGTTCGCTTCAATTTTGTATTCTATCCCATTGAACCATGGGATCGAGTTAATCAATGAAGGGCTAAGTCGTGTCTATCCTGCATTATGTTCTAGTTCTTTCCTCTAGGCGGAATACATTGTTACTTTGCCGACATTCGGACATAAGCTAGATTCTGGATGGTCAATGACATTCACTTTGCTGCTTATGTCACCATACTTTGGGCAAAAACTGAAGAGTGAATCGTCCAGTCAAATCCAATGCAGGATTGATGTTTCCCTTGTCGAATCCAGGGTAAGAGTCAGTTGAAGGGACATTCATCACACCTATTTGATGTTTATACCCCTGTCCACACTGTAGGGACTAAGATATTTTAGTAGAAAATGGTCGGACCGCGTTTTCCTCGGTCAATTCCTCTGGCCCCAGTCAAGGGTAAAAGTCGAAGTATGGTCGGTCAAATTACAACTACTTTAGTTTGATGCTTCTTCCACTGAACTATAGGAAGGAATTGATTGGTGGATGGTTAGGTCACATCCGTCCATGTTGCACGCACAACCCGTCGGATCACAGGCGAGAGTTAGCAGATGAATGGTCATGTCATGTTCATTTGCGGTTGGATGGTAGTAATATCAATTCAAAATAGGACATCCAGCTAGGTCCGTTTTTCGAATCTATGCCTCCCTGTCGAATCAAGGAAGAAATTTTGTCTTGTAGGGTTGGAGTGCATCCCTATAAATTTACGTTATGGGTCCCATGCCGGGGACAAGAGTTAATGCATGGACGGTTGTGTCACGTCCGCTTAGTGCTGGATGGTCGGATCGCATCCAATTTTGTGTGTTAAGTGTGCCCCCATTTCAGGGGAAGATTGGAAAGCAGAAGGTCGAACCACATCCGCTTTTTGTACTACAGAACTTGATGAGGAACCATAGCCAATAGATGGACAGTCGAAAATCATCCCTTTTGGTATTCATATTCCAAACCATGCTTTGAGGACTGGAGTTGGTTGATGGGTTGTTAGTCATACCCATTTGGTGTTTATACTCTAGCCTGCGCTCTCAGGACCGAAGTAAGTTGATGGGTGGTCATTCACACCCAGTTGGTGTTTATACTCCAGTCCACACTTTGGGGACTTAGAGTTAGTTGATGTTTATACTCCAGTTTGCACTCTGGGAATCTGGAGTTAGTTGATGTTTATACTCCAGTTCGCACTCTGGGAATTTGGAGTTAGTTGATGTTTATACTCCAGTTCACACTCTGGGAATCTGGAGTAAGTTGATGTTTATAATCCAGTTCAAACTCTGGGAATTTGGAGTTAGCTGATGTTTATACTCCAGTTCGCACTCTGGGAATCTGGAGTTAGTTGATGGGTGGTCAGTCACACCCATTTTAGTGTTTATACTCCAGTCCGCGCTCTCGGGACCAGAGTTAGATAATGTGTATACTCCAATTCGCACTTTGGGAATCTGGAGTTAATCGACAGATGATCAGTCACATCTGTTTAGGCATTTGGATTTCGTTCACACTCTAGGAACAAGAAGTTGATCAGGTACATGGACGGTTGTATCATATCCACCCTGAGTAGTCAAGCGAAGTCGTTAGACGAATGGATCCATCCTCCTCGAGCTTGTAAATATGGAAGGCGAGGTCGTTAGATGGACTGATCCATCCTTGTCGGGCTTTAGGTTGAACATGGGTGAAGTCGTTGGGTGGATGGATCCACCCTCCTCGAGCCCATGTTCGTAATTTTATACTCCAACTCGCACTCTGGGAGCTGGAGTTGGTTAGAGGATTGTCGTGTATCAATCCCTTTTGGCCGCAGTGTGATGGCTTGTCCCTGAGCTTGGGATTTCACTTAGCAAGGGATCGGTGGGATCCCGATTACTTTCCAATTATCTGCCCTCAATGAAGGATGAGGTTTAGTTTATGGATGGTTGGATCGCGTCCATGTTCATTTGGATTCCACTTTTGCCAAGCCTAAGGAGTAAGATTAGTGTTCTGGCAAGCTTTGTGCTCGAGCATAGGAAAGGATGGTCGAAATACATCCACTTTGAGTTGTGTATTTTTCGTTAAGTCAGGTGCAAGAATTGGAGAACGGACGGTCGAGTCACGTCCACTTTATGATTTGCACTCTTCCGATCGAGCTGAGGAAGAGAGTTGAAATGACAGCTCGTGATGGTTAGCGAGTAGGCAGTCAGTCGTTGACGACTTTAAATTGAGGGTTGGACCTTTATGAAGTTGGTTTAAGGCATGACTGTTTTGCCGAATTACAGAAGCAAACTGGAGAGCGAACGGTCAAATCATACCCAATTTAAACATGTGTTCTCAAATAATCCCAAGTGTCTAACGTAGGATTGGACGCATGGATGGTGACGTCACGTCCACCCTTGGTGTGATTCTGATTTTATCGGGCATCAGAAGAAGCATAAGTATTTTGGCTAGCTTCAAGTACGAGATGGAGAGTACATTGTTGGGACATATCACTCCAAATTTTTCCCAGATCTCCAATTAAATACATAGGCGGATGAGTGGATGGTCGGTTGCATCCACTTTGTACTAGAGTCCTGACCTTGTCGGTCTCTTCTGCTTTGATGCCTTGCCCCCAGTCAGGGGCATATAGTAGCCGATGAGTGGTTGAATCATGCTCGTCATGATGATACCTCAATGATTTGATCATAGTCCGCAGAGTTTGTTTTGCACCCAATCTTAAGTACTCGGTTACCTGCATCATTTGCAAGTAGTTTAATTCAAGTCGGTCATATTTCGCAACGTAAATGAAATTGAATTAAAAATAATTCAAAAGAGATCAGATCAAATCTCATTGATAAGTGAGGCAGCGTAGTATGCTCGCCATTGCACTTCAGTCCAGCCCTTCTCAATTGGAATTTTAATGCAAAAAGGTTCAATTTGATCAAAGTCCTTGATCGATAGGGGTCGGATGTTCCCGGTCCTTCATTTTAAAGGGCTTGCACATATTGTCGAAGCTATCCTTTCCGGAGCAGCCTTATGGCGTTGGCGTTCACGGTATCTATCTAGAGAAGAGGAGTTTTCTGATCTAGAGTATTGAGTAGGTCCCTTCCTTATCTCGCCATGTTGATCCTTTATCTGGTTCACCAACTCAATATTAGCCCGGATATGTTGGTGTACTTGACGGCGCCTACCCACCAGTCCTCTTATCGAAGTATAGAAATAAGCTCTGGTAATGAATTCATTTATGGGTATTTGCAGCAACTGGCTGTGGGCTTTGGATAAATTTGTTGGCTGCCAGCTTCTTCATTCCCTTCAACAATATGAGAAGTAGAACTGGTATATCTAACCACGATTGACAATGTTCTTTGAGGAATGGGGGAAGACAACTACATTTAATGGCAGTCATCACTCTTGGTGCAAACAATGCGCAATTCTCACTTCATGAGGTAGTGCAACGGGGGTTGTATTTCCAAAGTACACTGACGTAGTCAGTGTGTTGAATTTTTGCTGGAAAATCTGCATGTAGGATGGTTTCAATAAATAGGTCTGGACTGGGAAAGATACTTCTATCAACATTATCAGGTCTATTTTATGGCTACGGGGTCTTGTAATACTGGTGAATGATGTATGCACGATTGTCCAATGTTCGAGTGGTTGGTAATGCTGATTGGATGGTGAGTTGGTTAAGATAGGCTAATAGGTTGGTGATTGTTTCTAATTTTCACCCCGGTAGGAGGCCATATAAGGTAGTAAGGAAGTCCTCTTAAGGTTGTATGCCATGCTTTTAGTCATATGGACATGGTATGATTAAGATGCGGGCCTTTTAAGATGATTCAAGGGTGACCAGCTATGCTTTGAGTCGGTATAGTAGACAGTGTAGGGCAGTCGTCATATTAGCCATCATACCATAGTTGTCAATTCAGGTGTTTAAAAACTGGTCAATTAGGGGAAGTTGCAATCCACCTTAGAAGCATGATGTATTAACCAACTATAGTCCTTGGCGTATTTGCTAGGTTCTCCAACCTCTGGGAGCATTGATTTAGTAGTATTTCTTTACCCATTTTATGATTGCAATTCAGCATTTGTTGTTGTAATCCACTATGTCCCGTTCAGTCATGGTACGATCAGGAGCGTGGATGGAATGTTCCTTCATTCAGTTGAGCTTTGAATTCACTATATGGGTGCTCTGTGCTGCGGCTAGGGTTCGGTTCTTTTTAGGAAATTTGGATCGTACCCGAAAAATATTTTTTTGAAATTTCGTATCGTTCTCAGCAACGTTTGAACGATACAAATGTAGGTGAAATCGAACGATCCGAAAAGTGGACAATTGGATCAATACGAAAGCCGCACAACTGGACCGATACGAAGTGGATGTGAGTATTGATACGAATTGGACATAGATGGATCGATACGAACATCGTGTGAGTATCGATACGAACTGGGTGCAGATGGATCGATACGAACAGCGTGTGAGCATCAATACGAAGTTGGACGCAGATGGATCAATACGAACTGCGTGTGAGTATCGATACGAATTGGGCGCAGATTGATCGATACGAACAGCGTATGAGCATCGATACAAAGTTGGACGCAGATGGATCGATATGAACTACGTGAGAGTATCGATTTGAATTAGGTGTAGATGGATCGATACGAACAGCGTGTGAGCATCGATACGAAGTTGGACATAGATGGATCGATACGAACTGCGTGTGAGTATCGATACGAAATGCACATGGCTAGATCGATACGAAGTTGATCGATACGAAAAGTGATCGATACGAAAAGTGATCGATACGAAATTCAATCGATACGAATGTTGATCGATATGAAAACTGATCGATACGAATAGTGATCGATACGAAAGCTGGTCGATACGAATAGTGATCGATACGAAAGCTGATCGATACGAAGTTCGATCGATATAAAAACTGATCGATACGAATAGTGATCGAAACGAAAGCTGATCGATACGAAGTTCGATCGATACGAATAGTGATATATTTTTTGGGTGTGAAAACATGGATACGAAAATCGACATATTTTCATGGATACGAAAATATGGATATGAAAATCATGATGAGTGTAGTTCCTCTTAGATCTGAATAGAATAGAAGGAACCACTTGACGACAGATCTGGATCTTTCCCTTGGATGTTTGCAATCCGGTATCGGCAGTAGATCCAATGAGCAGAAGGAAAAAACTAGGTTTTTCTCAGTGAAAGCACCAAAGTGTTTGTACCAAAATTGGACACAACACTCTTCGGATGTGTTTGAAGAGATAAAATGAAGAAAATATATATAAAACGAAGCAGATCTAAAAAACACACCAATAAACATATAAGAAAATGCATAGAAACACACGGATTTAAAGTGGTTCGGCGAATTGCCTACGTCCACTATGAAATGATTGATGTTTATTGAATTTCACTCGCTGTTTACAAAAGAAAACAACAATATAACTGAAGTTTGATAATCATTTCGGCATAATATCGACGTAGAGAGGCCAAAAGTCCTTCTTCTGTAGGTCCTAGGGCTCTATTTATAGGCGTAGGAGGAAAATATCTCGCTCAGATCTCGGGAGACTTCTTCTGGCACATGGGTGGGCCCATGCGATCGATCCCAGGCGATTTCGACTTGATCCGTGATCGATACGAACAAATTTCGTATCGATCAAGACTTGCTCCAATGGAGTCGAAACTTGGTGTGAACATTCTTTATATTGTACGTAAGCTCTTGTGAAAATTTCATAGCATTTGGACTTGTAGATCGCGAGATATGATCGATGTGAATTAACGTTCTTCGGAAGGCTGTTTGGTACGAATCGATCATTTCGAATCGATATGTTCGAATCGATGGTTGCATGTGCCCAGGTGATGACGTGGTGCGCATCCTTCGAATCGATCCACTTTTTATGCCGAGTTGATCGAGTCGTCCTAAGATTCTTGCCTTGTTCGTATCAATGTAGTTGTCTTGTTCGAATCAATGGAGACAGTCTAGTTCGTATCGATGAAGACGGTGTAGTTCGTATCGATGGAATTGGCCCTTATTCACATCGATCAAAGTTGTTTCCACTTGATGGATATGAACAAGCAATATCGTGATGGATACGAATAGTAATAGTTCAATGGATACGAACTGGTGATTGTTCGATGGATACGAACTAGTGAGAGTCGATGGATTCGAACAAGGTTCTCCTAATGGATTCGAAAAGCAGTTCCATGATGGATTCGAACAAGCGTGAGTCGATGGATACGAACAAAGTTTATCTGATGGATACGAAGTGGCACGTCCCGATGGATACGAACAGTCGTGAGTTGATGGATACGAACAAGGCCAATGCGAAGGAGGCCGCCTCTGGATGGATGCGAAATAGTCCTCCGCGTTATAGTTGATGGATTTGAAACTGACCGATGCGAAATGATTTGATCGATTCGAAACAACGGATACGAATGGATTGAACTCCTTGGTTTGCATCGACCATAACTCGAGCTTACGAACTGGGATCGACTTGAAATTTGGAACGATGGCTTTCATGGCTTCGCTCATCGTGTCTTGTCAATTGTAGCTTGATCCGGACTCGGACAAAATTCATCGATATCCATGGTGAACCTGTGCGTATTCGATATTTGGGATGAGCGACCTTCAGTTTTCAGTCAGTCCCTTGATATCTCAGCTTGCCAAAAGGCGGGATAACAAATAGTTTTATTAAAGGTTTTGAAGCAGTTGCTTTCGACTCCAATGTTTTTCTGATCCTTCTGCTCTACTTAAAGGCATAACCCAAATGTTTTAAATTGAAACGTTTTAAAGGTTTCGAAGTAGTCAACTTCGAATGGTTTCGAAAGGTTTCCACTTGTTTTAAATTGAACCCAATGTCTTCGAAATTTTTTAAGTTTCATTGCTTTCGAAAGGTTTTATCAATGATTTTGTAGAGGTGGTTCTCCAAGCTTCGACAAAGTCGAAAGGTGAGACCTTTTGACTAGGTCGAAAAGAAATCTTCCTACAAGGTCGAAAGGTGAGACCTTTCGACAAGGTCGAAAGGTATGGTTTTCCAATGTTTTCGAAAGGCTATAGTTTAAAGGATTTAGAGGAGAATGTCATATGTTTTGTTACCCCGCCTTTTGGTCAAGGCTGGGATATCAACAAATTGGCTAAAAAGGATGGATATCGGAATTGGAAATCGATTGGAAACAAGGCTAAGATCGATGCCATCTAAATTGGACTGAACTCCAATCGAGGTAGGATCAATAAGGAATGATAAACAAGGCATGGAAAGGCCACACTTCAAATTTTAGGTCAATCAGAGTTCGTACGCTCGAGTTATGGATGGATCAATATTGGTGAGAAACGGATTTGGATCGATCTCTCTCTTGTACATTTGCTTTGGACCGGTAGTAGCTCGTATCGATAACATCAGATTGATACGAAGGAAGGGGCAATATATGGATATGAGGCAACGGATGTAGGAGCCTGAAAAATCATTTCGTATCGATCGGATAATGATCGATACGAAGGACACACATAAAAGGCGGCAGCGTTGGATGGATACGAAGACACGGTTCATATTGGTCTTGTTCGTATCGATCGATACGAAGTAGCCATGCAAAGCGTGGATCGGTACGAATAGCATGGATATGAAAGGCAGATGGTGTGTCTGGATCGATACGAAGGAGTGTTGGTGGATGGATACAAACTATGTATACTGATGGATACGAATTGATGGAGACATGTTGATGGATCCAAAGCTTTCAGCCAACGTTGGAGAACACAAACTTGGATCGATCATAACTCTCAAACCATGGATCCAAATGTTATTAAATTTTCCCAAAAGCTTCCTTATGCACTCAAGAATGTTCATGATCAATCTCAGCTTGATTGGACCATTCTTGGATCGGTACGAATTGTACTTGGATCGATCCTAAACGACCATGGATTGATCTGGTGGGACCACCTGCACATGAAAAAAGGTATTCCAGGTTTTGGGGCGGATATTTTCAAATCTACACCTATAAATAGCAGCTCTATGGCAACTAAAAAGGGGATCTTCTTTTGCTTTTCTAGGTGAAACTCTACCATTTTGTTTACTGATTTCAGAGGCTTGTAACTGTAATTACGGTATAAAAGGAATAAAAGGATTAATTCAAAGTGGACGTAGGCCGAAGATTGACGAACCACTATAAATCTTGTGTCTTCTCTTACTTTCTTTCATTTTAATTTTGTTATTTTCTTCATTTTTATTCTCTACTCTATCTGGATTTGGGATCCGTGCTTTGATATTGCGGATCTGTACACTGGTGCTTTCACTACTTCTAGGGTTTGTGACCAACTTTGGCACAAACACTTTGATGCTTTCACTGAGAAGGACTAGCACCTGCTACACCGGACTTGGAGTTCAGATCTGAAGAGTTGAAGGATTGGATCTACGGAGAACCATGGTTAGGCCATCGATAAGGAAACAAGTGATCGAAAGGAGCAATCAAGAGGGAAGTCGAGAGGCTTCCTCCGGAGCTAGATCAGATCAGGCATCCATCTACATTATTAGGGATGAGATGCAGACTATGATGGATTCCATGCAGGAGAAGTTGACAAAAAGACAGGAGGAGATGATGCAAAACCTTCTCGGATAATTTGGATAGTTAGGAGCTGCAGGAGCTCGGATCCATGAAGCCGGATCAGAAGGACTCAACAGGCAACCGAATAGAGTGGTTCAGCAGGGGACACCACCCAATCAGCAAACAACTAATGGATCTAGACTAGGGGGCACACCGCCGTGTAATGTTGGACCAATTCATGAAGGACTACCAGGTGATGCTGCACAGCATGGTGCCAGTTGAAATACAGGAGTGTGTGACGAAGAGTATGTACCAGAATACCCACAAGTACTTGGGGGCAGTTAGGAAATGAAGACGGGAGGCAAACTCTGGCGGAAAACACTAAATTGGCTGAGATTATCAGGAGAACTATTCGCGGAGGTCTAACAAACAGAGATCTGGAAGAAGTAAACAGAAGTGTGTTTACCCGTAACATCAGGATGGCTAGGAATCCACCAGGTTTCAAGCTGCCTACTCTGGAAGTATACAATGGTAAGACGGATCCCACCGACCACTTGATGAGATACACAAGACATATGGAAGTGCTGGGGGAATTAGAGGAGGTTATGGCTCGGTGTTTCCCCCTGTACTTGACAAATATAGCTGCTATGTGGTTCAGGCAGTTGGAAGATGGATCTATTAGGACATGGACGGAATTGGTGGACAGGTTTTTGAAGCAGCTTCAGGTTCATATCAAGAGACAAAGAACGTGATGACATTGACGTCAGTAAAACAAAGGACAGGAGAGTCGCTCAGAATTTTCCTAACTCGGTTTAATGCGGAAGTTGCTTCGATGGATCGGCCGGATCCATCAATGGTTTTAATGGCGGCAGTGTCAGGAGTCAAGGACAAATCAGATTTCAAGATGTCATTGATACGGGATCCACCAATGGACCTCAGGGAATTCTTTCATGAAGCCGAGAGATTTCTTCAACAAGAGGATGCATGTTCGGATATGAAACTAAGGAAGTAAACGTTGCTAAGGACAGAGAACCGTTTGATGAAAGATTGGGAAAGAACAAGGATCAAGGGAAGAGGAAGTCAGATAACGAATCTGGTAGAGCAAGGAAGCGGTGGGGAGAACCAAAATTCTCCACTTACACAGGGCTGAATGAAACATTGGAACGGATATACATGGAAACTCGCGATCGCCTTTCATATCAGAGGCCGGCAAGGAGGGAACCCTCGGAACATGAGAGGGCATCGGGAAGGCACTGTCACTTTCATGACATGGACGGGCATGATACCAACAGCTGCAGGCATCTGAAGGATAAAATCGAGGAGCACGTGAGGAATGGTCAGTTGTGGCAATACGTCGGGAGTCAAAATTTGGCGGTGGAATAAGAGCAGCCACCGTCTACCTCAAACAATGACGGTACAAGGCTCGAGAATGATGGTCGATTGGTTATCGACTGATTAGGATGGTATGGAATAAGTAGCAAACTTTGGGCAAACGGCTAAGTCACTTATTCATGTACAGGGACAGAGATAGCCCCTAGGCATGCTCTGAGATGATGACAAACCGTGACGTTCTGGTTTGTGAAATCTGTTTTTTCTTTTTGGTTTGTACATTTTCTTTTTCTGGTTTTATTTTGGAGTTTGGTTTGAACTCCTGGCTTTGTTTGTCTTTTGGTTTGGATTTCGATATGGATTTTTGGTTTATTGGTTCGATATAGATTTTAGATTAGATTTTGATTGGATTTTTATATGGTTTTCAGTAAAAGGTCGTCGAATATGAACTATGCTCGCCAAGGGTCTAGAGCAACCAGGATTCGGCCTAGGACTTAGGCCCCATATTATCCATCATTCATTATTATAGGTCGTCGAGCATGGACTATGCTCAGCAAGGGTCCGGAGCGACCAGATTCGGCTTAGGATTTGAGCCATGGCACTACTCAATGTTCAGGGACATTGAACCAGGATCACCATCGATCCAGGACTTAGGCCAAGGCCATGCTTAATACAGGTCGTCAGGTGTGGATTACGCTTGGCAAGAACCCGGAGAGGTTATGGATTCGGATTTCGACTTTGAATAGCTAGGGATTGGATATGGATCCGGAGCAGTCCTAGATTCAGTTAACAATCCGGAGAGGTCACGGATTTGGATATGGCTTTGGTTATGGTCATGGATTCAGATTCGGATTTGGTTATTCTGAAAGGATTCAGATGTGGATTTGGTCAATGGACTTAGATGAACTGGTTTGGTAATGGATTGGGTTATGGATCGGATGATATGCCTATGGATGAAATATGGACTTTGGATATTGGATTAGAAGCTATTCAAAACACGCCTTCCCATTGCAAGGCATGTTTTGGGGGGCAAACGTTACCCTGCCTTTTGGTCAAGGCTGGGATATCAAAAAATTGGCTAAAAAGGATGGATATTGGAATTGGAAATTGATTAGGAACAAGGCTATGATCGATGCCATCGAAATTGGACCGAATTCCAATCGAGGTGGGATCAATAAGGAATAATAAACAAGGCTTGGAAAGGCTACTCTTCGAATTTCAAGTCAATCGGAGTTCGTACACTTGAGTTATGGATGGATCAATATTGGTGAGAAACGGATTTGGATCGATCACTCTCTTGTAAATTTGCTTTGGATCGATAGTAGCTTGTATCGATAGCATCAGATTGATACGAAGGAAGGGGCAATAGATGGATACGAGGCAACGGCTGTAGGACCATGGAAAAGCATTTCGTATCGATTTGATAATGATCAATATGAAGGACACACATAAAAGGTGGCAGCGTTGGATGGATACGAAGACACGGTTCATATTGGTCTTGTTTGTAACGATCGATACGAAGTGGCCACGCAAAGCATGGATTGGTATGAACAACATGGATACAAAAGGTAGATGGCGTGTGTGGATCGATATGAAGGAGGGTTGGTGGATGGATACGAACAACATATACTGATGGATACAAATTGATGGAGACAAGTTGATGGATCCGAAGCTTTAGGGCGGATATTTTCAGATCTACACCTATAAATAGCAGCTCTATGGCAACTAAAAAGGCGATCTTCTTCTGCTTTTCTAGGTTAAACTCTGCCATTTTATTTACTGATTTCAAAGGCTTGTAACTGTAATTACAATATAAAAGGAATAAAAGGATTAATTCAAAGTGGACGTAGGCCGGAGATTGCCGAACCACTATAAATCTCATGTCTTATCTTACTTTCTTTCATTTTAATTTTGTTATTTTCTTCATTTTTATTCTTTACTTTATCTGGATCAGAGATCTGTGCTGGGATATTGCGGATCTATGTGTAAACACTGGTGCTTTCACTACTTCTGGGGTTTGTGACCAACTTTGGCGCAAACATGTTTAAAGCTTATAATAGGAAGGCTTTTTAAAAGGTTTTGAAGGAGTTACCTTCAATGATTTCGAAAGGTTTTATTACAGGTTATAAAGGAGTTACCTTCAATGCTTTCTAAAAGTTTTATTAATGATTTTGAAGAAGTTACCTTCAATATTGTTGAAAGGTTGTTTAAAGGTTTTAAACAAAAGATTCGAATATAATAATTAGGTAGATAGCCTAAGTGATTTAAGTTATAAAGGACTTTAACGTATTTTAAAAGGATAGATAATCCTTAATGAACATCATTAATATTATTTTGAGTAAAGTATATATAACATGGCAAAATAGCTTAGAGTAAAGCTAAAGATATATTTTCCTTGTATATATATTATTTGATGGACTAACTCATTTTGAAAAGGTTTTCAAGGAAAATTTAAAGGGTATTTAACCCAAAGAAAATTCGGGCAGTCGGCTCATTTAAATTTGGACAGTCGGTCCATTTTGAGGTAAGTCGGCCTAGAGGACAGTTAGTCCAGATAAGGAAAGTTAGCCTAGATATGAACAGTTAGTTCATTTGTTAGTATAACGGACCTTGCTACTTCTTAAGGACATCTAGTCCACCCTTTTTAACCTGTTTATGGACAGATAGTCCATTATTTAGCATAAAGGATATAGCTATTTTGGTATAATCAGATTTAGGACAGCTAGCCCAGAAAGGAGCAGTTAGCTCAGATTTAGGATATATAGTCCATTTATTTCCTATTTTAGCATAATGGATCTTGCTATATTATTATTATAATCAATTAATTAACCAGTTTGGTTGCAGGAACGGATTAGCAAAATATATGTTTTAAAAGAGATATTAGTGAGGGGAAACTCGTTCCGCTAAGCGGTGTGGTCTCACTATATATCAGTAAACCGAGATGTAACAGAAATTATTCATATCGGGCTTTATGTCTGACTTGAAGTTTTTTGTTTCCCCTTAAACTCTCGGGTGCTCAAAATTGATTTGAGTAGGCTGAGGGTTTAAGTTTTCAGGTTTTAGCGGATTTTGGCGAATAAAGCATCCAAAGACGAGCAAGTGGCTGATGGATAACTAATTTAGGAATTCAGTTTTAAATTGTTTCCACTGTGTATTAAGACAATTATGTCTATACTGCTTTGATCATCCAAGGAGGCATCTTCATATGTCGCTCTTGGCGTATTGTTGTAAAATATATTTGATTATTGCTTGAGGATGCATTTGGGGATTTTTGTAACTTGGATATGATTTTTTTCGAAATGTAATCATTCTAATTATTGTTTTGGAAATCTGTGATTTTGTTCATATTCAAGTGCTTATAATATTATGGATACCATTAACATTATCGTATTTTGTCACCAGAAGTTAATTCCATTGGTACTGTAAGTTTATCGAATGACCCATAAGTCAATGATTGGCCACTCTCTATTTGTCCTATACTACGAATAAAAGGCTATGATTTCGATTTCACTGGAAGTACCTTCTTATTGAGTGACTCACTATAATCCACGGATGAATGAGCAACTCCAGGTAAAGTCTCTCGATATGCTCGATGAGAAGCGTGATAAAGCTGACTTGAGAGCACTGCACATTGGAGCCGAGTCGCCCAATACTACAACGCCAAGGTCAGGAACTGAACCTTTGAAATTGGTGACCTGGTTCTCAAACGAATCTTCGCTGGCTCCCAAAACTTGGGCCCAAGTTGGGAAGGTTCGTACATAATAGAGAAGAAGCATGGAAATGGCACTTTTAAGCTAGTAACAATGGAAGGGATCTCACTCCCAAGGGCATGGAATAACAAACACTTGCGACGCTATTTCACTTAAAAATAAATTTGTGCATAGTTGATTAAAGCCATGAAATAATACGGAACCTGTCATTTTCCGTCTTTTATAAAGTGAAACGGTTTTCCGAATCTGCGACTCTGTCTTTAAATAGCTTAAGAGTTGTAAAATATGACCGACTTGAATGAATCTGCATATGTATAATGCATGTATGCAGGTAACCAGAGCTAGGTGTTGACCAAACTTCTACGGTCCATGATCGGACTCTTGTAGTTTAACCACTCTTGGCGCCTAGAGATGAATGCCAACTAACTCTTGTCCTTGAAGCGGGGGCAGGAGTATAAAAAAAAAAGGACGTGACTTGACTGTCCATCCGCTAACTCTTGTCCATAAAGCGGGGGCATGAGTACAAACCAAAAAGAACGTGACTTGAACGTCCATCCACTAACTCTTGCCCTTGAAGTGGGGGCAGGATTATAAACATTCACAGGCTGAACGACACTGTTCGCCTCTACAGCTCATGCCCAGAGTACAGTTGAGCACTCACATCCTACCTGGAGAAGGTGAGATAAAAGATTTGAGCCCCAAGTTTGGCGGGAGCTCTTTATAAATTTGGTCAATGCTTGAAGTAGGCGCAATCGCAAGTAAACATCCTAGATTGGAATGTCAAAACTGCTATCTCAAGTGGTTAACTCCAAGCGACGCCTAAAATTTAGGCACGATCCCATGCTAAACATCCTAGAAATATATGTTCAAGTTAACTTTTTAAGCAAGTGGAATTCGACTAAGTTCCAGAGTGGAGCATGATCGTATTCGGATGGAAGTCCTTATGATCGCTCTCTGCTCGCTTAAACAACGAATCAAACTAATGACTTGGTTTGATTACCACAACGGGAAATGGATCACAAACACATTGAAAGTAAAGCGCATTTCTCTAATACAGGCAAATTTACACAAGGCTTGAGAAAAACAAAAGTCTATATTATTCATAGTCAAAGTAAGACTTATAACAGAATATACAAGTGTTATTGACACTGAAACTTAAAAGAAAAACCGGAGGCCAAATCAGCACAACACCGATCAGAAAGCAAAAGCAAAAGCTAAAAAAGTGCCTAGGTATTGCTCAACCAAAACATGAAGAGGATGGATGATCACTTCTTGATCCTCTTCTTTTTCTCTTTCCAATCTTTCTTCTCTACAGAAGATGGAACACTGGATCCTTCCAGTTGCTTCCTTATCCTTCCCCCGCTTTCTTCACCATTCGAAGGCGAGCTGTAGGTAGTGCTTTAGGTACTCTAAGTACTTGGAATGCATTGAGTAATGGGCGTGCTCTGAGTCCTGCCAACCATAGGCAGCGTGATCGAATCAAATATGGTCTCATTTGATAAGGCAATGGATAATGAAGGAGGGAGATCAAAAATTTACTGCTTAATTTTTGCAGCTGGCTTAAGCTACTTTTCGAGAAGTTCGCTTATTGAAAGTCCCTTACCAAGGTTGAGCGACCCATTCATCTCTCCATCATATCCACATGTGTCTCTTGGAAGTCGCTAAGCCTCTCCTCTTGCAATGCATCAATCATTTGAGTATGTAGATCGAGGCATCGCTAATTGGAATGTTCAAAGTCATCTCGGAAATAGTTATGACCACTGACTCCATCGCCATTGCATGTTGTCCCAGTTGGGAGCCCTCCTTTGGGAGACTTAGATTTTTTGGTTGAACTGAAATTTAAGAAAAATGAAACGAGAGATTAATCACTTCGACCGACGACATGTGGACTTTCTCAAATATTGGAGAAATCAACGAGATACCTCCTGTTAACAAGATTTCTTGTCAATACTCCAAAGTAGTGCTAAGAAAGATGAAAAATCTTTTTTAGGAACAATGGACGTGATTCTCTTTGGAACTGCCTTTAAATTTAGCCTTACTTGTTGATAGTTTTGAATCAGACCTTTCGACGTCGTTGAAAGGTATAGATTTTGGATTATGAAACCTTCTGACTTTATTGAGTTAGTGTGAGATCCTCTTCAAGAGTTTCCTTCTTTGTTTAGGTTGAATTTCCCCGAATTTAATCTAAAATAGGTAGGCTTCAATCTTGTTGAAGGGCTTAAAAGATGGATTTTCTTAGGCTTAAGGAGGTAATCGAATTCCATAGTGAATATGAAGTAGCTTTCGATCTTGTCGAAAGGTTAGGTCATTTATATGGGGTATGTCACAACCTTGTTGAAGGGTATGGGAGTACCTCTTTTGGGTTAAGCCTTTCAAGTCCAGGTATCTATATTTAGAGAATAGATTTTGACCTTGTTGAAAGGTTAGACTACTTGGATTATAACTTCAAAAGGTTTTTGGTATTGTTATGGAATAAGAAACGTTGACCTTGTAGAAATGTTTAGGCCTCAAAATTAATCACTTCGGAAGGTTGCAGTTGGTGTTTTGACTAGATGTATTATCAACCTTGTTGAAAGGTCCAGATTGGAGAGTTGAATGCCTCGAAGGGTAGCAGTAGTTACTTGTAGAAAAAGTGTTGTCGATAAGAACCTTTCGATGGGGTTGAACCTGAAATAGGAGTTAATCATATAAAGGTTTAAGCAAATAGTAAAGTAATTAACAAAGCTTAAGACTTCCCTTTGTATCCAAGAAAATTCTTCATTTTATTAAATTCCCCAAATCAACACCAAATTAGGGTTACAATGCTTTTATTAAGAAATTACAAGTTTAGAATGAGAGGAATCAGATCCCCAAAACATGACCCCTTGGGTCTTATTTATAGATGCAGGCGGTCCCTCTTTCGATTCCATGCTCTCAACTGGGTCGGAAGGTTCTACTTTTATATGCAGCTATGAACCTTCTGACTTCGTTGAAAGGTTGCCCCTCGTATGCCATTATGAACCTTTCGACATAGTCGAAAGGTTTGCCTTTCATATGCTATTATGGACCTTTCGACATTGTCAAAAAGTTTTCTTTTCTTTATACCTTCATGAACCTTTCGACTTTGTCGAAGGTTTGCCTTCTTTACACTATTGTGAAGTCTTCGACCTTGTCGAAAGGTTGCTCTTCACTTGATTGTTGTCGAGAGTTGTGCTTCCTTTCAATGTTGTTGAAAGGTTGCCTTCCATTCTTTGTTGACTTATGAGTGTTGCTTTCTTCGTAAAACCTTTCGACGTTGTTGAAAGGTATTCTAAATGTGTTTCAACTGGTTCGAAAGGCTTGCCATGCTTTCGAAAAGGTCACCATGGGGTTGCAAACACTTGCTTTGACTTCTTCATCTTCTTTGAAAGGTAGGAACTTTATGGATGCTGTGAGATGGAACCTTCCGACCTATTCGAAAGGTTTGAGGTTGTTAAACTCTGATGACTGCACCCCTTCGACTCCTTCGAAAGGTTTGGCCTAAACCGTGAGATGGAACCTTTCAACTCCTTCGAAAGGTTTGGTCCGAACTCCTTTTCCTTGGTCTTTGTTGAAGGACCTTTCGACTCGGCCGAAAGGTGGATTTTTTGGAGTAACAATGGCCCTAACCATTTCGAAAGGATATACTGCTTTCGAAAGGGTTGAATTGGTTGAATACTCATCTGGTAGAAATGATGAAGGCGAAACGTCCTCTTGTCTCCTTCGAAAGGTGTTGTTGACGTTTCCATCTATTTGTCGAAGACTCTCTCTTGTGATGTACCATCCTAATATCTCCTAATCTTCATCAATTTTATCGCTCCTTCTTTCATACTTTATTTCTAAGAACATTTTATGGATAACATTTAGCCCCTCTTAGTATGAAACAAGCCTTTTATTCTTTAGGACAAAAATTCCAAGGAACTTCTTCCTTTATTTCCTACAGAATATATAAATGCCTCTATTAAGGTTGTAACCTTGTTGGTAGATCTTTAAGAGTAATCTTAATTTTATAGAGTTAATGTTCAAGATGTGGTCTGTTAATATTTTTGGATAAAATATTAAGAATGTGGAATAATATCACCTGATTTGCTGACCATGATTCAATTAGATGAACCTTAGGAGAAATTCAGCTATATTCTCCAGGTATTCTCTCCTTTAGTCAAACCTCTTTTAACACCACTGGTTAATAATTCTTATTTAGTGAAAAGGTTGTAAACAATTCAGCACCAATTTCATTTGGCGATATGAATAACTTGCATTGAAACTGAATTTTAGATTTAATGGAAAATTCACTAATCATTATAGAATTCAATAATAGAATTCACAAAGTTAGGAATCCAATAAAAGACCCCTAAGGAAATAAGAGATATGAAATCTATAAATTACCATCAAAATCCACAAGGAGGTTCAAAATTCGTAAAACCATAAAACTAACAAGAAATCATCCAAGATTCAATAAGGAAATCAAGCATACGAAATCCATAAATCATCATGGAAACCCACAACGAAATCTTAGAATTCACTAAATCAGAAATCCAATAAGTGATCATCAAAATTTCAATACGAAAACATGAATCTGAAGTTCAAGAATCATCATGAAAATGAATATGAAAATCAAGGATTCACAAAGTCAGAGATCCAACATGAAATCATCAAAGATTCAATAAGACAACCAGGAATTCGAAATCCATAAATTATCATCCAAATCCAAGAGTAGAATTCACCAAACCTGAAAACCAATAAGATTATCAAAAATTCAATAAGGAATCCATAAATACAATATTCATAAATCTTTATGAGAATCGGCAATGGAATCCAGAATTCACAAAATTGGAAATCAGAAATTCAATAAGGAAACCAGAATGGGAAATTTTCGAATCATCATAAAAACTCAATAGGGAAATTAAGAACTCATTAAACCAAACATCTAAAAAGAAATCATCATGAAAATTCAATGGGAAAAAAATCAATATCTGGAATTCAATAACCATCATAAGAGACCAATAGGAAAATTCAAAATTCATGAAACCAGGGATTCAATTAAAAGTTATCATGAAAATTCAACAAGGAAAACATGAATATGAAATCTATAAATCACCATAAAAAATAATATGGAAATTCAGAATTCATGAAATCCAAAATGAAATCTGCATCAATTGAAATAGGAAAACTTAAAATTCAAAAAATCAAGAACTTATCCAAAGTCCCGTTAAGATCTCATTAAACGAATTAACTTTTCAAAACACCATTCAATATAAGTACGAAGCCATAAAAATGTCTAATAATAACATACTTATTAGATTTCAAATAAAAGATAACTAAGTTTATCTAACCTTAATTCTAAGGTTATTCATAGGAAAGTTTCCTGTTAATAAATGTGTTGCTTCTAAAGTGCCTATAAGTTAGCAGTATATGTATATATGTGTATATATATATAGGTATAATGGACTCTTCTATCCAATTGGTCACTTTATCTCAAAGGATTCAGGAGTGGCTTTCTTAACCTACTCTTGGAGTAAGGTACTTTATATTTGTAGCTAAAACTTTGTTATCTATTACATTCCTTTGGTTTTTGTATCAGTCTTTATTTTTGTTTCCATGTTACGGATTTCTTCTTCCATTTTCTGGTCTCATGTTATTTTGTGGTATGAAAGTTTCATAATCCTTTGATGTAGAAACCATTTTTCTAGGATTGGAAGTTCTGTAATTCGTTAGCATATATTTTGACTACTCTAGATATGACAATAGATATCTTCATCCTTTTGTCTATGTGTATATCCTTTTCTAGGATTCCAACTTTGTCTCAGATGACGGATAGTTTCCTTTCTTTAACCCTTTATTCTCTTGGGTTCTAACTGTTAGTCCATGAGTTGATGGTTTTGATGTCAACAACCTTAGAATAAGATTATAAAATATAAATACTAACGATATAGTTTAGATATATATGTATATGTAGGATTTAACCATGCAGGTACCAAGAATGAAGACTGTACAGTATAGAGATTCAAGATATCAAGATTGAAGACTCATGAGTATCAAGATTATCAAGAGTTCAAGATTTCAAGGTAAGTATCGAGTCTAGAATTTTGTTAAAACTTCATAATAGCACTGAAATCTTCACTCCATTTTTATTTTGGGATGGAACCCATTTCTACCTTTTTAGTGGCTTACAAACCCACGACAAGTAGCTTACAAACCTATGACAAGTGGCTTACAAACCCACGAACATCCTGGTTTTGTACAAGTTCTCGAGTCCTGACATGATGAGATATTCTGCAGGTAGAAGCTTGCAAAACTACTTCAAAATGATTTTCAAAACTACTCCGGAATGATTTTCAAAATTGTTTTTCAAAATGTTTTAGCCTTAAAAATTATCTTTTCAAATGATTTTTCAAAAAGATGTTTTAGCCTTAAATATTCTTGTTTTTAAACTTCGTTTGTTTTAAACTATCTTTTAATATAATATATTTATACTTAGATTTAAATATAAAATTATAGTAAAATTATATATATAGTGTTCTCTATATTTATCTATATATTTTATCTATAGTCAAATATATTTATAAAGTTTAAAATAGTTTTAATATAAGATAAAGGTTATTTTCAAAGAAAATTAAACTATCAAAAATTACTTTGGGATGTCGACATGCCTATGGTGACCATGTCGACATGGTGACAATTGAGTTCAAAATTCAAATTTCAAAAGAAGTGTCTATTCGCTATAACTCTTCACGAATGGACATGACTATTGTTCTTCTATAAATAAGGGTTAGTTTCAACGAATTTTCAATTAGTTTTTTTAGTTTTCACTCCTCTTCTTCTTCCACATTTTCTTAATCAAAATCCTATCATCACTCTGCCGAAATCAACATTGAATCTAACTAGATTATCTCTGGTTTGATTCTCTATCACTATCTCAACAAGATCTAAGTGCTATTCAGAGTTATAGGCTTCTTTGTAATCTATCTAGCAAGAAAAGGTGTGATTGTAGCCTTAGAAATCAATCAAGTGAGAAAAGGTGTGATTGTAGCCTTAGAAATCAATTGGGTGAACTTGTCGCCCGTAAATCAAGTATCTCTACCCAGAGGATTGTGATTCTAGAGGGTGTACCTCGTAGCCTTGAAACCTAGGGTTGTAATTGTTGAATTGCTTTTGAAATGAAATTCGTACTTAGTTGTGCGGGACTAGATGTAGGGTAACCCCGAACCAGTATAAAATCTGGTGTGTTCTTTCCTTTACTGCATTTACTTTATTTCTGCATCTGTGTTTGTTTCTGTGATTATATCTGTGTCTGAATATTGCATACATTTGTATTCAAATTAACATAAACTCAAAAAGATTTAGTAATTTCTTAAAAACACTATTCACCCCCCTATAGTGTTATTCCTAGCCTTAAGATCCATATTCCGCATTCCTCTCATTTGGTATCAGAGCAAGGTTTTCAGAAGTTTCATAATCTGATTTTTGAATTTTTTTTAAAAATGGCTATATTTAAGAAAATCTGTTAATGCATGTTTAGAAATATTCAGATCATCATTGTCTCTTGAGTCTGCATATAATCAATATTCAAATACAAGTTGTCTACTAAGATTGTTTGATGTGCAGGAATCATGCTTTATGGGAATTGATGAACCAATCCTGAACAAACAAACTGTTCAGATCAAAAAGAACAAATGGATACTCGATAGTGGATGTTCTAGACACATGACTGGGAATCCAGATATGCTGAATGATATAATATACAAAGACGGAGGGCTAGTTAACTTTGGAGAAAATTCAAAAGGTTATGTGATCGGCATCGGCAAAGTTGGTAACTCTGAAACTCCTATTATTACTAATGTTTTGCTAGTTAAGAATCTGAAACACAATCTGCTAAGTATAAGTCAACTATGCGATAAATGATATAAAATTAAATTTGAAAAAGATAAGTGTCCCATTGAAGATAATAATTCAACCATAATATTTGAGGGAATTAGGAAAAAGAATATTTATATTCTTAGTATGAAAATTTCAAATGATAACTTGTGTCTTTTGGCAAATGCAAGTGACCCTTGGATTTGGCATAAGAGATTTGGGAATTTGAATTTCAAACTCCTATCTAGACTGTCAAAACATGATCTAGTAAGAGGTCTCCCTAAAATGAATTTTAAAGTATATAGTCTATGTGATGCATGCCAACTAGGAAAACTTTGAAAAAGTTCCTTTAAATTGAAAGATATGATTTCAACTTCAAAACCTCTTGAATTACTTCATCTTGATTTATTTGGTCCATCTCAAATTCAGTCAATAAATCACAGTAAATATGTTTTTGTGATTGTAGATGATTATTCTAGATTTACATGGACAATATTTTTGAAACATAAAAGTGATACTTTTGAATGTTTTAAGAATTTTTCAAAAAGGGTTTAAAATCAATTTTCTCAGAAAATTATAACCATCCGTAGTGATCACAGTGGTGAATTTGAAAATGAAAAGTTTGAAGAATTCTACAATAAAAAGGGAATAATTCACAATTTTTCATTTCCAAGAAATCCACAACAAAATGGAGGACGATTCAAGAGTGTGCGAGAACTATGCTTTCTAATAGTAATTTACCAAAGTATTTTTGGGCAGAAGCAGTTGCTACAGCCTGTTATATTTTAAATAGAATCTTAATTATACTTTTAACTAATAAGACATCTTATGAACTTATTTACTCAAAGAAACCTAAGGTATCTTATTTTAGAATTTTTGGAAGTAAATATTTTATTTTAAATACAAAAGATAACTTAGATAACTTTGATCCTAAATCTGACAAAGGTATCTTTATCGGATATTCTAATAGAAGTAAAGCATACAGAGTATTTAATTGAAGAACTAATACCATCGAAGAAACAATGCATGTTTCATTTGATGAACATTTCAAAATTTTTGAAGAAATAAATGATGAAGAGGATTTAATTACTCAAAACCAAGAGTCAACTGGAACAAATAATGAATTAAATCATCCTAAAAAAAGGATTAGACTTTTAAAAGATCACCCTATAGAAAATATACTTGGAGATATGCAATCTGTTGTTAAAACTAGAAACCAACTAAGTCAAATGAGTAATGTAGCTTTTATATCAACTATTGAACCCAAAAATCCAGAAGAAGCATCAAATGATGATTCATGGATTTTGGCTATGCAAGAAGAATTAAATCAATTCACTAGAAATGATGTTTGGGAACTTGTTCCTAGACCTAAAAATAAAACTATAATTGGAACTAAATGGGTTTATAAAAATAAAATGAATGAACAAGGAGCGGTTGTTAGAAATAAAGCCCGGTTAGTCGCTCAAGGTTATTGTCAAGAAGAAGGAATAGATTTTGATGAAACCTTTGCCCCCGTAGCAAGATTAGAAGCTATTAGGATTCTACTTGCTTTCGCGAATCATAATAATTTCAAATTATTTCAAATGGATGTTAAAAGTGCATTTCTAAATGGTTTTGTAAAAGAAGAAGTATTTGTTAAACAACCACCACTTTTTGAAAATGATAAATTTCCAAATCATGTTTACAAACTTAAGAAAGCTCTATATGGTCTAAAGCAAGCTCCTAGAGCCTGGTATGATAGACTATGATCTTACTTGTTACGATCTAATTTTGAAATAGGTAAAGTAGATAATACTCTTTTTATTAAAAGAAATAAAAATGATATTCAACTAGTATAAGTCTACGTAGATGATATCATTTTTGGATCAACTAATTTTGAAATGAATAAAGAATTTTCTGAAATAATGACAAAAGAGTTTGAGATGAGTCATATGGGTGAATTAAACTTCTTTTTAGGATTACAAATAAAACAATTAGATAATGGTATCTTTATTAGTCAAGAAAAATATGCTAAAGACCTAGTTAGTAAATTTGGTTTGACTACTGCGAGTGGAAAACCCACTCCCATGGCAACCAATGAGTACCTTAGTAAAGAAGATCTCTCGAAAGATGTAGATCAAAAGTTATATAGAGGAATGATTGGATCATTACTCTATATCACTGCGAGTAGACCTGATATCATGCATAGTGTTTGTCTCTATGCAAGGTATCAATCCCAACCTAAAGAAACTCACTTAAAAGCTGTAAAACGTATTATAAGACATGTTAAACACACCTTTGATTATGGCTTATTTTATCCTAAAAATGATTCGTTTGACTTTATATCTTACTATGATGCTGATTATGCTGGTTGTAAATCAGACCGAAAAAGTACATGTGGAACTTGTCACTTTTAGGGCATTCTCTGATTTCCTGGTTTAGTAAAAAGCAAAACACAGTTTCTTTATCAACAACTGAAGCAGAGTAAATTTATGCTGCTTTGGCTTGTTCTCAAGTAATATATATGCAACAAACTTTAAAAGATTTTGGTTTAAATATCTCAAAATCACCAATTTATTGTGATAATACTAGTGAAATAAATTTATCCAAAAATACTACTCAACATGCTCGAACTAAACATATTGATATCAAACACCATTTTTTAGAGATAATATAAGTAGAGAAGTAATTACTCTCGACTATATCAATTCTGAAAATCAAATTGCTGATATTTTAACAAAACCCTTAAATGAATCTACATTTACTAAATTAAGAAGAGAATTAGGTATTTGCTCATTAACTGAAATATAAAATATAAATAACAAGTATAATTAAAAATAAATTCAAAATAAATTAAATAGGCAAAATTTCAAGGACCATGTCGACATCCCTCTATACCCATGTCGACATATAACGTTTTCATTCTTTTTAAATTTTTTCCCACCAAAATTTAAATAAGTGGTTATAAATTTCTTTTATTTCGAAATTTTCTTCATTCTCTCTGTCCTATCTTCTGAGTTCAATTTATCAATGGCCTCCTCTTCAAAATCAAACTTAAAATCATCCTTTTTGTTCCCATCGCCTACTTCCGGTCCGTGTCAACAATCAACGCTCGCTCGTGTAATGAAAATAGAGGATTCTTTGAAAGATACGCTTCAGCTAATGACTGAAATCCAAGTGATGCAACTTCGAATGGCCAAAGAACAAGAGAGGCAAGACAAATCCTTAGGAATTTGCAAAAATTTCTGATGGATAATCATGCCAACCCAATCTTGATTGACGAGGACTCATCAGAAGATCATGTACAAGAGGCCAGCGAAGAAGAAGAAGAAGAAGTAGTCCCCATGGAAGAAGCGCACGTGGAAGACAACGATAAAGTCGTTTGCGTTGGCGAAGTGTGCTTTGACAAAGATGGAAATCTTGTCGAACAACGTGGAAATTTCTGTTTCCACTATCCAAATTGTTCGGTTCATAGATCTCATATGTTCATAGATGGAAATCTCTTTCTATTTGTTGTTTGTTTTGTTCGATCTCTATGAAAAATGTAAATATAAACAGATATATATAATTAACAAAAAATGTGTCTTCTTATATATGTTCTATTAACAGTATTATTATATAGATTCTTAGTTAGGAGAGTTTGTAATTTAGGACTAAGTTTGAATTGATGATAACACTATCATCATGTAGGATATTAGACTAAGAGTTGTATAGTTTAGTGTTTGTTTGTTTTTGTTGATGACAAAGGGGGAGAAATATAAAATAGGATAGTTAGGCATATAATTAGGCATATATTAAGGGGGAGTTATTAGATTTAGAGGGAGTTATTAGGATAGAAGTAATATTTTATAAACAAAGGTTGTCATCATCAAAAAGGGGGAGATTGTTAGTCCATGAGTTGATGGTTTTGATGACAACAACCTTAGAATAAGATTATAAAATATAAATACTAACAATATAGTTTAGATATATATGTATATGTAGGATTTAACCATGCAGGTACCAAGAATGAAGACTGTACAGTATAGAGATTCAAGATATCAAGATTGAAGACTCATGAGTATCAACATTATCAAGAGTTCAAGATTTCAAGATAAGTATCGAGTCTAGAATTTTGTTAAAACTTCATAATAGCACTGAAATCTTCACTCCATTTTTCTTTTGGGATGGAACCCATTTCTACCTTTTTAGTGGCTTACAAACCCACGACAAGTAGCTTACAAACCTACGACAAGTGGCTTACAAACCCACGAACATCCTGGTTTTGTACAGGTTCTCGAGTCCTGACATGATGAGATATTCTGCAGGTAGAAGCTTGCAAAACTACTTCAAAATGATTTTCAAAACTACTTCGGAATGATTTTCAAAATTGTTTTTCAAAATCTTTTTGCCTTAAAAATTATCTTTTCAAATGATTTTTCAAAAAGATGTTTTAGCCTTAAATATTCTTGTTTTTAAACTTCGTCTGTTTTAAACTATCTTTTAATATAATATATTTATACTTAGATTTAAATATAAAATTATAGTAAAATTATATATATAGTGTTCTCTATATTTATCTATATATTTTATCTATAGTCAAGTATATTTATAAAGTTTAAAATAGTTTTAATATAAGATAAAGGTTATTTTCAAAGAAAATCAAACTATCAAAAATTGCTTTGGGATGTCGACATGCCTATGGTGACCATGTCGACATGGTGACAGTTGAGTTCAAAATTCAAATTTCAAAAGAAGTGTCTATTCGCCATAACTCTTCACGAATGGACATGACTGTTGTTCTTCTATAAATAGGGGTTAGTTTCAACGAATTTTCAATAAGTTTTTCTGGTTTTTCACTCCTCTTCTTCTTCCACATTTTCTTAATCAAAATCCTATCATCACTCTGCCGAAATCAACATTGAATCTAACTAGATTATCTCTGGTTTGATTCTCTATCACTATCTCAACAAGATCTAAGTGCTATTCAGAGTTATAGACTTCTTTGTAATCTATCTAGCGAGAAAAGGTGTGATTGTAGCCTTAGAAATCAATCAAGTGAGAAAAGGTGTGATTGTAGCCTTGGAAATCAATTGGGTGAACTTGTCGCCCGTAAATCAAGTATCTCTACCCAGAGGATTGTGATTCTAGAGGGTGTACCTCGTAGCCTTGAAACTGAGGGTTTTAATTGTTGAATTGCTTTTGAAAGGAAATCCGTACTTAGTTGTGCGAGACTGGATGTAGGGTAACCCCGAACCAGTATAAAATCCGGTGTGTTCTTTCCTTTACTATATTTACTTTATTTCTGCATCTGTGTTTGTTTCTGTGATTATATCTGTGTTTGAATATTGCATGCATTTGTATTCAAGTTAACATAAACTCTAAAAGATTTAGTAATTTCTTAAAAACACTATTCACCCCCCCTATAGTGTTATTCCTAGCCTTAAGATCCATATTCCGCATTCCTCTCACTAACTTTCTTTTTGAGTTGTTGACTTCTTTTTCTTTCTTCATTTGTTTGGTGCCTCTTTCGGGCTTCTTGGCTCTGAGGGATGTAGTGTGTGTTAAGTTGACCTTTATCCAGTAAGTTGCTGATGAGTGCTTTACCTGACCCTCCCCTAAGAGGTGATTTGGAGGTTAGGCTCTTTTGATTTTGCAGATGCTTATCCTGACCCTCCCTTAAGAGGTGATATGGACGTTAGGGGTTTTGGATTTTGGAGGTGCTTATCCTGACCCTCCCCTAAGAGGTGATATGGACGTTGGTTATTCCTCCCCCTAGGAGGTGCTCCGGATTGGACGTCGGAGCCACATTCTCAATAACATTTTTTGTACTCTGGATTGGACGTTGGAGGTTGATTTCGAAAACATTTTTTTTTCTCAGGATTGGACGTCGAAGACTCATTCTCAAAAATATTTTTGCTCTGGATAGGACATCGGAGGTTGATTCTCAAAAACATTTTTTTGCTTCGGATTGGATGTCAGCGGCTCATTCTGAAAAAAAAATTGCTTCGGATTGGACATCAGAGGCTTATTCTCAAAAACATTTTTTTATGGAAGTAATTTTAACCCTTTATCTAGAAGGCATGAAAATAGTATTGGAAACTTTACCGAGACAATAGTCCTTTAGAAACTTGTGTAGTCCTCTTTTGGCCAATGAAAACTTTTGAAATAGGATTTTCTTTGATAAATCTTGACATCAATCTTGAAATTGACTTTTCTTTAAAAGGATTTTGAGTGTCAAATTTTTTGTCATGGAGTCACAAATAGGAGAATGAAAGGCCATGATTCATGAACCAATAGTCTTTTGTTCGAGAATAGGATTTTCTAATCTTAGTTTTTGTCAATAAACTTCTGATAGCTTTAAAACTTTTCTTGAAAAAGTATAAATAAGCTTTTCTTTGCCCATGGTTTTAGGAAACTTTGAAATATTGAGATTGTTTAGTTAGAAATCCCTTATGTGCATTCATTAATGCTATATAATATCTTAAAAAGATTGCATAAATCAGTTTTTGAAAGAGATAGACATTTGTCTTCCCTAAGTTGCAGGGTAATTGAAAATAGTTTTCATAGTCTTTCTCACAAATTGATAAAGGATTTGTAGTGATCTGATATCTCATGAATGCAAGTCTTTGTATTGCGCTAATTGAAATAGTCATCTCGCATCTGGCATTTGAGCTATCCTTTTTAGGTAGCTAGAAATTTGTTGTGCTCTAAGGGTGTGCTGAATGCCATGGAGTGGTTTTGTTTTTACCTGTAATGACACTTGAATTTCAAATCAGTGCATGATCAATTTTGAAATAAAAATCAAGTTTAGAATTTTATGAATAAGAAAAGTTCATGGTAAACAAATGCCACTGGACTTAATGACTCGATAGGCTGTTAATCTGCCATTCTTTTGTAGAAAAAGTTAGTTCTCGAGTATCTAGGCAATTCTCTTATTAGCATAAGAAGCTATTCAAATTTCTTTAATGAACTCTTTTAGAGATCCTGAATTGATTGCGTTTTGGACCACTTTCGATAGGATACGACATTCATCAGTCTTATGTATATTCGCTTTGTGTTAGTTGCAATAATCATTCCCTTTGTTGGGTTTGGGGCGGCTTGATATACTGTGAGTAATTGAAAAGCTTTCAGAATCTTTTGCTGCAGCAAAAATATGAGAAGATGCTTGTTTAAATTCACATAATTGGATTCAGGAATCTCTTTCTGAACTTCCTCCTACTTTTCTTTCCCTCTAATCTTTCACTAGGGGACTCAATATTAATTTCTTCAATCCTTTCTCTTCAGTGGGATTCCCTCGTCATGGAATATTTTTTCTCCATCTGAATAAATTTCTCGGCTTGAAAGTAGAAGTTTCATAGATCTCTACATCCATGAATATAAAGTTGTTCCCAAAAAGGGGTTTGTTCGACTAGGCCAGTCCGAACTGCTATTAACTTGTCTCTATTGGTTGCGTTTTTTGCTTTTAATGCTTTAGTATTGAACCTCTTTAAATACTCGTTTAGTGGTTCTCCCGAATTTTATTTGATTGTAGCTAACAGGCTAAAGCTCATAGTTTGATCTTTGAATATGTAAAATTGTGTCACAAAGTCGTAAGAAAATTGTTTCCAAGAATAAATGGTCTTCTTTTGATAATTCCTACACTATTTGATAGCTACTCCTTGAAGAGTAATCGGGAAAAGTTTGCATCGAATTGTCCCAGAAGTATTATACAAGTTCATCCAATTTTCAAATAGTGTAAGGTGATCATCTGGATCAGTGGTTCCATCATACTTTGATAGGGGAATCTGAATGTGAGAAGTGATGCTAGTTGCCATAATTTCTTCTGAAAAAGGAGCCTTTTGTAGGATAACATATTTCTTTACTTCGTCGAGTATATTTTTAATTGTATCCTCTGGACTTGGTTGTGAATGTTGTCATGTTGACCTCCACTGTTTTCTATGTTTAAGCTATTTGATTGCTCAATGGTTCTCTTAGCCTGAATTCCTTGCTCCTCATATTGATCTTCATTTAAACGTTGTGCCTCACCTTCTCCTTCCATAACCTTTAGCGACTCTTGAGACGGTGCTCTTTCAAGAAATTCCTACATGGCTATCATTTGTTGTTGCGGATGCTGGACTTTTCATTGTTTTCCAACCTCCTTAAGGTCGAAAGTTGCCCAATTTCTATATTCTCCAAGTTAAAGTTTGGAACTATGTTGTTTTCCAAATATGATTGTGGCTTAACTTCTTCATTTGAGATATCAATATTATTCATGACTCCTACCATATTCTTCTTTTTGAACGAAGCACTCTATTAACCTTTAGTAAAAGTGATTTAGGGTCGGAGGTTCGAGCCCTCCTTCTAGCGCCAAAAATGTTAACAATATATCTTGTCAACACCCCAAAGTAGTGCTAAGAAAGATGAAAAATCCTTTTTAGGAACAATGGACATGATTCTCTTTGGATCTACCTTTAAATTTAGCCTTACTTGTTGATAGTTTTGAATCAGACCTTTCGACATTGTCGAAAGGTATAGATTTTGGGTTATGAAACCTTCCGACTTTATTGAGTTAGTGTGAGATCCTCTTCAAGAGTTTCTTTCTTTGTTTAGGTTTAATTTCCTTGAATTTAATATGAAATAGGTAGGCTTAAATCTTGTTGAAGGGCTTAAGAGAGGGATTTTCTTGGGCTTAAGTAGGTAATCGAATTCCTTAGTGGGTATGAAGTAGCTTTCGACCTTGTCGAAAGGTAAGGTCATTTATATGGGGTATGTCACAACCTTGTCGAAAGGTATGGGATGACCTCTATTGGATTAAGCCTTTTAAGTCCAAGTATCTATATTCAGAGAACAGATTTTTACCTTGTCGAAAGGTTAGACCGCTTGGATTATAACTTCGAAAGGTTTCTGGTATTGTTATGGATTAAGAACGCAGACCTTGTCAAAAGGTTTAGGCCTCAAAGTTAATCACTCTGGAAAGTTGCAGTTGGTGTTTGGACTAGATGTATTATCAACCTTGTCGAAAGGTCCAGATTGGAGAGTTGAAGGCCTTGAAGGGTTGTAGTAGTTACTTGTAGTAGAAGTGTTGTCGACCTTGTTGATAAGAACCTTTCGATGGGGTTGAACCTAAATATAGGAGCAAATAATAAAGTAATTAACAAAGCTTAAGACTTCCCTTTGTATCCTAGAAAAAGCTTCATTTTATTAAATTACCCCAAATTAATACCAAATTAGGGTTACAATGCTTTGATTAAGAAATTACAAGTTTAGAATGAGAGGAATTGGATCCCCAAAACATGACCTCTTGGATCTTATTTATAGATGCAGGTGGCCCTCCTTTCGGCTCTATGCTCTCGATTGGGTCGGAAGGTTCTACTTTTATATGTAGCTATGAACCTTTCGACTTCGTCGAAAGATTGCCCCTCGCCATTATGAATCTTTCGACATTGTCGAAAGGTTTTCCTTTCATATGCTATTATGGACCTTTCGACATTGTTGAAAGGTTTTCTTTTCTTTATGCCTTCATGAATCTTTCATCTTTGTCGAAGAGTTTGCCTTCTTTACACTGTTGTGAACCCTTCAACCTTGTCGGAAGGTTGCTCTTCACTTGATTGTTGTCAAGAGCTGTGCTTCCCTTCAATGTTATTGAAAGGTTGCCTTCCATTCTTTGTTGACTTATGAGTGTTTCTTTCTTCATAAAATCTTTCGACGTTGTCGAAAGGTATTCTGGATATGTTTCAACCGGTTCAAAAGGCTTGCCACTCTTTCGAAAAGGTCATTATGGGGTTGCTAACACTTGCTTTGACTTCCTCATCTTCTTCAAAAGGTAGGAACTTTATGGATGCTATGAGATGGAACCTTCGACCCCTTCGAAAGGTTTGAGGCTGTTAAACTCCGATGACTACTTCCCTTCAACTCCTTCGAAAGGTTTGGTCTGAACTATGAGATGGAACCTTTCAACTCCTTCGGAAGGTTTGTTTGAACTCCTTTTCCTTGGTCTTTGTTGAAGGACCTTTCGACTCAATCGAAAGGTGGATTTTTTGGAGTATTAATGGCCCAAACCATATTGAAAGGCTATGCATGCTTTCGAAAGGGTTGAATTGATTGAATACTCATCTGATAGAAATGATGAAGGCAAAATGTCCTCTTGTCTCCTTTGAAAGGTGCTGTTGACGTTTCCATCTGTTTGTCGAAGACTCTCTCTTGTGATGTACCATCCTAACGTCTCCTAATCTTCATCAATTTTCTTGCTCCTTCTTTCATACTTTATTTCTGAGAACATTTTATGGATAACACCTCCTTCAGTCTAGGATTCACTATGGGCTGCAATGCCATTGGAATTCTCCTCCAAGATGGGAGAAAGGATGGTAGATTCCTACATTTGAGGTTTTTCTGGATAATATTTAGGGACCTAGGATGAATAAGAAGCATTTTTGGGTATAGATGTGTGCCTAGTAGTGGCATTTTGAGGCGATGATTTAGAATCTTTGCCTAAGTCTTTCTACACTGTGGAAACAAAATCCGGATGGAGTATAAGCTCGCCTTCTCTTAACGCACTGGGTTCGTCTCCTGTTAGGACCTCCTTTTCCAACCGTTCTAGGTCCACCTCACCACCTCTCAAAAATTCCCTCTTCTCCCTAATAACTTGTTCCCAAGCCAGAGTTAGAGCCCTGGGATAATCATCATCGAGCCATTCTATGTTGGGAATATAAACACAATGGCATTATACTTCACGATCGTCGGTACGAATCTCTCCATTACCTGCTTCTAAACAGCCTCAACTTCCTTCTTGAAGAGAGCGTCCACATTTATAGCACGTTCAACTACCTCGTCCCTTTCCTTACGAGCAGTAAGCAGCTCTTCACAATACACTTGAGCTTCTTAGAGAGCTTAATCCTTTATTTTTTCTTGCTCTTAAGTTTGGTTGACAGCTCATTCACTTTCTTGGTCAAATCATCTCTCTCCAGCACTAAATCACGATTTAGATGGTGTGCAGTTTCTATCTCATCATGATGCTTGGTCCGTTCATTCTCAACCACCTTGACAGCATCATCGGCCCTCTTCTCAACCTTAGCTTATGATGTTATAAAGTTAGTGACCTCGGTGTTGAGCTGAGTGATGTTTTTTTATCTTACGCCTCCATGAGTTTCAGATTATCAACCTTGAGCTTCCTTTCCTCCGAAACTATAGAGATTTTCTCGGCCATCGCCTCTATATATCATACTGGTTGTAAGCATCCGCTACGTAGGCAACTATCATGCCTTTAACCTCAGGCGGAATGTCCTTCAAATTGGGCAAGAACATGATTCCATCAAAGAAGACCTATGGGAATTGTTCCTTTAGTTCGGCCATTCGGGCGTCAGTGGCAAGTTGTTTATCCGCAGTGATGACTGGAGCTTCAATCGGTTTCTTGCCAGCCCTGTGGTGAGAGATCTCAGAACTGCCTTTATGGTGCCTATGGTTAGAAGGTCAATTGATGTAAGTCGATGTCGAGTGTTACACGAGAACGAAAGTCGAAGGTGGTACACGAGAAGCATCGCCCGATGGTAAGTCATCGTGGCGATCAAAATGCTTCTCCAAGCCTTTTGCTGGAGGTGACTTAGACCTGGAGTGATATCTAAAAGCAAAGTCATGCGATGGATAGTCTCTATCATGATTGCCTCTGTCGCTACTGCCTCTATCATGGTTTGACCAATAGACAGACTCCGAGTCTCGACCACTGCTTCGATGATACATGATTAGCCAATGCTTCTACCATCAAGAAACATTTTCCTCCAAAGACTGAAACATATATTTTCTCTCCATGGATCATGCAAAGTAAATAGGAACAAGTTGGAGGAAGGATGCAAAACAGGTGGAGTGTGGTGCACGTGTATGTGAGTGTCCTAGTATCCTTTCGACAGGTCATGTTCTAGAGCTTTACTTATGGGAGTGATCACTCCCGCATTGATGGAAGGCATGTCATCATGAAAGTGGATAGGGGAATTATGACCCTCAAGACTCATGTTGTCAAGGCCGAAGTATTTAATCTCGATTGGAATCGGCCCTAGACCAGCGAATGTCTTTAGATGGGAGAGAAGGAGTTTTCTTCACATTTGTGATTAGAGGGAGTTGTGTAGAAGTCCGTCCTTTGGAAATCTTGACGATTGGCTTTTTTTCGAGACAAACTATTGGTCATCTTTAGGTTCCTCGATTAAAGGCTCATGGCCCACTTCAACATCATCGTGGATGGCTTCATTCACCCATAAATTCGCTTTCTTCGGCATGCTCTTGTTCTTTTTCAGCTTCGGCCCTTGGACTTGGAATAGGTGACACATCAAGATTCACATCATCATCTTCAAGCGAGTTACTATCATCGTCGTGGTCGTCGTCATCGACCACTTGGATTTGACCGGTGCTACGACCTACCTCCAGCAAGTTATGGGCTAGGAGATTCTCATCAGTAAGAAGAACTCTAACTCCCCTATCCTCTTCCAAATGTGTCGTGAGAGTTATGACAGCACCCACAAGTGCCACACCACTAGGCCTCACCAGAACATCTGAATGACAAAAAGAATATGAGTTAAGATTGCAGAATCGCAAGGCAAGTTCATATAAAACACATGAAGTATGACTTACGTTCGGATAACCATCTCTGTGCGAACCCAGATCAACCGTGGATATAGAACCATTCACTCTTGAAATAACTTAACTTGTTCCAAGCATCGGTAAGTATTCTATATTGCTTAACCGGTTCAAGTGTTGGGCACGCGATTCAAGTGTTGAGCGAAGACAATGTAAGTGCCATTGAGAAAAGTGCAACTGTCAGGATGTAGTTGTGCTGAAGCCAACCTCATGAAGTTGAAGATTCGATGAACAAAAGAATTAAAGGGTGGGACACATCCTGCCTAGCACATATATATGTTGTAGGCTATATAATCCTCTAATGGACGGTGAGCCCTTTGATGGCATGTTGGGACCGGTATATCGCCAAATGGAATTACATGTTTATCGCAGATTCTATGGAGTGATTCCTCTTCAACCTTTGAAGTAATAGAATCGTCTAGATCATCTAAAATAACATCATCTTCAAGAGTGGCGGGAGGAGCTTCGACTTCAAGGCCTTCTATAGGCACTTAAGGAACCTCTGAATGAGGTTGATCCACTTGCAGATTTGCAGGTTAGGGTATAGGCTGTGTTGGTGTATATTTTGTAGAAGGAGTTGTAGTCGTACTCGACGGCATTAGATTCAACGTATTTGGAAGATAATGGACCTAGGGCTAGACAAGCAGGACGATTTGAATGTTTATGCTCCATGGCTATCAAAACTCAACACATAATCAACGTCGAATTAATTATAAGTTATGCCCCCATGTCAAAGTGTAACCTAGTGCAGTGTCGTGTAGAGTGATTTTTGATATGGCACAATGGTTTATTTTAAAATTTAGACGGTATCCTAAGGAACCATCATCACTGACCATCCCAACGGGTATCACATTGATTGCCAAGTGTTGAAAATACTTGCAAGCTCGAGAAAAGATGTTTAACATCTCTCATTTGCTTGGTCGACAAAATGGAATCCATGAAGAAGTTTGAAAATCGAAAATCTGCCAAGGGTTAGATCGACACCCATCCAAGCCCTTGGATGGATTTCGTCTCCTTCCTTCATCTCCCACAAACTTCTCCTTCCTCGATCCAAAACGTGGCCACTAACATGAACCGATCCATGTTTATGTCCAGCTTTGCCACCTACCTATTTCTACGCACTTTAGAGCTTGATTTAGGATCGATTTCGATTGTGAAGTGTGGATTTGGGCTTGGATCGGTGGCTTGAGTTCAACCAAAGCAAGGGAATTGGTGTCAGTTTCAGGTGGAGATAGGGCAGTGACAGTTCAATGGTCGGGCGATGGAGATGGGTTTAACTTCAAGAGTGGTAAAGTACTCAGATGGAGGAGCAAAGCTTGGTTAAGTAGCAAAGGAAAAAGTGAAGAGAAAGGTTGAAGAGTTGGGTTATATATACCAAAGAACCTGATTCTTAAGGCAAAAAAAGTGAGGACTTTTCCAAGTCCTGGATCGCTACCGAGTCTAGCAATTTTTTTAAAAAAGCAACAAAAAAGGAAGAGGGGAACTTTGAAGGTCCATGGATATGTGTGTATGTGCATATCACAAATTACTCAATAACGTGCACGTGTATACGTGTACATGTACATATCCAACACCCAATGACAGTAGACAAAGGAAATCAGATTCAAACCTGGAAATTCCATGAGAGGAACAAGTTCAAAGTTACTAAGCTTTGAACGATAGATCATGAGAGCGCATTCCCTTTTTATATTGCCAGATGCTGGTAACGCATCGTGGCAAATAGCTAGAGATACAGCTCTTCGTGAAAATAATCTGAAGGAATGATAACAACCATTCAAAGCATAAAATGGAATCCTACACGGTAATCCCGAATTGTCTCGATTCAAAGCATATCATGTTTGAAACAAGATGTACTTTGGGGAGCAAGTGTTATCTAGTCTTTTGACCAAACAATAGTCAGATAGACTGGAAAAATCGAACTTGGGAGTTATCAAGGTAGGCATACCGAAGAGATAACTCCATAAATCAAGTGCAAAAAGAGCCACAAGGCAAAGACTAAACCATCACAAGAACAAAGGACTCAAGATCCAACCATGGATCGATACTGATCCATCATATTCCATCCATTCTGGCCCAATCTCCTCCTATCCACCATTCGTGATGCTAAAAGCCTATTTCAAGTTCCATTGCATCGATTCCATGCAATCCACTATCGATCTCCTGGAGCACCTGAAATCAACAACTCCATTTTTCCACCAATCCATCATTTGGATTCAGAGGCAAGTTAATGATGGTGCAAACAAGTATAGAATCATGAAGCTAACCATGAATCGAGCGAGGAAAAAGCATTCAAAGTGATCCATTTGGCAATCTCATGGATCGGTACCAATCCAAACCTATGGATCGGTACCAATCCAGTGATCTTGATGAGGTGTCCCTCATTTTTCTCAGGAGAATTGGTTTGGGTATGGAAAACAAAATGGAGATCGTAGGGGCGAGTTTTTAGGCAACCTATTGCTATAAATAGGAGCAAAGGAGATTATTTTGGAGAATTTTTTTGGCTCTCTTGCTCTCTTACTCTAATCTCTTATAATCATCCATGGATTTATACCGATCGGTAAGAACTTGTAATTGCAAGCTAGTGATATAACCAATAAAATCACTATGTGGACATAGACCAAGATTAGCTGAACCACTATAAAATGTTGTGTGTTCTTTTCATGCTCATTTTTATTTACTTTTCTTCACTTTTTATTCTCTACTCAATCCCTTGGGTGTTTGCGCTATTTTTTGGTTCAAACATTACCTTATACTAATCAAATAAATAATGTTTACTTTAAACAAAAAAATTATTATCATGCTTTCAAGCATAATGTATATTATATAGTTACTTTGAATTTTATTATTTATGTGTTATTACTTTTGTGTGATGTTGAATAAACGGATTAATGATACCGTTTGGTATGGGACTTTCAATAACACTTTTCCAATTACTCATCAGATTTATTGCATATAGATATTGAGTGGATTATGTGTAATTTATGGGCACTGAATAAAATGACTAGTATGAAACAATGGTATGGGACACCGAGGTGATACTTATTCAGTTATTCATTGTAAGTAGATGACACTCAATAGATCAGAATATTGATATAGTTTATACTTATATGAGGTGAAGCTCGAAGTAGAGCAAGTTTATATGCTCGGAGTATAGCAAGTTTATAAGCTCGGGGTAGAGTGAGTATACATGCTCGAAGTAGAGTATGTTTATAGATGTTGAGTAATGGGGAGTACCCAGATGTATGGATATATTTATAAATATTGTCTACTTGCCTATAATGAAGTACTCCCGGTTATGATTAGGAGTTAGCGGGAACCAGATGGCCATTATCCACCTTGGCGGTCTGATCGTGAGGTTACACCCCAGATCTATGACACCATTATTATATATATTAGATGCACATCATGGGATTTTAGTGATGGGTGGTTTGGCCTTAAGTTGGTGTAGCCCTAGCCCCTTTTTGTCACCTAGGCTAGCTGTCGGTTTCCTTAGGGGCATGATCTAGGTTGTGACTAAGAGTCCTCGTGTTGACGAGCACATTAGGTGGATATAGTCACGATACTAGGAGGTAACTGAAGACTATAGGAGCATATCTAAGTGGAGTAGACCTGGGCTTCTTGAGCAGGCGGGTATTTGTCAATCTCCCTTCTTGTTTTATACTAAGTGGTAGATGAGTACATATTGTCTATACCTTCACTAATTATCTATTGGGTGGTGTAACCGATTTGACATGTGGTGACTTTACTTGAGACCATGTGTCAAGGGTACAACCGATTCCCTTCACCATTAGTTTTGAGATATTTTGTATGGATTTGTATATGTGATATGATGGTTTTGATTTATATTACATTTGACTATATGGTTTATTTGAGCTATTAATTTATACATATCCATGACTTATATTTGATTATTATTTACATACTTTATTCTTAATCATTGTCATAGACAGAGTTCCACCCATGTGTTATTTAGAATACTCGGGTTAGTATGAGAGATTTCAGGTATAGGTACATAGTAACATCGGACTTGATGGAGCTTTTGGGGAGACTAATAGTAAGGATGATACCTTATATATATATTTTATAGCCTCATTGATGTATTTATTATGTAGTAGTTGATGATTCATTTGTATGTTGGGCTAGAGACTATCATTTTGTATCCCTGAACCATGTACTATGTTTGTTTTCTATTATATTTTCTCTGCCGCGTTCTGACTCTGTATTCTATGATATTATTATTATTTGTGATTGTGTATTGTTCTATCCTAGTAGCATATGTATTTATTGCTTTATACCGAGGCCATGTACCTTTGTGGTAAGTATTATTAATATTTGAGATATGTAATGGTTTTGGTCCAAAATAATATTCATGTGTGCGCCCTATATCACTCCATTCTCTGTATTACTCGCAGCATTACTTTGTAATACTCTTGGGTAGTATGGGTATAGAGGTGGGGGTCCTTAATTTAGTATCAGAGCAATGTTTAGAACAATACATGTCACAATGAGGCATGAGACAATGGCTTAGATGAAACTTAAAATCCATGTCCCTTTGGGTGTGTTGGGTAGTTAGTTTTTAATAAGGATAATAGGAAAATATATATATATATATATTATATGATGATTATTGGGTAATCATATGGGGATGTATTTGTATTTTATAAATATAATAATATTTTACTACCATCTATTATGTACAAAATATAATTGGTTGACCTATGGTGGCTTAGTATAAATTGTTATATTCTGACTCCTTAGTAATCAAAAGTGCGCATCAGAAATGAATAGACTGCATTCCGCCAAGCAAATTAGATGTTTATTAATATCTATGCATGCTTGGTTGACAATTACTTATAATAAATTTGTAATTATCGGTATTAAGTCCTTGTTGTGCCTTCAGTATTGAAGTTACAACTAGGAAGTTTGGAAATTATGTTTTTATAACATGTTGTTGATATGTATACATTATATATTTTTGTTATGTAGTTTTAAAATTTAATGTTTGCTTGTTGTTATAGGATGTTATGATTGTTGGAAGTGATTTATTATTCTTATAAAGAACATTTATAAAATGTTTTTATGAAAATAATAATGTTTTAGAAACCCTTTAATAATATTTATGTTAATAAAAAGTAGAATTTGATTAAGTTTTATATAAAAATGATTATTTTATAAATCAAGATTTTATAAAGTATAAGTATAAATGTTTGAAGGAATTTTGAAGTAGATTGGTGTTATTTGTCCGTTGAGTATTTTAAGAATTCTGATCAATTCGTTTGGCCAATGTTATCGATAGGAATTCCTAAACACTAGGACGAGGCATGTAACAAAACATTCTGTAAAGATTGTAAATGCTTTGTAAAGGTTTCAATGGTTTGGAAAGATCAAAATGTTTTAAAATTGTTTGAACATACATAGCTAGGATTTTAAATTTTTGTAAGATGTTAATGTTTAAAAGGATTAAACATTTGAAGCAACATTTTGGAAAAATTAATTAGTTGGGAAATGAATATTTTGTGGAAATCATGTGTATGCATTTTAGAACAAGATCTTTTGATGATAGTATTGTATTTTAAAATATATATCTATGTGTGTGTGTTCAGCGGCGAATGCATCCATATGACTTTAGTTGAAGGTTGTAGTCGTTGGTGAGGCAGTGTTGGTCACACAGTCAACGTTGCAGCCACTCAGCAAATGTAGTCACTAAGAAATTAATGGCAAGGCAATGTCGATAAGTTTACTTCTAAAATATTTGTAAGATTTGGAATATATGTATAATGTTTGTTGATATTGATTAGGTGTTGTTACTTATGGGAGTTTATACATGTGACCTGATATGGTCTATGGATGTTAAAAGATAGTTGTGATATCATATAGTGAGAAATACAATTTATATATATGTGTGTCTGTGTGTGTAATTCAGAATTGAAAGAAAAGTTAGAATAAAAAATATGTTCCTTCATGTAGAAATAAATTAATGATTCTGAATACTATGATTGTTGTAAATAAGAAGTATTCTAGTAAAAATATAATTTTGAGAATTGAATATTCTGAAGATTAAAACAATTTTTCAAAGGAAATAAGTGTTGGTACTACAAATAAATGACACAGATCATTTTATTAAGATGAATTATAAAATGGTGATTTATGAGTAATTGATATCATGGTTATGATTATTTTAGTAAGGAAAGATGTTTAAATTAAAAATAAAGCCGAAAAGGTGGAATGTTTTATTTGAAGAAAAGAAAAATCTAATTTTTTGTGTATATAATTTATTACTAATAGGTAAGCCTTATTAATCCTAGATTGAAAAATAGGGATTTAGAATTTAAATTTAAAGATTCGATTGGCAAGTGAATTTTTAATTATTCATCTTTGGAATAGAGAAATAAAATTTTCAAAGAATAAATTTTTGCGAGAAGGAATGTGGTATTTAACTTTGAAATTTTAAATTTTCTAAATGTGTTTAAAGTCGTCTGTAAATAATATATATGTATGTATATTTTTTTTGAAGGATTTTAATGAGAAGTTAAATCTTTATGCACCCTGAAGTTTTGGATTTTAATTTGAAAAGAATTTGTATTTAGAACAAATGTAAAGTGTTTGGATGAACTAGTTTAAATTTTATATAAAAGATATTTAGATGAAGTGTAAATCTTACTAAGAAATATATTATGGTGTTTATTAATAAGGTTTATTTATCAAGTAACGAACATATAAAATTTTATGAAATGGATTTTTGGAAAGAAATATTTGAGAAATATTTATAATATTTGTAAGGAGAAAATTTTAAAGAAAGGTATTTTGAAAGAAGAATTAATTTAGTAAAAGTGATTTGGAAATTTATGAAAATATTTTGAAATTGTGATTGAATTAAGTAAAAGAAACCGATATGGTTATAGAGTTCACTTTTCACTAAAGGATGAATTGTGTAAATTATAATTTTTAGAAGTGAATTTGAGGTCAAATATTTTGAAATGAGTTGATATTTATTAAAAATTTAATTTTTTTAAAAGAGATGTTGATTTCAGAGGGTAAATTATAAGTTGATATATTGTACATAAATAAGTATTTGGTATTTATAAATATCTAAGCATTTGTTTGAACATCAATATGATGCTTCTAATGTTGAAGGTTTCTAGGATATACTTCTTGCCTTAGAAATTACTTCGAAGCATTCCAGAAGTTTCAACCTAAAGAGAATATTTTAATAACATGTACAAAAATTAGAATCTTCCAAGCTCACACTAATTCAAAGTCCATAGTCATGAGTAGTGGAAAATGAAGATAACAATTCGAGTCTTTTATGTCACCAATGAAAGATCTAATCATTAATTTTGTTTTGCTCTATTTATATACTTATCCGGTCAATTCATATCACTATACATGCTAACACATAATAGTGACAACAGAGCAATATGAATTTGATTATTTGGTATTGAATGTAAATTAATCGATGATGTAGATGGGCTAGAATTTATCTAGCTACTTATAGTTTCCCCTAAGTAGGAATTGCAAGGACACAATTTCTTAGGGGAGGAGTCTGTAATGACCCATCATTGAGAGGCAATTAATAAATAATTAAATAATAATAATAAATAATGAACTAATTGAGGTTTGAATTAATCATCTGGAGTTATAGTAATGATTTTGAATTTGATAATAAATATTTTATTAAAAAAATAAGAATTAAATATAGAAAGAACAATGATTTAATAATTTATTTAATTATTTTGAAATATGAAAATACGAATTAATTATTTAGAAATAACAATAAATTAAATTGCATAAATATAAAATTATTTTGATAAGAGAATAAGTTTATTAATATAGTTTTAAAATTAATTAGTAAATGATTAAAATAAAATGACTAATTAATAAATAAAGTTATAGAAAATAATTTTATAAAATACTTAATAATGCAATTTAGTGATAGAAGTGAATTAGTAAATGGGCTTGAATGCATATATTATTTCATGAAGAGAAAGAAAGAAAAGAAAGGAGGAAAGGAAAAAAAAGAGAATGAAGTGAAGCCCAACATCACAAACCCAACTTACTTAACCTAAACCCTAAAACATGTTTCCTGACTTCTCCATTTCCATAGCCTTCTTTCTCCTGATGACTCTTCTCCATCTATAAATAAAAGCTTCACGTTTACACTACGGGACTTTAAAAAAATGATCACAACACCTAAACCTTACCACTCCACAAATTCTATAAATCCTAATAACTTAGAACAAAGCTTCTCGATAGCTCTATACCACATTACAATCGAGAAATCAAGTTATTGATCATCAAATTGAATGGAGAAGTGACTTATAGTAAAAGGCAAAGAAGGAACAGTGAAAGGTAGAAGAGCAGGAAGGAGGAGCTAGGAAGATAAGTGTTATTCTTCAATCAAGGTGAGTGTACTGACATTCACAGCTATGTCTGAGCTTATTCAACTCACTTACGAGTTGAGAATTTGATTTGGGCAATGTGCATTCTCGTGTATCTCCATTTATATCCTTCCTTACGAATTGAATTCATTCACATTAGCTTGCACATACGGATGAGTAGATAGGATAAGTATCAGTGACCATATAGGTTTAGGAAGGAGGCGACAAAGGGGACCGAAGATCGACTGAAGGATGCACGGCCTGGAGCGTAGTTTGCTCTAAGGATGGCTTGACCAGTGGACCGATCAAAGATACCAGTGCACCAGTAAAGCCAACGTGCTAATCATGTGCGTGTGTGGACGTGCAATCGAGGGTGTGTGTGTTCAAGCATCGGTTATATAAATATATATTTAAATTTTTATATATATATATATATTAGTATGTATACTAAAATATAAAATAAACTAAAATAAATTATACATAATAAATATACTTAAATTCTAATATTTATATGCTTCTATATTATATATGAATTTAAATATAATTTAAAATTTAACAAATAAATAAAATGAATTTAATAGTATTATTTAAATGGAAAAGTAAATAGGTTAGTAAATTTTTATTTATAAATTATCGAATGTACTTATAAAAATTGGTGAAGATTATATAACTTATATTATAGACTTTAAAGGAATTCTATGGAATATAAATATATTTAATCGGATATTACCTTATACCAATCAATTAAATAATGTTTACTTTAAATAGAGAAATTATTATTATTTTTCAAGCATAATGAATATTATTTAATTACTTTGAATATTATTATTTATGTGTTATTATTTCTGTGTGATGAGAAATTTGAATAAATGGATTAGTGATACCATATGGTATGGGACTTTTGGTAACACTTTTTTGATTATTCATCGGACTTATTGCATAGAGATATTGAGTGGATTGAGTGTAATTTATGGGCATTGAATAAAAGGACTAATATGACACGGTGATATGGGACACTGATATGATACTTATTCGGTTATTCAGTGTAAGTAGATGGCACTCATAGATGGGAATATGGATATGGTTTATATTTATGTGAGGTGACGCTCGGGGTACAGTGCTTGGGGCAGAGCAAGTATACCGGCTCAGGGTAGAGCACGTTTATAAATGTTGAGTAATAGGAGAGTACCCATATGTATGGATATATTTATAGATATTGTCTACTGTATATCATTAAGTACTCTGGGTTATGATTAGGAGTTAGCGGGAACCAGATGACCAGTATCCACCCTGGATGCCTGATCGTGGGGTCGCGCCCTATATCTGTGACACCTTTATTACATATTAGATGTGCATCATGATATTTTAGTGAAGGGTGGTTAGCCTTTAGGGTGGTGTAGCCCAAGCCCTTTTTTGTCACCAAGGCCAGTAGTCTGTCACCTTAGGAGCGTGACCCGGGTCGTGACAAAGAGTTCTCGCATTAACAAGCACATTAGGTGGATATAGTCACGATACTAGGAGGTAATTGAAGGCTATAGGAGCAGATCTGGGTGGAGTAGCCTTAGGCTCCTAGAGTAGGCGGGTAGTTGTTAGTCTCTCTTCCAGTTTATACTAAGTGGTAGATGTGTACATATTGTCTATACCCTCACTAAGTACTATTGGGTGGTGTAACCCGTTTGATATGTAGTGACTTCACTTGAGACCATACGTCTAGGGTACAATCGATTCTCGTCACCACTAATTTTGAGATATTTTTTTATGGATTTGTATCTATGATCTAATGGTTTTGATTTATATTACATTTGACTATATGGTTTATTCGAGCTACTGATTTATACATATCCATGACTTATATTTGGTCATTATTTACATAATTTATTATTAATCATCGTCATAGCATAGTCTGACCTGTGTGTTATTTATAATACTAGGGTCAGTATAAAATATTTTAGGTACAGGTACAGAGTGACATCAGAGCTTGATGGACCTTTTGGGGAGGCTAGTAGTATATATAGGATGATACATACCTTATATATTTTATAGCCTCATTGATGTATCTATTATGCAGTAGTTGATGATATATTTGTATATTGGGCTAGAGACTATCATTTTGTAGCCCTGGACCATGTATTATTTTTGTTACCTATTATATTTTCTCTACCGCGTTCTGACTCTGTGTTCTATGATATTATTATTATATGTGATTGTGTATTGTTCTGTCCTGGTAGCACATGTATTTATTACTTTGTACCAAGACCGTGTACATTTATGGTTAGTATTATTAATATTTAAGATATGTAATGGTTTTGGTCCAAAAGAATATTCATGTGTGTACTCCATATTACTCGACATCATTACTTTATAATACTCTTGGGTAATATAGGTATAAAGGTGGAGGTCCTTACAATTGAGCCATAGCATGTTGATATTGGGCTGTAGTAAATTGAGACGACGGTTTGGTAATTAACCTTTGAGATATCGCAAGTTGAGATTGAGCTACCGTAGGTTAACATTTCAAATTTATTTTAGCTATCTCTACTTGACATTACATTATAGCAAGTTGATACTGAGCTATAGCAAGTTGAGATTGAGCTATAGAGAGTTGACATAAAGCTTTAGCAAGTTGAGATGACAGTTTGGTAATTAACATTTGAGCTATCACATGTTAAGATTGAGCTATCACAAGTTGACATTTCAAATTTATTTTAGCTATCTCTATTTAAATTAAGCTATAAAAAGTGAAGATTAAGCTATAGCAAGTTGAGATTGAGCTATTGCAACTTGATATTGAGCTATAGCAAATTGAGATGGCAGTTTGGTAATTGACCTTTAAGCTATCACAAGTTGAGATTGAGCTATCACAAGTTGACATTTCAAATTTATTTTAGCTATCTCTAGTTGAAATTAAGCTATAGAAACTTGACATTGAGCTATAACAAGTTGACACTGAGCTATAGCAAGTTGAGATTGAGCTATAGCATGTTATGATGGCAGTTTGGTGATTAACTTAACCATTCAAAAAACTACTTTTTACCTAACCCAGTTATATGTCAAATTATCATTGTTTTACCAGAACTTCATGCAGATTTCTTTTTATAAATTAATTACCTTCTTAATTAATTAATTAACCTTTTGTAATTAGCTCTTTCATTTTCCAAATTCATATAAATTTGAAAATGCGTGGGAAAAGTTCACCAAAAATCCTAATAATTGTGTTTTACCTTATATAAAATTTTCAAGCCAAAATTATAATTTTAACATTTTAATTAATTAATTTCCAAATTAGGCATTTCCTCAAATTAGAAAATTCGTACAAATTCCAAATAAATTTAGAAAAATATGATATTAAAAACCCACCTCCACATTGTTTTTCTTTACATCATATAAAAATTTCAAGTAATTTAAAGAAGGTTTGGTTCACATTTTTCCTTGAACACTTCATAAATTATCATCTTTTAATCCTTAAATATGAACAAATATTTTCTAATCTTTCTAAACTTGTTCGGTAGCATTCAAAACATAATAAATACATTGTTACAATCCAAAATTTAACCCGTAATAATTAATTTGTTAATTAATTAAATAATAAAATAACTTTGTGAAATTATCAGAATTGAGCCACGGGAGTTGCACCATTGTGTCTGTGGTAATTTTCTGGTCAATTTCCATATATAGAACATCAGAAACCGAGCTAATACGAACAAGTTATAAGATAAACAAAAATAAAAAAATAAAGATAAAATAAAATATATTGACCAGGTCGACCTAACCTCACCCTAGGTCGACCGGCCGGTCGAACTGGGTATAAGGGCGATCGACCCGCCTTAGAAATTGGACGAAGGAAAATTCCTTCGTCCAGTAACGTTTATTAGCATATTTTCTACGTGTTTTGCATTCTTTTTATCAATCTGGTCCTTCCATTCTTGCATCCGATGGCTCCTATTCACCCAATGACGTGGTTGCATCCTATTTAGTCCTCAAATCCAATGGTCTGAGATCCACTTCTACCCCTATAAATAGAACCCTAGGCCTAACACTTTTTCTCATTCTAGATTTTCTCCGCTTAGGTTCACCTTTTCAGAAAAAACCCTAAAAGGAATAATTTTCCGAGGAGATAATATTTTTAATAAAAATATTTTAACAACCCCAAGTGAATCTGTGAAGTCCTAAAGGGAAGAGCTAAGGACCAGAGGTGAGTGATTGTAATTATTTTAAGATTTCTTTAAGTAATTTAAAATAATAGGGTTTCCAATAGTTGTATTTTTACTACGATTTTTGGAATAGTCTTTTTAGTAGTTTATTTACAATTTTTAGAATTATTTTCAGTCTATTTCCTTTCAGCTATTCTTTTCAGTAATTTTAGTTTATTTCTATTAATTATAATTTATTATAGTTAAGCATAGCTTTTTATTTATTTACAGTTTATTTACGGTATTTAAGTTTATTTACCGTTATTTATTTCTTATTTACATCTTTTTCGACGTTTTGGATTTTATGCAAGCGTCTATTCTCTTTATCGTCTTTTTTCTTTGCATATGGATTAGAAAAATTAAACGTGAATGTGAATTATATAAGTAAGAATATTGAATGAAGAAAATAAGATGTAAATTATAAAGATTGTAATAAATAATGGAATTGGACTGCAATAAATAATGGAATTGGACTGCGATAAATAATGGAATTGGACTGTAATAAATAATGGAATTGGACTGAAATTACGCCTAATTATAATTAGAATTAGACTAATTAAAGATAATTGGCATAGTTATAACTTAGAATTATAACTAAATAGAGTAAAAGATGAAAGAAGCTTATTTTCACACTTAGACCTTGGGTTAAGTAAGTAATAAGCATGATTATAACGTAGGTTATAATAAGAAAAAGAACATAATAAAGCTTATCTTAAGACTTAGGATAAATTAATAAGCACAGAAAGTAGAGAAAAGTGTAAAGGCTTATTTAAATAATTTACCTAAGTTAATAAGCAAATATGAAAGTAGGTCCTGTACCAAATAGCATTCCCTATTAGACAAAACGGTGGTCCCACATTAGCCTGAAGTGAGACGAGACCATGCTTATGCTAAAAATGGTAGTAATTGGTCAATTAGAAGTCCAAATCATGGGGGATTTGGATAAGGGGCGCAACTAGATATTGTTTGGATGAAGGGTTAGTACCAACCGCATTTGGATGATGGTTGTAGCACGCATATAGAACTATCAGTTATCATTAGGAATTTTTGCATTCATTTGGATACATGGCACAGACATGATTGCATAAAAGGAGGTCAACTAAATCAGTGGATCGCCTAATCTTTTGCATTAGTTAGGAACGTTTACACTACACTAATTGCATAAGTATCATAAATTGCATTAGAAAAACTTAAGGACAATGGATGAATGGTTGATGATTGAGTAGTTGATTGTAGAATTGGATGAAAACATTTAGTACATCTTTTATCCTTAAAGATTTCGGGGACAAAATCCCTTAAGGAGGGGAGAATGTATCAACCCAAAATTTAACCCATAATAATTAATTTGTTAATTAATGAAATAGTAAAATAGCTTTGTGAAATTATCAAAATTGAGCCATGGGAGTTGCACTATTGTGTCCGTGGTAATTTTTTGGTCGATTTCCATATATGGAACATCAGAAACCGAGCTAATATGAACAAGTTATAAGATAAACAAAAATAAAAAAAATATCAGCTAGGTCAACCACCAGGTCGACCTAACCTCGCCCTAGGTCGATCGGTCAGTCGACTGCGTATAGGGGCGATCGACCCGCCTTAGAAATTGGACGAAGAAAAATTCCTTCATCTAGTAATGTTTAATAGCCTATTTTCTACGTGTTTTGCATTCTTTAACTCAATCTGGTCCTTCCATTCTTGCGTTCAATGGCTCCTATTCAGCCTATGACGTGGTTGCATCCTATTCAGTCCCCAAATCCAACGGTCTGAGATCCACTTCTACCCCTATAAATAAAAACCTAGGCTTAACATTTTTTCTCATTCTAGATTTTCTCCACTTGGGTTTACCTTTTCAGAAAGGACCTTAAAAGGAAAAAAATTTCAAGGAGAGAATCTTTTTAATAAAAATATTTTAACAACCCCAAGTGGATCCGTGAAGGCCTAAAGGGAAGAGCTAAGGACCAGAGGTGAGAGATTATAATTATTTTAAGATTTCTTGAAGTAATTTAAAATAATAGGGTTTCCATTAGTTGTGGTTTTACTATGATTTTTGGAATAGCCTTTTTGGTAGTTTATTTACAGTTTTTAGAATTATTTTCAGTCTATTTCCTTTCAGCTATTCTTTTTCAGTAATTTTAGTTTATTTCTGTTAATTATAATTTATTGCTGTTAAGCATAGCTTTTTATTGATTTACAGTTTATTTACAGTATTTAAGTTTATTTACTGTTACTTATTTCTTATTTACATCTTTTTCGACGTTTTGGATTTTATGCAAGCGTCTATTCTCTTCATCCCCTTTTTCTTCACGTATGAATTATAATAAATTAAACGCAAATATGGATTATATAAGTAAGAATAATGAATGAAGAAAATAAGATGTAAATTATAAAGACTGTAATAAATAGTGGAATTGGACTGCAATAAATAATGGAATCGGACGGTAATAAATAATGGAATTGGACTGTAATAAATAATGGAATTGGACTGAAATTACTCCTAATTATAATTAGAATTGGACTAATTAAAGATAATTGGCATAGTTATAACTTAGAATTATAACTAAATAGAGTAAAAGATGAAAGAAGCTTATTTTCACATTTTGACCTTGGGTAAAGTAATAAGCATGATTATAACGTAGGTTATAATAAGAAAACGAACAGAATAAGGCTTATCTTAAGACTTAGGATAAAGTAATAAGCACGGATAGTAGAGAAAAGTGTAAAGGCTTATTTAAATAATTTACCTAAGTTAATAAGCAAAGATGAAAGTAGAACCTGTACCCAATAACATTCCCTATAAGACAATACGGTGGTCCCACATTAGCCTGAAGTGAAACGAGGGCATGCTTATGCTAAAAATGGTAGTAATTGGTCAATTAGAAGTCCAAATCATGGGGGATTTGGATAAGGGGCGCAACTAGATATTGTTTGGATGAAGGGCCAGTACCAACAGCATTTCCCCTATTTTCTAGGGACACATGGTGATCTCACATTAGCTGAAGTGAGATGAGGGGCACGCTTATGCTGGAAGTTTGAGGTACTAAGAAGACCCAATAGGTAGAGAAAAAGGTAGCATGAGCATAGTGGCAGTTACGTGCGACTTACATTCGGGTGCTCAGTAATAGCTATGGGTTCCAAGCGCTTAGTATGAGTGTCTTTCGTAGACACCATTGCCTTCTATGTAGGGAGCTATATATGTCGTCCGGATCCACAGTGGTTACTCTGTGCATCTTTCATAGATACCATTGGCTGTTGTGTATGGAGTTATATAGCGGTTGGTCTACAGTAAGGTCTACGGAGTAGCAGGCCGATCAAAAAGGGTAGAAATAGGATTACATCCTAATTACAGGATTAGGAATTCATCATAACCAAAGCAGAAATGAAGGACAAGTGGAAGCAATCAAAGTTAACCTATCTTATAGTTAATCGTATTTATTTCCAGTTTATCTCTTTCCTTTGTTTCCTCTTTTTTTATGCTAGAACTGCTGTAGAGTCTATTACTTTTATCTTGCTTAAAAACTCTAGTAATTACTATCATTCACCAGACTTTTAGTCTGACCCACTCCTCTATTTTCCCCTTTTCCCCCCATAGGCAATCAAGGGAGAGAGCAGTAGATTATAGTTGCTTGGCGGTTTCTTGAAGGAGTTCTTTACTATTTATTTCTTTTATTTTAAGCTTTTGTTCTTTCTATGTACTGGCTTATTATGAGGGATATTATGTACTCTGATTTTTGAGACTATGAGTTTTTGTTTTATGAGACATATTGGATTTTTTAAACATGTATGTGGTATTTGGTATTTGACTTATTTATGAAGAAATTATGAAGTTTTATTTTATTTAAGTTATTATTTTAAGTTTCCGCTGTTTTTATCTATTTTGTCTTATGAATCTTAACTTATATTAGCTTTAGTTATACCTACAACGCACTGCGCCTTTTAATGTATCCTTTTGGGTATATTAAGGTGTGTGGGGTGTTTAACTTGGTATCAAAGCCTAAGGATGCATGATTCCTAAAAAATTTATTTTAAAAGTAAAGTATTTTCCAAAATAACTTGTTTTAAAAGTATTTTTCAGAAAAGAACTCTTAGAAATAGTTTTTGAGTATAAAAGAGTTTTTATAAAAATCCCCTCAAAGTCCAGTTCAACCTTCTTTCGATTCTTTCGAGCCTAAGTTTCCTTTTCTTTGCATAATATGGCTGACTGGTTCTATAGAGCTATGGTACCAGAGCTGCAAGGGTAAACGCCCAATACAACACCGGTAGGTGGAAATCCCTTTAATCCACATACACCAGTCAATTTTTCTAAGCTATGCAAGGACTTTACTAGCATAGGGGGCGGAATGTTTTCTGGCACGAAGGACTTCAAGGAGACACAAGCTAGGTTTGAAGATATGGAGCTAAAGTTTAGGCGGTTAGGTTTGGCGGACCGACAGAGTGGTCAACTTATATCTTGGCAGCTAGAAGAAGAGCTTAAGGTGGTTCCTACAAGCTCTAAGAAGCCATGGTGGAAGGGCAAGAAGGAAAAGAGGAAAAGGGAAGGCCCTCAGAAGCGAATCAAGAAAAGTGGGAGATGTAACCGTTGTAGAATGACTGGTCATTACGCAAGAGGCTGCAAGAGAGGGAAGGTGAAAAAGTGTTATAGTTGTGAACAACCCAGTCATCTTAGTAAGTTTTGTCCTTAGAAGATGGGGAAGGGAGCGAGTGCATCTATAGTGTAGATTCAGGCTTTGGATGCAACACCTTCCAACAGTGGACCAGATCGAGTTAGGAAAATTTAGTTTCTATTTCTGATTTTCCCATTCAGACTCTTTTCGATCCTAGAGCATCACACTCTTTCATCTCTAGCTCTTTGGTAGATTGTTTGCACTTAGACATCTCTTTAGTAGTAGACCCCATTGTTGTTTCAAACCCCATGGGAGAATCGACACACTTGTCTATGGTTTGTAGGGGTTTGAAAATTTATATCCTAGGCGTAGAATTTGACTATGACGCCTATATTTTGGGATTTTTGGGGTATGGGATGATTTTGAGAATACATTGGTTATCCACATATGGAGCTATATTAGATTGCGAGAGGAGAGTCGTTAGACTAGAGACATGCATCGGTAGGACTCTCGAGATTTCTTGCGACCCGCAAGGCTCGGTTATGTTGAGCTTCCTTTATTCCCTCGATTCATCATCATCAAAGTTAGATTCTGTTCCTATCATCGGAGATTTTTCCAGACATCTTTGAGGATGTTAGGGGACTACCCCCTTAAGAGAGAGATTGACTTCAGGATTTATTTGGCTAGTCAGTAGCATTACCCATAGGGCATATGGCGCCTAGGGAAAGGATGGGGATTGAGCAAGCAGATCTGTGAGCTTTGGAGAAAGGTTTCATAAGAAGAAACTTATCGAAATAGGGAGCGCCAGTTGTCTTCGCTACCAAAGCAGGTGGTTCTCTTCGACTTTGCATTGACTATAGAGAATTGAATAAGCTCACAAAGAAGAACCATTATCCACTCTCTAGGATGGATGATCTTTTCAACCAGTTAGTTGGCTCTTTAGTATTCGCCCAGCTCGATTTAGCCACTGGATTTCATCAGCTTAGGGTCGCTGATGATAACATTGATAAGACCGCATTTAGGACACCAGATGGATCCTTTGAGTAGTTAGTCATGACTTTTGGGCTAACCAACGTCCCAGCCTATTCTATAGATTTGATGAACCATGTTTTTAGAGATGTCCTAAAATAAAGTTCGTGGTGGTATTTGTGGTCGACATTTTGGTGTTTTCCAAGAAGTATGGAAGAGCATGTTATTCATCTAAAGGAGGTTCTTTGTATGCTTCGTGATCGTCAGTTGAGAGCAGAGTTCTTGAAGTATCAGTTTTAAAGTGCGTTTATTGTGGCATAGAGAATGTTCACACTTGATAGGGATTTAAGAAACGGTTTTGTACATTTAGGATTGGGATTAAGGAAATCTAAAGAGATGTAGGCAAAGGTTAGAGATGTATAATAAAATTCAGTAGATAAGCAGAGAAGAAAGTCCATGTGTAGGTAATTACAAAATTTATAATTGTCTCAAACAAGTGGATTTGACGGTGATGCCTTAGAATAAAAATGAGTATACAAAAGGAATAAGAGTAAAAGCCTCTAGTTTAGGAAAAGTACTCCAAAGATAGTAAGTAGGAAGACCCACTTTATCCTAAGCCCAATAAAATGAAATTTTCGAAATTTAAAAAGTTGAAAAAAATTGTAATTATTGGAATTGAAAATTTTCATTGTTAATATTTTCTTTCAGAAGATAAACATGGGGTATTTGAAGAATGGTGTGAAATTTAAGTTGGTTTTTGTATCATGAAAAATTGGAATTCTTTTTGAAGAATTATATGGTATATATATATAACTCACTAGTTTCATTGTAAGTATCGAAAACATAGATTACAACTCTTATTGTTGTAATAAATGTTTTCGTGGAAAATAAGTGGAGCATATGCTATAACATAATTATTATAGTAAGTGGCTCTCAAGAGAAATATTTTTACATAGGTATATGAGATTTATTGGTATTTATTTAATTGAATCCATACACTAGTATTTTTTGGTTGTCAGAACGGTGTTTTACGCAACATCCGTTTTAACCCAAACAAAAATGAATTTAAAAGGTAATTTCTAAGTATAGAAACAAAATGGTTTGTAAAGTACACTTATTATTAATAAGTATAAGGAAGTGTTTTTGCAGTTTTGGAAATATTAAAACAGTTTTAAAGATGAGTTTTTCTGCAAGGAAAATGTGTAAGTTAGATATTAGAAAATATTTGTCATGGAAGAATATAATTTAACATATTTTAATCTATTGGAGTGAAAATAATAATGGTATGATTTTCTATGAAACCAATAAAAATGTTTTGTGCAAGTTACAAAGAATACATGAAAGAGATATACAAGGTATGAAAAGCACCATATTCTGTATAGCCTATTCAAAAAATATAAAATAAGTTCCTTGTTATTTCACATAAACATGAAATTCTCTTTTAAAAGATTTATAGAAAATTTTAGCGTTAATAATTTCTCATTTGAGAAAGTAGTTCCAATATATTAAGGTATGAGACCATAAGGTATAATAAGAAGATGTTTTGAAACACATAAAAACAGTTAAAGAATATTTTAAAGATATTTTAAAAGAAAATGGTTTGGTGAAAAAGTAAATAAGTTTTTGAAATGAAAAACTTAATAAAAGTAAAATTTTAAAATTCAATTTTTATAGAAAACTGTAAAAGTATTTAAAAGAAAGAGAGATATAAGTTTTAGACTTAAAAATTTGGAAGTTTTTCCCTCTAGGTTTGGGAAATAATATTAAGTGACCAAGTATTTTTGAAATTTTAGAAACCTTAGTTTTTAAAACAAGGTGATAAATACCAAACCAAACTCTTAAATATGGAGTAGATAAGAATCATTTCCTAGGAGTAACAGAAATATTGTAAGGAGATAGCCGTAATTACTTTTAGATGTAATAATGGAAGTTTCCGTAAAGTGTATAGGACACTAGTAAGAACATAGGAATGTTGATTCATGAAGAACAGTAAAATGAAATTAGTAGGATAGTAAGACAAGCATGGTTGAGAATGAGTATTCTTGATTTTGAAAGGACTTGGGAAAAGCATCTTTCTTTAGTGGAATTCATATGGTAGTAGTTTTTAAGCTAGCATTGGAATAACACCTTTTGAAGCTCTTTTTGGGAAGGCCGTGTAAGACATCTTCATGTTGGTTGGAGTCTACGGAAAGGTTGCTTCTTGGTTCCGACATGATTAGAGAGATTTCGGAGAAGACTAATTTGATTAGGAGAAAATTCATATCTCATATCCATGTCTCTTTAAGTTTTAGAATTTCCTTTTTCCATCTTTAGTTTTGAATAGGTTCTTTCCTTTATTATCCTTTGGGAGGGTAGAACTTAGGATTTAACCTATGGATGGTAGGATTTGATGCAAACATGTTAATAGAACATGTTATGGATGATGTATGCTAGTGATTGCAAGTGTTTGCTAGTGGATGCAAATGGACGCATATAGGTACACTATGCACTATTATTCTTTAGGGATCAGTCTAATTAGGACACTAGAGCATATGCATATGGATGTGTGTGGACTTTTACTTTATTTCCATGGTTGCCATAAATGGATGTTTATCACATGATTGTTGCATTTGGATGATGGTTGTAGCACGCATATAGAACTATCAGTTATCATTAGGAATTTTTGCATTCATTTGGATACATGGCACAGACATGATTGCATAAAAGGAGGTCAACTAAATCAGTGGACCGCCTAATCTTTTGCATTAGTTAGGAACATTTACACTACACTAATTGCATAAGTATCATAAATTGCATTAGAAAAACTTAAGGACAATGGATGAATGGTTGATGATTGAGTAGTTGATTGTAGAATTGGATGAAAACATTTAGTACATTCTTTTATCCTTAAAAAATTTCAGGGACGAAATCCCTTAAGGAGGGGAGAATGTATCAACCCAAAATTTAACCCATAATAATTAATTTGTTAATTAATTAAATAATAAAATAGCTTTGTGAAATTATCAAAATTGAGCCACGGGAGTTGCACTATTGTGTCCATGGTAATTTTCTGGTCGATTTCCATATATGGAACGTCAGAAACCGAGCTAATTGAACAATTTATAAGATAAACAAAAATCAAAAAAAATATTAGCTAGGTCAACCACCAAGTCGACCTAACCTCGCCCTAGGTCGACCGGCCGGCCGACTGCGTAAAAGGGCGATCGACCCGCCTTACAAATTGGACGAAGAAAAATTCCTTCATCCAGTAATGTTTAATAGCCTATTTTCTACGTGTTTTGCATTCTTTAACTCAATCCGGTCCTTCCATTCTTGCGTTCGATGGCTCCTATACAGTCTATGACGTGGTTGCATCCTATTCAGTCCCCAAATCCAACGGTCTGAGATCCACTTCTACCCTATAAATAAAAACCTAGGCTTAACATTTTTTCTCATTCTAGATTTTCTCCACTTGGGTTCACCTTTTCAGGAAGGACCTTAAAAGGAATAATTTTTCAAGGAGAGAATCTTTTTAATAAAATTATTTTAACAACCCCAAGTGGATCCGTGAAGGCCTAAAGGGAAGAGCTAAGGACCAGAGGTGAGAGATTGTAATTATTTTAAGATTTCTTGAAGTAATTTAAAATAATAGGGTTTCCAATAGTTGTGGTTTTACTACGATTTTTGGAATAGCCTTTTTAGTAGTTTATTTACAGTTTTTAGAATTATTTTCAGTCTATTTCCTTTCAGCTATTCTTTTTCAGTAATTTTAGTTTATTTCTGTTAATTATAATTTATTGCTGTTAAGCATAGCTTTTTATTGATTTACAGTTTATTTACAGTATTTAAGTTTATTTACTGTTACTTATTTCTTATTTACATCTTTTTTGACGTTTTGGATTTTATGCAAGCGTCTATTCTCTTCATCCCCTTTTCCTTCACGTATGAATTATAATAAATTAAACGCGAATATGGATTATATAAGTAAGAATACTGAATGAAGAAAATAAAATGTAAATTATACAGACTGTAATAAATAGTGGAATTGGACTGCAATAAATAATGGAATTGGACGGTAATAAATAATGGAATTGGACTGTAATAAATAATGGAATTGGACTGAAATTACGCCTAATTATAATTAGAATCGGACTAATTAAAGATAATTGGCATAGTTATAACTTAGAATTATAACTAAATAGAGTAAAAGATGAAAGAAGCTTATTTTCACATTTTGACCTTGGGTAAAGTAATAAGCACGATTATAACGTAGGTTATAATAAGAAAAAGAACAGAATAAGGCTTATCTTAAGACTTAGGATAAATTAATAAGCACGGATAGTAGAGAAAAGTGTAAAGGCTTATTTAAATAATTTACCTAAGTTAATAAGCAAAGATGAAAGTAGAACCTGTACCAAATAACATTCCCTATTAGACAAAACGGTGGTCCCACATTAGCCTGAAGTGAGACGAGGGCACGCTTATGCTATAAATGGTAGTAATTGGTCAATTAGAAGTCCAAATCACGGGGGATTTGGATAAGGGGCGCAACTAGATATTGTTTGGATGAAGGGCCAGTACCAACAGCATTTCCCCTATTTTCTAGGGACACACGGTGATCTCACATTAGCCTGAAGTGAGATGAGGGGCATGCTTATGCAGGAAGTTTGAGGTAATCAGAAGACCCAATAGGTGGAGCAAAAGGTAGCACGGGCATGGTGGCAGTTACACGTGCGACTTCCATTCGGGTGCTCTGTAATAGCTATGAGTTCCAAGCGCTTAGTATGAGTGTCTTTCGTAGACACCATTACCTTTCTATGTAGGGAGCTATATATGTCGTCCAAATCCACAGTGGTTCCTCTGTGCATCTTTCATAGATACCATTGGCTGCTGTGTATGGAGTTATATAGCGGCTGGTCTACAGTAAGGTCTATGGAGTAGCATGCCGATCAAAAAGGGTAGAATTAGGATTACATCCTAATTACAGGATTAGGAATTCAGCATAACCAAAGCAGAAATCAAGGACAAGTGCAAGCAATCGAAGTTAACATATCTTATAGTTAATCGTATTTATTTCCAGTTTATCTCTTTCCTTTGTTTCCTCTTTATTTATGCTAGAACTGTTGTAGAGTCTATTACTTTTATCTTGCTTAAAGACTCTAGTAATTACTATCATTCACCAGACTTTTAGTCTGATCCAGTCCTTTATTTTCTCCTTTCCCCCCATAGACAATCAAGGGAGAGGGCAGTAGATTGCAGTTGCTTGGCGGTTTCTTAGAGGAGTTCTCTACTATGTATTTCTTTTATTTTAAGCTTTTGTTCTTTCTATGTACTGGCTTATTATGAGGGATATTATGTACTCTGATTTCTAAGACTATGAGTTTTTGTTTCATGAGACATATTGGATTATTTAGACATGTATGTGGTATTTGGTATTTGACTTATTTATGAAGCAATTATGAAGTTTTGTTTTATTTAAGTTATTATTTTAAGTTTCCGCTGTTTTTATCTATTTTTGTCTTGTGAATCTTAGTCTCTGTTAGCTTTAGTTATACCTACAACGCACCACGCCTTTTAATGTATCATTTTGGGTATATTAAGGGGTGTGGGGTGTTTCATACATACAGTCCAAATTCATATGGGTTTGGAAGATTTTAGAGAAAGAATTACTCACCTTTGCTTTGTTTAAACTTGATTAAAGACTTGGTTTGCTTAAGAAATGAATGTTCCTTTTCTTTACTTTAGATCTTCCTCTTTTCTCCCTTAAAGTAGGGCTGACCTAGGTCTTCAAATTTCTTTCATTGTATTGTTTTGAGTAAGTGGGGAATGAATAAAGAGTGGGAAAGTTAAAGGGTTAGTAATTTAAGCTTTGGTTAAACCTCAATCTAGCTTATTTATGCCCTAATGTCTCATTCTAAATCCATTTTCTCATTAAATAACTTGTCTTCATTTTTTCCATCTCATAGTTTAATTTGGTTAATCATTTAGTTAATTAATTTCCATATTATGGTACTCCAAACTATGAGGCATTACAGTCTCCACTCCTTATAAGAATTTCGTCCTCAAAATTCAGACAGATGAGGCCGGACAAAAATCATCATCATCAAATCAACGTACACCAGTACAACAATTACACTGGTTCCCCACTAATGTACATACCAGTATTTTATTATATAATCATACCAGTGTTATTACTAGTCTATACCACAAAGCACACATGTTTAATCATACATGTCAAAACAATTCGAGAAAGATATTCCTAATGTTATCCTCTAGCTCCCAATTACAATCATCATTGTCGTCACTCCATTAGATGCAAATAAGTTTAATAACTTTGTTCCTCAACTCTTTCATATCGCGACCTACTATCCATTTGATCATCTAACATAAGTCAGATATGGTTCTACAGATAAGTCTTCAACTGCCCTTGGTTCCACCACTGAATTTGGGTTGTGCACACATTTCCTCAATTATGACATATGAAAACATATGCACATCCGCTAAACTACTTGGTAACTCGACTTGATAAGTGAGTTTACCAATCCTCCTAATCAATTAAAATGATCAAACATATCTAGTTGTTAGTTTCCTGCCTTCCCAAAGTGCATAACTCCTTGCGTCGAGGAAACCTTTACAAACACATAATCGCCCATCACGGATCAATATCTTTTCTCCTCTCATCAACATTACTCTTCTTCCTTAATTGCAGTGCCTCAATTCTAGCACGAATCAATTCTACCTTTTTAGTAGCATTCCTTACCCAATCTAGTCCTAACACGAGCATGTCCCCTATGTCCAACCAACAAATAGGCGACTTACATTGTCTACCATACAGTGCCTCAAATAGGGCCATCCTAATACTCGACTAATAACTATTATTATATGCAAACTCTACCAGATGCAAATGATCTTCCCAAGATCCTCCAAAACCTAAAATACAAGCTCTAAGAAAATCCTCAAGCTCATTGTTCACCCTTTATGTTTAACCATCAGTCTACGGGTGGTAAGCCGTTTTTATGCTCAACTCTATACACGATGCATTTTGCAAACTTCTCTAGAACTCACTAGTAAACAAAGGCTCTCTATCGCTTACAATCTTGCTTGGAACCCCATGCAACCTTACTATATTCTTCATGTATAGTCTTGCCAAACTTGCCGATGCCTTTTTCGACTTCAATGAGATAAAATGGACACTCTTAGTCAATCTATCGACTATGATCCAAATGCTTTTGTTTCCCGTTCTCAACTTAGGAAATCCATCAATAAAATCCATGGACATTGATTCCCATTTCCAAGTCGATACTTCGAAAGGTTAAAGTAATCCGCCCAGATTCTTAGGCTTGGCTTTTACTTGTTGAAAAGTAGAGCAACTCTTCACACATTCGCCAACATCCCTTTTCATCCCTTCTAAAAAGAATATTATCTTCACGTTGCGATACATCTTCGTTACCTTTGAATGAATGATAAACTTAGATCGACGACTTTCTTCAAAGACCCTCTTTTGAAGATTTTCTACATTCGGAACACACAGTCTTTCTTTATTCTTAAGCCATCCATTCGAGTTTATCTTGAACCTTTTTAGGTCCTAAACATATGCATCCATTTCAAATCGCCAAATCATTTTGACTAACAATGGGTCTTCTCTTTGCCTTGCAGTAATTCTATCTACGAGGGTTGGATGAACATCTAAACTTGCTACCATCACCAGATCTTGACTTGATCCTGCATTTGTTCTATAATGCACTACACGAGATGCTAATGTTTCTAACATCTTCCATTCCTCAATCATGGCTAACAGTCCATTTTGATGCTTTCTACTCAAAGCATCTACAACCTTGTTCCTTATTCTTGGTGTATATTCTATACCGAAGTTATATGCCACCAAGAATTCAAGCTATATATGTTGCCTCATATTCAGCTCCTTTTGAGAGAATAATTACTTAAAACAATTGTGGTTCATATACAACTCAAACTGCTCTCCCAAAAGATAATATCTCCAAATCTTTAGTGCAAGAACTACCGTTGCCAACTGCAAGTCGTGAGTTGGACATCAAACTTCATGCGATCTCAACTACCTTGATGTGTAAACTATCACTTTCCATTTTTGCATCAACATCTCTCCCAAACTAGTTCCACAAGCATCCGTATACACCACCAAATCTTGATTCCCTTCAGGTACAATCAAGACAAGTGCATGTGTCAATAACTTCTTCAACTCCTTAAATGACCCTTCACACTTAACAATTCACACAAACTTCTTGTTCTTTCTAGTCAACATAGTTAAGAGTGTTGCTATATGCGAGAAATCGTTAATGAGTCTGTGATGATAGCTAGCCAATCCAAGAAACTTCATATCTCTATGACCGTATCCTATTTCTTCCAATCGATAATGGTTTTTATCTTCGATGGATCCATTGCTAATCCATTCTCTGACACATAATGCCTAAGAAACTTAACTTCTTGTTTCTAAAAGTGACACTTTGAAAACTTCACCTTCAATTTAAGCTGTTTCAATGTCTCCAATACCAATCGAAGATGGACTTCATGGTCTCTCATTATTATAATACACCAAAATATCATCAATGAAGACCAACACACATCTATCCAACTGATCGTTAAAGATTTACCTTATAAGATCTACGAAGAAGCAGTTCCGTTGGTCAGTCCAAACGGCATCACTAACCACTCGTATGAACCATATCTTATTCTGAATGCGGTTAACGGAACAGTATCCTCTGCTATCCTCGGTTGATGGAATCACATTGCCAAATCTTGCTGGGAGAATACTCTAGCTCCACTCAACCGATCAAAAAAGTTGTATATCCTATGTAATGGATAACGATTCTTCTTAATGAGCTCATTCAAATTTCGGTAATCAATACACATTCGTAAAGTTCGATCCGACTTCTTTATGAATACCGTAGACACTTCCTACAACAAACTACTTGGCCTAATAAAACTCTTATGCTCAAGTTCCATCGACTTCTTCTTCAATTCTTCCATCTTCTTGGGTAGCATTATGTTAGGTGGTCTACTAACAAGTTGTGCCCTCGGCATCAAGTCTATATAGAAATCGGTCGCTCTCATTGGTGGTAATCCTCTTACTAGTTTGAAAATTTTTGTAAACTCCCGGACTACTTGTACTATACATAGATCTTCCTCTAGATCCTCTGTCGCACACAATGCGAATCCCAACTTTTCATCCATCATATCTAGCGCCACCATGATCCTTTTCCCACTATTTGGATTTGGGAATGTGAAAACTCTATCAGCATACAAGATCCTAGCGTCATTATGCACTAACTAACCCATTCCCAAATTTACCCCGTACCCCACAAAGCCAAACATATATGGGTTGAAAATAAACAAATGACCACACAAATCAAATAGAAATTTAATACACCTTAATCTGTTAGTAGCATGGCCACTGATCGGATTAACCATAATAAAGACATGACCAAATAGGCTTTTGGCTGCTTTAACTCGGGATAGCCTTTCTACTTGTGCCCAGGTTAGTCACAGATAGAACATTTAACCTTCACCATCCCAACTGGCTTCGAATACTTATTTGCATAGTGCCCCTTTTTCCTTCAATTGTAACATGTTGCTACAACAACATCCTTCTGCTCTTCTCCACCATTAGCCTTTCCATTGTTAGCCTTTTTGATATGGTGCAAACTTCATTTTCTTTTTATCAGTTTGAGTCTTCTGCCCCATGCCTCACATTTCAGCATACATTACCTCTTACCTCCTTGTAATATCTACCACTTCGTTGAATAAAATTGCTAGATGAGCCATTGTTCGATCACTCAATCGTGGCCACAATCCCAAGATGAACTTCTCTAGCTTGTTTCTTTGTTTCCTAATCAGATCGGCCACATACCTAGACAATGCATTAATCTTCTGCATATACCATAACACCATCAAATTCCAAAGTTGTAGCTCCAGAAACTCCCGAAACATTGTCCATAGCTTTGATCCCAAAATAAATGTTCTTTAAACATCAACCTGAACCATTCTCAAGTGATATCTTGCTCATGAATCTCTGCTCTCACATTTCCCCACCAGACACTTACCAGTCCCTTGAACTGTTTGGAGACAAGCTTCAACTTCTATGCATCTATTGGCCTTAAGCCTTTACAAATCCTCTTACACATCATCAGCCAGTTACTAGCATCCAATGCCTATTTTGTCCCATCAAACATTCTTCTCCCAGGCTCCTAAAATCCTTATTCATTTTGGAAAAATCCTCTCTAACCAGTTGCACTAGACCCCTTGGTACATTTTGGGCCTATAGTGGCACTTGTTGCTATACTATGTTTATTAAAAACTACTGAAAGAGTGCATTCATATCCATATTCCTGACAATCGAAGCAGGCATTTCATTACTAGCTTCCGTACGAACTTCCGGAGCTGCCTTCCCTCCTTGGTCGTTAGTTTGAGTACTAGTGGTTCCTCTACTAGCATTTTTTCTTCCCCCTCTTAAAGTAAAACGTCAACATTGCAGATCCATTTTGTCTTACTGGTAGTAAGCGTTTATAAGAAACGAAAGTAAAAGAGAGTGAAAACAATAGTAGAGGGGTATACACACACACACCTATATATCTATATCTAAATACAAGTACATTATATATATAGCGTATACCCTCCCCAAGTTGCTCGTTTTCTAGTTAACTAACTTATACTAAGCTCAGTTTCACTCAAGTATCCCCTAACCTAAGCTTTGATACCAAATTGTAACATCCCTCGCTTCGAGACTTGAAAATAGACGTCGATTTTACTGTAGTAATCACCAGAATCATTTTCTAAAGACAAAATAGTTCACTATTTTTTTCCACAACATGAAGTAAAAGGAATAGCTAAATAATTTGATTACATCAAAATGTTTTATGAAAGTCATTATGTTATCGTCAATCCATTTCGTTCATACGTAGGGGTGAATATATAACAAGATATAAATAGAGTGCCATGTCCGACATATGAGGACGTCTTCAAGGACACTTAACTAGTCATAATACTGGTTTTACATAGTGGAATCTCAAAATAGTTTTCATTCAAAAAATAGACCTCATGCTTCGCCTTTGAAGTCTTTATTCATCTTTTTCGAAAGCCACTTGTCTATACCATAAACTCAGCCTACTCAAATGAGCACCCGTGAGTTTATGGGAAATAATAGAAACATAGGTCAGACGTAAATTGTGATGACTGCCCTACACCACTAGCACCCAATATATATAAGATAGTGTGTCGCTGACGTGCCAGGTCGATGTAGAATGACCATCAAGGTTTTAAAATGAAATAAACGTCATAGAACTTGTCGTATATCTTATAGTGCATGGAATAAAATATAATATACATCACATATATAAAACAAGAAGGACGGTAATAACTAAGTGATCCTAATATCAGAGTACAGATTCACAGAGTTATACAACGAGTAATAGAGTTTATACAATGGAAATAAACTCAAATGATTGTCTCATAATAATAAGCAAACGCTGCCAAGGCTTCACAGTGTTGCACAATAAAATAAGCATAGAAATCCATATATAATACAAAATAGCTCCATTCAGCTCCTCTCTTGGATAGCCACTGAGTCGCATCTAGACCTGTTACCTAGTCTAACCATTTAAGAGTACTCGAGATAATAAGAAGTAAAGCATAAAACCTCGAGTCAGACAACAGTCTGGTGTGAGCGGTAAATGAATCTCAAAATACTATACATGTCGATATAGTAAGGAACAAGGGTATACAAACCAGACCTGGCATGTCCTAACAACCAAAGTGTTAGCACATAACGAACATAATATGCTAGTCTACAAATATTGTAAAGGTACACTACAAACCAAGTGTGATGACGAGTGTCCAGGTATCCCTATCTCCAATACCTATCTACAATGACATCCTTATAGCGATAGACTACGGAAGAACGATCAAGACAACCATAGCATCCATCAAACAATCCTCACTATCACTCACTGTGCTCTGGATATATGATAACCCATATGACCCTTTAACTGCCAGGGACTAATGTAAATCCCGGTTTTCAATGTACTCTCTTAAGCCCGAAGCTGATACTAGACTTATTCAACTGGTCTAGGGTACACAGATCTATTTAACCGATTCGGGGTAGCCTTTCAATGTACCCATAAGCGTCCTCACAATACCCCTGCTTTGAGTACATTTGAAAACACTCCGAGTATCAACGATCCCTTAGCACGTGTATGCAAGCTCTTTCTTTGCTCCATCCAATTTCCATTATCCTCGAGGAACCATTCTACATTCCCTTATTCCAAGATAGAACCATTCAACCATTTTATCCATGGGTCACCTTTCTTAGAACCTGCCCTTTTTGTGGATAATCATTCTTATGACTCCATTCAACATCGAGCCCTCATCATTGAAACCTAACTTCTTTCGTCATCGAGTTGTCACCAAAGTCCTGAAACTATCATCATGCTACTATGCCGCCATCGAACCCTAAGCGAACAAAAAACACCTTCAGCATGACCTATAGAGACACTACTTCCACTCCTAGAAGTTTCACTCTAACCCCATCGGTATAAATAACTCGGTACCGACCAATAATAGCTCGGCACCGACTTGTTTACTTAGCCAATCTTGGGTAAGTTCAATCTCTTGCTTCTAGTACTTCATTTTCCAAGTGCTTTGGACCCTGACCCATCTTTCAAAATAGCTCGGTATCACTCTAAAGCTCTCATCTCCAAAGTTCTAGAAACAACTCGGTATGGTGACCAAATCTTAGACAATTTCCAAAATCTAGCCTTTGTCCATATCCTCTAACCATTGTCCATCAAGTCGCTGATCCATTTTAGCCACTAAAAATAACTCGGTACCGAGCTATAATAACTAGGCACTGACTTATTTCCTTAACCCAAATTTCTTTGTGACTTTTAGCTTGGGTTCCTCTCATACTCCAGAACCCCTCCTCTAAGTTTTATCCAATTCTTACCATCTTTGCCTTCGATTTTTCTAATTTGCCAAACTATTCTCCAATACCTAAAACACTAGCAAACAACATCAAAGCACAATATAAAATTATAGAAAACCATGTATATGCATCCATTTATATAAGAAACACATAAGAATGTGATAATCAAGCAAATCTTAATCTTGATCTAACTTTTACACTAGCATATGCATATGAATACAAAGGATTGCAAAACCATTTAAAACTATTTCTAACCTTCATAATTTGTCCATAAACATGTATAAAAATGTAGTTAAAGTTATAAAACATTTTAAGGCCAAAAGCAACATTTTTAACTATATAAACATGCATAGTAGAGTGAGAGGTCAAGAATCACTCGCCAAACACCCAAAATACCAATTTTTCTGCTTAGATCTAAAGTAGACAGCAAAGGAGATGAACCCAAATCAAAAAAATGATAGTCTAAAGCTTTCTTATGCTAATCACCTCTCTAATCAATGATTTGGCTAATATTAGTAAGGAAAATGTGTGATTTTTGATGAAATTAGGGTTAGTGGAGGTTTAGAGCTATTTTGGAGAAGATCAAAATGAATTAGATCAGTTCCTATAGCCTTGCCTTAGCACAATTTTGAGATGGGTTAATGGGCCTAAGCACGGGCTTAGTTAATTACTTATTAAAACTAGCTAATAGCCGCCAAAACCTCAAACAACTATAATTTTCACACGATAAGTCTGTTTTTCTATTTTGACCACTCTACGGAATGGGAAACTATCATCCTGAAGCAGTGGAAGTGGTTCGAGACACTAATTCAGCTTCTATCAAAAGTTATTATCCAAATAAGGTTTTTAGGGTTAAAACTGTCACATAGAAAATCGAGAAAAATCGTAGACGTGGAAAATGTCCCTAAGAGTCACTTTACAAAATCTTAGAGTCATACGACATCTTATGAATAAAATAAAAATATTTTACGATCCTTTGATACGTAAAACATGGGTCATTACACTCTTCTCCCTTTAGGAATTTCGCCCCCAAAATCCTTAAATAAATCAAGGAACAGTCAACCATAGTTACATGCATGCCTATTAATCACATGCAACCATCAAACATATCAAACAAGCAATCAACAATCAATAATATAAGCAAACCTATCTTAGCATGCGTGATATTAAACTACCATATATGATATCAAAAGGGAAAGCAAATGCGATAAACAGTGGGCCTTACCATACAAAGAGATCTGGATGAGTGGCCTCATGCTCTCCTCGGTTTCCCATATGCAATTGTCTTCACGTTCGCCCTATTGAATTTTCACTAAGTCCACCATCCTCCTCCTAAGCTGTTTTATATTGTGTCCGACAATACAAACCAGCTTATAAGATCCCAAGCTCCTGGTTCAATCTCGGTATTATCTTGTTACTTTGGTGTAACCATCATGGTTGAGTCCTGAACAAACTTTCGCAAGTGAGAAACATGGAAGACATTATGCACACTCGCCATCTTCTAAGGTAAGTCGACCCTATATGCTAGGTTTCCAATCCTCTCTGTTATCGGAAAAGGACCTATGAATCTCACTGCCAACATCCACTTACAATCAAATTGAATAGCATTCTTCAAAGGAGAAATCTTCAACAACACCATATCACCGATGGAGAATTCCAAGTCTCTACATCTCATATCGGCTTAGCTCTTCTGGCTATCTTGAGAAGCTTTCATTCATCGTTGAATGATCTCTATCTTCTCCGAGGTTTCCCTGATCATATCTGGCCCAAGTATCAGTTTCTAGCTCGCTTGGCAGGATCTACTGCGATGCACTGCTCGGAGATGACATGACCCAAGAATCTCACTTGCCTCCTCTTGAAGTGACATTTCAAAATTTTTGCTTTCAACTTATGCTTCCTTAACACTTCAAGCACGATTATTAAGTGCATCTTGTGTTCTTCCTCTATCCTAGAATAGATCAAAATATCACCTATGAGCACAATCACGAACTTGTTTAGGTGATCCCTGAAGGCATGGTTCATGAGATCAGCAAAGTAAGCCTGAGCATTGGTTTGCCCGAATGGCATAACCAACTACTCATATAAACCAGACGGCATACGAAATGCAGTGATCGGCACACTCTCCTTTGCTACTCTCAACTGGTGAAATCTTGTTGTAAGATCCAATTAAGAGAACACCTTCGTACCGTGGAGCTGATCAAATAAGTCATCAATACGTGGGAGTGGATACTTGTTCTTCTTCATTACTTTATTCAACTCACGCTAATCTACACACAATCTCAAAGAGCCATCCATCTTTGTGGAAAATACTACGAGTGCACCCTACATAGATATACTCCTATGAATGAACCCCTATTTCAAATAGGTCATTTACTTGCACCTTCAACTCCTTTTGCTCTATGGGTGCCATACGCCTCAAAGGCATAACTATCGGCCAGACATCCTTCCCTAAGTTCGTCTGAAACTCAATTTCTCTATGTGGTGGTAACCCAGTCACTTCCTCAAACACATCCGGATACTCTCTAACGATAGGCACAGATGACAATCCATCCTATGGAGTCTCACGTGAATATAGAAAGCTAACCATAATCTCATTCTCTAGCAAGAAGCCAATCACTACCATCCGCCCCTCCATAGCCCCAATCGTCACCAATAGTTTCTTGCAATCCACTACTACCGCATACTTCCTTAGCCAGTCCATTCCTAAGATAATCCTAAACCCAATGAAACTCAAAACAAAGCAATCACAAACAAAAGAGCATCCATGACTCGATAAGGTCAAACCATGGAAAACCACGCTTAGGCTAGTGTAGCCTTCAATAGGATTCATCACAATCGAAGGTCGGTCAACTATTTCGGATTCCAATCCTAGCCTATCTGCCAAACCACTAGATATTAAGGAATGTGAAGCCCCGGTATCGAATAAAAAACGTATGGAAACATCGTAAATGGAAAGCATACATTGAATACGAATGCTCTTCCTTTTCTCTTTCACCAAGGAATCACTCGACGAATTCGGAACAGCGTCCAAAGCATATACCTTCACAACCTATTTTTGATGTACTGGTTTCAGACATTCTTTAGTAAATGCTCAGTTTTGCCACAGTTATAACACTTCTTCTTCCAATCAGATTTGTAGTCTCTAATTAGGTGACCCTTATCTCCATGGTCATAACAAATAGGGTCCCATTTAGCCTTGTTTTGAGCGTTCTTTCCCTGAGACTTCTTTCTCTTTCCATTCCATTTCTTCTTTCCTCCACCGCTTTGTTGTGGTTTTGGCTCCTCCTTAGCAACAACAGTTGATTTGGACTTAGGGTATAAACTCTCCTAGCGAAGAGCTTCCTCGACAAGTCTTTCGAATGGCTTATCGATACGACTAACCATCTTCTCCCCCAAGTAGTCGTCCAAACCCATTATGAACTTCTCGTTCTTTCTCAATGGAGTGTCGATAAAAGACATCCCCTACTTCGACAAAGCATCAAACTCAGTAATATGTTTGGAGGCAGACACATCTCTCTACTTTAAATCAACAAATTTCCTGAATAGCACCGACTTTTGAGCAGCCGGGATGAACTTCACTTCAAACTTGGCCTCGAACTGGTCCTAAATAAACTGATCCTCAGGTATAGCAATGGTAATGGCATTCCACCAGTTCATGTCCCACCCCTAAAGCTGTCTAGCGGCCAACTTCCTCTTCATGGCATCATATCACCAAAGATATGCTCGTAGGTGTCCAACCAATCCTGCACTTTAATAGCTAACTTTGTTCCAAGGAATTATTTACCTTCCAAGGTGGAGTAATCTTTGCATAACTTGGCAAAGTCAGCTCTCGATGCCTGCACTTGAGCACCACCACCAACAACAACATTTGAAGCAGCCGCTTTGGCATTTTGAAATATGTTCGTTATCATCACATTAAGCATAGCTTGCAAGTCAAGGTTAGCAGCCCCCAAGGCTGCTCCTTCCTCAACTACGGAGATGGAGTTCCTCATAGTGTTTCTTGTTTGCCGGCTCATTCTTGATCCGTAACAAGAATGATCAATCTCTCAAAAAGAATACTTTTTTAATGATACTCGTGTGTGCATGCGACTTATATATTATATATATACTACTATATAGTCTTGAAAATCAGAATATATAACAAGTATGCACTCTCTCTCTCTCTCTCGTGTGTGTGTGTTCTCGATCCAATCTAGGGTGATAACTCCTTCCCTGTATCTACTAGACCACATGATCAACTTAGGTTAATCGTGTAACCTAAGCTCTGATACCAAATTTGACGACCGCCCTACACCACCAACACCCAATATACACAAGATAGTGCGCTGCTGACGTGCCCGGTCGATGTAGAATGATCATTAAGGTTTTAAAATGAAATAAACATCACAAAACCTGTCGTATATCTCACAACTCATGAAATGAAATATAATATACATCGTAGATATAAAACAGGAGTGACAATAATAACTAAGTGATCCAAATATCAGTATAGATTCATATAGTTACAATATTAGAGTATAGATTCTTCGAACTACAACGAGTAATATAGTTCATGCAATGGAAATAAACTCAAATAACTTCTCATAACAAACACTGCAAAGGATCCACAGTGTTGCATAACAGAATAAGCAGAGAAATCCATATAAAATAAAAATAGCTCCATCCAGCTCATCCTCTGCACAGTTACTGCGTCGTAGCTAGTCTTGCTATCTTGTCTGATCATTTAAGAGTACCTAAGATAATAGCAAGAAAAGCATAAAACCTCGAATTAGAAAACAATCTAGTGTGAGCAGTAAATGAATCTCAAAATACTATACAAGTGATATAGTAAAGAACAAGGGTAGACGAATCATACCTAACATGTCCCTACAACCAAAGTTAGCGCATAACCAATATAATATGCTACTCTGCAATATAGTAAAGGTATACTGCAAACCAAGTGTGATGACGGGTGTCCAGGTATCCCTATCTCCAATACCTGTCTATAATGACATCCCTAGATTGATAGACTACAACAAAACAATCAAGACAACCATAACATCCATCAAACAATCCTTACAAACACTCACTGTGCTCTGGATATGTGATAACTCGTACAACCTTTCAACTGCCAAAGACTAATGGAAATCCCGGTTTTTGTACACTCTCTTTAGCCCGAAGCTGATACTAGACCCATTCAACTGATCCAGGGTACACGGATCCATTCAACCAATCTGGGGTAGCCTTTCAATGTACTCATGAGCGTCCTCACAATACCCCTGCTTTAGGTGCATGTAGCAAACCGCACTCTAGTGGGCCTATATTTTCGCTAACCTAAAAGCCCAAGTCCACTAAAATATAGATCATTGGTTTGGTATCCTGCAAAAGAGAAGCTATATCAGAGCACTAATGGTAATAACTCACAGTGGAAATAAGTAAATATAATAGATCATAATAATCACTGGCCCAGAATTGACACCTCAAATGTCAAGTGCCTCAGCCAGACCATCGCTCCAAACAATACCAGTACCCGCCCTTCTAAATCATGTGGGTTGTAATGAGGAGGGGGTTAGAACAATGTTCTGGTGACTGGTAAATTATACATCTTATACAGACCACTAGTTTATGCTGATTGTTCACCATTTATTCTCCTATTAACGTTAACCAGCGTTATCTTATGCCTTAATTAATTTTCTTAAACGTTAAGCTACCTTTAACTTTAATAGTGTTAATCAATCATTAATTAACATCGAATTATTTCCTTAATTACATATATATAATTATTTCCATCTAAATTAAAACGCTAATAACTTTTTGGTTTGAACTTCGATTTGAAAAGTTTATATATGAAAATTGATTTGAAAATTACCACGAATCCAATAGTCTAAGTTTCGTAGCCAAATTCCAACATTTACAAAAATTCCCTTTTTCACTGTTTATTATTTATTAATTAATTTCTATTTTAATTAATTAACGTAAAAACGTAGGGTGTTACATTCTCCTCCCTTAAAAGAATTTCGTCCCCAAATTCCATAATGGTTCGATCATGTAAACCATCGCACATCTATTCCACACTAATAATCAATTAGTATATAACCAATTTTGCAACTATCCATGTACATGTGCATAGTGCATCACAATACATATGATATGTATGAACAATGATTTCTAATTAGCCCCTCCTATATGAATGATTGCTTTTTAAATCAGTTTCAAAAACATGATGCTGATAAATATACTAGCAGTTCTGCATTGAAAAATCAAAATAGTTTTTCATCCAAATTTTTCTACACTTCTACGAGTAGAAGCATTGCTCATCCAATTTTTACCATCCAATTTTCTAACACACCACGGCTAACATCCAAATTTAGAAAAATTCAGTTTTCTTAACCTGTTTTCTTATGGTTGGAAAAGGTCTAGATGGAAAATTTCATATTTTCACCATTCTCTTATGTAACCTTTTTCCACCGTACTATGGGATCTACTCCTTTACCCCTAATCGTTTTCCTACCTTTCCAAGTACAATTTGCATAAGTAACTTTTATTTTTAAAGTTCAAAAACATGGTTGTTCCAAAAATCATCTTTTCAAATTTCCCTTATCGACAAGGTATGTAACATCCCCTTACTTGGAGGCCCAAAACTAATGGCTACGGATGCTACAGTCATCCATAGTTATTAATTATTGGCGACCAAATACAGCGGTGCTAGATAAATTGATACATAGATCACAAAAATATGGAAAAATTTTAACAATTCAAAACGTATTTCCACATTCAAATCAAAACACTTGATGTTCATTACATAATCCCAAAAACGTAACCACGTTCATCTAAATATAATTATTACAATTACGCCAAGAGTGACATATGAAGATGCCCCCTTGGTTGATCAGAGTATATAGTAAGGCTAACAAGTCTGCCTTTACAAACAAAACACACAGCGGAAAAGACAATTCTAAATAACTATATGCCTCCTGCACGCCTCCAGAAGCTTTATTCATCAAAGAAAAACCTGAAAACCTTAAATCTCAAACTACTCAAAAATCAATTGAGTACCCGAGAGTTTAAGGGGAAAACAAAAACTTTGAGTCAGACATAAATCCTGGTATGAATAATAATCTAACATCTCAATCCTTTTAGATATCTAGTGAGACCACGCCGCTTAGCGGAACGGATATTCCCCTCACTAGTATCCTAAAACCCTTTTAAAACCATATTCTGTGCTCCTGCATCCGCAATAGTTAAAACATACATTTTCTAAATAGTATGATGATATGCATTCTTAAAACAATTAGGATTTCCCATCCCCAGTTTAATCTGACTCCTTGTCATAATTATAGTTTCTAGGGTCACTATTAACCCTTTTGTTTTCATGGGTTCAATAATAACCTTTATATAATCAATGAACATCCTGTTCTTTTCATAGTTTTCATGGGATCACTAAGAACCTAAAAGCTCCTTCCAGTTAACTTAATTAATTCATGGATCCCCCTGAACCTGTTAGTTATTCCAATAACTAATCACCTTATCTTAGTTTTCATGGGTTGACTAGGAACCTATGGATTTATCCAGTAACTCACTTCACATCCTAGTTTTCATGGGTTGACTAGGAACCTACCGATACTTCCATTAACCAATTTCTTATCATAGTTTTCATGGGTTGACTAGGAACCTATTGACATATGTCAATTCTTAATCTGGATATAGTTTTCATGGGTTCACTACAAACCAATTAGCCCCTGCTAACTATCCTTAGTACATAGTTTTCATGGGTTTACTATGAACCTGTTGGTTACCTCCAATAACTACATAATCATAGTTTACTATGAACCTTTTGGTTATCTCCAATAACTACCAAGCTTAAGCATCCTATATTTTTGGTCACCCTGACTCCTTGGATGCAATTATACTCATTCGCGAGTTTTAGCAATTTATATTCGCTACATAGTTAACCTAGCTAGTTCTTCTATCCCTTTTTTCCCAAAATACAGTTATGGATGATCATGTGAATGTATTCATATTTGAAGAAGCAAAACAACAATTTAACAATATCACTCCTGTAGGTTAAGGTCCTTGAAATACTTTTCATATAAAACATAGTTAACCCCTTTAACTTATATTTTTATCAAGGCAATACTTCTTCAAAATTACATACTTAAAGTCATTACAAAACCCCTTTATATAAGCCATGGGTTTTCCTTTAAAAATTTGAGTTAAGGTTTTAAAACTTTTCGACAACGTCGAAGGCTTCAGCCTTTCGACCCCTTCAAATGCTTTGCTTCCGTCCCCTTCGAAAGCTTTGGGTTGCCACTTAAAACATTACTTTGAGTCAAAGTGAAAATAGGTGAAAGCATCTCTTTCGAAACCACTCTTTATTTTATAAAATATTGGGGAAGTTTGATGGTGTCGAAACCATCCTTTCAAAAGCATTGAAATATCTGGGAAAACAAATGAACCTTTCGACAATGTCGAAAGGTTCACTTTCGACCCCTTCGAAGGCTTTAGGAAGCGGCTTGCACTTATAAAAACAATTAAACCTTTCGACAACATCGATGCCTTCGATGCCATCGGAAGGTCACATATTCTCAGAAGGGTTTTCAACCTGGTTGATAACTACCCCTATGAAAACTTAAAAAAAAAACTAAGTAACCCCTTAGGAAGTTACTTCTTTAAACAAAGGCGGTAGCTCTCTTTTGAAAGCCTCTTTGAAATACTCTTCCAAAAACATAGCTTTCGACCTTGTCAAAAGTTCTAAAAAAACTATCCTTTTGAAACCATAGCTTCCGACCTTGTCGAAAGCATAGCTTTCGACCTTGTCAAAAGCTCTTTTTAAAACCATAGCTTTCGACCTTGTTGAAAGCTCATCTAAAACTAAACCTTTCGAAACCATAGCTTCCGACATTGTCGAAAGCCCTTTTGAAAAAAAACAGGCAAATGATTTTTTTTCAAACCAAAAATAACTAAGGAACTAACTCCTTCGAAAGCACCCCTTCGACGACCTACTTTCCACCTTTGTCCAATTCACTACATACCACCTGAATGATATCATATGCATTGGCTTCAACCTTGTTGGTTTCAATGAAGTCGAAAGGTTAAGGTCGAATGGTCTAAGTCAAAAGGTGTACCAATGAAGGCGGAACACCCTTTTTCTGAACAAAAGCTGTTTTTACCAAATAAGGTAAACTTTTTGTAACTAACTTGCCTACTTGTAAACATTTGATTGGCTTTCACAAACTTTTAAATAATTGGATAATATTTGCCGCATTTTCTCAGATCTAAAATCAAGTTAACCTTTAACAAACAAGCTCTTCCTATTATCAAAACAATAAAATCATTTAAATCCCCCTTTCAAAATAATTTAATTTCCATACTAAATCACTTGGTAAAAATCCCCAAAAATTCCAGAAATTCACTTTAATCATATTATCTAACTTATCAAAATTCCAGACCCAAATTTTTAACATGTTTCCAAAATATAATTATAAACCCAAATAACCATATTTTCCTTTGAAAATTCATAACTAATCCTCCACGTCTTGGAAAATTATGAAAATTGAAACCCAACTCCAAAAACATGTTTTCCTTAACCTAAACTTTTCCCATGGCATTGAAAAATCATTAAACCTCGATTTTACCCTAAAACCTTGCCTTTCTCCATTTAAACATCCTTGTTTAAACCATATACGTCATAAATCAAGCATATCATCTTTCAATATATCATAAAACAGATTTACCCTTAGATACAAAACCATATGATTATAAAACCAAAATAGAGATGTAGAAATTATTATTCACCTTAGACTGGATAAGGAAATTGAAGTTTAATTGACGTTGATTTCTCCTAGCTCGATCCTAAGCTTTGACTTTGATTTTTCTCTTCTCTTCTTCCTAATGGCCAGCCTTGCTTTCTTCTCATGGTTATAAATTTTGTTTGAGATAAATTGAATGTGTATGGCTAAGGAGAACAGTATAAGGGTGAGAAATATGGACGGCTATTTACCCTAATACCCTTATGTTTAATTACTTAATCATTTATTAGTTCGTTTAGTTAAATGAGCATGGCCACTTAATTTATTAATCAATCCTCAATCTCCATATCTACATTATTCTATTTAATTTATCCAATTAAATGTCCTGAATAATGTTAATAAAAAATTAGGGGTGTTACAGGCTTTCCTCCTTAAAGAATTTCATCCTCGAAATTCAGTAAGGACTGCAAACAAGCATAACAACCATGCAAATAAAAGCTAGTATGTCCGACCAGCCAGTAAGTCTATATAAACAAACATAGAACATACCCTTATAATAGCCCATGATAAGTATCATTAATCATGTCCTCGTTCTCCCAAGTACAGTCCTTCTCCTTGTTGCTCCACTGAACTTTCACCAACTTAACTGTCTTGGATCTTAATCTCTTCTCATCTCTCGCTACAACCCGAACTGGTTGTCTAACAAAAGTCAAATCAGGCTCTACTACCAAATCCTCCAACTCTGTCTGAGGAATGGTAGCCTTTGGATCATGCACAAACTTACGAAGATGAGACACATGGAATATATTATGGACACCATCCAAACTGCTCGGTAACTCTACTCTGTACGTGAGCTTTTCAATCCTTTCTATAATCTGGAATGGACCATCATACCTTGGGGCCAACTTTCTCGACTTTCCAAATCGTACCACACCCTTCATCGGTGATACTTTAATAAAAACCCTGTCTCCCATGGAGAACTCTAGATCTTTATGCCTTTTATCTGCATAACTCTTCTGTCTAGATTGGGCTTTCTTCATCCGTCCTCAGATTAACTCAATCTTTTCCGACGCCTCTTTAACCAAATCCGGACCTAATACTAATCTGTCTCCAGTCTCCAACCAACAAGCTAACGATTTGCATGGCCTTCCATATAGAGCTTCAAAAGGCGCCATTCCTCTACTAGTCTGATAAACATTATTATAGGAAAACTCAATCAAATGTAGGTGATGCTCCCAAGATCCACTAAAGTCCAATACACAAGCTCTTAATTAATCTTCGAGTACCTTATTGACTCTCTCAGTCTGCCCATCCGTTTGTGGGTGATATGTTGTGCTCATCTTGAGCTTAGTACCTAATACCTCTTGTAGACTCCTCCAAAATTCACTAGTGAATAATGCATCTCTGTCGTTGACTATGATACTAGGAATCCCATGAAGTCTAACTATGTTCTTCATGAACAACTTAGCCAAAGTAGGTGCCGTTCTGGTTGACTTTACCGGAATGAAATGGGCACTCTTGGTCAACCTGTCCACTATAAACCATATGCTTTTATTTCCTCTATTTGACCTTGGCAGCCAATCTATAAAGTCCATTGATATCGAATCCCATTTCCAGACTGGAATATCTAAAGGCTGAAGTAACCCACTTGGCGTTTGATGTTCGGCCTTCACTTGTTGATAGTTAACACACTGCCTAACCCACAATCCAACATCCCTCTTCATGCCTTCCTAATAGAAGCTCATCTTCATAGCTTGAAGCATCTTGGTTCCTCCAGGATGAATCGTAAATTTCAATCGATGACATTCCCCTAGAACTTCTCTTCTTAAGTTCGCTACATTCGGAATGCATAACCGTCCCTTCCTTCTCAACCATCTTCTTTGGTCAAGACTAAAATCCTTTAGGTCATCAATTTCTGATCCGACCTCAAGCCTTCTAATCCTCTCAGCTAAAACTGAATCTTCTCTCTACTTAGAAGCTATTTTCTTGATCAGCACTGGTCGAACTTCTAAACAAGATAACATGGCAGTACCTTGACTAGAACTAGCACTAGATCTTAATTGCACACCACAATTAGCTAAAGCTTCTAGATCCTTCCATTATGCCAACATTGCTAACACCACATTCTGATATTTTCTACTGAGAGCATCTGCTACCTTATTTCCTTTCCCAGGAGTATACTCTTTACAGAAATTATAAGCAGCTAAAAACTCCAGCCATCTATGCTACCTCATATCCAACTCCTTCTGAGGGAATAAATACTTTAATGACTTATGATCGGCATGCAATTCAAATCTCATCCTAAGAGATAATGCCTCCAAATCTTCAAGGAAAATATCACCGCAGCTAACTCTAAGTTATGAGTAGGATATCTAACTTCATGGGGTCTAAGCTGCCTTAATGCGTAAGCAATAACCTTGCCCCTTTGCATCAATAGTGCTCCCAATCCAGTCCCACATGCATCAATGTATACTACCAACCCTTGGTTACAATCTGGAAATACTAACACTGGCGCATTGGTTAACAAATGCTTTAAATTAAGGAACCCTTCCTCACATTTGTTGGACCAAACAAACTTCACATCTTTCTCGGTTAACTTAGTCAAAGGCGCTGCTATTCACGAGAAATCCTTGATGAATCACCAGTAATAGCCAGCTAGTCCAAGAAAACTTCTGATCTCGGTCACCGTTTCTAGTCTTTTCCAATTATTCACAACTTCGATCGTATTTGGATCGATTGACAATCCCTACTCTGAACCACATGACCAAGAAACTTTACCTCTTTCTTCCAGAAATGACACTTGGAAAACTTCGCCTTTAGCTGATTCAGCCTCAGTGTCTCCAACACCACTCTAAGATGAATCTCATGCTCTCTTTCATCCTTTGAGTATACCAAAATGTCATCAATGAATACCAACACGAACCTATCCAAGTGCTCTCGGAAAACCCAATTCATCAAATCAATGAAGAAAGCAGGTGCATTTGTCAATGTAAATAGCATCAGCAACCACTCATACGAACCATATCTAGTCTGAAATGCCGTTAAAGGACTGCTATCTGCCGCCACTCGCAACTGATGGAACCCCATTGCAAAATCCAATTTGGAAAATACTCCGACTCCACTCAACTGATCAAACAAATCATCTATCCTCGGTAGAGGGTACCTATTCTTGATCGTCCTTTCGTTTAACTTACGATAGTCGATGCATATCCTTAACGACCCATTTGGCTTCTTCACAAACACCGTGGCCGCTCCCCAAGGTGAATTGCTTGGTTTTATAAAATTATGTCCTTCAAGATCCACTAGCTGCACCTTCAATTCCTTCATCTCTATCGGTGTCATCCTGCTAGATGGTCTACTGACAGGTTCAACTCCTGGTACAAGGTCTATCCGAAACTCTACAACTCATTTCAATGGTAACCCAGTGATCGGCTCAAATACATCTGCAAATTCTCTTGCTACACGAACCTGACTAAGCTCATCTCCAACCTCTAGGGTACCCAACAAAGCACAAACACTCTTACTGGAATTCTCCACTAATAAAATGATTGGGTTATGACTATTTGGGTGCCTCAATGATATTTCCCGATCCTGGCAAAATATCCTAGCCTCATACTTACCCAACCAATCCATACCCAAAATGATCCCGAAATCTACGAAATCAAAGACATGCAAACTACATGCAAACTTATGACCTAACAAATCAAGTTCTAACTTTTTAAATTTCCCTTATCGACAAGGTTCCTCAAAAACCTTCCATAAACAAAACAGCTTCCTTGTCGCTCACGGTATCCATTTTACTACAACTACCACTACGCAGTAAAATCTACACTAATCGACTTACCGACTATTCCCCGATGTCAGCATGAAGTATTTTAAAATTTCTAAAACTTAAAATCGTTAACTTTTAAAATCTTTTCAAAGATATTTCTATTTTATAATTAAAACTTCTTATAAGTAAATTTTTCATAAAACTTTTCTTTTTCCAAATATATGTGTAATTACAATTTCTTAATAAATAACTTCTTCCGCATTTCTGGTATCAGGGTTTAGTTAACCATCCACCGTCCATAACGGACTTCACTTAATTGTGCGGTAAATTTTAAGTTCTCAGAAACTTTTCTTTCTATTTAATATCAACTAGCACACATGTTCAACTTTGAATTTCAGTCTTCGAGGAAAAAGAACATTGACCTGTGGTTTACCTCTCCGTACTCCTGTCCTCCGTCTACCGAAATTTTCCTTCCAAGAAATCCTTATTCTTTTCGAAACCTATATTTTCATTTTTTCTTTTATTTAGTAGTTAGTTAAATAAATTTACTTAATTTATTACTTAACTTCCACTTTCAACTATTTTCTTTTGCCACGCATTAGCTAAGTGACCTTCTCTAAAATTTCCTTATTATTGCTTTCTCAATCATTGCGGTCCACACAGATTGCACATAAAAAGGAACATTTCCCTAAACGTACGTAGTCCATAGCAACAACTAATGCTTACAACCCACGAAAAGAAAAACTAACACTGGAAGGAAATACAACACCACTGACTACTACTACTGCAAGAACGGACCTTCATAACAGGCCATCCCTCTACAACAACCTTCATATTTTATCCTTCCTTTATTACCTACAACGAATAAGGTCTATTCGTCTCTTCCATCCCATAGTGGATAAGAAATACAACCTATGAAATCTCCATATTAAATGGCAACTAAGGTTGGGGAAATAATCTTTCGATTTCCCTTTTGCTTCTCCAACTCGAGTCCACCAATATCCTCCATATGTGTTTACCATCTCATTACCATCTATTACTATCTTCTCTTAATCCCAATATTTTGATAGTATCCTCGATCCTTGGTATTTCCTTTATCTATAAGCCTCCTATAGGCATATCCCAAAACGTATAAAAGTGTACCTCAATATCCTCTTTATGGATTACACATATATCATCATAACATTCCTAGGCTCTTCTGGTGTCCCTCATACTCTATGAGGATTTCTTTTTACCATTCCAAAAGTAGTCATAGTTATCTCCTTCATAGTCTTATTCTTTTCCCTGTCTCACCTAGGCACTAATTCCTATCTACTCCATATTTAAAATTCTGGTTGAACTTAATCGGTTTTTTAGAAAAATTAAAACTTCAAAATTTTTGAAATATTTAATCCCAAAAATCCTATCTTCAAAAGTGATACTTATAAACTTTTATTAAATTCAGAATACCTAGTGTCTTAACCCTTTTCAAAACTTACATTTTATGATTTTTGAATTTAACTTATTCACTAAATTTTAAGAGGGAACATTAACAGTTCTAAGTTCAAAATCAAATAAGCCTTTTCTTTTAAAGAAAATTCCAACTCTTATTAAAAATTTAGGATTTTTAGTTCAACCATTTATTAAGTTTTCCTTCCAAAATTTTTTATTTATTTCTACCAGACCATTTCTTTCAAAAGTATACTTTACATATTTTTAAAACATCTTTCATACTTCTTAAATTATAAAAACTGGAGTATATAAGAACAGCTCTCATCCTATCACTTTCCTTACATCTCATACTCTCTCTACATCCAATATTTGGAAGAAATTAATAACATCATGGAAGGAGGGCTTCTAACAATCATTAGCAATAAATGGGCATAACAACGGAAAATGCCCATTTTTCTTTATTCTGCTTCTCTAATTAGGTTACTAGCATTGTTTTAATATAATTTACTAACACCTTCTATTATACTTAGGGATCCTATATTTTAATGCATTGGAAATACTTTTCCCTCCAAGAGGAATCATTAACGCTATAACTCTCTTTGAATCACTTAAAAGAAGATTCGCGTTTTGTGTGAAATTACAAGGAATTATATTTCATTTTCTTTATTGATATAGACAGTAAAATATACGGTATTTCCAATATTTTGTACATCTCTTTCTTTGCATTTACATTTTTTATTATTTAAAAAAACACCTTTATTTGTAACTTAATTGATTCATATGAACTTATTTTGTTATCTCTTTTCATTCTAGTGATTTAGAATATGTCAAATCCCAACCTAATTACAATAAGTCAAACCTCTCTTACATTTATACTTCCTAACTTCCTACCACTCAATTCTTCAGCCTAAATTAATCCCAACTGTTTTTCTATTAATTTACTATCCCTTTTTACTTAAACTATTATAGTGCATCCACTTACAGGTTAATTTTTAAGACCCTAAGTCTTCTTTTCTATAACATTCACCCTATTATGATTTATATACCACTCATAGTGTCCACCCATACAAATACTTTTCATATCTTAAAAACTTTCATTACATAGAAAGATTCATGAGCTATATTGCTGTAACATTCTTTTCAAAAGAAAATTGCCTCTTATAAAATTTCCTTTACTGAAATCAAATTAGCTAAATATATATTTTCTTACAAATCCTTTATTATAGATATAGTTTTCCAAAATTCAACACTCACTTACTTTTTCATTAAAAGTTATCCTAAAGTATACAATTTATACTTTTTCTCATTTTCCAAAAAATTCTTTTTGTTGGGTTTGACTCAAAGTGGACTCCTAACTATTTTGTCAAGACGTCGTTCTTTCCAAATCCAATCATTAATTAAGAGTGACTATTTCACACCCTTTCTTTAGGAACTTCTCCATCTTCCACTATGTCTAACATATGGACTTTTATTTTCCCTTTATCTGGACCTATTGTACATCATCAATCGGCAATCAAAATGGGGATCAGCAGTCATTTGGTTATCAAGGCCTGACTAGGGAGTCATGTACCATTTTGTTCTAGGGACTTTTCCATATGCAACTACTCTATTGATGGACTTCTTAGGATTTTAGCATATACTATATTTATATTTATAGTCAAAATACAAATACGTTCACTCAACGTTTCCTAATTTTTCAGGAATTGACTAACCTATGCTCTTATTCCAAATGTAGCAACCCTCACTCCACTGGGCCCAGATTTTTGCTAACTCGAAAACCCAAGTCCACTAAAATATGGATCATTGGTTTGGTATTCTGCAAAAGAGAAGCTATATCAGAGCACTAATGGTAATAACTCACAGCAAAAATAAGTAAATATAATATATCATAATAATCACTAACTCAGAATTGACACCTCAAATGTCAAGTGCCTTAGCTAGACCACCACTCCAAACAATACCAGTACCAAACCTTCTAAATCCTGTGGGTTGTAATGAGGAGGGGTCAGAGCAACGTTCCGATGACTGGTAAATTATACATTTTATATGTAACACTAGCTTATGTTGATTGTTCACCATTTATTCTCCAATTAATGTTAATCAATGTTATCTTATGCCTTTATTAATTTTCTTAAACTTTAAGCTACTGTTAACTTAATGGTGTTAATCAATCATTAATTAATGTCAAATTATTTCCATAATTACATATATAATTATTTCCAATTACGAAATTCAAACGTTGATAACTTTTTGGTTCGAACTCCGATTTGAAAAGTTTATATATGAAAATTGATCAAAAAATCACCACGAATTCGTAGCCAAATTCCAACATTTACAAAAATTTCATTTTTCACTGTTTATTATTTATTAATTAATTTCTATTTTAATTAATTAACGTAAAAACGCAGGGTGTTATAGTACATCAGAAAATACTTCAAGTATCTATAGTCCCTTAGCACGCGTATCCGAGCCCTTTCTTTGCTCCATCCAATTTCCAATATCCTCGAGGAACCATTCTACATTCCTCCATTCCAAGATAGAACCATTCAACCATTCTATCCATGGGTCACTTATCTTAGATCCTGCCCATTGTGGATAATCATTCTCACGACTCAGTTCAACATCGAGCCGCCATCATCGAAACCTAACTCCTTTCATCATCAAGTTGTCACCAAAGTCTAGAAACTATCATCGTGCTACTATGCTACCATCGAACACTAAGTGAACAAACAACACCTTCAGTACGGCCCGTAGAGCTTCTACTTCCTCTCTTGGAAGTTTCACGTCAATTTCATCAATATAAGTAACTCGGTATTGACCTATAATAGCTTGACACCAACTTATTTACTTAGCCAATCTTAGCTAAGTTCTTGCTTCTAGTACTTCATTTCCCAAGTGCTTTGGACCCCGACCCATCCTTCAATATAGCTTGGAATTACTCTAAATCTCTCATCTCCAAGTTCAAGAAATAACTCGGTATGGTAACCGATACTTAGCCAATTTCCAAAATTCAACCTTTGTCCATATCCTCTAGCCATTGTCCACCGAGTCATCAAGTCGCTGACCTATTTTGGCCACTAAAAATAACTCGGCACCGAGCTACAATAACTCGGCACTAACTTATTTCCTTAACCCCAATTTTCAACGACTTGTAGCTCGGGTTCCTCCAATACTCCAGAACCCCTCCTCCAAGTTTCATCCAATTCTACCCATCTTTGCCTTTGATTTTTCGAATTCACCAACCTATTCTCCAATTACAAAAAACACTAGCAAACAACATTAAAACACAACATACAATCGTAGAAAACAATGCATATACATCCATTCATACAAGCAATACGTAAGAATGTGATAATCAAGCAAATCTTAATCTAGATCTAACTTTTACACTAGCATATGCATATGAATACAAGGGATTGCAAAACAATTTAAAACTATTTTAAAGCCTTTATAATTTTTCCATAAACATGTATAAAAATGTCGTTAGGGTAAGAAAACGTTTTAAGGTCAAAAACATCATTTTTAACTATATAAACATACATAGTAGAGTGAGAGGTCAAGAACCACTCACCAAATATCCAAAATACTAATTTTTCTTCTTAGTTCTGAAGTAGACAGCAAATGAGATGAATCAAAATCAGCAAAAATGATCATCTAAAGCTTTCCTATGCTAATCACCCCTCTAATCAATGATATGACTAAGATTAGTAAGGAAAATGTTTGATTTTTGATGAAATTAAGCTTAATGGAGGTTTAGAGCTATTTTGGAGAAGATGAAAATTACTTAGATCAGTTCCTACGGTCTCCCCTTAACATAATTTTCGAGATGGGACAATGTTCCTAAGCTCGGGCTTAGTTAATTACATATTAAAACTGGCCAATAGTAGCCAAAACTTAAAACAGCTATAACTTTCAGACGTTAAGTCCGTTTTTCTTTTATGACCACTCTACGGATTTGGAAACCACCATCCTGAAGCAATGGAAATTGTTTGAGACACTAATTTGACTCCTATCAAAAGTTTTAGTCCAAACAAGGTATTTTAGGGTCAAAACGGTCACATAGAAAATCAGCAAAAATCATAGAGGTGGAAAATGTCCCTAAGAGTCACTTTTCAGAAGCATCATACAATCTTATATGAATAAAATAAAAATATTTTATGGTCCTTTGATGTGTAAAACACGGGTAGTTACATAAATCCTGGTATGCACCCTAACCAAATTATCACATGGTGAGACCACGCCGCTAAAGCATGGAATGGGTTTTCCCCCCACTATTCCAAATTCATCAATTACATCATATAATGTGATTATATCAAACCATGATCAAATACAAATCATCAATTTCGACATAAGGGTGAGATTCCTTTCACAACATCTCTGACTAATTTTATACTTATTTCATTTTTATATTTGCCGCTTAGGCCTTACTCTTATTAGTTTAACAAGGGTACTTGACATTTACAGTTATCATTTAGGGTTTTTATTTGACTTTCCCTCAAATGTATCATATATATTTATTAGGTTACGCCACCCACCCTCAAATATAATGCCATGTTTAGACAGATGGTTTCCACAAAGGCCTTACACCACCAATCCTCAAATAAAAGTTTAGATAAATGGTTGCTACACAGGCCTTACATCGCCAGTCATCCATAGAGGTGTAAATCGGTCAGACCGGACCGGACGGCGGTATGTTCAGTTTATGTCCTAAATGAAATCAGATCAGACACAAACTGGATGAGATTTATTCTCGTACCAATTTTCTATCCTAATTCATGTCCTAAATAAAATTGGAAGGACACAGAGAGATGTTTTTCGGCCATAGACTCGAACAAACATGGACGGACATTGCTATTTACATCACATTTTATGTTTTTTAATAGAGTTTCTATCAATTATATTATTTTTATCACTATATAATGAAGTATAAGCATTTTGTGAATCTTTACTCAATCAACCAACCAAATAATTGTCATAAATATTTTAAAGAACATAATGGATATAATGGATTATAAGAAATTCGGAGGAATTCGAATGAACACAGATCCGATGAGGTTTTCGCAAATATAAATTTTGTTATCCTAATTCATGTCCTAAATGAAAATCAAACAGACTCAGACGGACATATTTAGGCCACGGACCCTAACGGACATTAGACACTCATACAAAATTAACAGCCCTAGTCATCCAGTATAATACAAGTTGTTTAAATAAGCTCCTTAAAATAAGCCTCTTAAAATAAGCCTCTTTTATTATTTATGTTTTATTTGCTTTCTAACTTAATACAAGTTGTTTAAATAAGCTTCTATCGTTATTCTCTACTATCATCACTTACCAATTTGTTTTAAGTTTCACGATAAGCTTTTCCGTTCTTATTTCATAATTATAACCTATGTTATAATTCTACTTGGAATTATTACTTTTTCTTCTTTTATAGTCCGTTATACAATTACAAGCGTTCATTGCCTAGTCTGCCTTCTTTTATTACGATATAGAATTTTCTTTAATTCCTTAATATTACCTGATTTACTTATCATAATAATTGCCAAGTTAAATAGCCTACGCAGTAAATGCAGACTTAGGTTCCTTAAATTTCTTCATAGCCTCAAATTCTTAAATTAATAATTTTCCTGTTTCAAATCATACTTTACTTTATTGTCCGATATTTTAGGAAGTAATTATATTTTATTCGCTTGGTTATGAAGACTATATAATCCATTTCCATATTTTAATGTTGAGTAACACTATAAACAATAATCCATAACTACAAGGTGTCTCTTTTACTATTTTCGGGTAGTGTAAAATACAGTGGTTTCTCTATTTTACACTAATTTCCCCTTTTTTATATCTTTTATTCTGGAAGTTACGTTTATCGTTATCTTTTAGCTATTAAATTATGGAAATGTATCCCATCTTCTAACCAACCAATTAATCTAATAATTACCCCCAAATTAACTTTTCTCGTTTCAATGCAATTTATTACATTAATTTTATATCTCAACTTTTATTATTTTACATCTATTTTCTTTCATTTCAGTTTTTATATAATCCATATTTACGTTTTATCTATTCTAATCCATACATGAAGAAAGAAAAGAAGAGATGGAAGAAAATTGTCGTTGGCATAAAAATCCAAAACGTAGAACAAAAGATGTAAATAAGGCATAGAAATTAGTGTTTAAATACTATAAGTAAACTGCATGTTTTCTTATAGTTTATCCTAATTTAATTAATATGATTAATTACCGAATAAAATTTTCTAAATGGTAATCTAACGATAATATATCTTAAACTTAAAAGATATATAAATAAACCCACTCACATGTCGTCCTTAGCTTCGCTTGTACTCCTCCTGGTTCCACAGTCCTTCTGGATCCCCTTCTTTCAATGCGTATAATATTTTAATTCAGAAGATTTTCTCCTTAGAAATTATTTTCTATTTAGGGTTCAGCCTTAGGCAATGAACCCATGGGGGGAAATCTAATTGTGAGAAGATAGCTAGGCCTAGGGTCCTATTTATAATGGAGTTTGGGGATCTCAGACCGTCGGATTTTTGGATTGAACCTGGAGCCACCACATCACAGGTTCTTTCGAAGCCATAGGATTGAAGAACGTATGGCTCAGATCGCACAAAAAGGAGAAAACACGTCACGGTATAAATCTGGACGAATCCTCATCCAGATTGCAGGCGGGTCGACCGGGTAGTCGACTGTGCAGTCGACCGTTGCGACCATTTGGTCGACCTACCGGTCAGCCTATATCCATTTTATTATATATATTTTTTTGATTCGATTACTTATTTTGTTTTGTTCTTAACTACTTCATATTGGTTCGGTTTTAGACAAGTTATATATGGAAACTGATCAGAAAATTACCCTAGATGCAATGGTACAAGTTCCGGAGCCATATTCCATCAATTACAAAATCATTTATTTTCATTACATATCATTATATGTTACATTTTAACTATATAAAAATGCGGGGTGTTACATTCTCCCACCCGTAGGAAATTTCATCTTCGAAATTTGACAAGGGTAAAAATTTATGTAATCTCTTGCATTAATTACAACCATTTTATGTACATCCAATTTTGCAACCATCCATGCTTTTGTGCAAAAGTGCTTTTCAAGCCAAAGTATATGCATGTACATGAATCTCTAAGTGGTGCCTCCAACATGAATACTTTTTATTTTAAAAGTTTACTTTTAAAACATGATGCACACAACCTAAATATACTTGCAATTTCTATATGAATGCAACTTTTTGAAAAATTAAAATATTTTTCACCAAATTTTTTCCCACACTCCTACTAAATAGGGGTTTAGTTCAACCAATTTTTCGTCCAAATCCTAACACACAACTTTTAATATTCGAATTTCAGAAAAATCTAATTTTCTGAATTCGAGTTCTTATGTTAAAAAGAAGACAGAAAATGGATAACTTCATTTTTTTTCCTTCGATTTTCTTTTTCGTACATCTTTCCCCGTACTTGGAATTTTGGGTTACTATCCTATAAAAACCCCTTTTTAATTTTTTCCCAAGCATGGTTTACATAAGAAAATAGCTCTTTTTTTTAATCTTTAGTTGACGTTTCCGTCGCCTCTTTAATTTTCTGTTTTCCTTTTTGTTATTCTTATAACGTTCTTATGTCCTTATTTTCCACTTGTAGATATCACAAAAATAAAGAGAAAAAGCATCAATACTGATATACTACCATAGAATTTTAAAGGCATACTTACGAGTACAAATTTTATAACTAAAAAGAGAAAATAAACCCTACTACAATACGATACTAGATAGATGTCATACATAGGGTAACATAGCCATCATCATGGGTTAGGGGGCCTGCGCCCCTGTCCGCCCTGACACGGGAAAGCTCTCAAAAAGGAATCCAAACAGCTAAGGCGCTCCTCCTACCGCCTAGTTCTCGCCTCAACCTCACGCTGAGACCTAGCTAACTCATCCCGTATCCTAATCATCTCCTGCTGCCCCTGAAGAATCTCTGCGTGCTCCCTAGCGAGCTGCTCTTGCCTCTCGGTAAGAGTCCTAAACCGATCCTCGTATCTCATCGGTGGAGGGGGCTGAGAGGGTCTTGCTCCCTCTCCCCAAGATCCATATCCATGTCCATATTCCGACGTACTCTGCGTCGTGGGCTCTGATGGCCAAGCGAGCCATGGCGACTCGGTATGTCCTATGCCTCCTCCAAATGGTGGTGCGGGAAAGTGTTGATGCTCATGAAAGTACTAGGGTGCCTGCCAATGTGGTGAGGGCTGTGGTGATGGCTGCTGCTCGTGCTCCTGCTCCTCCCGCGGAGCCTGAATATGGACCAATCCTATATGCATCCTCCTCAGAGTTGATGAATCTATCATGGGGTGGGCTTGCTCACTGTAAGTCTCTCTCTCCATCTCCACCCCGATCCACCTGAAGACCCGTGTCCGAAGGTGACAGTAAATCATAGTGGATCGATAAAGTCCAGTCCCTGTCATATACTGGGCCATAATCATCCTAGACCAGTTCACCTGCAATCCTCCAAATATGGTGTAGGTGGCCCACCCCACAATAGGGTATATCTGATGAAAACTCCCCGTCTTGAGGAAAAAGTTATGCTGCAGAATGCAGACAACTCACCTAGCTAACGGGGTCAACTGCCCAGCGCTCCAATCGGGGTGCTAGGGATCTAAAAGAATCTGCTGCAAAACGGCTATGTCCGTCATCTCAACCTACCTTACCTCTAAGCCATACCCCATGATATCTAAAATACTTGCCAACTGAGACTCTGTGAAAACTATCCTAACTCCCTTGACCTCCGACTGGAAGGCCAACTCCTCATCCTCATCGTTAGTACGTAAGTTAGCATAAAAAAGACATACTAACCTGGGATACGCTCGCTGCCCGAACATCTCATGGCTAAGAATATGTCCTAGCCTTGTGTCCAAGAAGAGCTGCTCTAAATGTGTGCTCGGAAAATTAGTAAACTTCACCGCCCTTTTTTGTAGAAATTGGTACGCGGCTGTATCAGAGTAAGATTGTACTATACGCCTATCACTCTAACACCAAGCTATCTCCTGTGGTGTGAGGTGGGGAAAGAGGTGAACTAGAGAGGGTCTTGGAGGCATGGTGAAAAACTCTCAGATCTGTGGTAACAGGGTATGGATCCGAGTAGATCTCGTGACGTTCTTTGATTTGGCACTAACGGCGAGTCAAACGGTGGAGTTTTGGTGGAATTTGGGTGGTTTGAAGGGGGGATTTTTGGGTGCGGATGCTGTCTTCAGGGAGTAAGCAAAAATGACTAAGGGGAGCAAAACTGAGCGGAAGAGGGGCAAAGCACACGTATATACGTGTGCAATTTGCAAGGGACCGGTCGACCGCACGGTCGACAGGCCGGTCGACCGCTCGGTCGACCTAGTCAGTCTGTGCTATATTTATTTATATTTATATTTTTTTTCATCTCGTCCGCCTCCCCTTGACTAATCTAAGCCTACGCAAATTCTACCCACTACATGGCTGTCTGAGTCGTTGTTACGACTTTGGCTAAATATCCCCGTCCGCTTTCCGCCCTCCAAGTGGAGTCTTGACGTCTTCTATACTTTAATTAAACCTACATTAATGTCCATAAGCTTGCTCCAGCCACTTAAATCGTCTAACCCATAAAATTCTTTTTCAAAACAACTTAACTTTCTTTACAGCCAGAAAAAATATTTTTACATACTTATAAAACTTTTCGTACTTAAATAAGGATTTTAAAATGCGTTTCTACTCGGCTAAGGCAGATGTTGTGTAAAACATCGTCACTACTGCCCAAAATGCTAGTTTTCAATTAAAGTCAATAATACCTATATTTTTTTTCTAACTGTATATCTCTACTTTCAAATTCAAAAATGCTTTGAAAATTGTTTTTCCCTTATTTAAACCAATAAATCATAAAGCTGTAAACTTCTAAAGTTAGAACTTGAAAATCTTTCAAAACCATTCAAATTCCAAAGAATTTAATTGTTGGGCTAGACTAAAAAGTGGCTTTTTAATTTGCTTTCACCTTTCCAAATATCCCTTACTGAATCCAAAAATCTTTGCCATATGAGGTCTTTTAGCTTTTGGAATTTCCTCGTTCCAAGTTTTGATATACTGAATTGTTTTGCAAACTTTCTCCAACTATTGATTTACTTAAAAGAATGGACTTCTCTTTGGGGTTTTAAGAGTGTGTGTGTGTGTGTATTTATACTAAAATACAAATACGTTCACTCACTATCTACCTAGGAAATCTAAACCTAGGCTCTGATACCAAATGTAACAACACGAACTTCAATGGTCTGGATTTTTCGCAAGAATGCGAAAACCCAAGCCGAGTGAAGCCCGAGTTGGGTATCTGGTATCCTGCAAATAGGCAAAGATAAATATACCAGAGCTCAATTAATTATCTTACAGCAGAATTGTCTAAAATATAATAGTAAGTAAATACTCACCCAAATAATAACACTTTCTAAGCAAGTGTCATAAAGCCGAGTAGTCTTTGCCATCTACCTAACCTGTAGGATGTTATGAGAAGGAGGTTAGAACAAAAGTTCTGGTGAATGAATAAATTATATACTTCTAGGCTTAATTCTACATATACCATTTTATTTCCATTTATTCTTATAATAGATTCATTAAATTATAATACTCTCACCCCTGCTCATGAACCGTGCCCATCTTCTCCATAGTAGATAAAAACCTAATAAATAATATATACATATATGTAGCTATATGCCCAATGACCATATTGGTCCTAGGTACCACCCATGGTACCTTCCGTATCCTCCTCGAAAAGAACTCCATCTTCTAGCTTCGAGAGCGTTCTGAAATTTTCATCTGTAAAGGACCGCTTTGTAAGACCTACAGATGCTCAACTACATACTACGAAAACATAAATTGCATCTGCACCAGTCTATACCAGTGATCGGACATCCACAATGTACCACACAGTGCATACATTGAGGACTATGTAACGTTCTGTCTACTATCTGAGTTCCGCCTACAAGGTCTACCTTGTACGGAACTCAATCGGGGATTTTCTATATCGGTAAAGCATTGCTTCGTTAGGCTTATAATACAGATATTCTAGTTGGTCTGTCCCTTTCTCTTCGTGGCTATCGCCCCACGCAGCCACACATCAACTAATCGAAAGACTTCCAAAGAGTTAAGTGGGTGTACCCTACTTCAAACAATCTAACATGCAATCGGCGGTTCCCCTCCATCCAATGTCTCGATAGTGAAAGTATCATTGGACTGTCGGTTTAACTCTAGTCTTTTCTGAACTCGCTCTTGGTCTTGATGCTGGCCGATATCCGCATGCGACTATCCTTAACCTTACTTGCAAGTCCTGGACATAAGAATACCCTATTTCGAACACCAAGCCCTTCTGACTGCCTACAAAGGATCTGCTTCGTTGGGCCTATAATGAAAATGCAGTCAAGGCATACTCTTTTGATGGAACACCTACAGACCTGCCTCAGGGGATGCAACTTCGTTAGGCCTACCCAGAGGGCCATCCTAGAGTATCCTCATGTCTCGTTGAAGTCTCGTACTTCCCTCTAGCCCAAAATCACTAAGCTGGACGTGCTCCTCCATTTCAAAAATCCATGATGAATTGCTTCGTTAGGCGCTTCATCCTTTAGGATGCTCCAAACACATTTCGATTCTTTTATTAGACCCTAAGTCTAATCTTTTAATTTGCATTTAGTTTGCTTTCTTTTTCTGTTGGCTACCTATTTTAATTTAATTAGCATATTCTTGCCCCTGTCTAATAGGGAATGCTGTTACTATGAGCCACATTTACTATCTTGCTTATTTAACTTAATATATAAATTCTTAAGCTCCTTAAAATAAGCCTCTTTTATTATTTCTGTTTTATTTGCTTATTAACTTAATACAAGTTGTTTAAATAAGCTTCTATCATTATTCTCTACTATCATCACTTACCAATTTGTTTTAAGTTTCACGATAAGCTTTTCCGTTCTTATTTCATAATTATAACCTATGTTATAATTCTACTTGGAATTATTACTTTTTCTTCTTTTATATTCCGTTATACAATTACAAGCGTTCCTTGCCTAGTCTGCCTTCTTTTATTACGATATAGAATTTTCTTTAATTCCTTAATATTACCTGATTTACTTATCATAATAATTGCCTAGTTAAATAGCCTACGCAGTAAATGCAGACTTAGGTTCCTTAAATTTCTTCATAGCCTCAAATTCTTAAATTAATAATTTTCTTATTCCAAATCATACTTTACTTTATTGTCCGATATTTTAGGAAGTAATTCTATTTAATTCGGTTGGTTATGAAGACTATATAATCCATTTCCATATTTTAATGTTGAATAACACTATAAACAATAATCCGTAACTGCAGGGTGTCTCTTTTACTATTTTAGAGTAGTGTAAAATACAGTGGTTTCTCTATTTTACACTAATTTCCCCTTTTTGTTTCTTTTATTCTGGCAGTTAAGTTTATCGTTATCTTTTAGCTATTAAATTATGGAATGTATCACATCTTCTAACCAACCAATTAATCTAATAATTACCCCCAAATTAACTTTTCCCGTTTCAATGCAATTTATTACAGTAGTTTTATCTCGCAACTTTTATTATTTTACATCTATTTTCTTTCATTTCAGTTTTTATATAATCCATATTCGTGTTTTATCTATTCTAATCCATACGCGAAGAAAGAAAAGAAGGGATGGAAGAAAACTGTCGCTTGCATAAAAATCCAAAACATAGAACAAAAGATGTAAATAAGGCATAGAAATTAGTATTTAAATATAGTAAGTAAACTGCAAGTTTTCTTATAGTTTATCCTAATTTAATTAATATGATTAATTAGCGAATAAAATTTTCTAAACGGGAATCTAACTATAATTTATCTTAAACTTAAAAGATATATAAATAAATCCACTCAACTGTCGTCCTTAGCTTCGCTTGTGCTCTACCTGGTTCCACAGTCCTTCTGGATCCCCTTCTTCCAATGCGTATAATATTTTAATTCATAAGATCTTCTCCCTAGAAATTATTTTCTATTTAAGGTTCACCCTTAGGAAATGAACCCATGGGGGAAACCTAATTGTGAGAAGATAGCTAGGCCTTGGGTCCTATTTATATTGGGGTTTGGGGATCTTAGACCGTTGGATTCTTGGACTGAACCTGGAGCCACCACGTCACAGGGTCGTTTGGAGCCATAGGATTGAAGAATGTATGGCTCAGATCGCACAAAAAGGAGAAAACACGTCACAGTATAAATCTGGACGAATCCTTGTCCAGATTGCGCGCGGGTCGACCGGGCGGTCGACCGCCCTTAGCAAGCGATCGACCATTGCGACCATTTGGTCGACCTACCGGTCAGACCATATCCGTTTTAGTATATATATATTGATTCGATTACTTATTTTGTTTCGTTATTAACTCCTTCATATTGGTTCTGTTTTAGGCAAGTTATATATGGATACTGATCAGAAAATTACCCTGGACGAAATGGTACAAGTTCCGGAGCCATATCCCGACAATTCCAAAATCATTTATTTTCATTACTTATCGTTATACGTTATATTTTAACTATATAAAAATGCAGTGTAACATAATTGAATATCTTTATTAATAAAACTACAACCAAAATTTATATAAATATTTCTTCAAAATAATTTCACATTCATAAGTTACAAGGTGCGGACCAACTAAATACATTCAATATCAAAATTTATTTGATTAATATATATGTGTGTGTGTGTGTAGACAAATATTAAAACAAAGAAAGCACGCATAGGAGGTGCCACTGGTCGACACGTAGCGGTTGGTTGATCAGTAAATAACGGTCGATCGGTGTGTGTCACTAGTGAGCTCTATTTTGTGTACCAGATCAAAATTTTGTGTACAGACTTAGAATTTATGATTTCAGGCTTAGCTATACAAAGTACTCAATCATTCTACTAGTTCATCATTCATTACATCAATGCATACGTTACATACCAAGCATCCAATTAGCAAATCAGGCATAATCATGAGTTAGAATACTCCCTTGAAGCTAGCTACCCTAGTTTCTTCATTGCTTCTTCCCTCTCCTCTCTTCTCTTCATTGTAAATGGCAAAATCCACTCTTATAAACTTCAAAATTCTAACTTGCTTGTACCAGGAGATGTAGTAGCATGTTGAGAAGCATATATTTAGGTTTCACAATTTATAGAATTTTATTTGATTTGATTTTAAATTTAGAAGAAGAGTAGGGTTATCATTCTTTTTGTTCTGAAAATTGAAAAGTGAAAGGCAATGAAAAGAGGAGTATACAGGAAGTGAATTCATGAAGTAAGGGGAGGATTCTAAGATAATGGAAAGAGGAGTACATGGAAAATGATTTCATGAAGTAAGGGGAAGATTTTGGACATGTCAAGAAAGGCAAAGGAGATAGATGATTCTCCAAACATCAAATTGGGACAAATGGGCTCATTTCATAATCTTTTACTTATTCTTTTATCTTCTTTTTCTTTGCTAATCAATTTATCAATCATGTTAAACTATTTAAACTCACAAATAAAATTCATATTTATCTTTCCTAAATGTGTTACTAATATTACAAAATTTTACAAACTTTATTTTCCATAATTTAATTCATTGATGTATTTATTTATATATGTATATCTTTAAGCCCATTTATTAACTAATTTTACAAACTCCTTTTTATTACTGAAAATAAACTTTCTTTTCTTTTAAAAGTAAATTTCTAATCTAATTTATTATATAATATATTTCCATATTTTAACTCATTTTACTAAAATCATCCTTTATTTATATTTTGAACCCATTCATTAAATAAATTCCAAAACTCTTCTTAATGACAAAATAAAATTCCTTTTCCTTACAAAATAAACTTCAAATCTTATTTATTACCATTACTAAATTTTATAAACATATTACAATTGTTTCAATATATTTAAAATCACTTTAATCTTAAAACATCGACGATTCTCAAAAATTATTAAATTTATCATTTATTAATAATTCAAAAATTTTAAATATTTATCTCAAAAATGATTTTTCTCAAATTCCAAATCATTCACATTAAATCTTTTAAAATCTCATTTCAATTAATCAAAGCACTGTTATTAATTTTAATTAATTACTACTCAACATGGGGTCATTATAGACTCCTCCCTTAAGAAAATTCCATCCTTGCAATTTCATATATGGAAAATCCATAACGAGCTAATACTTCTATTTTTACTACACCCATCTATGATTTAAAAAAATCATCAATCATCACATAAAGCTAATATAATATAACAACAATAATTATTAAATCCCTCGGCGGCTCCTCAAATACTAGGTTATCATCCCTTGCCCAACATCGAAGGCTATGGGCTATGAGTCGTATAACTCAATTAGGATAATTCCTCTGTATCACAACCAAAATCGCAATTTAGATGTTGGAATTTGGGAAAACCTCAGAGAAATCTCTATGGTACGAAGCATATCCTGAAAATCCACAACACAAAAGCACATTACATACAACATATCTTTATAAATTTGTACCATTTCATCGACAACGATACTTTACAAATATAAAATTCTTTAATAAGCTGCAAATCTTACTATTTAGTATTTCCAAAGATAATAATACAAATAGTTCACAAATCTACTATCATCAAAACTCTTCTTATTTTACAAAACTTTTCTTATATTATTATATAATATAAAGGGCCAAAAATACATTTAACAAATTCAATACTTTAAATCCTCAAGAGTCTCCATATCATATAAACTAGTCCTCTCATAAAATTATGTTTGTACAAAACTAATCTTAAAAAATTTATAGAGCACTCGAAACAAAATTTATAACCTTTTCTTAAGACTTTTCTAAAATCATCAAAATACAGCATGGTTTTAAATTTATAATTAGTAACTTCAAACTTTGAATCATAAAATATCTTGTCAAATAAACTTACAAAACATCTTCTAAATAATCTTTTACTACAAAGATTCGACTTTCCAAAATATTCTTTTACTTGTCAAAACTTAGGTTTTCCATAATTCAAAATTTTTCACATCTCTTTATAAAAATGTTTTAACTTAACATTTTATAAATAAAACAATTATCTTCTTTATAAAAAAATCTTTCAATCTCATAATACTAAACCCACACTATTTTCTATCACATATATTCCAAAATGTTTATACTTCAAAAGTCTTACCAAAAGTAGTATTTATCCTTCTTTAAACTCAAAACGATTAAAATATGATCCATTATGTCCAAAAATCCAATTCTTTTATTCAAATACCAAAGCATTCCTTTATTCAAAACTTAATTATTCACAATACAAATTTGTTCAGCTTTTTTAAATATAAATCAATTTTAATAAAAACCAACAACCATATAATATTTATAAATTCACTTTACATAAACCATATTTCTTTACCACTTAAATGATAAACCTTCATTAATACTTGAAAACGTTATACACAAAATCATCTTTGAATCCTTATCTCAAAACTCAAATTCCATTTCTTAGAATATTTATTACTTAGTTTATTTTAAAACATCACTTCACTACAAAACTCACAAAATCAATACTTTTCTAATAGCCATGAAATACCATTTTCATTCCAAAATTTACTTCCTCTAGTTTTATAAAATCACTCTAGTTCTTTATTTCAATTCACTATTGGAAACTTTTCTCAAAATACCTGTTGTTCACAAAATAAATTTCCTAAAAATTTTTACTCTTTTTCTCATGCTTTTTAAAACCATATTAGCTCAAAAATCATTTTAAGTTGAGAACTTAGATATACAAATTTGTATCATAACATAATAATTCATCCAAGTTACAAAAAATCACTCGACATGGTAGGAAAAAATCACAACATCACATACTAAACAATTTCAAATTCTGATATATAGATATTCTAATGATTCCTTGCCATGAATTTCTAGTGGTTCACTTTTCCAATTGGCTGTAGTGTTGACCGTATGATAAACATTTCCTCGTCAACGACTTCAGCAGTCCACTAATGCTCGATGGCTGCAATCATCATATAAAATATCTAAACATATGAAAATATCTTTATTACTTTTAATATAATTATTAATTTTGTAACAACTCGAATTCTAGTGAGTCTGGATTTTTCGCAAAAATGCTAAAACTCAAGCCCACCGAAGCCCGAGTTGGGTATCTGGTATCCTGCAAATGGGCAAAGACAAATGTATCGGAGCTCAAATAAATATCTCATAGCGAAACTGACTAAAATATAATAGTAAGTAAATACTCACCAATATAATAACACTTTCTAAATAAGTGTCCCAAAGCTTGAAAGTCTCTGCCATCTACCTAACTTGTAGGATGTTATGAGGAGGGGGTCAGAACTAAAGTTTTGGTGAATGGACAAATCATATACTTCTAAGTTTAATTTTACATATATCGTTTTACTTCCATTTTTTGTTATATTAGGTTTATTGGGTTTATAATACTCTCGCCCCTATGCGTGAATCGTACCCATCTACCCCCTAGTAGATCAAAACCTAATAACTAATATATATGTAGCTATATGCCCAATGACCGTATCCGTCCTAGGTACTACCCCTAGTACCTTCCGTATCCACCTCGAAAAGGACTCCATCGTCTCGCTGCTAGGGCATGCTGTGACTACATCTGTAAAGGACTTCCTCGTAAGGCCTACAATACAGATGTTCCATCGTCTGCTATGAAAACGTAAAACTCCGTCCGCACTAGCCTATACTAATGCTCAGACATCCACAATATACCATCCAGTGCGTACCTTGAGGACTATACGTAATCGTTCTGTCTACTCCTTGTATCCCACTAAAGAAGGTCTGCCTTTTACGGAACTCAGTCGAGGATTTTCTATATCTGTAAAGGATTGCCTCGTTAGGCCTACAATACAGATATTCTACTTGGTCTGTCCCTTTTCTTATCCTGGCTATGGCCCCACGCAGCCAACCCTCAACTAATAGAAAGACCTCTAAAGAGCTAAGTGGTTGTGCCCTACTGCAAACAATCTAAACATCCAATTGGTTGCGCCCCCTATCCAATGTCTCGATAGTGAAAGAATCATTGGACTGTTGGTTTAACTCTAGTCTTTCCCGAACACGCTTCTTGGTTTTGATGCTGGCCCGATATCCGCATGCGACTATCCTTTTGGGTCCTTCCCACTAAAACCTACTTGCAAGTCAAGTACGGTGACATATGAAAATCTTACTCCAAACATCAACCCCTTTTGACTGCCTACAATGGTCCTGCCATGCAAAAAGCAGTCAAGGCATACTCTTTTGATGGGACACCTACAGACCTGCCTCCGGGGGACTGCTCTGTTATGCCTACCCCAGAGGGCCATCATAGAGTACCCTCACGTCCCGTTGAAGTCTCGTACTTCCTCTAGCTCAAAATATATAAGTTGGACGTGCTCCTTCTGTGCTAAAATTTGTGATGAACTGCTTCGTTAGGCTCTTCATCCTTTGGGTTGCTCCAAATGCATCTTACTGTTTTATTAGACCCTGCATCTAATCTTTATTATGTGTTTAGTTTACTTTTCTTATTTTGTTGGCTATTTATTTACCCTAATCAGCATAAGCTTGTCCCAACCTCACCTAACTATTGTGAGACCATCAGTTCCTAACTGAAAGGGAATGCTGTTGGTATGGGCCACTTCTATTATCTTGCTTATTAACTTAATCCAAGATCTAAGTTTGTTAAAATAAGCCTCTTCTGTTGTTTCTGCTCTATTTGCTTATTAACTTAATTTAGGTCTTAAATTAAGACTTATCTGTTCTTTCTACTTAATTATAACCTATGTTATAATTTTACTTACAATTGTCACTACTGTATTCTTTTATAATCTATATATTATAAATATAATTACAAGCTCTCTTTTCTATTCTAGTCTGTCTTCTTTTATTCTGATATTGAATTCTCTTTAATTCTCTTATTATATGACAATCTTGGCTTGGGGCAACGTCCGACTGTCACAAATTTACCTATCATAATAACTGCTTTGCTTTTATTCTATTATATGCACAGTAAATGCAGATCTAGTTACAATTCTGTTTATAGCTTTTAGTCTTGTCTAATAATTAACTTGATTCCTTCTTCAATTCCTTTAATCCTTCACTTTATTTTCTTATATTCTAGAAAGTAGTTCTATTCTATTTGGTTGGTTACAAAAACTGTGCTAAAAATCCATTTCCATGTTTTAATAATAAATGAAGCTATAAACAATAATCTGTAATTGCAAGATATTCCTTTTATTATTTCTTTACTTTTTGGATAGTGCTAAATGCAGTATGTTTCTCTATTTTACACTAATTCCCTTTTTCTTTCTTTTATTCTTGCAACTACGTTTATCGTTATCTTTTATATATTAAACTGTAGAAATGTATTCTCTTTTCTAAACCAACCAATTAATCTATCACTTACTTTCAAATCAAGTTATTAGATTTTTCTTTAATTTATTACCCCCGTTTTAGCATAATTTCCTGCAAATTTCTATTTTTCTCTTTTTATCTAATTTCTGTAAATCTATTGTTCTTTTATTTTGGTCCGTATTTGCGAATTCTTCTCTTTACTATTTTATTCGCATTAAAAAGGAATAAAAAGAAACTAACATTTACAGGCTAAATTTCAACTTTTAAATTAGATGTAAATAACTGTAAATTTCTTACTTTTAGGCTTATGTCTTTCTCTAACTATCAAGCCTAATATTATTCATATTTAGTGGATTACTATTTTCCTTTTTTTTCTATATAAACAATAATTAAATATAAGCTCTCTTATAAAATTTACAGTCTCAGCATACTAACTAACAGGATTAATTACTGAAATAAATACTGAATAAAATTATTTAACGGGAATCTAACGATAATATATCTTAAACATAAAAGATATATAATTAAATCCACTCACATGTCATCCTTAGCTTTGCTTGTTCTTAGCTTGGCTCCATGGTCTTCCTGGATTCCCTTCTAAGGTGTCTAATATTTTTATTGAGAAGATCTTCTCCCTAGAAATATTTTCTTTTTTAGGGTCCAGCCTCAAGCAATGAACCCATTGGGAGAAAATATGATTGTGAGAAAATAACTAGGCTTAGGGTTCTATTTATAGTGGAGTTTGGAGATCTCAGACCGATAGATTCTTGGGTTGAATCTAAAGCCACCACGTCACAGGGTCGTTTGGAGCCATCCACGTATGGCTTAGTTCGTGCAAAAATCGATTTTTAATTGGTTCGGCACGTACCTAGACGAGACTGCGTCCAGGTAACAAAGCGGGTCGACCCTAGGGTCAACCTGTGCTTCCTTCTGCTCAACCTGGCGGTCGACCTAGGGGTCGACTCATATTCGTTTTATTTTTTTTCTTTTCTATTTTTGATTATTTCCCGTTTTCCGTTTCTCCCATAACTTCTTCGTATTGACTCGGATTTTGACAAGTTATATATGAAAATTAATCAGAAAATCTCCACGGACACAATGGTATAAATTTCAAGGCCATATTACAAAAATTCAAAAATGTTTATTTTCACTGTTCATTGTTATTTAATTATTCAATTATCAAAAAATGTGAGGTGTTACATTCTCCCACCCTTTAGGAAATTTCATCCTCGAAATTCGACAAGGGTAAAATTATGTAATTTCTCGCATCAATCACAACCATTTTGTGTACATCCAATTTTGCGACCATTTGTGTTCTTGTGCAAAAGTACCATTCAATACAAAATATATGCATGTACATGAATTTCTAAGCGGTACCTCCTATATGAATGCTTTTCTTCTTTAAAAATTTATTTTTAAAATATGATGCAAACATCATAAATATACTTGCAATTTCTCTATGAATGCAATCTTTTGAAAACTCAAAACGTTTTTCATCCAATTTTTCCCATACTCCTACTGAATAGGGGTGCAGTTCAATGAATTTTTCATTCAAATCCTACCACAAAACTTTTAATATTTGAATTTCAAAAAAATCTAATTTTCCAAACTCGATTTCTTATGTTAGAATGAAGGTAGAAAACGGAAAAACATCACATTTCTCCATTTTACTTTTGCGTACCTCTCTCTCCGTACTTGGAACTTATGCTGCTATCCTATAAAATCTCTATTTTCTTTCCCAAGCACGGTTCACATAAGAAAGATTTTTCTTTTCAAACTTTTTCTCAAGCTTAATTTATGGGAAAGGTGTATTTTTCTTTTGCAATTCTCATTTAATTCTATTGATGTTTCTATTGTTTTCTTTAGATCTTTTTGTTTTTCTTTTAGTTACCTTTTATCTGCTTTTACTCTTCTTTTAATATAGTAACTAAACACAGCTATCATCTAGGGCAAGGAGGTCTAGGACCATGTCCACTCTGACACAGAAAGGTCCTACTCTAAGAATCCAAGTAACTCATATACTCCACCTACTGCCTATTACTTGTTACCAATTTACGTTGTGTTACTCAGGACGAACAAGATCTATTCAGCTCTTCTATTCTAAGTCTCATTTATTGCAATGGATAAGGGTTTCAATATATGCAGTCTTTATTAAAAAAGGCAACTATGCTTGGAGAAATTTTCTCTTTACCTTTCATTTTTCCCTAACTAAGGTCTACTTTTCCCAACCATGTGAGTCTTACTATCTTACTAATATCACTTAACTATTCTTCTATAGTCTACACACATGAAGCAACATTTCTAGGTTTTCAGTAGTGTCCTATACACCTTATGGGAACTTTTATTATAACTACCAGGAGTAATTACTGCTATAGCCTTACACTTTTCCCATTACACCTGGGAAATGATTCCTATCTACTCCATATTTAAAATTCCAGTTTGGTTTGGTATTTATCATTTTACTTCAAAAATTAAAGCTTCTAAATTTTTGAAACATCAAATCCCAAAATTCTTGCCTTTGAAAGTGTTATTTTGAAGTTTTCTGTTAAATTCAAAGGTACTTGGTTACTTAAAAATTTTATCTTTTCAAAAACTTATTTACTTTTCCAGCAAACCATTTTTCTTTAAAACATGTCTTGCTTTTTCTTAAAACATTTTTTTCTTTTTTTTCTTGACTAAAAAAATGTCCTCATATGTATTCAAAATATCTTCTTTTCATAGATTTTCAAATTTACTAAAACTGGCGTAGATAAGAACAATTATTTTATCAAAAATCTCCTAACTTTTCTACTCTTCTAATTACTTAACCTCGGAGGAGATTCTAGAGTACCCTCACGTCCCGTTGAAGTCTCCTACTTCCTCTAGCCCAAAATATCTAATTTGGACGTGCTCCTTCTGTGTTGAAATCTGTGATGAACTACTTCGTTAGGCTCTTCATCCTTTGTGTTGCTCCAAACGCATCTTACTATTTTATTAGACCCTACGTCTAATCTTTTATTATGCGTTTAGTTTACTTTTCTTATTTTGTTGGCTATTTATTTACCCTAATAAGCATAAGCTTGTCCCAGCCTCACCTAACTATTGTGAGACCATCAGTTCCTGACTGAAAGGGAATGCTGTTGCTATGGGCCAATTCTATTATCTTGCTTATTAACTTAATCCAAGATCTAAGTTTGTTAAAATAAGTCTCTTCTATTGTTACTACTCTATTTGCTTATTAAATTAATTTATGTCTTAAAATAAGCCTTTTTGTTCTTTCTACTTAATTATAACCTATGTTATAATTTTACTTGCAATTGTCACTACTGTATTCTTTTATAATCTATATATTATAAATATAATTACAAGCATCTCTTTTCTATTCTAGTCTGTCTTCTTTTATTATGATATTGGATTCTCTTTAATTCTCTTATTATATGACAATTTTTGCTTGGGACTACGTCTGACTGTCACAAATTTACTTATCATAATAACTGCTTTGCTCTTATTTTATTTTTTGCATAGTAAATGCAGATTCAGTTACATTTATGTCTATAGCTTTTAGTCTTGTCTAATAATTAACTTGATTCCTTCTTTAATTCCTTTAATCCTTCACTTTATTTTCTTATATTCTAGGAAGTAGTCCTATTCTATTTGGTTGGTTATAAAAACTGTGCTAAAAATCCATTTCCATATTTTAATACTAAATGAAGCTATAAACAATAATCCATAATTGCAAGATATTCCTTTTATTATTTCTTTACTTTTTGGATAGTGCTAAACATAGTATGTTTCTCTATTTTACACTAATTCCCTTTTTCTTTCTTTTATTTTTGCAACTACGTTTATCGTTATCTTTTAAATATTAAACTAGAGAAATGTATTCACTTTTTTAAACCAACCAATTAGTCTATCACTTGCTTCCAAATCAAGTTATTATATTTTTCTTTAATTTATTACTCCCGTTTTAGCATAATTTACCGCAAATTTCTATTTTTCTCTTTTTATCTAATTTCTGTAAATCTAGTGTTCTTTTATTTTGGTCTGTATTTGTGAATACTTCTCTTTACTATTTTATTCACGTATAAAAAGAATAAAAGGAAATTAACATTTACAGGCTAAATTTCAACTTTTAAATTAGATGTAAATAACAGTAAATTTCTTACTTTTAGGCTTATGTCTTTCTCTAACTGTCAAGCCTAATATTATTCATATTTAGGGGATTACTATTTTCCTTTTTTTCTTTATAAAAAATAATTAAATATAAGCGCTCTTATAAAACTTACATTCTCTGCATACTAATTAACAAGATTAATTACTGAAATAAAACTGAATAAAATTATTTAACGGGAATCTAACGATAATATATAATAAACGTAAAAAGATATATAATTAAATCCACTCACATGTTGTCCTTAGCTTTGCTTGTGTTTAGCTTGGCTCCATGGTCTTCCTGGATCCCCTTCTAAGGTGTCTAATATTTTTATTGAGAAGATCTTCTCCCTAGAAATATTTTCTTTTTTAGGGTCCAGCCTCAAGCAATGAACCCATTGGGAGAAAACCTGATTGTGAGAAAATAGCTAGGCCTAGGGTTCTATTTATAGTGGAGTTTGGAGATCTTAGAACTGTTAGATTCTTGGATTGAATCTGAAGCCACCACGTTACAGGGTCGTTTGGAGCCATCGGATCTATCAACGTATGGCTCAGATTGCACAAAAATCGATTTTTAATTGGTTCGGTATGTACCTGGACGAGACTACGTCCAGGTAACAACGTGGGTCGACCCTAGGGTCGACCTGTGCTTCCTTCTAGTTGACCTGGCGGTCGACCTAGGGAGGTCCTGGATCGACCTAGGGTCGACCTATATTCGTTTTATTTTTTTTCATTTCTATTTTTGATTATTTACCGTTTTCCATTTCTCTCATAACTTCTTCGTATTGAATCAAATTTTGACAGGTTATATATAAAAATTAATTAAAAAATCGCCACGGACATAATGGTATAAGTTTTGAGGCCATATTCTGACAATTTCAAAATGTTTATTTTCAATATTCATTGTTATTTGATTATTCAATTATCGAAAAATGCGGGATGTTACAAATTTTAACACCATAGTACTCACATTCATGTGTAAATTTCAAGTCAAAACAATTTTTAAACCTTCAAAATTTCAAACATATCGCTATATCACAAACTTTATTAATACTCTATTTCAAAATAATATTTTCCTTATCAAAATAATTTATATCACTTCATAAAACTTCATATTTGAATTCTTTTCAAAATATAGTTCAAAATATTTATTTAAAATATTATCTTCCTTTCCAAAATCTTTTCCTCAAAATTATTGCTTATACTTTTCTTAAATTACTTACTTCATTCAAAACAATAGTTCTTCAATTTTTGGAAAATATTATTCTTATTTTATAAGAATTTCTTCATATCATTCAAATCTTCCCAAAACATCAAATATAATTTTCTTTGAAATATTAATACAAATGATTGATTTCAAAATAGCTCAAAATATTTAGTTCCTTTCAAAATATTACTTTACTTTTTAAAGCCTCTCAAAACTTTGTGTCCATATGTCTCATCCTACTGTTTAGGAATCTCTATCGATAACGTTGATCAAGCGCATCGACCAAAATTCTTAAAGCACTGAACAGATAAATTAACACAATATTAGTGTTAAAAGTTTCGTCAAATAAATAAATTTATATACTATAAGATGCTTTTCATGTAAAAAAATTATTTGCAAAACTAAAACATTCCTCTCATATCATATATAAGTATGTGCCTTTAATTGAAAAGGTTCAAATTACAAATTATGCTTGCTTCCAATAAAACATCTTTCCAAAGCATATATATAAACACTATAACCAAAAAAGACTTTAAATCAGAACATATAATTGCTTGTATTAAAACACTTGTAAACAATCTATAAGAATACAAAAAAATATTTTACTACAATATTCAATCATCACTAACCAACTATCTATAAAATAATAAAGAAAGCTTTCATCTTCTTTTTAATCACATTTTAAATTTTATATATAAAAACAAATATATTTATCTTATGTGAAAAGAATTTTGATTACCCCTAGCGGTAATTTCATGACTGAAGACGCTGCTAGGTTCCAAATATCAAAATTTTAAGCAGTACTCACCTTTAGTGATGGTCCCTATTAAACACCCTACTCAAGATGGATCCACTAAAGAAAACATCAAAATAAATATAATCACATAAGGAAACCAAAAAATCCATCAAGCCAATTAATAAAACCAAATAACCTAACTGCTCAGTGGAAAGTGATCCATCAAATCTCACTGCACACCCTTATCCTTACAAATCAGATTACTCTATTCAAAGCCATACCGAGGTCGAATATTTATTAACTGAGATGACTCTACAAGTTAGATCTATAACCTCTACCTTCACACCCTTATGAACACTCCGTGTCTCATACAAAGATTTATGCTCAAACTTTGGAAGCGATAAGTATTACATAATAAGAAAAATACAAATATATCCCTTAGTAATTACCCCGATAATTACCATATAATAAGTAATATATACTTCTATTATCCCTTACTATAGGGTAAATACCCAACATACCTGAGGGGCAGGGACTTTAAGTCTCCTCTAAGGTCAAGATTCGTGTCTTTTATATATAATGTATTGTTTTAAACCCGCCTTGATACCAACATAAACATCCCACCTCTATACCCATACTATCTAGAAGTATTACTAGGTAATAATTTCAGATTATATGGAGAATGAGGCGATATTAGGCTGTCACATGTGAGTATTCTCTTAGGCTAACACTAGTATGCATTTCAAAATCGAATAAATAAGCTCACCTATATGGACTCAATATTGGCACAAAGCGATAAAAAGGTGTGCTTTCAAGATAGAATAATACACAATATATAATAAATAACAGAGAGAACACAGAGTCATAAAACACACCGATAATATATAATAAAATATATACACAAGTCTGAGTGGGATACAAATGAGTTAAATTCCCATTATCTCAAAAATAGATATAATGTACGTCTAATTTACAACTCAATGACATATATACATGAGATACAACAATGCATGATGATATATAATGATACCCTATCCTTCATCTATGCCCAACATTCACAAAACTGGTCAACTTGTCCTGGAACCTAAAATGACTTGGACTAACCCGAGTATTAAATAAATAAAACATGGGTCAGACTATGTCTATAATGTAGTTGTCATAATAGCTTATAATAATAAAATATATAGTATAATGGTGTAACGATCCGTATATTTTAATGATTTTTATAATGTAATTAAGTAAATTTTCATGAAATTTAAACTTTGAAATTTTGAAATGCAAATTTGATATTTGGAATACGTCTATTTAAACGTAGAAAATGTTAGAATTTCATCAGAAAATATGGAAGTTGGTTTCATTGTGAAATTTCAAGTTTAATTTAAATCAGTTAAATTGATGAAAATAAAATATTTTTGAAATCTGAATATTTTTATATAATAAATTCGTAAACCATTTTCTGAGTGAGTCGTCATATTTCGTTTCGCCAAATTTGAACTGTTATAGCTTCGTTTATCTTATTTTCTGCGATTTAACAGCAGTTTTGGCAGCGAATATCGACTTTTGATAGGATGATCGTATCGTTGATATCTATGTATCATTCTGTTTGTCTCGTCGTGCTGATCTCCACGGTATATTCATTCGTGTGTTTCGGAGTCCGATACGCGGTGGAATCTACGAAAACGGTAACCTTATCGGTACCCGTTTCATGCCTTTTGGGTTCTTGTGTCCATTCAATTTCCACCGTGTATTAACCCAAAAGCCAATAGCCATAAATTATTCTCTGAATTCATCAACATGCTTTTACTATTCCATCATTTTGTTTGCTTACTCTCTGGTTTCATTCGAAATAAAATAATATAAGTCTATGTATATTAAAAACCTGTTCATTTGCTTTGCTTTGCAAACTTCCTGTTCGTTCATGGTCGTACACCCATAACACCGCACCTACTCACCCGGATCTAATCCAAGCTTTGCCGCCACTACACAAGCGAAGCCCCGCCATGCTCCTTCTACCATGGCCGAACAACCAAGCTCCGCCTCCTCCTTTGAAAAAAAGAAGAGAAAAATGGCTTACCCATAATACTCGCATGCATGAAAGGCTGCTCATCTACTTTGCTCCTTCCCTTCTCCATGCATCACATCAAAGCCTTTCGACCACCGTCCCCGACCCGTTCCTCTTTGCCTCCCTCCGCTTCACCATCTATGGCCGTGACAACCTATACCAGAGCCTGCACCATCCTCTCCACAACCTGTTGCCACCAGACATCTCTCCATCCCCAACCTCCGCAAACCTAACACCATCATCCGCCTTCTGATCCACGACCAAAGCCACCCGCCGCCGAACGCCACAAAGCCTCCACATGTCCCTTGTCCTCCACGTCAGCTACTATAGCCGTAATAAACACTCACCATCCTCCACTACTTCCACCGCCTATTAAACACAAACCCCTCTCCATGCAGGCACGTGCAGCTACTTTCTTTTGATATGCTTACGTGTATATATATATACACACATATATATAAACATATATATATACATATATATATATACACATATGTTTATGTTAACATATATATGATAAAACAGAGAAGAACATTATTTATATGTTTCGCATATTATAATACACACACACACACACTTATGTGCTTAAATATACAAACATATGTTGTGTATATGCTTATGTAAAAAAGTGTAAATGTTTATAATAATCTTATGTTTATAATCTTATGTTTTATGTTCACCTATATAAGTTCACATGCTTGAGAGTGAGAAATAATATTTTAGTATTTGTAAGTATATATATACAATGAGCTTTTGTTGATATTTGAAACTAAAATGTATAATATATGTATGTTAGTATTTTAAAGAGTATAAATATTGATCAAATATTATTATGTGTATATATATATTGTTTTTATTTTAATATGGGTTTTAGTAACTATTGATTTAAATTATAACATGGAAAATTTATTTTTAATATGTGTTGTTAATTTAAATATTGATTTTTAGAAAAAATCTAATATAATAATATATACATATATATATATATATTTCATATAAATATATATATTTTGTTCCATCAATCTCTAGCTATTGACTTGTTTTTCGTTGAATTCTAGTCATCTAGCTTGCCGCTGCCCAGAATTTGTCGCAGTAGTTTTAGCTTTCCTTCGTGTGCTTATCCGTGTCGGCATCGTGTTCATTCCTATCGTTCTCTAGCCTCGAAAGGTGAGAAATCACTCATGATTAACATTCTTGTATTTAGTAGATTCAATTCACATGAAATGACAATTGAAATATGCTGTTAAATTTGAATTGTTAGGTTATATAATTGTTATTATGATATGCCATTATATGTAATTGTTTACATATGACATATGACACCATAACTTGTTGTATATATTATATTTAAATTTGTTACTGATGATATATGCCTATTATTGATATGTTATATTATTATCATATTTGTGCTCACATTGCAAGTTCCTTGTTGTTTAGAAATTCCCTATGGGTTGAAATGATACATACCCGAACGATCTTATAAATTAAGAGAAAATCGTTGTGGGTTGAAATGATAAACCCAAGCGATTTTCATTGATTTTGAAATTTTGGGATTGCAGGTTGAAATGATATATACCCGTAAATATTAAATTTAAATTGCAGATTGAAATGATAAATATCCGTATCACTTGACCATAGAATAGAAAATTTTATACGGACACCGTTGGTCTATTTTTGAAAATGATTTCCAAAGTTTTGAAAGGAAATATATGGGTTTTAATAAATTTTGATTTTTAAATATAATACATAAATGTTATTTTTATATATGTGAAAAATTTAGATTTTTAAAAATTATATGTTTTGGAAATTTTAAATTTATAAGTTAGTTTTGAAAATATAATTTTTGATATTTTACTAATAATTTTACTATTTTAAAAATATATAAAATAAGATTTAATATAAAATAAAATTTAATAATAAGATTTAATTTAATAAAATTTAATTTAATTAGTATACAAATATAATAGGTTTAAGTATTTATATAAAATTACATTGATATTTTAAAAATAGATTTTGTAGTAAATTTAATAAAGTATGGCTCGAAAGATAAATTGGAATTGATTTGGAATACTATTTATTTAAGAATTAGATATAAATAAGAATGGATTTGAACTTATTGATTTTGAGATTTTAAGAATATGATTTCATAACTTTATAACCTTATTTTGAGTAAGGTGATTAAATGAATATATTCAAATTTAATATAAAAATTGAAATTGAATATTTAAATTTGATTTAAGTTGGAATTTGAGATTTTATTTAAATGTTCATAAAAGGTGATTAAGTGAATATTTCAGAATTAAATAAATTTGAGGTGGATATTTAATATTTTAAATTTTGTTTTAAATTTGTAATCTGGGATTTTATTTAAATGCTTATGAAAATGATAAAATGAATATTTTCGAATTTAAATAATGATAAAGTTAAATTTTGAAATATAAATGAAATTTATCAAATTGAGATATTGTAAATTGTTTGAATATTTACCTTGAAACCTATTGAATTTGAAGGGTTAGTTCAACCCTGGATTTGAAATCGAAATAAATTGAAATGGTTTTAATGAGAATCTGAATTAATTTGTGAAATTGGAAGAAATAATTCTAACTTGAAACTATTTTCGATAAATATATATATATATAATTTATAACCTATTTTTAATATATAAACTATTTTAATTTATAACCTATTTTTAAATACAAACTATTTTCAATTTAAAAACAATTTTAAATATATATATTAATCTTAAATTGGAACTGTTATGATTTTGATTAATTGATTTAAATGCGAATACTTTGATATAATGATTTCGAAAATGGATATGATTTAAAGTAATATGATTTAAAATGATATGATTTCGGGATTGATATGATTTTGAAATAAATATGATATTTTGATATGAAATTTGAACCGTTTAAAATAAAATTGACCACGGTGTGAAATAAGCGTTTGGTTGTTAAAGAGATCGGGATCGGATATTGTCATACTCTCTGCCAATACCGAAAACCACTTTAACAACTGTCCACGCGTTGGAGATTACAGAACGAAGTAGGATGGTTTGGCGATGATTCTGTATGAGGTATTAACGCAGCCCTAACTCCCACAATTCAAATTGATGTGACTAAAACAAAAGCCACGCCAGGCCAAGTGAGGTCGCACCTCCGATCGAGCATGCTTCTTCGATCCCATTCAATTACTTCGTGATTGGATTGGGTGCACCTTTGATTTTGGGAGTGTGTCTCGAGGTGGGCGGTAGTAGCTGTTAGACGTTACCACAAGTTCGGATCCGCAAAACAGTAATATCCTACTCTGGGCATTGCCTCACGTGCCTTATCACATGCCTTATCGCGTCTTCTACAAGTTTGTTTTGTACCGTACCTATGGAGTGCCATCTGGGTAAACCACCAGTTTGGTGGAGCTTACGGTACTGTATGGACTACGGGAATATATAAAATGTGTTAAGGGGGATATGGGTAATGCCTTAACGCTATTTTAATACTTTACTTTACTGATAGACATATTATAATAGCGTATATTACTACATAGTAGATAGTTCCACAAATCCTTATAGGATGGAAATCCCAAACATCCTTTAAGTTACTTGTATTTCCGTTGACATTTCACTTGATTTGAATTTACTGGTATAAGAATGTTAATACTGACTCGAGTGTTTTGTGTTTTGCTTTATGCTTGGGTCAGACTGAGTGTCACATCATTTGAGACTCACCTTTGGAGATTGGAGCTTTGTTTGAAGGTCTATCTATCCATCTTTCGGTTATTTCAGTTTATTCCAGTCATTTATGTTCAAACTTGTCTGTTGCTTATGTATTAGAGATTCATTTGTATTTGAGACTCTGTTGTATTTTGTTTCAGACTCTGATGTTTTATAGTAGCTTCATGAAGTACTATTTATCTATTCCGCTACTTATTGTTGCAGTACTCTGTGTCTGTGATTCTGTGATTGATTTATTTACTATATAAGCTGATTTTTGCCAAATATAAATTAACAATCTGTTGTTTTGAGCGATTCAAGTCCTACATGTGTGGATGTGAATGGTTCGAAATAGCTGGTCGTTACAGTTGGTATCAGAGCTCTGGTTTAGGCAAAACTTAGCATATGGAGTAAAAACTCATTAGAGATAGGGTAGTAATACCCTAGAATGAGTATAATCAGAATCATATTCGTTCGAGCTTGAAATTCTTTATTAGGATCCTCCTGGATTAGGATTTCCTTCAGATTTTGGAACTATCCCTTTGTTCTAAAACCCATTCTTGTCCTTTCCTATTCGTGTTCTTCTTGATTGTGGAGCATCCCATAGCTCCACTTTGGTTGATCTCTGTAATGAATTTGAGCACATCTTGCCACCTCTATTGGCAACTTCATCTTTTCGTGTAACTAATTCCATCGGCGGTTTCGCCAACCTCCGTATGATTGTAAAGGAGTGAAATTCCTTTACAACAGGCTTTGATTCACTGTAGATTTCTATATCCTCGATTTTGATGCTATTACCTCTTGTTAAGCCCGAATCGTTCTCTAGTAGATGACTAGGGAAATTCCCTTGTGATCTAATGTCGATTACCTTAGGATTATGCAGGCAGACTATCTTTTTGCTGGATGATCAACCTAGTAATCTTGACTCCACCCCGATATTCAATGATTATCCTGATGCTTTGTTGAAGTCACTTCTCTCTCTCTCCCATCTAAGCGGGAAATTGAATTCCGCATCGATCTTATTCCTAGAGCTTGACCTTCTGTCCTTCCTCCCAGATGAATGGTTCTTATGAATGGTTAGTCATGTCCTTTGGATGAACCAATGCTCCTGCCTTCTTTATTGATCTCATGAATCGCATTTTCCATGATGTTCTCAATAGTTTGTCCTGGTTTCCGTTGATGATATTCTTGTCTTTTCTAAGTCTCGGTTGATCGGTTAAGGTCACCGCGATTAATATAAGTCTATCCATTTCTTCTTTTGTAATTTAATCATCTTATCTTCCTTTCGTGTTATATTCGTGGTTAGAATTCTCTTCGATTAGAGTCCCTTTAAATTTGAATCTCTATCCTTGTTCTATTGTCTATTCTTGAATCATCCTGTGAGGGAGCATATTTGTAATTGATATAAAATATTTTATATTGTGTTATTTGAATTGTTAAGTTGATTTGGGGTTTCGATCGATTCGTCTGGCCAATGCTATCGATAAAAATTCCAAAACACTTGAACAGGGCAAACTGACATAATATTGTTTTCCAAATTGGTAAATGGAATAATTTAATGTATGATTATATATAAAAGTATAATTTTCTGAAATTTGATTGTTAATAAATTGGTTGTTAGAAATGATAATACTAGATTATCATTTATTATTTTGTCAACATTTCAAAAACCATTAACTATTGTTATATGTTATACGAAGCAGAAATTTTAAACATGGTTTATAAATCTGTTTTGCAAATAAAATGAATTTAAAGTAAGAAATTGAGAATTTAAATTTCCAGTGTTTTCTAAATTGGTTTTCAAAGTTTGAAAACATATTTGAAAGTATTCTGAATGGAAATCTTTCCAAAGAATTTTAAAGGAAGTAAGTCAGTACTCTCCTCATTGTCGTTGGAAAATAATTTCATTGATGAATGCAACACCATCGACATTCATTTTCGAGTCTCAAAGTGGAGAGACCACTTAGTAGCTTTGCTACACTTTTGCTTCGGAAAATGGATTTGATTTGAACTTCTTGAATATGATTTGATATATGAAAATATATATGTATTTATTTATTTCAAAACGGTTTGAAGTGAAACCGAAAATTTAACTCTTAAGTTTTATGATAAGAGATGGTTTTCAATTATTGAAGTGAAGCAAAAAAAATTTAAAATTGGAGTGCTTAAAATGAGAAATGAAATTTAAACAACTTGAAACAGTTTGACTGAGATGAAATTTATTTGAATAATACTCTATTGCATTCTAAAACATATATAGCTTACCTGAAATATTCAAAAGTTAAAAATGTAATAAGAATATGTAGTTGAATAGTATACAAATGAAATGTAAGTAATAAGATGTCCAAAACTGAGATTTTGTTAAGGGAATTTATAAATAGAAATTTGAGTAGTTATAATAAATGCTTATATACACTTAATTTATGTTAAGTTAAATAAATTGTATAATAAAAAGAAAATGCCATTTAAGTAAATGAATATGAACTTAAAAATAGTTAAAGTTGAATTATAAAGTGGAACTAACTTAGTGAAGTCAAATGGATTAAATAAATAAGTCAAATAAAATAAATTATGTTTTAAATTTTTTTTTTTGCAACAAATGTTAATAAAATTGAAAGCAAATCAATTGAATGAAAATATATTGAATTGAAATCAACAAGATGTGAATACCACGAATAGTTATTGATTGAATAAAATGGATTGAACCCAATTTTGTTAAATATTAATCGAATTTAAAATAAATGAATTTATATGGTTTTAAAATAAATTGTTGTATCTGGTATTTTATATTTCAAATCTATCTATCTTTCTAGTTGCTTCTACTCTCTTATCTCATTCCTTTTCGGGGACGAAAAGTTTTGAGTGGGAGATAGTGTAACGACCCGTATATTTTAACGATTTTAATAACGTAATTAACTAAATTTTTGTGAAATTTAAAATTTTGAAATGAAAAATTGATATTTGGAATACACCTATTTAATCGTAGGAAATGTCAGAATTTTATCAGAAAATATGGAAGTTTGTTTTATTGTGAAATTTCAAGTTTAATTTAAATTAGTTAAATTGATGAAAATAAAATATTTTCGAAATCTAAATATTTTTATACAATAAATTTGTAAACCATTTCCCGAGTGAGACGTCATATTTCGTTTCGCCAAATTTGAACTGTTATAGCTTCGTTTATCTTATTTTCTGCGATTTAACAGCAGTTTTGGCAGCGAATATCGACTTTTGATAGGATGATCGTATCGTTGATATCTATGTATCATTCTGTTTGTCTCGTCGTGCTGATCTCCATGGTATATTCATTCGTGTGTTTCGGAGTCCGATACGCGGTGGAATCTGCGAAAACGGTAACCTTATCGGTACCCGTTTCATGCCTTTTGGGTTCTTGTGTCCATTCAATTTCCACCGTGTATTAACCCAACAGCCAATAGCCATAAATTATTCTCTGAATTCATCAACAGGCTTTTACTATTCCATCATTTTGTTTTCTTACTCTCTGGTTTCATTCGAAATAAAATAATATAAGTTTATGTATATTAAAAACCTGTTCATTTGCTTTGCTTTGCAAACTTCCTGTTCGTTCATGGTCGTACACCCACAACAGTGCAACTACTCACCCAAATCTGATCCAAGCTTCACTGCCACTGCCCAAGCCAAGCCCTGCTATGCTCCTTCTCCCATGGCCAAAAAACCAAGCTCTGCGTCCTCCTTTGAAAAAAAAGAGAAAAATGGCTTACCCATAATTCTCGCATGCATGGAAGGCTGCTCATCTACTTTGCTCCTTCCCTTCTCCATGCATCACATCAAAGCTTTCCGACCACCGTCCCCGACCCGTTCCTCTCCGCCTCCCTTTGCTTCTCCATCTCTGGCCATGACAGCCTGCACCGGAGCCTGCACCACCCTCTCCACGGCCTGTCGCCACCAAACATCTCTCCATCCCCAGCCTCCGCCACCCTAACACCATCATCCGCCTTCCGATCCACGACCAAAGCCACCCACCGCCGAAAGCTAGAAAGCCTCCACATGTCCCTTGTCCTCCACGTTAGCTACCATAGCCGCAAACTCACCATCCTCCACTACTTCCACTGCCTATTGAACACAAACCCCTCTCCATGCAGGCACGTGCAGCTCCTTTTTTTATATGCTTACGTGTGTGTGTATATATATATATTTATATATGTTAATATATATATGATAAAATAGATAAGAACATTTTTTTATATGTTTAATATATTAAGATACACACACTTATGTGCTTAAATATACAAACATATGTTGTGTATATGTTTATGTAAAAAACTGTAAATGTTTATAATAATATAATGTTTACAATCTTATGTTTTATGTTCACATATATAAGTTTACATGCTTCAGAGTGAGATATAATATTTTAGTATTTGTAAGTATATATATACAATGAGCTTTTGTTGATATTTGAAATAAAAATGTATAATATATCTATGTTAGTATTTTGAAGAGTATAAATATTGATCAAATATTATTATGGGTATATATATACTATTTTTATTTTAATATGGGTTTTATTAACTATTGATTTAAATTATAACATGGAAAATTTATTTTTAATATGTGTTGTTAATTTAAATATTGATTTTTAGAAGAAGAAAAAATCTAATATAATATTATATATATATTGTTCCATCAATCTCTAGCTATCGATTTTTTTTTCATTGAATTCTAGTCATCTAGCTCACTACTGCCCAGAATTTGTCCCAGCAGTTTTAGCTTTCCTTCGTGTGCTTATCCGTGTCCATATCCGTGTCGATGTCGTGTTCATTCCCGTTGTTCTCTAGCTTCGAAAGGTGAGCAATCACTCACGATTAACATTCTTATATTTAGTAGATTCAATTCACATGAAATGACGATTGAAATATGCTGTTAAATTTGAATTGTTAAGTTGTATAATTGTTAATATGATATGTCATTATCTATAATTGTTTACCTATGATATATGACACCATAACCTATTGTATATATTATATTTAAATTTGTTACTGATGATATATTCCTGTTGTTGATGTGTTATATTATTATCATATTTGTGCTCACTCTACAAGTTCCTTGTTATTTTAGAAATTCCTTGTGGGTTGAAATGATACATACCCGAACGATCTTATAGTTTTGGAGAAAATCGTTAGGGGTTGAAATGATAAACCCAAGCGATTTTCATTGATTTTGAAATTTTGGGATTGCGGGTTGAAATGATATATACCCATAATATTAAATTTAAATTGTAGATTGAAATGATAAATATCCATATCACTTAACCATAGGATAGAAAATTTTATACGGACAACGTTGGTCTATTTTTGAAAATGATTTCCAAGATTTTGAAAGGAAATATATGGGTTTTAATAAATATTGATTTTTAAAATATAATACATAAATGTTATTTTTATATATGTTAAAATTTTAGATTTTTAAAAATTATATGTTTTGGAAATTTTAAATTTATAAGTTAGTTTTGAAAATGTAATTTTTGAGATTTTACTTATAAATTTAGTATTATAAAAATATATAAAATAAGATTTAATTTAATTAGTATATAAATATAATATGTTCAAATATTTATATAAAATTACATTAATATTTTAAAAATAGATTTTGTAATAAATTTAATAAAGTATGGTTGGAAAGATAAATTGGAATTGATTTGGAATATTATTTGTTTAAGAATTGGATATAAATAAGAATGGATTTGAACTTATTGATTTTGAGATTTTAAGAATATGATTTCATAACTTTATAACCTTATTTTGAGTAAGGTGATTAAATGAATATATTCAAATTTAAAATAAAAAATTAAATTGAATATATAAATTTGATTTAAGTTTGAATTTGAAATTTTATTTAAATGTTCATAAAAGGTGATTAAGTGAATATTTCAGAATTAAATAAATTGAAGGTAAATATTTAATATTTAATATTTAATATTTTGTTTTAAATTTGTAATCTGGGATTTTATTTAAATGCTTATGAAAATGATAAAATGAATATTTTCGAATTTAAATAAAGTTAAAGTTGAATTTTGAAATATAAATGAAATTTATCAAATCGAAATATTGCAAATTGTTTGAATATTTACCTTGAAACCTATTGAATTTGAAGGGTTAGTTCAACCCTGGATTTGAAATTGAAATAAATTGAAATGGTTTTAATGAGAATCTAAATTAATTTGTGAAATTGGAAGAAATAATTCTAACTTGAAACTATATTCGATAAATATATATTTTTAATTTATAACCTATTTTTTATATATAAACTATTTTAATTTATAACCTATTTTAAATACAAACTATTTCCAATTTAAAAACAATTTTAAATATACATACATACATATATGTATATATATATATATATATATTAGTCTAAAATTGGAACTGTTATGATTTTGATTAATGGATTTAAATGTGAATACTTTGATATAATGATTTCGAAAATGGATATGATTTAAAGTGATATGATTTCGGGATTGATATGATTTTGAAATGAATATGACATTTTGATATGAAATTTGAACTGTTTAAAATAAAAATGACCATGGTGTGAAATAAGTGTTTGGTTGTTAAAGAGACCGGGATCGGATATTGCCACTCTCTGCCAATACCGAAAACCACTTTAACAACTGTGCACGTGGTGGAGATTCCACAACGAAGTATGATGGTTTAGCGACGATTCTATAGGAGGTATTAACGCAGCCCTGACTCCCGCGAGTCATCTTGATGTGACTAAAACAGGAGCCAAGCCGGGCCAAGTGATGTCGCACCCCCAATCGAGCATGCTTCTTCGATATCATTCTATTACTTTGTGATTTGATTGGGTGCACCTTTGATTTTGGGAGTGTGTCTCGAGGTGGGCGGTAGTAGCTGCTATGCGTTACCACCAGTCCGAATCCACAAAATGGTAGTATCCTACCCTGGGCATTGCATCGCGTGCCTTGTCACATGCCTCATCGCGCCTTCTACGAGTTTGTTTTGTACCGTACCTATGGAGTGCCCTCTAGGTAAACCACCGGTTTGGTGGATCTTACGGTACTGTATAGACCACGGGAATATATAAAATGTGTTAAGTGGGATATGGGTAACGCCTTAATGCTATTTTGATACTTTACTTTACTGATAGGCATATTATAATAGCGTATATTACTACATAGTAGATAGTTCCACGGATCTTTAGAGGATGGAAATCCCAAACATCCTTTAAGTTACTTGTATTTTTGTTGACATTTCACTTGAGTTGAATTTACTGATATAAGAATGTTAATACTGACTCGAGTGTTTTGTGTTTTGCTTTATGCTCGGGTCAGACTGAGTGTCACAGCATTTGAGACTCACCTTTGGAGATTGGAGCTTTGTTTGAAGATCTATCTATCAATCTTTCAGTTATTTCAGTTTATTCCAGTCATTTATGTTCAGACTTGTCAGTTGCTTATGTATTAGAGATTCATTTGTATTTGAGATTCTATTGTATCTTGTTTCAGACTCTGATGTTTTATAGTATCTTCATGAACTACTATTTATCTATTCCGCTGCTTATTGTTTTAGCACTCTATGTTTGTGATTCTGTGATTGATTTATTTACTGTATATGCTGACTTTTGCCAAATATAAATTAACAATCTGTTGTTTTGAGCGATTCAAGTCCGACATGTGTGGATCCGAATGGTTCGAAATAGCTTGTCGTTACAATGGTTATAGAATAAATAGTATCAACATATCTCAAAAGCTCATCCATCAGAAAACCATGCAGAAAAGTGTCATTACCCATATAAGTTAGTCAATAAGAAGTCAGAAAAACAATATGAAATAGGTGAATCATCCATACATAAATCATCATCCATATATAAGAAATCATCAATTAAAATAGGGCTAACTCAATAAGGCCCAAAATCGTTACCAATAGACATTTCCGGGTATGTCAACATAAGTGACGTCACCTGCTTATGAAAATATAAGTGGAGTAACCCGCCTGATAAAATGTAAGTGATGTAACTCGCCTGAGAAAATATAAGTGGCATAACCTACTTATATGATGATAGTGGCGAACCCATGCTAAAGAAGGACATCAGGAATGACTGTACTCTGGATATAAATTTCAGGTAGGATTATATCTCACTAATATGTATGAGGTATACAAATATACGTCAGTCTTCCATTTACATAAGACCAGACATGAGTCTGATAGCTAACCACCTGCTCCAAAAGAACATGGGTTATCCACCTAGATCCACTCTGAAAATCTTTAGTTACCTCCATGGTCATCGTGACTATATCCACCAGTGTCCTTGTCAACGCGTGGACTGGTGGCACATAGGGCTAAGGTTGACCACCCTAAGGGTTAACAATCCTCAATAAATAATATAGTGTGTCACATCCAGGTCACGGCCCTACAACCAGACCACCAGGGTGGATACTAGCCAATCCAATTCACTCCAACACAGTAGCCAGGAGTATGTCATTGGTAGAAGATAATATATATGTGTGTGTATTAATAGGCATAAAGCCTTGGGTAACCCCCAAACTCAAAAATCCATGAGTTACCATGTATGCATAACCTATTATCCTCGTATGAGTGTCATCTTTGAGCAAAGAATAACCAAATAAATTCACAATGACATCCAATACCACTGTGTATTACTAATCTGTTTATCCAGTGCTTACACATCACATTCACTACTTCGGTATTATATATCATGAGTCATAGGAGTAGCTAGAAAAATATTACCATGAGTCCCATACTAAATGGTATTACTAACCTGTTTACTCAAATTCCTCATAATCTAAAATCTCAACACAAAATTATTTTATATAATGAGTCCAAAGAATAACCGAAAAAGTATTATCAAAAGTCCCATACCAGACGGTATTACTAATCTATTTATTTATATTTCTCATTATACAGAATAGTACAAACAAAAATCACATATTTATTCAGAAAGAAATATAAATATATTAACTTATAAAAACATATCGATGATTAATAAAAGGATTTATAAATCTAAATAATTAACATACTCAATCTGTAATAAACTTAAATAATAGTAATTTAATAATTCACAAATAACTTTCAAAAAAATTCGTTTCTTCCTTTTGAAACCTTAAAATGGCTTGTAAAGCAAATATTACTCATAATTTTCCATAATTAAATACTATTTTTAAATAAATTTTATAACATCCATATCAATTTTCTTTTATTCCAAATCCAAAAATATATTTTTCAACACTATAAATTATATTCAAAAAATTCATGAAATATACTTTAAAAATTATAAAATATTAATTAAAAACCAATCTATATTTTTCTAAAATTTTATAAGATTTTTAAAAAATTATTAAATTCAAATATTTTATTTTTCTTTAATAATTGAATATCTTTATTAATAAAATTACAACAAAAATTCATATAAATATTTCTTTAAAATAATATCACATATATAAATTACAAGGTTCAAACCAAGTAAATACATTCAATATCAAAATTTATTTGATTAAAATATATATTAAACAATCATTAAAATAAAGCAAGCACGGACGGGAGGTTTCACAAATTGATATGTACTAGTTGATCAGTCTGTAAGCAACGATCGACCGGTGCGTGTCACCATTGAGCCTTATTTTGTGTATCAAATCAAATTTTTGGGTACAAACTTTGAATTTATAGTTTCAGGCTAAGCTCTACAAATTATTCAATCATTTTAGTAGTTCATCATTCATCACATCAATACATACATTACATGCTAAGCATCCCATTAGTAACTTAGGCATAGTTGTGGGTTAGAATACTCACATAAAGCTAGCAACCCTAGTTTCTTCACTTTTTCTTACCTCTCCTCTCTTTTCATCGCTGTAAATGCCAAAATCCACTCCTAGAAACTTCAAAACTCCAACTTGCTTGTACTGAGGGTGTGCTAGCATGTTGAGAAGCATATATTTAAGTGTCACAATTTCTAGAATTTAATTTGATTTTATTTAAATTTAGAAGAAGTGGAAGGTTTCATTCTTTATGTTACAAAAATTTAAAAGTGAAAGATAATGAAAAGTGGAGTATATGGGAACTAGTTTCATGAAGTAAAGGGAGGATTCTAGACATGTCATGAAAGGCAAATGAGATGGATGACTTTCCAAACATCAAATTGGGTCAAATGGGCTCATTTCATAAACTTTTACTTATTCTTTTCTCTTCTTTTTCTTTGTTAATCAATTTATCAACCATGTTAAACAACTTAAACTCACCAATAAAATTCATATTTATCTTCCCCATATGTTTTTACTAACATTACAAAAAAATTTAAAAAATTTCCATAGTTTATTATTTATATATTTATTTCTATGTATATATATATAAACTTTCTTTTCTTTTAAAAGTAAATTTTTAATCTCATTTATTATAAAATATATTTCCATATTTTAACTCATTTTACTAAAATCATCCTCTATTTATATTCTGAACTCATTCATTAAATAAATTCCCGAACTCTTCTTTTAATAAAATAAAATTCCTTTTCTTTATAAAATGAACTTCAAATTTTATTTATTATCATTACTAAATTTTATTAAAAATACTACAATCATTTCAATATATTTTAAAATCATTTTAATCTTAAATCATCAACATTTCTCAAAAATAATTAAATTTATCATTTATTAATAATTCACAACTTTTAAATATTTATCTCAAAAATGATTTATCATCAAATTCCAAAATCGTTCATATTAAAGTTTTTGAAAACTAATTTTAATTAATTAAAGCACCGTTATTAATTTTAGTTAATTACTTCTCAACATCGGATTGTTACATCTTATGACTTTGGTATTTCATATACTTTAGGAAAGGAAAATGTTGCAATGGATGCATTGAGTAGAAGGTATGCAATATTGGGTTCTATTTTTGTCGATTAAAAGCATCCTAAGACCTACAAAAGTCTTATGCTAAAAAGAGACGTATTGATCTTGAATTTAAAATTGGTGATTTGATATTTGTCAAAACATCATCAATGAAGAGAGTTATGAGATTTGGAAAATCGAGAAAACTTTCACCTAGATTCTTTGGGCCATTTCCTATCGTGGAACATATCGGTAAACTTGCATATATATTTGATCATCCCAAAAAGATGTCAATTGTGCACAATATGTTGTTTCATACTTAAGCAAGCGTGCACATGACATAAGTGTAGTTGATTAGAATTACATATTAGTATAGAACTTCCTTTATATTTCTATGTTTGTTTTGCTAGTTTTGTTATTTTGATGCTAAATGTTTATGACATGGGTACGTTGATGTAGAGAAATACATTATTCCACCCTTGAAGACTTCAGAACGAAAACCTTTGGGGAAGAATGTACCATATTTTAACACTTAGTAATAAAATGCAATTAATTGTTTTTATTATATTAAACGAACTAATGACTTAAAAGATGAATTTTTAAATATGAATGAATTAGGGCTCCAGACCTATTCCATTACATTTGTAATTTCATTTATATATGAAAAACATATAAAGTTTATTAAAATCGGATAAGGTTGATAAAATGAGTAGGAAATAGAAGATATGGGAAAAATGGTTATTTTGCTAGAATCGGCCTTGTTAATCTCAAACAAACTCCTTTTTCATTTATTGCTTCGTTCTCTTTTTTTCCGTTCTCTTCAAAGAATGTAAGGGTTTTAAAACTCAAATCATCATGACATCTTCAATTCTTCACTAAAAATTCCTAAATAAATATCTAAATTTAAGTTGAAGGATTCTCTACAAATTTATCTCTTCAAGCTCACATTTTAGAGAAGTTTGGAGCCGGATTTTAGAAATTAACCTAGAGCTTCAAAGTAGGTTACATTGGAGCTTGGATTTCTTGACACTAGGTGAGTAGGATTCGTAATCTATGATGTATGTTCATTAATTATTCTAAGACACGTATTTAATATCAAAAGATGGTTAGGGATTGAGTGATGAACTTGAATTTGGTTTTAAAGATGATAATCATGTTTAATGATTGTTTGAAAAGAAACTGATTAAAGAAGAATGTGTTTAATAACTTGATATGAATTGTACTATGTTTGGTTTGAATTATGGAATGATAGTTGGTTTGGGAATTGAAAGAATGGTTAGGAGACGATTTTTGACATTTAATTGGCACGGTGAATGGAATGTTGAGTTGAATTAGTGAATCGAGTATGAACGGTTGTTAAACTAGTTTATTGCCTCAAAGTCGTTCATCGAGTGCAAAGTTGCACTTGGTTGAATGTGAACAACTAATAACAAGGGTGGGAATTCATGTCAAGCGACACTTGTGTGAAGTTTCTTAGTGACATAGAGTCATATGTCTAAGAAGGGAAAAGGAAATGCAAGCAGGGAAAGGGTGGGAGAATTTCCACTAAGGGGAATTCCCTATCCAGGTTCAGGTTTGGCATGTATCAAGCGTTCGACCATCCGAATCAAAGATTCAAATGTTGGGAATTGAGGAAATTCATCCCACAAGTTTGAAGTGTATTTTCGACATTTTCATACGTTTGAAATTTGGGTTCAGACATCTGAAATAGGGGTCAAATGTCTGAATACCCTATTCAGACATTTGAAGTGTTGCTAATTTGGAAGATGAGTTTTGGTTTAGGATTTTTGTGTTTTGGGGATCTTGGGTTCATATCGAGGACTCATGCGATGCTCATAAGTCTAGAGTGACTATAGAGAAAGATGAAGAGTTTGAGGTGTACCTTGTCTCGGGAAAGGCACGGTTGATGTCTGATGAGATAAGGATTATCGCGATAGTTCGAGATGAGATTCGACTTGTATGATAGTTTTCTAGAGTTATTTCATAGTTTTGAGAGATGCTGACTTAGGTATTGTGATAAACGATTCCATATGATACTCTATATATAGAGCAAGTCTGCATCCCTTAGCTACAACATTGGGATTTGATATTTCTAGATCATATGTAGAATGTCGAGTGATTGTTTTAGTTTGCATGCTTTGCAATGCCTATTCAGAGGATAGAAGGCATTATATCTTGGTAGCAAAGAAGATAACCTTAGGCTGCTTTGTAGTAAAAGGTGATCGGCCTCGAGCTACTTGCCCTAAGTCCTCTTCGTTAAACAAAAGATAGTGATCAGGCACATTTTTATCGATTCGTGCTCAATATAATTGTAGGTGGTGGACAATGTGTTGAAATATCATATATCAGTCTTACACTAGCGGTCATAGTTAGTGGATCGTGGCCTTACCAGAAGACCTAAGGCTCACTGGCCTAGTATGTAATGGTTGAGTCATGTTTGGGTGGTACGATGATGAGAGACTTTTCTTATAGCATAGCAATATAGTAGAAATGTGCTAACTTGTTGCATGTAGGTGAAGATGCAGGTTGAGGTATGGTTTCATTACCACAGTAATACCATTTGGTATTATTCATTATATAGTAGTGTAATGGTAATCATACAAATTAATGATATTTTGTTTTCACCAAACTCTATGTTTGATCCTCTCTTTGTTGTCTCTTTTGTTAACTATTCTTTGAGTTAGTTGACTTAGAGATGGGGATTTCTGCTAGCTGGAGGCAAGCAAAATGCTATGTCTATATCTATCCAGTATTTTTTGGATATTGACATGTAAACTATATATTCATTTTTTGACATGCTGTATATGATAGTTAATGTACAATTTTTATGTTGTATTATGACGTTTAAATCTTATGTCTCTTGATATGATATTCTTTTAGTCCATTTCATGTTTGTATGTATATTATATTTTATTCATTTCGCTGTGAGATCTAATATGTTATTTAGATGATATGCTCTATGTTGTTGTTTTAAATTCTACACTTAGCAGAACATCACTCATGATGCTTATGGAATCCAGTTGCTTGTATGCGCGGATTACGGGTGTTACATGAAAATGGTCGTTACACTTAAGTACCTAGACTATACTTTGATTATGGTCAATCACATGACATGAATCTCATGTTATGACCATAGTTGGATATTTGTTGAACCACTTGAAGTGAAACTATACAAGAGAGGATCCATCTCCTTCATTGTAAAAGGTCTGTATCAACATAACTGGTAGTTAACTTAAAGTCAAAATCTTTTGTTAGTGTAAAACAATTAACTGTGGATATTATTGGAGTTTTTGACCATTGGCCAAACTCTAGATATTTCAGTGATAAAATGATGATGAAAAGAAAACATGCACAATATATTGTTACATAGGATGTAGCTTTAATAGATTAGATTTGAATTTCATTGAAAATGAACCGAAAGGAACTGAACTCTTGTTAACTGCTATGCTTCTGCAAAGTTCATACTAATAGAATTAAGGGCTATGCCTTAAGAGCAATTATATATTTGATTATGTATATGTATACTTACTTCTTATAGAGAATCCGATTCAAAATAAAATGCCTTTTGGTTTAATTTCTATTGCATGCTACTATGGTATATTTTTACAAATAATGTTATGAGGCATTAACAACATATAGTTAAAAGTTCCTAGGAAATTTTTTTAATCGATTGTAGTTATATATGAATATGTAACTGTGAGTATTGATCATTAAAAACACTTAGCATTAAATATTTCTGGTCAAGGATGGATGTTGAATTACTCGTGGTCATTCGGGGCACTAAGAGGTTACATAAGTGTAATTGTTTGGAATAATTACATAATAAACTTATCGAGTTTCCTCTATAGGCTAATGTGCCTAAGTCAAATAGAGGATTTCACATAATGATGTGAAGTAGTCTTCCGACTTGAGGGTACTATGAATCTTTTACATGAATGCTTTTGATTATGAAAGTTTCATTTGTTGTTCGTTCGAGGTACGACCATTTTTGGTATGTGTTAAAGTGTGAGAACTAAAGCACTACTCAAGAGAGTATTCATCTCCTTCGATATTAAGGGTTATGCTACCGTAATTGAAGCCTAAATGGGTGAATTTCAAAAAAAATTCTATTTTGATCTTTGTTAAGTCTATGAAACCTAAAAGGATTTTAGATCCAATCTAAATATTTTTTAAAAATCATTATTTTATTTTGTTTGGAAGGTTTTAAAAAGATGTATGATTGTATCAAAAATACCCATGTGTGAAACATTTGCTGGTTAAAGTTAACCTAGAGACGGAAACCTTTCGTTTCTCTCTCTAAAACTTATGCGATTAATTAAGGGAAGATTTTGCTTTAATTGGAGCAAGAAAACTTTCATTTTTCTCTCTTTAATTAAATTGATTGATTTATTAAATGTCATTAATGAGCAATTTATACACAACATAAATGTGAGTATATCCAAATATACTCAAGTGTATATTGTGAAAGTGCAATAAATAAGAAGTGTAAAGAGTTAATGTGATCGTATGTAGGTGTTGTGATTTACACCGCAACGAACCCATTTCCCATTTACATATGCAATTGTTGTCCAGGGTTTTGATTTAAAAACATACATAATAAAGGATGTACAATAGTTTGCATATATATATATACATGGAAATTACATTTAGTCAACTTATATATTTGAAATCTAAAATAGTTAAATTAACATTAATAAATTAACTTTCTATTAGGGAAATATTTGAAATCAAGAATTACATTGCGTGGAATCCATCTTATTAATTTATATTGGGGGAACACAAATATATTTCCATATACATAAAATAGCATGTGATTTTTTAGATCTTAAATTAACTTATTTATGTAAACATCTAACTTTACATATATGTGTGTGTGTAGATTTGTTAAAACTTAGTGGTAACAATACTGAAACAAACATTTAATTTAGAAGAGAAAGAATAGGTATAGAATTTTACACAATACTTTGAATTTAAAAAGGAAAGAAAGATGATGGATTTTACACAAACACATAAGTACCAAAAAAATCTCCTCTTTTTTTGTGTGAAAACAATACTCAAAACATCAATCAAAGTAACTAACAAATTAGTTTTCAATAAAATATAAATGATTAATATATGTAGTATAATATCATAAAGATGGTTTCCAATTGAAATTAAAAAATTTCCAAAACAATAGAAGGAGAAACAATAAAGATTTGGACAACTTGGGAATATGCAAATTCATGATAGAATATTCATACCAAAACAACATAGAGAACAACTGCAAAATTTACATGGAGAAGGAAGGTCTAAACTATATCAATAATAATGAAAATATTAGAAAAGAGATGAAGGGAAAAAGTAGATTTGAATCAAATGAACATATTTGATATACTTTCAATAGAGATGACTATAAAAGAGTTTGAACTACTTATTGCAAGACAAACCATTAAAACCCCAAATATCATATAGTATCCAAACATATGAATAATCATGAATAAACTAAATTAGGTAGTTACCTTGGGATGCTATCAAAAATCACTCCTTGAATGATGAATATAAATCTCCTAGATTCTTGAATCAACTTCTAGATGTTGCAAAGATCAAGATGTAGAAACCACCATTAATAAATTGATTTGATTTTTATTTGAATTTCGGAATTTTTAGCCCTAGACCGCTATAGAATTTCGACTATGACTTGATAAGAGGAAGAGAAAATTTATGTCAGGAAAGAGTGAAATGAATGAGTGAGAGAGAATAAGTTTAAAAAACACTAAAACCTTTCAATTCCCTCCTTTAAAATCTTCCCTATTTAATTTTCAATTAAATATCATCAAAATCCTCTTTCCCCACCATGCATAAGCTGTAATAGAATGAGGTGTGGTGGGCCTAAGAAATTTCATATCCATTCAGCATTTATTCTATTTAAATATAGATAATATCGTATATTGATATGCACGTTTATAACTTTTATATACGTGCTTTATAAAATACCGATGGTATTCAAACATCAAATAAAATTTAATAATTAATATTTCACTAATATAAATTAATTTAATTAATCTACAATGATTATAAATTAATTAAATCATGTGGTTTATTTGGAGTGTTCATTATTTCGGTTGTGTGACTCAAAGATGTAAATTGAGTCAGCGATTAGTATCAAAAATTCGAATATTAACGTTCACATGTCACTTTAGCTAGTGCTATGACATTTTGGCTGAATTTGTCACTTACACATCTTTTTCTTAAAATCCAATTTTACTTATTATATGCAGTACCATGTAGTAACGATTATTTACACCAATTCACTTCGTCAATATTAAATCACATTAGGACTTATAGAATTTGGTTTTCGTTAAAATTCTAATATAGTCCACACTCAACTTGTTTAATCCAAATTTATATTCCTTGATTCAATAATAACCATTATTATTAACTCTACTACTCCGGCCAAAGACTTTGATTTTAAGTTGACTACAGTTGACCGTGATACTAACCTCATACAACTAAGGAGCGGAAATCAATATTTAATGTTTCACTTCTAATGCTTCAACTCAGACCCTGTTATTTTCATTTAATGGATGTCATTCCAAGATTTAACAATAATCAAAGTGGAGTGTCCACACTAAAATTCCACGGTATTCTAAAGTCGTGTGAACTGTGTAACATCGTTACTTCGAGATTCTCTGTTTGACATTAGTTATATTAACCAACAGAAAACTCGAGTGAGACATTCCATAGTTATCCAATAATTATTAGTACATAACCCCATGGTGCCCTCAACAGCTATGCGTAATACACTGCTCAACATTGGAGAGCATTACTTAGTGTACTCTCAATCGATGTATCGATGTCCCATCTTGAAATATCTTGACTAGGAATATTTAAATAATATGTTGTTTAAATTACAATACATTGTAATTACTGTTATCCCACCTTTTGGCAAGGCTGTGACACCAAGAACTTGACTAGAGACCAAAGACAGTTCGTCTAGAAAGTCGGTTATACGTAGGTTCACTATGGATATCGACGAATTTTGTCTGAGTCCGGATCGAGCTAAAATTGATATGACACGACAAGCAAAGCTATTGGAGTCAATGTTCCAAATTTCAAGTCAATCCGAATTCGTATGCTCAAGTTACGATCGATGCAAAATTGAATAAAAACAGCCTCGCGTTCGACTCGCTCAGTTCGCGTCCCTCAGAAATGCCAACTTCAACTCGCTCCGCCTCGAGCCCACTTCGACTCGCTCCGCTTCAACCCGCACTTCGACTCGCTCTGCCTCGAGCCTACTTCAACTCGCTCTGCCTCGAGCCTACTTCGACTCGCTCCATTTGGACTCCAACACAGAATCACTGTTCGACTCGCTCCACCTCGAGCCTACTTCGACTCGCTCCATTTCGACTCCAACACAGAATCACTGTTCGACTCGCTTCTCTTCGACTCCATCAGAGAGCCATGCTCCGACTCGATCTACTTCACATCCACATAACAGGGCATAGCAATCGATGTGAACAAAAGCATGGTCATCAATACGAATAGGGGGACTCGCATCGATGCGAACTGGGCTAATTCATAACCGAGTCGAAGCAAGTGAATCGAACGAAATAGCCATTCGAGAACCCCAATTCGTATTGATCGTATCTCCTAATCTACAAGTCCAAATGCTATGAAATTTTCACAGAAGACTACGTGCATGCTAAAGAATGTCCACGCCAAATTTCGACTCCATTGGATGAAATCTTGATCGATATGAAATCTGTTCGTATCGATCACGGATCGGACCAAAACTTCACGGGCTTGGGCGCGCGGGTCTGGTCATGTGCCAGAGAGGGTCTCCCGAGATCTGAGCAAAATACCAGCCTCCTACACCAATAAATAGACCCCCAAGGCCAACAAAAAAGGGGTTCTTCTTCTTCTTGGAGATCTCCAACGCCCAGACTCTGCCGGATCCAGATCCAAACTCCATTGCTGCTGCTACTAATGAATTTCACTGCTGCAAATCATAATTATCTGCTGTAATTCATTGAATTCACTTGTAAACATCAAAGAAAGGTCAATAAAGCAAACTACTTCAGAGTGGACGTAGGCAAGATCGCCGAACCACTATAAATCTTGTGTCTCTGTCTAATTCTTTTTGTTTTAAGTTTATTATTCTTCATTTTTATCCTCTACAATACATAGATCTGAGATATGTGATTATATATTGTTGATTTGTGTTCATACACTGGTGCTTTCACGACATTTGGGGTTTGTGACCATTTTTGATGCAAACAATTACTATCACATAACATAATATTTATTGATTTTCTATTTAATATGCTTTAAAATAATTACTTAATTAATTGTATCATAATATAACTATTATATAATAAAAACACATAAACACCTTTATTACAAACAAGATTAGTTATCGAATTATATATATGTAATAAATTACATAATTACCCTTAGGACATACCCCTAACTCTATCAATCACCCACTTGCAGTTGGGTCAGTTATGGAATCATACTCTAACTCCATCGGCTGGTTTTCTCAAAAACTAATTGGGCTAGTCTCTTTGCGGACGGGTATGTTATATTGTTTTAATTATCTACTCCGTGAATCAACTATCTCTGACGACTAATGCTGATAAAATACTTTTATCATGTGAAACCTTTCGGGGTATGTTTCTTAACTTCTAGTAAGCTTTATGTTCTTTTACAAATTGTATTACAACATTATTATCATATAACAATGTCATGGGATTCCCAACATTTGGAATCACCCCTAGCTTGGTTATAAATTTGTGCATTCGTTATACTTCTTTTATTGCAGTGTTGTTAAAGGCAATGCACTTGGCCTTTGGTTTACCCAGCCATTACTTATTGTTCAACACATTTCCAACTTAAAATCCTAAATTAAGATTAAATAAGAACATAGGATTGACATACTTTACTTGATATTACTTAAGAAGTTTGAGTCTGTGCACTCCTCCATAAGGAGATCGTTATTTCTATAAACAATTCTCTAGTATTTTATAAATACTCGAGAAAGTTCTCAATTTTCATACAGTAATCTAATTTAAATACTTTCTCTATCTACTAAATTCATGAGGGAAGTGTGGTATTATAGAAAATATAGCATGTATGATAATTCCTACTGCCAGTGGATAAGGAACACATCTTACATTCTCCATGTTAAACATTGTTAGAATCATGTCTACATATATCATTTAGTACAATCCCAATATCCTTTTATAATAATTATAAAAGATAACATTTTCAAATCCAATGTTGAGTGTTAAACAACCAAAATAACATGATTTTAACTTAAGTGCATTGTTAACAATCATAAATTTGTCATTTACTTATAGTTTTAGAAATAATTTAGTTCCTTTAATATTCTTTCTTACAGACACATGCTTCCTTTGTATTTTGATTGAAAATCAAACAATTTAGGCCCCGTTTGGTTTGCTGTTTTTAGTTTTGTGTTTTCGTCTAAACAAAAATGCGCATTTCTTATACATTATTGGAAAACACGCAATTTTGAAAAATGAAATTGACATAGAAAATAAAAAACCAAGTTTATTTGATTTTTCATGTTTTGAGGCATAACAAAAGGACGGAAAACAATTCATCCCCTCCATTTCTCGTCGATCGTCGTAATGGCTAAGAATTGTAAAAGGATTTCCCTCATTTTCTTGTATTTTGTATTGTATGTTGAAAACACAAAACGCAAAACTACAAACGAAACCAAACAGGCCCTTAATTTTTCAATCAAAATATTTGCTTAACTCTGATGCTTATCGAATAATACTTTCGTATCATTTCTTAAATCGTATCTAGTAATCCACAAACTTGGAATTGCTCCCACTAACTTTGAGGCACTTTGGTTATTAAGCGAAAACTGCACATTATAAATCATTATTTAGAGTTTCTGATTACCAAAATTCAAAATCATACCGAGTGATAATTTTGTGAGTAAAATCTGAATTAACTTAAGTGCATTGAACGACGAATCTATTTCGTTAAATTCAACAAATGAAACTTATATTATTATTCTATCAATGTTGCTCACCACATTCCAACTGCATTAGTCTTCTTCTTGGAGACACTTTTGTGGTAAGTGGACCATATCCTCTCACATACAACTACCAAAATCATATTTTGATCCTATACTTGGAATCTATTTAGTATATGCACATTATGCCGTATAGTAGAGTCAATACTCTTAATAGCTGGTTTACAACTGAGGAAACTCTTTTCTCGACATCAATAAGAAAATCGTAGTTTTTCTTTAATGCACGAGACTAACTATTAGACATTCTAATGTGCCATGTCTATTTGGTTTGGTTAATTTCATTTCATCCATTATAATCAATTTTATCTTTGGATCATATTCAAATCCATTTTACCATCAATAATTTCCAAAAGAAATTCCTTCGTTGTGAAGTTGGTGTTTCTTGAAACAACAATTGTTTCTAAGTGAATTGAAATAGGTATCCATAAAAATTTTATGAGTTGCCTATATATTTGTATAAAACTGATTTGGTTTTAGGTTTACGAATTTATGTCCATAACATAAATTGGTCAATCGACATTGATCGATCACAAACTGCTTTGTGGTGGTTCATACAAGATCCCTCCTAGGTAAATATTACATGTAGCTTCTTGACTCACACAACTGATCAACTCCTTGACCTAGGACATGTAGGGGCTGTTTCATTAACTCTTATCTTATATGATTTTATAAACCTTGTTTTAGATGAAATTGAACTTAACCTTATATACATAACTTTAAGCACTCGACCTTACAAAAAGAAGTTAACTCAACTTTACTCATTTTCAATCATACTTTATTCAACAAAGTCTGAATGCTCCTTATCGATGCATTATTATGTATTATAGGGAGACGTGAATTTTAGGATTGAATCATTATTCTTTTTTAGGTACTTTTGAAACCATTTCCCATATACTCACTTATTCGATCAAATCGAATTTTTTTATTTTCTTTGCACGTTTTATACTTCCATTTTATATTCAATGAACATATCATAAATACATTACTTGTGTATCAAATACACATGTTTATTTTATGTTAATTGATTTGTTAATAAAACGAAGTAGTGGAACTACTTTTGGTATCATTAGACTTTTTGACTGCATACATCCTCATGTATCAATCTGATGAGTTCACCAACTCGCATGACACTCCCTCTAAATGGATGGTTAGTCCTTAATTCCAAAATAGTTGAAAAAATTATATATACTTTTGTGTTTTGTAGGTAACGCAACAAATATCGTTATTCTAATAGATTTATTTCATAATGAATATTCAAAACATTCATAACAAAATAAAATTATATCCATTTTGAGTTAATATTGAAATTAACTATTATTTCATAAATAATATTTGGTATATTTACTATAACAATTTTTGTATCTTGATTCATCCACTGATAAGTGTTACATGGCATGCTCCCACTATTTTCGTTATTATTATAACAGCATATGAAATAAGAAGCTCCATTTAACTACTTATTATAGGTTATTTCTTTTGCTGTAACTAGTTTACAGTCCAGAATTTTTGGTCAAATATTTTATACACATAGAAATGACTTTAATATAAAACAATTTTCTATATAAAAAACACAATTGGAATAAAATTTACATTTCTTATTCCATATTACGTATCTACTAGTATTATATACAATTCTCGTTTCCAATATCACTTCATGAAGCAGAGTTGAATATTCATTCTCTTCATACCAACTATGCCTAAGTTACATCCACTCTTGTACATTCGCTTTCCTATTTTAAATGGTAAAATAATTCAAAGGGAAATCCTATTGTAATATATTGTATTAAGTACACAATTTCAAATTATGCTTTATTTTTTTATTTCCAATGAACCAATTTCATTGAAATTTTGTACAATACGAACTATAATCATTCACCATATAACATATACATATGATTGAATATGGATCAAATATCCACATTCTTGTATTGCTATTAGAGTACAGTACTCATAGAAGACAATACAGTCTCAGACAAATAAACACTTAAGCGACCAATGCATGAATGTTTTAGTGGTTGTGTTGTAACGACCCGTATTTTTACGGATCGACAAGTTCGTCAAAATCTGGAGTTTTAGCGTTTTGGGCCATTTCAGATTTTAGGCAAATTTTGCCTAAGTCCTAAGTCGTTCACGACTTAGCATAAGTCGTGAGTCGTATACAACTTAGGAGATAGGAGTTCTGGACGAGTTAGTGATGAGTCGTGACCGAGTTAAGGAATTCGGCGAGTTAGGAGTTGAGTCGTAGCAACTTAAGTCGTATGGAAGTTAACTCGTGTAGAGACTTAGGTTGTAGTGTAGTTTAAGTCGTTCGGAGTTGAGTCGTGTAGGACTGGACTTAGGTCGTGTGTAGAATAGGTAGGTGGAACGACTTATGGTGTTGGACCGACCTAAGAAAGTGGGCGACTTAAGGATGAGTCGGTAGACCGGTTTGCTGACCTAGGAGATTAAGAGTTGAGCGACCTATAGGTTTGGCCGACTTAAGGTGGTTAGCGAGTTAGTGTCCACCGACTTAAGGGTTGTACCGAGTTAACGACTCATAGGATGGACCGACCTATAGGTTTGACCGACTTAAGACTTAGACAACCTAAGAGTTTCTCCGACTTAGGAGGTTTAGGCGACCTAAGTATTCTGGGGTAGGTCGTGGGGTAGAGTTAGGTCGGCAACGACCTAAGAAAACTGTTGTGAGCGACCTAATTGTGGTATTGGATAGTTAGGTCGGCAACGACCTAGAGGAGCTGAGTTTTGCCTAAGTGCTAGGTCGCGTGAGTTGTTAGGTCGCGTGTTGGTATAAGTCGTTAGGTCGTATAGGCTGGTTAAGTCGGCATAGCAGTAAGTCGTAAGTCGTCTAACCAGTTAAGGCGCGTGCGCATTAAGTCGTAGACAGGGTTCGTATGTGCGCATGTGTTGAGTCGGAGGTTGCTAGGTCGGCAGAGGCTTAAGTGTTAAGTCGGCAGTGACTTAAGAAGATAGCCGAGTTACGACTTAGGGCTTTTTCTGCTATAAATAGGAGAGCTTCTCTTCATTTTTGGGATCCGGATTTTGAAGCAACGAAGTGCTGCCATTTTGAGAGCTCGACTTCTACACTTCTTCACTTCTTTTCTCCACTCTAATCTAGTGCTTACATCCATCCAAGTTGAAGATCAAGATTGAAGATTCAAGAGCTTAGATTGAAGATCTTCATCTTTTCAAGAGAGATTTCTTCGTTTGAAGCGGATTCGTGATAGATCAAGCTTCATCCTTCGCTGTCCAGATCTGAAGCGTGTTGATTTGGGTTGGTTTAGGTGATTTGGTGAGTGGTGATTATCTCTCACACGGATCCAAAGGGGTATATCGGATTGTTGGTTCGATTTGGTGTTAAAATAGTGATTTTCATGCATTTTCTTCATCCTAAGTGTAGATCCATGTAGATCCATTGTTCATGATGATGTTACATCTATTTTATCATATGTTAACCTATGTAAGTTCATTCATCAAGTTTGTAGAGATATAATCCATGTTTTCATGCTTATTGGACTTTCAACTCTTTAATTACGAAAATGCCATTATTGTTATAATTGTCTACTTAGATCATATTTGAATGCTTGATTGTTTGGATTAATGTTTGACTTGGTTGATTGTTATGAATTAGATGATTGATGATTTGATTTAGACCGAAGACGATTCAAAAGCTAAGGGAAAGGCTCTTGAATTGGGAAAGCTGCTCGTGGCATATGTAGTGGGATGATGAAGCTCTTATGCATAGATTTGATGATGTGATGTTGAGATGAGGCTTTGCGAGGATGTGATGAAGCGAGGCAATCATGTAATGAAGACTTGGTCTAATCCAGACGGGATCATTCCAAGCATGTTGATAACTCGGTGATATGATTCGAGTTGAGGATAATGGATGCTCGAGAGGCGCTTGAGCTAGTATGGAAATAGTCGTCGAGGAGGATGACTAGGAGGTTGAGATCTCATTGTTGTTGAAGGTTCTAGCATGCTCTAAGCAAGAGTACATGGGGACGCCCAAAAGACTAAGTTGATGGTCAAGTACTCTGGGTAGATTCGATAATCCTAGGCACGGGTCACGATGACGTGCGGGAGTTATGTCTAGAACCGGGGTTACCATTAGCCCTTGACGGACGGCTGAAAGAATGTGCCGGTCATTCAATTAACGGTGATATCGCAGCAATGATAACAGTGATAGCCAGAGTCATGGATGTTTGGTTGTATCGTCATTCGGTTTTAAGAGCGGTATTTCCTGGGTGCTTATCTGACCTTGGTATAGACCTTGGAGTTGGTACTTGGGAAACATCGCCCTTAACTCGAATGATTATTATTTTACCTTAAATTGTATGCTCTGCTATGTTACTTCTACTTAGTGTGTGTCTGGGGGCTATCACTGTAGGAAGAGGTGGAGTGGGAGGGTTGTATTCCTATTCCTTTTTCCTTTGTACTCTTTTGGTATGTTGTTAGTTAACTTACTGCTCACTAAGACTGTTGTCTGACTCAAGGCTTTATGTTTTAATTCTTATTGCCTTGGGCTGTTCGTCCATTTTGGGACGGGCAGACTAGGTAGCAGGTGACAGGTGCTGTTCTCTTCTCACAATGCTGATATCGAAGATGAGCTAGAGGGTTGCATATTATCTTCTTATTATATGTACTGGATGTTCCGCTGTTTTGTATTCTCTGAGAGATATGTAGTGAGGCTTGTGTATTGACTACTTGGATGTTTGTATTCAACTATTATGGAGTTTTATATGATGGCATTTTGTTCTGTAAAGCTTCACTATATTTATGTTCTATTGTATTTTGTCCATGCGCTGTGAGTAATACGATAGATTCAGTTGTTTAATTTACCTTGACAATCGTCCATGGTCGCCTGGCACACTTTGCAGTGCACTTTATCTCTAGATTCGGTGCAGGGGTCATGGGCGGTCGTCACATTTGGTATCAGAGCGAGGTTAATCGATTTTACCCAACGCTCGCCGTCGTAACTACGTATGAGAGACGTAATTGTATTTTGATGGATGATTACTATATATAATATAGTAGCTTAGTAGAGTTTGAGTCCTTTATGCAGTTGTTTCTCTAGAAGTTCTAATCATTCCTTTTTATAGATATTGAGAATGAGTCGAAGAGGGAGACCAGCTGCTAGGGAAGGACGTGCTACTGAAGGGGCTGCTGATTATGTTACTATGTTCGAAACCATGATGACTTCGATCAGGAGAAGGATGTCAGCCCCGGGGCCATCAGTAGATGTTGGAGATCAAGTACAGGCTCCAAGATTGATGGATCACTTGGACGATTCATTTAGGAAGCTTGTGGAGGAAGCTCTCAAACACGAGAATCTGTTTCCTAAGGAAGGATCTGTTGTTGCTGTGACCAGGGAAGAGTCTAAACCCCACCAGGGTAGAAACAAGAAGAGGAAGCAGCAGCAGCAGAAGGGTAAGGATGGTCAGAAGAAGCCGAAAGGCGAAGTGACTTGCTACAACTGTCAGTAGAAAGGCCATCTCTCTAGGGATTGCAAGAATCCGAAAGCGCCAGCGAAGTGCCACAACTGCGACAAGCCGGGGCATTTCAGGAAGAATTGTCCAGAACCGAGAAGGGACAAGCAGATTGTGCAAGCTTATGCTTTGGGAGCTGTTCCGTCGTCTTCGAAAGCTCCTACTGCTGAAGAGAAAGGGAAGAGTGTGGTTGTTCAAGGTACTCTTTTCCTATGTGGTGTTCCAGTTAGAGTTCTGTTTGATACTGGAGCGTCGCATTCGTTTGTTTGTAGTGAACTCGTAGGCCGGTTAGGTTTGGAACCGGATATTGTTAATAGGCCATTGGTTGTGACTAATCCAGTTGGGGGTTCGTCTTGTTTGTGTATGTTATGCCGTGGTCTAGTTGTATCGAGTCATGGTTGCTCTTTTGTTTGTGATTGCTTTGTTCTGAACTTTGCGGGGTTCGGAATTATTTTGGGTATGGACTGGCTTAGGAAGTATGCGGCTAAGGTTGATTGCGAAAGGTTGGAAGTGACAGTCGAGAATGTGGAGGGGCGAAAGATTGTGATACGATGTAAGCATGAAGAAGGCGTCTTCATGAGCTTCATGTATTCGCTAGTTGTTCCACGGGATGGACTGTCATCAGTGCCGATCGCTAATGGATTCGAGGATGTTTTTGACGAAGTCAAAGGGTTGCCGCCGCATAGAGAGATCGACTTTCGTATAGATCTAGTTGAAGGAGCCAGACCTGTTGTGATGCCTCTTAGGCGGATGGCGCCTAGGGAACAGCAAGAGTTGAGGGTGCAAGTTGATGATCTTTTACAGAAAGGATTCATTCGACGTAGTGTGTCCGAGTGGGGTGCACCAGTTGTGTTTGCAACCAAGGCAGATGGGTCGTTGAGATTGTGTGTGGATTATCGTGAGCTGAATAAGGTGACTAAGAAGAACAAGTATCCATTGCCGAGAATAGATGACTTGTTTGATCAGCTTCACGAAGCTAAGGTGTTTTCTCAGATGGATTTGGCAACGGGATTTCACCAGTTGAGAGTAGCTAAGGATAGTGTGCCGAAGACTGCTTTTAGGACACCATCCGGTTTCTTTGAATGGCTGGTGATGCCGTTTGGATTGACTAACGCGCCAGCATATTTTGTGGATCTTATGAATAGAGTGTTCAGAGATCAGTTGAACAAGTTCGTACTTGTGTTCGTGGATGATATTCTGATTTATTCCAGAACGGAAGAAGAGCACAAGACGCACTTGCGTATTGTTTTGGAGATCTTACGGAAACATCAGCTGAAGGCTAAGTTTTCGAAGTGTCACTTCTGGAAGAGTGAAGTGAGGTTCTTAGGCCATGTGATTTCTGGAAGTGGAATAGCGGTTGATCCCGCTAAGGTGGCAGCAATCCAGGATTGGGTTAGACCTAAGAATGCATCTGATGTGAGAAGTTTTCTGGGGTTAGCAGGATATTATCGACGGTTTATCAAAGACTTCTCCAAGGTAGCTGCACCGTTAACAGGATTGACGAAGAAGAACCAAGTGTTCGGTTGGGATGCTAAGTGTGAGCAAGCTTTCGGAATCCTGAAAGAGAGATTGACGAGTGCTCCTGTTTTGACTATTCCAAGTGGGAATGATGAGATGGTGGTTTACACCGACGCATGTGGTACTGGACTTGGAGCAGTGCTGATGCAGAAGGATAAAGTTGTTGCGTATGCCAGTCGACAACTAAAGCCGCATGAAAGGAATTACCCGACTCATGATTTGGAGTTAGCGGCGATTGTATTTGCTCTGAAGATGTGGAGGCATTATCTGTTGGGAGTTCGATTCGAGTTGTTTACGGATCACAAGTCGTTGAAGTATCTTTTCTCCCAAAAGGATTTGAATCTTCGGCAGCAACGTTGGCTAGAGTTTTTGGCATCATATGATTTTGGTATAGCTTATACTCCGGGAAAAGGTAACGCAGTGGCAGATGCGTTAAGTCGAAGACATGCAGGATTGGGAGCCATGTTTTCAGAATGGAAGAGTCTCGAGTATTTAGCTGGATTTGACTTCAGGCCTAGATGTGAATTGGAACCTGAGATGTTGGCAAACTTATCGATAAGACCCACTCTTGTGGAAAGGATTGGCGAGGGCCAAAAGCGAGATGATAAGCTTGTCAAGATTATCCGTGAATTGGAATCTGGATTGGATCCAGAAAAGAATAAAGGATTCGAGGTCGATCGAGAGGGTTGGCTTCGAAAGCAAGGACGACTAGTTGTTCCCGATATAGATGAATTGAGGAGTGAAGTTCTGAAGGAAAGTCATCACTCGAAGTTGACAATTCATCCAGGTGGAAATAAGATGTATCGAGATATGAGGAGAACCTACTACTGGGAAGGCATGAAGAAGGATGTTGGAGATTTCATTTCCAAGTGCATGAACTGCCAGTTGATAAAGGCTGAACAGAAGAAGCCAAGTGGATTGCTTCAGCCATTAGAAGTTCCTACGTAGAAGTGGGAACAAGTGTCGATGGATTTTATCGATGGATTGCCTAGAACCAGGACGGGAAATGAAGGGATTTGGATCATTGTGGATTGCCTGACTAAGAGTGCACGATTCATTCCTGTTCGATCGACTAGGACTGCATCAAAGTTGGCTGAGTTGTATGTTAAGTGGATAGTTCGATTCCATGGTATTCCGAAGAGTATAGTGAGCGACCGAGACCCATTGTTCACTAGTGGATTTTGGAAGAGCTTCCAGGAGGTCTTGGGAACCGAGTTGTGTTTAAGTACAGCTTATCATCCCCAAACGGATGGTCAAACCGAGAGAGTCAACCGAGTTTTGGAAGATCTTCTTAGAGCTTGTGTTTTGGATTTCGGAGGATCATGGGAAGACCACCTTCATTTGGTGGAGTTTGCGTACAACAACAGTTACCAGTCAAGCATTGGTATGGCACTGTACGAGGCATTGTATGGAAGACCGTGTAACTCTCCGACATGTTGGTTGGAAACTGGAGAAAAGTTGATACTTGGGCCAGAGATGATTCGGCAGACTTCGGATTGTATAGAAATCATTCGGCAACGAATGAAGGCAGCCCAAGACCGTCAGAAGAGTTATGCTGATAAGCGTCGAAAGGATTTGGAATTCGACGCAGGAGATATGGTTTTTGTGAAGATTTCTCCACTGAAGAATGTTATTCGATTCGGGAAGAAAGGAAAATTGACTCCGAGATTTGTTGGACCATTCCCGATTATCGAGCGAATTGGGAAGCTCGCTTACAGATTGGAGTTACCAGAGAAGATGTCGAGTGTGCACAATGTTTTTCATGTATCATATCTACGGAAGTATGTGCACGACTCGAGTACGGTAGTTTCCGCTGATAGCTGTGAAGACTTAGAAGTTGATCCAGTCGATAGAAGACCTCGTAAGCCGCTTCGTGTTGTTGAAACTGACACGAAACAGCTCAGGAGGAAGGTAGTTAAGTTGCTCAAGATACAATGGAGTGACGATGATAACGACTGTACGTGGGAGGTGGAAGAGAGGATGAAAGCAGCTCATCCCGAACTCTTCAAGGTATGGCCCTAAGGTGTCGAATCATCTAACAACATTGTAACTTGTTCTAAGTCTTAGAATTCTGTACGCTAAGCTAGAATTGGATGCATGGTTTGCTGATTGTTATGGATGGTAGGCGTACAGAATAGTTTTGATTGCTATGATTGTTTGGAATTTCGGGGGCGAAATTCCTAAGGGGGAGAGAATGTAACGACCCGTATTTTTACGGATCGACAAGTTCGTCAAAATCTGGAGTTTTAGCGTTTTGGGCCATTTCAGATTTTAGGAAAATTTTGCCTAAGTCCTAAGTCGTTCACGACTTAGCATAAGTCGTGAGTCGTATACGACTTAGGAGATAGGAGTTCTGGACGAGTTAGTGATGAGTCGTGACCGAGTTAAGGAATTCGGCGAGTTAGGAGTTGAGTCGTAGCAACTTAAGTCGTATGGAAGTTAACTCGTGTAGAGACTTAGGTTGTAGTGTAGTTTAAGTCGTTCGGAGTTGAGTCGTGTAGGACTGGACTTAGGTCGTGTGTAGAATAGGTAGGTGGAACGACTTATGGTGTTGGACCGACCTAAGAAAGTGGGCGACTTAAGGATGAGTCGGTCGACCGGTTTGCTGACCTAGGAGATTAAGAGTTGAGCGACCTATAGGTTTGGCCGACTTAAGGTGGTTAGCGAGTTAGTGTCCACCGACTTAAGGGTTGTACCGAGTTAACGACTCATAGGATGGACCGACCTATAGGTTTGACCGACTTAAGACTTAGACAACCTAAGAGTTTCTCCGACTTAGGAGGTTTAGGCGACCTAAGTATTCTGGGGTAGGTCGTGGGGTAGAGTTAGGTCGGCAACGACCTAAGAAAACTGTTGTGAGCGACCTAATTGTGGTATTGGATAGTTAGGTCGGCAACGACCTAGAGGAGCTGAGTTTTGCCTAAGTGCTAGGTCGCGTGAGTTGTTAGGTCGCGTGTTGGTATAAGTCGTTAGGTCGTATAGGCTGGTTAAGTCGGCATAGCAGTAAGTCGTAAGTCGTCTAACCAGTTAAGGCGCGTGCGCATTAAGTCGTAGACAGGGTTCGTATGTGCGCATGTGTTGAGTCGGAGGTTGCTAGGTCGGCAGAGGCTTAAGTGTTAAGTCGGCAGCGACTTAAGAAGATAGCCGAGTTACGACTTAGGGCTTTTTCTGCTATAAATAGGAGAGCTTCTCTTCATTTTTGGGATCCGGATTTTGAAGCAACGAAGTGCTGCCATTTTGAGAGCTCGACTTCTACACTTCTTCACTTCTTTTCTCCACTCTAATCTAGTGCTTACATCCATCCAAGTTGAAGATCAAGATTGAAGATTCAAGAGCTTAGATTGAAGATCTTCATCTTTTCAAGAGAGATTTCTTCGTTTGAAGCGGATTCGTGATAGATCAAGCTTCATCCTTCGCTGTCCAGATCTGAAGCGTGTTGATTTGGGTTGGTTTAGGTGATTTGGTGAGTGGTGATTATCTCTCACACGGATCCAAAGGGGTATATCGGATTGTTGGTTCGATTTGGTGTTAAAATAGTGATTTCCATGCATTTTCTTCATCCTAAGTGTAGATCCATGTAGATCCATTGTTCATGATGATGTTACATCTATTTTATCATATGTTAACCTATGTAAGTTCATTCATCAAGTTTGTAGAGATATAATCCATGTCTTCATGCTTATTGGACTTTCAACTCTTTAATTACGAAAATGCCATTATTGTTATAATTGTCTACTTAGATCATATTTGAATGCTTGATTGTTTGGATTAATGTTTGACTTGGTTGATTGTTATGAATTAGATGATTGATGATTTGATTTAGACCGAAGACGATTCAAAAGCTAAGGGAAAGGCTCTTGAATTGGGAAAGCTGCTCGTGGCATATGTAGTGGGATGATGAAGCTCTTATGCATAGATTTGATGATGTGATGTTGAGATGAGGCTTTGCGAGGATGTGATGAAGCGAGGCAATCATGTAATGAAGACTTGGTCTAATCCAGACGGGATCATTCCAAGCATGTTGATAACTCGGTGATATGATTCGAGTTGAGGATAATGGATGCTCGAGAGGCGCTTGAGCTAGTATGGAAATAGTCGTCGAGGAGGATGACTAGGAGGTTGAGATCTCATCGTTGTTGAAGGTTCTAGCATGCTCTAAGCAAGAGTACATGGGGACGCCCAAAAGACTAAGTTGATGGTCAAGTACTCTGGGTAGATTCGATAATCCTAGGCACGGGTCACGATGACGTGCGGGAGTTATGTCTAGAACCGGGGTTACCATTAGCCCTTGACGGACGGCTGAAAGAATGTGCCGGTCATTCAATTAACGGTGATATCGCAGCAATGATAACAGTGATAGCCAGAGTCATGGATGTTTGGTTGTATCGTCATTCGGTTTTAAGAGCGGTATTTCCTGGGTGCTTATCTGACCTTGGTATAGACCTTGGAGTTGGTACTTGGGAAACATCGCCCTTAACTCGAATGATTATTATTTTACCTTAAATTGTATGCTCTGCTATGTTACTTCTACTTAGTGTGTATCTGGGGGCTATCACTGTAGGAAGAGGTGGAGTGGGAGGGTTGTATTCCTATTCCTTTTTCCTTTGTACTCTTTTGGTATGTTGTTAGTTAACCTACTGCTCACTAAGACTGTTGTCTGACTCAAGGCTTTATGTTTTAATTCTTATTGCCTTAGGCTGTTCGTCCATTTTGGGACGGGCAGACTAGGTAGCAGGTGACAGGTGCTGTTCTCTTCTCACAATGCTGATATCGAAGACGAGCTAGAGGGTTGCATATTATCTTCTTATTATATGTACTGGATGTTCCGCTGTTTTGTATTCTCTGAGAGATATGTAGTGAGGCTTGATGTATTGACTACTTGGATGTTTGTATTCAACTATTATGGAGTTTTATATGATGGCATTTTGTTCTGTAAAGCTTCACTATATTTATGTTCTATTGTATTTTGTCCATGCGCTGTGAGTAATACGATAGATTCAGTTTTTTAATTTACCTTGACAATCGTCCATGGTCGCCTGGCACACTTTGCAGCGCACTTTATCTCTAGATTCGGTGCAGGGGTCATGGGCGGTCGTCACATGTGTACTCATTATATAAAAAATGTTCTTACAATATTAGAAAGGTTAAATGTTACCATTTCACTTTTTCAACAAAACTCCCATTAAATTTTTATGTTTCTCAAAACCCTAAGTAAAAACCGAAAACTTTTGATCTCGCTAGTGGGTGTTAGGACTCGTATGCCTTGGGATTCTGACCTTGAGAAAACTCAAAAAATCATAGGCCCACTTGCGATGGATAACACATTATCGGTTGTATCATATACAACTTCTAATCCGTGGTCTTTTCTCCAATCTCATTTTGACCTAGAGGAAACTCAACAAATCTAAAGAGAGTTTTCACTCATACGCACCAATTCATGATGGACTAAGTATAATGCACGTACCTTGAGGAAACTCAACAAATCTAAAGAGATTTTTCACTCATATGCACCAATTCATGATGGACTAAGTATAATGCACGTACCTTGAGGAAACTCAACAAATACATGCATGCATCTTACCTAATTTAGCCAGTATATTAATAATACTATACACATAACATCTCTAGCTTGAGGAAACTCAACAACTAAAGAGTACATAATTAATATATTAACATATAAATAGTGGAGGACAACTTTTATATTATAGATTTGTAATCTTTATTATATATATTTAACTAATATTGATTTAGGGAATTATGTTTTCCATTTGAAATATGCTCGTGATTCAAGTATCAGACACATATGAAATCATGGTATACGTACTACACGTATGTATTTATTCCCTAAATCTAATTTAGGTTTCTTTCCACTTCCATCTCTTTAATCAAATCCAATTTAATTTGTTTTTTAGTTTTTATTAATTAAATCATATTTAACTTAATTTAATTTATTTATGTAATAAACGTTTCAATTAATTGAATATAAATTTTAAATATTGAATTTTACATCATTCATCATTAACAATTCAAAGATGAACATTGAATATAACATTACAGTAATTATGTGTACATATCATTATACTTGTACATTATTTTGTTAGTTAACTTCTAGTTAATTAAATTAATTAAAATAATTAAAATAATTTTTAATTAAAACAACATTAATTAAATTCAAATTTTTAACTTTATTTACCTTAAACATTTTAAGGCAAATATACATATGCCATTATATATGTTTTAATTTAATTAATTAAAGTTTAATTAATTAAAGTTTAATTAATTATTACTTATTTAATTAAATAAATAATTAAGATAAAGAATTTTGAAATTAATATATCAACTTTCAAAACCAATTTTGAAAATTTTGTAACAGTTACAACATGTCGTATTTTAAACTTAACCTTAAAATTTAAAACATAGTTTTTAAAATTTTCAAAACATATTTTGAAAATTTTGCCCGACGCCCAAAATCAATTTTGACCTTTATATTGAGGATAACCTTTGGGCTTACTTCGTCCTTTGGGCCAGGCCAGTAGCCAGGTAAGGCAGAGCACTTGATCATCCAAACCCAATCATTTGGCACTACCTTTCTAGACACTTTAGGCTTTAATTAGTGAGCCCTAACATTACTAATTTAAATTGCATAGACTATTTACCGTTGAAAGAACCATACCAGTTGCAAGAAGGCTAAATGAGTGAATTTCAAAAAAATTATCCATTTTGATCTTTTTTAAGTTTATGAAGCCTAAAAGGAATTTAGATCCAATCTAAATATTTTAAATAAAATCATTATTTTATTTTGTTTAGATGGTTTTTTGTAAATGTATGAGTGTATCAAATACACCAATGCATGAAACATTTACCGGTTAAAGTTAATTTAGAGAAGGAAACCTTTCTTTTCTCTTTGTAAAACTCATGCATTTAATCGAGAGAAGATTTTGCTTTAATTGGAGTGAGAAACATTTCATTTCTCTCTCTCCAGTTAAACTTTTTTATTTATTAAATATCGTTAATGACCAATTTATATACTGCATAAATTTGAGTATATCCATGGAAACTCAAGTGTATATTATGAAAGTGCGATAGATAAGCAGTGCGATAGATAAGCAGTGCGCATAGTTAATGTGAACAAATGTAGGTGCTGGGATTTACACCACAACAGGCCCATTTCCCCTTATATATGCTTTTGTTGTCCAGGATTCTAGATTAAAAACATACATAATAAAAGGTGTACGATAGTTTGCAAATATATGTGTGTGTATGCAAATTACATTTCGTAAACTTATATGATTTGAAACCTAATATTAACATTAATAAATTTGCTTTCTACGGAAAAATCAAGAATTACATTAATGCATGGAATCCATCTTATTATGGGGTAATACAAATATGTTTCAAAATACATAAAATAGAATGGGGTGTTATAGACCTTAAATTAACTTACTTATGTAAACATATAATTTAATATATATATATATATATATATATATATATTTGTATATGTGTATGTGTAGATTTTTTTAAAACTTAAAGGTAACAATATTGAAACAAACATTTAATTTAGAAGATAAACAATAGGTATAGAACTTTACATATTACTTTAAATTTAGAATGGAAATAAAGATGTTAGATGTGTAGATGAAATATCTCTAACATTTCTCTTGTAAATACCGTCAATCAATTAACCTTTCAAAAAATATATTTTTTTGTGAAAATCCTATTTCACCATTACAAAATTTGCCCAATTTCATTTTTTTTCAAATTAACAAAGTTAATTGAATCTTTAAACACAAAAGTTTTAATATTAACTATTCAATTTAATTAACTTCGGAATTAATTTACCTAATTTAACACATTTAATTGAACTTTAATTCAAAACAATTCAATTTAATCACTATATTTTAATTCAATAAAATCAATTAAAATTCTCTCTTTAATTAAATCAAATGTTTAATAAAAATTTAATTACCTAAACAATATTAACAAATTTCATTCTATTTAAAAAAAAAATCAACTTAACGAGTTTAAATATCATTAATCTTCAATATAACCATTTTAATTCAATTTCATAACTTTAAAATAGTTCAATTAATATTTCATTTTAAAATCTAAATTAACTTAATAGATTTCCAAATTTGAATATTAACTTCAATGTAAGATTTCAAATTTTTAATTCACATTAAGTTTCCAAATTATTTCTTAATTTCAAATTTAAATATTAAATATCCAAAATAAATTTCAATTGACCAATCGGTGTTTATTATTTAATTTCTAAACTAGGCCAAGTGATTTAATTTGGGTATTTATAATTTCAACCCATATCCCGGTTCAAATTTCAGTGTCTAGTTCAATGCATATAGCAATAATATAAAGGTGACAGGGTATTAATAAATCAATCAACTTCCAATATTCTAATTTTCCATAGTTAAACGGTTTCACATGCAATTAGGATTCCAATCAAACATTTAAACTATTTCAGCTAAATCATATATCATAGTATCAAGTATCAATGGTTCCAAATTTTCAATACCGATCATAATGCCATCCAACTGTTTATAATTACCAACCAAGTATTTATAATTATCAACCAATTATTTATAACATCGTAGGATACTTGCAATATGAAAATCTAATCGTGAGCTTAAAATTGCTCACCTTCGCGGCTATGGATAAGCAGATATGGCGATACAGTGATACGCGTACACGTGCATGAGCTATTTCACGTTGTGACGTGCGGGTTGACGACGTGGACTACGAGCACTCGAGTGGTGATGGACTTCGGGTAGGTGGCGGTTTCAGCAGGCCCGGCTGGGTGATTTTCGGTTCCTAGGCTGGAGGTGGTGTGGGTGTTCAGGCGGAGGCTGGTAGACGTGGAGTTCCGGGAGTGAGGTGTTGGCGGTGGAAGGTTACGGTAGGGGAAATTTCGGTTGCTGGAGGCTTTAGGCAGAGGTCGAGGCGGGGTTCGGAAGTGGGCGATGGAGGGAGGTGGACTGGGCTCGGCAGAGGAGGAGGTTTCGGGTGCTCGGGTGGGTGGCAGGCCGGTGGGGAGGATATGGATGCAGGCTGGGTTCTGGGCGCATGGAGGGTCGTGCGGTGGCGGGTGTGGGGTCCAGGTGGGTGCGGAGGTCAGTGGGGCGGTGACAGGCCGGCGTTGGAGTCGGGTGTAGGACTGGAGTTAGTGGGTCCGAGTCGCTTGGGCTCGGGCTTGGGGTAGATGAGGAGGTTAGTGGCTTGGGAGGTAGCTGGGTGGGGTCGGACTGGAAGGTTGAGGGCGCGGGTAGTTTGTTCAAGCGGCGGGCTGTGAGGGTGGTTGGAAGGCGGGCGGAGGTTGGTGGCAGCAGTGGAGGGGAATGTGGGTGGAGCGGGTTCGGTAGCGACGAGGCAAGCTAGGGTAGAGGGGGATGTGGTAGGGAAGAATAAAAATATATGGTGGAGGGTTACGTGAAATTGTGTGCAAGCTTATATATATTTATACTTTAAATGTTATTTTTCCAAACAAAAGCTCAGAGAAAGAAGAAATGGAATGGGCAGCAAGGAGGATGTATTTATATATAGAGGGGAGAGAAGCATTAAATGCAGCATTTATTAAGGTGGGCTGCGCACGCAAGGAATCTCGGTAGAAAATAAAATAAAATGTGGGCTAAAAGAATGTGTAATGATGACCCCGTGCACGGTCACAGACCAATATTTCAGCCATGTAGCATTTTGCAACGGAAGCCAAAATATGAAAACAAATATACCACGGAGATCAGCGCGATGAGACGAATCTAACGATGCAATCAAATCTGTGCTATGACTTTTGTAGCAAAATTTCATCTATCGCTGCTGTTACTACTTCGAAATTGGACGACAATGGCAATTCTTGATAAACGGAGCAACAAAGGTCGGAATTGGACGGAATAAACTTGGACATTTTAATCAAAAAAATTTCTAGATCATTTTTATGTAAAATTATTCATACTTCAAAATTTGATAATTCGCCCGGAAAAAATTGTGCTAACCAGGTCCCGGACGAATTTTGACGCGAAACAAATTTTATTGCTTTTATTTCAATGGACGTATTCCAAATATCTAGCTTTCGTGGTCAAATTTTTATTTTTAAAAATAAATTTTATTTCAAAATCTTCGTTAAATTCTTATCTAAAACGTTGAAAAATCCAGGTTGTTACAATCTCCTCCACTTAAAACTTTTCATCCTCGAAAAGAGAGGAATAAGAGAATAGAAAGATAAACAGAAATCTAGTTTTTAAATATTTAAGAATCAAAAAATCTCTTTGTTAAGAATTCTTTTATAACAAAATACTTTTAGATCGAAATAATTTTTCCTTTTGAAAATACTTTTATAGGTCGATGTTTCAACAAGTTTATCCTCGTTCTTATAGAATCTAGTAATACATTGATCAGGCGCAAGAATAGAAATCTCTAAGTAATTAGTAGACCCGTTTCAACACCCAGTGAAAATACTTGAAAAACTTTTCAAAACGGATAATGAAAGTACAATCCAATCACCGAAATCAAACGAACGGGATCGTCATGGAACGCAGTCCCTAAGGTCGCTCTCTCGCTAAGTCGAGAGGACAGAGCGACATGGCCTCAGGTGACTTTAGGCAGTCATTGCCCCACGTCTTATGCCACGACATCCAAAACAACCATAGATTGCAAATACACAATGGTTTCGCCTGGGTCCCCAAGGAAACATCCGTACTTGTGAGCAATCACTGCTATACGAATTACCTTATGAAAAACACTCGCATGGATCGTAGTCTACTTAATAGTAACACTAGTGGTTACGTCGCTATCACCCATAGACTCAAGGCAATCATCTGCCCCCTCGAATTACGCCATGTGGACCGCAGATACACAATGATTTCACCTGGTTCCCCCAGGAAACATCCATACCTCAGAGCAATCACTCTACCCAGGCAGATTACGCCGAAAACAACCATAGATCGCAGTTACACAATAGTTTCACCTGGTTCCCCCAGGTAACATCCGTAACCGTAAGCCTTCATGGCCCTGCGAATTTCGCTATGCATTCGAGTCATAAGATCATAGGTTACGCTATGGAATTTGAAGGAACTCATGAGTTTATGTCCGGACGACCTAAATCAATCAATAGAATTGTATCTACAATGTGGCCACAAAGCAGATAGTCAACAAAAGGTACTTCCCATATCTTCAAATTCAAAATGTATATCATACTATACATAGTACCTTTTCAAATCATTAATTTCGAATATATCATTCTTATATAATTCCATTATATATAAGATCATCTCTTTTCAAATCGAGTACCTTTCAAAATCAATAGTTTTCAAAATAACTTCATGCTTATACAAACCAGTTTCATATAAGAATCAAAAACTTTTAAATCAAATATTTATATAGATTCAAAGGTCTTCGAAATCAATCCATTTTCATATATCAATTCAGTTTCAAATCCATATATGATCTCAACAATCACTTTCCCTTTCAAATCGAATATCATTCAAAATTCAAAATTTTCAAAATTTCTAGTCAATTGTTTTTCACAACTTCAGTTCTATGTTTATATCAAATCATATAAAATTAAATTTCTTTTAGATCAAATACTTTTAAAATCAATAACCTCAAATATAAAATCATTCTTATATAAATTCCGTTGTATATAAGATAGTTTGAAAAATAGTTTTGTATATAAAATAGTTTGTAAAACAGATTTGTATATAAAATAGTTTGTAAAATACATTTATATATAAAATAGTTTGTAAAATAGTTTTGTATAATAAAATAAAATAAAATATTTTTGTATAATAAAATAAAATAAAATGGTTTTGTAAAATGGTTTTAAATTAATAGTAGTTTGCATAAAAAATTCCAACTTAAATTACAAAGGATATCCAATTCGAAAACTTTCAATTTCAATGTCAAAGCATATCAATTATATTAGAACATAAGATGTACATATGTCATCATCACACAATATCACATTTGATTGCTCGCTTGATCATACAAGTTCGCTTTTGAACTAGTATTATTCATTCGACTTCCCTAATGCGGACTTCAATAAGGTTTCTTGACTAGAAATCATCATTCTACTTGCATAACCATATACTATGATAGAGAATCTTAGAATCAAACTAAGAATCCATATCAAATATTCACCATCAAGAATCGAATAAAAAATCCTAACATGAAATGGTGTAATTCACCTCAAACTTGTGTGTTCAAATCCGGATCAAATTAAATATGCGAATAAAACAATATATGTACAACTTACGTATTTATTCCAATTTGTTTTATCACAATTACATTTTAATTTAAATTCATTATTGATCTCATTGATTAACACAAATATCACTTCATACTTTAATATTTGTTTCACAGAATTTCCCCATTTAATATAAAACGTTTATATATTCATTCTCGTAGCATTGCTTATATTTCTCTTCATTTTAAATTACATTCATTTTCACATGTAATATTTCTCATTTAATACTACATTTATTTGAGAATCATTTCATAAGAAATTTCCTTAAGTTTATAACCAATTTATAAAGGCTTAACTCCTTTTTATCAAACATTACTCGAGTTTAAAGTTACCACAACTTTAATTATAACCATTTATTTCATAAACAATTTACAAGTCATGACTTTATTTATGATCATTTCACGTTTAGTTCATGTTTGTTTATCCAATTAGTTTTCACCTATGATTTCAACAATCATTTTTCAAATTGAATATTATTCAACATTCATATATTTTAAAATTCCAAATCATCAGTTTTCAAAGCTTTCTTCAAATTCATATATACATAAAGTCATTCTTTTCTAAAATCACTTCTTTTCTAAAATCACTTCATAAGTAACTAAGTTTTAAAACCACAATTTCTTTCCAAAATCAAATACTTAACAAAAATCCTTTATACATAAATAACCTTAAAACTCAATTTGTACCTAATCAAACATTTCTCAAACGATTTCATCATAAAAACCTTTCAAAACTAGATTTCACATTTGTACCAAATTAAAATTTGCCTCCAAAATCATTTTTCAAATAAGTAAGGTTTTATAAGTATTTACGAAGTCCAAAGCATTTCTTAAAACTCAATTTCATTTAAAGCAGTTTAAACAATTTCCTTTCTGCATAATACAAAATAATCTTATTAATTTTACTTATCAAAATATTTAACATTTTTAAAACTTATCTAACTTTTATTTACCTTTATTTTTAAAATTTTCAAAACTAAACTCCCTTATAACTTTCCAAAATACTTTATACTTTTTGAAAATGCTTGTCTTTAAAAATTAATTCCCAATTTGGAAGTGTTCGACTAATCATAATAGTCGGAAAATCAAATTCCAATTCAAAGTTGGAAATCAACAATCAATCATCCCAACAAGATGCATAATCAATCATCAATCAAACCTAGTGTATAGGGTACATGTGTTCATAATGTAATTTAATCCAAAATTCAAGAACTGAACACCGGGTTTTATTCCAAATCGTTTGAAATAAATATATACATATATATTTTTCGAATATCAAATCATACTTCAAGAATCTAAATCAAATTAGTTTCATTAGACAAACGAGTAGAAAAGCTACTAAAGTGGCCTCCCCCACTTTGAATCTCGAAAATGAATGTCGATGATGCAGCCTTCCTCATCGAAATTTCTCTAGCAATAGAAGTGAGTTCTAGACTTTTTATTTTCTTCGAAATCCTTCTGAAAATCATTTTGAAAACATTCGTTATTTAGAACAAAATACTTTTCAAATAGTATAATATATTTGTCAAAATCTGAAATCAATTTCAAGTATCCATAATTCAGATTCTCAAATTTTAGTTTGGATTTGTTTTCAGTCTTAAATCATATAAATCATTTCTCATATAGAATCATTTCACAATTGTATATGTTTGCTTAAATTGAATATACAACTTTTAATCAACTTAGTTTTCCAAGTGTTTTAAGTTATAATAAGTTTACAAAATACTAGTATGTATATATATACACACACAAAAATACAAATATGTTCTCTCAACTCTTAACTGATTCTAGGGTACTACTGACTCTATCTCTAACGAGTTAATCCTAATAAAGCCAAGGTTCTCGCTTAACCTTCAGCTCTGATACCAAGTGTGATGACTCGCCTTTTTGGTCAATTCAATTCGACCTTAAACCACATATGCCCGACTCAAATCGTTCAAAAAGACGAATTATCAAGGGGTTTCACGAAAAGAAAAGGAGAAGAGAAAGAAAAAAATATATAGAATCTCACAACGAAAGGATAAAATATAATAATAACATAATTACAAAGTTGTCTATCAATATACATTTGATTCCATTTCAATATTATCAGAGTTATACATTTAACTGAACATGTCAATATAGTGCAGCGGAATAATAGTAGTAAGTATGGTCTTCCAATCTCCATTTTCGTCTTCAATTAACTAAGGTCTTCGAGAACTGAAACAACTCGGGCTGACCCCAGCGTAATGGAAAGAAAATACACTTGAGTCAGGACTATATTTTCTTATGCAAGTAAATTTAAATCAAAAAATATAGGTACAGTATTTTAAGAGACTAAACAAATGGCATCGACTTCGTATGAGCAATTGAATTCAAGTTTGAATTATATTTCTCATTTCGATTTATGAATTCATATTAAACCTATTAATAATGTACTCATTTCAGAAATAATCTCTTCGACCAAATTCTCGTTTCACACAATCATTTTATTAAAAGATGAAATATCTTTTATTTTCAAACATTTCTCTTGTAAATACCGTCAATCAATTAACCTTTCACAAAAAAAATTGTGAAATCCTATTTCACCATTACAAAATTTGCCCAATTTCATCTTTGTTCAAATTAACAAAGCTAATTGAATCTTTAAACACAAAAGTTTTAATATTAACTATTCAATTTAATTAACTTTGGAATTAATTTACCTAATTTCTTAATTTAACACATTTAATTGAACTTTAATTCAAAACAATTCAATTTAATCACAATATTTTAATTCAATAAAATCAATTAAAATTCTCTCTATAATTAAATCAAATATTTAATTAAAATTTAATTACCTATACAATACTAACAAATTTCATTATATTTCAAAAAAAATCAACTTAACGAGTTTAAATATCATTAATCTTCAATATAATCATTTTAATTCAATTTCATAACTTTAAAGTAGTTCAATTAATATTTCATTTTAAAATCTAAATTCACTTAATAGATTTCCAAAATTGAATATTAACTTCAACATAAGATTTCAAATTTATAATTCACATTAAGTTTCCAAATTATTTCTTAATTTCAAATTTAAATATTAAATATCCAAAATAAATTTCAATTGATCGATCGGTGTTTATTATTTAATTTCTAAACTAGGCCAAGTGATTTAATTTGGGTATTTATCATTTCAACCCATATCCCTGTTCAAATTTCAATGTCTAGTTCAATGCATACAGCAATAATATAAAGGTGACAGGGTATCAATAAATCAATCAACTTCCAATATTCTAATTTTCAATAGTTAAACGGTTTCACATGCAATTGGGATTCCTGAGACGACCCGCCCTCCTCGACTCTCGAAAATCGACACAAAATTTACCACAGTATAATATGCCGACGATCGAGTGCCGGAAAAGACAAATTGTTGAGGAAAAGAAAGAAGATAGAAGAAAGAAGGAACTAAACAACATCAGAATCTCACAATTACAGCGGAACAAAATATAATAAATAATAACAGATCTTTACACAAAATGAAACCATGTCTGTTTTATATAATACATCATCAGAGTATATCGCAAGTAAACAACAATGACCAGCCTGGCAGTTATATCAGCCAGCCTCACAACTGCTGGCAAATTTTAAAACAACCATAGCAGTGGAATAAACAAGTACGAATAATACGTCTCGAACTCCAGCTCCACACCTGAGCTCCACAGCATCCCATCCTGTAATCTATAATACTCGGTCTGACCCGAGCATTATAATAAAATAACACCTGAGTCAGTCTGGAATACCAGTGTGAGAGAAATACATCCAAACTGATTCTAAAAGTTTCAAAAATCCTTTGAAATCAAAAGCATCTCGTAAGACCACGCCACAAATAAACATGTCGGGTTTTTACCTTACGATAGCCAAAACGTTTCTTATCGAAATCCTCTGATATTATAATAGTGTCTATATACAAATACTTATTAAAATAGCTGAAATTGTTACATGATTAAATTACAGCATACTAGCCACAAAATGGGTTCTACAAACAAAAACCGTAAAGGTACGTAGGGAGAATGGATTTCCAACTAATGACTAGGCACTGGGGTACCACCTGTTACGGTACCTGGTCTAGATCAGCATACCGAGGATCACTCCCAATCCCCTACAACACAAAACCGGGACTACCCCTTACTGGATAATCCCGAGTAAGATCACCCCGCGGTTGGGATCAGCAACCACCCATACAGCCGAAATAAAAAGGGACATCTAGACAGGGATGACCTCACCCTAATGGGCACGACCCACATAGCCTTGCTGCATAACCCCTGATTTTCAGTCATTCCCGGTTGATGAGGCTCGAGGCTAAGCGTTACCTTTTTAGAACATATCACTTAGAATGCTCATCGTCCACCTGACGATGTTCTGAAAGCATTCATCCATACAAGTCCGTCCCGGGTTCGAACGGAACCGAAGGCACTACTCCTACTACATCCATTTTGGAATCACCCTCAGGATTAGTAGCGATTAGCCCTTGCACTTCACTGCTCCATCTTTGACTCCAAACTCGTTTTTCCACGAATACATACAAATCGGCTCGAAGTGGTTTTCGAGAAATTAATCCTGATCCCGGTCTCTTCGAAACGATCAGCGCATTGGCCAATATTGATAGTCGGTTATTTAACTATCAAAACATTCACAAACATCCACCAAACATAGATAATTTCCCAAATTCATGTTTTCCTCAAAATATCTTCGCAAGATATATTTCTACTTTCAACCCTTTAGAAACAGTTTAAACCCACTTCCTTTTGCGAAAATAAATTTCCCAAACATTTTCTATTTCCACTGAAATCACCAAGTACAAACACTTAAGATTTAAAATAATTTAAATCACTTTATCCAAAATAGATTTTAAGAATATTTAAGGTAAAACTATTTTTATAAAATATAAAAACTAATTTTAAAATAAAAGTTAAGTCGAACTAATTTTTAAAATAAGGGTTACAATCTTCTACATAAGTTTCAAATAAAACTTTAACCAAACTATCTCTAGATAAATCCATTTTATAGATATAAATAAAAATAATATTCTTTTAAAACAAATTTAAAACTTTTAACTTTTACTTAAAAAAAATCTGCTTTAAAACGTACTTGGCTTCTCAGGGAAATACATTTCCATTTCAGAATAAACCAAAAAATTCTCCTTATAAATCCTGCTTGATTTATCTCAATTCAAATTTACGTTTGAATCCCGTAAATTTCTTCCAACACATTAAAAATAAAACTCCCTTTTATTTTTAAGCACACTTCCCATATCCTGGAAATCACTTCCAAAATATATGCTTCAATTATTTAAAATAAGTTTCCAAATTCTTTATTCAAAATGTACTTTTTTTGAAAAAAACCTATAAAAGTTTACATTGGGTAACTTAAATCAAAATTTTCCTTTAGAAATCAGATTGCTAATTTATCTTTAAATTAATTAAATACCATAATTACTTAATAAATATCTACTTTCCTTAAGAATAATTAAAGATAATAATTTTTCTAAAATATTCTAGAAACACATTTTTAAACTTCCTAGTTTATACTTCGAAAGCTCTTCTTCGGAAACATACTTAGTTTTCCAGGAAAATACACTTTCCATCTTTTGTAAATAATCTCACTATTACTTTTAAAACAATTTGCACCTTCTTATAGAAATTCCCACCGGAAATCTATACTTCTAAATTTATCCCCCGATAAATATTCCATTTCATTTATAAACCCAGTTTATACATTTCCATTCCTCATTCCCTTTTTAAAACACCATTTCAAAAACACTTCAAATTCCAAACCAATTTCCTGAATTTAATTTCCTTAAATTCATACCTCAAAAATCCTTTTTCATTTCCCTTTTACATCCCCATTTCATTTTATTGATATTTTAAAATACCATATTATATTATCCAACCATAACACAGCATAACAAAATTCCAATCAATCTATCACAGGATATCAGTGAAATATATCACAAATCATGAATATAATTTCTATTTGTGAGGAATCACATTGGATCCCTCCAACCTGTTTCCCTACATCCACAGATGTTAGCACAACAGCAAATATCAATCCAGACTGATATTAATACTCATATCCAACCAATCATTCAATTATTTAAATATTAACAATTTAAACTAACTAGCATTCCAGATGTGAGTGAGATTAACTCACTTTGAATTTCGTCGAGAGTTTCAATTTTTAAGTTAAATCGACCGCCTTCGATTTAATCTAAAATTCTCGCTTGCCCCCAAACATGCCCAGATCTACGCTGCAGCGTAGATCTCGTCGCTGCGATTCCGGCGCTTCCTGTTTCATCGGAATCTGACAACGTATGCATGAGATATGAATTCTTAAATGTTTGAATATAATTTAAACAATTTTTTTATACCATCTTCCATAGGATCTGCAAATACAAATCAGGGCCGTTCGAAACTCCTCCTTCTTCATTCGACAAACCAGGATAACCGAAACCCATCCCACGCATCGACCATCACCATGCCGCTCTCACTACGGTCGTCTGACACTCGATCCAGGACTACCAAATCGAAGCCCTAAACGAACACTACCCACGGCCAAAAAATAGCAGAGCTCAATGCCTCCATCAGCTCGAAAAACGAGCGCGAACGGCCGACGAACGCGACTTACATTCGCCACCCATAGGCAAAGATTCTTCAGATCCAACGTTGGATGTCTCGGCCTCACTATGTTCTTCGATTTTCCAGTTGGGAACTTTTGATAACGATGCATGGATCAAGTGGAATCGAGGGGGAAAGTTCAAGAGATTTCGGCCATTGAATACTTCATGGCGGTTGAGAAATATAGATCTAGGGTTTCAACCCTTAAACATATATATACACACGTTTATAAATATTATTTAATATTAAATTCATTTTAAAACGATTTTTCAAACGAACTCCGAATCAGACATGCCGCCAGGCGATTATAAGGTTTTACCCACATTCCGAATGAAATGGAACGTGTTTCGGAGGCCAATTCAATCATATGTGAAAGATATCTTTTTGAATCACGTTTAAATATTTAATTATCGATTTAAATTTCAACGCGTTTCTCACCCATACGAACAACCGGCAACTCCAAACGCTACGAAAATTGAGATCCGATAATAATACACTATTACGGATCCAATGGAACTGGTTTCGTCGAATTCCAAGACTGTGCCTCGGAAGGCTATTTTAGCTCGTCGATTAATTCGAACGATTTTCGAAATCGTTTAAATCATTTAAAATTTCACTTTTAAAATTTTACTAACTTAATTATAAATCATATAGAATTTATATTCATATTATAAATCTTCCCGATTCATTTTAAATCAAAATCTGGTTATTTACATTATTATAATATTAAATTCCATTATTAAATTAATATAAAAAATCCAAATTTAGCCTATCGACTTTGGATTCCCTCCAAAGGTCCAATATTAAAATTCAAATCAAACTAGACTCAAAATAAATCTTAGAAACCATTTTTATATCTATTTACACCCAGATTCACCAATTATCCCAATTCCAAATATTATATTATTATTATCCAAATCCAATTAAATCATTATATTTGAAATTTTAACTAATTATATTGGTTTAACCAAAATCTTCTTATTTCAGATCAAATTATAATTCACATTCAACATTTAAATTGAATTAAATGCTCAAAATCTAACGACCAAAATTTCGGGTCGTTACAATTCCAATCAAACATTTAAACTATTTTGGCAGAATCATATATCATAGTATCAAGTATCAATGGTTCCAAATTTTCAATATCGATCATAATGCCATCCAATTTTTTATAATTACCAACCAAGTATTTATAATTATCAACCAATTATTTGTAACATCGTAGGATACTTGCAATATGAAAATCTAATCGTGATCTTAAATTCGCTCACCTTCGCGGCTATCGATAAGCAGATATGGCGATATAGTGATATGCGTACACGTGCACGAGCTATTTCATGTTGCGACGTGCGGGTTGACGACGTGGACTACGAGCACTCAAGTGGTGATGGACTTCAGGTGGGTGGCGGTTTCAGCAGGCTCGGTTGGGTGATTTTTGGTTCTTGGGCTGGAGGTGGTGTGGGAGTTTGGGCGGAGGCTGGGTAGACGTGGAGTTCCAGGAGTGAGGTGTTGGTGGTGGAAGGTTACAGCAGGGGAAAGGATCGGTTGCTGGAGGCTTCAGGTAGAGGCTGAGGCGGGTTTGGCAGTGGGCGATGGAGGGAGGTGGACTGGGCTCGGTAGAGGAGGAGGTTTCGAGTGCTCGGGTGGGTGGCAGGCCGATGGGGAGGTGATGGGTGCGGGCTGGGTTGTGGGCGCAGGGAGGGTCGCATGGTGGTGGGTGTGACGTCCAGGTGGGTGCGGAGGTCAGTGGGGAGGTGGCAGGCCGGCGCTAGAGTCGGGTGTAGGACTAGAGTTAGTGGGTGCGAGTCGGTGGGGCTCGGGCTTGGGGAAGATGAGGAGGTTGGTGGCTCGGGACATAGCTGGGTGGGGTCGGACTGGAAGGGTGAGGGCGCGGGTTGTTTGTTCAGGCGGCGGGCTATGAGGGTGGCTAGAAAGCGGGCAGAGGTTGGGGGCAGCGGTGGAGGGGAACATGGGTGGAGCAAGTTTGACAGCGGCGAGGCAAGCTAGGGCAGAGGGGGATGTGGTAGGGAAGAAGAAAAAATATATGGAGGAGGGTTACATGAAATTGTGTGCAAGCTTATAAATATGTATACTTTATATGTTATTTTTCCAAACAAAAGCTCACAGCAAGAAGAAATGGAATGGGGGGTAAGGAGGATGTATTTATATATAGAGGGGAGAGAAGCATTAAATGCAGCATTTATTAAGGTGGGCTGCGCATGCAAGGAATCTCGGCAGAAAATAAAATAAAATGTGGGCTGAAAGAATGTGTAATGATGACCCCGTGCACGGTCATGGACTAATATTTCAACAATGTAGTGTTTTGCAACGGAAGCCAAAATACAAAAACAAATATACCATGGAGATCGGCATAACGAGACGGATCCAACGATGCAATCAAATTTGTTCTACGACTTTTGTAGCTAAATTTCGTCTATCGCCACTGTTACCGGTTCAAAATCGAACGACGACTATAACTCTTGTTAAACGGAGCAACAAAGGTCGGAATTGGATGGAACGAACTTGGATGTTTTAATCATAAAATTTTCTAGATCATTTCTATGTAAAAATATTCATACTTCCAAATTTGATAATTCGCCCGGAATAAATTGTGTTAACCGGGTTTCGGACGAATTTTGACGCGAAACAAATTTATTGGTTTTATTTCAATGGACGTATTCCAAATATCTAGTTTTCGCGGTCAAATTTTTATTTTCTTCGTTAAATTCTTATCTAAAACGTTGAAAAATCCAGGTCGTTACATAAATATATTGACATACTTTCAACAAAGATGAACTTAAAAGGGTATGATTTACTTATTGCAGGATGAAATATTAAAACCCCAAATAAATAACATGGAATCCAAACATATGAATAATCATAAATTAATTATATCAGATAATTACCTTGGGTTATTGCCAAAAGTAATACCTTTAATTACTCCTAGATTCTTGAATCAAGCTCTAGATGCTATAAAGATCAAGAGGTAAAAATCATCATTAATAAATTGATTTAATTTGTATTTTATTTTTGGAATTTCTAGCCCTAGACCACCATAGAATTCGGCCATGACTTGATAGGAGGAAGAGAAAAATTATGTCGGAAAACAATAAAATGAATGAATTGATAGGAGGAAGAGAAAAATTATGTCGGAAAACAATAAAATGAATGAATGAGAGAGAATATGTTTCAAAGGAAACATTAAAACCTCTAAATTCCCTCTTTAAAACCCTCCCTATTTAATATAAATCTCATCAAAATACTCTTCCTCCATCATGCATAGCCGAGTATAGAATGTGGTGTAGTGGACCTCGGAAATTTCCAAATCCTTTCAACATTTTTCCATTTAAATCTAATTTAAATATTCTATCGATATCATGTATCAATTCGCGTGTTTATAACTTTTATACACGCGCTTTATTAAATACTAATCGTATTCCAGTTTCGAAAAAAATTAGTAATTAATACATCACAAATATTAATTAATTTACAACGATTATAAATTAATTAAATCGTTTGGTTTATTCGAAGTATTCATCATTTTGTTTGTGTGACTCAAAGGTGTAAATTCAGTCAACGACTAATATCGAACAGTTTAAATATTAACGTTCACACATCACCTTAGCTAGTGATGTGATATTTTAGAAGAATTTATTTCTTAAATTTTTTTGATAAAATCCAATTTTACTTATATAAGCAGTACCCGGTAGTAATGATTATTTACACCAATTATCTTCATCAACACTATACCACATTAGGACTTATTGAATCTGGTTTTAGTCAAAGTTCTAATATCTTCCACATTCATTTTATTAGTCTATAAACGAAGTTCTTGGTTCAATAATAACATTTATTATTAATCGTACTACTTTGGCCTGAGATTTTGACTTTGAGTTGACTAAAGTTGATGTGATACTAACCCCATATAACCGAGAAGGCGAAACTGAGACCAAACTATGGTCGTCCAATGGACGCCATGCCATGATTTAACTATAATCAAAATGGATTGTCCATATTGAAGTTCCATGGTATTCTCAAATCGAGGGAACTGTGTAAAATCATCACATCGGGATTCTTTGTTTGAATTTAGTTATATCAACCAGCAGAAAACTCTCGAGTGAGACATTCCATAGTTAATAAATAATTATCAATACATAACCTCTTGGTGCCCCTAAGTAACCATGAGTAATACACTGGCCAATATTAAGAGAGCATTATGCACTCAAATCTCAACGGATGTATCGATATCTCGTCTTGAAACATCTTGGCTATTAATATTTAAAATAATATATTCCTTCAAATGTGACAAATTTCTTATTACAATACGGTATAATCAATATCACATAACATATTATCTAAGGATTTTCTATTTAATATATTTTAAATTAATTTCTTAATTAATTATATCACAATGTAAAAAGTATATAATAAATAGAAAAACACCTTTTATTTTGAACAAGATTGGTTATCGAGTTAGATATATATAATAAATTATATAATTGTTCCTAGGGCATTCCCCCAACTCAATTAGTAATCGAGAGTCAACTCAAAGTCAAAGTATCCGCCCAGAGTGATTTTAAATCGAAAATTGTTATCAAATTGAACCAAGTGACATTTACTATTCATACTTCATAATTAACTGCATAAATTATTACAGTATTGACATGATCTAAGTTCTAGATATCTTAATAGCATAGCGATGACAAAAAGAAAATTTACACAATATCATTGCTTGAGTGATGCTTTAGATTGATTAGAAATAAAATTTCACCAATTTATAATTATCTGACTCGTGCCTAATATCAGACTTCAACAAATTTCCTACAGGGTTTATATTTGAGTTGTTTGAATATTAATTGAGGACCAAGTTCACATCTAAGAGCTGACAACAAAATTTTCATTTCAAAATAACTTAGTTATAGTTTACAAATTTTATAGATTACATAAATGGAGTAATATTAATATAAAGGTTATATTAATATATATTTTAAGAAAAAATATTTATTTACTAAAATATATTGTTTATATATAACCTTAAAATGATTTAAATAATTAATGTATTTATTTAAATAGGTGTAAATATATTAAAATATGTTATTAGTGAGAGAGTTAAGAGTATTTCCTAGGGGCAGTTATGTAATTTGTTATGTTAACTTAAACTTATAACGAATCTTGTTCAAAATAAAAGTGTGCATGCTTTTTGGTTTTGTTTTCTATTATGAGTATTTTTTATATATGATATGAATAATGATTACGAGCGTTAGACAAATATAAATAGAAAATACTTGAATAGAGTGTTATATTGAATGCAGTTTGAATCGATCGTGGTCATGAGTGTTGAATTGATATAGTAATAATACTCGACTTTAAAAATTTATATTCAAGATCCATCGAGTAAGAGATATTGATGTATCTGTTAAGACTAGTGTATGTAACGCTCTCTAAATGTTAGACGGTTTTACTCATGATCGTTGGGACACCAAAGGGTTATGTACTAGTGATCGTTGGATGGTTAAAGAACGACCAAATTGAGATCCTGTGTAGGCTAAATATATCTAAGTCAAAACATAGAATTTCACTGTAATGATGTGTGGTAGTCATTAGACTTGAGAATCTGGTATAGCTTAAATGTGAAAATTATTCCTTAATTTTAACCCATTTGTGACATATACGACCATATTATGGCTCCTTTTTGGTATATGCTAAATCGTTCAAGGTGAAATACTATTAAATAGAGGAGTCATCTCCTCTGATATAATAGGTTAGTACCACCATAACTAAAAGTCAACTAAAGGTCAAAAATCTATGGTCATTATACTTCTGATTATTCGATAATTGTTATCGTCTATAATAAGAATTTTGACATTGGTTTGTGCAATTAGCTAAGGATATTATTAGACTTTTAGACCGTTGACCAAACTCTAGATATCTAAGTGATATAAACATGATGAAAAGAAAACACGTATAAACATCATTGCTTAAGGGTATATGTAGATTAAATAATGATTTTTCTAAACTATCTATAATTATTGGAACTTGTGTTATAATGCAACACCAGTAAAGTGAATACTAGTGTCGACTTTGACACCAAATTCTTTGATATTATTTACTGTCTGAGTTCCTACCTATAAGTCACTAAACTTAAATTGTTTAAGCGAATTCTGAAAGTAACCAATTTATAAATGTTATAAATTAAATAAAGAAATGTTAAAAATGTTATATTAATTTATTTTAGAGAATTAGTATTATTATAGGCCTATATATTAATTAAATAATATATACAAATGTTGTATATATTGTTTAATTAATTAAGATTCGCTAAATAATACTTAAATAAGTATAATGCGCATTTAAATTATTTAAAAATGATTCTATCCCATGGTCAAAAATTAATTTTTTTAATACAAGCCGACCTTCATCTTTATAAAATACATATTGATGCATTCTTCTGTTTATTTGAAGGCTGTATTATTATATATAATAGGCTCTCTACTATTATATATAATAGTGTCTTCATGAAACCCTAGCATCATAAAAATTATTCTCTCTCTTAAAGCTAATTATAGCCAAGAAGAAAAGTTTGAAACTTTACTTCACTTCAAGGAGAAGATCTCCAATGACGAAATATAATCAATTTCGAGGTGTTAACGGACGACAAGAAGCCAGGTATTCATCTCTAATCTTATATTCACTTTAATTTTATTTTATGATTTTTTCATTATGATTGATTATAAAATAATGAATTCAAATCTATAGTTTATGTAAACTTGATTGTAAAATCATGAATTCAAACCTATATTTTGTGTAAATTCACGTATATGTATACATATATACACACACACATAAATATATAATATATATATATATATATGATTTTTCTATTCGGTCTAAAATAAACTATTCTCTTTGATTTATTATGTAATATTACATATCTAGAAATCATATATATACACACTTTATAATTATAATATGCATATGTGTTATATTTAATATATATATATATATATATATATATTAGTTTTGACCTTAATTCGATTCTGAAAAAACATTTCTAGGTCAAAATAATTTTAAAACTATATTACAAAAGCATAGAAGTAAAAATAGGATTTGAGATCTAATTATAAATTTGGCATATATATCATAGGAGCATAAATAAAGTTTTAGATCCAATTATAAACTTGATATGTATGTACTAAATACATTGCAAAAGCATAGGGGTGAAATTAGAAATTGAGATCCAGTTATAAATTTAACAAATATGTGTATAATTTTAAAATGTAATAAGTTTTGAAATGGTCAAACTATTATTTTAAAATTTAAACACACTAACATTTAATATAATTTGTAATTTACATTTATATATATATATGTATTTAGTATTTTTTAAATTAAGTTTCAAATTAACATATATTATTAAAAAATGTAGCTGAAAATTATAAAGAAATATTAAGCTATATATATTATTTTATATTGTACCATGTATGTATATATATATCTGTATGTGTGTAAATATATATATATATATATATATATATATATATATTCTCACATTACTTCACAAAAGAAACATTAATAGGGACGTAAACTATGCCAATTCCACCACCTCTTTCTTCGTCCATTTTCTATTGACTTCTTTACTGCTTGTTTCTTCCATCTTCCATTATCGTCCATTTCTTTTGTTCTGCTTCGCCATTGTTTGGTCGTTAGAAATAAAATAGGATTTTTTTCCCAGAATCTCTTTATCTAAGAGCCGTTGGCTGTAACCTTACCTCCAACCACTCATTCAGTTCAAGTTTACAAGCCCCTGGATCTCTTCGACACAAAGTTCCTACAACTTGAAAAATTGGCCAGTTGTGGCAAGTGCTGACAATCTCAGTCTAAACTAAACCAATGCGAACCTTCTCCTTACCAACACATCATGCTTCCATCTCATATGCTTAACCTCCTTTCACCACCTTCTTTGTCTCCTACATCTAGACACTTCAATTAACTGGTAATTTAGATGAAATCATTGTTCCACAAAAAGAAGTTGTTAGTGCGGGTATTGATTTTTAGAAAATACTGTTGTTAGTTTCATTTTAGATGAAGGTCTCCCCTTTAATGTTTTTAGAAAATACTTATCAAATCATTGGAGACCTAAAGGATCTTTAAAGTTATATTTTATAAGGATACATTTTATTTTTGAAAATGAAGAAGAACGACATATAGTTTTAGAACCAGACCCTAAAGTATTTATAATCACTTGTTGGAGTCCCTCGACTGATGTTGCTCGTGAGCATGTTATGTCCATTCTAGTCTGAGCTAAGTTTTCATGTATTCCATTCTCTCTCCAGTCTCTTGATGGTCATTACTGGTTGGCTAGTAATATTGGTGATTAATTTGTTTTGATGAAATACGAAGAGTGGAAATCATCTTGAGTTTTCCAGAGCTCTTATTGAGATCACTCTTAAAAGGCCTTTACCTTCTCAGTTATCAGTTGTGGTTACTGGAAACAAAATGACCCATGCTTTAGTATTTTACATATGGCAACCCCTGATTTGCATCCACTACCATTCTTTTGGTCATTCAGCGTCCACCTGCATTCATCTTCCGGTTACAGCCACTCCAAATCCTGATGCTCCCCCAACCCTAATCCCTTAAAATATCCCATTGCAAAAGCACCCTCCTAGAAAATGGAGAGTCAAAGCTCCTCTTGCTTCTGAGATGCTTGCAACTATGACATCTTATCTCAATCCACTTCTTACTGCCATGCATTCTACTGCCATGCATTCTACTGTCATGCCTGATCATATTGACCTAGCTAAGCTTGATGCTTATCTTGCCACTACCTTCTCTCATGACAAATCTATGATTGCTAGGCCTTTTATTGATCGGTCCTTAGCTATTGATGACACTGCTCCAGACCCATGCAATGGAATCATATTGCGCTGCATGGCTATAGTGGTCGATAGGACAAGCCATTTAATGGAATTAAAGTGTACAATATGGTTACAATGTAAGATGGAACAAGCTATTTAGTGACTACAGAGTGCATAACAAGGCTATAATAATAGTATAGGACATGCCATTGAATGTCTATGGAGTGCACAACATGGTTACATTAATGGTATAGGACATGCCATTAAATGGCTATGGAGTGCAAAACATGGCTATAATAATGATATAGGACAGGTCATTGAATGGTTATGAAGTGCACAACATGGTTATAATTATGGTATAGAACAGGCTATTGAATGTCTATAGATTGTACAACATGGCTACAGTAATGGTATAAGATAGGTCATTGAATGGTTACTTTCAAAAATGGGGATGCGTGACATGTGTACGTTCGGAATTAGTTGATGCAAATCATGCGGATCATGGAATTGTAACAAACACAACTTTGTTTCATTCAAGAACATGGATGATTGACACATGTACATCCTGAATTGGTTGTTGCAAGTCACGCGAATTATGAAATTACTATTTATAATGCAAAGGTTGGTATAGGAAGTTCATAAGATTCTAAATGGCAAATCAAAATTGGACTCCCATAATTATTTGGTATTGATTAAAGCATATATACAAGCCGATCATAGACACATGGGAGAGGAGGTTGATGAAGATTTCTGGGTCACCTTAATAAAGCTTATAATAACCATCGAGATTATAAATTAAGAAGACGAAACTTGAATACTGGGAGCACTTATGTTACGTTTACTAGAGCATGTCGAAGGTACCAAAATATATCTGAAGCAAACATGAAGATGTGTTTGAGATGTCTAGATCAACATTTGACTTTCTATATTTTATGGATCATTAGATAAACTTTGTTGGTCATGCAACGTATGATCTATGCGTTAGTTATATTAGACAGTTTGAGTGATTTCATTGTTCTATGTATTTCTGTGCGTTATATTTGCTTTATGTTTATGCATTTTGTTTGTTCTATGTGTTTTATGGATTATATTTGTTCTGTGGGTTAGTTATATTAGATAGTTATATCAAACAAGTTTGTAAATAACAAACATACGTAAATCCAACTTGATTACATCTCGATCAAGTTCATAAATAAACATAGATAAACACACATTAGCACACACATAAATATACTTAAACATGCAAAACATAAGCATACATAAACTTACATTAAGATATATCAAAAAGGCTAGATTTTGTAGATCGGTTCTGTCTACGACCACCTTGAAATTCTAATGTACCTAGCCTATTGCGAAACACTGCTATTTCTTGTTCAAATTCAACGGCATATTCTATAACTCGTTGAGAGAATATATCATAAATCTATTACCATAACCCAAAACTGTTTGGAAAGTTGGAGCATCTATAGTGGCGCCGTCCAATGTCGTTTTTGCTTTTTACGATGAAGTACGTAACCAAAATTCCACAGACATAAAAGATTGGAGGAGAATCAACCACTTGTTCTCTTTTAGTCCATTTATTATAGAGTTCCTATCCTCTCTACCTACTTCTACCTTGGCTTCTATGTTGTTCTCCAAGTCCTCTTCCCTTTAACTGTAACTGACGCTCTTGTTGCTCTCTCTCGTGCTCCCTTATGTCTTCGTAGTTCCTTTCCTGCATTTCGACATACCACTTTGTCGGTGGTTGAAAAATTTTTGGAGAGGGTTGGTGACTTAAAGGACCTTCGTATGAGTATAAAGAAAGCAAAAAAGTGTGCACTACTAGAACAACAGTAAATAGCGACAGATGTTTCCGACAGCCGCCGATGGCTAGTGACGGCTGCTGAAGTCCGTGGCGTTTTCATAAATAAAATATAATAGCCATCACTAGCCGTCGAAATCCGAAGCAATGAAGCCGTCTACGGCCGTCGCCAGCCGTCGAAATTGTCATGTATACATGGCGCTTGGCCGAGAGCTGCTTCATTATTCTTATCCCCCCAAATCATCATAAACCTTGCTCCACCACCTCTTCCCCCTCGTCGGCCAGGCGTCGCGCCTCCCCGAGCATCTCCAACTTCATCATTCTCCACTCCCGACAAGCCTAGACACTTCATCAATCTCCAATTAGGTTTTATTCCTAAATCCTAATTAATTTTAATTTGTTAAATTAGGGTTAATTTATTGTTATAGTTGTATAATACCTCATTGATTTTTTGGTGTACCCTATTGATTGCTAATTAGGTTGTTATTATAATTGTTTGTCATTGAAATGTTGAGAGAGAAAATTTGTTTAGTGTATATGTACGGTAATTTGTGTATATGCGTTGATTAATTAGTGCATACGCGCATTAGGGCTACTTTGGATAATTAAAGTCGATACTCAGAATTTGGTGCATGCGTTTTCAAGATGACGAAAACGATGATTTTGTGTATGCGTTTCTTAGAATGTAAATAAATTATTGTAAATATTGTTGTATAATACGCTTTACCTTTTGTAAATCCCTTGGAGAGTTTTAGCCTCGTCTGGCAAGCATTATATGATCGTTGTATGGATGTTCGTTTTTATCATAGAACGAACATTTATATTCATCCGATACAATATTTGTCGAATTGTCCCTGTATTGGACAAGTTACAAACACAATAAAGTAATTATATTTTGCAAATCATTTCATTTTAAACGGTTCACAAAATTTCGACAACACTTTCTTTTTGTTCCATGTGTACATGCATATGTGTACGATATAGGGAACAAAGGGGAAGTGCTTCCGAAATTTTATTGAATCATTTAAAATGAAATGATTTTCAAAATATAATTACTACTGTGTTGTAATTGGAAGTAGAATGACCAACCATCAAAGTGTAAAACAATAACTTAAAAATTGTAGATTATATTCATATAATAATTTGTGTAAATCCAATTGAAAATAAAATTAAATATAATATTATATATTTGCAAAAATTTAAATGTATAATTTAATTGAAAAATAAAATGTAAATACGTAAATGATTAATGTGTTTTTATGTTTTTAAGTAGGAAAAATGGTCAATTATTTTATCGATTGAAGTTGGATGTACCAACAAAGAAGAGAAATTGGAGGCTCAATAAGTGAACATTTTTAAAATGGTGTGCAGGTCTTTATTGAATTTGCTTTAAGTAACAATTGAAACGATGAAGAAATTCATTGTCCATGTAGTAGGTGCAAATTATTGAAGCATTTGATACCAGATTTGGTGATAGTTCATTTGTGCCAATATGGTTTCGTGCCGAATTATTTGGTATGGGATCGTCATGGATAACTTATAGCACCTAATCACGTACATTCAAAGGAGGAGGTGGATAATGAAATTGTTCCGATGAATCTCATAGAAGATATGGTTGAAGATGCAGCACGTTCAATGCTCCCTACTGTTGAAGTTGATGGTAATGATGTTAATGTCGAAGAAGAACCAAGTATTGGAGCAAAAAAAATTTATGATTTATTGGATGATGCTAAGAAACCCTTTTGGGGTGGTTGTACAAGCGGTACTCAAGTATCAGTAACTACAGAATACATTGCGATGAAATCAAAATACAACTTCACAGAAGCTGGGTTTACAACTATAGTACAAGCTGCAAAATGGCATATGTCATCCGATAATTTAATGTGCAAAAATCGTTATGAAGTGAAAAAACTTATGTTTGCTTTTGATTTACCGTATCAAAAAATAGATACATATTTAAATGGTTGCATGTTATTTTAGAAAGAAGACATCAATCTTAGGAATTGTTTAATATGTAATCAGAAAAGATACAAACCAAGAAAAAAGAATGAAAAGGAAGTTTCGTACAAGCGTATGCATTACTTACCCATCACTCGTAGGCTTCAAAGGTTATATGCATCTTCTGTAACCGCGCATCATATGAGATGGCACTGTGTGAGAACATAGGAAGAAAGTACGTTAACACACCTTGTTGATGGAGAAGCATGGAAGCATTTTGATAAGACATACCCCGCTTTCGCAGCGGAGAGCCGTAATGTTAGACTTGGTTTATATACGAATGAATTTTCACCATTCCCTTAATTTGGTTCAAAATATTCATCTTGGCCTATAATCGTTACACCTTTCAATTTACCTCCGTGGATGTGTATGAAAACTCCATATATGTTTCTCACTATTATCATCCCTGGCCTTGATGACACAAGGAATCGACGTATATTTACAACCGTTGATTGAAGAGTTGAAAACATTGTGGTATGAAGATGTTGAAACATACGACATTTCAAAAAAAAATTTGTATGTTTGCTTCTCTATTGTGGACTATAAGCGATTTTCCTGCGTATGCAATGTTTTCGGGTTGGAGTACGGCTGGTCATCTAGTTGCCCTTATTGCATGGAAGAACACGAGAATTTTCTTTACCACATGGGAAGAAAATTTCATGGTTTGAATGTCATTAGTGTTTTCTCCATATTAATTATATTTTTAGAAAAGATAAAAAAAACTTTACAACTAATATAGTTCAGACCTTGCGACCGCCAACGATTTGGGCAAGCGAAGATATTTATGACCTTGTAAAGGATTATCCAAAGATACATGAAACCGGCGAACAAATTGAAACTCAAGGTAAATCGATGATTCCTAATTGGTGCAAACAAAGTATATTTTGGGAGTTGCCTTATTGGAAAAATCTCCTAATTCGTCATAATATTGACGTGATGCACAACGAGAAAAACGTGTTCGATAATGTATTTAACACAGTTCTGAATGTTAAAGGACAGACTAAACACGATTTGAAATCAAGACGTGATATAGAAGTAATTGCAATCGTCCCGAGTTTCATATGAAGCCAAATGACACAAAAAACCCAAAGCATGCTACGAGCTAGACAGTAACCAAGTTAAAGTACTGTTAAAGTGGATGGAAGGATTAAGATTTCCTGATGGGATTTCCTCTAATCGTAGATGTGTCAACTATAAGAATGGTAAACTGAGTGGGATGAAAAGTCATGATTGTCATGTAATGATGGAACATTTATTACCCATCGCTTTCAAAGAACTGTTGCCCACAAAAGTTTGAACGGTTGTTATAGAACTTAGTTTGTGTTATAAAGAGCTTTGTTCAACTATGTTAAAAGTTGATCGTCTACGTAAACTTGATGAAGAAATTCCTATATTGCTCTGCAAACTGGAGAAAATATTTCCTCTTGTTTTCTTTAATGTAATGGAGCATTTACCTGTTCATCTTCCGTTTGAAGTACATCTTCGAGGTTTTGTGCAATATGGATGGATGTATCCGTTTGAAAGGTATTAATATTGAGTATGTTAAATTTTAGTTTAACCACATGTAATAAAATTTAATTATAATTATTCTTGACAGGCACTTAAATCATCTAAAGAAAAAAGTGAAACAAAAAGCACGAGTTGAAGGTTCGATATGCAAATCATATATCGAAGAAGAAGCTTCGCTCTTTTTCTCTCATTATTTCAGTGACCATGTGAACTTATCTTTTGAAAGTGCTACATGAAATGATGAGATATTGAACAAAATTCTTCTGAATTAGTGCTATCTATTTTTAGACGGTAGGGACGCCCTGTTGGAAAATGTGTGAAAGTATGGTTAAACGATAGAGATTACCATGTAGCCCACACATATGTTCTTCTTAACTGTGCAGAATTTGCACCGTTTTTTAGGTATTAATGAATAACACATCTAAAATTATTTACTTGAATAATACATGTGTGTATTAATTATAATGCAATATATTCTCTATATATGCAGTATTTACGATCACAGCATCCAATCGGGGATATCAGCAAAAAATTTGCTACTTGGTTTTTGAACCACATATATGATCCGGTAAATTGTGTGGTCGACGAAGGGTTAAAACATCTTGCGATGGAACCTAAAAGAAAAGTCAAGATATGTCCAAAATATTCTTTGTCAATGGATACAAATTCAACACCAAAAAATATGGGGCTGAAAAATTAACTAACAATATCGGTGTATATGTTAAAGATAGTAATGATCTAAATGATCACATAATTGATTTTTACGGCGTGTGAACTCAGCTTTTGCAATTAACATATTCCACCAGACCTGTGGAAGAAGTTTATTTGTTTAGATGCAACTGGTTTAGTAATGTTCCTGGTTCTGGAATCAATGTACACCAAAAATATAATATTATTGAAATAAAGAACATCATATTGTCGAAAGTACGATCCGTTTATGCTAGCAAAATAGGCCCTACAAGTTTATTATGCTCCTTATCCATCTATAAAATAGATAAAGCAGATTGGTCGGTGGTTTTTAAAATGAAGGCAAGATTTACGTTTGATGGAAAGAATATTCCGGACGAACAAGCGTACCAAGCGGATATCGAGGAAAATGACGAAATTGCAATAACAGATGATCAAACCAATTTTGGACTTCTAAATGATGAATCAAATGTATTAGTAGAAGCATTTGAGACCATAGAAGAAAACAATATAGAGTACGAGATCGAGTCTAAATCAGAAAATGACGAAAACTAATTTAATAGCATACATGTTGAAAAAAGGTAATTTATGGGAGTATTGATGTTACACTTTTTTGCATGTTATATGCGATTATTGATGTTAAATCTTGATATGTTTGCTCATAATTGAATGATATATTCTGCCATAATAAAATAATATGTATATGACAGGTATTACAGATGTTCTTCTTTAGGCAATGAAGTTCTTCACAGTCCGGTTTCCCCTCTTCGTCTCAGAGAGGGACCAGTCGCAGCGTAGGTGATGGTAGCGGCCCTTCGCAGGAAGCACCGCGTATGGTAGTTAGATTGCTACCGAAAGCTAATAGCTCGAAAGTATTAAATTTACTTCAGCATTGTAAATATTTTGTATGATATATTAGTCATGATTTTTATGTATCATATTTAATGCAGGGGTTTTGAGCTTGATCCTTCAAACATTGTTCTCAGCATATCGAAACAGGCATACATGAGCCGTATGACTGCATGCTGGCCGAAATGGAGCAGAATCTCAGACCATGTACGGGAGAGCATATAGCAGGACTTCCTGGTAAGTGTAAAATTATATACCATTATATATAATCACTTAATACAATTTGTTAACTAAGTATAAATGTATAACTTATAATTTTTTTTAAATATATACAGGGGCGATAGACTTACAAGAGGAGGACGTGTCTCTGTGCCAGCGGCACTGGAACTCAAAAGTGGCAAAGAATTATAGAGATACAATGTCTACCATAAGAAAAACTGGGAAGAAGCCAAGCTGGATGGACGCCAACGTCTAGGATGCTTGGGTCGCATGGTGGAGTAGCGACGAATTCAAGGCAAGTCTATCAGATATCACTTTCATTTATTCAATACAGAATACATAATTTATACCTGTAAAATATAATCTTAATTTTTTAATTTACAGGCAAAGTCGTACAGGAACTCTGCGAACAAGCAGAAAAATCCAATCACACACCGTGGTGGCTTGAAATCATTTCAGCACCATCGCGACGACCTGGTAAATTGATTAATTGCAACTACGAACATTTATTGCATTTTTAGTATAAATTTGTATGAACAACAATAATATACACCAATTATTGCACGAAAGAGCGCGTGGGGGTCCCGTCTCGTATATGGACGTGTTTGAGCATACTCATGCCATCAGGCAGACAGATGAGGGATCAGTGTCGTATGCCCGGCATGAGGCTGATAAAGCATACGTCGCACATGTAAGTATATTTTAAGTTATAAATTATTAATAATGACCATTTTAATTAATTATTTATAAAATATTATAATAATGTCATGTTATATTTATTTGTATTTAATTTTACGTTGCAGAAAAAAATTATGCAAGCACATGCGCAGATGCTTGAGCATTCGGGACGGGAGTAGTTGACCACTGATGAGGAGGACGTGATCTTTGACTCTGTTATGGACCCAACCCAGAGAAATATGTGCTACGGCTACGGTAATCAATCGGTAATTTATAAAAATTAACTACATTGTAAAATTTGCTTAATTTTTTATGAAAGTTACGTAATAACTTAAACATATTTCGACTTGTTTTGTAGGCTCGGACATCAGAAAGGGCTTACCGAAGGGCTCAGGACAACGTGGAGATTAATGAGCTTCGACAGCAGATTGCACAGCTGCAGGAGCAGGACCGCCTCCGAGCAGTGCAAATGGAGCGACTGAACCAGCGTTTGGCCGAGTATGTGGAGCGTCATGGAGCATTCCTTTCGTCTAGTGGTTCCGGAGCCGATGATGAGTCATGAGGTACGATTTGCAGTTTTTTTTTAACCTGATGTATATAAACGTTGAGTGATGGTGAGGTTGATTTATGGAAATGTGGTATTTGACATTGATTTATGTGGTTGATTTGGGGGTTGATTTGTGGTTTGTGGAGTTTGATGTTGGATGTATATATTGTACATTGATGTTGGATGTAAATATTGCAGTTGGATGGGTGAGACTGATGATGAAGGGTTTGATTTTTATTGATTGAATATGTTTGTGTTTGATATGATGATGTTTGAGTTTTATATTGATATTGATTTCAGCTTATATATTTGATTTATATATTGATTTTGATGAGTTGTGTTATATATTAGTATGGAAGTGGTGCTCGGCTGTAGAAGAAAAAAAATTTACCCATATTTTCGACGGATTCCGACGACTCCCGACGGCTTATGGGTCAAAGTTTTCGAAGGCTATCGACGGTTAGCGATGGTTTAACAGAAAATTGCCATGTCACATGGACGTCGTCGTCGTCGAAAAAGCCGTCGGAAGAACTGTCGTCAGCCTCGCAATAACTTCGTCGAAGCCGTCGTAAATGGACGAAAGTCGTGGTCCATATTCCGACGACACTTATGACGGCTCGCAACAGCCGTCGACGACTGCGAGCCATCAGAAATCCCCCTTTCTCTTGTAGTGGTGGCTGTGGTCCACCATGTTGATATACTATATTTGAATTGAAAGAAAACTTTCTCTATAACTCAATGTTTGGAAGATGCTATTTATAATACTATGGTACATAAAAAACTATATGTCAAATAAACACAAGAACAACGTGGCTACAATCACTACAAGGACGGCAGCAGATAGCGACGGCTTTTAGCTGTCGCCGGCCGTCGCAGGCCGTCGCTAAAAGCCGTCGTTAAAAGCCGTCGCTATTTACCTCGTCGCCCAACAGTATCGCGACGGCTTTAGCGACGGCTCGCGACTGCAAATGTGCCACGTGGAAATTTTCCAACGACTAAATGGCGTCACTAGCCGTCGCTACGCGACACAAAAATTTTGCACTTTAGCCGTCGCTATCCGTCGCTAATCTGTGCAGTTGCACAGCCCATACAAACTTCAAACAACAACCATCAAATACCATCATCACAGCCAATATACACTATATTCATCAACTATAGCCATCATATATCCATCATATAACATCACTATACATTCAAACAATATAAAATCCAATCAAATCCCATTTTCAAATCCAACCAAATCAAACAATATAAAATCCAACCAAATCCATTAACCAGAATATGTACATAGTAACCCGAAATTTCTACATAATATCCCGACATATATATACATAATAGCCAACCATATCCATCAATTAGAAGTTATCAAAATATGTACATAATATCCTGAAATATATATACACCAAACCAACCAAAATGTGTATATACCAAACTATAACACGAGCAAACAAACATACCTACTCCTCGCCATCGCTGCCGTCCTCTCCAGACATCCTCCTATGCTGTTGCAAATAAGCCGCAATCCGCTCATCCAGCTGTTGCTCAAAGAAACTTTTCCTCCAATCATTTATTTCTTCCACTGTCGCCCTCAACTGAGCAATCTCCGCCTCTTCCTCCAATCATTTGCTCTGCCTGTCGGCGCAACGCATCCTCGTAATAATCAATACTACGCTTATGCTTTATATATCCAGTATGGTGGAGTCTAATTTGCAAGTCGAATAGATCGATGATGATATCTGAGCGGGATCCAGATAATGGTCGTGTATAGGAGGGTGAAACACGTCATAATGGTCAACTCCATAAGATGTACGCACTTACCTAGTCCAACAAAAATGACTAGTAGTTGACATGTGATTTGGTTACCCCTAACTAGGCTGTGTAAGATTCGCCACTGCCTTCGCCTCCGCCTTTCTCGCTGGCATTTTCGGTGGCTTCAAGTGGCTCTTCTGTTCCGTGCTTATATCCAAACTGAACAATCATGTTCTCTTCTTCACGGCGACCGCCCACTGCCGCTGCCGCTACTATCTCATGCATGTTTTGCTTAGATATAGGGTTTGGGTGAAAATTTTAATGAACCTGAGAGAGGAGGAAGATGGAAAGAGGGGTGCAACGGCTGGTATTTGCCGGGGGGAGGGGGTGTTATTAAAACGGCAAAGCTATATATACCCTCTACCCCACTCCACCACCACCACACCCCGCTCATCCAAAGTGGTATGGTGGCTCATTTTGTGCTTCTGGGTGCGGAGCTAGTTTGTTCAGTGCAAAAGGATGAGAGAGATGTGAACTGAACATGTTCATTGTTTGATAATGATTGTTGATAATGATCTTACAATGTGCAGCCATTTTGTGTGATATTATAGAACTTTTTGCACCCAGATGATGCAGAGATATCAGCGGCACCTCGCATGTTTGGGACAATGCATGTATGGTAAGACTAATATGCACCTTTTCTTCTTTAATTGCACATATAGAATACATGCTTGTACTTGACGTATTATTGGTGGAGATGGTGAACCATCAATAATTAGCTACATGCTATTAATGTTTGCGTACTGCTCTACCAATCAAAAAGCGTGTACAAGCATAATTTTTCTAAAGGAAACTCTTCTCAACATTTCTTATCTGAGAATGGTGAAGAATAGAATTTCCGATGATTGGTAAATTTCACTTTATACCGCTGAATAGTGGTGAAGAAGAGGAGATGAATACAAAAAATTTGATGAATACGTTGAAGAAGTTGGTGGTGAATACTCTGGCAATAAAGGAATGCTCATCTGTTTGCTGGGCTGTGTTACTTGAAGACAAGATCACTGGTGATGGTGAAGCTACTTGTTTTTATAGATGTTGATGATGGTCATGGGATATATTTCGATACATTTTGTTTTGTTTTATTACGTGTATACTTTTGGATTTGTGATTGTTGTGATTTATAAGTTATTAAAGTGTCAAAATACCACTCATCCCGTCACAGAAAAAAAAGGAATATACATATACATACACATACACATATGTATATACACACACATATGTATCTATACATACATACATATACATACATACAAACATACATATATACAAATATGTGTGTATCTGTGTAGTTAATGCCCCGATATTACTTCGTTATAACCCTGTTATATCTCATAGCGGATTTCTACCGCTACGATTTTTCTATATAGCTTCAAATATAGTCTTTCCGCTTTAAGCCCCACTATTTCTGTTATTTCCGCTATATCTTCTTTAAAAGAAATGAATTGAAAATGACATTTATACATTATAAAAATTATGAAATTAATTTATTTAATTGAATTTTTAATATATTTTCAGAAATGAAATACTCTAATATTCTACTAAATTCAGTTGTGTTATATAATAGTTTTATGTTTATTTACAGTATATTCGCACATGTTTTTATTTAAAATTATTTATGTATTAATTATAATTCAATTGAATATTAATATTTCATTTAATTACCATTTATATATTTGTAAAAACATTAAGTACGAGTTTTATATGTTATTTTAGAGTCGTTCGTTATATTCCGCTATATCCTTGTTGTGTCTCATCTATGACTTTTTGCAACTCTGCCGCATTGAATCTGCCGAGCGCTTTAACTGTACAGGTGTGTGTGTGTATGTATATATATGTATATATGTGTGTGTATATACATATACATATATATATATGTGTGTGTATATACATATACATATATATATATATATATATATGTATGTATATGTATGTATATATATGTATGTATATGTATGTATATATATGTATGTATATGTATGTATAATGAAATTTGATTCATCTAACATTGTATTGTTGAATGTTAACAGACCTAAAAGCACGGCAAATTTAGCTTTATTTCTTAATCTTGTAGCTAGTAGTGCATGGAGTTATGATATTTGTAGTTCCACCACTCTATAACTATGAACCCTTTGAAACACATGAAAAGAGTCATATATTATACCAAACTTATGAAACATAGATAGTTTGCAGGAATCAGTTGCAATTGTGTAGCCCACCCTAGCCAATTGTACTGTAGTGAAAAATAGACAAGCTCACTTACACTGTTAACAACACATCCATTATGCTATATAGACGGATGTAACTCTATAAACAGTATAAGCAGATAATCATTGGCAAGTGCAAGAAGTAGTTGAACAGACTCAAAATGCAATATTAGTACACAATTATTCATTCTGAAACAACATCACTAGCTAATCTACAAACCAAGCATCAACATATAGATTGTACACCATTAAGTATTTTAACAAATTTAACTTTAAACCAAATAAACATTCTCAAATAAGCATAATCATTATATATATAGAAAAAAAGAAGTCAAATTTGGTGGACCCTTTCCTCTGCTAAATCACAGCTCACAGCTTCCTTGCCCTTACCAATATATACATGCAGTTCAACCCAAACTTCTGAGTATATGCGTGATGCGCTCAAATTTAGACAGGAGTTCTTCTAACGAGATTTAACATGGTTGATCAGCACAGGTTCAGTGCTCTTATTTTTTGAAGCAGCAATTTCTTCAAGTCGCTTCCAAATGGCTTCACGCTTAGATTTAGTTTCATCTTCTTTAGCTTCATCTTCATTATACTTCTGAAGACATTCTTCGAAGAACATGGGATCGAAATCGGAGAAGATCTTGCGAATATTTAGAGTAAGGTTTTGAACAGCTTGATTCCAGTGACCCTTGCTGTTTCTTTCCAATGCAGGGAGTATTATAGGTAGTATCACCTTGTAGTTCTGTTTTACTAGATTCTCTATGTGATCGTTGTTCCAGAGGAATAAAGCTCTCTCTGCCACCTGCAATGATGCATTAGAATATGTGTACTTATCTGCCATGCAATTTTACACAAGTTCATGGCACCAAGTTTTGAATTTACCTCATTATGTAGATTGCTTTGGTGGAAATATATAACAATGAATCAAGTTATATACCAAGGAGAATTTCCTAGTATAACCAATTTCATCATATGCTATTCATATATGTATAAATAAATTTTCAACTAATGGATGTTCAAAGGGCAGTTTTCGATAATCCCAAAAGTAATATATCATTTTGAGTTACCAAAAACACTAACTGTTACCACAAATCAAGTAGTTAAACGTGATTCCAAGCAATAGATTGATAGGTTAGAATGTTGCACTCATGTGCCATTTCAAGATCTAATATAGTGAACAGCATTGGTTGCAAGGGGCATGCTAAAAATATAAGTTATTTAACATGGTAATTGTATGACATACTCTATATAGAATATTTCAAATATGGGTACATCGTCAACACATAACCTACATTTAACATCAATTATTCTCTTCTCTAGCAGTTGAAAGGCACACTTAAGGTGAAGTGATCCAACAGTTTATATCCAAACTAACCAAATAATTCAAAGCAATGTCAGAAAATGCTAGGAGAATGCACGGTGTATACTAAAAAAATGGGTATATATAATTTTGTAAAGCAATATTTGACCAACACATTGAATGATAAAAGAGGATCTAAAATTCTAAGATGAAATCACCTTTAAATAAACAGTAAAGCATACCTTGTTTATCAGTTAAAGTACAGTCTATTCCGCATAATGATAAATCAAATAATAACTACCAACATGGGCCTCCCTGACTCTATCCCTCTTTTATTTATTTTCTTGCTAAAATATCACCAACTTGCACAGAAAGTCTGACAGCAGAACGCTTTGCACTCATTTATATGGAATATAACTCGTTTGTATGATGGCCTTAGTATCAACTATCAACCCATAATTCACTAACAGGTAAAAAATTTCCATGAATACCAAATTGAAAACAGTGTCTTCTGAAAGCAATTCTTTTTTAATATAAACAGATTTAAATCAAGGACAGTGTTATTTAAGTACAAACAACAGTATCAATAGTAAAATCAAAGGATTCCCGCACTAAGAACACACTTTACATGGATATGACAAACAAGGACACAAGACAATAGAACATGTACAAAAACCTCGGTAAAATGACAAGAAAATTAGCATTTGTAATCAACATGAGTTCAGAAAGTAATGTTTCGAAGTATGCAGTTCCATAGTTAAACTAATAAGCTCCTGGCTTTAGAAACTAAACATTTCAGTGAAATGACAAGAAAATTAACATGACTTAAGCAATGCTGTCTATTATGCAGTTCCATAGTGATCAGTTCCAAGCTTACATATATAGAATACAGATACCAGTGCGCACAAGGCACATCGTGCACTTAAAGATGGTTTTTCATTTTCAGACACAATAACCACAATATGTTTCAAAGACATCAGCGTAGGGTAAAGCTCTCCGTTTCTACCAAGGCTTGTATATCAAAATAAGTATCTAAAAAGAATGCACAACCAGACCAGATGCAAATTAGCTTGCACTCCCTATGAATCGATGTTTTATCGAAAATAAAAACTAGCTATATTAATCATGATCTATAGTTAATTGTAAAGTCCGCTATATCGCAGATTGAGGAATCTTAACCCATATCCTGTTGTTTTTAAAGAAAGGATTATCTTAGTAAGCATTGAATGGGTACTAAAAAGGCTACACTGGACTGAGAAAGCCGATTTTAGACATAATAAATTTCAATAATAATATTTTACCTGAAAGTGGGAACTATTCAAACAGCGAGCAATTTGTCTAAAAAGTGGAACCATGCATCTCTGAAATTCAGCAGGCTGTGTCGCATCCAAAACTTCCTCTAACTCTCCCAGAAACATAACTTCTTTTGAGCTATTTGTGAGGGGCCAGTATTTTAGCAACCCTCTTATAACAGTGTCAGCAAGCTTACAGTCTTTCTCAACAAACTGAGATATGCAATACGACAACTGCTGATGATACATAGGTATACACTTTGGCTTATGTAATGGGATCAAAGCTCGAACTAGAAACAACTTATGCTCTTCTTTGAGAGGCAGAGCAAACCCATTAATGATACTTCCCAAGACTTCCAAGAGCTCAGCAATTCCATTATGTTTCTCTGTCTCGAATATGAACCGGTAAAATATATTGTTAATTGCTTTTCTAATATATGGTCGATGCACCATAAATTTACCATACACGCGGTGAAGTATAGTCTTTAAGTACTCTCTTTCTCTAGGATCTTCAGAATCGAAAAGATCTAGAAGCTTAAGAACAAAAGAGTGGTCTACATATCTCTTTGCCAACTTGGCATCAGTTTCAGGAGATGTAACAAACTTCAAGAATAGTTCATAAACAATTTGCAAATGTTGCCAAGCAGGATCCATAAGAGGTTCATCCTCTTCTACATCAAATGCTTCTAAAACCTTATTCTCCCGAGGTGGAGAAGTTAGTGTGCGAAACAAATTAGTGGACACCATTTTTACTATTTCTTGCATAACATATTCAGAAAACTTTCCATTAGAGGAGGATACATAATCTACAAGCTCTATCAATGTCTGCCTTTTTATTTCCTTCTCTTTTAGGTTCTTACTTGGGTCCGTAAAGTCAAATATAACGCAACATAGATTCAGTTTCTTTACAAATAAGTTCGGTTTTTCAGCAGTTGGGACATCTCTAAAGCTAGGTAATGCTTCGTAAGTGAAAGCCAAGCTGCCATTAAGTTTCGAGTTATAAGGAAGATTGCTTTTGTTACTGTAATTTGAAGCAGAATAGGAGTTAGCAGAAACTTGATTACTTTGATGAGTGACTCTCGAATCTCCAGTTCTTGAATTACTAGAGCTTGACAAAGATGAACCAATGGTTTCCCGACTTTCTGATGACTTTGATGACTTCTTGGGAAGCCGACCAAGTATTTGTTTTATCATTATCTCAAAAATATTATAAATATGATACGAAGTTATGCCTTGCAAACCTTATAATATGCCTAATAGGGCATCATGATAGTGCTAAATTTAAAATGACAGATCGTTGCACATCGCAAAGCAATCCGATGTAAAAGCTAAAAGTCTTTCGTATTTTAATTCCACTTTCTTTCAACCGAACCAAAATTTCAACTTTGGTCTAAATACTCAAACCAAAACAACTTCAGATTTCAAGAAAAAATAAATATGACAGATCGACGATAGCAACACTAGAAGAAATGGGAAAAACCAATCAGCTATTCACAGCTCAATCCGTCAATTCTTCCCAAATTTTAAACAAAAACACGATAATACCCGATCGTCGTCTAAAACTGCGAAACCAGATACGAAATATCAATCTAAACCCAATATCAGGAAACCCAACTCTGAATCCGATAGCCAAACCGATTTGATACGATCTAAAATCTGAAAAGAAAAGAATACCAAAAAAAGTCAAACACGGAGAAAGATGAGGGCTTTCAACCTTTTTGCAGCAGCAAAATAATTAGAACAAAATTAGGACAGGATATAGAATTTTTGTTTGACTTACATAGATCAATTATTTAGTTTTCCTGGTATCATATCGAATTTAGTTTTTTAGAAGAAAATAAAAAGAGGAATATTGCTTACCTTGAGTTCTCAATATGGAAAAGAAATTGTTTCAATTTTATTTCCATAAAGCTTTAAGAAGTTTTCACTAGGTTTGGACCACATAGAATGAAAATAGATGTACATTCCGATAGAGTTTCATAAATATTGCGGTAGGTAGATTGTAAAGCATGAAAGACGTTCGTTTTAAAGGCTCGTCAATATATATACCATTGAGGATATTTGTTATATCCATTTCAAATGGGAATGCAATGGTTTGTAATTCGTCCGCAACAAGCATCAAAGTAAACCATTTGATAACATATGTTGGACAAAACACTTTGAAAATTATTTTAAAATCTCAAGTCTTAAAAGAAAAGGTTTGCAACTTGTACTTTCTTAGTGAGAAATGCTAGTGTGATCGTACTATGCATGCACCATTATTAACAATATGTATGTAATGATTGATGAACTCATGCTGTTAACCAATAATTAGAAAATAAGAGCTCGATTTATTGAAAGAAAAGTGTGTGACATTCTTTTTTTTTCCATTAAGAAATGTAGTTTAATCGTTTTCCAATGTGATACCATAGCTTTTAATATGTAAAGAGTAGTGTGAAAAGCATATTAAATACCATCACTTAATACTAGTTGAGCTAGAAAACATTTTTCGATGCAATCAAAAATAAAAAATCTACTACTAAACGTGATCATAGAAGTGAGAATGTATTAATTTCTTACGAAAGGAATAATCTAATATATTTTTACAAGCCATATTGTTATTTTTTTATAAATGTTGGATGTGCATATTTACTAAATTATCGTGAATATCAATAACGAAGAAGAACAAAATGTTCTATGTATTAAAAGATAAGGGCAAGAAAGAAATATAATTAGCTATCCGCTAGTCTTTCTTCTCCCTTCCTTACAGCCATGATCTCTTTCAAGAAAACAAGCAATACTTGTAAAAGTGAGTTCTTCAAAAATCTCAATATTTTTGAATGACTACACACTTCCTATTTCTTTCCTCTGATTTCGTATTCTATTTTTGGTTTCTTCATAGATTCAGTAGATATTTCTGTGCTTTTTGTTTTCACTGTTGAATTTTTCCATCTACGCTTTTGTCAAGATATTTTATAGAAATTAAAAAAATCAAAGACATATTATTCACACCGCATTATTTCCTGATTTTTAGACGGTATGTATTTTACCATTAAAATGTTTCAGTTACTTCATGTTATATACATCGTAGTAGATAGTTATTTACCATTATTCTTCAATGTGGACACTTCATTTTGATTATAGTTAAATCGTGGTATTGCATCCATCGAACAACTATATTCGAATCTAAGTTGAAGCATTAGAATTTAAAAGTGAAACATCATTCAATGGAGAATCTGCCTCCTCAATTATATGAGGTTAGTATCACGATCAACTTTAGTCAACTTAAAGTAAAAGTTTCTAATCAGAGTAGTTCGGTGAAGAATTATTATTATTATTATTGAACCAAAACTTTGTATTTGGATAATGTGGTTGATATTGGAATTTTGACCAAAACCAAATTCCATAAGTGCTAATGTGATATAGTTTTAACGAAGAGAATTGGTGTAAATAATGGTTTCAACCAAGTACCGCTTATAATGGTAAAATTACATTTTACCCAAAATGTGTAAGCAATAAATTCGGGTAAACCGCCACACCACTAGCTAAGGTGACACGTGACTGTTAATATTCAACTTGTTCGATATTAATCACTGACTGAATTTACACCTTTGAGTCGCACAATTGCAATGTTGAATACTCTAAAATACCGCACAATCTAATTAAATTATAATTTCCATAAAATAATTAATATTTATGGGATATTAATCGTTAAATTTTATTTAACTTATTTGAATTATTATTTAATAAAGTGTGTATATAAAAGTTATATATCTACGTATCGATATACAATATTGATAAATATTTACATTGGATTAAAATTAAATAAATATTGATTGGATTTGAAAATTTTATGGGCCCATATGATCCATATCATGGCCGACCATACAAGGGTAAGGGAGGGCGGGAGGGTTGAGTCTTGAATGCAAAAAAATTATTTTTGAATTGGTTAAAAGAAGGAGTAAACAAGGAGATTTGGATCTCCACTTTTTACTCATTTCTGAAGCCTATTTAAACCTTGTCTCCTCTCTCATTTTGAGAGAACTTTTTGTTTCTTTTCCTACTCATCTTGGCCGCAAGCATGGAAGGGATTCTTCCTTCATTTTTCAAATTTATTTATTTCAAGGAGTGATATTCTCTTCTACTCAACCACACTTTCTAGAGGAGTTTAGATCCATTGCAACAAATATACCATATTACAACTAGATATTTACAACTAGCACATAATGACAGTTGTAATAAAAGATTTTTAATAACTAGCTTTTGCTGACAGTTGTAATAAAGAGTTTTTAACAAGTGAATATTAGGCACACATCCCTAAAAGCAAACTTAATTCACTAAAACTCCTTCCGCAAGAAAACATACTTTGCAGGTCCCTGTTTTTCATTTCGGTTGTTTTTTCCCTAAAATACCCCTCCGCTTCTTGCACGATTGATTTTAATAACGAGTTTATCTTTCTTGATTTCTTCTTTTTCTTCATTGGCGAACTTATGTTTCTTGATTTCATCTTCTTCTTCAATGGCGAGCTCGGCTTTCTCGATTTCAATGGAAAACTGCAATTATACACAATAGTTGCAGAAATGTTTGCAATTATATGCAATAGTTATAGACATTTCTGCAACTATACCATATAGTTGCAGAAATTTTTGCAACTATATGCAATAGTTGCAGACAATTCTGCAACTATAGCATATAGTTGCATTTCTGCAAATATGCAATAGTTATAGAAATGTCTGCAACTATATGCAATAGTTGCAGACATTTCTGCAACTATACCATATAGTTGCAGAAATTTCTGCAACTATATGCAATAGTTGCAGATATTTCTGCAACTATAGCATATAGTTGCATAAATGTCTACAATTATTTGCAAATGTTGTAAATTTGAAAAAAAAATCAAAAGTGTTCAAAATTTGTTGAATTGTCTGCAAATATATGAAATAATTGCACTTTTACTACAAATTTGAATTTTTGGTATCAACAATGGATCTCATTTTAAAGATCATAAAATTTGTGATTTTTTGGTGAAAACGGTATGTTGATCCGATTTTTCTACATAAAGTTATACGCGTTTGAAATGTTAAAAACATAAAACGGTATTTGGATCGTTTTGCGTGCGCGAATTTGAATATAAGGACCGGAAATGTAAGTTTAGTTTGGGACGGATGTTTTCTCTATTTTGAAACTTATTAGGGATGTGAACCAAACTTACCCTTTTAACAACTGACATTCACTGACAATTGTAATAAAAGGCTTTTAATAACCGATTTTTCCTGTCAGCTGTAATAAAAATATTTTTAACAACTGGATTTTCTAGTTAGTTGTAACAAACGTATTTTTAATAACTGTTTGTTTTAGCCAATTATAATAGAGATCTATAACAACTTATTAGTTTTGACCATTATGAATATTTGCAAATTATTATAGAAAATTCATTGGTAGAATGGAAGGAATTAGGAGATGAAGAATCAGTTGGAAATGAATGGGAAGGTAAAAAAAATTAGAAGAAGAAAGGATTTTTTTGGTTAAACACATGGAATTAGCTAAACATTTTATTTGAATAATTGTAGAATTTATTTATAACCATTGTCTTACTCATAAGTTTTAAATGACTATGTAACTACTCTTAAGTAAACTTTGTTAATCACAAAAAAAAAATCTTAGTGAGCACAACGGTTTTCGCTTGATTATTTTAATGTTCATATTTATAATTCATGCGACAAATTGAAAAAACATAAAAGTGAGAAAAAGAAACTTCCTATAGTTTGAGTGTAATATTTATATAAATATGGAAATTATTTTTATAAAACTTCATAGATTTGGCTTTTTTAACAAATCAAGAAATTAGATAAAAGAACTCCAAGAAACGGTAAAAAAAGATTTAAACTAATAGTGCATATTTAACCAATTTAATCGATGTAAACAGCATTCACCGGGTCGACGCATTGATCGTGCTGATCGAACAACCATAATAATAGCTATATTCTTCTAACATCACTCGACCAATTATCATTATCTTTGATTATGTTAGACGTCGTAGGAGAATTTAATCAGTGCTCCAACTTAATTTTTCTTTCCATGGCTGGTTATTTGTACCTAACTATATACAACGTTACAGCTTTAACTAGTAAATATTTGGTTAAGTGCATACTTAATTATAATATATAAGTATATATTATATTATATTATATTATAATTAGGGTATAATATTATATATTATATTATATATAATAATAGAATAATATACTAATATATAGTAATTATATGTATAATAATATAATATATTATATAGTATATATAATATAATTATTATTATATTAAAGTATATTATCAATATAATATACTATAGCCGAAAATTTCACTGGGCGGAACATTTCCCTATACTTTTTTTACCACCACGTTTTAATCATGCTTTGGTTTCATTTCCCTTTTTCCTAACTAGGGCATGCTTTCGTTTCCAAAATCAATCCCCCTGCGAAATCCAAACTCAATTCCACTCCATAGTGGAATTCCATTTCGTAGGCGAATTCCAAAGCAGTGAAAAGCTCAGGGATCGAACTCCAAGGTAAAATTAGGCGACAAAATCGGTGAATTGCTAGGGTTCATCAGTTAAGGTTTGAATTGTCGATGATTCACTTCCTAGTTCTCCCAGCGACTGAGGTATGTTATTTCAATGCCATTGTTCTATGTTACTTTAAACTTCATCGGTTAGGGCTTTGTTTCGATTCATTTGTCCCAAAGTTGAATTATTGTCCTCACATCCCACACGATATCAACTATTCAGTTTTATTTTTCTTAATATTAGTTAATTTTAGTATAAGTAAATGGATGAAATCCTAATGGATGCTTGGGAAATTAAACATGGGAATAAAGGTTTTGTATGTCATGTGTCCCATGTCCCCGTATAATCCTATTCTTACTCTTAATTAATAAAGCTTACATAATTAATTTCTTTGATTAAGAAAAGAATCTAATTTCATAAATTTAGCGGTGTCTTTTTTAGATAATAAAATTCATTTTTAACTTTCATCACTTGATTTTTTAACTATGTTAATTACAACTAATAACCAAAACTCCAATTGGTCTTGCACTTCACCCAATATTAATTATTTTTTTATAAGGATGTTTCTTTTATTGGTACTGTCTATGTAACGACCCTGAATTTTTGATATTGAAAATTAGGATATTTAATTGATTTTAAATATCTGGAAGTCAGTTTAATTTGAAATTCAAATATCAGAATGAATTTGGCAATTAAATTATTGAATTTAATCGTTAAATCTGGGTAAAAATTTGAATCTTTAGTTTTAAGCTGATTAAAAATATTTTCAAGGCTTAGAAAATTCATATTGATTATACTGAAGATAATAAAAGCTTCAGAATTGAATTTGAAGGTGATTTATTCAGTTTTGAATTTTATCGTTTAAATCGATATTTGAAAATAGCGTTCCGGGGCATAGTCTCGGAATTCGATGAAACCAGTTTCATTGGATCCGTAATATTGTATTATTATTGGATTTCAATTTTCGTAGTGTTTGGAGTGATCGTTTGGTCGTACGATAAGCAAACGCGCTGAAATTAAATCGAAATTCAACTTAATAGCTGGTCCAAAAAGCTATCTTCTCCATACGATCGAATTTGAAGCCGAAACCTTTTCCATTGCGTTCGGAATAGGTGTATAACATTACAAATGCCTAGCGGCATGCCTCAAAATTTCGAGTTGCGTTTATTGAGACAATTTGAATTTGAATTTAATTAATATATATATTTATATACCCTAATCAACTCAGTTGAAATTCTTTTCCCTCAGCCTGCCTTGTTTCACATCATACTTTTTTTTTGCCCTCTCTGTAGCAGACAATTCAATAAAGAAATCCTGTCCATCTCCTTTCGATTAAATCACGGTCTCCCCTTCAATTCATAACAACCGAAGCCCTTCATTCCAAGAAAAGAAAAATAAACAAAACACTTTCATTCAAAATAAAATAGTGGCCGCGTTTCTTTCCCCAAATTCAAAAATCTTTCCTTCTTCGTTCGAGAAAAATGGAGGAGCCTCAAAAAAAAATTTCACGAAATCGAAATGTGTTCGAAGAGAAAAATTTATAAACGCAACCTTCCTCTTAATACTCGAATTCGAATCTCGTGAATTGGAAGGACAATGGAAGAGGCGATTCGATGAGCGACGGTGAAGTCGCGAGCGTGAGTGTGGGGAGTCGAGCGCTTTGGTTCGAACAGCGAAGCAGGCATCGATCGCCGAAGGATCGCGGTGGGGACGATCGAAGTCCTGAGGTCGGCGCGTCGTTGTGGGTTCGCAAGTGGGTCGTGAGCAGATCGAGTTGGTCGAGACGTCGTTTCTATCGGGGCAGCTAGGGTTTCGTCTCGACAAGGCGGCGAGGTAGTTTTCTTTGTTTATATATATATATATATATATATATATATATGTATATGTATATGTACACACACTGTAACAACCCGCATATTTGTCGATTTTATATTTAAACATTTTATTTAAATATTTTATCGTTAATCGGATCTTAGTCCGAAAAGCTACTTTTTGCATACGGTCAAATTAGGACTCGAAACCACCTCCATTGAGTTCAAAATGACGTTTGCGATCTTTTTGAGTATAAACTTTGATATGTTTGGAGTTAGTGGAATTTTCGCCACTTTTTCGCTTATGGCTTTGGTTTGGGCTGAACCATTTTTGTCATTTACTAACTCAGCCCAACCCCCTCTTCTCTTCATAACTTCATTTTCTATTTGCTTAAACATTCAAGCTTCATCCAAAATGGAGGAGGGAATGGGAAATTAAAACTCCAAAGCCTTAGTCTTTATTGCTAATCCAACATCTACTCCGAATTCAAGTGAAGACATTGATTTAAGCTTGAGATTGTTCTTGCTTTGCTTTCAAGCTTCATCTCCATCAATTTCCGTGAAAAGGTGAGATTTTTATCTCACATTCTTGTCAATATCTATCTTGGATTGTTGGGAATGATTACCCACCACTTTAGCATGTATGTTTGCATTGGATTTGGATTGGATTGGAGAAAGACTCCAATTTTTAGTGATTTTGGTGAATTACTGGGGTTAGGTCGCTCTGCCTAGATGAGTCTCGGCCTGCATATTTTCGTTAACACCTTAGGTCGTTCGGCGTGGAAAAGTCGCACCTGCATTTAGGTCGCGCTCACTTAGGTCGCTCGGCAATAGCTCGTTCGTCTCTAGGTCGCTCGGCATCGAAGAACACTCGCTTGCTATACGTCGCGTCTCGTTAGCTCGTAATCCCCTTAGGTCGCGCGGCATAGCTCATTTGCTCTTAGGTCGCTCGGCTATAGGTCGTTACCCCTTAGGTCGCGCGGCATAGCTCGTTCGCCTTAGGTCGCTCAGCTATAGGTCATTACCCTTTAGGTCGCGCCATTAATAGGTCGACCACGTTAGGTCGCATGCTCGGCCTGTTCCCTTAGGTCGTTCGCCAGCTTAGGTCGCATGACCCCAATACCCTTAGGTCGCTTGACCTTGATTCCTTTAGGTTGCTTGACCTTATTTTCTTTAGGTCGCTCGACCTCACCACCTTAGGTCGTTCGACCTCACCACCTTAGGTCGCTTGAACCTTAGGTCGCATCACTTATAGGTCGCTAGCCCTATTGCCTTGATAAGTTGCTCGGCCTTGTCACCAAGATAGGTCGCGCTCACTTAGGTCGCTCGGCATGCTATCCTTAGGTCGCTCGACCTTGTTTTACTTTAAGTCGTTCTATTACACTTTAGCTCGGCCTTGTAGGTCGCATGGGTATTTCTACTTTGATGGATTTGGAAGTGATTTCCTTGGATTTCATTCACATCTTCGAACGTGAGTTTTTGTGACTAGTTGATTCTACAACCATTCTTGTGATTTGTCACTTTATAAATATGAAGGTTTCAATACTAGTAGTAAATATCAAAACTCTTTCATCAAAACGATTTCAACTCTATCACAAAGTTCTTTTTCCTAAACCGTTTTCCAATCTATTAGTATATACAAGCCTTTACCTCACTTGGATGAGAAATCTAATTAAACGGCTTAGCAAAACAAGTGGTATGAAACGCTTGCGTTTACTTCGTTGGTTAATTCTTGGACTTGTTCGACTGAACCTTTTGTGACAATTTCCTAGTGAAGATCTACAGTTTGTTCGTAAATATTTAAGTTAAGCTAGTGGTTATGGGACATGAAGCTAAACTCATATATTTACTAGCTTAGTGTAATTGACACTTCTTGATGATCATGATGATCATTTTTGTGATTTAGACTAGAAATTGAGCGATGTCTCTTTGTTTGCGAGGGAGACTAGACCCCGTTTGTGTGATGTTTCTACTCACATATGTGGGGTAGCGCCCCATGGTCTTCGGGCCATTTTAGTGGAGTTTTGACTCACAGTCTTCGGACCATTCTTGTGGAGCTTCGGCTCAAAAATAAATGGTTAGCTACCATGAGATAGCGTCTCGTCTTGTGTTACATGTGTTGGTGATTTTGCATACTCCCGTTTTGTGATAGGCCTCCCCCTTCTTGAGATTTCTGGATTTCTTGAGATGATTTCTGGAATTTTTGTGCTTCACCAATTTTCGTGATTTCCATTGATAAGTTTTATCAATTTTTGTGCATTGGTGAATTTGTGTGTCTTTAACTTGTTATGAATACAAGTTTAGGGTATGATACCCTATTTTATCTTTGAGAAGATTCTTGTGACATTGATTAATCTCATGTTGATTTTCAGTTACATACTTATAGTAGTATGCCATTATGGTTATTACATGTTTATGCCATATCTTTTATTCTATATCATGTCATGTGATATTTATAGCTAGACTGATCCGTTTATTATTTTCTTATGAAATAATACTCGGGTCAGACCGAGATGTTACAGGTGCTTCTGCTTGACTTCTCTTCAGGGATTGATCTAACTTTTAGCTAACTACTTAGATTAGTAGTTTTTGTTGTATACATTTGGGATGTCGACTCTTTGATGTATTCTTTTGTATAGCACATGTTGCTATTCTTTTGTATTATCGTGGATCTTTCATACCACTACTCTGATGTACACTTTCTTGTGTTATATATATATATTCATATCTTTTTCCGCCTTTGTGATATGGATGTCTGTGACTGATTGGTGTTATGATTATTTCAATATTTGTTTCCGAAGATTATATATAGCCACTGTGTGATAGCTTTGAGTTTGTATCGGTATGTCAGATTTCCTCTTTAAATGTAATGCATGTTATACTATTTGACATATCGGTGCTCGCACAAAGAAGTTACATGGATGGTCACTCCTCAACAGCCTTATTCTCCGCGCTAGTTGACAACATTACTCCGTAATGTTCTTGGCTAGCTTGGGTATAGAGGTGGGGCATCACAGCTTGGTATCAGAGCCAAACTTTGGAACAATGTAGAATAACTTAACAAGGATCATCGTCCTAAGTCCACCTTAGGAGTCGTGCTTCAGGATTTAGTTCGAGTCTTCGAATCGATTCATCCTGTTTTCTTTATGATTCCATGTTTTATCTATCAAGATTGCTTGATAGTCATTCTGAGAATAACCTTTTTCTTCTTCCTCCTTTCTTAAAGAAGAAGAGATGGTTGGTTCTGGTAGTCCTAGCGCTAGTCAATCCAGTAGTCCTTCTCTGGATGGCGCATTCATGTCTGTCCAACAACTTTTGGATCTTGCTAAGAATCAAAGGTTTTTCTCTATTTTGTGTAAGAACCTCGAAATGGTTTTACCTCTGAAACTTGAAGTTCCTTTCAATCCACTTGTGGATATCATTACTCTTCGACATGAAGAAGCTGATAAAGGAATTGATAGTGATATTGGGATTTCCGAGAAGAGGCATATTAAGTTCAAAAGCCCTTATCCCAATAAGAAGGTGAAGCAACCTACTTTGTTAGCAAAGACTCCAAACTCTATTTGTAGAGGATGCTACAATTGTAATTCTAAGGACCACTATGCAAAGGAGTGTCTGGAACCACTCTTTTGTCGTTATTGCAAAAATTCTAGTCATCATATTTCTGTCTGCCCCATACTTCTAAGCAAGAAGAAGGTGGAACCAGAAACTTCAGTAGCCAAGACACCTACCCGAAGTCGTAAACAATGCTTCAATTGTGGTTCCACAGACCATTATGTAATTAAGTGCCCGAAACCCCTTTATTGCCTCTATTGCAAAAGATCGGGTCATTACTTACCTACATGTCCCAAACTTCAAAGCAAGAGAAAAAGGGAAGCTGCAAGCCCCTAGCAACTCTTCTCTTGGTCAAGGTATTTCTTATTCAATCCTTGATTTCATTTGTTTGTGACTATCCTATTCGAGTTCCTTTTGATATGGGTTCATCTCATCATTTTTATATCAAAAGAACTTGTTGATTCTCTTTCTTTTTATATTTTGGGCTTGATGACTTCTTTGAGGATTGCGAATCCAGATTAGTGGATCCGCAACACTCAATTCGATTTTCAGTGATGTCGGAATTATTTCATGTGATTTTTCTTTCCGAACCAATTTGCATATTATGCGTTGTTTAGGCTTCGGAATTGATTTGCGTGAAAGGATTGGCTTAATCATTATGAAGCCCATATCCTATTTTTCCGAATGGACTATTCATTTTCGACATTTTTAATCTGTTAAGCAGATTTCTATTTTTCTTTTGTGATTTCGATTCCAAATTGATGGCATCATTTTATTCTTTAAGCTCACATGTTGAGTAAAGTGTTATTTCTCTCATTCATGTAGTTTGAGAATTTTCTGGTATTTTTGAGTTTGTCTTAGGATTTTCGCCTAAGCAATCTTTCGAGTGGTGTTAAGGTCCTTTTAGCTCGACCTTGCCACCAGTTTTCATTAGCTACGAGTTGCAGGAGTTAGCATTCCACTTACCACATTCCAGACTCGTTATGATTCTTATGAATGACTATTTATGTCATTCGGTTTATTCAGCTTATTTCATCCATTTTATAAATAGAGTATTCTATGAATATCTCGATAATTCCATTCTTGTATTTATTAATTTTGGATGAAAATAGAAATTTAAAATTTTGCAAATCTTTTTCATAAGATTTATTTATAAGTACAATTTGATTTTAATCTTAAACGAGAAAAGAGTATTCTCAAAACTTTTAAGAGATATTTTCATCATATAGGAGATGATTTTGTGTTGTATTGCCCATTTAGTGTTTTAAGAATTCTGGTCGATGCGCTTGATCAACGTTATCGATAGGGATTTCCTAAATGCTTCGATGAGACAGTCAGGAACAATAAATTGACTTGTAAAATGTAAATCTTTCTATAAAGGTAATTGTGATTTTGAAAGTTTTAGCTTTTCGAGAAAGAAGATTAAATTCATTCTTTTCGATACTCTTATTCTTGTGATTCCCGAAGGGAACCAAGACTTTATCTTTTGTACCAATGCTAATCGTATTGGTTCGGATGTCGTTCTCTTGCAAACGAGAGCGCGCAATCATTCACTACGCCATAGATGGCCTACTGCAACGAAATTACATGGTGTTGCTAGCTATAATGTAACGATAGGTATGCTAATTTTTGTCTATTACAACACTCGCTTCAAGGTGTTAGCATAGGTATCAACAAGATGTTGCAGTAGCTATAGATGTATTCAAATTAAAAAATTAATAAAATTAGCAATCCGCGTGAATACGATCCAACGGTCTACATTTAATCCGACTGTTAAAATGGATCACCACTACAATTTGTTCCAAATTTTTGTTTTCCCGCTTTACTTTTCAATCATTTCATTCTCACCCCCAATTTCCAATTTCCAAATCCCTAATTTCGTTTTCCCTAATCTGTATAGAAGATGTTCCATTTTAATCCAATCGGATCTGATGCTATTACATTTCTATTCAATCTTCCACTCCAGTATTCAGAGGACACAACTTCGTTTTCTATTTAATTGGCAGTTGAAGTAGTTCGTTTAGCTCCACACCCGAAGTACAAGAGAAGAGTTCGAATCAAGAATAGGTACCAAGCACACGATCCTGATAATAAATTTAAAGTCGGAGATTACGTGGGGCTTGAAAAGATTAGGCCGATAACAAGACCAAGACTTTTCTTGCTGTTCCTGTTGCTGCCAGGAACACACCTAAGAGCATCGAGACTGTGCCTCTTGAGTTGCTTGAGATACCACTGCAGTCCAATGAAGAGCAGGCTGTCTAATTTCCGGTTTGTTTTGACCTTTTTTTTCTTTCATTTTGTGATATTTGATACTGTGGATTTATGCATTTTCTGTTTCCGAATGGTAAGTTTCAAAATTTCATCTTGCTTCATGTATTTTGAGGTCTATTGTTGAATTTGGATTGGAGTGGTCTTCCATATTGCACCTTAAAGATAGAATAGAGAATGACTGGAAGAGCTATTTTGTAATGCACTAAAAGTGTTCGATACTTTGTGTGAATGGTATTGTTATCAAAATGTCTGGTTTTCTGTAGTTTCACATTGATATACTTCAAATTTTTCACTGCATTTTGTTCTTTCATGTTCGAAAAATGACATTTCACGTATATATAAGCTTTCTACTGTTGTAAAACCACTTATCTGCACCACAAACATTTGGCGTAGTGTCTGGATGCGGTCGGTGAAGTGATGTAGCGGGCTATGGTTGTTCCAGTTTGGATGCGGTCGGTGAAGTGATGATGGGTATGAATTGTAATTGATTTGAATTGAATTTGTATGAATTGTAATGCTTGAGTAAACTAGTTTGGTTTTTCTTTTGTAGGCCAATGATGGTCCAAATCTGAAGATATATAGCTTGGTGCTTTGAACTAATGTACATGTATGTGAACTGACCTTTGATTCTCTTGTTGATGAAAGGCGAAGCAGTCTGCTTAGAGTTGATGGTCCAAATCTATAGGTATATAGCTTGCAGTGAGAAGCAATGTTGTTTGCTATCAGCCAAGGGTGGTGCTTGGTTTTGTTGCGAATTTGCAGTGTGAAAGTTTGATGATGTTTGGGTTGTCGGAATGGGTAATCAGCGATTTTGATTAGGTGATTAGGCGATTTGGCAACCTGAAGTCGAATTTGGCAGCTGAAATAGTTTGTTGGTGAGGCAATTAGAGGATGGAGGCTGGTGGTTTAGAAGTATGTGTGGTGCATCATTTTACGCCGTTTCAAAGAAGGCTCGATCTTCTGAAATCGGATGAATCGGGCGGCGATCCCCGCCGGGACTACGGTGCCCCGGACCCCAGCCGGCGCTGCGCCCGGACCCGCTTCTCGGCTCGCCTTCGGCTTGGCACTCGGCTCGCCTTCGGCTCGGCTCGTCATATATTTGTCAGTGTCGGTGTCTGTATAAATTGAAACTGCATATGTAATGAGTGAATTGAGTGATGTAGTGAGGAATATCTGTATATGTGAATATCAGTGTTATATATCATTGAATTGTAAAATAGTGGAGTCAGGAATTTGTACTATTTTAAATGTTGAAATAAAATATTTATTTAAATAAATTACTGTTTGAATATCAAATTCTGTGCGATAGCATTTTATTAAATAAATATTTATTTCTATTAAAAAATCAAATATGCTCTACATTGTGGGCCCCACAAATTCAGAAAGTTAATATCTATAGCAACATTTTGGAATGTTGGTACAGACACCTATGGATGTTGCTATAGACCCAAATAGGGTTCTATTGCAACAATATTTCTTATGTTGCCTTAGATAGTCAAAATGTTGCCTTTGAGGTCTGCGGCAACGCGGTAAAATACATCACCGAGAAAGTGTTGCCTTTGCCCTTTTTTAGCCTACAGCAATATTTTTTGGCACTTCCTGCATCACTTCTTTGGTGTTGCAGTATGCAATCTATGGCGTAGTGATTTGTGCTTCTAAATTTTAAAATCCGATCGAGACTAGGTATGCCACTTATGATCTGGTGTTCGCGGCTATTGTTTTTGCTTTCAGTGTTTGGCATCATCATCTTTGGGGGAGAAATTTGTTCTCTACCTCGATTGTAAATCATTGGGATATCTATTTTCTCATAAGAAACTTAATTTGTGTCAACCACGTTGGCTCGAATTTCTTGTATCTTATGATCTTGATATCCTTTTTACTCCCAAATGGGAGAATCGTGTTGCCAATGCCCTTAGTCTTAAGCAACAAGCGGTTATTTCTTTGATGATATCTGAATGGAGTGATCTTGGGATTTCCTCCACTTGTGAGATTCGAGATCGTGAATTCCAATTCATGTTCATCTTTTGTTTTATGTAGCCTAGAGGCTCATCCTTCTCTTTTAGACTGCATTCTTGAAGCTCAAAGGGCTAGATCCCGAATTGGCTCTTCTTAGCCAAAGTTGTAGGGATAAAATTAATATTAAAAGTTTGAAAGACTTCGATATTGATTCTAGTGGCGACATTCGAAAATTTGGTAGACTTATCGTACCAAGTATTAGTGATCTTCGTAAAGATACTTTAGAAGATTCTCATCATTCTAAATTTACCATTCATCTCGGTAGTACTAAAATGTACGTAGATTAAAGCGACTTTATTATTGGGAGTGAATGAAATCTGATATTGCTAACTTTGTTAAGTGTTGCATGACTTGCCAACTTGTTAAGGCCGAACAACAAAGGCCTGGTGGGTTATTGCAACCTTTAGAAATTCCAATTTGGAAGTGGGACCAAATTTCCATGGATTTTAGTAATGGCCTTTCCCGTGCTTGTTCGGGTCATGATAGCTTATGGGTGATAGTTGATAGACTTACTATATCTGCCCATTTTATTCCCGTTCGGTCTAACCGAACCATTCCTCTTTTGGCCAAACTCTTTATCAAGGAAATTGTTAAATTGCATGGTGTCCCTACTTCTATTGTTAGCGATCTCGATCCATTGTTTAATTGGGGATTTTGGAAGAGTCTTCAAAAAGCTTTGGGAACGAAGCTTAATTTTAGCACCGCTTATCACCCCCGGTCCGATGGACAAACCGAGCATGCGAATCAAACTCTTGAAGATCTTCTTCGTGCTTGTGTGCTTAATTTTGGTGGAAGTTGGGAAGATCATATTTCTCTTGATTGAATTCTCCTATAATAATAGCTTCCAATCTAGTATTGGTATGGCACCTTTTGAAGCACTCTATGGAAGGCCATGCCGATCTCCTTCTTGTTGGCTTGAGGCCAGTAAGAAGCTGGGTTTAGGTCCAGATTTTATTCGTGTTTCACCTATGAAAGGTGTGGTACGTTTCAGTCGATCGGGAAAAATTAGCGCCTCGATATATTGAGCCATTTCCTATCACCGAACGTATTGGTTCCATTGCTTATCGCCTTTCATTACCGGCTCAGTTTTCTGCCATGCATGACGTGTTTCACGTTTCTCAATTATGGAAGTGCCTTCGGGATTCTGATTCTATTCTTGAGCCCGGTGTTATGGAAAAATTGAAGTTTCGCCTAATTTAACTTTTGAGCAACATCCTATTCGCATTTTTGGTTCGGAGGTCAAACGGCTTCGAAATAAAGATGTTCCACTTGTGAGGGTTCAATGGTCCTCAAATCCTAAGGATTGCTCTTGGGAAACTAGAGAATTCATCGAGCGAACACATCCGGACTTACTTTCTTATGCTCTTTGAGGTGAACTTCTTATTTCAAATTTCTTTTGTGTTAATATGCTTTTATGGTTGTTACTTTTTATTTCCATCTTATATATTGCGAGGACGCAATTTCTTTAAGAAGGGGAGTCTGTAACAACCCGCATATTTGTCGATTTTATATTTAAACATTTTATTTAAATATTTTATCGTTAATCGGATCTTAGTCCGAAAAGCTACCTTTTGCATACAGTCAAATTAGGACTCGAAACCACCTCCATTGAGTTCAAAATGACGTTTGCGATCTTTTTGAGTATAAACTTTGATATGTTTGGAGTTAGTGGAATTTTCGCCACTTTTTCGCTTATGGCTTTGGTTTGGGCTGAACCCTTTTTGTCATTTACTAACTCAGCCCAACCCCCTCTTCTCTTCATAACTTCATTTTCTATTTGCTTAAACATTCAAGCTTCTTCAAAAATGGAGGAGGGAATGGGAAATTAAAAATCCAAAGCCTTAGTCTTCATTGCTAATCCAACATCTAGTCCGAATTCAAGTGAAGACATTGATTTAAGCTTGAGATTGTTCTTGCTTTGCTTTCAAGCTTCATCTCCATCAATTTCCGTGAAAAGGTGAGATTTTTATCTCACATTCTTGTCTATATCTATCTTGGATTGTTGGGAATGATTCCCCATCACTTTAGCATGTATGTTTGCATTGGATTTGGATTGGATTGGAGAAAGACTCCAATTTTTAGTGATTTTGGTGAATTACTGGGGTTAGGTCGCTCTGCCTAGATGAGTCTCGGCCTGCATATTTTCGTTAACACCTTAGGTCGTTCGGCGTGGAAAAGTCGCACCTGCATTTAGGTCGCGCTCACTTAGGTCGCTCGGCAATAGCTCGTTCGTCTCTAGGTCGCTCGGCATCGAAGAACACTCGCCTGCTATATGTCACGCCTCGTTAGCTCGTAATCCCCTTAGGTCGTGCGGCATAGCTCATTCGCTCTTAGGTCGCTCGGCTATAGGTCGTTACCCCTTAGGTCGCGCGGCATAGCTCGTTCGCCTTAGGTCACTCAGCTATAGGTCGTTACCCTTTAGGTCGCGCCATTAATAGGTCGACCACGTTAGGTCGCATGCTCGGCCTGTTCCCTTAGGTCGTTCGCCAGCTTAGGTCGCATGACCCCAATACCCTTAAGTCGCTTGACCTTGATTCCTTTAGGTCGCTTGACCTTATTTTCTTTAGGTCGCTCGACCTCACCACCTTAGGTCGTTCGACCTCACCACCTTAGGTCGCTTGAACCTTAGGTCGCATCACTTATAGGTCGCTAGCCCTATTGCCTTGATAAGTCGCTCGGCCTTGTCACCAAGGTAGGTCGCGCTCACTTAGGTCGCTCGACCTTAATTTACTTTAAGTCGTTCTATTACACTTTAGCTCGGCCTTGTTAGGTCGCATGAGTATTTCTACTTTGATGGATTTGGAAGTGATTTCCTTGGATTTCATTCACGTCTTCGAACGTGAGTTTTTGTGACTTGTTGATTCTACAACCATTCTTGTGATTTGTCACTTTATAAATATGAAGGTTTCAATACTAGTAGTAAATATCAAAACTCTTTCATCAAAACGATTTCAACTCTATCACAAAGTTCTTTTTCCTAAACTTTTTTCCAATCTATTAGTATATACAAGCCTTTACCTCACTCGGATGAGAAATCTAATTAAACGGCTTAGCAAAACAAGTGGTATGAAACGCTTGCGTTTACTTCGTCGGTTAATTCTTGGACTTGTTCGACTGAACCTTTTGTGACAATTTCCTAGTGAAGATCTACAGTTTGTTCGTAAATATTTAAGTTAAGCTAGTGGCTATGGGACATGAAGCTAAACTCATATATTTACTAGCTTAGTGTAATTGACACTTCTTGATGATCATGACGATCATTTTTGTGATTTAGACTAGCAATTGAGCGATGTCTCTTTGTCTGCGAGGGAGACTAGACCCCGTTTGTGTGATGTTTCTACTCACATATGTGGGGTAGCGCCCCATGGTCTTCGGGCCATTTTAGTGGAGTTTTGACTCACGGTCTTCGGACCATTCTTGTGGAGCATCGGCTCAAAAATAAATGGTTAGCTACCATGAGATAGCGTCTCGTCTTGTGTTACACGTGTTGGTGAGTTTTCATACTCCCGTTTTGTGATAGGCCTCCCCCTTCTTGAGATTTCTGGATTTCTTGAGATGATTTCTGGAATTTTTGTGCTTCACCAATTTTCGTGATTTCCATTGATAAGTTTTATCAATTTTTGTGCATTGGTGAATTTGTGTGTCTTTGACTTGTTATGAATACAAGTTTAGGGTATGATACCCTATTTTATCTTTGAGAAGATTCTTGTGACATTGATTAATCTCATGTTGATTTTCAGTTACATACTTATAGTAGTATGCCATTATGGTTATTACATGTTTATGCCATATCTTTTATTCTATATCATGTCATGTGATATTTATAGCTAGACTGATCCGTTTATTATTTTCTTATGAAATAATACTCGGGTCAGACCGAGATGTTACAGGTGCTTCTGCTTGACTTCTCTTCAGGGATTGATCTGACTTTGGGCTAACTACTTAGATTAGTAGTTTTTGTTGTATACATTTGGGATGTCGACTCTTTGACGTATTCTTTTGTATAGCACATGTTGCTATTCTTTTGTATTATCGTGGATCTTTCAGACCACTACTCTGATGTACACTTTCTTGTGTTATATATATATATATATTCATATCTTTTTCCGCCTTTGTGATATGGATGTTTATGATTGATTGGTGTTATGATTATTTCTATATTTGTTTCCGAAGATTATATATAGCCACTGTGTGATAGCTTTGAGTTTGTATCGGTATGTCGGATTTCCTCTTTAAATGTAATGCATGCTATACTATCTGACATATCGGTGCTCGCACAAAGAAGTTACATGGATGGTCGCTCCTCAACAGCCTTATTCTCCGCGCTAGTTGACAACATTACTCCGTAATGTTCTTGGCTAGCTTGGGTATAGAGGTGGGGCGTCACACACACTTACCTGTTTAATTTAAATATATATATATACAGACTGGAAATTTGGTTTGTAGGCAGAGAAAATAATAATAGGAATTTTGAAGTGTTTGAAAGTTTAATTAGAAATTTGGTTTATAAAATCTATATAGACCATTTTTATAAATATATATGATTTCAAATGAAAAAAAATAACTTGTTAAATTTATTTTAGTTATCAAGAAATTTTTTTTAAAAGGAAAGTTAGTTTGAAATTGAAATGTTTAGTTAAATAAATTTATTTAAAAGAAATTTGTTTAAAATAAAATTCATTAGATAATTAAAATTACCAAGCGAAAATTTGTTATTTGATTAAATCAAATATTAATAGATTGTATAAATTGTTTATACAAGGTTAAAATCGAGAAAACAAAACTGGAATGGAAATGGATTGCAAAATAAAAGCAAAGGTGAGATCTTCTCACTCAAACAAAGGGTTTTGTTAAATTTTAAATAGTTATATTTAAAAATTTTGATTGTGTTGATGGTGTGCTTGAATGATAGTATATATTATAGTAGTATATGTGGAATATGCATGTATATGCTTTTTTGTTTGATGATAATAAACATATATACATTCATTTAAGTGTATTTGATATTGTACTATTTTATTTTTCACAGATAAAATAAATATTTGCTGAATAAAATAAATAACATAGATGTTTGCGCCAAAAATGGTCACAAACCCCGAATGTTGTGAAAGCACCAGTGTATGAATACAAATTAGCAATATTCAAACACAAATCTCAGATCTAAACAAACAACAAACAGCAATCCAAAAATAATGAACAAAAACACGAGATTTATAGTGGTTCGGCTATCTCCGGCCTACGTCCACTCCAAAGTTTTTATCTTTTATTGATTGATGCTTGAAGATTACAATTTCCTATCGCGTAGTACAACGGATTTTATGATTATAATCTGAATCTAAGGCAGCAATGGTGATCTGGAGTAAATCTGGCAGAGTCCGGGCGCTCTTTAGCTCTCAAAATTGTCCGACCCCTTTTCTGAATGACCAGGGGCTATATTTATAGGTGTAGGAGGCTGATATTTCGCCTAAATTGAGGGGAGACCAGTTCTGGCACGTGAGGGGGCCCACATGCCCGCTTTCTGGAAATCCGGGCCCACTTTGGGATCGATTCGAAGCTATGTTCGAATCGATCAAGAAATTGTCCAATCGAGCTGAAATTTGGCGTGAACATTCTTCAACATGTGCTCAAGCTACTGTGAAAATTTCATAGCATTTGGACTTGTAGATCTCAATTTATGATCGATTCAAGTTGACGTTCTTCGCCCTATGGATTCGTTCGAATCGATATGGTTCGAATCCATAGGGTCGAATCCATGCTTCTGCACGTGAAGACGGTGACGTGGCGCGCAATCTTCGAGTTGATCCTCCTTTTTCTCCGAGTTTACTGGGTCGAGTCCTTGGTTTTAGCCGCGTTTACCTGGTGGACTCGAGACGTTGGATTCGAAGGTTCGCTTCCTTCGAATCGATGGAACTGGCACTGGTTCGAATCGATCAAGACGCGCTGCTGTGGATCGATTCGGAGTTGTCTTATCCTGGGGATTCGAAGGTTATGGAGTCGAGGCACTCTTAATTGCATGGATTCGAAGTAACAGTTCCAGATGGATACGAAGTGACCAGCCTTTATGGATTCGAGAGAGTGTTCACTGAAGGGTACGAAGTAGATGGAGTCGAACTTGTTGGAGTTGAGCGTGATGGATTCGAAGCTGGTGATGCGAAGTCCATGGATTCGAAGTATTGTGCTACTTCTTGATCGATTCGAACATGTTGTCCCAGAGCAAACGACTGATTCCATCTTCATCGATACGAACCATATCGATGCGAAGTGCAGTGAACTTCAATCGATTCGAACCTTCATCGATTCGAACCAACATCCATCGATGCGAAGTACATCGATTCGAACCGTGCTATGTGCATTTTAATTCATTCATATCTTGTGCGTACGAACTCCGATCGTCCTGAAAATTGAAACATAGCCTCTCCTAACCTTGATTCTCATTCCCAATCAATTCTGCCTTGATCGAAGCTCGGCCAAATTTTGACGACATCCATCGTAGCCTTGTTTCCAATCGACTTCCAATCCTGATATCCATCCTTTCATGTCGATTTGTTTGATATTCCGGCTTTGACCAAAAAGCGGGATAACATTTGCCCCCCAAAACATGTCTTGTGATAAGAAGGCGTGTTTTGAATAATTCCTTATCCGATATTCAAAGTCCATAGCCAATTCCATGTCCATCCGTACTCGAAGACTGAGTTATTAATCCATCCTTATCCAACGACTGAATCCAAGACCTCTCCGGGTTGATATCCAAATCTGTAACCTCTCTGGGCTTTTGCCGAGCGCAATCCACACCTGACGACCGTGGTCCAGTTTCCCTGGACGTTGAGCTAACCTCTCCGGGTTCTTGCCAAGCGCAATCCACACCTGACGACCGTGGCCCAGTGTCCTTGGGCGTAAGTAATGCCATGGCTTAAGTCCTAAGCCGAATCCTGGTCACTCCGGACCCTTGCCGAGCATAGTCCATACTCGACGACCGTGGTCTAGTGTCCTTGGACGTAAGTAATGCCATGGCTTAAGTCCTAAGCCGAATCCTGGTCGCTCCGGACCCTTGTTGAGCATAGTCCATACTCAACGACCTGAAACAATAATCGATAATAGGGGGCCTAAGTCCTAGGCCGAATCCTGGTCACTCCGGACCCTTGCCGAGCATAGTCCATACTCGATGACCTGAATGAGTCAATTTACCACGTTCGGGCAAAAGGACTCACCCCTTGCCAGGCGTAACCCACACCTGACGATCGTTTATCAAAAACAAAAAAGAATCCAATCAGAATCCAATCCAAAATCCAAATCAAATCGGAAAGCCAGAAATCCATACCAGAAATCAAAATCATCATCCAAAACGGAGAACAATCATCCGAATGAATGCAAAAACCAGAAAAACAAGCAAAATCAGGAGTTCAATCCAAACCCCAAAAACAAACCAGAAAACCAAGTGTCCAATCCAAAACAAAAGACAGATTTTGCAAACCATGGCTTTGCGGTTTATCATCACTCAGAGCATGCCTAGGGGCTATCTCCGTCCCCATACATGTGTAAATGACTCGGTTGTTCGCCAATGGTTTGTTACTTATTTCATATTATCCTGATCAATTGATGACCAATCGACCATTATTCCTGTGCCTCATATCCTCGTGGTTTGAGGTAGGCGGTGGTTGCTCCTGCTCCACCGCAGCATTCCGAGCCCCAACATACTGCCTCAACTGTCCATTCCTCACATGCTCCTCAAATATGTCCTTTAGGTGCCTGCAGCTGTTGGTATCATGCCCGTCCAAATCGTGGAAGAGACAATGCTTTCCTGATGCCCTCTCCCGCTCGGATGGTTCTCTCCTAGCCGGCCTCCGGTAAGGAAGGCGATTCCGAGTTTCCATGTATATCCGCTCTAGTGTCTCGTTTAATTCTGTGTATGTGGAAAACCTTGGATCCTTCCATCGCTTCCTAGCTTTTTCAGAGTCATCATCCAACTTCCTTTTCCCTTTATCTTTATCCGAACCTCTACCGGATGGTCCTCCACCCTCAGTTGCATTCACCTCTTTTAACTCTAAATCCATACATGCGTCTTCTTGCCGAAGAAATCTTTCAGCTTCGTGAAAGAATTCCCCGAGATCCAGTGGTGGGTCTCGTACTAAAGATACCTTAAAATCTGAATCCTCTCTGACTCCCGACACTGCCGCCATCAAAACCATCGATGGATCTGGCCGATCCACTGAAGAAACCGCCGCATTAAATCGAGTTAAAAATGCTCTAAGTGATTCATCCGTTCTTTGCTTTACCGATGTTAACGTCATCACGTTCTTAGGTCTTTTGATATGAACCCGAAACTGTCCCAAAAACCTATCCACCAGTTCCCTCCAAGTTTTGATAGATCCTTCTTCCAGCTGCCTAAACCACATTGCCGCTAGGTCTGTCAAGTATAAAGGGAAACACCTGGCCATCACTTCATCCGATGCCCCCAGCACTTCCATGTGTCTAGTGTATCTCATCAAGTGATCAGTCGGGTCAGCCTTTCCATTATATACTTCCACGCTAGGTAGCTTGAACTTAGGTGGATTCTGAGCTATCCTGATTTCCCGAGCGAACGGACTCCTGTTCACTCCTTTCAAGTCTCTATTGGTCGAACCTCCGCGCATAGTCTTCCTAATGATTTCCATTAATCCAGCATTGCCTGTTAGGGGCTGCCCCCCATGCTCCCGAGGGAACTCCGGCACATATTCTTCATGTGGCTCATTGGCCGCAACGTTGGCTCTAGCCAACTGAACTCCTTCCAAAGGTCCTTCTGCATTGGATCCTGCGGGCCTGCCCCCAAGCCCTTGTTGATTGCCTTCCGGTTCTATATTCTGTCCTACATTGGGTTCCACAACCCTAGTTCCTTGTTCCACATTTGCAGTCGCTGTAGTTGGTCCAATGTTCTGTGTTCCTGCAGCTCTCATCTGCTCGAAGAAAGTCTGCATCATATCCTGTTGACTCTTCAGCAACCTTTCATGTAATGAATTTGCCATAGCTTCCATTTCGTCTCTGGTAATGTAAATCGAAGCTTGTCCTTCTCCAGCTCCGGAGGATGCCACTTGACTTCCTCCTTGTTTGCTTCTCTCAGCTCTTTGTCTTCTACTTGTTTGTCGAGTCATTGTCTTTCAAATCTAAACTCTTCACGCTTTCCAAATCTGAACTTCAATCCGATGTAGCGGGTGCTAGTATTTCTCAGTGAAAGCACCAAAGTGTTCGCGCCAAAAATGGTCACAAACCCCGAATGTTGTGAAAGCACCAGTGTATGAATACAAATCAGCAATATTCAAACACAAATCTCAGATCTAAACAAACAACAAACAGCAATCCAGAAATAATGAACAAAAACACGAGATTTATAGTGGTTCGGCTATCTCCGGCCTACGTCCACTCCAAAGTTTTTATCTTTTATTGATCGACGCTTGAAGATTACAATTTCCTATCGCGTAGTACAACGGATTTTATGATTATAATCTGAATCTAAGGCAGCAATGGTGATCTGGAGTAAATCTGGCAGAGTCCGGGCGCTCTTTAGCTCTCAAAATTTTCCGACCCCTTTTCTGAATGACCAGGGGCTATATTTATAGGTGTAGGAGGCTGATATTATGCCTAAATTGAGGGGAGACCAGTTCTGGCACGTGAGGGGGCCCACATGCCCGCTTTCTGGAAATCCGGGCCCACTTTGGGATCGATTCGAAGCTATGTTCGAATCGATCAAGAAATTGTCCAATCGAGCTGAAATTTGGCGTGAACATTCTTCAACATGTGCTCAAGCTACTGTGAAAATTTCATAGCATTTGGACTTGTAGATCTCAAGTTATGATCGATTCAAGTTGACGTTCTTCGCTCTATGGATTCGTTCGAATCGATATGGTTCGAATCCATAGGGTCGAATCCATGCTTCTGCACGTGAAGACGATGACGTGGCGCGCAATCTTCGAGTTGATCCTCCTTTTTCTCCGAGTTTACTGGGTCGAGTCCTTGGTTTTAGCCGCGTTTACCTGGTGGACTCGAGACGTTGGATTCGAAGGTTCGCTTCCTTCGAATCGATGGAACTGGCACTGGTTCGAATCGATCAAGACGCGCTGCTGTGGATCGATTCGGAGTTGTCTTATCCTGGGGATTCGAAGGTTATGGAGTCGAGGCACTCTTAATTGCATGGATTCGAAGTAACAGTTCCAGATGGATACGAAGTGACCAGCCTTTATGGATTCGAGAGAGTGTTCACTGAAGGGTACGAAGTAGATGGAGTCGAACTTGTTGGAGTTGAGCGTGATGGATTCGAAGCTGGTGATGCGAAGTCCATGGATTCGAAGTATTATGCTACTTCTTGATCGATTCGAACATGTTGTCCCAGAGCAAACGATTGATTCCATCTTCATCGATACGAACCATATCGATGCGAAGTGCAGTGAACTTCAATCGATTCGAACCAACATCCATCGATGCGAAGTACATCGATTCGAACCGTGCTCTGTGCATTTTAATTCATTCATATCTTGTGCGTACGAACTCCGATCGTCCTGAAAATTGAAACATAGCCTCTCCTAACCTTGATTCTCATTCCCAATCAATTCTGCCTTGATCGGAGCTCGGCCAAATTTTGACGACATCCATCGTAGCCTTGTTTCCAATCAACTTCCAATCCTGATATCCATCCTTTCCTGTTGATTTGTTTGATATTCCGGCTTTGACCAAAAAGCGGGATAACATTTGCCCCCCAAAACATGTCTTGTGATAAGAAGGCGTGTTTTGAATAATTCCTTATCCGATATTCAAAGTCCATAGCCAATTCCATGTCCATCCGTACTCGAAGACTGAGTTATTAATCCATCCTTATCCAACGACTGAATCCAAGACCTCTCCGGGTTGATATCCAAATCCGTAACCTCTCTGGGCTTTTGCCGAGCGCAATCCACACCTGATGACCGTGGTCCAGTGTCCCTGGACGTTGAGCTAACCTCTCCGGGTTCTTGCCAAGCGCAATCCACACCTGACGACCGTGGCCCAGTGTCCTTGGGCGTAAGTAATGCCATGGCTTAAGTCCTAAGCCGAATCCTGGTCACTCCGGACCCTTGCCGAGCATAGTCCATACTCGACGACCGTGGTCTAGTGTCCTTGGACGTAAGTAATGCCATGGCTTAAGTCCTAAGCCGAATCCTGGTCGCTCTGGAACCTTGTTGAGCATAGTCCATACTCAACGACCTGAAACAATAATTGATAATAGGGGGCCTAAGTCCTAGGCCAAATCCTGGTCACTCCGGACCCTTGCCGAGCATAGTCCATACTCGACGACCTGAATGAGTCAATTTACCACGTTCGGGCAAAAGGACTCACCCCTTGCCAGGCGTAACCCACACCTGACGATCGTTTATCAAAAACCAAAAAGAATCCAATCAGAATCCAATCCAAAATCCAAATCAAATCGGAAAGCCAGAAATCCATACCAGAAATCAAAATCATCATCCAAAACGGAGAACAATCATCCGAATGAATGCAAAAACCAGAAAAACAAGCAAAATCAGGAGTTCAATACAAACCCCAAAAACAAACCAGAAAACCAAGTGTCCAATCCAAAACAAAAGACAGATTTTGCAAACCATGGCTTTGCGGTTTATCATCACTCAGAGCATGCCTAGGGGCTATCTCCGTCCCCATACATGTGTAAATGACTCGGTTGCTCGCCAATGGTTTGTTACTTATTTCATATTATCCTGATCAATTGATGACCAATCGACCATTATTCCTGTGCCTCATATCCTCGTGGTTTGAGGTAGGCGGTGGTTGCTCCTGCTCCACCGCAGCATTCCGAGCCCCAACATACTGCCTCAACTGTCCATTCCTCACATGCTCCTCAATTATGTCCTTTAGGTGCCTGCAGCTGTTGGTATCATGCCCGTCCAAATCTTGGAAGAGACAATGCTTTCCTGATGCCCTCTCCCGCTCGGATGGTTCTCTCCTAGCCGGCCTCCAGTAAGGAAGGCGATTCCGAGTTTCCATGTATATCCGCTCTAGTGTCTCGTTTAATTCTGTGTATGTGGAAAACCTTGGATCCTTCCATCGCTTCCTAGCTTTTTCAGAGTCATCATCCAACTTCCTTTTCCCTTTATCTTTATCCGAACCTCTACCGGATGGTCCTCCACCCTCAGTTGCATTCACCTCTTTTAACTCTAAATCCATACATGCGTCTTCTTGCCGAAGAAATCTTTCAGCTTCGTGAAAGAATTCCCCGAGATCTAGTGGTGGGTGTCGTACTAAAGATACCTTAAAATCTGAATCCTCTCTGACTCCCGACACTGCCGCCATCAAAACCATCGATGGATCTGGCCGATCCACTGAAGAAACCACCGCATTAAATCGAGTTAAAAATGCTCTAAGCGATTCATCCGTTCTTTGCTTTACCGATGTTAACGTCATCACGTTCTTAGGTCTTTTGATATGAACCCGAAACTGTCCCAAAAACCTATCCACCAGTTCCCTCCAAGTTTTGATAGATCCTTCTTCCAGCTGCCTAAACCACATTGCCGCTAGGTCTGTCAAGTATAAAGGGAAACACCTAGCCATCACTTCATCCGATGCCCCCAGCACTTCCATGTGTCTAGTGTATCTCATCAAGTGATCAGTCGGGTCAGCCTTTCCATTATATACTTCCACGCTAGGTAGCTTGAACTTAGGTGGATTCTGAGCTATCCTGATTTCCCGAGCGAACGGACTCCTGTTCACTCCTTCCAAGTCTCTATTAGTCGAACCTCCATGCATAGTCTTCCTAATGATTTCCATTAATCCAGCGTTGCCTGTTAGGGGCTGCCCCCTATGCTCCCGAGGGAACTCCGGCACATATTCTTCATGTGGCTCATTGGCCGCAACGTTGGCTCTAGCCTGCTGAACTCCTTCCAAAGGTCCTTCTGCATTGGATCCTGTGGGCCTGCCCCCAAGCCCTTGTTGATTGCCTTCCGGTTCTGTATTCTGTCCTACATTGGGTTCCACAACCCTAGTTCCTTGTTCCACATTTGCAGTCGCTGTAGTTGGTCCAATGTTCTGTGTTCCTGCAGCTCTCATCTGCTCGAAGAAAGTCTGCATCATATCCTGTTGACTCTTCAGCAACCTTTCATGTAATGAATTTGCCATAGCTTCCATTTCGTCTCTGGTAATGTAAATCGAAGCTTGTCCTTCTCCAGCTCCGGAGGATGCCACTTGACTTCCTCCTTGTTGGCTTCTCTCAGCTCTTTGTCTTCTACTTGTTTGTCGAGTCATTGTCTTTCAAATCTAAACTCTTCACGCTTTCCAAATCTGAACTTCAATCCGATGTAGCGGGTGCTAGTCTTTCTCAGTGAAAGCACCAAAGTGTTTGCGCCAAAAATGGTCACAAACCCCGAATGTTGTGAAAGCACCAGTGTATGAATACAAATCAGCAATATTCAAACACAAATCTCAGATCTAAACAAACAACAAACAACAATCCAGAAATAATGAACAAAAACACGAGATTTATAGTGGTTCGGCTATCTCCGGCCTACGTCCACTCCAAAGTTTTTATCTTTTATTGATCGATGCTTGAAGATTACAATTTCCTATCGCGTAGTACAACGAATTTTATGATTATAATCTGAATCTAAGGCAGCAATGGTGATCTGGAGTAAATCTGGCAGAGTCCGGGCGCTCTTTAGCTCTCAAAATTGTCCGACCCCTTTTCTGAATGACCAGGGTCTATATTTATAGGTGTAGGAGGCTGATATTTCGCCTAAATTGAGGGGAGACCAGTTCTGGCACGTGAGGGGGCCCACATGCCCGCTTTCTGGAAATCCGGGCCCACTTTGGGATCGATTCGAAGCTATGTTCGAATCGATCAAGAAATTGTCCAATCGAGCTGAAATTTGGCGTGAACATTCTTCAACATGTGCTCAAGCTACTGTGAAAATTTCATAGCATTTGGACTTGTAGATCTCAAGTTATGATCGATTCAAGTTGACATTCTTCGCCCTATGGATTCGTTCGAATCGATATGGTTCGAATCCATAGGGTCGAATCCATGCTTCTGCACGTGAAGACGGTGACGTGGCGCGCAATCTTCGAGTTGATCCTCCTTTTTCTCCGAGTTTACTGGGTCGAGTCCTTGGTTTTAGCCGCGTTTACCTGGTGGACTCGAGACGTTGGATTCGAAGGTTCGCTTCCTTCGAATCTATGGAACTGGCATTGGTTCGAATCGATCAAGACGCGCTGCTGTGGATCGATTCGGAGTTGTCTTATCCTGGGGACTCGAAGGTTATGGAGTCGAGGCACTCTTAATTGCATGGATTCGAAGTAACAGTTCCAGATGGATACGAAGTGACCAGCCTTTGTGGATTCGAGAGAGTGTTCACCGAAGGGTACGAAGTAGATGGAGTCGAACTTGTTGGAGTCGAGCGTGATGGATTCGAAGCTGGTGATGCGAAGTCCATGGATTCGAAGTATTATGCTACTTCTTGATCGATTCGAACATGTTGTCCCAGAGAAAACGACTGATTCCATCTTCATCGATACGAACCATATCGATGCGAAGTGCAGTGAACTTCAATCGATTCGAACCTTCATCGATTCGAACCAACATCCATCGATGCGAAGTACATCGATTCGAACCGTGCTCTGTGCATTTTAATTCATTCATATCTTGTGCGTACGAACTCCGATCGTCCTGAAAATTGAAACATAGCCTCTCCTAACCTTGATTCTCATTCCCAATCAATTTTGCCTTGATCGGAGCTCGGCCAAATTTTGACGACATCCATCGCAGCCTTGTTTCCAATCGACTTCCAATCTTGATATCCATCCTTTCCTGTCGATTTGTTTGATATTCCGGCTTTGACCAAAAAGCGGGATAACAACAGAATTGGAATTCAAACGAATATTTTATTCAAACAAATATTTATTACAATTTTGATAGTACAATTTCAAGCTCTCACTATAACTATACATTTTCAGTCACAATACAATTACATCACGATTTCATAGTTACATCATTTCCTCACTACATATCACTCACACTCGTATTTATCTTCAACTTCATTCCGGTTTGAATCCAGCATCTGAGCAATCTGCAAAAATATTCACTGACGCAGTAAAATTGAAAATGAAATGTTTTTGCAGTATAAAACAAAATATGGATTTTGAAAATATTATTTGCCTCAGTTATTTGGGTTGTTCGTCATCATTTGATTCTGAATTTATCACACACACGAACAACTTGTAACATGCACAGTGTATCACTATACATGCCACAAGGTCGTGCACACCGATATATGTATATACACTTGATATATTTACATGGACAAGTGAGCACAGGTCAAACCCAAATACAGGATTCAACTCAAGTGCAATAAAATGATGTCACAAGGTCAAATCCAAATCAGATTCAACTCAAGTGCAATGGAAAACTGTCACGAACAAGTGACTTGATAAATATGAAACAAAGACCATCAATCAGACTATATGCAAGTTCATGAAAATGGTCAAGACAACTAAAACAAGCCTCAACAAACCCAACAGTTCAACAGGCACAACTTCTTCAATATCACAAGACTCAAGTAAGTGCACATCCAATCTAACAAACCACTGGAAAATAGTTGCAAACAGTTCAAAGTGGAAGTACCACATAAGTCGACAATGCAAACTATGGACAACATAAAAAAGACTTCAAACCAGTGCTACTAAACAAATAATCAGATCAACCAGAGCAGTGCGCACAAGAAAAGAGACTCAAGTCCAAGACTAAAATGTCAAAGCACAGAGCAACCCTGTGATGAACAACAAGTACACAAGTGCACAGCTACAAGTAAGGGAACAAGCCCAAACTCAAGTAAAATCAACAAACCAAGGAACTACAAGTTACACATGAATACATACAATGGCAATGACAGACAAATGCAACATATTCAAGTGCAACAGTGGAAACATGATGATCAAAAGATAGCAGTACACAAAGGTGAAGGCAGCAAGTTCAAAATCAAACTTGAACTCGAGCTCCAGATATGTACAAAAATGCAATGCACAAAGAACACATATATGGTGATGAACAAGTATAAAAGAATGGGACAGCAAGCACATGAATGCAACAGAAAACTCTCCAGATGATCAGAGACGAAGCTCGCAATATATAGAAAGATGAAGCCGTGAACATCACAAGGTCAGGAATTCACAAAATCAAAGTCTACAATGTCAACTGTTGTTTCTAGAAATCTCAAGTGGCCAGAAAGAAGAAGTCAACCAAGAATTACAAAATATACATGTATATACGAAATACAAATCAAAGTCAGAAACGAGATGACCAGGGAAAGATCGAACAAGTCAAAGTTCAACATCGTGGCAATCACGAAGTCGAACAAGTCAGAAAAATCACAAGTTAATTTTCAAATGACGTGGGAATCTAACAACAAAAATATACGTGATTTGAAGTAGTCAAAAAATTCATCTCAACATCCAACAATAATCGAACGGCCAATCAAAGAAATTGACAAATTCAATCACGTATAAACAAACGAAAACTCAGGAGATTAGACTCCTATAAATACCCAATCATCACTGGAAATAAAGTTATCGAGTTCAATCAAGCAATAACCAGCAAAAGCAAAAGGAAATCACATACCAGTATCGTAAACGAACTCTAGAGGAGGAGCCGCAAGCATCAACACCAAATTCGACAGAGCGGCGCTTCTAATTTTTCAAGCTCTAATTTTCAGTACGAAGAAACAAACGATCGACAAAAGCAACGAAGTTCGAATTCATTCAGTCGTCATTCTCAATTTCAATTAAGCCAGAATCGAAGCCCTAATTCCTGAAATCACGAACGAGCCGAACCCTTAATTTGGACAGAGAAAAAGATCTGAGAAGCTATCATTTTTCACAAGGAAACGGGCCGATATCTAATAAAAGAGAAGGGCCGTGTTTTCTTTGTTTTTAAGTGATAATAGTTCTGGTCTTTTTATTATAAGGCTTGGTTATTTTAAATAGGGTTGTTTATTTAATTTGTTTTTACTTTTCAGTTTCTTTTAAGGTCAAAACTTTGGTAAATCACCACCTAAGGGTTTAGGTAGTGTCAGATTGTCTAGTTAGGGTTAGTTCAGTGAGTAGGGTGTGCCAGTTTACGAAACTCTATAGGCGGAGCAGGGTGTGCGAGTCTGTTAGAGTGTTTGTAAGCAGGATACTGTTTAATTCTAATAGAAATCTGGGAATGCAGCAGTAGGAAGGGGTTGCCGAAGCTGGGTAAATTTTGTGTGTGATTTACTTTTCAGCATATTTATTTATCTGTAGTTTGATTTCGCGTTTAATTCGAGAAAATTTGCGATAACCCTATTCACCCCCCATCTAGGGTTAATCTAGATCCTACAAGTGGTATCAGAGCCTGGTAAATTTTTCTTTAACTCTAGAGTCATGAATTCATCAAATAATGCTTTTTCTGAGGGGCAATCTATTGTTAGGCCACCTATTTTTAATGGGAATGATTATGCTTATTGGAAAGTTAGGATGGGTATTTATCTTAGTTCTGTTGATTATGATGTTTGGGATATTATTGAAACTGGCTATAAAGCTCCCACTATAACTGTTAGTGATACTGAAATTCCTAAACCTAAGGATAGGTGGGACGCTAACGATAAGAAGTTAAAAACTACAAATGCTAAAGCCATGAATGCTTTGATCTGTGCTCTTGATAAGAACGAATTTAATAGAATTTCTCATTGTACAACTGCATAGAAAATTTGGCATACCTTGGAGGTGACACATGAAGGTACTTCTCAAGTCAAGGAGTCTCGTCTAGCCGTATTCAGCAATGAATATGAGAACTTTGTGATGGACAAAGGCAAGAGCATAAAAGACATGTTTGGACGCTTTTCAACTTTGGTGTACAATGCTAGAGCGCTTGGGAAGGTATTCACTAAGGTGGAGCTTGTGAGGAAGGTGCTACGAATCTTACCGATGAACTTTGAGGCAAAAGTCACGGCAATACAAGAATTGAAAGATCTGAGTAAACTAAGCATGGAGGAGTTGATTGGCAACTTGATGACATATGAGCTTGAGCTAAAAACAAAGGAGGAACGCAACAACTCCGAATCAAAGAAGAAGACAATTGCCTTGAAGAGCAAAGAAGAGAGCGATGAAGAAGATCCAATTGAAGAGCTTGCAATGGCCGTCAATAATCTTAGAAAATGGTCAAGATTCGGGCCACGCAAGAAGAAAACAAATGGTAATAGGTCAAAAGATTCTGACAATTCCGATAATGAATTGACCTGCTATAACTGCAATAAGCCTGGCCACTTCAAACCAAACTGCCCACTTCTCAAAAACAACAAAGGAAAGAAAAAGAAGAAGAAGGTCTTTGCAGCGACTTGGGATGATGAAGAAGGAGAGGAAGGTTCGAATAATAGCTCAGAGGAAGCTAATTTGTGTCTTATGACAAAATCAGATTCAGAAGTAAGCTTGGAGGAATCTAGTGAGGTACGTGACTATTCTTATAAAGAACTTGTTTTGATGTGTTGTGATCTTACTAAAACAATTGATTCTCTTGATTCTAAAATTGAAAAACTGAAATCTGATAGGAGAGAACTTGTCCGTGAAAATACTAGGTTAGAAACTGAACTTGAAAATATTCAAAACCTAGACTGTAAAAAATGCAAAATTTTAGATTCAGAATTATCAAAGCTTAAGAATAGCTTTGAGAATCTTGAAAAAGAGAACTTGAGTCTTAAGGAAACCATTGACACTAGGAGAAAGGATTTTATAAATAGATGCACCTCACTTGTGACTGAAAACACAACACTAAAAACCCAAGTCCAAAGTCTTGAGAAAACTCTGAATAACTTTTCAAGAGGAGAAAAATCATTCAACATGTTATTGGGAAATCAACTTTTTGCTAACAACAGAAAAGGACTAGGTTTTGGGAAAACACAAGTTGATGATAATGCAAAAGGTAAGAGTGTCTTTGCTAGATGTGAAATAATTGGTCATCATAGTCATAGGACAAGAACACAAAATTTATACAAGTTTGGGCTCCTAAGAATTCTACAAACCAATTTCATATCTATTGGAACAAGAATGAAAAGACAAAACAAGTTTGGGTTCCAAAGGGATTGTTTATTCACAATTATTCTGCCACTAACAACCATGGACCTATAAATAGGTCACAAAAATCTTTTACCGTGTAGGTGTGGTGGCAGGCTAAGGAACAACATTAGCGTTGTCTGGAATACTGGCTATTCCAGACACACAACGGGCGACAAATCAACGTTCCTTAGCCTAGTATAAAGGTGACAGATTCACAATGGGCAAACAACGAAAGATTATCGTTCAGGTAAAACAGGTAATTGTATTTATTTTCAAACGATAAATAAAATGTGAAAATTTGCACCATAATCTGAATTAAATCAGCCAGTTATGTGAAATGATTGATGATGTTAATTCTGATTTTTTAATCAATCATCTTTAAAGAGAATTACTTGAAGTAATTATGATGGTTGACAGATTCTGACTAACTTGGTATGATCTTACATGACTTGTTCTTATCTATGACTTTGATTTGTGCTTAAAAGTTGACCAACCATTTTTTCATTGAACTTAATCTGTTTTGGTCAAATTATGATGTTGATTGATTACTGATTACTCATGCTAGGATTTTTAGAAATTGTTGAAACTGTTGAAACTTTATTGGTGAAACTTCAAGAAATTGTTTTAATGATGATGGTTTAATGACCGTTGATCTTACAATTTCTAAATCTGACACTGTGATATTTGTTTGATGGTTAACACGACTTCAATTCAAAGTCAAGAAAATTTCATTGTTGAAAATAATTCTGAGATAGTTTGTTGAAATTTCATAATCTGGTCTATAACATCCAACAAGTGATATTTAGTCAGATGCAGATCACACTGGTAATATAGTTGATAGATAAATTACTAGTGGAACATGATTATATTTCGAGACATTCATTTGCTGCATCATTTTTCAAATAAAATATCTACATATTTTTCACTTGGAATAATTTCTAGTTTAGCAGAAATTTTTCTTAAAAACCCCTTCTAGAAAATAGTTTCTGCTGACCTTGTATCAGATTAGTTATTTAAGAAAATTTGATTTTATTGAAATTGATTAACTGATCTGACCCCCTAATAATTATCTAAAAGATAAATAGTGATTGAAAATAAGATGAGTGTTGATATTAATCATATATTATGACTTGAGAAAGTATAATTAGAAATTTTCTTTAGAAATTTAAACAAGAGTTATAAAAACTTTTTGTTGATAAATATTCCATGATCATCTCTATATCTATCATTTTTCTATCGACCGTCACTCATCAAAAGTCAATATAGTATATCAATATGTGGTAGTTTAAACGGGAAATCGTTTGTGCTTCAATTTTTATTTCTAACAATAAATAATAATATCCAAAATATTCACTCTCATTTAAAAGTCCTCACGGTTATGCATGGGTGAATTACTTGGATTTTTGATTATGTGCTTCCATGCTCATTTAAAAGTCCTCACGGTTATGCATGTATGGAACGCGTATCAAAATTAATTAATTAAATAGACAAGTTGATTCTAATCCCATTTAAAAGTCCTCACGGTTATGCGTGGTTAGAAGATACTTAAATTCATTTTTTTATAAAAAAAATTTGGAATACTACTAATCTCATTTAAAAGTCCTAACAGTTATGCATGCTTAGTAGATATTCAAATTTCCTGAAATAAATATACCACAAATAGACACAACTATATGATTTTATTTGATGAAATCATTCATATCATTCTAAAGTGGAATATGCGTCAATTAAAGTATTTATGATTTTTGTTTGATTTTCTTATTGAAATTAATATTTATACTCGATTGAGCTTTAATATTGTATTAATGTCTATCACTATATCTCTATTTTTCTATTACTACTATTCTTTTGCTGATAACAAAAGGGGGAGAGAAAGTTAAGATTTTGAAAATAAAGGTCAAAGATTTTCTAATTGCATCAAGGCTCATTTGAATATTTTATTCTCATGCATATATGTAGGGGGAGTATTGTGTAGAAAGAGAGCATTCAAATAGGCGGAGCAAATTGAATAATCAAATACATTTACAATAGTCAAAATCTTAAATATATGTTTGTTATCATCAAAAGGGGGAGATTATGGAATATGCATGTATATGCTTTTTTGTTTGATGATAATAAACATATATACATTCATTTAAATATATTTGATATTGTACTATTTTATTTTTCACAGATAAAATAAATATTTGCTGAATAAAATAAATAACACAGAATTGGAATTCAAACGAATATTTTATTCAAACAAATATTTATTACAATTTTGATAGTACAATTTCAAGCTCTCACTATAACTATACATTTTCAGTCACAATACAATTACATCACGATATCATAGTTACATCATTTCCTCACTACATATCACTCACACTCGTATTTATCTTCAACTTCATTCCAGTTTGAATCCAGCATCTGAGCAATCTGCAAAAATATTCACTGATGCAGTAAAATTGAAAATGAAATGTTTTTGCAGTATAAAACAAAATATGGATTTTGAAAATATTATTTGCCTCAGTTATTTGGGTTGTTCATCATCATTTGATTCTGAATTTATCACACACACGAACAACTTGTGACATGCACAGTGTATCACTGTACATGCCATAAGGCCGTGCGCACCGATATATGTATATACACTTGATATATTTACAGGGACAAGTGAGCACAGGTCAAACCCAAATACAGGATTCAAATCAAGTGCAATAAAATGATGTCACAAGGTCAAATCCAAATCGGATTCAACTCAGGTGCAATGCAAAACTGTCACGAACAAGTGACTTGATAAATATGAAACAAAGACCATCAATCAGACTATATGCAAGTTCATGAAAATGGTCAAGAAAACTAAAACAAGCCTCAACAAACCCAACAGTTCAACATGCACAACTTCTTCAATATCACAAGACTCAAGTAAGTGCACATCCAATCCAACAAACCATTGGAAAACAGTTGCAAACAGTTCAAAGTGGAAGTACCACATAAGTCGACAATGCAAACTATGGACAACATAAAAAAGACTTCAAACTAGTGCTACTAAACAAATAATCAGATCAACCAGAGCAGTGCGCACAAGAAAAGAGACTCAAGTCCAAGACTAAAATGTCAAAGCACAGAGCAACCCTGTGATGAACAACAAGTACACAAGTGCACAGCTACAAGTAAGGGAACAAGCCCAAACTCAAGTAAAATCAACAAACCAAGGAACTACAAGTTACACATGAATACATACAATGGCAATGACAGACAAATGCAACATATTCAAGTGCAACAGTGGAAACATGATGATCAAAAGATAGCTGTACACAAAGGTGAAGGCAACAAGTTCAAAATCAAACTTGAACTCGAGCTCCAGATATGTACAAAAATGCAATACACAAAGAACACATATATGGTGATGAACAAGTATAAAAGAATGGGACAGCAAGCACATGAATGCAACAGAAAACTCTCCAGATGATCAGAGACGAAGCTCGCAATATACAGAAAGATGAAGCCGTGAACATCACAAGGACAGGAATTCACAAAATCAAAGTCTACAATGTCAACTGTTGTTTCTAGAAATCTCAAGTGGCCAGAAAGAAGAAGTCAACCAAGAATTACAAAATATACATGTATATACGAAATACAAATCAAAGTCAGAAACGAGATGACCAGGGAAAGATCGAACAAGTCAAAGTTCAACATCGTGGCAATCACGAAGTCGAACAAGTCAGAAAAATCACAAGTTCATTTTCAAATGACGTGGGAATCTAACAACAAAAATATACGTGATTTGAAGTAGTCAAAAAATTCATCTCAACATCCAACAATAATCGAACGGCCAATCAAAGAAATTGACAAATTCAATCACGTATAAACAAATGAAAACTCAGGAGATTAGACGCCTATAAAGACCCAATCATCACTGGCAATAAAGTTATCGAGTTCAATCAAGCAATAACCAGCAAAAGCAAAAGGAAATCACATACCAGTATCGTAAACGAACTCTAGAGGAGGAGCCGCAAGCATCAACACCAAATTCGACAGAGCGGCGCTTCTAATTTATCAAGCTCTAATTTTCAATACGAAGAAACAACCGATCGACAAAAGCAACGAAGTTCGAATTCATTCAGTCGTCATTCTCAATTTCGATTAAACCAGAATCGAAGCCCTAATTCCTGAAATCACGAATGAGCCGAACCCTTAATTTGGACAGAGAAAAAGATCGGAGAAGCTATCATTTTTCACAAGGAAACGGACCGACATCTAATAAAAGAGAAGGGCCGTGTTTTCTTTGTTTTTAAGTGATAATAGTTCGGGTCTTTTTATTATAAGGCTTGGTTATTTTAAATAGGGTTGTTTATTTAATTTGTTTTTACTTTTCAGTTTCTTTTAAGGTCAAAACTTTGGTAAATCACCACCTAAGGGTTTAGGTAGTGTCAGATTGTCTAGTTAGGGTTAGTTCAGTGAGCAGGGTGTGCGAGTTTACGAAACTCTATAGGCGGAGCAGGGTGTGCGAGTCTGTTAGAGTGTTTGTAAGCGGGATACTGTTTAATTCTAATAGAAATCTGGGAATGCAGCAGTAGGAAAGGGTTTCCGAAGCTGGGTAAATTTTGTGTGTGATTTACTTTTCAGCATATTTATTTATCCGCAGTTTGATTTCGCGTTTAATTCGAGAAAATTTGCGATAACCCTATTCACACCCCCTCTAGGGTTAATCTAGATCCTACTGTATATAGAAATATATATATATATATATATATATATATATATATATTGGAATATGTATATATTGGAGTTGTTGATTTCCCGCATTATATAGCGGATGAGACCCTATGCGCCGCATAATAGCTGATGATATTTTTTTTAATCCCATATACCGCGATATTCGACCGCAAAGTGGAATTGGTATTGTGCTAAAATCTGTGGATGCAGGGAAACAGGTTGGAGGGATCCAAATGAATTCCTCAAATTATATGAATTTGTTTCATATGTTGTATGAATTTGTTTCATATGCTGTGTGATAATTTATTTATAATCCGTGGATGATTATACTGACAATTGAATTTGTTGAAGGCTAAAATTTAGCCGAATGTATTTTTGGTATCGTTGGATACCAGAAATAAATAAAATTGGGTTTTTGAAATTAAAGTTGGAATTTTTAGTAAATTCCTTTTTGAAAGAATTGGATTAATTTAAAAGAAGTTTGAAAAATATAAAGTTTTATTTTTGAATTATATTGAATAAATTCCAAAATATGGGAAAAGATTTTTATAAGTGGGTTTTGAAAATATTGTTTAAAAGTTGAAGGATTTATCGAAAATGGAATTTTAAATGGTTTGGAAGAGATAAAGGAATTTATTTTAAAAAGTGATAAAATTGTTTAAAATCCAATTGATAATTGATTTGGTATTTGAAAATAAATCGTTGGGAAATTGATATGAAAGTTTATTTGATGTTGAAGGAAAAATTGACTTGTGTTGAAATAAATTTGGAAATCGATTTGTAAAATAATTTGGAATTTGGAAATAAACTTAGAAATCGATTTGTAAAATGATTTGGTGTTGAAATAAATCTAGAAATCAATTTGGAATTTGATTTGGGGTCGAAAGTAAATATTTGGAAAACGATTTGAAAATCGTGTATAAGTGAATATTTGGGAATTTAAATTCACAATGGAATTTGTAAAGGAAAAGTGAAATCAAATAACATTCGGGAATTTTATTTCGGAAGTGTGAAATATGATTTGAAATTGGTTTTCAAATGTTGAAGTGTGGAAAATATGATTTGAAATTGGTTTTCAAATGTTGAAGTGTGGAAAATATGATTTGAAATTGGTTTTCAAATGGTTGAAGTGTTAAACCATATCTCGCGAAGATATTTGAAATTAAATAATTTGGGAAAATTATTTAAATTGGTTGATTGTTGTGAATGTGTTGATAGTTAAATAACCGACTATCAATATTTGCCTTTGAAATGGCACTTGATTTGTTTTTAAAACAAACGCTCATTTTTTAGTTAAGCCAGGAGAGGACTTTGTGTCATATAACCCATTCCGAATAGTGATACGTCGTGAATGGACATTATTTGAAGACCGGTGTGAAGACCGGGTATTTTCGAAAATGAAAGGACGACTTGTCGAATGTCTCTGCACCGAGTTGCTCCGGTATAGAGATTTATATCACTCTTCTTGTTATGGGAATTCCGGACGTGATTAGTGGATACCTAGATTGCAAGGGCTTCTTTGAAAGTGCCTTCGGTTCCGTTCGATCCCGGAACGGACTTGTATGGATGTGTGTCTGACGTTACACTTTGAGATGTAAAGCTGGTTTCTATCAAATACATTTCTGTTGGTGGCGGAGAATTTATTCTCTTAGCTTAACACCCTTCTTTGAGACATACGAGCTCAGAGGTTATGTAGTTGATGGTTACTAGTCATACATTCCCAATTTGGTAATGTGACATACGAAGTGCTGTTGATCATTTGTTGATCAAAGCGTGGCTTTGTGAAAAAGCGTTGCTTTGTGAAAAAGCGTGGCTTTATGAAAAAGCGTAGCTTTGTGGACGAGACTTCGTCGAGCCTCACAACCCGGTAATGGTCGAAACAGGAATGTTGCGGCAAGGTTTTTAGGGGTCGTGCCCCTAGGGTATGTCATTTCCTTCTGGATAAAAGGTGATATCATGGTATGGAGCCCAGATATTTTACCTATGTTGATGCTGCAAATTTATTATACTTTGTGGTTATTGCTTAGTGGTTGAGGATCCTCGGATAAAGGTTGTTAACGACCAGGGGATGGCATAGCTCGTGTGGTAGTTACCTAGTTACAGCTTGGTTAAAGCATGAGGTAGCATCGGCCTTGTGTTTGCAGAGATCCGGTTAGGTTCTCGGGGCGTCTTTCTAGAGGCGTTTCCATTTTGGTGTAAGGAAGTTCCTTTGCCCGACCATTTGTTGGAAATCCAAAGAAACAATACGCTCCCTATACGGTTTTAGTTGTAGAACCTTCCATTTACTTATGGTGGTCACCACTGTTTAGATGGTAGCTATAGTAGGCATACAATAATGGTTGTATGCTGGCTAAGATTAATATTATACTTTCAAAATGTTTCTGACACTATGCACTAATGATAATATCCAATGATTTTGCATAGTAAGCATGTTTGACTATCATAAGAAGAAATCTCCTCCAATTCTGCGTTTGCATTGTGTGTGTGGCGGGAGGTCTTATGGTAGTTTCATTTTCCAAAAGCATTGCGAAGTTGTTTTATTTTCTTTGTGAAAATAACTGTTTTACGATCTCACACCAGTCACCATGACTGACTCGGAGTTTATTTTTCCCTTTCTAAACTCTGGGTGCCCATAATTTTCCACACGGGCAGCCTAGAGTTATGTTATCAGGATATTCTGAATATTCTGGAGCTTTGGAGATGAGCTGGATGGCGAGGCGTACTACCGTACTTGTTTATTTATTCCGCTGTGTATTCTATGTAAGGACAAGTTTATATAACTGTCCATTGTTGTATTGAGTTGTATATTGACTCTGATGATGTATGTATAAACTGATATAGTTCTTTGTTTAAAAGACTAGTGATTATCTATTATATATTGTTCCACTGCGAATGTGAGATTCTGATATTGTTTCTGTTTCTGTTTTTCTGTTCTTTCTTTTCTTTTGTCTTCTTCTACCTCTTCTTTTTAACCCTAATGGTTCGGTTTTCCGGCATTCGATTGCGTGGTATTTGATACGGTGGACGTATTAATGTTGACTTTCGAGCGTCGAAAAGTCGCAACCGTTACATGTGGTATCGAAGCTGTTGGTTAAGCGACAACCCTAGCTCTGTTGGGTGTTACTCATTAGAGATAGAGTCAGTAGTACTCTAGAATGAGTGTGAGTGTAATAATAGATATGAGCGCGTATTTGTTAGTGAATACAAATTTTTTTTGTATTGTGTTGACTTATCGGTTGATTGTTTATAGATTCTGGTTGGTGCAGTCTGGTCAACTGTAATCGATAGGGGTTTCTAAACTCTTAAACAAGATAAACTGACACAGTATTGTTTTAAATGGGGTAAATGAAATAATTTTGGCCAAAACTATTTTTGTATAGAAAAGAAATGATTTTCTATGAATTATTATAGTATATGGATGCTTGGTTGTTAGGAAGTGATAATATTGAATTATTATCATTGTTATATGGAAATTGAATAAGGAATAATGGTATAACCAAAGATTTGGAGATAAATTCCTTTAACAAATGAAATTTATAGATATGAATGGAAGGTATAAGAAAATAAATTCATATATGAATGGGATTTGTAAATGTAAATTGTAAATGTGATTTATAATTGGAAACAGAATTCCAGAGAAGTATTTGTAAATAAAATTCATCAATGTAATGTAAATAAGTTGATAACTTATAAAATATTTGAAATTGATTGAAATAAGGTTCAAATTTAAAATGAATGAAATTGTGAATGAACAAATGGAGTTACATTTGTAAATAAATGAATTGGAAATTGAATAATGAAGTGAGATTTGATTTGAATCAAGTGAATAAAAGTCCAAACTTGGAAAAAAAATAAAATAAAGTGGATTGAATTCAAGTAAACTAACTTGATAATTTATTAATTCATGAAGTAATGAATTGGAAGTTGAATCGGCTAAATTAAAGTTGAATTGTGAGCTAAATTTGAAAGTGGTTTGAATTTGCATATAAATTCAAGTAAGTAGTAGAAATATAACTTGAGTTTTGAGTTGGAATAACTTAAGTAATATTTGGATAAATGCTCGACTTAAGTAAAATTGTGAAATGGTTTTGAATGAAATTTGTTGGTTAATGAAATAAACCGAATGCGAATATGAAATGAAAATTAAATTGAATGGAATCAATTGGAAATGAAATGGAATTAAAATAAATTGAGTTAGAATCAATTTAAATTAGTTATAAACTAGAATGGATATTCTATTAAATGAATATCGTTGAAATTTGCATATAAATGGTTGTTGTTTGACGCAAACAAGATTGTATAAAATTCTATGAGTTATTAAAAGAAAATAAAATTGATTTTTGAATCAATTGAAATGGATGTGAATTCGTTTCACTTAAAAATGAATTGAATGTAAGAAAGTGAGTTGTAAATCACTTGAATTGGATAGAAATGATGTGTGATATAGTTGTAAGCAATTTAAATTGTATTGAAACCTTATGAATTGCTAATGGAAATTGTTTTGAATGTATTGCTTATGAAATCTATGTGTTTACTATTGAAAATAAGTGAAATGTTAATAGATTTCCTATATATGTCACTTACGTGTTTAAACTGAGTAAGTGCAGGTTTTTGGAAGCCGTTTGGCTGCATTTGGTCGCGCAAATAGCTAAATAAATAACCGCTTTGCTTAAAATGCTAATAAAGGTACGCCTACACAATACAAAATAGGAAATATGAACTGTTTTTGTTTTTCCGACCGAGTGGGTCGATGTATATATATTTATCGCTTTTGTCAAATTGTAAAAGCTCCTCCGTACAAAGGAGACTCCGCCAAAATTTTCTGAAAATTTGGGAGTTAGAATTTTTTTTTAAAAATTTGGAAAATTGATTTTCAAATTGTAACGGAAATGTAGGAATTGAACTAGAAAATGAAAACCATTTTTTTGGTCGAAGTTAAAAGTCTTGGAAAAAGTGAACATCGAGTTTTCACTAAAATGAATTTTTGGTTTTTGAAGATAAATGAATTCAAATTGAATTGAAATTGTAAATTGAATTCAAATGGAATTGAAAATACAAAGTTGAATGGGAATGAATATATAACTTTGTTAGTAAAGTGAAAATAAATATAAGAAGTATGTAAATACTTATATTGAACTTAAGAAATGAATGGTGTAATTCTTAAGTGAATGGGTATTGGGAATCCAATAAGTAAATTTAGACATTGTTGTTAAGTAAAGTATACAGGGATTATAAAGGCTATAGGAAAATGGATTTGGATTTTGATTTCGAAGATGAATTTGAATTTCTCAACAAAAGGTATGTATTTGAATTTCAGTATGAAATTTGATGGGATTCTGATTTTGCCACTTGGCATTTTGTTTTCTTTTGGAATTTGGGAGTCCGTAGGAACATTTTGTAGCTGTACCGAGCTAGCCGCGCAAAGGAGATCTGGCAAAATTTCTCGAAAATTTAGAGAGTTAGGAAATTTTTGAGAAAAATTTGAATTCAAAATTTGAATTTGAAATAAAACTTGAATTGTTAAGAAAACCATAGTATTTGGAACTTATGGTTGAGTTTGGACAGTTAGTTGAAATGATAATGCCTCTCTAATAAAAAGATTTATGTTGGCAAGTTGTTGAAAATTGTTAGTTTTGGGAAAATGATAAATGAGGATTGAATCATTCTTCTTGACTTGTAATTTCGGGACGAAATTCTTTTAAGGGGGGAAGATTGTAACGACCCTGAACTTTTGATATTGGAAATCAGGATATTTAATTGATTTTAAATATCTGGAAGTCAGTTTAATTTGAAATTCAAATATCAGAATGAATTTGGCAATTAAATTATTGAATTTAATCGTTAAATCTAGGTAAAAATTTGAATCTTCAGTTTTAAGTCGATTAAAAATATTTTCAAGGCTTAGAAAATTCATATTGATTATACTGAAGATAATAAAAGCTTCAGAATTGAATTTGAAGGTGATTTATTCAGTTTTGAATTTTATCGTTTAAATCGATATTTGAAAATAGCGTTCCGGGGCACAGTCTTGGAATTCGACGAAACCAGTTTCATTGGATCCGTAATATTGTATTATTATCGGATTTCAATTTTCGTAGTGTTTGGAGTGATCGTTTGGCCGTACGATAAGCAAATTGCTGAAATTAAATCGAAATTCAACTTAATAGCTGGTCCAAAAAGCTATCTTCTCCATACGATCGAATTTGGAGCCGAAACCTTTTCCATTGCGTTCGGAATAGGCGTATAACATTACAAACGCCTGGCGGCACGCCTCAAAATTTCGAGTTGCGTTTATTGAGACAATTTGAATTTGAATTTGAATTTAATTAATATATATATTTATATACCCTAATCAACTCAGTTGAAATTCTTTTCCCTCAGCCTGCCTTGTTTCACATCATACTTTTTTTTGCCCTCTCTGTAGCAGACAATTCAATAAAGAAATCCTGTCCATCTCCTTTCTATTCAATCACGGTCTCCCCTTCAATTCATAACAGCCGAAGCCCTTCATTCCAAGAAAAGAAAAATAAACAAAACACTTTCATTCAAAATAAAATAGTGGCCGCGTTTCTTTCCCCAAATTCGAAAATCTTTCCTTCTTCGTTCGAGAAAAATGGAGGAGCCTCAAAAAAAAATTCACGAAATCGAAATGTATTCGAAGAGAAAAATTTATAAACGCAACCTTCCTCTTAATACTCGAATTCGAATCTCATGAATTGGAAGGACAATGGAAGAGGCGATTCGACGAGCGGCGGTGAAGTCGCGAGCATGAGTGTGGGGAGTCTAGCGCTCTGGTTCGAACAGCGAAGCAGGCAGCGATCGTCGAAGGATCGCGGTGGGGACGATTGAAGTCCTGAGGTCGGCGCGTCGTTGTGGGTTCCCAAGTGGGTCGCGAGCAGATCGAGTTGGTCGAGACATCGTTTATATCGGGGCGGCTAGGGTTTCGTCTCGACAAGGCGGCGAGGTAGTTTTCTTTGTTTATTTATGTATATATATATGTATATGTACACACACTTACCTGTTTAATTTAAATGTATATATATACACAGACTGGAAATTTTGTTTGTAGGCAGAGAAAATAATAATAGGAATTTTGAAGTGTTTGATTAGAAATTTGGTTTATAAAATCTATATAGACCATTTTTATAAATATATATGATTTCAAATGAAAAAAAATAATAACTTTTTAAATTTATTTTAGTTATCAAGAATTTTTTTTAAAAGGAAAGTTAGTTTGAAATTGAAATGCTTAGTTAAATAAATTTATTTAAAAGAAATTTGTTTAAAATAAAATTCGTTGGATAATTAAAATTACCAAGCGAAAATTTGTTATTTGATTAATTCAAATATTAATAGATTGTATAAATTGTTTATACAAGGTTAAAATCGAGAAAACAAAACTGGAATGGAAATGGATTGCAAAACAAAAGCCAAGGTGAGATCTTCTCACTCAAACAAAGGGTTTTGTTAAATTTTAAATAGTTAAATTTAAAAATTTTGATTGTGTTGATGGTGTGCTTGAATGATAGTATATATTACAGTAGTATATAGAAATATATATATATATATATTGGAATATGTATATATTGGAGTTGTTGATTTCCCGCATTATATAGCGGATGAGACCCTATGCGCCGCATAATAGCCGATGATATTTTTTTAAATCCTATATACCGCGATATTCCACCTCGAAGTGGAATTGGTATTGTGCTAACATCTGTGGATGCAGGGAAACAGGTTGGAGGGTATCCAACTGGATTCCTCAAATTATATGAATTTGTTTCATATGTTGTATGAATTTGTTTCATATGCTGTGTGATAATTTATTTATAATCCGTGGATGATTATATTGACGATTGAATTTGTTGAAGGCTAAAATTTAGCCGAATGTATTATTGGTATCGTTGGATACCAGAAATAAATAAAATTGGGTTTTTGAAACTAAAGTTGGAATTTTTAGTAAATTCCTTTTTGAAAGAATTGGATTAATTCAAAAGTAGTTTGAAAAAGATAAAGTTTTATTTTTGAATTATATTGAATAAATTCCAAAATATGGGAAAAGATTTTTATAAGTGGGTTTTGAAAATATTGTTTAAAAGTTGAAGGATTTATCGAAAATGGAATTTTAAATGGTTTGGAAGAGATAAAGGAGTTTATTTTAAAAAGTGATAAAATTGTTTAAAATCTAATTGATAATTGATTTGGTATTTGAAAATAAATCGTTGGGAAATCGATATGAAAGTTTATTTGATGTTGAAGGAAAAATTGACTTGTGTTGAAATAAATTTGGAAATCGATTTGTAAAATAATTTGGAATTTGGAAATAAACTTAGAAATCGATTTGTAAAATGATTTGGTGTTGAAATAAATCTTGAAATCAATTTGGAATTTAATTTGGGGTCGAAAGTAAATATTTGGAAAACGATTTGAAAATCGTGTATAAGTGAATATTTGGGAATTTAAATTCACAATGGAATTTGTAAAGGAAAAGTGAAATCAAATAACATTCGGGAATTTTATTTCGCAAGTGTGAAATATGATTTGAAATTGGTTTTCAAATGTTGAAGTGTGGAAACTATGATTTGAAATTGGTTTTCAAATGTTGAAGTGTGGAAAATATGATTTGAAATTGGTTTTCAAATGGTTGAAGTGTTAAACCATATCTCGCGAAGATATTTGAAATTAAATAATTTGGGAAAATTATTTAAATTGGTTGATTGTTATGAATGTGTTGATAGTTAAATAACCGACTATCAATATTTGCCTTTGAAATGGCACTTGATTTGTTTTTAAAACAAACGCTCATTTTTCGGTTAAGCCGGGAGAGGACTTTGTGTCATATAACCCATTCCGAATAGTGATACGTCGTGAATGGACATTATTTGAAGACCGGTGTGAAGACCGGGTATTTTCGAAAATGAAAGGACAACCTGTCGAATGTCTCTGCACCGAGTTGCTCCGGTACAGAGATTTATATCACTCTTCTTATGATGGGAAGTCTGGACGTGATTAGTGAATACCTGGATTGCAAGGGCTTCTTTGGAAGTGCCTTCGGTTCCGTACGATCCCGGAACGGACTTGTATGGATGTGTGTCTGACGTTAAACTTTGAGATGTAAAGCTGGTTTCTATCAAATACATTTCTGTTGGTGGCGGAGAATTTATTCTCTTAGCTTAACACCCTTCTTTGAGACGTACGAGCTCAGAGGTTATGTAGTTGATGATTACTAGTGATACATTCCCAATTTGGTAATGTGGCATACGAAGTGCTGTTGATCATTTGTTGATCAAAGCGTGGATTTGTGAAAAAGCGTAGCTTTGTGGACGAGACTTCGTCGAGCCTCACAACCCGGTAATGGTCAAAACAGGAATGTTGCGGCAAGGTTTTTAGGGGTCGTGCCCCTAGGGTATGTCATTTCCTTTTGGATAAAAGGTGATATCATGGTATGGAGCCCAAATATTTTACCTATGTTGATGCTGCAAATGTATTATACTTTGTGGTTGTTGCTTTGTGGTTGAGGATCCTCGGATAAAGGTTGGTAACGACCGGGGGATGGCATAGCTCGTGTGGTAGTTACCTAGTTACAGCTTGGTTAAAGCGTGAGGTAGCGTCGGCCTTGTGTTTGCAGAGATCCGGTTAGGTTCTCGGGGCATCTTTCCAGAGGCGTTTCCATTTCGGTGTAAGGAAGTTCCTTTGCCTGACCATTTGTTGGAAATCCAAAGAAACAATACGCACCCTGTACGGTTTTAGTTGTAGAACCTGCCATTTACTTATGGTGGTCACCACTGTTTAGATGGTAGCTATAGTAGGCATACAATAATGGTTGTATGTTGGCTAAGATTAATATTACGCTTTCGAAATGTTTCTAACACTATGCATTAATGATAATATCCAATGATTTTGCGTAGTAAGCATGTTTGACTATCATAAGAAGAAATCTCCTCCAATTCTGCGTTTGCATTGTGTGTGTGGCGGGAGGTCTTATGGTAGTTTCATTTTCCAAAAGCATTGCGAAATTGTTTTATTTTCTTTGTGAAAATAACTGTTTTACGATCTCACACCAGTCACCATGACTGAATCAGAGTTTATTTTTCCCTTTCTAAACTCTGGGTGCCCATAATTTTCCACACGGGCAGCCTAGAGTTATGTTATTAGGATATTCTGGATATTCTGGAGCTTTGGAGATGAGCTGGATGGCGAGGCGTACTACCGTACTTGTTTATTTATTCCGTTGTGTATTCTGTGTGAGGACAAGTTTATATAACTGTCCATTGTTGTATTGAGTTGTATATTGACTCTGATGATGTATGTATAAACTGATATAGTTCTTTGTTTAAAAGACTAGTGATTTTCTATTATATATTGTTCCGCTGCGAATGTGAGATTCTGATATTATTTCTGTTTCTGTTTTTCTGTTCTTTTTTTCTTCTATCTTCTTCTACCTCTTATTTTTAACCCTAATGGTTCGGTTTTCCGGCATTCGATTGCACGCCATTTGATACAGTGGACGTATTAATGTCGACTTTCGAGCGTCGAAAAGTCGCAACCGTTACAGTCTATATATTAAAGTGTACATTGGATCGGATGTGTGCATATATTCACATGATGTAGGGATGGGATTTGATACAAAAATTCGAAAGGTATTTATGTAACTATGGAAACAATTGAAATGACAAATACTATGATCCTATACAACTTAGTAGTTGAGATGGCAAATAATTGTATACTATTTGCAAAACTTGTTATTGATTTTCTAGAAAGGCCTATTTTAAATCAAAATTATAAATCTAAACCAAAACTAAAACATAAATTATATTTTTTGTCAGTGTTTTTTGATTTCATGTATAATTTTAAATTTTGGAATAAAAAAGCAACAATAGATGATCGGATTATAAGGGTCAGAAGGGCACAAACTTTGGGAATACAAGGATCTGTTTAAGAGAAAAAACCATTTATTGCATAGATTTACATGAAAAGAAATAGATTATCAACTCTAAGTCATTCATAGATCTAGTCCATTAAATCAAATATTATTCTAATCTAATTAATGCGTATTATCAACTTTTTGAACTATCTGATATGTTGAAATATACCACCTGATTTGAATCACTCAAACTTTCATATATAGACTTAGGTCAATATGCAAGCGACTGTTTTTTCCTTTGAAACATAGCAGTTGACTCGTATGTACAAGAAACTACAAGATTTTTGACTATTTAATCACATTGGTTTCACTTATCAATGCACTTTTATTGTCTAGATATGGTCAAGGGTATGTTATAACGTATAAAAATGGGTGCAAATGTAGCAGTAGAAGCAGGTTAGCAATCTACGGTTGCTATTACAAACACATGTTGCTTTTGAAATTTTCTTACACAATCTAAATTCCTAATAAGTTTTGGAAATTGAGTTGAAAGGGAAGAAAGAAATTTGCCAATCTAACATATTTAGGAAAATTTATAAATCAATTACAAGCATAGTTCATTTTCTGCCAACTTGTTATGAATTGACTTTCTATTAAGTAAAAATTCTAGTAAAGAATGGTTGATTCACTGTATTTAGTATCCTTGCATTCCAAATTTTCTTTTTTTTTACAGAAAAAATGTGCTTTTTTGAGTGGTAATAATAGTCCACTAACAGTACCATTCATAAATACACATGGTTGGATGAATGCCAAAAGAGATATTTCAACATGAGAAAGGCTTGTATTTTTGCTGGACATAACAACGTTTCATGAGATTCAAACATTAGAGGATTATCAAGATGGACGAAGCATGGATCCACCTACCAAGGTTTCGTTAATTTTGATTATTAGTTTCATAGTTATAATTATTCAGCATTGATTATTGATATTTCCGTGTTTCATGGAACGTCAAAAGAATATAGGCAAGCCATTCGGAATTTTGTATATGGGCTAAAGAAAGGGAGGGAAATGCAAAAAAAATTTTTTTGCCCTTGCTCAAATGTAGGAATCTTATCTGGCAGTCGTCAAGAGATGTTGTGTGACTTGTGTCACACTTGATTTGTTTTGGAGTTGACCCAACATATGATGTATGGATTTTTCATGGGAAAGCACACCCTTCACAAAATAAAGGTGACGAAGTGACGGATACATATAGAATGTACTTAGATACACAAATATGTAATGAAGAGATGGAAGATCATGCTAATTTAAGACATGTGGAAGGGATTAAGGAGATGATGGACAATGCTGAAATTCCTTTGTATCCTGGTTGTGCAAGTCACACAAAGTTGTGAACTAAAATACTTCTTTACAAGCACAAAGCTCGAAATGGTGTATCTGACACATTATTTATGGAACTTCTTAAACTTCTCAAGGATATGTTGCCTATGAAAAACACGCTTCCTAATTCGATATATGCAACAAAGAAACTACTTAAATCATTTGGTTTAGGCTAAAGACAAATACATGCATGTGTAAATGATTGTTGTCTATTTAGAAAAGAGTTTGCACATAATGATTTTTGTCCTAAATGTAGCAAGTCTCGTTGGAAAAAGAACAAGACAATGGAAGAAAAAAAGCAAGACAAAATACATGTGAAGGTCTTGAGATACTTTCCAATAATACCAAGACTGAAAAGAATCTTTACGTCCCCGGAAACATCAAAGCAATTAAAATGGCATTGCAGTCATAAGAGTGAAGATGATAAATTACGTCATCTAGTAGATTCTTCTCAATGGGCTACAATAGGATGTATCCTTCCTTTGCATCCGCTCCACGAAATTTAAGGCTTGGCCTTGCAAGTGATAGCTTTAATCCCTTTGGTGATTGGAATTGTACATATAGTTGTTGGCTGTATTTCTTATTGCTTACAACTTCCCTCCATGACGTTGTATGTACAAAGATAATATGATGTTATCTTTATTAATTCCTAAACCATGACAACTAGGGAATGATATTGATATGTATCTATAACCACTTGTTGAAGATTTGAAAAAAATGTAGGATAAAGGGGTGAAGGTGTATGATGCATACACTCTCAGCAAATTCAGATTAAATGCTATTCTGATGTGGACAATAAATGATTTTCCAACTTATGGAAATTTAGCAGGTTGCACTATAAAGGATAAGAGGGCATGTCCTGTTTGTGGCGTTAATACCTGTTCAATACGGCTACCATTTAGTAAGAAGTGTGCATACTAAGGACTTAGGCAATTCCTTGAACTTAATCGTGAACATCATCAACGAAAAAACTTATTTGATGGAACCATAAAGAATAGACAAAGGCCTCCAGTACAAACCGGTGATCAAATCTTCGATAATTTTAAAGATATTTGTAATGACTAGGGAAATACCGAAGGAGGAAGATAAAGATAAAGAGAAAGAGAAAGGAAAAAGGAAAACGGAAGATGGGACGACAGAAGGAAGCCAAATATGGAAGAAGAGGTCTATTTTCTTCGATTTGCCTTATTGGAAAGTAAAATTTGATTAGAAGCAAAATTGCCTCCTCTTTTCTATTTATGTAATTAGTACTTCATCATAATCTAGGTACTTCCTTTGTGTCATAATCTTGATGTAATGCATGTTTAAAAAAATATCGGTGAGAGTATTCTTGGTATGTTACTTGATATTAAAGGAAAATCAAAAGATGACATTAATTCACGCAAAAATCTAGAGGTAACAGGTATTAGGAAAAAGTTACATCCTATAGACATGGGAAGCAAAGTATTATTTCCAACCGCGTCATGCATCTTAACTCACCAAGAAAAGGAGATCTTTTACAATAGAATGAGGAATTTGAAAGTACTTGATGGGTATAGCTCGAATATTGAGAATTGTTTTGCAAAACAAAATTTCAAGTCTTAAGTCTCATGATTATCATGTTTTGATGCAACAACTGTTGTCTGTATCACTAAGAGGACTTCTACCTAAAGGGACAAGGAATGCATTGCTACGACTATGTTCTTTTTACAATGAATTTTCCCAACGAGTGCTTAATATTAGATCTTTTTTAATTTGTAGGCTAAGATAAAAGAGCATAATAGTAATGCTCAGAGCTCTCAGGGAATGCCATCAATAAATAGAGATGAAGTATTAAAGATTTTTGGCAACGAACAAAGGGGAAGAGTGAGAGGACTAGGTTTTGGTATTGTACTATCTCAAATGGGTATTTATTCAAGTAATTCAAAAAAGGTGTGTGCATTGGAAAACTAAGTTATTAGCTTGGCGGCTAGAGTGGAAGTGCAAACTAATTTGTTCATGATAGTAAGTTATAGTTAATTAGCTATTGTTAATGAATATATGATATGTGCTAATGAATTACTAGGTGCATGTCTAACATTTTACTTTTTATAGAGCGTGAATGGAAGGCAAAATGATAATATAGCATGCCTGAAGACTCATCATGCTTATACGCCTCGAGTACTATATTTGAACCACGATGCTAAATTGCACATTTTTCTACAGTTTTACGTGGTCTAGGAATATCACTACTTCTTAAACAACTGCTAGAAACTGAAATACATATATAAAAGGAATTAGTTTATTATAAACAAACTTGTAGTTATTTTGTTATAAATATAGCTATATAAATGAATTTCCAGTTAGTTTATTGATCATTAATATCTTAAAAGTCATACAAGATGCATAAAATTTTCTGAGAAACATAAAAAGAGTAATTAACAAACATAACATATTTATATAAGCTTAGACTTGTCCAAGAGTTTGCGTATTAAGGCATATACCAAAATACACAACCCATGAACTGAATAAAGCATCTCAAGCTATTATTATTACTACTTTCGCCATCATCATTTTAACATTAGTAGCCACCTTGTATAAAAGCATTAAGCCTGCAGCTTCTCACGATGCATGCTCACCACAGCACGAATAATATTTCCAATTGAAACCATTCCAACCATGTTTTTGTTATCAATCACATGAATGTGTATGATTCTATTTTCTGTCAATGGTATATATAAATTGGCATAAATTATGTTTGTCAATGTAACTGTAGAAGATTTAATGAAGAATGGGAAAATATGTTAACCTATCATGAGTTCAATGGCCTAAAGAACGTTGGTTTTTGGGGTAACAGTGATAAACTTATTTTATAAATACAGCAAATGTAACGACCCAGAATTTTAGTCATTCGAATGTGGAATATTTAATTAATTTTAAATATTGAAAAGTTAATTTTACAAATTAAATAACTCAAATTTCGAATATAGCGATCTATTAGATAAATTAATTATTGAATTTAATAATCGAAATTATTTGAATAATTGAATCTTGGGTTTTTAGCTGGATAAAAATAATTTCAAAGCTTATTTAAATTCTATTTAATAAAATGAAGATAGTGGACATTTATTGAGATTTAAAAGTGATTAATGTGGTTTAAAAAAAATAACTCGCTTTAATTAACGAGTGAAAATAGTCTTCCAGGGCACTGTCTCGGATTTCAACGAAACCAGTTTCATTGGTTCCGTAATAATGAATTATAATACACCGTCAAATTTCATGGTGATCAGATGTATCGTTTGGCCGTGCGAGATCGAAATGCGTAGAACTTAATATTGATAATTTGATATAATAATTGGGTTCAAAAAGCTATCTTCTGCATATGATCGAATTAGGTCTCGAAATAAGTCCCATTGCGTTCGGAATATGAGTATAACATATAAAACGTCAGGTGGCATGTCTTGATAGGAGTTCGAAAATTTTCAAGCATATAATATCAGATTTTAATGAAATATCTCCATAGATGTGTCCCATCACCCTACGTCTTCACAGTACATACCCCCATACCCTGTAATTTCAAAGCTCGTGCCTTTTCCCTCTTTATAAATCACCCCTTTCCTTTAATAGAGCAGGTTTCACAAAAAAAATGGTCAGTTCTTTTAAATTCAAAATTTATAACTCCATATATACTCAACGAGATTTGATAAAGAGATCTTCTTTTTTATATACATGTGACGGGTGCGTTTTCTTTTCTGGGCATTCGATAGTGGAAGCTCAAGGCTAGGGTTTGGTTTTACACGAATTTGAGGTTGAGTTGGATGATTTGGTGAATGGATTTAAGTTCGTAGGAGTGCGTAGCATTTGTGGTTCGGTCTGGAGAAGCTCGGTGAGGTGTTGGGAGGTCCGAACTGCTGTAGGCATGATAGGGTGGGTTGAGTCGTGATTTGGGAGAGGGTCTCGAGTTCGTCGTGGTGGGTATGGGTGCGTAGAGGAGGATTAGGGGAAGCGGGTGGCGTTGTCGGCTAGGCAGATCGTCGACGATGGAGGGAGATAAAGGAGGAAGAAGTGGCGGCTATGGTGCTCAAACCTGGGAACGAGCGGGAGAAATTTTTGAGTGGAAGAAGGATTAATTAAATTAATTATGGTAATTAGCTTAGATTAATGATGTGATTTAAGTTTAAATTAAAATATAAATATCGATTAACTTAAAAATTTCATAACTCTCTCATACGAGGTCCAATCGAAGCGTGGATTTTTGTGTTGCGCTTGTATCGACGAAAGCTTCGCAATGGAGCTGGTTTAGACGAATTTGGAGAATGTTGAAATTTGGGCTAAAATCGGACGTTCGATTTTAGTTCCAAACCGGAACGCCTCGGTGACAACAGAAATTTTCGGTGAGTTAAACTCACCATTTTGGTTAATTGGTATGATATATAGTTGATAAAATTTGTTAGATGATTATTTGGATAAATTACTTTATGTATTTTAGTTGGATTTAATATTCCCACCCTTGGAGCGGATGAGACCCTATTACGTTCCCGTGTAAGAACGGATGACCCATTGTATACAAATCCCGCCTCGAAGCGGTTGATTTATATTTTATGATTATATAACGTTTGTGATGCAGGGGAAAACAGGTTGGAGGGATCCTACATGATTTCTCGCTATTGTTTAATTGTTTCAATAATATTTCTTTTATATGGATTATTGAATAATGAACATGATTGTGGACACTGTGATTATAACATCGTTATATGTAGTGATAGAAAATCAATATTGATATTGGTTAAGTGTTGGGTGGCTATTGGCCTCAAATTTGTATTTTAAAAATACTATAAATTGCCATTTAAGTCATAATTGGTTTTTGAGACAAGAAACGATTTTTTAAATCCAAAATTGGGTTTCAGAGATATTTTGTTTTAAAGGTTATCTATTTAATTAAAGTAATATTATTTTAAGGTTTTTTAATTATATTAATATTGTTTTAATGTTAATTAATTATAGTAATATTATTTTAAAGATATTTAAATTATATTAGTATTTTTTTAAAGTTATTTGTTTATATTAATATGGTTTTAAAGAATTTATCAAAATATTAAGAGGTTAATTATTTCAAGAATAATTATGGTTTGAAATTATTAATAAGGTTCGAAAATAAATTATTATTATTTATAAAAATGGTAAAGATTAATTATTATTCCTTAAAAACAATATTTGAAATTATTAATTATTTTAAGATGTTTAAAGTTAATAATTTCCATTTATTTATAATGTTTATTGTTAATAATTATTATGATATAATAATAATGTTTTGAAGTAAATGATTTTAATTATTGATAAATGTTTCCAAGACCCATGAATAGAGTTGAAAGACTTGGATATTATGAAGGAGTGTAAAACATTTTGAAGACTTAAGGAAAGATTATTTGCAAGGTGAAAGGGTTTATAAATAGTTAGATATATATAAACGAATTTTAGAAACGATTTTATATATTCATAAAGAAGTTTTATAAATGGTTTATGGGGTTATAAAGGATTTATAAATGAGTTTAGAATGCACAAAAAGGAATTTATAAGTGATTGAAGTGTATAAAAGAGGTTTTATAAATGGTTTCAGAAGTTTTATAAAATGGTCTATAAATGTTTGGATAATTATAAGGAGTTATATGAATGATTTTTGAATCAAATAAAAGGGAATCTTTCTCAGTTTTATGAATATACTTATACATGTTATCCCGCCTTTTGGCAAGGTCGTGATACCAAGGACTTGGCTGGAAACTAAAGAAACTCGACTCGAAGATCAGTTATACATAGGTCTACTATGGATACTGGCAAATTTGGTCCGAGTCCGGATCGAGCTATAATTAACATGGTACGACAAGCAAAGCTATGAAAGCCAACATTTCAAATTTCAGGTAAATCGGAGTTAGTATGCTCAAGTTGTGGATCGATCAAGTTTCACATGAAAGATGCTTACTTCGTGTCCATCGTGTTCGTATCCATCAAGTTGGCAACCATCTCCTTCGTGTCCACTTCATTCGTATCCATCAAATACAGGCATCGATCAAAGTTCACTTTCTAGTCCCTCAACACTCTTCGTATCAATCCCATCACCTACACATTTCATATCGATCGACCAATGATCGATACGAAACTTACTGCCAAATGATCGATATGAAGAGATCCTCCAATCATCGATACAAAGAGTAATCCTCGAGATCGATACAAAGAAGGCATGGTCAAGCAAAGGAAACAGTCATGCGGCATAAAAAGTGGATCTCCCCTAAGTCGTCGCTTCACGTCATCACCACACAACTAATCGATAAGAAAAGGATATCGATACGGAGGACGATCGATACGAAAGTATCGATATGCACACATCAGCCAATTGAAAATTCAACCTTGGATCGATCATAACTCGAAATTTACAAGTCCAAACGCTACCAAACTTTCACAGGAGCTTGCTTACCACCTTAAGAATGTCTCTGATCGATCTCAGCTCAAATGGACATCATTTTTGATCGATACGAACAAGGTGGGGATCGATCCCAAACTCCCCCTGATCGATCTGGTGGGCCCACTCACGTGTGAGAAGGAGTATTCCAAGTTTAGGGGTAGATATTTCAGACCTACACCTATAAATAACGCTCCAATGCAAACAGAAAAAGGACTTTTGGACTCTGCTACGCCGTTACTATGTCGGATCTTCATTGTAACTTGAGTGTTAGAGTTATTCACTGTTGTAATCAGTTAGCAACAATCAATAAACAACAAATCATTCAAAGTGAACGTAGGCTACAATGCTGAACAACTATAAATCTTTGTCTATTTCTATTTCTGTTTGCATTAATTGGCATGTTTGTTAGATTAGCCTCTTTTTACATTTATATTCTTCATTCTAATCTTCAAATACGTCCGAAGAGTGTTGTGCCCAATTTTGGTACAAACAATACCATTGAGATAAGTATATGGATATTTTTCTAAGCATTGAAAATATAGTGATTGGTGGATATATCTTTGTAAAGGTATTTTATACAAGTAATTTACAAAGTTGTTTTTAGTTATAGAAGATTTATAAAAGGAGGCCGGTGATTACTTATATGCTGAACCGATGTTGGTTTTCCCTATGGAATAAATCCATGATTGAATGTTTGTTATTTGATAGTTAAATAACCGACTATCGAATTTGGTCTCAAACGTAACTTTGGAAATATCTAGGAGAAACAAGCGAGTCATATGGCACAGTCATCTCCGATGATGTTGTACCATGCATATAAATCTCGTTTCGTTCTCCTAGGACAAGGCTAAGGAAATCCATCCACTAATGGTTAGGAGGTGATCTCCGATCTTATCTTTGACTGTTTATTTCCTAAAGAACCGGGGTTGAGTTTACCGGGAATTATCGATGTTGTTTCGAGGAGACCGGGATCAGATATGTTATCCGAAAACCACTTCGATCCAACGAATGCATTATGAAGTGAAGACATCGTGAAGAGCATGGAATCGAAGATAGAGATGTGAAGTGCAAGGGCTAATCGCTACTAATCCTAAGGGTGATTCCAAAATGGATGTAGTAGGAATAGTGTCTTCGGTTTTGTTCAGACCTAGAATAGACTTGTATGGATGAATGCTACCAGCACATTGTCATTGGAGGGCAATGAGCATTCTAAATGTAAATGTTCTTGAAAGGTAATCGTAGCCTCAAGCCTCATCAACCGGGAATGACTAAAACAAGGGAGATGCAACAGGGCTGGGTAGCTCCCAAGTAGGGTATGATCATCCCTATCTAGAGTCGCTATTATCTCTCATTTGTATGCTTCGAGGCCCATTAACGGAGGGTGATCATATTTGGTGCTATCCAGCAAGGGATAGGCCGGTTCTATGTTGGTAGGGGATCCAGGCGAGGTCCTCGATGTTATTTTATCTAGAGATGCACTGTGACGGACGGTACCCCAGTAGCCCAGTCATTGTATGGAATCTATTCTCCAATAAGCGTCGTACGGACTTAGTTGTGCCCAACTATGCTGAAACGTGAGATGCAAGCATTTCAGCTATATTCATATTTTACTTTGACCCGTAGACATTATTATAATATAAATGAATTTTCTATAGAAATGTTTTGGTTATCGTAAGGTAAAAACCTGTCCGTGTTTATGTGCGATGTGGTCTTACGGGATACCTTTTGATTTCAGAGTTTTTTTTATATAACTTTAAAATTCAATTGGGTGTGTTTTCTTATGCTGGTTTTCCAGACTGACTCAGGTGTTATTTTATTATAATGCTCAGGTCAGATCGAGCATATTACAGATTGGTTTGGATGCTTTGGAGCTTCAGAAGTTGAGTTGAATGCCCAGAGATGTATTCATGGTTATTTTTCGCTGTATTCATTGTCGTGTTATCAGCAATTGTGAAGACAGGCTGTTATAACTGTCCAGGCTGAAATAGGTTAGTATACTTTGATTGATGTTTGTATATACACATATTATAGTTTTGCTTTTGTGTAAAGATTTGCGGTATATTATAGATTATTCGTTTCGCTATGAGATTCTGTGCTGTTTAGTTTTTTTCTTATCTTCTTTCTTTTTCCCCTAACAATCGGGTTTTTTGGCATTCGATTTCTCGGCATGTAATACAGTGGACGTATTAGTGTCGATTTTGAGGGTCGAAAATCCGGTTCGTTACAGCAAAGTATCATACAATGATGATGTATGGAGATTGAAGTAAAAGTAAATTTGAAATGGATAAGCTTATACAAGGCATCGGTTGATATAGCTATATGTAACAACCTGCCCCGAAATAGGTCTAAATTTCGACTTAGAAAAGGCCCATCGAAACTTAGTGATGTGCACGTAAATATGCATATTTTTACTTCCATATTTAATCTACTTTTATTTAAATAAATGTCATGATTAGGTATTTTTATATGTTTTTATCAAAATCCAAATATCATCAAATCATCATTCATTCATCTTCATTTAGGGGCAAAATGGTAATTTTGTGCATGTATTTAATTTGAAAAAATTTACTTGCACATTTTAATCGTTTTGTAGAAATTTGGATGGAAAATAGAAGAAGTCTTCATGGAGATATGCATGCACAAGAGAAGAAGACAAATGAAGATGGAATAAATGGATTCATGAAATCATGAAGGACCCCACCTACCCACTTACCATAATCTACAATTAGGAGCTAATGCACAAGTTAATGGGGATTAAAAGCACATGCACACTTGATGGAGGATTAGTTCATGCTAATGATAACTTGGTGGCCACACTTCCTAAGAGGTATTTTGGGTAGTCCCCTATATTATGGATTAGGGTTTTGGGCATGTATAAATAACCCCATTATGTTCATGTAATGGAGCTTTTACCTACTTATCATATTATGCAAGTTGTAGCCTCAAATCAAATGAGAAATAAAATGGCTTCCTAAGCCTCTTCTTCTTCTATTTCTTCTTTGCTTTTATTTTATTTTATGCTCATTTTCTATTTACATGCTCTCTTTCATTTCATGTTAGTAGCTTAGTTTTATTTTTATGCAAGTAGTTAGTTCATTTTTATTTTAATTAGCTTGCGCTTTTATTTTATTTTCTATGTTGAAATTTACATGTGTTGAAATAATAACACAAATGAGTAGCTAAACCCCTCCAATTTAGGGGTGATGAAGCTCTCTAAAATTATGTAAATTCAACATATTCTATGATTTATGATTTTTATGCGTCATGAAATGTTAGATGATGATATAAGTTTATTAGGGAATTTGATAGCCTATGTTGTAATCACAAATGGGCTATGCTTAATCCAACATAAATACAATTTACATCACCATCTAACTAGTTGATTTTGGTCAAGGAATTAAAGGAGAAACAAAATTTAATGATTTATGTTGCTAAACAAAATAGTAAATAGATCATACTTAAAACAGTTTTTGCTTTGATTTCATGTTCATTTTCATTACAATGGATAAGTGGTTTTAGTTGTTGTATTATAGTTTGATGGTTTAAGTTATGTTAATTACTAACATAAATTGACCATACTTATGATAAATACATCACTAATTCCACTTAAGTTTAAAATGGGAGATCATAGATTGATTTAGTTGATTTATGTAAGAATATGAGAGTGGATTTGCCTCTAAATTGTTTTCTAATATCATATTTTCAATCACTTTTGTTCTAACTAGTTTTACATTTTTATCAGCTTAAAACAATCTCAAGTTTGGTTTAATTTAATTGAGTAGAATTTTTAAATCATTTCAATTCCCTACGGATCGACCCGTACTCGCCACGTATTAGAATTTTATGCCGTGCGCTTGCGGTAATTTTATTACAATTTTCGGCGATTTTCTAAACTGATAGAAAAAATTTCGTTAAACAAGTTTTTGGCGTCATTGCCGGGGAATTGATTTGATTTTAGTTTTATTCTTCGAATTATTTTGTTTGATTTTTACATGTTTTCATTTTGTGTGTTAATTTGCATTTTAAAAAAAAAGAAAAAAAAAATTGTTGTGTGTTTGTGTGATTTTTGTTTGCATTTTGATTGTGTGCTTGTTGCTTTTCATATTCATTTGCATTTCTATGAAAAAAATATATACACAATTTCATTTCTAAAATAATTTATATTCCACTTCATTTTGAATTTACAACTTTCTTTTTACAGTTTTTTTTACAATCTCTTTTTACAATTTCATTTTGCATTTGCACTTTCTTTTTACAATTTTGCATTTACTGTTACATTGCACATTTCTGTGCACTGTACACTGCCATCCCCCTGCAACTCCACCACATTGAATACCCCAACCACCTCTGCATAGCCTCCTTTCTACCCAGTTCTCCGAACTTCACTGCCTCTAACCCACACAACACCAACTGTGCAAACCATCAACAATTTCACAAAACGCTACTGCACCTTCATCATCAACTTCCACCACTATTCCTCAACACAGCCTACCACTGCCCTTTACATTTTTCTTCCTCTTCCTTGCAAACTGACTGCAATCACCACAACAAACCACATTACATTTGCCTGCACATCTACTGCGACCATACTTCACCACAACAGCAGCTACAACCAAACATCCACTGCCTGCACATAACTGCTCTTTCTACTTAACCACCCTTCTAAACCCACTACCTCTGTCCATCATCTTCAACCTCCACCCTTCTTCTGTGGACATTCCAGCGTGCACATCATATCACCGATCATCCACCAGTTCCAGACTACCATCATCCTCGCCATACTGATTCACCTATACCACTTCCATACCTCCGTGCATAGTCATTTTTGTGCACATACAACACACTGCCTGCTCCTCCATAAAATTCCTCCCTCCATCATCACTACTGCATTCAAATAGAAATTTATCTCCCAACTTTCTGCCATCCCCTGCCACCCTGAACAGTGCACATATCTTCATCATTCAACCCCTGCCATTAATTTCAACTCCACTATCAAAATTTCCTTTCCAGCAGCAACCTCCAAACTTCAACCATCTCATACATATCACCAGCAAATCACCCATCTCATCCATATCAAGACTTCCCTACATCAACTATCCACTTCAACAACTTGACCACACTTTGTTACCCTACTCAACTGCCCCACCCCATCATCTCAACCACCTCTGTGATCACTTCATTCTCCAATCACCCAATATCAACTACTGACCCTTCACTGCTGCAACCATCCCACTGCTCAACTACATTCCTACAACCCGGTCACACAAAATTCCACTCACCTATCTCCTCTGTCATCTCCTACTTCTTCCTGCTGTTACAACATTAAACCTGCATACAACTACTCTGACATATACATCATCAACATCAGTTACACTAACCACCTTCAACAACCATAGTACTGCCATACCAAAACACCATACATACAAACACATCCATCTCCACTGTCAATACTATTCTCCTTCAAATTGCATTCATCAACAAACTGCACATACCCCCCTTGCAAATCACCAAACAGAACTCATCACAACCATAACACCTTCCTTTCCTCCTTCACATCAAAACAACCATTCTCCTTGTTCACGCAACATTGCTCCTCCAATCATCATCCCCACTGCAGCTCATCCATCCTTCTACCTAACTATACTTGCCTCTGACCATAACATAACTTCTTCTAAAATAAAACATAAATTCCTCATAGTGCCTTCTCTGTGCACTTAACTTCTGTACATCATTTACTTAACAACAACCCACTGCCTTCATACATTCCTACTGCAACTAGCATCAGCAACACTAACCCCTAACCACACTGCAAACTTCAACAGTGTCAACCTCCCCCTCCTTTGAATAACAGCATCAAATGACCAACTGCAACCCACCTACCGCTATCCTCAAACTCCTGAAATACAAATCGAACAATTCACGAACCCGCAACCCTAATTCCCATCACTACGCAAACTTCAAACCAAATATGCTTACCTCACCTTTGACAAATGCTGGCCGCGACTACCTACGCCTTCCTCAAAACCAATCGCGGGTTTACTAAATTGTTTTCGAAATTTGGTTTTGAAATTGGAAATTTAGAATAGCTTGCGGGAATTACTGAATTGAGGAAATTTTAGAATTCCAATTTTCTTGTGAAATCTTGATTGAGGAATGTTGATTAATGAATTAAGGAACCGTGTGTTTGAACTGTGAAGAATTTTTATTTTAACCGAGAATTGTGAAATTTTTTTACTGGGCAGTGCCCTAGTGTTCTTAAAAAGAAAAAAAATTTGTGCTAAAGCTATCTTTTTGAGTTTCTTTCAAAATTAAAAAAAACAATAAAAACAACAAAAAAACAAGTTCAATTGTATTGTTTTCATTTGTTTTGTGTTGTTTGCATTTGTTTTGTTTTGTTTTTTTAGTTCTTCCTTGATATTTAAAAAAAAAGATAAATTATATATATATAATTCTTGCTCAATTTTTTTTAGGTTGCAAATTGCAGGAAATCAAGAAGAATTACTTACTTCGCTTTGCTTGCCAAAATAGATTGCTTGCTAAAAAATCGCTGCTAAAATAAATAAATTGCTAATAATTCTGCACTTTCTGGTATCGTACCCTCATCTCATGTTTTATTTTCATTTTGCATTATTGGTTGCTTGCATTTAAAAAAAAAAATTCAAAAACAATTTCCATTCGTAGTTGTATCGTTAATTCACGTTTAACTTTTGTTTTGCATTCATTTCATCTTATTTTCTTTTCTAAGGGTGATACCCAAATCCACATAAGGTGGGGGATTTCATCCCTTTTTCTTGGCCCATAAATTGCATTTCATCTTAGAATTTGTTAATAATAATGGTTAGACTTCAGACTTAAGAGAGCCGCGAGCTCACCTAGGGCTTAATTGTACATTGGCAGTTGTCTTCTTCGAATAATTTTATTTCTTGGTGTCTAGGCTACGGTAGAGCAATAATCAGTTATAAATATTACAATGATTCGTGAATATTATACCGATTGTTTCTCTGAAGGTACTTAAACCTTCTGCTGCATTGCTATGGTGATTCGTGGTGCACCGATAACTCCTGTCCGTTACCTGGCTAAGAATTTTTTTTTTGGATTAAGACAAAGTGTGATTATACAATTTTGGATTAGAAGCTACTAAGGATAGAAATTTTTTAATTAAGTCCTTAAATTCATTTAGTTGCATTAGTTCATGCATATTTAAAAAAAGAAAAAAAAAATCAAAATCCAAAACTAAAAAAAATTGTATATTTTACTTAACTTAATTCTTGTTTAATCCAAAATTCAAAAAAATAAAAAATTGAGTTAGTTTATTTTAGAAAAACAAAAATCAAAGAAAATATAATCTTTAAAAATACAAAAACATATAAAAAAAGAAATTTTTTTTTGAAAATCCAAAATCCAGAAAAAAAACAAAACAAAAATCAAATCTCTCTTTTGAAAAATAAATTCTTTTTGGTAATTATTTTTTGCTTTAAATAAAAAAACAAACAATTTCTCACTTCATTTTCTAAACCTTGTTTCTTTCTCTTAAACTCGATTCTACTTCTTTCTCTTTTCGACTTTTAATTGTGCATGAATACTTGGACTCGTGACACAACAACAAACACTTGGACTCGTGACGCAACAACGAATCGTTTAACTCGAACAAACGATCCTCTTAAAATGGCAAACGAGAACTCCCCTCAAACTCTTATGGATAGAATCTTTCTCGATATAGTTTCTATCCCTTCTTGTATCATATTACCCGCCCCTACGGTTAATCATTTCGAAATTCATTCAAACCATATTGCTACGCTTCCAAAATTTGGCAATTTTGAACACGGTGATCCTTACATTTTCTTAACGAAATTCGAGCAAGTTTGTGCAACCATTAAACTCCAACAACATTCTGATGATGGAATCAAACATCGATTAATTCCATTTTCTTTTACTGATTATGCTGAAAATGGTTGTATAGCTTACCTTCAAACTCGATTAAAACTTGGGAAGAATTCGTTAAGGTTTTCCTAAAAAAGTTCTACCCCTTGGAAAAAACAACTAAACTCCGAAACGAAATCGTAAATTTTCATCAATTCAGAGGTGAACCATTTGGAAAATATTTTGAAAGATTTAAAGAACTTTTGATAAAATGTCCACGCTAAAATTTCAAAAATTGGACTCTTTGCCAAATCTTATACGATGGACTTGAAAATAGCTCGCGAACCATGCTTGAATCAATGTGCCAAGGAAACTTTCTCGCCCAACATCACGACGATGCTTGGCAATTTCTTGAAAACCTTGCAGAAAAATCATCCCAATGGGAACATTCTAACGAAAAATCAATTTACTCACGATCGAGCGCACACTCGATAGGATCATCTTTGGCTTTGGAAGCTAAAATCGATGCAATGATTAATAAATTCGATAATGTTTTCTCATCCAACCAAATGAACCAAGCTTCCCAACCCATGTGTTATAAATATAACGATCGGAATCACATAGCCGATCAGTGCCCTAATTTGATCGAACAACTCAACGCTTTCAACAAGGTTAAAAACAACCTGTTTTCTCCAATGTACAATCCTGGTTGGAGAAATCATCCAATCTTTGCTTGGAACAAAAATAATCCCAACACGAATTTGGTTTCTCCCAATTTTCAAGCATTTCCGAACAATACTTCGAATCCTCCCTTTCAACCCCATCATTTTCAACAAAATTTTGAGGGTCCTTCCCAAAATCAACCTCAACAATCTTTTGCTCCCCAAGACGATAAACGATTAAGTTCACTTGAAAAAATTCTTGAAACATTGGCTAAAGCAGCTACTCAAAGCCTCCAATCAAACAGTAATTTGCAAAATTTGTTGACCTCATATATGCAAAACACGAGCTAATCTATTGCTAAACTTGAATTGCAAATGAGTTAATTAGCCACATTTGTAAGTGAACGTGAATGAAGCACATTCGCAAGTCAGCCAGTTCCGAATCCCAAAAATCAAAACACGAATTCGAATCAAGCCTATGTCATGCAAGATAGCAACGTAACCCAAATGAATGCTATCACGAATTTGCGTTCTGGTAAATAAATCGATAATCAAGTCATTAATTCAAACGATTTACCAAAAACCCCTCTTGACACTTCTAAAACAACAAACGATTCTGAACAAAACATTGAGCCAAACATCGAATCAAATTCTTCCAATCCAAATTCTTCTTCTACTCAAGTAGATCCACCTACTGAGTATCGTGTTCCATTTCCACATCGTCTGTGACCCAAGAAACACTCTGACCAAATGGAAAAGATGTTGCAAATTTTTAAACAAGTCAAAGTTAACATTCCGCTTCTTGATATCGTTCAGCAAGTCCCAACTTACACTAAATTTCTCAAGGACTTGTGTACCCAAAAACAACACACTCATGTACCCAAGAAAGTTTTCTTAGCCACCGAACTTAGCGAAGTCTTGTCTCAATCAATTCCCATCAAATACAAAGATCCTAGATGTCCGACAATTTCATGCATGATAGGAGACAAACAATTAACAAATGCTTACTCGATTTAGGTGCGAGTGTCAATTTGATTCCTTATTCAGTTTACCAACAACTTGGCTTGGGTGAACTAAAACCGACAAAAGTAACTCTTCAATTTTCCGATCGTTCGATTAAGAAACCCATGGGAGAAATCGAGGACATACTCATCAAAATCAGTCAATTCATATTCCCTGTCGATTTCATCATTTTGGAGACTCAACCCATGAATAATCCGATGATTCAAATCCCATTGATTTTAGGCTGACCTTTCTTGGCTACTTCTAATGCTTTAATCAATTATCGAAACAGTTCAATGAAAATTTCTTTTGGAAACATGACTTTGGATATTAACATTTTCAATCTTGAAAATCAACCGAACGAACCACATGACCAAACGTTGGAAGTTAGCTTCATTCAAGAAAATTTCCACTGGAAACGGTTGACCTTAATAATGAACACGAAACCGAATACGAACAATTGTTTCAAGATGAGCCTAACAAGATTGAAAATATGCTTCCTTTTGAATCCCTTACCGTTGAATAAGAACTTCCACTGAATTCTTTAATTGAGCAACCCCCGAGGTTGGACCTTAAACCCCTTCCCAATCACCTAAAGTACGCATACTTAGGTGACAACGAAACGTTTCCCATCATGATTTCTTCAACTCTCTCTCTTGATCAAGAAATGTCCTTACTTTCAATTCTGTCAAAAAAAAGAAGCGATTGGATGATCGATCACCAATATAAAGGGAATTAGTCCCGCTCTTGTTCAACATCGCATCCATTTAGTTGACGATGCCAAGCCTATTCGTGATGCGCAACGTAGGCTTAACCCAAAAATGAAGGATGCGGTTCGAGACGAAATTAATGCGGTTTGAGATGAAATTCTTAAACTTCTCGATAACGAAATCATTTACCCAATCTCTGATAGTTCATGGGTTAGCCCAATTCATGCCATGCCTAAAAAGTCTGGACTTACCATTATCAAGAACGACTCTAACAAACTCATTCCAACTCGCACTCAAACGGATTGGCGTGTTTGCATCAATTATCGAAAACTAAATGCTGCAACATGTAAGGATCATTTCCCTCTCCCTTTCATCGACCAAATGCTTGAACGTTTAGCCGACCACGAATTCTATTGCTTTCTTGATGGTTATTCCGGCTATAACCAAATTCCAATCGCTCCCGAAGATCAAGAGAAAATGACTTCCATGTGTCCTTTTGGCACTTTCGTGTATCGATGTATGCCATTTGGCCATTGTAACACTCCTGCTACGTTTCAAAGATGCATGGTCAGCATCTTTTTCGATATGGTTGAACGCTTTCTTGAAGTATTTATGGATGATTTTTCTATCTTTGGAAACTTTTTTTCGAGTGCTTACACCATCTTGAATTGGTTCTTTAATGATGCAATGACAAACACTTAACGTTAAATTAGGAAAAATTTCATTTTATGGTCAAACAAGGCATTGTCCTTAGGCATGTCATTTCAAATAAAGGCATCAAGGTAGATAAAGCAAAAGTTGACGTAATTGCGAATCTACCCATTCCCAAATCTATTAAAGACATTCGTTCATTCCTTGGACATGCTGGCTTCTATCGACGTTTTGTGAAGGATTTCAGTAAAATCGCTCGACCTTTGACGACTCTTCTTGGAAAAGACGTTCCATTTGACTTCAATTCTGACTGTATTTCTGCTTTTGAATGTCTCAAAAACGAACTCTTTTCCGCTCCCATCATTTGCTCACCCAATTGGGGTATTTCTTTTGAAATAATATGTGATGCTTCTAACTTCGCAGTTGGTGCTATTTTAGGACAACGCATCAACAAAATCCTTCATGTAATCTACCATGCTAGTATGACTCTTACCGATGTTCAACTCAATTACACGACCACTGTATAAGAGCTTCTAGTAGTAGTCTTTGCGCTCGAAAAGTTTCGACCTTATCTGATTGGATCACACATTACTGTTTACACTAACCACTCCGCTCTTAGATACCTTTCTGCTAAAACGGACGCTAAGTCTCGTTTGGTCAGTTGGATCCTTCTACTCCAAGAATTTGACCTTACGATCAAAGACAAAAAAGGATCTAATAACGTCATTGCTGATCATTTATCTCGTCTTCCAAACACACCATCTCCTTTACCAATCAACGAGAACTTTTCTGATGAACAACTCCTTAATGTTTCTGTTGATCCATGGTATGTAGACATAGTGAAGTACTTAGTCGCTAAGAAACTCCTTCATTTTGGTCGAAACAAGATAAATATGAATTTCTTTCCCAAGTCAAGTACTTCTATTTGGATGATCCATACTTGTTTAAATACTGTTCCGACCAAATCATTTGACGTTGCATCTCGGATTGCGAATTCAAAAGTGTTCTTTCATTTTGTCACGATCAAGCGTGTGGTGGACATTTTGGTCCTTGAAAAACTGCTGAAAAAGTACTTCAATGTGGCTTTTACTGGCCCACTCTTCAAAGACTCATTCGAATTTTGTAAAACTTGCGTTCGCTACCAAATGGTAGGAAGAATCTCTTGACGAAACATGATGCCCTTGAACCCCATTCTTACAATCGAGATCTTTGACGTTTGGGGTATTGACTTTATGGGACCATTCTCAAATTCTTTCAGAAATTTGTACATTCTTCTTGCTGTTGACTGCGTCTCCAAATGGGTTGAAGCCATTCCGTGTAAAACCAACGACCATAGAATTGTTATGAAATTCCTTAAAGAAAACATCTTTTTGAGATTCGGCACACCTCGCACAATAATAAGCGATAACGGAACTCATTTCTGTAACCGATCATTTGAAACTTTAATAAAGAAACACTCAATAATCCACAAGTTATCCACTACGTATCATCCTCAAACTTATGGCCAAGTTAAAGTTTCAAATCGTCAAATCAAACAAATTTTGGAGAAAACTATTAATAAAAATTGAAAAGATTGGTCTCAGAAATTGACTGACGCACTTTGGGCTTACTGTACTGCTTTTAAAATTAACCTTGGGATGTCTCCATTTCGCTTAGTATATGGGAAAGTGTACCATTTACTAGTTGAACTCGAACATAAAGCATTGTGGGCAATTAAGAACTAAAAATTTGATCTTGAAAAAGCTGTTGAAAACAGAAAATTAAAAATCAATGAATTAGAAGAACTTAAGAACGATGCATACGAAAACGAGAAAACCTACAAAGAAAGAACAAAAGTTTTGCATGACAAGTCTATCCTAAGAAAAACGTTTTCGCCAAACCAAAAAGTTCTTTTGTATGACTCTAGACTTCACTTATTCCCTGGGAAATTAAAATCAAGATGGACCGGACCATTTGTGGTTCGAACTATTTTTCCACACGGTGCAATTGAAATACAAAACCCTAGGGATGGAACAATTTTCAAAGTCAATGGTCATCGCTTGAAACCATATTTGGAATTGCCTAGTAATCAAGAGGAGGAGCTCATTATTTTTCATGAGCTATTCTACGTCTAGTAAGAAGTGTTAACCCTCTTTTGTAAGTATGTACATATTTTCCCCCTTTACACTCAGTATATCATGCATTGACTATGGGGACACAGTCAAAATTAAGTGTGGGGAGTAGTCTCATCTTCATTTTTCATTTTTATGGTTTCATAGTTTATTTTTTTGCATTTTTTCTATCCAAAAATCAAAACTCAAAAAAAAACAAAAAAATCCCAAAACAAATTTTATTTTTAGCATATTTATTTACTTTTGAAGAAACACTATCGGATAAGTATATGTTTTTGGTTATTAAGTTGAAATTTTTGAAAATTTATTTGTCTCAACAAAAATAAAAATAATGTTTGATTACAAGTAACTATGGTTTAATTAGTATATAGGAAGGTTCATGGGTGTTAATTATGAAGTATATCCTAATTGAAAATCTTTGTTTAAAAGAGTGGTTGATTTAAAGTAAAGACGATAACGTTTTTGATCTTCTAAGTTAAGTGGTGCTAAGATGATTTTGCAAAACTCTCTCTCTTCATAAAAAAAAATAAAAGAAAAAAAATTGTTTTTGTGAAAATAAGAAACACTTAGAGTCATGTGTTCACACGCAAGTGTGTACACTCGTCATGCTCTGTACCCTTCTCACGTAACCCCGAAAGGAAGTGCATGATCATTGTATCTGGCCTCCGTTTATCTGAGTTAGTTGTATGTAAATAGATTTAACAAAAATTACCACCTAGAGTCATGTGATCATACGCAAGTGTGTACAATCGCCATGCTCTGTACCCTTTTCACGTAAGCCCGAAAGGCAGTGCAGGATCAGTATACCTGGCTTCAGTTTATCGGAGTTAGGTGTGTAAATATATTGATAATGTTAATACTTTTCAAAAATAGAGAGAGTAAGCAATTTAAATCCAAGCACAATTTTCACTTATTTGATTTGATTTGTTATTCAAAAGAAATAAAAATACCACTTTGAAAAACTTTGATAATCAACTAAGGATCCATTTCATAGTTGCACTATGTTATCAACCGAAACAACTAGCCAAACTCTAGTCTAATTGTGATGATAACTTAATTTTTGTTGGATGTTTTGACGAGTAAAAGGACTTAAATTTCTTTATAATGACCAAAACGTATGTTTAAGTTACTCGTGTCAATTTAAAAGTAAATTCTTCATTTGTAAATACTTTTAAAAACTTGCATTCGTTTCTTTGTAAACAAATCTTGCATTTAAGAATATTCCATGTTGAATTTGGATTTTATGGGTAGTATCCGCTGAAAACCCTCACGAGGAAACATCCATCCTACTAGGGACACCTAGAGGTTTAACAGCTTGTTGCATACGCTCAATGCAATCGTGTTTCCTACGAAAATGGATTTATCTTAGTTTTAGTTTATTTGAGGACGAATAAAAAGATAAGTGTGGGGGTATTTGATGTGCATGTAAATGTGCATATTTTTACTTCCATATTTAATATACTTTTTTTTAAATAAATGCCATAATTGGGTATTGCTACATGTTTTTACCAAAATCCAAATATCATCAAATCATCATTCATTCATTTTCATTTAGGGGCAAAATGGTAATTTTGTACATGTATTTAATTTGGATAAAAATTTACTTGCACATTTTAATGTTGTAATGTAGAAATTTGGATGGAAAATAGAAGAAGTCTTCATGGAGATATGCATGCACAAGAGAAGAAGGCAAATGAAGATGAAAATAAATGGATACATGAAATCATGGAGGACTCCACCAACCTACTTACCATAATCTACAATTAGGAGCTAATGCACAAGTTAATGGGGATTAAAAGCACAAGCACACTTAATGAAGGATTAGTTCATGCTACTGATAACTTGGTGGCCACACTTCCTAAGGGGTATTTTGGGTAGTCCCTTAAATGATAGATTATGGTTTTATGCATGTATAAATAACCCTCTTATGTTCATGTAATGGAGCTTTTATCTACTTATCATATTATGCAAGTTGTAGCCTCAAATCAAATGAGAAATAAAATGGCTTTCTAAGCCTTTTCTTCTTCAGTTTCTTCTTTGCTTTTATTTTATTTTATGCTCATTTTCTATTTACATGCTCTCTTTCATTTCATATTAGTAGCTTAGTTTTATTTTTATGCAAGTAGTTAGTTCATTTTTATTTTAATCAACTTGCACTTTCCTTTTATTTTCTATGTTGAAATTTACATGTGTTGAAATAATAACACAAATGAATAGTTAAACCCCTCCAATTTAGGGGTGATGAAGCTCTCTAAAATTATGTAGATTCAACAAATTCTATGATTTATGATCTCCTTTTATGCTTCATGAAAGGTGATGTAAGTTTATTAGGGAATTTGATAGCCTATGTTGTAATCACAAATGGGCTATGCTTAATCCAACAAAAACACAATTTACATCACCATCTAACTAGTTGATTTTGGTCATGGAATTAAAGGAGAAACAAATTTGATTATTTATGTTGCTAAACAAAATAGTAAGTAGATCATACTTAAAATAGTTTTTGCTTTGATTTCATGTTCATTTTCATTACAATGGATAAGTGGTTTTAGTTATTGTATTATAGTTTAATGGTTTAAGTTATGTTAATTAATAACATAAATAGACCATACTTATGATAAATACATCACTAATTCCACTTAAGATTAAAATGGGAGATCAGAGTTTGATTTAGTTAATTTATGTAAAAATATGAGAGTGGATTTGCCACTAAATTGTTTTCTAATCTCATATTTTCAATCACTTTTGTTCTAGCTAGTTTTACATTTTTCTACCTTAAAACAATCTCAAGTTTGGTTTAATTTGATTAAGTAGAATTTTTAAATCATTTCAATTCCTTGCAGATCGACCCATACTCGCCGCGTACTAGAATTGTACGCCATGCGCTTGCGGTAATTTTATTACATTTTTCGGCAATTTTCTAAACCGATAGAAATTTATCGTTAAACACATAGACCCATTCCAAATCTGGATTTTGGTTGGTAAAAGTAATATCAATACAGAGCTATAACTATTCTTCCAGAACTCACAGTGGAAGGAACAAAGTATAATAGCAAATTGTACCCATTTATTTCAAAATAAATTCAAATGTCATAATACAAAACAAAACATAGTTTCCACAATAACCTTTATATCTTTTGTTCAAAATTATTCTTTCATGGGTACAATAAAAGCATCATAAATAAATAACAATAACTGCCACAAGCTTTGCTCACGTCATCTTCAAGCATCATCATCGTCATCACTCCTTCCCCTAACCTATGTTGTAACGAGGAGGGAGTCAGAACAACAATTGTCTGGTGAATAAAAAATCCAAGCCTTATTATTTTAGTACTTAGGCAGTATATGTCAAAATAGAAATATGTCTCACATGTTATAAAACCATTTAATACTTCATATAAGGAAAGACGGGGTCCTCAATCGATCACTTAACATCTTCCATTCCCGAAGCAGGTTTCCCAATCCCATAACCTATAACCACCGTCATAAATGTCTAACAATGCGAGAGATATAACCCAAGCCACTTAATACCTTTTAATGAAAAATAGGCAGACTATGACCATTTAAGACCGCGATTGAGGTATGCCCCCATCATTTAATACCTATTTTCAAGGCGGGCTCCACATAGGTATCTATCTAGCTGATATTGCATGAAAATCTCTTCAGATACTTAGTACTTCCTATTGAAGTGGACCTTTTCGAGATATCCTTAACCGTACCTAAACCCAACCCCGATCATTTAATGCTTCATTCGGGGAAGAAGGAGGCCCTCAAATAACCACTTAATACCTTCCAAAACCCCAAATCAAGTCCTTTGTCTTACGACCCGTACCCATGGTGACGTCTCACATTAGCCCGACTATTCGTAGGTACCGATAACCGGATTAACAGGGCAGATTTACCCTAAAAAATTGAGACTAACTTCATACCATCATAGTGACTTATCATAAATGATGTCTCACATCAGCCCTAGTAGCCAGATTAGCTGGGCAGGCTTTCGTATGTCTCTTGACTGACCTCAGATCAGTGTGACTTAGTCATATTTATAACACTCTTAATATATTATCACACACCTCACCGTGTCCATTAATTAAGCTGTATAAGAACTCTTTCTTATTTTGCCTTAACAATTCATTTACTTTCCTAAGGGGGATTTAATGGCAATTATTGCATAATTAACTACGCAATTATATGTTATAATTGTATACTATTTACGGTAATTAATATATAAATAAATATGCATTTATTATTTTCTATGTGTGTGGAGACTACGCCCTAACTAACATTTAAATGTCAATTCCTTTTTAACAGTAATAATACAAGTACTTTTCCGTATTACCAATGGTGCCATATTTCCAATATCCATAACAAGGGATTTCAATATCCTTAACAAAGGATTTAATATTCATATCCAAAAATTGCAATAAACAGACTTGTACATAATAAAAATTTCAACTCATTCTCTTACATCAAATCAATGGAATAATCTCAAAAATAGAACTAGCAATTCCAGTTTCATCCTCTATTTAACCCCTCTTTATAGTGAATTAACGATGGAATTTCTCTTTTATTTTCATATAGAATAAATGCTGTAAATTATAAATAAATTCATAATCAAATTGGAATTAAAGAGGAGTGGAACAGAAATTGAAGTCACCAAAGACTGCAAAAACTACATATTCCAATAGTTTAATGCAAATAATTGAGAATTCTAACAAGAATTGACATTTTGAATTACCTGAGTTTTTGGGGGGGGGGTTCATTTTGTTTTATTTTCGTAAACCCAAAACCCCTAAGGCATATTTAAATCCATAATATGCTAAACAACTACTGGAATAAAAATAAGGTTTCCACTCATAGATTATCCTTAGCCTTTCTTGCATGGATTTGCAATGGCAAAGCACTCTTTTTTAGATCTCTTCTTTTGATACACACACACACAGAGCAAGGGATTGATATACATAATTTTATTTGATTCAAAGTGGTTGGAAAAGAAGAGAATAGATTCAAAGAATAATTAGAAACTGTTGGTGAAAATTTTTGTCTTCACCACACTCGACTGGATCGTGAGATAATCTTGCTATCTATCATCCTCACGATTAGGAATCACGTAATTTAGGCTTAGTTAAATTCACCTTTACGAAACGACTGTGTTGTTAAATGCTTACACGGCTGAGTAGTCGCACTTCAACTGTTTGTTGAAACGTCGAAATGGATTGATAAATTAAGATGCGATTGAAAGTAAATTGTAGAAATATAAAAGGACAACGAGATTTTCACGTGGATCAAATTGTTAATAATCCTACATCCATGGATTAATCCACAATCTTTTATTATTATTTTTGTATAAGAGATTTCAATGGCCTTCAGGCGTATAATATTTTGCTCTTTTTTCTTATTCAGGAAGAAGAAGAAGTTGAAAAAAGAAAAATTCCATTCTTTATCCTTATGTCCTTCCTTTTATAGTATGAAAAGTGCATTGTTGATGGTTGTAATTGTGTTCCACGTTTTCCTTCAATCTCCACCCTTGGATTTTTCCACTGTCACCTATTCATGAAGCTTGTTCTTTGTGCCTGAATTGATGGCGCGGTGGGAAATCCTAAATCTTGCGGGATATTGGAATTTTGAAGCAGGATGCCTGAAAAAGTGGGCGGGAAGAGAAGGTCTGCATAGGTTGGCCTCCTCTATGTTAAAATAGCAAGCTGCTCTAAGAGGAATGATAAGAGACCTTCCTGGGGCCTTGTCGTGTTGTTGACGCATAAGAACGGGTGCGGTAGTGAAGGTCGTTTGGCGTTTAGACCTCACTGCCCCATGGCTGCTCTTACTTTCTTTCTTAATTTGTCACTTGTCAAGTCTGAATAGACGAACTCTTCCTATTTTGTGCTGAATGTTGGTTAGAAAAGTTTGAGACTTTTGTGCTATTTGAATTGTTTCCTTGGCTGTTGCTGACGAGGGATTGACAGAAGGTGAGCTACACATTTGTTGTTTGCCTATAAAGTCAAGTCTGCATTAAAACATAGTTTAAATGATCCTGTATATAGCTCTTGTAGAGTGCTATCGGCTATGTATGGCGCTGTCCAGGTTATCCCCTATTTATGCTTATATAGACCCGTTCCTGTAGGTGCTTAACTAAATGTGAATATAATTAACTCAGAGTCTCTCATGCTAGCCTCTTATGCCTTGGTTTTTTATTCTGGTTTGGCCTCAATTTTTGTAGATGCTCATGCTGCTCTGTCTTTCTACATACCGCATTTGTTTCGTGTAGCCTTGTTCTGATGGGGAAGGCTTGAGTTTGGTTAAATGCTCAACTTTTAACCTGCTCTTTGCTAAGATTTATTGCTGCTAGGAAGTATCATATGTTTATTTTTGGTTCTGACTTGCTGTAGGAATATGTGTAACAGTTTCCCCCCAAGTCTGCAACAACTACAGGTCTGGGTAGACTTTTTGCCTTATGATTTCAGTTTGTACCTTCACTCAGTCTTGTCTAATCTATCTTTTGGGGGCTGAGAATAAGTCTTTCAACTACTTGTGCATTTAATTCTTTGGCATATGTGTCAGTGTCTTGTTGGACCATCTTGTAACAGCTGTTCAATTTGCCTTTTTGTCTTTCAATCCGGATTTTCACTAGTATTTATACTCATTATTTTCTGCAGTGAATCCATGTTTCACCTAATATCTGATCATTTCAATCGTGCGGCTGCAATTCAACCTCTGGTGCGTGTTCTTCTTTTCTTCATCTTTACCAAAATTTTCTTCATCTTCTCACTTGCAAAGAGTTGGATTAATTTTTAAATTTAGGGGTAATTTCATAGGTTAAGAATAGGATAAGCCACATTAATTCTTGCTTGATCTTTCTTTGAAATAGTATCAATGGCTTTTGGCATGGATCCCTCTACTTCTTCTTCTCTGTTTCCTCCTTTTGAAATGACTCGTCTGGAGGATGCTATTAAGATCTTTAAGCAATTCGGATTCCATGGATATTCACTTAAGGTTCCGAAATCTCATGAGCCGATGGATACTCTATTGGAGGGTTACATCACCATTACTCCAGAGCATATTCGATGCGGGTTGTTTCTTTCTATGCATCGGTAATCCATGAATGGCTTGCCCTTTAGGTATTACTCCAGTTCAACTTGCCCCCAATTCTTATACCTTTGCTTTAGCCACGTTTATACTTTATGCTGAAAATGGTATCAACCTTTTTGGTGAGGAACTTCGATTCCCTTTTGAGGTCAAAATAAGTCCCGGAATGGAGAATAAAGGCTTCTTCTACATTTAGGCTAAAAATTTGTTCCTAACGAGCGTCCCTAGCAGGACTAAACCATGGCTCATATTCTATTTCTTTATTTTGAATTACGATGGATTCCCCTCCTTTTCCCAAGCTTATTCTGTTTAGACTATCTCTTCAGAGGTGAATGCACACTTGTACGAGTCCCATTGGTACCAGATTAAGGGTTTGTTAGTGGATGTCAGGAAAATACCAAGTTTGTTTGTTGAGTCGAAGCTGAGAGATCATGGTATGCTACATCCAACCACACATTTTCTAGGAGCAGATTTAAGCTCGCTCCTCCTATACCTATAATTAGGGATATAAGTAGTTGGTAACTAATGTTAACAATTGCCGTACCCCTAGCTTTGACTAAGGGGAAGAAGAAAGCTACTTTGAAGAGGTCGCTTGAAGGGTCTGATGATCCTTCTATTCCTTTTAAGAGATATAACAATTGAGAAAGCGCCCCACCTTTGCTTGATAAGGATGTCCTTGCCGTTCAGGTTCTTGCATCTTCAGGGCCAATTGGTTCTTCTTCAGAGGGAGAATTTGTTCCCGATGCCTTTGGTTTTACTACATCTGAAGTTCCCAACTCTGTTTTGATGGAGAAAGTTGGGAGATCTGTACAAGGTCCTCTCGTTCTTCCTCCTTTAGCTTCTGAGAAGGCTCCTGTTGCTATTTTGTCAGAATTCGAGAAGCTTTGGTCTTATGCGAGTGATCATGTTTTCTCCTTCTTTTCTTTTTTCACTCTGCATTGGCTTGTTACTTATGTTGTTTTATGTTTTTCATTCTTGTAGTCTATGGCCTTGATGATGAAGGCACGTGAATCCAGGAATGTGCAAGCCCTGCTTTTGAGTCGGGTTACCAAGCTTGAAGCTGATTTTGCTTCGAATAATGTTGCACTGGCTGCTACTAAGGTTATGGAAAAGAAGGTGGCTAGAATGCTTCGTGAGCAGGTTGAGAAGGCTGAGAGGGAGGCTAAGGTGGCTGAATAAGCTCGAGCTGCAAAGGAGCGTGAGCTAGAGGAAAGGGATGAAGATCTTGCTAGAGTTTAAAAGGAGCTGGAGAAATCCAAGGAGGATCTTGACACCATCACTTCGAAGGTAACCTATGGTTTTTATGCTGTGACCAGACATCAAAATAAGGTGGAGGTTAGGCTCGACTTTGTGGATGGTTAATTTGTGGTGGACTCAATTTTTGTATTCTGCCAGAATAAGTGGAAGGTGAAGGATGCTGAGGAAGAGGATGTTAATCCTGGGCGTTTTTAGCACGATTCTCAGCGAGAAAGGGAAGCAACCATGGTGGATCAAGGAAACCTGAAACCCGAGGAACCAGACCAACTTGCTAAAAAGGTTAACTCCACATCCTTAATAGATTTAGATTAGTAATCATAGATATCCTTTTGTGTTTTTGTATTTGAAGCTATGAAGTATACTTTGATGGTTTGTAATATGACATGATATTTGTTTTGTTTTAAATGATTGTGTTTCCCTTTATCGTTTTGTTTAGTATTTTGGGGAGAATGTGTTTGCAAAAATGTTAAGGGAGACTGAGGCTAGACTTGAGAAAACCACATTAGATCGTCTTGGGTTAAGTTCAGCAACCATGGTCAAACATGAAATGGAATTAGACCAAACTGTGCAAATCTTAGGAATGAGATCGCAGGTTATTTGCCTAAATTGATTAAGTGGTTCGAGAGAGGGAAGCCCTTAGTGATTTTTTTTGTTCTAATGGTGTCACGCATTAAAGAGCGGTTCTTTTCCACCTGATAGCCCTGATCTAGAGTGGTTTAGGCTTAAGTTTAGAACTTTGATTAATGGCTAGTCTTCTCATGTCTTTGTCAATTTATGTAAGGTGGTTAAGTATGTATAATGTAACAAATGTTATGATTTTGAGGCTTATCTGCTATTAAGTAATTAAGTTTTATTTCAGTTTGGTCTGAAATGGCTTTCTTCGAACTTTGTTCTAACTAATTATATATGCGTTAGGATGCCTCTGCCTCCACTATTGTTCCATCCCGGAGAGCTCTAATGTGGTTGAGGTGGATGAAGCTCCAGAAGATGACATTACTCAACTTAGATATGATGTTGAGAGGCTTGAGATAGAGTTAAAGTTCAATCGCGAAGAACTCGCAAAGGCCAAAGTGCACTCGAGCGCCTGTATGACTGCAATTGGAAATTGCGATTCTGGTCTAGAGACGTTGAATCTAAACTAGAAGGGATAGAAAAGACCATATAAGTAGGCGAAGAACTTTATGGTATAGTATAAGGAAGAAATTGCAGAAAATAAGAAGCAAGTGGAGGATACGTCTACCGAGATTACTAGACTGCTTGGTAAGTTGGAGACTGCCGAATATAGGAGGTTAATCGGGGTATCTCAAGCAGATGTCGCCTCTGTTCCTCTGATGAGTTCTAAGTCCTCCTTTCTTTGTTATGACGGTTGGATTGTTATTGCTAGGAAATTGTTTGGTGATTTCTTAGGTGAAAGTAAGAAGACGAAGGCTCAATTAATAAATATCTTACACGATACTAGAAGAAGGTGACATTAGAAGTGTACAAACTCGAGGGTGCGCTGGTGTCCTCTGGTGATAGGGTCACATCTTACTCAAATAAGATTGAGCAAGAGAAAGCTAGGAATAAGAAGGTTGAAGCATTTGCAATGTTCTCGAGATGTTTTGGAATTTTTCTGCCCTTCACTAGATTAAATTTGTCTAAGTGATAAGGAGGATTTTTAAATGACAGCCGGTTTGGATGAGGACCCTGGGGCAGTAGCTCGTTGTGATCCCCCGACAATCCACCGCTTAGACTTAGTGCTTTATTATCATAAATTTAGTTTTAGGAAAACATTCGTGACATTAATTTGATTTAAGGTAGGGAAAACATGTTTTTTTAATCTGACATTATTTTATTTTGTAATACTGAAGTCGGTTGGTTAATTTTCATACACAGAAATATATAGGTTTTTAAGGTAAGTCTAGTTTTCCTATTTATTTTGTTATTTAATTATGAGCTTATTCGACCTTATCTGGATAATTCATGCTACTTAGGTTTCAGAGGTGGACGTTCTGTGAAAGAAATTAGACTCTGCTCAGCTCAGAATGGGGGAGCTGGAAGATTTATTGAAGAATGTTGAGAGCATACATGCATCCGTGTATAAGGATGAGATCAAAAAGCTAAGAGGAAAGATTGTCGAGATGGATAGAGAGATGGTATTTCATATGAATGCAGAGGAGAGTTCTTCGGCGCCCCCAGCTTCATGTGTCCCTCTTGGGTTGGGTGTAAACCTCAGCTTCCATTTGGAGCTGACTCAACTCAGATCGTTAAGTCGAAGAATGATGTAAAGGCTCATTATGAGGCCAAGATTAAAGAGTTAGAGAACTACTTAAGGGGGGAGCTAGGTACACCGGATACTTGAGTTTCTCCATTCTTGTCTAATGAGGATGAGTTATTTGGTCTTTCCTCTAAGAGTGTAGAGAAGTCAAAGGAGCAACTCTTGCGTGAGATTGACAGCGTTAGAAAAATGGATATGAGGCAAATAAATGCCATAGAAAACAAGATATATAGTTTGGAGTGTAAGGGCTGATTGGACTCCATTGCGGTTTCCCAAGGTGGGATGGATAGAGCATCCCTTTTGGATGAATTTCATAAAGAGAAGGTAAAGACCAGAATAGCAGAAATTAGTCGACAATGTGTAGTTGACGTTTTTAAATGTTTTTGACCTTGACTTGACTTGCCCTTTATGTACAATCGGGATTACTATGAATACAGATCTGTAGATTAAGGAAATGTTTGGGCCTGTGCCAATTATGATCCGTGCTTGGCATATCACAGATCGGCTCGTGGATGGGTCTCTCGTTCTCGATCATCAGTGGTGATGATAGAGCTGAGGGGTTAATTTTTATCTCAACTCACCATGACGTATTTTTGCAGATCGAAACGATGTGGTCACAGTTTAATTAAATTTGTAATTTAACATTCGTATAAGTAGTGCTTTCTTTGTACTATGACTTGAGTGGTAATTTTTTGTAAACTACACATAAGTGTAAACCAAGTAATATATTTGTAAGATCCATAGCTAAGTATTGAAAGCTCAGTTTTCTAATGTATACCTGGCGAGACTTCAGTAGTGTTCGTGCTTATACCTAATTGACAGTACGTTCTCTATGGCGTACTCATTTACATTCACCTAGGATATGTTTTGGGGAGTAGTGTATGTATCCCTAATCAAGACTTGATAGGTCACGACTTCCCAATATTTGTGAATGTGATCGGATCCTTTGTTGAGTTAGCTATAGGTTGGGTATGAGCAGATCCCGGTTCTGATGATGTGCACATCAAGATCTTCTCCTTGTTCTAGGAACGAAGTTATGTAGTTGGATGCTGGAATGATTTGCCTTCCTTGTTCTGACCTACCCCCTGTTCTAGGAGTGAAATGCCTTTAGCCGTATGCTTGGCTGAGTGTTTGACCTACCCCTATTCTTGGGTGAAACGTCTTTTTTGACCTACCCCAGGTTCTAGGGTAGAAAATGTCCTTAACCACACACATGGCCGAATATCAGACCTACCCTAGTCCTGGGGTAAAACGTCTATTTTGTCCTACCACAAGTTCTAGGGAGAAAATGTCCTTAGCCACGAGCTTGTTACGACCTACCCCTTATTCTGGAGTGAAATGTCATACGTATGCTGAGTCGAATTCTTCTCCAACATCACCGTTCTTATTACAGAGATTGCCGTTATTGTTCCTAGGTGAAATCATACCTTTGGAACAAATGCTCTAGGCATGGTCATTCCCATTGCGGGAGTAGATTTGACTGAGAAGTTAGGTCGTGATTCATCCTATAATCGCATGCACATGGTGTTTTTAAACTGGTTCGGGTAGTCTAATATTCGTACATCCAGTGTGGTATGTCGAAATAATTGACATAAGTGTTTTTTATATAGGTTCAAGCTGTCTAATATACCTACGACCAATCTTTATGATTTGTCATCATAGAAAAGTTCATACTAAAGCAAGGAAATTTGTCATCCTGTCTAACGAAATATTTTAGCTGAAGAGCCGGACAATGCAGATCCAAGTGTGTGGGCCAGTATCACCATTCTCAATGTTGAGAGTGCCATTTTCACCTACTGATCTAGAATTTTTCTTAGTCAGTGACCACTGGAGGTGAACTATGGAGGTGCAGAGAAATATACATATTCTTTTTTTACAGAGAAATAATACAAATAATTCTATACTGGTACGGGCTGTCTAGTATCTCTAAGACCGGTTCAGTTCATTGATAAATTTTTTTGGCGCAGAGCTAGTCTGCAGCTCGGTACCCTTTGTTCTTGGCTTGGGCCCTTCAGTGAAGTACTAAGCGCTTATCTCTATCCAACACTAACTCCTCTCCTAGAATTTGAATTCATCCCACTCCAGACACCGACTATCTGCTCAGCTCTGCTTCCACCATAGCATAGGTGGGGAAGCATAAGAAATCCATGCACGAGCATCTGGATTCGGCTCTGATGGGGAGGGAGTAGCAGCCAATCTTTCAAATCCATGTGTATCTCAATCACTTCGGCTTGCTGTTTTCCAAGGTGACCGAGATATGTGTTATAGGTTAGGGCAATGGAATTCCCGTGTTATTATGACTGAGGTTTTTGGATTCTGGTTTTAGACTCCGTGAAATAATCTGAATCACTGTCTAGATCAACAAATACCTACATGTCGATGTTCTCCTGATAGTCGTTAATCGACACGGGAGAGCCAAGGATAGTTGGTAGACGCTGTTAAACAGGATTCTTCACACCATGGATTATTGAGTCATTTTATCAGGTAGCTCATGTTCAGTCTCAATGCCCCATCTTTGAGAGCGTCGCGACTACTTATCTGTTGCGTGATACATGCAATAGACAAGGAAGGGCGGTGAGCCGTGGGTGGTGGAAAAATGGAAGGTGGAATTAGAGGATTGTTGGAGTTTGATGAGTGGAGGAATGGTGGATGGAGGGATAAAGAAACAGGAGGTTCTAGCTCTTCTTCTAGCATAAAAAATGTTGGTGAAATTTTTTGTCTCCACCACACTCGACTGGCTATCGTCCTCACAATTAGGAATCAGCGAATTTAAGTTTAGTTAAAATCACCTTTAGGAAATGACTGTGTTGTTAAATGCTTACATAGCCGAGTAGCCGCACTTTAACTAATTGTTGAAATGTCAAAATTGATTAGTAAATTAAAATGCGATTGAAAGTAAATTGCAGAAATCTAAAAGGACGACGAGATTTTTACATGGTTCGGATTGTTGATAATTCTACGTCATTGGGTAATCCACTATCTTTTATTATTATTTTTATAAAAGAAATTTCAATGGCCTTCGTGCATACAATATTTTACTCTTTTTTCCTATTCAGAAAGAGTAAGAAGTTGAAAAAAAGATAAAATCCCCTTCTTTGTCCTTATGCCTTTCCTTTTATAGTGTGAAAAGTGCATTGTTGATGGTTGTATTCGTCTTCTCCATTTTCCTTCAATCTCCGCCCTTGGATTTTGCTACTTATCGCCTATTCATGAAGCTTGTTCTTTGTGCCTGGATTGATGACGTGTCTTCGGCAGGAAATCCTAAATCTGGTGGGATATTGGAATTTTGAAGGGGATTGCCTAAAAAAGTGGGCGGGAAGCCCAGGTCTGCATAGGTTGGCCTCCTCTCTATTGAAATAGCAAGCTGCTCTAAGAGGAATGATAAGAGACCTTCCTAGGGCCTTATCATGTTGTTGACGTATAAGAACGGGTGCGGTAGTGAAGGTCGTCTAGCATTCAGCCTCACTGCCCCATGGCTGCTCTTACTTTATTTGCTTAATTTGTCACCGTGTCGGGTTAGAATGGGGGAACTCTTCCCATTCTATGCTTAATGTTGGTTAGACAAGTTTGAGACTTTTGTGCTATTCGAATTGTTTCCTAGGCTATTGCTGACGAGAAATTGAGAGAAGGTGAGCTTCACATTTGTCGTTTTCCTGTAATAGATCGAGTTTGTGTTAGAGCATAGTTTGGGTGAACGTATATATAACCCCTACAGATTGCTTTCGGCTCTGTATGGCACTGTTTAGGTTTCCCCCTGTATATGCTTGTACAGACCCGTTCCTGTAAGTGCTTGACAAAATGTGAATATAATTAATCGGAAACTCGCATGCTAGCCTCTTAAGCCTTAGTTTTTTATTCTGGTTTGGCCTCTGTTTTCGTAGATGCCCATGCTGCTCTTTCTTTCTACATACCACATCTGTTTCATGTAGCCTTGGTTCTGATGGAGAATGCTTGGGTCCGGTTGAATGCTTAACCTTCAACCTGCTCTTTGCTAATCTCTATTTCCATTAGGAATTATCATATGTTTCTTTTTGGTTCTGACTTGTGATAAGAACGGGTGTAACAGAAACAAAATAGAATTCTTACCTAAATTCCTAATTAAATTTTTGAATCTAACTAAAGAGAGAAAATGACAGAGTCGCACTTAATTCACAAATATTTTGTGAATAAAAGTTGGGAGGGTAGAGTCCTATTTATAGGGGTTGAAATGTAGCAAAATCGTAGAATGAAAATATGCTAAAATCTAAAACGTTCGTTGATAGGAAAACCCAAGCCGCCATCAATAGGAGTGGTCAACCGCCCTAAAAGTACCGGTCATCCGCTAGCGGTCGACTGGTTGGGGTCGGCGGTCAACCCCTCCGCCTATTTTGGGAATGTAATTATTTTTGTACCATTTTTTTTATTTAATTCCTTTATTATACTTTTAATGCTAATTTTTAAAATTAACAATTTCTTAACCCCCAAGTCTAACCTTAGTTAATTTTCAAATTTCAAATTTAATTACTTATTTGAATATGAATTTGAATTAAATTATTTTATACCTTAAAACTTCAAATGTCCATAACTTCTTTGTTTGAGCTCCATTTTCAGCATATTATATACGGAAACAGATCAGAATTTTTCCATGAACGTAACAATATAATATTCGTGGAAAAATTACAATTAATACAAAATTTCTACTTTTACACCTATTTAATTTTAATTTAATTTACTTATTTAATTCTTACTGATTTTATGGGGCGTTACATTCTCCCCCCATAAAAAGGATATTTTTCCCTAAAATCTCTCCAAGGGGCAAACAAGGTGATGCGTATCTATGTTATTTTCGACGCCAAAATTGGGCATCAACACCCATAGAATCTCATGGAGATTAAATAAAGAATGGAATTAAAAGCAAAACAGAATTAAGTAAATGAACAAACAGATTTTTATAGTGGTTTGACAATCTTGGCCTACGTCCACTTCATATTTTTATTGATCTCTCACTTGATTATGATTACAAGAATGTTTGGATCAGTTGGGATCCATTAGTAGAAAAGTGAAGAATAAAAATGGCAGCGCCTCGGCAGAGAAAGCAGTAACCCTTTTCTGACGCCATGCCTGCTGTATTTATAGGAGAAGACGTGCACAGATCGGACCAAAATTTTGGTAGAAGGTTCAGGAGACCAAGACGAGGCGACCCAAAAATTTACAGGCCCATCGGGGCCCATAATAGGAATCGGTACCGATCCCTATAAATGCATCCAAATGGGCTGCGATCCCTATGAGGGCTGCCCCATAGTGATAGCTACTTGCTCTCCAAATTTCATGCAATTCCGTTGTACGATTTGTGAGATATCGCATTTTCCATGAAGTAGTGTTGCTTGAATTCTGATTTCTGCCGATCCCTCTAGAGGGATAGGTACCGATCCCTCTAACTTGCTGCAAATGCCATATGATACCTATGGGATGTTCCACATGTCCTAATTAGCTTATACTCCAAGTTTCATGTTGATAGCGTCTGTACATTTTGAGTTATTGACCAATCATTGTTGCAATATGTTGTGAAAGCTGAATATGGACGATCCCTTTTATACCGATCCCTTTCATACCGATCCCTTTTGATAGGTGAATTAATTTGCCTATAACTTGAGAATACGAACTCCAAATGACTTGAAACTTGGTATGTAGCCTCGTGGGACCTTCCTAGTCACTCTGTATCGATCTTACCAAGTTTGGAACATTAATTGAGGATATGTACCGATCCCCTAAGAAAAAGGATAGGCACTAAACCCCCGCCTAGAGGAGGCATTATTCCATACTTAGAATATTTTGGAGAGTCTATCCGTTGGCCTCGGTTGATCGTCGCTTCATATCATTGCTTGCGCTTGATCTCTGAGCCTAATAATCTTCTCTCCGGGCTGTCTTCCTCGATGATCGTCTAGTCTAACTTGTCCAGTCGGTCGGAATATAGCCGGCCAAAACACCGGATAACACTTGCCCCCCAAAGTACATCTTTTTGCATACATGACGTGCTTTGAATTGAAGCAAGTTAGAGTCTCCATAAAGAAATCCATCTAGTTTCCTGAATAGTCGTTATCCTTCCATTGTATCCTCCCAAAGTGTTGCATCCCTCATTGATCGTCATGACACTTGGTCGATTGCCAATAGTATAAATTTAGGATTGTATTCCATCAGTGGCTATCTGATCCAGTCTTTTTTTAATAACTCCAAGTGAAAATTCAATCTGTGTCGATTTCAGGAAGTCGAATTTTTGAATATACACGTGCACGTTCAAGTTCACGTTCTTGACATTGTCACCCGGATGCGTTTTATACGCTCACAAGTCGTCACCAATTCCTTCTAGTTCAATTGCATTTCGATTGCAATTCTTTGTTTATATTTTTGTGAAATAGGGGTTGTAATTATCCACTCGATGAGAGGGGACTTCAAGTTCTACAAGGATGACGGCCTTGGAGCCGTAAGCAAGGGTGAATGGAGTATGGCCAGTCGCGGACTCGTGAGTAGTTTCGTAAACCCATAATGCTATTGGGAGTTCATCCACCCATTTACCTCTAGCCTTTTCCAAATGACTCTTCAGAATGGACTTTATGATTTTGTTCACAGCTTCAACCTGTCCATTTGCTTGAAGGTGAGCAAATACAGCAAATCTCTTTCCAATATGGTGCCGACGGCAGAAGTCTTTAAATTTAGTGCTGTCAAATTGGGCTTCATTATCAGTTATAATGGTTCGTAGAAGGTCAAAATGACAGATGATGCCCCGGACAATGAAGTTGATTATTTCTTTGTCTTGATCGTGGTTAAAAGTTCTGCTTCAACCCATTTGGTGAAGTTATCAACTGCTACGATGGTGTATTTCGCTCCACCTTTAGAATTGGCAAAAAGCTGATGATGTCAATACCCCAAGTGGCAAATGGCTATGGATTGGCCATTTGAGTAATTTCAGTCAGCGGGGCTCTCAGAATGTTTGCAAACATCTGCATCCGTCGCATTGTCTAACGTGATTAGCTGCATCTCGATTGACAGTTGGCCGGTAATATACGTGCGGAGTATTTTCTTTGTCAAGGTTTGCCCGTATGTGTGATCACCGCATTCTTCTTCATGGACTTCTCTCAAGGCTCGTTTGATATCATCATGGGTGATACACCGAAGCAGGGAAATGAAGAAAGCCTTTTCTATACATGACTCCTTCTTGGATGATGCAGGGTGAAGGTTTGAGGAGGATCTGTCATTTTTCATTCCTCCGTTCAGGAAGAATTCTCCATTATATATAGTATTTGATTGGAGTCATCCATGACTCCTTTTCTGGCTCCGTCTCTAAGATCTAGTCGAGTTTCATCTTTCAATGCTTGGAATATTAAGTACTTCAACCGAGACAAAGTTTGTTTGTCGCGCATCCACTGAACTGGCCAGCTTGGCCAATGACTCAGCTTTTTCATTTTGTTCTCTGAGGATGTGTGTAATGGTGCAATACTCGAAGTCGGCTAGTTACTCTTGGACCCAGCTGAGATAAGGAGCAAGACGCTACCCCCTAGTAAGATAATCTTCCCTGACTTGGCATACTATTAATTAGAAACCACAAAAGATATGTAAAGTTTCCACTCCCAGTTCTCTAGCAAGTTTAAGCATAGCGATCAATTCTTCATACTTAGCTTCGCTATTTGTGGTAGGGGAGTTGAGTTTCAGGGCATAACAGACCGATCGTTCCTGAGAAGTCATTAACATAACTCCAGCGCTAGAAAACCGATCATTTGATGCTCCATCCGTGTACTTTTTCCATCAGTTGGTCTATTCTCCATTGCTTTTTGGATCGTCATCTGATGTAGTGAATTCAGAGATGAAGTCTGTTAATGTCATTCCCGGGATAGCTCTCTGAGGGAGATAAGTATTATCGAATTGGCTTAGCTTGGTATTCCATTTGAGAAAACTTTCATACGTCTCATGTCGCTGTAGGACTCGCCGTAACGGCTGGTCGGTGTAGACGTTGATTGGGTGAGCCTGGAAGTAAAGGCGACACTTTTATGATGCAATGAACAGGCAGTATGCAAGCTTTTCTAGCTTTAAGTAGTTTCTCTTTGTACCTGTCAATCACTTGCTAACATAATATATTGGCCTCTGGGTCTGATTATCTTCATGTAACAGTGTGGCACTTATGGCGTGTACCGACACCGCTAAAGAGATGTATAAGTCTTCACGATCCAGTGGCTTGAATAGGATGGGAGGTCTCTCTAAGTGATTCACCAGAGCTTGGAACACATCTTTACAATCATGCGTCCATTCGAAGTTTCTTTTTCCCTTCCCGCTTAATCATCTTCGGTACCTAGATGTTTCGAATTGCTTGAATCTTCTTAGGATTGGCTTCAATTTTGCGAGAGTTGAACGTTAAACCTAGGAACTTCCTTGACACAATGCTGAAAGATCATTTGAAGGGACTGAGTTTCATTCCATATCTTCGGATAGAACTGAACATCTTCGCTACGTCATCGATGTGGTCATTTGATCGTCATGACTTCACAAGTGTATCATCCACATATACTTCCGTCGATCGCCCGATCGGATCGTTAAACATCCAGTTGACTAGTCTCTAGTAAGTAGCTTTAGCATTATTTAGTTCAAATGACATCACAACATAATGATATAATCCTAGATCGGTAATGAAGTTGGTGTGTTCCTAGTCGAGGACGTGCATCAGGATCTGGTTGTACCCGGAGTACATATCCATATATGAAAGCGGTTCATATCTAGTGGTTGAATCTACCAGCTGGTCGATCCTCGAAAGTGGAAAGCTATCTTTTGGGCATGCCTTGTTCAGGTCTAAGTAGTTGACGCATGAACGCTACTTTCCATTAGCTTTTCTCACAAAAATTGGATTTGATGCCCATTTCGGGCAGAGGGTGTCGTGGGTAAACCTGTTGTTTTTGAGTTTATCCACCTCCTCTTTAAGTGCAACGAATCTTTCCTGATCCATACCGCGTTGCTTTTGTTTTACTGGGACATGCCTCGGGTCGATATTCAATGCATGGCTCACAATAGTTAGTGAAATCATACGCATGTCAAAATGGGTCCAAGCGAACACATCAAGATTTATTCGGAGAAAGCCATCGAATTCCTTTATCATCGTTGCACTAAGTTGTGATCCGACCTTCAATACCCGTAATTGGTGGCCATAGCTGACCGTAATGTTGATCATTAGCTCTGCGGGTGCAGCCTTGGATTCCTTGAGTTCAAACATAATTGTTTTGCGTAACAATCAACATGAAATGTGGTTGGGACGTTCAATGATGACAGTTATTCCGGTCGGATCCCAGAGTCTTGTCTTGAGTTATTGAGTCTGATAGTGAAGGGCTCTAAGTTCTTTGAGCGATTATCTGTAACTAGCCAAAGATCAGGCTTAGAAGCACATTAAATCAAGTGTCGAGTAAGGTTCAGCCCCGTGCTGCATGCAACTGCATAGATGGCTCTTGCTTTGAGTTTGAATCTTCTTGTATACTTGAGTAACGTGCTTTCCATTTAACGTATTCATGATCCGTTACCCATCGTTCGGGTTGGAGTAATAGTTAGTTGCCCATGAGCTTGGGCATCGATTCGATGATTCTATCTCTAGGCATCCTTTCAGTTGTAGCCTCGAGTCATCGTAAACACTATATATAAGTGTCAATATTGAGCTATCATAGCCAGTTTTTGGATGATCACACTTCTTCTCCCAGTCTCGGGTTGATAAATGTACTGCATGGACGGTCGAGTCCCGTCCTAGCTATGTTTATACTCCCACCTAAGCTCCAAAAACATAGAGTTGAGCGATGAATGGTCGGTTCACATTCATCTTGTTTCTCGCTCGTGCCCCTAAGTCCAGGGCATACATCGATAAGTAAGATGGCAAGCCATGTCCACTTTAGCTTTACACTCTTTCCTGTTGAATCGCGGGATCATGTTAGTTGATGGAAGGCTGAGTCTCGCCTATCCTGGATTGTATTCTGGTTTTTCCTTCTAGGGGAAATACTTCGATGCTCCGTCATATATCGAGCATCAGTTGGGTACTGGACGGTCAACCACGTACACTTTGATTCATATTCTCTAATCAGATCTTGGGGTAGAGTTGACTCAAGTGCAGTCGGGTCATGCTCATCCGGTTTTATACTCCTCCTGACGGATCGAAGGATGGTGCTGGATAATTAATGATCAAGTCTTCATGGTTTATTCCCCTTTCCACACTCTGCTGATCATAGTTTTTCGAGGAAATCTGGGTCACATCTGTTTATGTTTGGTGCGGATCGATATTGACCCTCGACCTGATGGTACAATATAGTCGGTCACCTGTAACTTTGGATGTCGTTTCGATTGGTTTTGTATTGAGGCCTCCTTGCAGTCGTTGCCTTAAGTTGTAAAGAACACCAAGCCAGAGCTATAATGAGCTGTCGTATTCAGCTTTTAGCTATTCGTACTCATGCCCGCAACATTGATTTGGTGAGGCCATAAGTCGGATGATCGAATTCCATCCTTAGCGAGTATATACTCCTCCTGTCGATTTCAGGCCGGAGTTTGTGGAATAGAGAACGGTTCAAATCCACTCGTCTATTCACCCTGTTTATACATCACTCTGCACTATGGGGACTTAGAGTTATTTTGCAAGCAGTCGGTACATACTCGATTTATGTTTACACCTTAGTCCGCACTCTATGGACCTAGATTTGTTTCGTGGGCGGTTGGATTTATGCCTGGGGCAGTCGTATTTCCGGCCGAATTGTTTATACACCAGTCCGCACTCCAAGGAATTAGAGTTTTCTCATGGGCAGTCATTTTTCTGCCCGGGGCAGTCATATTTCCACCCGAATTGCTTATACTCAAGTCCGCACTCCGGGGACTTAAAGTTTTCTCATGGGCAGTCGTATATCCGCCCGGGGCAGTCGTTTTTCCGCCCGAATTATCTACACTCCAGTCCGCACTCTGGGGACTTAGAGTTTTTTCGTGGGCAGTCATATATCCGCCCGAGGCAGTAGTTTTTCCGCTCGGATTGTCTACACTCCAGTCCACACTCTAGGGACTTAGAGTTTTCTCGTGGGCAGTCATATATCCGCTCGGGGGAGTCGTTTTTCCGCCTGGATTGTCTACTCTACAGTCCGCACTCTGAGGACTTAGAGTTTTCTCATGGGCAATCATATATCCGCCCGGGCAGTCGTTTTTCTACCCGGATTGTCTACACCCCATTCTACACACTAAGGACTTGGAATTTTCTCATGGGCGGTCGTGTATCCACCTAAATTGTTTATACTCTGGTCCGTACAACAGGGATATGGAGTTTTCTCGTAGACAGTCGTGTATCCGCCCGGGGTAGTCATTTTTCTACCAAATGGTTTATACTCTTGCCCGTAGTTGGGGACGTAGAGTTTTTCTCACGAGGAGTCGTGTTTATGCCCGTGGCAGTCATTTTTCCACTAATTGGTTTATACAATAGCCTGCAGTTGGGGACTTGGAGTTTTTCTCACAGGCAGTCGTGTGTTTGCCCATGGCAGTCGTTTTTCCACCAAATGGTTTATACTCTAGCCCGTAGTCGGGGGCTTAGAGTTTTTCTCACGGGCAGTTGTATTTTCGCCCGTGGCAGTCGTTTTTCTGCCAAATGGTTTATACTCTATCCTACAGTCAGGGATTTAGAGTTTTTCTCGCTGGCAGTCGTGTTTCCACCTATGGTTGTCGTTTTTCCGCCAAATGGTTTATACTCTATACCATAGTCGGGGACTTAGAGTTTTTCTCACGGCAGTCAGTCATACCCATTTTTGATTTATACTTTAGTTGCCAAGTCGAGGTCAGAGCTGTCGAGCGAACGGTCGAATCATGTTCATCCATGGAATGGAATTCTGCCCCCAGCATCAAGGACGAAACTTGACAAATGGATGGTCGATTCTCGTCCGCTTGGTGATTGTAGCTCTTCCAATCAAGCCAAGGAAGGAGTTACATGATGGATGGTTGGATCACATCCATGCTGGGGTTGGATAATCAAGTCTTGTACAAATTTCCTTCGTATTCTTTCTAGCACACGGAGGTAGAGAGTTATGAAAGTGTACGTGTAGTACTAAGGATCGTGTAATATGGTATATAAATGCGGAAACTGATAATAGTAGTAAAGTAAAAATTAGAGTAAGCACACCAGGAATTTTTATACTGGTTCGAACTTCCCGTTCTACGTCCAGTCCTAGAATATCCTCTGGATTTAAACCAAACCCCTCACTTAACCCGGAGGAATATGTATACGACACCTGAGCAGTCGAACAGGAATTTTTCCGCCTCATCAGCCGAAGTGGACTTCAACTTAATACAAATAGTTTGTTGACGAATGTGTTCTGAATAACACTGATTGTCTTCTGATAGTACAACTTTCCTATAATCAAATCCTCAAGAGTATATATGTGTGTGAAGATTTAGAAGGAAGATAATCACGTAGAATCAAAGTATATGAATTAATTCAAGGATTCTAGTGATATTGAATAAGAATGAATGCTTTTATTTGCAGAAATAAATAGAGAATAGAATTCAGAATTATAAACAAGAATCGGTGATTGTAGAAGTGAATTGAACATGTTTATATAGTTGTAGAATGGTTACAATCTTTCATGAAGAGTTTCAATCAAAAAGTTGTGTCTGTATCTCTTGGATTAAAGGACATTCCTCTTCATGAACAATTGCACCTCTTTAGAAAACTAGCCGTTATGTTCTGGTCGGTTGGCTGAGAAACCTGGGCCGGTCAGCTGAGTTTATAGACGTGAATAAAACAGTGCATATCTGTGCACTTGACACAGAGTCGGTCGGCCGAAGTTCCTGGTCGGTCGGCCGACCTGTTGTTAATTGCACAGTGTACACTTATTTTTGTATAAATCAATTTGTGTGTGTGTGACTACTTGAGGAATGATTTTAACAAATTCTAAGACTCAAAAAAATAAAATATTCATACTAATATCTGGATTGTAGTCTTGTCTCCTTTGTAGTGCACAATATACGGTTATTCTCCTTTTTGTCGCTTTCATATAGTATTCTCGTCGTATGATATTGAAGCTTGTGTCATGAATCAAAACTCATGAATCAACATTCTCCCCCTTTTTGATTGATGACAATACTTATGTGACGAAATAGTATTATAATTCTCCCCCTGAATATATGGCGACTTTTCTGCAAAGAATTTGTTAGTTTTCATATATTTCTCCCCCTTTGTCATCGACAAAAAGGAATACTTATTAGATGTATTATAAAAAATATGGAACATGTAAGTAAGAAAACATCAAGTTTTAAATATTACATAGTTAAACAAGATAGGAATATTTTCATAGTTACACAACATCTAACAATAGACATACTGTTCATAAATAATACTCGAAAAAAATATATGATCACTCTTCATCATCATCATCGGAATCCTAAAATTCTGGACGAATATTTTCATCCAGAGGAGCCGGTTCCTTACCGCGTCTTTGAGTGTGAGGAACGTGAGTTGCCGATGTGCTGGAACTTGTGTTATCTGAAATAGACTAAGAGAAATTTGGCGCTGGTCTTTTTCCGGGAGCAACAAAAGAGGCACCGGCTTCGGAAGTACATGATAAGGCATCCCATAAATTTACGAAGAAGCCTTTGATTTTCTTGAAACGACCATCGATTTTTCGTAGCCGGGCATCCAAAGCTAGTTGATTTCGAGCCAAAATATCAATGGCCGCCTCCGTACTAGTACAAGGAGTTGGTCTTTGAATTGAATGTTGGCGAGTTACACGTTCCGTAGCATGAGTTGATGGTTGCGGTGTGGAGAAGCTACGACGTAGTTGTTCGCTAGGAGTAGTACGCCATTGGTTAAATGTTATGAATCTAGGAGGTGCATCGGGCAACTTCATTAGTTTTATGGTCTTTGAATCAAAAGAACGAACTTTGGATGTTTCGGACTCCGGAGCATGGGTGACGAAGCTATTGATCAACCTCATTATGTATTCTCCATAATAAATATGGAGCATTTTTCCTTGGTTGAAAGAGAGAAATTCATCCATAAGATGTTGTGACCAATTTACTCGTATATTTCGGCAAATAGCATACAATGCTTTGAAGTTTTCGGGATATACTAAGTGATATGAACCACCTCTAGGAACTAGAGATTTCATTATGAATCGATGAAAGAGTCTGGCTTTAGGTCGAAGGGATGAAGTTTGTCTTAAATCAGTAGCGTCATTTTCAAAAAATAGATGGCTTATCCGATCACGAGTTGATATATTATAATCTACATCGTGTAATGAAATTCCACCCGGTCGGGCATTTAAACTATGGTTAATTCGATCAATGGAGAGGAAAATTGAAGTACCACAAACCGATGTCCAAACACAATTATCAGTGTTTCTTGGTGGATTGACGAGATTAAGGTTTGCTAGAAATAATTTGACCATAATATGATTAATTTTCAAGTTATTTTTTCTATGGTCAAGGAATGTATCAATTCCACTCTCAATAGCGGCATTTTCAATACCGTAAGAAGTGAAATCAGGGTAGCACACAAATGATTCTTCAAAGATTTTTACGTCTTGAAGTTGTATCCATCTTTGTAGAGCTATATCATTGACTAGCCATGAAGCAATTTGAGTATCCACTGGAGTAGATGAAGATGAAGCATTGGTAGTTTTTGATTTCTTCTTGGGAGCCATTGTTTTTAAAGAAAAGTAACAAAATTTGAGAAATTTTAATGGGGGCTAGGGTAAAAACTGTAATTGGGAAAGTAAGAGTGAAGAGGTAGGTTGAAAAAGTGAATGGATGGGTTGTAAAAAAGGAATATGAACAGTAGATTTATACGTTCGGTCGACCGGTAGTCTGGGTCGGCTGACCGATCTGGTATTCTGAAAGTTGCTGAAACTCTCGGGAAGGGTTCGGCTGACCGACTCAGGGTCTTCAGTCGACCGACCATGTTGGAAATGTTCATTTGAAATTCTCGGGAAGGGTTCGGTTGACCGATTCAGGGTCTTCGGTCGACCGACCTTGTTAGAAATGCACTTTTTGCAGTTTTATAAAAAATTATAGAATTATATTTTATTATCAATGCACTATATTTATACATCTTATTGAAAAACAACAACATATATATATATATATATATATATAATGTTTAGCCACCGTTCGTTAAAATCTACATTCCCATGAGTTTGGAGACGGAACATCTTCTATAGGTGACCATCTTGGAGCTATTGGAGTTTGAACAGTGTTTGAAGGGGTGAAGGTCTATAAGAAGGTTCAGCAACATCATCCTTCTTTGATGAACAAACTTTCATGGAAATCTTTTCAAGAAAACTTAAACGTCTTGCCGTGACTTTTTGTTCATAGTAGAGTTCCCGTTGCATATCCATTTGTTGTTGTTGGTAGTGATGTATTTCATCAATTTTTTGTTTAGTTGATGGAGATATTACCATTGTATTCTTCTCTTTTTTCTTTTCCGGTGTATAGCCTGTATGGGAGTCTTCCCATGGTTTCCATCCATGTCGGGGTCTTTATCCGGAGAAGAGAAGTCAAGGATACGTTTAGGTATAGGAAAAGTAGGATAGGGGCCATTTTCAGGAATGCGGTCGGAAACATCATCGTCTGGAGATGTGTATGATAGATGGGAGTTTTCAGAATTATAGTAGTCGTTGTTTGAAGACATTTTCAAGTTTTGATTTTAAAACTTTCTTAGTATACGTTTTTGAAGGATAAGCAAAGTATATATAAGTATCTGTTTGCTGAAAAATTTGTGGATAGAAACTAGTTTAACTATAATCATAGAATTTTAACAATAAAACTATTCGTAAATGTATGATTTATAAGTTTTAGAACTAAAAATAGTTTTTCTGAAACCAAAATAAATAAAACAAACTGTAAAGAAAACTGAAACAAGAAACACCCATAGCTCAAGTAGCTATAACACAACATATAACAAGCAAGTCAGAGGTCATGAGTTCAAGTTCCGCTTTGGTCAGAAATAAAAAAAAAATTGTTTTTCAAATTTTTTTTATATTTTTTTATAAATCTTTTAAAGACATTATTCCTAAGTCACGTCTTAGTTTTATAAAAGTATTTTCCTTTAGTGGTTTAGTAAAAATGTCAGCAATTTGATTTTCAGTATTAATAAATTCTAAATTTATTAATCCTTTTTCCAAACAATCACGAAGAAAGTGATGACGTATATCGATGTGTTTTGTTCGTGAGTGACTGACCGGATTTTTAGAAAGATTTATTGCACTAGTATTATCACAATAAATTATAGATTTTTCAAGATGACAATTAAAATCCTGTAGTGTTTGTTGCATGTATACGACTTGTGCACATGCCAAAGCAGCAGATATATATTCTGCTTCACATGTCGATAAAGAAACGCAGTTTTGTTTCTTACTAAACCAAGAGACTAAGGAACGTGCAATGAAATGACACGTTCCGCTAGTACTTTTTCGATCCGTCCGAATTCCTCCAAAATCAGCATCGCTATAGGAGACTAATTCGAAAGGACATTCTTTCGGATAAAATAGCCCGAAATCTTTGGTTTTAGTTAGATAACGAATAATACGTTTAACTGCTCGCATATGTGATTCTTTGGGATTTGCTTGAAATCGAGCACATAAACAAACACTTATCATTATATCGGGTCGACTCGCTGTTAAATATAGTAAAGAACCAATCATACTACGATATAGTTTCTGATCAACACTTTTGCTATCCTCATCTCTATCGAGATGAATCGTTGTGCTCATAGGAGTTGGTTTGGCAGCAGTGTTTTCCAGACCAAATCGTTTAAGTAAATTATAACAATATTTTTCTTGATTAATAAAAATTCCATTTTCAATTTGTTTAATTGTAATCCTAGAAAATATGGCAATTCTCCCATATGAGACATTTCAAATTCATTTGTCATTATAGTCGAAAATTCCTGACATAGTTTTTCATTTGTCGAGCCAAAAATAATATCGTCAACATATATTTGAATTATTAAAATATCTTTCTTAGTTTTCTTAATAAAAAGCGTTTGATTAGAAAACTACCTTACCAATTTCAAAATCAGATTCTAACAAATAGCTTTTAAGACGATCATACCAAGCACGTGGTGCTTGTTTTAAACCATATAATGCTTTTTTGAGTTTATAAACATGATCTGGATATTTTTCATGATTGAAAAGTGGTGGTTGTTCAACAAAAACATTTTCTTTTATATAACCATTTAAAAAGGCACTTTTAACATCCATTTGATAAAGTTTAAAATAATGAAAACACGCGAAAGCTAATAAGATTCGTATTGCTTCAAGTCGGGCGACTGGAGCAAACGTTTCTTCGTAATCAATTCCTTCTTCTTGATTATATCCTTGTGCAACTAATCTAGCTTTATTCCTGGTTATATTTCCTAGTTCATCTGCTTTATTTTTGAAAACCCATTTAGTACCGATGATTGATTGATCACTAGGTCTAGGAACAAATTCCCAAACTTCGTTTCGTTCGAATTGATTTAGTTCTTCTTGCATGGCAAGAATCCAGTAGTCATTAGTTGAGGGTTCTTTTATATTCTTAGGTTCTATGTTAGAGAGAAAAGCTACATGACCAACTTGATTTAATTGATGTCTAGTTTTAACGTTCGTATTTACTTCTCCAATTATATTTTGTACAGGATGATCCCGTAAAATTGTAGGTGGAGATTTTATTATATTAGGAGTAATGTTTGTATTTTCATTAATTTCATGAATATCAAAATTTTCATTTGTATTACTATTTTCATTCTGAGTAGATTCATCATCAGAATCGATAGTAATATTTGGATTTATATTTTTAAAATTTTCGTCAAATGAAACATGTAAACTTTCTTCAATAATTTGAGTTCTTTTGTTATAAATTCGATAAGCTTTGCTTAGTTCCGAATATCCAACGAATATTCCTTCATCGGATTTTGGATCGAATTTGCCCAGTTGATCTTTAGTATTTAATATAAAACATTTAGACCCAAAAACTTTAAGATATGAAATGTTTGGTTTTCTTCCATTTAGAAGTTCATATGGAGTATTCTTAGTTAATGGTCGAATAGAAACACGATTTAATACATAATAAGCAGTAGCTATAGCTTCTGCCCAAAAGTGTTTCGATAAAGTGGTTCCATTTAACAAAGTTCTTGCACATTCTTGTAACGTTCTATTTTTCCTTTCTACAACTCCATTTTGTTGTGGTGTTCTAGGAAACGAAAAATTATGATTAATACCTTTCTTGTTACAAAATTATTCAAAAGCTTCATTTTCAAATTTTCCTCCATGATCACTTCTTATATTTTTAATTTTCAAATTTTTAATATTTTGGATTCTTTTAACAAAAACTTTAAAATTATCAAAAGTATCGCTTTTATTTTTTAAGAAGAAAATCCAAGTATATCTAGAAAAATCATCTACAATAACGAATACATATCTATTATGATTAATAGTATGCACTTGAGTTGGACCAAAAAGATCCATGTGTAAAAGTTCAAGTGGTTGTTTTGTAGATATTACCTTTTTAGATTTAAAAGACGATTTTGTTAATTTTCCTAATTTACATGCATCACAAAATATATCAGTTTTGAATTTTATGTTGGGTAATCCTTTAACTAATTTATTTTTAGCTAGTTTGTTGATAGTATTGAAATTGATGTGACAAAATCTTTTGTGCCAAAGACAAGAATCATTTTCTTTAGCTACTAAACACAAATTCGAATCATTATTAACATTCATATTTAAGATATAAATGTTTTTATCTCTTTTTCCTTCGAAAATAGTGTTATGATTTTTATCGAAAATATTACATTTATTTTCTGAAAAAGTTATATTAAAACCTTTATCGCATAGCTGACTAATACTTAATAAATTGTGTTTTAAATTTTTAACTAATAAAACATCAGTAATGAGAGGTAAATTAGAGGTACCGTTGCTACTGACATCACCTTTGCCGATGATATATCCTTTTGAATTATCTCCAAAGGTGACTGCTCCTCCATTTGAGTATATAATGTTTGACAACATTTCTTTATTTCCAGTCATGTGTTTTGAGCAACCGCTATCTAAAATCCATTTTCCTCTCTTCTTATGTGGTACCTGGAAAAAAATATTTATAAAAAGTTGGTACCCAATCTTTTTAGGGTCCTAAGAGTTAGATCTTAGGAAGCCAAACCCATACGGGTTCAGAATTCCCTTTATAAACATAATTCTTGTTGTTGTGTACAGTTTCCATAAATACTTTGATATGTTTATTCCTTATCAAAATATTATTTGTTTTCGGAATCCATATCTTGATGGTTTTAGTGTTTGGGTAAACTGTTTTCTTAATATCCTTCTTAATATTATTATTAATCCTATTTTTAGCAAAATTATTTTGTTTCTTAAATCCTAGTCTAGATTTATTGTTAGAAGATTGAGAATTTTCAAGAATTCTAGAAAGATTCTCTCTTCCTTTATTGAAATTAGATACATTTTTAGAAATATCATCAAATTTTATTTTAAGACTAGATTTTTCTAACTCTAAGTCCTTAATCTTAGAGTTTAAACTATTATTTTCGAAAAGTAAAACATCATTTTTGTTTTTCTGAATTTCTAGTTCTTCAGATATTGATGAAATTTGAGAAGATAAATTAGAATTCGATTGTTGAGAAATTTCAAGTTCTTCTTCTAATATTTTCTTCTCATCTTTCAGCATATCTACTTCTAATACTGTCATATCTAACTTTCTTTGTAACTCCTTATTTTTCTTTTTAAATTGTTTTGCTAAATTTACTAATTCAGAATTAATCTCAATTAAATCTTCAAAAGTAAGATCACTTACATCGTCTGACGAAGCCATGAAGCATACATTTGCTTGTTCATTATCACTTTCGCTCTCTGATGAGGATGATGAGTCAGTGTCGTCCCAAGTGACTGAAAAAGCTTTTCGTTTGGTTTTGTCCTTCTTGAAATTATTCTTTTTACGCTCTGGACAATCCTTCTTCATGTGTCCTTTCTTATGACATTCATAACATTCCATTGCTGAAGATGATGGTTTGCTGCTATTGGAATTGTTGTTGAAATTATTTTTGTTTCCCCTGAATTTGTTTCTGTTGAATTTCAAAAACTTTTTGAAATTTTTAGTGATCATTTCCATATCTTCATTATCTGAGTCGGAATCATCTTTTTCTGCTTGGAATGCCACATTTTTCTTTTCTTGTGCTCCATTTCTTTTTGCCTGCAAATTTACTTCGTAGGACATTAAATTACCTATCAATTCTTCTTGTTTTAATGTTGATAAATCAGTTGCTTCTTCAATAGCTAGGACTTTTCGTTCCCATTCGTCCATTAAAGAATTTAAGATTTTTGTAACAACATCAAAATTAGTAAACTTTTGTTCTAATGATAATAAAGCATGATAAATATCCTGGAATCTAGAGTACATGTCATTTATAGATTCATTTGGCCTCATTTTGAAATTTTCAAATTGATTTTTCAACATAGAGATTTTGCTTAATTTAACTTTGTTCGTTCCTTCATGTGACACCTTAAGAGTTCTCCAAATTACATAACCGGAAGTGCACATGCTAACTCTATTGAATTCATTTCTATCTAATGCACAAAATAAAATATTCATAGCCTTTGCATTTGAAGTAGCATCTAGTTTTGTGTGTTACTCCAAGTTGAGTATTCTTCAGTTGGAGTTGTGTACTCTCTTTGTATAATATTCCAGATATCGAATCCACTAGATTGCATATAGATTCTCATTCTAGTTGACCAATAATTATAATTTATACCATTAAAAAGTGGGGGTCGTGAAGTCGATTGACCTTCGGTGAAACTAGAATTAGTGTTAGTGCTAACATCGTTAGTTTGTGTGGTTGACATATTACTTAGAAATAAATATCAAATAACTTTGTGACGGTTATAGGATAACCTGGCTCTAATACCAAATGAAAGTGTACGTGTAGTACTAAGGATCGTGTAATATGGTATATAAATGCGGAAACTGATAATAGTAGTAAAGTAAAAATTAGAGTAAGCACACCAGGAATTTTATACCGGTTCGAACTTCCCGTTCTACGTCCAGTCCCAGAACATCCTCTAGATTTAAACTAAACCCCTCACTTAACCCGGAGGAATAGGTATACGACACCTAAGCAGCCGAACAGGAATTTTTCCACCTCAACAACCGAAGAGAACTTCAACTTAATACAAATAGTTTGTTGACGAATGTGTTCTGAATAACACTGATTGTCTTCTGATAGTACAACTTTCCTATAATCAAATCCTCAAGAGTATATATGTGTGTGAAGATTTAGAAGGAAGATAATCACGTAGAATCGAAGTATATGAATTAATTCATGGATTCTAGTGATATTGAATAAGAATGAATGCTTTTATTTGCAGAAATAAATAGAGAATAGAATTCAGAATTATAAACAAGAATCGATGATTGTAGAAGTGAATTGAACATGTTTATATAGTTGTAGAATGGCTACAATCTTTCATGAAGAGTTTCAATCAAAAAGTTGTGTCCGTATCTCTTGGATTAAAGGACATTCCTCTTCATGAACAATTGCACCTCTTCAGAAAACTAGTCGTTATGTTCTGGTCGGTTGACCGAGAAACCTGGGCCGGTCAGCTGAGTTTACAGACGTGAATAAAATAGTGCATATCTGTGCACTTGACACAGAGTCGGTCGGCCGAAGTTCCTGGTCGGTCGGCCGACCTGCTGTTAATTGCACAGTGTACACTTATTTTTGTATAAATCAATTTGTGTGTGTGTGACTACTTGAGGAATGATTTTAACAATATTCTAAGACTCAATAAAATAAAATATTCATACTAATATCTGGATTGTAGTCTTGTCTCCTTTGTAGTGCATAATATACGGTTATTCTCCTTTTTGTCGCTTTCATATAGTATTCTCGTCGTATGATATTGAAGCTTGTGTCATGAATCAAAACTCATGAATCAACAAGTTATTGAGTTTCTTAGCTCTGTTAAATAGTTAAATAGCTTGTTCCAGTAATAGATGCCATACTAATACACAACAATATTCCAAGGAAAGGACATCTTTGTTAAATAGTAGCTCTACTATTCATGGATATATCTCATGTATTTTGGAAAAATTCAGTTACCTAAAACAAGTTGTGCAATAATCCAGTAAGCTATGGTCATGGACATATTGTAGAAATCAGTATGAAACTGTATATGTCCAGAGACTTTCATATAGGTTGTGTGATTATGAGAATATTTACTAAAATCTGGAATAGTTAAAGCATACAAAGATTATACCAAAATTATATGGTAAAAGGAATTTCTTAAGAATCTGGAATAGCTGAAGCACATAAATATATGACAAAATTAAGGAGAGCTCAGTTCATAACATACTCCTTTATATTAGAAGAATTAGAAGGAAGGGGGAAAAATTATTCTAACTCGCTCTTCCCCGCCCACTTAATTTTTACTACAAAATAAGTAGAAAATTTTTTGGTCCTCACACAACGCATTGCTTGGCCACCAAACAAACCATTTGGCCTAGTATGGAACCATTTCATGTTATTGAAATTTAACTACTTCACTGTTCACATCAACAATGGACGCATTAACCTACACATCCCACAAAAGCTTCCCATCCACATTCCTAACTGAATAATTTACTCTAATCTCACCTTGACTCCCTTTTGTCACATTAATCTGCTCCGTCTTCATAATAAATCATTGAGTTTATGGTTGAGAGTCGCCCGCGAGATGCCAGCAAGAGCAAAAGGATCCATGGGATAAATTTCAGATCAGCAAACGTTTAAGATCGAGTCTCTAGATCTGATGTATCGAAGTTGATGGGTTGGGAATTGATCACGAAGCAAAAGCTAGCTCTAAGGCTCAACGATAACAGCAAGCAATTAGTACCTTCAACTGGGAAAACAGGGATCGTGCTATGAATATATGGAAGAAAGAATTTCAATAGAGAAAAGAGAAGCGGTTGATAAATTCAGGCTACCATGATTTCTCTGGAACTCTAGGGTTAGGGTTATGAAATAAAATATGGTCTTGTGGTTGGGTAGGTTGCCTCGACTAGTTCGGGTCGGGTGCTTGTATGTGTTTGGGTCTAGGCTGGTTCATTTGTTTTTAAATTTTATGAATATTTTTTAACTAATTTTGGATTACAAAATAAATAATGCATATCAATTATAACTCTATATTAAATAGTAAATATTAAATACTAATCATAATTTTTAACTATTAGTTATTAACTAATTATTAGTTTTTACTACTTAACTATTTAATAGTAATTATTAAAATTATTAATTAATTATTATTAATTAATGGTAGTTGTTTAATAGTATTTTTTAATCATTAAATATTATTTATGAAATATTATATATTAAAAATTAATTATTAAATATTCAGTATTAAATATTAATGATCAAATGTTAGTTATTTAACAGTATTTATTATTAATTACTAGTATTTAATAGTGAATTATATATTAGCTATTAGTTTAATATTTAATATTTATTTATTAATTATTTATTATTAATTATTAATTAATTATTCATTATTAATTACTAAATAACTATTACTTACTAATTATTAACAAGAATTATTTGATATTTCAAATTAATCATTAAGTTTTAGTACTTAATAGTAGTTATTAATTATTATACATTAATATTTAATTACTATTATTTAAGTATTATTTATTTAATACTTATTTGTTATTAGTTATTAATTATTATTATTTTAATTAATTATTAATTATTATTTTTATTATTTAATATTGGTTTTTAACTTTTATTATTATTTAATATTGATTTTTAACTTTTAATTTTTATTTAGCATAAAAATATTATTATATTAATTATTAGTTACTATTATTTAATAGTAATTATTATTTATAAATTATTAATTATTAACTAATTATTTATTATTAATTATTTATTTATTGGTTATTAATATATCAAGTATTGATTATTTTTTATTAATTTTTTATTAGTTATTTAATTATTAATCATTATGTATATGTTATCAATTATTAATTATCAAATATTTAATAGTAATATTTAAAAACTAATTACTATTTATTATTTGTTAGGTATTAATTATTTAATAGTGATTATTAATCATTAATATTAATTATTATTAATTTTTAAGGTTATTATTAAGTATTCTTATTTATTAATTATTTAATAATAATAATTATTTATTAATTATCGAATAGTGATTATTAATATTAATTATTCATATTTTCAAATTCATTATTATTATTTAATAGTAATTATTAATTAGTAATAAAAAATTATTCATTGTTAATTACCAATTATTAAGTATTATTATATAATTATAATTGTTAGTTAACTATTAAAATGGGCAAACAAAAAAGGTTGTAATAGACATCTATTACAATTGAAAAAAAGAAGAGTTGTAAAAAGTAGATATCTATTACAAATGGCAAATGAAAAGGTTGTAATAGGCATCTATTACAATTGACAAAAATGAAAAGTTGTTAAAATAGGTATCTATTACAACTGGCAAAAAAGAAACGTTGAAATAGGCATCTATTACAACTGGCAAAATAAAAGAGTTGTTGAAAATAAGTTTATTACAACTTTCTGAAAAAAAGAGTTGTAAAAGACCTTTATTACAAGTGCCATTTTTTAGCAGTTGTAAAAATACAGTTGTAATATGGTCTTTTTGTTGTAGTGTAATTTGTTTAAGGTTTTCACATAATTTCTGATATGAAGAAGACATATTTGTAAAAAGATGTTTGAGAATGAAAAGAGTATAGAATAAAATAATAAGTGGGTTTTCTGGAAGAAATAGACTTATATAGGAGTGGAAAGTCATTTGGAATGACTGAATAGGCAGTAGTTATTTAATTTTGAACTTTTTAAAAAATTTCCAACTGCCCGTTATATGTCGACATATAGGGTTCATGTATATAGACATACATGTCATAAATTTCAAAATTTATGTTTTGTTATAGTTTTTGTTTTAAACTTATACCATTATATTTTTATAACTTCCAATGACTACTGAACAATACAAGACAGTAATAGATATATTTAATTACTTAGAATTGAAAGGTACATGGATTTCAAAAATTAATTAAAGAAAATACATGAAAATGACATAAACTTAAACTAAAAGCACACAATACTAAGGAATACAAATCTAGATATCATAAGGAAACAACTAGATAAGCTTAGAAGAATATAGATGATGATGATGAAGAGCCTCCAAGCTTGTGAATGATCTTTCCAAATTATTTGTTCACTTTGTTGGAAAGAGAGGTGAACTTTTTACTAAATGAACGCTTAAGCTTCTATTGGTTTTTAAGAAGCTTTTCTTGGTTCCTTACGATCTCTTTATTGGAGGGATGGGATGGTTTGTCATAACTTTCTACGGAAGTATCCACTTCTTCCTCGTCCTTTTCTTCTTCTTCCACTTCCATTTCATCGCCTTCTTCTTTTTCTTATTGAATCTCTTGTTCTTCTTCATATTTCAACCATTGTTTCTTTTCGGGAAGTGTCTCATATGGTTCAAAAAATGGTGGAATGTGCATAAGAGAGATGTTAGCCTTGTCGAAAACTTTTCGAGAGATAGATTGTTCTCCTCTTAAATCAACACCAAAATATATGAAAATTCTAGTAAGATACATACCATGGTAGAGTGTGTTCTCATGTCTAGAAATATTTTTTTGAACAAAGTCATCTAAAATGACTCGTGCCCAAAAAATGTTGTAGTTTCCATAATTGGTGAAAGATCTTTAAAAACTTTTTAAGTAAGGTTATTGTAATTACCCGTGCTCGGAGTGATACTTTGTTATAAAATGAGACTCATAAGTCTTGATTTTGATCGAAGATTCTTGTACTTAAATTCAAATTATTCATCACTTTCGAAAATATCATGAAAAACTTCATGATTTTGTTCATCAATTTGAAAAATGGAGAGGTCAATTCCACTAGAATTGCAACCAAGAATATTACCCAACATTTCACAATTTAAAACAATTTGAGTACCATTAACACTACTCCTAATTTGTCCCTCTTCTCCTTGAAATTTTTTTCCATTTAAATTCGCATAATACATTTTGACCAAATTTGGAAACAAAAAAAATCATTTTGATAAGAGTCAATTAAACCAAAATTTTCAAATTCAAAACAAAGATCTTGTAAACCATAGGAAAAATCTTTGAATTTAACAAATCTTCTGGGGAAAACGTTTTTGAAAGTAGCATACTCCATATAGGCTTCAATGGCATCTTTCTTATTGAAGAAAAAGCTTTTTAGTTTTCTTAGAGAGCCTTATGGTTTTATGGTTTGACCTGAGGAAGCCATTTTTGAGTTTTTGAGGAGATAAGAGAATGAAGAGGTATTTGAAATTTAAAATAAGTGAGTGAATGAATGGATAGAGATAGATTGAATTAATAGAGAGTGAAGAGTCATGTTCTCTGGTCAAAAAGGTGTATTTTTAGAACATGGGAGTAAGTGCAAAAGAGAGGAAAATTTGAAATTTGAATTGAAATTTCAATTTTTTGGCATGTATGTCAACATATGACTTCTGGGTATGTCGACATATAGCATGAAATTTTGAGGTAAAACTAAGCTAATACATTCCCATACACACACACAGACACATGCACTTATATTCATCCAATATTATTATTAATCTATATGTTATTTCTAAAAACCATAATCAACAAAAAAATGAAAATAAAAATTATCAGATAAAAGGTACCATTTTTGGCTCCTTTTCGTTGATTAGTTCTGACTAGTAAACACATATTCACATTTTTAGTATCTGGTTCATTGTCGTTGGAGGAAGTGTCTAAATCATCCAAAGTTGTTGTATAAGCCCTTTTTCTTTTTCCGAATGAATCATTAACTGGTGAGACCTTTAATTTATTCAGATGGAGCCAGCCTCTTTGAAAATTACCAAGTTCATCACAGTTGAAGCATCCAGTAGCAGTTCCAGTTCTAGGGGTCTTGTTTTTAGGTTTCCAAAATTGCTCATTTTCCTATACTTCAGGAATTTTATGAAATTTATGGTCATGAAGGAAATTTCCTCGTCATTGTCATTGTCCGAATCCTGATCGTCGGTTATTGCATTGAAAATGACGGATTTCTTTTCTGTTGCCTTGCTTTCCCTTCTACCCTGCAGTTGTGCTTCATAGGACATTAAATTGCCTATTCTTAAATTTTCAAAGTACTAATATCATTAGCCTCTTCTATTACTAGTGCCTTTTGATTCCACTCTGAAGAAAGTGAATTGAGGATTTTTCTAACTTGGTCCTCTTTAGAAATATTTTACCTAATACAACTAATAAATGCACTATATCTTGAAATTTACAGTACATGTCAGAAATAGACTCATGTGGATTCATTTTAAATAACTGAAATTGATTTATTAACATGGAAATTTTGGTATGTTTCACTTTACTAATGCCCTCATGTGTAACTTGGAGTGTCTCCAGATTTCATATGCAGACCTACAAATAGAAACTCTATCAAATTCATTTTTATCTAGTGAACAAAATAAAATATTCATAGCTTCAGAATTATTCTGTGCAAGTGTCTTTTGTTCAGCAGCCCATTGTGTAAAATTAGTCTTGGTTCAGTGTACTCATTTGTGTAACATTCCAAATATCTAAACCATTAGACTGTAGTAAATTTTCATTCAACATAACCAATAAGTGTAGTTAATATCATTAAAAAGTTGGTGTCTAGCAGTAGATTGTCCTTCGACAAAAATGTTAACAAATGTACCAACAGTGTTGCTAGCCATTAAAACTTTTCAAAAATCAAATTATGAGTTTTTGAAAACCTAGTGTTGTGATACCAAATGTAGGTTGCGGAATTATGGATTTTAAGGCTAATTAAACAATAGAGGGGGGTGAATAGTGTTTACTAGCTTGTTTAAATCTTTTTAAATTTTTTAAGTTTAATATTGAATCACATATTTTTCAACATATGATTATATCAATAATCAATCACAGATGCAATCACAGATAAAAATAAAGCAATAAAGTAAAGTAGAGAGTTAGAGAGATGACAATATTGATTTTATACTAGTTCGGATGTCTCCTACATCCAGTCTCATACAATCGCCTCAAATTTGATTCGTGCTTTGTCGTGCTTTTTCGGAGTTTGATTATGTGTCTTGAATTGTCATCTCTAGCTTTAGAAGGCGAGTTATCACTCTCGACTTTGTACTTATAAAATTGTGAAACAAAGTCTTGTGAATTGTAATAGTAATATGCCATGTTGATAGTAGTTTCACATATGCCTTATATGATATTTTATGATGTTATAACCTGATTATATAACTGTTCCATCACCTGATATGAGATGCTATACTATACCTGTTTATCACCTAACATGCTATGCTATACTGTTTATTTTATATTTCTGTTTCTCACACTGCAAGTTCCCTCACTATAGGTTGAAATGATACATACCCGAACAGACTTTAGAATAGGGAAAAGTTGTTATGAGCTGAAATGATAGGCTCGAACGATTTTTATTTGACTTGGGATTGCGGGTTTGAAATGATCAAACCCGGGATTTATATTTCGGATTGAAATGATATATATCCGTAATCACTTGACCTAGGTTAGAAAATATTATACAGACCTGTGGTTAATTTTAAATATAAATATTTTCTGAAAATTTTAAGTATTTGGAATTTAAAATATATGAGATTTTAACTTAAATTGGATTTAAATGATTTAAGTAAATTTTATAGTGATTTTCTATAAGTTAAAATTGTATAAGTCAATAAATGATTAAAAATGTAAATACAAATTGTGATTTAACTTAATAATTGAAATTTGATTTGAAATGGAATTTTAGGCTTAAATGTGTAATAAAATATTTTATTTATGAAATGGATATTTTTAAAAGTAAATAAAGTATCTAGTTATTTGTTAAATTAAAAGTTAAGCAATTTAAGTGTATTTTTGACTTAATAAAGGAATTATAGTTTAATTGGATATTTTATTTATAAAATCTTATTTTAATAAAATCATAAGTGAAATGATATCCAAATAAATATTTTTGAAAAGTGAGATAAGTTTTATAAGTTAAAAATGATGAAAACTGAAATTATAATGTTTCTGAAATGTTATAATAAATCTTAGATTTGTATTGGCAGCATCTCCAAAATGCTGTGGTTTTAAGGTAGCGTTTTATAAGTGCTACCATTTCTAACAATGTATTGTTTTTCCAAACACCATTATATCTGCAGTAACGTTTTCTAAGTGCTGCTGTTTCCAAAAAGATAATATGTTCGAAACATTATATCTGCAGTAACGTTTTCTAAGTGCTGCTATTTTCAAAAAGATAATATTTTCGAAACACTATATCTACAGTAACGTTTTCTAAGTGCTGCTGTTTCCAAAAAGATAATATTTTCGAAACACTACTATATGTACAGTAACGTTTTCTAAGTGCTGTTGTTTCTAATAAGATGATATTTTCAAAATGCTAATATATGTATTATCACCTTTTCGAAGTGCTACGAATGCTAAAAATACAATTCTTTTGAAAATGTTATAATTAAATGAATGAACTTAGAAATGCTACAACTTTGGAAATGAATATTATTTTGAAAGATATTAACATCGAATTTAAAGGATTTAAAAATGAATATGTTTGGATTTGAAATATAAACCATTTTGAAATTTATAACCATGGGTTATAATAACGATTGGTTATTAAAGAGACCGGGATCGGATATGGACATACTCACTGTCGATACTGAAAACCACTTTAACAACTGTGTACGCGATGGAGATTCTAGAATGAAGTAGGATGGTGGCGACGATTCTACTTTGAGGTATAAACGTGGACCCAACTCCCGTGAGTTGGCATAAGGTGGCTAAAACAGGAGCAACCGACGGGCTAATGAGGTAGCACCTCTGATCAGACACATTCCATCGTATACCATTCTATTACTTTGTGATTGATTGGGTGCACCCCTTGATTCAGGAGTATGGCTCGAGGTGGGCGATTGCTGCGGCTCTGCGTTACCACCGGCCCGGAAGTGTAATTGGTATATCTACCCTGGCATTGCCTAGTTGTGCCGTGTCACCTACCATAGCGTGCTTTACTACGAGTTTGTTTTGTACCATACCTATGGAGTACCCTCTAACGACGCCCATTACGGGGGAGATTACGGTACTGTATAGACTATGGGAATATATAAAATGTGTTAAGGGGGATATGGGTAACGCCTTAATGCTATTTTGATAGTTTACTTTACTTTAGACATTATTATAATAGCGTATCTTACTACATAGTAGATAGTTTAATGGATCCTTAAAGGATAGGCAATCCCAAGCATCCTTTAAGTTATTGATGCATTTCTATTACAGTTCACTTGAGTTGATTTACATTTTATAAGTATGTATGTCCTGACTCGAGTGTTTTGTGTTTTGCTTCATGCTTGGGTCAGCCTGAGTGTCACAGCTTTGGATTCATCTTCTGGAGCTAGAGATTTGCTGGAGTTTATCTGTCTATCTAGTTGTCCATTTCCATTTCAGTTATTTCCTATTCAGCTTTGGTTATGTATTTGTGAACTTATGTATTCAGACTTCTGTTGTATATGTTTTTCAGACTATGGTATTTTGTATCTGTTTTTGAGACTATGTATTATAGTAGCTTCATGAACTACTATGTATTTTATATTTTTCCGCTGCGAGTTATTCTGATATTCTGTGTCTGTGATTCTGTGATTACTTTTATTTGCTCCAAATTTATTTACAATCTATTGTTTTGAATTATTCAAGTCCGACATGTGTGGTTTTATTGTCGATTTGAATGGTCCAAAATAGTAGGTCGTTGCAAATTTAAGATGAGATCCTTGACATCGTTGTTTGTAATACATTTCTCATTGAACTCCCATTATTTCTTGTTGATAGTGGTATATTGCATCAACTTTGGTGTTGAGAGATGTCGATTCTAGATCAATTGCTCATTTGGCTTTCTTTTCCTTAGGAGAAACGCCGGTGTGATACATAGGTGATGCAATAATGCTTAAAGAGGCTGATCGAATTGATGGAGGTGTGGTTTTGGTTGGCGATATGTAGGTGTTTTCGATGAAGGTGAGCTAAAGTCGATAGTTGAATAAGTGGAGTCGTGATCGGACGACATTTTGAATAGAAGTGGTGTAAGGTTTTGAAGTTGGTAAAAAGAACATATGTATTTAGTTTAGGAAGAATTCCTTAATATAAGTGTTGTTTACTATTTTTAGCAGTTTATTTGTAACGATGGTAGAATTCTAACGGTAGAATTTTAACAGAAGTTAGCTAGTTTTTTTATGGATAAAAACATTTGTAAATACTATTACAAAATTATTTTGTGCATTTTATTTGTGTTATATAAGTTATATATTTTAGTTTACTAATTCATTGTAAGAACAAATTACTATGTCTCGTCTTAATTTTATAAAAGTTGGTTTGTTCAGTGGTTTGGTAAAAATATCTGCAATTTGATTTTCGGTATTGACAATCAAGTGATATAATTCCTTTTTCAACATTATCTATTAAGAAATAGTGACGAATATCAATATGTTTTGTTCGAGAATGATTAATAGGATTTTTTGATAAATTTATAGCATTAGTATTATCATAATATATAGCAGAATTTTTTATGATTTTACCGAAATCTTGAAGAGTTTGTTGCATATAAATTACTTGTGCACATGCTAAAGCTGCTGAGATGTATTCGGCTTCACATGTTGAGAGAGAAACATAGTTTTGTTTTTTACTAAACCATGAAACTAAAGATTGAGCTATAAAATGGCATGTGCCATTTGTGCTTTTTCTATCCGTTTTGCAACCACCGAAATCAGTACACTATATGACACGAGTTCGAACGAGCCGCCTCTCGGGTAAAAAAGACCGTAATCTTCAGTGTTGGTTAAGTATCTTAAAATTTGTTTAACCGCTCGATGATGTGATTTCTTTGGTTGTGCTTGAAATCGTGCACATAAACATACGCTCACCTTAATATCTGATCTACTGGCCGTTAAGTATAACAAAGATCCTATCATACTTCTGTATAATTTTTGGTTGAAATCTTTTCCATTTTCATCTTTATCTAAATATAGAGTAGTACTCATCGGAGTCGGTTTACTTGAGATATTTTCCATTCCAAAGCTTTTTAATAAATCTCGACGGTATTTTTCTTGATTTATAAAATATCCATTTTCTAGTTGTCTTATTTGCAAACCCAAAAGGTAGTTTAATTCACCCATATGTGACATTTCAAATTCATCTTTCATAATTTTAGAAAATTCATTACATAATTTTTCATCAGTTAATCCAAATATAATATCGTCAATGTATATTTGTACAACTAATATATCAGTATTTTCTCGTTTTATAAACAAAGTATAATCAATTTTACTAATTTGAAAACTTGAATTTTGTAGATGAGTTTTTAATCTTTTATACCAAGCACAAGGAGCTTGTTTTAATCCATATAAAGCCTTTTTAAGTTTAAATACATGATGGGATATTTCTCATGAAAAAATAGCGAAGATTGTTCGACATAAACTCTTTTCTTTATAAATATGTTTAAAATGCACTTTTATGTCCATTTGAAAAGGTTTAAAATTATGATGACATACGAAAGCAAGTAATGTTCGTATTGCTTCGAGACGTGCTACCGGAGCAAATGTCTCTTCATAATCAATTCCTTCTTCTTGATTATATCCTTAAGCTACTAATCTTGCTTTATTTCGAACAATGCTTCCATTTTCATCTGCTTTATTTTTAAAAATCCATTTTGTTCCAATTACCAATTGATCATCTGGTCTCGGTACAAGTTCCCATACGTCATTTCTTTCTAATTGATTAATTTCTTCTTGCATTGCAATAATCCAAAAATCATCTTTTGATGCTTCTTGAATAATTTTTAAGTTCAAAATTTGATATAAATGCAACATGAATCGTTTAGTATAAATGTTTTCTAGTTGATACTTTTGTATTTAAATCACCGATAATATTATCAATTGGATGGTCTTTTAATATCCAAGGTGAAGACATTATCATATTATCATTATTTTCATGTATAGGTACATTAGTTTTATTATTATTTATTAGTTCTTCATCATCGTCATTATTTTTAAAATTTTCATCGAGCGAAACATAACATGAAGACTTTCTTCTATAATGTTTGTTCATTTATTAAAAATTATATATGCTTTACTTCGATCCGAATAACCAACAAAAATTCCTTCGTCAGCTTTAGAATCGAATTTCCCTAGATAGTCTTTTGTGTTTAAAATAAAACATTTTGATCCAAATTCTCGAAAATATGATACTTTAGGTTTCTTTTTGAAAAACATTTCATATCATATGCTTTTAGTCATTGGAATGAGTGTTACACGATTCAATACATAACATGCGGTAGCAACAACTACGACCCAAATTTTTTTTTGGTAGGTTGCCACTATTTAGTAAAATTCGTGCACATTTTTGTAAAGTTTGATTTTTCCTTTCTACAACACCATTTTGTTGTGGTGTGTGTGAAAATGAAAAATTATGACTAACTCCCTTTTTGTTACAAAAATTTGTAAATAGTTCATTTTGAAATTCACCTCCATGGTCGATTCATATACTTTTAGTTTTTAAATTCATCAAATTTTTAATTCGTTTAGCAAAAATTTTGAACATTTTAGAAGTATCACTTTTATGTTTTAAAAATAATGTCCAAGTATATCTAGAAAAATCATCAATAATTACAAAAACATATTTGTTATGATTTATTGAACCTACTTGAGTTGGTCCGAATAAATCTAGATGGAGTAGTTCGAGAGGTTGCTTTGTGGAAAATTCCTTTTTAGATTTAAAAGTACTTTTCTTTAATTTACCAAATTGACAAGCGTCACATAGGTTTTTAACTTTATAGTTGATTTTTGGTAATCCTCTAACTAATTCATTTTTAACTAGTTTATTGATAATCTTGAAATATATGTGACATAAACGTTTATGCCATAAGCATGGACCGTTATGATTTGCGGCTAAGCATAAATTAGTGTCGTTTTTGACATTCATGTTTAAAACATATATGTTTCGATTTCTAAATCCTTCAATAATTAGATTTTTATTTTGGTCAAGGATATTGCATTTATTTTTCTCGAAACTAATTTTAAATCCTTTACCACATAATTGACTTATACTTAATAAGTTATGTTTCAAATTTTCTACCAATAAAACATTAGTAATTATAGGAGAATTGGAAATACCGATATTGATGACTTCTCCAATGCCGATGACAAATCCTTTTGAATTATCTCTGAATGTCATGGAGCCATCATCGATATATGTTATATTTGATAACATATGAGCATTTCCAGTCATGTGCTTGGAGCAACACTATTGAGTATCCACCTTTCTTTGCTTTTTATTTAAATTTTGGTTACCTGCAAAATAAGAAAATTTTAATTGGTACACAATTTTTTGTTTGGGGTCCTACGTGTTAGTGTAAGAAGGTAGCCATATCCACAAGGATTTGGTTCCTTTAAGTATACAACTTTTTTTAAATATTCATCAATATAATTTTGTCTAATTAGTTTATTATTTGTTTTCGGAATCCATATTTTGACCATATTTGTGTATGAATTCTTAATCTTAGTTTCTAACTTTGGCTTTTTGAATTTGGTGTATAATGTGTAATTCGTTGACTTTTGTTGCCTTTTTAAAACCCAATCCATTTTGGTTTCCAGATGGTTTAGATATTTTAATCAAAATTTTCAAATTTTGTTTTCCTTTGTTGAATTTTGTTACATTATTTGTTATTTTATCTAACTTACCTTTAAGATCATAAATTTCAAATTGCTAGAATCTAAACTTGCTTGTAATTCTAATTTTTTTTACAAGATTAACTTTTCCTAACTTATAATTTTCTAAATCATGTAATAAGATGTCATTTTGAGATAATAACGTTGTACATTTTTCTTGAGTAATTTCTTATTCTTCTTATAAGATTGTTTTTTCATCTTTTAATAATCCAATTTCTAATTCTGCTCTAGTCAACTTTCCTATATATATATTCCTTATTTAATTTTTTTTATTCTCCATACTTATCATCTAATTCAATGCTTATTTCCATTATTTCATCATAAGTAAGTTCAGGGCATACCTCATCAGTGTTAGCCATAACACACGCATTTGCTTATTCTGAGTGCTTTCACTATTACTGTCGGATGAAGAAGATGAATTCGAATCATCCCATGTTACTTGAAAGACTCTTTCTTTTTCTTGAATTTCTCAACCTTGATTTTCTTTTTATCGTTATTGAGCTGTGGACAATTCTTCTTCATGTGACAAAATTCGTCACATTCATAGCATTTAATTGATGTTTGATTTGAGGAGTTTGGTTTGCCTCCATTTTGAAATCTGGTCATCTTCTTGAACTTCTTGAATTTGTTGTAGTTCTTGGCAATAAAAACAATCTCGTTTTCTTCTTAGTTCGCATCTTCGTTACTTGCTTGGAATGCTATGTTTTTCTTTTCATGATTTTGATCCTTTCTAGCCTGCAAGTTAGCTTCATACGACATCAGATTTCCTATTAGCTCTTTGATTTGAGTTAATAAAAATCATTAGCTTCTTCGATGGCTAAATTTTTTCTTTCCCAGTCATTTGTTAAAGAGTTTAAAATTCGTATGACCAAATCAAAATCTGTGAATTTGACTCCAAATGCCATGAGATCATGTTGAATGGTTTGAAATCTAGCATACATATCAATAATTGATTAATTTGCTTTCATTTTGATAAATTTGGTTTTGTAAAATCGAGATTTTAGTTTGCTTGACTTTGGTTGTCCCTTCATGTGCGACTTGTAAAGTATGCCATATATCATATGCAGTGGTGCAAAGCATGACACGTGAAAACTAATTTTTGTCAATTGAGAAAAATACTACATTCATAGCTTTGGCATTGTTAGATGCCGCTGCTTTTTGTCCATCAGTCCAAGTGCTAATGTCGGTGTTAGGTGCTTCATATTTGTTTTGAGTTGCTAGCCTTATTTCTAACCCATTTGCTTCCATAAAAATTCTCATTCGAGTTGACCAATAAGCATAGTTAGAACCAGTAAATAGTGGAGGACGAGTAGTTGACTGACCTTCTTGAAAAGTGCTTGCCATATTAATGATTTTTCAATTACGTGTTACTATAGATTGAAAGGACCGTGCTCCGATACCGGTTTTTAGTCGTTATAGGATCTTTATATAATATAACTTGTATATAAGGGTGTGGTGGATCATATATAATATGACTTATGTTTATAATAAGTGTGTAAATACTAATCTAAGCAGAACTATGCAACAGTGTATGATAGTATAAAGTAAATAAGAATAATCACACCATATATTTTATGCTGGTTCGGACCTCCCGTCCTATGTCCAGTCCCAAAGCTCCCCTTCGGTATTTCCTTTAACCAAATAACCCTCACTTTGCCCGGAGGAATAGGCTAATACAACTGAGTTTCTTTGACAAACTTTGTGTTCCAAATAACACTGATATTGACTGTTGGTACAATTCTTTCTATAATCTCCTTGGTAATGTGGAAGTGTATAGTTTGTGATTATGGAAGTAGTTAGAGTAAATATTAAGAATTTAATTGCAATGAGTACTAAGAGATCAGAGAATATAGAAATAGCAAGCAAGTAAGTTAGCAAGTTAAATTTTGAATTTTGATTTTGTAGTTTATTTATAGAAATGAAATAGATATAGCAAATGGTTGCAATCATTCGTAAATGATTATTACTATTAGAAATGTTCTAACTTTTCAAAGTGACTCTTTAGGAAGTACCGTTATTCATCGTTCAGCCAACCGAGTATAAAATTCAGTCTACTGAATAAGAAAAGAAGAGTTCGCGCTTAATCTCAAAAAAAAATTAACCGTTGGTAAAATATTAAGGTTCAGTCGACTGAGGTATCTTTTCAGTCGACTACCCTCAATCGATTGAGAAAATACCTCAATCAACTGAACTGAGTAAACTTAGAAAAACTGTAAGTTTATTTTAGCCTTTTCAAAATATAGAAATAAACAAACTCTTTGTAAATAGTTATGTATAAGGGCATGTATACGTGTATATGAGATACTAAGGAGATTTTACATAAAATTCTATGACCATATACATACTCTAGTTTGATGAAGACGACCTTTGGATTTCTTGAATGCGATCAATCTTTGTTGTAGCTCTTTCACCTGTAATATAGTTATGAAATGATGATATAGTTGTCATCATTAAAACATTAGAAACAGAGATTCAACAAGTAAGACTTTTTGAAAAACCTTTTGAAAAACTTTTTCAAAAACAACAAGTACGTCTCTCATACGATAATTTCCCCATTGATGGGGCTAACCTAAGCTCTGATACTAAATGTGACAATCCGCTCTGAAATAGTCCTAAATTTCGATCCAGAAAATACCCATCGAAACTTAGAACCATTCCAAAGCTGGCTGTTGGTTGGTGAAAGTAATAACAATTATAGAGCTATAATTATTCTTTCAAAACTCACAGAGGGAGGAACAAACTATAATAGCAAATTCTACCATTTATTTCAAAATAATTGCAAATATCGTGTAACGACCCGTAAAATTTCAACTGTTTTAATAACGTAATTAGTTAAAATTTTGTGAAATTTTAAACGATAAAATTTTGAAATAAAAATTTAATATTTGGAATACGTCTAGTTAAACATAGCAACTGGTAAATTTTCGTCCGAAAATACGAAAGTTTATTTCGCGCGTAAATTCACTTCAATTTAATCAGTTAAAAAGCGTTGAAAATAAAATGTTTCCGAAACCTAAATATTTTTATATGAAAAAATTCTAAACCATCTTCTGAGCAAAATGTCAGTTTGTCGTTTTTCCAAATTCGGACATCTTTGGCTCCGTCGATCTTATTTTTCAGCGTTTTTCTTGCATTGTCCGCTATTAGAAAAATCGAGTTTTTATAATTCAATCGTACCACTGATTTCTATATACCGTTTTGATCGTCTCGTCGTGCTGATCTCTACGGTATATTCGATCGTCAAATTCGGAGTTCCGTTGTACGTTGCACTTTGCGTAACGCCTACCGTATCGGTAGTCGGTTACAATCTGCTCTGAGACTTTTTGTTTTCCTACGTCCCTTCGTTCTTCGTGATAAATCTGTCAGCCACTAACAAATAAATTTTCACTAAATCCAAGGCGTGACTCTTTGTTTTCTACGTTTTCATATTTTATCTACTGTTTTGATTTATAATTTACAGTTCGCCTTCATCTTACCTCCTCCTCTGGCACCCTTTCATTCATTTCTAGAAAAAAAAAGCAAACAAAGTTTTCATTTCTCTTGTAGCCAAACATTTCTCTTCTATCATTTCCTCACCCACCTACTCGCGAGCAGCCCAACGTTAGCCCCACCTCCAACCGGTCTCGAGCACCAATCCAATAGTCTCACCGTGATGACCTGCCACCTCAGCCTTTGCCTCACCGAAACCCTAGCTTGCCACCAAAAGCAGCGCCCACGGCTGCCGAGCACTATCATCACTCTCCCTTCCATCTCCTCTAGCATGCAAGAGCGCCACCCTCTCCGAAGACCGACCCCACAGCCTCCCTCTGCTCAACAGCAGCCCGCCACCATCTCCATCGCCCATCACTTGCTCACCTCAGCCACCTTGTTACTCCCTCCGCCTGTTTTTGCTTCCCTATAGCCGTGGCCGACGCCAACACTTACCACTCATCACCTCCACGGCCTCCGTCTATTCCACCTCCTTCCCACATCTCCTTCCTCCCACCAAAACTCACGGCCTCCCACCTTCTCTTCCCATTTTCCGAGCCACAGTGCACAGCACCTTGTGCTCCGCCTTGCCGATGGCAACCTCCGCTCCTTCATAGGTAGGTGGTGTATTTTGTTGTTTATATGAGTAGCGTATAAGTACACATATATTTTAAGAATAATATTTTGCTTTATACATTTTCTTTGTTTGCAACTATGTGTTATATGATAACAACATCAACGAGGTGTATAGGTTCTGTCCATAAAAGCATACGTGATAAATAATATGTTACATTGTTGTTTTAGTTTTGGTCTTAAATGTAAATAGTATATGTTTATACGTTAGTTCTTATAGTTAAGCATGCCGATTGAGTTTTCTGTATATATGGGTTATATTTGGATGAGATATATGTTAAATAAAATATTGATTTCTAAAGTATAAAGTTTGTAAAAAAAAACATTCTCTTAGTTCATTCCTATAAGTCAGTATACCTGTTAGTCACATATATATATAGAGGATGTATAAGATTTATATGATATTTTATTTTTAAAAATAAGCTTATACAAGTTCTGAACCATCTGCTCATTCACATGTATATATATTGGTATGGGTATGCATAATATTCTAGATACATATATCTGGGCATGTGAGATATATAAGCTTATACAAGTTTTGAAGCATGAATACATTGGCTGACAGTCAGCATTTGTTAGTAGCCCGCGAATTTTTTTTATAGCCTGTGTACACATTTATTTTCACCCGTAGTGTCTGCATATCTTATATGAAATTTTGGAAGTTGAGATGTGTTTACGATTGATCTTAGACTGTGTATATGCATATAGGTGTATAAAGTTATTATAATATACAGATTTTTTTTAGTATACGGTGAATTGGTTTTAAAATATAGCTTAGGAGTTTAATTGAAATTTTAAATGTGTTACTAGTAATGATTTGGAAAGTATATTTTGTTATATATGTTTATAATCATGTTGAGTTTTAAATATAATTTACATATTGACTTTAAAATGTATATTTTTTTTAAGTATAAAGGTTTTATATATATACATTCAATTATAATATATAGCCGTCTTAAGTTAAGTATTGATTTTTATAAAATAATAATAATGGTATGTACATTTTCTGTATATATCAAGCTTAACTGATTCTAATTGTTTTATCGATCCTGTTTTGATTTGATTTCGTCTATTTCTTATTATCAGCTTTGTCCGTCGTGTCTATTTCCTCCAACGAATCGCGTCCATCTAGCTTTGTTTCAGAATTCGTAGCTTTTTCTGTTGTCAAACTTCTCTAGCCTCGAAAGGTGAGCAATCACTCACGATTAATGTTCTTTTATTTATTAAATCTGATTTCAATTGAAACGACAATTGAAATATGCTGCTGTTAGTTAATTACACTGTTATATATGCTATCGCCTATATCAGTTCACCTGTGACATCTGACACCATTATCTGTTAATTATTTATGCGATGATAATACAGTTTGGCTGATAATTGATTGATTGTTGATGTTTATATTGGACGTTAAATTGTTAATGTTAAAATGATAAATAGTATGCAAGTGAAATTGATATAGGATAGTTAAATGTTAAATTTGATTAAATGACATTTGTATAATATGACCCATTTAATTGTCAAAATTTATTGACACGTAGGATTTGTTTAATTATATCTTGAACCACTGAATGTATGTTGTTAAATTGATGATGGATGAAATTGTAATTGAATGACAAGTGAAAACCGTAATGTAATAATCTTTAATCTACATGAAATGATAGTGTAGATTCTAGAAATAATTATATTAATTCGTACAAATAACAATACGAATTAATACGATTATTTCGGGATTATTTGAATTGATTATTGGATTGATATTGATTGTTGTTATTGCTTGTTTATTTACTTTGACACCATCCCTGTTATCACACTGCAAGTTCCCTTTACTATGTTTTGATTTTTGAATTGAATTGGAATCGGGTTGAAATGATAAATACCCAAATTGAACTTTGACCTAGGATAGGAAATTAAATAAAACCCGATTGGTCAATAATTTGATTTAAAAATAAACAAAGATTTTATTTGAATAAATAATATGGTTTTGAAATGAAGTTGAAATTTGAATTTTAATGAAAGGAAAATGTTAATATTTAATAATCTGAAATATAATATTAACAATGTAATTGATGAAAGAACGATGTTTAATTTGAGAAATGATTGAATTAAGTTTGAAATCATAATTAAGTTTGAAATTGTTAAAGTTGAAATGATTTAATAATTAAATTTGAAAGTATAATTAAGTTTGAAATTATTAAACTTTGAAATTATTTAATAATTAAGTTTGAATTATTTAATAATGAATTATTTAATGATTAAATAAAAATTGAATTTTTTAATAAGAAAATTGAACTTTTGAATAAGTGAATTTTACTTCGTAAATAATCGAAATTGAGTTTTCTTTATTAATTAAGTTTTGGAAATTTACTTAAGCAAGTAAATAAGTGAAATTGAATTACTTTAACAAGAAATAAAATGTGATTTATTGAAATTAATGTAAGACTTGGAATTTAAAGAATTTGATTTGACGAATTTAATTTAATTCAATTTGTAAGTTTTGATATAATGAAGTTGAACTTAAGAAATGGATTTAATGAATTGGAAATTAAATAGAATTGATTTGAATGATAAATTTACTTAACGAATATTGAATGAAATCGATAAATGAATGTAAATTGATTTGAATGTTAAAACTAAATTGATTCTAATGATTTCGAAATGAAACTTTGTGCGAACTTGAACCAATATTTGAATTGATTTTAAAAGAGATTGAAATTGAATTATAAGATTTTGAAATGATAATTTGGAAGTTTTGAAACGTAAATTATTGGAAATTGGTTTTGAGAGACAAATGAGTGTTGATTTACGAATTCTAATTGAAATTGTAATTGATTTGGTTTTTGAAATATACAAACGACCAATCGGTGAAATAATTACGGAAGTTATTAAAGAGACCGGAATTCGGTTATGGATATACTCTCTATCTAAACCGAAAACCACTTTAATAACTATGCGCGGAGTGATGATCCAGAATGAAGTGGTTGGAATGATGTACGTGATGACTGAAGAAAGAGAACGATAATGGATAGCCTTGACACTTGTGTCAAATTGGAAATGACTAAAACAGGAGCTGTGCCGGGCCAATGGAGGATTAGCTACCTCAAGTGGACACACTTCTTCGAACTACTTATACTTGTTGTCGATTGGTGCACCCTTGATTTTGGGAGTGTTGTTTCACGGTGTTGCGGGCGCTGCGGCGTTGCGTTCTCACCAGTCCGGATCAGGCGAACGGTAGTATCACTACCTTGGGTATTGCCTCATGTGCCTTGTCATACTTGTATTCCATTTATGCGCGACCACTACGATTTTGATTTGTACCTTTAGTATATGGATTGCCCTCTGGTGACTTCCGGTTTTGGGTAAACTACGGTCTTGTATATGCTTTTGGGAATAAAAATGTGTTAAGGGTGGAATGGGCCATGACTTAACGCTATTTTGATATCTTCTTATATTACTGATAGACATTATCTACTTAGCGTATATTACTACCTAGTAGATAGTTTAACGGATCCTTAAAAGATGGTTATTCCAAACATCATTTGAGTTACTTGTATTTCAATTGCTATTTCACTTGAGTTGGATTTATTAATATAAGAATGTTAATCCTGACTCGAGTGTTTTGTATTTTGCTTTACGCTCGGGTCAGACTGAGTGTACCAGTATTCGAGACTCACCTTTGGAGTTGGAGCTTTGCTTGAAGATCCAGCCATCTATTCTGCTTTCAGTATTCGATGATTCCAGTGATGTATTCTGATTTGTATCTGATGTATCGTATTACTCTTCTGTTGTAAACTCTGATGTATCTTATACATTTATATAGTAGCTTCATGAACTACTATCTCTTTTATTTCCGCTGCATTTATTACTCTGTGTCTGTGATCTGTGATTATTTTATTTACTGTATATTTTCAGTTTTGCCAATTTAAATTAACAACGCGGTATTTTGAGCAATTCAACTCCGGCATGAGTGTCTACCTATACACTTATAATGGATGTGAATGGTCCAAAACAGCGGGTCGTTACATATCGTAATACAGAACAAAACATAGTCTCCACAATAACCGTTACATCATTTGTTTAAAAGTATTCTTTCATGGGTACAATAAAAGCATCATAAATAAATAACAATAATTGCCATAAGTTTTTCTCACGTCGTCCTCAAGCATCGTCAACTCATCACTCCTTCCTTAACCTGTATTGTAATGAGGAGGGAGTCAGAACAAGCGTCTGGTGAATAAAAACCTCAAGCCTTCTTATTTCACTACTTGGGCAGTATATGTCAAAACAGGAATATGTCTCACATGTTACAAAACCATTTTATACATCATATAAGGAATGGTAGCAGGCCCTCAATCAACCACTTAATACCTTCCATTCCCGAAGCAGGTTTCCTAATCTCATAACCCATAACCAACATCATAAATGTCTAACAATGAGAGAGATAGAACCCAAGCCACTTAATACCTTTTAGTGGAAAATAGCTAGACTCTTACCATTTAATACCTCAATTAAGGTAGGCCCCTATCATTTAATACCTATTCCTAAGGCAGACTCTACATAGGTTTATCTAGTTGACATTACACGAAAATCTCTTCAGACATTTAGTACTTCCTATTGAAGTGGACCTTTCCATGATATCCTTAACTGTGCCTAAACCCAATCCCGACCATTTAATACTTCATTTAGGGAAGAAGGCGAGCTCTCAAACAACCACTTAATACCTTCCAAAACTCTAAAGCAGATCCTTCGTCTTATGACCTGTACTCATGGTGATGTCTCACATTAGCCCGACCATTCGTAGGTACTGGTAGTCAGATTAACTGGGCAGATTTACCTACATGATTGGGACTAACCTCGCGTCATCGTAGTTACTTGTCATAGGTGATGTCCCAAATTAGCCCCACAGTCACACTACTAGCAGCCAGATTAGCTGGATAGACTTCCATGTATCTCTTGACTGACCTTGCATCACTATGACTTAGTCATATTTGTAATACTCTTAATATATTATCACACACCTCACTATATCCGTTGATTAGGTTGTATAAGAATTTCTTCTTATTTTGCCTTAACAATTCAATTACTTTCCTAAGGGAAATTTAATGGAAATTATTACCTAATTAACTGTGCAATTATATGTTATAATTGTACGCTATTTATGGTAATTAATATATAAACAAATACACACTTATTAATTTCTATGCATGCGGAGAGTACGCCCTAACTAATGTTTAAATGTCAATTTCTTTTTAACAATAATGATACAAGTCCTTTTTCCATGTTACTTATGGTGCCATATTTCCAATATCCACAACAAGGGATTTCAATATCCTTAACAAAGGATTTAATATTCATATCCAAAAATTGCAATAAATAGACTTCTACATTATTAAAATTTCAACTCCATCTATCACACCAAATTAATGGAATAGTCTCAAAAATAGAAATTGCAATTCCAGTTTCAACTTCTATTCAACCCCACTTTACAATAAATTAACGATGGAATTTCTTTTTTTATTTTCATATGGAATAAATGGTGTAAACTACAAATAAATTCGTACTTTACACCCTATTCCTTAATTGAAACTTCATAATCAAATTGGAATTAAAGAGGAGTGAATAGAAATTGAAGTCACTAAAGATTGCAAAAACTACATATTCCAATAGTTTAATGTAAACAAATGAGAATTCGAAGAAGAATTGACATTTAAAATTGTTGGAGTTTTGGGGGGTTTCATTTTGTTTATTTTCGTAAACTCAAAACCCTTAAGGCATATTCAAATTGATAATATACTAAACAATTACTGGAATAAAAATACTAAGGTTTCCACTCATAGATTATCCTTAGCCTTCCTTTTATGGATTTGCAACACCAAAGCACTCTTTTTCCATATCTCTTCTTTTCATATATATACACAGCAAGGGATTGGTATATACAATTTTGTTAGATTCAGAGAGGTTGGAAGAGAAGAGAACATATTAAAAGAATAATTAAAAATGAGTTAGAATCCTTACCTGAATTCCTAATTGAATTTTTGAATCTAACTGAAGAGAGAAAATGAAATTGTTTCACTGAATTCCCCAATTTTTTTGTGAATAAAAATGGAGAGAGCGGGGTCCTATGTATAGGGGTTGAAATGTACCAGAACCGTAGGATAAAAATATGCTAAAAATGAATAAATCTGGAATGTTCGTTGAAAGGAAAACCCTAGCCGCCACCAACAGGAGCGGTCAACCACCCTATATGCACCGGTCGACCCCTCCGCCTATTTTGGAAACGTAATTATTTTTATACCGTTGTTTTATTTAATTCCTTTAGTATACTTTTAACATTAATTTTTAACGTTAACGATTTCTTACTTCCTAAGTCTAATCTCAATTGATTTTCAAATTTCAATTTTAATTATTTATTTGAATTTGAATTAAATTATTTTAAACCTAAGAATTTCAGATGTCCATAACTTCTTCGTTTGAGCTCAATTTTCAGCATATTATATATGGAAACAAATCATAATTTCCCCCACGAACGCAACGGTACAACTTTCATGGCCAAATTCCAACATTTACAAAAATTTTCATTTTTAACCTTGCTTAATTTACTTATTAATTCTTACTGATTTTAAGGGGTGTTACGCTATATTTACCTCCTCAGTCATGATGTCTCCAACCTTAGTTGAATTAGATGATCTTCCTTGCACGATTATTTTTCCAAGATAATCTAAGAGACAAATTTTTCAAAAAAAATAGATATGTCACAAAAAGAATTGCAGTTAGTTTAACATGGTCTAGGACTTAGATGATCTCCCTTGTGTAGCTAAATGCTCTAATTATTTTACATAATATAAGCATATATAAGTTTGATTACGTTGTATATTTTTTTCCAATTTAATACATGTCTATGGTACATGGTCCTTATGCATCCGCCTTATCATCTCGTTGTGTTCATGGTTTATAGTTAGAATTGCTTGCAGTGACATATGGATATAATAAATGTTTACATCTCTACAAGGGAAGTTTTTCAACTTTTTTTTAATCATTACAATGTTGTTGAAGCTAAGTAAACATAGTTCAAAAGACCTAAAATAAATTAAAATATATTCGCTTGACGTAACCATACATCTCCATAATATTTAGTACAATGAGATATGATTTTTGCACGTTATATAACTAACTTTTATTGCCAATATCTTCAACGAAAATGTAACAATAACATACATATTAGAAAAATTAGTATGTCTGTACCTTGAACAACGGTGCAATCATAATGTACTAAGCAATCATAGGAACCAACTATGCAAAAAATGTAGTAGCATGTTTCACCATATTTATTTTAAAACTACAGTAATTTCTTTTAAAACTACAGTAGCATGTTTTAGTATAAATTTCACTATATTTAATGTTTGACTTGCATTGTTTTAAACTGCATTAGCTTAGCTTAGTTTGTAAATAACCGTTTTTTGTTTGTTTGCAGTCACACCGCGATGGTAATAATATACAAATTCAAGATCAGCAAAATCAGGAAACTCCTAATGGTTTGGTAAAAAGAAAGTGCAAGCTATTTAGTTGGTAGAAGAATGTAGCCGCAGAAGGGACGATAGCAAGCACCAATTCTTATGCTTTGGTACACTTTGTAAAACTTGGACCAGATGCTTGGAAGGTATGGGTTAATGTAGCAGTGGACCCTAAAGCTTTTTTATTTTGGTCAAATTCAGAGATGTCCACTATTAAAGAAGCTGTTGGATCAAACGACACGTGGCACAAAGACTTTGTTTCCTTAGAATAGTAAGTATGTGCATTTGGCTTTATGGGTTATATATGGTACTCTATTTTAGAACTGGATATGTATTTTTGAACTGTTTGGCCTTTTAGAATCGCCGCTTGGGTGTATATATGGATTATGTGTTGTACTATGGTAGAACTTTGTGAATGTAACTTTTTCTAGCCTTTTAGAATGTGTGTTAAAACATTGTGAATGTATCTTTATTTGGCCTTTTGAAATGTGATAGAACTTTGTGAATGTATCTTTATTTGGCCTTTTGGAATGTGTGATTTTGATTATTTATGATTATATTTGTTATAGTCATTGAATTATTAAATACTGGTACATAAGTAATTATAGTGTAAAAGTTGCAGCTAATTATTTTTTTAATTTTGCATTTATTTTACAACGGGCGAAAACAGTTGTAGTTGTAGAATATTACAACGGTCAATGTCAGTTGTAATATGGTTACTACAACTGTCATTAATAATTGCAATATCATGCTTTTGGGAGAGATGTTATAGATTTACAACTGGCAATTACAGTTATAAAATACCATATTGCAATGGGTTCAAACAGCTATAAAAGAGATTTACTACAATGAGCCTTTGGAACGATCAATGCCAGTTGTAAAATCTCATTGGTATATTACAACTTCGCATATTATGACCGTTGCAAGCCCGTTGTTAAAGACTTGTTACAATTGGCATTGCCAGTTGTAAAATGGTTATTTTGTTGTAGTGATCGGTCCAAAGGAGCTTTACTCAGCATTCAAGATGCTATTCATTAGCTTCAAAAATTTTGCAACTTCTTATTTTACATGTTATTTATGTTGACATATGATGATCATATATTTTATGTTGTTTATATATATGTTATGTATTATAACAAATTTACGTTTATATTTATTGTCCTATATTATTCACATATACTAAACTAATTAGTATTTATTTCGGCCATATTCATATATTTTAAATATAATTAGTTTTAAAATTTAAAATGAATTTTAAATATGTATAAAATCTAAAATATAATTTTTGTAACTAAATTATATATATAACACATTTGAAACTAATCTATTTAAACATATACATTTTTGGGTTATATATATATGTATATTAAACATAATTAATAATATATATATATATATTAAATTTAAATAACTAATATATATGTTTAAAAAAAATTATTAACATAAATCCATATGGATTTACATTTAAAAAAAAATTAATATTCATATGTATGGATTTGTAAATAAATAAATAAAATCAATTTTTAGTTAAAAATGATTTTAGGCAAAAGTTAAAAAAAAAAATTATATGTGTAGTTATATTTAATAGTTTATGAATAAAAAAATTTAAACTAAAATATAAAATATTTTAATTATTCGTTTCCAAATTTATATATATGTGTGTGCATATAAATGAGTATACGTGTTTGTGTATGCATGCATGTATATATGTATGTATATTTAGACATATCTATATTTGACATTTAAATATAAAATACACTTTTATCTAGCTCTAGATCTGGGTTTTAAATTTAGAATTGTCATTAGATATTTTAGATATTAATTCAAATCATTTTGAATTGGTAAATATTTTAAACAAACAGAATCATTATTATTGTTATATATATAACAATTTAAATTATGGACAACAAATATGTATATTAAGGGAAAACTATGTCCATTGCGATGTAAATCAACAATAATATATGGGAACATTAAACCATGTACACTTCATGTATGTTACATATGCACTATGCATATGTATTTGTATTTGATACACATATACATTGTATATTATATAAATAAAATCAGTACTTCTATATAAACAAAGTTAAAAAATAAAGATTTCATTTAAAATTATTTGGATTGGATCTAAAATAATTTAGACTCTAGAGACCCAATAAGATTTAAAAATGGAAATTTTGAATTTCTCCCATTTATTCCATTGCGACTCGGCCAAGTTTCTTTAATGGTACCGAAGCCCAATAGCTTGTATGGTCTAAATTAGTAGTATCGGAGCTAACTTATTAAAGTCTACCCATTTAGTAAGGTTTCTAAAAATGTAGTGTCTAATATTGGGTTTGGATAATCAAGTACTCTGCCCTAGCTGGTTATTGGCCTGGCTCAAAGGATAAAGTATGCATCAAATATTATCCACAATATAAAGGCCCGAATTGATTTTGAGCTTTAGGCTAATTTTTAAAACTTGTTTTAAAATTATGAATGATATTTTAATTTAAAAGGTTAAGTTTAAAATATGTAAGAAATTTTGTAGACGTTATAAAATATTTTTCTATTTTTTCTGAAAATAAATAAATATTTTTAAAAAATTATTATAATTAATTGGACTAATTAAATAAATAAAAAGTTAACTAATTAATAAAAAAATATATATAATTATATTTGTCTTAAATTTTTTAAGGAAACTAATAATTAAATTTTCGAAATTGATTAAATTTTAATTAAAATGATTTTAGTTAAATTAGTTAATTAAATGTTAATTAATAAATAAATAAGGTACACGTATACAAATATATGTATATTACTATAAATGTTATAATATATGTATATTCAATTTTAAAATGTTTAAAATGAATAAAATGAAATTAATTAAATGTGCTTTAATTAATAAAATAAAATATGTTATAATTAAATAGAGTTGAACTAGAATAAACCCAAATTAGATTTAAGGAATAAATACATATGTATGGAATGTGTACTGTGATTTCGGAAGTGTTTGACACTTGAATTATGAGGGCATTTAATAAGAAATACATTATAAGTCGATATCACTCAAATAAATATATTAAAAATTATAACTTGTTAATATAAGTGTTGTCATCTGCCATTTATATATTAATAAATTACTTGCATACTCTTTGGCTGATGAGCAAAGTCACGTTAGAGATGTTCTACGTAGTATTATTAATATATTGATTAGACGAGGTAAGTTAACTATATGTATTTGTTGAGCAAAGTCAATGTAACATCCCCTATCTGAAGGCCCGGAGCTAAGCACTACAAATGCTGCAGTCATTCATGGTATTAACTTCTGGTGGCCAAATACGGTAATGTTAATGGTATCCATAATATCATAAGCACATGAATGTGAAACAAATCACAGATTTCAAAAAAAACTTATCTGATTACATTTCACAAAACACGTTTCATATTTCGGTACATAATCCCAATCGTTTCCCAAGTTCAGCTCAAATGTAATTATTACAAAATACGCCAAGAGCGATATATGAAGATGCCCCATTGGTTGACCAGAGTACTCAATAGTCATAACTGACTTAATACAACACAGCGGAATAAAACAAACAAAACAACTCCTACTAGCTAGCCATCGGCCTCCTGCTCATCTTCTAAAGCTTTATTCGTCAACCTACTAAAACCTGTAAATCCTCAACCCTCACCCTACTCAACTCAATTTTGAGCACCCGAGAGTTTAAGGGGACAAACATAAACTTCGAGTCAGACATAAAGCCTGGTTTGAATAATACTATACATCTTAGTTATTTGATATTAAGTGAGACCACGCCGCTTAGCGGAATGGGTTTTCCCTTACTAATATCCTTTTAAAACATATCTTTTGCAAATCATAATCCTGCAACCAAAACTGGTTAAAACTGTAAAGCATTATCATGTAAAAATACATATCAGGTAACAAATGGATTATCTGTCCGAACACTATAGTTTTGTTTGGCTAACTACTAACCTTTGGCTGACTCGGGCTTACCAGACAATATAAATAAATAATCTAACATCTGTTAGATACTCCTCTTCTGGATGGTCTGTCCCTAACTTACTTTCTCTAGGTCAACTGATCCTAATGGTTTTGCGGGCCCACCAATAACCTACCTCTATAAAAATATATTCTTTCTGTGTGTAACATCATTTTAGTCTTACCTATGACAAAGCCCCACATACTAGAATTTTGGACTAAATTAGCTAGGGGGCTAATAGCTAATGTATAGGGCGTGACCCTATACCGATTCCATCTGGTATACAAATATCTAAGTCATTTTACTTAGGGTAACCTTCCCTTAAATTTTCCTTGAAAACCTCTTCTTCTCAAATTGATTTAAACCTTCAAATCATACTATAAACAAAGAAATTTTTTTTATGCTTTACTCAAATCACCTTTCCATGTTAAATATATATATATATATATATATATATATATACATATTACACAAATCTTTGTTGATGAAATTTTTTTAAACCTTTAAAAGTACCCCTTTCGATCCCATTGAAAGCATCCCTTTCGAAACCAAGTAAACCCTTTATAACCTAGACCGAAAGGCCAAAACATTCCTTTCGAAACCATTCATATAAACCTTTCGAAAACCTTAGACATCCTATCTTTAAAATACTTAAATATTTGCTTTCTAAAACATTGGAGAACCTTTCCTTTCAAACCTTTCGAAACCATTGGGGAACCATCCCTTCGAAACCTTCATTAAAACCTTTCAAAACCATTTGGGTTCAAGTAAAACACGTGGAAAACCTTTCGAAACCATTTAAAACTATCTTCTTTGAAACCTTTGGGTTCTGCCTTCAATAGGAAAAAAGTGTCATAAAACATTTAAGTCGAAAGCACTCTTTCGAAAGCATTTCCTAAGTAAAGAAGTGATGGTGTCAAAACCAACCCTTCGAAAGCATTGGAGAAGTGGCTTGGATTTTAAAACAAAGTATACCTTCCGAATCCATTTGTTCAAAAGGTAGAAAGCAGCAGCTAGGGGTTTCGACCCCTTTGAAAGCATTTTCTTAAAACAAAGGCGCAACCCATTCCGAAACCTTTTCGTTAAAACATTTGATTCAGTCGAAAGCCAACCAAGTTGAAAGCATTCATTTCGAAAGAAAAGCAAGCGCATTTTCATTTCAAAACAAAGTAACGCTTCAACCCCATCGAAACTCCATGTTTTGACCCAGTTCCTCCCGCCTATGTCCAATTTGCTACATACCAAGCTTTGATATCATGCGCATTGGTTTCGATGGTGAAGGAGGCGGAAGAATCCAAGTGGAAGCAGGGTGCCAAAAGTGGCGAAACATGTATAAAAGCTTGTTTAAACTGATTTTTATCCTTTTAAAGTAATCTTTTCAACTAACCTGCCTTGTTTGTCAAAATATGATTAGCTGCAAATTTTCCTTTCCAACACTGCCGAACTTTCCGAATTAAACAATTTAAATAATTTACAAAATACCCCTTCTCCTTTTATAAATATATAAAAAAATTAAGTTCCATACCTTAAATAATTTTATATATATCTATTAATCCACTTAGGAAAATTTTATAAAAATTTCAGAAAATCATTTTTAATATATTTTCCAACATATATTAATTTCAGACTCAAAACATAAATAATTTAGCCGTAAATTATTTTAAACCCAAATAATCATTTTATTGACTAGAAAATTAGTATTAAATCCACATAAATTCGAAAAATTATGAAAATTGAAACCCATCTCTAAAATATCATTTCTGACCTAAATCGAAAATCGTAAGGTATTTGGATGTCATTCAATAGGATTTTCACATCAAAACATATCATAAAATCTATATGAATTAGCATAAATCATCAACAAGTATATACATACATTTTATCATTCAAAAACATGGCTAAACTTTGCAAGATAAATCGGGTTTAACCTAAAACCAGAAATAATTGGAAAACATGAGATGTAGTCATTATTCACCATAGCTTTGAGATTAAGGAGTTTGAGATTTAAATGGTTAAATGTTGATTTGCTTCCTCCTTTAGCTTTTCTTCCTCTTTTATCTTCTAATGGTGGCCGGCCTCTATTTTAAATTTTGGATTATGAAATGAACGTGTAGTATGAGATACATGAGGGTTTAGGGTATATGCTTATGCCTTATTCCTATTTTACCCTTTCTCTATTTCATTTTAAGTTATCTTTAATTCATTTGTTAATATGGCACGGCTACCCCTTATTAATCACAAATATCAATCCCCTAATCATCACATTGTTTTATTTAATTTAGCTAATTAAATATCCTAAATAATGTTACTAAAAATTAGGGTCGTTACACTCAAGGTACGTATATGATAGAGTTAAGGATATGCCAAATGGACAATTATGTAATTTGTTACGCATATCTAACTTGGTAACCAATCTTGTTCATAACAAAAGTTGTTTTCTTTCTGTTATATACTTGTCATATTATGATATGTTAATTAATTATTTAATTGAAGTATATTAAATAGAAAATACTTAAATAATATGTTATGTGACAGTAATTACAATGTGTTGTAATCATGAGAAATTCATCACATTAAAAATGCGACGACCTGGGTTTTCGGACCAGTAAAAATCGCTGAAAAACCCACCCGTTCTAAAACTACGAATGAAAACTACCAACTTAATACACAATATTTGATAAATATTCAACATTACTAAATGTATAGGATACAACTTTCAATTATACAAGTTATCAGAGTAATCATTTATTCTACAGTGTGCTTTAATACAAATCCAAAATCAAATACTACAAATAAACTGTAAATCTACCACTGCGCAACTCTGATAAGAAACAGCGATATCCTTACCTGCAAACTCAATAAACAATGTAAATGCGGAATAAAATAGCAAGTAGGAAAAATACATCAATACACAATATATATCAAACAATAAACCAAAAAATGTTATGTTATTCTTGGGGCTGCATCACTACCACTTGTGACTGCCTACGTACTCCTATCTAATTGGGTACCCAATTAGATACAGGATCAAGCCAACATAGTTCTCCAACCGTAAATAGGACTCATGGAGCCTACAATGCAACAAACAATATGCAATTCCAAAACAACCCACTTAGACTTAATCTTCAATTTTAGATTTTTTTAAAATCTAATTAACTTTACGGAAATTATATCTTTGGATTTTATTCCCGAATTCTTATTTCAAAACTTTTGAAATATATATATATATATATATATATATATATATATATATATTATATTCAAACTAGTCCTTTTACTTTGGGATCTGAAAACAAATCACTTTTTGAAACATATCAATATACAAGCATACAAACTATATGCTACTTGATCGGGAGGTTTCTAGCCATAACAAGGCAACTGGGTCTCAGCCTTACAAAAAATAAATATAGATATGTATATCCCTCTACAGCAAGAGCGGACTATACTAAGGCTACAGAACATCTGCACCTGCCTTGCCTACTTTTTAGTTATGGGTTACCCGAATCATCGGTAACATAACAAATCACTTTATATCTCAAAGTGGCAAAGTCATTTACACTAATAATTACAAATACTTCAAATCCATAATAATTTCCATTTCCAAATCTTTTCAAAATAACCTTAAAACCATCGAGTTTAGTCCTTGAATTTCTTTTCATTTTATAAAACATTTTTATAAAACCATTCTTTTAAATAAAGCAATTTTTTAATAAAATCACTACAAAATATTCATTTCATAATATTTCAACTTGAAAACCAATTTTTTTTAAAATTCATTAAATTGAAGCGAACTAAATATTATCGCTAAACACCTTATAGTCAAATCATGAAATAATCACAAGGTGATAGCCTATAATTATTTTCTACCTAGCCCATGCATATAAATAATTAATTGCTCATAAACTGGTCGAGTAAAGTCAACAATCAATAAATAATATTTAGTGCTCATAAACTGGTCGAGCCTAATTCAAACAATCAATCAATGAAATAAATATGATAATAAATGATAATCAATGCTTCATTCTATCAAATATTTATAACACTTTATTTTATCTTGGGCTAAAATGGTTTGATAGTTACTTTGGAGCATCCGGGCTTTCCCTTCGACATGTTCCGTCTCTCGCCCAAGTCTCCTTGGATCTCACAGACGAAACACGTGTCTTAGTCATCTCCGTATACCCCATTAAGTATTTAACTTCTAAATTTTAAAATACTTAATTAACAATGCAAACATAGTCAAAAAAAGAAATCAAACCATTGTTTTAGCAAACAAAGTAAACAAGCATTCAACAAGTGTTTTAAAACAACACTTAATACTTAAAGTTCCTTCAACTTAGCAATGATTTTAATGAACTTAAAGGAAGAAATAACTCACTTTGGATTCCACTACGTCAAACATTAAGGCAAGGAACTCCAGATCTAAACCATACTTCCTACCAATTTTGCTAACATTATCACTACGGATTTGACTATAGCTTCGCTACAATTTCCCAAAACTTCTTGAAATCAGGCTATAGCTCCACAATCCTAGAAGTTGAGATGAAAAGAGATGGAGATGGCTTCTAGGTGGGCATGGCCTTGGGTGGATGGATCTTGCTAGCTTGAGCTTGACTTAAGTGGTATACTTTTTCCGTCGATTATTTTTGCTATAACTTTGTTACACTTTTGGAATTTTTTAAGAGTAGCATGGATGCCATTAAAGCTCTAAGGAAGAAGAAGGAGAAGCTTAGAAAATGGAGAAGAAAAGGTGTGAAAAAAAGTGAGAAAGTGTGTTGGTATTTATAGGAAAAAATTCAGATTAAAATAATATTTTATAAAAAGACCAAAATACCCTTTACTTATACTTTAAGCAAACTAATTTTTTCAACACTTAACATTGCATTTCAAATCATTACTTTATGTAATTTTCACTTAAGTATTAAGTAAAGAATATAATAATTATGTTTGTTTGATTTAATGTTTACTTTTTGACTTTTATAACACATTTGTCTTTTTATGCTTACTTTTTGTTAATTACATTCTAGAATTTTCTAAGTATGTTTAGTAAAAGTAAACTTTATTAGTGAATTAATTAATACTTATACTATTTGAATATATGTTCATATATAAGAAAATAAAGGTGCAACAACGTTGCGACAACTTATATGGAACAAAACGTTGATTTTCGACAAAATGTTTTACGGTCATAAATATGACGTTTTAGTTAAACTATTTATTTATGTAAACAAAATTTAAAAATAAATTTGTATGATTTTATTTAAAAATATAAAAACTCATAATTTGATTAAAAAAAATTATTTAACCATTGAAACTTACTTTTCCAAAATCAGGATTTTGTCGCTTTTGTCGATATAAGCAATTATTCCTATTTTTGTGTATATTTCTCTTTGCAAATCCTATCTAGTATTATTTAAATCATAAAATGTTATATATTTTATATTTAAAATTATTTTAAATAGTATATTTTAAAGTGGTCAAATTCTAGGTCGTTACAAAAAATAACACGTTACTTTAAATATTTCTTGTCAAGAAGTTTCGAGACTCTACTTTGATTATAGTAAGATTGTGGCATAGCGTCTATCGAACGACTATGGTTTGGTCCGAGTTGAAGCATTGAAAGTGAAACACTATTCAATAGAGAATTCGTCTTCTTGATTATATAGGATTAGTATCACAATCAATGTCTCTGGCTAGAGCAATACGATTAATAATAATTATTATTTTTTAATCAATGATATTGTGTTTGGACCAATCAAGTTGAATCTGGAAAAAGTTGGAATTTTTAGCAAAACCAAATTGCATAAGTCCTAAAGCGATATAGTGCTGACGAAGAGAATTGGTGTAACTAGTCATTACTACCTAGTACTGCTTTTAATAGTAAAATTGAATTTTACCAAAGGATGTATAAGCGATAAATTCCAAAAATGTCACACAACTAGCTAAGGTGATATGTGATCGTTAATATTCGAATTTTTCAACATTAATAGCTGACTGGATTTGCACTTTCAACTAAAATGATGAATACTTCAAAAAACCATATGATTTAATTAATTTATAATCATTGTAAACTAATTAAATTAACTAATATTTATGAAATATTGACTATTAAAATTTATTTGATTTTTTTGAATACCATTAGTATTTAAAAGGAAGCATATATAAAAGTTATAAATGTGCGTATTAATATACGATATTGATAGAGTATTTAAATTGAATTTAAATTAAATGAATGCTAATTATTTTGAAAATTTTGAAGTCCACATTACATCCATTCTGGCCGGCCGAAGAGGGAACAAGAGGAGAGTTTCAAATGTGATTTGAGAATCCAAAGGAGCAATTAAAGAAAGAAAATAAATCTCCATCATTTATTCTTCTTTATGACTCACTTAAAACTCATTTATAAAATGATTTTTTTTCATTTTCTCTTTATTCTAATTTTGCTGCAGAAAATATGAAGAGGGAGGAGAGGTTTTGATGAGATTTAATAATGAATTAAATATGGAAGATTTTAATGGAGGGATTTGAAAGGTTCTGAGGTTTCCCTTAAAATAATATCTTTTTTCATTCATTTCATAATTATTCTATAGATAATTTTTTCCCTCCTCTCTCCTCTTTCCATCCTTTCATGGCCGAAAATAGATGCTTCTATGCCATGAAAAGAAATTCCAAAATCAAAATCGAAATAAAAAGTAGTTTTTGTTTTTTGATTTTTGCAAGATCCAGAGATTGATTCAATTGAATCTTGGTGCATCGATTCATCATTCAAGGTGCAACTATTGGCTGCATCCTAAGGTGCTATTCTGATTCGATTTATTTATGTGTTTCTTTTGTTCGTATGTTTTAGACTCTATATTCCCCATCCCATTTATTTAATTTTTTATCTTGGAATATGTAATTCAAATCCTTTTTGTTTATCCCGATTAATAATATGTTTATTATAATGTTTTAATTCGGATACACTTTTGTTTTATGTCTCTATTTACTATATGTTTATCATAATCGATACACTTTAGGTTCTATGTCTCATTTAAGTATTTATTATTGTCCTCTGTATAATTTAGATCTAAATGCTTTTATCATGAATTTACATGTGTCTAAGTTGTCCGATTCCTTTTCTTTTGTTTTGGAAACATTAAAAAATGATTGAAAAATAGTCTTATAGTGTATTTGTATACAAAATATAAATAACTATATATGTTATGTGTTTAAACTTGCCATGAAAATTAATTTCTTACTTTATATGGTTGATGCTTTGAATATAATTTATTTTGATAATATTTACACAAGAATAAAAGTTTTAGATCTAGAATCCATGAATGGATTTTTATGTAAAATCCTAAATTTATTTCCTTTCTATATTAAAAGTTTTATGTAAAATATTAAATCCTTTGTTTCATTTTTAAATTAAAAGTGATTTAGTTGTTAACTTTAAATTCAAACACATATACCTATAGAATAAATTGCAATCTCCACATACATGATTTGTTTTACATTTAAAACACTACTTATAATTATTTATGTATGGAAACATATACATATTTTTCTTTAGCTCAATCTATAAAATAGACTTTAGTGTAAAACTATAAGATTTAATTTTGACCTTTTCCTTAATTGAAACTTAATTCATCATTGTTAATTTTAGGATTTAAAACATATAAAATAGTCAAATTTTATTTCAGTATATATATATATATATATATATATATGTTAGCACCAAAATTGGTCGCTAACACCCTTGAATAGAATTGTGTAGAGAGATTAATGAAGAAAGAAAATTAAAACAGGAAAGTAACGCAATTGAGTGCAAAAGGAACAACAAAAACGAGGACACCGGATTTATAGTGGTTCAGCGTAATTGCCTACGTCCACTTTGAATATGATCTTTATTAATTTTTTAATTACTTGAGTACAGATGCAATCCGTAAACAAACAACTTGAATACAAGTTTGAATAGGAAAGAAGCGAGTACAGAAAATGGCAGAGTCCCCCTGGAGTTCTCGAAAAAAGGTCCCCTCAACTGTACCCCTGCCCCTCTATTTATAGACGAAGACAGGTTAGATCCCCTGCGTAAGCCCATGACCTAGACAACTCGACCCACAAGTGATGCCCTAGGACGACCGACCCAGCTACACCGAGCCACTCTGGATGAACCATAGGTCCCTTTAGGATGACTTGAAGCACCTTCTCAAATGACTCGAAGCAAGTGATGCCGTGACTCGAAGAATAGTAGCATCGACCGTATCCCCTGTGGTAACTTGTTGTCTTCTTTGATGCATACCGAACCAAGTATGCCGAGCCACCAAGACTGGGTCCAAGGTCCTGACCCATATGTACCGAGTGACAAATGTCGAACCATGTACGACCGACCCATCTTAACCTTCTCACTACGGCCGAACGATGAATGCCGAACCATGTACGACTGACCCATTTTAGCTTTCTCACCATGGCCGAACGACAAATGCCGAACCATATACGACCGACCCATCTTAGCCTTCTCACCCTGACCGAATGGTATATGCCAAACCATGTACGGCCGACCCATCTTAGCCTTCTCACAACGGCCGAACGACGAATGCCAAAACATGTACGACCGACCCATCTTAGCCTTCTCACCACGGTCGAACGACAAATGCCGAACCATGTACGACTAACCAATCTTAGCCTTCTCACCATGACCGAATGATATATGCCGAACCATCTACGACCGACCCATCTTATCCTTCTCACCATGACCCAACGGTATATGCCGAACCATATAGCTCAAGCCATGCATGGTTTCCTCTCTTGACCAAGCCGCTCGCAATGACCCGTACGTGCCGAACCATGAAAAGGGGCCGAAACATACATGAATGTCGACCCATGCATACCCTTCCATAATAGCTGCCCACCGACCCATATATATAAGCTGACCCAAACAAGTTACATCAATCCTTCATATTTCCAATCTTTTCTTAACTCGATCCTCTTTCGAGCCCAATCATATCTTCTGCAACTATCGTCTTGTAGCCTAGCCAAGTAGTCGGGTAACATTTGCCTCCCAAAGTGCGTTTTGTGAACCAACATGACGCACTTTGAATCGGCAAGTAATTCCTGCTTTCAGAAGCTAGCCCATTCCGAATGGTAACTGACTGTCACTTTTATCGACCTTTTACGAAGCTTCGTGTCGCCCGAACGCGTTAATTGATTCTCGAAGAAACTCGTAAAAATCCTGATACAACTTTTCAAAAGCTGAATGTATACAACCTTTCAAATGTTGAATCATGGTGGGTTTTCCGAACCTACACTTCTCCACTTATCCGGTAGTATCCGTCTCTTTATCACACTACCATCCTCTATTACCATCATATGTGTGTATATCCATGTAGACACATTTTATTTTATTATCATCATATTTTATTTATTTATATACATCTATATATATATATATATTGTGAATAAGGGTGGATCGTCATACGGAGGCCGATCCACTTGGTCGGTTCACTAGGACAACGTTTGGTATCTTTACTTGTTGACCCAGTGATGCCCGGTGACCGGGTCTATAGGAGAGCGGCCGTTCATCTCCTTTTCACCATATAAAAGCCTACATTTCTTCTCCGTCTTCCCACTCTTATTTCTTAACTTATCCTCTCTAGCTTTACCAAAAACAAAGAAACCCCCTCCACAAAACTACCATCAATCTTTTTCTCTCCCATTTCCACTATCTTCCCAAATACCTTCCAACATCCTCTCGACTTCGAGCTTTAGAGTGCACGTGCCTCAACTCCAACTAACTTCGTAGGTAAGTATCCGAATTCTAGCATAATTTCCTTACCCACGTCCCTCTAAACTTGTCCTAGATTTGAGCCACATGCGTATTCGATCTTTCCTAATGGAAACGAGATGAGAGTGATAGTGATAGTGACAGTATATGTAAGGAGAGCGGAGAGTTTGGGGAAGAGAGAGAGAGAGAGTTTGGGTTTTCGTGAGGAGGAGGAGTTCGATACTCTGAATGGTCGCGGGTCGGTAGAACTCTGGCAATAAAGTGGGTCGGTAGGAATTTGGTAAAGGAGTGAGTCAATAGGGTTTTGACAATAAAGTGGGTCGGTGATTTGAGAGACAGTGTGGGTCGGTAGTTTGGAAGATGGTATGGGGCAAAAAGAGTTGGGCAATAGAGTGGATCGGTATTCTAAGAAGGAGTGGCTCGGTACATGTCATGATGAGGCCGTTCGGTGACTAGGGAGTGAGTGTGGGTCGGTTATTTTTGCCTAGAGAAGCGATCGGTTCTCTGTAGGAGAGTGGATCGGTTGTTTATGTTTAGAGGGTCGATCGGTATATATAGTTTATTGCTTGGGTTGGTATTGAGTGTTGGGGTCGACATTGGCAATCAGGACCATTTTAACTTGAACACCGCATACATCAGGATACATACTCTCACGCCTGATCTTAAAATACTGAACAATGACAAGGACCAAAGCATATAAACCCAAGGACATAATTCGGACTAACAACTCTATAGCCTAAGTAATTCCAAACACGAATCTAACCCAACAAATGCAAGTAACTGCCTTTATAATCTATGATGCCAATGCCCGGTCCAAGACTTCTCCTACCGATCACATGACAAACTGCCGGAAACGGTCAGCGATGACGGTCTCCATGGACGACAACTTAAAACTTAATAACGCCACACTTATGTTTAGAACTTTAATTTTTTCTTTGCACTCATGTTTGAATCGTCGCACTAGTTCCCACACAACACGGGGGAATAGTTTGTTGTTATATCTGATATCTTTTATCTTTCAAGTATAGCTTAAACATGTATCTATTCACACCAATCGCTTTTTGGAGATGTCCAAAAAATCAAGCTCTGCTATTATTTCTGACAAGCCTGAGCCAAGTTCTCGGCAGGAGGCAGTGGGGAATTTGAGTCCATCGTCAACCCCTATACCTGGCATCCCAGATCCACCTGTCGCGGTTATAGGCCCGGCTCCCGATGTTGTAGATGGTGCCATCTTTCTGGATGACCCCATCGACTCTCAAGCCTCGAAAATCAGCGAATCTTCTCTTCGTCGATTGTGTTCCATCCACGGAATCCCCTTCGAAGACGTTTTGGTTCCTTCGGCACCAGATCGGCCTCACTTGCCCCCAGCCGGATATACTGTGTGCAACAAATTTATGTGCTGGGCCAGAAGTGTGCCCCCTTTCAATTCATTCATCCATGAAGTGTTACGGTATATAAGGGTTGCTCTAGCACAACTACACCCTAATAGCCATGCATTTATTCACGGTACATGCGTTCTTTTCATGAGCATCTTACTCAGACCCCCAACTCCCAAGGATATCCGTTACATTTACCGCTTCAAGAGACGTACCAACAGTCCATCTTACATATTCCTCGAGCCACATCCCAAATGCCAAGTCCTGATGGGCGCGTGAAATAAGTTTTCTCAATTTAAACAAGAGTGGTTCTACGTACGCTGTCCTCCTGGCTTTGCGAGAAGATGGCTAGAAGGACGTAAGTCTCATCTTTGCCCCAATCTCTATCCTAAGGCTTGGAGTACACCTTTTTTGAACTTATTTCAACTCTTATAGGTATTTGCCCACGAACCGAAGGCTCCAGGTATTCTGAGGCCGTCGAAGCCATTCGAGCTACTCCCGTGGGAGATCGGGACATTAAATCTATTATTACCAACGAACTGCTCTCGAAGTTCGGATTACTAGGAGAGGGCCGCCGGACTAGGCTTCCAAGTGGTGCCATAATAGCAAGAATGACTGCAGAAATGAGCAAAGAACAAGCTGGACCTTCGATGCCCCCTGCTGAAGGAGCTCGTGATACTACCGAGGAAGGTGAGATCGAAAAGAATGATGAGAATATTAGTCCTGGGACAGTGCCGGTAGCCGACGCAGCCGGCGTTGATCAACCACCACCTCCCTCGAAAAAGAAAAAGAGGAAAGTCGGCGGAAGTTCAAAGGTCACGATAACTCCGATCGAGAAAAAGCCGTCTTCCCAAAACTTAGAAGGCTCATTAAAGGGCCTATCTGACTTGACCATCCCCGACGATATACTAAATTATGGCTTCAATAATCCCGAGTCTATGGGATTTAGATCGCCTACGAGAAGCGATGAAGGCGCTCAGACTCATCATCAGGGAGAGAAAACTCCAATGAGTAAAGCGAAAAACACTGGTCCGTCGGAGGGATGCACTAGGACACACACGAACACTTATAATTCACCATGCACTTGAATTCCATTCATCGTGTGACTCCTACTAACTCGTCCTCGTTTGGCTTTATATATAGGTGAAATGGGGCGTACACACGGCATTGACTACCTTCGTGAATCCTCCATCTTTTACCATTCCAGTCGAGACTTAGGATCGGGCAAACAACGAGACAGGGATGAAAGCAGTGATAGAGACTATCGCTCCAGAGAGTCATCGTCGTCTTCTAGAAGGAGAACCCATAGCCATTCTTTATATCCAAACGATCCTCCCCATCATCCGGTGCGTATTGGGAGAAGTCTGCTCAGAAGGGCTCCCAGTCCAAAGTACCTTGCGACCAACATTCCAGCTCTTCGAGTACCAAGCAATCCCGTGAGCCTTATAAGAAATCCGTGACTCTGTTAGGCAGACTCCTCCAGCCTTTCCTCACGATCCATCAATGGCGGAAAAATTAACTGAGCTCAAGGCTACATTTCCGAAGATCTATTTTGATGGACTAAAATTTCTCCCTGCAATCCATCCTATCCCTGGACATGTCAAACAGAGCGCCATTGCCTACAACAACGATGTATATTTTCAGCATGATGCATTTGTACACTTGGTGGAGAAAGATTCAGAGGTCTCTATTGAATGCGAACACGAGATTGATCGCCTCAAACTCGAAGCTATTCATGACAAAAGCATCATTAAGGGCTAGGATGAAGAGCTATCCTCATACAAATCTCAGCCCAAGACTGCCCAGAAAAATGCTAAAGATACAGCCGAGGAAGTTAGCCGCTTGGAGGCCACTCACTAGAAAGAACTCAACGAGGCAATCCAACGCAGCGGCACTCTTGCTTTGGAGAAAGACTCTATCCAAAAAGAAAAGACATTCTCACTTGACGAGTCAAGGAACTAGAGGAGATGCTCTTTAAAGAGAGAGAAGAGAAAATTGTAGCGTAGGAAGAGTCATAAAGATACTGCGATGAGATCATCGAAACACGGCTTCTAAAGACTTTAGACAAAACTCGATGAAGAGCTATCTAGGTTGAAGCGCTAAAAGAAGCAGCTCGTGAGGAAGGCAAGAAGATAGCACTCACAGAGGCCGACCCTCGACTCGAGGCAGCTACCGAGGCTGGCAGAGAAGAAATCAAATGTTTATTCGACCCGCTCATTGCCGAGTTCAATGCAAGAGTCCTCAAGCACCGTGACTTGTCTTTCTTGGGCGAGAATTATCTCGAGTCACTCGCCGAAGCATGGGATACTTTGTTTAGGATTAAAAAAGTGGAGCTGGGTGTTGAAGAGATTGATGAAGAGGCTCTGGTGAGGGAAGTGCTTCGAGGCAACGAACCCTCATATTTATCTGCGGTGAAAGCCCTCTTCGGAGGAGGCTCCCCTGCATCAGAGGACAAAAAGGATGCCACTAGCCCATCTGGCTCTGAGCCCTAGATTCCTCCTCCCATTAACTTGACCAAAACTCCATCGCTTAACCCCCCAAGCAACATGTGGGTTATGATCCGGAGAAGCCTGGACTTGGCATCCACCCAATTCCAGAAGGTGATACTCCCAAGACGACTGAGAGCCAAATGGAAGCTGGTATGTGACCCTACCTTCCAAAGTTCATAGAGTCATTGTTTTTGGCGAATAACTATCGTATCTTAACATTCACCTTTTCATGAATTTGTATAGGTCATTCTGGTCCTGAACCGACTCCAAAGAGCGATGTCGCCACAGAGCGGGAAGAAAAAGAGACTGAAGTACTCCACACCGGTGATAACCTGGGTCCTGACGCTCAAGTAATAGAGGCGCTTGAGGAAGATAGGCCCGAAGATCCTTTATCCGTAGAGGGGCATGATGATTTTGAAATCACAGGCGCTTCCGAACATACTTCCCAGCTTAGCATGAAGGAGCAACTCAAGGAGGAGGTGAAAAAGGAACCAAAGTTAAGATAGAATCCCAAGTGGTGGAACTCGACGATCCCCTAAATAGGCCATTGAAGGTCATTCTCCCCGGTGGGACCACACCTCTGGAAGTTCCCTCCTTCCTCGGATACCAAGTTGATTGGAAGCAAAGGGTCCAGGAGAAAACGCTCAGCTGAGGAGACTTCAAAGAAGCTGAAGAAGGAAAGAAAGCCGAAGAAGTAGATGTTGTCCAGTCATGCCTTGCTTAGCTTAAATAATTCAAAACCATGTAGTTGTTTCCCTTTTTTTATTTTGATAGTAGTCATTGTAGATAGACTTGGTCTCCGCACATTTTTGGAGAAGTAGTAAGGAAAATACTTTTTTCTTTTTTAGAAGTAAATAAAATCTTGTTTCTTTGCATTCACAGAATCTCGTTGCTTTGCTTATAATTTAATCTGTAATTGAGATTTGGAGTCTTGCAGGTCATGTAAACTCCAATTCATTTTGACGGGACTTGGAGATTTTTGAATCATTTATACTCTAGTCCGCACTCTGGGGAATTTGATATTTTTGAATCGTTTATACTCTAGTCCACACTCTGGGGACTCAGAGTAATCTAGTCCACGCTTTGGGAACTTAGAGATTTTTTGAATCGTTTATACTCTAGTCCGCATTCTGGGGACTCAAAGTACTCTAATTCGTGCTCTGGAGACTTAGAGATTTTTTGAATCGTTTATACTCTAGTCTGCATTCTAGGGAGTCAAAGTACTCTAGTCCGCACTCTAGGGACTTAGAGATTTTTTGAATCGTTTATACTCTAGTCCACGCTCTGGGGACTCAGAGTACTCTAGTTCGCACTCTAGGGACTTAGAGATTTTTGAATTGTTTATACTCTAGTCCGTGCTCTAGGGACTTAGAGTACTCTAGTCCACACTCTGGGACTTAGAGATTTTTGAATCGTTTATACTCTAGTCCGTGCTCTGGGGACTCAGAGTACTCTAGTCCGCACTCTGGGGACTTTGAGATTTTTTGAATCGTTTATACTCTAGTCCACATTCTGGGGACTCAGAGTACTCTAGTCCGCGCTCTGGGGACCTAGAGATTTTTTTGAATCGTTTATACTCTAGTCCGCATTCTGGGGACTCAAAGTACTCTAGTACGCACTCTGGGGACTTAGAGATTTTTTGAATCGTTTATACTCTAGTCCGCGCTCTGGGGACTCAGAGTACTCTAGTCTGCACTCTGGGGACTTAGAGATTTTTGAATCGTTTATACTCTAGTCCGCGCTCTAGGAACTCAGTGTACTCTAGTTCGCACTCTGGGGACTTTAAGATTTTTTGAATCGTTTATACTCTAGTCTGCATTTCGGGGACTCAGGGTACACTAGTCCGCACTCTAGGGACTTAGAGATTTTTTGAATCGCTAGTTGATCGACTTTTAGTTTTCTGTGTGCGTTCATACGCCAGACAGATTAATGAAATTTAATTTTGCCATGAAGTAATAAAACACGGAACACCAATAGTTCACAGAAAAACATCTTTAAGCCTTTGTTGATTGTAGAAAATAGGGACAAACTAAATTGTCTTATTACATGTCAGAAACAGAGAATAACAAAAGAAACATATACTGGAAACTATTGCTACTAAAATGCAAAAGAAATAAACTAAGTATAATAACGGCGCAGATGCTCGCTATTCCATACTCGGGGGAGTGTCACGCCATCAATAGTCGCTAGCTTGAAGGTTCCTTCTCTAAGCCTCCATTTGATGACGTTGGGACCTTCCCATGTGGGATTCATATGTGACGGGACCGGATAAACTCACTTCAAAACAAGGTCGCCGACATCGAAAGTTCTTGGTCGAACTTTTTCATTATAATATCGGGCGACTCGGTGCCGATATGCGGCAGCCCTTAAATCAGCTTCTTCAGTTTTCTCGTCAACAAAGTCCAATGACTCCAGTAAAAGATCTCGGTTCGTTCTGGGATCATAATGAGTCATCTGGTGAGAAGGAACTTCAAGTTCCATGGGTATAACAGTTTCAGTGCCGTATGCCAAGGCGAAAGGAGTGTGGCCAGTCGCGGACTTGTGGGTGGTTCTATAGGCCCAGAGTGCTGTTGGAAGCTCATCCACCCACTTGCCTCTAGCCTTCTCCAAACTTTTTTTCAAGATGGACTTGATTATCTTATTTACGGCTTTAACTTGCCCATTCGCTTTAGGGTGAACGACTGCTGCAAACCTTTTCTCAATGCAATATTTTTGGCAGAACTCTTTGAATTCTCTACTCTCAAATTGAGTTTCGTTGTTAGTAATGATAGTCCATGGGAGACTAAAGCAGCATATAATGTTTCGCACAACAAAGTTAATGACCTTTTTGATGGTGATCGTAGCTAGCTTCTGCCCACTTGGTGAAGTAATCGACCGTGACGATTACGTATTTCGCACCACCTTTGGAGATTGGCATGAAGCCGATTATATCGATCCCCCATATTGCAAATGGCCATGGACTAACATTTGCGTGAATTCCGTCGGTGGTGCTCTTGGGATCTTTGGGTATTTTTGACATTTGTCGCATCTCCTTACATAGTCCGCGGCGTCCCGATTCACGGTCGGCCAATAGTATCCATAGCGGAGTATCTTTTTGGCTAGTTTCTGCCCCCCAGTATGGTCACTACATTTTCCTTCATGGACTTCTGTTAAAACCCGCTTTATCTCGTCATGGGTGATGCACCTAAGCAAGGGAACGGAGAATCCCTTCCGATACATCATTCCATCCTGCATTATATACTGTGAGGCCTTGCGAACGACTTGTCGTCTCTCGTTCTCTCTCTCGGGCAAGGTTCCATGTAGCAAGTATTCTTTGAACGGGGTCATCCACGACCCCCTTTCAATTTCCATCTCTGACACAAAATCTACCTCCACCACATTTATACTCGAGGCGTGTAAAGTTTCAATGGGAACCAAGCCCATCTGCTGTGCATCACCAGTACTTGCAAATTTTGCCAAGAAATCCGCTTCCCCATTTTGTTCGCGCGGAATGTGAAAAATATCATAGTATTCGAGGTCCGCCAACAATACTTGAACCTGAGCGAGGTATGAGGCAAGCCTTTGCCCCTTTGCTTGATAGTCTCCCCATACTTGGTACATCACCAACTGTGAGTCACAAAAGATTTCAACCAATTTCACTCTAAGTTCTTTGGTAAGCTTCAGTCCAGCGATCAACGCTTCATATTCGGCTTCATTGTTCATAGCGGGGAAATTAAGTTTCAAAGCATAACAAATCGATCGGTTCTCGGGAGTTACAAGAATAACACCAGCCTCAGAACAATGGTCGTTAGACACCCCATCGGTATATAGCTTCCATCGAACAGCGGGAATCACATCACTTTAATTTGGCTCATCTGATATGGTGAACTCTGCAATGAAATCTGCTAGCGCTTGCCCCTAGATAGCCCTCCGTGGCAGGTAAGTGATGTCGAATTGACTCAGCTCAATGTTCCATTTGAGTAGCCTTCCAAAAGTCTTCGGTTATTGGAGCACCTGCCGCGAAGGTTGATCGGTATAAATACTGACCGGATGTGCCTGGAAATACGGGCGGAGCTTGTGTGATGCGATCACCAAACAGTAAGCTAGCTTCTCAATCTTAGGATAATTCCACTCTGCCCCCGTTAAATGCTTACTAACATAGTACACTGGATTTTGGATTCGGTCCTCTTCACGAACCAAGGCTGCACTGATGGCATGCTGGGATACGGCCAATTAAACATACAACTCCTCATGGTCTACGGGCTTTGATAGAACGGGGGGCCTCTACAAGTGTCTCACCAGAGCTTGGAACGCATCCTCACAATCCGGCATCCATTCAAAACATCTTTTCCCTTTCCTTATCACATCAAAGAAGGGAATACACTTTCGGTTGCTCTGGATATAAATCGACTCAATGCAGCGACTTTCCCATTCAGGCTTTGTACTTGCTTTATAGTTCTGGGTACTTGTATGTCTCGAATAGCTTGAATTATTTTTGGGTTGGCTTCGATTCCCCGTGCGTTGACAATGAAACCCAAAAACTTCCCCGATGCAACGCCAAAGGAACATTTCAATGGATTGATTTTCATTCTGTAAAATCTAAGTATATCAAACATCTCTGCTAAGTCTCGAATGTGGTCGTTTGACTGTCGTGACTTCACAAGCATATCATCCACATAGACTTCCATCGTTCTACCAATCTGGCCTTTAAACATCCGATCCACCAAACACTGATAAGTTGCCCCTGCGTTCTTCAACCCGAAAGGCATCACTACATAACAATACAGTCCAACGTCCTTGATAAAACTGGTATGCTCCTGATCCGAAATGTGCATCGGGATTTGATTGTATCCCGAATACACATCCATAAATGACAACAACTCGTGTCCTGTAGTCGAGTCGACCAGCTGATCAATTCTGGGCAATGGAAAACTATCCTTAGGGTACGCCTTGTTCATGTCTGAGTAATCAACACAGGTCCTCCACTTGCCGTTTGCCTTCCTTACTAGAACGGGATTAGATATCCATTCAGGATAGAGGGCGTCGCGGACGAACCCATTTGCTTTGAGTTTATCAACCTCCTCTTTGAGAGCAGTGGACCTCTCCGGGTCCATGCCTCTCCTCTTTTGTTTCACTGGCACATACTTCGGGTCAACGTTCAACATATGACATGCGATGGCAAGAGAAATCCCACACATATCAGAATGGGTTCAAGCGAAAACATCTAGATTCGCTTGGAGGAAATCAGTAAGATCCCCTATCATGGAGGGGTTGAGTTCTAATCCAATCTTAAGCACCCGTGATGGGTCATCTGGCTGACTAGAATGTTAATCGTCAGTTCAGCCAGTGCCGCCTTGGCCTCCTTGGGTTCTTCATCGTCATCTCTCGGATCTATGTCTCTGTAGATCTGATTGTGTTGCCCAAGCCAAGGCTCAAGCGCTACTTGTCAATTTTCAGCACCATGGATGCAGACAGGGTTGTCCACACCCTTTCCCTTCTCTCTTCGATGGGCCTCTCTCAGCTCAGCCATATAACAAGCACGACCAGTCGCTTGATCACCATGCACTACACCAACTCCACTATCCGTTGGAAATTTCAGGGTCAAACACCATGGGACCAAAGCTGCCCAAAACTCCGCCAAGGCCGGTCGGCCAGAAAAACATTATACGGGGAATCAACATCCAAAACAATGAACAGTAGGATCCGTACCCTCCTGCGTTCACCTTCCCCTAGTTCAACTGGCAATTCAACAAAACCTATTGCATTAGTAGCTGCACCATTAAAGCCGTGAATGTGGGCTTTAGATGGTTTCAGATCCTTCGCCTCCATCTTCATTTGGTCATACGCCTTCTTAAAGATAATATTAACAGAACTCCCACAATCAATTAGTATTCTTCTCACAAGCGCCGGTCCGATCATAGCTGAGATAACCATCGGGTCAATGGTAGGTGCCTCCACCTGATCGGCATCCCTACTCCTAAAAACTATATCATCGATCATCATTCGCTGCTATTTCGATGGAGTCCCATCTTCTGTGTTCGAGCAGCATTCGAAGCTCGCTTGCAAGGAACTAGCATAGCATTCCATTTCTTACCAACTCTTGTCTGTCGGATGAGGTCCACCGATTGTCGTGTTTATGACCAGCCTTCCTCCGATCCGAGCGGGCTCCTCGGGTCGATGTGTAGCTTGCTCGTGATTGGGGTCGGATGTCCCCTGTCCGCCTTCTTGTGGATTCTTAACAAACTGTTGTAACTTCTTCTGGCGAATCAGCTTTTCTATAGCATCATGGAGGTGTCTACACTCTTCGGTATTATGCCTATAGGTCTCGTGAAACGGACAATACTTTCCAGTCTGCTTTTGTTCCTCAGTCGATTCCTTTGGGCGTGGCTTTCGGTATTGGAATGTATTACAAGTTGATAGATAAACATTCCCCAAAGATGTATTTAGAGGCGTATATTTGCTATAGGTTGGGATTCTTGGTTTCCACTTTCCTACTTCCCTCTTTCGTCCGGAATTTCCTCCTTTGGATCCCTTAAACTGTTCCGGCTTATTTTGAACATTGACTTGGACCTTACCAGAGTTTTCGCTAGATTGCTTTACTGCAATGTTGCTTTGCACCGCTTCCTTGCTGGGCCCTAGCGCACTGCTCCGTCTTGACCACCTGGCCTCTTCCCTTCTCATGAATTGGTTCGCCTATGAATAATAGTGTTCTAGGGTAGTCGGTGGTTTGCCTGCCAGCCAATCACCAAACTCTGAGTCTGCATCTACTCCTCGCATCACGGCCATAAGGATAGCATGATCTTTCGGGTTGCTAACTTCGGTAGCTGCAACGTCAAATCTTTGCAAATAATCCTCCAACGACTCCCACGAAGCCTGGATCATACTGGACAATGACATCACATCCTTTGGGTGAGTGGCATGGATCCTAAACTGCTCCATGAACTTCATCGCTAACTCATCAAGCCTCGAGATCGATCGCGGGGGAAGTCTGGTGAACCACATGGTAGCGGTTCCGGATAGGGTTATTGGGAAGCATCTGCATTTGGTCACATCATTTGCCTTAGCTGAGTCCATCATCCACTCGTATCTCATTATGTGCTGTCGGGGGTCGGTCATCCCTTCATAAGCTGGAATAGTAGGCACGCTGAATTTCCGGGGGTACTCAGCTTATAGGATGGTATCTGTAAATGGAGTGTGGCTCCTCGATATGCCCTAATCATCGTTGGTTAAGCCCTGATTCTCCCTCATTAGTTGCTTGAACATAGCTAATAAATCCAGAGTCTGGATGGGAGGTGGCAAGTCGGTATCCGTCCTGCATGATTGCTCCGGCTGGTGCCTACTCGGTAGGCGATCACCTAAATGTGCATTCTGACGACCCGCTTCACTACGACCCTGGCGAGGTGGTGGACCAGCTCCCAAGCATGCTCCAAATCTTAAATTTCCCACTCTAGGTTGGGAGCGACTGCCCAGGTGCAGTTGAATGGCCATGGTTCTGTGCAGTTAAAGCGCTCCGTAGATTCAATGCGGTGGAGATGCAAAAAGTCATAGCGGGGATACAGCGAGGATATAGCGGGACATAGCGGATGACTCTAAAATAGCATATAAAACTCATACTTAATATTTTTACAAATACATAAATGGTAATTAAATGAAAAATTAACATTCAATTGAATTATAATTAATATATAAATAATTTTAAATAGAAACATGTGCAAATATACTGTTAATAAATGTAAAACTGTTATATAAAATAATTGAATTTAGTATAATATTAGAGTATTTTCATTTCTGAAAATATATTAAAAATTCAATTAAATAAATTAATTTCATAATTTTTATAATGTATAAATGTCATTTTTCAATTCATTTCTTTTAAATAAGATATGGCGGAATATAGCGGGAATAACGGGATATAGCGGAAATAGCGGGGCTTAAAGCGGAAAGGCTATATTTGGGGCTATATGGAAAAATCATAGCGGTAGAAATCCGCTATGAGATATAGTAGGGTTATAGCGGGGTAATAGCAAGGCATTAACTGCACATCGGCACGGTTCCAGCTAAGGAATCTGGATCGTTTCTGTTGGTTTGCTCTTGGTGAGTCATTACCAATTGCTCTATTGCATCAATTTGTTCCATTTCAATCCTATAGCGTCTACGCCTGGGGTGTTCATATGACAAAGCGGAGCTGTTGGATGATGAGTAGGAAGCAGGGCTTCCTCCAGTGTTCTGACACTGCTGCTGAGTGATCTGGGTCATCGGGTTGGCGTTTGTTTGAATCTCCTCGTTAAGCTATCTCCTACTTTCCACGAGCTCCCTTATCAGTTCATTGAACTCTGCTCTGGTGACAGCTTCTGGTTGGTTTGGGATGGTGGCGGGCCCTGCACCTGCATTAGCTTGCTAATTGTTGGGTCGCACTTGCTGGACGCTGGCGGTCTCATTAGCATCCACGTTTTGGGAGGCGGATCTGGTACGTGGTCTTGCCATCTTAGAGTTATCTATAGGAACTCTGAGTAGAATCTATGAACTCTTGAGAATGAACTTGGATCTCCTTCAGGGGATTCCTTCAATCCAGTAGCAACAAAGTAGATCCTAACAGCCTGAGTTCGATTCTCAATGAAAGCACCAAAATTGGTCACTAACACCCTTGAATAGAATTGTGTAGAGAGATTAATGAAGAAAGTAAATTAAAATAGGAAAGTAACGCAATTGAGTGCAAAAGGAACAACAAAAACGAGGACACCAGATTTATAGTGGTTCAGCGTAATTGCCTACGTCCACTTTGAATATGATCTTTATTACTTTTCCAATTACTTGAGTACAGATGCAATCCGTAAACAAACAAATTGAATACAAGTTTGAATAAGAAAGAAGCGAGTACAGAAAATGGCAGAGTCCCCATGGAGTTCTCAAAAAAAGGGTCCCCTCAACTGTACCTCTGCCCCTCTATTTATAGACGAAGACAGGTTAGGTCCCCTGCACAAGCCCATGACCTAGACAACTCGACCTATAAGTAATGCCCCAGAACGATCGACCCAGGTACACCAAGCCACTCTGGCCGAACCATGGGTCCCTTGAGGATTACTTGAAGCACCTTCTCAAATGACTCGAAGGAAGTGATGGCGTGACTCAAAGCATAGTAGCATCGACCGTATCCCTTGTGGTAACTTGTTGTCTTCTTTGATGCATACCAAACCAAGTATGCCAAGCCACCAAGACTGGGTCCAAGGTGTCGACCCATATGTACTGAGCGACAAATGTCGAACCATGTACGGCCGACCCATCTTAGCCTTCTCACAATTGCCGAACGACGAATGCCGAAGCATGTACGGCCGACCCATTTTAGCCTTCTCACCACGGTCGAACGACAAATTCCGAACCATGTACGACTGACCCATCTTAGCCTTCTCACCATGACCAAACGGTATATGCCGAACCATGTATGACCGACCCATCTTAGTCTTCTAACCACGGCCGAACGACGAATGCCGAACCATGTACAACCGACCCATCTTAGCCTTCTCACCACGGCCAAACAACAAATGTCGAACCATGTACGACCAACCCACCTTAGCCCTCTCACCGTGACCAAACGGTATATCCCGAACCATGTATGATCGACCCATCTTAGCTTTCTCACCATGACCGAATGGTATATGCCAAACCATATAGCTCAAGCCATGCATGGTTTCCTCACTTGACCGAGCCGCCCTCAATGACCCGTACGTGTCGAGCCATGAAAATAGGTAGAAACATACATGATTGCCGACCCATACATACCGTTCCATAATAGCTGCCCACCGACCCATATATATAAGCTGACCTAAACAAGTTACATCTATCCTTCATATTTCCAATCCTTTCTTGACTCGATCCTCGTTCGAGCCCAATCATATCTTCTGCAACTACCGTCTTGTAGCCTGGCCAAGTAGTCGGGTAATGATATATATATATATATAATTTTAAATCTGTTACGAAAGAGAAGAAATAGAAAATAGAGAATTGAATTCAAAAGTGTATTACTGTTTCATGTTACTAATCACAGATAGACACATCAACCCTTTATACAAATTACATGACGACGCAAACCCTTACCAGTAACCAGGCTTAACAAGTAAATGGGCCAAACAAAGAAAACCAACAAAACATAAAACAAACATTTAAACAATACAGCCCAACTCAACAATACAGCTCAACACCTTGTACATGCCTGAAGATATATATATATATATCATATGTACCAGATGTATCAGTAAATCAACATATATATATCTATGACTTAATACTGGTAATACTCCCCCTCAAGTTGGTGCATACATGTTCTTCATGCCCAACTTGCAACATAAGTATTCAAGCCTCGCTCCAGTTAGGGATTTTGTAAACATATCAGCTATTTGCTCTCCTATTTTCACAAACCCAGTTGCCACTAGACCACTCTGAATCTTCTCTCGAATGAAGTGACAGTCCACCTCAATATGTTTAGTCCGTTCATGAAAGACTGGGTTTGAAGCTATGTGCATTGCTGCCTGATTATCACAAAATAACATTGTAGGTTTCTCAATTTTAAAACCAATTTCATCCATTATGTGACTGATCCACATTATCTCACACACTGCCTTAGCCATAGCTCTATACTCTGATTCAGCACTTGATCTCGAAACAACACTTTGCTTCTTGCTTTTCCATGATACAAGATTTCCTCCTAAAAACACACAATAGCCAGAAGTGGATTTTCTATCTGATTTCGACCGTGCCCAGTCAGCATCAAAAAAGCATTCCATGCTGATATGACCATGGTTTCTGTACATGATCCCTTGACCAGCTGTCTTTTTCAAGTAGCCTAATATCTGTTCTAACAATGACCAGTGATGAACTGTAGGTGATTGCATAAACTGACTTATAACACTCACCGAAAAACTAATGTCAGGCCTTGTTACAGTTAAATAATTTAATTTTCCCACTAGTCTCCTGTACCTTTCTGGATTCTCGAGTAGTTCACCACCTTCTTCAATACAACAATTAGGTGTAATTGGAGTTACAACTGGTTTCATACCCAACTTTCCTGTTTCACTCAATAGTTCCAGTACATATTTTCTTTGAGATAAGAAAATTCCATCATCACTTCTTATAACCTCCACTCCAAGAAAGTACCTTAACTCACCTAAATCCTTTGTATTAAATTGTGTATGAATATATAACTTGAGAGACTCAATTCTTGTTTTATCATCCCCAGTGATAACTATATCATCCACATATACTACTAGTAAAATAATTCCAGTTTTAGATCTTTTAAAAAATACTGAATGATCACAATTACTCTTCATCAGACCAAAAAAACTCAAGTGCATGACTAAATTTTCCAAACCAAGCCCGAGGACTCTGCTTTAAACCATACAGTGATTTGTTAAGCTTACATACCAGATTACTCTCCCCCTGAGCAATAAATCCAGGTGGTTGAACTATATAAACCTCCTCATGAAGGTCACCATGAAGAAAAGCATTTTTGATATCCAATTGGTGAAGTTTCCAGTTATAAGTTGTTGCTAAAGAAATAAATAATCGAATAGATGTAAGTTTAGCAACAGGAGAAAAAGTATCTGAATAATCTACCTCATACACTTGAGCATATCCCTTTGCAACCAATCTGGCTTTTAACTTTGCCACTGACCCATCTGGATTAACTTTGGTAGAAAATACCCATTTGCATCCTATTGCCTTCTTATTCATAGGTAACTGAACTAGATCCCATGTATTGTTAAGCTCTAATGCATTTATTTCTTCAATCATTGCTGCATGCCATCCATCATGTGATAATGCTTCCCCCACAGTTTTGGGTATAGGGACAGACTCCAATGATTGATTAAACATACATATAGAAGATGGTAGATGTTCATATGACACATATGTAGAGATAGGATAGGTACACTTTCTTTTACCTTTTCGTAATGCAATAGGTAGATCTAAGCTAGGGTCCAAAATAGGAGTGGGCTCTGATTCTTGTAAAGTTTCAATTGTAATATTATGATGACCACTTGCTTCTTGTATAGGATTAATACTATCCGTAGTATCAACTTGACTATGATAAATGAGAAAGTCTTCATCATCTAGTTGGGTACTTTCATTATCTAGATTTCTAGGATAGGTTGTTGGTGCTGATTGGAAATATGGGATGTCTTCATGAAAAGTAACATCAATAGATACTGGATACTTATTTAAAGTAGGACAATAACACATATAACCTTTTTGTAACCTTGAGTAGCCAACAAACACACACTTAAGAGCTTTTGGGTCCAGTTTTGATACTTGTGGTCTCACATCTCTAACAAAGCAAGTACTACCAAAGACTCTTGGTGGGACAGGATACAACTGCTTATTTGGAAACAGTATAGTATATGGGATTTCTCCATTTAAAATTGATGAAGGCATTCGATTGATAAGAAAACAGGCAGTAGACACAGCATCACTCCAAAAATACTTAGGCATATTAGTCTGAAACATAAGTGCTCTAGTAGTTTCAAGTAAATGCCTATTTTTCCTCTCTGCTACTCCATTTTGTGATGGGGTGTCTACACAAGATGTTTCATGAAGTATACCATTTTTACTCATAAACTCATGAAATTGACTAGAAGTATATTCTTTTGCATTATCACTCCTTAAAGTCTTCACTTTTGTATTAAATTGTGTATTAATTTCAGTACAAAATGCACAAAAGATAGTATATAATTCTGACCTGTTTTTCATCAAAAATAACCAAGTAGTACGAGAGTAATCATCCACAAAAGTAACAAAATATCCGTAACCCTGTTTTGATACAACAGCTAATGGTCCCCAAATATCAGAATGAACAAGTTCAAATGGACAACTAGCTCGTTTATTTATTCTAGGAGTTAAACTACTATGATGGAGTTTAGCAAATTGACAAGGTTCATAATTTAATGAATGTAATGAACTATACTGTGGACATAATTTCTTGAATACTTGAAGTGAAGGATGGCCTAGCTGACTGTGTGATTTGAGAGCTTGAGTAATACTTGAACATGCAACAGGGGTATCAAAGATATAGAGACCTCCAGATTCATGACCTTTACCAATAATCTGCTTCGACAATCGATCCTGGAATATACAATGGGTAGGATAAAAAGAAACACAGCAATCCAACTCCTTGGTTATTTGACTCACTGACAGTAAATTGAATGCTAGGTCTGGCAGATGTAAGACATTTTCTAATGACATTGTGTTGGTGAGATTAATTGTTCCTGATCCTTTTACACTTGATGAAGATCCATTAGCCAAAGTAACATTCTGATTTGAACTGTTTGATTGAAACTTTGAAAAATTAAGTGCATTACCTGTCATATGGTCTGTTGCACCAGAATCTATAACCCATCTTCCTGATTTAGCGACTGTAGAGACATGAGTTGGTTCATCCTTCAAGCTTTCTTGATACTTGGTAAACTTGGCAAATTCATCAGCAGATACAAGAACAGATTTGTTATCTTCACCATTTGTTTTAGCAATATGTGCAGACTGGTTTACTAGTACACTTCCTCTAGAGCCAGTGCTTTGTTTCTGTTTGTTCTGCAATTTCCAGCATTCAAATTTAGTATGTCCTGGTTTCTTGCAATAGACACAAAATACTGGATTTGTTGCTTGACCCTCTGTGTTGACCATTTCTCTTTTGTATCCACTCTGGTTAGGTTTCCATGGAACATACTTGTTTTGAGTTACCAAAGCACTATTAGTTGATGCAGAAGTCATTTGTATGCTTGAATTTTCTGTTCTTAAAATTCTACTGAATACTTCTTGCAAAGATGTTACATCAGATCCAGATAACACTTGTGATTTAGCAGATTCAAATTCTGGTGGAAGTCCTGCAAGAAAAATCATTATTGCCATTTGTTCACCCTGTGTCTGCTGTATCTTCACATCAGGGCTGATTGGAAGCAAAGTATTGAACTCTTCATAAGTCTTCTTGAATGTCATAAAATAGTTCATGAGAGTTTGGTCTTGTTTTTCAGCGCGATAGAACGATTTACACACATTATACATCCGACTTAAATTTCCCTTTCCTGAGTACAAAAATTATAGATACTCCATTAATTCTTTCACGAATTCACAATGATTAACCAGACTAATTACTGTACTATCAATGGTATTTCGGATCTGAAGAAATAGTCTAGCATCATCCCTTAGCCATGTCTGACTTTTCTCTTTATCCTCATCTTCTTTGGGTGGATCCTCAGTAAGATTATTGTCTTTATCAATGCTTCGAAGATATATGCGAATCGTTTTACTCCAATCGAAATAATTTGATTCATTCAACTTATGTTCCGTGATTTTAGACATCACTGGCAACACATTACAGATCGACTTACTTTCAGCCATAACCCTAATTTGATAGGGAATTAATTTGAATAAGAATCCTCAGATACAGATCAGATCGAAGAATTGATCTTAAAACGAGAATTGCTCTGATACCATGTTACGAAAGAGAAGAAATAGAAAACAAGAATTGAATTCAAAAGTGTATTACCGTTTCATGTTACTAATCACAGATAGACACATCAACCCTTTATACAAATTACATGACGACGCAAACCCTTACCAGTAACCAGGCTTAACAAGTAAATGGGCCAAACAAAGAAAACCAACAAAACATAAAACAAACCTTTAAACAATACAGCCCAACTCAACAATACAGCTCAACACCTTGTGCATGCCTGAAGATATATATATATATATATATATATCATATGTACCAGATGTATCAGTAAATCAACATATATATATATATATCTATGACTTAATACGGGTAATAAAATCAAAACTTTTGACAACAAAGACATATATAAAGGGAAAATGGGTCAGTTGCAGTGTAAATCCAACACCTACATACAGTCACTTTAACTATGTATGCTTCTTATCTATAGCATGTGTACTTTACACAAACAAGTGTATTCGATACACTTCTATATTAAAACCTAATTAAAAACTATTTTAAAAAATTAAATAAGACAAAGATTTTATTTAAAATATTTTAGATTGGATCTAAAATCCATTTAGACTTCATAAACCCAATAAAGACCTAAAATGGATTATTTTTTTTGAATTCACCATTTAACCCGCTTCCACCTAGCCCGATTCCTTCAATGGTAGGATCCCAATAGTTATGTGGTCTAAATTAGCATTGTTAGGGAAAACTGATTAAAGCCTACCTATTTAGTAAGGTGTCTAAAAAGGTAGTGTCGATGGTGGGTTGATGGGTAATCAAGTACTCTGCCCTACCTTCCGGTTGACCTAGCTTAAAAGATGAAGTAAGCCTAGAGATTATCTCCAATATAAAGGCCCAAATTTATTTTGGGCCTTGGGATAATGTTTTATTTATGTTTTGAAAATTTAAAAATTATATTTAAATTCAAAAGTTTAGTTTAAAACATGACATGTTATAAATGTTATAAACTTTTCAAAATTGGTTTTGAAAGTTTATAACATTAATTTCAAAATTCTTATCTTCATTATTTAATTAATTGGATTAAAAAAATAAAAGTTAAATTAATCAAATTAAACATATATAATGATATGTTTATATTTATCTTAAAATGTTTAAGGTAAATGAAGGTAAAATTTTGAGTTTAATTAATATTATTTTAATTAATAATTGTTTTCAATTAATTAAATTAATTAAAAAGTTAATAAATAAATAATATACATGAATAATGATATGTGTACATAATTATTGTAAATCTTATATTCCATACTCACCTTTAAATTATTAAGGATCAATGAAGTAAAATTCTATAGCTAAAATTTAAATTTAAATTTTAGGAGTTAGTTCAAAACATTTATTTAAATATGATTTAATTAATAAAATTAAATTGAATATGATTTAATTAATAAAATTAAATTGAATATGATTTAACTAAATAGAGTAAAACTATAAGAAACCCAAATTAGATTAAGGAATAAACACATGCATATTGGACATATAGCGTGATTTCTGATGTGTCCGACAATTGAATCACGAGGGTGTTCCATAAGAAATATATTATTCCTGAAATCGATACCAATCTTTTGTGTGTGTGTGTGTGTTAAAGATTATGAATACTTAATATATAAGTTGTCATCTACAATCTATAGATTAATAGATCGCTTGCATACTCTTTAGTTGTTGATATTCCTCAAGCTATAGATGTTATGTGTAGCACTATTAGTATATTGACTAGATGATTTAAGATACATGCATGTATTTGTTGATATTCCTCATGGTACATGCATTATACTTACACCGTCGTGAAATGGTTGGTACGGTGAATAATCTCTTTCGTTTTGTTAATATTCCTCAAGGTCGATATGAGATTAGGTTAAGGACCACAGGTTGGGAGTTATATAATACAACTGATAAGGATTTATCCATTGCATGTGGGCCTATGATTTATTGATATTCCTCAAGATCAGAATCTCAAGGCATGCGAGTATTAATGCTCACTAGAGAAATTGAATGGTTTCTATGTCTCTATTAGTTTTTGAGAAACATAAAATCTAGTGGGAACCTTATTTGAGAAGTGAAATAGTAATATTTGACCTTTCGAATATTGTAAGAACAAATGCTATGTAAAGTTAAAATGATCTACATCGATAAATTTATGCAACTAATAAAACAGATAAAATGTATATCTGTGAAGATAACAAATGAACTAAACTAAAGATTGACAAAGAAATATAAAATATACTTACCTTCAAATTCTTTGGCATGTTGCCGCTTCAAGACCCACGCAATAGCCAATTTGTACAACCACTAACCCTTTGTCGCTTAATTGCTTATTTGTACAAGAATGTGTATTGTCTTCTACGGGTGTTGAACTCTAATAGTAATACAAGAATATGGATATTTGATCCATAATCAATCACGTATAACTGTTATATGGTGAACGTTCATGATTCGTAATGTACGAAACTTCAATGAAATTAGTTCATTGGAAATAAGCAAATAAACCATAATGCAAAATTGTGTATTCAATACGATTGATTACAATAACAATCTCCTTTGAATGGTTCAACCATTTAACAAAGGAAAGCGAATATACAAAAGTGGATGTAACATAGGCACAGTTGGGATGAAGAGACTGAACGATCACCTCTGCTTCATAAAGGAACACCAAAAAGGAGAATTGTATAAAATATTTAAAGATACTTAATATGGAATGAGAAATGTGATTTCTATTCCAATTGTAATATAGAAAATTGTTTTCTATAAAATTTATTTCTTTGAGTTCAAGATATTTGATCAAAAGCTCTAAACTATAAACTAGTTGCGGTAAAAGAAATAAATAGCCCAAAATAAGTAGTTAAATAAAGCTTTGTATTTCATATACTATTATACTCATGGCAGAAATAGTGGGAGCATTCCATATAATACCTTTCAATGGATGCATCAAGAAACGAAAATTAATTTGGTAAATATACCAAATATTATTTATGAAATAATAATTGTTTTCAGTATTAACTGAAAATAAATATAGTTTTATTTTTTTAAGAATATTTTTCATATACGTTATGAAATAAATCTAGAATAATGATATTTGTTGCATTAGCTACATAGCACAGAGGTACCTAAAATTTTAACAGTTGCTTTTGGGTTTATGGACTAAGCCATATATTGGAGGAATAATTCTTTAAATCATATAGTTATGAATTGTATGGTACCGAAAAATTATATCTCATAAGATTAAGGGCGAAGTACCAATTCAATGGGAGTGATAAAAGAGTTGGTGAACTCTTTGAACTGATACATAAAGATGTATGTAGTCAAAAATCTAACGATACTGAAATAGACCACCTACTTCTTTAATTCATAGATAAGTTATCATAGAAATGAACATGTGTATTTAATACACAAGAAACGTATTTATGATAAATTCATTGCATATAGAATGAAAGTAGAAAATCTAACATGCAAAGGAAATAGAATAATTTGATTTTTTCAAACAAGTGAGTATATTGGAAAGAGTTCCCAATGTACCTAAAATAAATAAGATTCTATCCCAAAAGTCGCTCCTTCTTATGATACATATTAATGTATTGATAAGAAGTAATTGAACTTTTTTGGACAAAGCATGGTTAACGATGAGTGAAGTTGGGATAACTTCTTTCTGTATGGTCATGCACATAAGAGTAAGTACATAAGGTTAAATTTCATATAAAGCATAGTTTACGAGATCATACAAGATAAGAGTTGACAACTACCTCTACATATCCTAGATCAAGGAGTTAATAGGTTGTGTGGGTTAAGAGACTACACATAATAATTTATAAGGGATCTTGTGTGGAACACCCTAAACAAGTTTGTGACCCATCAACATTGATTAATCAATTAATGTTATGAACATAAGTTTCGTAAACTTAAAAACCAAATCAGTTTATATATATATATACAATTCATAAAGCGTTTATGAATATATATTCTGTTGCACTGAGAAACTATAGTTGTTTCAACTTTCAAGAAACAACTTCATAACAAATGAATTTCTTTTATAAATTATTGGTAGTAAAATGGATTTGGATACGATCCAAAGATAAAACCGACTACAAAGGATGAAATGAAATCGACTAAGCCTAAACGGACACAATTAATTAGAATGTATAATAAGAACTCTTGCACATTAAAGAGAAACTATTATTTTCTTATTGATGACGAGAAAAGAATTTTTTTGTTGATCAGTAAGCCATTAAGAGTATTGACTCTACCATATGGCAGCGCAAATCTGGAATGTATTTCAAGTACATTATAAAAATATGATTCTAATGGTTGTGTTCGAAGGGATATGATCCATCAATCGCAAAATATCTCTGAGAAAAGGACCAATGCAGTGAGAATATGGTATTATGTCGATAGAATATTATCATAAATTTCAATTGTTGAAATTAACGTAACATGCTCATCATTCAACGTGCTTATGCTAATTTAGATTTTACTCGCAAAATTATCGTTCGATATGATTTTAAGTTTTGGTACAAAAACAAAAATTCTAAATAATGATTTAGGATAATATGTTTGCATGTAACAACCAAAGTGTCTCGAAGTCAATAGGAGTGATACTCAGTTTATGGGTTTTGGATAGGATCCAAGAACCGATATCGTTCAACAAACATCAAAGTTGAGCAAATGTTTTGACAAAGAAATCAAACAACTTGAATTTCAGTAAAACTCCAAAGGATGCATGTGTTTGTAAGAAAGCACTATAGAGATACTAAGATATTTCAAAACTATAAGTAAACAACAAATTTATGATTGTTAATGATGTACTCGTATTAAAATCATTTTAGTTTGGTTGTTTAATACTCAACATTGGATTTGAAAATGAAATCTTTTATAATCAGTATAAAAGGTTGTTGGGAATGTCCCAAACGATATACACAAACATTATATAAAATGTTAATGCGGAACATGCAAGATGAATTCTGTATGCATTGGCAATAGGAATTATCGTACATGCTATATTATCTACAATATCATACTTTACTTATGTATTTGATGCATAAAGCAAGTATCAAATGCGAATTAAGATCACTAAATGACAATGTAGAGTGTTCTCAATTATTTATGAAATACTGGAGAATTATTTATATAAACAACGAGCTTCTTATAAAGGAGTGCACTGACTCGAACTTCGTAAGTGATATCGAGTATAGTGTGTCAATCCTAAATTCATGTGAAATTTAAGTTAAGAACTTTATGTTGGGAATGTTCAAAATAATAAATAGTGGGTAATTCAACTAAAGGCTAAGTACATCGCCTTGAATAGCACCGCAATATAAGAAGTATAAATAAATGCACAAATTTATAACTAAGTTAGGGGTGATTCAAAATATTGAGAATCCCACTACATTATTAAATGATAACAATATTGCGATACAATTCGTAAAAGAATCCAAAGCTCAGTAGAAGTTAAGAAATATACTTCGAAAATTTCCACATGATAAAGGCTATTTATCAAAGTCGTAGAGATTTGATTAACAAAATAGATAATTAAAACATATAGAACACCCATCCACTAAGGGAATATCTCGATCATTTTTTAAGAAAACCGATCAAAGGAGTTGGAATAAGATTGCATAATTGACCTAAGCGCAAGTGGGAGACTGATAGAGTTAAGAGTGTGCCCTAAGGGAAATTATGTAGTTTGTTAATATCTAACTTGATGGTCAATCTTGTTCAAAATAAAAGATGTTTTCTTTCTATTATAAACCAGTCATATTGTTATATAATGAATTAAGAAATTAATTCAAAGTATATTAAATAGAAATTCTTAAATGATATGTTATGTGATATTAATTACCATACATTGCAATCATTAGAAATTTATAACATATTCCTAGTTAAGATCTTTCGAGATCGAATATCAATACATTCATTAAGACTAGAGTATGTAACGCTCTTCAAATGTTGGGTAGTGTATTACTTATGGCTGCTGGGGCACCAAGGGGTTACGTACTGATAGTTATTGGATAACTATGGAATGACTCACTCGAGAGTTTTCTGTTGGTTAATATCACAAAGGTAAAACAGTGAATCTTGAAGTGATGATGTTACACGGTTCCATCGACTTAAGAATACCATGAAAATTCAACGTGGGTATTCCACTTTGATTATAGTTAAATCATGACATAGCGTCCATCGAACAACTATAGTTAGGTCTGGATTGAAGCATTGGAAGTGAAACACTATTCAATAGAGAATTCGTCTCCTCGATTATATAGGGTTACTATCATGGTCAACTATAATCAACTCAAAATCAAAGTCTCTGGCCAAAGCAATACGATTAATAATAATTGTTATTATTTAATTAAGAAATTTGTGATTGGCATAATCAAGTTGAAAGTGGTTGATATTGGAATTTTGACCAAAACCAAATTCCATAGGTCTTAAAGTGATATAGTGGTGAGGAAGAGAATTGTTGTAAATAATCATTACTACCGGATATCACTTATAATAGTAAAATTGGATTTTACCAAAGAATATTTAAGCGATAAATTCAGCAAAACATCACACCACCAGCTAAGGTGATGTTTTTCATTAATATTCAAATTGTTCTATATTAATGGCTGACTTGATTTACACCTTTGAGTTGCACAACCAAAATGATGAATACTTCAAAAAAACCACATGATTTAATTAATTTATAATCTTTATAAATTAATTAAATTAATTAATCTTTATTAATTATTAATTATTAAATTTTATTTGATTTGTTTGAATATCATTAGTATTAAAAGAGTGCGTATATAAAAGCTATAAACGTGCGTATCGATATACGATATCGATTGAATAATTAAAATGGATTTAAATAGAATGAATGCTAAATGGTTTGGAAATTTCTGAGGTCTATGTTACATCCATTTTGGTTGGCTAAAGAGGAAGGTGGGGAGAGTTTAAAATGTGATTTGAGAATCAAAAGGAACGGTTAAACGAAGGAAATAAATCTACATCATTTACTCTTCTTTATGACTCACTTAAAACTCATTTATAAAGTTATTTTTTCCCTTTTCTCTATATTCGAATTTTGCTGCAAAATATAAGAAGTGGGTGGAGAGGATTTAATGAGATTTAATAATTAATTAAATAGGGAATATTTTATTGGAGAGAATTGAAAGGTTTCGAAGATTTCCCTTAAAACAAAATATTCTTTCATTCATTTCATAATTATTCTACAGATAATTTTTCTTCTCCTCTATTCTCTATCCATCCTTTCATGGCTAAAATTAGATGTATCCATGGCATGAAAAAAATTCTAAAATCAAAATCAAATTAAAAGGCGGTCGCTATCTTTGGATTCTTATAAGATCCAAAGATTAACTCAATTGAATCTATGAGCATCGATTCATCATTTAAGGTGCAACTTTTGTCAACGTCCTAAGGTACTATTCAAATTTGATTTATTTATGTGTTTCTCTTGTTCATATGTTTAAGACTATATATGCCTCATCTCATCCATTTAATGATTCATCTTGGAATATGTAATTCAAATCTTTTTTATCCATCTCAATTAATAGTATGTTTATAAGATGTTTTGATTCAGATCCACTTATGTTTTATGTCTCCATTTACTATATGTTTATCATGTTTAATACATTGTAGATTCTCTGTCTCATTTAAGTATTTGTTGTTCTCTATATAATTTATATTTGCACGCTTTTATCATGAATTTACAAATGCCTAAGTTGTTTGGTTTGTTTTCTTTTGTTCTGGAAACTTTTAAAAAAAAAAAAAATAGATAGGAAAACTATCTTATAACTTTAGTCTATTTGTATACAAAAATATAAATAAACTATATGTTGGTTGTTTAAACTTGTCTTGAAAATTAATTTCTAACTGTATATGGTTGATGTTTTGAATATAATATTTTTAACATTGTTTATATAAGAATAAAAGTTTTCAATCTAGAATTCACGAATGGACTTTTATGTAAAACCCTAAATTTGTTTCCTTTCTATGTTTATATTTTTAAGTAAAAACTTAAATCTTTTGTTTCCTTTCCAAATTAAAAGTTTGATTTAATTTTTAACTTCAAATTCAAACATATATATACATTAAATTAAATTACAATCCTTACATACATAATTTGTTTTAATTTTAAAACACTACTTGATATTAATTATATATGGAAACATGTACGTGTCTATTATTTTACCTCGATTTATAAAACGGAATTTAGTGTAAAAATGTAATATTTAATCTTAACTTTTTCCTTAATTGAAACTTAATTCATCATTTTTAATTTTAGGTTTCAAAACATATAAAATGGTCAAATTTAATTTCAACACACACACACACACACACATATATATATATATATATATTCACATATATCTAAGTCTATTATTACACATACAATTTTAAATCAAAACATTGGACAATAAAGGCATATGGAAAGGGGAACTGTGACTATTACGGTATAAATCCCAACACCTATATACGATCTCATTAATATGTACACTTCTAATCTGTCGCACGCGCACTTTACATAAACAAGTGTATTTGACACTTGTAAACAAAAACCTAATAATTTTTCTAAGCAAATAAAATAAAATAATATTTTATGTGAAATATATTTGATTGGATCTAAAATCCATTTAGACTTCATAGGCCCAATAAAGGTCTAAAATGGAATTTTTTTTGGAATATCACCCATTTAACCTACTTCCGACTAGTCTAGTTCCTTCGTAGAGTATATAACGCACTCCAAATGTTCGGCAGTGTGTTAGTTATGGTTGTTGGGAGCATTAATGGGTTATATACTACTAGTTATTGGATAATTATGGAATGACTTATTCGAGGGTTTTCTGGTGGTTAATATAACTAAGGTCAAATATAGAACCTCGAAGTGACGATATTACAAAGTACTCTCAACTTAAGAACTATTGAACTTCAATATGGACATTCCACTTTGATTATAGTTAAATCAGGGCATGGCATCAATCGAATGACTATAGTTGGGTCCGAGTTGAGGCATTGGAAGTGAAACACTATTCAATAGAGTATTCGTCTCCTCGGTTATATGGGGTTAGCATTATAGCCAACTACAGTCAACTCAAAGTCAAAATCTCTAGCTAGAGCGGTACGGTTAATAATAAGCATTATTACTGAACCAAGGATTTTGTGTTTGGACTAATCAAGTTATAAATGAAAAAAGTTGAAATTTTGACCAAAACCAAATTCCATAAGTCTTAATATGATATAGTGTTGACGAAGAGAATTAGTGTATGTAACACTCTCCAAATGTCGGCAGATTATTACTTAGCTGCTAGGGGCACAAAGGGGTTACATACTAATGGTTATTGGATATCCATGAATTGACTCGCTCTAGACTTTTTTGTTGGTTAATATAACAAAGGTCAAATAGAGAATCTCTAAGTGACAATGTTACTTAGTTCCCGCGACTTGAGAATACTATTGAACTTCAACGTGGATACTCCACTTTGATTGTAGTTAAATCGTGGCATGGGGTCCATCGAATGATTATTGTTGGGTTTGAGTTGAAGCATTGGAAGTGAAATGTTATCCAACATAGAATTCATCTTCTTTGTTTATGTGGTTAGTATCACAGTCAACTATAGTCATCTCGAAGTCCAAGTTTCTGGCAAGAGCAATTCGGCTAATAATAATTTTACTATTGAACCAAGGATTTGTATTTGGACTGATCAAGTTGAATGTTGATGATGTTAGAATTTTGAACAAAACTAAATTCCAAAAGTCCTAATGTGCTATAGTGTGGATGAAGAGAATTGATGTAAACAATCGTTACTATTGGTTACCATTTCTAATAGTAAAATTGGATTTTATCGAAAATATGTGTAAGCGGTAAATTCAACCAAATGTAACATCACTATGTAAGGTGATGTGTGAAAGTTAATATTCGAATTGTTAGATATTAATCGCTGACTAAATTTACACCTTAAAGTCGCACAAGCATAATGGTGAATACTTTGAAATCTACATGATTTAATTAATTTATAATTATTGAAAATTAATTAATATTTTTGAAATATTAATTGCCATATTTTATTTTATTTTTGAATGCCATTAGTATTTAATAAGTGCGTACATAAAAGTTATATATGTAAGTATAGATATGCGATATCGATAGACATTTAAATTCAATTTAAATCGATTAATTGCAAAGTGGTTTTGGAAACTTTGAGGGTCCACATTGCCCCTTTATTTAGTGGCCGTACATGACGAGAAGGGGGAGAATTTGATGAGATTTAAAAAGGAACTAAAGTGGCAAGGTTTTGAAGGAGGAAATTTGAAATGTTTCAATGTTTCCTTTAAAATAAATTTTCATTAATTCATTATTCTCCTGATAATTCATTTTTCTTCTGCACTCTTCCCCTTCGTCCTATCATGGCCAAAACCTTCATGGCTTCCATGGAAATTTTCCCAAAATCAAATCAAATCACAAAGTAATGCAAAAGTGGTGCTTCAAAACCTTTTGATTTCTAGAGATGATTAAATCAGATCTAGGAGTTTTTCATTATTAAAGATGTGATTTTTGGCTTCATCAAATTGAAACTGTCAACGCCTTTTAATCTATGTTACATCTTATTAGAATGGTTTAGATCCCTTATCTTCACATCTCATTTTGATTATATGTTGCATCTTGTTAATTTAACATAGATCCAACATCTTATGCAACAAATTTATATATGCTTGTGTTGTTCAATTTTGTTTCCTACTAATTTTAAAATTAAAGTGAAAAAACAACCATTTGGATTTAGATCTAATTTTAATTAGTTTAAATATTTTGTAACTTATTTTATATATAAATAAGTGAAATACATACACAAACTATTTGAAATTATTTTATGAAATTGAATGTAAATTTTGTTGTTATTTATAATTTTTCAATTCAAAATTATAGAAGAACTTTAGTTAAAATTACAAATCCAATGTTGAATTTTATTTTCTTCTGTTTCTAAGTCAAAACTAGATTTCAAGTTGTTGATTTTAAATAACAAACTTATAAAATAACATGTTTTACATATGTATGTTGGAATTTAAATATAGTTTATCATTATTTACATATGCTTATACACACACATATAGTTTCAAACTCAAAATTTATAAAAGGGAGTTTTATGTAAAATTTCTAAAGTTGAACTCTTTTCCAAGTTAACTTTTTTCAAATTGCTAACTTTAGATTTAAAACATGTTAGTCAAAATTAGGAAATGTTTGTAAACACCCCGCCTCTATACCCATACTATCCAAGAGCATTACTAGGTAATAATGTCAGATAGTATGGAGATTGAGGCTATATGGGGTACACACATGAATATTTCGTTGGACTAATACTGGTACGTATTTAAACATTTAATAAATAACTCACCTATACGTAAACAGTATCGGCACAAAATAATAAAAACGTGTGCCTCTAAGATAGAAAAATGAATAATATACAGAAAATATCAGAGAACACAAAGTCAGAACCCCAGTGATAATATATAACATAAATATACAAAGCATATCCAATATGTCACATGAAAATACATACAAGGGACAATCTAATACAAGATGATAACTACTATACAGAATACTAGCCTTCTCTATGCCTAAAACACAAACTGGTCTCAATGTCCCTGAACCTGAAATGTCTCGGATCGACCTGAGTATTATGTAAATAACACATTGGTCAGACTATATCTAAATTTAGAGGTCAACACACACACACACATATATATAGACAGATTATGCATAGAATAATTGTGATGGAATATAACAATAGTGTAACAAAATAGTAATAATCACGAAACTAAGGATAAAGATGTCATCACCCGTATAAAATCACATCAAATCAAAAATTATGAAATCAACATCAAATGGGTGAATCATTCGTATTCAAAAATCGTCATCAAAATCTTAAAATCATCAATAAGGGAGATATCACCAACCATAATCAGGCCTGAATACAATAATGCCCAAATATTTCTCTCAATCTCACATTATAAAATTTCATCATAAAATCACCAAAATCAATAAGAAAGATTTGAGGTAGCTCATAACAATGCCCAAGAACAATCAATAATATGTAGGTCATGTGCCTGGAAAGAATAGGTTGTTTGCTTATCAAAAGGATAAGGTACGAGGATTGATTATACTCTGGACATAGTCTTAGGTAGGAATATAAATAATATATGTTTATCTTCCGGAACTATACGGGAGACTGCCAACACGTTTGCCTACTCCAGGAGCCTCACGTGTGTCCGTCTGACACTGCTCCTACAGTCATTGGTTACTTTTTCGCCTCTGTATCGTGACAATGATCCACCAATGTGGTCGTTTGCGCGAGGACTCTTCGGTCACGACCCGAGACATGCCCTTATAGGTAACTGACTGCTGGCTTAGGTGACACAGGGGCATACATTTAGTAGTTGTTCTCAACTAAGTAGTACAAGGGTGGGGGCAGGACCATCGCGATTAGGCTAGTAGAATAGATATTGGCTAGTGTGGTTCACTCTCATAACATAAAGGAAGGAGGACAAGATAGATAGACACATAGTACCTATATTCAATAGCTAACACATAGCTCCTTATAAATGCCGACTCATGGCTATATACGCCGTGGACATACGGCTTAATAGGATGGTCGACACATGGCTCGATATGATTACCAACACACAGCTATATACGAGACTTACCATAGTGAGCCTTACCACAAATCCCCGTCATCTAAGTGTCATCTACTTACAATCAATAACCGAATAAATATCACAATAACTTCTCATATCACTGCGTGATACTTAATCGTTTATTCAATGCTCATAAACTATACTCAATCTCTACGATATTCTATACAACGAGTCCAAAGAATAACCTAAGAAATATTACCGAATGCCCCATCCCAAAAAGTATTATAACTCCATTTATTAGATTTCTCATCATATGGAATGAAATCTCACAGAATCAGATAGAAGGATGTCATCACCACATCATATCAAAATCACCAATCAAATCAATATCAACGGTGAATTATTTATGTCAACCAAAGTTGCTATTGAAATAATGAGAAATCGGAATAGCATAATTAAATTTTTTTTATTAAGTATTCAATTATGTAAAACACACTTAATAATTCTTAAATAACCACATCAAGTATAAATACAATAAAAGAAATGAAAATATCAAAAATTAATAATAAATCTAAACTTTTAAATTAAATATTTGAATAAACTTTAAATTATTAAATACACACTTAATTATATAAATATTCTTTTATGATTCCTCATTAAACATATTTAATTTAAAATATACGTAGAAATACTTAAAATATTAATTAGAACTTCCTCATTATTTATATAATTCCAAAATAAAGATTTAAATACAAAATTTTACTTTTAAACCTTTACCTGTACATTTCAAAACATTCAAGACCACTTTATAAACCAAATATCTATTATAGAAATCTTTCCATAATTCTTTATAATTAGTCACTACTTTAAAATAAATATTAACTTCAAAATAAATTATATTTATTTCAAACCGTGGAATGTAATTCAAAACTTTCCCTATACCTTCGAAACCTTTAAAATCACTTTAAAAATCAAATATAATTTAAAGAGATCATATCACAATTCTATAACTAAGTAATATTTTAAAATAAATTTATAGATCACTTTATACTCAAAGTCATTGATGTTTAATATTAAAAATCACTTGATAGTGTTTAAAAATCATTTTACTAAAATTATTTAAATCTTCCAACTCATTTTAAAGGAGATAAATATTTCTTTTCCAAAGGCATAAACCTATACACTGCCTTTTTAAGACTCTTTCAAAAGAATTTAAATAGAAATATATTATAATTTGCCTTTAAAAACAATTCCAAACTTATAATATATTATAATATTGATTTTAAAAAAAGAGTTTTACCAGAAGAAAACTATATTTATAATTAAATATAGACCTCTAAAATACGAAAAATAAGTTAAATTAAGTAAATATTTACTAAATAATTTATAAAATAATTTTATAATGATTTTAAACCCTTAAAATAGTTTTCAAAAACTTTTCAAAATCATTTAGACATGAAAAATGAATTAGATATCCATAAAAAACATGCATATCAATATTCAAATATATATAAATTTCAATTCGCAAACAAATAGAGTTTCGTTTGCAAATTGACACATCCAACCAAAACAATCAACCATTTATCACAATATCATCCATATTAACCAAATTCATCACAATATACCAAACAAACAATTCAACCAATTCAAATTACTAAACCAAATGGAACCATAGCATGTATCGTATTTCTATCATTTCATTCATTTACAACTAAAATTCATCGCAATCCATAATCAAAGAAAAGCACGCTTAGGGAATAATTATTCTAGATATAGTAATGTGAGTTAAATTGAATAAATCGCCCAATATTTCAAGCAATGCTAATCCTACATCGCTGCCCTTCATCGTTGCATCTTGAGCTCGACCACGACAACATCACTAGTCGTGCTCCCGTTTCTAGTCGCCACTACCTGCGACATCGATGTTGCACCTCAAGTCACTCACAAACGCACACGCCTCCCTCCATGCTTCAAGTCGCCGGCCAGGTCCACCCATACATCTCCTCCTCACTCACGTCGCTTCCCTAGGTCGCCACCCTCTTCAACGTTGCAGCCCCTAAATCGCATGTAGTTCTGATGTTGGCAGTCCAAAATGCACGTGACAGTTAGGGTTGTGACTCCTAGTCGATGTAGTTTTGATGTTGGCAGTCCAAATTGACTAAGTGTAATTGGACATAGCTAATCAAAGTGTCTAATTAGAACTCTCGCACATTGTAGAGCAATAGTGATTTTCTTGTCGATGTCGAGAAAAGAATTTCCTCTACATTCAATAAACCATTAAGAGTATTGATTCTACCATATGGAATGATATGAAAATTCGGATTGGATCCCAATACATTATCAAAATATAGTTTTGATGGTTGTACCCGAAAGGATATGATCAATCGATCGCCAAAGTGTTTGAGAAAAAGACTAATGCGGTTAGAATATAGTAAGCCAAGTTGATAAGAATAACAACATGAATTTTCTTATTCAACATGCTTAAGTTAATTCGAATTTTATTTGCAAGATTATCATGCAATATGATTTTGAGTTTTGGTGCATATATGTTGAAATAGAAATTCTGAATAATGATTTAGAGTAATCATTTGCATGTAACAATCAAAGTATCTCGAAATTAGCACAAGGGATACTCAGTTTGTGGGTTTTGGATAGGATCCAAGAAGTGATACAAAAGTATCATTCAACAAACATCAGAGTTCAACAAATATTTTAACAGGGAAATCAAATAGTTTGAATTTCAGTGAAAATGCAAAGGAATCATGTGTCTATAAGAAATCACTATAAAGGTACTAAAATATTTCAAAAACATACGTAAACAACAAACTTATGATTATTAATGATGTGCTCGTGTTAAAATCATTTTAGTTTGGTTGTTTAGCTCTCCGTATTAGATTTGAATTGACACCTTTTATAGCCAGTAGAAAAGGATGTTGGGAATGTCCCAAAATGATATACACGGACGCTATATTAAATTGTTTAATATGGAGTATGTGAGAAGGGTTCGTTATGCATTGGAAATAGGAATTATCATACATGCTATAATTTTTTTCCAGTTTCATACTATGCTTATTTATTTGATATATAGATCAAGTATTAAATTCGAATTACGAACACTATATGATAATTGAGAGTGTTTTCAAGTATTTACGAAATACCAGAGAATTGTTTATAGAAACAACAAACTCCTTATGAAGGAGTGCGTGCACTCAAACTTCATAAGTGATATTGAGTATAGTGTGACAATCCTAAGTTTATGTTTAACCTTAAGTTATGAACTTTAAATTGGATATGTTTCAAACAGTAAATAGCGGTTGATTTAATCAAAAGTTAAGTACATTGTCTTGAATAGCGCTACAATAAAAAAAGTATACATAATTAAATGCACAAATTTATAATTAAGCTATAAACGATTTCAAATGTTGAGAATCCCATGGAATTGTTATATGAAAACAATGTTGCGATATAGTTAGTAAAAGAACCTAAAGTTCACTAGAAAAAATATATATACTCTAAAAAGTTCCACATGATAAAGGCAGTTAATCAGCATCAGAGAGATTTGATTGACACGGAAAATAATTAAAGCAAAATAGCATACTCGTTCACTAAAGAGCTGACCCAATCAGTTTTTGAGTAAACCAATTGAAGGATTTGAAATATATTCCATAATTGATCCCAAGTGCAAGTGGGAGATTGATAGAGTTAGGAGTATGCCCCAAGGGAAAACATGTAATTTGTTATATATCTATCTCGATAACCAGTCTTGTTCATAATAAATGGTGTTTTCTTTCTATTATATACTTTTCATATTGTGATATATAAATTAATTATTTAATCTATATATATTAGATAGAAAATCCTTAAATTATTTATTATGAAATAGTAATCATAATGTGATGTAATCATGAGAAAGTTATCATATTAAAAATAACATATTATTTCAAATATTCCTAGTTTAAGATTTTCGAGATAGGATATCGATACATCCTTGAGACCAGAGTATGTAACGTTCTCCAAATGTTGGGAGTGTATTACTAATGGATGTTAGCGGTACCAAGGGGTTATGTACTGTTAGTTACTAGATAACTACTGACTTGAGATTTTTCTGTTGGTTATTATAACTAAGGTCAAACAGAGAATGTCGAAGTGATGATATTACACATTTCTCTCGACTTGGGAATACCGTTGAACATTAACATGGACATTCCACTTTGATTATAGTTAAGTCATGTTATGATGTTAATCGAATGACTATAGTTAGGTATGAGTTAAGCATTGGAAGTGAAATAGTATTCAATAAAGAATTTATCTCTTCAATTATATAAGGTTAGTACCATGGTCAACTATAGGGAACTCAATGTCCAAGTCTCTGGCCAGAGCAGTACGGTTAATGATAATTGTAATTATTAAACCAAGGTTTTTGTGTTTGGACTAATCAGGTTGAATATGGATGATGTTGGATTTTGACCAAAACCAAATTCCACAAGTTCTAATATGATATAGTGTTGATGAAAAGAACTGGTGTAAATAATCATTACAAGCAGCATCGTTTATAATAGTAAAACTGGATTTTATCAAAAAGATGTATAAGTAATAAATTCATCGAAATATCACACCGTTAGCTAAGATAATGTACAAGCGTTGATATTCGAATTGTTATATACTAATCCCTGACTGAATTTACACCTTTGAGTCACAAAACCGTAATGATGAATACCCCAAAAACCGCACAATTTAACTGATTCATAATCATTGTAAATTGTTTATACTAATTAATAGTCATGAAATATCAACTATCGCATTTTTTGATTTGTTCGACCATTAGTATTTAATAAAGTGTATATAAAAGTTATATATGTATGTATCGATATTCGATATCCATAAACATTTAAATTTGGTTTAAATTTATTAATTGCTAAGTGGTTTTGGAAACTTTGAGGGCCTACATTGCCCCTTTCTTTATTCGTCCATACAAGATGAGAAAAGGAGGATTTGATGAGATATAATGAGGAATTAAAGAGGGAAGGTTTTAAAGGAGGGAATTGGCAAGGTTTCAATGTTTCCTTTTTTGATAACATGAGTGATACTTTATTCAAGCTGAGCACTATTTTTGATGTCTCAAGGGCTCGGACCTATGACCTTTATAACCTCTTACTAAAGAGCCATACACCTAACTACTTGAGCTAAAGGTCCTTGACGGTTTCAATCTTTCCTTTAAAACAAATTTTCTTTCATGTAACTATTACTCCTGACAATTCATTTCTCTTCTACACTCTTCCCCTTCATCCAATCATGGCCGAAATCATCATGGCTTCTATGATAAGATCTTCCAAAATCAAATAAAATAAACTAAAATAAATATAAAAGTGATGCTTTAGATCGTTGCAATTTCCGAAGATGATTCAATCAGATCTAGGAGTTTACATTACTCATGGTGTGATTTTTGGCTTCATCAAATGGTAACTTTCAATCTCTTTTAATCTATGTTACATTTTATTAGAATGGTTTTGATCCTTTATCTTCGCATCTTATTATGACTATATGTTGCATCTTGTTAATTTTGTTTAGACCTGTCATCTTATACAATAAATTTATATATGCTTATGTTGTCCAATTTTATTTTTTATTGTTTTTAAAATTAAAGTTATAAAAATTAACCTTTTTGATCTAGAACTAATTTTAATTAGTTTAAATATTTTGTAACATATTTTTTTTTTTGAAAAAAGGGGTTCAAACTTTTCTATTAAGAAATAAAAATCAAGTCCAACAAGATACAAAAGCAAAAGCCAATAACCGGCCCAAAACAAACACCAAAGACAATACAAAAACAATACACGTTGGGTTCAATAACAAATACAACCCATACCCAATATCAGGCCCAAAGATTGGAAGCCTCCAGAAAGAAACAGATGCTTCTCGATAAGGAAGAAAGCAATACGACTCTTCATTCTCTTCATAACTCAATACTTTCCAAAAAGAATCATCGCGAGAAACAGAAATGGCTGCTGCCATGAAAGATCTGATCTCCTCCTTTACTTCTGAGGCGACAAAAACTACAGCGAACTCCAAATGAAACCAGTTAGGACTCGGAACGCCATCCCTCCAGAATTACTTGAGTAAGTATACTATCTAAATCTACTTCTTTGTTCCTTAAAGCCTTCAAACTAACGAGGATTTTTATGATTCCAGGTCAGGGAAGCTGCAAAAACTCTTAACAACCTTCAAACCAGAATTAAACAGTTTAGATCTGAGATTCTTCTCCGATCTGAAAGACTTGCTAAACCATATGAAACATCAGCTGTTTCTCAAGACGACTCTAAACAAGATAAGTTTTTGATATGGCTTCTGATTTCCTCAGTAAAGCTGCTTCCTTTGAAGCTTCTAATATATCCATAATAATTCAGCGTCTTGTTGTCCAGGAATCCACAGACAAATTGCTCCACCCAATAACAGGCCCAAAGAAAGAACCAGATGCTTCTCGTCATGGATGATGCAAAAACTCTTAGACAAGAATTTAACTTTAGATCTTAGATTCATCTCAGATCTGAAAGACTTGCTAAACCATAGGAAACATCAGCTGTTTCTCAAGACGACTCTAAACAAGATAAGTTTTTGAAATAGCTTCTGTTTTCCTCAGTACAGCTGCTTCCTTAGAAGCTTCTAAAATATCCATAATAAAGCAGCGTCTTGTTGTCCAGGGATCCACAGACAAATTGCTCCACCTGCAGATCAATAAACTTAAAAACTATTGTTTAGTTAGAGATGAAAAACAGTTATAATGTAATTTAGAGAGGGAGAGAATCATTGTAAGATAAAACAGGTACTCGAGATCTGAAGCCAGAAAACATAGGAACAATAAAGTGGCAAAAGAAACAGGAATTATGATAATGTCCCCAATTCAGCGTTGGGAGGTATGGCCCCATTTCAAAGCTATTTCCGAGTTCATGCCAGTGCTGTTCTGAAAATATTTTGATTTTGCCATTCTGATGTTCATAGTTTGGAAAATTTTTAAACAAACTTTCGCCCCTTCTGTAAAACGATTTTGAAAAATCCTTTCATTTCTTTCTTTCCAAATGTGCCAGACGCAAACTGAGAGTGAAAGTTGGAACAAATCAGACTTTAAATTTCGAGCGTTGGATATAGAAACAATTTTCGTTAAATCCTCCTTCAGGATAAAAGAAAATGTACTTTTCGGTTTAACGAAAAAAAATTTACAACTCCAAAACCAGATCTTTTCTGTAAAGTCACATTGAAAAAATAGATGGTCTATATTTTCAATGTGACTATTACAAAACACACAATTCTGATCAACCACTATCTGCTTCTGAATTAATCTTTCTTTTGTCAAGAGAAAATCATTTATGGCCTTGAAGAGGCAAACTGCCATTTTAGGAACATGAATTTTGCTCCATACCATAGTCGCCCAAAATTTAGTATCAAACCTAGTTCGAACCGAGTTCCAAACTTTTTTAAACTGATATTGCCCATCCGAAGTGCACTTCCAAGACCAGAAATCCCTCTCTTTGTCATTGTGAATCTTAACATCTTCAATTTCACTCTGTATTTGAAATAAAAAGCTGTACAAGTCCCACTTCCATTCACCATTTCTTAAAATCCTGCTAAGCATTATATTATCTGTACCAGTTCTAAAAGCAGTATCTCTACCAATGCGTTCCATAATAGAACTCCCATTTAACCAAGGATCATACCATAACGAAGTAGATTTACCATCTACAATGTTAAGGGAAAGACAGTTCAAGGCTTCGTGTCTATTTTTTAGAATACACTTCCACACCCCAGAATCATCCGAACGCTGGTTAATATCCCAAAAACTTTTAAGCCCTATGTATTTTCCATGCATGAATACCGCCCAACTGCCTTCTAAGTTAATGATTTTCCAAATCAATTTGATATATAGCGTTTTGTTCATCTCTTATAAGTTTCTCAGACCCATACCTCCTTCTTCTTTTTGTCTACTTAGAACCTCCCACGGGATCTTACTACTGCGACTTTTCCAAAGAAAATTTAATATCATATGTTTAATCTTCTGAACAGTAGCAACAGGGAGGTAGAAACATTGCATCCAAAACTGAATTATAGGGTATATAGTAGATTTTATAAGTTCCAGTCTCCCTGCTAAGCTCAGCATTTTAGTTTCCCATCTTCCAATCCTAACTTTGATCTTCTCTATCAACGGAGAACAATCCTTATCCCTCAAGTTAACGCTTGACAGAGGAATACCCAAATACCTTATAGGAAGGGTAGATTGTTGAATGTTGAGAATAGAACAGATGTCTGTACAGCCATCTACCCCTTTCCCAAAAAAGATGTTAGATTTCTCCGCACTTAACTCCAAACCAGTGACCCTTTTCAAGGTTTTAAAAACTTCGTTAATAGCATTCGCAGTTTGCACATTGGCTTTAGTAAAAAGAATGATATCGTCTGCGTAAATCAAGTGAGTCAATTTGTTACCAAAGTCCGTAACAGGAGAGATCAGACCACCCCTTACTTTTTCTTCCATAAGAAGCGTAAAATATTCCATCACTAGGGTAAATAGGATAGGAGAAAGTGGGTCTCCTTGTCTAAGACCATTAGAGCCTTTAAAGTAACCGTGCGCTTCTCCATTAACAATGATAGAAAAAACTGGGGTCTTAATAAGATTTCCAATAATTTTTATCCATTTATCCGTAAAACCTAAGCTTCTTAACATGTGAATAACAAAATCTCTATTAATCGAATCATATGCTTTCTTTAAATCAACTTTTATACACATGTATTTATTATCCTTTCTTCCGAGACCTCTAATTAATTCATGAGCTAACAAAATACCATCTCCTATTGATCTACCATTTATAAATGCCGTCTGGTTATGAGATACCAACTTATCCAAAAAAGGACCCAATCTATTACACAGGATTTTAGAGAGAACCTTGTATAAAGTGTTACAGCATGCAATTGGTCTAAAATCTTGAATACAGGAGGAATGGTCCTTTTTTGGGATCAAATGAATAAACGTGTGGTTCCATTCTCTAATGATTAGACCCTTTTGAAAAATATCATTTAAAGCTTTATAAATAATATCTTTCGAAAGATTCCAATGCTTCTTAAAAAACAACGAATTGAAACCATCCGGTCCCGGCGAAACAGTGTCTTTGATATCCCACAAAGTGTATTTGATTTCTTCTAAAGAGAAATTCTTATTTAAAAAATTAGCCCCAAACTCAGAAATAACCGTTTTGCAAATCACTTTAGGAAAATGATCACATAAAGGTTGATTATAAGTTTGCTTGAAAAAATCAATAGCCTCTTCAACAAATTTATTGTCCGATATCACCTTACCGTCCACATTAAGGTTAGTCAAACGGTTTCTACTCCTTCTGTTAGACATTTTAGCGTAGAAAAAAGCAGATCCCTCATCACCCATCATCAGCCAGTCACATTTAGCCTTTTGTTTTGCCGCCATGAATTCTTTTTTTAGTGCAAGCTCCAAGTTGATCTTGGTATTTTGAAATTCCAAAGCTAAGTTATGGTCATTAGAATTTTCCAAAAGTTTTTGAAGACTAGAACATTTATCTCTCATTACATTCACCTCTTGTCTGATGTTACGAGAATTAGCACTCCATCTCTTGAGATCCCTCTTAATGTTTTTGAGAATGTTAATAACTTGGAACAAAGGTCTGTCGATTTGGTTGGTAACCCAAAGTTTCTCAACCAGAGGAAAATATTGGTCGCATAAAGACCAATGATTCATGTATCTAAACGGACTATTCTTAACCCTAGAGTTAGAGGTAAACGAGACGAGAATAGCATTATGATCGCTCACCGTAGGAGGTAAGAATTCAACTGATAACTCAGGGAATAAGTTAATCCAGTCAAGGTTAGCAAACACCCTGTCGATTTTAGAGAAAATATTTCTACCCGGGCCCGACCACCAAGAAAATTCGAAACCTTTAATGTTTATCTCATTAAGACCAGTAAATAAAGCCATGTCATCTAATTCAAACAAATTATAAAAAGTTGCTGGATTACCTCCCTGTCTTTCTGAGGGTCTACGGATGCAATTAAAATCCCCAAGGACCATCCATGGCCTATAAATATTTATAGCATCCTCCTGCAGATTCTTCCATAATCTTTTCCTTAGTTCAACAAAATTTTGGGCATAGACAAAAGTTAAATTACATCTAAAATTCGAGGAATTGATCAGTTCAATAGAAATGTGTTGGTCACTCATACTAATAAAATTGAAATCCCAAATTTTTGCATCAATAAGAACCATAATCCTACATTTAAAATAGCAAGATATATTACTTATTATTCTCCAACCATCTTCCAACGTTTTTTCCAACTTCATAATCTCTGGAAACATCAATTTGTTTTCCAGAATACCAAAACAGCTAATTTTAAATTTGTCTATAGCTTTCCTCACTTCACCCATTCTGTTAGGGTTATGAAACCCTCTAACGTTCCAGCAGGCCACAGACATTATAAAACCTTATTGTTTCGGGTCCTCAGGGGTCTACTGCTCGAGGACTCCCCTTTGTCTTCCGAAGGAATACCTAACATCTGAACCCACTTAGGGTTCTTTCGGACCAGCTTATCCTTCTGATTATTATCAAATTCTATATCTTGGGGCTTCGGAAGAAGTTGTTCTTCCATTTCCTCCTGAACTGTGTCTACATTATCATAACTATTTTGTTCCTCTGCCACTTTAGTCGTTCCTATGTCCTGATCCAGATTCTCTTGTACCTGTAATAAAATACTATGATCAGTCCCTCTCTTGTAATTAACATTATTATAAGTTTCATCATCAAAAACTAAATCATTAGAAGTTAAGGATATTGGAATAGAATTGTGATCCGATGATGACAATGGGCGTTTGAGAATAGAAATGTGAGTAGATGGTGATTTTGGAGGAAATGATCTCAGATCTATGGCTCCCGGGGTAGTTGGAGAAGCAGGAATGAATGGCTCCCTGGTTCCTTGATCAGGAGGACCTTCCGGCCTGGCCAGAGGAGCATTGGAGCAATCTTCACTGACTCCTGTTTCGGTAGAAGTAACATGATCTGACTCTGTACCTTCGGAAATTGCCCCCTCACCCCGCTCTACTGAGGATGCAACTTCCCCCAAGTTCTGTTCCTGAATTGAATTAACAATTACATTTGTAGAGTTTTCCCTATCTTCTGTGTCTTCCGCCACTACATTATTGTAAGGGACAACTCCTTCATCATTCTTGGATCCAATTTCAGTAGCATTTATCTCCTTTTCAGGAATATTTGATAACTCAATTTCACAATCAACTATACCAGGCTTATCGGAGCTAACAGCTTGGGTCTCTTTAGGGACCCAGGACTTGGTCATAGGACATTCATCAATTAAATGTCCGAAACAAACACACTTGACACAGATGGGAGGAGGGTTTTCATATTCTACTTCTTGAACGAAACTCCTCCCATTTTCGTCTCTACCTTCAATGGATTTAGGCATTCCATATTTAACATTAACCTCCACCAGAACTCTGGCGAAGGCTAGTCTAGATTTATTTTTAGTGGCCTCATCCATCTTAATAGGAACTCCTATGGTACTAGTTAGAGCGCTAATGGCCTTATTGCCCCATAGTTTAAAACTTAAACCAGGAAGTCTAACCCACATGGGCAAAGAAGTAAGGAGATCTCTATCAGTTCTCATATCTGGGGATAATCTCTTCATAATAATCAAGTTCCGGTCCATAAACCAAGGACCTGATTTTAAAATCTTATTGCAGTCCTCCTCCAATCCGAATCTCACTACGAAAAATCCATTATTCCTAGAATGAACAGAAAACGGCTTCTTAGTTTCCCAAACCCTTTTGGCATAACCCTCAAATGTCCGGAGCCAAGGTTTATACCCAACCACATACAGCAAAATGCATAAATCCCAACCTCCCTCCGCTTCTTTGATCGCTTCATCAGATAGGGAACCTATCCTTTTACCATCTGCTACAGTAGGCTCTATAAACTCCAGATCCAGGTTACCTAAATCCCCAACTGCTCCTTCTTTTACTGCCTCACTGTATGAAAATTTCTTTGCGTTTTCTGAAACAGTGAAAATGATTTTGGAATTGCCTCCAGACATCGCAACTTTCTGCTTAGAAAATTTTGTTTTGCCTGTCCGCCCAGTCTGATCTGAAAGCACCCTCCTACCCTCAGTTCTACCTGTTCTGTTCGAACTTTGCCCTCCCAAAGTAAGCCTCTGATCCGGACCAGAAGGAATAGGTGCCTTGCCCCTTTTCCTTCTCACCTCCTCCCAACCTTCCGCATCCCGCAGACCCATATTGAGGAGATTGAAGTGAAGAACGGAAACAAGATAATAACGGAGAAAGATTAAGAAAACTAGGAAAAAAGGAAAGGAAAAAAAGAGAAAAGGGAAAAACCCTAATCTCCAGATCTAGATCTGGGAGCCGCCATTAAAAGATAATTATTTTGTTTTATGAAATATAATTGGAATAAGTATACAAACTATTTGAAATTATTTTATGAAATTGAATGTAGGTTTCATGTATATATTTGCTATTTTGATTATCAAATATTTTGTTGTTATTTAAAATTTTCAATTCAAAATTATATAAGCACTTTAGTGTAAAATTACAATCAAATGTTGAATTTTATTTTCTTCTTTTTTTAAGTCAAAATTAGATTTTAGGTTGTTGATTTTAAATTGCAAACTTATAAAATAGCAAGTTTTACGTATGTAACTGAATATAAATATAATTTTTATGTATACTTACATATATGCATACATATACATACATATACATATATATATATATATATATATATAATGTTTCAAATGCAAAATTTATAAAAGGGACTTTTATGTAAAATTACATATCTAAAGTTGAACTCCTTTCCAAGTTAAATCTTGTTTTCAAATTGTTAACTTCGGATTCAAAACATATTAGGTAAAATTTGCAAGTGTTTGAGTATTCAAAATTATTTCTAAATGGCATTAATGGTGAGTATATGAAAGAATATAACTCCTCCATCTTTTCCTCTCCTTCTTAATTGCCTACTTGAACACAACTGATTGTCATTTTTAATATCAGTAAATTACCTTTGATTAGTTAGAAGTAACTTTATGACATATTATACATATACGTAAATGCAAGTAAAACTATATATATTTTTATTTTATATAATTTCAAAATAAATATTATTATTTTTAATAAAAAACCATCGATATAAAGGGAAAAATGGGTCCATTGCAGTATAAATCTCAGCACCTTTACATGGTCACATTAGCTATGCACACTACTCATATGTTGCACTTGCACTTTACGTACATGAGTGTATTTGATACACTCATTCCAATATATATTTAAATTTAAATTAAATTCAAACTCTTTTAAAAAAAATAAAAAAAATAAAAAAAATAAAGATTTTATTTAAAATATTTTAGATTGGATCTAAAATCTTTTTAGACTTAATAGGCCCAATAGATCCAAAATAAAAGAAAAAATTGAAATCTACCCATTTTACATGCTTTCGACTGGCCTGGTTCCTTCAATATACGAAGGCCGTCATGAAATGGTTAGTGTGACCAGATAGTCTCTTTCGAATTGTTAAGCAAACTCAAGGTCAAAATAAGATTAGGACAAGGACTAAGTGTAACGCCCCACTCCGAGACCCACATTAGCAAAGAGTATTACAAGGTAACACCGTCTGCTAATGCGGAGAATAGAGCTGGTTAGGAGCGACCATCTATAGCCTTGTCTTAATTATCTATTGAATACGCTGACAAATGCCATACCTCCTTGAACTCTTTCTCAAATGGATCGACATATCTAATAAATACTTAATACAAAGCCATAGGTGGCTGAAGGATCTATCAGAATAAAATATAACAACTCAAATGTAATACACATCACAGAACAGTAGGTCATCACATACATTTACACATATTCAGATACATTACAGAGTATACAAAATGATACATGCCAAGTGGTAAAGTAAACCACAATATACAGACGAGTCAAAAGAATATATATCAGAGTTACAGCCAAAAAGAACTACACAAAAAGCTATAACAAAAAGGAGCTAGCAGAATAGTCCATGCGGAAGCAAATTAGGCTAAGTCCAATGTACCAAACCTGAAACATCTCGGTCTGACCCGAGTATAAAATACACGGGTCAGTCTAGCTAAACAAACCAGTCAGATAAACTAAATGATAATGAACATACAAGATCATAAAGTACCACAAATATCTCCAAAAGAGGTAACCAAATCATCTAACCAAAGATGAATCAAAACAAGCCTCATATCATTGGAAATCCCAATAAACAAAGGATGTCATATCCCAAAACAAGCCAAAAGGCAAATAACAGATACCAATAAAGGTAACACAAGTTTCCACAAGCTAATCACTATATATCGTGTGGTTCAAAGAACCTACCCCGAAAGGCGATACACTAGGGAAATATAATTGTCAAAGAAACAAAAGATGCTCGAGCTCAGTACTGTATAACTAGGATCCATACGCCCGAAGGCAACGCCAAAAGGCAACGCGGAAGGCAACGCCCAAAGGCAACGCCAAAAGGCAACACCCGAAGGCAACGCCCGATGGCAACAAACCGTAGTGGCGGTACTGGACACCACTGTCCGGCGGAATGTGTCACAACTCTCAGAAAGGAACCCGGAAAATGTTAACGTGAGTCCCATACCCCACGTTCGCACTAAACGGTTTACTAACCGTTAGTCAATTTCACACTCAAAGCAGTACAAAGTTCACCTCATCTCATCGGTAAACCAGACCCAAATGTCAAAACGGTCAAACGAATAGATTCGGAATTAACCGAAAAGATAAACGCACGTGTTCATAGCACATGTTTTATTTAATCATTTGATTCTCCTCCCTCTTCGCTCGAAGTGCAAAATTGTGTGTGTGTTTTAAATAGAAATTATAAATTGGAGAAACGAGCTTTTAATACAATTAAAAAGATCATTTTATAAAACCCGTGTATGAAATCAAAAAAGGAATCATCAAAGTCAAATATGCAATAAAAACTAATTGGAATCGACACGAATCGATTAAAATTGGAAACCAAGCAAAATAGGCAAATTAGGCTGAGACAAGCAGGTCAGTCGACTGACTACAGAAGCCAGTCGACTGATCCAGAAACCCGAAACTTTCAGTTCCTACAGTCAGTCGACTGACTGCAGAGGCCAGTCGACTGACTGTAGAAAACAAAAACTTTTGGTTTTTGCAGCCAGTCCTAGGAACTTTCATTTTCTACAGCCACTCGACTGACTGTAGAGGCCAGTCGACTGACTGGCATTGGGACTGTTTTTTAGCCTATCCAAATGAAGATCAAACTCTCATAACTTGCAACCGGACGAGCAATGGCGCTAGGGGTTTATGCCAATCGACAACCCAGCCCTATAAGCTCTTCAATACACCACCAAAAGCATGATCAAACATCAAAGCTATGATTTGTAGAGTTTTTCACTTCAAAACACCAAAAATTGAAATGTTCACCAAATCAATTCAAATCAAAAGAAAATGAACATAAATAAGTGTTAGGAATTCATACCTAACATCAATAATATCACGAGAAGTAGATGTGAGTTCAAAACTCACCTTTTTAACACAAAAACAAAGATGAGAAGCTCAAATGCAAAGAAAAGGTCAACCACTCTTCACTTCTACTCTACAAGCTCCAATCTAAGATCAAAACAAGTATTTCCTAAATTAGGTTATAGGAAATTCTGAAATTGGAGAGAGATAGAGATGGAGAGGGTGAAAAGAAGGCTTACCTAAGCTTCTCTTTGATTTTGGAGCAAGAATTTGAATTTGCAAGAGGAAACTAGGGCTTGGAATTTCTATTTCCCATTCTCTTCCCCCATTTTCAGTTGAGCTTGAGTTAAAAGAAATAAAATGAGTGTATGGAGAGGAGAGGGGGCCGAGTTAGGGTATAGGATGAGTTGGGTGAAACCCAAACCCAAAAGTCCACTTAGAAAATAGCAAAATTCAACTTACTTCAAACATATCGATGCTTATGCTCAAAAAAGTCGCAAACGCCATTTTGGACTCAATGGAAGCGGTCCCAGGTCCTAATTCGGCCGTTTGCAAAAAGTAACATTTCGGACCTTAAATCCGACAAACGACGCTATATTTAAATAAAATATTTAAATATACAATCGTAAAATATGCGGGTTGTTACGGATCTCCCCTCCTTAACAAAATTGCATCCGCGCAATTCCTAGAGAAGAAGTTGTAACAACTACATACTTACATCACCCAAAAAGGAAAGAAAATAAGCTTGAGATAAAGAGATATACTCACCATTGCTAAGCAAAGATAGGAAACCCGGATAGGATCGCTCGATAAACTCTCTAGTTTCCCAAGTACAGTCATTGGGATTAGCGGACCATTGAACTTTAATGAGCGGCACGTCCTTGTTTCGAAGGTGTCTCACCTTCGAGGCAAGTACGCGAATAGGCTGCTGTACAATAGATAAGTCTGGTGAGATCTCAAGCTCTTGCAAATCAGGAGAGTCGATAATAGAATCTGATTCTCGAAGACACTTTCGAAGCTGAGAGACGTGAAACACGTCATGAACACCGGATAGATGAGCTGGAAGTGAAACTCTATAAGCCACAGGGCCAATACGTTCAGTAATAGGAAATGGTCCTACAAAGCGAGGAGCCAATTTCCCTGTCGTACTGAAGCGCATTACCCCTTTCAAAGGAGAAACACGAATAAGGACGAGATCATCAACCGAGAACTCGAGAGGCTTCCTGCGATTATCCGCATAGGATTTCTGGTGGCTTTGTGCCTCTTTCATTCTCTGACGAATAAGATCAATCTTCTCAGAAGAATCATGAACAAACTCTGGGTCAAGAATAAGCTTCTCCCCAGATTCCAACCAACATGAAGGTCATCGACATGGCCTTCCGTATAAGGCTTCGAAAGGAGCCATACCGATACTGGACTGAAAACTATTGTTGTAGGAGAACTCTACAAGGGATATATGATCCTCCCAACCACCTCCGAATTCAATAATACAAATACGGAGGAGATCCTCTAAGATACGATTCACCCGTTCAGTCTGTCCATCAGACTGTGGATGATAAGCTGTGCTAAAATACAGCTTTGTTCCCAAAGCTTGCTGAAGACTCTGCCAGAAATGACTTATGAATAAAGGATCACGATCACTCACAATCGAACTAGGAACACCGTGAAGTCTCACGATTTCCTTGATATATAACTTAGCCAAAAGAGAAGCAGTCCTATTAGATTTAATAGGAACAAAATGAGCAGAATTAGTGAGGCGATCAACAATAACCCAAATGCTAAAATGGCCCGATCTCGTACGAGGTAGGCCATCAATGAAATCCATTGAAATCTGATCGCATTTCCATAATGGAATCTCTAGAGGCTGAAGGAGACCATAAGGGCGCTGATGTTCGGCTTTAATACGTTGACAAGTCATGCAATTACTCACATAAATCGCCACATCGCGCTTCATGCCTTCCCAATAATAAAGGCGATGCATATTGGCATACATCTTACTACTGCCAGGATGAATGGTATACTTAGAACGATGGCAGTCATCAAAAATGTCATGCCTAAGTGCAGAATCAGAAGGCACAACAAGATGGTTCTTCTTGCGAAGACACCCATGAAAATCAATGCTGAAATCCCGTAATGCCTCATCACGGGATTCAGTCTCACAAAGCTGAATAAGATGCACAAGATCAGGATCATGCCGCTGAGCTTCGGTAATATGATCCAATAGAGAGGGTCGAGCTTCCAAACTGAATAATACTATCGGAGAATCAGAGGATGGAGCTCGATCACGAATATCAAAAAAAGATAGAGTGTCAAGAATATCCCATTCGGCAAGCATCATAGAAACGACAGCCGAATGTCTGCGACTAAGTGCATCAGCAACACAATTACCCTTACCAGGGGTATATTGGATATCAAAGTCATAGGAGGCAAGAAACTTGAGCCAACGCTGTTGCCTCATATTGAGTTCCTTCTGAGTGAACAAATATTTCAAGGATCTATGATCGGTATAGAGAATGAAGCACTCGCCTAATAAATAGTGTCGCCAAATCTTCAAGGCGAAGACAATGGCGGCTAACTCAAGATCATGAGTGGCATAGCGAATTTCATTCGGACGTAGTTGCCTAGAAGCATAAGCAACTACCCGATCCTTATGCATAAGCACGGCACCGATACCACAAGCATCAGTGTAGACAACAAGATCATGATTCCCCTCGGGAACCACAAGAATAGGAGCATTAGTGAGAAGTTCCTTTAATGTCTGAAAGGAAGCTTCACACTTGTCGGACCAAATATAACGAATGCCTTTTCGAGTAAGGCTGGTGAGAGGAAGAACAACACGAGAAAAATCCTTAATGAACCGACAGTAATAACCCGCCAATCCAAGGAAACTACGAATCTCATGAACATTCTCATGCCTCTTCCAATTCTGGATAGCTTCGATCTTTGAGGGATCGACGGAAATGTCGTCAGAAGATACAACATGGCCTAAGAACTTAACCTTATTCTCCCAAAAATAGCACTTGGAGAATTTGGCTTTAAGCTGATGGTGACGAAGAGTACTCAAGACAATTCTCAAGTGATTAGCATGATCGGCTTCAGACTTCGAATAAATAAGAATGTTGTCAATGAACACAAGGACGAACTTATCGAGATATTCCCGGAATACTCGATTCATAAGATCAACAAAGAAAGTAGGGGCGTTCGTCAAATTGAACGGCATAACGAGCCACTCGAAAGAAACATATCGAGTGAGGAAAGCTGTAAGAGGTATGCTATCTTCCGCGACTCGGAGCTGGTGAAAACCAGTGGCAAGGTCGAGCTGAGAGAAGACCTTAGCGCCACTCAATAGATCGAACATATCATCGATCCTAGGCAATGGATACCTATTCCTGATGATCAACTCGTTAAGCTTGCGATAGTCGATGCAGAGCCTAAGAGTTCCATCGGACTTCTTCATGAAGACGACCGCGGCACCCCACGATGAAAAACTGGACTGAATCAACTGTTTGGACTCAAGCTCTAAAAGCTGCTTCTTGAGTTCCTCATTTTCTTTTGTAGACATCCTCGTGGGAGGACGGCCAACTGGCTGTGTGCCTGGAATGAGATCAATGCGGAACTCGATTGCCCGCTTGGGTGGCAAACCCGAAACCGGCTCAAAAACATCAAAGAAGTCACAAACAATAGGAATATGAGATATATCATCATCATCTCGTGAGTTAAGAGAATATAAAGCCATTTCAGAATTATCCACATTCTGAAGAACAAGTGATAGCTGAGTGGACGAATCTGGATGTCAAAGATATAAAATTCTTTCAGAACAAATAATCCTGGTATCGTATCTCACTAGCCAGTCCATACCCAAAATCATATCAAATCCCAAATAAGAAATAACGTGCAGATTCGCACGAAAAGAAAAGCCACATAAAACAATTTCAACATCATCACAAAGCATGCTAAGGGTTGTGGATCCCCCAATAGGATTTGCAATCCTCGATGAAGTAACCATACAAGAAACATCCAAAGACAAATCATCGACGAGCTTCTTCGATACGAATGAATGCGAAGCACCCGTATCGAAAAGAACTCGAATACTACGGTCAAGAAATAAAATAGAACCTTCCAAAATAGATGTAGATATACCTCTGGGCTGAGAAGAACCTCCAAAAGCCTTAGCAACATAAAGCTTGCCAGACTTGGCACTAGCAGGAGCAGTAGGGCAGGAGGAAACACGGTGACCTTCCTTCTTACAATAATGGCAGAAGAGAGACTTAGGACAAGCTCGAATCATATGATCGGGAGAACCACAATTGAAGCACTTCCGAATGGAAGGTGTTCCAGCAGATTGAGAGTTAGAAATAGATTCAACGGGCTTTTTCTTCTTGGAAGGGAAAGATTCCCGCTTATGAAATGGAAACTTCTTCTTATTGGGGTTCTTGCGAACCTCAACATCGTCCCCACTATCACACTCCTTCTCGATGGCTTTGAGATGAAGTGCCGAATCAACCAATTCCTCAAAAGAAAGCTTAAGCTGGAGCATTAAAGACTTCTTAAGATATTTCTTAAGACCAGAGACAAACTTCATATTCTTCTTATAAGAAGTGCTAATGAATTCAAGACCATACTTAGATAAGGCCTCGAATGATGCAACATACTCAGAGACGGAGGACTTCCCTTGCTTCAACTCAAGGAAGCGACTGGCTAATAAAACTTTCTCAGATTCAGGAACGAATTTGAATTCGAATCATTCCCGAAACTGAGTCCAAGAAAGAACAGACTCATCAAGTTCGGCTATAAGAAGCTCGTACCAATCAAGAGTACGCTCTTGTAATAAGCTAGAAGTTACAAGAACTCGATCATGGTTAGAAAGATCCATACGAGAAAAGATACGCTCGCATGTGCGAATCCAAGCTTGGACCTCAAGAACGGACTTAGAGCCTTTGAATGGCTTTCCACCAAGATGAGAAAAATCAATGCACAGGCGTGCAAAGGCAGACTTGTGAGGAGGAGATGCTCGAATAGGAGCTGGAGGCTGAGTGCTCCTAAATAACTCCAAGAAATGATCGGCGGACATATATACACCGTCTGGATGCGAGCCATTGGATTGCCCAGCATCCGAGCGTCGTCCTCTGCCTCTTCCAGCTATTAGCTGAAAATTAAGATAAGGTAAAAATTATTCACAAGGTAGATATCATTAATTCAAATATGGAATACTACGGAATAAAATGCATTCCTAGACGTGTTCCCAAAATTCTATCTACCCCAAGGCACGGAAAGAACAAAGGCACGATGATTCAAAGATTCGTAACATTCATACTACACTTTAATGTACTATAATATGTGTCTTTGTTCTATGTTTATCATATTTTGTTCTGAACTCAGCTCTGATACCAAGCTGTAACGCCCCACTCTGAGACCCACATTAGCAAAGAGTATTACAAGGTAACACCGTCTGCTAATGCGGAGAATAGAGCTGGTTAGGAGCGACCATCTATAGCCTTGTCTTAATTATCTATTGAATACGCTAACAATTGTCATACCTCCTTGAACTTTCTCAAATGGGTTGACATATCCAATAAATACTTAATACAAAGTCATAAGTGGTTGAAGGATCTATCAGAATAAAATATAACAACTCAAATGTAATACACATCACAGAACAGTAGGTTATCACATACATTTACACATATTCAGATACATTACAGAGTATACAAAATGGTACATGCCAAGTGGTAAAGTAAACAACAATATACAAACGAGTCAAAAGAATATATATCAGAGTTACAGGCCAAAAAGGACTACACAAAAAGCTATAACAAAAAGGAGCTAGAAGAATAGTCCATGCGGAAGCAAAATAGGCTAAGTCCAATGTACCTAACCTGAAACATCTCGGTCTGACCCGAGTATAAAATACACGGGTCAGTCTAGCTAAACAAATCTGTCAGATAAACTAAATGATAATGAACATACAAGATCATAAAGTACCACCAATATCTCCAAAAGAGATAACCAAATCATCTAACCAAAGATGAATCAAAACAAGCCTCATATCATCGGCAATCCCAATAAACAAAGGATGTCATATCCCAAAACAAGCCAAAAGGCAAATAACAGATACCAATAAAGGTAACACAAGTTTCCACAAGGTAATAGCTATATATCGTGTGGTTCAAAGAACCTACCCCGAAAGGTGATACACTAGGGAAATATAATTGTCAAAGAAACAAAAGATGCTCGAGCTCAGTACTGTATAACTAGGATCCATACGCCTGAAGGCAACGCTAGAAGGCAATGCCCGAAGGCCACAAATTGTAGTGGCGGTACTAGACACCACTGTCCGGTAGAATGTGTCACAACTCTCAGAAAGGAACCCGGAAAATGTTAACGTGAGTCCCATACCCCACGTTCGCACTAAACGGTTTACTAACCGTTAGTCAATTTCACACTCAAAGCAGTACAAAGTTCACCTCATCTCATCGGTAAACCAGACCCAAAGGCCAAAACGGTCAAACGAATAGATTAGGAATTAACTGAAAAGATAAACGCACGTGTTCATAGCACGTGTTTTATTTAATCATTTGATTCTCCTCCCTCTTCGCTCGAAGTGCAAAATTGTGTGTGTGTTTTAAATAGAAATTATAAATTTGAGAAACGAGCTTTTAATAAAATCAAAAAGATCATTTTATAAAACCCGTGTACGAAATCAAAAAAGGAATCATCAAAGTCAAATATGCAATAACAACTAATTGGAATCGACACGAATCGATTAAAATTGAAAACCAAGAAAAAATAGGCAAATTAGGCTGAGACAAGCAGGTCAGTCGACTGACTGTAGAGGCCAATCGACTGATCCAAAAACCCGAAACTTTCGGTTCCTTCAGTCAGTCGACTGACTGTAGAGGCCAGTCGACTGACTGCATAAAACAAAAACTTTTGGTTCCTGCAGCCAGTCCCAGGAACTTTCATTTTCTACAGCCAGTCGACTGACTACAGAGGCCAGTCGACTGACCGGCACTAGGACTGTTTTTCAGCCTATCCAAATGAAGAGCAAACTCTCACAACTTGCAACCGGACGAGCAATGGGCGCTAGAGGTTTATGCCAATCGACAACCCAGCCCTATAAGCTCTTCAATACATGTAACGACCCCGGATTTTATAAATATTTAAATTGATAATTAATTAATTTTTGAATAAAATTTGTGAAATAAAACGATAAATGGATTGCGAGTTTCCCCGATTCCAAATATATTCTGTATAAATCATTTGGGCATATATGAGTAAATTTGAAATTATGTATATATATACATATTGATTTTTAGTTTAAATCTAAAATAGGTGGTTTAATAATAATAATTTGAGTTTATATGAAATATATGTGTATATATTGAAATATGAAACAATAATTTTTAAAGTAACAAGACAATAAAATATTTAAGTTAGAACTTGAAATAAAAATGTATATAGAGGGATCTCAGCCGAGACTTACAAATGAAGAAAACAAAGGAATGTATGTAAGGAAAAGTGTTAACCCGCCTTTTGGCAAGGCCGCGGACAAACGGATTTAACTTAAACAACTTCACAACTATCGAGACTAAAGTATGATGGGTTCGGTTTAAAATGATGAAGTTCACTTGAATATGTCGTTGGGAAAAGGAGTGGAGAAATTACATGGCTCAGCCTAGGCAGTTTGGCAGATGTCGCTCGGCATTGGGATGGTTCGGCATTGGAGGCTGTTCGGCATAGAGAGATCGTCGTTCGACATAGAGGGATCGTTCGGCATTCCAGGAGCACTCGGCATTCAGTAGCGCTCGGCATCCAGGAGCGCTCGGCATTTAGAGGCGCTCGGCATTAGAGATCGTTCGGCATGATGGGCGCTCGGCATTAGAAACTGTTCGGCATCATACATGGTTCGGCATGACGGAGGTTCGGCATTAAGTATCGTTCGGCATTGGACGGAGCACTTGGCATAAATCTCATTCGGCATTGGATGGATCGTTCGGCATTAGGGAGCGTTCGACATTGGATGGGTCGTTCGGCATACCTCACCTCGTTCGGCATACCTCACCTCGCTCGGCATTGCACCTCGCACCTCGATACCCCGGTACCTCGCACCTCCATACCTCCATACCTCGCACCTCCATATCTTGGTACCTCGCACCTCCATATCTCGCACCTCCATATCTTGGTACCTCGCACCTCCATATCTCGGTACCTCGCACCTCCATATCTTGGTACCTCGCACCTCCATATCTCGGTACCTCGCACCTCCATATCTTGGTACCTCGCACCTCCATATCTTGGTACCTCGCACCTCCATACCTCGGTACCTTGCACCTCCATACCTCGGTACCTCGCACCTCCATACCTCGGTACCTCGCACCTCCATACCTCGATACCTCGGTACCTCGCACCTCCCAACGTTCGGCATGAGGAGATCGTTCGGCATTCACACCTTGTTCGGCATTCAGCGTTCGGCATCTATGGTTCGGCATATGGAGACCACTCCATATGGGCTGAGGTACTCGGCTACCAGGCCCACCAGGGAAGTCCAACCCATCTTTGTCTATAAATAGAGAGGCAGGGGCACAGTAAAAGGGGATCTCCTTTCTGCTCTCTTACTTTCTCTTTTCTAAGGCTTAGGCAACTCTGCCATTTTGCAACTGTAATCGATTATTACAGCAATAAAAAGCAAACTTCTAAGTGGACGTAGGCCGGAATTAGCCGAACCACTATAAAATCTGTTGTTCTTTACTGCTTTCATTTTAGTTTTAACTGTTCTTCACATTATTACTCTCTACATACATTCTATCTCTGAGCTGTGATTGGTATTTGGTGCTTTCATCTGGATTTGGGGGTTAGTGACCAATTTTGGCGCTAACACTTTGGTGCTTTCACTGAGAAATTGAAACACTCAGGAATTTTGGAGTTAGGAACTTGGATCTTAGAAAGCAATGGCAAGACCACCAACGAAGAGGCAAGCAGTGGAAAGGAGCAATCAGGAAGGAAGTCAAGCGGCGTCTTCTGGAGCTGGAGAAGGTCACGCATCCATCTACATAACTCGGGACGAGATGCAAGTGATGATGAATTCTATGCAAGAGAAGATGATGAAACGGCAAGAGGAGATGATGCAGGCTCTTCTTAGGCAATTTGGACAACCAGGAACTGCAGGTGCTCAAGATCATGGAGCTGGACCAAAGGAACTCAACCAACGGACAGATGGAGTGAATCAGCAGGGGGCAGCTCCCAATCAACAAACAGTTAACAATCTAGATGGACCTAGACTCGGGGGCACGCCACCAGGAGTACGTGATGAAGATTATGTGCCAGAATTTCCTCGGGGACTTGGGGGGCAGTCTGGATTGGTTGGAAACACTGGATTGGCTGACATTATCAGGCGGACTATTCGCGGAGGTCTGACAAACAAGGATTCAGAGGGAGTTAACAAAAGTCTATTTACCCAAAACATCAGGACAGCTAGGAATCCGCCCGATTTCAAACTACCCACTCTGGAAGTATACAACGGGAAGACGGATCCCACCGACCACTTGATGAGGTACACTAGGAATATGGAAGTGCTGGGGACAACGGAGGAGGTTATGGCCCGATGTTTCCCCCTGTACTTGACTGAAATTGTTGCTATGTGGTTCAGACAGCTGGAGGATGGATCCATTGGAACATGGACAGAACTGGTGGACAAGTTCTTAAGTCAGTTTCGAGTTCACATAAAAAGGCCAAAGAATGTGATGACGCTAACGTCAGTCAAACAGGGGGCAGATGAATCGCTCAGGGCATTCTTAACTCGATTTAATGCAGCAGTTGCTTCGGTGGATCGGCCAGATCCATCAATGGTTCTGATGGCTGCGGTATCAGGAGTCGGAGATAATTCGGATTTCAAAGTATCATTGGTACGGGACCCACCGTTGGATCTTGGTGAATTCTTTCATGAAGCTGAAAGATTTCTTCGACAAGAGGATGCATGTTTGGACATGAGGTCGAAGGAAGTAAACATGACTAAGGATGGAGGACTACTCGGCGAAAGCTCGGGTGGGGGCGAGGATAAAGGTAAAAGGAAGCGCTGGGGAGAACCAAAGTTGTGTTGCAGAAAGTCATACTCCGTTCATAGATGTTGTGTTGCAAGCGGCGTACCCCAGGAAGTTTAGTATGCCTACTATCCCTGCGTATGAAGGGAAGACTGACCCCAGACAGCACGTCATGAGGTATGAATGGATGATGGATTCAGCTAGAGCGAATGATGCCACCAAGTGTAGGTGCTTTCCGATCACTCTATCTGGGATCGCTACTATGTGGTTCACCCGACTTCCTCCACGATCCGTATCAAATTTCGAGGAGTTGGCAAAGAAGTTTATTAAGCAGTTCAGGATACACACTACGCGCCCAAAGGACGTGATGTCTCTGTCAAGTGTAACCCAAAATCCCGAGGAGTCGTTGAAGGAATATTTACAAAGGTTCCACATAGCAGCAACTGAAGTCAGTAATCCCAATGACCATGCAATTCTGATGGCTGTAATGAGAGGTGTGGATCCAGACTCTGAGTTTGGAGACTGGCTAGCAGGAAAACCTCCGGCTACGCTAGAGCGTTTCTACTCTAAGGCACACCAGTTCATAAGAAGAGAGGAAGCTAGGTGGGTACGACGAGATAAGGCGCCAGGGCCTGTCCAGGAGTCAATAAAAAGCAACATTGCTGTGAAGCAGTCTGGAGACAGCTCGGGAAAGGTCCAACTCGGAGTATAAACATCTACTTAACTCCGTACTCCCAGAGTGCGAGACGGAGTATAAACATTAATCAACTCCGTACTCCCAGAGTGCGAGATGGAGTATAAACATTAATCAACTCCGTACTCCCAGAGTGCGAGACGGAGTATAAACATTAATCAACTCCGTACTCCCAGAGTGCGAGACGGAGTATAAACATTAATCAACTCCGTACTCCCAGAGTGCGAGATGGAGTATAAACATCTACTTAACTTCGTACTCCCAGAGTGCGAGACGGAGTATAAACATTAATCAACTCCGTACTCCCAGAGTGCGAGACGGAGTATAAACATTAATCAACTCCGTACTCCCAGAGTGCGAGACGGAGTATAAACATTAATCAACTCCGTACTCCCAGAGTGCGAGACGGAGTATAAACATCTACTTAACTCCGTACTCCCAGAGTGCGAGACGGAGTATAAACATTAATCAACTCCGTACTCCCAGAGTGCGAGACGGAGTATAAACATTAATCAACTCCGTACTCCTAGAGTGCGAGACGGAGTATAAACATCTACTTAACTCCGTACTCCCAGAGTGCGAGACGGAGTATAAACATTAATCAACTCCGTACTCCCAGAGTGCGAGACGGAGTATAAACATCTACTTAACTCCGTACTCCCAGAGTGCGAGATGGAGTATAAACATTAATCAACTCCGTACTCCCAGAGTGCGAGACGGAGTATAAACATTGATCAACTCCGTACTCCCAGAGTGCGAGACGGAGTATAAACATCTACTTAACTCCGTACTCCCAGAGTGCGAGACGGAGTATAAACATTAATCAACTCCGTACTCCCAGAGTGCGAGACGGAGTATAAACATTAATCAACTCCGTACTCCCAGAGTGCGAGACGGAGTATAAACATTAATCAACTCCGTACTCCCAGAGTGCGAGATGGAGTATAAACATTAATCAACTCCGTACTCCCAGAGTGCGAGACGGAGTATAAACATTAATCAACTCCGTACTCCCAGAGTGCGAGAAGGAGTATAAACATTAATCAACTCCGTACTCCAGAGTGCGAGACGGAGTATAAACATCTACTTAACTCCGTACTCCCAGAGTGCGAGACGGAGTATAAACGTTAACTAACTCCGTACTCCCAGAGTGCGAGACGGAGTATAAACATTAATCAACTCCGTATTCCCAAAGTGCGAGACGAAGTATAAAAATCTACTCAACTCCGTACTCCCAGAGTGCGAGACGGAGTATAAACATACATCAACTCCATACTCATCCCCAGAACTAGGGGCAGAACCAAAGCAAAGCATGCTAGTTGAACATTTGTCTAAAAGAAGATTGCAACGAAACGATTAAGAGACGACTGTCAAGCAATCAACTGAACGGAAATATTCAGCATGAAAGACTGCGGTTTTTCAAAGCACGTCATGTTTACACAAGACGTCCTTTGGGGGGAAAATGTTATCCCGCCTTTTGGCAAGGCCGTGACACCAAGAACTTGATTAGAAACCAGTGACAGTTCGTCTTGGAGATCGGTTACACAAAGGCTCACTATGGATGTCGATGGATTTTGTCCGAGTCTGGATCGAGCCACGATTAACAAGACATAACAATCAAAGCCAGGGAAGCCAAAGTTTCAAGATGATCTGAGTTTGTATGATCAACTTATGATCGATTCGAACAACCGACCATCCATCCATCAACCTCCACATTTGACTTGGAGACCTAAACTGCTTGGAATGAATATGGCCCGATCATCCACTCCAATCGAGTCATAGAACAAAGTTCGACAAAATACAGATACCCCTCATGAAGCTCAGTGACGCCGGGATCCGTCTAAAGTGGACGTGATTTGATCATCTACACATCAAATCCTACCCTGAACACGAAAGGTTGTTCGAAAGCCCAACTTGAAGTAGCTATGGTAGACTGCGTACTCGCTAACCATCGCTGTCAATATATGGACACGACTGCACCTTGGAACATATGCAACTTACTTTGTCTACTCAACAATCTATTATCCTTATTTTCTAGAAGGAGATACGGAGCAAATTGTAAGAGATTTGGCTATCTAACCCAACATGGATGTGATTCAACCATCTATCATATACCTCCTTCCTTGACTTGATTGGAAGAGCTATAATCAACAAGCGGACGAGAATCGATCGTCCATTTTTCAAATTCCGTCCCTCATCCTGGGGGGCAGAATCCCATTCTGTGAGCAAACGTGGTTCGATTGTTCATTCGACGACATTAGCCTCGATACAGTAGATGAATACAAATTAAAGAGTGGAAATACGACTGCTCTTAACTTAAACCTCCAAGTCCCCAGAGTGCGGACTGGAGTACTCTAAGTCCCCAGAGCGCGGACTAGAGTATAAACGACTTAAACCTTCAAGTCCCTAGAGTGCGGACTGGAGTACTCTAAGTCCCCAAAGCGCGGACTAGAGTATAAACGACTTAAACCTCCAAGTCCCCAGAGTGCGGACTGGAGTACTCTAAGTCCCCAGAGCGCGGACTAGAGTATAAATGACTAAAACCTCCAAGTCCCCAGAGTGCGGACTGGAGTACTCTAAGTCCCCAGAGCGCGGACTAGAGTATAAACGACTTAAACCTCCAAGTCCCCAGAGTGCGGACTGGAGTACTCTAAGTCCCCATAGCGCGGACTATAGTATAAATGACTAAAACCTCCAAGTCCTCAGAGTGCGGACTGGAGTACTCTAAGTCCCCAGAGCACGGACTAGAGTATAAATGACTTAAACCTCCAAGTCCCCAGATTGCGGACTGGAGTACTCTAAGTCCCCAGAGCGCGGACTAGAGTATAAATGACTTAAACCTCCAAGTCCCCAGAGTGCGGACTAGAGTACTCTAACTCCCCAGAGTGCAGACTCGAATATAAGCGAATCGGATCTCCAAGTTCCCTGAATATGAACTATGACACAAATGACTTGAATCTGTCAAATCCCTGACATACGGGCTAGAAAGTATTCTAAGTGCTCGAAGCACAGAATGGAAGTTCAACGACTCCCGAAGAGTTTCCGAGTTATATGAAGATGGACTGAGAAGTCTATGTTACTCACAACTGCTTGGATTAAAATCACAATCACAAAGAAAACTGAACAATAAGAGTCTTTTGTAAGACAGAAAAAGGAACTAAACCTTATTCAGAAATGAGTTTCTATTACAACCCCTCCAAAGTTCAGAGTCGACATTCTATCTACAAGGACTAAGGAAATAGATGAAAATAATTACGTGACTTAAACTAACCCTCGTTGAACGAGGATAGTAATCACTTCTTGTGCTTCTTCAACTTCTTTCCAAACGGCTCCTCTCCAGAGCATTTACCCTTGGTACTCTTCTTTGATAGAGGGGTAGCAACTGAAGGAGTACGGGGGCCTTCCATGGGCTTGGACCCACCAGGAAGGATGACCTTCAATGACTTGTTCAAAGGATCGTCCAAGTCCACAACTCGGGGATCTACTATGACCTTGACCGTCTCCCCCCTCTCTTTCTCGAGCCGCTCCTCCATGCTCAATTCGGATGTATGCTCAGAGGCGCCTGTAATTTCTACTTCATAACCCCCGTCGGTAGGAGAGGAGGTTTCAGACTTGTCTTCGTCAAGCGCTCCGATCACCTGAGCGTCTGGACCAGAAGCCTCCCCTGCGTGAGTGGCTTCACTTGTTTTCTCCCCCACTTCCTTGGCGACATCGCTCCTCGGAGTGGGCTCGGGGTCAGAACGGCCTGCACAAAATCGTGGAAAACAAGCATTAGAATGCAATAGTCCTGCATAAAGAATAACGACTTTCGAAATCTTAAAGAGAACCTTAAAGAGAAGGATTATCTACCAGGTTCGGGAAAACTCTCAGCCATCCGAGGGGTCTCACCCTCTGGAATGGGAGACAGAATGCGGACTAAAGTACTCTAAGTCCCTGAGTGCGGACTAGAGTATAAATGACTCAAAAACCTCTACGTCCCCAGAGTGCGGACTACAGTACTCTCAGTCCCCAGAGCATGGACTAGATTATAGACGACTTTAGAAAAATCCCTAAATCCCAGAAGCGGACCGGATTACTCTAAGTTCCCAGAGTGCGAACTAGAGTATAAACGAGTTGACGAAAATCTCTGCGTCTCGAACTGTGGACTAAAGCGTAAACCGTTCGACAAATCTCTAAGTCCCCGGAGCGTGGACCGAAGCATGAACACAAATTGGGCGCGAGTCAACCGGGGGGAGAATAACACTAAGTCACCAGAATGCAGAGTGGTGTATAAACATCGATAAATAGATGAGTGGATTCCGACCATTTTCTATTCCGCAAACTTCGACCTGGAATCGACAGGAGGATTATTAACCCGCTGAGGATGGAGTTCGACCATCCAACCAGTGACCTGGCCAAATCATTACTGGGGGCAGGGGTACGAAACACTAAAAAGCTGAATACGACAGCTTATTGTAGCTCTAGCGTGGCGTTCTTTATAACTTGAGGTAGCGACTGCAGGGAGGCCTCAATACAGAGCCAATCGAAACGGCATCCAAAGCTACGAGCAACCTACTATATCATACCTCAGACCAAGGGTCAATGCCGATCCGCACCAAGCACATATGAATGTGACTCGGATGTTTTTTGAAAAACTATGACCCCCAGAGTATGGAAAATAGGGTAAACCACGAATACTTGGTCAAAAATTCTCCAGCACCCTCGTTCGATTCGTCAGGAGGAGTATGAAACTAGATGAGCATAACCCGACTTCATTTGTAGCCAACTTTACCCTGAGATCTGATTACAGAGCATGAACCAAAGTGGACGTGGATGACCATCCACTGTCCAAATTACGCCCTGAAACTTACGTGGCATCGAAGTATTCCTCTTGGAATGGAAAACCATGATAAAATCCAAGATAGGCGAGACCTAGTCTCCCATCGACTGACATGATCCCACGATCCAACGGGAAAGAGAGTAAAGCTAAATTGGGCGTGGCTGGCCTTCCCACTTATCGGTATATGCCACAGACCTGGGGGCACGAGCGAGAAGCAAGATGAATGTGAACCGACTATTCACCAATCACCTCTATGTCTTTGGAGTGTAGGTGAAAACATAAACATAGCTAGGACGAGACTCAACCGCCCATGCAGTACATTTATCAACCCGAGACTGGGAGAAGACGCATGGTCATCCAAAAACTGGCTACGATAGCTCAGTATTAAAACTTATATATAGTGCTTACAGCTACTCAAGGCAACGACCGAAAGGATGCCTAGAGATAGAATTGTTAAATCGATACCTTAGCTCATGGGCAATTGACTTTCACTCCAACCCGAAGGACGGGTAAAGAATCATAAATGCGTTAAATAGAAAGTGCGTTACTCGAATGCACAAGCAAATTCAAACTCATAGCAAGATCCAGCTATACAGTTGCGTGCCACTCGAGGCTGACCCCCACTCGACATTTCCTTTAATGCGCTTTTAAGCCAGATTTTTGGCCATTTGCTGATAATCTATTAGAGCATTCAGAGCCCTTCACTATTAGACTCAATAACTCATGACAAGACTCTAGGATTCGACTAGAGTAACCATCAACATTGGCCGTCCCAACAATATTTCACATTGAATGTTATGCAAAATAGTTACACCTTTACTCAAAGAATCTGGGATGGCACCTGCTAAGCTGACGGTCAACATTACAGCCAGCCGTGGCGACCCTTTCCAGGTGTTGAATATCGGATCACAGCTCAGTGCAATGATGATAAAAGAATTAGTTGGATTTTTCTGAATAAATGATGATATGTTCCCTTGGACCCATTCTAACATGCATATGTGATTTCATTAACTATCGCGAGCCATGCATTGGATATCAACCTGAAGCTACAAAAGCTAGCACAATCTCTATTGATTTCATCATGAAAGCTCCACTCTTACTTTTAGGCTCACCCCATCAACGTCTATGCCTACCAGCCATTGCGACAAGGCATACAATGACCTTAGACGTCTGAAAGACTACTTAAATAGAATATCAAACTAAGCTAATTCGATATCACTTATTTTCCACGAAGGGCTATCCAAGGATGGAAATTAGCAGACCTCACACCCAAATTCACTACCTCAGATGACTACTCGAAGAGTAGCAGAGAACCAACCATAAGATGGAAAATGTACACGGATGGAGCATCCAATGATCAGTGTTATGGCTTGATAATGACTCCTGAGGAACGATCAATCTGCTACGTCCTAAAACTCGATTTACCTGTAACAAACAACGATGCTTAGTATGAAGCCTTAACTACCAGCCTCAAACTTGCTAGAGGATTTGAAGTGAAAACTTTACATATCTTTTGTGATTCTTGATTGGTAGTATACAAATTTAAGGAAGTTGATCTTGCTAGGGGGCATTGTCTTGCTCCTTTTCTCGGCCAAATCCAAGAGCTACTAACTGACTTCACGTATTACATCATTACACACGTACTCAGCGAACAAAATGAAAAGGTGTCATGGTTGACTCCTATCAAAGACTATCTAAAATGAGGAATTCTTACTGAACGGAGGAATGGCAAACGACGGATCCTCCTCAAAGCTTCACGCCAAATCATCTAAGAATAATTCGTGTGTCAAAAGGAGTTTATCCATCCCCATGCTTCGGCATATCGCCCATGATGATATCTTGAGCAAAATCTATGAAGAAGAATGCGGTAATAACATCAGGGAGAAAACCATGATAAAGAAGATACTCTGCTACAAGTATTACTGGCCAACCATCAACCCAGATGCGGTTGATCATGCTAGACAATGTGACGAGTGCAAGATGTTTGCAAAGAATCCGGGAACCCCACCGATGGAAATTATTCAAATGGCTAGTTCATAGCCGTTTGCCACTTTGGGGCACTGAAATCATCTTCTTGTCGATCCTAAAGGTGATGTGAAATACACCATCATAGCAGTTGATTACGTCACCAAATGGGCAGATGAAGAACTCTTAACCACGACCAAGATGAAGAAAATAATCAACTTCTTTATCCGTAACGTCATCTTTCCTTATGACCTTCCATGATCCATTATAACTGCAAATGGACGGGTTGAAGCTGTGAACAAAATCATAGAGTCTGTACTGAAGAGAGGTTTGGAAAACTCCTCAAGTGGCTGATTGCAACCCTTATTTCACAGAAAATACAAACAAGGAATCGCGATTGAATTGCAATTAAACTAGATGGAGTTGGCGACGACTTATGAGCATATAAAACGCATCCGAGAGCCAATGGCAAGAACATGTACCCGAACGTGCATGTGTACGTCCGAAAAAGTTCGACTTCTTGACATCAACAGAAATTGAATTCTCACTAAGGGTTATTAAGAGAAGACTAGATCAGATAGCCAAAGCCTATTAGCTCTGCAGAATCAGACACGGATGACCACTGATATTCTCAAGAAGGCATCTCCATTAGAATTTAGTCAAGGATTTGAAACGAGACATGGAGGATACATAGTTCAAAGCGTATTACGTGCAGTCACATAACACACTTTGGGGGGCAAGTGTTTCCTGGAGATTTGGCCAGGCAACTGAGTACTCGGCATCTAGGAGTACTCGGCATCTTGGAGTACTCGGCATCCAGGAGTACTCGGCATCCAGGAGCGCTCGGCATCAGGCAACGTTCGGCTAGAGGCATCGTTCGGCCAGAGACATCGTCCGACCAAGGGCTTTGTTCGGCCTAAGGACATCGTTCGGCTAAGGGCTTCGTTCGGCCTAAAGGCACGTTCGGCTAAGGGGCTTCGTTCGGCCAGAAGACACGTTCGGCCAGATACTTCGCTCGGCCACGAGACACGTTCGGCTTCGATGGCTATTCGACCTACTCTTCCCACACAGCAAGCCCCTCGTTCGGTAGAAGGAGAGTGGTTCGGCACCCAACTGTTCGGCCTGATTGGTTCGGCACACATGGACCAGCCTATCTGGACCGAGTTATTCAGCTACCAGGCCCGCCAGAGAAGTCCAACCCACCTTTGTCTATAAATAGAGGGGCAGGGGCACAGTGAAATGGACCTTTTTTAGGAGAACAATGGGGAGACTCTGCCACTTTCAAGACTTACTATTTTCGGTTCAAACTTGTATTCAAGTCACTAATATATGGATTGTATCTGTATTCAACTACTGTTCGGCTAACTCCGGCCTACGTCCACTCCATAAGTTTACTTTTTATTGCTGTAATAATCAATTACAGTTACAAAATGGCAAAGTTGCCTTAGCCTTTGAAAAGAGAAAGTAAGAGAGCAGAAAGAAGATCCCCTTTTACTGTGCCCCTGTCTCTCTATTTATAGACAAAGATGGGTTGGACTTCCCTGGTGGGCCTGGTAGCCGAGTACCTCAGCCCAAATGGAGTGGTCTCCATATGCCGAACCATAGATGCTGAACGCTGAATGCCGAACAAGGTGTGAATGTCGAACGATCTCCTCATGCCGAACGTTGGGAGGTGCGAGGTACCGAGGTACCGAGGTATGGAGGTGCGAGGTATCGAGGTATGGAGGTGCGAGGTATCGAGATATGGAGGTGCGAGGTACCGAGGTATGGAGGTGCGAGGTGCAATGCCGAAAGAGGTGTGGTATGCCGAACGACCCATCCAATGCCGAACGCTCCTTGATGCCGAACGATCCATCCAATGCCGAACGTCTCCGGATGCCGAACGTTGGTTAATGCCGAGCGCTCCATCCAATGCCGAACGCTCCTTGATGTCGAACGATCCATCCAATGCCGAACGTCTCCGGATGCCGAACGTTGGTTAATGCCGAGCGCTCCATCCAATGCCGAACGACGATCTCTCTATGCCGAACGCTCGTCCAGTGCCGAACATTCCTTTATGCCGAGCGATCCTTCTAATGCCGAGCACTCGTTCAGTGCCGAACGATCCCTCTATGTCGAACGACGATCTCTCTATGCCGAACAGCCTCCCACACCGAACCATCCCAATGCCGAGCGATATCTGCCAAACTGCCTAGGCCGAGCCATGTAGTTTCTCCACTCCTTTTCCCAACGACATATTCAAGTGAACTTCATCATTTTAAACCGAATCCATCATACTTTAGTCTCGATAGTTGTGAAGTTGTTTAAGTTAAATCCGTCTGTCCGCGGCCTTGCCAAAAGGTGGGTTAACACTTGCCCCCCAAAACATGCCCTGCTGTGAAAGGTGTGTTTTGAATAGCCTCAAGTCCAATATCTCAAGTATGTATGTTATCCACATCCATACTTTCCGATTCATAATCCAATCCATTACCAAGCCATCTCATCCGAGTGCCACGGCCATATCCTGATCCATTTCCGCGACTGTTCCGAGTCGATGTCTGATTCTTATTCAGTAACCAAGTCCTTATCCAATTCCACATCCATCTGAACCCGACTACCGAGTTCCAATCCATCCATATCCAATAACCTATAACCATATCCATGACCTCTCCGGGTCGATATCCAAATCCGGGACCGCTCCGGGTCCTTGTCTGAATCCTTAGCTATTCATAGCCAATATCCAAATCCGTAACCTCTCCGGGTTCTTGTCAAGCGCAATCCACACTTGACGACCTACGTTAAGTAATTCCATGGTGTTCATGGTTCAGTGTCCCTGAACGTCGAAGGATGCCGTGGCTTAAGTCCTAAGCCGAATCCTGGTCACTCCGGACCCTTGCCGAGCATAGTCCATACTCGACGATCTAAAATAGTAACCGATAATATATGGCCTAAGTCCTAGGCCAAATCCTGGTCTCTTCGGACCCTTGCCGAGCATAGTCCATACTCGACGACCTTTTAGTCAAATTCCAGAGAAAATCCAATCAAAATCCGATCCGAAATCCAAATCCAAAATAGAAAACCAGAAACCCATATCGAAAATCCATACCAAAAAATAAACATCCAAACCAGAATCCAAACCGGAAAACGAGCAAAACAGGGAGTTCAAACCAAACTCCAAAACCAAACCAGAAAAAGCAAATGTCCAAGTCAAAGGAAAAAACAGATTTCGCAAACCCGGGCGTTTCGGTAAGCCATCATCTCAGAGCATGCCTGAGGGTTATCTCCGACCCCGTACATGAGTAAGTGATTTAACCGTTTGCCCGGAGTTTGTTACTTATTCCAAACCATCAAGATTAGTTGATGACCAATCGACCACCATTCCTGGGCCTCATGCCCTCGTCGTTCAAGGCAGGCGGTGGTTGCTCCTGTTCCACCGTCGCATTCCGAGTTCCGACATACTGTCGCAACTGACCATTCCTTATATGCTCCTCGATTATGTCCTTCAAATGTCGGCAGCTGTTAGTGTCATGCCCGTCCAGGTCATGAAAAAGACAGTGCCTTCCAGACGCCCTTTCGCGTTCTGAGGGTTCCCTCCTTGCTGGCCTTCGATAAGAAAGGCGATCTCGAGTATCTAAGAAAATCCGCTCAAACATTGCGTTCAATCCTGTGTAAGTGGAGAACTTTGGTTCTCCCCAGCGCTTCCTTTTCCCTTTATCCTTGCCCCCACCCGAGCTTTCGTCGAGTAGTCCTCCATCCTTAGTCATGTTTACTTCCTTTGACCTCACATCCAAACATGCATCCTCTTGTCGAAGAAATCTTTCAGCTTCATGAAAGAATTCCCCAAGATCCAACGGTGGGTCCCGTACCAGTGATACATTGAAATCCGAGTTATCTCTGACTCCTGATACCGCAGCCATCAGAACCATTGATGGATCTGGCCGATCCACCGAAGCGACTGCTGCATTAAATCGAGTTAAGAATGTCCTGAGCGATTCATCTGCCCCCTGTTTGACTGACGTTAGAGTCATCACGTTCTTTGGCCTTTTTATGTGAACTCGAAACTGACTTAAGAACTTGTCCACCAGTTCTGTCCATGTTCCAATGGATCCATCCTCCAACTGTCTAAACCACATAGCAGCAATTTCAGTCAAGTACAGGGGCAAACATCGGGCCATAACCTCCTCCATTGCCCCCAGCACTTCCATATGCCTAGTGTATCTCATCAAGTGGTCGGTGGGATCCGTCTTACCATTGTATACTTCCAGAGTGGGTAGTTTGAAATCGGACGGATTCCTAGCTGTCCTGATGTTCCGGGTAAACGGACTTTTGTTAACTCCCTCTGAATCCCTATTTGTCAGACCTCCGCGAATAGTCCGCCTGATAATGTCAGCCAATCTAGTGTTTCCACCTAATCCAGACTGCCCCCCAAGTCCCCGAGGAAATTCTGGCACATATTCTTCATCACGTACTCCTGGTGGCGTGCCCCCGAGTCTAGGTCCATCTAGATTGTTAACTGTTTGTTGATTGGGAGCTGCCCCCTGCTGATTCACTCCATCTGTCCGTTGGTTGAGTTCCTCTGGTCCAGCTCCATGATCTTGAGCACCTGCAGTTCCTGGTTGTCCAAATTGCCTAAGAAGAGCCTGCATCATCTCCTCTTGCCGTTTCATCATCTGCTCTTGCATAGAATTCATCATCACTTGCATCTCGTCCCGAGTTATGTAGATGGATGCATGACCCTCTCCAGCTCCAGAAGATGCCGCTTGACTTCCTTCCTGATTGCTCCTTTCCACTGCTTGCCTCTTCGTTGGTGGTCTTGCCATTGCTTTCTAAGATCCAAGTTCCTAACTCCAAAATTCCTGAGTGTTTCAATTTCTCAGTGAAAGCACCAAAGTGTTAGCGCCAAAATTGGTCACTAACCCCCAAATCCAGATGAAAGCACCAAATACCAGTCACAGCTCAGAGATAGAATGTATGTAGAGAGTAATAATGTGAAGAACAGTTAAAACTGAAATGAAAGCAGTAAAGAACAACAGATTTTATAGTGGTTCGGCTAACTCCGGCCTACGTCCACTCCAAAAGTTTACTTTTTATTGCTGTAATAATCGATTACAGTTACAAAATGGCAGAGTTGCCTTAGCCTTTGAAAAGAGAAAGCAAGAGAGCAGAAAGAAAATCCCCTTTTACTGTGCTCCTGTCTCTCTATTTATAGACAAAGATGGGTTGGACTTCCCTGGTGGGTCTGGTAGCCGAGTACCTCAGCCCAAATGGAGTGGTCTCCATATGCCGAACCATAGATGCCGAACGCTGAATGCCGAACAAGGTGTGAATGCCGAACGATCTCCTCATGCCGAACGTTGGGAGGTGCGAGGTACCGAGGTATCGAGGTATGGAGGTGCGAGGTATCGAGATATGGAGGTGCGAGGTACCAAAATATGGAGGTGCGAGGTATCGAGATATGGAGGTGCGAGGTACCGAGGTATGGAGGTGCGAGGTGCAATGCCGAAAGAGGTGTGGTATGCCGAACGACCCATCCAATGCCGAACGCTCCTTAATGCCGAACGATCCATCCAATGCCGAACGTCTCCGGATGTCGAACGTTGGTTAATGCCGAGCGCTCCATCCAATGCCGAACGCTCCTTGATGCCGAACGATCCATCCAATGCCGAACGTCTCCGGATGCCGAACGTTGGTTAATGCCGAGCGCTCCATCCAATGCCGAACGACGATCTCTCTATGTCGAACGCTCGTCCAGTGCCGAACATTCCTTTATGCCGAGCGATCCTTCTAATGCCGAGCACTCGTTCAGTGCCGAACGATCCCTCTATGTCGAACGACGATCTCTCTATGCCGAACAGCCTCCCACGCCGAACCATCCCAATGCCGAGCGATATCTGCCAAACTGCCTAGGCCGAGCCATGTAGTTTCTCCACTCCTTTTCCCAACGGCATATTCAAGTGAACTTCGTCATTTTAAACCGAATCCATCATACTTTAGTCCCGATAGTTGTGAAGTTGTTTAAGTTAAATCCGTCTGTCCCCGGCCTTGCCAAAAGGCGGGTTAACAGGAAAGAAAGAGATAAGCATGAAGACATAAAGGACTAACATAATAAAAGCTTTCATCTGCCCAATACAACAAAGCTGCAGCCACCAAAAACATATTGTCTCGGCCAGCAAAGATTAAAATATCTCTGCCAAACTATTGTACAAAGCAATTTTTTTTATGCCTGTAAACTTCTTTTTATATGTATCACCTCCTACCTAGATTCGTCCATTCAAACTAAGAAAAAAATCTAAAGTAAATAAAACTCAAACCAAACAATTCAACTAAAAACAACAAAATCAAATATAAACCAGAGAATCAAGATGGTTTCAACTTGCATTTATACAACTTGTTCAACATGAAGCAGGCACTGTTCTTCTTTCTTAATCAAGGTGAGCAACTTTTTATTTTAACCTTGAATTTGTTTATATGACTGGATGTTGTGATTGATATTATAGTAAGTGAGTAAACTCATCTTAGACCTGAGTTAGTTGAATCATGGATTTGTATGTGGTCATATTGAAAGTTATTGGCTGACATGGTTTTGTGTTATGCCTGCATATATATGATAGTGTGTATATATCTCTGGTAACAAGAAGATAAAACCCTGTTAAAATTATTACAGGTTATACTTTTAGTTTAAAATCAACTTCCAGGATTACATGTGAGTAACAAATGTTTTTGTTAAATATAAGTATATAGTTGAATTACATGATCATTCTCCAGATATAAATATGCCTGTGAATATGTTTTTATCTCTGTGAATATATGTATGTACATGCTTTGTGTATGGTCTGGATGTTCACTGTTTTTCAATTACAGGTCCTAAACCCATTTATAAATCAATTACCCATGATTCAATCTTCACTTCTACCTTAGTTTAGAACAATATAGGATGTTATACCATGGACTTTAGATTACAAACTATTTTAAACTAAAACATCTTTGAGTTGCCTCTGAAAACAAAGAAAATACAGAGCACCACTAAACCAAGTCAAAATCCAACTGTCAAAACTCTTAGATTCAGATATACGCATGGATTGCTTATACAAAAATAGGATTTTAAACACTAAAATCTAAATTTTTAGTGATTGAATTCGGGAGCAGTTTGGATTTGATCAGAAAAGTGTTGCGAGGAGATTTCTGATGATCTGTGGAGAGGTGGTGGTCGGGGTTCTGCATATCGATGGAGGAGTGATCGTATAACATAGGAAAAATACTGAATCGCGATGGAATTCGTCGTGGAAGACGTGGCGATGGTTTTCTTCCTGGAGCCCTAGTTTTCTGGGTAACGAAAGTTCGATCACCATGGCCAGTGTGGGTGATCGAGCGCAACGAAACTCCGGGATATGGTGGCGGAGGAGTTCGTCGAGGTGTACACGAATTTTCACGTCATCTGATGGTCAGGATCGCCTGGACGAGGATGCTTTGGCCGGAGTTGTTTTACTAGGTGGAGTTCGAGAGTGCTCGATTTTGGTTGGAGCTTCGTGGTGTAGTTTCTTGGGGTGGAGTCGTCCTGGTGGTGGTTCGCCGAGGTGTCTGAAGGATCGTCAGGGGAAGCGGCGGCGAGAACGACTTGTGCACGTGCATAAGGATTGAACTGGCATCAGTTCGTATGATTGGGGAAGGAGAAGTTCGTTTCGAGAAATCTCGTGAAAACTGGGTTATGGGCTCGGGTAAATTGATAAATTTCACGAAGTAAAAGATAGGAGTCTCGGGTAGGACTGTTTTTTTTTAGTTTTGACAATGCCCAGTTCTACTCGAGTTCGTACTCGGGTAAATTGCGCCCTGGCTCGGGAAATACCCTGTTTTTCTCGAAGTAAATTGCAGAGGACTCGGGTCACTTGTTTTAAGTTTAAACTGACCGGATTTTAAATAGTTTTTAAATTGTGGGTTTTAAAAAAAAATGTTAAACTGAGTAAAATTTAGTATTTAAAATTTCCAGACTTTTGAGAAGTATAGCCTGGCAGTTTCAGATCCCTTTGAATTAATATAAAATCTGAAACAAATTTAAAACCCAGTTTAAATTAAGATTTTAAACTAAATTAAATTTGAGATTTGAATCTTAGGTTTTGAAATTAAACAAGGTTTATAACTTTAAAAGATGTAAATTGATAAGAGTAAAGCATACTTTAATGATTTGAAATTTAAGAAGAACCTTTGTTAAAAATCCTTAAGTTTGAATTTAATGATTTGGATTCATTAAATTAATAAGTTAATTAAAATGGACTAATGAAATTAATTAATAATTGGATTAATAAAGTAACTATGAGATTAAACCAATCAATAAAGGTTTAAGTTAATTATTAATTTGGAAAAATTAATTTGTGATTAAAGATCATTAATTTGAATAGATTAGATTTTAAACTAATGGTTAAATATTAATTAATCAAGTAATTAAGGTTAAATTAAGTTACATTTAAAGACTTGAATTGATTAAATAATTAATGGTTAATTAATGGATTATTAAAGATAAATAAATTTGAAATTAATATTGATTGATTTAGTTTAATTTCTTAAGAAAAGAAATTAGGAATTGTAATTAATAGTTAATGAAGGTCCTTAACTTAAGACTATTAAATAATTGATATATTAATGTGATTTATCTTAGTAATAAATTAGATAAATTAATTAAAGATAATCATTTATGAAAATGTTTAAGTGTAATTACTAAATGAAAGTAATTAAGAAATTAATTACTTAATATGATTAATTGAGTTAAATATGATTTGTTTAAGTTGATTAATTTAGTTTAATTGATTTAAATTAATCATAGGATGATTTGATAAGTATAATTACTTAAATGTAATAAATGAAGTATAATTACATAATGAAGTAATTAATGATAATTACTATATGTAATTGGTTGGAGATGATTTGAGTATGATAGTAATTTGGATTAAATTACTTTGCGAAATTAATAAACCAAGATTTATAGTTATTCATAGGTAATTATCCTGGTATAACTTAATTATAATCAGACAATTAACTGACCTTACCTATGGATGTTTGGATTCTATTGAATGTTGAATTGTTTGATACTTCCTGATATGTGATGATTTGTGATATACCCTGATTTGTGTCTTAATCTGTGATGTAATTTATTATCTAATATATATCTATGATCTGTACGATAAGTGTTATAGTTATATCGCTTATCAACTATATTTATGTATTTTGATATGTGATAATTGTATGATGTTGCACTACTGTGTAAAACCCCTGGACTACACTTTTACATACACAAATATGGATTTCGCGTGGAAATCGGTCAAGTCACAGATGATTTAAATTTAATATTTTTGAAATTGAAATTTTAATTTCAATTGATTTTGGAAAATGGATTTGGGTTAAATGCTAAAGCTTTTGAAATGGGGTTTTTAAGATAAAAGTTATTTTAAATAACTTAATAAAGCTTCCAATTTAAATAGTTCAATTTGAATTTGAATTCAAGAGTTAGAATTGAATTTCATAATTAGAAATTATGGTTAAAGATGTGATAAATGTGTTTATATGAATTTGAACCATTTTAAAGTATTGGTTTAAGAATTTGAATTAACCCAAAGATTTTAACTCGTATAAATGAATCAAATTTCCAAAATGAAACTGTTTGTTTTCAAATGATAAAAGCTTTCAGATAAGAAATGAAATTCCAATTTAATTTAAGAAATTTCAAGATTTAATTGAAAAATGGTTTTCCAAATTATAAATGAATTCTTTTAGAAAGATATGAATTAAATCTGTTTATTTTTAACAGATTTAAAATGATGAATTGTTTAACCATTTGAAATGGAATTGTTTGAAAGCTATGAGTTAAATCTTGATTTAATGAGTTAAATCTTGATTTAAGAAGTTAAATTGAAATGGAAATTAATTTGGAAAATCTATGAATGAATCTTTTGTTTAAAAGATTAAAATATGGGAATTGTTTAAACCATTAAAGGTTGTTAAAATGAATCTTTTTGTTTAAAGATTGAAAATGGTAATTTGTTAAACCATTTGAAGAAAGTTTGGGTTTAAGTTGTGACTTAATTGAAATCCATTATCCATATGTTTTTAAATATCGCGCTCATTATTCGGTTTAGCCGGGAGAGGACCTTTGTGTCGCATAACCCATTCCAAATAAGTAATACGTCGTATATGGATAGCATTTGAAGACCGGTGTTGAAGACCGGGTGTTTGCGGAAACGATAGGATAACCTATCGATTGTCTCTGCACTGGGTAGCTCCTGGTATAGAGATTCCCTAAGTGATGGGAAGTCCGATCGGGATTGTGAATACCCGGATTTGCAAGGGCTTCTTCGGAAGTGCCTTCGGTTCTGTTCGAACCTGGAACAGACTTGTATGGTTACATGTCTGACATTACACTTTGAGATATAAAGCAGATTTCTTTCAAATACATTTCTGTTGGTGGCGGAGAATTTATTCTCTTAGCTTAACACCCTTCTCTGAGACGTACGAGCTCAGAGGTTATGTAGTTGAAATTTATCAGCGATATATCCCAATTTGGTAATGTGACATGCTGAGTGTTGCTGTATGATGATCATTGGTTGATCATTTGTGATATGATCATTTGTTTGATCATTTATCTTTGTGATCATTGCTTTGATCATCTGTTGACCCAATGCGTGGTTTTTTGAAAAAGCGTAGCTTTGTGGACGAGACTTCGTCAGACCTCACTCATGGTCGAAACAGGAATGTTGCGGCAAGGTTATGAGGGTCGCGCCCTTTAGGGTATGTCATTTCCTTCTGGAAAGGGGTGGTATCATGGTATGGAGCCCAGATACTTACTCATGTGGATACACTTATTTATTATGTGTGATGATGGTTACCGAGCGCTCGGATAAAGGTCCCAAAGGACCGGGGGATGGCATATTCATGAGTTACCTGTTACAGGGGTAACCCGGTCTTGTTTGGCAGAGAGCAGTTTGTCTCTCGGGACGTCCCGCCAGAGGCGATCCCATTCGGCAGGAGGAAAGGAAGTTCCTTAGCCTGACCATTTGTTGGAAATCCAAAGAAACAATACGAACCTTTACGATTGCAATTGTAGAACCTGTCTCCTCAGGAGGCAGCTATAGCAGGCATAATATAATGGTACCTATGCTGGCTAAGATTAATATTGTATTTTCGAAATGAACTTGTACACTATGCACTAGTAATAATATCAAAAGAGTTTTCTTGCGTAGTAAGCATTTTTAGCTATCATAAGAAGCAATCTCCTCCAAGTCTGCATTTGCATTGTGTGTGTGGTGGGAGGTCTTATGGTAGTTTCATTTTCCAAAAGCATTGCGGATTCAATGTTTAAATTCTTTTGTTGTTTGTTTAAAGATAAACTATTTTGTTGCTCACACCAGTCCCATGACTGATCCGGAGTTTATTGTTCCCTTCCTAAACTCTAGGTGCCCACCATTTTCCACACGAGCAGTCTAGAGTTGGGTTTCTCAGATATTCAGGTTGAGTAGATCATCTGAAGCTAGTCAGTCCTCGGACGACTGATCTTGCTTTCCGCTAGCTATGGATTGGAGCATTCTATTGGAGATATTCTATCCGCTGCTGATGTTATCTTTCCGCTGCTATTTGTTGTATCATCTCTGATGTATGTTGATATTCTTTTTAGCATTCTATTGTATCAGATATTGTATCAAAGCTGTATATCAATGTATTTGTTGGGTAGATTCTCACCACCGGTCCAAAGCTTCGCCGATCCAACCTGCTTCGCATGCAACGACCCTGCCGAACCAACTCATCCCCATGCTCTGCCGAACCAGCTCACCTCCCATGCTCTGCCGAACCAGCTCACCTCCCATGCTCTGCCGAACCAGCTCACCTCCCATGCTTCGCCGAACCAGCTCACCTCTCATGCTTCGCCGAACCAGCTCACCTCCCATGCTTCGCCGAACCAGCTCACCTCCCATGCTTCGCCGAACCAACTCACCTCCCATGCTTCGCCGAACCAACTCATCCCCATGCTTCGCCGAACCAGCTCACCTCCCATGCTTCGCCGAACCAACTCACCTCCTACCACCAGACCAAACGCTGCCGGACCAAGACGTGCCAGGCCAGATCACATCAGCCCAGGCCCACCAGCAGCTATATACATCCAAGACCCCTGCTCCCACCCTCACTCTATAAATAGAGGGGCAGGGGTACGACAATGGGAGACAAGTTTGAGAGCTCAAGCACGGAAGGAACTTTCAAACAACTTTCTTTTACTTGTACCAAAGCTTTGTACTTGTAATCACAACAAAAGAAGAGAAATAACATATAAAGTGGACGTAGGCACATTCTGGCTGAACCACTATAAATCTGCGTGTCTTTTTACAGTTTAGCCCCTGTTTTTCATATATTTGCATAAACCTCCAAAATCACTAAGAACAACATAAGATCTACTAAATCATACAACTTTGAGGTGTTTGTCCATTTTTTGTGCAAACATTTTTGGTGCTTTCACTGAGAACTAGAAGCTCGAAGCTTCAGCTTCATCCACTTAACAAGTTTTCCTAACAGCATCGTCCGCCACTTGGAAAACATGCCTCCCAAACAGAGAAAAGATGTTAACAAAGGAAAAAACATCGCATCCAGCAGTCTTCCAGATCCAGCTGTCACGAATCAAGTAAATCGTCCTCCTCCAGTAGTACCAAATGAAGGACAGGCTAATCCGGCCACTCCTGCCACAGAACAGCCTGCAGCAATTACTAGGGCAGATTTGGACAGAGTTGTGGTTGAAGTAACTAACCGCTTCACGTCCCAGCAGGAAGCCTTGGTGGACCATCTCATGTCACGCTTAAGGGATGCTGAAGAATCCAACCGCAACACTGGAACATTGGGCGAGTCCCAGTGTGGAGGATCTCAGAGACAACAAAGATCTTCCTTCTTCGAAGGAGCTAACGGCAGAAGTAGCCATGGTAGGAGCCGAGAACGAGCACAGCCCGAAGTTAGGCATGAGGAAACGTTTGGTACCGAACCCAACGGGGGAGGTACCGGATGGAGGTCAACTGTAGCTGAGCCTGTCATACTGCCTAACCACGGAAACGCCGGTGAACGGGGCCGAGCTAGAGTCCAGCCCGAAGTTGGACCCGAGGAAGTGCTTAGATCAGAACCCAGCAGGGGAAGATCAAGGCAAGGGCCAACTGTAGCTGACCCTAGCATGCTCCCAGAAGATCAAAGGCAGCCGCTGGAAAATATGAGGAACGATAGACGATACCATCCCTACAGGTCATCTGGACGTAATCAATCCCATAGAACAGAACCAAACTCCTTTCTATCTGCTCCAAATTCTGATGAAAGGATGGCACGCTTATTCAGAGAGTGCATCCAACGGGAACAAAGAGATCGAGGGATAGGCGCTAGGGTAACCAGCCCTTTCGCCCGCAATATCGAAATTGCCATCACCCCCCGAGAATGGAAAATGCCAACAATGGAACCTTACAAAGGAACCTCTGACCCCGTTGTACACTTACAGAGATACACACAGCATATGCTCATGAGTGGAGCGACAGAAGGAGTGCTGTGCAAATGCTTTCCACTATTCTTAGCAGATCTAGCTACCTCCTGGTTCTGCCATCTACCCCAAGGATCCATCAGCTCGTGGGAAATGTTGAAAGAAAAGTTTATCAGTCAGTTCCGCATCCATGTGGAACAACCTAAGGACGCTTATTCCTTATCCAGCGTCAAACAGAAACCTAGAGAGAAGGTGCAGCAATATTTAACCCGATTCAATGCCGCAGCGGCCGCAATCCAAGATGCCGATGAGAAACTTATCTTAATGGCCCTCTGTAGTGGTGTGCATCCGGATACTAAATTTGCTAGAAGATTGACCAAAGAAAAACCAGCTACTTTACCCGATTTCTTCCATGAAGCTGGAAAATATATAAGACTTGAAGACGCTGTCGCTGAGAGGCAGACAGGACAATAAAATAAGGCGGCTCACAGCGACGCGCCCGCTGTAGCAAAGGACATTCGAAGAAATGATTCTAGAGACAATGCTCGGGGCAAGAAAGAAGCAAAGTGTCTATATCGTCCAGGACCGAGATTTGACGCTTACACCCTTTTAAATGAAACGATCGAAAACATCTTCCTGGCCACTCAAGACGAAGTTAAATACAAACGCCCCCCCCCCCCCCCCGCACAAGAAGAAACCAAATATCCTAAACTTGAGAAGCTAGCCTATTGCCTACTAATCACATCACGGAAACTGCGTCACTATTTTCAATCTCATTCCATTAGAGTTCTGACCGATCAACCACTAAGGCAGGTCCTTCATCGTCCCGATGCTTCTGGGCCACTCCTTAAATGGTGCGTCAAACGAACAAGGCTCGGGGGCAGGTGTGGTAATAATCACTCCCAAGGAAAATAAACTACACTATGCTATAAGGTTGGGATTCGCTGCCACCAACAACGATGCAGAGTATGAAGCAGTGATAGCTGGATTAGAACTTGCCTTAGAAATCTGATACTAGTAGAATTCCAGGCTCGAGAAGAACGACTCATAGCATATTTAAAGAAGACCAAGTTGCTCCTCAATCGATTGGATCACTATTTAATCAAACACATCCCTCGGGAAGCAGAACCCCTAAATAAAGTATATTTAGCAAAGTTATTAACATCTTGATCAAAAATGTTCTATGCAGGTACGGAGTCCCATTCAAAATCACATCGGACAATGGACTTCAGTTTGACAGCGAGGAGTACGCCAACTGGTGCCGAGGGCACGAAATTCACAAAAGCTTCTCATCCGTAGCTTATCCCTAGGCAAACGGACAAGTCGAAGCCGTCAACAAAATTCTCAAAACTCTAATCAAAGAGAAACTCGAAAAGTCAAAGGGCGCTTGGGTGGATGAACTTCCTACGGCACTGTGGGCCTATCGCACATCTTTCAGAACATCAACGGGGCATACTCCTTTCTCTTTGGCATACGGATCGGAGGCTATGCTCCCAGTTGAAACTATAGTGCCTTCCCACCGTAGGATCCACTACAACCCAGAAGAGAATGAAGAGTTCCTCCTCATGTCTTTGGATCTAATTGAGGAAAGAAGAAATGATGCAGTCCTTAAAGCAGCAGCCCACAAACAAAAAGTGGCAGCACAGTACAACTCCGAAGTCAAGCATCGCACCTTACAAGAACGGAGCTTATATTTTGTCAACAGTGGATGGAGAGGTGTTCCAAAGGGCATGGAACATCCAACACCTCCGTCGATACTTTTCTTAACTTGTACTGCCCATATGAAGCGAATTAACAAAGAGAATCAATGGACGTAGGCATTTTCGTGCCGAACCACTTTAAAAAACCTTGTCTCTTTTTTAACTTGTTCCTTCATATCTTGGCTGCTTGTTAACTTTATCCTTTTCTGTTGAACGAAATCCTATGCAAGGCACTCCACAGTGCAACTTCACCTGGACAAGACCTAACAGGTACTATGCGAATCTATGCCCTCGCCAATGAGACACTTTCGCTCCGGCATCCCTCTGCTGCGAGTTAACTCATTGCTCGCGACGGCCCTTAAAGCCAACTGTAATGAGCCGATTATAAGCCACCGAGAAGGCCGACTATAGCCGAGGCAGCTCATTACGGCGTTCGGCTCGCCGGCAACTGTGAACCGATTATAAGCCCCAACATAAGGTGTGGCCAGCCAGGGGCAGTTCACGGTTGACGATCGGCACCCACGCTAGCCGGCCACAGTAAATTGAATAATACCCACGATTACGGGCCATAATGGCCCGGGTAGTTACTGTGCGCGATCTCGGCTCCGATGTGTCTTAAGTGCGGCTGTGGTAAAAAAGAATTAACTCCCCGCGGAGGCGTAAGATGGGTGACGAATGTCTCCAAGACCCACAGCTAGGGAAAGTGACTACAAAACCCGTTTGCCACGAACTTAAGCACACCGAAGGCCTTCCGTGATTGGAAGTTTTACTCTTTCACATATTTCAATTTTACTTGAGAAACCTTTCTCCTATCCTCTGTAACAATTCTTGAAGTACAGGACACAAAACAGGAGACACTCACTAATAGACACGGATATTCAGAGCAAGATACTGGACCGCATCCCTTACTCGGTCACACAGGATATTCAAAGCTGCCATCTACAAGAAAGATATAAAGGACGGTATTTCCTCCTTTCATATGTAAACACATGACTATAATCTATTCACACCTCACGCCAACGTTGCAAGTCATAAAATTATGTTTTAAACAAGAACCTGACATCAAACACAATTTGATTAGAAGAATATGCATAGCTATACAACATGTCAAAATAGCAACAAACATTCAAGAGACGACAAAATCAGCTTAAGTTAAAGAATTACACATCAAGAATAGAGCTATTTATTACAAGTAGCAAGAATTACAACCTAAAAGTTACTCTACTGTTTTAAGACTAACATATACAGCCATGTCAAGTCCACAAAAAGAATTTTCCAGGTCTAATCAGGGAGCCGGCTGCGTCGGAGTCTTGTCCTTGCCCTGTTGCCCACCTGTCGCTAGCAAGAAATAAAAGCACGTAAGATAAAGCACTGGAGTTATAATGGAAATTATAAATAAAGTGTAGACTTACATCCAGAGGTGAAGCGCCTAAAAGAAACTGAGCCGTCCCTGTCGAAGAACCACTCCTTCTTGAACATGCTGAATTTGGAATACAGGTCCAAGACCGGCTTGAAGGTTACAGCCGACTCCAAGCTGATGTATGGGGACCCCTTCTTATAGCCCCTCAGATTATATAAGTACCGGATCTCCCGGTTGGAAGGAGCACGACCACACTTCCTCTGAAAAATAACGAAGAGGCTCACTAGTATAGCATAGGAGTTGGGTTGAAGCTGGAATGGGGCCACCTTTAGATATGTGAGGAAGCTGGCTACCCAAGCGTTAAGAGGAGGAATGGCACCACACATGCAGTGGTATCTGCTGTAGGCAAGGTACCCTTCAGGAGGTTCGTACGGCATAACTTCTCTCCCTGGCAACAGCAAGTGCGCCCTATCAATTCCAAAAGATCGGGAAATAACATCAAGCTGCTCCTCCTTGAGGGAGCTAGGAAAGCAATCGGGCGGGGAGTTCAGAAGTTCCTGAGGGTCGTACCCATCCACTAGTTATCTCGGGGCAGGTCCGTGACGTTCTGGATTCGGCTGAGCTGGGGGCACGGCGGAGGAACCTCCTTCGCCCCCGGATTTCTTTTTGTCTGATCGAGTTTCCGCTTTACGAGACATTATCTGCAAACACAAAGAAGAACGTCGTTAGAATAGAGGAAGTAAAGGAGCAAGTGTCTGCAGTCTGAAATTTCAAGTGAAAAAATCAAGTTTATCAAGTTCATTCGGCACCCAGAGTGAACGTTCATTCGGCACCTAGAATCAAGTTCATTCGGCATCCAGAGTGAATGTTCATTCGGCACCCAGGGTAAAGTTCATTCGGCACCCAGAGTAAATGATCATTCGGCACTTAGAGTACGTAAATTCGTTCGGCAGTACTTGATTCGGTATTCTGAAGCAATTCGTCAGAGAGCTTGATTCGGCAGAAACGTTTGGTTCGTCTATCTTGAATTGGAAGGGAATAACGAGAGTATACAGCCCCTACTTATAGGCAAATATAGGATGTCGGACCAGTTGGATCGGCGCTCAGCAACCGAATAAGAGGAAACAAAGTAGGCCATACGCCAGCATATACCCCACTTTGGGGGGCAAATGTTGGGTAGATTCTCACCACCGGTCCAAAGCTTCGCCGATCCAACCTGCTTCGCATGCAACGACCCTGCCGAACCAACTCATCCCCATGCTCTGCCGAACCAGCTCACCTCCCATGCTCTGCCGAACCAGCTCACCTCCCATGCTCTGCCGAACCAGCTCACCTCCCATGCTTCGCCGAACCAGCTCACCTCTCATGCTTCGCCGAACCAGCTCACCTCCCATGCTTCGCCGAACCAGCTCACCTCCCATGCTTCGCCGAACCAACTCACCTCCCATGCTTCGCCGAACCAACTCATCCCCATGCTTCGCCGAACCAGCTCACCTCCCATGCTTCGCCGAACCAACTCACCTCCTACCACCGGACCAAACTCTGCCGGACCAAGACGTGCCAGGCCAGATCACATCAGCCCAGGCTCACCAGCAGCTATATACATCCAAGACCCCTGCTCCCACCCTCACTCTATAAATAGAGGGGCAGGGGTACGACAATGGGAGACAAGTTTGAGAGCTCAAGCACGGAAGGAACTTTCAAACAACTTTCTTTTACTTGTACCAAAGCTTTGTACTTGTAATCACAACAAAAGAAGAGAAATAACATATAAAGTGGACGTAGGCACATTCTGGCTGAACCACTATAAATCTGCGTGTCTTTTTACAGTTTAGCCCCTGTTTTTCATATATTTGCATAAACCTCCAAAATCACTAAGAACAACATAAGATCTACTAAATCATACAACTTTGAGGTGTTTGTCCATTTTTTGTGCAAACAGTATTATTCATTTATTCCGCTGTGTTGTTTACTTAACTGTGTTATAAGCTCCGGGAAGCCAGATTCGGCGTTTGGATCTACGGCATTTTGAGTACAAGTGAAGTACGAGTGCCGATTTTCGAAGGCCGAGTTTTTGGACTCTTACAATACACCACCAAAAGCATGATAAAACATCAAAGTTATGATTTTTAGAGTTTTTGACTTCAAAACACCAAAAATTGAAATGTTCACCAAATCAATTCAAATCAAAATCAAATGAACATAAATAAGTATTAGGAATTCATACCTAACATCAATAATATCAAGAGAAGTAGATGTGAGTTCAAAACTCACCTTTTTAACACAAAAACAAAGATGAGAAGCTCAAATGCAAAGAAAAGATCAACCACTCTTCACTTCTACTCTACAAGCTCCAATCTAAGATCAAAACAAGTATTTCCTAAATTAGTTATAGGAAATTTCTGAAATTGGAGAGAGATAGAGATGGAGAGGGTGAAAAGAAGGCTTACCTAAGCTTCTCTTTGATTTTGGAGCAAGAATTTGAGTTTGCAAGAGGAAACTAGGGCTTGGAATTTCTATTTCCAATTCTCTTTCCCCATTTTCAGTTGAGCTTGAGTTAAAAGAAATAAAATGAGTGTATGGAGAGGAGAGGGGGTCGAGTTAGGGTATAGGATGAGTTAGGTGAAACCCAAACCCAAAAGCCTACTTAGAAAATAGCAAAATTCAACTTACTCCAAACATATTGATGCTTATACTCAAAAAAGTCGCAAATGCCATTTTGGACTCAATGGAAGTGGTCCCGATCCTAATTCGGCCGTTTGCAAAAAGTAACATTTCGGACCTTAAATCCGACAAACGACGCTATATTTAAATAAAATATTTAAATATACAATCGTAAAAAATATGCGGGTTGTTACATTAAGGGTTAGAAGTTGTGTATGATACAATTGATAAGGTGCTATCCATTGCTTGTAGGCCTTTGACTTAATAAGAAAACTCAAGGTTAGAATCCTAAGGCAAGCAAGTCCTAATACCCTCTAGAGAAATCAAAGGATTTCTATGTTTTATTTTAGAGTTTTGAGAAACATAAAAGTCTAGTGGGAGATTATTAGTAAAATGAAATATTTTGTTTAACATTACTAATATTATAAGAACATTTGCTATGAATTACTGTCCTAATCTGCAACATCAAATTTGCTGAAAAATGTCCACACCAAAGTTATTTTCAGAAAATGACAAACTCACTTAGCATAACTACATAAACTAGCCAAGAGCAATCAAAATAGCACTAATGTACGAATACTTATAAAAAATACGTTATAGATCTAGAAGTCACCCAAGTTTAAATGTTATCTACATTAGACAAACCATTACAAAGACAATACGAAAACATGTTTGTCCATCAAATCTTCGATAGCCTCAAAGCGTTGTTTAGGGAGCAATCTTTTTCTGAAAGGTACAAGATTACTAAGAAATTGTTCCATACAAAGGTGTATAAGGGCATGCATGTGCGCAAGTACGTCTTATTAATGGAAGGCTATATTTAATAAACTTTCACAGTTGGACGTCATGGCAAGCAACGAGCTGCAAGTGGACCTGATCTTAGTGTCTCCTACTCTATAGTTTGAGTTGTTTATATTGAATTACAATATGAACCAGTTGAATGTAAGCCTTATGGAGCTACTCAATATGTTGAAATCAGCCTTGTCTTCATCCAAGGATCAAGGCACAGTGCTTACAGTAAAAGGAAAGGCATCGTCTTTGAATGGTACGAGAAAGCAAGTTAGCAAGAAGAATAAGAAGAGCACTCAAAATGACAAGGGTGAGTGTCATCACAATCACGAGAAAAGGCATTAAAAATAGAATTATCCGGATTATCTAAAGATTGTTAAAGAGATGAAAAAGAATGATTCTGCCACTCATAAACATATATTTATAATTCAAATTTTTTTGTAATCAATAAATTACCTTGAGTTTTAGATGCTGAATTTGGCAATCGTATCGGTAATTCGTTACGGAGACTTAGCAATAGGCGACATGTGGCAAAGGGTGAAATGAGACTTCAAGTTGGTGATGGATCTCTAGTAGATGCAAATGCAATTGGATACTATCAATTGGCTTTGCCAAATGGATTTAATTTAATTTTGACTAACTGTTATTACGTTAAAAACATTTTTATGTAATAATATCAGTGTCTGGATTGTCTAAGACTAGATATGTTATTTATTATGTTGATAATGTTATGAACATTATGTTTGATGGAAATAAAATCTATAATGGTGTTTTGGATAATGGCATTTATGCATTTCATTATAATGATGTGTGTGCTATGAATAATTCTTCTAATATTGACATTAAAAATAATAATCTATGACATTATAGGCTAGGTCATGTAAGCGATAAATGAATACATAAACTAAAAAATTGAAGGTTTTCGACCATTTTTTGATTTTGAATCATTTGATATGTGTGAGTTGTGTCTTAAAGTAAAAATGACCCAACACCCCTTTAGTGTGAGAAATGGTAGAGTTGATGAACTCTTGGGTCTCATACATACTGATATAAGTGCTCCAATAGCTATAGTTACCAAAGATAATGCTTCTTATTTTGTAAATTTTACGGATGATTTCTCCAGACTAGGATATGTATACCTTAGGAAGATCAAATCCATTGTTTGTGAGAAATTTAAAGAGTATAAGAATAAGGTTGGAAATCAAATAAACCATAAAATTAAAATACTTTGATCGGATGAAGAGGTGAATATGTTGGACAAGAGCTCCAACAAAATTTAAACGATAGTAGGATTATCTCTCAGATTACTCCACCATATACTTCGCAACACAATGGTATTTCGAAGAGAAGGAATCGAATCATATTAGAAATGGTTCATTCCATGATGAGTAAAGCTAAGTTACCTCTTTCCTATTGGGGATATACGCTGGAAACCTTTATACATATGTTGAATTTGATACCTACTAAATTTATGCCTAATATCCCATTTGAGATGTGATGTGGAAAGAAACCCCAACTCAAGTACTTGAAGGTATGGGGTTGTCCGACTTAGAACATTGGCCCCAATAAACTTGAGGTAAAATCAACATTGTGTAAATTTCTAGGATATCCCAAAAATTCAATGGGGTATATTTTCTATAATACCGAGGAACAAAAGGTTATTATTTCTCGACAGGCTATCTTTTTGGAAAAGGTATGTCTTACAAAATAAATTAATAATGAGGTTGTAGACTTGGATGAGATCTAAGAACTTAGCATAGAAGCCAAACCAGTAGGTGAACCAAATTCCTTAGCATACAAAAACACGCAACCTATTAGAAGGTCTAGCAGGGAATCCTACACACCAGAGAGATACTATGGTTTTCTCGTGGGTGGCAAGAAAGAGGACTAAATCTTAAAAGATGACACTCCTCACCTATTCTAACAAGCACTACAGAGTAAAGACTTCGCACTTTGGCTTGAGCCATGAAATCCGAATTGGATTCCATGAATGAAAACAAAGTATAAACTTTGACTACATACCCGATGGGATAAAACCCATCAGGTGAGAATGTATTTTAAGAAAAAGCTAAATGTAGATGGACAAGTAGGGACTTAAAAAGGTAGGCTTGTTGCGAAAGGGTTTTATCAAATCAAGGTGTTGATTATGACAAAACATTTTCGCTTGTAGCGAGGCTTAAGTCCGTTCAGATAATGCTAGCCATTATCATGGTCAATAACTCTAAAATATGGCAAATGGACGTGAAACAACATTTCTAAATGGTGATTTATAAGAGACCATTTACATGTCGCTGCCCGAGGGTTTCGAGATTAGTGGGAGTAAGGGCAAGGCTTACAAGTTGTTAAGACAATAAATAAGTTTCATGAAATTGGAACAAGTGTTTTGATAAAGTAATTAAACAGTTTGGTATTTATTAGAACACAGAAAAAGCATGCGTATATTGGAAAGAATAAGGAAGTTTTGTAGTGTTCTTAGAACTATATATCAATGATTTACTATTGATTGGGAACAGAATTACGTTGTTGCAATCGGTTAAAGTGTGGTTGTCCAAAAACTTCTCAATGAAGGATTCTGGAGAAGCGACTTGTATACTGGGTATTAAGATCTATAGATATAGATCAAAAAGGTTTTTAGGATTGTCCCAACTGTACTTTGATACCATACTGAAAAAGGTTTAGTATGGAGAATTATAAGCACAGAAATGTTCTGATGCAATCTAGAATCATCCTTTCTAAGAAGGACGGTCCTTATACTGAAGAGGAGAAAATGCATATAAAGAGGATACCACATGCATCTGTAATCGGTTCCACAATGTACGTTATGCTATTTACCAAACTGGATGTGGCTTATGCATTAGGATGCATAAGCTAATAGCCGTCTAATCCCAATGTAAGTATTGAACTGCTATAAAATATATACTTGAGTGTTTGATAAATACTAAGACATATTTCTTATATATGGGAATGAATACCTCCTTATGAAGCTGTATACAGATTCGAGCTTTCAAAGTGATATTGACGTTACTTAGTTTGTATCTGGTTACCTTTTCACTTTAAATGGTAGGGCTTTTATTTATAAAAGTACCAAATAGGAAATAGTAGCTGATTCGACTATGGAGGCTGAATACATTGCCCTTAATGAAGCAACTAAGGAAGTAGTCTAGATATGCAAATTTATAATTGAGCAAGGGGTGATTCCAAACATTAAAGATTCAGTGAAATAGTTTTGTGACAACAGTGTTGTGCAGATCGTAAAGCAACCAAGAGCTCACAAGAAATCAAGGCGCATACTTCGAAAGTTCCACCTTATTAGAGAGTTCGTCGCTAATAAAGAAGTAGCAATCGATAGGGTAGATACCAAGGAGTCAAGGAAAACATAGCAGATCTATTAACAAAGGGTCAATCTCAGTCATTTCTTTGTAAATTAATCGAAGGAATGAGATTCGGATTCCATAATTTTCCCCAAGTGCAAATGAAAGATTGATATAATCAGGGGTATGTCCTAAGGGCAATTATGTAACTTATTGTAATTATTTGTTAACGATATTTTTCATCTCACAACGCCAACTTAATTATGAAGTAACAGTGTTGTATGTTTCCATAATTAGGGATCAACAAACTTAATTGATATCAAATTTTCTTTGAAACGATACAATTATGTTGCTTAAACTTACACAATTAGATATATGCACTTTGCATGTTTGTTAAATGTCAATTCCAACTTAGTTATCAATTAAATCAAAACCAAACAAGACCTAGCACTGAAAACGAGGAGATAAATGTAGAGAAGTAAAGGAAACAAAGATTTTTGTGTTTAGATGTTAAGGAATCATACATCCATGGGTTAGTGCTTATCTTATATTCTTCTTAGTACAAGCTTTTAATGGTAGAGAGAATACAAGTATTTTTAGTATAAAATTCGAAGAAATTGTCAAAAGTCTCATTTTCTACTATAGTGTCGTTCTGTTTATAGTATCATGACATAATGCATATTGTTGATGTTATGGCCTTGCGCTCCTTCTCCATCTTTTTACCTTTCATGTATTATCCATCCATTAGCTTGATAATTTATGCATGAATTGTTTACATGGATAAAAAGCATAAGGAATTACTTTAGAGGGGAATTTGGTTGTATGTGGAATTTTTAATATGATATTAGGCTGGAAATTTGAGTCTTAGTATATGGAGTTCTAGGACTATATTTGTTAGCTGTGCCAGACTTGTGAATTGTTCTACATTTTCTTGTTTGGTTGCTTCCACATGGTTCATACATGGCATCATAGTTAAAGCCGAATCTTATAGCGCTGACGCGATTTGACCAATAGCAGTGGAGGAATTTGTCTTTAACAAGTTGGTGCAATTCACCTTTAGGGACGATGCAGTCTGCTTTTGAGGTGATAATGCAGTTGCTTTCAAAGGAATGACGCAGTCTACTTTTGATATGAACGCACTGTTTTCTTTTGATGTGATGGCGTAGTTTGCTTTCATACAGGAATTGTGGTTTGCATTAATTATGGGATGTCTCTGGACTTTTAACCGATTGTTCAATTTTGAAGCTATCCCTTACATGTTCGTATCGGGCTAATATGTTATTGACATAGTTTTTTTAATGGGTCATGCTGATCTTTGCTTAACTCTTACCTGTTACATTCATATGAGCCTATAACCTGTGTGATCTCATGTGGATGCTTTCCTCGGGTATTGAGTTATTAGATCTCAGAACTTGCATAGTTTCTTTATAATGTGGGAGTGGTATGCTTGATTCTTCTTTGATTCTGGGCCACCTGCTAACTTTTTCCATTTGGTTCCATGCTCAAAAATATTATGAAAGCAAAAACTGGATGTGACACTTACCCTCTAAGTCTGTGCTGAAGCATATCAGGGTAGACTTGCAATTTCGTTTCCTTTTCTCTAAATAGTCTTATCAACCATCTTTCGCATTTAATTTTCCTCGCACATAGCATGATAGGATTGGATACCTTTCTATTGTTGTCAGATGAGTTATTTCGTGATTTACAAAATATTCATTATTTTTTGCCCATACCTTTGTAATTATTAACATCCAATGACTTGGGATTTGTTGTGTCATTTGAATTTAGTAGTTATGATTATTTTCAGTAAACTATATATTTTCAGCCTTTCTTTTCATCTCTCTTTTACCATATCTTAAATTTCTCTTCCTTACCGTGTATCGTTTCTTTCAAGGTTATTTGTTGTTTCCCCACACTGCTAATCCTATCTTCCCTTGGAGGCCTTACCATTCCTTATAAGCGATTCTTCTATTTTTTTCTTTATTTGCGTGTGTATGAAATTTTCTTTTTTTATTTTACATGTGCACACATACGCATTAAAATTAAATGTTTATGGTGATTTCTCTTGTTTTATTACTCTAGCGATCTAATGAATTTTCATGGCATTTATTCTTTCAGTCCTAATTAGTTGTGGCATACATACATTCTTTTTATTTTAGTTGACTATGAACGTTGACGATCTTCCTTGCTTCTCTAGCTAAGAATCTTCTTCTTCTTGTGAATTCATATCAGCTATTTGTAGAAATAGTCAATTTGAATTCATCGTAGCTCGATATGGGATTAGCAATCACGAATTTAGGATCCCGACCTGTTCTAGGCACATACATCTACCTTTAAAAGGGTATATTTCTCTAACATCGGAGCATATTAGATGTAGTTTGAATTTGCCCCCTCGTCCCTTTATCAAGGAATGGATGGACATCATTGGTGGTTCTCTGATTCAACTTTCCTCATTTCTTATTTCCTCCTGACCATCACATACATACTTTATGTTGAATATCTTGATTCTCCTCCTTCCTATCGCAAATTGTTTTACTTTATTCTATTCATAAGAGTAATTCCTCAGGTTGTGATCGGTTCCATTTTGTCTAGGCTACAAAATCCTCTTTTCTATTTTGCCTCATAAGACTCAAAGATGGGCTGATTAGTTTTTCTATGTTTCCAACCTAGATGATCTTATTCCTACTTTTTAAAAGCCTAGTATTTCCCTTGTCATTTTTTCTTTTCATTCATTTTATTTCATTTAACCTTTTTTGTTTAGAGGAAAGGGATTCATTTTTACTTACATTGTTTTTCTCCTTAAGCTGATCGTCCTAACTTTTCAAATACAGATATGGGTTATTCATTGCTCGAAGGGATACTACTCCAATGCTTGCTGAAGTTGTTCAAAAGGGCTCCTATTTTTTTAATGAATCATCCTTTCGCAAATATGTCTTCATGTGCACACATCATCGCTTTTCTTGTTCCATCTTCGTTTATGTTTTTGATCCTATTGCTCTCGAAGGTACATTTTTCTAGGCTAAGTTTATTTATTTTAGGTTATTATTGGTCTTTTTAGGCTAACGTGCAATCATTATTCATTACCAATTTTGTTTTTGTTTGTTTGCTTTTCTTTATTATGCAGGCATGATGTCGGATTTTCTTAAGGCTTTTAGTAAGAAAACTACTAGCAAGAAAATTTCGGATAGAAAGAGGTGTAGAGATGAATTGGTCGCTTTAGAGAATATCTCTAAGAAGGAGAGGCATGACGACCTTGCTTACCATGTGGCCATTTCTATTACGCCTATTCAAGTGCAGCATATCTCGTCTGCTCCGTCTTCTTGCTTCTTGCTTTTACTAGAGGAGGGTGCTACTGTTGAGTTGGTAGAGCAAATGGGTTGTCTCCTCATATATGACTTTTATGCTCTACCACCTACTTCTCTACCTTCTTCCAGCCCATCCACTAAGGAGGTCTTCGTGAGCTTACATCGGTTCGGTTACCAAGTTAGTATCTGCCCACTTTTATCCACATTTAGCTTGTTTTTACACACACACACACACACACATATATATATATATATATATACACATACGTGCGCGTTATTAACACTTTTTGTATCCTTTTCTAGAATCTTGTTATGGCTTTGGAACTTAACAAGCATGTCCCAGCCTCTAAAATTAAGGTAAAGGCGCTTGAAAACAAAGTCCCTGACATGAAAGTTAAGCTTAGCAAGGCATTCCTAGATCTTGACGCATGCAAAAGGAGAGAGGCCAAGTTTAAACAACAAGATGATGTGGCTGCAATACACGGGAACAAAATCGATTAGTATGCAAAGAAACTTAGGAAAGTGGAAGAAGTGACTGGTGAAAAGGTGCAACGACCCGGGATTTTTGACATCTCGAGTTTTGAATATTTATTTTAATATTCAATAATACGGTATTTTAATCAAACAAATATTCCCGTTAAATAACAATTAGTGATAATATATAACCTTAAACCAAGATAGTATTTTGAACTTCCAAATTTTTATTTATAAATAGGAGATTGGTTTAATTGGAATTTCTTATATATATATATATATATATATATATTCAGAACAACAGAATTTATATATAATTTGGAAACAAATTCATAGCAAATAAATGTAGAAGAATAAAAAGAATATATTATAAATAGAAATGAGTATGATTTATGGACAAGTGTATTATAATTAGAAAGAGTGTAAAATTGAATTTTTCTTATATATATATAGACACACATACTAGTTAAGAAGAAATGTAAAATATGTATAAACAAAATAAAAATAGTATGTTGAAAACAATATATGTAATGGTAAGTAAAATATATATATATGAACTAAATAAATATAGTTTATTAAAAATAATATATATTTATATATATTGAGAAATGAAAGAAGAGATATGCATGAAAATAGATGATGATAGAAATGAGAAAATCTATAAAATCATTTCAAAAAGAAAATCATTCACAAAGCATGTTTTAACAAAAATGTTATTCATACTTTTAAAATTAAAAAAGCAAGAATTTTCATTGCTTTGAGTTATATATTTTTAAATAAAAATAAATATGAAGGTGGAGACTTAAAATTGTCTTATTTAAAACACTTTGAAAAATTTTTCAAGGTATATATGAAGCATGTTTTAAATCAAGGAAAATTTATACAATAAAAGTAAAGAGAAAAACAAATACACATATGCATTTTCCAAGTCAAGTGAAAGAATGAAAGAAATATAAACATATATATATAAACATAAAAATAAAACAATCAAAAATAAATAAGTTAAAAAGGGTAAACACACACATATATGCATAAGCACTTGCCTGGCCAAAAGGAGAAAGGCAAAAATATTTATCTTAACTTCTTTTCAAAGTTTCAAGTCACCAAAGATCATTTCAATCCATCTCAAATCCTTGTACAGGTCTGAAAAACTTTTCTTAAGCCCAAACCATGTTTAAATGCACATCATTTCACCTTTGCATACTTGTATATATATATATATATAGGCTTGTTAGTGTGTCAGTTTGAGGAATTGTAAAGGCCTGTAAACAAAAATACTCTATAAACCAAAACAGTTTTGTTCTTATAAAATCCAAGCAAGGCAAGGTTTCAAAGCATTCAGATCGAAGATTAAAGTTTCAACTAGAAGTTTCATAGGCTCTTATCAATGTTTAAGGTGAGGATTTAAATGTAAATGCCTGAGGTGTTCAAAATCCTTCTCTGTCATGTTCAATAGAGGAAATATATATATGCCTGGACTTCAAAAATCAATATCTCTCAACTTGTTTTGAATTTGCGAATGTTGTGAACTAATTAATGAAACATTTGTTTTCGAGTGTTGTTTCATTTGAAAATAGTTTGGTTACGTTTCATAGGGTATACAGTGAGTTTTGTAGAAATTACAACAAGCAATTAAGAATTTGGCATCTTTCATCATCTTCGAATCAATGATTCATGTATATAATCGTGATGGTGGTATGAAAATAGGATTTTTGGTGAAGAAATCGTTATTTTTAAAAGCTTAGATGTTGAGAAATTGGAAGATGATCAGAAATCATAAATAAATAAATTTTTGGCGATTTAGTCGTCGAAGGAAGGTATGGCTTGGCCGAGGAGGAGCGGTGCATCGTGGTGAAGGAGTTCACCGTGGTCGATTGTCGAAATTGGCTGTGATTGGAAGTGGCGTGGTGGTTTTAGGGTTTAAGGGGTGTGATTGGTTGGGTTCAAGAAATTGGGTCGCAGAGACATACGGTGGCGTCGAGCTTGGTCGCGGTTGGCGTGAAGGTAGTGGAGGCCGTGGGGGTTATGGTGGTAGTGGAGGTGTGTGTTCTGGTGGTGAGAAAAGGCGGGACGAGGACAATTCGGTCACGCTGTTCTTTGAAACCTGGAAATGGTGATGGTCGATTTTGGCCTCGGCGATGCAGTGGTCAGGGAGATGGGTATTTTGTGAGGAGCGGGCGAAGAGGAACTTGGTGGTAGGGTTCGTTGGTCGAACGACGGCAGGGTTGGTTTGTACACATGAACGTGCATGCGTGTACAGGCAACGTTTCAGGTTGGGAAAGGATGATCGATCGTGGGAGAGGTTGGTGCTGAAGCTTTAGGCTTGGGTATCGATTCGTATGCGAGCGAATGGTGTTATCGGTGAAGCAGCATAGGTCGATCGAAGGATTGAGGTTTGGTTTTGGGTTCTCGGTTTTAACTGGAAATTGGAAGCGGAGGGGAGGAGAAGAGAGAAAGGGGAGTGGGCAACGGATCTAAAGTCAATGGGCTCGGCCCATGTATTAAAACAAAAATTAAATGTTTAAATTATATATATATGTGTGTGTAGGAAAATTTTAAAATGTTATAACTTGTTCATATGAAACCCGATTAATGCAAAATTTGTTGTGATGGGTTCATATCGCCAAACACTACGTCGTCATAAGAATTGTCATCGAGTTTGAATAAGTGAAAAATTATGGTATTTTTAAACGGATAGAAATTTACTTACCGGTTTAAAACAAATAACGTCGTCTTAAATTTATATGACCGTATATTGAAGATATTTTCCTGATAAAAATAACGACAGGTTAATTTAATTTAATTACAATGTTTTGACATCTATTTAGCGGAATAAAACACTGTTTCACTAATCGTATCTAATTAGACATCTGCGGCAGAATAAATCACCGTTCTTCCATTATTACTAAATATATCTGTTGTGGACGTTTACTTGCAAAAATAAATGTTAGTCCCTGAGAAGTTGGTTTTGATGACAACAACCTTAGAATAAGATTATAAAATATAAATACTAACATTATTGTTTAGATATATATGTATATGCAGGATATATATATATATATAGGTACCAAAGAATGAAGACTGTACAGTATAGAGATTCAAGAACTGATGAACTCAAGATCAAAGATATCAAGATTCAAGACTCATGAGTATCAAGATTATCAAGAGTTCAAGATTTCAAGATAAGTAATTTAGTTAGGAATTTTGTTAAAACTCCTAGAAAAGCACTGACATCTTAAAATGCATTTTATTCGTGGAATGGAATTCACTTTGAGCCCGTTAAAGGGATGGAACCCTAAGTAGGATGGAACCTACGAAAAATCTAGTGGCACATTGTTTTGTATCCACGAACTTTTATTCAAATATTTTACAAAATTATATCTTGTTTTCAAAATGATTTCAAAATCTTCCTTTTTAAATCAAAAACATCTATCCTGGTTTTAAAATACTTTTAGCCTCAAAATAATCTTTATTTTCAATATCAAATTATCCTTGGTTTTAAACTATCTTTTAATTATAATATATATTTAACTTTTAATATTTATACTTAGATTTAAATATAAAATTATAGTAAAATTTTATATATACCAAAATATTATTCTCTATACTTATTTATGTATTTTAACTATAGTTAAGTATATTTATAAAGTTTAAAATAGTTTTAATACAAGATAGAAGTTATTTTCAAAGAAAAACAAATTACCAAAAATAACTTAGGCCTGTCGACAACCCCAAGAACCCCTTATCGACAAGGTGACAGTTTATTTCAAAAGTTTGAATTTCAAAGGAAGTGTCTATTCGTCATATCCTTTCACGAATGAACATGGCTGTTGTTTTACTATAAATAGGGGTTGTTTTAAACGAATTTACAATCATATTTTCTCTGATTTCACTCCTTTTCTTCTTCCACATTTCTTTATATACATTTTTACCATTACTCTGCCGAAATCACCATTGAATCTAACTTGATCATCTCTTGTTTGATTCTCTATCACTATCTCAACAAGATCCCAGTGCTATTCAGAGTTATAGACTTCTTTGTATTCAATCGAGCGAGAAAAGGTGTGATTGTAGCTTGGAAAATCAATTGGGTGAACTTGTTGCCCGTAAAATCAAGTATCTCTACCTAGAGGATTGTGCATCTGGAGCGGTGTACCTCATGGCCTTGAAATCGAGGGTGTAATTGTAAGAATTGATTTTGAAAGGAAATCCGTACTTGTGTTGCGGGACTGGATGTAGGGTAACTCCGAAACAGTATAAAATCCAATGTTTTCTTTCTTTTATTGCTTTTACTTTATATCTGCATCTGTGTTTGATTCTGTGATCATATTTGTGTCTGAATATTGCATACATTTGTGTTCAAATTAATATAAACTCAAAAAGAATTAGTAATTCCTTAAAACACTATTCACCCCCCTCTAGTGTTAATTCTAGCCTTAAGATCCGTAATCCGCATTTCTCCCATTTGGTATCAGAGCAAGGTTTTCAAAGTTTCATAATATGAATTTTGAAAAAGCTTTTAAAATGGCTATGTTTAAAAAACTTGTTAATACTAGTTTAGAAATATTCAGGTCATCACTGTCTCATGAGTCTACATATAATCGATATTCAAATTCAAGTTGTCTACCAAAATTTTATGATGTGCAGGAAACATGTTTTATGGGTGTTGAGGAATCAATCCACAATGGACAAATTGTGCAGATCAAAAAGAATAAATGGATGCTCGATAGTGGATTCTCTAGACACATGATTGGTAATCCGGATATGTTGAATGATATAATATACAAAGACGGAGGACTGGTTAACTTTAGAGACAACTCAAAAGGATATGTGATTGGCATCGGCAATGTCGGTAACTCTGAAACTCCTATTATTACTAATGTTTTGCTAGTTAAGAATCTGAAACATAATCTGATAAGTATTAGTCAACTTTGCGATAAAGGATATAAAATTAAATTTGAAAAAGGTAAGTGTCACATTGAAGATAATAATTCAACCATAATATTTGAGAGAATTAGGAAAAAGAATATTTATATCCTTAGTGTGAAAGTTTCAAATGATAACCTGTGTCTTTTGGCAAATACAAGTGACCCTTGGATTTGGCATAGGAGATTTGGGCATTTGAATTTCAAACTCTTATCTAGACTGTCAAAACATGATCTAGTAAAAGGTCTCCCTAAAATGAATTTTAAAGTAGATAGTTTATGTGATGCATGTTAATTAGGAAAACTTAGAAAAAGTTCCTTTAAATTAAAAGTTATGATTTCAACTTCAAAACCTCTTGAATTACTTCATCTTGATTTATTTGGTCCATCTCAAATTCAGTCAATAAATCACAGTAAATATGTTTTTGTAATTGTAGATGATTATTCTAGATTTACATGGACAATATTTTTGAAACATAAAAGTGATACTTTTGACAGTTTTAAGAACTTTACAAAAAGGATTCAAAATCAACTTTCTGTAAAAATTATAACCATCCGTAGTGATCACGGTGATGAATTTGAAATGAAAATTTGAGGAATTCTGCAATAAAAAGGGAATAACTCACAATGTTTCATTTCCAAGAACTCCACAACAAAATGGAGTAGTAGAACGTAAAAATAGGACGATTCAAGAGTGTGCGAGAACTATGCTTTCAGATAGTAAATTACCAAATCATTTTTGGGCAGAAGTAGTTGCTACTGCCTGTTATATTTTAAATAGAATTTTTAATTAGACCTTTAACTGATAAGACATCTTATGAACTTCTTTACGGAAAGAAACCTAAGGTATCTTATTTTAGAATTTTTGGAAGTAAATGTTTTATTTTAAATACAAAAGATAACTTAGATAAATTTGATCCTAAATCCGACAAAGGTATCTTTATCAGATATTCTAATAAAAGTAAAGCATACAGAGTGTTTAATTTATGAACTAACACCATCGAAGAAACAATGCATGTTTCATTCGATGAAATCTCAAAAATTTTGAAGATACAAATGATGAAGAGGATTTAATTACTCAAAATAAGGAGTCAACTGAAACTAATAATGAAATTAATCATCCTAATAAAAAGATTAAACTTTTAAAAGATCATCCTATAGAAAATATACTAGGAGATATGCAATCTGTTGTTACAACTAGAAATCAACTAAGTAAAATGAGCAATGTAGCCTTTATATCAACTATTGAACCCAAAAATCCAAAAGAAGCATCAACTGATGATTCATGGATTTTGGCTATGCAAGAAGAACTAAATCAATTCACTAGAAATGATGTTTGGGAACTTATTCCTAGACCTGAAAATAAAACTGTAATTGGAACTAAATGGGTTTATAAAAATAAAATGAATGAACAAGGTGAGGTCGTTAGAAATAAAGACCGGTTAGTCGCTCAAGGTTATTGTCAAGAAGAAAGAATAGATTGTGATGAAACCTTTGCTCCCGTAGCAAGACTAGAATCCATTAGGATTCTACTTGCTTTCGCAAATCATAATAATTTTAAATTATTTCAAATGGATGTTAAAAGTGCCTTTTTAAATGGATTTGTAAAAGAGGAAGTATATGTTGAACAACCACCACTTTTTGAAGATGAAAAATTACCAAATCATGTTTACAAACTTAAAAAAGCTCTATATGGTCTAAAACAAGCTCCTAGAGCCTGGTATGATAGACTAAGATCTTACTTATTATAATCAAACTTTGAAATTGGTAAAGTAGATAATACTCTTTTTACTGAAAGAAATAAAAATGATATTCAACTAGTACAAGTTTACGTAGATGATATCATTTTCGGATCAACTAATTTTGAAATGAATAAAGAATTTTCTGAAATAACGACAAAAGAGTTTGAGATGAGTCATATGGGTGAATTAAACTTCTTTCTAAGATTGCAAATAAAACAATTAGATAATGGTATCTTTATCAGTCAAGAAAAATATGCTAAAGACCTAGTTAGTAAATTTGGTTTGACTACTGCAAGTGGAAAACCCACTCCCATGGCAACCAATGAGTACCTAAGTAAAGAAAATCTCTCGAAAGATGAAGATCAAGAATTATATAGAAGAATGATTGGATCACTACTCTATATCACTGCTAGTAGACCTGATATCATGCATAGTGTTTGTCTCTGTGCAAGATATCAATCTCAACCTAAAGAGACCCACTTAAAAGCTGTAAAACGTATCATAAGATATGTTAAACACACCTTTGATTATGGCTTATTTTATCCTAAAAATGATTCTTTTGAATTAATATCTTACTGTGATGCTGACTATGCTGGTTGTAAATCAGACCGAAAAAGTACAAGTGGAACTTGTCACTTTTTGGAGCATTCTCTGGTTTCCTGGTTTAGTAAAAAGCAAAACACAGTTTCTTTATCAATAACTGAAGCAGAGTATATTTCTGCTGCTTTGGCTTGTTCTCAAGTAATATATATGCAACAAACTTTAAAAAAATTTGGTTTAAATATCTCAAAATCACCAATTTATTGTGATAATACTAGTGCAATAAATTTATCCAAAAATCCTACTCATCATGCTCGAACTAAACATATTGATATCGACATCATTTTCTCAGAGATAATATAAGTAAGGAAGTAATTACTCTCTATTATATCAAATCCGAGAATCAAATTGCTGATATCTTAACAAAACCCTTAAATGAATCTATATTTACTAAATTAAGAAGAGAATTAGGTATTTGTTCAATAACTGAAATATAGAATATAAATATATAACAAGTATAATTAACATTAAAATAAAATAAATCAAATAGCAAAAATATAAGTACCTTGTCGACAACCCTCCTTTACCCCTGTCGACATATAACGAATTTTTTTCTTTTGAAATTTCCCACCAAAATTCAAATGGGTGGTTATATATTCTTCTTATTACGAAATTTTGTTCATTCTTTATGTTCTTTCTCTGTTCTAACTTCTGAAAATAATAATACAATGACCTCCTCCTCTAAATCAAACAAAAATTCAATCTTTTCGTCCCCTTCTCCTTCTACCGGACCATTTCAACGAACTACGCTTGCATGAGTGATGAAAATGGAGGTTTCCTTAAAGGATTCACTACAACTTATGACTAAAATTCAAGTGGTACAAATTAGAATGGCCAAAGAATAAGAACGGCAAGGCAAAATCCTTAGAAACTTGCAAAAGTTTCTAATGGACAATCACACCAATCCCATCTTGATCGATGAAGAATCCTCAAGTGTTCAAGTGCAAGAGGACAGCGAGGAAGAAGAAGAAGAAGCCCCCATGGAAGAAGAGCACGCTGAAGATGACGACAAAGTTGTTTGCATTGGCGAAGTGTGCTTTGACAAGGATGGAAATCTAGTCAAACAACGTGGAAATTTCTGTTTCCACTACCCAAATTGCTCGGTTCATAGATCTCCCATTGTCAAGGATACACATTAGTTTCTTTTCTCTCTTTCTTATCATTATTTGTATATGATCTTACTTACGTTTTCTACACAAATGTAAATATAATATTATATAATTAATAAATGATTTATGTTCTCATATTTTAATTTTCACATTATCATTATTATAAATATTATCATATATGGATTCTTAGTTAGGAGAGTTAGTTATTAAGGGCTAAGTTTTAGTTTCAGAATTAAGTGTTGATTATTTATGGTAACACTATCATTATAATCACATGTAATATAGTATTAGATTAAGGGGGAGTTGTATAGATTTAAACTTTGTTTTTATTGATGACAAAGGGGGAGAAGTATAAAATAGGATAGTTAAGCATAGATTAAGGGGGAGTTATTAGTTTTAAGGGGAGTTATTAGGATAGAAGTAATTTTTTACAAACAAAGGTTGCCATCATCAAAAAGGGGGAGATTGTTAGTCCCTGAGAAGTTGGTTTTGATGACAACAACCTTAGAATAAGATTATAAAATATAAATACTAACATTATTGTTTAGATATATATGTATATACAGGATATATATATATATATACATGTACCAAAGAATGAAGACTGTACTGTATGGAGATTCAAGAACTGATGAACTCAAGGTCGAAGATATCAAGATTCAAGACTCATGAGTATCAAGATTATCAAGAGTACAAGATTTCAAGATAAGTAATTTAGTTAGGAATTTTGTTAAAAATCCTAGAAAAGCACTGACATCTTAAAATCCATTTTATTCGTGGAATGGAATCCACTTCGAGCCCGTTAAAGGGATGGAACTCTAAATAGGATGGAACCTACGAAAAATCTAGTGGAACATTGTTTTGTATCCACTAACTTTTATTCAAATGTTTTACAAAATTATATCTTGTTTTCAAAATGATTTCAAAATCTTACTTTTTAAATCAAAAACATCTATCCTGGTTTCAAAATACTTTTAGCCTCAAAATAATCTTTATTTTCAATATCAAATTATCCTTGGTTTTAAACTATCTTTTAATTATAATATATTTAACTTTTAATATTTATACTTAGATTTAAATATAAAATTATAGTAAAATTTTATATATACCAAAATATTATTCTCTATACTTATTTATGTATTTTAACTATAGCTAAGTATATTTATAAAGTTTAAAATAGTTTTAATACAAGATAGAAGTTATTTTCAAAGAAAAACAAACTACCAAAAATAACTTAGGCTTGTCGACAACCCCAAGAACCCCTTGTCGATAAGGTGATAGTTTATTTCAAAAGTTTGAATTTCAAAGGAAGTGTCTATTCGTCATATCCTTTCACGAATGGACATGGCTATTGTTCTACTATAAATAGGGGCTGTTTTAAACGAATTTACAATCATATTTTCTCTGATTTCACTCCTCTTCTTCTTCCACATTTCTTTATATACATTTTTACCATTACTCTCCCGAAATCACCATTGAATCTAATTGATCATCTCTGGTTTGATTCTCTATCACTATCTCAACAAGATCCCAGTGCTATTCAGAGTTATAGACTTCTTTGTATTCAATCGAGCAAGAAAAGGTGTGATTGTAGCTTGGAAAATCAATTGGGTGAACTTGTTGCCCGTAAAATCAAGTATCTCTACCCAGAGGATTGTGAATCTGGAGCGGTGTACCTCGTGGCCTTGAAATCGAGGGTGTAATTGTAAGAATTGATTTTGAAAGGAAATCTGTACTTGTGTTGCGAGACTGGATGTAGGGTAACTCTGAACCAGTATAAAATCAGTGTGTTCTTTCCTTTATTGCTTTTACTTTATATCTGCATCTGTGTTTGATTCTGTGATCATATCTGTGTCTGAATATTGCATACATTTGTGTTCAAATTAATATAAACTCAAAAAGAATTAGTAATTCCTTAAAACACTATTCACCCCCACCCCCTCTAGTGTTAATTCTAGCCTTAAGATCTGTAATCCGCATTTCTCACAATAAAACCCTGTTCTGCTATTATATTCGTATGGACATCTATTCATTTTCTTGATAAACAGTATGATGTTGAATTGATTGATGTGAATATCTGTATCCATTATTCTCGACTGTTATGGAATGAATGGTAATTTGATTAATTACCATTGAAATTTGTAAGTCTTTTCCGTATGGAGGTTGACTTTTGAACCTAAAATTGTTTAAAGATGATTATTATTTATTAATGATATTTTAAAGTTAATTGGTAAATATTTTGATAATGATTTAAAGTAACTATTTTATTATTCTTAAAAATTATATAATAAGTATTAATTATTGTTTCAGAGCTATTTAATTATTTAAAATGTTTAAGGTATATTAATTATTAATTAAAGTTATTTTATAGTGATTGTTTAAAGTTAATTATTACTTTAGGTTTAATTAGAATTAAAGTATATTTATTTCAAGGATAAATTTATTAAAAATTAATAATGTTTTAAAAATAATATATTATATAGTAAACTTTCATAAAAGAGTATTTTATTTAGCTAGAACTTGAAAATTTTATATTGAAACTTTATAAGTATTTTTTTGAAAAATTATTAAATAAAGTTTTTTTATCGAAAAGTAATGGTATACTTTCATGGCGAAATCGAAGGCAAAGAGTGCCTGCAGTTAAGTTTTGGATTTCTCTGAGATAGAGACGTAACCATTGAGATGTGAATCCATAGTTGATACCGCAGTGGTGCTTTCCAGATTTATTTTTAAAAGGGTTTCAAATATTTTGAAATGAATGGTTTTGTGAATATACTTATCCGGTGAGATAAGCATATGTTGTTTTGATTAAGTAATTTAAATTAATTGAAATTTAAATTAAATAAGGCTTAATGTTTTCAGTGGGAAGTGAAACCTTTGGTTGGATGATTGTATATTTGATAGCTAAATAACCGACTATCAAATCTGGATCCAAAAACATAACTTTGGGAATATCTAGAAGAAACACGAGAATTATGTGGTACAGTTACCGTTCGAGGTGCTATACTATACATATAACTCGTTTCGTTCTTCTAGGACGAGGGTAAGGAAATTCGTCCCCTAACGGTTAGGAGGTGATCTTCGATCTTATTTTCGTCTGTTTATTTTCTAAAGAACCAGGGTTGAGTTTACCGGAAATATCGAACGTTGTTTCGAAGAAACCGGGATCGGATAAGTTATCCGAAAACCACTTCGAAGAAACACGGGAATTATGTGGTACAGTTACCGTTCGAGGTGCTATACTATACATATAACTCGTTTCGTTCTTCTAGGATGAGGGTAAGGAAATCCGTCCACTAACGGTTAGGAGGTGATCTCCGAACTTATTTTCGTCTGTTTATTTCCTAAAGAACCAGGGTTGAGTTTACCGGAAATATCGAACGTTGTTTCGAAGAAACCGAGATCGGATAAGTTATCCGAAAACCACTTCGATCCAACGAGTACGTTTTCGAAGGGAAAATAAGAGCATGGAGTCGAAGATGGAGCTGTGAAGTGCAAGGGCTAATCGCTACTAATCCTGAGGATGATTCCAAAATGGATGTAGTAGGAATAGTGCCTTCGGTTTAGTTCAGACCCAGAACAGACTTGTATGGATGAATGCTATCAGTACATTGTCATTGAAGGACAATGAGCATTCTAAGTGAAAATTTCCTTTAAAAGGTAATCGTAGCCTTTAGCCTCATCAACCGGGAATGACTGAAAATCAAGGGGGATGCAGCAAGGCTAAGTGGATCGCACCCAATTAGGGTATGTTTATCACCTTTCTTGATACCCTCGGATACTATTTTATTACTACGATACATGGAAGGAGCTCAGAAAGGGTGGGAACACCCGGGGTTATAGCATATTCGGTCTATCCAGGTTAGGGGTCATCCGGTCTTGTGTTGTAGGGGATCCTAGGGCCATGTCCTCGGTACATTCTTCTAGACGTGTACTGTGGTAGGTGGTACCCCAGTGCTTAGTCATTCATATAGAATCCATTCTCCAATACATGCCTTTATGGTTTTGGTTGTAGAGCCTAGTATGCTGGAATTTAATTAATGTAACAATTTCAGCTATTTGAATAAGTATTTATACTTAGACATTAGTATAATATCACTAGATTTTCTATAAAAAGTGGTTTGGTTACCGTAAGGGAAAAACCCGTCGTGTTTATATGTGGCGTGGTCTTTCGGGATACTTTTGATTTCAAAAGGATTTGAAAATTAAAATGAATAAAATTCCTTGTGATTTAAATTCTCATGCTGGTTTTACTAGACTGACTCGGGCGTGGTTTTTCCTATATGCTCGGATCAGACCGAGCATATTTCCAAGTAGATGGTTATATTCCGTTGCATTTAGTTGTGTTTATCAGCAATTGTAAGGGCAGGTTGTTATAACTGTCCGTGTTGAATAGGTTAGTATACTCTGATTGATGTCTGTGTGTGTGTGTGTATATTACAGATTCTGTTTATGTAAAGATTTGTTCTATATTATAGATCATTCGTTTCCGCTATGAGATTCTGTGTTGTTCTATTTTCTTTCCATTTTCTTTCTATATTCTTTCTACTTTATTTTCTTACTATCCGCCTCTCTGTTCAATTTGGACTGGACAAGTGTGGTAAAGTGTCCGTTTGAACTGTACGGAAAAGTGGGTCGTGACAAAAGGTATTCGAATTAGAGGAAAAAATTTGTGGCACCAAGAAGATGGCTGAAGAGACTACTTGCAATGTTCTCTATTCTATTTATGCACAGGTAAGATGGTGGTTTTATGCTGAATGCATGGATGATATGGAAGCATAGAGGTGAGCTTAGATTTTTTAAATGATGATAATCTCATTAAAAAATGTCAAGACTATTACTGGGCTGAACAGACTAGAGATCATCAAGTAGAACCTTTCTATCCCTCTGTTTCTACACAAGTCGCCCCGCATGATGTTTCTCTAGGACAGATCACACTTATGCATGTAATATTAGTTCCGTGCATGATCCACACATTGTTATAGATGACTTGGCTTTCGATGAATTAAATACTTGACTTCTATTCTTCTTCATTTTTCAATGGTCCAACATAATCACGTATTAAATTTAGGCTACTTTGATATTCTCACTTGTTATTTTGGATAGGGTGGTCCTAAAGCTTGTAACCATATTTAAATTATGTATGAACTTGTTCTTGGTCTTTTATCATTAGGATCTGTTTTTTATGTTATTTGTCAACTATGCATTGTATTTTTTTTTTCATATTTTAGGCAAGTAATGTAAATCTTAACAAGTGCCACCCTTCACCATCGCGTAAGGGAAATATTTTTATTGGACATTTGAATAAAACAATTAGTCATTTGGAGGCTTATACTAAAAAAGACTTACTATAAATACCGCTATGATTCACAAACAAGAGAAAGAGTTAGATGAGACATTTGCACAGTTAAAGGAGGAGACTTAAGGGCTTCTATCCAAGATTAAAGAAAAAGAAGCGTTGAGTAATTTTATGTTACGCCAATAGGGTACCACTCTTAGACATGAGCTGCTTCCTTTAGGTCACCCTCACTTATAATGGTTCAAAGATAGACTTGGTCGTGGGTAATTATATTAGTGTGCATGATGTATTTTGTATGACATTGTATAATTCAATAAAACTGTTGTTGTTAACCCATGCATTCTCTCTTTTATCTTAGTGATCATTTTAATTACCTTCTCTTTGTTTAATTATTTAACCTCTTTTGTGATTCGCTATTGGGCATTCCGTTGATAAATGATCCAACTCTAATTAGTGTTTTCGAGGCATGTGTAAACATTGGGTGGCGAGTTAGAGTTTACGACAATGATCCTATCAAGTTTGAGTATAAAAGAGAAAGGTTGCACGTTGATGTTGAAAATTTAACACAGGAGATACAAGTGGCGAAGGAACTTTACTTTTTTAACATAATTGCATAACCAAGCACCGAACCAACTTAGCCATTGCAAACAAAAAGATAAAAGAGGCTTGAAACTAAATTAAAATCCTCGCAAGAGAAGGTGGATGATTTAGAGAAACCGTTGAAGGGGGCTAAGTGGATGTATGCTACTTCTTATGAAGTTAAGATCAAGAAACTTGAGAACACAATCGAGGAGTTATCCTAACAAGTTGCTAAGCAACTTGATAAGGAAGAGAATCCCCCTCCCCGGAAATTTTGTTCTGCTTAAGAGTCACACCTGGTGCAATTCCTACACCCCCGTTTGATTTGGATAGTGAAGTGACCTCCAAATGGAAAAGGGAGGTGGCAGCCTACTATTAATCCAAGGTTGATGAATTAAAGGTTATTTATAAAAGAGATTGGAAGGTTCCAAGATAGAAAAGAAAGTGGAAAGGAACTCAATTGTATATAAGTTATTTGGTGCATTCTTAAATGAGACAAAAAAACAAAAGCTGAAATACAAGATGACTTTGAGCACTTGCAATGAATTGCTATTAAGCGTATAAACAAATTTAAAGACCAAGCCTACGGGTCAACTCCCTCTACACAGCCCTTACCTTTGGCTACCTCGCATCCCTGCTCCTCTTTTCCTACTGTTTCTGACTCCACACAACCTATTTTAGTTGAGGAACTTCATCAAGAGAGGGTTAACCATGTTATGGCTGACATAGCCATGCGATGTGTGATCGACGTTTTTAATCGTTTCCTACCAAAACTTGACATGAGTTTTTATAGAACCGTGACGATTAAATTTTTAAGAGACTATATGTGGGGAATCCTTGGGCCAGTGTTAACTATTATCAAAGGCCTCTGGCCGTTAATGCACTCTAGCATTCTTCAGTCGTCCTAACTGAGATACCCTCATCCTTTGATATCCAAACTTCCCATAAAAGGAGGTTGCTTATATCAGCGGAAGACTCGGGGTCTGACTAGGGCATAACTCGGTTATTCGTGGGTTTTAAGTAAAAATTATCTATACCGTTCATTTTCTTTTTTTACATCTAATATTTCAAGATGACTTATGAAGAGATTCGGTAAAGAGTAAAGAATTATGTGTTTACCTCTTGAGCTTTATGTAGATATTTGAGCCGTTTCTTTACTTGTACTGAGAGAGTTGCTTTTTCTGGACCTTTTTGGGTCTCCTAATTCTGAATGTGGCCTTTTGCTATATTGGCTTCATCATTTTTGTATTTTGTGTTTGAATTCGTGTTTTGTCATGATTTTGGCATGTTCTGGTCCATTTGTGGTGCAAATTATTATTATTTTGGCTGGGAAGTCAAGTTATGTATTCACAGCCTCCTTTTTATTCATGTGAATGGTTTACTGATACTGGTTCGAGAAGTCCAATATCCCTATATCTAGAGTAGTATTGGCTAAAAAGACAAATTATCTAAATATAACTCAAGTTTGGTTTGTGAGTAAATAACATTGACAAATAGACTTTTATATTAGTTCGGGTCCTCTAATATCCCTACGTCCAATTTATTATCTTATTAATCTTTTACAATTACAACTTTGTGTATTAGATTTCATTACAAAATATTTATTAAACAAAGTATGGTTGGAGATGTCTTGAATTCCATATTCTTGGGGTAAGATTCCCATTTGGCCTGGAAAGACAATATGCGTTCTTCAAAATTGTTTTAACAACTAATAGAGGTCCTTCCCAATTTGGTCCAAGTGCACCATTAATTAGGTCTTTTATGTTAGCCATCACCTTCCTTATAACAAGGTTTCTTTTCTGAAACTTCTTTTATTTGAGTCTTGAATTATAACCTTTTGCCATTCTTTGTCAATAAACTACGGACCTAACCGCTACTTTATCTCTCCTTTCTTGTATGAATATAGTTTTCTTAAGGTGTGAATTCTTCTTAGCTACATATGATAAACGCCAATGTGATGGAACGTCTACTTCAACTAAGATCATAACTTCATGGCTATATGTTAGAGAAAATGAGATATTTCTGGTAGGTGACCTGGTTGACTTCTATATGCCCATAGGACTAGGGGTAGCTTCTCTACCCATTTGCCTTTAGCCTTCATAAGCCTGTTCTTGATAATTATTTATGTTTTTATTAGATATACTATTTTTGACTATACTTTTGACTATACCATTTTTCTATTAAAGGTTGGAAAAATCCTAACTTTCAAACCACGTACTGTTGTCGAAAATTATTTTGTGTGGAACCACAAATCTTGTGATGATATTTCTAACCACAAAGTAACTATTTGCTTTCATGTTATAGTTGCAAGCAGTTCATCTTCCAACCATTTGGTAAAGTAATCTACCTCAAGGAGTGCATATGTTGCTCCTTTTATAGACATCGGAATTGGGCCTATCAGATCAATTCCATAAATGTCAAATCATCATAGACTGGTAATAAGAGAAAGCTCGTGTGATGGTAATTTTGGGATACTAGCAAACCTTTGACACCCATCGCATTTACGAACAAATTTCTACGCATTACTTAGCATAGTTGGCCAAAAGTAGGATTATCTTAATATTTTCTTAGTTAAATTCATTCCTCTTACGTGGTCCCCGCAATTCATGAACTTCTCTCATGATTCCGGCCCCTTCCTATTTGGTGATGCATCTTAAGTAGGGGGTCAAGTATCCTCTCTTATAAAGCACTCCATCAAAAAACATGAAGTAGGGGCTTGGTATCTAATATTTCTAGTTGCATTCTTGTCTACTGGTAAGGTTCCTTCCAACAGGAAACACTTGATGAGGGTCATCTAAGATTCCATATCTTCTTGTTGCATTGCCAGCGAGATTTGGTTATTTTGAATTACATCCAGCCCTTCTTGTTACTACATTTTGACCCAGTGCTCACCAAGCTCGTGTTATCACTAAGACCTGATTTGTTTTTTAAATGCTAGGTTCGACTAAGTGTTCCATAGGAACTGCCGTCATTTCTTGCACAACTTTGGTACTTTCCGGTTTGGTTAAAGAGTCTGCTGAGGAATTTTCCTCCCTAGGAATCTGTTGTATATCAAACTGAGCTAGTTATTCTTTGGACAGTTCTACATACTTGGCTAGAGTTGGTTCTTTAGTTTAGTAATTGCCCAGCACTTGGTTTACAACAAGTTGTGAAACATTATGAATTTTAACATGGGTAACATTCATTACCTACACCAGCTTGAGCCCAGCAATGAGTGCTTCGTATTCTATGACATTATTCGTTGCTTTGAATTCAAGTTGGACTTCTTCATATAGTTTTTTCCATCTGGTGTGACAAGTACATACCCAATATCTCCTCATGTTCATTTGATGTGCCATTAAAATAGAGTTGCCACAATTTCAGGGGCTCTTTTGTTTATTCACCTTGATGCGCCATTGGTGATGTGCATTCTAATATGAAATTGGCTATGGATTAGACCTTTAATAGCCTTGCGTGGGTAATAGATGTCATACTAAATTAGCTCGATGACCCACTTTGATAGGTAATCGGTTGTTTTTGGCTTATGCAGTATTGTTTCAGTGGCTTTTCCGTCGGCATGTTGATTGGGTACACTTGGAAGTATGGCCACAGTTTCCAAGCGATAAGTAGTAAGTTATAGGCTAGCTTCTCTATCAAAGTGTAGTTTAGTTTAGCTTTTGACAAACATTTGCTAGTGAAATATATTAGCCATTGCACCCTTGCTTCCTCTCATACAATTGCTAAGCTCATAGCTTGATTAGTTATAGTCGGGTATATCAATAAATCCTAACTTGAGATTGTCTCAAAGAGTATAGATGGATTGGTCAAGTGATCCTTTAATACTTCGAATGCCACTTCACATCCCTCCAATCATTTGAAATTTCTACCTTTTTTAATTTGATCAAAGAATGGAATACATCTATTGGTGGCTTTAGAAATAAATCCGCTCAAGACCGCCGCCTTCCCATTCAAACTCATGGCATCTTTAGTCTTTTATGGGATTTTCATTTTCTTTATGGCATCGATCTTTCCAGGATTAGCTTCTATTCCTCTTGCACACATAATGTATACTAGGAATTTGCCTGACTGAATTGCAAAGGTACACTTCAAAGGTTTGATTTAATTCACATGGTCGGAAGCTACTTTGGATTTTACAAGCATATCATCGATATAGACTTCGACATTCTTCCCAATCTAGTTTGTGAACAACATATTAACTAGTCTTTGGTATGTTGCCCCTGCATTCTTTAATCAAAATGGCATCACATTGTAGCAGTATAATCCCTTCTCTACGATGAAACTCGTGTGCTTCTGATCTGGCCCAAACATAGCTATCTGTTTGTAACCTGAATAAGCATCCATGATTGTCAATAGTTCATGTAAGCTAGTTGCATTGACTAGTTGGTTAATTCTAGGCAAGGGAAAATGGTCCTTAGAGCAAGCTTTGTTGAGGTTTGTGAAGTCTATATAGGATCTCCTCTTCCCATTAGACTTCTTTACCAAGAGTGGATTTGCTACCCACTTTGGATAATATACTTCTCGAATGAAGCCGTTTTCATTCAATTATTTAACTTCTTCATGAAGAGCATTATAATCTTTCCTGATCCAGGAAGCACCATTTTTATCTCACGGGATATGCGTCTGGGTCTTTGTTTTGAGCATGGCAGATTACGGCTGGATCGGTCCCTACTATATCTAAATAAGTCCAAGAAAAAGCATCATAGGACCTCTTCAAAAAATCAATTGATTCTGAATGTAGTTTGCCACATTTTTTTTTCCAATCTTCACTATTTTAGTAGGATCTGAGGGGACTATTTGAACATCTTCCAGATCATCCACTGGTTTAGGTCCATTTTCTTCATTCCTAGCTGTGGATCTACTTCATCCTCAATTTCATATGGCTTTGGTGAAGCTGTGCTTTCGTAATCCTGAGAGGCATCAGATAAGTACTATGCAAACACTAACTTGTATTCATCCATTCTTATCGTGTAGATAGTTTTGCCTTCTTGTGGAAACTATGATCGTAGATTGACCTGTTTGAGTATATGCCTTAGAATCGGCTCTAATGTAGTTCTTTAAACTGGATTATTAATTACATTTTCATTAGTACAAGAATTAGGGGAGTCAATGGTATAATTTCGAACAATTTTATTGCTAGGATTTGAAGTTATATAGTATAACTCTCTAGCAAATAATCATTCCCCTCTCACACTACCCACTCTTACTATAGTATGAAACTTCATAAGCAGGTCTTTTAGGGAAATAACTGCACCAAGTTCTATCAGCGTAGGTCTCCCTAAGAAAGCATTGTATAGAGACTATTGGTCTACAATAAGAAAACTTGCATTGATGGATTTGTGTAATGGCGTTGTTCATTCTACGATAAGAAGACAGGCCATGCCTATTGGAACAATTTCCATATTGTTAAGCCTGTCAACGGATGCTTTCGGATGCAGATAGTGCCATATCTGCATCCACATCCGAAATCATTTTTGGATAATGGATATCTGCATCCATAGATACGGACGGATATTGGATAACTATTCTATCATCTAACCACCGATAAATCTAGAGTTATAAAATTAAAATTTTAGTTTAACATAAATATTTTTTCATACCATTGATTATAAAAGTGTTAAAAGTTAACAAATATGATGATAAAAAATAGTTTTGAATAGATAATAAACATTAAATGCATATAATATAAATTACTAACTTAATAAAATAATAAACGAATATCTTTCACTGCACTAAAATACACTTAATTTGAACTATAACCTTTGATAAAAACCGGACGGATAATTTTCGAATGCGGATGTCTTCGTATATGCATCCGCATCTGTTTTTCCATATATCGGATATTTATCCACTTTTCGGATGCGGACGAATTTCGGATTTTTCGGGTATCCATTGACAACCCTACATATTGTTGAAGCAGTATATTGGCTCTGGGCTAGGCTTTATGACTTTAGCTGGAAGTCTCATCTTGTCGTACACAGATTTGAATAGGATATTCATAGAACTGCTGGAACAAAGAAGAACATTATATATAGTGCAATTGGAGATTTGTATAGTTATATCCATTGGATCCTGATGTGGGGAAGTAACTCCAAAGGTATCCACTAAAGTGAATGTGATGTCTGGGGTGGGTTTCTGTTTGATACGTAACATAGTCCTATGTTCAGCATGAGCTTCTTGGATGTATCTTTCCTATGCCTTTTTTCTTTTGCCTACAAGATGTGGTCCCGAAGGGATAGAAGTGATTAGGGTGTTTAGGTTTCCCACTAGATCCTTATAAGGGTTTGGTGACTGGTTTTGCAATGGGTAACGGCAATGTTTTTTTGAAAAGTGCTTAAGTATCCAATTTGTATTAACCTTTCAATTTCGTTCATTAGACGGTGACGGTTGTCAATATAATGGACGTTCATTTTATGGAACCTGCAATAAGCACCACCTTAATTTTGCTCGTGTTTCTCTTGTTTGGGACATTATAAGCTAGCTCAGTACTAGTCATCTCGTAGATTTTCCTTGGAGTATTGTGTCGATGGGGATTTCGTTGCATAGTCAAATTCTTTTTGTTTTTTGGCAGGTAGGTTACTGTAATTTTCTACCCCCTCCCCCCGGGACTTTCCTTCATTTTGAATTGGAGCAGTTCTTTCTATGGGCATACCTTCGACTACTCTTGCTTCCTTGGTACGTATGTACCCACTATTCCTATCATAGAAAGCCTTCATACACTTGCAGTGTTTCCTATTTTTCTTACCCCATATATTTTTGTTCTTCTTTATCCTAAAATGAGCTACCATGAGCAAGGCTTCTTCGCTTGTATCTTATGTTCTCAATGATTTCTATTTGAAATGTTTGGTATAACTATGTGGGCTTTCATTATCCCTTTGTTTGACATAGGAAAAAGTGTTGGGATCGGGAGGCTTCTCTTCTAGTGTTGATCTATCTACGAAAGCCAGTTGAAATTTGCGCCCAGGAATGTATCTCCCTAAGTAGATATCTCCTAAACCATTTGGAAGCAGCTCCTACGAGATGCACCAAAAATAATTTGCAACGGGCCAGCCTACCCACCTTTAAGAAGTCCGTGTGGTATTTGAATGCACATAGATGATCTTTGGGTTAGATGATCAATCATATTTTTCTATCGTAGGGGATCTAAAACTATCGGGGAAATCTGACTCATGATAGCTTCACTAAATGGATAAGAACTTTCCTCCCTCCTCCCTTCTTGGTTGTTATACCGACACAACTCAGCCAACTGCTTTATATGGGCCTTAAGCTCCTGGATCTCTTAATTTTTCTCACTAACTCGTGATGAGCCACCTTTGCAGATTAAGGTGGCTTAATTTCTATCTTGTGCAACATAGTTTATGTGCTTTTGAAGTAGCAAGGGATTAATATTGGCTGGCTTGGTTTTTATGTTGGGGTTAATTTAGGCTTTGTTTTTGGCTCTAGGTCCCAAACTCAAGAAACCAGCATCATCATTCTCATTGATGAAATTTTCATGTTTGTACACCACTTGCACTTGCTATACAGGAGGAGAATGTTGGCGATGAGCTGTAGAGATATGTGATATGGATGGCTTAAGTAAGATATTGGTATACTAACTTCTTAATCCCAGTCATTCTATTGTTTATCCGAGTTGCAAACGTGCTAAGGGCCTCGAGTATATGGTCAATTGTGATTTAATGTGGCAGGCCTAAGGCTTAGATGTTGATATAAGGAGTTTATGACTAGTTTTAGTGGTTAAGTGGCCTGCTTCTATTGGGGAGGGGTAGAAGAATTTTCAGGTTGCATTTTCTAGGTTAGAGGGGTTGTGATAGTCAAAGATGTGGGATTTTCTTTTTAGGTAAGGTTTTGCTAGGGGTTGCCCTTCTTCTAGCATCAAATTATTAATGAGATTTTTCGTCTCACAGCACCAACTTAATTATGAAGTAATTACGGTGTTGTATGCTTACGTAATTAGGAATCAACAAACTTAATTGATATCAAATTTTCCTTGAAATGAAGTAATTATGCTTCTTAAGCTTACACAATTAGGTAAATGCACTTCACCTATTTATTAAAATGTATATTCCAACTTAACTATCAATTCAATCAAAATTAAACAAGGTCTGGTACTAAAAATGAGGAAATATATATAGAAAAGTAAAGGCATAAAGTACATGGTTTAGATGTTAAGGAATCCTACGTCCACAGGTCAATGTTTATCATATATTCTTCTTAGTACAAGCTTTTAATGGCAAAGAGAGTATAAATATTTTTAGTATAAAATTCAAAGAAACTGTCAAAAGTCACTTTTTAGCTATAATGTCCTTATATTTATAGTATCATGACATCATGCAGATTGCGGATGTCATGATCTTAAGCTCTTTCTCCGTCGTGGGATTTTTCCACTTCTTTATCCAACATTTGAACCAACCAGCTTCTAGGTGAATCTGGATGTCCAAACAAAGACGAAATGGATCGAGAGCTTGGGGCATGCTTGGGATGACAAGAAGAAGTAGCGCAAGAAGTTTGTGGAAGATTGGAGCAAGCCCCATATGGTCGGTACCAAATTGATTTCAGGGGCGGCCCATTGTTAAGTATAAGGCACTTAAGCTATAAGCAAGCATAGGGTAACACCCACTATTGGGATGAGAAAAACTTACTCGGTACCGACCATATTTTGGTTGGTACTAACATGATTTTATTGCATGAATCTGACTGATTCCTCCTCCTCGGCTTCGTGGATCTGAACTCTTACCCATTCTTTTGTGATATAGCGACTATGGTAGAGGATTTTGACTATAAATATAGAAGTTATAGAAAAGTGAAGAGGACTTTAAACTCTTAAATCTTCAAGTACTTGTTCTTCACACTCACACCTCCACAAAACTAACTTTACCACAAATTGCTACTAAGCTCGAGATTTCTTTGTTTTCTAGACTTGAAATCATTGTAGAGTCATTTGTATTCGTGAAAAATATAAAAGTAATAAGATTAAGTGGATGTAGGTACTCAATTAGGTCGAACCATTATAAAAACCATTGTGTTCTTGAAATTTTTACTTGCTTGTGATTGATCTATTCTCGTTTTCAATCAATTGAGGGTGATGTGTCACTTTTTGACCCAACATTTTTGGTACTTCCACTGAGAATGAGCTTCTAAGGTGAAGATCTAGCTTAGAACTTTGGATTTCAAGCATCTAGAAGTTAAATTTATAAGATTATTTTTGTAGATCTAAAGCTACTGAGATTTGGAAATGAATTTGCATCGGATCTGAAGTTAATGGCCCTAAAGAGAACTTCTACTAGATCTGAAGCTGTCGCTGGAGAAGAAGATGAAGCTTCTTACCATAATGAGGAAACCACTCAACCAACCCCTGCTTTACCAGGACTTTTCTCTACGTAGGAAATGGTGACCAAAGCTAAACTTGATATGATGATGGCTGAAATGAACACAAGGATATCGTATAGCCAGAATGCTAATTTTGATAGAATGGAGAAGATCTATACCATGTTGGACCAACAACCACAAAAGCATGGGAGAGCCATAAGGATTCATCCTCATCATGTTTTGAGGAAGATGGTTCCTCTTTGTTAGACCAGAATAGGAAAGAAGGTAAGCAAAAGATGAAGAGAAAGAATACTAGGGAAATGATGATGCAAAGTAGAGGAAGTATAGTCGTTTGGACCATGACCAACATCGTTAGTGCCAACCAAATCATGTTGGTACCGGCCACGTTGAAGGTGGGGCCGGTGCGCAACCACTTGACATTGTTAATCTCTCTAATAGTGAGGATAATTTGCAAGATACTGATGATGGCATTGGGCAAAATGATGGTGCACGGACTAATGGTGTTCTAACAAATGCTACAGAACCAGAAAGACATCATAGAGGGTCTAGGCGAATGGCTCCCTGGAGATAGGAGAGCCTAGATGTTACAAGACCAATCGAAATCATTTGTGAAGTGAAACACTCGGGGTGGTCCTCGACAGCCACCATCCAACTACTCAAACCAGCAAAGAGTTCATAGCAAATATGACTAGGAGATTGATGACTAAATATCAGCATAGAAGTAATGACGAATAGGGCACGACACCTAGTAGGACCTCATTCATTGATGATATACTACAAGAGTGTTATCCTAAGAAATTTGTTATGCCAACGATGTTGTAATTTAATGGAACGAAAGATCCTCGATGACATCTACTAAAGTATGAATGGCGCATGGATAGCGTCTGTGCAACTAATGCAATAAGGTAGAGATTTTTCCACATATTCTTAGATGGGGTGGCAATGATGTTGAAATGACCCTCCAGATTTGCCTTAATTTTATTAGGAATTTTTTTTACATGTATATGTACATATACATTTGCACATATAGACTTAGTTTAATTTCGCAGAGTCATTTTCCTTTTTAATCAATTTATCCAGGATTCAAAATTACTACTAATATAGATATATCAGTGTGTTCAAAAAGATGTGCACATACATATGAGGATGTATGTGTCCCTCTTGTTTAAATCAGAGTATTATATATTTTTTTCTAAACAAGAGCATATTCTGTTTGATTTGAATTGAATTTTGAATTTCCACCCCATTATTGATTTTCATGTTTTTGATACTTATAATATATGAGTAGATCATGCTCATATTTATTTATAATGATAACTTTGATCATTCAAACTAAGATTTATTAATAATTTATCTGGACAGAATTTATCTCAGAATTCATAGCCTTTTTATTGTGTAGCTCTAATGTTTGCTATTTAATCAAGGCCAAAATGATATTTACATTTATCATTTTCAATTCATAGTTTCATCTTTTGAATCTCTCTGGTTCCTAACTTAATCAGCATGTTATACCTTAAGTTGGTCATTTGATCTCTTATTTCTGAGTTTGAGATGATAAGAATACTTGACTTGAAAATGATTTATAAGTAAATAAACACTATATTTTGGGATGAACCAAATCTTAATTAAAAAGTATTTGCTGGTTTGATAATGCAAACCAGTTAATATGCATATTATTCAGTAATACTTGAAGAAGAGTTTTAGTACAACATTTGTCAAAATGAACTAAGGATTTTTTTTTAGAGCACTTGCTTATCAAATCACTGACCTACATGATCAACCAAGGCTCCATTCTTTTGAAGCCGACTGAACCATGTGACTGTGTCAACCAGACACTTTGATCATGGCAATTGGAATACCATTTAGTTGCAAAGCACATAAGCCTTCTTTAGTTATGTTTTCTTTTTAAAACAACTTATAAGTGAACTTGAACTTTCTACAAAATATTTCAATAAAAAGCTACTAAATACTTAAAAATATACTTTAAGTTTAAAGCCAGATTTTAACTTCATAACTAACTGCTTTTGAATGAATGAAACTTGACTAATACATATAAATTTTTGTATGACAAATGCTCAATACAATTATATTATTCTCTCAGATTTTCACAGGTAATTTTTAAGCTTATTTTCCTTGATTCAACTCAGATGATCTTTTAATTTTCAAACTTTAATACTTAGCAAGATTCAACAGAAAACAACTAGTTTAATCAAACATAGCAAGTTCATTACATATCAGCAAATTCAAACATAACTCTCTCATGAATACATGCAGATAAAATCATTATAGGCTCTTATTAAAACTAGCAAGCATGTTCATTCATTCCTTCTCATTAGCCATAACTTCACTTTCTACTTAGTTCCTGCATTTCCTGAAAGAGCATTGGTGGCTACCTCATTTAAAATGAGACACCCCCATATGCCATGAGCAAACAAAGGTCAGATCTATGATCTGGTATGAGCAACTTCAATATATTCAGGATATTAAGCAAATAAATGATACATGAATACCAGCCAGTTGCTTAAGCAATTTTCTTAAATCAACTATATTACTATGTTTTAGATAAATTATTATGCAAGTGTAATAACTTCATAAATTAACCATTAGCACAAGCATGATTATACAAGCATTCACATCAATCTGCAGCACTTAGATGCCCTGGAACAATCATGGTTCCATTTCAACAAATCTAAGAAATACTCATATTCCTATTTCATAATTTATGCGTAGCCTTTACATGTATATCACTTAAATCCTAGCCTCATGTGCTATCAAGGAATCACATGGACACATTGCAATGAACTAATTCACATCATTGCACAAAGATCTCAGGGCTTAAACAAACCATGTGCCAAACCTGAATACTTCAAATATAACAAGCATTCCAGCAGCCTTCTTGGCTCACAGTTCCTAGTTCATTTACTAATTTGTATTTGTTTGATCATATCATCAGATAGGTAAGTGAACATGTCACTATGTTCATTGAAACACCCCTGTAATACTGCAAGCATATTTTCCAAAGGCCAACAAATAATTATTTTCAAGAATATTGCTAACATATATCTTGTCTTTGAATTCAAGTACAAGAATATTTATACTGAGAATAGAAACATGGCATAATGCATTATTATGATCTACAAATAACTATGATTGAGCCAGATTCAAGATCTAGCTAAATCATAATTTTTGTCTTGTAGATTTTTGCTATTTGATCAGGGACTCAGCACATAGAAATCTCTATTGCACCCCTAATACCTTTTCTAAAGCCTCGGCACTTATAAAATGTATATTGCAGCTCATTTTATTTTCTCTGTTGAGATTTACTTACCATGATTCCATATCAGTTATAAGTATTCTTTCCCTGATTTCAAGATCTGATGCCTTAGCTTTTCAGAATATAATAAAACAGTAGCATGCACATCCATAATAAAACATCTTATCAGATCAAGGCTATCCAAAGAGCATCCATAACAAACATTATATCAAATCAAAACCATTCAAAGAATATTAATAAAACTGTGTTTAACAAAAACCAGAAAATATCAATAGCAACATAAAACTTTGGCTGCCTCATATCAGGTCTCTTAATGCCATGAATCTAGTGAGATTACTCACCTAAGTATCCCCTTCTAGTTGATTCAGAAAATCCCTGAGTATTTTTTCCTTCCTTTAAAATGTTTTCTTCCTTTCTTATTTTAAGTATCTCGGGTAAAAATGATTTCCCTGGCTATAACTACTTATTTATAAGCATTTTCACTAGGGTTTTTATCAAGGCAGAATTCCATTTTTGTCCCGACTAAAATCATGTATTTTGCATTTTATGTTTTCATATTTCCATCCTTGATTACCCCGGCCATATCAATTAGTTAAGGCTGCATTTCTTTTCTTTTTCTTTGCTTTTTCAGAAAATGGCCACTCACCTAAGTCATGTGAAAAGTGTGTGACTTAACTAATTTTACTTATTTGTTTATTTCTGGAAATCCCCCTCTTTCTATTTTTGCCTATACATAACATACTTGCTTATATTATATCTCATACCATTTTAATGTTATTGTTTGCGCCAAAATTGGTCACAAACCCCGAATGTTGTGAAAGCACCAGTATATGAATATAAATCAACAATATTCACACACAAATCTCAAATCTAAGCAAACAGAGTATCACAATTCAGAAATAATGAACAGAAACACGAGATTTATAGTGGTTCGGCGATCTTGCCTACGTCCACTCTGAAGTTGATGATTTTATTGATGTTCACTCGATGATTACAATCTCTTCTAATGTAGTACAATTGAAATTATATTCTAAGTCTCAATCTAAAGTAGCGGTGGTGTTCTGGAGTAAATCTGGCAGAATCTGGGCGCTCTTCAATACTTAGAATTCTCCGACCACTTTTCTGAATGACCAGGGGCTCTATTTATAGGTGTAGGAGGCTGATATTTCGCCTAAAATGAGGGGAGACCAGTTCTGGCACGTGAGGGGGCCCACATGCCCGCTCTTTGGAAATCCGGGCCCACTTTGGGATCGATTCGACCCTTGCTTCGAATCGATCAAGATTTGCTCCGATTGAGCTGAAATTTGGCATGGACATTCCTTAGGTTGCCAGTTAGCTCCTGTCCAAATTTCGTAGCATTTGGACTTGTAGATCTCAAGTTATGATCGATTCAAGTTTGCATTTCTGGATGATGTGCTTCGTTCGAATCGATCCCTTTCGACTTGATAGGGTCGAATCGATATGCTTGTATGTGAGGATGTTGACGTGGCGCGCATCTCTCGTATCGATCCACTTTTCTCACCGAGTTGACTGGGTCGAATCCACGTCCTTAGCTGCTTGTGACTTGGTCGATGTAAAGTAGTCGATTCAAAGTACATGGATTCGAACGTATGCTCGTTCGAATCGATCACGCTATATCTTCCCCACTCGATTCGAATGACGCTTTGCTCGTATCGATAGCGACATGCTTCAATCGATTCGAAGTCAATCGCAGTTAGATGGATTCGAGGGGAGGCACCTATGCATGGATTCGAAGCAGAGCGTTTTGTTGGATTCGAAGCAGGATATCTTCACGGATTCGAACTAAGGATAACTCGAGGTAATCGAATGTGGATTCGGGTACTGGGTATGAAGCTCGACCATCTGATGGATTCGAACTAAGGGAGGCTTTGGATGGATTCGAACGTCGAGGCTGCTTAGATGGAGTCGAAGCAATGGTACTTCTCATGGATTCGAAGTAATGCAGGGAAGTTCGATGGATTCGAGCTAAGGGTTTGTTCTGAGGGATACGAAGGGGATGGAGTCAATCTTGATGGAGTCGACCTTGATGGATACGAACCATATGGAGACGATCACAAGGCTATGTCCTTCACTTGCATCGATGATATCTTGGGCGTACGAACTCGGATTGACTCGAGATTTGGAATGCTGGCTCCTATGGCTTTCCTTGACGTGTCTTATCAATTGTAGCCTAATCCGGACTCGGACAAAATTCATCGATATCCATGGTGAACTTGTGATGTAACCGTCCTACAGGATGGACTGTCATTGATTTCTAGTCAATTTTTTGGTGTCACGGCCTTGCCAAAAGGCGGGATAACATTTGCCCCCCAAAACAAGCCTTGCGATAGGGAGGTGTGTTTTGTAGTTCCATAAGTTGGATGTTCATATCCTGTTGATGACCCGTGGTACAACCTGCGAAGAGTTTGACAGTTTTTATATGACCTTAAATGACGACCGTTCGCGATCTAGCCATTTGAGGTGGTATGCGACCGTTCGTGATCTAACATTTTCTGTATAACCCTAAATGACGACCGTTCGTGATCTAGCCATTTGAGGTGGAATGCGACCGTTCGCGATCTAGCATTTCTACATGGCCCCAAATGACGACCGTTCGTGATCAAGTCATTTGAGGTGAGGAGTGCCGTTCGAGGCGAGTTGTGACCGTTCATGGTCGAGTGTCGCACGAGGCGAATGATGACCGTTCGAGGTCGGGTGCCGTTCGAGGCGAATGATGTCCGTTCGAGGTCGGGTGACGTGGAAAGAAGAATGTGATCGTTCGCGATCGTGTGCCGTACGAGGTAAAAATGTGATCGTTCGCGATCGAATGTCGTATTAGGTGGATTGTGACCGTTCGTGGTCGAGTGCCGTTCGAGGCTAATGGTGACCGTTCGAGGTCGGGTGCCGTTCGTGGCGAAGTGTGATCGTTCATGATCGAATTGTGACCGTTCGCGGTCGGGTGCCGTTCAAGGCGAATTGAGTGTGCCCGAGGAGGGACTTAGTATCATCAATACCAGGTTTCACGTTCGGGTGAATTCCCGGATTGTTTGTTGCAATGGTTTATCGCCATCTCAGAGCATGCCTAGGGACCGTTCGTGATCCCGTACATGTGTAAGTGGCTTAGCCGTTATGAAATCACAAGTAGCATTTTTTCATTGAAAATAAGTCTTTAGCAGAAATGTTAAACAAAATCAAGTTCAAATATTCAAATCAAGGTGAAACAAAAGCAAAGCAAGGATGTCAAAGTGTAAACTCCCACAACGATAGGGTTAGTAGTCATTCACAGCATGTCTATGGACCGTTCGTGATCTCGCACATGTGTAAATGACTTACCCGTGTTGGTGAGAGGTTTACAACTTGTCCATCGTTATTTCAACTAATTGATAATCATACGATGTCCTGGCTCGGGGGCACCCCTGGCTGATGTAGACGGTGGTCGCTCTGGCTCCACCGCTGGAGCTCGCCTCCTCACATACTGAAGTAGCATACCGTTCCTGATGTGCCCTTCCACCTCATCCTTCAGATGTCTACAGTCGTTAGTGTTATGACCATTTAGTTCGTGGAATAAGCAATATCTGTCTGATTTTCTTTCGTCAACAGTGGGGTCCCTTCGTATTGGCCTTCGGTAGGGAACTTGCTCTCGTGTATCTTGGTAGATTCGCTCCAAACTCTCATTCAGCTCTGAATATGTGGTGAATCGTGGCTCTCTTCGCAGTCGCTTTGACCTGTCACCATTGTCCTCAGCCTTTCGTTTTCCTTTATCCTTGCCTGAATCATTTTCGAGAGGCTTTTTGTCTTTAAGTGCATAAACTTCTATTCCCTCTCCTTCTTCTCTTTCAGCATTAGCGTCTTCCAATCGTAGAAACTTTTCTGCCTCGTGATAGAATTCTCCTAGATCCATTGGTGGATCCTTAGTTAATGAATTTTTGAATTCTGTGCCATCAGCTACTCCGGACACAGCTGCCATCATAACCATGGATGGATCTGGCCGATACACCGATGCTGCTGCCGCATTGAACCGCGTCAAGAAATTCCTCAAAGACTCCCCAGCTTTCTGCTTTAGCGTTGCCAAACTCATCACATTCTTGGGTCTCGAAATGTGAACCCTGAATTGCCTCATAAATTTCTCAATCAAATCAGTTCATGTCCCGATGGAGCCGCTCTCTAGCTGTCTGAACCATAAAGCTGCTATGTCTGTCAAATACAATGGGAAGCACCGGGCCATGACTTCCTGTGATGCCCCCAGCACTTCCATGTGCCTTATATACCTCGTTAGATGGACCGCAGGGTCCGTCCTCCCATCATACCCTTCTACTGTTGGCAGTTTGAATTCTGGTGGGTTCCTAGCCAACCTAATCGCAGGAGAAAAGGGACTCCTGTTCACATCTTCAAGATCTCTGTTTACCAATCCTCCTCTCATTGCTCGCCTGACCATCTCTGCCAATCTATCATTGTCTCCAAGCTGTAGTCCTCGTTCACTACCTTCGACCTGCCCCCCGAGTCCGTGTGAGCTTTCAGGTGTTTGCCCCCCTGATTGAGCGTTCATCCCTCTATCGTTGTCAGGTTGCTCGGATGTCCTTGTCTCTCTTCCCGTGTTCGGATCAACATGTCCTAAGTGTGTGCCCCCCAGCTCCGGCGCTGCGTTGGATGGTCCTGCTTCGTTCTGGGCCCTGGTTTTTCCTTGATTTTGCGCTCCAAGTTGTCCAATTTGTTGAAGCAAATTCTGGATCATCTCCTCCTGCCTCTTCATCATTGTCTCCATCTCATCCCTGGTGATGAAGATCGATGCTTGGTTTGCTCCCGAGGAAGCCTCTTGACTTCCTTCGTGCTGACTTCTCTCAGCTCTTTGCCTTCTACTTGTTTGTCTCGTCATGATTCTTCGGATCTAAATCTCTTAGCCTTCTGATCCAACTTTCAAATTTTGTGTAGCGGGTCCTAAGTTCAGTTCTCGGTGAAAGCACCAAAGTGTTTGCGCCAAAATTGGTCACAAACCCCGAATGTTGTGAAAGCACCAGTATATGAATATAAATCAACAATATTCACACACAAATCTCAAATCTAAGCAAACAGAGTATCACAATTCAGAAATAATGAACAGAAACACGAGATTTATAGTGGTTCGGCGATCTTGCCTACGTCCACTCTGAAGTTGATGATTTTATTGATGTTCACTCGATGATTACAATCTCTTCTAATGTAGTACAATTGAAATTATATTCTAAGTCTCAATCTAAAGTAGCGGTGGTGTTCTGGAGTAAATCTGGCAGAATCTGGGCGCTCTTCAATACTTAGAATTCTCCGACCACTTTTCTGAATGACCAGGGGCTCTATTTATAGGTGTAGGAGGCTGATATTTCGCCTAAAATGAGGGGAGACCAGTTCTGGCACGTGAGGGGGCCCACATGCCCGCTCTTTGGAAATCCGGGCCCACTTTGGGATCGATTCGACCCTTGCTTCGAATCGATCAAGATTTGCTCCGATTGAGCTGAAATTTGGCATGGACATTCCTTAGGTTGCCAGTTAGCTCCTGTCCAAATTTCGTAGCATTTGGACTTGTAGATCTCAAGTTATGATCGATTCAAGTTTGCATTTCTGGCTGATGTGCTTCGTTCGAATCGATCCCTTTCGACTTGATAGGGTCGAATCGATATGCTTGTATGTGAGGATGTTGATGTGGCGCGCATCTCTCGTATCGATCCACTTTTCTCGCCGAGTTGACTGGGTCGAATCCACGTCCTTAGCTGCTTGTGACTTGGTCGATGTAAAGTAGTCGATTCGAAGTACATGGATTCGAACGTATGCTCGTTCGAATCGATCACGCTATATCTTCCCCACTCGATTCGAATGACGCTTTGCTCGTATCGATAGCGACATGCTTCAATCGATTCGAAGTCAATCGCAGTTAGATGGATTCGAGGGGAGGCACCTATGCATGGATTCGAAGCAGAGCGTTTTGTTGGATTCGAAGCAGGATATCTTCACGGATTCGAACTAAGGATAACTCGAGGTAATCGAATGTGGATTCGGGTACTGGGTATGAAGCTCGACCATCTGATGGATTCGAACTAAGGGAGGCTTTGGATGGATTCGAACGTCGAGGCTGCTTAGATGGAGTCGAAGCAATGGTACTTCTCATGGATTCGAAGTAATGCAGGGAAGTTCGATGGATTCGAGCTAAGGGTTTGTTCTGAGGGATACGAAGGGGATGGAGTCAATCTTGATGGAGTCGACCTTGATGGATACGAACCATATGGAGACGATCACAAGGCTATGTCCTTCACTTGCATCGATGATATCTTGGGCGTACGAACTCGGATTGACTCGAGATTTGGAATGCTGGCTCCTATGGCTTTCCTTGACGTGTCTTATCAATTGTAGCCTAATCCGGACTCGGACAAAATTCATCGATATCCATGGTGAACTTGTGATGTAACCGTCCTACAGGATGGACTGTCATTGATTTCTAGTCAATTTTTTGGTGTCACGGCCTTGCCAAAAGGCGGGATAACAGTTATTTTTCTTGCTTAGTTCCAATATATTTCTGCTTAAAGAAAATGTACCTATATATAGACATATATGTATTTATTTAATTCTTCCTTACTTCCTGTAAAAATATTCATATGCATATGTTTCATATTTTTAATTTCAATATACAAATATATTTTTAATTTCAATATGTATACATATCCAATTTCATAAAGAGTATTTAATTTTAATGTATACAGAAAAACATGTTTTAATTGGATTAATAATTCACATTTCAAAATCATATTTGAAATGCTTCCTTTCTTTGTTTATTTATTTTATTATCATCATTTTTTTCAGAGATTTTAAACCTTTTCCTTATGCCATTTCCAGTGTGCATGTGCACGCATACTCTTGCACATCATTTCATCAAGAAATCCTTCAACATTTAATCTAAATATTTTAGAACTGAATTATTTTATTAAAATAATTTTCCTCAAAATTTTAGGGCATTACATTCACCCCTCCTTTTAGGAATTGTGTCCTCACAATTTTTCTAATACTTATAACAAGCATTTACTGATTCTAAGGAATCTATCAAACATATGCATAAGCAAACAAATTAAATCATAACAACCATATATATTAAATTTTCCAGGAATTTTAAAATTACCTTTAATCTGCAAAAAGCTTAGGATAATCTATCCTAATCTTGTCCTCTAACTCCCATGTACAGTCATTTGGATCAAGACTCCACTGGATCTTTACCAGTTTCAAAGTTTTACTTCTTAATTTCTTTTCTCCTTTAGCTAAAATCCCCACTGGTTCCTTCTCATAAACCATGTCAGGGTTGATCTGGACTTGAGTGGGTTTCTCCAGAATCTCTTCCATATCATGTACCCACCTTTTAAGTTGTGACACATGGAATACATTGTGCATTGCTTTCATTTCTTCTGGCAGTTCTAATTTGTATGCTAATTAGCCTATTCTTTCCAAAATTTTATAGGGTCCAAAATACCTTGGTGTGAGCTTTCCTTGCTTGCCAAATCTCAGTACCTTTTTCATAGGTGAAACCTTGATGAAAACAAAGTCTCCCATTTTATATTCCACCTACTTTCTCTTCATGTCTGCAAACCTCTTTTGTCTATCTTGAGCTGCTGCCATCCTTTTTCTTATTAGCCCAATTTTCTCTGTAGTCTCTTTTACATATTCAGGCCCTAAAACAGCCCTCTCTCCTGTCTCTACCCAGCATATAGGTGACAAACATGGCTTGCCATATAAGGCTTCAAATGGTGCCATCCCTATAGTTCTTTGATAACCATTATTGTATGTAAACTCAGCTAGACGGAGATGGTCCTCCCAGTTGCCTCCAAAATCCAATGCACATGCTCTCAATAAGTCTTCTAGAATTTTGTTCACCACCTCAGTTTTTCCATCTGATTGTGGATGGTAGGCAGTGCTTAAGCATAATTCACTCCCCATGGCCTCTTGAAAACTTTTCCAGAATCTTGAGGTGAAGATGGTATCCCTATCACTCACAATGGTTTTGGGAATGCCATGCAATCTTACCACCTCTTTCATGAATACTTGAGCCAATTTTGGTGCATTTCTTTCTGATTTCACTAGGATAAAATGTGCTACTTTAGTTAGCCTATCCACTATTACCCATATGCTTGTGTTTCCTCTTTTAGATCTAGGTGGGCCATCTATGAAATCCATAGATATATCCTTCCATTTCCAATGTGGTATGCTTAGAGGTTGTAACAACCCTGATGGTCTTTGTGTTTCTGCCTTAACTTGTTGGCAAGTCATACACTTTGCAACATGTTTGGCCACATCTGACTTCATTCCCTTCCACCAAAAGTTTCTTTTCAAATTTTGATACATTTTTGTACTTCCTGGGTGTATGGAGTACTTGCTCCTATGATATTCATTTAATATTTCCTCCTTCAATTCTATGTTTTTTGGAACACATATCCTATTTTTGTTCCTTATATAACCATTTTTATAAACATGGTAATTTGTCACTTCTTCCCCTTTTGATATGAGAATTTTCTTCTCAACTATAATAGGGTCTTGGTCTTGCATTTTACTTACCTTCAAAATTAATTCAGATTGAAGTGTCATCAAGCTCAACTTCCCTCTGTTTTCCTGTGCACCATGCACATGTACATCCATGTGCACACAACCATCCTCCCCAATTTCTAATTCAGCAAGCAAAGACAAGTCCTTAAATTCTTCCATCATCAACATGGCTACTTTAGCATGTTGTCTGCTCAAGGCATCTGCAACTTTGTTTGCCTTACCTGGTGTGTAGAGTATGTCTAAGTCATAGGCAGCTAGAAACTCCACCCACCTATGTTGCCTCATGTTTAAATCTTTTTGTGAGAATAAATATTTCAGTGCCTTATGATCAGTGTACAAAATAAATTTGGCACCTAATAAGTAATGTCTCCAAAGCTTCAAGGCATACACTACTGCTGCTAGTTCAAGATCATGGGTTGTATACCTAGTTTCATGTGGCTTTAATTGCCTAGATGCATAGGCTATTACTTGGTCTTGTTGCATCAACACAGCCCATAGCCACTTGCATCAGTATACACAATAATTCCCTCATTTCCTTCAGGTACCCTCAACACTGGTGCATTAATTAAGGCTTCTTTTATCTTGATAAAAGCTTGCTCACATTTTTCAGTCCATACAAACACTTGATTCTTTCTAGTTAAATTTGTAAGTGGTGATGACATTTTAGAAAAATCTTTTATAAATCTCCTATAATATCCTGCCATCCCCATAAATGATCTAACCTCACTCACTGTGCTTGGTCTTTTCCATGCTTGAATTGCTACAACCTTATTGGGGTTCACTGAAATTCCTTTTGCAGAAATGACATGGCCAAGGAAATGTACTTCCTCCTTCCAAAATGCACATTTTGAAAATTTTGCCTTTAAATCTTTTTCCCTCAATCTAGACAAAACCAGATGCAAATGACTTTTATGCTCTTCTACTATTTTGGAATAAACCAAAATATCATCAATAAAAATTAGCACAAACTTGTCTAAATAATCTCTAAAGGTTCTATTCATTAAATCTACAAAGTATGATGGTGCATTAGTCAAGCCAAATGGCATAACCAGAAATTCATACAAACCATATCTGGTGTTAAATGTAGTGTACTTAACACTTGAGTCCTCAACCTTCATCTGATGGAACCCAGATGCTAAGTCTAGCCTAGAAAATATTTTAGCTCCACTAAGTTGATCGAAGAGATCATCAATTCTAGGCAATGGGTATTTGTTCTTAATAGTAACTTTATTTAGCTCTCTGTAATCTATACACATTCTCAAAGTACCATCATGTTTTCTTACAAACACTACTAGAGCTCCCCAGCATGAATTGCTTGGCCTTATAAATCCTTTGCTTTCTAATTCTTCTAACTGATTTTTCAATTCTTTTAGTTCACTTGGCCCCATTCTATTAGGTTTCCTTATTATTGGGCTTGCTCCTGTAATAAGATTGATTTGAAACTCTACTGGTCTATGGTGTGGAACACCCTTAACCTCCCCAAACACATCCAAGTATTCATTGACTATGGGAATTTCTTCAATAGTAAGTTCACTGAAATCTTTTTCCAAGTCAATTAAGTGATATAATTTCCTCTCTTTAGCTACTTCACACAAAATTGTGATTCTCTGGCCTCTAAAGTTTTGCAATGATATGGTGGATGAATCTAAGTTAATTATGGCTTTAAATTGCCTTAACCAGTCTACCCCCAATATAACACCTATATTTGGGTAGTTTAAAACATATAAATTGGAAATGAAAATGTTTCCACCTATGTTTAATTCCACATCCACACAAATCATATTTAAAACACTAGAACTCCCCAGTGGACTTTGTATAAGCAATGGGGCTTCAACCAATATGCAATTCAATTTTAGCATTTTAACTAGTTCATAAGAAATCAAAGAGTGAGTTGCCTCAGTATTATATACTACTGCTATAGGTATGGTACAAATAAGTAATGTACCTTCCACTTGGCTATGATTTTCAGCATTAATTTCCACTGTAGATTTGCTTTTGCCCTCCAGATTTGCTAACTTCCCTTGCTGCTTGTACTCAGGACAGTTCCTCTTCATATGCCCCTCTTTCCTACATAGGTAGCATTTGAAGGCTCCTCCTTTTAACTCTGGGCACCTTGGTTTGATGTGTCCTTCCTTTCCACAATGATGGCAGACCAATTTCTTCTTAGCATCATTAGCCTTGGTATCATTGGCCTTCTTGTTGTTTGTCTCCTCCTTCTTTTTATCATAAGGGTGATATCTTCCCTTATTCTTCTTGTTATTTTGGTTCTTAAAATTCCTGTACTTCTCTCTTTCCTTGTCATGTTGCTCCAATTTCAGAGCCAGATCTATTACTGGATCAAAAGTCCTGTCTGCATATGGTAACATGGCTCTGCTAAGTCCTGGGTTCAAACCTTTAATGTACCTATCATTTTTGGATGCTTCATCTGCCACTAGCATTGCTCCATATTTGGATAACCCCTCAAACTTTTGAGTATACTCAGTGACATTCAAATTTCCCTGCCTGAGTCTAATAAATTCTTCAAGCAATGTGGTCTTAGCTGATGCTGGTACAAATCTTGCCTCCAACATCTCCTTGAATTGATTCCAAGTGATTTCATTTTCAATTCTCCCAGCTATGATCACCTCCCACCAGCCTAAAGCTACTCCTTTCAGCTGTCTTAAAGCCACTTGCCTCTTCCTCTGATTATCAAGCTGCATGTCATTAAAAATCCTATCCAATGTTCTCAACCATGCTTGAATTTCCATCACATTCTCAGTCCCTTCAAAACTCTTACCTCCCAAGTTTGTATAAGCTTTTAATAGTTTTGAAAGTTCCTCATGTGGATTCTCAGGCCTATGTCCAATTCCATCCCTTAAAACCCTTACAAACTCTTGCATATCAAGCATTTGTGATGCACTTGTTCCTGCTTGATGTGATCCCCTTCCTACCATGGTTTCCTAACCAAGTTATGGGCAAATAGTATTAGTATACTGTGAGTATTTTCTATAGTTAATATTTTCCTATCTAAATTATTTCATCCAAAACAAACAGATATAATACATTTCTATAGTATTCAACAATCAGTGCAACCATTTGCTCTGATACCAACTGAAATGACCCTCCAGATTTTCCTTAATTTTATTAGGAAATTTTTTTTACAAGTATATGTACATATACATTTGCACATATAGACTTAGTTTAATTTCTCAGAGTCATTTTCCTTTTTAATCAATTTATCCAGGATTCAAAATTACTACTAATATAGATATATCAGTGTGTTCAAAAAGATGTGCACATACATATGACGATGTATGTGTCCCTCTTGTTTAAATCAGAGTATTATATATATTTTTTCTAAACAAGAGCATATTCTGTTTGATTTGAATTGAATTTTGAATTTCCACCCCATTATTGATTTTCATGTTTTTGATACTTATAATATATGAGTAGATCCTGCTCATATTTATTTATAATGATAACTTTGATCATTCAAATTAAGATTTATTAATAATTTATCTGGACAGAATTTATCTCAGAATTCATAGCCTTTTTATTGTGTAGCTCTAATGTTTGCTATCTAATCAAGGATAAAATGATATTTACATTTATCATTTTCAATTCATAGTTTCATCTTTTGAATCTCTCTGGTTCCTGACTTAATCAGCATGTTATTCCTTAAGTTGGTCATTTGATCTCTTATTTCTGAGTTTGAGATGATAAGAATACTTGACTTGAAAATGATTTATAAGTAAATAACCACTATATTTTGGGATGAATCAAATCTTAATTAAAAAGTATTTACTGGTTTGATAATGCAAACCAGTTAATATGCATATTATTCAATAATACTTGAAGAAGAGTTTTAGTACAACATTTGTCAAAATGAACTAAAGATTTTTTTTAGAGCACTTGCTTATCAAATCACTGACCTACATGATCAACCAAGGCTCCATTCTTTTGAAGCCGGCTGAACCATGTGACTGTGTCAACCAGACACTTTGATCATGGCAATTGGAATACCATTTAGTTGCAAAGCACATAAGCCTTCTTTAGATATGTTTTCTTTTTAAAACAACTTATAAGTGAACTTGAACTTTCTACAAAATATTTCAATAAAAAGCTACTAAATACTTAAAAATATACTTTAAGTTTAAAGCCAGATTTTAACTTCATAACTAACTGCTTTTGAATGAATGAAACTTGACTAATACATATAAATTTTTGTATGACAAATGCTCAATACAATTATATTATTCTCTTAGATTTTCACAGGTAATTTTTAAGCTTATTTTCCTTGATTCAACTCAGATGATCTTTTAATTTTCAAACTTTAATACTTAGCAAGATTCAACAGAAAACAACTAGTTTAATCAAACATAGCAAGTTCATTACATATCAGTAAATTCAAACATAACTCTCTCATGAATACATGCAGATAAAATCATTATAGGCTCTTATTAAAACTAGCAAGCATGTTCATTCATTCCTTCTCATTAGCCATAACTTCACTTTCTACTTAGTTCCTGCATTTCCTGAAAGAGCATTGGTGGCTGCCTCATATAAAATGAGACACCCCCATATGCCATGAGCAAACAAAGGTCATACCTATGATCTGGTATGAGCAACTTCAATATATTCATGATATTAAGCAAATAAATGATACATGAATACCAGCCAGTTGCTTAAGAAATTTTCTTAAATCAACTATATTACTATGTTTCAGATAAATTGTTATGCAAGTGCAATAACTTCATAAATTAACCATTAGCACAAGCATGATTATACAAGCATTCACATCAATCTGCAGCACTTAGACGCCCTGGAACAATCATGGTTCCATTTCAACAAATCTAAGAAATACTCATATTCCTATTTCATAATTTATGTGTAGCCTTTACATGTATATCACTTAAATATTAGCCTCATCTGCTATCAAGGAATCACAGGGACACATTGCAATGAACTAATTCACATCATTGCACAAAGATCTCGGGGCTTAAACAAACCATGTGCCAAACTTGCATACTTCAAATATGACAAGCATTCCAGCAGCCTTCTTGGCTCACAGTTCCTAGTTCATTTACTAATTTGTATTTGTTTAATCCTATCATCAGATAGGTAAGTGAACATGTCACTGTGTTCATTGAAACACCCCTGTAATACTGCAAGCATATTTTCCAAAGGCCAACAAATAATTATTTTCAAGAATATTGCTAACATATATCTTGTCTTTGAATTCAAGTACAAGAATATTTATATTGAGAATAGACATGGCATAATGAATTATTATGATCTGCAAATAACTATGATTGAGCCAGATTCAAGATCTAGCTAAATCATAATTTTTGTCTTGTAGATTTTTGCTATTTGATCAGGGACTCAGCACATAGAAATCTCTATTGCACCCCTAATACCTTTTCTAAAGCCACAGCACTTATACAATGTATATTGCAGCTCATTTTATTTTCTTTGTTGAGATTTACTTGCCATGATTCCATATCAATTATAAGTATTCTTCCCCTGATTTCAAGATCTGATGCCTTAGCTTTTCAAAATATAATAAAACAGTAGCATGCATATCCATAATAAAACATCTTATCTGATCAAGGCCATCCAAAGAGCTTCCATAACAAACATTATCAAATCAAAACCATTCAAAGAATATTAATAAAACTGTGTTTAACAAAAACCGGAAAATATCAATAGCAACATAAAAGTTTGGCTGCCTCATATCAGGTCTTAATGCCATGAATCTAGTGAGATTACTCACCTAAGTATCCCCTTCTAGTTGATTCGGAAAATCCCTGAGTATTTTTCCCTTCCTTTAAAATGTTTTCTTCCTTTCTTATTTTAAGTATCTCGGGTAAAAATGATTTCCCTGGCTATAACTACTTATTTATAAGCATTTTCACTAGGGTTTTTATCAAGGCAGAATTCCATTTTTGTCCCGACTAAAATCATGTATTTTGCATTTTATGTTTTCATATTTCCATCCTTGATTACCCCGGCCATATCAATTAGTTAAGGCTGCATTTTCTTTTCTTTTTCTTTGCTTTTCAGAAAATGGCCACTCACCTAAGTCATGTGAAAAGTGTATGACTTAACTAATTTTACTTATTTGTTTATTTATGGAAATCCCCCTCTTTCTATTTTTTCCTATACATAACATACTTGCTTATATTATATCTCATACCATTTTAATGTTATTTTTCTTGCTTAGTTCCAATATATTTCTGCTCAAAGAAAATGTACCTGTATATAGACATATATGTATTTATTTAATTCTTCCTTACGTCCTGTAAAAATATTCATATGCATATGTTTCATATTTTTAATTTCAATATACAAATATATTTTTAATTTCAATATGTATACATATCCAATTTCACAAAGAGTATTTAATTTCAATGTATACAGAAAAACATGTTTTAATTGGATTAATAATTCACATTTCAAAATCATATTTGAAATGCTTCCTTTCTTTGTTTATTTATTTTATTATCATCATTTTTTCAGAGATTTTAAACCTTTTCCTTGTGCCATTATTAGTGTGCATGTGCACACATACTCTTGCACATCATTTCATCAAGAAATCCTTCAACATTTAATCTAAATATTTTAGAACTGAATTATTTTATTAAAATAATTTTCCTCAAAATTTTGGGGCATTACAGATGTCGTTCACTTGGCTCCCACCGAGGTCCTTATCTTCTTTTAATTAGCCAGTGAAAAAAATTCATGGAGCATTTCTAGCTCCACACAGATCGGCCGTAGTATGTGATGTCCTTATCAAGCATCCATCAGATTTCTAGGGAGACTCTGAAAAATTTCTTGAAATGGTTTAACACTATTGTAATGGAAGTATGCAACCCTAAGGAAGACATATGTTGATAGCGTTAATCCGAAGGATACACCCAAATACAAAGTTTGTAGAAGGCTTAAAAGAAAGCAGCCACCTACTATGGAAGAATTTTACTGTAATGCTTCTCAGTTTCTTCACCTAGAAGAGAAATACCTAGCTGCTGGATTGACAGGTGGTAGAGCATTGAATGAGGTTGTGCATAGCAACATTGCTATTAAGCAAACTAGTGAGAGTGCCGAAAACATTGCAGTGAATGTTGAGAATACTAATTGGAAAAGGATAAGCCAAGGCACTGGTGGGAAAAAATAGGACACTAAGATGCATCCAAGGTATATGAAACTAGGAGATTACACTCCCATAAATGATATAGTAGAGAACATCTACCTTTCCATGCATGGTACATAGAACTATAAGAAACCACCTCGAAGGGAGGCAAATAAAATTGAGCGACGCTCAAGGAAGTATTGTCTCTTCCACGAAACTCATGGGCACAATACCAATGATTACCATTATTTAGGATATGTGATTGAGACTTGATCCGAAAAAAGAAGTTACAATAGTATGTGGGGGATCCTTAAGATGGAAGATAGAATGCTAGATCCTAAGGATAGAACATTCAGAGGGATCAGCCATGGTCGAGTGGAGAAGGATTAAGGCGAACAGAGAGTAGAATTGGGATAAACTCCATATCTAAAGGACCTCATCTAGTGGAGAAGAGTTGAAATGAGATAAAGGGGTACTGAAGTTCGTTGAAACATGTGTTGCACGAGAGTTGTTTTGCAATTGAAGATGGAGCTCGGGCAAAAACAACTAAAGATAATGAATAATGACATAGTCTTCTATAATAGAGATGCTGATGGTTGCAAGCACTGATGCTTGTTCCTATGGTGACTGCGGCCTTTGTTAGGCCTGCAACTGTGTGTCGAATTTTGATCAACCATGCAAGCTCGGTTAACATCTTATTCAAGTATATCTTCAATCAGATAAAGGTCAATCCAACAGATTGAAATGATAAATATCTGTATCACTTGACCATAGGGTAGAAAATTATATACGGACACCGGATTGGTTAAATTAAATGATTTTTGAATCTTTAAAATTTTGAATTCAGTTAACTAGTATTTTGAAATAGAAATTGATTTATATAAACTGAATTCTTTTCGATAATCTGAGCATTAACGCTAAAATTGGAATTGATCTAATGAATTGTTTAAAGGATTTAAATTGGAGTTTCAAGTTGAAGTGTCAAATATAAATGAAGTTCTCAGAATTGAATTATTGAAAATGTTTCGATATAACTTTGAAATATATTTTAAACTAATTTAAACTATTTCATTAAATTAACTATTTTAATAAATTTAAACTATTTTAATTTATATTAATCTATTATAACCTATTTAATCCAATTTAATCTATTTTACCAATTTTAAACTAATGAAATTTATTTAATCTATTTTAAATCTATTTAATATAATTTAAATCTATTTAATCTATTTTAAAACTATTTAATCTATATAAAGATCTACTTAATATAATTTAAATCCATATTTAATATATTTATATCATTTTAAAACTAATTAAATCAAATTTAAATCTATTTAAACTATTTTACTATTTAAACTATTTTTCTATTTAAGCTATTTTAAAACAATATAAACTATTCATAATTACCTAAACAATTTTCTAAAATTTCAGACTGCGTAAAATTGAAGTATTTTTAAATCCTTGATGATGATACAACCTAAGTTGGAATTTGGAATTGATACCTTTTGTGAAATGATATATTTGAGTAAATATGATGATTTTTAAATGAGAATTTAATTAGCCTAACTTATCGATAATTTCAAAGTGAATATGATTTTTGAAGTGTATATGGTTTGAAAGTGAATATGATTTCGAAAGAGATATGATTTGAAATTGAATATGATATTTTGATATAAATTGTGAATTGACCTTTTTAAAATGTAAAAGAACCATCCGGTGTGAAATAAGCATTTGGTTGTTAAAGAGACCGGGATCAGATATTGTCATACTCTCTGCCAATGCCGAAAACCACTTTAACAACTTTGTACGTGGTGGAGATTCTAGAAATGAAGTAGGAGGTTTGGCGAACGATTTCTGTATGAGGTATGATGTGACCCTGACTCCTGTGAGTCAGCTTAGATGTGAATAAAACAGGGGCCATGTGGGCCAAGTGAGGTCATTCCTCCTATCAGGCACACTTCTTCGATACTATATTCTGACTTTGTGATTGATTTGGTGGCTACCCTTGATTTTGATTATGGGAGTGTGTTCCGAGGTGGGTGGTAGTAGCTGCTATGCGTTACCACCAGTCCGGATCCGCAATTGGTATATCTAACCTGACATTGCCTCGAGTGTCGTGTTTACATGCCCTAGCGCGCCTACTACGAGTTTGGTTTGTACCATACCTATGGAGTGCCCTCTGATAGCCCTCCAGTTTATGGAGGAATTACGGTACTGTATAGACTATGGGAATATATAAAAATGTGTTAAGGGGGATATGGGTAACGCCTTAACGCTATTTTAATACTTTACTTTATTCTAGACACTATTATAATAGCGTATTGTACTACATAGTAGATAGTTTAACGGATCCTTAGGAGACGGAAATCCCGAACATCTCTTAAGTTATTGCACTCACGTTAGACACTGGATAGGAGATGTCAAACCCCGTAAACATCTCTGACGCCGTTCCACTCATATTTATTTACCATTGATTTAACTTACATAAGATCTTTTAGTTCTGACTCAATTGTTTTGTCTTTTCAATTCGCACGGGTCAGCCTAAGCATTTCAATGTTGAAGACCTTATTTCTGGCGGATGAAGACAAAGATTTGTACTATTATTATTTATTATATTTATTCCACTGCATCATGTTGTTCCGCTGCATTTATTTACTTATTCTTGTTTTATGTAACTCTGATTTTTTTTGTTGTAAAAGAATAATCAAATGTATTTATAAACAGTTTCATGAACTATTATTTGATTATTATATTTTGTCATTCTGCTGCGAGATTCTGTATTTTTTTATTTCTTTCTCCTTTTCTTATTCACCCCATAACAATCTGCCCTTTTGAATGGTTTGAGTTCGACATGCGTGTCTGCTTAAAACGTCCAAAAAGGCAGGTCATTACAGTTGGTATCAGAGCTTTGGTTTAGCGATAATCTTAGCTTTGTGGGGTCTGACTCATATTAAATAGGGTAGTAATACTCTAGAATGAGTCGTTGAGTGTATATATATGAGAGAGCATATTTGTTAGTGTTATAAAAGGTTTTATATTGTATTAATTTGTTCTGTTTAGTATTTATAAATTTTGGTCGGTACATAGGACGCTATGACATCGATAGGGATTTCTAAACACTTAATAGGGCAGACCGACACAATATTTGTTTTGAAATATAGGTAAATGAAATAATTTTGCCTATTATATATTTTTGTATTAAAATAATAAATTTTATAAATGATATAGTTGGATGTAATATGTTGTTTGTTATATAGAGAAATTTTATAAATATTGATTGAAAAATAGGATTTATAAATAAAGTAAATATAAATTGGAAGTTTAGAACTAAAGTTCCGGGATTTTTGAAAATTTCTTTCGAAAGATTTTGGAATATAATACTAGTAGTATTTAAAAGTATTTTCTAATATAAATATTTCAAGATGATTTGAAAAAAAATGTTTTAAAAGAAATTTTTAAAGGAAATAAGTTCTGTACTCCCCTCTCTTTCGCTGGAAAATAATTTCGATGATGAGTGCACGCATCATCGACGTTCATTTTCAAGTTTCAAAGTGGGAAGACTGTTGTAGTAGTTTTACTGCATATCCGTTTTGATAAACGAATCTTAATTTCCGAAGTTTGATTTGTAAATATATATATATATATATATATATAAGTTATGAGTATATATATTATTTTAAAAGGGATTGAAATGGAACCTTGTTGTTTAGTTCTTAAGTTTCTATAAATTAGAAATTGAAATTATTGTAAAGAATGGAATCTTGACTATATTAATAATTGGAAAGTTCTAAAATGACAACAAGAAATTTGATGTTAAAATTATTAATGAAATAGATAAAAAAAATTGGAAATTCGTAACTTACAGGTTTAAGAATAATAAAATTTTAGAAGATGTAATTACTAAACATTTTGTTTACTAAAGTGAATAAGATAAACTTGTGTAACATTCAATTGCATTGTTAGAACAATATATAACTTACCAAAATATTAAAAGTTGAAATGTTAATAGAAATATGTAATAGAATATTATACAAGTAAAGCTTAAGTGTAATGAAAGAGTTCAATAGAATTTTTCTATAAATAAGGATCTGATGTTATCAATTGTTATAAACTTAAGTTAATAATTTGAAATGCTAGTAATTATAATTAATAGAAAAGTGAATACTGTAATTAAATGATTATAAACTTAGATAATGTTTGAAGCCAATTATAATTAGAGTAAATAGTAAAAGTGGATACTATATGTGAAAGAAATAAAAGTGAAAGGCGAAAATCTTTTATAGGTATGAGTTGTTTCACAAATGAATATTTACATAAAAAGGAAAATCAAACTAAATAGTAAATGTGAAGTAAACTGAAATAAAATATATACAATACTTCAATAATGAATTCATTTATGATCCAAATAATTGAAATGGATATAACTTATGTAAGTAAAGAATGTAAATTAATGAAATAAGCCTTAAATGAATGAATGAGAATTAAAATTTTGTAAGTAATGAACGTGAATTAAGAAAAATCATTGTATGAAAAAAAATGAACAATGAATGATGTGAAAAAAGACTAATAGAATAAACTTAGAATATGTGTTGAATTCTTTGTTTGTTTTGGCTTATGGGACGTTGGGAAGTGATACTTTAAATTGTTTAAAATGTATAAATAATATATTAAGTTATCTAAAACTATTGAGTGTATGGTATACTTAGTAGTTTATTTATCATTCTATACGATTAAAAATTCTAAACCCGAACAAACCATTTGTTTTAGTTGCTATGGACGTATGATTGATTACATTGATTTCACGTGATTATTGTATGCTTTTGGTTGCAAGTGATTATTGTTATGTGATATTGGTTTGTTTTGTTATTAATTGAGACAACTTAAATATTTCACTTTATATAATTATTAACCTCTTTGTATTATACAAGTGAAATACAAGTTTATGGAAGCATTAGCTACAGCTTTTGGTTTCATAAATTAAACGTTGTTTGCCCAACAAATAGGTACGTTTCGGATTACGATTTTCTAGCGATATTATATTATTTTTCCCGTTGTTTGGGATATATTATTTTGAAAATATGATATATATTGTTATTATTAATATTATTATTCTCCCAGACCTCTCCATACAAAGGAGTCTCTGCCGAAATTTTTCGTGAATTTTGGACTTAGAAAATTTTGTGAAATGTTTTCCAAACTTTTGTTAACTTGAATATAAAGGATTTGATTATTTTAAATTGATATATTTTATTTAAATTATTTAATTAATTGTTTATAAATTTAATATTTTGAATAAGACATATTAATTCCTTAATCTCTTCTTTCTTGTTCCTTTTCGGGGACAAAAAGTTTTGAGTGGGGAAGATTGTAACAACCCATATTTTAATTGTTTGAATATATCAAATTAAATAAGAAAGTTTGAATAAAATTGTTAGGAATTTAATTTTTTAAGTTTTTTTTATATACAAATTAAACTATAATATAAAGTTGTGATCTTAAATTAAATTTTTATTAATGACATTGGTTGGAATCTAGAACGTATATTAATGTGTATTTTAATGACATTGTTTCAAATGTAATTAATGGATAGGAATACCAAAGGCTAATTGTAATAAGGGATATAATTTAGGAATATAAGTGGTAGAGAAATAGAAATTTATGATTTTATTTGTGTTAACGTATGTTAAGAGGTATGTTTATGATATTAATTTGAATTTCTACTAATAACATGTATTACAGTAAGAAAAAAAAGGATAGCATACGTTAAGTGTATTTAATGACATTGTTTGAATGTAATTAATAACGGTGATTATAATAATAAATGTTAATGAAGAATAAAATGAATAAATTTATTAAAGGAGAAAACATATGATTATTTATTTGAAACGTGTTTTAGCATAGTGTAAGAAATTAATTATTTGTAAGTAAATTTCCAACTCATGTTTGTAACCAATAATGTTAATAGATATGTTTGAAATACAATTTAAAGAAAAACAATTGGATTAACTATCTTCCCATTAATTAGCATATGTTTTGAAATTTAATTATTGAAATTAATAACAATTAAAATCTTTCCTTTAATAGGAAATATAAGTGAATTATAATTTATTAGTGATATGTGCAACTTACGTTTTTATGTTAAAAATACAATAATTATTTTAATGAGAAATATTAAGTTAATTGGTGTGTTCAATATTATTTATTGTGTGTAAAAAAAATATTGGTTAAATTAACATATATTTATGTGTATATTTGGAGTTAATGAAATGTATTGAAGGAAATATACGTTTTAAAATTGAATTTCAAAAGTTGTCGCAGTATACAAATCCTTCCATCCTCATTAATTTATTACCTTACTTTATTTTGCTGCCATCTCACATTTCATTGGCCCCTCTCTTTTGCATATTTCATTCCATTTGTTCTCTCACTTCTTGCCATAAATTGAATTATTAATGAGGTGTTACTTTGCATTTGAAATGAAATGTGTATGTGCATTAATTCATGAATTCATTTGCATGCACTATTCACTCATGCATGCATTCATTTCCCTTCAGAAACAAAAAAAAAAATTCACCTAGCATGTCGGTCTAAACTGAATTAAATGCTCTGTTCTTTCTTTGTGTAATGAATAGTCTTAAATATATTAGAATTTCATATTCCACTATTCACGTTCATTAATCTTTTCATTTATTTATCTTCTCAAATTTCAGCCGCCCCTTTCATTTATTTATTTCCATTATTATTTTCCTTTACTAAATACTAGCCTCTTTTGGTTTTCCTATAAGTTTCATTTATTTATATGTGAGCCTTGCCTTAAAACGTTTCCTATTAATCAAATTAATTGAGGTAGCACACGTTTTGAAATTTTATACCAAAAGTATTGCTTGCTTTGTAAACATATCTTTTAAAACTCAAACGTGTATTTTTCATTCTTTATTTAATACCTGCCTCATTTCTTTCCTCATTTTTTTTGTTTCTTCATTTTGATTGTTCCTTCTTCTTTTTCCTGAAGCTGCATCTTTTCAAACGTGAGTTTCATTTTATATGTATACATTTTTTTTATTTAACCTTTCTTCACCTCTTTACACCATGTCCTACCTCCAATTCTTAAAAAAAAGTGAGTTCGTTGTTTTCTCCATCTCATTTCATATTTCTACAGCCACTTCAATTCTTTTCATTTTGTTTTCCTGTAGCCTTCTTCCACAACCTCATATTTTTGTTTTTATTTTTGGTAGCCTATATTTCCTAAAGCCTTCATTTTAGAAACGTGACTTTCATTTTTGTCCCTCCACCTTCATTTCTTTATTATTAAATAACCTGCCACTTTATTTCTTCTTTTATGTTTTGTTTCTCCTAACACCTCATATTTATTTAGTTTAAATTATTCTTTGCTGAAGAATCAGCAAATTGTTCATGTTTTTTTAATTGTTTCTTCATTTTTTTGTCACCGCTTCATTTCCTATGTTTAGATCTCCATTTCAAATCTTCCTTCCCCTGAATCATTTTAATGTGAATTTTCAAATTCAAAAGCTCTCATTTTTGCAAATTCAAAAGCTTTCTTTTATGAAATATGATTTTCATTTTTTTTTCCTACATGTCCTGCCTACATCTTAGTTTGTTCTTCAATCTTTGCCTGAAGCCTTATCTTGAGAAAAACGTAAGTATTAAACTTTGTTTATTTTTTTTATTAAAACGTGTACCAATTATTATTTTAATAATATTTCTTATAACATGAATATCTTTTGCATATAAAATTCGATTCATGCGCGATTTCTTCTATTGGAATTTTGGGCTTTTATTTGGATTTCAAACCGATTTAAAATAAAAGGTGGGTGTTTTAACCCACTCACAACTACTAAATTATCTTATGTTAGTTAAATTAAATTTATGATGTATTTAGAAATTGATTGGTTGATGTTTGGTATATTTAAATTGTCATTGTAGTTAAATTTGACTTTTATTGCATTTAATCGGCGTTTAATTGAATATTTAATTTAATTGTCAATTTAATTCTTGTTATTGATTTTCAGTTATCTATTGATGTTTATTGATTGATTTGGATGATGATTGTGATGGATGTTTGATTGTTGATATTGGATGACCGGATGTTGTATTTTACATTGTTATAACACTGCAAGTTCCCTATGGGTTGAAATGATACATACCCAAACGATCTATAGATTAGGGAAAAATTGTTATGGATTGAAATGATAGACTCGAGCGATTTTATGGATTTTTGTTTAATTCGGGACTGCGGTTTGAAATGATATATAACCGTAAAATTGTAAATTGCAGATTGAAATAATAAATATCTGTATCACTTGACCATATGGTAGAAAATTATATACGGACACCGGATTGGTTAAATTAAATGATTTTTGAACCTTTAAAATTTTGAATTCAGTTAACTAATATTTTGAAATAGAAATTGATTTATATAAACTGAATTCTTTTCGATAATCTGAGCGTTAACGCTAAAATTGGAATTGATCTAATGAATTGTTTAAAGGATTTAAATTGGAGTTTCAAGTTGAAGTGTCAAATATAAATGAAGTTCTCGGAATTGAGTGATTGAAAATGTTTGGATATAACTTTGAAATCTATTTTAAACTAATTTAAACTATTTCATTAAGTTAACTATTTTAATAAATTTAAACTATTTTAATTTATATTAATCTATTATAACCTATTTAATCCAATTTAATCTATTTTACAAATTTTAAACTAATGAAATTTATTTAATCTATTTTAAATCTATTTAATATAATTTAAATCTATTTAATCTATTTTAAATTTATTTAATCTATATAAAGATCTACTTAATATAATTTAAATCTATTAAATCCATATTTAATATATTTAAATCATTTTAAAACTAATTAAATCAAATTCAAATCTATTTAAACTATTTTACTATTTAAACTATTTTTCTATTTAAGCTATTTTAAAACTATATAAACTATTTATAATTATCTAAACTATTTTCTAAAATTTCATACTGCGTAAAATTGAAGTATTTTCAAATCCTTGATGATGATACAACCTAAGTTGGAATTTGGAATTGATACCTTTTTGTGAAATGACATATTTGAGTAAATATGATGATTTTGAAATGAGAATTTAATTAGCCTATCTTATCGATAATTTCAAAAGTGAATATGATTTTTGAAGTGTATATGGTTTGAAAGTGAATATGATTTCGAAAGAGATATGATTTGAAATTGAATATGATATTTTGATATAAATTGTGAATTGACCTTTTTGAAATGTAAAAGAACCATCCGGTGTGAAATAAGTGTTTGGTTGTTAAAGAGACCGGGATCGGATATTGTCATACTCTCTGCCAATATCGAAAACCACTTTAACAACTGTGTACATGGTGGAGATTCCAGAAATGAAGTAGGATGGTTTGGCGAACGATTTGTGTATGAGGTATGACGTGACCCTGACTCCCGTGAGTCAACTTAGATGTGACTAAAACAGGAGCATGCCGGGCCAAGTGAGGTCATTCCTCCTATCGGGCACACTTCTTCGATACTATATTCTGACTTTGTGATTGATTGGTGGCCACCCTTGATTTTGATTATGGGAGTGTGTTCCATGGTGGGCGGTAGTAGCTGCTATGCGTTACCACCAGTCTGGATCCGCAATTGGTATATCGACCCTGGCATTGCCTTGAGTGCCATGTTCACATGCCCTAGCGCGCCTACTACGAGTTTGGTTTGTACCATACCTATGGAGTGCCCTCTGATAGCCCTCCAGTTACAGAGGAATTACGGTATTGTATAGACTATGGGAATATATAAAAATGTGTTAAGTGGGATATGGGTAATGCCTTAACGCTATTTTAATACTTTACTTTATTGTAGACACTATTATAATAGCGTATTGTACTACATAGTAGATAGTTTAACGGATCCTTAGGAGATGGAAATCCCGAACATCTCTTGAGTTATTGCACTCACGTTAGACACTGGATAGGAGATGTCAAACCCCATAAACATCTCTGACGCCGTTCCACTCATATTTATTTACCGTTGATTTAACTTACATAAGATCTTTTAGTTCTGACTCGAGTGTTTTGTCTTTTCAATTCGCTCGGGTCAGCCTGAGCATTTCAGGGTTGAAGACCTTATTTCTGGCGGACGAAGACAAAGATTTGTACTATTATTATTTATTATATTTATTCCACTGCATCATGTTGTTCCGCTGCATTTATTTATTTATTCTTGTTTTATGTAACTCTGATTTTTGTGTTGTAAAAGAATAATCAAATGTATTTATATACAGCTTCATGAACTGTTATTTGATTATTATATTTTGTCATTCCGCTGCGAGATTCTGTATTTGTTTTATTTCTTTTTCTTATTCACCCCCATAACAATCTGCCCTTTTGAATGGTTTGATTTCGACATGCGTGTCTGCTTAAAACGTCCAAAAAGGCAGGTCGTTACAGCTCCCATATCAACTTGCGGTGCTCCAACGCCCACATTAGCAGCTTGTGCCTAACCTGGATTCCTTCTAGTATTCGGTCTAGCATTTCCATTAGTTGTGGTGCTTCCTCCACCAAGGTTAAGGCTTCCTTTCCTAGAATCCATACCTTACTTCCTTTAAATCTACATTCGAACCTTTGTAAGATACAGAAAGATAGCCTAAGCGAGATGGGAAGATAGAAATAAAGCGTATACTTATATATAACAAATATAAGCACGTCCCATACCCCAATCTTTTCTCTAATTCCTTAGAATAATGTTTTTTTCAAAATCATTTTAGGCTTAAAATTTCTTTTAAGTTTTCATAAACCTATTCTCTAATACCAAGCTCTAACATCCCCTATTTTGAGGCCCAAAGCTAACCGCTACGGATGTTGCAGTCATCTATAGTATTAACTTCCGGTGATAAAATACGGTAATGTTAATTGTATTCATAATATTAGAAGCACATGAATATGAAATAAAATCAACATAGATTTCAAAATAGCTTTTCCGATTACATTTCAAATCAATATTTCATATTCAATTACATAATCCCAAACGATTCCCAGGTTTAGATAAATATAATTATTACACAATACGCTAAGAGCGACATATGAAGACGCCCCCTTGGATGATCAGAGTACTAAATAGATATATCAGTCAATAAATACATCACAGCGGAACAATAATGGATAGACTCCTAAATAGCTAATCCTTGCCTCTTGCAACCCTTCGGAAGCTTTATTCATCACATATTAAAACCTAAAATACCTTAAATCTCAATCTACTCAAATTAAATTTTGAGCACCCGAGAGTTTAAGGGGAAAACATGAACTTCGAGTCAGATAGAAAGCTTGGTGTGAATAATTCTATTACATCTCAGTTTACTGATATTAAGTGAGACCACGTCGCTTAGCGGAACGGGTTTCCCCTCACTAGTATCATTTTAAAAGCATATCTTTTGCAAATCAAAATCCTACAATCAAACTTATTATAACAATAATAGCAATAACATATATGCATATAAATCAAGTAATCGATGGACTATTCGTCCGAACATTATAGTTTTACCAGGCTGACTATTACCACTGGCTGACTCGGGCCTACCAGACATAATAAATATTCTAACTTCTTTTAGATACAATACTAGACGGTCTGTCCTTAACTCACTTCTCCTAGGGTCAACTAATCCTTATGGTTTTCCGAGCTCATCAATAACCTATCTCTACTCTATGTATACTTTTCTGTGTGTAACATCCTTTTAGTCTTACCTGTGACAAAGCCTTACACACTAGAATTTGGGACTTGTATTAGCTTGGGGCTACTAGCTAAAGTATAGGGCGCGACTCCACACCAATTCCATCTGGTTTTCTAATATCCAAGTCATATACTTAGGGCTAACCACCCTATTCAAATTTCATTTCCTTAAAAACAATCTTTACAAATGATTTACCCTTGAAATCATATCTTTATCTATACTATATATGATTACTGAGTTCCTTTTCTAGAGCTCAGAAGCCCTTGAACAAATTATAAACCGAACCGTCACCACTTTATGTTTCTTACTTGCGCATCCTCTAATCGTCCAAGCCCTAAATATTGCTATACCCCAAATTTGTGCCTTTGCCCATTAACGACGTCGACCTCTCCTTTGATAATCGTCACTAGCGCCTATAACTTCCATTATTCGCCCGACCCCTACAACTCCGATTCTCTGCCCGATCTACATCCTTCCTTATTTATGCAGAATCTAGCTGGTCGAGTTTTCTTTTTTCAAGGGCTTCGGCTAGAATATCTAGAATGCTTACTGTTCTATTCTACCAGGTTCGATTCTCTCCATTATTTTTTCTAGCAAGTTAACTTATCCATTTACGTATAGATAATGTATTTTAAAATGCGACTCGATTTATATCTACTGCTTCCTTGCTTATTATTTTTTAGGTATTTCCCATGATTGTTTCAAATATATGTTACTTGCATAAATTTTGTATGTTTGCAGTAAAACTGTTAATAGGTGATTTATGTTCAGATATATTTTCTCTTCCATGCTTTTTCCCTGTCATAGTAATGATTATAGTGTGTTGTAAGTTAAACTATTTGTAAAACTTTAATCATTGATTATTCATCTTGCCATCCATATTTAAAAGTCAACGATTTCGCACGAAAAGGTTCAGATCTATAAAATGTTATGGAAAATATGTATCTTAGTCTTGAATTACTATGTTCTCAGGAAACAAAAGTTTTCCACATGTGAAAAAATGCATTTCGGATGAAATTCATGAATAATTTGAAGGCTGTTGTATTTAAAATTTCAAAAAATTATGTGTGGGTCAAGGGACTAATTTTGGACGTACTATGCATGAAATATTTAAGTTGTACACATCATTTAGTATTTTTGTTATCTTCTTTGTGACTGACTGCTTGATTTGATTTTTTTTTCATATACTGTAAAGTCGTCACTCTTGCTTTTATCTTCTTTAGATTAAATTCTGTTAGAACGTGCTAAAATAATCATATATATATACGATTGAAATGTCATCGATTGTAATTCATTTTTACTATGCATATACAGAACATTATTTTATAACTTTTAAACCACTAATAATGTTGCCATGCTCTATATTTTACCAGTCAAAACCATTTTTCTTAGGCTTCAATACTATGTTTGCAATGCTCTTTTAAGCAACATCGCCTGGAGTAGCGCTTCTTTAAGTAGCAGGAAAGTTTTCTTTTCTTTACACATCATTCATGCCAATATACTTTTCGGATTTCCTCAATGAAAGCTTCAGCACTCACTATTTATCTTTAGATAACAATTTTTTTCTCTACCTTCTTTTACTGTTTAACTGGTTACATTTAACTTTTTTGCTTTATAACTATAGCTTTAATACATGTAACTTTATTGCTTTATAGCTATAGCTTTAACATTTACCTACAAATTAAAGACTCAATTGAACCCATTTTTGTAATCATATCTACATATACAACATTTACTCTCATAGAATGAACAAACACTTACTAACAAGAAGAGCAAAAAATTGATTAAATGGCTATTTTAGTAGATATTTCGAGTCTTTAGCTTTTGCAAATACTTTAGATGTTATATACTTTTAATAGTAATTTAATCAGAATTTATGCTTTACTCTTTTTTTCTTTTTTGATTGTTACGATAAAACTTGAAGTTTTAAGAAGTTTGTAATGCTCTCAACATATAATATAGTATGCTAGCCTAAGAACATAGACATGGACATGACAACAAAAGTGATGGATAACAAGGCATTAGCATACTATATTTGAGGATAAGCATGATGATGTAGAACAAAAAATTAATCCCAGGATCAAGGCATGCATAACTATCATTAAATGATCAATATTTGTAAATTATGATATACAACTTTCATTCAACGCAAGCATTGCAGGGTACATTTGTTGCATTTGAATGCACCAAGCATTTTGATATAAGTAACCCTTTCATGTTGTTTAGACACTGAATTCTGTAGTCAGATTAGTCATTTTTAGTCAAGTTTGCTTGATGCATTGTGCAAATTTTTACTCAAATATTAAACCTTTAGAATGATGCAAAAGATAAGACAATTATCAGCCACTGTAAATAGAAATAGTACATTTATTATATCATTTTAATCCAACAATTTAAAATCTAAGACATAAGAAACAACCACTTACTCCTCCTACATATATTTAAATTTCCATTTCTTCTATAGTACTTTACTATTAACCGAAGATGCATTAAGCATACACAATCTAATACCGACACTATTTTAGTTGTAACATAGCCAAAAAGAAACCATAATACAGATGAAATCAAATTAATTCATGGTTTAAATATGAATGAAGTAAACATATTATGGTTTTAACAATCTGACCATTATTTGTTTTAATTATGACCAAATAACATTAAATTTTAAGCATTGGTTCATTGTGGATGAGGTTATACAAGAAATTTCTATTCCAGTTATATGAATACACACTTACGCACACAAATACACACACACATACATATACATACATACCTACATATACATACATACATACATACACACACACACACATACATACGTATATATATATATAATGTAAAATGAAATATATGTAAAACGGAGATAATTTAAAATAAGCTATTGTGTATATTGCATAAAGAGGTTATTTATGAATCTATTAATTTGGTGTATGTTTATTTACAAGTGAATAATGTCTACATGAAAAGTTATTCATAAATTTGTTATGGGTCAATTTTATAACCAATTATTCCAAGGGATTCTGTAATTTACAGTTTTCTTTTTTCATTAATTAACTTTATGGCATAATATGTTTAATTTTTTTACTTTAATATTTTGGATCCATAATCATCTCACGTCTTTATTTCTTTACAAAATGCAACATTGAGTTCAAACATTAGTGTGGAACTCAAGATATCTTAAGCTTAAAGTTCTATATTTTACGTACTATTATTATTGTATAAAAATTATAATACTTAATTGTACTAATAACTGACAATATTTGTTATACATAGCAAAAATACTATGGTGAAAGTAGGGGTTTTTATTATGCTTTGGTCAAAAAAATTCTTTTGATGAAAGGAAAAAGTACTCTTGCTGTATGTGCGCCCAATTAGGTTTTTCATGGTAGCAATTTCACCTTTTCATTTTAACTTCCACAAAGTGGTAACCAATTAAAAAATCTACAATTACATAAATGTACATGAAATTTGAGATAGAAGCGTTTAATATATCTAAATTAGTGGCGTTTTGGAGAATTTATGTTTTTCTTTGAAATTGACATAATCAATGTACTATTTGATTGTAAGTATTATTTTTATTTTTGAATATTGGATATGGTTATCGATGTAAGCTGTATAATTGTACATTAAATTGTCAGTGATAGGTGAGAACAACATAACTAGGATAGTGAAGAACGTAGAAATTTGACCCTAGATTAAGGTTTCATAGTTATCAAAACATCCAAAGTTTGTCCAGCATTAAATTACTATCTATTTGAGTCCAAAGGATAATTTTGGCGATTTAAAGGATATATTAATATGGAATTTTATTCCATCATTCATGTGGCTATGGAATGGTTTATTAGTCGAAATATTTATGCTATCATTGTTAACATTTCGGCAGATAAATATTAGCTCAAACCTTGATATTATCTTACTATTTGTAAATAAATTAGCTGGCAGAATATTGAGTAGGTGTAGAGCTTATAATCATGCAACTATTTTGGATTTTTCTATTGCATTCATAGGATTTTTTCTTTCATTGAAAGAACTCCTACTCATACATCGAATGAAAGGTAATATATTTAGATACGTTTTCATATTGGAACTGAGTAATGGTGACGTAGATTGCTGGACTGATGTTGGCTAACAATGTGGTAGATTCATGGAATGTCTGTAAGGTTCAAGTGATAAAGAAACTTTTGATTGATTGCTAGGTTCAGGTAATAAAGAAAAATGTTCCTATATAGACCAGTTTTGTAAGTTTCAACATTTATACTCATCATGGAGCAGCTATTATAGAAGGTGTTTTGATAATTATGATTGTGCGCTATAATTTACCAATGAACAAACTGAATCATAAAAGCTTCATTATGAAAAACTGAATATCAACAATTTTAAGATGAATATTCTCTATCTTGGTTTTTGGTCGATTAAATGAATAATAAATCATATGTTAGTAAGTATTTTATCGTCAATTCTTGGATTTTAGAAGAGATAAACCATATAAGTGTTCGAGTTTGATCATATAATAACATGTTAAAATTGATTTTTTATTTATTTATGAAAGAGCGGTTCTTTGTTTAAGGGGTGAACTCCTTATTCTTTTAAAATTTATAAGAATAAAAGCCATCAACACGTTTGATCAATGATGGTACATAATAAGAGGTTGAATATTTAGGTAGAATATAGGGTCATTGTCAAGGTGGTCGAGAAGTTTACAAAAGGTAACAATGTCAAAGAATTATATACACATGTTCTAATGCTAATAATAAGTATAATGCTATTAAGTCATTGCATGGCTAGAGAGTTTGAAAGTTGCCGTTATGAATAGAATTTTCTTTTTTTGCAAATGGTGTAGAGTGGCTGAAATGGCTAGAATGATTGGTAGGCATGGGCTTCGAGACGATTTAATAGAGTTGGTTGAACATACTGTATTGGTGGCTGTGCTTCGAATCATGAACCCGTAGTTGAATGGTGGCTGTGTACATGAATGCTAAGCTGATCTCGGTGTCATAAACAGACAGTTGAACTTCAGGATGGTGTACTGGTTGTGTTGGACTTGATAAGCATGTACTTCGAGACAATCTATATATATGGTGGTGAGCATGAACTTTGGGATAGCTTTGTAGACACACTTGGCAAAGCTGAACACATGGCCAGAAGAACATATAAACCTTGAATGTTGAGCTGAAATTTGTGTGTATGAGCTTCATGACAGCTTGAAAGAGGCAGCTGAACTATATTGGATGCTATGTGGGTTGACTAATATTGTTTAATGGTGGTTGCCGATGGTGCATGAAGGTTGATTGAAATCTGAAGTGCAACTAATATAAGCTGAAGTGTAAGTGAAGTGGATTGAAACACTGAAGTGAGATGAAGAGTCACCCATGTAGGTAATATGAGAGAACTGAAGCGCAAATAAAGAGAAATTCCGAGGTTGAGTGAGACAGTTGGTGTTGCTAGTGGAGTGAAAGGAACCTGGATTGCATGTGAAATTGACTGTGGTAGGTGAAGTACAAGAAAGTTTCTTGAAGCAAGACTGATTTTTTTTAACATGTTTGGCTTTATGAATTTTTGGAAATATAACCATCGTTTGCTTATCTAACTACAAATTAGTAGGAATTGTTTATGTGATGTTAGAAACTGTAACTGTTCAAATTTTATATATTTATTCAAAAAATACGTTAATGATCATACAAATATTTGCTTTAATGTATTAGTTTGCATGAAAATTATTTATCTGATTCCTCACCTAAGTCACTAATGTATTAGTTTGCACTTGAATGTTCCACCCAATTAACAAGGCCTAAGTGTTGCTAAACCTTAAGGATGTTGTATTTATCTTAAGGATGTTGTGTTTATCTTGAGGAATCTTGATAAATCTTTATATCCATATTCTGTGGTGAGTTTGAGACGATGTAACTGTTGGATTGCAAAGGAAAAAGTTGAGTTGGAGCCGGATATATTAAGATGATCAAAATTAGAGCCTAAATTTTCATGATAAGATGTCGTATTTATATTTTCGATTAAATATTAATTTCATGCATCATCTTTGCCAGTGGATTTTGATCTATGGCCTAGATTCAGAATAAACAATAAATGCCTTAGTATAAAAATTGATAAATGTTTTATTTAACTCATAAGATATTATCAGTTTGCAGATAGGCTAATATGTTTTTGTCTCAGTATATCACCAATAGCAAACATAAATGGTGTAATGCATATTTAGATTTCCGTGTTTCCTTTAAAATCGATATACTTTCTACACTATTTAATGAAATTATGTGACATATTATGAATCACTAAGGGGAACTTTAATGTTGACATACTTTAATTTTTTAAGTCGGCTCGTTTTAAAGTTGCATCAATTTTATACGTCGTTCCACCAATATGGACAAAAGCTGAAAATGTAATAAAACTGTGATGCATATCCCTCGTCAATTGGTGTGTGTACATCCTGTGAACAAAAATACGGATACATACATAAATTCTAACAATGTATGATGCAAAATCGTATCCTAAATATAGTATTTTCATTCACCAATAATAAAAAATTGCCCATAAGATATTCAATGTAACACATGACAAAGTTCTGCCATTACTTGCACACCCTTCAACAAGCAATTAATGTTATGTACTAATAACAATTGTAATCAATTTATACTTAAGTGATAATTTGTTATCACTGTACATAATTGAACTGTACATAATTGAAAGATCCATGTGTGTAGCACGGGTTCACACTAGTAAAACAAGGAAATTATACATTTGCTTTGCTCAAAATACCCATGATATATGCTTTATAAAACAATGTTCATGAAAACGTAAAATCAATAAGGTTATCTATCCCTTTAAAATAAGTTAAAGCCCATTTTAACTTAGAAAACATTAGGCTATAAAGCCAAAACAATACATTTGAAACCATTGTTTAAACCTCAAACAACCTATTTCCAAATCATTGAAAGCATCCCTTTCGAAATCATTGAGTTCAACACTTAATAAAACTATAAGGTCAAAGGGAACAGGGGCAAAAGCATCACTTTCGAAAGCATTGGTTTCAATAAAATGATAGCAGAAGAGATAGCTTCAAAACCATTATTTTATAAATTAAAAGAAAATGGCAGGCATTCCCTTCGAAGGCATTGGGGAAAGCAGCACCAAAATGATGAAAGCAGATGGGCGGTACCATCCCTTCGTAAATCTTTGGTTAACAAAAGTGGCAACAATGATGTCGAAAGGGAACCAACGAAAAAGACTTCCTTTTGCATATATTGGTTTAGGGATTTATAAAGGTGACCTTTAACAAAGGTGAAAGGTATCAATGCGGCAGCTAAGGTGTCCCAGGGGGTTCAAAAGCGGAAACCTTGTCGCAAGCATACTTTAAAGCAAAGGCGGGTCAACCGATTCGAAAGCTAATAAAAGCAGCTTCGATCCCTTTCGCAAGCATGCCTTCGCCACCCAATTTCCTTCCGTCCAAATTCAATACACTACATTCCAAGACTCTTATTATCGTGTGTATAGGTTTTGATGGTATCGAAAGGGTTGTATAGTGGCAGAAGCAGGTATATGGAAGTGGCGAAAGGGTAAATTACTGCAGAACTGATTTTATGCTTTATAAAGTAACTCATTTTCACCTAATTTTCATTATTTGTCAATACGTGATTGGTTGACAGTTGTTTTACAAATTTCTTTCTGAAATTTACTACCGCAAGCAAGAAATTTTAATATTAAATAATTTTACACTTTAACCCATTTTAATTAAGTAAATAAGCCCTTCTATTTAAAATAATTTATTTGACTCTCCTAAAATCTTAGGAAAAATCCACAAAAATCAAATTAAATCAATTTAATCATTTTCTTACACATATCAAAATTTTAGGGCAAAAGTCATATTTTAATTATTTAAAATAATTAAAACCGAATAAAACATTTTCTAGACTCAAAAAATTCACCATAATTCCATTTTAACTTGGAAAGACTATGAAACTTGAAAACCACTTCCAAAATAATGATTTTCGCATCATATTAAAATCTTAAGTTTATCGGATGTCATATGAATGGTTTTCTAACTCAAACATAACACAACAAACCATATTTAAACCATAAATCATCAACATAGCATATAATCACTTTTAAACACTAAACATGGCATATACTTGCAAAAGAAAACGGGTTTACCTTCGAAATCATTCATCAAAAATGGAGAAGTAAACTAATTATTCACCTTCACTTTGTATTAAGAAGGTTGAGATTTGCCCTTAGATTGATTTCTTCAAGCTTTCTACTTGAATTCTAACTTATCCTCCCTTTAAATCTTCTTAATGTTGGTCGGCCAAAGATTTTTTTTTTTAGTTTATGATTGTAGAATGAATGAGGAAGTGGAGAGAATGAAAGGGTTTAGGGCATAGGAATAAATGTTATTTCTATTTTACCCTCATCATATTCCTTCTTCTTAATTATGTTCAGTTTACCTTTTGTTAACACATTCATTAAGACACGACTCCTCCTTAACTTACAAACCTCAATCCCTTAACTTTCTACATTATTTTATTTTGTTTACCCAATTAAATGTTCTAAATAATGTTAGTTAAAATTAGGGTCATTGCACTTGGGCAGTAGAAGAACCCACCTTTGGAGGGGTAGAAAAGCCAGTGCAAGGTAAGGAGATCGTCCGATCATTTTGAACTAAAAAGCTTGATGGCGAACATGGTTATGTATTTTTTACTTTAGTGAAATATTTTAATCAAAAAATGTGTAGCCGACATACAAAACCCAACAGATGTCAACTTGTGTTGACTAATTAGATTTTGCACATCGACCAAGGCATTTGTGAAGTGTAATGCTATAGTGTGTGTCATATGTTTGGAGCATGATGTACGCGAACACTCTACGTAGATAGCCTGGCCCTATTGGCAAACGAGCTTCATCTCACGATGTAACTGTGTGTTGGATTTTACCCATGACCACAAAAGTAACAGAACCATTGTCCGAAAGGAATTTTCTTTGCAGGAATATAGAATCATGAAGTTTGACTTGAAGTGTTGGCAGTATATTCTATTCAAATGCCGGAGTGGATTCGATGCGACCATTCCTTAGAGCCATCTCACTAAATCGAGCCATTGACCCACATTTGCCTCAAGATTTGGCAAGGGGTAGTTGCATAACTTTCATTTAAGGATTTGTTGCATATGCAAAGTTAAGAGCCATCTTTAGAAAAACTCGAAGAAATAGCCTTAAGAACTTGAAGCCGACACCAAGATTGGAAAATTTAGGTGAAAGCCAAACTTCCTTGGTGTCATACTCATGAAGTCCCCAAAAACCTAAGTCACAATGACTATGTGAAGTGGAGCCTCGACTTGTGGTCAACTATGGATATACGGTGGCGACCTGGTAGTGCCAATGACAAGACAACGTCGATGATAATGGCATGGTAGTGGTAACCATGGCAGTGTCAAATTCAAAAACCTACCTAGGGCTTGGTCGAAATTTAGAGATGGTCGAAGTAAAATGCTCTGTGCCAACCTGTAACCAATGTCGATGAGATCAACATTGGTGGCAAGAATATGCTACGACGGTGAAGTTAGCGGCGTTAATGCCAAAGAAGAAAATTGCAATGATGGTTGTAGTTGGGTTTCAAAAGAAATAGGGTATGCTTGTAAATAAGTTCAAGTGGCGAAAATATGCTAAGTGTTGGAATATTTGTATCAACCTTCAGAAATCATGTCGATACCGATATGTTTTGTTCAAGATAAACAAATGAGAAAAGGAAAGAAGGAAACCTACTTGCTCAAGATACGACGTAGCTTCCAAAATGATGTGAACTTCAAGTTGGTTGCTGAGGAAAGGATGGTACACCAACTATTGGAAGTAACGAATGGATGTACTTGGAATGGATATGATGCTTCAAAAATGATGATTGAATAACCTATTACTCTTGTGCAATTAAGATTATATCAGTTATCTTGATCCAAAGCATGCTTTTTTTCACGAAAGCATACTTTGGGGCAAGTGTTATCTAGCATTTGTACCGAGCAGCTTCTAGGTGAACCTGGACGTCGAAACGAAGACGAAATAGATTAAGAGCTTGGGGGCATGCTTGGAGTGACAAGAGCAGCTTCAAAGTCAAAGTATCTAGCCGAAGCACTTAGGTTAATAATAATTATAATTATTGAAACAAGGACTTTGTATTTGGATCAAAAAAATTGAATGTGGACGATATTGGAATTTTGGCCAAAACCTAATTCCATAAATCATAGTTCGATATAGTTTTGACAAATATAATTGGTAAATAATCGTTACTACTAAGTATCACTTACAAAAGTGAATTTGATTTTACCAAAAAAACTATAAGCAATAAATTCGGTCAAACTATCACACCACTAGCTATGGTGATGTGCGAACATTAATATTCGAATTGTTCGATATTAATCGCTAGTTGAATTTTCATTTTTGAGTCGCACAACGCAATATTGAATACTCCAAAATACCACACGATTTAATTAATTTGTAATTATTATAAATTAATTAAATCAATTAATGTTTATGAAATATTAATTATTAAATTATATTTGATTTATTTGAATTATCATTTAAGAAAGTGCATATATAAAAGTTATATATGTATGTATCGATATACGAAATTGATAAATATTTATATTGGATTGAAATTAAATTAATTGAAAATTTTTGTAGCCTATATGACCTATATCATGGCTGGCCATAAAAGGGAGAGGGGAGGTGTGAATTTTGAATGAAAAAAGACTATTTTTGAGTTAGCTAAAAGAATGAGTAAACAAGGAGATCCGGATCTCCACTTTTTACTCATTTCTTATGCCTATTAAACATCAACTGCTCTCTTTTTTTTAGAGAACATTTTGACTTCTTCCCTACTCATCTTGGCCACGAGCATCTAAGGGATTCTCCCTTCACCAAGTTAAATATTATCAAATTAATTCATTTCAAGGAGTGGTATTTTCTTCCACTCAGCCACACTTTCTTGAGGAGTTTAGATTAGATGTAAATGAGCTTTATTCAATATTCAATGTGTTATTCGTTTGCTTCAAAATTTTGGTAACTTCCTATTTTACATGTTATTTATATTGATATATGATGGTCATCACTTTTATGTTGTTTATATATGTTGTATACTACTAATAAATTTACATTTATATATTTTTTGTCCTATATTATTTACATATGTTAAAAAAACTACACAAATCATATGATTATTTATTTTAGCCATGTTCATATATTTTAAATATAATTATTTTGAAAGTTAAAATGAATTATAAAAATTTATAAAATTTAAAATATTAATTTTGTAATTGAATTATATATAACATTTTTAAAATGAATCAATTTAAACATATATATATTTGGATTAATATATATATATATATTAAAACATAATTAATAATATATATATATATATTTAAATTTTAAGTAACTAATGTGTGTGTTTAAATAAAAATTTATTAATGTACATTACAGATTTTGTTTAATTTATAATGTAAATCCATACAAATTTACATTATATAAAAAAGATTAATATAAATCCGTACGGATTTGTAAATCAACAAAAAAATTAATATTTAATTAGATATGTTTATGGATGAAAACTAAATGAAATACTTTTTTACATGTAATTATATTCATTAATTAATAGTTTATGAACAAAAATTTTAAACTAAAATATAAAATGTTTTAATTGTTTATTTCAAAATTATATATATATAAAGAAATATTTATATGCAATTTGAATTTGAATTTAAAATAGATTTCATCCGGATCTGGTTTTTAAATTTTAAATTATCATTATATTTTGGTTATTAATTCAAACCATTTCGAGTTGGTCGATAATTTAAGAACCAAATTATTATTATCGTTATATATGTATGTATGTACGTATATACTAAAATTAAATTATGGACAACAAATATGTATACAAAGGGACAAATATGTCTGTTGAGGTGTAAATCCTAGCACTAATATGGGGCACATTAGACCATGTGCACTTCCTATATATTCTACATGCACTATACACATATATGTATATTTGATCCACATATACATTATATCTTATATATGAATAAATTAAATAAAGATATTATTAAAAATTCTTTAGAATGGATTTAATATAAATCAGACTTCATAGGCCCAATAAGATCTAAAAATGATTTTTTTTTCAAATTGACCCATTTACTCCACTGCGACTTAACTCAGTTCCTTCAAAAACTAAGTTGGAATGAGGTGGAGTAGGGTTCCAATACGGTAATTAGGAAGGGAGAAACAATGGTGGTTGTAAAGGTGGCAACTACGACAGTTGTATTGGGTAGAATTTGATCGTAGATATACCGATATTTTATTGTAACTCAAATTTGAGAATCAGAAGTATCGAATATAAGAGTTAAAATTATTGAATTTGTAAACCATTTATTTTAGGGGAAATATGACCTTAAAGTTGACCAAAAATTAAAATGGTTAGAAAAGTTTTGGACGACAATAAAAACCGTTACCTTTATTTATAAATAAATAGCATTTTTAAATGTGTTGCTCTTCTTTTTGATCGGCGATGTGAGATGTGTATTGATTCAAATGGCATAGTTTTGCACTTTAAATATTTTGTAGGCATTTTTTCCTACTATCTAAGAATGATACTATAATCCACCATCACAATAATATATATATATAAAAAATCTTTGATCCTATTTCTATATTCAAACATATGATAAATATTTATAAAGAAGGAAGATGTAGGCATTGTCACTTAGATGTGCAAGTGTGATGGCTAGAGAAAAAACTAAAAAAGTTAGAGAATAAGCTAGCTATTATAAAAGCCAAACCAAAAGTCCAAACTTCGAACTACTTAGAGTCAATAGAATCCAAGTATAGTGACATGCAAGAGCAATTATATTACCAACCTTAACAGCATCTTTAATCAATCCTTTTTGTGATATTACCATGATGATGGTGGACTTAAAAGGTTATCAATATTGAAAAGTTTCAAAAGTCATATAGCGAAGTCTACATGAGATAGAAATTATGTTATATATTTCTTTTACTTGCATATATTGAAGTTAATTTATATTAAAACACATAAAATAGTTTTATTAAATGTGGGATAGAAGTCCACTAAAGGCCTCGTTACATGGTTGGATAATGCAAAGCTAATATTTATTAAAGGAGATACATCAAATGTTGGATAAAGTTGATAACTATAGACTTGCAAATATGATCAATATTTATAATGTTATATTAATTATGTTGTCATTCTTCCTTTGTAAAAGGGTGATATAAAGAGGTGAAATCATTCCATCCGCCATTCGAAGAAATGACTATCACATTAGATGACACTGAAGGAACCAGGCGAGTCGAAAGCGGGTAAAATTGGTAAATTTAAAACAAAATTCCATTTTGATATTTCTTTAATTATGTCTTAACCCCTTTGTTTCAAATTCAAATAAACTCCTCCTTTCCCCCATGATGGCTGACCATAGCAAGAATGGTATATGCCTGAAAATTTCCAAAATCCTATTAGCATTAATCCCATTTAAATTCAATTTAAATGTTCCATCGATATTGTATATCATTGCGTGTGTTAATATCATTTATATACGTAATTTGTTAAAACTAATAATATTCTTTCTAAATATAAATTGATTAAATTAAATTACAATGATTATAAACTAATTAAATCGTGGGGTTCATCGGAGTATTCGTCATTTTGGTTGTGCGACTGAGAGGTGTAAATTCAATTAGTGATTAATATCAAATAATTCAAATATTAACGTTCACATGTCACCTTAGCTGAGGTGTGACATTTTGGTTGAATTTACCACTTACACATATTTCAATAAAATCCAATTTTACATATTATAAGCAGTACCTGGTAGTAATGATTATTTAAACCAATTCTCTTCATCAACACTATATCACATTAGGACTTATAGAATTTGGTTTTGATCAAAATTCCAACATCGCCTACATTCAATTTGAACACTCTAAACGCAAAGCCCTTGGTTCAATAATAACAATTATTATTAATTATACTACTCTAGCTAGAGGCTTTAACTTGACTACAGTCGACCGTGATACTAACCTCATACAACCGAGGAGAATAATTCTCTATTGAATAGTGTTTCACTTCCAATGCTTCAACTATGATCCAACTAAAGTTGTTCGATGGACGCCATGTCATAATCAAAGTGGAGTATCCACATTGAGGTTCCACTATATTTTCCAGTTGAGGGAACTGTGTAATATCGTCACTTTGAGACTCTCTATTTGATCTTAGTTAAATTTACCAATAGAGAACTCCCGAGTGATTCATTTCATGGTTATCCAATAACTATCAGCACGTAACCCCTTGGTGCACCCAACATCCATGAGTAATACGCTACCTAACATTTAGAGACCTTTACACACTCTAGTCTCAACAGATGTATCAATATTTCATCTCGAAACATCTTGACCGAGAATATTTAATATGCTATTTTTAATGTGATAAATTTCTCACGATTACAGCACATTATAATTACTATCAAAAAACATATCATTAAGGATTTTCTAATATACTTTAAATTGATTACTTAATTACTTATATCACAATATAACAAGTATATAATAGAAAGAAAACACCTTTTATTTTGAACTAGATTAGTTATCAAGGTAGATGTATGTAAAAAATTACATAATTGTCCCTATGGCATACCCTTAACTCTGTGGATCTCCCACTTGCACTTGGGGACAATTATGGAATCTCATTCCAACTTCTTCAATCATTCTTTCTCAAAAACTAATCGGGTTAGTCCCTTAGTGAATGGGTATGCTATTTTATTTTAGTTATCTACTTTGTCAATCAACTCTCTAAAATAACTCGCCATCTACAACAACATGATCCATGTCTAAATGTGGCACCAACATCATGGATGCCATTGACATCGGATTATTTTTGGTTAAAATATATAAACCAGACCACGGAGCTATCTAAAATATTCTACACTTTCTGAAACTCACAATGAACGGAATAAAATATAATATAATCAATAATACAATAACCCTAGACAAACAAAATAATACAACACCAAATATACTTCACTTACATCATTTCTCTGCACTAGTAATAGAAACAGCCTAATGCTTAGGAATAACTAAGATAAAATAGTAGATAACTAATAGATAAATATGCGGGTCTCCATCGTACCATCATGCCTACAAGTCACCACTAGTCCTCTCTATCAACCTATCAGAGTATAACTGAAAAGAAGGAATGATAGAGGAGGTATGACATATGTCTAGTGAGTCAAACACATCATATAAGTGTATAATGCTAATAAGCTAGTAAATCAACGTTTATGAGAAAAAATCATACCTTAACCTTTGTCACCTACACACAATAAGTCATCTAAACACAATAAAATAATATAGTTACATCATAAGCTAAGGTCTCACTAAAATTTCTACTGGGTCTAATAATATATTGAAACACTATGTCACGAGAGCCCAAAGTCCCAACTTACCATTGCCACAAACACATGCGCATGACGAAGCTTAAAGTCTCAGCTCATATGCTATAAAAGTATGCTATGATCGAGCACAAAGTACCAGCTCATATGTCAAAATTGTATGCAAATGACCGATCCCAAAGTCCCAACTCCGTTGAAGAAAACATATGCAAATGATCGAGCCCAATGTCCCAGCTCAAATGTCAAAACGTATGCAAACGAGCAAGCCCAAAATCCTAGCTCGAATATCGAAAACAGATGCAAATGACCAGACACAAAGTCCCAACTCGAACGCCAAAAACGTATGTGGCTATTGAGGTCAAGTCTATGCTAGACATTCGCCTAACGGTCGATGAAACTATTGGGATCAAGCCTAAAACTCTTCATTGCCCCACCGTTTATGAAGCTACTGGATCAAGTCTTAACTCGTCATTTCCAAATGTCGCTAGTACAACAGAGGACTAATTTCCCCATGCGTGTACCGCAACGTCCTAGTATAACCCACATATAACGAATATACTAAAATAAGACACCTTTATGAAGTAGTCGATAACATAGAAAACAACATACCAAAGTGTTCCTCATCTTGCCACGATCCTTATACTGCGAACTACACTTAAAACAGATGTCGTATGCGAGAGTTACAAGCGTTTAAAGTTCAGGGGCATTCTTGTCATTTGTTTAATAATTAAATTAAATGATACTACTTTGTATCTCGAACGAATATCATGGATTCTTATCATTGAGAAATACAACTTTTTATATAATATGTTTAATTTGAAGTACTTTGTATTTTACACTTTTTAATTAGGAAGAGACAAACTTTTTCTATTTACAATAAAAAATCACTTTTATTATCATCTAGCCAAGAGATACTAAATCCTGATCATGTATATATATACAAAATCACTTTTGTTATTCAATTTCATCATTTACAATTTGATTTAAGACCATAGGGGGTGGATATTATGTCTTATCAATACACACATAGATAGGATGAATCCCACTCACCGATTACCCGTGCATCTTCTCTAATCCGAGGAAAATCCTCCTCCTCCTTCGCTGTCCAAAAATTTCACGCCTTGAAATGCCAAATTTCTTGATGGCTTTGATTTATTACATAGCTCTGTTTGCAGTGATCGATTCCATATATTTACTCGTTTAATTTAGATTTGGTTTGGTGGATTTGGAGTTGATTTTGTTTAGAGATATATGAAGGAGAGATGAAGATTAAGGGTAAGATGTTTAGCCAAAAGTGTGATTAGAGAATAGATTTTCATTTCTATATATATGCCAAAATAATTCAAATTTATGCTAAAATCTCAAAATTAATATATTATAAAAATACCACTAGGTTTGACTTCTTATTTCTAGCTCGTTAAACCAAATTCAGCAAGTCATATATGTATTCTAATTGTAAATGACATTTCTGAAGCAATGGAATAGGTCCTGAGGCCTAATTCTAGATCTTGTAAAAATTTATTACTTTGCCATTTATGTGAAATTACAATTTTACCCTTTTTAATTTAATTATTTAATTTCATAAAATTGCGAGGTGTTACATTCTCTCCCTTAAAAGAATTTCATCCTCGAAATTCCAAGAGTTGGACAATGCAACTCGATTTATAGCGTACAAACATACAAAATAGACAAAGCTTCATCCATCATTATACAACAAAAGCGAAAACACAACCAAGAGTATATAATACATATGATAGATAAAATATGATGATATAATATGAGCTGAGTGCAAATGCAACTGAATTGGCCTCCTATACGAATGCACATGCAGTGCAACCAATATGTATGCAAACATCCTAGTATATGCATATATATATATATATATATTTCTATATATATGTGAATCCATACATCCATATACAACATCTATATCAAAGTGAAAGTAAATAACCACATTCATAAACACAATCAGTAAATACATACATAAAGAAATAGCATATATAAAATTATCTAACAAAAGTTAGTACACCTAACAATAGGTTTCTATCCTAGATTTGAATGTATACACATACAAACCAACACGGTAAAAACCAATTAGTATAACAAAGCAACCATATCAACCAAAACATATCATAACCATGTGCATACAACCAATCCTAACATCCATACATCAATGCCTATGTCAACTAGCTAGCTAATGCAACCATACAAATGAACAACAACCTAACGAGCAAACTAACCAAAAAAGGAACTTATTAGAAGAGAGATCGTGATGGGAAACTCGGATTCTCTTCTTGAGTTCCCATGTACTCTCGTCCAAATCTTTTCTTCGTCATACTTGAACCAACTTCATTTCCTCATTTTGATGTTATATCACATCAAGTCCTAAGATATGAATACACCTACGGAGTATTCTAGTCTTTGTCTCTACATTCACCTCATAAGCCGACTAGTCTCTAGCATAACCGCTAAATCTTCAACATGCATTTATAGATGGGATAAACATAAAATATGTGAACACCCGCCAACTTTTCAAGAAGCCCAATCAAATGTGCCGACTTTCCTACTCTCTACAGAATCGGGAAAGGCCCAACAACTTATGGCACTAGCTTCCTAGTATAACATATCTCAATAGCAAGTCCTTCACCTACCTAGCTACCCACTACGAACTCTCTATGCATGCCTATCCTATGTGGTTTCCATCCCTTAGTGCATCACTGAGGTGTCTATAGTCATATAATATCCAAGTATAGCTTATATTGAAATAGATTATGATATTGGCATATCTCTATCATCAAATGCCTTTTGCAACATACTTCTCCTTGCATCTTAATCCTTGGCCAATAGAAGATTTTCTTTGTACCCTTAGACATACCTCACTAAATTCCTTCTTTAACTCCATGAGCACGATAACTCGATAATGGATGGTGTTTTCCCTCTAGGTGGACTAACATTTAGGATACTTAAGCGAACCACATACTCCATCCCCGTTTAATTATAGATATCAAAAATGGATGGTGCCTTATTTTCGGTGAACATAATATTACTGTAATGAACTTGTAGACTAGGTTGTACACTTTTCACCTATTTTTCACATGCATAGGGCACTGAAAATAAGTTATGCATAAAAGTGACTATTTCTTAAAATTGACTTCATAAGATAGTTCTTTCAATCCAAGTGATGACTCAAAAGAACTAGTCTTACATCTCAGTCAATTTTCTTCCAAATCTCGCCTTCCTTAAAATCACCTTTGTACCTAGTGCGTGCAAGTCAAGACATTTACTTTATGTCTTAAAATCATACAACATTAAATAGTTTAAAAATAATATTATATCCACATGTTTGTGAAGTTCGATAAACTAACATATGGCTAGAGTACCTTATGTACATCGTCGTATTCCAAAACTCTTTACATGAACAAGTATAGTCATCATTTATCGACGACTGTCTTATACAACCAAATTGATATTATTTAACATTTTAGGAAACTTTTCACTTAACTATGCTCTCATGCTTGTTACATCTTATATAATCATATTTCAACCATTCATGTAAACATATATGTTAGTTTCAAACAACATTTAACCACATATATCTAAACGATTCAAAATAATAAATTTAAACTTATTATTTTCTTTTTAAGCATAGATCATCTTAGTATTGCATATTATAAGAATAATTTTCCTCATTATCTCAAAATAGCACATACTTTTCAAATCGATAATATACATAAAAAGGTTCTTCATTTTCAACATATTACTAAATATTTCAAACGCCATTACTTAATCCAAAAATAATAATTTCCGTAAAATTTCCTTCAAAATAATAATATTATCATTAATTTAAATCAAATAATAATATTTATTTAAATCATTTTTCTTCCATAACCACTTTATGATTATATATCATTCAATAATAACAACATTCTATATTAAATTCAAAAAATCTATTTTTTCTACTAACTATATTCATATTGGATTCAAATTTACTTTCAATTTAATCTATATCGAAGATAGTTCAATTTAACTTAGAAAAATAGGCATGTAAAACCTATCTTTTTAAAAGTTACTTTTATAAATAAGAAATTTTCATAAAAGTGTAAAGAAAATGTGACATTAAATTATCACTTATGAAAATTTTCCATATTCAAAGCTTAAATATGGTTTATTCTTTTAATTCAATAATCAGGTTTCAACTTCCATATTTTTCCCTAAAATCTCAAACACTATTATTCTTAATCTTTTAGGGAAAACATTTAAATTAATTTCAATTATTCTAATTACTTTAATTGGAATAGATCATAACTTACACAAGCCTAATTACAACCTACAAAAATGCCTTAAATACCTTCATTACGCCTCATCAACTTCACACTATAATCAATGACTTAAGGGTATTTCTTTTCTTCTTATTCATCCTTAATCCCTTAATTTACTCTATTTCTAATTAGTATAGGTTCCCCTATCAGTAATTTCTTATGGAGTAAATTATAACAACTGTTGTGGATTATTTTTCACCCTAAAACCATTTTAAATATTAGCATTTATTTAACTCGTAGCTGTTTGCTTTAATAAAAGATAAGCCAACAACTACTTTACAAGACAAAATACATGGGTATGGCACAAAAATAATATAACATAGATAACAAAAATAACAAATATGCTCTCTCATACACCCTAATTGAGTAGGAATCGCATAACCTAAGCTCTGATACCAAATGAAACAACCCGCCATATAAGAAAGCCCAATCCACATCTAAATGTGGCACTGACATCGCAGATGTCATTCACATCGGATCATTTTTGGTTAAAATATATAAAATAGATCATAGAGCTATCTGCGATATTCTGCACTTTTTGAAGATCGCGGCGGAAGGAATAAAATATAATATGATCAATAATACAATAACCCCAGGTAAATAAAATAATACAACATCAAATATACTTCACTCACATCATTTCTCTACACTAGTAACAAAAATAGCAAAATTTCTAGGAATAACTGAGATAAAATAATAGATAGTTAGTAGATAAACATGCAAGCCTCCATCGTACCATCATCCCTCTCAGTCACCACCAGTCCTCTCTATCGACTTATTAGAGTTAACTAAAAAGAAAAAACAATAGAGGGGGTCAGACATATGTCTAGTGAGTGAAACGCATCATATAAGTGTATAATACCTAGTAAATCAACACTTTTGCTTGAAAACAATACCTTAACTTGTGTCACATGCACCAAACAAGTCATCTAAACATAATAATACACTATAGAGACATATAAGCTAAGGTCAAACTAAAATATTTACTGGGTCTAATCATATACCAAAACACTATATCACGATTGAGCCCAAATTCCCAATTCGCCTTCGCCAAAAACATATGCACATGACCAAGCCCGAAGTCCCAGCTCGTATGTTGTAAACGTATGCACACGACCAAGCTCGAAGTCCCAACATGTATGCTGAAAACGTATGCAAACGATCAAGCTTAAAGTCCCGGCTCGAATGCATAAAATATATGCAAATGACTGAGCCCAAAGTCCCGACTCGAATGCTAAAAATGTATGTAAATGACCAAGCCTAAAGTCCCAGCTTGAATGCTGAAATGTATATAAACGACTGAGCCAAATATCCCAACTCGAATGTAAAAAACATACTTGACTATTGAGGTTGAGTCCATGCTAGACATTCACCTACGGTCAGTGACACTATTGGGATAAACCCCAAAATTTATCATTGCCCCGCTGTTTATGAAGCTACTAGATCAGGCCCTAACTCATCGTCGTCGAATATCACTAGTACAATCGAGGAATAATTTCTCCATACATGTACCGAAATGTCCTCATAGAACCCACATGTAACGAATCTACTAAAGTAAGACACCTTTATCAATTAGTTCAAAATATAATAAACAATATACCAAAGCATTCTTCATTTCCTCACGATCCTGATGTCACGAACTGAACATGAATGGAGGTCGTATGCAAGGGTTATAAGCATTTATAGTTCATAGGCAGTTTCATAATCTATTTAATAATTTAATTAAATAATATTACTTTATATCGTCGACCGAACACCATGGATTCTTGTCATTGAGAAATGCAATTTGTATAAATAATATGTCTCTTTTGGAGTACTTTTGTATTTTACACTCTTTAATTAGGAAGAGATCAAACTTTGTTTATTTACAGTAAAAAAATCACTTTTATAATTATCTAGTCGTGGCATACTACATCCTATTCATGTATATACAGAATCACCTTTTTTTTCAATTTCATCATTTCTAATTTGATTTAAGACCATAAAAGGTGAATTGCTATGTCTTATCAATATATCACAAATTGGATGAATCCCACTCACCGATTAGCCGTGCATCTTCTTTGATCTGAGGTAAATCCTCCTCCTCCTTCGCTACATAGAAATTCCTCACCTAGAAAATGCCAAATTTCCTAATAGCTTCGATTTATTTGTGTAGCTCTCTTTGCGGTGATCGATTTAATTTAGATTTGGTTTGGTGAATTTGGAATTGATTTTGTTTAGAGATAGATGAAGGAGAAGATGGAGATTAAAGGTAAGATATTTAGGCTAAAGTGTGATTAGAGAACATGTTTTCATTTCTACTTATAGGCTGAAATAATTCAAATTTAGGCTAAATCTCGAAATTAATATATTACAAAAATACCATTGAGTTTGACTTCTTCTGGTTTCTAGCCTTTAAACCAAATTCAGTAAGTTATACATATTTTTTGACTGTATACAACATTTGGGACATAATGAAATATGTCCCAAGCCTTAATTCCGGCTCTTGTAAAAAAATTACTATTTTTCCATTTACTTGAAATTATAATTTTATCTTTTAATTTAATTAGTTAATTTCGTAAAACTATGGGGTGATACACTCTTCGTCGCTGATAAACTGCCTTTATAATGTAGAACTATTCAGAGTATGTTTCTTGACTTGTAATGAGCTCTTCTAATATGAATTGTATCGCATTATTGTTATCATATAAAAATGTCATGAGGTTCTCAACATTTAGAATCATACCTAGCTCAGTTATAAGTTTGTGCATTTACTTATACTTCTTTTATTATAGTGTTATTCAAAGCAATGTTCCTAGCCTTTAGTTGAATCAGTCACTACTCATTGTTTGGAACATTTCCAACTTAAAATTTCTTAACTTAAGATTAAAAATGAATTTAGGGTTGATACACTATACTTGATATTACTTACGATGTTCAAGTTCGCACACCCCTTCATAAGGAGTTTGTTATTTTTATAAAAAATTCTCTAGTATTTAAAAAATACTTGAGAATGTTCTCAATTTTCATATAGTAATCTTAATTTGGATTTGATGCATACTCTATATATCAAATACATATGCAGAGTGTAATATTGTAGACAATATAGCATGTATGATAATTCCTATTGCCAATGCATATGGAACCCATCTTACGTGCACCATATTAAACATTGTTAATATCGTGTCTGCGTATATCATTTGGGACAATCTGAATATCCTTTTATACTGATTATAAAAGATGTCATTTTCATATCCAATGTCGAGCATTAAACAACCAAAACTAATATGATTATTTGATTTCTTTATTAAAATACTTGCTTAACTCGGATGCTAATTGAATGATACTTTGTATCACTCTTTGGATCATATCTAATAACCCACAAACTCATAATTGCTCTCATTGACTTTAAGGCACTTCGGTTATTAAGTGCAAACATCTTATTCTAAATTATTATTTAGAATTTCTACTTCACATACCGAAACTCCAAATCGTATCGAGCGATAATTTTGTGAGTAAAATCTAAATTAACTTGAGTATGTTGAACTAAATATCTGTTACGTTACTTTCAATAATTGAAACCTACGTTGTTATTCTTTTAAACATAGCCTACTATATTCCAACTGCATTGGTCTTTTTCTCGAAAACACTTTTACGGACGATGGAGCATATCCTTTTGGTTACAACCATCAAAATCATATTCTTATAATGTACTTGGAATCCATTTCGGGTTCACGCATCATGCCATATGACAGAGTCAATAATCTTAATGGCTTACTGACAACTGAAGAAATTCTTTTCTTGACATTGATAAGAAATCATAGTTTTTATTAAATGTGTGAGAGATTTTATTAGACATTCTGATTAGTTGTGTTCATTTAGATTTGGTCAATTTTGTTTCATCCTTTGTAATCAATTTTATCTTTGGATCATATCCAAATCCATTTCACTACCAATAATTTATAAAAGAAATCATTCGTCGTGAAGCTGGTGTTTCTTGAAACAACAATTTCTTTGTGCAATGAAATTGGTATTCATAAATATTTTATGAGTTGCATATATATATATATATATATCTGTGTGTGTGTATAACTGATTTGGTTTTAGGTTTATGAACTCATGTTCACAAAATAAATTGGCCAATCAACATTGATCGATCTCAAACTGCTTTGGAGTGGTTTACACAAGATCCGTCACAAGTAAATATTACGTGCACTCTTTTGACTCACACAACTTGTCTACTCCTTGGCCTAGGATATACAGGAGTTGTTTCATCAACTCTTATCTTGTATGATTTTGTAAACTTTCTTTAATATGAAATTGAACTTAACCTTATTACTTACTATTAAGTACTCAATCTTACAGAAAGAAGTTAACTCAACTCTACTCATTATAAGTCGTACTTTGTTAAAAAAAAGTGTGATAACTCCTTATCGATACATCATTATGTAATATATGTAGACGTGAGTTTTGAGGTTAAATCTTTATTCATTTTTAGGTGCTTTTGTAACTGTTTTCCTATATACTCGCATATTTGATCAAATCGAATTATCTTATTTCTTTTGTATGTTATGTTTTTTACTTCCATTTTATATTCATGAACTTATCGTAGACATACTATATATGTAGCAAATACACATGTTCATTTTAGGATAATTCGTCTATAGATTAAACAGCGTATGTGGAACCATTTTTGACATAATTAGGCTTTCGACTGCATACATCTTTATGTATTAATCTAAAAAATTAACTAACTCTTATGTCACTCCCACTAAATGGGGTCTTTATCATCAATTCCAAAATAACTGTAACAAATTATAAATACTTTTGTGTCATTTAGCTAATGCAACAAATACTGTTATTCTAGTAGATTTATTTCATATGAATATTCAAAACATTCATAAAAAGAACTGTATTCACTTTTAGTCGATATTGAAATTAATTTTTATTTCACAAATAATATTTGGTATATTTACGAAACCATGCTTATAGCCAATATTATAACATAATTGACAACACACTCTAATCGACTATCTAAGAAAATCAATCTGCAACTAAGTTAGAACAATGGTTAGCCGAATGCACAACCTAATCGAGTATATATGGGATGCAAAAGCTAACCAGATATGCAACCTAATTGGGTAAGTATGAAAGCAAAAGCTAATCGAATGGACAACCTAAAAGGGTATATATGGATGCAAAAGCTAACCGGATGTCCAACATAATCAGGTACATATGAAAACCAATCTATAACCAGGCCCATAACCGAGCTCATAACCAAGCTTACCACCGAATGAAAACTAATCGAATGCCAAACATAATCGGGTATGTATGCATGCAAAACCTAACAAAATACCCAACCTAATCTGGTACATATGGATGAAAAAGCTAACCGAATGCCCAACCTAATCGAGCTCATAACCGGGCTAATAACCAAGCTTATCACCGAATGCAAAAACTAACAAAATTTCCAACCTAGTCGGGTATGTTTGCATGCAAAAACCAACAAAATTCCTAACCTAATCGGGTACATATGGATGAAAAAGCTACATGAATGCCCAACCTAATTGGTATGCATGCATGAGAAAGCTAACTGAATGCCCGACCAAATCAAGTACATATAGATGCTAAGCTAATTGAATACCCAACCTAATCGGGTATGTATGGAAAACAATCTATTGCCAAGATATATTGATTAACCAAGCTTACCATCGAATGCAAAAACTAACTGAATGCTCAACCTAATCGGGTACATATGCATGCAAAAGTTAACCATATGCCCAACCTAGTCAGGCACGTACGGATGTAAAAGCAACTAGATTTCCAACCTGATTGAGTTTGTATATAAACCAATCTATAACCAAAATATATTATTTAACTAAGCTTACCACCGAATGCAAAAGCTAATCGGAAGCACAACTTAACCTGATATGTATGGATGCAAAAGTTACCGCATGTCCAACCTAATCGGGTACATTTAGATGAAAAAGCCAACCGAATGCCCAACCTAAATGGGTACGTATGAAAACCAATATGCAACTGAGATATAATGGTTAACCTAGCTTACATCGAATGCAAAAATTAACTGATTGTCCAACCTAATCGGGTACGTGTGGATACAAAAGCTAATCGGATGCCTAATCTAATCGGGTATGCATGGATGCAAAAGCTAACCGGATACCCAGCCCACTCAGATACCTATGGATGCAAAAGCTAATCGGATACCCAACCTAATCGGGTACATATGGAAACCTATCTGTAATCGAGATATGTTGGTTAACCGAACTTACCGCCGAATTCAAAAGCTAACCAATATCCAACCTAATCGGATACTTATGGATGCAAAAGCTTACCAGATGCCCAACTTAATACATATGGATAAGCTAACTGAATACCTAACTTAATCGGGTACATATGGTCGCAAAAGCTAACCGGATGCCCAACTTCATTGGGTACATATTGATACAAAAGCTAACCGGATGCCCAAACTAATCGGATATGTATGGAAACCGATCTATAACCAAGATATATTGTTTAATTAAGCTTACCACGGAATGCAAAAGCAAACTAGGCACGTATAGATATAAAAGCCAACCAGATGCCCAGGCTAATCGGTTACGTATGGATGTAAAATCTAACCATAAGCCTAAACTAATCAGTATATATGGATGCAAATGCTAACTTGATGCCCAACCTAATCGGGTACATATGGAAACCAACCTGTAACTGAGATATATTGGTTAACCAAGCTTACCACCGAATGCAAAAGCTAACTGAATACCCAACCTAACTGGGTACATGTGGATGCAAAAGCAAACCAGATACCCGGCCTAATCGGGTATGTCTAGATTCAAAATATAACTGGATAGCCAAACTAATAAAATCACATATTGAAATCAATATTAACCAAGATATATTGGTTAATTGAGCTTACCACCAAATACAAAAGCTAACCAAATGCTCAACCTAATCGGGTGCGTATGGATGCAAAAGCTAATAGGATGCCCAACCTACAAGTATGTATGGATGCAAAAGCTAACCGGATGCCCAGCCTAACTGGGTACATATGGATGCAAAAACTAACTAAATGTCTAACCTAATCAGGTATATATGAATGCAAAAGCTAACCAGATGCACAACCCAATCGAGTACATATGGAAACTAATATGTAACTGAGATATATTGTTTAATCGAGCTTACCATTGAATGAGAAAGCTAACTATATGCCCAACCTAATCGGGTACGTATGGATGCAAAAGCTAACCGAATGTCCTACCTAATCGAGTACATATATATGCAAAAGCTAATCGCATGTCCAACATAATCGGCTCCATATGGAAACTGACCTGTAACCAAGATATATTGTTTAAATGAGCTTACCACCGAATGCAAAAGCTAACTGAATGCCCAACCTAATTAGGTGCGTATGAATGCAAAAGCTAACCGGATGTCCAACCTAATCGAGTATGTATGGATGTAAAAGCTAACTGGATGCCCAACCTAGACATGTATGTATGGAAATCAATTTGTAAGCGAGATATATTGGTTAACCGAGCTTGCCACCAAATGTAAAAGCTAACCGATTGACCAACCTAGTCAAGTACATATGGATACAAAAGCTAACTGGATGTCAAACCTAATCGCATACGTATGGATGCAAAATGTAACCGGATGTCCAACTTAATCGGGTATGTATGGATGCAAAAGCTTACCGAATGCCCAACCTAATCGGGCACATTGAATGCAAAAAGCTAACTGGATGCTCAACCTAATCATGTACATATGGATGCAAAAACTAACTAGATGCCCAATCTAATTGGGTACATATGGAAACCAATTTATAACCGAGATATATTGTTTAACCGAGCTTACCGTTAAATGCAAAAGCAAACCAAACGCACAACATAATCAGATACTTATGCATGAAAAAGCTAACCAAATGCCCAACCTAATTGGGTATGTATGGAAACCAATCTATAACCAAGATATGTTGGCTAACCAAGCTTACCACCGAATGCCTAATCTAATTGGATACATATGAATGCAAAAGCTAACCGAACGTCCAATCTAATCGGGTACATATGGAAATCACTCTATAACCGAGATATATTAGTTAACCAAGCCTACTAATGAATGCAAAAGTTAACAAAATGCACAACCTAATCAAGTATATAAGGATGCAAAAGTAAACTGGATGCACAACCTAATCAGGTACATATAAAAACTACCATATAACTAAGTTAGAACATAGGTAAACCAAGTTAATCATGAATACAAAATCTAACCGATCTAATCACGAATATAAAATAACAATAGTTGACCGGTATAATCATCGATGCAAAAGCAAATATTTGTCAAACAAATATTTGCTATTTTCCTAGCTTATATTTGCCTGGCAAATATTTAACCGATGCAGAACCTAATCAGATACATATGGATACAAAATCTAACCATATGCACAATCTAATCAAATATGTATGGATGCAAAAGATAACCAAATGCACAACCTGATCAAGACAAACATAAAATGTGATGCCCCACCCCGAGACCCATATTAACAAAGAGCATTACGAAGTAATACTGTCTGTTAATGCAGAGAATAGGGATGGTCAGGAGCGACCATCCGTAAGATTTATCTTAAACAAGTATTGAATACGTCGATTGGTTGCCCTAAATTTTTTTTTCTTTTACCTTTCTCAAGTGGATCGACATACTCAATAAATGTTTAACAAAACTATGGTGGCTATTGGATCACAAGTGGTGGTACATAGACCACATATATACATCGAGTCAAAAAGAATATACACATATCAGAGTACGCAAAATAACTATAAGGCTACACAAAAGATGACTAGCATCCAAAAGAAAGCAAGATAATCCATAACGGAAGCAGCATAGCGGTAATCGACAGTAGGTGTCTAACCTGAAACAACTCGGTCTGACCCGAGTATATAAAATACACGGGTCAGTCTAGCTTAAATAAACTGATTAGCACAAGATAGATGAAGTAAAGGGATAAAAGATAATATTTCTTCTCGAAAGAGAAGAAGCGACACCAAATATATATATATATATATATATATATATATATATATATATATATATATCAACTACTTTATATGAGATAATATCACTAAAATACATCATATGGAAGTTTCTCGAAAGAGGCAAGATCAACAACAACATCAATTAATCACAAATAATCGCCTCATATCATTGCCATCTACAACAGCCAATATAATGGCTTTCATCAACACCATAACTCCTAAATGGGAAATCACAAATCTCAAAAACGCCAAGGGATGGCAACCACAAATCACAATATGTAGAACTCGGTTAAGAGTTCAAACTCCAAAAATGTAATCACCATATAATAAATCCTCAAATGGCTCAAAGGCCCAATAATCGCGAAATGGCGAAAACATTTGGAAATCACAAATAAATCAAGAAATATCACAAAAGATGGATCCATATCACAAATAGCGAGTCTAAGTTACGCTTGCACGTGCTCAAAAAAATGGCCGAAGCTCGCCAAGTACTGTATCACAAATATAGCGCTTAATATAAACGACCCGAAGGCCAAACGACTCGAAGGCCAAATGACCCGAAGGCCAAATGACCCGAAGGCCAAACGACACGAAGGTCCAACGGCTAGAAAGCCCAAATGACCCAAAGGTCCAGTACTGGCAAACGTCCCGAAGGTCCATGAAATGTGTTAGCTTCAATAGAACGTATCTAGAATTAACCAATATAGCAAACCTACGTGTCCCATACCACGTGATTTGTCATTTCTCGAAGAGTGCAAAATATATATATATATATATATATATATATTTTATATAGAAAATACTTTGCTTCGAGAAAACTAGTTTTTAAAATAATTTTTGAAATCGTTTGGAAATTATAGCTTTGAAATTCTCTTTATTATAGAGAATATATATTTTAAATAACTTCAAAAATAATTATAAATGTTGTAAAATATTTATTTCGAAAGCTATTTTATTATAAAAATCGTTCCAAAATCGGTTTAGAAAACACATGCTCGAAAACAACAAAAATCATCGAAAACGCCATAAAATCGGCATATGAAAACTATTCAAAAACACGTCAATCCAGAGTACAGATAAACAATAATGTTGGTTTACTTATTGATAGGTTTAAGCCCTTCAAAACACTTCAAAATATTACAGGAATTGGTCACAAAAATCACTGGAATAACCAAAATAACCAAAACAGTGCATAGAAAAAAAAACAGAACGACTTGGACAAATTTAAAAAGCAAGGGTCAACCCTTATATGGCTCAAGTCGACCCCCAGAGTGCCTGGGTCGACTTGGAAGTCATGAATGCTACAGACAGTTTTGCCTATTCCGTTTCTAACTTCGAGCACTGATTTCGGGCACTTCCAGATTGAATCAAGCTATGAAATTTGACATGCAACTACTACTAAACATGGTCTATGATCCGGAAAAGGTTTCACTTAATTCCAGTATGAAACCAAGGAGATATAAGGTCACAAAGTGAACCCAGACAAGATTTTACTGTAAACTAGAAATTCCAATTTACAGTTTACAGTATATCAAAAACAACAGAAATTGAAACAAAATTTTTACAAGCATATTGGTTTGGCTAGAAGAGTGAGTTACTACTCACCTTGTTAAGATTTTTAGCGATTTGAATTGCAAGCAGTGGTCTTTTGGCCTTGGAAAAACTTCAGATACCTGTAGAAGATGGAAAAGAGGACATGTAAGCATAAAACAAAAGTTACAGTATACTGCTAATCTCAAAATGTAGATTTTATGAAATAGATTATGGTTGAAAGTGATTACCTGCTAAAAATCTATGTTTTCACTTTTCTTTCTTTAGTTTTTTTCTTATTTTTGGTTTAATTTTATGGAGGAATAGAATTTACAGAGGAAGCCATTTTCTAATTTCTTTTAGGTAGGAGAAGGAAGTGAGGAAAGTACGTACATATGCATTTCCTCCCTCCAGATTATTCCAGAAATGGGTTTTGGGCTTAACCCATTACTCTAAAAGCCTAAATGTTAATACTTAGTTAAATTATAACTAAGTTAATTTACGTTAACACTTTATTTTCACTATTATCACTTTAAATTACTAATTAAATTTATACAACCATATTTCTATGTTTACAAAAATGTTTTCCAACATACAAAAATTAGTTTAGCCATTAAAAACTATTTTCCATCATTAAATTCTTATTTTTATTTAAATACTTCAATTTACACATAAAATAATATTTTTAACACCAAAATTTCCACAAAAATCATTTTCTTATCCAATCAAACATAGCAAACCATATTAACATTATTTTACATCCAAATGTTATTTTTGACCAAAACTTCACCTTTTTATTTACAATATTTACCATATTAAATTCTAATACTTCATTGAAATTAACAAAAATCAACATTTTATCACTATTTCCACAATTATTATATTTTATCAAAATAAAATCATCCAATGCTTATTTTTATCACAAATTCTCATAACAAAGTTTCTAAAACTTTATTTCCCACATTATTTATTTATTTACAACAAACATTTTGAATTAAATTCTTTTATCTCACTTATTTAATTAATTTACCACCAAAACATCATATTTCCATTAATCTCAATTTATTACCAACCAAACCAACCCAATACCATTTTATTTTACCAAAATCCATTATTTATTTCAAATAAACAATTTCAACTAATTTTTCATCTCCAAGTTATTTTATTCCTCCATTATCAAATTATAACCACTGTTATAACTTATTTTCACAAGTAATCACGAAAACCAGGGATGTTACGGACTCCCCCCTTATAAAAATTGCATCCTCGCAATTTCCTAGAGAAGAGCTGTAAACAACACAATTTATTTCATCTAGCAAAAGGAAATAGATAAGCTTGAGTTTAAAATTCTCACCCTCAATACGAGAAGATAGAAAACCAGGATAAGATCGCTCGATAAATTCTTTGGTTTCCCATGTACAGTCATTGGGATTAGCGGATCATTGAATCTTCACGAGCGGTACATCCTTATTTCGAAGGCATTTCACCTCCGAAGTAAGAACACAAACATGATGTTGCACAATAGATAAATCAGGTGAGATCTCAAACTCTTGCAAAAAAGGAGGATCAATAAAAGAATCTGAATCAGGAAGGCACTTCCGAAGCCAAGAGACGTGAAACACGTCATGAATACCAGAAAACTGGGCCGGAAGTGATACTCTGTAAGCAACTGGGCCAATACGCTCAGTAATAGGAAATGGTCCTATGAATCGAGGAGCCAATTTCCTGGTCCTACTGAAACGCATTACCCCCTTCAAGGGAGATACACGAATATAAACAAGATCACCAATGGAGAACTCAAGAGGCATCCTACGGTTGTCCGCGTAGGATTTCTGATGACTCTGTGCTGAAAGGGAGTGCGGATTAAGGATATTAATGCTAATTTAACACTAGAAGAGAGGTGAATAGTGTTTAATGAATTCTACGACTTATATGGACTAAATTAAAATTATGACACAAACAAATGCAGAACTTAATCATAGAACAATCACAGAATCAAACACAGATGCAGAAAGTAAATAAAAACAGTAAAAGGAAAGAACATACCGGATTTTATACTGGTTCGGAGTTACCCTACATCCAGTCCTGTACCAACGCAGAACACCTCATACAGATTTTTATTATACCAAAGTCGAGATTACAATCCTCAGTTTCTAAAGGCCTTGAGGTACCCTCCTGTCTCACGAGTCTGGGGAAAACTCTCTTGATTTACGGGCCACAAGATTACCCAATTGATTTCCAGGCACAACCACACCTTATAGAGAGACTCGATAAACTTTTGATTACAAATTGATCCTATAACTCTGAATAGCACTTGATCTTCGAGAGAAGGCAGAGAATCAAACAAGAATGAGATTCTAATTTGATTCACTTGAGAATTCGGCAGAATTTCGGCACGAACTTAAAAATATGAATATTTTAGAATATGGATTTGTGGAGAAGGAGTGAAGAAAATATGAAAATAGTTGGTTAAAAAATTCGTTTGTGAAGGCTATTTATAGAGCACCAACAGTCATAACCATTCGTGAAGAGATTTAAACGAATAGACACTTCTTTTGAAAATTGAAACTTTTGAATTCAACGGCCACCATGTCGACATGGGATATCCCATAATGTCGACATCCCTATGTTAAAAATAATATAAAATTTGTTTTGAAAATGGTATTGAAATGAAAACAAAATGAAATGACTCTGGAGTAAAATAAACTAATTTTACTATGTTTTAAAACACAAAAACAAAGAATATATTAAGGCTAAAACATCTATTTGAAAATCATTTGAAAAGATAATTTTGAAGGCTAAAATATTTTGAAAAGCAGTTTTGAAAATCGTTTTGAAAAACCATTTTGAAGTAGTTTTGCAAGATTCTTCCTGCAGAATATCTCATCACATCAGGACTTGAGAACATGTACAAAACTAGGATGTTCGTGGGTTTGTAAGCCACTTGTCGTAGGTTTGTAAGCTACTTGTCGTGGGTTTGTAAGCCGCTAAGAAGGTAGAAATGGGTTCCATCCCAAATGAAATTCGGAATGAAGATTTCTATGTTATTATGAAGTTTTAACAATAAACTAGGCACGTATCTTGAAATCTTGATCTTGATACTCATGAGTCTTCAAACTTGATTTCTTAATTGTTGATCTTTATATTGTACAGTCTTCAATAATCAATACCTGCCTTATATATATCCTGCATAATAACATTCATATATATCTAGACAATAATGTTAGTATATAAGTTATAGTAAAATAAGTTACAAAGGTTGTTGTCATCAAAACCACTATCTCAAGTTCCTAACAATCTCCCCCTTTTTGATGATGACAACCTTATAAAATATACTTACCACTTCAATCATACCAACAACTCCCCCTTACTTCAAGCCTACTATTTTATATAACTTCTCCCTTTTGTCATCAACAAAACAATAACCTATAAACCTTGAACTTAATAGAAAATGAGATAAACAAACATATGACATAAGAATAATAACTATGTATGAGTTAAATATAACATCCTAAGTTAAATGGAATTCAAGATTTCATACACCAAAGATTGTTTTTAGAAGAACATTAATTAAGAAAACACATTATACAAATTGACAAACTAATATACAATCAAGAAAGAGAAAAACAAAAAATGAAAAACGCTTAACGAGGACCCATAACTATTGATGATTTATGGACCGAACAATTTGGATAGTGGAGACAAAAGTTTCCACGTTGTTTATCCAAGTTCCCATTAGCGTCAAAAAGGACCTCTCCAACGCAAATCACGCCATCGTCTTCGTCCATATGAACATCCAGATTCGGCAGAGGATGTTCTACTTCTTGATCCTCTTGTGGTTCTTCTAGAGGCTCTTCTTCTTCAGAATCCCTGGCATGTGATGATTCTTCGATGATAATGGGATTGGCATGGTTATCCATAAGGAATTTTTGTAAATTCCTAAGAATTCTGCCTTTCCTATCTTGTTCTCTAGCCATTCGCAGTTGACTCACTTGAATTTCCATCATCATTTGAAGCAAATCTTTCATCTTCTCTTGTAGTTTGATGACTCGTACGTGTGTGGAACGTTGAAAAGGGCCAGAATGAGGAGAAGTGGGCGAAGAAGGTTCATTATTAGAAGAGGAAGCCCTTAATTTATTGTTTTAGAAGTTTATTATAGAGAATAGAACAGAGGAAAGGAGTAAAAGTCGAAATATATAAATATATATCCAAATAACTAATTTTAGAGGAAAATTTAAATTTGAAAATCTCGGCCTGTATGTCGACATAGGGGGATGGGTCATGTCGACATGCCCAGTTCAATTTTTGAAATTTTTATTTATATTAATTATTAACTATACTTGTATTATTTATAATTTATATTTCAGTTAATGAACATATACCTAATTCTCTTCTAAATTTAGTAAAGTTTTGTTCATTTAATGGTTTGGTTAATATATCAGCAATTTGTTTTTCAATATTAATATATTCAAGAGTTATGACTTCTTTACTTATATTATCTCTAAGAAAATGATGTCTAATATCAATATGTTTTGTTCTAGCATGATGAGTTGGATTTTTAGATAAGTTTATTGCACTAGTATTATCACAATAAATTGGTGATTAGTTATAGTTAATCCAAAATCTTTTAAAGTTTGTTGCATATATATAATTTGAGAACAAGCCAAAGTAGCAGATATATATTCTGCTTCAGTTGTTGACAAGGATACAGTGTTTTGCTTCTTACTAAACCAGGAAACCAGAGAATGTCCTAGAAAGTGACAAGTTCCACTTGTACTTTTTTGGTCTGATTTACAACCAGCGTAATCAGCATCACAATATGAAATTAAATCAAATACAACATTTTTAGGGTAAAATAAACCATAATCTAAAGTATGTTTTACATATCTTAAAATTCTTTTAACAACTTTTAAGTGAGTTTCTTTAGGTTGAGATTGGTATCTTGCACAGAGACAGACACTATGCATGATGTTAGGACGACTTGCTGTTATATAAAGCGGCGAACCAATCATTCCCCTATATACTTTTTGATCAACATCTTTTGATTTATCTTCTTTACTTAAAGCTGCATTAGTTGTCATTAGAGTTGGTTTCCCACTAGAAGTGGTCAATCCAAATTTATTAATTAAATCCTTGGCATATTTTTCTTGACTAATGAAAATTCCTTTATCTAATTGTTTGATTTGAAGTCCTAAGAAGAAGCTTAGTTCTCCCATATGACTCATTTCAAATTCTTTAGTCATTATATCTGAAAAATCTTTATTCATTATGTTATTAGTTGACCTAAATATTATATCATCTACATATATTTGTACTAATTGAATATCATTTTTGTTTCTTTTAATAAAAAGAGTTGTATCTATTTTACCAATTTCAAAACCATATTGTAGTAAATAAGATCTTAGTCTTTCATATCAGGCTCTAGGAGCTTGTTTCAGACCATATGAAGCTTTCTTTAATTTATATACATGACTTTGAAATTTATTATCTTCAAAAAGTGGAGGTTATTCAACATAAACATCATCTTTTACAAAACCATTTAGAAAAGCACTTTTAACATCCATTTGATATAACTTGAAATTATTGTAATTTGCGAAAGCAAGTGAATCCTGATAGCTTCTAGTCTTGCTATGGATGCAAAGGTTTCGTCATAATCAATTCCTTCTTCTTGACAATAACCTTGCGCGACTAAACGAGCTTTATTTCTCACGACCTCACCGAGTTCATTCATTTTATTTTTATAAACCCATTTTGTTTCAATTATACTTTTATCCTTAGGTCTAGGAACAAGTTCCCAAACATCATTTCTGGTGAACTGATTTAATTCTTCTTGCATAGCAAGAATCCATGAATCATCATATGATGCTTCCTTTGGATTTTTAGGTTCAATAATTGATATAAAAGCTACATTACTCATACTATTTATTTGATTTCTTGTTTTAACTATAGATTCAATATTTCCTAGTATATTTTCTACAGGATGATCTTTTAATAGTCTAATTCTTTTATTAGGTTGAATAATTTCACAATTAGTTTCATTAGGTTCATTATTTTGAAGTTACAAAATATTCTTCATCTTCTATTAACACGGCATCTTTAAAATTTTCATCAAAAGATACATGCATTGTTTCTTCAATAGTGTTAGTTCTTAAATTATAAGCTCTAAATGCTTTACTTCTATTAGAATATCCGATAAAGATACCTTTGTCGGATTTAGGTTCAAATTTATCTAAATTATCTTTTGTATTAAGAAAAAAACACTTACTACCAAAAACTTTAAAATAAGCTACTATGGATTTCTTATTGTAAAGTAATTCATATGATGTTTTATTAGTTAATTGTCTAATTAAAATCCTATTTAATATATAACAAGCTGTAGCGACTGCTTCAGCCCAAAAGTTTTTAGGTAAGTTACTATCAGAAAGTATTGTTCTAGCACACTCTTGAATCGTTCTATTCTTACGTTCTACAACTCCGTTTTGTTGTAGAGTTCTTGGAAAAGAGAAATTATGAGTGATTCCTTTTTGATGATAGAAATTCTTAAAATTTTCATTTTCAAATTCTCCACCGTGATCACTGCGAATAGTTTTTATTTTTAAAGAAAATTGATTTTGAATTCTTTTAGAAAAATTCTTAAATAATTCAAAAGCATCACTTTTAAGTTTAAGAAAAATTGTCCAAGTATATCTAGAATAATCATCTACAATTACAAAAACATATTTATTGTGATTAATTGATTGAACTTGAGATGGACCAAATAAATCTAAATGAAGTAATTCTAGAGGTTTAGAAGTAGAAATCATATCTTTTAATTTAAATGAACTTTTCTTAAGTTTTCCTAATTGTCAAGCATCACATATACTATCTACTTTAAAGTTTAACTTAGGAAGACCTCTAATTAAGTCAAGTTTTGATAACCTAGATAACAGTTTGAAATTTAAATGACCAAACCTTTTATGCCAAATCCAAGGGTCACTTGTATTAGCCAAAAGACATAAGTTATCATTTGAAACTTTCATACTAAGGATGTAAATGTTTTTCTTCCTAATTCCTTTAAAGATAATATTTGACTTATTATCTTCGATGTGACACTTATCTTTTCCAAATTTAATTTTAAATCCTTTATCACATAGTTGACTTATACTAAGCAAATTATGTTTTAAATTCCTAACTAGCAAAATATCAGAAATAAGAGGAGTTTTAGAATTACCGACATTGCCGATGCCAATCACATATCCTTTTGAGTTGTCTCCAAAGTTGACCAATCCACCATCTTGCTATATAATGTCATTGAGTATCTTGGGATTTCCAGTCATATGCCTTGAACAGCCACTACCAAGTATCCATTTATCTTTCTCAATTTGCACAGTTTGTCCATTGGTTATTGATTCTTCAAAAGCCATGTAACATGTCTGTTCCTGCATAACAAACCAATTCAGTAGATAGCTTGATTTTTCATAAAAACTATATGCAGACCTATGATACTTTGATGAAATGCATAGATTCAAACTAGCATTAACAAAATTTTCTAAAAATGCCATTTTCAACTTTTCAAGTTTCAGATTATGAAAACTGTGAAAACCTATGCTCTGATACCAATTGAAAGGGAGTGCGGATTAAGGATCTTAAGGCTAATTTAACACTAGAGGTGAGGTGAATAGTGTTTAATGAATTCTACGACTTATATGGACTAAATTGAAATTATGACACAAACAAATGCAGAACTTAATCACAGAACAATCATAGAATCAAACACAGATGCAGAAAGTAAATAAAAACAGTAAAAGGAAAGAACACACCGGATTTTATACTAGTTCGGAGTTACCCTACATCCAGTCCTGTACCAAGGCAGAACACCTCATACAGATTTTTATTATACCAAAGTCGAGATTACAATCCTCAGTTTCTAAAGGCCTTGAGGTACCCTCCTGTCTCACGAGTCCGGGGCAAACTCTCTTGATTTACGGGCCACAAGATTACCCAATTGATTTCCAGGCACAACCACACCTTATAGAGAGACTCGATAAACTTTTGATTACAAATTGATCCTATAACTCTGAATAGCACTTTGATCTTCGAGAGAGGGCGGAGAATCAAACAAGAATGAGATTCTAATTTGATTCACTTGAGAATTCGGCAGAATTTCAACACGAACTTAAAAATATGAATATTTTAGAATATGGATTTGTGGAGAAAAAGGAGTGAAGAAAATATGAAAATAGTTAGTTAAAAAATTCATTTGTGAAGGCTATTTATAGAGCACCAACAGTCATAACCATTCGTGAAGAGATTTAAAAGAATAGACACTTCTTTTGAAAATTAAAACTTTTGAATTCAATGGCCACCATGTCGACATGGGGTATCCCATGATATTGACATCCCTATGTTAAAAATAATATAAAATTTGTTCTGAAAATGGTATTGAAATGAAAACAAAATGAAATGACTCTGGAGTAAAATAAACTAATTTTACTATGTTTTAAAACACAGAAACAAAGAATATTTTAAGGCTAAAACATCTATTTGAAAATCATTTGAAAAGGTAATTTGAAGGCTAAAATATTTTGAAAAGCGGTTTTGAAAATCGTTTTGAAAAGCCATTTTGAAGTAGTTTTGCAAGCTTCTTCGTGCAGAATATCTCATCACATCAGGACTCGAGAACTTGTACAAAACCAGGATGTTCATGGGTTTGTAAGCCACTTGTCGTAGGATTGTAAGCTACTTGTCGTGGGTTTGTAAGCCACTAAGAAGGTAGAAATGGGTTCCATCCCAAATGAAATTTGGAATGAAAATTTCCATGTTATTATGAAGTTTTAACAATAAACTAGACACATATCTTGAAATCTTGATCTTGATACTCATGAGTCTTCAAACTTGATTTCTTCATTCTTAATCTTTATACTATACAGTCTTCAATAATCAGTACCTGCCTTATATATATCCTACATAATAACATTCATATATATATATATATCTAGACAATAGTGTTAGTATATAAGTTATAATAAAATAAGTTACAAAGGTTGTTGTCATCAAAACCACTATCTCCAGTTCATAACATGTGCCTCTTTCATTCTCTGACGAATAAGATCGATCTTCTCTGAAGCTTTACGAATAGAATCAGGGCCTAAAATCAACTTCTCCCCAGATTCCAACCAACAATAAGGCGATCGACATGGCCTTCCGTATAGAGCTTCGAAAGAAGCCATGCCGATATTGGACTGAAAACTGTTGTTATAAAAGAACTCAACAAGCGGTAGGTGGTCTTCCCAACTACAAGCAAAATCAAGAATGCATGCACGAAGTAGATCCTCAAGAATACGATTCACCCGTTCAGTCTGTCCATCAGACTGTGGATGTTAAGCTCTGCTGAAGTTAAGCTTTGTACCCAAAGTTTTCTGAAGACTCTGCCATAAATTATTGGTGAAAAGTGGATCTCTATCGCAAACGATCGAACTAGGAACACCGCGAAGTCTCATGATCTCCTTAATATATAGCTTGGATAGATGAGAAGCTGTCCTATTAGATTTAATAGGAATAAAATAAGTGGATTTAGTCAAGCGATCCACAATAACCCAAACAATGTTATGACCCGACCTCAAACGAGGTAAGCTATCAATAAAGTCCGTAGAGATTTGATCCCATTTCCATAACGGGACCTCAAGAGGCTGAAGAAGACCACTGGGACGTTGATGTTCGGCTTTAATGAGTTGACAAGTCATGTAATTACTCGCATAACTTGCAACATCACGCCTCATGCCTTCCCAATAATACAAGCATCTCATATTGGCATACATCTTGCTACTACCGGGATGAATAGTATACTTAGAATGATGATAATCATAAAGAATGTCCCACCTAAGATCAGAAACACAAGGCACGATCAATCGATTCTTCTTATGAAGACAACCATGAATATCAATGCTGAAATCCCACAACTCATCATCACGGGATTCAGACTTACAAAGCTGAATAAGGCGCACAAGATCTGGATCTTGCCGCTTAGCATCGACAATACGATTCAATAATCTAGGATGAGCTTCCAAACTAAGTAATAAGATAGGATAATCTGAAGCTGGAGCACGATCACAAATATCACAAAGAGATAGAGTCTCCAACATATCCCACTCAGCTAACATCATAGAAACAACAGCTGAGTGCTTGCGGCTTAGCGCATCTGCAACTCGGTTCCCATTTCCAGGAGTGTACTGGATATCAAAATCATAAGAGGCTAGGAACTCAAGCCAATGTTGTTGTCACATATTAAGTTCTTTCTGGGTGAATAGATATTTCAATGATTTATGATCGATATAAAGAATGAAGCGCTCGCCTAATAAATAATGGCGCCAAATCTTTAAGGCAAAGACTATGGCGGCTAACTCTAAGTCATGGGTGGCATAGTGAACCTCATTCGGATGCAATTGCCTAGAAGCATAAGAAACTACTCGATCTCTCCGCATAAGCATGGCACCGAGACCACATCTACTAGCATCGGTGTAGACAACAATATCTTGATTCCCTTCGGGAACCACAAGGATATGAGCATCAATGAGAAGTTCTTTCAATTTCTGAAAAGAAGCTTCACACTTATCAAATCAAATAAATTGAACACTTTTTCTAGTAAGGCTAGTGAGAGGAAGAACAATGCGGGAAAAATCCTTGATGAACCGATGGTAATAATCCGCCTATCCAAGGAAACTGCGAATCTCAGAAATGTTCTTTGGCCTTTTCCATCAGAAGATACAACATGGCCAAGGAACTTCACCTTATTCTCCCAAAAGTGGAACTTGGAGAATTTGGCTTTAAGTTGATGTTGACGAAGAGTATTCAAAATAATCCTCAAATGATGAGCATGATCGGCTTCGGACTTAGAATAGATAAGAATGTCATCAATGAATACAAGGACGAACTTATCGAGATATTCTCGGAATACTCGATTCATAAGATCGACGAAATAAGCTGGAGCGTTTGTCAAACCGAACGGCATAACGAGCCACCCATAAGAACCATAACGAGTGCGAAATGTGGTAAGAGGAATGTTGTCTTCTACAACTCGTAGCTGATGAAAACCGGTGGCAAGGTCGAGCTGAGAAAAGACCTTAGCACCACTCAACTGATCGAACATGTCATCGATCCTAGGCAATGGATACTTATTCTTAATGGTTAGCTCATTAAGATTGCGGTAATCGATGCAAAGCCTACGAGTACCATCAGATTTCTTAACAAAGACAACTGCGGCACCCCACGGTGAAGAACTGGACTGAATGAATTTCTTAGCTTCAAGCTCCAATAATTGCTTTTTGAGTTCCTCATTTTCCTTAGTGGACATCCTCATGGGAGGACGACTAACAGGCCAAGCACCAAGAATGAGGTCAATATGGAACTCAACTGCCCGCTTGGGTGGAAAACCCGAAACAGGCTCAAATACATCAGCAAAATCACAAATGACTAGAATTCGAGATACATCATCATCATCTCGAGACTCAAGAGCAAATAAAGATGCTTCGGAATTACCATCAACATTCTGAAAAATAAGAGACAACTGATCATCTAAATCAGAATGCCTAAGATATAGGATCCTTTCAGAATATAGGGTTCGGGCTTGATAACAAGCAAGCCAATCCATCCCCAAAATCATATCAAATCCAAGATAGTGAATAACGTGCAGATTCACATGGAAATAAAAACCACAAAGAATAATCTCAACATCACTACAAGACATGCTAAGGGTTGTGGATCTCCTAATAGGATTCGCAATCCTCAAAGAAATAACAAGGCAAGAAACATCTAACAATATAACATCAATAGGCTCCTTCGATACAAATGAGTGTGAAGCACCCGCATCAAAGAGAACTCGAATAGAACGATCATGAAATAATATAGAACCTTCAAGAATAGAAGGAGAAGTATCTCTGGGCTGTGAAGAACCACCAGAAGCATCCACCACATTAAGCTTGCCCGACTTAACATTACTAGGAGCAATGGGACAAGATGAAACCTGATGTCCCTCTTTCTTGCAATAAGGGCACACATGAGGCTTGGGACAATCTCGAATCAAATGATCAGAAGAGCCACAATTGAAACACCCCTTCTGACTAGGAGGTACCCCACTGGGCTGAAAGCTAGAACCAACCGACTTCTTCTTCTTGCTATGAGTAAAAGACTTAGACTTTTGAAAAAGAAATTTCTTCTTGTTGGGGTTCTTACGAACCTCAATCCCATCACTACTATCCCTCTCCTTCTCGACTGCTTCAAGGTGAAGCACCGAGTCAACCAACTCCTCAAATGAAAGCTTAAGCTGAAGCATCAAAGATTTCTTCAAATATTTCTTGAGGCCAGAAACAAACTTGAGATTCTTCTTATAAGAAGTGCTAATATACTCGAGACCATACTTGGACAAGGCCTCGAATGAAGAAACATACTCGGAAACTGAAGACTTCCCTTGCTTCAACTCAAGGAAGTGACGGGCTAAGAGGGCTTTCTCGGACTCGGGAACGAACTTAAGTTCGAATCGCTCCCTAAACTAGGTCCAAGTAAGAGTAGACTCATCAAGCTCAGCAATAAGAAGCTCATACCAATCAAGTGCATGCTCTTGCAACATACTCGATGCTACAAGAACTCGGTGATGTCGGAAAGATCCATGTGAGTAAAGATACGCTCGCATGTACGAAGCCATGCCTGAACCTCAAGAATAAACTCTGAGCCTTTGAAAGGCTTGCCTCCAAGATAAGAGAAATCACTACACATACGTGCAGAAGCACACTTGCGCGGAGGGGACGAAGGAGTAGGAGCTGGAGGATGAGTGCTCCTGAATAACTCCATGAACTGATCGGCATACATGTAAACACCGTCTGGATGTGAGCCACTGAACGGCCCAGCATCAGATCGACAACCTTTGCCTCTTCCAGCCATAAGCTGGAAGTATAAGATAAGATAAGGATTATTCATAGGATAAGATATCATTAATTTAATTATGGAATACTATGAAATTAAAATGCATTCCTAAATGTATTCCTAACCTATATCTACCCCCAAGGACACGGAAAGATTAAGGACACGAAGATTAGGGAATATGTAACACTTATACTGTACTCTAATGTATTGTAATATATGTTATGTTATGTGTTTATCATATTTTGTTCTGAACTTTGCTCTGATACCAAGCTGTGATGCCCCCACCTCGAGACCCACATTAACAAAGAGCATTACAGAGTAATACTGTCTGTTAATGCAGAGAATAGGGCTGGTTAGGAGCGACCATCCGTAAGATTTGTCTTAAACAAGTATTGAATACGTCGATTGGTACCTTTCTCAAGTGGGTCGACATACTCAATAAATGTTTAACCAAAACTACGGTGGCTACTGGATCTATTAGAACAAAATACAACAACAACAGATCACAGAACAGCAGTCACACATATATACACATATACAGATACATCATCGTACACTACATAGTGATACACAAGTGGTGGTACATAAACCACATATATACATCGAGTCAAAAGGAATATATACATATCAGAGTACGCAAAATAACTACAAGGCTACACAAAAGATAACTAGCATCCAAAAGAAAGCAAGATAATCCATAACGGAAGCAGCATAACGGTAATCTACAGTAGGTATCTAACCTGAAATAACTCGATCTGACCTGAGTATATAAAATACACGGGCTAGTCTAGCTTAAATAAACTGATTAGCACAAGATAGATGAAGTATAAGGATAAACGATAATATTTCTTCTCAAAAGAGAAGAAGCAACACCAAATATGTATTTATATATCAACTACTTTATATGAAATAATATCACTAAAATACATTATATGGAAGTTTCTCAGAAGAGGCAAGATCAACAACAACATCAATTAATCACAAATAATCGCCTCATATCATACGCATCTACAACAGTCAATATAATGGCTTCCATCAACACCATAGCTCCTAAATAGGAAATCACAACTCAAAAATCTCAAAAAGGCCAAGGGATGGCAACCACAGATCACAATATGTAGAACTCGGTTAAGAGTTCAAAACTCCAAATATGCAATCACCATATAATAAATCCTCAAACGGCTCAAAGGCCCAATAATCACGAAATGGCGAAAACATTTGGAAACCACAAATAAATCAAGAAATATCATAAAAGATGGATCCATATCACAAATGGCGAGTCTAAGTTATGCATGCACATGCTCAACAAAATGGCTGAAGCCCGCCAAGTACTGTATCATAAATATGGTGCCTAATATAAATGACCCGAAGGCCAACCGACCCGAAGGCCAAACGGCTAGAAAGCCCAAATGACCCGAAGGTCCAATACAGGAAAACGACCCGAAGGTCCATGAAATGTGTTAGCTTCAATAGAACGAATCCTGAATTAACCGATATAGCAAACCTACGTGTCCCATACCACGTGGTTTGTCATATTGTTTAAATCACTTCCTCGTTCTCTCGAAGAGTGCAAAAAAATGTGTATTTTATATAGAAAATACTTTGCTTCAAGAAAATTAGTTTTTAAAATAAGTTTTGAAATCGTTTGGAAATTATGGCTATGAAATTCTCTTTATTATAGAGAATATATATTTTAAATAGCTTCAAAAATAATTAAAAATGTTGTAAAATATTTATTTCGAAAGCTATTTTATTATAAAAATCATTCGAAAATCGGTTTAGAAAACACGTGTTCAAAAACAACAAAAATCACCGAAAATGCCATAAAATCGGCTTATGAAAACTACTCAAAGACACGTCAATCTGGAGTATAGATCAACAATAATGTTGGCTTACCAATTGATAGGTTTAAGCCCTTCAAAACACTTCAAAATATTATAGGAATTAGTCACAAAAATCACTGGAATAACCAAAATAACCAAAACAGCACACATAAAAAAAATAGAATGACCTGGACAAATTTAAAAAGCAAGGGTCGACCCTTATATGGCTCAGGTCAACCCTAGGGTCGACCCCCAGAGTGCTTGGGTCGATCTGGAAGTCATGAATGCTCCAGGCATTTTTGCCTGTTCTGTTTCTAACTTCGAGCACTGATTTCGAGCACTTCCAGATTAAATCAAGCTATGAAATTTGACATGCAACTACTACTAAACATGGTCTATGATCCGAAAAAGATTTCACTCAATTCCGGTATGAAACCAAGGAGATATAGGGTCACAAAGTTGAACCCAGACAAGATTTTTACTGTAAATTAGAAATTCCAATTTACAGTTTATAGTATATCAAAAACAACATAAACTGAAACAAAATTTACAGGCAGATTAATTTGGCTAGAAGAGTGAGTTACTACTCACCTTGTTAAGTTTCTTAGCGATTTGAATTGCAAGTAGTGGTCTTTTGGCCTTGGAAAAACTTCATATACCTGTAGAAGATGGAAAAGAGGACATGCGAGCATAAAACAAAAGTTACAGTATACTGCTAATCTCAAAATGGAGATTTTATGAAATAGATTATGGTTGAAAGTGATTACCTGCTAAAAATCTTTGTTTGCACATTTCTTACTTTAGTTTTTTTTCTTATTTTTGGTTTAATTTTGTGGAGGAATAGAATTTATAAAGGAAGCCATTTTCTAATTTCTTTTAGGTAGGAGAAGGAAGTGAGGAATGTACGTACAGATGCATTTCCTCCCTCCAGATTATTCCAGAAATGGGTTTTGGGCTTAACCCATTACTCTAAAATCCTAAATGTTAATACTTAGTTAAATTTTAACTAAGTTAATTTATGTTAACACTTTATTTTCACTATTTTCACTTTAACTCACTAATTAAATTTATACAACCATATTTCTATGTTTACAAAAATGTTTTCCAACATACAAAAATTAGTTTAGCCATTAAAAACTATTTTCCATCATTAAATTTTTATTTTTATTTAAATACTTCAATTTACACCATTATTTACATAAAACAATATTTTTAACACCAAAATTTCCACAAAAATCATTTTCTTATCCAATCAAACATAGCAAACCATATTAACATTATTTTACATCCAAATATTATTTTTGACCAAAACTTCACCTTTTTATTTTCAATATTTACCATATTAAATTCTAATACTTCATTAAAATTAACAAAAATCAACATTTTATCACTATTTCCACAATTATTATATTTTATCAAAATAAAATCATCCAATGTTTATTTTTATCACAAATTCTCATAACAAAGTTTCTAAAACTTTATTTCCCACATTATTTATTTATTTACAACAAACAATTTTGAATTAAATTCTTTTATCTCACTTATTTAATTAATTTACCACCAACATCATATTTCCATTAATCTCAATTTATTACCAACCAAACCAACCCAATACCATTTTATTTTACCAAAATCCATTGTTTATTTCAAATAAATAATTTCAACTAATTTTTCATCTCCAAGTTATTTTATTCCTCAATTATTAAATTATAACCGCCGTTATAATTTAGTTTTGCAGGTAATCACCAAAACCAGGATTGTTATATAAAACTATTTATAACCGAATTAAAAGAATGATTAATTGAGCTTATCTTCTAAAAGCCCACCTAAAAAATAAAACTTATTATCTTGAAAAACATATATGTGCATGGCAAATGTATAACAAGCGAACACAAACTATTAAATATATATTTGGTAAATATTAGCCAGACTGATAATTTCCAGACTATTATTAACTAGACAAATAAAATTACAATATTAAGCAAACAAATAAATAAAATAACAAACAAACCATTTAATTAAATAAAACGAAATATGAAATTACGTTAATGGCCTTCACAATATAAAGCTTATAATGTACAAAAATTACACTTGATTTCTTAACAAACAAGATCTTTTGTTACGACCTTGTTGGTGAGATTTTTCACCTCATAACACTCAACTAATTAAGTATCAATTATGGGGTTGAATGCTCCCATAATTGAGGCTTTGCAAGCTTTGATGATATTCAGTTTGCCGTCTTTTCCTATAGAAATTATATTGCTGAATGCCCATATAATTTTGTATAACCGTTTGTTAAAATGCCTCTTTTAATTTATTCTTTATATCAAGATCAAACTCAGAGAATAGAAAAGAAAATGCAATAAATAAATAACAAATACCAAGATTTACGAGGTTCGGATTTTAAGAAATCCTACGTCCACGGAAAACTCCATCTTCTATTCTTTCATTCATCATTTTGCATTTTTACATCACTACCTAGTTACAGAGAATAATATGTTTTCTTTTATTTTCCAGAAAGAAAAAATCCTCTCCATTTGGCTAGAGTACCTCTATCTTTATAGCCTACTTTTTTCTCTTAGATTGTCGACGTGGCGCTTTGTTTATTCCCCTTCGTTAGATTCTGCTACATGTCCTTCATCTGGTTGATCATTTGAATGCGTAAGGACTGTTGATGTGACCTTTGGTGGGAAACTTGAAATTAAGGTGGGAAGTTTGAAATTGAGGCGGGAAGTCCATTTTTGAATAGGTCACGGATATGGTGCGGTGGCTAGCTATCTGCGACTGCTGGGGTAGTGCAATATTGGCTGATCCGTTTTAGCATAGTGCAGTATTCGTTGTATATTTTGGCATGGTCCGTTGTATATTTTGGCACGGTCTGCTATATATTTTGACATAGTCCATTGTATATTTAGCGATATATTACTTCCGTGTGCAAGTTCCATTATGGCCTTCGTGTCTTTGTTTCGTTTTATATATGTATGTATGTGTGTATATATATATTTATATATTTATGTGAATACTATATTATTTATTTAGTTTTGTGAATAATATCTTCACAATTCTATTTGCATGTATGTACCTTTCGTCTTATGCTCATATTTTTATTTTATGTGTTGTTGAGGCCACACATACATGATACATGTGTACATATATTTCTTTACATGCCAACATGTGAGACAGGCCGTCACTATACATGCATGTATATATATTTGACTCTCTATCCGTGGTATATATTTTGTTGCTATACTGATGTCTATCGCTACACAATTTAGCACAGTTCACTATGTACAGTTCAACGCAGTACAGTTCAGCGCGGTCCACTATGTATAGTTCAGCACAGTTTAATATGTGTAGTACAATGCAGTTCACTACGTACAATTCAGCATAGTTCACTATGTATAGTACAACGCAGTTCACTATGTATAGTTCATCGCGGTTCACTGTGTACTTTAACGCGGTATTTATTTTATTTTTGCATTTATTTTCCTTGCAATTTATATTTATTATCCATGAGACATTCCTGCATGCAATCAAGCCCGAAGGTTTGAGGTGACGATTGATTTACATTCAATGTTAAATTGTGATCGAGCATGTTAACTTGGAAAGATAATGAATTATCAATAAGTGCTTGGTTTTAGTTAAAGGTGTTAGGTTCTATATTATTTACTTACGCAGTAAACATATGGAAAAACTTAAGTTGTTTTGCAATGATATTGTAATGTTGTTAATTTGTTTAGTGCATCAAGCATGCATAATATGTATATCAAGCAGAAAAAACATCGCATTTCATTTCATTTCATTAATTCAATAGAGTTTGTACAATGGAACAACACAACCGGATACAAAAGATAAGGGCAATCCCTTATAACGTATATTATATATATTATAATTATTCTTTGGAATTTGAAGAGCGCTGTAGGTTGTAGTTGAAAATTACTACCTGTTCTAATTATGTTTCTTCATGGCAAATAGTGATTGTGTGTATTCGCGCATGGGTCTCTGTTGGCAAATATCGATATAGAAGTTTTCGACTATTGCTACGTTTTTATTTTAATCGTGTTATTTATATAATGCAAGACCAAGGTATATATATTTTGTTGACGTGCAAAGAATTTTAACTATAATTTGAGTCAGTTGTGTGTAATAACATATCCAAATCGTTTGTGTTGAAATGACGTATTATCATTTTTTTTTCTTTCAATAGTTAAGTGGTATATTTTTATTCACAAAATTCTCAAGGGTCTTAATAAACTGCGCATTCCGTATAGTAGTCGAAAAAATGGGTATAGCAGATCTAGTTACTTACACAAATTACAAAATGCGTACTTGTTCTCACCACCTGACTTAATCTGTTCAGAAGAAGGAGGCATTCTTGCACCATGTTTTCTATTAGGAGGATGAATTTCAACATCTTCAGGTAAAACATCTTCCATTTGAAAATTAACAAGTGCATGAATTGGACGAGAATAAGATGCTCAAAAAAAGGATACTTTGAAGTAGTCCTTAATATAAGAATAAATATCCAAATCAAACGCAAGAATGCACCTAATAGCATGAGCACATGAAACCCATTAATGCACTATAAGTTACAACTACATCATTGAACACTCAAATCTACACGATAAGATTAAGTTGATTGAATTTCATAAACATCAATAATAGATCTAGTAACTTTCCATTAAATATCCTCAAGGTATAAATCCCTTAAATGCTTTTCCATAACATGCAAAATTGACCATTCCAAGTTTTACATGACTCACATCTATCAAACATAAGTTTCATATGCTTCAAACGAATTCTATCTAAACATGCAGCGATAGGTAAATATCTTTTCTCTAAAATCCATCGATTAAAAAATTTCGCACAATTAGAACTCATTTCCCTATATTGATTTCCAACAAAAAATATTAGCAAACTTTTTGAAAGGCAAACCATGAAAAAAATCTACTTCAACCCCACAAGTACTTCTAAACTCAGACAAAGCTCGATTAAATACATCAATTGTAGTAGCATTAACAACTCGATAAAACAATGAAATAATCCATTTCCTTTTACCTTGAGGACATCTTTTCTTTAAAACTTTTCAAATTATTCTTCAAATGATAGTAACAAGAAGCATGAGCTAAACCTGGAAAAACTTAAGGAACGGTAAGCAAAAAACCAGATTGTTAATAGGATACAAAGGTGAAATCATGATCATCATCACATAACATTTCCCTAAGCTTTGTTAGAAACCAGTACCAATTAGGTTCATCTTCACCAAATACAATGCTAAAAGCTAGTAGGAAAAAACCTAAAATAAAGAACAATACATTTATCACATCATCAAAAGAAAAATAGATGCATAAAATATACAAATTGCAACAACACAGGAGTGTCAAATATTTACCATAAAAATATTGCAAATATTTGACATTGAAATATATGACAGGTTAAATCATCAAATACAACAAATAAATAAAAAATACCAAAAAAGTTTCCCAGGTAAATAAAATAACATTTATAATACTAATATAAAATATAAAATCACAAAATAAACAAATAAAATGAATAAAGTGCAACATCAAAGGTATGCCAGATATTTAACATAAGAATATGTTAACTATTTAACATTGAAATATTTAACTACCAAAATCATCAAGTATAATAAAGAAATTAAAGCATACCAAAAAAATGGTAGCAAATAAATAAAATAATATTATAATACTAATTTAACAAATAAAATAACAAAAATAACAAACAAAATGAATAAAGTGAAACATCATAGGTGTTAAATATTTGCCATAAAAATATGATAAACATTTGACATGCAGATATTTGAATAACTAAAATACTAAAAATTATATATAAATTTCAGAACTAAATCATACCTTAATTACCATTCTTATTAGTAGTGGACATAATACAACCTTAACCTCTACCTCTCATAAAAGTCCCATCAATAAAAATCAAAGGACGACAATAATCAAATCTATAGTTGTATGCTTCAAATCCAAAGAAAACCCTCTCAAATTCATGACCAACAGAATATTCTTGAAGTTCAACAGTACTACCAGGATTACAAATAGCCACAACTTCACAAAACTTTTTCAAATGATGATTCGAAAGCAAATCATTCTCATGTATTTCTTCTGAAGCTAATCTTTTTTCCGTATAACCAAAATAGTAGTTTAACACTATATTTTATTCGACCTGAAATAAATGAATAATATCTTTCATTTCATTAGAGGATTCGAACGAATAAATTCAATTACCAACTTCTTAAATAATAGGCTAGAAACGGGTGGATGGTTAACATCTACAATATAGCTCCATATGAATGATTAAATTGCTTAGTTTTAATAACAAAAAACCCTTTAGGTTAAACTTATGAGAAGCATGAATATGAAAAGTACAATCTTCCCGTGGACAAACAGTTGTAACTCATTCCCTATCATTTTTGACAATATTAACTTTACATCCGTTCTTACTACAATATATCATAAAGGTACAAATGGAACTCCTCAACGCTACCGGCAAATCTTTGACCAACACCAGTAAACACTGGATTGCTAGAATCATTTTTTTAACAACCGTTTCAAAGTAGAACTAGAATCAACTGAACAAACCATTGAAGAAGTAGATGAGCCACATTCGGTGAAAGAACCAACAAATGAAGAACTATAAGAACCTTGACCAACACCACTATCCTAGTGGTTAAGTGCTTCGACTTTGGTATGAGAGGTTAAAGATTCAAAACTTGCTGGCGTGATTCAAACATATATTGAAATGTAGTATGTTGCATTCTATCTAAGACTTATAGTACTAATATATACTACCATCTAAGTACTCAATTTCACAAAAAAGAACTATATAAGAACAAACAATAGCTGAACTACTTTTACATTGCTTAGATATAACTAAAATAAGTAGAAAATCATCATGGCTACGAGCAACAAGCAACAATGTACTATGCAAATCAGAATTAGTTTCAAGTACTCTTTTCCTGTCATCTATTTCATAAAACAATTCAATACAACCTTAATTTAGGCTAATGTTTCTTAACATGCAATCACTCAAACCAAGTCGCCTACTACAAATGTTATTACCCAACAGAAAAACGACAAGAACATCAATTGGATCAGACCTGCAAAAGTACATATTTTTAAATAAAAGTATTACAACAGGAAAAATAAAAAAACAAGCATGACAAATATTTGCCAAAAAATGTTGGTATGACAATATGGCAAATATTTATTAAGCAAATATTTACCAAGTAAATATCTGCCATATCAATAATGGTCTTCATAAAACTTCACTGGCAGATCTTATTTTTTTCATGTCATTCAATACCAACAACATACTTGAACAATAACAATAACAACATAAGTAATGTAACCAATTGCAATGATAATAAAACAAACACATTCAATTCAACGTAGACAAACATATGCCATACAAATAATGGTCTGCAAAAAATGTCATTGATAATCACATTGTTTTCATATCATACAATACCAACACCTACTTGAGCTATAAAAATTACAACATAGTTAAACATCAATTATAACTACAACAAAAATAACCAAATTTAATTTAACATGATGTTATAATAAACATTAAACAAACAAAAATAACAACAAAGTGAAAAATAACTAATTTCAAACTCATATTAACAGCGCAAAAAAGAAGAAGATGCACAAATCTAGTCAAATTCACTGAAAAACTTTTTCATTCAACACACAGCTTGAGATGTGGAAAAACTCAAGATTTGGAAACACAGGAAACCTGTATGCGCAATAGATGAAAGCACGAAATTTGGATCAAGTTTAGGTATAGAATTTGGAATGAAATTTAGAATGAGATCAAAAAACGAAATAAAGGTGGACGAAATTAAGAACGCGGGGATGTTGATTTTGGAAGAAGAGGGGTAAAAATGGGAATGACAATAGCTGTGGAAATTTTAAAAAATAAAAACAAGGACGTAAAACATAATGTGAATTTGGAAGGGATGTAATTTATAAAATAATAAAAAAATATGGATGTGTCATAAATTTCCACTAAAAACAATATAGAGAGGGGGTCGGACTTATATTTGAGTGAGTGAAAGTAGTCTATTCCACTTATACTTCAAATATACAATTATAACATCATTTTAATCAATTTAACTTGTACAAACATACCTTAACTTACCGACATGCATACTAGAGTAATAACATCAACATCAACATCCAAGAGTTGACTACTCGATTAAAGTCTATGTTACACCTAACCGCTTAATATATTCATCTAAACATCATACATATATCAGTGACACGATATAGCAAATCCCACACTCACTATACTTCAACCAATGAGTACAGTCGTTGGTACGATCCGTCAAAGGTCGTATAAGCCTGCAAATGGACGTCTCCATTTTCTCATGGTCCACATACTGGATATATGTGATCCGTAATGCCATGCTAAGTCAATGGGAGCCAACTAAAGTAAATATGAGATCGATATAAACATCGAACATCAACATTTATATTCATCAACCATACACACACACATATTCACTTTATCAAATCATGTTGGGAAATAACATCAAAACGTTGTCTAAATGTCAATCATATCAAACCTATATATTTTCATCCATCAAACATCAATACATATATTTCAAAGGTACCCAACCTTACGTATGAGTCAAAGAACGAAACACGGGTCAATTTCCTATTTTGTATAAGCGCTATAGGGTCCAAGTTCTTATTAGCTCTATCAATTGTCATAGGTCGACCGGTGGGATTTCCATAGATCGACCGCTAGTTGTGAAATTTTGAAGAAAGAAAACAACCAGCGACTTATATTTGTTTTCAGTTTTTATTTCTTTCTTTTCTTCCTTGTTTTTGATGTGATTTTCAATCTGTTTCCTTTTAGATTTTTATATGATTTTCTACTATCTCTCTACTTCAAGTTTAGGATTTGTATCAAAACCATTTCAAAATCTCTCCAAAATCTCTTGTTTACGAAACCAATTTTTCAGAAAATCAAAGTATAAACTTTTACCATATATACTTCAAAATATTATCAAAAACCATATTAAATTCAAAATAATTTATATTAACGCTTGAAATACCATGTCACACTTTATAAACATTTTTCATATGATTCATATACATATGTAATGTGTCTTTTGATATATATACTCCTCGTATACACAAAAACACAAGTTTTTAATATATTCCAAATAATGCATGTAAAATCATTTCAAATCTATTTTAATTAATATATTTTTTCTGGAATATATAATCTAATCTAAAAAACCATTTCATAAATTTTTTATTTAATTTAACTTAGTATTTTTCATCTATTATACCTATATATATTTTCACAAACTCATTTTTATACTTCTCCTTTAACAACATTAATATATATGGTATACATATAGTTATAAATTCAATAAAATTCGAAATTATTTTTGGATTATTGTGAATTATCATCATTCATTTAAATTTACATTAATTCATGCATTATAATATGAATTTAGCCTTGTATTATCCATGTTTGCCTTCAATTTCATTTATTCGATCATGAATCAATAATGAACACATTTCAACATTTTTAATATTCAAACTAATGTTAATTTTAGATTTTATTTATTTTCAATTACTGTCCAAATCAGTAATTAAAACAATTAATCCTAAACATAGATCATATTCATAGATTAAAGTCATACTATAAAATTATATTTAATTTATAGATGAAAGAGACGCCTGCTCATCAATTTGACGATCCAATCCCAAAATTCTCTGTTGTCTGGACTTTTATGCACACCAACTTCAGAATTTTCTCCTATGTCCTTTTCCAGATTGTAGCCCTCGCTCTCATGATTGTTTATATATAAAGTTTGTGCGATTTCATTAAGATATGAGAAAGTTATGACATTTTACCGAAGTCAATGAACGAAGTGACGACAGAAAGAAGAAGAGGAGGAAAACCGAGAAAGGAACGCAACGTCTCCGTTTTGGGCCTATTTGTAGAGGAGGGAAGCGTCAATTAATAAGTTTGAATTCAAATTTCAGATATTGGACCAAGCCCACTATGCTAGACACAAACCCAAGCCCATAACCTTGGTGTACGGTCTTTGATTCGGACTAACCTATATATTGTTCTGTCTCTGATTAGAAAAACGTGCTGATCGTAATGTCATGAGATTTGCCGTCTAGTTTAACTGTTTATGAAATGACCATTTTACCTCTATATTTTTAAATAAACCAAAATGCCTTTTTTATATTATATATTATTATTATCATAAAATACCCCATATTACATCCCCCTAAAAATGAATTTCATCTCCGAAATTTTCAAGGGACAAAGAATGAATCACTCTCCTGCATATCATGTATCGCATAACCGACAACATACACTCACCAAAATTCATGATTAAGGACGTTAATAGATGCAGCCAAAAGGTTCATAGTGACTTATTGATGGACTAACAAGGTTGATTAGGTCGGTAGGCCTGTAAACATCAGATACAGAAGGATAATAGATATTCTTCGATCAGTTCATAACCAATAAATCTAAACAGATAAATACAAAATTTTGATTTATTATAAATCCATTTCAGTATTAAAAATATAAAAAATAATAAATACGCTAATAAAAATAATTTCAAGCACCAATATCGATTTTTATATACATATTAATTTTTTTACCTAGATAAAATAGCGAAGCCATTCATTTTATGAACTAAAATACATAAAAAAATAACTATAATTTTGATAAAAAATGGATGGATAATTATTGAATACGGATATGGTTATATCTACATTTGTATCCGTTTTTCGTATATAAATTAATTTTTCATATTTCAGATAAGGATACAGATTTTTGGTACTACTTGACAGCCTAGGTCGGCACTTTGCAATAGTGGGCGCTTGCCTTTTCCGACTTGAAAAAAAAGAGAGGAAGAAGTAGCGCTGTCAATGAGTACCAAAAAATCTGAAATCCATTTGTATCCATGTCCAAAATATGAAAAATTATCCGGTATCCGAAAAACGGATACAGATATGGTCATATCCATATCCAATAATTATCCGTCTGATTTTTATCAAGATTATAGTTATTTTTTATGTATTTTAGTACATAAAATGATTGTCTTACTATTTTATCGAGGTAAAAAAATTAGTATGCATATAAAAATCAATTTTTACCGCTTAAAATTATTTTTCTTAGTGTATTTATTATTTTTTATACGAGTATATATGCACGCCCAGGTGGACCTATATTTAATCACAACGTGCATGCATTTTTAGTTACACCTGTAGAAGTAGATTTGACAGTAGCATTGCCAACATAAACTGAGTATGAGGCAACGACCAAGAAACTAAGACAACTGAAGAACATTCATAAAACCAATAACTTGAAAGCATTCGTATTTTTATCATTCCTTTCTTTTGTTTTAGTTTATTTTATACTACTGGAAATGGAAATAATACTTGTACTTTTACATGCTTATGCGTTTTTAGCTAATGTGAGATGTGAGCAAAAATGTATCAAAATATATCAGCGATTAATTATTTCTTTACAATTTCTTTTGTAGATTTTTGTCTTTTATGCTTTTAAGTTACTCTTTTGGAAACCATCTTTCAAATTACTATTTTTATCTTTTGGAAACCAGTAATTTCATATTTGTCTTTCTTAAGTTTGTACTACTTATTTTAATAGGGTTAATTACCCAAGTAAAATCTTTATATTTTATTTCCCTTTTAATGATTTTTTTCTTCATTTGTTCTGACATTCAAGAAAGGAAATATGAACCTCAAAGAACAGACATGAAAAGAATTAGAAAAAGAAGTATAAAAGAATATTGGTTTGTACATGCAAACCTAGTATACAGATATAGGCAAGAATTCTTGAGGTTTGTAGCGGCCCGATATTTTCGACCCTCGAAAAATCGGCATCAGTACGTTCATTGTATAAAATGCCGAGCAATCGAGTGCCGGAAATACCAGATCATTAGCGGTTAAGAAGAAAAAGATAGAAGCAAACATAATCAACAACATTGAATCTCACAATCGCAGCAGAACAAAATATAATATATAATAACAGATTTTTATACAAAAGAATATGTATCAGTTAATATACATACAATCATCAAAATACAACAATCAACAAATCAATCTGGACAGTATTATAACTTGTCCTCACCAGTGCTAACTATATAGTCTACACACATAGCGGAATATAATCAAGTACGTGATATACATCTGAAATCCTCCAGCTCGTCTCCTGAGCTCCAAGGCACTCTAACCTGAATTTGTAATACTCAGTCTGACCCGAGCATTATAATAAAATAACACCCGAGTCAGTCTGGAAAACCAGCATGATAAAACACACTCAAATTGAATTATTAAAGTTATCAAGACTCTTTGAAAGACAAAGGTATCTCGTAAGACCGCGTCACACATAAACACGACGGGTTTTAACCTTACGATGACCAAAACATTTTATATCAAAATCATCTGATATTTCAATAGTGTCTATAGAAAGTAAATTAGAAAATAGTTGAAATGCTTGCATCTTACGTTTCAGCATAGTTGGTCACAATCAATGGATAATTGAAATCGATATCTAAGAGAGATATCAGTCCAAAACATAGATCATTAACTCCATAAACGATCTATAATTGATATTAAATCAATTTACCATTTAGAATTGAACTAGTTTTAACTTAACTGAGGCGAGTTATTTTTAAATCCAAATTATTTGTTAACCAAAGAAATTTAATAATTTAATTTTAGTTAATTAAAGTTAATAGTCCATTTAACAATTTATCGATTAATTAACAGAAAATTAATCGAATAAGAAATTTCTTATTCGTTCACTTCAAATATTATAAATCGTTAAATTTTGACATTTCAGAAAGCTTGACGATATTAGTTCAGATGGGATTACTCGACGATAGGCACACGACGCAAAAACCGGTACATCAAACGAAATTTAAATGAAGAAGAAATCGAGTTTAAAACCTAAAGATATTCAAATAAATAACTTAATTTATTTTTCTTTAAGCCCAAACCCATCCCATAAATCCAAGACCCGGCCTACTCCAAACTAAAACCCATTCCCTTATTCTTCTCCTCTTCCCAGGTTCCTCGTCTCTTCCCTTCCTTTACAGTGCATGAAGACATGCACGATCATGTGCATGTACACGTAGCCTTCGCTTAACTAATCTCGCCGCCGACTGCCTTCGCATGTCACCCTCGACCAGTGCAACTCGCCTAACCACCTGGAACACAACCAAAAGTTTGGGTTCGAAATTCGAACCACTAAACCAAAAACTAAAAACATGTTGAGCACCCAAATCACCTCGCCACGACAACCCTGGCCATTATCCATCATCATAATCCACCTAAAGCATCGCTATCATCTCCTCCATCGATCCCCCTCTACGCACACCCCCATCTCTCTCTCACTTCGTCGCGTTCGCCTATGAACAGAGATAAAAAAACAACATCCTTAAACCCTAATTCTACATCATTTAGCCTCTACACACTTTTAAAAATCATTGCACTATTTTTCGTGGATTCCCCATCACCCAAGCCTCCTCCACGCCAAACATCGAGACACGAAATCGACATATTCGCCTGAATTTGATAAAACACCCAATTCCGATCATCTCCAAAATTATTCGTGCACACAACACTAGAAATCCTCATATCACCTTAAAATCAAGTTTTTCAACAACGATCATGACTGTATAATCCATACATTAAATTATGAACGTTGATTTTCGACCAAAACTGACTTACTCACTGTTATATATTGATTACTCCCTCTCGGTTGACAAAATCGAATGAAACAAATTTTAAAATGTTCTACATTCAAAAACAAGCAACTTTGATTATGGAGTCAAGGCTTAAAACTTAATGAAGGTTGAGATATGGATTTTAAAAGTTAAAAGCTTAACTGTTTTTAGACCAAAAACATGTATATGGAGCTTGTGAGGAAGAAGAACAGTGGCTTGGTGGGAATGATCATGTTGAATACACACATATATATATATGCACATATTCACACAACAATCACATATACATCTAACATACATCAAAGATTCATCCAAAAACCACAGTTATATCAGTATATGAAATGACTAGTAAACCAAGTTAGGATGTTTTACTCACTGTTTAAAGCAACGATGAACTGCTACTTTGCTTTAAGTCTTCTTCCTTCAGGCTTTAACCACTTAACTTATTTTTTTGTTTTAATGGCAGATTCCCTTTTTTTCTTTTATAATACGTGAAACAAGTTTGGCTCTCTCTATATAAAGAGAATGGAAGGAAACAGTGACATACTAGGGTGGCTGGAGGTACACACTGTAGGGTGGTTGATTTGATCTTGTATGATTGATTTGATTTATTATGGTTTGATTTGATTTTTGTGTGTGCTTGATTTTATGTTTTGTGGGCTTGAATTGGTGTTTGCCATGATGATGCTTCATATGTATATATACATATAGATATATTGATATATACCTTTACATATACATATTTATTTTATCATATTTACACATATATATATATACATATATAGATTTACATATACACTATTTTTATAAACATATATACATATATATACTTATATATATTTTTGTCATCATAAGTTTGAAATGGTGAATTTTTTTTATACATGTATATTTATTTTATCATATTCAGAAATTGACGTTTGAAAATTCAGTATAGTCTCCAAAATTTATATATTGAGATATCAAAAAATTTATTTATTCGACTTATAAAAATTAATATTTTAATATTTAAAATCGGTTAATTATTCCAATAACAGATGCTAAAAATCCGGGTCGTTACATTCCTCCGCCCTTAAAAGAATTTCGTCCTCGAAATTAGAAAGCAAAAAGATAATTCAAGCCATTACAAAAGTCATATAGTTATATCGCAAAGTACATACATAAGTAATACACTATTAACCATAGCAAACAAGGCATACACTATATAAACCAACAACTAGCTATCCTAACATCATCCCTGGATAAGCTTCCAAATCAATTTATCAAATTTTATTAATCCACATTCAATCTATTCACAAAAACCTTGTTTTCTCAATTTTGTGTTCCACAACAATCCAATCCACTTCATAAATTTATTTGAGCTAAGCTTCCATCCAAAAATATTAACTTAAGTTAATTCATTTATTTTCAATTAATTCAACTATATAACTTAAGTTTATTTCCATTGCAATCAAATTCCATTTCATTTAAATTGATTGTTATTCAATTTATTTATCGCCGATTAATTCATATTTCCATTTGCTTGACATATCTCAATTTGCACTATATTATTTGAGAATCATTTAATAAAATTAATATTAAGGTTTATTATAACCTTTATACAACACATATATTCATTTCCACTTCAAAACTTAATTTCATAGTCGAATTCATTTAAATAATATCCCAAAGCCATATTCAATTTATTTACATTTAAATTGAATTTATTTATAACTTAAGTCATCACTATTTCAATCCATTTCTATTTTATTCGATCACATTTCATTTGCTTATATTTAAGTCGAATTTCATTTATAACTCAAGTTTCACATTCAATTTCAATTTTAATCCACAATCCAATTTACTTAACCAAGTTAAGTCCCATTTTTTTATATTCAATTAACTAATTAATTTATCCAATTAGTTCACTTCCAATTTATAATTCAATATCTGATTTTTATTTCAAAAACCACTTCAATTGGTTTGACTTGTGTTCAAATTCATTTTATAATTCAAGTTTGGATTTTTATTCCAATATTCAACCATTTTTATTTTGGGTTTTTTTTTCTTTTCAATTCTTAAATGTTTGAAAATTTTCTTTTATAACAAAATACTTTTATAACAAAATACTTAAATGTTTGAAAATTTTCTTTGTTAAAAATTCTTTTATAACAAAAAACTTTTATCTTTTATATCGAAGAAAATTTTCCTTCCGAAAATACTTTTATAGCTCGATGTTTCAACAAGTTTATCCTTGTTCTTACAGAATCTAGTAATGCGTTGATCAGGCGCAAGACCAGAAATCTATAAGTACTTAGTAAACTCATTTCAACACCCAGTGAAAATACTTGGAAAACTTTAAAATAGATATGGAAAGTATAATCCAATCACTGAAATCAAATGAACGGGATCGTCATGGAACGCAGTCCCTAAGGTCACTCTCTCGCTAAGTCGAGAGGACAGAGCGATGCGGCCTCAGGTGACTTTAGGCAGTCACTACCTCACGTCTTACGCCATGACATCCAAACAACCATAGATCGCAGATACACAAATGGTTTCACCTGGATCCCTTAGGTAACATCCGTACCTGTGAGCAATCATTGCTCTATGAATTACGCTATGCAAAATACTCGCATGGATCGTAGTCTACTTAATAGTAATACTGGTGGTTACGTCGCTATTACCCATAGACTCAAGGCAATCATCTGCCCCCTCGAATTACGCTATGTGGACCGCAGATACACAATGATTTCGCCTGGTTACCCCAAGAAACATCTGTACCTCAGGGCAATCGCTCTACCCAGGCGGATTACGCCGAAAACGACCATAGATCGCAGTTACACAATGGTTTCACCTGGTTCCCCCAAGTAACATCCATAACCGTAAGCCTTCACAGCCCTGCGAATTTCTCTATGCAGCCGAGTCGAAGGAAACTCATGAGTATTATGTCAGGACAACCTATATCGATTTGGACCCATTTTTGGATCCACCCAAGTCCATTTGGGATCAAATCAAAGAATCAATAGAATGTATCCACAATGTGGCCACAAAGCGTATAATCAAGTAGAAGGTACTTCCCATATCTACAATTTCAAAATGTATATCATACTACACATAGTACCTTTTCAAATCATCACTTCAAAATCATACTTATATAAATTCCGTTATATATAAGAGTATCACTTTCAAGATCGAGTACCTTTCAAATCAATAGTTTTCGAATTAACTTCATACTTATACAAATCATTTTTATATAAGTTTGAAAACTTCCAAATCAATATTTTTATATAGTCAAAGGTTCTCGAAATTAATCACTTTCAAATATCGGTTCAGCTTCAAGTTCATTTATGATTTCAACAATCATTTTCCTCAAATCGGGTATCATTCAAATTCAAAATTTCATAGTTTCAAAATTTTATTTCAATTTCATATTTCGTAGAGTCATTTTATATAAATCCAAATTTTCTTTCTAAAATCATTTTGTAAATAAATAAGAGTTTATAAATCAAAATTACTTTTAAGATAAATTTGTAAAATAAATAAGTTTTTTTTAATCTCTACATTATTCAGGAATATTTCTTAAAACAAAATTTCATTTAAAACATTCCAAAACAAATTTCATACTTAAATAATACAAAATAGTCTTATTCATTTTGCTTACCAAAATATTTAATGTTTTAAAACTTGTTTAAATTATTATTATTATTATTAGTTAAAGAGTTATAAACTAAACTTGTATATACTTTTTAAAAATACTAAACTATAAAATTAAATATCAACTTGGAAGTGTTCAACTGTTCAAAATAGTCGAAAAAATCAAATTCCAAATCAAAAATTGGAAATCAACAATCAATCATCTCAACAAGATGCACAATCAATCAATCAATCAATCCTAATGCATAGGATACATGTGTTCATAATATAATTCAATCCAAAATTCGAGAACTGAACACCGGGTTTTTTTTTTCAAATCGTTTGAAATAAATATGTACATATTTCTTCGAATATCAAATCATACTTCAGGGATTTGAATCAAATCGATTTCATAAACAATCGAGTAGCAAAGCTACTAAAGTGGCCTCCCCCACTTTGAAACTCAAAAATGAATGCCGATGATGCTGCAAACATCACCAAAATTTATTTTCCAGCGAAAGAAGTGAGTTCCAGACTTCATTTCTTTTAAATCTTTTGAAAATCCCGTTTTGAAATCACTTTGAAATCATTTATAACAGTTCTATTCGGAAAATAATTTCAAATTATGCTATTATATATTTTCCGAATCTTAAAACCAATTTCAAAAAAATCCCGGAACCCAAACTCTCAAATTTTCAGTTTGAATAATTTTTTGTTTATTTACCAAGTTTAGATAACCATATTTCATATATCACTTTCAAATGGTATCCATTACTCTTTAAAATGATACAGGGGGAAATTCAATTATATATTCACTTCAAAATCCATGTTAAACATGCAGTTTCTCAATTGGTTAAATATTTTTCAAAAACCAAAATTTTCCAACCATAGTCAAATGTTCAAATCAATAGCCAATAGTCGATGCTTATAAACTGGCCGAGCACGACTCATCAATCAATAAGTGATAATATGCACATCCATATAAATCAAACAATCAATCAACACAAAGATAACATCCAATCATCATCAACAGTCGGATTGATTTTATCAGTTTATAGAATTCATTCTTTTATATTCTATATAAAATCCAAGTTAAAATCATTTCATTTATTAATATCAAAATATTTTTATATCACTAATAAATACGCTCTCTCTTATACGTATATACACTCAATGAGCTTATCCTTAGGGTTTAGGTATACGCTAAACCAAAGCTCTGATACCAAGTGTAACAGCCCAGTATTTTCGACCCTCAAAAAATCGACATCAATACGTTCACTGTATATAATGTCGAGCAATCGAGTGCCGGATATACTAGATCATTAGGGGTTAAGAAGAAAAAGATAGAAGGAAACAGAACCAACAACATAGAATCTCACAATCGCAGCGGAACAAAATATAATATATAATAACAAATTTTTATATAAAAGAATCTGTATCAATTAATATACATACAATCATCAGAGTACAACAATCAACAAATCAATCTGGACAGTTATTATAACTTGTCCTCACTAGTGCTGACTATACAGTCTACACACACAGCGAAATATAATCAAGTACGTGATATACGTCTAAAATCCTCCAGCTCGTCTCCTGAACTCCAAGGCACTCTAACTTGAATCTGTAATACTCGGTCTGACCCAAGCTGTAACGACCCAGAATTTTTGATAATTAAAATTCGAATATTTAATTGATTTTAAATATAAATAAATGGAATTTAGAAGTCGAATAATTTATTATTCGAATATTGGATTTAATTTGATAATTTAATCGATAAATTAAATAGTGAAATTCCAGAGATAATTGAAAATCGAGTTTAAAATGATTGAAAATGATTTGGAAAATTTTATTTAATCATACTGGAGTTATAAAAAGGTGATAGAACTTTCAGAATCGAATTTGGGGTTAAATTGTGAAAATCGAATATTTTAATATTTAATTATCGACTGTAAAAATAGCCAATTTTCGAACAGTCTCAGAATTGAACGAGACCAATTTCATTGGATCCGTAATAGTTAGTTATTATCGGATTTCAATTTTCGTATCCATCGGAGTTGTCGTTTGACCGTGGCAACTCGAAACGCATCGATATTATTTTAATTTAAATCGTCGAGTTAAAATAGTCATTTTTCGAAAAGTCTCGGATTTCGACGAAACCAGTTTCATCGGATCCGTAATGTGATATTATTGTAAGATTTCAAATTTCGTAATTTTTGGATTTACCGTTTGTCCGGTACAAATTAAAACGCCTCGAAATCGATTTAAATCGGTTTAATTTAAATTGATCGTTTTTCTCCGTATCTCGCACAGATGTTCGAATTAGCTTACGAAACCTGTTCCATTGTGTCCGGAACGCGGGAAAACCCCAGGGTAGCCTGTCGGAACGTGAGAATTGGAGGTCGTTTGCATTAACGGTTAAATTGAGATATTTTATTAATTAAATAATATTAAATTATAATATATATATGGTTACACGCAGAGAAAACCCTAGATCATCTCGTGGCCGCCTCTAGTTCACTTTCAATGGCCGAAATTCGATTTCAATCTTCCTCCAAATCCTCTCGATCCTTGCCCTTTCACGCTTCGAGTTCAACATGGAAGTCATAGAGCGTCTCGAGCTTAATAGATCTGTACGGTCGAGATCGTGTCTGGGTCGACGTAGTGGCCGGAATTCGCGAGCAAAGGACCGGCGTTCATGCTCGAATTTCGAGACACCGGCAGCTCCGCGTTCGCACGCGATCAGGGTGGAGGTAGAGTCGAGCGGGCGCTTCATCCTGGTGGTCGTTGATCTTGTTCCGGTCGAGCACGGTGGTGGTGAATCTAAACCCTAGGTCGATGGCTTTGGGTTCATTTCGTGTGCGTGTACAGGGAGTGAACGGGGAAGACAACGCGTGCGGCCCAGATTTGCTTCAAAGAAATTGAACGATCCAGATTTAATAAGGTTGAAAAATGTAAAATAGAATTGTAAATAATATATATATTAAATCGTGTAATGTTTAAATTAGTGTATCTTTGTCATACGAGGTCAGAATTTGACGAATTTGGTGGCGTTGGAATCGCAGCGACGAAATACACGCTGCAGCGCAGATTTGAGCGCGTTTGGAGCTAGCGAAAATTTCGGGTAAAATTAAACGTCCGTTTAATTTTATTCGAAATAAACGCTGAAATCAGAATTGAAATCAAGGTGAGATCTTCTCACTCAAATTGAATGTGGAATTTTTACAGTTATTGATTGATGATTGCTATGTTGATTGTGGTATTAGATATTTTAGGATATATCTATATATAGCAATATATACATATTGGCATATGTATATATTGGATTGATTGATTTCCCGCCTCGTATAGCGGATGAGACCCTATTGCGCCGTTAGTAAGCGGATTTATAAAAATCTATATACCGCGATAATTCCGTACTGGAGCGGAATTGGTATTGTGCTAACATCTTTGGATGCAGGGAAACAGGTTGGAGGGATCCAACTGGATTCCTCACCAGTAGTTATTTATTTACAAATATTTTGATATATTCTGTTATCATATTGATATATGATATTGACTGTTGTGATGGACTGATTGGTGTTGTTGCATCATCGGATTCAGTTTTGAAATGTAAAAATAACGACTTTTACTTTAAAAGAGTTTTTAAAGTGATTTTTGAAAATATACGTTTTATGGAATTTTTGGATCGATTTATAAACGTAAAATTTTAAAGTTATAAAAGTTATAATTTTTAGTGAAATATAACTGAAGTATCGTTTTTGAAATAAAAGTCGATTTATTTATAAAATGGTTTAAGTTGGGATTTTGAATAACTATAAACGATTTGTATAGAAAGATTTATAAAATTGATATGTTGTAAATCAAAATATTGGACTTATAAAACGAATTTTTTTTAGTGTTAAAAAAAAGTATAAAAGGATTTCATAAGTGAATGAAATTAATAGATTTATAACGGGAAGTTATAAAGTGAATAGATGTTGTAGAATAAACGATTTATAAGTAATTTACTTATAAATTAGATTTTTGCACTTAATTGGGATATAAATAGAAATTGCTAAATGAAATGATTTCATAAGTTGAAATTGTTATGAAGTATAAATGTGATTTATAAACGTAAAATTTTAAAGTTATAAAAGTTATAATTTTTAGTGAAATATAACTGAAGTATCGTTTTTGAAATAAAAGTCGATTTATTTATAAAATGGTTTAAGTTGGGATTTTGAATAACTATAAACGATTTGTATAGAAAGATTTATAAAATTGATATGTTGTAAATCAAAATATTGGACTTATAAAACGAATTTTTTTTAGTGTTAAAAAAAAGTATAAAAGGATTTCATAAGTGAATGAAATTAATAGATTTATAACGGGAAGTTATAAAGTGAATAGATGTTGTAGAATAAACGATTTATAAGTAATTTACTTATAAATTAGATTTTTGCACTTAATTGGGATATAAATAGAAATTGCTAAATGAAATGATTTCATAAGTTGAAATTGTTATGAAGTATAAATGTGATTTATAAACGTTGTTTATAAATCTGGAATCACTTATTTTGATAAGTAATTTTATAAGTTAATAAAAGGAGAATTTTATAAATCAAAGTTGTTAGAAAATATAAAGGTGAATTTATAAACATTGTTTTATGAATTTGAAATCAATCAAATTTGATGAATGTAATATAGAAGTTATTAAGGGAATTTTATCCACGATTTTGGATAGTGGATAATTCTTGGAATAAAACGTGTAGAAAAGATTGAGATGTAATTATTGAAGTATATTCACGATTTTGGACAGTGAATATATTATTAAATAAAATGGATATGTTTCGGGAAAGCGATATTTGAAATGAAGTGATTGTTTTAAAAGATGTTTTAAAACGTGTGAACTATCGAAATCATAGATTTCAACATTTATTGTTGAAATAGACGTTTTCGAGAAATAAGGAAATGGTGGACTATAACACTGTTGTTATAGTAAATGATTTTCGAAAGGAAATGTTTTTGATGTAGTATTGGGATTTATGTATCTATCTAAATTTCGAATCCCTATACTAGTGATTTTGAGTCGTCGTAACGATGTTTTACGTAACATTCGTTTTGACTCAAATAGATGTTGTTAAAATTATTGATTTCCTTAAAGAATGAAATATATACTTAAATTTTGATTTAAGTATATCGAATATTTTCCAAGTGTTGAAAATAAATAGATTTGTGAAATACTTATTTTTAAATAAGTATGGAATTGCTTTTCCAATATGAAACGAACGTTTTGAGAATTTATCTTTTTAAAGATAAATTGAAATTGAATATTTGAAAACGATTGAAAATCGTATATCAGTAGATATTTTGAAAGATATAAATTCACTATGGAATTTATAAAAGAAAGCGAGGTCGTTTGAAAATAAACGTTGATTTATTTTTAAAGTGTGGAAATTTTATATCTAGTAAAGATATTTTTAAAGATGAAATAATTTGGAAATTATTTGGAATCTGATGATGTTGCGCATCTTTATTGATAGTTAAATAACCGACTATCAATAATTACCTTGAGTAGGTATTTGTTGTGAATTGGATGAATTTGAATGCCACACTTATTTTTGAATAATCGCTCACTATTCGGGTTAGCCGGGAAAGGACCATGGGGTCGTATAACCCATTCCGAATATGTGATACGTCGTTATGAATTGCATTCGAAGACCGGTGTTGAAGACCGGATATTTTTGAAAACGGAAGGATTACCGTCGAGTTACTCTACATCGACTGATCTTCGATTTAGAGGTTTTATCACCCTTAGTGACGGGAAGTCCGGACGTGATTAGAAAATTATCCGGAAATGCAAGGGCTTCGTGAGAAGTGCCTTCGGTTCTGTTCGATCCCGGAACAGACTTGTATGGATTGTGTGTCTGACGTTACAATTTGAGATATAAAGCTGATTTCTTTCAAATACATTTCTGTTGGTGGCGGAGAATTTATTCTCTTAGCTTAACACCCTTCTCTGAGACGTACGAGCTCAGAGGTTATGTAGTTGAAATTTATCAGCGATATATCCCAATTTGGTAACGTGGCATACTGAGTGTTGCTGTGAAATGATCAGTGTTTGATCATTTGTGATATGATCATTTGTTTGATCTTATATCTTTGTGATCATAGGTTGATCATTTTGTTTGACCCGAAGCAGGGCTTTTTGAGAAAGCGTAGCTTTGTGGACGAGACTTCGTCGAGCCTCACACCCCGGAAATGGTCGAAACAGGAAGGATGCGGCAAGGTTCTAGGGAGTAGCGCCCCTTAGTGTATGTCATTCCTTCTGGATAGAGGTGGTATCATGGTATGGAGCCCAGATACTTAACCTATGTGGTTGCTGCATTATTATCTATGTGGTTTGTTGGAAATCGGGGATCCTCGGGAAGATCGGTTACGATCGGGGGATGGCATACGCGTGTCAGTAGTTACCTACTTTTGCAGAGGTAACCCGGCCTTGTGTTGGCAGAGATCTAACCGTAATGTTAGGTTATTTCTCGGGTCGTCTATTCCAGGGACGTACCCATCGTGGAGAAGGAAGTTCCTTAGCCTGACCATTTGTTGGAAATCCAAACTCCAATACGCGACTTGTACGGTATTAGTTGTAGAACCTGCCATTTACGTACGGTGGTCACCACTGTTTAGATGGTAGCTATAGTAGGCATACGATACTGGTCGTATGTTGGCTAAGATTAATATTATACTTTCGAAATGTTTTCGACACTATGCACTAATAATAATATCAAAAATGATTTGATTTTGCGTAGTAAGCATCTTTGACTATCATAAGAAGAAATCTCCTCCAATTCTGCGTTTGCATTGTGTGTGTGGTGGGAGGTCTTATGGTAGTTTCATTTTCCAAAAGCATTGCAAATTGACATTAAAGTTTTCCTGTTGTTTATTTTAAAGAATAACTGTTTTACGATCTCACACCAGTCACCATGACTGACTCGGAGTTTATTGTTCCCTTCTAAACTCTGGGTGCCCACCAATTTCCACACGGGCAGCCTAGAGTTATATTATCAGGATATTCTGGATATTCTGGAGCTTTGGAGATAAGCTGGATGGCGAGGCGTAGTATTTGTATCTGATAGTATTTATTCCGCTGTGTATTCTGTATGAGGACAAGTTATATAACTGTCCATTGATGTGATGTATTGTATTGAGTTGTATATTGACTCTGATTGATGTATGTTATAAAATGATATAGTTCTTTGTTTAAAGATTTTTCATTTGTCTATTATATATTGTTCCGCTGCGATGTGTAAGATTCTGATATTGTTTTCTGTTCCTGCTCTTGTTCTGTTGTTGTTCTTCTTTCTTTTTCTTCTATCTTCTCTTCCTCCTCTTCTTTTAAATATTAAAGTTTCGCGTTTTCGCCATCCGATTGTTCGGCAATTGCTACAGTGGACGTAGCAGTGTCGGGTTTTTGGAAGACGGATTTGCGGGTCTTTACAGTTGGTATCCGAGCATATGGTTAAGCGACAACCCTGCTCTGTTGGGTGTTACTCATTAGAGATAGAGTCAGTAGTACTCTAGAATGAGTTGAGTGTAATAATAGATACGAGCGCGTATTTGTTAGTGAATATAAAATTGTTTTATATTGTGATGATTGGTTTGTTGAGTGGTATATGGATTCTGGTCGGTATTGTCCGTACAACTCTATCGATAGGGATCTCTAAACACTTGAATAGAAAAATTCGGCACAGTATTGTTTTTAAATTGGATAAATGAAATAATTTTATCAAAAACTATTTTTGGTATATAAAAGGAATAATTTTCTATGAATTATCATAGTATATGGTTGCATGGTTGTTAGAAGTGATAATATTAAACTATTATCATTGAAATTAAATGAGAAATTGGAATTATAAACTCCAAAGTTAAGAAATAAATTCACATGCAAATGAAATTTGAGAATGTAAATTATAAATGTGAATTGTAATTTAAAACGGGATTCCAGAGAAGTATTTGGAAAGGTTTTGAAAAGAATTTGAAAATTTTGGAGATTTGGAAAGTTTAAATCTTTTTGATCTGAAAATGGATTTCGAAAGTTTTGAAAAATATTTTTGAGAGATGAAAAGCTCTAAACTCTTTTCGGTCGCTGGAAAATAACTTCGATGATGACCGCGGCATCGTTGGTGTTCATTTTCGGGTTTCCAAAAGAGAAATTGCTGCCAAATTGTTTTAAATAGAAGTTGTTTGAAAAATTTGGGTTTTGGTTTTGGAAATTCAAAGGATGATTTGAATTGTTTTCAAAAATGGTTTTGAAAAAGATTTAAAAGACTCTGGAATACTATATAAAAATACTTGTGAAATAAGAAATAAGTTGATAACTTATACAGTTTGAATTTTGATATAATAAATTTAACTTAAAGAATGAAGTTAAAATTAAAGCAAGTATAGGTGAATCAATTTAATGAAAGTAAATTGAATATTGAAAAATTCATTTCGAATTTGTAAAGTAATGTATTGAAATAAAATTAGTAATTGAAACTAATTAAAGAAATGACAAATTAATATGGTTTGAGATGAATTAAAATTCGTATGAAATTTGAAATCCAGTTTAATATAAGTGGTTATAAACCAAAATAGTGGATTGAAAATAAATTTTGGGAATGAACGAAAGAATAAAACTGGAATTGAAACTGAATGTTGAAAACAAATTTGAATAAAGTGAATTACAATTTGTGATAAATTAGTAAATGAAACTAATTTAAAATGATACAGTTGTGAATGAAAGATAATTGGTAAATTCAATATTCAGAAGATAAATAGAATCCAATTTGAATTGAATGCTGTAACTAGATATCATGGCTAGTAGGATATACAGGTATATGAAAGGAATTGGGATTTTGATTTCAAGGATAATTTGAATTGCTCGAAAAAGGTAAGTATTTGAATTCGAATATGAGATTTGATGACTTATTTCTCTAGCCGCTTGGCTTTTTCTTTTTCTTTTTGGAATCTGAGAGTCCGTAGGGACGTTTGTAGTCGTGCCGTATTAGCCGCGCAAAGGAGACGCTGGCGAAATTTTTAGAAAATTTCGAGTGTTAGGAAAAATTTTGAGAAAATTTTGAAGTTAAAATTTGAATTTAAACTCGAATTTGAATTTTGAAGTTAAACAATGTTGTTTTGAAACTTATAATTGAAGTTGGAAATTTAGTTGAATGATAACGAATCTTTAGTAGAAAGATTTGTTTTGATGAATTGATAAAACTATTGATTGTGAAAAATAGTAGACGAGTTAAGGACCACTTTTCCTAACTTGTAATTTCGAGGACGAAATTCTTTTAAGGGGGGAAGTCTGTAACGACCCAGAATTTTTGATAATTAAAATTCGAATATTTAATTGATTATAAATATAAATAAATGGAATTTAGAAGTCAAATAATTTATTATTCGAATATTGGATTTAATTTGATAATTTAATCGATAAATTAAATAGTGAAATTCCAGAGATAATTGAAAATCGAGTTTAAAATGATTGAAAATGATTTGGAAAATTTTATTTAATCATACTGGAGTTATAGAAAGGTGATAGAACTTTCAGAATCGAATTTGGGGTTAAATTGTGAAAATCGAATATTTTAATATTTAATTATCGACTGTAAAAATAGCCAATTTTCGAACAGTCTCAGAATTGAACGAGACCAATTTCATTGGATCCGTAATAGTTAGTTATTATCGGATTTCAATTTTCGTATCCATCGGAGTTGTCGTTTGACCGTGGCAACTCGAAACGCATCGATATTATTTTAATTTAAATCGTCGAGTTAAAATAGTCATTTTTCGAAAAGTCTCGGATTTCGACGAAACCAGTTTCATCGGATCCGTAATGTGATATTATTGTAAGATTTCAAATTTCGTAATTTTTGGATTTACCGTTTGTCCGGTACAAATTAAAACGCCTCGAAATCGATTTAAATCGGTTTAATTTAAATTGATCGTTTTTCTCCGTATCTCGCACAGATGTTCGAATTAGCTTACGAAACCTGTTCCATTGTGTCCGGAACGCGGGAAAACCCCAGGGTAGCCTGTCGGAACGTGAGAATTGGAGGTCGTTTGCATTAACGGTTAAATTGAGATATTTTATTAATTAAATAATATTAAATTATAATATATATACGGTTACACGCAGAGAAAACCCTAGATCATCTCGTGGCCGCCTCTAGTTCACTTTCAATGGCGGAAATTCGATTTCAATCTTCCTCCAAATCCTCTCGATCCTTGCCCTTTCACGCTTCGAGTTCAACATGGAAGTCATAGAGCGTCTCGAGCTTAATAGATCTGTACGGTCGAGATCGTGTCTGGGTCGACGTAGTGGCCGGAATTCGCGAGCAAAGGACCGGCGTTCATGCTCGAATTTCGAGACACCGGCAGCTCCGCGTTCGCACGCGATCAGGGTGGAGGTAGAGTCGAGCGGGCGCTTCATCCTGGTGGTCGTTGATCTTGTTCCGGTCGAGCACGGTGGTGGTGAATCTAAACCCTAGGTCGATGGCTTTGGGTTCATTTCGTGTGCGTGTACTGGGAGTGAACGGGGAAGACAACGCGTGCGGCCCAGATTTGCTTCAAAGAAATTGAACGATCCAGATTTAATAAGGTTGAAAAATGTAAAATAGAATTGTAAATAATATATATATTAAATCGTGTAATGTTTAAATTAGTGTATCTTTGTCATACGAGGTCAGAATTTGACGAATTTGGTGGCGTTGGAATCGCAGCAACGAAATACACGCTGCAGCGCAGATTTGAGCGCGTTTGGAGCTAGCGAAAATTTCGGGTAAAATTAAACGTCCGTTTAATTTTATTCGAAATAAACGCTGAAATCAGAATTGAAATCAAGGTGAGATCTTCTCACTCAAATTGAATGTGGAATTTTTACAGTTATTGATTGATGATTGCTATGTTGATTGTGGTATTAGATATTTTAGGATATATCTATATATAGCAATATATACATATTGGCATATGTTATATTGGATTGATTGATTTCCCGCCTCGTATAGCGGATGAGACCCTATTGCGCCGTTAGTAAGCGGATTTATAAAAACCTATATACCGCGATAATTCCGTACTGGAGCGGAATTGGTATTGTGCTAACATCTTTGGATGCAGGGAAACAGGTTGGAGGGATCCAACTGGATTCCTCACCAGTAGTTATTTATTTACAGATATTTTGATATATTCTGTTATCATATTGATATATGATATTGACTGTTGTGATGGACTGATTGGTGTTGTTGCATCATCGGATTCAGTTTTGAAATGTAAAAATAACGACTTTTACTTTAAAAGGGTTTTTAAAGTGATTTTTGAAAATATACGTTTTATGGAATTTTTGGATCGATTTATAAACGTAAAATTTTAAAGTTATAAAAGTTATAATTTTTAGTGAAATATAACTGAAGTATCGTTTTTGAAATAAAAGTCGATTTATTTATAAAATGGTTTAAGTTGGGATTTTGAATAACTATAAACGATTTGTATAGAAAGATTTATAAAATTGATATGTTGTAAATCAAAATATTGGACTTATAAAACGAATTTTTTTTAGTGTTAAAAAAAAGTATAAAAGGATTTCATAAGTGAATGAAATTAATAGATTTATAACGGGAAGTTATAAAGTGAATAGATGTTGTAGAATAAACGATTTATAAGTAATTTACTTATAAATTAGATTTTTGCACTTAATTGGGATATAAATAGAAATTGCTAAATGAAATGATTTCATAAGTTGAAATTGTTATGAAGTATAAATGTGATTTATAAACGTAAAATTTTAAAGTTATAAAAGTTATAATTTTTAGTGAAATATAACTGAAGTATCGTTTTTGAAATAAAAGTCGATTTATTTATAAAATGGTTTAAGTTGGGATTTTGAATAACTATAAACGATTTGTATAGAAAGATTTATAAAATTGATATGTTGTAAATCAAAATATTGGACTTATAAAACGAATTTTTTTTAGTGTTAAAAAAAGTATAAAAGGATTTCATAAGTGAATGAAATTAATAGATTTATAACGGGAAGTTATAAAGTGAATAGATGTTGTAGAATAAACGATTTATAAGTAATTTACTTATAAATTAGATTTTTGCACTTAATTGGGATATAAATAGAAATTGCTAAATGAAATGATTTCATAAGTTGAAATTGTTATGAAGTATAAATGTGATTTATAAACGTTGTTTATAAATCTGGAATCACTTATTTTGATAAGTAATTTTATAAGTTAATAAAAGGAGAATTTTATAAATCAAAGTTGTTAGAAAATATAAAGGTGAATTTATAAACATTGTTTTATGAATTTGAAATCAATCAAATTTGATGAATGTAATATAGAAGTTATTAAGGGAATTTTATCCACGATTTTGGATAGTGGATAATTCTTGGAATAAAACGTGTAGAAAAGATTGAGATGTAATTATTGAAGTATATTCACGATTTTGGACAGTGAATATATTATTAAATAAAATGGATATGTTTCGGGAAAGCGATATTTGAAATGAAGTGATTGTTTTAAAAGATGTTTTAAAACGTGTGAACTATCGAAATCATAGATTTCAACATTTATTGTTGAAATAGACGTTTTCGAGAAATAAGGAAATGGTGGACTATAACACTGTTGTTATAGTAAATGATTTTCGAAAGGAAATGTTTTTGATGTAGTATTGGGATTTATGTATCTATCTAAATTTCGAATCCCTATACTAGTGATTTTGAGTCGTCGTAACGATGTTTTACGTAACATTCGTTTTGACTCAAATAGATGTTGTTAAAATTATTGATTTCCTTAAAGAATGAAATATATACTTAAATTTTGATTTAAGTATATCGAATATTTTCCAAGTGTTGAAAATAAATAGATTTGTGAAATACTTATTTTTAAATAAGTATGGAATTGCTTTTCCAATATGAAACGAACGTTTTGAGAATTTATCTTTTTAAAGATAAATTGAAATTGAATATTTGAAAACGATTGAAAATCGTATATCAGTAGATATTTTGAAAGATATAAATTCACTATGGAATTTATAAAAGAAAGCGAGGTCGTTTGAAAATAAACGTTGATTTATTTTTAAAGTGTGGAAATTTTATATCTAGTAAAGATATTTTTAAAGATGAAATAATTTGGAAATTATTTGGAATCTGATGATGTTGCGCATCTTTATTGATAGTTAAATAACCGACTATCAATAATTACCTTGAGTAGGTATTTGTTGTGAATTGGATGAATTTGAATGCCACACTTATTTTTGAATAATCGCTCACTATTCGGGTTAGCCGGGAAAGGACCATGGGGTCGTATAACCCATTCCGAATATGTGATACGTCGTTATGAATTGCATTCGAAGACCGGTGTTGAAGACCGGATATTTTTGAAAACGGAAGGATTACCGTCGAGTTACTCTACATCGACTGATCTTCGATTTAGAGGTTTTATCACCCTTAGTGACGGGAAGTCCGGACGTGATTAGAAAATTATCCGGAAATGCAAGGGCTTCGTGAGAAGTGCCTTCGGTTCTGTTCGATCCCGGAACAGACTTGTATGGATTGTGTGTCTGACGTTACAATTTGAGATATAAAGCTGATTTCTTTCAAATACATTTCTGTTGGTGGCGGAGAATTTATTCTCTTAGCTTAACACCCTTCTCTGAGACGTACGAGCTCAGAGGTTATGTAGTTGAAATTTATCAGCGATATATCCCAATTTGGTAACGTGGCATACTGAGTGTTGCTGTGAAATGATCAGTGTTTGATCATTTGTGATATGATCATTTGTTTGATCTTATATCTTTGTGATCATAGGTTGATCATTTTGTTTGACCCGAAGCAGGGCTTTTTGAGAAAGCGTAGCTTTGTGGACGAGACTTCGTCGAGCCTCACACCCCGGAAATGGTCGAAACAGGAAGGATGCGGCAAGGTTCTAGGGAGTAGCGCCCCTTAGTGTATGTCATTCCTTCTGGATAGAGGTGGTATCATGGTATGGAGCCCAGATACTTAACCTATGTGGTTGCTGCATTATTATCTATGTGGTTTGTTGGAAATCGGGGATCCTCGGGAAGATCGGTTACGATCGGGGGATGGCATACGCGTGTCAGTAGTTACCTACTTTTGCAGAGGTAACCCGACCTTGTGTTGGCAGAGATCTAACCGTAATGTTAGGTTATTTCTCGGGTCGTCTATTCCAGGGACGTACCCATCGTGGAGAAGGAAGTTCCTTAGCCTGACCATTTGTTGGAAATCCAAACTCCAATACGCGACTTGTACGGTATTAGTTGTAGAACCTGCCATTTACGTACGGTGGTCACCACTGTTTAGATGGTAGCTATAGTAGGCATACGATACTGGTCGTATGTTGGCTAAGATTAATATTATACTTTCGAAATGTTTTCGACACTATGCACTAATAATAATATCAAAAATGATTTGATTTTGCGTAGTAAGCATCTTTGACTATCATAAGAAGAAATCTCCTCCAATTCTGCGTTTGCATTGTGTGTGTGGTGGGAGGTCTTATGGTAGTTTCATTTTCCAAAAGCATTGCGAATTGACATTAAAGTTTTCCTGTTGTTTATTTTAAAGAATAACTGTTTTACGATCTCACACCAGTCACCATGACTGACTCGGAGTTTATTGTTCCCTTCTAAACTCTGGGTGCCCACCAATTTCCACACGGGCAGCCTAGAGTTATATTATCAGGATATTCTGGATATTCTGGAGCTTTGGAGATAAGCTGGATGGCGAGGCGTAGTATTTGTATCTGATAGTATTTATTCCGCTGTGTATTCTGTATGAGGACAAGTTATATAACTGTCCATTGATGTGATGTATTGTATTGAGTTGTATATTGACTCTGATTGATGTATGTTATAAAATGATATAGTTCTTTGTTTAAAGATTTTTCATTTGTCTATTATATATTGTTCCGCTGCGATGTGTAAGATTCTGATATTGTTTTCTGTTCCTGCTCTTGTTCTGTTGTTGTTCTTCTTTCTTTTTCTTCTATCTTCTCTTCCTCCTCTTCTTTTAAATATTAAAGTTTCGCGTTTTCGCCATCCGATTGTTCGGCAATTGCTACAGTGGACGTAGCAGTGTCGGGTTTTCGGAAGACGGATTTGCGGGTCTTTACACAAGCATTATAATAAAATAACACCCGAGTCAGTCTGGAAAACCAGCATGATAAAACACACTCAATTTGAATTATTAAAGTTATCAAAATTCTTTGAAAGGCAAAGGTATCTCGGAAGACCGCGTCACACATAAACACGACGGGTTTTTACCTTACAATAACCAAAACATTTTATATCAAAATCATTTGATATTATAATAGTGTATATAGAAAGTAAATTAGAAAATAGTTGAAATGCTTGCATCTCACGTTTCAGCATAGTTGGGCACAATCAATGGATAATTGAAATCAATATCTAAGAGAGATATCAATGTAAAAAATAGATCATTAACTCCTTCAACGATTTATAATTGATATTAAATCAATTTACAATTTAGAATTGAACTAGTTTTAACTTAACTGAGGTGAGTTATTTTTAAATCCAAATTATTTGTTAACCAAAGAAATTTAATAATTTAATTTTAGTTAATTAAAGTTAATAGTCCATTTAACAATTTATCGATTAATTAACAGAAAATTAATCGAATAAGAAATTTCTTGTTCGTTCACTTAAAATATTATAAATCATTAAATTTTGACATTTCAGAAAGCTTGACGATATTAGTTCAGATGGGATTGCTTGACGATAGGCACACGACGCAAAAACCAGCGCATCAAACGGAATTTAAATGAAGAAGAAATCGAGTTTAAAACTTAAAGAACTTCAAATAAATAACTTAATTTTTCTTTAAGCCCAAACCCAGCCCATAAATCCAAGACCCAGTCCACTCCACACTAAAATCCATTCCCTAATTCTTCTCCTCTTCCCAGGTTCCTCCTCTCTTCCCTTTCTTTACAATGCACGAAGACGTGCACGAACATGTGCACGCACACGCGGCCTTCGCTCAACTAATCTCGCCGCCGACCGCCTTTGCATGTCACCCTCGACCAGTGCAACTCGCTTAACCACTGGAACACGACCAAAAGTTTTGGGTTCGAAATTCGAACCACTAAACCAAAAACTGAAAACATGTCGAGCACCCAAATCACCTCGCCACGACAACCCTGGACATCATCCATTAGTAGAATCCACCCAGAGCATCGCCATCATCTCCTCCATCGATCCCCCTCTATGCGCACCCCAATCTCTCTCTCTCTTCGCCGCGTTCGCCTATGAACAGAGACAAAAAAAACAACACCCTTAAACCCTAATTCTACATCGTCTAGCCTCTACACACTTCTAAAAATCATTGCACTATTTTTCGTGGATTCTCCATCACCTAAGCCTCCTCTACGCCAAACATCGAGACACGAAATCGACCGAGTCGCCTGAATTTGACAAAACACCCATTTCCGATCATCTCCAAAATTCTTCGTGCACACAACACTAGAAATCCTCATATCACCCTTAAAAATCAAGTTTTTCAACAACGATCATGACTGTATAATCCATACATTAAATTATGAAGTTGATTTTCGACCAAAATTGACTTACTCACTGTTATATATTGATTACTCCCTCTCGGCTTGACGAAATCAAATGAAACAAATTTTAAAATGTTCTATATTAAAAAACAAGCAACTTTGGTTTTGGAGTCAAGGTTTAAAACTTAATGAAGGGTGAGATATGGATTTTGAAAGTTAAAAGCTTGACTGTTTTTAGACCAAAAACATGTACATGGAGCTTGTGAGGAAGAAGAACAGTGGCTTGGTGGGATTGTTCATGTTGAATACACATATACATGCACATATTCACACAACAATCACATATACATCTAACATACATCAAAGATTCATCCAAAAACCACAGTATTATCAGTATATGAAACGACCAGTAAACCAAGTTAGGATGTTTTACTCACTGTTTAAAGAAATGATGAACTGCTACTTTGCTTTAAGTCTTCTTCCTTCAGGCTTTAACCACTTAACTTATTTTTTTGTTTTAATGGCAGATTCCCTTTTTTCCTTTTATAATATGTGAAACAAGTTTGGCTCTATATATAGAGAGAGAGAATGGAAGGAAACAGTGACATACTAGGGTGGCTGAAGGTACACACTGTAGGGTGGCCGATGCATTTGTACATGCTTCATCTTTTATTTTATATGTATATGTATATATATATATATATTTTCATGTGGGCTAATTTGATCTTATATGCTTGATTTGATTTATTATGGTTTGATTTGATTTTTGTGCGTGCTTGATTTAATGTTTTGTGGGCTTGAATTGATGTTTGCCATGATGATGCTTCCTATGTATATATACATATAGATATATACCTTTACATATACATATTTATTTTATCATATTTACATATATATATATATATATGAAATATATATTTACATATACATATATACATATATAGATTTACATATACATATATAGATTTACATATACACTTATATATATTTTTGTCATCATAAGTTTGAAATGGTGAATTTTTTTATACATATTTATTTATTTTATCATATTCAGAAATTAACGTTTGAAAATTCAGTATAGTCTCCAAAATTTATATATTCAGATATTAGAAAATTTATTTATTCGACTTATAAAAATTAATATTTTAATATTTAAAATCAGTTAATTATTCCAATAACAGATGCTGCAAATCCGGGTCATTATAAGGTTATATGTATAATAAATCCCAGAAGTGTATCGTTGTTGTTCTACTATTACAATTAAAATTCGAAAGCCAATGTCTTCTTTAACATAACACTGAATGAAATATATCATGAACTTAATGCATACACAACCTTAACAAAATAATATACCAACAGATAAGCCTAAATAGAAAAGCATCCATAAGAAAAAACAAATGAATAACAGAATAGAATTTTTCACAAACAGTAAGCAGTAAGCACACCTTTCTCACTGAACAAAGAATTGAAACGAGGGCAAACAATAAGCACATGTCAGAATAGAATTATTAATTTATTGTACATCTAAAACAAAAAACTCCAAAAAAAATTTAACACAACACGGAAAACACCATCTCTCTATATTTTTTGTTTAACAATACTATACTACATTGTTTTTTTGAGTGCAGCTGTGTACCTCCATGTTAAATAACTTTTAAATAAAAGCAGTGAGAGTTGTATTTCATCCAATAAATAACCTGACACGAAAATTCCATGTAAATATGACTGCAATACAAAACATATAAAGCATAACACAATACAAAATATATAAAGCATAATAACCATTTAATGGTTCATCGCACAAAAATAATGCAAAATACAATTATTCATACAACTTCCACAAACCAAAAGAGAAGAAACAGTAAAAACGATTTAACATTTGTTGGTCATAAATCATAACCACCCTTCTTCGGCAATTTTGGCCATGAAGATTTTGAGGTGGCAACTTCATATATATAACTAGCCATCCAAAATCATCTCCAAGAAGAACAATTGATATCATAAGGATTAATTTAGGTTATAGATAAAAGAGGACCTGAGAAAGTTCGCTAGAGATTTACAGAAATTATCAGTAAAAAATTGAGGTCAAGCAATAATAGTGAAAATATGAAACATAACCATCAAATCTACAACTGAGATACACCAATTTAAACGGTGAAGGTTAAACAAAAAGAAGTTAAAAAACATATACAAAAAGTATGAAATTACAATGAGCAAAATAGAAAAGAACTCTTGCAAATCATATAAAATAGATTTACGTTTAGAACTACGATGATATCATTTAAATAGTTCTAAATATTGTTTATATGAACTGTCATGTAATGTACACTATTTAAATATTTCATCTTCAAAAATATTGATGATAATCAGTTAGCTAAGTCCAACAAATATAGACAGATAACTTAAAGTCTTAAATTAATACATGTTCACATGCAACATACACACATACATATATATTGTGTTATAATTGTCCTGAAAAATATAATTAAAAAATTTTGTCTAATGTATCCAATTACAATGCACAAAGTAAAGACATACCAATATCACTAACCTCCTCATAATAAATCGGAATCAGGCGAGACTTCGACCAATAAACTCCCACCTAAATTACAGACAATATGGAACACTCGGATACTTCATCTTATGAACGCACACTGCAGTTCTCTATAGTGACTAACAGTTGTACTTAGAAAATAACATGCTACATCCTCATTTTTGAATTCCTTCTAGGCAGAAGTCGCTATTTTTTTTGTTCAAACTGTAGTAACTTTTTCTTCATACTATAGTGGAATCAGACGAGACTTCGACCGATGAACTCCCACCTAAATTACGGACAATATGGAACACTTGGATACTTCAGCTTATGAACGTATGTTGTAGTTCTCCATGGTGATTAACAGTTGTACTTAGAAAATAATAGGCTACATCCCCATGTTTGAACTCTATCTAGGCAGAAATCGCTATTTTTTTGTCAGACTGCAATAACTTTTTCATAGTAACACGAAATCAGGCGAGACTTCAATCGATGAACTCCCACCTAAATTACAAACGATATGGAACATTAATACTTCATCTTATGAACGCACACTGTAGTTCTCCATGGTGACTAACAGTTGTACTTAAAAAATAACAGGTTATATCCCTATATTTAAATTCCGCATAGGCAGAAGCCGCTATTTTTTTGTTCAGACTGCAATAACTTCTTCATGCTAACTCTGAATCAGGCAGACTTCGACCATGAACTCCTACCTAAATTACGGACAATATGGAACACTCAGATACTTCAGTTTATGAATGTATACCGTAGTTCTCCATGGTGATTAATAGTTGTACTTAGAAAGTAATATGCTACATCTCCATATTCGAACTCTGTCTAGGCAGAAGCCGCTATTTTTTTGTTCATACCATAGTAACTTCTTCATACTAACTCGGACTCAGGCGAGACTTAGGATCGATGAACTCCCATCTAAATTACAAACAATATGAAACACTCGAATACTTCAGCTCATGAATGTATACCGTAGTTCTCCATTGTTATTATCAGTTATACTTAGAAAATAATAGGCTACATCTCCATATTTAAACCCCACCTAGGAAGAAGCCGCTATTTTTTTGTTCAGACTGCAGTAACTTTTTCATACTAACTCGGAATCAGGCGGGACTTTGATCGATGAAATCCCACCTAAATTACGGACAATATGGAACACTCGGATGCTTTAGCTTATGAACGTACACCGTATTTCCCTAGGGTAACTAAAAATTGTACTTAGAAAATAACATGCTATATCCTCATATTTGAACTCCGCATAGGCAGAAGCCGCTATTTTTTTATTCAGATTGTAATAACTTCTTCATGCTAAGTCTGAATCAGGCGAGACTTCGGCTGATGAACTCCCACCTAAATTATGGACAATATGAAACACTCAGATACTTCAGCTCATGATTGTATACCGTAGTTCTCCATGATGGTTTAACACTTAGAAAATAACAAGCTACATCCCCATGTTTGAACTCCGCCTAGGCAGAATCTGCTATTTTTTTGTTCACACTGCAATAATTCTTCATAATAACTTTGAATCCAGCGGGACTTCGACCGATGAACTTCCACCTAAATTACGGACAATATGGGACACTTGGGTACCTCATCTTATGAGCGTATACCGTAGCTCTCCATGGTGATTAACAGTTGTACTTGAAAAATAACAGGCTACATCCCCATATTTGAAATCTGCCTAGGCAGAAGCCGCTCTTTTTTGTTCAAACTGTAATAACTTCTTCATAATAATTCAGAATTAGGCGAGATTTCGACCGAATGAACTTCCACCTAAATTACGGACAATACGGAATACTCTAATACTTCAGCTTATGAACGCACACTGTAGTTCTCCATGGTGACTAATAGTTGTACTTGGAAAATAACAGGCTACATCCCCATATTTGAATTCTGCCCAGGCAGAATCCGCTTTTTTTTTTCAGATTGCAATAACTTCTTCATACTAACTTGAAACCAGGCAAGACTTCGACCGATGAACTCCCACCTAAATTGCGGACAGTATGAAATACTCGGATGCTTCAGCTTATGAACGTATATTGTAGTTCTTCATGGTGATTAAAAGTTGTACTTGGAAAATAACAGGCTACATCCCCATATTTGAACCCCACTGAGGTAGAAGCCGATATTTTTTTGTTCGGACTGCAATAACTTCTTCATAATAACTCTGAATCAAGCGAGACTTCGACCAATGAACTCCCACCTAAATTACGGACAATATGGAACATTCAGATACTTCACCGTGTGCGCACACTGTAGTTCTCCATGGTGACTAACAGTTGTACTTGGAAATTAACAGGCTACATTCACATATTTGAACTTCGCCTAGGTAGAAGCTGCTATTTTTTTTGTTCATACTGCAGTAACTTCTTCATACTAACTCGGAATTAGGCGAGACTTCGATCGATGAACTCTCACCTAAATTACGGACAATATGGAACGCTTGGATACTTCAGGTTATGAACGTATATTGTATTTCTCCATGATGATTAATAGTTGTACTTAGAAAATAACAGGCTACATCCCCATATTTGAACTCGAACTAGGCAGAAGGCGCTAATTTTTTGTTCAGACTGCACTAACTTCTTCATACTAACTCGGAATCGGGCAAAACTTTGATCGATGAACTCCTACCTAAATTACGAACAATATGGAACACTCGGATATTTCATCTTGTGAACGCATGTTGTAGTTCTCCATAGTGACTAACAGTTGTACTTACAAAATAATAAGCTACATCCCTATATTTGAACTCCGTCTAGACAGAAGCCGTTATTTTTTTTGTTCAGAGTGCAGTAACTTCTTCATACCAACTTGGAATCAAGCGAGACTTCGACGGATGAACTCCCACCTAAATTACGGAAAACATGGAACACTCGGATACTTCAGCTTATGAACGTATACCGTAGTTCTTCATGGTGATTAACTGTTGTATTTAGAAAATAACAGGCTACATTCCCATATTTGAATAATATTTCTCTATGAGATGTAAAAACGTATATTTGAAATTTCAAAAAGACACCGAATAAATCTATTAAATGTATTCTCTTTTAGTAGTAGTAAAGATATTCAGTACAGAAATAGATTTATAATAAATTAAAATTTTCTATTTTTTTGTTTAGATTTATTGGTTGTAAACTGCTTAAAACGTATATGGGTACGGAGACGGCAACTTGGTATCCAAAGAATCCTTTTAGGCCTACGAAGAAGTTACACTCCCTGGACGTTCCATTATTCCACTCTTTCATCCATCTTCACCTTCCAAACTCACGTATTTTTCAGAGCAACGCAAACCCTTGCCGCTGGATTGCAAACCCTTGTTTAATTTCAATCAATTGTCACAGTAAACCCTAGGCTCTCTGCGATTTTATCGATTTTATATTTTTCGTTTCAGTGTAAGAAGCGATATGAACAATAGCTTCGGTCGAAGGAGGAGAGGCGAAAGGGGAAGATCAGTGGCGCGGTGGGACTGTGTGGTTATTTGGATTCCCGAGCAGCCACCCTGCGCGACTGCTTCTGACCACCCTTCCCCATAGCTGCCGGGTGTTTCTGTTATCCTCGCAGTCTCCCTTCGCGCTCCTTCCGACACCTTAGCCGCTGCTTCTGACCTCCATAGCTGCTGTTTTTGTTTTTCAGAACATGTTGTTTGGGATTTGATTTTTTTAATATAAACTTAAATTATTTGGTGAAGTACTGAATAGAGATTTGATGTTTTTATTTGCAGTAAATTAAATTTTAGATCTGAATGGCGCCAAATAAATCGAATCTGAAATCATCAAATCCACCACAAATCGAAGATCTATTCTCAAGTCTTGAGGATTTTATTCGAAACGAGAAGTATCGTGATGCTATCAAAGTTGCAGATCAGAGTATTTTCCTCATGTTTTGTTCTGATTCATGCATTTTTCTTGGATTTCTCTTCATATATTTTTGTTGTCTTCTCAGTTTTGGCTATTGCTCCTGGAGACCAGGATGCTGTGAGATGCAAAGTAGTGGGTTTGGTTAAATTAGACGAGATTGATAAAGCTCTTGCTGCAATTCAGGGGTTTAAAAGTTCTCTTCTTGATTTGAATTACTATAAGGTATGTCATCATTTCAGCTATTTCTTATGTCCATTGCATTACAAAAAAGTTTGAGCTCTATTTAGTTGTGGGCTTGAATGCAGATGTAAAAAGATGATTTGTTATTGTAACACACATAAATCTGCTCTTTTTAGCATCAAAAAATAAAAAAGGAGCACACGGAAACTAATGGAAGCACTAAAATTTAGCTTAAGAATGTGAAATGCAGTGCTTTTGAACTATAGCTCAGCTTTGCAGTGCCTAGCTATCTGAAAATTATTTTTTCGAAGTTTTTTAAATAGAACACATTTAATCTATCTCGACCGTCGTTGAATTATACAAGAAACAGGAGGTGTATTTGAATAATATAATGGTTTTGAATTAGAGTTAAGAATTTCAATGGGGAAGTATATAAAGGTTAGAAATGTGAGGAATTTTAGAAGATACAGAGTACATTCATTTTGGATTCTGAGACGTTCACATATTTGGAGAGTAAAGTATTGCTTTAGAGTCAAGGTGAATGGGAGGGACTCTTATTCACACACACACATCAAAGTTTGAGATCTCAGTTTCGGTCTTTTGTAATTTTAGGAATTTCAATTTAATTTGTAACTTTTTAAATATTATTATTTATTTTTCATATAAATACACATATTTGTTTGATTAATTCAAACAAGATGTGTAATTTATTTTTGATCAAAAAATAAGATATAAATGAACAATATTGATGGACTACAATTATTTATAACACAAACAAATCTTTATTTTTACTTTGTATTTAACCCTTTTAGCTATGCTATTCATATATTTTGTGATTTTGTATATTTTTGATGTTTAAATTTTATATTTTGAATATTTATATATTTGAACTCAAATTAATTCTTTTTCATTTTTTCTTTTATAAATTTGAATTTTAATAGTTTTATTATTAAATTGGAGTTTCGGTTTGATTTTGTTTCCATCTCTACTGAAAACGGAACTGAACGACCTGAATCTCGGTATTTTGGTTGAAATCTCAATCCTTTTTTATATGATATGGTGATTGGAGAATAATTTGTTGGTCAAAGTTGCAAAAATCATTCTCTAAGCTATATAAGCTGTAAACATCTAACCAAGTGTTTATTCTTGCTACATAAGAGATAAATCAAAATCTCTGTGTGTGGCACGCACTGCGTGGGGTGTGTGTGTGGTGCGTGTATGTGTCAAAGCAGGAATTTAATTTATTCTTGCACTTTAACAACAATATATTCCTAAAATGAAATTATGCAATAAATGTCCAAGTCCAATTATGTTAATATTTTCATTTTTAGTTGCTAGTTATAAGTTCTTATGGTATTGTGCCAGTGTGTCCCATGTTTGACTCATACATAAAAATCTGGAAGGTTATGTTTAATGTCCTTCTTTTCTTTTGGATTGACGAAGTCTTAAATGTTATTGTTAAGAATATCAAATCACAACCACAGTTGCTTTTTATTTAAAAGTGATGAATTTTAGAATGTGATGTTAATGATAAGCGAATACATTAATTTTATTTGTATAGTAATAGCCTAATAGGTGCCACAAAGGTATATGAAATTACTTCAATAGTATACGTAATCTTTTTGGGATCATGTCTAGAATAACAAATTTGCATTGTCACTCCAATCTTCATTTTAGTAAGCCATAAAAACATTGCTTAAGTCTATCTTCACTCTTTTACAAAACAATGATCATGCAACTTAAGTCTTTTCAGAAAACAATCAACCAACAAAATCAAGACCTGGTAAACTTTTGTTGCATGCACTTTCTATGTAAACTACGCCTGAACATTGTAAGTTGTTGATGATATAGTATTATTCAAAAGAAAGGATCTGTAAAACAACTTTTCCTTGGCAGTCCATTATCACTTTGATGCTTTTTAGTTGCCTACTTTCGAATGCGCAAAAAATATATGATTTCTCGTAGTGCGTCAAAATTATCTTCATAAAATATATGATTTATTTTAACCTAAATAGAATTGAATTGATATTTCGAAAGTAAATATTTTAACAGCTACTGTTGATTTATAATATTAACGAGGTTAGGTTTTTTTAGTGATCTTATTGTTTATGAGCCGGATACAAAATTTTGAAGCATTTCAAATAGTGTAGGTAAGGGGAAAAAACACATTGAGTGCTAAATTGTTAATGAAGTGCTGCAATCCAGCCATTACATATGCATGCATGTATATATAGTATTTTTGTACAAGTTAAATCATATGTCTAACTTCAAATTTTGGAACCTTAAAACGATTGAGTTGATATTTTAAAAGCAAATATTTTATCAGCTGCTGTTGATTTATAATGTCAACGAGGTTAGATTTTTTAATGGGTGTACTGTAAATTTTAAAGCATTTCAAATTGATCTTGAAGCATTTCGAATTTTGTAGCCTGTAGGTCAAGAAAACATTGAGTGCTAAATTGTTAATGAGGTGCTGCAGATCCATCCTGAACATATGTGTATATACGCATAAGCATGATATATACATGTACTTGTGTACACTCATGTATATGTATATATAGTATATCAATCATAGATTCATCTTCTATGCCTATCTTCAAATTTTGAAAATTGATTGCATGATGTCTTGTACCAAATTTCTGATAGTTATGTAAATGTATATGCATACACACATGCGCGCACGCACGCACACACACATGTGTATCAACATGCACGATATGCATATGCATGTACATCAAGTATTTCTATATTGAAGTATGATTTCGTTATGATATTTAGAAGTGGCATTCGTCCACTTCTCTCTCTTCCCTTCTTTTACTTCTGTCTTTCATTCCTTTTTTCTGGTGTCGAGCTACTTCAGGATGGTAACTACATTACTTTACGTATGGTTGAAACTGTGACGATTTAATTTCTGTCAATCCATTCTCTTATTAGCAGCAGAGATATAGATAAATGTAGTTTGACAAAAGCCTTCGATTGCACCATGTCCAGTGTGTTGGCAAGAGGTTTAGCAACAGCGCAAATGGCGGTAGTTTCGCTAGTTGATGGGTATTTACGGAATTGAAGAAAACACCGTTTAAATGTGTCTTTGTAAATAGAAGAGATGTATATATGTGCATATTTTTACCTTGCATGCTAGATAGTTTATTTTTTGCCAACTGAAATAATTATCAAATATAATTACTATAATTGCATGCAAGTAAACTCAATAAAGTTTACTTGGATTTTTTGTATCAGTTAGCTGTCTAAAAATGCTAAAAAGACTCTTTGCAACATGATTAATGCTTTTTTACATGGCAAGTTGAATAGGAACTAGACAAACGCCTGTATGTGTCTCTGTTGAAGAATTTGCCAAGTGTTATATACTGCTATCAATTATGGTTGGATTACTTTGGTTGCAATCAAAATCTTTTATTTTATTTGTTATGAAAAGAATAAGTTCACCGAGTTCTTAAGTAGATATGAATTTCATTATTGGTCAACAAGAAAATTGTTGGAAACACAGGTTTACGTTGTGAATTAATAATATAAGTACGCTAACAGAACAATGTAAGTATATTTAACAATTTAGATGCTGATCTTATTTTCACAAAAACATTAACCTGCTCAAGATCTGGCCATCTGATTATTGATCAGTTGACCGCACATGCCAGCATATGTATACACACAATGCCTGAACATACATATTATATATTAACTTTTGTTTACTTTTTCATCAAGGCATACTGCTTGTATAGACAAAACAAGTTAAAGGAAGCGTTGAATACGCTAGATGGTCTGGAAAAAACCCCTATGGTTCTGCAGTTAGAAACACAAATATATTACCGTTTAAACAAGTGGGATGCTTGTATGGAAAGCTTCGGCAAGCTCAAAGAATTCAAGATCGAACCTGATGTTAAAATAAACATTGTTGCTGCTTTGGTAGCAGCTGGTAGGGCTGAAGAAGTTCAAGGAATGATGGACAGTCTTAAAGTGAAAGCTTCCAGCAGCTTTGAATTAGCTTACAACACTGCATGCTCATTGATAGAGAAGGGGAATTATGCAGACGCTGAACAATTATTGCTTTCAGCCCGAAGGTGTTTTCCTAGTTATTTTACCTTTTCGAATTGTCGAATTTTTGATGCTTCAAACTCAATTGCATGTTTAGTTTCTTGTATTGGTAAATGGTAGCTTTTCCACTTTCCTCTTACAGAAGGTTTCTAACCAGGCTGTCCTAGTTCTTAATGCAAAGTAAGCTTTGAATTATATTACAACACCACTTACGTTAGTAAAGCTGATTGACTATTAGGACAATTGCATGTTATGTTTAACAGATAATGGGGAATACTTAAGCTATCTACATTTCAAATGCACAATTTGATTAGCTATTAGGAGAATTGCATTAACATGATTGTGGTTTCCTAGCTTCACCAATCTTATTTACACATCCAATATGAGACAACTTGGATCTAGTATTGTTTGCCACAATGCGCAAGTCAACTCTTCAGAGGACCATATTGCCTTGCTAAACTAAACCTCCGCATATTCTACATGTTAGGGTTTTTTAACCTTTAACTAGCACTATGAGTTTGGTTAGTGAATAAGCTCTTCTTTTTTTTTGCTGGGGGGTTTGTTGGCTTTTTTTTTGGGTGGGGGTGTGGTTGTTTTTGCACATGCACACCAAAAATATTGTTTGTAACAAAAAGTATGGAAATGAAGGTAGTCATTAGTTCGCTTCAAGGTTTCAAATCCCTGCCTTATTGACCAAAATTCCATTTGTACACCTTAAAGCAAAAATATTGGATGTATCACATAAATATCTCTCATTTGACAGATATGTTTCAACTCTAAAAATTCCATTTGTACACCTTAACTCGTGTGTTTTCCATGAAATATACTTTTTTTCTTTCTTTATTATCAATCACAATTTTCGTATTCTCTAAAAATCAATCAATCTTTCCACATCCCTTTATCGAAAGTAAAAATTGGTTTGACTATTTTATAAGTTATTTTTCTTAATGCCGATTTTGGACAAATTGATGCCAGACAATTTTGAGATGTACTTTTCAATCTAAAATGTACATTTGAGATACACAGGTTGTCCAGTATCTTGTTGGATACAGATAGTGTTCATGAAATAAACAAGACGAGACCGAAATCCGAGATTTGAAACCTTCATTCTTTATATCTATCTTTTGTGTGCGATAGAGTCAATTATTAGGAGGAAACTCAGTTAATTTAGTAGAACATATATGTATTCTTATGAGAAATCTGCAATGGAATACAACAGCAACATAAGCTAACTTCACATTATATGTTAGAATGGGCCAGGAATCTCTCATTGATGAGTCCCTTGAAGAAGATGAAATAGAAGCCGATCTAGCACCAATAAATGTCCAACTGGCATTTGTCCACCAGGTTTATATTAAAGCGTGTCCTTTTCTCTTTTGCAAGCTATTTATGCCTTACTTTTACTAAAATGACCATGTTCTGTTTAACAGTTAATAAGGAACACTCAAGATGCTATTGAAGCCTACAAGAGTGTAATAAACCGTAAGGTGGCTGATGCATCAACCCTTGCAATTGCTACTAATAACCTTATTGCTTTGAAGGGCACAAAGGATGCATCTGATAGTTTGAAAAAGCTCGATCAGAGAATAGAAAAAACAAGTGGTGCTGATTCTAAACTGTCTCAGAGACAGAAGGAGGCTTTATATTCTAATCGTGCACTTTTGCTTCTTCATACGAATAAACTGGATCAGGTTTTTTCCCCCACTTATGCAAATAAATTTATTTGTTATCTTAGTTTGATAGTGAGTGTTTATGTAATCATTCCATGGTTTAATCCATCATTGAATTCGAGATTAGCACAACGGATAATTTTGCACCGAACATCCTTCCACTTAAATATGAATGAATCCTCTTGTAAGTCAATACCATCATTTTGAAGTAGACAGAAAACATGCATAGTTGATTGATATGCATCAGATGTAGGGCTATCATGGTAACAGTAAATTTACCATTACCATACAAATACCAAGCAATTGATAATCAATATTGAGCTACATTGGTATATCAATGCTATCTTTATGGTAACGGTAAATTTACCTTTGATAATGGTAAACGTAGCGGTAAAAAAAAGGTCAAAATTAGTGATAATGGTAAATTACCCGTTATATTAATTTTGCTTTTTCACCATTTAAATTAATCCTAACCACGAACACTTTTGACGGTATATCGGTTTTTAAGAAGATGTTCGTAGTTTTATTTATGATGATGCTTCTTTTTTAGTTTTATTATTTTAAAATTTGAGATTAGTAAAGGTATTATTACGTATTATTGTAAATAATTTGTGATGAATTAATAAAATTTTCTATGTCATTGTCCTCTAAAGCAAGTCAAAATGATGATGATATGAATATTAATGGAGCAAGAATCAAGAATGAAATATTTACTTTTTTATCATTATCAAAATCTGACTGCAATAAAAATTTAATGTTTCATTTACTGGTAAATTTACCATTATCAGTCAACGGTGTCAGTTTATCGGTATACCAATGATCATTTTACCAACAACAACGGTAATGGATTTTGTATCGGTAATGATTATCATTACTATAACAGCCCGATTCAGATGTAACATTTGGATGTTTGTTCAATATTTTCTTAAGACTGATTATAACAATTGGGGTACATTGCAGGCTCAAGAACTTGTATCCACACTACCAGAGATGTTCCCTGACAGTATTACACCTGTTCTTCTTCAAGCTGCTGTTCATGTAAGAGAAAAGAAGATACCAAAAGCAGAGCAAATACTGGGTCAATTTGCAGACAAATTTCCTGAGAAATCGAAACCCATTCTCCTAGCCCGAGCGCAAATAGCAGCTGCTGCAGGGCACTATCAAATAGCAGCAGATTCTCTGTCCAAAGTAACCGATATCGAACACATGCCTTGTACAATTGCCACTCTAGTCTCTCTAAAAGAACGTATAGGAGACATAACAGGCGCTGCTCAAGTTTTAGATTCTGCTATCAAATGGTGGAAAAACTCGATGACAGAAGATAACAAACTCAGCTTAATCATGCAAGAAGCAGCATCGTTCAAACTAAACCATGGTTTTAAACAAGAAGCATCTCAACTTTATGAACAACTTGTCAAAGATGAAGGAAGCATTGAAGCTTTAGTGGGTCTAGTAACTACTGCAGCGCAGACAGATCTCGAGAAGGCTGAAATGTATGAAAAGAAGCTGAAGGCGTTGCCTGGTTTGAAAGGGATCAATGTAGAGAATTTAGAGAAAACCCATGGAGCAAACCAAGGTGAAAATGTACGTGCAGAGAGGATGGAAGCTTTGGATGAAGTTAAGAAAGCCAAGACAAAGAAGAGGAAGAGAAAGCCAAGATACCCGAAAGGGTTCGACCCAGCAAACCCAGGACCACCGCCTGACCCAGAAAGGTGGTTACCGAGAAGAGAGAGATCGAGTTATAGGCCTAAAAGGAAAGATAAGAGAGCAATTAGGGGGTCTCAAGGAGCTGTTGCTAAAGATAAACATGACACCACTAATGCTACAAATGCAGCAGCTGCTTCTAATCAAAAAGGACAGGCTAATGCTAGTGGCAGTAAAGGAGGACCTAAGGTTGCTGCTACTTCTGAGCAGCAATCCAAGGGCTCTAACAAATCGAGAAAAAAGAAGTCTAGAAATTAAGGCCTAGAAAATATTTGAAATTTTTGCTTGTTTATTATTGTTTAGTATTTTATTTGGTATGAGGGATATTCGTTACATTATTCCAGCAATTGCGCACATTTATCTGCAATGAATTTATTTGTGGAGTTGGACGGTATCTGTTAACCACAATTGATCAGGCAAGTTAATTGCTGCATTCTACCTGTGAGTTTAGACATGCATTTCCTCCAGCAGTGTACTTATTCTAGATGTTAATATTTACTGCTAACCGTTGTCCATGCTCTATTTGGAGAAGAAAATGCAATACTCTATCACGGAAGAGCTCTTTGGGCTAATGAATTTTATCTGTGTGTTTTATGTATGCATTTTCTTTTAACGAGGGAGTTACTTGTAACTTTCTTTCAAAATGAGTGTTGCTGCAATACTTTTTAAACAGAAAATTTGCACGCCTTTTACTCTCCATTTTTTTATTCTCCAACTTTTTATTTTATTTTTTATTTTTTTATTTTATTTTTATTTTATTTGCCTATCCTCAGTTGTATGGTCAATTGTCAGCTCAATCTACAATTTGATAATTATTATTGCATTCGATGTGCAATCGATTCATCAACTTCTTTGTTATTTAAAAATACCAATATAACTTCTTGAGAAGCAAGATCAAATTTTGTACAAAATTGTAACGCCCCACTCTGAGACCCACGGTAACAAAGAGTATTACATGAGTAATACTGTCTGTTAAAGCGGAGAATAGAGTATAGTGGAAGCGACCATTTGTAATCAAGCTATAACTATCTACTGAATACGTCAAAAGGATGGTATCTATTTTTTTCAAGTGGTTCGACATATTCAATAAATATTTATAACGAAATTACAATGGCTAAAGATCTATCAGAATAAGCATAGTAATAAAATGATAAAACATCACAGAACAGAATCACATAACAGATATAAAATCCCAGGACAATACATCGTCAATACAGATCCAAATACTTTAAGTGGGTACAAAGCCACTGCCCACACATGTGAGTCAAAAATATGTACATATCAAAGTGAATAATAACAGAGTAGCGGAATAGTGGACAAATAAAAGCGCTATCTATCAGCATAGCAGATAATGTCCAAGCGGAAGCACAGAAGCTAAGTCCAGAGACCTAACCTGAAACAACTCGGTCTGACCCGAGCGAAAAACACTCGGGTCAGGCTAGCTAAACAATCAGTAATAACTGAGATATATAATAATGCGGTACATAAATAAAACAGTACTTTTCCTAAGAAAAGAGTATTTTGGACCACATGAATATAATGACGGTCTCTAATCATCAATCAACAGTAAAAATCTCCAAAGAGAATATCAGCACCAAAGTGTTGAATAAATAAAATCGCCTCATATCATCGGCGTAGCCAAAGCTATATAAAGTTGCCCATAGGCAATAATCCCAAAAGTGACCAGAGTCTGTAATCAATGCCCAAGCAAAGATATCGATGCTCCAAAGAGCAATGGGGATATACTGAAAAGTCAATGAAATCAAACACTGAAAATCAGTGTCCAGAGACACTATGAATCCACAAGGTAATTGCACTTACATCGTATGGTTCCATAGAACCAACACCGAATGAAGGTACTCGAATGGATATAAAAATCATCAGATAATACAAGTATAGCACGTGCACCGACCAGAGTCGTTATTGCCAAGTACTGTAGAGTTGTGATCAATCACTCGCACAGATGCGGAACGCGCGAGACGGCGAGATCCTTCCCAGAAGGATAAAGGCCCAGAGGCACATGCCGAAAAAGAAACTACTTCATAGAACAGGTGTCCAGAGACGGTTGCCCAGAGGCGTGGTGACCCAGAGGTCCAGTACTGGCTGCCCAGAGGCTAACGTGTCACAAAATTCTTGGAGAGGAACCCGTAAAGTGTTAACGATGAGTCCAATACCCCACGTTCGCACTAAACGGTTTACTAACCAATAGCAAGCTCACACTCCAAACAATAAAAAGTCCACCTCGTATCATCGGTAAACTAGACCCAAAGGTCAAAACGATCAATCGAATAGGTCGGGGATTAACCGGAAAGAAAATACACACGGTTCCATAGGCCGGAGATTTCCTAACCGTTTAAGCACCTTTCCACTTCGCTTGACGTGCTAAAAAGTGAGTGTGAGATTTTTATTATAGAAAATAATGGTTCGAAACGGATTTATAATAGATTTTGAGAACACTCTAAAACGGCTTTTGAAAACTCTCCTATTATGGAGTAAATAGTCTACTAATTAAAAATAATATTATATAATAATTTCGAAAGCCATTTTGGAGCGAAAAATCCTTTTAAAACCCTTTTTATAAGTCCCGTGTACAAAATCCAGAGACAAATCTCAAAGAAATCGATAAAACCAGAAAATCACTGAAAATATTCTAAGTGTTGGAAAATAGTCCAAAACTGACGCGAACCCAAGTTCGGAAAATTATTCGAACCAGCAGACTAAATCCGAATGGCATGAAAATTGGTAGGAACGTAGTCCGACATTCCTACTTCAGAACGCAAAAAGAATTACTCGATTTCGACTTGAAACGAAGGCGTAGCGACGTTCCAAAGTCGGACACAGAAACATGAAATGCACTGTTTTGCACAGCGATCTGGGTTCAACTCTGACAGGAAATTCAAAGGGTCTAATGAACTCAGATAATGACCAAACTTTCCAGATATGGAGTTCATAACTCCATCTTTTCAACGAGACCAAAATCGTCAAATTCCGACTAGCGGCTCAAAAGTTATGACCAAAATAGTTTCAGTTTCATCCACAGAGCTAATATGTGTATCGCTCTCGGGAAGATAGTAGAAAAAACCAATTTTTGACCTAGTTAGACTCAAAATTACAGAAAACTCACTGAACAAAAATTGTAGCATATGTTTTAAGCTTTCCGGAACATCCAAAATTATCTAATTCGGAACAAAAACGAGAGAGATACATGCAAAACAATATCAGATTGAAACTCAAGATAACTTGTTATAGACAGAATTGGTCTTCTGTCTTTGAATGCATTTCAAGTCATCTAAATGGCAAAATTACAGAAAACTCACTTAACAAAAATTGTAGCATATATTTTAAGCTTTCCGTAATGACTAAGATCGTCAAATTCCAATCGGGGATGAAAATTTTATGACTAAAACAATTCTCGGATTTAAATTCTATATCACTGTCAATGTGCTCTCGGGACATTAGTAAGAATGCATAGTTTTGACCCAATTAACTTCGAAATTTCATGAAACTCAAAACATGAAAGTTTTAGCCCTAAATTTACGCTTTCCAGAATATCCAAAATTATTAGATTTGGATAAGAAACGAGTAACTTATGGCCAAATCAATTTCAGGGTTTTATTTTATCAACCCTGTAGTTTGTTGTCAGGTCAGCGACAAACAAACGTGATTTCGACCATTCAAACCACAAAATTAGGCAAAGCTCAAAACATGAAAGTTATAGCCTACAGAATAAGCTTTCCAGAACATCAAGATAATCTTAATTCCGATTTAAGATGAATGAGATATGCCTAATTTACTTACAGCAATAAACTAATTATAATTTCAGCTAGCATATATTACCTCAACCAATATAGCAAGCAACTTGTGTGCACACCCAAAATGAAAGCAAAGAGGATCAAAGAGCTATGATTGACATGTTACATAATAAAACATGTGTTACTAACTGATTACCCAAATCAAAAGATGATTAAACACATATTAGAAGAGGTTTTTAGCAATATACCTCTCTAGAAAGCAACAAAGACAACTATAGCATCAACCCAAGTAAGCAAAAGATGATTAGGAGGCTATAAGATCAGAAAAACACATAAAACATGTGTTACCAATTAGATTTCAGAAATGAGAAAGATATAAAAACGGATTTGAAGTGGGTATTTGCATTACCTTTGCATAGAATGACTTGCATAAGCTAAAACTAGAAGGAGATGAAGATAGAGGCCATTTTTGTTATGAAAGCTTTAGGAAATGATTAGGGTTTTGATTAGGGATGAATGAATGAGGTTATGAGAGTTTGAGATAATTTATAGAGGAGGTTTAGGGTGGGTTATTGGACTAGGTTTAGTAACCCAATAAGAAGAGAGTTATTTACATGTTTCCAAAAATTAGTCTAAGTGTTCATATATGTTTATAAAACTCATTTTTCTTATCCAAACCCGTTTTAAAAATCTCTCCTAAAATATTTAACTTTCCAAAAATAACATTTTATCCTCATTTTAAATTCCCATATTTCCCATTTAATTAAAATAGTCTTTTTCAAATAAATTTTGTTATTCCAAATCCTTTTATGCTTCATTAAAATAAATAAAAATCCTAACTTTTATTTATTAATTGGCAATGAAAATCCCGGGTTGTTACAGACTCCCCCCTTAAGAAAATTGCGTCCCCGCAATTCCTTAAGATAGATGTCGTCTATAACGTCAAATCCACAAAAGAAGTGATAGAGATAAAATAGAGAATTCTCACTCGTAGAAGAAGATGGGAGAAAGCTCGGATAAGAGCATTCGATAGATTCTCTGGTCTCCCAAGTGCAGTCCTTAGGATTTGGTGACCATTGAATCTTCACGAGTGGAACCTCTTTGTTGCGAAGGCGTCTAACCTCCGAATCAAGCACACGAAGAGGTTGCTACTCCAAAGATAAATCAAGTAAGATCTCTAAATCAGGCACAACATGCGGCTCAATAATAGAATCAGGATCGCGGACACACATGCGAAGCTGGGAAACATGAAACACGTCATGTATTCCGGAGAAGTGAGCAGGTAGAGCCACACGATAAGCAACGGGGCCGATGCGTTCCGTAATAGGAAATGGTCCAACATAGCGAGGAGCCAACTTCCCTGTAGAGCTGAAACGCACAACCCCCTTCATGGGAGAGACCCGAATAAAGACATGATCACCAATGGAGAACTCAAGAGGCTTCCTACGGTTGTCCGCGTAGGATTTCTGACGGTTCTGCGCCTCTTTCATTCTCTGACGAATAAGAATAATCTTCTCAGAAGATTCCCGAACTGAATCTGGACCAAGAAGGAGCTTCTCGCCAGATTCTAACCAACAAGCAGGAGAACGACATGGCCTTCCGCAAAGAGCCTCGAAAGGAGCCATGCCAATACTAGACTGAAAGCTGTTGTTGTAGGAGAACTCTACAAGCGGTAAGTGATCCTCCCAACTACCTCCGAAATCCAGAATACAACAACGCAAAAGATCCTCTAAAACACGATTCACCCTCTCCGTCTGACCGTCAGTCTGAGGATGATAAGCAGTCGAGAAATTCAGCTTTGAGCCCAAAGCTGACTGTAGGCACTTCCAGAAGTGACTAGTAAAGATAGTGTCTCGATCACAGACGATAGAGCTAGGAATGCCATGAAGTCGATCGACTTCCTTCACATATAACTTGGCAAGCTGAGGAGCAGTCCGAGTGGACTTAATAGGAATGAAATGAGCTGATTTGGTCAAGCGATCGACGATGACCCAAATAGAAGTATGGCCTGACCTCGATCGAGGCAGACCGTCAATAAAATCCATGGATATCTGATCCCATTTCCACAATGGAATCTCTAGCGGCTGAAGAAGGCCAGATGGACGCTGATGCTCGGCGTTGATCTGTTGACAAGTAATGCAACCACTCACATAACTTTCAACATCTCTCTTCATGCCCTCCCAATAAAATAGGCGACACATGTCGGCATACTTCTTACTCAACCCGGGATGTATAGTGTACTTAGTGCGATGACACTCGTCCAGAATGTCGCGCCTAAGTGATAAATCAGATGGTACCAAAATACGGTTCTTCCTGCGAAGACACCGATGAGAATCAATAGAATAATCCAGCAATGTCTCATCACTGGATCCCGACTCGAGAAGATGAATAAGATGCAATAATTCTGGATCCTGCCGCTGAGCATGGGCAATGCGATCCAATAAGATAGGACGAGCTTCCAAGCTGAATAATAAGACCGGAGAATCAGAAGATGGAGCTCGATCTCGAATATCACACAAAGATAGGGTCTCAAGAATATCCCACTCGGCTATCATCATAGAAACTACTGCCGAGTGTTTGCGAATGAGTGCATCAGCCACACGATTACCCTTGCCAGGGGTATACTGAATGTCTAAGTCATATGAGGGGAGAAACTTAAGCCATCGCTGCTGCGTCATATTGAGATCCTTCTGACTGAATAAATATTTCAGCTACTTGTGATCGGTGTAAAGAGTGAAGCGTTCGCCTAATAGAAAGTGACGCCACGTCTTCAAAGAAAAGACGATAGCTGCCAACTCAAGATCATGAGTTGGATAGCGAACCTCATTCGGACGTAGCTGCCTAGAAGCATAAGCAACTACCCGATCCTTCTGCATAAGCACAGCACCGAGGCTGCTACCACAAGCGTCGGTGTAAACAACAAGATCCTGGTTACTCTCAGGAACCACAAGGATAGGAGCATGAGTGAGAAGTTCCTTCAATCGCTGGAAATAAACTTCACACTTATCAGACCAAATAAAGCGAACCCCTTTACGAGTCAGAGTCGTGAGGGGAAGTGCAACACGAGAGAAATCCTTGATAAATCGACGGTAATAACCTGCCAGACCAAGGAAACTGCGAATATCATGAACGTTCTCGGGCTGCTTCCAATTCTGAATAGCTTCGATCTTGGAAGGATCGACAGAAATACCCTCAGAGGATACAATATGGCCCAAGAACTTGACATTGCTCTCCCAAAAATGGCACTTGGAGAGCTTGGCCTTAAGCTGATGCTGACGAAGAGTATCCAAGACGATCCGCAAATGATGAGCATGCTCTGCCTCGGATCTAGAATAAATAAGAATATCGTCAATGAAAACCAGAACGAATCTATCGATGTATTCCCGGAATACTCGATTCATGAGATCGACGAAGAAAGCCGGAGCGTTCGTCAAGCCGAATGGCATGACCAACCACTCAAAAGAACCATAACGAGTGCGGAAAGCGGTAAGAGGAATGCTATCTTCCACAACTCGGAGCTGATGAAATCCGGTGGCAAGGTCGAGCTGGGAAAAGACCTTCGCACCGCTCAACTAATCAAACATATCGTCTATCCATGGAAATGGATAACGATTTCTGATGGTCAACTCATTAAGCTTGCGATAGTCAATGCAAAGCCTAAGAGAGCCACCGGGCTTCTTAACGAAGACCACAGCAGCACCCCATGGCGAAGAACTGGACCGAATGAACTGCTTCGCCTCAAGCTCTACTAATTGCTTCCTGAGTTCCTCATTCTCCTTAGTGGACATTCTCGTGGGAGGACGCCCAAATGGATGAGAGCCTGGAATGAGATCGATGCAGAACTCAATAGCTCGCTTTGGCGGCAGTCCGGATACTGGCTCGAATATATCGGGGAAATTCCGAAAAACAGGAATACGAGATATGTCCACATCCTCATCTCGTGAATCAAGAGCAAATAAAGTAATATCAGAAATCCCAACATCCTGAAGAGCAATAGCTAACAGAGCGGACGAGTCAGGGTAACAAAGAAATAATATCCACTCCGAACAAATGATTTTGGCGTCGTACTGAGCAAGCCAATCCATGCTACGTATAGATAATTAATTAAGGAATACTATGGAATATAACGGATTCCTATACATATTCCTAACTTATCTATCAATAAACATAAGGAAGGGATTTGATTTAATTCGGATCTAATTAAAATGTATTGTACTAAGTGTATCTGTTCTATGTTTATTATGCTTATTCCTGAAACCAGCTCTGATACCAAACTGTAACGCCCCACTCTAAGACCCACGGTAACAAAGAGTATTACAGGAGTAACACTGTCTGTTAAAGCGGAGAATAGAGTATAGTGGAAGCGACCATTTGTAATCAAGCTATAACTATCTACTGAATACGTCGAAAGGGTGGTATCTATTTTTTTTCAAGTGGTTCGACATATTCAATAAATATTTATAACGAAATTACAATGGCTAAAGATCTATCAGAATAAGCATAGTAATAAAATGATAAAACATCACAGAACAGAATCACATAACAAATATAAAATCCCAGGACAATACATCGTCAATACAGATCCAAATACTTTAAGTGGGTACAAAGCCACTGCCCACACATGTGAGTCAAAATATGTACATATCAAATTCTGAAAAATAACAGAGTAGTGGAATAGTGGACAAATAAAAGCGCTATCTATCAGCATAGCAGATAATGTCCAAGCGGAAGCACAGAAGCTAAGTCCAGAGACCTAACCTGAAACAACTCGGTCTGACCCGAGCGAAAAACACTCGGGTCAGGCTAGCTAAACAATCAGTAATAACTGAGATATATAATAATGCGGTACATAAATAAAACAGTACTTTTCCTAAGAAAAGAGTATTTTGGACCACATGAATATAATGACGGTCTCTAATCATCAATCAACAGTAAAAATCTCCAAAGAGAATATCAGCACCAAAGTGTTGAATAAATAAAATCGCCTCATATCATCGGCGTAGCGAAAGCTATATAAAGTTGCCCATAGGCAATAATCCCAAGAGTGACCAGAGTCTGTAATCAATGCCCAAGCAAAGATCAATGCTCCAAAGAGCAATGGGGATATACTGAAAAGTCAATGAAATCAAACACTGAAAATCAGTGTCCAGAGAGACTGTGAATCAAGAATGAAATATTTACTTTTTTATCATTATCAAAATCTGACTGCAATAAAAATTTAATGTTTCATTTACTGGTAAATTTACCATTATCAGTCAACGGTGTCAGTTTATCGGTATACCAATGATCATTTTACCAACAACAACGGTAATGGATTTTGTATCGGTAATGATTATCATTACTATAACAGCCCGATTCAGATGTAACATTTGGATGTTTGTTCAATATTTTCTTAAGACTGATTATAACAATTGGGGTACATTGCAGGCTCAAGAACTTGTATCCACACTACCAGAGATGTTCCCTGACAGTATTACACCTGTTCTTCTTCAAGCTGCTGTTCATGTAAGAGAAAAGAAGATACCAAAAGCAGAGCAAATACTGGGTCAATTTGCAGACAAATTTCCTGAGAAATCGAAACCCATTCTCCTAGCCCGAGCGCAAATAGCAGCTGCTGCAGGGCACTATCAAATAGCAGCAGATTCTCTGTCCAAAGTAACCGATATCGAACACATGCCTTGTACAATTGCCACTCTAGTCTCTCTAAAAGAACGTATAGGAGACATAACAGGCGCTGCTCAAGTTTTAGATTCTGCTATCAAATGGTGGAAAAACTCGATGACAGAAGATAACAAACTCAGCTTAATCATGCAAGAAGCAGCATCGTTCAAACTAAACCATGGTTTTAAACAAGAAGCATCTCAACTTTATGAACAACTTGTCAAAGATGAAGGAAGCATTGAAGCTTTAGTGGGTCTAGTAACTACTGCAGCGCAGACAGATCTCGAGAAGGCTGAAATGTATGAAAAGAAGCTGAAGGCGTTGCCTGGTTTGAAAGGGATCAATGTAGAGAATTTAGAGAAAACCCATGGAGCAAACCAAGGTGAAAATGTACGTGCAGAGAGGATGGAAGCTTTGGATGAAGTTAAGAAAGCCAAGACAAAGAAGAGGAAGAGAAAGCCAAGATACCCGAAAGGGTTCGACCCAGCAAACCCAGGACCACCGCCTGACCCAGAAAGGTGGTTACCGAGAAGAGAGAGATCGAGTTATAGGCCTAAAAGGAAAGATAAGAGAGCAATTAGGGGGTCTCAAGGAGCTGTTGCTAAAGATAAACATGACACCACTAATGCTACAAATGCAGCAGCTGCTTCTAATCAAAAAGGACAGGCTAATGCTAGTGGCAGTAAAGGAGGACCTAAGGTTGCTGCTACTTCTGAGCAGCAATCCAAGGGCTCTAACAAATCGAGAAAAAAGAAGTCTAGAAATTAAGGCCTAGAAAATATTTGAAATTTTTGCTTGTTTATTATTGTTTAGTATTTTATTTGGTATGAGGGATATTCGTTACATTATTCCAGCAATTGCGCACATTTATCTGCAATGAAATTTATTTGTGGAGTTGGACGGTATCTGTTAACCACAATTGATCAGGCAAGTTAATTGCTGCATTCTACCTGTGAGTTTAGACATGCATTTCCTCCAGCAGTGTACTTATTCTAGATGTTAATATTTACTGCTAACCGTTGTCCATGCTCTATTTGGAGAAGAAAATGCAATACTCTATCACGGAAGAGCTCTTTGGGCTAATGAATTTTATCTGTGTGTTTTATGTATGCATTTTCTTTTAACGAGGGAGTTACTTGTAACTTTCTTTCAAAATGAGTGTTGCTGCAATACTTTTTAAACAGAAAATTTGCACGCCTTTTACTCTCCATTTTTTTATTCTCCAACTTTTTATTTTATTTTTTATTTTTTTATTTTATTTTTATTTTATTTGCCTATCCTCAGTTGTATGGTCAATTGTCAGCTCAATCTACAATTTGATAATTATTATTGCATTCGATGTGCAATCGATTCATCAACTTCTTTGTTATTTAAAAATACCAATATAACTTCTTGAGAAGCAAGATCAAATTTTGTACAAAATTGTAACGCCCCACTCTGAGACCCACGGTAACAAAGAGTATTACATGAGTAATACTGTCTGTTAAAGCGGAGAATAGAGTATAGTGGAAGCGACCATTTGTAATCAAGCTATAACTATCTACTGAATACGTCAAAAGGATGGTATCTATTTTTTTCAAGTGGTTCGACATATTCAATAAATATTTATAACGAAATTACAATGGCTAAAGATCTATCAGAATAAGCATAGTAATAAAATGATAAAACATCACAGAACAGAATCACATAACAGATATAAAATCCCAGGACAATACATCGTCAATACAGATCCAAATACTTTAAGTGGGTACAAAGCCACTGCCCACACATGTGAGTCAAAAATATGTACATATCAAAGTGAATAATAACAGAGTAGCGGAATAGTGGACAAATAAAAGCGCTATCTATCAGCATAGCAGATAATGTCCAAGCGGAAGCACAGAAGCTAAGTCCAGAGACCTAACCTGAAACAACTCGGTCTGACCCGAGCGAAAAACACTCGGGTCAGGCTAGCTAAACAATCAGTAATAACTGAGATATATAATAATGCGGTACATAAATAAAACAGTACTTTTCCTAAGAAAAGAGTATTTTGGACCACATGAATATAATGACGGTCTCTAATCATCAATCAACAGTAAAAATCTCCAAAGAGAATATCAGCACCAAAGTGTTGAATAAATAAAATCGCCTCATATCATCGGCGTAGCCAAAGCTATATAAAGTTGCCCATAGGCAATAATCCCAAAAGTGACCAGAGTCTGTAATCAATGCCCAAGCAAAGATATCGATGCTCCAAAGAGCAATGGGGATATACTGAAAAGTCAATGAAATCAAACACTGAAAATCAGTGTCCAGAGACACTATGAATCCACAAGGTAATTGCACTTACATCGTATGGTTCCATAGAACCAACACCGAATGGCGGTACTCGAATGGATATAAAAATCATTAGATAATACAAGTATAGCACGTGCACCGACCGGAGTCGTTATTGCCAAGTACCGTAGAGTTGTGATCGATCACTCACACAGATGCGGAACGCGCGAGACGGCGAGATCCTACCCAGAAGGATAAAGGCCCAGAGGCACATGCCGAAAAAGAAACTGCTCCATAGAACAGGTGTCCAGAGACGGTTGCCCAGAGGCATGGTGACCCAGAGGTCCAGTAATGGCTGCCCAGAGGCTAATGTGTCACAAACTTCTTGGAGAGGAACCCGTAAAGTGTTAACGATGAGTCCCATACCCCACGTTCGCACTAAACGGTTTACTAACCAATAGCAAGCTCACACTCCAAACAATAAAAAGTCCACCTCGTATCATCGGTAAACTAGACCCAAAGGTCAAAACGATCAATCGAATAGGTCGGGGATTAACCGAAAAGAAAATACACACGGTTCCATAGGCCGGAGATTTCCTAACCGTTTAAGCACCTTTCCACTTTGCTTGACGTGCTAAAAAGTGAGTGTGAGATTTTTATTATAGAAAATAATGGTTCGAAACGGATTTATAATTGATTTTGAGAACACTCTAAAACAGCTTTTGAAAACTCTCCTATTATGGAGTAAATAGTCTACTAATTAAAAATAATATTATATAATAATTTTGAAAGCCATTTCAGAGCGAAAAATCCTTTTAAAACCCTTTTTATAAGTCCCGTGTACAAAATCCAGAGACAAATCTCAAAGAAATCGATAAAACCAGAAAATCACTGAAAATATTCTAAGTGTTGGAAAATAGTCCAAAACTGACGCGAACCCAAGTTCGGAAAATTATTCGGACCAGCAGTCTGAATCCGAATGGCATGAAAATTGGTAGGAACGTATTTCGACATTCCTACTTCGGAACGCAAAAAGAATTACTCGATTCCGACTTGAAACGAAGGCGTAGAGACGTTTCAAAGTCGGACACAGAAACATGAAATGTACTATTTTGCACAGCGATCTAGGTTCAACTCTGACAGGAAATTCGAACAGTCTAATGAACTCAGATGATGACCAAACTTTCTAGATATGGAGTTCATAACTCCAACTTTCCAACGAGACCAAAATCGTCAAATTCCGACTAGCGGCTCAAAAGTTATGACCAAAATAGTTTCAGTTTCATCCATAGAGCTAATATGTGTATCGCTCTCGGGAAGATAGTAGAAAAAACCAATTTTTGACCTAGTTAGACTCAAAATTACAGAAAACTCACTGAACAAAAATTGTAGCATATGTTTTATGCTTTCTGGAACATCCAAAATTATCTAATTCGGATCAAAAACGAGAGAGATACATGCAAAACAATATCAGATTGAAACTCAAGATAACTTGTTATAGACAGAATTGGTCTTCAGTATTTGAATGCATTTCAGGTCATCTAAATGGCAAAATTACAGAAAACTCACTTAAAAAAAATTGTAGCATATATTTTAAGCTTTTCGGAATGACCAAGTTCGTCAAATTCCGATCGGGGATGAAAATTTTATGACTAAAACAATTCTCAAATTTAAATTCTATATCACTGTCAATGTGCTCTCGGGACAGTAGTAAGAATGCACAGTTTTGACCCAATTAACTTCGAAGTTTCATGAAACTCAAAACATGAAAGTTTTATCCCTAAATCTATACTTTTTTATCATTATCAAAATCTGACTGCAATAAAAATTTAATGTTTCATTTACTGGTAAATTTACCATTATCAGTCAACGGTGTCAGTTTATCGGTATACCAATGATCATTTTACCAACAACAACGGTAATGGATTTTGTATCGGTAATGATTATCATTACTATAACAGCCCGATTCAGATGTAACATTTGGATGTTTGTTCAATATTTTCTTAAGACTGATTATAACAATTGGGGTACATTGCAGGCTCAAGAACTTGTATCCACACTACCAGAGATGTTCCCTGACAGTATTACACCTGTTCTTCTTCAAGCTGCTGTTCATGTAAGAGAAAAGAAGATACCAAAAGCAGAGCAAATACTGGGTCAATTTGCAGACAAATTTCCTGAGAAATCGAAACCCATTCTCCTAGCCCGAGCGCAAATAGCAGCTGCTGCAGGGTACTATCAAATAGCAGCAGATTCTCTGTCCAAAGTAACCGATATCGAACACATGCCTTGTACAATTGCCACTCTAGTCTCTCTAAAAGAACGTATAGGAGACATAACAGGCGCTGCTCAAGTTTTAGATTCTGCTATCAAATGGTGGAAAAACTCGATGACAGAAGATAACAAACTCAGCTTAATCATGCAAGAAGCAGCATCGTTCAAACTAAACCATGGTTTTAAACAAGAAGCATCTCAACTTTATGAACAACTTGTCAAAGATGAAGGAAGCATTGAAGCTTTAGTGGGTCTAGTAACTACTGCAGCGCAGACAGATCTCGAGAAGGCTGAAATGTATGAAAAGAAGCTGAAGGCGTTGCCTGGTTTGAAAGGGATCAATGTAGAGAATTTAGAGAAAACCCATGGAGCAAACCAAGGTGAAAATGTACGTGCAGAGAGGATGGAAGCTTTGGATGAAGTTAAGAAAGCCAAGACAAAGAAGAGGAAGAGAAAGCCAAGATACCCGAAAGGGTTCGACCCAGCAAACCCAGGACCACCGCCTGACCCAGAAAGGTGGTTACCGAGAAGAGAGAGATCGAGTTATAGGCCTAAAAGGAAAGATAAGAGAGCAATTAGGGGGTCTCAAGGAGCTGTTGCTAAAGATAAACATGACACCACTAATGCTACAAATGCAGCAGCTGCTTCTAATCAAAAAGGACAGGCTAATGCTAGTGGCAGTAAAGGAGGACCTAAGGTTGCTGCTACTTCTGAGCAGCAATCCAAGGGCTCTAACAAATCGAGAAAAAAGAAGTCTAGAAATTAAGGCCTAGAAAATATTTGAAATTTTTGCTTGTTTATTATTGTTTAGTATTTTATTTGGTATGAGGGATATTCGTTACATTATTCCAGCAATTGCGCACATTTATCTGCAATGAAATTTATTTGTGGAGTTGGACGGTATCTGTTAACCACAATTGATCAGGCAAGTTAATTGCTGCATTCTACCTGTGAGTTTAGACATGCATTTCCTCCAGCAGTGTACTTATTCTAGATGTTAATATTTACTGCTAACCGTTGTCCATGCTCTATTTGGAGAAGAAAATGCAATACTCTATCACGGAAGAGCTCTTTGGGCTAATGAATTTTATCTGTGTGTTTTATGTATGCATTTTCTTTTAACGAGGGAGTTACTTGTAACTTTCTTTCAAAATGAGTGTTGCTGCAATACTTTTTAAACAGAAAATTTGCACGCCTTTTACTCTCCATTTTTTTATTCTCCAACTTTTTATTTTATTTTTTATTTTTTTATTTTATTTTTATTTTATTTGCCTATCCTCAGTTGTATGGTCAATTGTCAGCTCAATCTACAATTTGATAATTATTATTGCATTCGATGTGCAATCGATTCATCAACTTCTTTGTTATTTAAAAATACCAATATAACTTCTTGAGAAGCAAGATCAAATTTTGTACAAAATTGTAACGCCCCACTCTGAGACCCACGGTAACAAAGAGTATTACATGAGTAATACTGTCTGTTAAAGCGGAGAATAGAGTATAGTGGAAGCGACCATTTGTAATCAAGCTATAACTATCTACTGAATACGTCAAAAGGATGGTATCTATTTTTTCAAGTGGTTCGACATATTCAATAAATATTTATAACGAAATTACAATGGCTAAAGATCTATCAGAATAAGCATAGTAATAAAATGATAAAACATCACAGAACAGAATCACATAACAGATATAAAATCCCAGGACAATACATCGTCAATACAGATCCAAATACTTTAAGTGGGTACAAAGCCACTGCCCACACATGTGAGTCAAAAATATGTACATATCAAAGTGAATAATAACAGAGTAGCGGAATAGTGGACAAATAAAAGCGCTATCTATCAGCATAGCAGATAATGTCCAAGCGGAAGCACAGAAGCTAAGTCCAGAGACCTAACCTGAAACAACTCGGTCTGACCCGAGCGAAAAACACTCGGGTCAGGCTAGCTAAACAATCAGTAATAACTGAGATATATAATAATGCGGTACATAAATAAAACAGTACTTTTCCTAAGAAAAGAGTATTTTGGACCACATGAATATAATGACGGTCTCTAATCATCAATCAACAGTAAAAATCTCCAAAGAGAATATCAGCACCAAAGTGTTGAATAAATAAAATCGCCTCATATCATCGGCGTAGCCAAAGCTATATAAAGTTGCCCATAGGCAATAATCCCAAAAGTGACCAGAGTCTGTAATCAATGCCCAAGCAATGATATCGATGCTCCAAAGAGCAATGGGGATATACTGAAAAGTCAATGAAATCAAACACTGAAAATCAGTGTCCAGAGACACTATGAATCCACAAGGTAATTGCACTTACATCGTATGGTTCCATAGAACCAACACCGAATGAAGGTACTCGAATGGATATAAAAATCATCAGATAATACAAGTATAGCACGTGCACCGACCAGAGTCGTTATTGCCAAGTACTGTAGAGTTGTGATCGATCACTCGCACAGATGCGGAACGCGCGAGACGGCGAGATCCTTCCCAGAAGGATAAAGGCCCAGAGGCACATGCCGAAAAAGAAACTGCTTCATAGAACAGGTGTCCAGAGACGGTTGCCCAGAGGCGTGGTGACCCAGAGGTCCAGTACTGGCTGCCCAGAGGCTAACGTGTCACAAAATTCTTGGAGAGGAACCCGTAAAGTGTTAACGATGAGTCCAATACCCCACGTTCGCACTAAACGGTTTACTAACCAATAGCAAGCTCACACTCCAAACAATAAAAAGTCCACCTCGTATCATCGGTAAACTAGACCCAAAGGTCAAAACGATCAATCGAATAGGTCGGGGATTAACCGGAAAGAAAATACACACGGTTCCATAGACCGGAGATTTCCTAACCGTTTAAGCACCTTTCCACTTCGCTTGACGTGCTAAAAAGTGAGTGTGAGATTTTTATCATAGAAAATAATGGTTCGAAACGGATTTATAATAGATTTTGAGAACACTCTAAAACGGCTTTTGAAAACTCTCCTATTATGGAGTAAATAGTCTACTAATTAAAAATAATATTATATAATAATTTCGAAAGCCATTTTGGAGCGAAAAATCCTTTTAAAACCCTTTTTATAAGTCCCGTGTACAAAATCCAGAGACAAATCTCAAAGAAATCGATAAAACCAGAAAATCACTGAAAATATTCTAAGTGTTGGAAAATAGTCCAAAACTGACGCGAACCCAAGTTCGGAAAATTATTCGAACCAGCAGACTAAATCCGAATGGCATGAAAATTGGTAGGAACGTAGTCCGACATTCCTACTTCAGAACGCAAAAAGAATTACTCGATTTCGACTTGAAACGAAGGCGTAGCGACGTTCCAAAGTCGGACACAGAAACATGAAATGCACTGTTTTGCACAGCGATCTGGGTTCAACTCTGACAGGAAATTCAAAGGGTCTAATGAACTCAGATGATGACCAAACTTTCCAGATATGGAGTTCATAACTCCATCTTTTCAACGAGACCAAAATCGTCAAATTCCGACTAGCGGCTCAAAAGTTATGACCAAAATAGTTTCAGTTTCATCCATAGAGCTAATATGTGTATCGCTCTCGGGAAGATAGTAGAAAAAACCAATTTTTGACCTAGTTAGACTCAAAATTACAGAAAACTCACTGAACAAAAATTGTAGCATATGTTTTAAGCTTTCCGGAACATCCAAAATTATCTAATTCGGATCAAAAACGAGAGAGATACATGCAAAACAATATCAGATTGAAACTCAAGATAACTTGTTATAGACAGAATTGGTCTTCTGTCTTTGAATGCATTTCAAGTCATCTAAATGGCAAAATTACAGAAAACTCACTTAACAAAAATTGTAGCATATATTTTAAGCTTTCCGTAATGACTAAGATCGTCAAATTCCAATCGGGGATGAAAATTTTATGACTAAAACAATTCTCGGATTTAAATTCTATATCACTGTCAATGTGCTCTCGGGACATTAGTAAGAATGCATAGTTTTGACCCAATTAACTTCGAAATTTCATGAAGCTCAAAACATGAAAGTTTTAGCCCTAAATTTACGCTTTCCAGAATATCCAAAATTATTAGATTTGGATAAGAAACGAGTAACTTATGGCCAAATCAATTTCAGGGTTTTATTTTATCAACCCTGTAGTTTGTTGTCAGGTCAGCGACAAACAAACGTGATTTCGACTATTCAAACCACAAAATTAGGCAAAGCTCAAAACATGAAAGTTATAGCCTACAGAATAAGCTTTCCAGAACATCAAGATAATCTTAATTCCGATTTAAGATGAATGAGATATGCCTAATTTACTTACAGCAATAAACTAATTATAATTTCAGCTAGCATATATTACCTCAACCAATATAGCAAGCAACTTGTGTGCACACCCAAAATGAAAGCAAAGAGGATCAAAGAGCTATGATTGACATGTTACATAATAAAACATGTGTTACTAACTGATTACCCAAATCAAAAGATGATTAAACACATATTAGAAGAGGTTTTTAGCAATATACCTCTCTAGAAAGCAACAAAGACAACTATAGCATCAACCCAAGTAAGCAAAAGATGATTAGGAGGCTATAAGATCAGAAAAACACATAAAACATGTGTTACCAATTAGATTTCAGAAATGAGAAAGATATAAAAACGGATTTGAGGTGGGTATTTGCATTACCTTTGCATAGAATGACTTGCATAAGCTAAAACTAGAAGGAGATGAAGATAGAGGCCATTTTTGTTATGAAAGCTTTAGGAAATGATTAGGGTTTTGATTAGGGATGAATGAATGAGGTTATGAGAGTTTGAGATAATTTATAGAGGAGGTTTAGGGTGGGTTATTGGACTAGGTTTAGTAACCCAATAAGAAGAGAGTTATTTACATGTTTCCAAAAATTAGTCTAAGTGTTCATATATGTTTATAAAACTTATTTTTCTTATCCAAACCCGTTTTAAAAATCTCTCCTAAAATATTTAACTTTCCAAAAATAACATTTTATCCTCATTTTAAATTCCCATATTTCCCATTTAATTAAAATAGTCTTTTTCAAATAAATTTTGTTATTCCAAATTCTTTTATGCTTCATTAAAATAAATAAAAATCCTAACTTTTATTTATTAATTGGCAATGAAAATCCCGGGTTGTTACAGACTCCCCCCTTAAGAAAATTGCGTCCCCGCAATTCCTTAAGATAGATGTCGTCTATAACGTCAAATCCACAAAAGAAGTGATAGAGATAAAATAGAGAATTCTCACTCGTAGAAGAAGATGGGAGAAAGCTCGGATAAGAGCATTCGATAGATTCTCTGGTCTCCCAAGTGCAGTCCTTAGGATTTGGTGACCATTGAATCTTCACGAGTGGAACCTCTTTGTTGCGAAGGCGTCTAACCTCCGAATCAAGCACACGAAGAGGTTGCTACTCCAAAGATAAATCAAGTAAGATCTCTAAATCAGGCACAACATGCGGCTCAATAATAGAATCAGGATCGCGGACACACATGCGAAGCTGGGAAACATGAAACACGTCATGTATTCCGGAGAAGTGAGCAGGTAGAGCCACACGATAAGCAACGGGGCCGATGCGTTCCGTAATAGGAAATGGTCCAACATAGCGAGGAGCCAACTTCCCTGTAGAGCTGAAACGCACAACCCCCTTCATGGGAGAGACCCGAATAAAGACATGATCACCAATGGAGAACTCAAGAGGCTTCCTACGGTTGTCCGCGTAGGATTTCTGACGGTTCTGCGCCTCTTTCATTCTCTGACGAATAAGAATAATCTTCTCAGAAGATTCCCGAACTGAATCTGGACCAAGAAGGAGCTTCTCGCCAGATTCTAACCAACAAGCAGGAGAACGACATGGCCTTCCGCAAAGAGCCTCGAAAGGAGCCATGCCAATACTAGACTGAAAGCTGTTGTTGTAGGAGAACTCTACAAGCGGTAAGTGATCCTCCCAACTACCTCCGAAATCCAGAAAACAACAACGCAAAAGATCCTCTAAAACACGATTCACCCTCTCCGTCTGACCGTCAGTCTGAGGATGATAAGCAGTCGAGAAATTCAGCTTTGAGCCCAAAGCTGACTGTAGGCACTTCCAGAAGTGACTAGTAAAGATAGTGTCTCGATCACAGACGATAGAGCTAGGAATGCCATGAAGTCGAACGACTTCCTTCACATATAACTTGGCAAGCTGAGGAGCAGTCCGAGTGGACTTAATAGGAATGAAATGAGCTGATTTGGTCAAGCGATCGACAATGACCCAAATAGAAGTATGGCCTGACCTCGATCGAGGTAGACCGTCAATAAAATCCATGGATATCTGATCCCATTTCCACAATGGAATCTCTAGCGGCTGAAGAAGGCCAGATGGACGCTGATGCTCGGCGTTGATCTGTTGACAAGTAATGCAACCACTCACATAACTTTCAACATCTCTCTTCATGCCCTCCCAATAAAATAGGCGACACATGTCGGCATACTTCTTACTCAACCCGGGATGTATAGTGTACTTAGTGCGATGACACTCGTCCAGAATGTCGCGCCTAAGTGATAAATCAGATGGTACCAAAATACGGTTCTTCCTGCGAAGACACCGATGAGAATCAATAGAATAATCCAGCAATGTCTCATCACTGGATCCCGACTCGAGAAGATGAATAAGATGCAATAATTCTGGATCCTGCCGCTGAGCATGGGCAATGCGATCCAATAAGATAGGACGAGCTTCCAAGCTGAATAATAAGACCGGAGAATCAGAAGATGGAGCTCGATCTCGAATATCACACAAAGATAGGGTCTCAAGAATATCCCACTCGGCTATCATCATAGAAACTACTGCCGAGTGTTTGCGAATGAGTGCATCAGCCACACGATTACCCTTGCCAGGGGTATACTGAATGTCTAAGTCATATGAGGGGAGAAACTTAAGCCATCGCTGCTGCGTCATATTGAGATCCTTCTGACTGAATAAATATTTCAGCTACTTGTGATCGGTGTAAAGAGTGAAGCGTTCGCCTAATAGAAAGTGACGCCACGTCTTCAAAGAAAAGACGATAGCTGCCAACTCAAGATCATGAGTTGGATAGCGAACCTCATTCGGACGTAGCTGCCTAGAAGCATAAGCAACTACCCGATCCTTCTGCATAAGCACAGCACCGAGGCTGCTACCACAAGCGTCGGTGTAAACAACAAGATCCTGGTTACTCTCAGGAACCACAAGGATAGGAGCATGAGTGAGAAGTTCCTTCAATCGCTGGAAATAAACTTCACACTTATCAGACCAAATAAAGCGAACCCCTTTACGAGTCAGAGTCGTGAGGGGAAGTGCAACACGAGAGAAATCCTTGATAAATCGACGGTAATAACCTGCCAGACCAAGGAAACTGCGAATATCATGAACGTTCTCGGGCTGCTTCCAATTCTGAATAGCTTCGATCTTGGAAGGATCGACAGAAATACCCTCAGAGGATACAATATGGCCCAAGAACTTGACATTGCTCTCCCAAAAATGGCACTTGGAGAGCTTGGCCTTAAGCTGATGCTGACGAAGAGTATCCAAGACGATCCGCAAATGATGAGCATGCTCTGCCTCGGATCTAGAATAAATAAGAATATCGTCAATGAAAACCAGAACGAATCTATCGATGTATTCCCGGAATACTCGATTCATGAGATCGATGAAGAAAGCCGGAGCGTTCGTCAAGCCGAATGGCATGACCAACCACTCAAAAGAACCATAACGAGTGCGGAAAGCGGTAAGAGGAATGCTATCTTCCACAACTCGGAGCTGATGAAATCCGGTGGCAAGGTCGAGCTGGGAAAAGACCTTCGCACCGCTCAACTAATCAAACATATCGTCTATCCATGGAAATGGATAACGATTTCTGATGGTCAACTCATTAAGCTTGCGATAGTCAATGCAAAGCCTAAGAGAGCCACCGGGCTTCTTAACGAAGACCACAGCAGCACCCCATGGCGAAGAACTGGACCGAATGAACTGCTTCGCCTCAAGCTCTACTAATTGCTTCCTGAGTTCCTCATTCTCCTTAGTGGACATTCTCGTGGGAGGACGCCCAACTGGATGAGAGCCTGGAATGAGATCGATGCAGAACTCAATAGCTCGCTTTGGCGGCAGTCCGGATACTGGCTCGAATATATCGGGGAAATTCCGAACAACAGGAATACGAGATATGTCCACATCCTCATCTCGTGAATCAAGAGCAAATAAAGTAATATCAGAAATCCCAACATCCTGAAGAGCAATAGCTAACAGAGCGGACGAGTCAGGGTAACAAAGAAATAATATCCACTCCGAACAAATGATTTTGGCGTCGTACTGAGCAAGCCAATCCATGCTACGTATAGATAATTAATTAAGGAATACTATGGAATATAACGGATTCCTATACATATTCCTAACTTATCTATCAATAAACATAAGGAAGGGATTTGATTTAATTCGGATCTAATTAAAATGTATTGTACTAAGTGTATCTGTTCTATGTTTATTATGCTTATTCCTGAAACCAGCTCTGATACCAAACTGTAACGCCCCACTCTAAGACCCACGGTAACAAAGAGTATTACAGGAGTAACACTGTCTGTTAAAGCGGAGAATAGAGTATAGTGGAAGCGACCATTTGTAATCAAGCTATAACTATCTACTGAATACGTCGAAAGGGTGGTATCTATTTTTTTTCAAGTGGTTCGACATATTCAATAAATATTTATAACGAAATTACAATGGCTAAAGATCTATCAGAATAAGCATAGTAATAAAATGATAAAACATCACAGAACAGAATCACATAACAAATATAAAATCCCAGGACAATACATCGTCAATACAGATCCAAATACTTTAAGTGGGTACAAAGCCACTGCCCACACATGTGAGTCAAAAATATGTACATATCAAATTCTGAAAAATAACAGAGTAGTGGAATAGTGGACAAATAAAAGCGCTATCTATTAGCATAGCAGATAATGTCCAAGCGGAAGCACAGAAGCTAAGTCCAGAGACCTAACCTGAAACAACTCGGTCTGACCCGAGCGAAAAACACTCGGGTCAGGCTAGCTAAACAATCAGTAATAACTGAGATATATAATAATGCGGTACATAAATAAAACAGTACTTTTCCTAAGAAAAGAGTATTTTGGACCACATGAATATAATGACGGTCTCTAATCATCAATCAACAGTAAAAATCTCCAAAGAGAATATCAGCACCAAAGTGTTGAATAAATAAAATCGCCTCATATCATCGGCGTAGCGAAAGCTATATAAAGTTGCCCATAGGCAATAATCCCAAGAGTGACCAGAGTCTGTAATCAATGCCCAAGCAAAGATCAATGCTCCAAAGAGCAATGGGGATATACTAAAAAGTCAATGAAATCAAACACTGAAAATCAGTGTCCAGAGACACTGTGAATCCACAAGGTAATTGCACTTACATCGTATGGTTCCATAGAACCAACACCGAATGGCGGTACTCGAATGGATATAAAAATCATTAGATAATACAAGTATAGCACGTGCACCGACCGGAGTCATTATTGCCAAGTACCGTAGAGTTGTGATCGATCACTCGCACAGATGCGGAACGCGCGAGACGGCGAGATCCTACCCAGAAGGATAAAGGCCCAGAGGCACATGCCGAAAAAGAAACTGCTCCATAGAAAAGGTGTCCAGAGACGGTTGCCCAGAGGCATGGTGACCTAGAGGTCCAGTAATGGCTGCCCAGAGGCTAATGTGTCACAAACTTCTTGGAGAGGAACCCGTAAAGTGTTAACGATGAGTCCCATACCCCACGTTCGCACTAAACGGTTTACTAACCAATAGCAAGCTCACACTCCAAACAATAAAAAGTCCACCTCGTATCATCGGTAAACTAGACCCAAAGGTCAAAACGATCAATCGAATAGGTCGGGGATTAACCGAAAAGAAAATACACACGGTTCCATAGGCCGGAGATTTCCTAACCGTTTAAGCACCTTTCCACTTTGCTTGACGTGCTAAAAAGTGAGTGTGAGATTTTTATTATAGAAAATAATGGTTCGAAACGGATTTATAATTGATTTTGAGAACACTCTAAAACAGCTTTTGAAAACTCTCCTATTATGGAGTAAATAGTCTACTAATTAAAAATAATATTATATAATAATTTTGAAAGCCATTTCAGAGCGAAAAATCCTTTTAAAACCCTTTTTATAAGTCCCGTGTACAAAATCCAGAGACAAATCTCAAAGAAATCGATAAAACCAGAAAATCACTGAAAATATTCTAAGTGTTGGAAAATAGTCCAAAACTGACGCGAACCCAAGTTCGGAAAATTATTCGGACCAGCAGTCTGAATCCGAATGGCATGAAAATTGGTAGGAACGTATTTCGGCATTCCTACTTCAGAACGCAAAAAGAATTACTCGATTCCGACTTGAAACGAAGGCGTAGAGACGTTTCAAAGTCGGACACAGAAACATGAAATGTACTATTTTGCACAGCGATCTAGGTTCAACTCTGACAGGAAATTCGAACAGTCTAATGAACTCAGATGATGACCAAACTTTCTAGATATGGAGTTCATAACTCCAACTTTCCAACGAGACCAAAATCGTCAAATTCCGACTAGCGGCTCAAAAGTTATGACCAAAATAGTTTCAGTTTCATCCATAGAGCTAATATGTGTATCGCTCTCGGGAAGATAGTAGAAAAAACCAATTTTTGACCTAGTTAGACTCAAAATTACAGAAAACTCACTGAACAAAAATTGTAGCATATGTTTTATGCTTTCTGGAACATCCAAAATTATCTAATTCGGATCAAAAACGAGAGAGATACATGCAAAACAATATCAGATTGAAACTCAAGATAACTTGTTATAGACAGAATTGGTCTTTAGTCTTTGAATGCATTTCAGGTCATCTAAATGGCAAAATTACAGAAAACTCACTTAAAAAAAATTGTAGCATATATTTTAAGCTTTTCGGAATGACCAAGTTCGTCAAATTCCGATCGGGGATGAAAATTTTATGACTAAAACAATTCTCAGATTTAAATTCTATATCACTGTCAATGTGCTCTCGGGACAGTAGTAAGAATGCACAGTTTTGACCCAATTAACTTCGAAGTTTCATGAAACTCAAAACATGAAAGTTTTATCCCTAAATCTATGCTTTCCAGAACATCCAAAATTATTAGATTTGGATAAGAAACGTCTAACTTATGGCCAAATCAATTTCAGGGTTTTATTTTATCAACCCTGTAGTTTGTTGTCAGGTCAGCGACAAACAAACGTGATTTCGACCATTAAAACCGCAAAATTAGGCAAAGCTCAAAACATGAAAGTTATAGCCTACAGAATAAGCTTTCCAGAATATCAAGATAATCTTAATTCCGATTTAAGATGAATGAGATATGCCTAATTTACTAACAGCAATAAACTAATTATAATTTCAGCTAGCATATATTACCTCAACCAATATAGCAAGCAACTTGTGTGCACACCCAAAATGAAAGAAAAGAGGATCAAAGAGCTATGATTCACATGTTACATAATAAAACATGTGTTACTAACTGATTACCCAAATCAAAAGATGATTAAACACATATTAGAAGAGGTTTTTAGCAATATACCTCTCTAGAAAGCAACAAAGACAACTATAGCATCAACCCAAGTAAGCAAAAGATGATTAGGAGGCTATAAGATCAAAAAAACACATAAAACATGTGTTACCAATTAGATTTCAGAAATGAGAAAGATATAAAAACGGATTTGAGGTGGGTATTTGCATTACCTTTGCATAGAATGACTTGCATAAGCTAAAACTAGAAGGAGATGAAGATAGAGGCCATTTTTGTTATGAAAGCTTTAGGAAATGATTAGGGTTTTGATTAGGGATGAATGAATGAGGTTATGAGAGTTTGAGATAATTTATAGAGGAGGTTTAGGGTGGGTTATTGGGCTAGGTTTAGTAACCCAATAAGAAGAGAGTTATTTACATGTTTCCAAAAATTAGTCTAAATGTTCATATATGTTTATAAAACTCATTTTTCTTATCCAAACCCATTTTAAAAATCTCTCCTAAAATATTTAACTTTCCAAAAATAACATTTTATCCTCATTTTAAATTCCCATATTTCCCATTTAATTAAAATAGTCTTTTTCAAATAAATTTTGTTATTCCAAATCCTTTTATGCTTCATTAAAATAAATAAAAATCCTAACTTTTATTGATTAATTGGTAATGCAAATCCCGGGTTGTTACAAAAATATGTGTTAGGGCATCTCCAACAAAGTCCAAATTCAAACTGAATATTCAGTAAGTGCCTCAACGGTCCCAAAAAATGTGCATGTAGAACCCCGGCTTGTTTCCCAATACAAAGTGGCTGCAAAGACAATTAAAACGGTCAAAAAAGAGCTAATTTCTCGATGCTTTGTTTAAACCATTAATATCCAATTCATTTCCATTCAAACTTTAACAACCCTACACACTTCTACCCCATCATCATAATGTTGACTTCATCATATTGCTTAGTGTTGATTAAAGCATACATAAAGACGATAGCATTCACATGAAAGAAGAGGTTCATCAGGATTTTGGGTTATCGTTTATGAAGCTTTTATAGTCATCCAAAGTGTAGATTAATTAAGTGAATTCTGAAAACAAGTACGTTTTCCACATTTAGTAGATCATGCAGGAGACACGGCAAATTATAGCTGAGGTGAAAGAGAAAGACGTTTTTCAGTCCACTCCCAAAATCCACATCCATTTTGATGCAAATGACATCTAAAATGACGCCGACCGATGTCATTTCTTCTTTTAGTGACATCTTCTGCAGTGGCGTACCCACATGCACATATTATAGGTGGTGAGTCAACGTTGGCGTCTTTGTCTTTCTACATGACGTCCCTGCTTTTTTACTTGTCTTTGAAGTTCTTCTTGTTCTCTTTCATGCTATCGTAAATCTTCATAGTGTCTTTCTTGCATTTCAATGTAAAAATCATCGTTAGTTTCTAGTGATGGTGGATTGGAAGGTATCAGGTGCTCTAGGAGACCTTCATAGTCGTACAATGTAGGGAGAGATATATGACAATGATCCACCAGGGTTGAATAGATTTATACCATGTCGACTCAATATGGAAAGATGTTATTTATAATTAAAACACACACACATTGGTTTAATAATGTTGCATTGCATAAAGAAAGGTGATGTGAAGTATTAATGTCCTAAAAGGAGAATGTATATGAAGTTGTCAGAAAAGCAAATAGGCGAATTGACTAAACACATTACAGCTCATCAAATTTAAAGTTGTTAGAAAATAAAATAGAAGAATGGACAAGTTGTGAGTGTAATGACCGGGCGATTTTCGACTCCCGAAAATTGACACTAATACATCCACTGTATAGAGTGCCGAACAATCGAGTGCCGGAAATACCAGGCTGTTAGGGTTAAGAAGAAAAAGAGATAGAAGAAGAAAACAGAAAACAGCAGCACAGAATCTCACAATCGCAGCGGAATAAACTATAATATACAATAACATCATTTTTACAAGGGAAAGCTGTAACTGTTAATATATATACAAGTTATTAGAGTACAATCATCAACAAATAAGCCTGGACAGTTATAATAACTTGTCCCTAAGTGCTGAAATACAGCCCACAATACAGCGGAATATAGTCAAATACGTACAATACGTCTCTGCCATCCAGCTCGTCTCCTAAACTCCAAAAGCGTCCTAACCTGAAATTCTAAAATGCTCGGTCTGACCCGAGCGTTACAATAAAGTAGCACCCGAGTCAGACTGGAAACCAGCGTGAGTAAACACACTTAATTTGAAATACTTAAGTTATGAAAATCTTTGAAACTGAGATAACTCGTACAACACAACGAGTTTTATCTGATTATAACCAAACCACTTTTTTTGAAATTCATCGATATTATAATAATGTCTAAGTACAATTACTTATTTTAAACAGTTGAATTTTGTGAAATTAATCCAATTCCAGCCTATTAAACTCTATAATCGAACCCTTAGTGCTTTTTTTCAAATCGAAGTGGTCCCGGATAACACTGATATCTGATTCCGGTCTCTCCGAATTCAAGTAATAAATTTATAAAAAAATTGTTTAAAATAAACAATTTATATTTAGGGTGACTATATTCACATATGGAAATTCATTACATATGTTTGTTTTCATATAAAACTTGTCAACGTTTACCCTGGCACTATAACAGGTTTGGCTACTGAATGACAAGGATATAGAAACAATTTAAATAATTATCCAAGAGCCGTAAACCAAAGCTTAGATCATTAACAAATTTAATAATTTTCAGCTCATATTAACAATTCACAACCGGAAATTTAATCAACTTAAATTAAATTAAGTTTGCTTATATTTTTAATCCAAATTTGCTTATAATCTAAGGAATTATAAAACAATTCTTCTTTAGTTAACTAAAATTAACTAATCCAACTAATAACGAACTTTATTAATTAACATAAGTTTAACAATTTAGAATCTAATTACTTATTTATTTACATAAGATTTAATCAAATAAGTTTTAATTTAGTAAATCACTTTAATTTCTTTAAAATAATTACACTTTATATTATAGATAATTAACAACATAAATTTAGGCTAAATATTGCCAAATCTATCATGTTGGTTCAGTTTTTAAAATGAAGGAGAATATATATATATATATATATATATATAGTCTTTAATCCAAAGATTTAACATAGAACTCAAACAATTTTCTTCCTTTTCTTTTCTCTTATTTTTCCTTTTCCTTTTTTTCATTTTCTTTTTTAATTTTCTTTTTCTTTCTTATTTTACTGGCCCATTCCCGGCCCACTCTCCTTCCCCTTCCTTTTTTTTCAGTTCCTTTCCCTCCCCTCTGTTCTTCTCTTTGTTTTTCACTCGCATGCACACAACTATGCCGTGCACATGCACCAGTCGACGACCATCCCTCCTCCACCGCCGACCACCTCTCTATGACCAACTCATCACGACTCAACTCCTGAAACCCGAAGTCGAACTTTCCTTCACAGATTCAAACCCAAACCTCACAACTGGAACACCACCGCGACCTTCTCTTCCCTCACCACGACGCCACCGTACCCCATCCATCACTAGAATCCACCCACTAGTACGCCATCGCCCACTCCTCCTTTTCCCCCTTAGACTGCACCCCTACTTCGCCTCCTCCATGTCACCACCTGCCTACAAGTGGGACCATACAAAATCACCTCTTAAACCCTACTTTGATCTCGTCTCACCTTCACACTCCACTAGAAATCGCCACACCATTTTTCTTGGATGCCCCACCACCCAACTCTCCTCCACGACGAACCCCATGCCACATAATAGCCTAGGTCGCCGGAATTTCCCAAATTCCCAATTTCCATTCAACTCGGCATTGCCTTCCCCATGATTTACTAAAAATTCCCAAACCAAGACTAAAATTCATGTTTTCCCATAACAAACAGGTCTGTATAATCCAATCATTGAATCATGCCATTCGAATTTTGACCAAACCTAAACTACTTACTATAAAATATGATTCCCTCTCTCTATACGTCATGAAATGGAATGAAACAAATTTTAAAATATTCTCTACTCAAAAACTAATAACTTTTGTTTTGGGACCATATCTCAAAACAGATTGGATAATGAGATTCTGGTTTTCAAAGTTGATGATTACTGCTTTTGAACAAGGAACATGTAACAGAGTTGTTTTCCTAGAAGAAATACAGGGTGAACTACCATTCCTAACCTATATATATAACCGGGTCATGTACATTCTGCAGATACATGTATTCTTATCATATTACAAAGATCCATCCATATTTCAGTTATGCATATATATATATATATATATAATTTCCCAGCTAACAATGCTGAAATGGTTTACTCATAGTTTTGAACATAGATGAACTACTACTTTGTTTAATCTTCCTTTTAGCTTCAACTTTACCGTCTTGATTCTTTTGTGAATTAATGGTAGCTCTTGTTCTCTTTTTTTCTTTTCGTTTGAATGTTTTTAATAGTATAAACAAGGCAGTGGCATATATAGAGGATGTGGGGCTGAAATTGTTTCACAGGCTTTCTTATCTCATTTATTTATTATTATTTTTCTTTAAATTGATTTTGAAATTTTGACTTGATTTGGATATAAAGCTGATTTGATTTATATAAGATGATTTGATTTTTCATATGACTTGATTTTATTTTGACTTTGATTCAATGTTTTGTGAGCTTAGAATTAAATGCTTGCCATGATGATGTTTCTTGCACACATACATGTATACATCATATACATACATACATACATACATACATACATACATACATACATACATACATACATACATACATACATACATACATACATACACACATATATATATATATATATATATATAATATAAAGATTTTTCATGTACACTAGTTTTGACCATATATTCATATACATATACTTATGTATATTTTTATCATTATATATATATATTTATACATTTTCATATTTACAAATACTATATACATCTTAACTTATGTATATTTTTTTTTTATTTTCCATCATGAAGCTTTTACATGTACATATATATATATTCTATATGTACTATTTTACATAACATATATACTTATACATTTACTTACATATGTTTGTCATCCCATATATATTTACATGTATCACCTTACTATTCCATATAACATATATACATATACATATACTTATGCATAATTTTATCATTATATATTTACATATATATCTTCACATTATTTCCTATTTACCTATATATTACTTCATATGGGCATATATACATACTTGTATACTTATATATATATTTTTAAACCTCACAAACTTGTATATATTTATATATAAAATATATGGATATTTTATCTTAAGTTTAAATGGTAGAGTTTATATACACATTTCTACAAAATTTATTATATATAGAAATTTATTAATTTAAAATTAAATATAGTTTTTAACCAATACATAAATTCAGATATTTCAAATATCAGAAAACTCATCTATTTGACTTATAAAAATCAATATTTCAATAATTAAAATCAATTAATTTCCCCAATATCCGATGGCTAAAAATATAGGTCGTTACATTCCTCCCCCCTTAGAACTTTTCGTCCTCGAAAAGGAATGAAACGAGAATTTTAATTTTGATGTGTATTATTAATTAATCATCTTTAAACATTTCAACTCCCTATTATTTTATTATACAATTTTAAAACCCTTTAAATCCCATAGTATTACTAAACTAGTTTTTATAAAAATACTTTTCATAACTCGATGTCCAAACAAGTCCATCCTTGTTCTCACAGAAATTTAGTCATACGTTGATAAGGCATAGGATTGAAAATTTATAAGTACTTAGTAGACCCGTTTTCAACACCCAGTAAAAATACTTGAAAAATTTCTTTTCAAAAATGCTATGGAAAGTATCACCCCCCTCAACCACTATGGGTCGCAGTTAACACGATGATTGTGTCACCATCCCGACGAAATCCATAAGAAAACTGTAGGTATCCGCACCTCTCGACTTTCACCATGGGAACACCACAGATCGCAACTACCACAAGGTTGCGTTGCTATCACAGCAAAACCATAAGTAGTCTATAGGCAATCACTGCCCCTCAAATTACGCTGTCAAACGAAACTATACCACATAGATCGTAGGCTACACAAGGTTGTGTCATTGTCTCAGCGGAACCCAGTGTAGACTGTAGGCACTCTCTGCCACTCGAATTACGCTATGGAACCAAACCACATAGATCGCAATCTACCGATCTTACGTTGCTATACCAACGAAATAAAACGTAGATTGTATGCAATCACTGCCACCTGATTTACGCTATGGAACTGCGATAGATCGCAGTTACACAAAGGTTACGTTGCCATCACAGCAAAACCCAATGTAACTGTAGGCATCAGCACCGCTCGATTTACGCTACCCAATAAATGATCATCAGGAACTCATTGAGTTTTGTTCGGACGTCCTCTGGGATCCCAATTCACATTGAACCCACCCTTTGGATTCTTAGGAAGAACCACCCAGTGGATCTCCTACTATATGTTTCGACTCTCATATGGGTGCCTTTCCATACTTTTATCCCAAAATATATCATACTATATACATATATAGTGCATTTCAAATCAAACTCTTTGTATATATCATATATAAACTTCATTTATACAAAATAAATATCTTCAAAATCGATAATTTTCAAATTTGATTTACCAAATTTCCAAAATTGACTTTTTGCCAAAATCAAAAGTCTCTTAAAAATCAATGGGTCCCGAAACCTTTTCAGTTTCATTCTCATATACATATAAAATTATTCTTTCCCACTCGAATAACTTTCGGATTAATAATCTCTGAGTCCACTTCATACTTATATAAACTTTATTTAGCATTTCAAATATCTTTCAAAGATCGTTTCTTTCTGGTTATAAATTCAACAAGGGAGTTTGAATATATAACTAACATTATTATATAATGCCAAATCAAATTTTCAAGTTCAATTACCTATCAAAGTTATTTGTACATTTCTTACTTCCTACAAAGTAAGTTTCAGTTATAGTAACTATTCAATCTTTATTTTAAAATCATCATATTTACTCAAAATATACTATTTCACTCCAAAAATCATTTTTGCCTTAATATTCAAATTTCGGTTCCAATTCAAAAATGCTTCGAATTTCCATTTGGGTTATAACTTCAATTTATTCCAAGTAGTATTTAAATCCATGATTCAAATATAAATATTTTCCACTCTGACCAGTTTGAATTTAGAAAATATCTTGAATAGTTTTAAAATAGTTAAATAGCTAATATAAGATGGTTTTGAGTTTTAAAAAGAACGGTTTGTATGGTAAATAGCTTGGAAAATCAAAATAAATTTGAATATTTAAGAAGATGGATTTTAGACAGTTTATATTAAAATAGTTTATTTGAAAATATGTTCAGAGTCAAACTGATTCAATTACCAATCCCCACTCCAAATTAATTTTCAATTCCCATTTCCATTTAAATTGATTCAATTCCGATTCCAATTCGAATTAACTTCGATTCCCCTTTTTATTCAAATCAATTCCTATTTCGATTTCAAATTAATCCAATTTCGACTACAATTATAATTAATTCAATTCAATTTGAATTAGTTTCAATTCCATTCTCAATCTTTAACCATCTCGATTTATATAAATTCGGGTTTGGTTTTAAAAATACCGATTTAATCACTTAAATCAAATTAACCCTTAATATATAATTTAACAATATAAATCTTTAATAATTCAATTTCGAGCGCAAATTTCAAATATTCATTTAAATTACCTCTACTTAAACTTATTTCTAGGTTCAAGTGAGAGTTCAAATCTTCTTAGAACAAATCAATTTTCGGAATTCAATTTATTTCCCAATTATAATTTCAAAATTTGAAACCCGATTCTTTAAGTAATTCCGGTTGACAAGTTTGTTTTATCATTTAAACTTAAGTTCAATGTAACAACCCGCAAATTTTGAAAATATTTTAAATGAAAATTCATTTAAAACTTTGAATATAATTATTTTAAAATTTGATAAATTTGGAAATTTAAAGTTATATTTTGGGATTTGATGTGAAATGTTCTTCCAAATTTAATAAATAAAGATTTTTCATAAAATGCAAATTTTGGTCAACTTTGGTCAAAGTTTGACTTTTGTGTAAATTTTAAAATTTGAATTTTGAACTTTTACTTTTTTTATGAAGATGGATTTAATTCTAACATTTTCTTTATTTATCATTTTGTAAAATTTTGATTTCTACTTCTCAAAATTTACAAATTTTGGCGTATTACACGCAGTTATTTTCCTATAACATTTATCTTATTTACATTTTGATTTTGGGCTTGTACTATTGGGCTAGGAATTTCTTTAGTAGATGAGAAGCCACATGATTGAGATGACTATATAATATCCTAGGGTTTTGCTAGACACTTCATTTTCATTTGTGCCTCCACAGAAAGAAATTAATGTAAGTTTTTCTTCTTCCTCTTCCTCCTCAAAACCCTAGACTTCTCCTCTAAAACTTCTCCTTCTTCCTTCCTCAAATTTCGGCCATGCTCATCACCAGACCCATCTCCTCTTCCTCCAACAAAAAAAAACCCTACCCAAAACAACTTCTCCTCCTTCCTTTTTCCCTTCCTCTTCAACAAATTTCGGCCTCCACTCCTCTTCTTCCCACCAAAAACCCTATAGCCGAACCATCACCTCACCCTTCCCCTTGCTTTGCCTTGGCCGTGACCACCTTCTCCACAACCAAACCCTAACCCTAGCGTAGACCGAACCCAAACCCTAATCCTAGCCCTAGCCGAACCAAACCCCACCCAAATCTAGCCTAGACCGAACCCAAACAAACCCTAGACCAAACCTATGTGTCCCCTAGACAAGCCCTCTTCACCTGTTTACAAATATATAATTTTTCTACTTTTATTTTTCTATGCGAATTATTTGTTTACATATGAAATTTATTTTATTTTTCAAAGCTTTGGATTTGGATTCTCCTCCCACTCAAGCTTGTCCGTAATTGTCGTTCTTGTTGTAGTCGTTGTGTTGTGTTTGGAATCACTTCTCTAACCAAAGAAGGTGAGTAATCACTCTTGACAACATACTTATATTTTGGTGAATTGACGACAATTGAATTGTATGGATATGTATATGCAAGTTAAAAATTTCACCTATGTTTTATTATGTTATTTCCTATGATATTAAACCTGTTGTGATCATATGCCATGATATGTTATTTATTGTTCTGTTTATTTCATATTCTGTTCTCACACTCCAAGTTCCTTCACTATGGGTTGAAATGATACATACCCGAATGATCTTTAGATTAAGGAAAATTGTTATGGGCTGAAATGATAGACCTGAGTAATTTTATTTGACTTGGGATTGCGGGTTTGAAATGATATAAAACCCAAAAAATTAATAAATTGCGGATTGAAATGATATATGTCCGTATTTACTTGACCCTAGGGTAGAGAATTTTATACAGACTCCGTGGTTGATTTAAAATGATTTTCTAAAAATTATTAAGTATTTTGTATTTCTATATATGAATCTCAACTAAAATTTAATGTAATAATTTTTGTGAATTTGTTTACACGAGTTAAATTTTTTATAAGAAATAAATAGTTGGAAATGTAAATTTTGGAATCTAATTTACAGAATGAAGGTTAATAGAAATTTAATAATCCGATTTGACTTAATAATGGTATATTATTCTAACCTATAAATTGTAAGTTTTAATTCATGTAATAGTGATAAAATGATAAATGTTTTTTTTTGTGGAAAAAAATTGTAAGTTAAAACGTACATTTAACATGTAAGTTTTAACTAATATAAATGGTATAACTTGGTTAATAAAAATGATAAATGTTATTTACTGAAAAGAAAATAAAGTGTAAGTTAACAACGTACTTTTAACTTAGCATAAGGATTTCAGCGTTAAATTTTGACATTATAGTAACAAAGTTATTTAACTAAAGGTGTGGTTTCTTTAATGACCAAATAGCTAAAATTAGGGTAATATAATAGGAATGATATAATGACTATGATAAAAAATGTAAATATATATATATATTATTTGATTTTATAAACTATTGTAGTAGGAAGTATTACAGTAACATTTCTGCACTGTTGCGACTTCTTACAATAACAATTCTACACTACTATGATTCTTACAGTAACAATTCTGCACTGCTGTGATTTCTTACAGTAACAATTCTGCACTGCTGCGAATTCTTATAGTAACAATTCTACACTGATGCGAATGCTTACAGTAACATTTCTGTACTGCTGCGTTTTCTTAAAAGTGACATTTTTTGTGTTGTGTGACAAGTGCGTAATGCCCACTAGAATGTCCATGGATTTTATCATCAACTTGATGAATTAATTTTAGGATATAGGACTTGCCTATTAGAATAGGTTGTTCAAAAGGATCTCCTGTTCTTCCATCAAATATTCTGCTTTTTCCCGGAAACTCGGGTTCAAATACCCATGGGTTTTTTGTTTGCTTACTGGTTACGACTTCACTCCAGTCACTAGCCCCGCCTTCGACATCCCCCTCCTTGCGGTTAAGGTAACGACTTCGGTTCCAGAATGCTACAAAATTTTCTAAAGGGTTATAGTTCCAAATGTTATGGTTCTAAAGGTTACATTTTTAAAGTGCTATGATCTCTAAATTTTTACGTTTTCAAGGGGTTATAATTAAATGAAATTTGGAAGTGTTACAACTTTGGAAAAATGAATAATATTTTAAAGAATAATGATATTGGATTTATGAGGTTTTGAAATGAATATGTTTGATATGAAATATAAACCATTTGAAATTGAAATAACCACGGGTTATAATAACGTTTGGTTGTTAAAGAGACCGAGATCGGATATGGGTATACTCTTTGTCGACATCGAAAACCACTTTAACAACTGTGTACGCGGTGGAGATTCCAGAATGAAGTAGGATGGTGGCGACGATCCTAAAGGTATACATACTTGGACCTATCTCCCGTGAGTTAGCATAAGGTGGCTAAAACATGAGCAATTGACGGGCCAAGTGAGATAGCTCCTTCGATCGGACACACTTCATCGTTAGCCATTCTATTAATTTGTGATTGATTTAGTGCGCACCTTTGATTCGGGAGTGTGGATCGAGTTGGGCGGTAGTTGCGGCTATGCGTTACCAACAGTCCGGAAGTGTAATTGATATATCTACCCTGGCATTGCCTAGTTGTCCCATGTCACCTACCCTAGCGCGCCTTCTACGAGTTTGTTTTGTACCATACCCATGGAGTGCCCTCTGACGACGTCCAATACGGGCGGGATTACGGTACTGTATAGACTATGGGAATATATAAAATGTGTTAAGGGGAAAATGGGTAACGCCTTAATGCTATTTTAATAGTTTACTTTACTCTAGACATCATTCTAATAGCATATATTACTACATAGTAGATAGTTTAATGGATCCTTAAAGGATGGGCGATCCCAAGCATCCATTAAGTTACTGATGCATTTCCTTTGCAGTTCACTTGAGTTGATTTACATTTTATAAGTATGTATGTCTTGACTCGAGTGTTTTGTGTTTTGCTTTACGCTCGGGTCAGCCTAAGTTTCACAGCTTTGGATTCATCAATTTGGAGCTAGAGATCCGCCAGAGATTTAGCTGTCTACCTGATATTTCCATTCCAGTTATTTCCACTCAGCTTTTGCTTTTGTAGTAGAGAACTTATGTATCTAAACTTTCCGTTGTATTTGTGTTCAGACTTGGGTATTATGTATTAGTTTGAGACTATGTATCTAGGAGCTTCATGAACTCCTATGTTTATTTTATTCCGCTGCGAGTTATTCTGATATTCTGGTTCTGTGATTCTGCGATTGATTTTATTCGCCCCAAATTTTATTAACAATCCGTTGTTTTGAATTATTCAAGTCTGACATGTGTGGTTTTATTGTCGATTTGAATGGTCCAAAATGGTGGGATGTTACAGTTGGTATCATAGCCAGGTTTTAGTCAAACCTTAGCCTACGGGGCAAAAACTCATTAGAGATAGGGTATAAATACCCTAGAATGAGTAAAATCAATCTTAGAATCATTCTTTGCGAGAGAACGTATTTTCAAGTATATAATGGTTTTCAAATGATTTTTCAAGGATTATTTTAGATATAAAATTTTCTTATTTCAAAATAAAATTCCTTTTGTTAGAATTTCACTTCTTTTCGAATCCGCCTTGTTTAATAGAATTCTTTGATTAGGATTTCCATTCTAGTTGAATCTTGTCTTTTGTCTTTTTCCTCTATCTTGGTCCTAAAAAAATTCATTCTTGAATTTCCAGAATGAATCGTAGGTATGCCTGAGGTCAGGTTCATGGTGTTACCCCAGTTCCAGCACCAGTTGCACCCATTAGGTTTACCATTCTCGGTAAGGAGTTCACTCAGCTAGGAGGTACTAAGTTTACGGGATCAAAGACCATCATTGAGGCTCAGCGATGGCTGAGGAGTTTGGAAAGGATTTTCGCTGGTTTGGAGATCACCGATGCTCAGAACCGTCGGTTAGCAGCTTGGCAGTTACAGGAGGCATCCCTGGATTGGTGGGAGTCAGTTACAACCAACACTATTAAGGCAGATATTTCTTGAGAATAGTTTCGGGAGGCTTTTGTGGCAAAGTGGATGCCAAAAGCTGGGAAGTCTCAGCTATACAGGGAGTTTATGGATCTTAAGCAAGGGGATATGTCATTTTTTGAGTATGAGCGGAAGTTCAACGAACTTTCCAAGTTTGGTCCTAACTTGATTGATACCCCTCTTAAGAATAATGAGAAGTTTATAGCTGAAGCTCGCCCAAAGTTTTATGATCATCTGGTTTCTCATGTGCACAACCCTTTTACTGGATTGATGGATATGGCCATTAGATATAAGAACTCCACTTCTAAGGAAGCATCTGTTGCTCGTGCACCTTCATCTCAGCCTTCTTCTGGCAACTCTAAGAAGAGGACGTCTAATTTCCATCGACAGAAGCAGAATTGTCTTAAGAATCCAGATTTGGGATCTTCTTCTTCCCAGAGGCAGCCTATTGATCTTTCTTCCATCACTTGCTTCAAGTGCGATCAGAAGGGTCACTATGCCAACAGTTGTCCAGCACCTGCCAGTGTCGCCATTCCTCCACCTCAGAATACTAGGAACAACCTCTGCCTTGTCTATTTGCAACCTGGCCATTTCAAGAATGATTCTCCCTTGTATCAGAAGGGCAAGATATCTAGAGTCTTTGCCATGACTTCTTCCACTCGTGCTCTGCCTACTCCACCTGCTCCTAGTGATACCCAAGGTACTCTCCAGGGCACCTTTACTATGTTTAATTTTCCTGTTCATGTTTTATTTGACACTGGAGCTTCGCATAGTTTCATTTCTGTGGATCTTTGTGATAAGTTTGAGTTTATCCTTTCACTTGAGTATGCAACTGTACCTTTGTGTGTTTCTAATCCTATTGGTGGTCCCACGAACCTTAGTTGGATTTGTAAAAAGGTGAAACTCTTCTTTTCCGACCATCGCTTTTCTGGTGATTTCTATGTTCTTGGTTTCGATGCTTTTGATATATTGCTTGGAGGAGATTGGCTGAAGATGCATGATGTTGTTATCTCTTGTAAAACCCAGAGTATTTCTCTTATTGATGATTTTGGAAACCCTTTGGTGGTTTAGTGCCGTTTGCCTCAGGAGTATGCAGGCAGTTTTATCTATTCTCTTGATTTATCCCCTAGTGATCTTGATTCTACTCCTATGGTCAAACTCTACCCCGATGTATTTGGTGAAGTCACTTCTTTACCTCCTAAACGGGAAATCGAATTTCGTATTGATCTTATTCCTAGAGCTTGACCTGTAGTTCTTCCTCCCAGAAGGATGGCACCCCGCGAGAAGGTTGAGTTGAGGAAGCAAATTGAAGACTTGTTCTCCAAAGGCTTGATCAGACCTAGTCATTTCGAATGGGGAGCAGCGGTGGTTTTTGTCACTAAGTCTGATGGTTCTTTGAGAATGTGTGTTGATTATAGGGAGCTGAACAAGCTCACTATGAAAAACAGATATCCAATGCCTCGTATTAATGATATGTTCGATCAACTTTTTGGAGCTACTGTATTATCTCAGCTCGATCTTGCCACCGGTTCCACCAGCTCAGAATTGCCGAGGAAAGTATTCCTAAAACTGCTTTCCGTTCTGAGGATGGTTTCTTTGAATGGTTAGTTATGCCTTTTGGTTTGACTAATGCCCCAGCTTTCTTTGTTGACCTTATGAATCGTGTCTTTCGTGATGTTCTTAATAAGTTTGTTCTAGTCTTCGTCGACGATATTCTTGTTTTCTCTAAGTCAGAGGAGGAGCATGAATCTCATTTGAGCTTTGTTCTGGGAACTCTCAGGAGTCATCAGTTGAAGGCTAAATTCTCAAAATGCCATTTCTGGAAAGATGAAGTCCGATTTCTTGGACATATTATTTCTGGTAATGGAGTTTCTGTTGATCCAGTTAAGATCGCTGCGATCAATGTATGTCTATCTTCTCTTCTTTCTTTTGTACATTAATTATTCTATCTCTTTCTCGGTTCTTATTCCCCCTATTCTATTTTAGAATTGTGAAACTCCTAGGACTCCATCTGATATCCGTAGTTTTCTGGGTCTTGCCGGTTATTATCGGAGATTCATTGAGAATTTTGCTCGGATTGCTGCACCTCTCACTGCTCTAACTCGTAAGAATGCTAAGTTTAGATGGAAGGATAAGTGTGAAGCTACATTCAATGAGTTGAAGTGCAAGCTTACTTCTACGCTAGTTCTTACCGTTCCAAATGGAAATGAGGGATTAACGGTATAACTGATGCCAGTCGTGAAGGTTTGGGAGCCGTTCTGATGTAGGATGGGAAGGTTATCGCTTATGCCAGTCATCAGTTGAAAACTCACGAAGCCAATTATGCAGCCCATGATCTGGAATTGCTTGCCGTAGTTTTTGCTTTGAAGCTTTGGAGACATCATCTATTGGGAACTAAGTTTGAGCTCTTTACGGATCATAAGTCTTTGAAATATATTTTCACCCAGAAGGACTTGAATTTGAGGCAAGTTAGGTGGCTAGAGTTCCTTGGTTCTTATGACCTTGACATCAACTATACCCCCGGGAAAGCTAATGTTGTAGCCGATGCAATGAGTAAGAAGAAGGCGATGTTATGTCAGCTTGTTGTTTCTTCTCCTCTTATGGATCGTATTGTTGCTAAGCAGGATGAGGATAGGATAATTAGGCTTATTAAGGAAAATTTTCATAGCAGGATTGGTGGTAGTAGCCAAGATGGTAGTGGAACTCAGATCGATGATAAAGAGATATTAAGGATTAATAATCGGATTTGCATCCCGAATGTCGATGGATTGACACAAGAGTTACTTCAGGAAAATCATCGGTCTAGACTTTCTATTCATCCAGGTGTGACGAAGATGTACCATGATATGAAGAAGCTGTATTGGTGGAGTGGTATGAAGCGTGATATCTCCCTTTTTGTTAGTAGATGTGCAACTTGTCAGCAGGTTAAGACTGATCATCAGAAGACCACTGGATTATTGCAACCCCTTGAGATTCCCAATTGGAAATGGGAACAAGTTTCTATGGATTTTATTGATGGATTACCGAGGACTAGGAGAGGTAATAAGAGTATCTGGGTAATTGTGGATAGATTGACCAAGTCAGCTCATTTCATTCCGGTTAGGTCCAACCGTTCTGCTTCGAGTTTAGCTGTGATTTATATGAGAGAGATTGTTCGTCTTCATGGTGTTCCGGTCAGTATTGTTTGTGATAGAGATCCCATCTTTACCAGTCAGTTTTGGAAAGCTTTTCAGGATTCTTTACGTACTCGTCTGAATTTGAGTACTGCTTACCATCCGCAGATCGACGGTCAAATGGAAAGAGTGAATCAGACTCTGGAAGATCTTCTTCGTGCCTGTGTCCTTGATTATGGAGGATCTTGGGAAGATCATCTCCATCTCGTTGAATTCACCTATAACAATAGTTATCAGGTATAATTTCAAATATCTGTTTAAGGTTGTCTTAAACATTTATCTATCTTATCCCATTTTTTTGAATTCAGGCTAGTATCGCAATGGCTCCATTTGCTGCTCTTTATGGACGCCCTTGCAAATCTCCATCTTGCTCGATTGAATCCGGTAATCGTTTGATTCTTAGTCCTGATATGATTCTAGAAGCATCTGAGAAGGTTGAGGAGATTAGGAGAAAGTTTAGGATTGCTCAGGATAGATAGAAGAAGTATGCTGATAGGCGTAGGAGGAGTCTAAAGTTTTCTGTTGGTGATCGGGTTTTCCTTAAGGTGTCTCCGTTAAGGAATGTGATTCGGTTTGGTCGGGGAGGGAAGCTTGCTCCTAGGTTCATTGGTCCTTTTCGCATCATAAAGAGAGTTGGTTCTTTAGCTTACCGTTTGGATTTGCCTGAGAAACTTTCTGGAGTGCATAATGTGTTCCATGTTTCGCATCTTCGTCGGTATCTTCATGATCCATCTTTGATTGTCCAGCCTTCTGCTCTCGAGAGTTTGGATGTTGAGCCGAACCTTACCGTCAAGAGGAAGCCACTTCGTATTATCGATAGAGATACGAAGCAGCTATGAAGAAAATCTATCAACCTGGTCAAAGTGCAATGGAGCACTGATGATCGGGATTTTACTTGGGAAACGGAGGAGAGCATTCGTGCTTCAAATCCAGAATTGTTTATTCCAGGTACAATTCGTTGTCCTACCTTATCCTTCTTTATTTTCTGGGTCTCATTCCTTTTCGAGGACGAAAAGTTTTGAGTGGGGGAGAGTGTAACAACCCGCAAATTTTGAAAATATTTTAAATGAAAATTCATTTGAAACTTTGAATATAATTATTTTAAAATTTGATAAATTTGGAAATTTAATGTAATATTTTGGGATTTGATGTGAAATGTTCTTCCAAATTTAATAAAAAAAGATTTTTCTTAAAATGCAAATTTTGGTCAAATTTGGTCAAAGTTTGACTTTCTGTGAAAATTTTAAAATTTGAATTTTGAACTTTTACTTTTTTTTATGAAGATGGATTTAATTCTAACATTTTCTTTGTTTTTCGTTTTGTAAAATTTTGATTTCTACTTCTCAAAATTTACAAATTTTGGCGTATTATACACAGTTATTTTCTTATAACATTTATCTTATTTACATTTTGATTTTGGGCTTGTACCATTGGGCTAGGAATTTCTTTAGTAGATGAGAAGCCACATGATTGAGACGACAATATAATACCTAGGGTTTTGCTAGACTCTTCATTTTCATTTGTGCCTCCGCAGAAAGAAATTAATGTAAGTTTTTCTTCTTCCTCTTCCCCCTCAAAACCCTAGACTTCTCCTCTAAAATTTCTCCTTCCTCATTCCTCAAATTTCGGCCATGCTCATCACCACACCCATCTCCTCTTCCTCCAACAAAAAAAAACCTAGCCAAAACCACTTCTCCTCCTTCCTTTTTCCCTTCCTCTTCAACAAATTTCGGCCTCCACTCCTCTTCTTCCCACCACAAACCCTATAGCCGAACCATCACCTCACCCTTCCCCTTGCTTTGCCTTGGCCATGACCATCTTCTCCATAACCAAACCCTAACCCTAGCCTAGACCGAACCCAAACCCAAACCCAAACCCTAGCCCTAGCCGAACCAAACCTCACCCAAATCTAGCCTAGACCGAACCCAAACAAACCCTAGACCAAACCTATGTGTCCCCTAGACAAGCCCTCTTAACATGTTTACAAATATATAATTTTTCTACTTTTATTTTTCTATGCGAATTATTTGTTTACATATGAAATTTATTTTATTTTTATAACCTTTGGATTTGGATTCTCCTCCCACTCAAGCTTGTCCGTAATTGTCGTGCTTGTTGTAGTCGTTGTGTTGTGTATGGAATCACTTCTCTAACCAAAGAAGGTGAGTAATCACTCTTGACAACATACTTATATTTTGGTGAATTGACGACAATTGAATTGTATGGATATGTATATGCAAGTTAGAAATTTCACCTATGTTTTATTATGTTATTTCCTATGATATTAAACTTGTTGTGATCATATGCCATGATATGTTATTTATTGTTTTGTTTATTTCATATTCTGTTCTCACACTACAAGTTCCTTCACTATGGGTTGAAATGATACATACTTGAATGATCTTTAGATTAAGGAAAATTGTTATGGGCTGAAATGATAGGCCTGAGCAATTTTATTTGACTTGGGATAGCGGGTTTGAAATGATATAAAACCTGTAAAATTAATAAATTGCGGATTGAAATGATATATGTCCGTATTTACTTGACCCTAGGGTAGAGAATTTTATACAGATTCCGTGGTTGATTTAAAATGATTTTCTAAAAATTATTAAGTATTTTGGATTTCTATATATGAATCTCAACTAAAATTTAATGTAATAATTTCTATGAATTTGTTTACAGGAGTTAAATTTTTTATAAGAAATAAATAGTAGGAAATGTAAATTTTGGAATCTAATTTACAGAATGAAGGTTAATAGAAATTTAATAATCCGATTTGACTTAATAATGGTATATTATTCTAACCTATAAATTGTAAGTTTCAATTCATGTAATAGTGATTAAAATGATAAATATTTTTTTTGTGGAAAAAAATGTAAGTTAAAACGTACATTTGACATGTCAGTTTTAACTAATGTAAATGGTATAACTTGGGTAATAAAAATGATAAATGTTATTTACTGAAAAGAAAATAAAGTGTAAGTTAATAATGTACTTTTAACTTAGCATAAGGATTTCAGCGTTAAATTTTGACATTATAGTAACAAAGTTATTTAACTAAAGGCGTGGTTTCTTTAATGACCAAATAGCTAAAATTAGAGTAATATAATAGGAATGATATAATGACTATGATAAAAACTGTAAATATATATATATATATATATATTATATGATTTTATAAACTATTGTAGTAGGAAGTATTACAGTAACATTTCTGCACTGCTGCGAATTCTTACAGTAACAATTTGCACTGCTGTGATTCTTACAGCAACAATTCTGCACTGCTGCGAATTCTTACAGTAACAGTTCTGTACTGCTGCGAATGCTTACAGTAACATTTCTGTACTGCTGCGTTTTCTTAAAAGTGACATTTCCAGAATGCTACAAAGTTTTCTAAAGGGTTATAGTTCCAAATGTTATGGTTCTAAAGGTTATATTTTTAAAGTGCTATGATCTCTAAATTTTTACGTTTTCAAGGGGTTATAATTAAATGAAATTTTGAAGTGTTACAACTTTGGAAAAATGAATAATATTTTAAAGAATAATGATATTGGATTTATGAGGTTTTGAAATGAATATGTTTGATATGAAATATAAACCATTTGAAATTGAAATAACCACGGGTTATAATAACGTTTGGTTTTTAAAGAGACCGGGATCAGATATGGGCATACTCTCTGTCGACATCGAAAACCACATTAACAACTGTGTACGCGGTGGAGATTCCAAAATGAAGTAGGATGGTGGAGACGATCCTAAAGGTATACATACGTGGACCTAACTCCCGTGAGTTAACATAAGGTGGCTAAAACATGAGCAATTGACGGGCCAAGTGAAATAGCTCCTCCGATCGGACACACTTCATCGTTAGCCATTCTATTAATTTGTGATTGATTTAGTGCGCACCTTTGATTTGGGAGTGTGGATCGAGTTGGGAGGTAGTTGCGACTATGTGTTACCAACAGTCCGGAAGTGTAATTGGTATATCTACCCTGGCATTGCCTAGTTGTGCCATGTCACCTACCCTAGCATGCCTTCTACGAGTTTGTTTTGTACCATACCTATGGAGTGCCCTCTGACGACGTCCAATACGGGCGGGATTACGGTACTGTATAGACTATGGGAATATATAAAATGTGTTAAGGGGGAAATGGGTAACGCCTTAACGCTATTGTAATAGTTTACTTTACTTTAGACATTATTATAATAGCGTATATTACTACATAGTAGATAGTTTTACGAATCCTTAAAGGATGGGCGATCCCAAGCATCCTTTAAGTTACTGATGCATTTCCTTTGCAGTTCACTTGAGTTGATTTACATTTTATAAGTATGTATGTCCTGACTCGAGTGTTTTGTGTTTTGCTTTACGCTTGGGTCAGCCTGAGTTTCACAGCTTTGGATTCATCTTTTTGGAGCTAGAGATCCACCGGAGATTTAGCTGTCTACCTGATATTTCCATTCCAGCTATTTCCACTCAGCTTTTGCTTTTGTAATAGAGAACTTATGTATCTAAACTTTCCGTTGTATTTGTGTTTAGACTTGGGTATTATGTATTAGTTTGAGACTATGTATCTAGGAGCTTCATGAACTCCTTTGTTTATTTTATTCCGCTGCGAGTTATTCTGATATTCTGTGTCTATGATTCTGTGATTGATTTTATTTGCCCCAAATTTTATTAACAATCTGTTGTTTTGAATTATTCAAGTCTGACATGTGTGGTTTTATTGTCTATTTGAATGGTTCAAAACGGCGGGATGTTACAGTTGGTATCAGAGCCAGGTTTTAGGCAAACCTTAGCCTACGGGGCAAAAACTCATTAGAGATAGGGTATAAATACCCTAGAATGAGTAAAATCAATCTTAGAATCATTCTTTGCGAGTGAACGTATTTTCAAGTATAAAATGGTTTTCAAATGATTTTCAAATGATTTTTCAAGGATTATTTTGGATATAAAATTTTCTTATTTCAAAGTAAAATTCCTTTTCTTTGAATTTCCCTTCTTTTCGAATCCGCCTTGTTTAATTTTACAATTCGTTTAATCCATTTCGTTTAATCCATTTAAACTTACTAAATTAAAATTTTTATCCTCCAAATTTAAATTTCTTATTAATATCACTTCCCACTTATAAGTTCAAAAACTTACTTTTCTTTGGGTTATACTCCTCATTTCAAAGGGGATTTCAGAATTCAACTTCCAGTATTTATTTCAAATCAACTTTGAAATCATATATATATATATCCCATCAATTCACACTTCAAATTTCAAAACCAACCTTGGTTTCTATCCAAAACAAATTCCTTCGGAATTTTTCAAACCAACTCTTGTTTTAAACAAGAATTTCCTATATCAAAAATATTCTAAATAACATTATTTATTATTTCCTTAACACTTTGAAACACATTTCAAAATTTTCTGGACATAGATTCAAAACTTCTCAACTTTAATCCATTTTAATTTATAAGTCATATCTATAACTTATGCTTATACAATCTCACTTCCTTAAAACATTTCACTCTATTTCATCATTGTTTATTCTGTAATAAACATCCTTTATTATGGCACACCAACCAATTTATATTATCATATTCAGAAACCAAACACACCATATATTTCATAATAATTTTCTGGAAGGATTATCTAAAATAAAATTAGGGTAAACTTATTCCATTTCAAAACACTTTTGAAAAAACATTTCTGAAATTTCCAGGATTTAAAATTCTGGCTTAAGTCTACCTTTAGCTTAAATTATTTGTATAATTCATTCTTATAAAATTTCTATTTGGTTATATATGTTTAACCACTTAAATTTTATAATCTTATTTAATAATTACAGCCAATCACCTTAATATACTATAATAATTCAGAAAAAATTATCTTCCATTTATATCAAAATAAAATCTTATATAAAAATTATTTTAAAATCATTTTTAAAATCATTATATAAGAAAATAACAAGTACCCCCTCATATACAATACGCTCAACTCATTCTAGGGTACTACTGACCCTATCTCTAATGAGTAAATCCTCACCAGAGCCAAGGTTCTCGCTTAACCTTCAGCTCTAATACCACGTGTAACGACCGGGCGATTTTCGACCCTCGAAAATTGACACTAATACATCCACTATATAGAGTGCCGAGCAATCGAGTGCCGAAAATACCAGGTTGTTAGGGTTAAGAAGAAAACGAGATAGAAGAAGAAAACAGAAAACAGCAGCACGGAATCTCATAATCGCAGCGGAATAAACTATAATATACAATAACAGCATTTTTACAAGGGAAAACTGTAACTGTTAATATATACACAAGTTATCAGAGTACAATCATCATAAATAAACCTGGACAGTTATAATAACTTGTTCCTAAATGCTGAAATACATCCCACAATACAGCGGAATATAGTCAAATACGTACAATACGTCTCTGCCATCCAGCTCGTCTCTTGAACTCCAAAAGCGTCCTAACCTGAAATTCTGAAATGCCCGGTCTGACCCGAGCGTTAAAATAAAGTAACACCCGAGTCAGACTGGAAACTAGCGTGAGTAAACACACTTAATTTGAAATACTTAAGTTATGAAAATCTTTGAAATATAGATAACTCGTACAACACAACGAGTTTTATCTGATTATAACCAAACCACTTTTTCTGAAATTCATCGATATTATAATAATGTCTAAGTACAATTACTTATTTTAAACAGTTGAATTTTGTGAAATTAATCCAATTCCAGCCTATTAAACTCTATAATCGAACCCTTAGTGATTTTTTTCAAATCGAAGTGGTTCCGGATAACACTGATATCCGATTCCAGTCTCTCCAAATTCAAGTAATAAATTTATAAAAAAATTATTTAAAATAAACAATTTATATTTAGGGTGACTATATTCACATATGGAAATTCATTACATATGTTTGTTTTCAAAAAAAATTTGTCAACGTTTACCCTGGCACTATAACAGGTTTGGCTACTAAATGACAAGGATAAAGAAACAATTTAAATAATTATCCAAGAGCCGTAAACCAAAGCTTAGATCATTAACACATTTAACGATTTTCAGCTCATATATATATATTCTATATGTACTATTTTACATAACATATATACTTATACATTTACTTACATATGTTTGTCATTCCATATATATTTACGTGTATCACCTTAATATTCCATATAACATATATACATATACATATACTTATGCATAATTTATCATTATATATTTACATATATATCTTCACATTATTTCCTATTTACCTATATATTACTTCATATGGGCATATATACATACTTGTATACTTATATATATATATTTAATCCTCACAAACTTGTATATATTTATATATAAAATATATGGATATTTTATCTTAAGTTTAAATGGTGGAGTTTATATACACATTTCTACAAAATTTATCATATCCAGAAATTTATAATTTAAAATTAAATATAGTTTTTAATCAATTCATAAATTCAAATATTTCAAATATCAGAAAACTCATTTATTAGACTTATAAAAATAAATATTTCAATATTTAAAATCAATTAATTTCTCCAATATCCGATGGCTAAAAATCCGGGTCGTTACATTCCTCTCCCCTTAGAACTTTTTGTCCTTGAAAAGGAATGAAACGAGAATTTTAATTTTGATGTGTATTATTAATTAATCATCTTTAAACATTTCAACTCCCTACTCTTTTATTATACAATTTTAAAACCCTTTAAATCCCATAATATTACTAAACTAGTTTTTATAAAAATACTTTTCATAACTCGATGTCCAAACAAGTCCATCCTTGTTCTCACAGAAATTTAGTCATACGTTGATCAGGCATAGGACTGAAAATTTATAAGTACTTAGTAGACCCATTTTCAACACCCAGTGAAAATACTTGAAAAATTTATTTTCAAAAATGCTATGGAAAGTATCACCCCCCTCAACCACCATGGGTCGCAGTTAACACGATGATTGCGTTGCCATCCCGGCGAAATCCATAAGAAAACTGTAGGTATCCACACCTCTCAACTTTCACCATGGGAACACCACAAATCACAGCTACCACCAGGTTGCATTGCTATCACAGCAAAACCGTAAGTAGTCTATAGGCAATCACTGCCCCTCGAATTACGCTATCAAACGAAACTATATCACATAGATCGCAGGCTACACAAGGTTGTGTCATTGTCTCAGCAGAACCCAGTGTAGACTATAGGCACTCTCTGCCACTCGAATTATGCTATGGAACCAAACCATATAGATCACAATCTACCGATGTTACATCGCTATCCCAGCGAAATAAAACGTAGATTGTAGGCAATCACTGCCACCCGATTTACGCTATGGAACTGCGATAGATCGCAGTTACACAAAGGTACAGCAAAACCCAATGTAACTGTAGGCATCAGCACCACTCGACTTACGCTACCCAACAAATGATCATCAGGAACTTATTGAGTTTTGTCCGGACGTCCTCTGGGATCCCAATTCACATTGAACCCACCCTTTGGATTCTTAGGCAGAACCACCCAGTGGATCTCCTACTATAAGTTTCGACTCTCATAGGGGTGCCTTTCCATACTTTTGTCTCAAAACATATCATACTATATACATATATAGTACCTTTCAAATCAAACTCTTTGTATATATCACATATAAACTTCATTTATACAAAATCAATATCTTCAAAATCGATAATTTTCAAATTTGGTTTACCAAATTTCCAAAATTGACTTTTTGCCAAAATCAAAAGTCTCTTAAAAATCAATAGGTCCAAAACCTTTTCAGTTTCATTCTCATATACATATAAAATTATTCTTTCCCGCTCAAATAACTGTCAGATTAATAATCTCTGAGTCCACTTCATACTTATATAAACTTTATTTAGCATTTCAAATATCTTTCAAAGATCGTTTCTTTCTGGTTATAAATTCAACAAGGGAGTTTGAATATATAACTAACATTATTATATAATTCCAAATCAAATTTTCAAGTTCGATTACCTTTCAAAGTTATTTGTACATTTCTTACTTCCTATAAAGTAAGTTTCAGTTATAGTAACTATTCAATCTTCATTTTAAAATCATCATATTTACTCAAAATATACTAGTTCACTCCAAAAATCATTTTTGCCTTAATATTCAAATTTCGGTTCCAATTCAAAAATGCTTCGAATTTCTATTTGGGTTATAACTTCAATTTATTCCAATTAGTATATAAATCCATGATTCAAATATAAATATTTTCCACTTTGACCAGTTTGAATTTAGAAAATAGCTTGAATAGGTTTAAAATAGTTAAATAGCTAATATAAGATGGTTTTGAGTTTTAAAAAGAACGGTTTGTATGGTAAATAGCTTGGAAAATCAAAATAAATTTGAATATTTAAGAAGATGGATTTTAGACAGTTTATATTAAAATAGTTTATTTGAAAATAAGTTCAGAGTCAAACTGATTCAATTTCCAATCTCCACTCCAAATCAATTTTCAATTCCCATTTCCATTTAAATTGATTCAATTCCAATTCCAATTCGAATTAACTTCGATTCCCCTTTTTATTCAAATCAATTCCTATTTCGATTTCAAATTAATCCAATTTCGACTACAATTCCAATCAATTCAATTCAATTTCAATTTGAATTAATTTCAATTCCATTCTCAATCTTTAACCATCTCGATTTATATAAATTCGAGTTCGGTTTTAAAAATACCGATTTAATCACTTAAATCAAATTAACCCTTAATATTTAATTTAACTATCTAAATCTTTAATAATTCAATTTCGAGCGCAAATTTCAAATTTTCATTTAAATTACCTCTACTTAAACTTATTTCTAGGTTCAAGTGAGAGTTCAAATCTTCTTAGAACAAATCAATTTTCGGAATTCAATTTATTTCCCAATTATAATTTCAAAATTTGAAACCCGATTCTTTAAGCAATTTCGGTTGACAAGTTTGTTTTATCATTTAAACTTAAGTTCAATGTAACAACCCGCAAATTTTGAAAATATTTTAAATGAAAATTCATTTGAAACTTTGAATATAATTATTTTAAAATTTGATAAATTTGGAAATTTAATGTAATATTTTGGGATTTGATGTGAAATGTTCTTCCAAATTTAATAAAATAAAGATTTTTCTTAAAATGCAAATTTAGGTCAACTTTGGTCAAAGTTTGACTTTCTGTGTAAATTTTAAAATTTGAATTTTGAACTTTTACTTTTTTTATGAAGATAGATTTAATTCTAACATTTTATTTGTTTTTTGTTTTGTAAAATTTTGATTTCTACTTTTCAAAATTTACAAATTTTGGCGTATTACACACAGTTATTTTCCTATAACATTTATCTTATTTACATTTTGATTTTGGCTTGTACTATTGGGCTAGGAATTTCTTTAGTAGATGAGAAGCCACATGATTGAGATGCCTATATAATATCCTAGGGTTTTGCTAGACTGTTCATTTTCATTTGTGCCTCCGCAGAAAGAAATTAATGTAAGTTTTTCTTCTTCCTCTTCCTCCTCAAAACCCTAGACTTCTCCTCTAAAATTTCTCCTTCCTCCTTCCTCAAATTTCCGCCATGCTCATCAACACACCCATCTCCTCTTCCTCTAATAAAAAAAACCCTAGCCAAAACCACTTCTCCTCCTTCCTTTTTCCCTTCCTCTTCAACAAATTTCGGCCTCCACTCCTCTTGTTCCCACCACAAACCCTATAGCCGAACCATCACCTCACCCTTCCCCTTGCTTTGCCATGGCCGTGACCACCTTCTCCATAACCAAACCCTAACCCTAGCCCTAGCCGAACCAAACCCCACCTAAATCTAGCCTAGACCGAACCCAAACAAACCCTAGACCAAACCTATGTGTCCCCTAGACAAGCCCTCTTCACATGTTTACAAATATATAATTTTTCTACTTTTATTTTTCTATGTGAATTATTTGTTTACATATGAAATTTATTTTATTTTTCAAAGCTTTGGATTTGGATTCTCCGCCCACTCAAGCTTGTCCGTAATTGTCGTGCTTGTTGTAGTCGTTGTGTTGTGTTTGGAATCACTTCACTAACCAAAGAAGGTGAGTAATCACTCTTGACAACATACTTATATTTTGGTGAATTGACGACAATTGAATTGTATGGATATGTATATGCAAGTTAGAAATTTCACCTATGTTTTATTATGTTATTTCCTATGATATTAAACCTGTTGTGATCATATGCCATGATATGTTATTATTGTTCTGTTTATTTCATATTCTGTTCTCACACTACAAGTTCCTTCACTATTGGTTGAAATGATACATACCCGAATGATCTTTAGATTAAGGAAAATTGTTATGGGATGAAATTATAGGCCTGAGCAATTTTATTTGACTTGGGATTGCGGGTTTGAAATGATATAAAACCCAGAAAAGTAATAAATTGCGGATTGAAATGATATATGTCCGTATTTACTTGACCATAGGGTAGAGAATTTTATACAGACTCCCTGGTTGATTTAAAATGATTTTCTAAAAATTATTAAGTATTTTGGATTTCTATATATGAATCTCAACTAAAATTTAATGTAATAATTTCTATGAATTTGTTTGCATGAGTTAAATTTTTTATAAGAAATAAATAGTTGGAAATGTTAATTTTGGAATCTAATTTACAGAATGAAGGTTAATAGAAATTTAATAATACGGTTTGACTTAATAATGGTATATTATTCTAACCTATAAATTGTAAGTTTTAATTCATGTAATAGTGATTAAAATGATAAATGTTTTTTTTTGTGGAAAAAAATGTAAGTTAAAACGTACATTTGACATGTAAGTTTTAACTAATGTAAATGGTATAGCTTGGGTAATAAAAATGATAAATGTTATTTACTGAAAAGAAAATAAAGTGTAAGTTAATAACGCACTTTTAACTTAGCATAAGGATTTCAGCGTTAAATTTTGACATTATAATAACAAAGTTATTTAACTAAAGATATGGTTTCTTTAATGACCAAATAGCTAAAATTAGAGCAATATAATAGGAATGATATAATGACTATGATAAAAACTGTAAATATATATATATATATTATTTGATTTTATAAACTATTGTAGTAGGAAGTATTTTAGTAACATTTCTGCACGGCTGCGAATTCTTACAGTAACAATTCTGCATTGTTGCGAATGCTTACAGTAACATTTCTGCACTGCTGCGTTTTCTTAAAAGTGATATTTCCAGAATGCTACAAAATTTTCTAAAGGGTTATAGTTTCGAATGTTATGGTTCTAAAGGTTACATTTTTAAAGTTCTATGATCTCTAGATTTTTTCATTTTCAAGGGGTTATAATTAAATGAAATTTGGAAGTGTTACAACTTTGGAAAAATGAATAATATTTTAAAGAATAATGATATTGGGTTTATGAGGTTTTGAAATGAATATGTTTGATATGAAATATAAACCATTTGAAATTGAAATAACCGCGGGTTATAATAACGTTTGGTTGTTAAAGAGACCGGGATCGGATATTGGCATACTCTCTATGGATATCGAAAACCACTTTAACAACTGTGTACGCAGTGGAGATTCCATAATGAAGTATGGTGGTGGCGACGATCATAAAGTATACATACGTGGACCTAACTCCCATGAGTTAGCATAAGGTGGCTAAAACAGGAGCAATTGACGGGCCAAGTGAGATAGCTCCACCGATCGGACACACTTCATCGTTAGCCATTCTATTACATTGTGATTGATTTGGTGCACACCTTTGACTCGGGAGTGTGGATCGAGTTGGGCGGTAGTTGCAACTATGCATTATCAACAGTCCGAAAGTGTAATTGGTATATCTACCCTGGCATTGCCTAGTTGTGCCATGTCACCTACCCTAGCGCGCCTTCTACGAGTTTGTTTTGTACCATACATATGGAGTGCCCTCTGACGACGTCCAATACGGGCGAGATTACAGTACTGTATAAACTATGGGAATATATAAAATATGTTAAGGGTGGAATGGGTAACGCCTTAACGCTATTTTAATAGTTTACTTTACTTTAGACATTATTATAATAGCGTATATTACTACATAGTAGATATTTAACGGATCCTTAATGGATGGGCAATCCCAAGCATCCTTTAAGTTAATGATGCATTTCCTTCGTAGTTCACTTGAGTTGATTTACATTTTATAAGTATGTATGTCCTGACTCGAGTGTTTTGTGTTTTGCTTTACGCTCGGGTCAGCCTGAGTTTCACAGCTTTGGATTCATCTTTTTGGAGCTAGAGATCCGCCGGAGATTTAGCTGTCTACCTGATATTTCCATTCCAGTTATTTCCACTCAGCTTTTGCTTTTGTAGTAGAGAACTTATGTATCTAAACTTTCCGTTGTATTTGTGTTCAGACTTGGGTATTATGTATTAGTTTGAGACTATGTATCTAGGAGCTTCATGAACTCCTATGTTTATTTTATTCCGCTGCGAGTTATTTTGATATTCTGTGTCTGTGATTCTGTGATTGATTTTATTTGCCCCAAATTTTATTAACAATCTGTTGTTTTGAATTATTCAAGTCTGACATGTGTGGTTTTATTGTCGATTTGAATGGTCCAAAACGGCGGGATGTTACAGTTGGTATCAGAGCCAGGTTTTAGGCAAACCTTAGCCTACGAGGCAAAAACTCATTAGAGATAGGGTATAAATACCCTAGAATAAGTAAAATCAATCTTAGAATCATTCTTTGCGAGAGAACGTATTTTCAAGTATAAAATGGTTTTCAAATGATTTTCAAATGATTTTTCAAGGATTATTTTGGATATAAAATTTTCTTATTTCAAAGTAAAATTCCTTTTCTTAGAATTTCCCTTCTTTTCGAATCCGCCTTGTTTAATAGAATTCTTTGATTAGGATTTCCATTCTAGTTGAATCTTGTCTTTTGTCTTTTTCCTCTATCTTGGTCCTAAAAAAAAATTCATTCTTGAATTTCCAGGATGAATCGTAGGAATGCCTAAGGTCAGGGTCGTGGTGTTGCCCCAGTTCCAGCACCAGTTGCACCCATTAGGTTTACCATTCTCGGTAAGGAGTTCACTCAGCTAGGAGGTACTAAGTTTACGGGATCAGAGACCATCATTGAGGCTCAGTAGTGGCTGAGGAGTTTGGAAAGGATTTTCGCTGGTTTGGAGATCACCGACGCTCAGAAGCGTCAGTTAGCAGCTTGGCAGTTACAGGAGGCAGCCCTGGATTGGTGGGAGTCAGTTACAACCAACACTATTATGGCAGATGTTTCTTGGGAACAGTTTCGGGAGGCTTTTATGGAGAAGTGGATGCCAGAAGCTGGGAAGTCTGAGCTGTACAGGGAGTTTATGGATCTTAAGCAAGGGGATATGTCATTTTCTGAGTATGAGCGGAAGTTCAATGAACTTTCCAAGTTTGGTCCTAACTTGATTGATACCCCTCTTAAGAAGAATGAGAAGTTTATAGCTGGAGCTCGCCCAAAGTTTTATGATCGTCTGATTTCTCATGTGCACAGCCCTTTTACTGGATTGATGGATAAGGCCATTAGATATTAGAACTCCACATCTAAGGAAGCATCCGTGGCTCGTGCACCTTCACCTCAGCCTTCTTCTGGCAACTCTAAGAAGAGGAAGTCTAATTTCCATCGACAGAAGCAGAATTGGCTTAAGAATCCAGGTTTAGGATCTTCTTCTTCCCGGAGGCAGCCTATTGATCTTTCTTCCATCACTTGCTTCAAGTGCGTTCAGAAGGGTCACTATGCCAACAGTTTTCCAGCACCTGCCAATGCCGCCATTCCTCCACCTCAGAATACCAGGAACAACCTCTGCCTTGTCTATTTGCAACCTGGCCATTTCAAGAATGATTGTCCCTTGTATTAGAAGGGCAAGATATCTAGAGTCTTTGCCATGACTTCTTCCACTCGTGATCCGCCTACTCCACCTGCTCTTAGTGATACCTAAGGCACTCTCCAGGGCACCTTTACTTCGTTTAATTTTCTTGTTCATGTTTTATTTGACACTAGAGCTTCGCATAGTTTCATTTCTGTGGATCTTTGTGATAAGTTTGAGCTTATCCTTTCACTTGAGTATGCAACTGTACCTTTGTGTGTTTCTAATCCTTTCCCTCCCCTCTGTTCTTCTCTTTCTTTCTTTTTTTCACTCGCGTGCACACAACTATGCCGTGCACATGCACCAATCGACAACCATCCCTCCTCCGTCGCCGACCACCTCTCCTAATCACCTATGACCAACTCGTCACAACCCAACTCCTGAAACCCGAAGTCAAACTTTCCTTCACAGATTCGAACCCAAACCTCACAACTGGAACACCACCGTGACCTTCTCTTCCTTCGCCATGACTTCACCGTACCCCATCCATCACCAGAATCCACCCACGAGTACGCCATCGCCCACTCCTCCTTTTCCCCCTAGACGGCACCCCTACTTCGCCTCCTCCACGTCACCACCTGCCTACAACCGGGACCATGCAAAATCACCTCTTAAACCCTACTCCGACCTTGTCTCACCTCCACACTCCACCAGAAATCGCCACACCATTTTTCTTGGATGCCCTACCACCCAACTCTCCTCCACGATGAACCCCATGCCACATAATAGCCTAGGTCGCCGGAATTTCCCAAATTCCCAATTTCCGTTCAACTTGGCATTACCTTCCCTATGCTTTACTAAAAATTCCCAAACCAAGACTAAAATTCGTGTTTTCCCATAACAAACAGGTCTATATAATCCAATCATTAAATCATGTCATTCGTATTTTAACCAAACCTAAACTACTTATTGTAAAATATGATTCCCTCTCTCTATACTTCATGAAATGGAATGAAACAAATTTTAATATATTCTGTACTAAAAAACTAATAACTTTTGTTTTGGGACCATATCTTAAAACAGATTGGATAATGAGATTTTGGTTTTCAAAGTTGATGATTACTGCTTTTGAACAAGGAACATGTAACAGAGTTGTTTTCTTGGAAGAAGTACAGGGTGAACTACCATTCCTAACCTATATATATAACCGAGTCATGTACATTCTACAGATACATGTATTCTTATCATATTACAACGATCCATCCATATTTCAGTTATGCAGATATATATATATATATATATATATATATATATATAATTTCCCAGCTAATAATACCTAAATAGTTTACTCACAGTTTTGAATAGAGATGAACTGCTACTTTGTTTAATCTTCCTTCTAGCTTCAACTTTACTGTCTTGATTCTTTTGTGAATTAATGGTAGCTCTTGTTCTTTTTTTTTTGTTTGAATGTTTTTAGTGGTATAAACAAGGTAGTGGCATATATAGAGGATGAGGGGCTGAAATTGTTTTACAGGCTTTCTTATCTCATTTATTTATTATTATTTTTTCTTTAAATTGATTTTGAAATTTTGACTTGATTTAGATATAAAGCTGATTTGATTTATATAAGATGATTTGATTTTTCATATGACTTGATTTTATTTTGACTTTGATTCAATGTTTTGTGAGCTTAGAATTAAATGATTGCCATGATGATATTTCTTGCATACATACATGTATACATCATATACATACATACATACATACATACATACATACATACATACATAGATATATATATATATATATATATATATAGATTTTTCATATACACTAGTTTTGACCATATATTCATATACATATACTTATGTATATTTTTATCATTATATATATATTTATACATTTTCATATTTACAAATACTATATACATCTTAACTTATGTATGTATACATATTTATTTTATTTTCCATCATGAAGCTTTTACATGTACATACATACATACATATATATATATTCTATATGTACTATTTTACATAACATATATACATATACATTTACTTACATATGTTTGTCATCCCTTATATATTTACATGTATCACCTAACTATTCCATATAACATATATACATATATGTATACTTATGCATAATTTTATCATTATATATTTACATATATATCTTCACATTATTTCCTATTTACCTATATATTACTTCATATGGGCATATATACATACTTGTATACTTATATATATATATATATATTTTAAACCTCACAAACTTGTATATATTTATATATAAAATATATGGATATTTTATCTTAAGTTTAAATGGTGGAGTTTATATACACATTTCTACAAAATTTATCATATCCAAAAATTTATAATTTAAAATTAAATATAGTTTTTAATCAATACATAAATTCAGATATTTCAAATATCAGAAAAATCATCTATTCGACTTATAAAAATCAATATTTCAATAATTAAAATCAATTAATTTCCTCGATATCCGATGGCTAAAAATCCGGATCGTTACAGTGAGAAAACACATAAATAAGGTGATGTGAAGTATCACCGTCCTAAAAGGAGAAATGACATCAGAAAAGCAAATAAATCACAAAAGCAAGTATATTATAGCTTACCAAATTTAATAATAAAGTACATCTCATCCAATATATTACATCGTATAATACAGTGCAATCATCAAAGTAAATATAGTCATTACAACTAATGAATATAGTGTAGTCATTATAGTAATCACAATCACTACACCTAATAAATACAGTATAGTCATCACAGTAAATGTAGTCACTACAACTAATGGATATAGTACAATAAATACAATCACTACAACTAATGAATATAGTATGTACATCATAAATCGACTGCGTCATCATTGTTGTCGTCATCGTCGTCGTAGCCACCCCCATCACTGCCTTCTCCTTGCACTAGAAAAGCCACCAACTAAGCTGTCAAATCATCAACCCGTGATTCTAGAAGCTATATGTGGTTGCGGTATATGTCATGCATCACCTGACTGTGATTGAGTGTCATGCACTGAAACACAGCGTACCTTTATCTAGATTCGTCTAATCTAGCTTCACACGGTAATTATGAAAGATCAAGATGTCTGATAATGTCCCTACTGTAATAGTGAATAACGTAATAGTCTGAACATACCACATACTAGGGGTCCAACTCGGATGTAGGAACTCCAACAATATCATCATTCGGTGGATACTCCAGTGGATGATCGAGCATCATACCTATGGTCGTATGCTCTAAATCAATAATCAATCACCTTCTGCATGGGAGGATGATAAAAATGTGATGGCGTAGGATCAAAACACAACTGGAGGATCTACACTCTACCAATGGACATCTGAGAACTGATATGATCAGAGTTCACCCCCTTGTATAATCAGAAACTAAGTAACGACGGGAGCAAATCTAACCTAGTAAGCATCATAATAACCAGCAACTAAGAGGAAGGTCATACCATCTAACCATCTAGCATCTCAAAGAGCCTATATATACTTTGTCCCAACAAATCTTAATGGACCAAACATATCCTCACACGATAATGGATCTGTAGGAACACGAACTTCGCTAGTGATCTGATACCAACATCTCTCTCCTAAGTACCAAACCGGAATGAACGTAGTCAAATGTCATAAAACCCGACATGTTGAAATGAGATCCTTAATGGATGATGATCGAGCTCCTTCCACGGCATCTAGTAGGCTGCCCATGGACTCAAAAGGTTACTTCTAACCCATATGTCTAGCTACTAGGACTCCTGAAGGTTGTGCCTTACCCATTCTCCCATCTCCCAATCCTAGGGAAGTATGACTTAGGAGACTGACTCGCTATCATCTGAAGTCGAGGATGCATGTTCACTGTGTACTCATAGTACTATAGCAGAAAGATATACCAAAACCCAGACATCTGCTCAACCCGAGAAAGGGAGTAGAGATCCAAAGCAATGTTAAACATGAAAATATCACACTTTCCCAATCCGCTATGTGCATCTGCTCGAGGTTGGTTATCCCAGCAAGATAACCTAGACGAACCATGCTCTTCTTGTGCAAGAAGAAGGTCGAACCAAATAGATATAAAAGAAAATCATGATTAACCGCATCGGTCATATCTAATCTATCTCTCAATGGTGCAAAGTTGGCCTATAGATAAGTCAATCGAAGAGCACCACTCTTGATGTGGTCTGGGTCAAATCTAGATAAAAATGGTGTAGGACCGAGGCATCTCATACACATAATCAAAAGAAAAAGGGGTACGTCCTAGAACACCGATCTTTATATCAGTGAGCATGTTAAAATATGGAGGAGCAATCTCAATTTCAAAGTCCGAAAAATGGAATGTATGAGTAGTAGGCCACTACCTCTTGGCTAAGGCCTCAATAAGAGGCCGATCAAAAACCATGCTGGCCTAATATGCAATATGGCTCAAAAGGTATGGCCTATAATCTAGCTTTGATATTTGCAAGCAGAATGTCACAAATATAGGTGAGGCCTTAACCCAACTACCGCAATGATGGATATACTGATCCAATATATTTGAATTTTTGCACATGTCACTATTTTATCTCTACTTGAACTATAATACATTACAAAAAGTTATAACTATATACAAGCATATTATTAAAAGCAATAGTCGACCCATGAATGTAGTTTCCAGGCATCTCCTCGATCAACCATAAATCATAAATCATCATCTCTAAAGTTGGTTTAGCATGCACTGGACCTATATTTGGCACACATGGTTTCTGACCGTCCTCGTACTGATTTTGGTAGCACGCGGCGATACTTAAAAAACATTTTTTCTGAAAACTAAAAATATGATGGAATCGTGAGAAATATGGGAAGACTCGGTTATATATACATGAGCCGCCCTGAACGCCTATTTTTTGGGCTTCCAACGTTGGGAGCTAAAAAAATTGGACGGCCAACCCTGGGCGCCCAAAAAATGGATGCCAACAAAGTGAATGCCTTTTTGTTTGGCAAAACAGGCACGTTCAGCCCTGAATTTTTAGGGATGAACTAGTTGGAGATGTCGTTATTGGTCTCATTCAGTTTATGGTTTTATTTTTATTTTTATCATTCTTATTTATGAATGATAAATTGATTATTGAACAAACTTCTAGAAATGAAAAGTAATTGTGATTCTCAAGAATTTCCGTACATAAATTAGAGTAGTAGTTTGCTACGAATCTACAGTGGCTATTTATGATTATACATAAAAATACAATTGCAATAACTTTTGTATCATAATATAACAACACTATACCAGTAGTTTGTAATAAATTAAAAGCCAAGGGGATGCAACAAGAATGTCATGAAACATTATATTTATATTTATACTTTGAAATAACAATTTGTATTATTGTATTCTTCGTTAAATACTAGTATATCTATATCATTACTAAATGAAATGTAGGTACTTCATGATACCATGAAATAAACTAAATGCAATAGGAATGTAATGAAATATTATATACGTATAGTTTGAAATTATTATTTGTATCAATGTACTTATAGTTTGAAATTGGTGCATCTATATCATTAATTAATGAATTAATCATGTTTTATTAATTAATTAGCTAATATGTTATTATTTAAGTTTTGTTTTATATGAGTAAAATGAACATAAATAGGGTTATAAAATTTAACAACCCAACTACTGACCAGAGATTTAGCCAATGTCGAAATTAGACCAACGTGCAAAGGTTACTTGCTAACATTAAGATTAAAGTGAAAGATTAGGAGTAAAATATGTAGCTAAAAGATAAATAACACAAGATATAGAATGGTTTAGCAAAGTTTTCCACGTCCATTGTGAAGTTCTCTTACTATATATTTCTCTTACGACCACACGGATTTACAAGAGAATAATAAGAAAGTAGGAATCACTTAAGACTAATAAAGCCGTGTCATATTAAGGATTTATGGTATCAAGAGACCTAAATTGTATGTAGTATTTAGAATCCTTATATGTTCTTACCCCTTTAATGTTGCAATGCAGGGGATTTATTGTAGCTAAAGTGGATAATAGATGGTTGAGATTTCAGCTGTAGAACCAATGGGGAAAATGCTTGATCATTGATATGGCTGCAATGGTAGATGGACGATAGTTGTCAATGTGAATGAAGATGTGCGGTGGTTGAAAATATACTCATTTCTCCTTTGCACTAGGCATGGACCTTACATTTAATGCACAGATTTTGCATTAAATGCACATTTGATGCAATGGTGAGCCACATTAGTTCAGCCGCTCAGCTATAGTGCTTAAGATATGTGGATGAACAGCTTGTCATTTACATTAGTGCCCACGTGACAAGTCTTGTTGAGCTGGTTGACCGGTTGTCGACGATATGAAAGAAGCTAGGAATCTTGCTAAGGACCATGTTAGGAAGATGGTGCCGGGCTAAGAGCAAGGTGGGTGGCCAGGTTGCTTGGGATCGGTCGAGGGCGGCTATACTGAAGCCGGGACAAGGATGGGCCATGCTTGAGCCTATTTTACTTGATGTGCCACCTATTAGTCCATGAGTTGATGGTTTTGATGACAACAACATTAGAATAAGATTATAAAATATAAATACTAACAATATAGTTTAGATATATATGTATATGCAGGATTTAACCATGCAGGTACTAAGAATGAAGACTGTACAGTATAGAGATTCAAGATATCAAGTCTGAAGACTCATGAGTATCAAGATTATCAAGAGTTCAAGATTTCAAGATAAGTATCGAGTCTAGAATTTTGTTAAAACTTCATAATATCACTGAAATCTTCACTCCATTTTTCTTTTGGGATGGAACCCATTTCTACCTTTCTAGTGGCTTACAAACCCACGACAAGTAGCTTACAAACCTACGACAAGTGGCTTACAAACCCACGAACATCCTGGTTTTGTACAAGTTCTCGAGTCCTGACATGATGAGATATTCTGCAGGAAGAAGCTTGCAAAACTACTTCAAAATGATTTTCAAAACTACTTCGGAATGATTTTCAAAACTGATTTTCAAAATGTATTAGCCTTAAAAATTATCTTTTCAAATGATTTTCAAAAAGATGTTTTAGCCTTAAATATTCTTGTTTTTAAACTTCGTTTATTTTAAACTATCTTTAAAAAATAATATATTTATACTTAGATTTAAATAGAAAATTATAGTAAAATTATATATATATATATATATTATTCTCTATATTTATCTATGTATTTTATCTGTAGTCAAGTATATTTATAAAGTTTAAAATAGTTTTAATATAAGATAAAGGTTATTTTCAAAGAAAATCAAATCTTCAAAAATTTCCTTTGGGATGTCGACATGCCCTAGTACCCCATGTCGACATAGTGACAGTTAGATTCAAAATTTGAATTTCAAAAGAAGTGTCTATTCGCCATAACCTTTCACGAATGGACATGACTATTGTTCTTCTATAAATAGGGGTTAGTTTCAATGAATTTTTAATCAGATTTTCTGGTTTTTCATTTCTCTTCTTCTTCCACATTTTCTTATTCAAAATCCTATCATCACTCTGCCGAAATCAACATTGAATCTAACTAGATTATCTCTGGTTTGATTCTCTATCACTATCTCAACAAGATCTAAGTGCTATTCAGAGTTATAGGCTTCTTTGTAATCTATCTAGCGAGAAAAGGTGTGATTGTAGCCTTGAAAATCAATTGGGTGAACTTGTCGCCCGTAAATCAAGTATCTCTACCTAGAGGATTGTGATTCTGGAGGGTGTACCTCGTAGCCTTGAAACCGAGGGTTGTAATTGTTGAATTGCTTTTGAAAGGAAATCCGTACTTAGTTATGGAGGACTAGATGTAGGGTAATTCCGAACCAGTATAAAATCCGGTGTGTTCTTTCCCTTACTGCATTTACTTTATTTCTGCATCTGTGTTTGTTTCTGTGATTATATCTATGTCTGAATATTGCATACATTTGTGTACAAATCAATAATAACTCAAAAATATTTAGTAATTTCTTATAAACACTATTCACCCCCCTCTAGTGTTATTCCTAGCCTTAAGATCCGTAATCCGCATTTCTCACATTTGGTATCGGAGCAAGGTTTTCAAAAGTTTCATAATCTGATTTTTTGAAAAGTTTTCAAAATGGCTACCAACACTAGTACTGTTATTAACACTAGTATCCCTATCACTAGTTCATTTGTAGAAGGTCAGTCTACTGCCAGACCACCACTTTTTAATGGCAGTAACTATGCATATTGGGCATGTAGGATGAAAATATATTTACAATCTATAGGATTAGATACTTGGAATATCACACAAACTGAATATTCTAAACCCACAACTAATTTTGCACAGTGGACTACTGAGCAAAAGACTGTTGCACAAAATAATTCTAAAGCAATGAATATTCTGTTTTGTTCACTTGATAGGAATGAATTTAATAGAGTGTCAGTTTGTAAGTCTGCATATGAAATCTGGAAAACTTTGCAAGTGACTCATGAAGGAACAAGCAAAGTTAAACAGACCAAAATTTCCATGCTCACAAATCAGTTTCAATTATTTAAAATGAATACTAATGAGTCTATTTCAGATATGTATAGTCGATTTCAAGATATTGTGCATTCTTTAATATCCTTGGGAAAGGAATTTTCGGAAGAAGATCAAGTCCGAATTTTTTTAAATTCTCTCACTCCAGAATGGGATCAAAAGACACTTGCAATTGAAGAGGCAAATGACATCAGTAATTTAAAGATAGAAGAACTGATTGGAAATCTAATGTCGTTTGAAGTTCAAATGATCGGGAGAAAGGAAGCAAAGCATCTGAAAAGAAATCAATGGCATTCAATGCATTTACCGACGGATCAGACTCAAATAGTGATAATGATGAAGAGATAACATTTATGACTAGGAATTTTCGGAAATTCTTGAAATATAGAAAGTTGAATAATCTCAAGAGAAACAACTATAAGAATTCTGGAAATCAGAGTATAGTGCCAAACAATGTCAAATGCTTCAACTGTGATGAACCAGGCCATATCAAAAGAGACTGTCCGTATCCAGAAAGACAAAATCCTCCTATAAACAATTAATCAGTAAAGAAACGGAAGCGTGCATTTACTGCTACTCTAGATGACTCAGACTCGTCCTCAAGCGATGATGATCAGAAGACAGATAATTCAAATTTGTGTTTCACGGCAGTTCACGACTTCAACGAATTCAAGGAAACGGACTCAGAAAAAGGTACACATTTACAATACAATGATTGAAATTGCATGCTTAGAATTAGATGATTGATTGCTTGATTGATTGATTTTGAATTGGTGTGTTGATTGAATTTTAAATTTAGTTTTTATTATTTTATTATTATTTTATTATTATTATTTTTAATAATATAATAATATTTTCTGGAATATACTATAATTCTAATAATATTCCAGATATATACATATATATAGACATTAATATAATAAGTGTATATATATATATATTAGAATTCTTAGGAAAAATAAATCATAGAAATTCACAGGCATATGTCGACATGGCCCCTACCATGATGTCGACATGGGTACAAATTTTGAAATTCAAAATTTGAATTCAAATGCTTGAATTTCCCTCCACCTTTTCACTTCATTCAATACTCTGAAAAGACATCTTTTGACCAGAGAACATGTCTTTCAAAAATCTATTTATTCACTATCTTTTATCACAACTTTTCACTTTCATTTTCAAATTCAAACTCTCTCTTCAAAAATTCAAGTTCTCTACTCTCTACTTTAATGGCTTCTTCAAGCAACCCCTCCACCATGAGACTTTCCAGAAACTTGAAAGAGCAACTCCTCAATAATCCGGAGGCCATAAAAGCATACATCAATTATGCTAATTATGGAAAAGTCCATCCCAGAAAGTTTGCTATTTTTCAAGATTTTGCTTCTTATGAAATTGATACTCTTTTTGCAAACAATCAAATTCTTAGTCTTGTTGATTCTTCTCAAAATGATTTTGTTTGTTACCCAAATCTTGTTAAAATTTTCTATGCAAATCTCAATCGAGAATTTTATCAAGGAAATGATAATGAAATTTGGAGTAGTGTCAAAGGCACAAAAATTATTTTGAATTGTGATCTTTTGGGTACCATTCTCAATTGCAAAAGCACGGGAATGGATCTTTCTAGTTTTAAAATCGATGAACATGATCGTGAGACATTTCATCATATTTTTGAAGGAGATGAAAACTTTGAATTTAAAAACCGAAACTTTCGTCCTAAAGCAAGGATTGTCAATCTTCTTTTACAACATACTTTGACTCCAAGATCGGGTAATTTTAACAATCCTACTTCAATAGTGTGCAAAGCACTTTTTGCTATTTTCGGAAATTATGATATCAATTGGGTGCAAGTTATTTTGGATGAACTTCGTCCTAAAAATTTTGAAATAGGAGAAAACACTTTATACCATGGAATTTACCTTACTCGGATTTTCAATTATTTTGGAGTAAATTTCAAAGGAGAAGAATTTATTTCAAGAAAAGTTATTAACATCTCAAATATTTCTCTCATGAAAATCCCATATGTTTTTCAACCTTATGAGACTCTTGCCGAAAAGGAAGAACGTTTGGCTCATGAAGAAATGGAAGAGGAGGAAGAGGAAGAAGAAGAAGAAAGGGATGAAATGGAAATAGAAGAAGAAGAAGGTGAAACATCCTTAGAAAGTATTGAATATCCATCCAATCCTACCAACAAAACCCTTCTCAAAAATCAAAAGATTATTGTTGAGAATCAACGGGTTCTTAAAAGATCCGTTAGTAAGAAGTTGGATAAAATATCATCCAAGATGAACAAGTTTTTCTCTAAAGTCAGCAAGAAACTTGGATTATCTTCATCTTCATCATCCTCTAACTAGTTCTATATTTTCATATCATGTCGAATTAGTTTAAGTTTGTTTTAATTTGAGTGTTTATGTAGTTGTTTATGATTAATCATTGTATCACTCTTCCTTGCAATGAAATTGAATTTCCTTTCTGTTATCTAGCTTATCTTATCTCTTGAATAAATGTTAGTATATTATAGAAATATATATACACCATTATTCACAAAATCAATAAGGTCATTAAAATTCACTAGACCATGTCGACATCCCCCCTTGACCATGTTGACATGTACTGGTCAGAAATGACACTTCATTTTGAATTTGAAATTTGAATAACTACCTTGTGTCTATTCATTTCAAACGAATTTCTACACCTATAAATACCCATTTCTTCCAGAATTCATTACTGAATATTATTCCTCATCTATTCTATCTCTCATTCTTCTCACAATTTCAAAAATGGCTAATCCAATTCATAACTTATCCGAGAATCTTGAAGAAATTCTTAATTCATTCAAAAATATTCTCTCGTTCATTCTTCGTAACCAGCGACACTTAGAACTGAGTCAAATGCAGATGATCAAGGAGCAAGAAAGACATTTCGAGGCAATTCGATGTATGATTTCTTCTCTGCATAAGGATGATAACGAAGCACATCCTCCTGTCTCTCTCACGAATGACAATGAAAATTGGGATGCCATTAAAGCAAACCCTATTTTCGAAGAAGAAGGATGGGTGGAAGTTCCCCGTAACGTTTAATTTGTTTGCTTTATTACTTTGTTTGAATTGATTGTTTTGATTGAAATTGGTTGTTTTGATTGATTTGATTTATACTTGGTGTGGTTTGATGATTGTATAAATATACACTGATATATTTATAATCGTTGATTAAATATCATGTCTATAAGTATAGTTATTTCTTAAATATATAGTTTATTAATGCAGGTACTTGAGTACAAGAATGAGGGGGAGTTGTATAGTTTAGTGTTTGTTTGTTTTTGTTGATGACAAAGGAGGAGAAATATAAAATAGGGTAGTTAGGCATAGATTAAGGGGGAGTTATCAGTTTTAGGGGGAGTCAATAGGATAGAAGTAATATTTTATAAACAAAGGTTGTCATCATCAAAAAGGGGGAGATTGTTAGTCCATGAGTTGATGGTTTTGATGACAACAACCTTAGAATAAGATTATAAAATATAAATACTGACAATATAGTTTAGATATATATGTATATGCAGGATTTAACCATGCAGGTACCAAGAATGAAGACTGTACAATATAGAGATTCAAGATATCAAGACTGAAGACTCATGAGTATCAAGATTATCAAGAGTTCAAGATTTCAAGATAAGTATCGAGTCTAGAATTTTGTTCAAACTTCATAATAGCACTGAAATCTTCACTCCATTTTTCTTTTGGGATGGAACCCATTTCTACCTTTTTAGTGGCTTACAAACCCACGACAAGTAGCTTACAAACCTACGACAAGTGGCTTACAAACCCACGAACATCCTGGTTTTGTACAAGTTCTCGAGTCCTGACATGATGAGATATTCTACAGGAAGAAGCTTGCAAAACTACTTCAAAATGATTTTCAAAACCACTTCGGAATGATTTTCAAAACTGATTTTCAAAATGTATTAGCCTTAAAAATTATCTTTTCAAATGATTTTCAAAAAGATGTTTTAGCCTTAAATATTCTTGTTTTTAAACTTCATTTATTTTAAACTATCTTTAAAAAATAATATATTTATACTTAGATTTAAATAGAAAATTATAGTAAAATTTTATATATATTATTCTCTATATTTATCTATGTATTTTATCTGTAGTCAAGTATATTTATAAAGTTTAAAATAGTTTTAATATAAGATAAAGGTTATTTTCAAAGAAAATCAAATCTTCAAAAATTTCCTTTGGGATGTCGACATGCCCTAGTACCCCATGTCGACATAGTGACAGTTAGATTCAAAATTTGAATTTCAAAAGAAGTGTCTATTCGCCATAACCTTTCACGAATGGAAATGACTGTTGTTCTTCTATAAATAGGGGTTAGTTTCAACGAATTTTTAATCAGATTTTCTGGTTTTTCATTTCTCTTCTTCTTCCACATTTTCTTATTCAAAATCCTATCATCACTCTGCCGAAATCAACATTGAATCTAACTAGATTATCTCTGGTTTGATTCTCTATCACTATCTCAACAAGATCTAAGTGCTATTCAGAGTTATAGGCTTCTTTATAATCTATCTAGCGAGAAAAGGTGTGATTGTAGCCTTGGAAATCAATCAAGCGAGAAAAGGTGTGATTGTAGCCTTGAAAATCAATTGGGTGAACTTGTCGCCCGTAAATCAAGTATCTCTACCTAGAGGATTGTGATTCTGGAGGGTGTACCTCGTAGCCTTGAAACCGAGGGTTGTAATTGTTGAATTGCTTTTGAAAGGAAATCCGTACTTAGTTATGGGGGACTAGATGTAGGGTAACTCCGAACCAGTATAAAATCCGGTGTGTTCTTTCCCTTACTGCATTTACTTTATTTCTGCATCTGTGTTTGTTTCTGTGATTATATCTATGTCTGAATATTGCATACATTTGTGTACAAATCAACAATAACTCAAAAATATTTAGTAATTTCTTATAAACACTATTCACCCCCCTCTAGTGTTATTCCTAGCCTTAAGATCCGTAATCCGCATTTCTCACACCACCTACCGAGGCGGGCTTGGAGAGGTGCCAGTCGTTAATTGGAGTGACGCTGAGTGATCGTGTTGTCATGGAGTTGTACTGGAAGTAGATTGACATAGGAAGGTCGGTCGTCATTGTGCCAAGCCTTGTTGGACCAAGAGGGGATGGGGTCAGAGCTTGCTTAAATGTGATAGGTGCCTAGGGATGAGGTGATCGAGCCTTATATTGGTGCCTTGCTAAATGGAAGAAATGGTTTGAGACCAACATAGGCTTGGGCTAGCTTATGTGGCCCGGTTGTGACGTAGTTGGGCTGGCTTTGAGTGGGCCAAACTGCCTTTAATTGGCATGCTAATCACTTGCGAGAAAATTGAGCAATAATTTACTCCCCTAAGTCCATATCCATGAGCGAGCGTAGGTTTATTAAATCACAGAAATCCTGTCAATTTAAGTCCCTGTAAAGCATTTAATGCGCTTTCCATGTGGGTTCGTGCTATTGATTATGACTGTTCGCTTTTCCAAATGTGGCAGAGATGTGTCACCTCTCCCACATGCATGAGTTGACTTTGTTCTAATCTCTTCTAAACAGCTAGGATTCTTTTTGCCTTTTGAAATCAATGAAAACGATTGAAGGTGCAAGTATATAATACTCCCTTCTCTTCTTCCCCGATCATTTAAACTCTTTTCGTATGAAAATTCTTCATAGTCTATGAATCTTTTGCAATTCTTTACTGATAAAAAGCAGCCAGCTTAATCATCTATTTCCTTTTCAGACATCTTTGCATGTACGTATTCTTGTCCAACTTATTTGGTATGTTAAGAATGGAGAAAGCTCTCTCGATGTTGGATTAACACTTGTTGATTGATGTTCAAATCGTCACCTGGAACCTTCTTAAGAAGGATCTTGGCTTGCCACTTGGGTTGGGCCTCTGCCTGCTGGCTAGTTCTCCGGGGGTGATTGGCCACAACTGTTATGCTAATGGGCCAACTGGGCTGGCATATTTCTTCTCCTTCCCCCTCTTGCAGTTCTAAACCTAGTTGGATTGGAAGCTTCAATGCCTTGCTGGAAAGAGGAGTAGATGTTGCCTCTGCCTTCGATGTCATAGCTAAAGTCCCAGTCTCCTCTTGGCAATGTCGACTAAGATATTTTCAAGACCTCTTTTGAGATTCGATGTGGAAGGCTTCAGAGATGGTAGCACACTCCCTTTTTTTCAATAAGGTTTTGATCATTTATAGAGCCGGGGGAGCTCATCTTCGCAATTGAAGCTGGATCTTCTAAAGTGTTCCATCGACGTGCGTCTTCTTCTCTCTTCTTCTTTTTAACTAGTTAGTGATAAGAATATCATTGTAAGCCAAGCGGGGTGAGTGTTATGCCTCTGCATTTTTTGAACTAAATGAAACAGACCTTTTGTTGTGAACTTTAATTGAGAATATTTAAATCTTTTGCTTTTTTATTATTGTTTAGGTGTTTTATTTGGTCTGAGGATATTTGTTACATTATTCTAGCAATTGCGAACATTTTTCTGCAGTGAAATTTATATGTGAACTTCAGAGTTGGAAGGTATCTGTTAGCCACAATTGATCAGGCAAACTAATTGGTACAATCTACCTATGAGTTAAGATATGCATTTCCTCCAACATGGTACTTTACTAGATAATTTTTATTACTAACCAAAAATATTGGCAACACTATCTATTTGGAGAAGAAAATGCAATACTCTATTACGAAAGAACTCTGTGGGCTAGTGAATTTTATCAAGTGATGTATCTGTTATATGTATACATTATCTTTTATTGAGGGAGATCCTTGTAACTTTCTTTCAAAACACGTCGTTCAAATACTTTTTAAACTGAATACTTGTACATCTTTTGCTCTCCACTTTTTATTCTTTATTTTTTTGGTTTTTTATTTGCATATCCTTAGTTGTATCATCAATTGTTAGCTCAATCTACAACTTGTTAACTATTATTGCATCGATATTGCGCAATTGATCCATCAGCTTCTTTGTTATTTAAAAATACTAACAAAACTTTTTGAAAAACGAGATCAAAATTAGTACGAAACATGTGTTTGCATTTCCAACAAAGCACAAATTCAGACTAAATATTCTATGAGCTGAATATTCATGCCTCAACATTACAAAAAATGGGTGCCCAATATGTTCCATCAACACCCCACCCCCACCCCACCTCACAACCCAAAATTCAAAATTGTCATAACGACCAAAAATGGTTAAAATGGCTAGTTTGTTAATTCATTTTTTAAACAATTGATATTCAATTCATTTCCATTCATACTGAGATAAATCTACACACTTCTACCCTATTATTTTAATGCGAACTCCATCAGATTACTTAGTGTTGATTAAGGCATACATAAACGTAGATCGTATTCACATGGAAGAAGGGATTGATCAAGATTTTTGGGTTACTATTAGTTAAGATTTTTAGACTCATCCAAAATGTAGATAAATTAGGAGGATTCTAAAAACAAAAGGTATATTTGTCACATTTAGTAGATCATGTAGGAGATACCACAAAATTATAGTTTAGGTGAAAGAGGACGTTCTTCTGTTGTCATAGACAACCTACGACTCATGTCGCTCGTTCGGATATTGAACTTCCTTTGTCGGACACGATGCATACAAGCTATTATATAACTATATGATGCAATTTGAATGACAACCTCAAGTGTGTCAGCTAAGTGTACTATATATATCTGTCTATGTTTATATTCTGCAACGGTATGTTTGTTTTTTATTCCTAACATTCATATGTAAGCTATTTACCAAAATATAAGTCTATGCTCGTAGAAACAAAGAACGGTATTTATGGACGCATAGCTCTGATATGGCCGACCATAGGGATTGGAGGAGGGGGTTGAATTTGATTCAAAATGAGTTTGAATTGGTAGAGATATTTATTGTTCCATATCTACTTTTTGCTCATCTCTCTCTACTATTTAACACCCTTAACCCTTCCTTTGCTACTCTCTTTTTTGAGCCTCTACTCCATCCATTTCTAGCTGAAAATAGTAGCCCACCTACCTCCATTAATTTAAGCATTTAAACAAAAAATAGATCAATTTCAACAACGGTGTGTAGTGCCTTCAATCTGGTAGCTCTCTAGATTTAAATTCAGATTCAATGGAGTTGATCGATTCTACATTCAACGTGTACTAATTAGGCCATAGACAAGGTAACTTATTTATCTATAATTATATATATATATATATATTTATTTAATAATTATCTTGAATCACATATGCTTAGATTAGATCATGTTATCATGAATCACTATATATGTGTGATGTCAACACTAGATGTGAATATATATATCTATATATATATTTGTATGTATATGTTGTGATTAAAAAATTATATATACATATATGTTGTGACTAAAAAATTATATACATATGTGCATATATAGCTCTCGGCCAGCAAAGGAAAAAATAAAAATTTAAATTAATTTTCGAATTTAAATAACAATTTTAAAAAGATTTTAAAATAGAGTTGGATTTTCAATGTATAAATGTAAATATATATTACACATAAATTTTTGCTAAATTATAAGCATGAAAATATACGAAATAATTTTTTTATGTATTCATATTAATTTATAAAACTGTATATATCTATACATAGTTAAACACAATGTATTAAATTGATTTAAAACATATACATATTATAATACATATAAATATATGTTTAATAAACACAAAATTATATATATTATGAAATTAAAAATTTCAATTTTTTAAATATATTTAACAATATCCGTACGAAAATTATTTTATTAACTTTTTAAGTAATTTTAAACCACGAGTTTTAAATATATAATAAAAGTTCAATTTTTTTATGGCCAAAAGTATATATATAATTCTTTTATATTTGATTTTAAACATTAATGCTAATATAAATAAATAAAGATATATATTATATTACATATTTTGAAAAATATATTATTTTTTTATAATTATACACATGTATTTATTTATTAAATATAATTTATTGTTTAAAATTTGAAATTAGAATTTTTTTAAAATCTCGATCATGTTCTAAAATATGAATTTAAATTTGAACTTAAAATTATTTATATTTGTATTTATAAATATTACTATTTTACGACATCATATATATGTATGTATGTATGTATATATATCGCAGCACGTATGTATATGGAGGGGCTAACATGTCCATTGCGGTATAAATCCTAACACTTATATATGAGCATGTTAAACCATATACACTATATATGTCGCACGTGCATGTACACACATATGTGTATATGATATGCATGTTCATATTATATAATATAAATATAATATCAAATTTGAAACTTTATTTTTAAATAAAATAAAATAATGGTTTTATATAAAATTAATTTAGATGAGATCAAAATAAATCTAAACTTCACAGGCTCAATAAGATCCAAATGGCAATAGTTTTTTGAAATTTACTCATTTAACCGCCGTGTGTTGGACCAGTTCTAACAATGGTATCAGAGCCCATAGTCTATGGGGTCTAAATTAGTCATGTTAGGGCTAACTAATTATGCCTACCTATTTTGTAGGATGTCTAGAAATATAGTGTCTATGTTGGGTTTGGGTTATTAAGTACCCTGCCCTACTTGGCTACCAGTCTGACCCAAAAGGTGAAGTGTGCCTAGAGGTTGTCCCTGATAGAAAAGGCTCAATTTGAATTTGGGCCTTAGGCTAATTTTCAAAATTGTTATGAAATTAAAATATAATTTTAAATTTAAAAGTTAAATTGAAATAAAAAATATATTATAAATGTTATAATATAATTTTCAAAAGTATTTTGGAAATATAATAAATATATTTCAACATTTAAAAAATATTAATTAGATTAATGAATTAAATTAATAGTTAATTAATTAAGGTATATATATATAATATATAATGATATATGTTACATTATCTTGAATTGTTTGAGATGATGTAAGTATATATGTATTATAAGTAAAAGTTTGAAATTAATAATTAATTAAATTTTTTTAATTAAATATATTAGCTAAAGTTAATTATTAAATTATAAAACACACACATATATAAGGATATATGTGTATAATTATAAATGTTATAGTATACATATTCAATATAAAATATTTAGCTGAATAATATAAAATTAACTAAAATGTTAATTAATTAAATTAATTAAATAATATTTAATTAGTTTAATATTATACGTAAGACTATTATATAAATTAACTAAATTATAAAAGTTATATAATAATTAAAACCTATGTGATATAAATGTATAATTAAAGGTGGAACCTATTATATAATACCTGACCATTCTCCTCAGATCCTCCAACTGGATGCCAATGTCATGAAAAGAAAACCAAGTTTTATTTTTTTTAACACATGGGTTCTTGAACCCGACTTTCTAAGCCTAATTCAGTTGTCATGGTCTAAACCTAATTTTGGCAACCCTATGTTTGTCTTGCAAAAAAAGCTCAAAGAGGCAAAGGAGTAGTTGAAAGCTTGGTCTAGGAAAAAGTTTGGAGCTGGATCAAAACAATCTGATATTCTAAAGGCACAACTTAATACTATTCAGGAGAGTATGCAAAGGAATGTGGATGATGACACTCTGGCTGGTTTGGAGACAGAAGCCACCAAATAATACACCAAAGCACCACTCAAGGAAAATGATATGTTAAAACAAAAAGCGAGAATTAAGTGGAAAGTTGAAGGAGACCGAAACACTGCATACTTTCATGTTGCCTTAAAAGCCAAACAAACACAAGAAAACATATGTAGTATACGTGATGAAATTGGAAAGCTTCACCAAGACCCTGAGAGTATTGCTAATGCATTCATAAGCTACTTCTCTAACTTATTTGGAAATTCTGAGAACAGTTACCCTAATATTGAGGATATTAACCCTATGATCCTTCCTAGACTAAGCAGTGAAGATGCCAGGTTTCTTAGCAATGAAGTAACTGACTTAGAGATAAAGCAAGCCATGTTCTCTCTTAATAAAGACTCAAGTGGTGGTCCTGATGGCTTTAATGCTTTTTTTTACACTTCATGCTGGTCAATTGTTCAGGGGGATGTTGTTAAAGCTATTAAATTTTTTTCTTAAAAAAAGGTGAAATGATTAATACCTTCAATAATACCTTCATTACCATAATCCCCAAGTCTAGAAATACTGACAATGTTCAAGATTTCCACCCCATCTCATGCTGCAACACAATATACAAATGCATTACCAAAGTTATTGCTACTCGAATGAAAACTGTATTGCCAAATATCATTTCAAAAAATCAGGCTGCCTTCTTACCAGAGAGAAATATTCTTGACAATGTGCTCGTAGCCCCTGAACTTTTGCATGGCTATAAAACTGCATCTATCTCTCCAAGAGGCTTATTGAAGATTGACATTCGTAAAGCTTTTGATATACTACACTGGGATGCCATAGTTCGAATTATGGGTTTCATGAATTTCCCCAAACATTTCATCACTTGGATATATTCTTGCATTTCAACTGTGAGCTCTTCAATCAAATTAAATGGCTCCAATGTTGGATACTTTGGTAGCAAGCATGGCATTAGGCAAGGAGACCCCATGTCAGCCTACATCTTTGTAACTGTCACAGAGCTGCTTACTCCAATTCTTGAAGACCTTGTTAGGAAAAAGCTCTTTCAACTTCACCCAAGATGCAAAGAACCACATATTACCTCCCTCATGTTTGCAGATGATTTAGTTATCTTCAGGAAACCCACACTTCAGACCATTAATGGAATCCTAGGAAGCCTTGACCTTTTTTACAATATAACTGGCCTAAAGGTGAACTTGGATAAATCTGACATCATGTTGGCTGGTATTGAGCAGGAACAAATGGAAACTATATTCAATTGCACTGGTCTAAGGCCGAGAAACGAGATTGTCTACTACCTTGGAGTACCACTAGCAACCTTTCAAATTACCACAAATCAATGCCTTCGGTTGTACGAAAAGGTAACTGCTAGATTGGAGTGTTGGTCTACCAAAATCCTAAGTCAAGCAGGCAGACTCACTTTAATTAAATCAGTTATATTCTCGATGACAGTATACTGGGCAAGGACATTTGTACTTCCACAGCAGCTTATTAAAATGATAAAAAGTGCAGTGATGAAATTCTTTTGGAATAGTGGCACTTAAAGTCATTACATGTCTCCTATAGCTTTCAAACATATTGAAAAGCCCTTGAAGAAAGGAGGGCCGGGCATTCTTAACATATTTCAGTGGAACAAAGCAGCAATAGCCAAGTATCTTGACAACTTCATAAATAAAAAAGAGAGCTTATGGGTGCAATGGTCTTATAAACATGTTACAAAAGGAAGAAACATATGGAATATACCACCATCTCAAAATATCAGTTGGACTTGGCGCAATATTTTCAAGTTAAGAGAAGAAATACTACCTCTTGTTCAATATGCCATTACTCCTCATAATAAAGTAAGCTTTTGGGATGATCCATGTTGTAGACAAGGCTGTATTCTTAGAAGACTTATTAACATCATAAGTTAATTCAATCTGGAGTGGGAGAGCATGCTCAAGTTAACTCGTACACAATCAATGGACGAGTTATCTTACCTAACAATTCAAATCAAAACATATCAACACTCTGGAACTTCCTATAGGCTTTGGAATTTAAGTCTACTTTCAGTGATAAATTAACATAAGGCCCAACTGAAGCAAAGTTCTCTACTAAGGTTGCCTACAACTTTCTGACAGGTTACTATGCTCAAGCAAAATGCAAATGGCACACTACAGTTTGGAGAAGAGAAAGTCCTGCCATGGATAATCTCCTACTCTGGAAGGTTATAAACAATGCTCTTTTTACTCGAGTCAAGCTTGTCAGCAGAGGAATGAATATGACTGTCAAATGCTGCTACTATAATGAGCTTCTAGAAACCATAAAACACATATACTTTGACTGCCCATAACTAATAGGATGTGGCACAAAGTTAGAAATGACTTAGGAGTCAGAATTGTTGGAACGAACAGGTTAGATGAATGGGAGATCTCCTAAGGGTTACTGCTGGGAATGATGAACGCTCAAAAAAATATGGGATACTTTTCAAAAAATTTGTTCAACTGGTATGGTTAGAGAGAAATACCAAAGTATTCAACGAAGCGAGAAGTAAAACTGGTAGGCAGATGACAAACTTTATAGTTTATGAAGTAAGGAGAGGTATTCTTGATGCAAATCTTCCTTTTTAGCCTGGTGATGGTGTTAAGCTTAACTGACTGGGCTTCCAATATGTTTAGTTGTGTGCTTTCTTTTTCTCCTTTTTTTTCTGTCTTTTTCCTAGTTTTTGATCCGCTTCCCTTCATTTCTTTGTCCTTTGTTGTTAAGTTTTCTTTTTTTCTTGTATTTTGCTTTTTTCCCGGGTGGATCAGTAAAATGGTAGAGGACCATTCAAACCCGTCGGCCTTGCCAAAAAAAGGGTGGAATAATAAGAAACCATAAATATACTTAATGGGTAAACATAGACTTATAATACATATACCATGATTTTTGATGTGTCCGACACTTGAACCACGAAGGTATTTTATAAGAAATACATTATTTGTAAGTCGATATCACTCAATTTAGTATACTAAAGATTATGAATCTTTAATATAAAGTTGTCCTCTACCATTTATTTTTTAACAAATTACTTGCATACTCTCTAGTTGTTGAGCAAACTCAAGCTAAGGATGTTATGTGTAGTATTATTAATATATTGACTAGACGAGGTAAGATAACTATATGTATTTGTTGAGCAAACTCAAGGTTCATATACTATTCTTACGCTATCGTGAAATGGTAGGTATGGGTGAATAATTTCTTTTGATTTGTTGAGTAAACTCATGGTCGAAATGACAATAGGAAAAAGACCATGGATCTAGAGTTGTAATGATACAACCAATAAAGCGTTATCCATCGCTTTTCCTTTGATTTGTTAAGCAAACTCAAGGTCAGACTCTAAGGCAAGCAAGTACTAACACCTACTAGAGAAATCGAAAGATTTCTATATTTCTTTTAGGATTTTGAGAAACTTAAAAGTTTATTAGGAACCTTATTGGAAACATAAAATAGTACCATGTAACCTTTCTAATATTGTAATAATATATGCTATGTATAAATTAGACTAATCTACATCGATAAATTTATGCATTAAAAGTTAAGGATGACCAAATGCACTTTTGTAAAGAGTTCGTTACGTTATTGTAGTAAGGGATTCCTTCGAATTATTCGACCACTTAGAAAGGAAAGCGAACGTACAAGAGTATATATTACTTAATGAACAATTAGGATGAAGAGAGTAAATAGTTACTTCTTTTCATAAAAAAACATCAAAAACGAGAATTGTAAAATAATTATTGATACTTAACATTGAAATGAAAAATATGATTTCTATTCCAAAATGCATTTTCAAATAGAAAATTATTTGCTATGAGATTTATTTCTTTGAGTATAAGATATTTGATCTAAAAATCTTCGATTGTAAACTGGTTACAATAGATGGAATAAATAACCACTACTAAGTGATTGAATGGAGCTTCATATTTCTTAAACTATTATAGTAATGGCGAAAATAGTGGGAGTGTTCCATATACAACTTATTGGTCACGTCAAGTTACAAAAAGTATTTCATAAAATATACCAAACATTATTTATGAAATAATAACTGTTTTTTAGTGTTGATGAAAAAATAGACATAGTTTTATTTCAAATTAAGTATTTTGAGTATTCATAATAAAATGAAACTATAATAGTGATATTTGTTTTCATAACAAAAGTGATGCATTGGAAAATACAGAAGTGTCTCAAAACTTTTGCAATTATTTTGGAATTATGGACTAGGCCACAGTTTTGAGAAAAAATTCTTTAATCATATGATTATGAATCATATGGTACTAGTGGAATTATATCTCAGACAATAAAGGGAAAAGCACCCATTCAGTTGGAGCACATACGAGTTGGAAAACTCTTCGAATTGATACTTATAGATGTATGTAATCATAAGTCTGATAATACCAAAACGATTTCACAGATTTCATTGAATTCACTGATAAATTATCACAAACATGAATATGAGTATTTTATAAACATTTAGCATGTCCATGATAAGTTCATAGAATATAGAACGGAAGTAAATAAAATAACGTACAATAAAAATGACTCGATCCAATAAAATAGTCGAGTATACTGGAAAGAGTTCGAATGTACCTAAAAAAGGAATAAAGATTTAATCTCAAAAGTCAGTCCTTGCTATGAAACATAATGATGTATCAATAAGAAATAATTGTACTTTGTTCAACAAAGTTCGATTAATAATAAATGAAGTTGAGTTAACTTCTTTATGTAAGGTCCTATACTTAACAGTAGTATACAAGGTTAAAATTAATTTCATTTGAAGAATAATTTACAAAACCATACAAGATATGGGTTTATGGGAAACCCCAACATATCCTAGATCAAGGAGTTGGCAGGTTGTGCAAGTCAAAAGACTACATGTAATAATTGTACATATGAGATCTTATGTGGATCACTCCAAAAGGAGTTTGGAAATAATCGTCATTAGATGACCAATTTATGTTTTGAACATAGGTATTGTAAACTAAAACCAAATCAGTGGTATATAAGGTAATTCATAAATTGTTTATGAATACCTATTCCATACTAATAGTTATTGGATTATTATGGAATGACCCACTCGATAGTTTTCTGCTGGTTAATATAACTAAGGTCAAACATAAAATATTGATATTACAATATTACATAATTCTCTCGACTTAAGAATACTATCGAGCTTTAATATGGAAAATTCTGCTTTGATTGTAATTAAGTCATGGCATAGTGTCCATCGAACGACTATAGTTGGGTCGAGTATAAGCATTTGAGGTGAAACACTATTCAATAGAGAATTAGTCTACTCGGTTATATGAGGTTAGTATCACGGTCAACTGAAGTGAAATCAAAGTCATAGTCTCTAGCTAGAGCAATTTGGTTAATAATAATTGTTATTATTGAACCAAGGACTTAGCATTTGGAGTATAAAGTTGAATGTGGGTGATATTGGAATTTTAACCATTACTAAGTCCTAACGTGAAATAGTAATAATTGTCTCTATTGGGTAGTTCTTAAACAAAGTAAAATTTGATTTTACTGAAGCTATGCAAGCGATAATATTTTCCATAATATCACACCGCTAACCAAGGTGACGTGAAATCGTTAATTTTCGAATTGTTTGATATTAATCGCTGATCGAATTTATACGTAAGAGTCACACAGCCGAAATATTGAATACTCTGACTACCACCTGCTTTAATTAAATTATAATTGTGATAAATTAATTAATATTTATGAAATTTTAATTATAACGATCGGTATTAAAAATAGTGTGTATATAAAAGTTACATACACACATATCGATGTACGATATTGATGTGCTACATTGGATTCAACTACTTATTTATTTGATCCATCTTGGAATAATATGAAGGCCCAAGAGGGCACTGATATGGTTAGCCATAGGGATTGGAGAAGGGGGTTAAATTTGATTCAAAAGTGTTGAATATGCTAGTATATGATTTTTGTTTGATAATAATAAACATATATATATATATATATATTCATTTAAATGTATTTGTTATTGTACTATTTTATTTTTCACATAATTAAATAAATATTTGCTAAATAAAATAAATAACATAGAATTTAAATTCAAACAAATATTTTATTACAATTTTGAATAGTACAAATTTGAGCTCTCACTACATATATACATTTTCAATTACAATACAATTTCGATTACATCACAAATTTCAATTTACAATGTTCACCTCACTACATATCACTCATTCACTCGTATTTATCTTCATCTCTATTCCAGATTGAATCCAGCATTTGAATTATCTACAAAATAAACACTAACGTAGTAAAATTGAAAAAGAAATATTTTTGCAGTGTAAAATAAAATGTGTGTTTTTGAAAATATTACTTGCCTCAGTTATTTTGGGTTGTTCGTCATCATATTTATTTTGAATTCATCTTACACGAAAAACTTATGACATACACAGTGTATCACTGTACATGCCACAATGCCGTGCACACCGATATACACTTGATAAAACTGCAGGGACAGGTGAGCACAAGGTCAAACTCAAGCCGAGGCTAGATTCAACTCAAGCGCAATACAAAAACATCACAAAATTGTCGAATACAAGTTCTTATGCAACAAAAATCCAAAACCAACATAAAACAAGCCTCGACCAAAAATTCAATGTGTACACATAAGAACATACTCGACAGTGAAGTCATGAATCAATATGAAATGAAAACAACTCAACCATTCAAACTCAAGGCAAGTGCAACAGACATGAGCATGCACATCACAAGTGAACCCAGTCCAACAAACAAGCTCCAGACTAGACCAACAATAACTTCAACCAGAATAAAATGTACAAACCACCAGTGAAACAAAAAGCTTCAGACTCTAATGTACAACTTCAATTATTAGAATTCAGATGCAGCCAGGTTCAAATACAATGGCCATGGTCAAAACAACACCAGACATCAGAGGCATGCACAAGACAACAGACTTATGAAGGCCAGACCAAACATGAACATGCTCAACAAATATGGTCTGGTGCGAAGAAACATGTCAACCTCAACCAAATACAGCAACCAGACCAGACAAGGTCATCAAAGAATCCTGACTCAAAGATATATCAAGACAACCAGAGCTAAAGTTCAAGTCCACAACAACAACATGCAGTCAGACATCAAAACCAAACATCAAATGGCACAAGTGCAACCTCAACAGTGAAGACCAGTGAGCAAATGAATCCAAGCATCAAGCATGGAACAAGTTCACGATAACTCAGGCAAGCTGACCAGACCAAACTACAAGCAACTCAACAGACTTAAGTGAATATGCAACAGAGATGTATGCATACACATGAAACCAGAGGGATGAAGAAGTCCACATGTATGCAACAGAGTGGAATGCAAGACTATACAAAGGAGCACTTGAAGCTCACATGAAATGCATCGGACACAATGCAACATGAAGACCAGTCATCATAACCCATGGTTGAAATGCAACCAGACTTCATTCAAAGTGCACCAGACAATAACAAAGGAAAGAACATACTCACAAGGTCAAATGGTCTAGTGTGAATACAACATAGGGTCACCCACGTATATACAGTACATACTACAATTTAATGTCCAAGCAACCCAGCAAAAATAACCAAGCTCGTATGCAAGTTAAGTTTTAAACATATAGTACAAATATACATTGAAGCATGCATCAGTTCAGGTATGAAAGCAATATAGGGTAACCCAACAAAAAGTGAATGAAATTCAAGGAAATGAATATGGAATTCGACAACAGCTATGCAATAGTCTAGACTGTGGTGAACACAATACATGAGCCTGCATATATACACATGTGTATATATAAACAAGTGATTTGAGAATTATAGTACAAACACATGAATGGGCATAAGCATGGTGACATATATACATGTACTAACCACACATATATATACGTACATATATGTATGTATGTATATACATGAAGATGACACACAACAAAGCAGTTTACATGTGTATAACAGTGAAGCAGTCTACTTATTCAAAGTAAAAAACAGTTGCATTTCGAACCAAGCCAAGAATTGTTTCAAAAGGTCAAGACAGTAAAAAAAGAGAATGGTCATTGAACAAGTCAAGTTTCATAAAATTCAAATCTGTCTCAAATTCAAGTATCGAGCCATAAGAGAAGGATGCCAAAATCAAAGCCGTGGTGACCAAGGTAGAATCAAACAAAGTAAACAAATAACAAATATATATATCTCAAATTCAAATACAAGCTACAATCAAGGAACGAACCAGTTAGAGGCCTCAATATCATACGATCAATAATCAACGCAGAAAACAAAACCATGAAATATTCAAACCGAAATTATACGAATGAAAACTAAGGGATTTCATCCCTATAAATTCCCATATCATCATCGGCAGAAAATCGCATCAATTTCAAGCATATCAACGAAAGTAATAAAGGAAATCACATACCAGTATTATTCAATTCGAACTCGACAAATTGAAGCAACCGAGTGAATTCAAAGCAAGGCGATCGATCGACAAAGCAGTCAACGCGAAAACAACTACTCAATCGATCAACTGGAATTGGCAGTTTCAATTTCCACAAAGCCCTAAATTTTTGAAAGAGGAACGAACGAAGGAATGAACGAAAGCAAAAGGAATCGGCAGATAAAAATAAAAAGATAAAAGGGGACAACTTCTTTTATTTCCTTTGGGCCGATCTCTTTTATTTCTTTTAGGTCGATCTATTTTATTTGTATTTGGGATTTAGTGATAATATAGGGTTTTGTTTTTGTTTTTGTTTTGTTTTTAGTTTTATTTTGTAATTTTTCTTATAAAATTTTGTAACTTTCTAGTCGTGTGACTAGGGACAAACTACAGGGCGTAGTTTGAGAATTCGCAACTCTGTGGCTGAGTTGTGGCAGGGTTTTGAGCATAGAGTTAGGTTAGTCGATAGCGGGTGTCGTAAGTTTACATGTGTAAGCGTCTGACGATTTAATTTCTAGTAGAAACCTTGGGGGCAGCACGTAGGCAGGTTTTGCCGAAGCTGGGTAAATCTGTGTTGTTCTATTTCTACTTTTATTCTGCTATTATCTGTGCTGCAATTATTTTATATATTTCCGCATTAATTTTTACTATTATTAGTATCACCCTATTCACCCCCCTCTAGGGTGAAATCGATCCTACAAGTGGTATCAAAGCTAGGAACAAAAACCAATTTTTGTTTTAAAAAATTTGATTTTTTAAATGGCTTCTTTTAATAATGCTTTTGCTGAGGGTCAGTCCATAGTTAGGCCACCAATGTTCAATGGTGAATACGCATATTGGAAAAATAGAATGAAAATTTTTCTGAACACCATTGATGCTTGGAATATTGTTGAGACAGGATATAGGACACGAACTATAGTGGTAGATAATCAAGAAATTGAAAAGCCAATGGATCGATGGACAGATCTTGAAAATAAACTGTAGAATGCTAATGCAAAAGCTATGAATTCTATTATTTGTTCATTGGATCAAATTGAATTTAATCGTGCCTCACATTGTTTAACTGCGCAGGAAATTTGGCACACACTTGAAGTGACTCACGAAGGAACTTCCCAAGTCAAAGAATCTCGCCTTACCATGCTGAGTAGCGAATACGAAAACTTCACAATGGCAAAGGATGAAAGTGTCAAACAAATGTATGGACGACTTTCTAATCTAGTATACAAATCAAAATCACTTGGAAAGCCATACATAGAGCTAGAAATAGTCAAAAAATTCTTAGAATTCTTCCATGAAATTTCAAAGCAAAAGTGACTGCCATTCAAGAATCCTAAGATCTCAAACAAATTAAAGTCGAAGAACTTATTGGAAATCTCACCCCTTATGAGCTAGAAATGAAATTCAAGGAAGAACGTGAAGGAGGTGATACTCGAAAGAAATCAATAGCTCTCAAAGGAACAACAGAAAGTGATGATGATGATGATGGTGCAGTAGAACTGGTGCTGATAATAAAGAGATTCAAAAGGTGGAACCATAAATACGGAAATCCAACTCTAAATCAACAATTGAAAAGCAGAATAGTCAAAGTACTAGACAACCCAGAAGAGCATGAGATCATTTGTCACAAGTGCAACAAACCCGGTCATATCAAGCCCAATTGTCCTCAAAATCGACTCAGCCAAGGAAAGAAAAAGAAAAGGAGAAGTTTTGCTGCCACTTGGGATGAAACTGATGATGATTATAAGAGCACCGACAATGAGAGTGAAAAAGGAAATCTGTGCCTTCAAGGAGAAACAACTGACAGTGATGATGATGAGCCAAACAAGGTATCAAAACTTACTCACTCAGAATTACTTATATATTTTCACGAAGTAAATGGCTGTTTTGAAAGACTTAGGGAGAAGTACGCTAAAATTGAATCACAAAGAGATAGTTTGATAGAATTAAATAAACAACTTGACCAATTAGTTAAAAACTATCGAAATAAAAGCCTTAAGTGTGATAAGTGTCCATCATTTGAAGAAGAGATTAAAAAATCAGAAATTAAAATTAAATCACTTGAAAATGAAATTCTGATTTTAAAAGAAAGTGAAAACACTAGGAGAGAAAATTCTATTAAAAAGTGCACTTTGTTATTGAATGAAAATGAATCTCTCAAAACACAAGTCCAACAATTGTCCACAACTTTAGGGAAATTCTCCAAAGGAGAAAAATCCTGTTAATTCTATTAGACAAGGACTTGGATATACTCAATCTGAACGTGCTAGAAGCGAAATTAGTCAAATCAATTCCAAGTGCACGATTTATGAAAAAATTGGACACAGTCACTATAATTGCTAGTATAGACACAAACACGTGAAAACCATACCAATTTGGGTTCCAAAAGGCACGAATATAAAATCCCTTAAAGTCAAACAAATATGGGTGCCGAAAGGAACAAATATAGATTGTTTTGGGTCTACGCAAACATATTTTTCAAAATCGTTTGTCACTAACAACCATGGACCTATAAAAACAAATAGGTCACAAAAATATTTCCTCGTGTAGGTGTGGTGGCAGGCTAAGGAACAATAAGAGTGGTACCTAGATTCTGGCTGCTCCAGGCACACAATGGGCGACAACTCAAAGTTCCTTAGCCTAGTACAAAGGTGGCAGAATCACAATGGGCAATAACAAAAAATTATCGGTAAAGGTAAAATAGGTAACGGTACATTTATCTTGAACGATATATTAAATGTGAAAATTTGCACCATAATCTGATTTAAATCAGCCAACTATGTGATAAAGAAATGAATGTTGATTTTGATTTATGCAAAATTGTTGGCCAATTATATTTTTATGCCGAGAACACTATAAGTACCTTTAGAGTCTTTGAACTAATTCATATAGATTTGTTTAGACTAATGATGGTGTTTTATTGATTGATGATTACTCTAGGCACACGTAGATATATTTATTTATCTTACTGCTTCAAGATCCGACAACATGTTCACTAGTTGTTTATGTGCACGTTTCAAAAAAATCCTTGAGGAATAACATTTTAAAAGGTGTAAAAGGATTAGAAGGTATTTGTTGCACACATCAAAGTTTGGTCTATGATATCTATCTAATGATAACTTTGAGTCAAAGGGGAATTCAGATGCAGATTACACTGGTAACCAAGTTGATAGAAAAATTACTAGTGGAAAGTGTTTTATGTTGAGACATCCATTAGTTGCATCATTTTCAAAGAAAATATCTTCATAATTTTCATTTTAACTGATTTTCAATTGGCAGAATTTTATTTTCATGAAACCCCTTCCATAAAATAGTTTTTGTTGACTTCGTTTCAGATTAGACATTTTAGAAATTTGATTTTATATTTATTTTTGGATTTGATCTTAAATGAATATATTAACTAATCTAACTCCCTACTGATTATCGAAAAGATAAATAGTAATTGAAATAGTGATGAGTGTCGATATTAATCATATATTATGACTTGAGATAGTATATTTAGTAAATTCTTTAAAAATTTAAACAAGATTTATAATAACTTTTGTTAGTAAAAATTCCATGATCATCTCTATTTCTATCATATTTCTAACGACCATCACTCATCAAAATCCAATATAGTATGTCAAAATGTGGTATTTTAAACAGGAAATTATTTGTTTTTATTTTTTTTAAATAAAAACATCCAAAGTATTCACTCTCATTTAAAAGTCCTCACGGTTATGCATGGGTGAATTACTTGGAATATTTTTTTATGTGCTTTAATGCTCATTTAAAAGTCCTTACGGTTATGTATGTATGGAACATATAACAAAATTGGTTATTAAATAGACGAATTGATTCTAATCCCATTTAAAAGTCCTCACAGTTATGCGTGGTTAGAAGATACTTGAAATTCATTTTTTTTAAAATAAAATAAAATTGGGAATACTACTAGTCTCATTTAAAAGTCCTAACAGTTATGCATGGTTGGTAAGTATTCAAATTCTTGATATAATATACCACAAATAGACACACCTATATGGTTTTACATCATCCCTATCATTCTAAAGTGGAATATGCACCTAACAGAGTATTTATGATTTTTGTTTGATTTTTTATTGAAGTTTAATATTTATACTCGATTGGGTATTAATGTCTAACACTTTATCTCTATTTTTCTAACACCATTACTCTTTTGCTGATAACAAAAGAAGGAGAGAGAAGTTAAGATTTTGGCAAATAAGTCAAGTCATATTTTTTAATTTGCATATTTTTTATTTTTTATTTATGCATATATGAAGGGGGAGCTTTGATGTAGGGGGAGCATTCAAATAGGGGGAGAAAATGGAATTCATCAAGACCAAATACATTTAATAAATTTCAAATCTTAATATATGTTTGTTATCATCAAAAGGGGGAGATTGTTGAATATGCTAGTATATGATTTTTGTTTGATGATAATAAACACACACACACACATATATATATATATATATTCATTTAAATGTATTTGTTATTGTACTATTTTATTTTTCACATAATTAAATAAATATTTGCTGAATAAAATAAATAACACAGAATTTAAATTCAAAAAAATATTTTATTCCAACAAATATTTTATTACAATTTTGAATAGTACAAATTTGAGCTCTCGCTACATATATACATTTTCAATTACAATACAATTTCGATTACATCACAAATTTCAATTTACAATGTTCACCTCACTACATATCACTCATTCACTCGTATTTATCTTCAACTCTATTCCAAATTGAATCCATCATATGAATTATCTGCAAAATAAACACTGACATAGTAAAATTGAAAAAGAAATATTTTTTTGCAGTGTAAAATAAAATGTGTGTTTTTGAAAATATTATTTTCCTAAGTTATTTGGGTTGTTCGTCATCATATTTACTTTGAATTCATCTTACACGAACAACTTGCAACATGCACAGTGTATCACTGTATATGCCACATGGCCGTGCACACCGATATACACTTGATAAAACTGCAGGGACAGGTGAGCACAAGGTAAAACCCAAGCCGAGGCACAATACAAAAACATCACAAAATTGTCGAGTACAAGTTCTCATGCAACAAGAATCCAAAACCAACATAAAACAAGCCTCGACCAAAAATTCAATGTGTACACATGAGAACAGACTCGACAGTGAAGTCATGAAGCAATATGAAATGAAAACAACTCAACCATTCAACTCAAGGCAAGTGCAACAGACATGAGCATGCACATCACAAGTAAAGACTTCACAAGTGAACCCAATCCAACAAACAAGCTCCATACCAGACCAACAACAACTTCAACTAGAATAAAATGTACAAACCACCAGTGAAACAAAAAGCTTCAGACTCTAATGTACAACTTCAATTATTAGAGTTCAGATGAAGGCATGTTCAAATACAATGGCCATGTTCAAAAAAACACCAGACATCAGAGGCATGCACAAGACGTCAGACTTATGAAGTCCATACCAAACATGAACAAGCTCAACAAATATGGTCTGGTGCAAAGAAACATGTCAACCTCAACCAAATACAGCAACCAGACCAGACAAGGTCATCAAAGAATCCGGACTCAAAGATGTATCAAGAAAACCAGAGCTAAAGTTCAAGTCCACAAAAATAACATGCAGTCAGACATCAAAACCAAACATCAAATGACACAAGTACAACCTCAACAGTGAAGACCAGTGAGCAAATCAATCCAGGCATCAAGCATGGAACAAGTTCACAATAACTCAGGCAAGCTGACCAAACCAAACTACAAGCAACTCAACAGACTTAAGTGAATATGCAACAGAGATGTATGCATACACATGAAACCAGAGGGATGAAGAAGTCAACATGTATGCAATAGTGTGGAATGCAAGACTACACAAAGGAGCACTTAAAGCTCACATGAAATGCATCAGACACAAAGCAACATGAAGACCAGTCATCATAACCCATGGTTGAAATGCAACCAGACTTCATTCAAAGTGCACCAGACAATAACAAAGGAAAGAACATGCTCACAAGGTCAAATGGTCTAGTGTGAATACAACATAGGGTCACCCACATATATACAATACAGACTACAATTTAATGTCCAAGCAACCCAGCAAAAATAACCAAGCTCGTATGCAAGTTAAGTTTTAAACATATAGTAAAAATATACAGTGAAGCATGCATCAGTTCTAGTATGAAAGCAATATAGGGTAACCCAGCAAACAGTGAATAAAATTCAAGGAAATGAATATGGAATTCGACAACAGCTATGCAATAGTCCAGACAGTGGTGAACACAATACAAGAGCCTGCATATATACACATGTGTATATATAAACAAGTGATTCGAGAATTATAGTACAGACACATGAATGAGCATAAGCATGGTGACATATATACATGCACTAACCACACACATATATGTATGTATATACATGAAGATAACACATAACAAAGCAGTTTACATGTGTATAATAGTGAAGCAGTCTGCTTATTCATAGTAAAAAACAGTTGTATTTCGAACAAAGCCAAGAATTGTTTCAAAAGGTCAAGACAGCAAAAATAGAGAATGGTCATTGAACAAGTCAAGTTTAATAAAATCCAAATCTAACTCAAATTCAAGTATCGAGCTATAAGAGAAGGATTCCAAAATCAAAGCCGTGGTGACCAAGGTAGAATTGAACAATGTCAGCAAATAACAAATATATATATATATATCTCAAATTCAAATACCAAGCTACAATCAAGGAACGAACCAGTCAGAGGCCTTAATAGCATACGATCAATAATCAACGCAGAAAACAAAATCATGAAATATTCAAACCGAAATTATACGAATGAAAACTAATGGATTTCATCCCTATAAATTCCCATATCATCATCGGCAGAAAATCGCATCGATTTCAAGCATATCAATGAGAGTAATAATGGAAATCACATACCAGTATTATTCAATTCAAACTCGACAAATTGAAGCAGCCGAGTGAATTCAAAGCAAGGCGATCGATCGACAAAGCAGTCAACACAAAAACAACTACTCAATCGATCAACTAGAATCAGCGGTTTCAATTTCCATAAAGCCCAAAATGTTTTGAAAGAGGAACGAACGAAGGACTGAACGAAAGCAAAAGGGATCGTCAGATACAAATAAAAAGATAAAGGGGGACAACTTCTTTTATTTCCTTTGGGACGATCTCTTTTATTTCTTTTAGCCCGATCTATTTTATTTGTATTTGGGATTTAGTGATAATATAGAGTTTTGTTTTTGTTTTTAGTTTTATTTTGTAATTTTTCTTTTAAAATTTTGTAACTTTCTAGTCGTGTGACTAGGAACAAACTACAGGGTGCAGTTTGAGAATTCGCAACTCAGTGGCTGAGTTGTGGTTGGGTTTTGAGCGTAGAGTTAGGTTAGTCGATAGCGGGTGTCGCAAGTTTACGTGTGTAAGCGTCTGACTACTTAATTTCTGGTAAAAACCTTGGGGGCAGCACATAGGTAGGGTTTTGCCGAAGCTGGATAAATCTGTGTTGTTCTATTTGTGCTTTTATTCTGCTATTATCTGTGCTGCAATTATTTTATATATTTCCGCATTAATTTTTATTATTTTTAGTGTCACCCTATTCACCCCCCTCTAGGGTGAAATCGATCCTACAAAAAGGAGTTTGAATTGGTAGAGATATTTATGGATTCAAATCCATTTTTTGATCCTCTCTCTCTTTCCTATTTAGACACCCATAATCCCTCTTTTGCTACTCTCTTTTTTGGGCCTCTACTCCACCCATTTTTAGCCAAAGTAGCAGCCCTCCTACCTCCATTAATTAAAACATAACAACAAATCAATTTCAATAACAGTGTGGGTAGCTCTCTTTTAAAGAATTTGAATTCAAATTAAAGCGAAGCTGATCGATTAGCATTCAATGTGTACTAATTACGCTATAGCCAAGGTAATTATTTATTTATAATTATATATTTATAATTATATATTTATTTGATAATTATCTTAAATCACATATGCTTAGATTATACCATGTTATCACGAATCCTTATATATGTTTGCTATCAACATGTGAATATATATATATATATGTTTGTGTGTGTGTGTTTGTGTATTGTGATTTTTTTTCTTATACATACACACAAAAAGATATATATATATATATATATATATATCTGTGTGTGTGTGTATCTCTCGACTAGGCAATGGAAAAAATTTTAATTAATTTTTGAATCTAAACTATAATTTTTAAAAGGATTTTGAAACAAAATTTAATGTTTAATGTATAAATGTAAATATATATTACACATAAATTCTTGCTAAATTACAAAAATGAAAATATATGAAATAAAATAATATTTTTAATGTATTATATTAATTTATAAAACCATCTAAATATATACATATCTTAACCTAATGTGTTAGATTGACTTAATATATATATATATATTATAATGCATATAAATATATGTTTAACAAATACAAAATTATAAATGTCATGAAATTAAAACTTTCAAAAAAGAATTATTTATATATATTTAACAATTTTTGTATGGAAATTATTTTACTAATTTTTTTGACAATTTAAAATCGTGAATTTTAAATAAAAAAAATCAATTTTTTATAGCCGAAAGTACATATATGAATATGTATGTATGTGTATGTGTGGATATATATATATCATTCTTTTATATTTTATTTTAAACATTAATTCTAATACACACACGCACATATATTTTATACATTACATTTTAATTTTTTTAAGTATATATATATGTATTTATTTATTAAATATAATTTGTAGTTTAAATTTGAATTTAGAAGATATTTTAAAATCTAGATTTAGAACTGAAATTTGAAATCTGAAATTTAAGCTTAAAACTTAAAATTATTTGTATTTTTATTTATAAATATTACTATTTTACACCGTTATATATATATATATATATTCATACTACTATAAATATATTTATCATATTAAATTATATGTATGTTAGAAAACACATATGTATACAGAGGGTGGGGGGTGGGTTAACATGTCACTTGCGTTGTAAATCACATCACTTATATATGGGGATGTTAAAACATGTACACTGTATATGTTGCACATGCACATACACACATGTGTATCATACACATGTTCATATTATGCAACATAAAAATAACATCAAAATTATAGCTTCATTTGTAAATTAAATAAAAGAATGATTTTATTTAAAATTAATTTTGATCAGATCTAAATAAATTTAGTCTTCATAGGACCAATAAGAGCCAAAATAGCAATTTTTTTGAAATTTATTCATTCAAGGCATTGCATGTTAGACTGGATCCAACAGTCTGAATATACCGCATACTGGGTTACAACCATAGGAACTCAAATAATATCATCATGCAGTGGATACTCTAGTGGAAGATTGTGCATCATACCTACAATGTCATATGCTCTAAATCTATAATCAATCTCAGGCTGCACGGGAGGATGATATAACTGTGATGGCATAAGATCAAAACCCAACTTAAGGTCTGCACTCTACCAACATACATTTGAGGGCCGATACGATAAAAGTTGTCTGATACTGGATCTATAGGAACACGAACCTCACCAGTGGTCTGATACCATCATACCAAAATCTCTCTCCTAAGCACCAAATTGGAATGAATGTTGTCGAATGTACTAAAATATGGTGCCCAAAATTGAGATCCTCAATAGATGATCATAAGGCAACATACCGGCCTTCTTTAACGCTATCTAGTATGCTACCTATGGACTCAAAAGGTTGCTCCAAACCGACATGTCCAACAACTGACGGGACTCCTAATGGTTATGCCTTACCCCTGAGGGGGATCGATGGATGTATTGTATAGTCTCCCACTCCTAATCCTAGGGAAGTATGACATAGGAGACCGACTTGCAATCATCTAAGGTTGACGATGCTTTTTCACTATATGCTCATAGTACCATAGCGGAAGGATATACCACACCCTAACATCTGCTCATTCGGAGAAAGAGAATAGAGATCCAAAGTAGTGTACAAACATGAAAGTATCACACTCCCCTATTCACTATGTGCATCTGCTCGAGGTTAGTTATCCCAGCAAAATAACCCAGACGAACCATTCTCTTCTTGTTCGAGAAGAAGGTCTAACCAAATAGATGTAAAAGAAAAGCCTAAATAACAACATCAGTCATATCTAATCTATCACTATATAGTGTGATGTAGGCCCGTACATAAGTTAGTTGAAGAGCACCAATCCAATGCAGCCTGGGTCAAACCTCGAAAAAAAATATGGATAAAAGGGGTGTCTACAACATAATGCGAAATGGATCTTAAGGCTATTTAAACAGTAGAAGTGGTGAAGTGTGTATTTCAACTATTTAAATCTTAATTATGAATTTAAAACTCTATCTACTCAAATTGCAAATAGAAACCAATAATCACAGAACAAGTAAGCAATAAAGTAAAATGTATTAAAGTAAATAACACTAGAAATTTTGATACTGGTTCAGATTAACTGTGACACCCGGCACCTCTAGGCACCCTAAAAATCAGACATGACTAGAAGCATGGGTGGTCGGGTGAAATAAATATCCATAACATAGCAGAGAGACTAAGGCAATAGCATAAAACGATTAAAATATTACAGCGGAAGAAAGCTTTCACTAATTATAAATTAATAGCAAAACAGCTTCATTAAAAACAACATTGTCCCAAATTTATTTCTGAAACCAAAAGTACCAAGTAGTCTCCACCAAAACATAAAACATAACAAAGTTCACAATATAGGTCCCCATATATAGAGTATAGCATGGAAAAAAGGAACGAAGTACATGAAACAAAAGCAGCAAAAGCTGAAGATAACAACTGCTCCAATGACCCTCCAAACTACAAAGAACTGCAACCTAAACCCGCCCTCCAGTGATTTGGGGAAAATAGTAAAAATAGGAATGGGTCGGACATAAAGTCTGGTGAATGATAAATAAAATTAAGCAAAAAGAATAAAATAGTTTAATTCCAGGTCTTCCCCGGATATCGCAGAGGATGAATAATATAATGCAGTGAATCCTTCTTAGATATAGTTTCTAAGAAGCCAAAGTCCGTGGTCACTCTAGGGAAGTCAACCATGAAGTAATACTAAATGTCAATAGGCCTGTCAGACCTGCTGTCCTTACCTATCCACGTGCTACAGCGTGAAAGTCATGCTTTTCACCCATGCACTATGACTAAATGCCTCTTACGTATGACCAACGCCGACTCAAACAACCTTGCAGGACCCTGAAGTTGCGCTTAGGCTCCGCCAAACTGGACTCCTATCCTCCTGTCTTCTCGGTCACCAACGTGGACTTGCCCCTATCCAAAGTGTCGGTCCTCCGAAAGAGCGCCCGTAGCTGGGTCGGCTATGCAAAATCCTCCAACGATCTTCCTAAAGAAGCCTACGTCGAAGCACACTTGTTCTATTCCGTCCACGTCGATCTGCCTGAAGAAGCCTACGATTGCGGATGCTATCTATCCTACGTACTCGCAACCTATGAAAGGTAACAAACATCCTTGCGAACCTACTTGCCCACTCCTAGTACGTACAACCAAAACTATATTTTGATCTTAACTGCATGAAACACCTATCTAGACCTTTACAAGGTCTGCCTAACAAATCGCTTCCAGATTAATTAATTTTACCGTTAAAGTTTACATACTGTTTATTTCCATTAATCTGCTTTAGGAAATTTTTACATCCGATTTGGTTATTTCACAATTTCCCTTTTTCTTACATAAATGGTATTTCAATTTCACATCCGTTTAGTCCGTATGGTTTGTCAATTATTTTTATGCCATTTTGTTACAGATTTACACTAGCCTTTAAGGTCCATTTAATTTACATTTTTTTCCAACCTAATTTGTGTTCTCCTTTTAGAGATTTAATATGTACAAAATTTTTATTCAATAGTCACAAACCATTTAATTACACAAAATTCCACTTTTACATTTTTAGGCCACATATGAAACAAACAATTATGCCAATTAGACTTCCCAATTTTGTTCCAAAACCATATTCAAAATTATGTAATTATATCAATCAAAACCATAATTTTATTCAAGTAACATATTCTGAATTTATTCAACTAACCTGTTCTACCATTAGAAATTGAATAACAATTCTAATTCAATTTAATTAAACCAATCTTATTTACGCCATGAAACGCGAATAACAATTTGTTTGTTCCAAATTTCAACCCAAACATGAATTAGAATTGAGAAGTGGAAGAAGAAGAAGATACAATAATTTACATAAATTTCAATCTTATTTATGCCATAAAACATGAATAGACAATTTATATGTCCCATATTTTAAACCAAACGTGAATTTGATTTGAGAAGTGGAAGAAGAAGAAGTTGCAATAATTTACATCTATTCTCAATTATTAATAGAAATTAATTCATATTAACGTGCTAGAAAAGAACTGAAATTGAACTACTTAATTTTTCTATTTCATATTAATTCCCACTCACTTGGCACTTGAGCTTGCATAAATTTGAAAAAAACTTTGCTTTAATCTTTCTCCCTTTGATTCTTCTAAATTCCCCAAATTGCTTGAATATATATAGATAATTTAATTTGGTAGAGATTTGTTTATTTAGTAGAGAAAAGGAGGAAGAATAATAAACACTAATTTTACTGTAGAATTATGGTGATGGCTGAATAAGAGATTAGGTTTAGATTAGATGGTTTATTTATTGATTGTTTGAGTGAATATAATCCATTAGATTGTTTTAGATTAAATATGGTTCTTTCATACACTTAATGGTTATCCATTCTAGCCCATACACATCACTCAACCAATAAAATTTAGCCATCTCATCCTATTACATAACTGGAGCGAATAGGAAGCCGCCAAATATTAGAAACAATGCTGAAATACGTGGTAAATTTGCTGGAAACGAACGAGCTAAAAAAACATCACTACAGATTTTGGGCGACAACGGGACTTGATCCCTGGTAACTAAGGAAGTCAACATGCGCCTTTACCACTGTACCAAATGCACTTTTAATTTCTTTTTGATTATATTTCCCGTAAAATATCGGGGTGTTACATTCTCCCCATCTTAAAGGATTTCGTCCCCAAAATCTCCAAAGATGGAAGAACGTAATTAACAACCAGCATCCAAGAACTACATCCAATGACTCAACCATCATCCATTTCTACCATTGTCCTTATTTTTAATTAATGCAATTTATGATTTATGCAAAGTGAAATGCATATGAACTTACCTAATGCGAAAAGGTAGTCGGTCTACTGATTCAGTTGACCTCCTGTAATGCAAGTATGCTTATGCCATGCAACCAAATGTATGCAATTACCCTAGTATAATTGATAATTCTATATGTATGTTTCAATCATTCACCCAAATGCACCATCCATATGCAACATCCATTTATACACACATAGATATACATACATACATACATACATATATATATATACAACCTTGTGCAAATGCAATAGAAAACAGGCACGCATATGCAGATGTGTGTACCTAGTTGGCCGATTATCCTAATAAATATCTATCTAGTGCATGCAATGCATCCATTTGCAAATATTGGCATCCACTTGCAATCATTTTCATCCATCAAACATAACATGCCCTAATGACATGTTTACAACTAAGCTACCATCCATAGGTTTCACCTAAAGATTATCGAAAAGACCATAACTAAGGAAAGATCAAAGATCAAAGATAGGGTATTTGTGTAACTTCAAATAGAAAAGGATAAGAAGTTCGAATTCTCTCCTCAGATTCCCATGTGCACTCCTTGGGGTCATCTCCCCACTGAACCTTCACTAGACGAACTTCCTTGTTGCGTAATCTTTTGACGTCGTGTTCCAATATACGGGTGGGTGTACGACGCACAAGTGATTCACGCTCTACCTCCACTTCCCTTATTGATCAGGTTCTACTACTACTGCGGAATCATGTAGACACTTCCTCATATGCGAAACATGAAAAACATCGTGAACTCCTGCCAGCTTATCTGGAAGATAAACTCTATATGCCACTTTTCCAATCCGTGCGGTAATAGGTAAGGGTCCTACAAATCTTGGTGCCAACTCACCCACTGAGCCAAATCTCATAACGTTTCTCAGAGGAGAAACCTTGACAAAAACCATATCTCCAACCTTAAACTCCAAATCTGAACGTCTTCTGTCAGCATATGACTTTTGTCTATCTTGTGCAGTCTTCAACCTCTTGCGAATCAAATCCACCTTCTTGGAAGTTTCCCTCACCAAGACTGGTCCAAGCATGATCCTATCGGTGGTATCCCATTAACAGGCTGGTGATCTACATGGTTTACCATAGATGGCCTTAAATGGTGCCATCCCAATGCTTGCTTGATAACTATTATTATATGCGAAGTCCACCAAAGGTAGGTGGTCTTCCCAAGAGCCTCTAAAGTCAATGGTGCACAATTTGAGCAAATCTTCCAAAACCCTATTTACCCTCTCAGTCTGTCCATCTGTTTGAGTTGATATGCCATACTCAGATTCAATTCCATTCCCAAGGCTTGCTGAAAACTTCTCCAAAACTCGCTGGTGAATAATGGATCTCTGTCGCTCACAATGCTGGCGGGAACTCCATGAAGCCTAACTATCTCCCTTACAAAAAGAGTCGCCAAAGAAGCTATCGTCCTATTACTCTTAATGGGTATAAAATGAGCGCTCTTCGTTAGTCTATCCACAATGACCCAAATGCTCATGTTCCCTCTTCGTGACCTTGGTAATCCATCCACGAAGTCCATAGAGACGCTCTCCCATTTCCATAATGGAATATCCAATGGCTGCAATAGTCCTCCGGCTTCTTCTGTTCCGCCTTTACCCTTTGGCAAGTGATGCACTTCGATACATACTTCACCAACCTCTTCTTCATTTCGGGCCGATAGAATACCCTCTTCATATCCCGGTACATCTTATCACCACCGGGGTGCATTGTCATCCTAGAATGATGTGACTCGTCCAACACCACATCTACTAAATCCTCACTACGGGGAGCACAAAGTCTACCATCCCTTCTAAGCCATCCCCTAGTGTCCATGGTATAGTGTCTAAGATGTGGTGATGACTCTCCTCTACCAAGCTTATCTAAAATGTCCTTTAACTCTTCGTCCTCACCTTGCCTTGCTCCAATCTGCTCCATCAAAGTAGGCTGGACGTCGAGGGCTGCTAACAATCCCGGAGCTAAATCCGATGGAGGTCTAAAATCAAAGGTAGAAATGCACTCCAAATGCTTCCATTCCAAAAACATAGGACTTAAAACCACTTTGCGTCTACTCAACGCATCTACCACTACATTACCCTTGCTAGGGGTATAGGAAATCTCAAAGTCATAAGAGAATAAAAACTCCATCCATCTTTGCTGTCTCAAATTCAAGTCTTTATGAGAGAATAGATACTTCCAAGACTTATGATCTGTCAAAAGCTCAAATCTTTCTCCTAAGAGATAGTGCCTCCAAGACTTGAGAGCAAAAACTATAGCTGCCAAATCAAGATCATGCGTCGGGTAGTTCTTCTCATGCGTTTTCAACTGTCTACTTGCATAGCACACTACCCTACCCTCTTGCATCAGTACCACTCCTAGCCCCGTACCACAAGCATTCATATAAACTGAGAAATGCTTGGTTACATCCGGTAATACCAATATGGGCGTGGTAGTCAAAGCTTCCTTTAATCAATCAAAGGCATCCTCACACTTGGCATCCCAAACAAAAGCCGAGTTCTTCTTGGTAAGGCGGGTAAGTAGAGCTGATATCCTAGCGAAATCCTTAATGAACTTCCTATAGTAGCCCACAAGACCAAGGAAACTCCTTATATCCGTGGCATTCTTAGGGGTCTGCCAATCTTGTAATGCTGCCACTTTCGCCGGATCTACTGAAAGTCCATCCTCTGAAACGATGTGTCCTAAAAAGCGAACCTCATCCCTCCAAAAGTGGGACTTAGAGAACTTTGCCTTCAACTTATGTGCTCGCAGGGTCCTAAGCACTTCTTCCAAGTGAACAGTATGCTCCTCCTTGCTTCATGAATAAACCAAAATGTCGTCGGCGAACACCACCACAAACTTGTTCAACGATTCGCGAAATATTTGACTCATCAGGTCCACAAAATATGCCGTAGCATTAGTTAGCCCAAATGGCATGACCAACCACTCAAATAACCCATCCAGAGTCCTAAACGCAGTCTTCTCGATGCTATCCTCCGCCACACGCAACTGATGAAATCCCATGGCCAAATCGAGCTGCAAAAATACCTTGGCTCCTACTAGCTGGTCAAAGAGATCGTCTATACGGGGAAGAGGATAACGATTCTTCTTCGTCATCTTATTAAGTTCCCTATAATCCACGTAAAGCCTGAGAGAGCCATCCGCCTTAGTGGCAAAGACGATGGGTACGCCCCACCCATAAACGCTCCTACAAATGAAGACCTTCTCCAAAAGCTCTCCAATCTGCTTGCTTAACTCACGATGTTCCTTAGGTGCCATATGACTTACTGGTAAAGCAACCGATTTGGCATTATCGACAAGATAAATCTTGAACTCGATCTCTGTTCGAGGTGGAAGGCCAACAACCTCCTCGAACACATCTGGAAAGTCTCCAACAACGGGTACCGAACTCAAACTATCGGGCGATAAGTCAAGAGAATAAAGGTAGCTCAACATGACTGATCCTCTAGGATCATAAGATACCTCCAAGGTATGTCCACTACAAGTGCCTAACCTCACTACCCTCTTATCGCAATCAAGAACATCACCATACATGGATAGCCAATCCATACCAAGAATCAACCCGAACCCGGAAAAGCCCAATAAAAATTCACTACAGTCAAACTCAACCCCTAAAATAAATAATTTCAAATCCCGACATAACATGGACAAATAAGACGATCCTCCTATGGGATTTGATACTACTACCGAGTCGGTCACTAAGCAAGCATCAAACCAAGACCATCTACCAGAGTACTAGATATGAAAGAGTGCGAAGCTCTAGAATCAAATAAGGCACGAACAGGAAAATCAGAGATAGATAACACACCTTCGATGATCACCTTCTTTTCCTTGTCCACAACTGGACGAGTACTAGAGGAAGGAGCTGCTTCTAAAGCATAAGCCTAAGCAGTCTGTGAAGGTGTTTGTGAACTGTCCTTGGGATTCGACGGATGGTCCTTTTTCATATTCTCCACTTGATCACAAAGATAGCACCTCAGTCTCGATCGCTCTCCTGCCCCTCTACAATCCTTAGCAAGATGACCTGGTTTCCTACAAGTATTGCACTTCCAGTCCTTCCTTGGAACTTTCCTTTTTCCACCTGACCCTCCTCCTCCTCTCCACTTTCCTTTCCACTACTCTTCTGTACCACATCTCCTTTCTTCTCATTATCAGCAAGTAAAGCCATCTCTACCCATCCCTCAAATGTGACTCCCATCAGAATGTAGCTCACTACCAAACTCTGCAGTGGCTGACTCAAACCCTTAACGAACTTCAGAGCCTTCTTGTGAGGAGTATTGATCAGGTCTAGTCCTAATCCGGCAAGCTCATTGAATTGATTAATATATTCCTTAACTGTCATATCCCCTTGCTTGAGCTATATAAATTTCTCTAGCTGCACCTCTCTTCAGCCTGCGATAAGAATATCCTCTCGAACCTAGTACGAAAATTGGCCCAAGTCAAATTATCAGCCTCAGCCTCCACAATCTCCCACCAACAAAGAGCCTCTCCCTGCAACTGCCATGAAGCCAACTGCCTCCGAGCCAAGTCCTTTAATCCCATAAGTCCAAATATCTGCTCACAACTACGGATCCAAGCTCTCGCCTCAGTATATGACTCAGTGCCAAGAAACGGCTTGCCTCTTAAGCTGTAGTCCTTACATAACTTGGGAAATTCGAGAATGCCTGGCGGACGGGTTGGAGCCCCTTCCGCCGGAGCAGCACTAGCAACATCTCTAGCTAGTGGCTCTACTTGTTTAGTAGCCTGCAAATAACGTCTGAACCAAGCAGGCATATTAAGGCTTGGAACTTCGGTGATATCTTGTGGTTAAGACATTTCTATATATGGATATTAAAAAGATGGGATTAGGTACTCCACAAATAGTTCAATAGATAGGGAGGAAGAGATATGAGGGACCCATTTCTAAAATTTCTTTTTTTCCAAAATATATACATATAATTTTAAAATTATTATTTGGAATATCCTTTTAAAAACTATTCGAAAACCTTTATATTTCTAAAATATTTTTAGGATTACCGAACCTTAGCTCTGATACCAACTGTGACACCCCGCACCTCTAGACACCCTAAAAATTTGACATGACTAGAAGCACAGGTGGTTAGGTGAAATAAAAATCCATAACATAGCACAAAGACTAAGGCAACAACATAAAATGATTAAAATATTATAGCGGAAGAAAACTTTCACTAACTATAAATTAATAGCAAAACAGCTTCCTTAAAAACAACATTATCCCAAATTTATTTCTGAAACCAAAAGTACCAAGTAGTCTCCACCAAAACATAAAACATAACAAAGTTCACAATATAGGTCCCCATATATAGAGTAAAGTTCGGAAAAGAGAAACAAAGTACATGAAAAAAAAGAAAGAAAAGCTGAATATAACAACTGCTCCAATGACCCTCCAAACTGCAAAGAACTGCAACCTAGACCTGCCCTCCTGTGATTTGGGGAAAATAGTAAAAATAGGAATGGGTCAGACATAAAGTCTGGTGAATAATAAATAAAATTAAGCAGAAAGAATAAAATAGTTTAATTCCAGGTCTTCCCCGGATATCGCAGAGGGTGAATAATATAATGTAGTGAATCCTTCTTAGATACAGTTTCTAAGAAGCTAAAGTCCATGGTCACTCTAGGGAAGTCAACCATGTCGAAATACTAAATGTCAATCGGACCGTCGGACCTGCTGTCCTTACCTATCCACGTGGTATAGCGTGAAAGTCATGCTCTTCACCCATGCACTGCGACTAAATGCCTCTTACGTCTGATCGGCGCCGACTCAAACAACCTCACAGGACCCCGAAGTTGCACTCAGTCTCCGTCAAATTGGACTCCTATCCTCCTGTCTCCTCGGTCACCAACGTGGACTTGCCCTATCCAAAGTGTCGGTCCTCCGAAAGAGCGCCCACAGCTGGGTCGGCTGCGCAAAATCCTCCAACGATCTGCCTAAAGAAGCCTATGTTGGAGCACACTTGTCCTGTTCCGTCCGCGTCGATCTGCCTGAAGAAGCCTACGATTGCGGAAGCTATCTATCCTACGTACTAGCAACCTATGAAAGGTAACAAACGTCCTTGCGAACCTGCTTGCCCGCTCCTAGTATGTACAACCAAAACTATATTTTGGTCTTAACTGCATGAAACACCAATCTAGACCTTTACAAGGTCTGCCTACCAAATCGCTTCCAGATTAACTAATTTTACCGTTACAGTTTACATACTATTTATTTCCATTAATCTGCTTTAGGTCATTTTTACATCCGATTTGGTTATTTAACAATTTCCCTTTTTCTTACATAAATGGTATTTCAATTTCACATCCGTTCAGTCCGTATGGTTTGTCTGTAATTTTTATGCCATTTTGTTAGAGATTTACACTAGCCTTTAGGGTCCATTTAATTTACATTTTTTTCCACCCTGATTTACGTTCTCCTTTTAGAGATTTAATATGTACAAATTTTTTATCCAATAGCCACAAACCATTTAGTTACACAAAATTCCACTTTTACATTTTTAGGACACATATGAAACTAACAATTATGCCAATTAGACTTCCCAATTTTGTTCCAAAACCATATTCAAAATTATGTAATTATATCAATCAAAACCATAATTTTATTCAAGTAACATATTCTGAATTTATTCAACTAACCTGTTCTACCATTAGAAATTGAATAACAATTCTAATTCAATTTAATTAAACCAATCTTATTTACGCCATGAAACGCGAATAATAATTTGTTTATTCCAAATTTCAACCCAAACATGAATTAGAATTGAGAAGTGGAAGAGGAAGAATATACAATAATTTACATAAATTTCAATCTTATTTATGCCATAAAACATGAATAAACAATTTATATGTCCCATATTTTAAACCAAACGTGAATTAGATTTGAGAAGTGGAAGAAGAAGAAGTTGCAATAATTTGCATCTATTCTCAATTAATAACAGAAATTAATTCATATTAATGTGCCAGAAAAGAACTGAAATTGAACTACTTTATTTTTCTTTTTCATATTAATTCCCACTCACCTGGCACTTGAGCTTGCAAAAATTTGAAAAAAACTTTGCTTTAATCTTTCTCCCTTTGATTCTTCTAAATTCCCCAAATTGCTTGAATATATATAGATAATTTAATTTGGTAGTGATTTGTTTATTTAGTAGAGAAAAGGAGGAAGAATAATACACACTAATTTTACTGTAGAATTATGGCAACGGCTGAATAAGAGATTATGTTTAGGTTAGAAGGTTTATTTATAGATTGTTTGAGTGAATATAATCCATTAGATTATTTTAGATTAAATCTGGTTCTTTCATACACTTAATGGCTATCCATTCTAGCCCATACACATCACTCAACCAATAAAATTTAGCCATATCATCCTATTACATCACTGGAGCGAATAGGAAGCCGCCACATGTCAGAAACAACGCTGAAATACGTAGGAAAATCACTAGAAACGAACCAGCTAAAAAAACATCGCTCCAGATTTTGGGCGACAACGAGACTTGGTCCCTGGTAACTAAGGAAGTCAACATGCGCCTTTACCACTGTACCATATGCGCTTTTAATTTCTTTTTAATTATATTTCTCGTAAAATATTGGGGTGTTACATTAACTAATCCTACATCCATTTCTATAATACACCGTACATAATTTCACTATCACCGCTTGCTTTCCACGAATGGAAATAACACCTTTACAATCTTGATTTCATGGGCTAGAAGATGCACACTCTTGATTTATGTGCTATAAGAACACCCTCTTCTCTATGCAAACAACAATAGACTATGGCAAGTAGTCATATCCTCAATACATATTCTTGCAGATTAGATACAATCATTCCTTAGACCTCCAGTGGTAATATATCTTTGAATTCTTTGAGGAATAGAATGAAATCAAAGAGAGAATGATATGAATTCAAGTACGAACTCTCTGATATAGTGTGGTTTGCAAATCAATGAAGAATTGGAGTGATATAGTATGGGTTTGCAAAGAGAATGGAAGAGTATTTGATGGATTTCTCTCACAATGTATAAGGATGAAAGATTAAGAGAAAATGGGAATTATTGATCTCAAAATTCATTTTCTAGAGCCTTTAAATAGTGGTTGAAGAGAGAGGTGCCTTTTGGTGAAGAGGTGGAGTTAAATGTCTCTTCTTTTAAAATTTGAAAATCTAAAAAAAGGCATGTATGTCGACATACATGCAGAGGATATGTCGACATATAGTGTTACAAAAAGAACAGCAACACCAATAAGTGTTGCATATTTTCAGATTTCAAAAGTACCTCATATTTATGGATTTTTGTGATTCCGTTGAGGTTAATGGTTGATGATCTTCAAGTATTATTGCCATAGGGTCTTTATCAAAACGTTCTAAGACTCAAACTACACATCACTTCAAATACCTATGTCGTTTTAGCATTCTTCTTTAATTAATTTTATTCTTCCATTTGCTCTGATTGATCTTCATATATAATTCATTTTCTTTCACTGAGTTCATGTTAATATATCTAGATGTACCACACAACTTAGAGACATGTTAGTAGTAATTTATATGGTTGGTGTCATCAAAATCAATATATAAGGTATTAACAATCTCCCCCATTTTGATGATGACAGCCATATAAATATTTGAGAGATAAAATATAATATTATTATATATGACTCCCCCTAACTCTATGCACTCCTCCAATCATTTTTCCTAGTATATTTATACATTTTCCTTCTTTGTCATCAACAAAAAGGACGAAAAAGAATCGCTTAAGCATAACTAGACAATATGTATAGAGTTTATATATAGATATACATAAATATATATTAATAAAACTCATGAGGGGAATTAAAATCAATACAAAGGTTGAGGTAAAATATTTAAAATTAGAGGAGTTTTAGAGTTACTGACGTTGTTGATACAAATAACATATCCTTTTTGAATTATATCCAATGTTTACTATTTCACCATCTCTGTATATGATGTCGCTCGGTATCCATGTATTATATGCTTTGAACATCCGCTGTTTGGTATCCATTGTTCGATACCTAAAAATATAAAATATGCACACCGGTATCCTATTTTATTTTTAGGTCCATAGGGTTAAGTTTTGGGAAGCCAAACCCATGAAGAGTTTGAATGCCCTTTCAAAATATAATCATTAGATAAATGAACTTTATTAATAAAATTATTAGTAGTTTCTCTTTCTCATTATTATTTAACTGTCTAGGAACCCAAAAATTAATGAACCTATTTAAGTGTTTTAACTTTATCATCTTAGGTTTCGGCTTGAACTTGGTAGCCTTAACAAATTTAGTATTTTGAGTACTATTTTTCTTTGATTGCGACTTAGCTCTGTATCCAAGTCCATGTTTATTCCTAGTGGGTTTAGATCCAGATAATAAATTTTCTAGATTATCCTTCCCTTTGTTAAATTTATCAACATTAGTTTTTATTTTATCAAAATTCTTATTACAGTTAAGAATAACACTGTCCATAGATGTTATTTCATCATTTAGATCAATGATCTCTGACTTCATTGAAAGATTTTCTGATTTTAAGGATTCATTTTCACTTTTCAGTTTTTCAAAACTTTCAACTGTTAAATCCTTTTCATCATTATGTCCATTAAGTCTTTAAATTTCATTTTCTAAACATTGTTTTTCTTCGGTTAACATTTCATTAAACATTTTTAACTTATCTATCTCTGATAAACTAGTCTTATACTCTTTTCTAAGCATTTTATATCCCCTATACATATCATTTAAAACAATAATAATTTATTCGTTAAAATTCCATATCTGATCATCTTTTGCCATGAAGCACATGTTGGCATTTTCAGTTTCTTAATCACTATCACTTAATGATGTATTTGAATCATCCCATGTTGCATTGAAAGCATGTGTCCTCTTCTTATTTAAAGTGTTTGAAGAGAACTTTGATTTTTTTAGATTTGGACAGTATAGTTTCAAATGACGGGGTTGATCACATTCAAAACACTTAACAACATTTCCATTTCTGGAATTAAAGTTATTAGTTTTCCGAAGTTTGTTCATATTTCTATATTTCAATAATTTCTTGAAGGTAATGGAATCGATTTCCTCCTCATCATCATCATCATTTGGTTCATGATTGTCGTTTGTAGCGTTACGTGCCAGTGATTTCTTCTCATTTGCTTGATTCTCTTTCTAACCTGCAATCTTACTTCATAGGACATTAGATCACCAATTAAATCTTCTATTTTCATAGTACTAATATCTTTGGCTTCTTTGATTGCCAGAGTCTTCTGTTCCCATTTACCAGAAAGTGAATTTAAGTTCTTTCTGACTTGGTCTTCTTCAATAACATTCTTCCCTAATGATAGTAATGTATGTAATATATCTTGAAATATAGAATATATATCTAAAATGGATTCATTCTTATTCATTTTAAAAAATTGAAACTGATTAGTTAAATGGAAATTTTATTTTGTTTGACTTTACTAGTGCCCTCATGTGTAACTAGCGGTGTTCTTCAGATTTCATATGCAGACTTTCAAATAGAGATGCTATTAAATTCATTTTTATCTAATGAGCAAAACAAAATATTCATGGCCTTAGAATTATTTAGTGCAAGTGTCTATGAAAAATTAGTTTCAGGTTCAGTGTACTCATTCTGTGTAATATTCCTAATATTCAAACCATTAGACTGTAAATAAATCTTCATCCTACAAGCCCAATAAGCATAATAACTGTCATTAAAAAATGGGGGTCTAGTAGTAGATTGTCCTTCTAAAAAAGTGTTAAAACATGTGTTACTATTTTTGTAACCATTTATATTTTTCAAAAATCAAGTTGTGAATTTTTGAAAACCCGTGCTCTGATACCAAATGTGGATAAATAGGGTGTCTACAACATAATGCATAATGGATCTTAAGGCTATTTAAACACTAGAAGTGGTGAAGTTTGTATTTCAAGTATTTAAAACTTACTTATGAATTTAAAAATCTATCTACCCAAATTGCAAATTGAAACCAATAATCACATAACAAGCAAGTGATAAAGTAAAATGCAGTAAAGTAAATAATACCAGGAAATTTTATACTAGTTTGGATCAACCAATCCTACATCTAGTCATGTATTACACTGTACAGAATTTCATTATCACTACTTGCTTTCCATAGGTGGCAAGAACACCTTTACAATCTTCATTTCACGGGCTATGAGATGCACCCTCTTGATTTATGTGCTACAAGAACACCCTTTTCTCTATACAAACAACAATAGACTATGGCAAGTAGTCGTATCTTCAATACAAATTCTTCCAGATTCAGTACGATGATCCTATAGACCTCCAGTGGTAATATATCTTTGAATTCTTTGAGGAATATGATAAAACCAAAGACATAATAATATGAATTCAAGTACAAACTCTATGATATTGTGTGGTTTGCAAATCAATGAAGAATTAGAGAGAAATAGTATGGATTTGCAAAGAGAATGGAAGAGTATTCGATGGATTTCTCTCACAAATGTATAAAGATGAAAGAGTAAGAGAAAATGGGAATTATTGATCTCAAAATCGATTTTCCAAAGTCTTTAAATAGTGGTTGAAGAGACATGTCTTTTGATGAAGAGATGGAGGAAAATGTCTCTTCATTTGAAATTTGAAAATATGAAAAACAACATGTATGTCGACATACATGCAGAGGATATATTGATATATAGTGTTACAAAAAAGAACAACAACACCAATAAGTTTTGTAGCTTTTCAGATTTCAAAAGTTCCTCATAATTTTGGATTTTTGTGACTCGGTTGAGGTCAATGGTTGATGATCTTCAACTATAATTGCCATTGGGTCTTTAACGAAAGATTCTAAGACTTAAACTACCCATCACTTCAAATACCTCTTTCATTTCAGCATTCTTCTTCAATCTATTTTATTCTTCCATTTGCTCTGATTAATCTTCAATATAATTTATTCGCTTTCACTGAGTTCTTATTAATATATCTAAAAGTACCGAACAACTTGGAAATATGTTAGTAGTAATATTTATATGGTTGTTGTCATCAAAATCAATATATGGGGTATTAACAAAAAAATGGTTTAGAACTGGGGCATCTCATACACAATTAAAAGGAAAAGGGGTACGTCTTGGAACATCGATCTCTTATCGGTAAGCATGTTAAAATATAAGGGAGTGATCACCATCTTGAAGTCTGAAAAATGAAATGTATGAGTGGTACGCTACTACCTATAGGCTAGGGCCTCAATAAAATAGTCAAAGACTGTACTGGCCTAATCTACAAAAGGTCTCAAAAGGACTGGCTTGTAATCTAGCTATGTTATTTGTAGGTAGAATGTTGTAAATGTGGGTGATGGCTTTAGCACAACTACCGCAATGATAGGTATATTGATCCTATATATTTGAATTTTCATACACATCGCTATTTTTATCTCTACTTGAACTGTAATGCAATATAAAATGTTATAAAAATATACCTGCATACTGTCAAAAGAAATCATCAACTTTTGAATGCTGTTATACTACCTTTTGACCAGACCATATTCGGAACAACTATATGAGTCGAACTTGAAAATATCAAGATATGAAGTTCAAAGAGATAGCCCTAGAGTCTAGAAAACCAAACGAAATAGAGCCACGGAAAAAAACATAAACCAACCCAAGACAAGAAGGATCCATCTAAGTGGTGGATTGGTACTGATCCAACTCCCCGGTTCCGTATCGATCTACTAACCCACTTTTTAGCAAAACAGATTTCAACTGGACATAGAAGATTAAAATTATGACAAAACAACTTGAAAACTAGAATATACACTTAAAAGGACTAGAGAATTAAGCTCATGAAATTTGGTTGAAAAATTGGCTAAGTCCTTAATTCTCCACCGAATTAAGGCGTTAGATTGTCACCAAATTAAGGCCTTAGATCGGCATCGAATTAAGGTCTTAGGTCACAGCGACTTGAAACTTAATATGTCCACTTAGAAGAACACAAGGAAGGACTTAGAAAAGGTTTGGAATGGTTTAGCCCCACCAATTAGATTCTCCCCGAATTAAGGACCTTGATTCATCCAGAATTAAGGAGAACATCGAGATGAGATAGGAATGATTTGAAATTTGGCAAGATCACTTAGAAAAGGCAAAGAAGGACTTGGGAAATTTTCACCATGATTGGGCTAAGCACCTAAATTCATCACCGAATTAAGGACCTTAATTCGGTACCGAATATAGGTGCTAAGCCCCGACACATTCATACTTGGCACAAGTGATCCTCTAGTCCTTTTATGCATATTCGTGAAGTTTCATAGATTTTTAGAGAGCCTATCATCAAGAATAAAGACATAACGATCCAAACGGCAGGATAATTCAAGTTATGGAAGAACGATGATCAAAACCCATTAACAATCTACAAAATTATATGAAGGACCTCTAGATGAAGTAAGGAACTCGACCCAAAAGGATTGGCCATCACATGGCCAAGGATTAGATTCGGTACCGAATTAAGGACCTTAATTCTGTACCGAATTTAGCCCTTAACTCGAGGAGTCACGATATTTATTATGTTGTCTTGGATTGGTTTCTTGACTTCATTGCTATTGGGCCTCTAACTCTACGTTTCCCAATTCCTCTATAAATACCAACCTACCTGCTAACAGAAAAGGATCATCACTCTACTGAATCTTAGTAACACCATTGGACTTGGTGCTTCATCAACACCTTCTTCACTTCTTATCTCTTCCAAACTTATTTAAATTTATTGTAACTTAGATCTAGGGAAAATCTAGCTATAATCCAGAGAGATAACAACTAGCAACCAACAATAAAAAGATTAAAGTGGATGCTGGTTGGTGATTGCGCCGAACCGCTATAAAACTTCTGTGTGTTCTTGTCTATTTTCTACATTTTGTTTTACTTTTATTTGGACTTGTGCTTTCATCTAATTTCTGGGTGTTGATCCATTTTTTAGGTTAACATTTTGGCGCTTTCACTGAAAATCAAGAAGTAGGTCTAAAAACTTAAAGTTTGAATCTAGGATTCAAAGAAGATGAAGAGACCTAACACTAGATCTAGAATTGGAGGAAGTCAACCATAGCCTGGGGGTAGCCCGGAAGTGTCTTCAAATTCTAATCAATCCGTCTATGTTACCAGGAAAGAGATAGAGAGATTGATGAAGGAGATGCAAGGTGGGATGATAACTAGGCAATAAGAGTTGATGGATAGCTTCTTCTAGAGGATGGAGTAGTAAGGTATGGCTAGATCTGTAGGGAATAGGAAGCAACACATGAACTGTCGGGTTTGGATTGAAACAAGATGGAATATTTCCCCCATGGCCAAAGCAACCAATACATAGGGGTAACGCTGGAATCAACATGGGAATCAATGCCTATACTATGAACAATTTTGGAGCTGGCACTGGAATGGCCAATGCTAGAGTGACTATTGGAACGCTAGAAGCTAGTGGTGCGGGAGCTAATCTGAATACTAGAGTGAATTCGATAGAGAAATATGTACCAAAACTTCCTCAAAGGAACGAAGGGCCGAATGAAACTAGAGTCATGAATTAGAATGCATGCGTGCAGCTTGAAGAGCACGTCTTGGAATACCCCCACTGGAACAAGGGGTAGAATATCACTTTAGAATGGAGACCTTCGCTGGACGGTGAAAATCGAGTTGCTGAATTGGTAAGGAGAATGATCAAGGGTGGACATCCAAATCAAAGCTTGGAGGACATGAGTAGGAACCCATTCATTTCCAATATCCAAAATGCGAGAAAGCCCACTAATTTCAAGCTTTTGACGATGGGGATGTATGATGGAAAGTCATATCCAACTGTTTACTTGATGAGATACATCCGACACATGGAAGTGTTGGGTGCTTCGGAGGAGATTACGGCATGGTGCTTCCCATTATACTTAACGGACTTAGCTACGATATGGTTTTGACAACTGGAAAATGGATCTATCCATACTTGGATCGAATTGGTGGACTGGTTCTTGAGGCAATTAAAAATTCATGTCTCAAGGCCGAAGAATGTGATGATGCTTTCGACTGTGAAGCAAAGGCCCGAAGAGAGCCTGAGGAAATACTTGACTAGATTCAATGAAGTGGTGGCTGCCATGGACAGACCGGATCCATCAACAATCTTGATGGTAGCGGTTTTAGGAGTGGCAAGAAAAACGGATTGCAAGGTTTCTTGGGAAAGAGACCTACTAATGGATCTTACAGAATTCTACTACGAAGCGGAAAGATACTTGCGTTAGGAAGACACCGAAGCTGAAGACATCGAATTCGATGAAGTCCAACGCTTTGGATGGCGAAGGACCACCTGGATCCGAATATAAGGACAAAGGGAAACGAAAAGCCGACGATGATGGCGGAGAATCTAAATGGCTAAGGAAGGGACCGAAGTTCTCTTCTTATGCTGAGCTAACTGAAACTCCAGAGAGGATCTACTTGGAAACTAAAGGCACTTCCTCTATCAGAAGCTGGCTAGGCGAGAACCTTCAGACCAGGAGAAAAGATTTGGGAAGTATTGCATATTCCATGAGCTGAAAGGGCATGAAATGAATGATGCAGACACCTTCGTGATATGATCGAGGAACTGGTCTAGAACAACCTGTTGTAATAGAACATCAAAAACCAAACTACAGTAGTGTGGCCAAAGCAACCACCACTTGCAGCCAACACTCCAAGGAACAACCAAGGATCTGGTTAATGACCCGTAATCCCATGATCTGGATAAACGGGGGGTAGCTTTGTCCCCGTACCCAGCTTTTTCTTTCTTTTGGTAATTAGGACAATAACCCTAGACCGCTTACGTGCAAAAAACCTAGATTGGTCCCTATTCATGCTCTAAGTCAGATATCTGGGATGACTACTTATGATTATAATAACCTTGGATTGCTTACATGTGTATGGAATCTGGATTAGACCCAAGGCATGTCTGAGTCGATTGTCCTGGATGACTATTTATGATTTCTGCTTACTTGTTTCAATTTGAATTTTGAAAAATCCACAGGAACGTGATGACTGATATTTATCTCTTTAAGTCTCGTCCAAAGAGACGAGACTGGAGTGCAAGGTGCAAGTCCTCTTGCCAGAGAGTAAGTAGAAAGGCTTGTACGGATTTGGATCACCTTAAAGCTACCATCCAGAGAGATGGGGTTGGAGTCCAAGGAGTGAGCCATATCGCTGGAGAGTGAAAAGGATGGGCTTCTTTGGTCTCCATAGAGCTACCGCCTAGAGAGGCAGGTCAGAGTGCAAGAAGTAAGTCACTGCATCGAAGAGAGACTAGATGGTCTTACTATCGTTGAATACCTCACCAGAGAGTGAATGCCCTTACCAGAGAATAAGCTGATTGGTTCAGGAAGGACTCATAGACGTCAAGGGTATGTCCCCTCAACAGAGAGTGAGTGGATGGGCCTTCTCAGTTGGTGCCCTTGCCAGAGAGCAAGCGGGTTGGACTCAGCATGTGACCACTAAAGATTAAACCCTAGAAGTGATAACAAATGGTCCGAATAGATCGAACCTAAGGATGAAAAAAGATTTAATTTTGCTAAAATGATTTAAATGCCTTGTAATTAGAATAAAATAGTTAACTGTGGATGAAAGCGGTATGATTAAGATATGCAATAACTCCAAGTGAAATCGAAATGATTATGATGTACAAATTACACTTAAGATGAGTCTAGAGCCTTAGTTGTAATAGGTTTGGAACGACCTTTGATTTACAAGACAATCTGAAGGAACTGGACGATTCACCAAGACTAAAGCAGCTGGAAAGCCCAACTATTGAAAACTGATGACATGAACTTGTTCTTGAGTAAAACACACCTTACATTTGAAAGGTGTACTTTGTGGGCAAGTGTTAACCCGCTTTTTAGCAGAGTAGATTTCAACTAGACTTAGAAGATTCAAACGAGGACAAAACAACTTGAAAATTGGGAGGTGCACTTAAAAGGACTAGAGAATCGAGCTCAATAAATTTGGTTGAAAAATTGGCTGAGTCCTTAATTCACCCCCGAATTACGGCCTTAGATCGTCACCAAATTAAGGCCATGGATTAGCACCGAATTAAGGTCTTAGGTCAGAAAGACTTGAAACTTGACATGTACACTTAGAAGAACACAAGGAAGGACTTAGAAAAGGTTTGGAGTGGTTTGGCTCTGCCAATTAGAATCTTCCCCGAATTACACACTTTAATTCGTCAAATTAAGGACCTTGATTCACCCCGAATTAAGGAGAACATTGAGACAGAATCAGAATGACTTGAAATTTGGCAAGAGCACTTAGAAAAGGCAAAAGAAGGACTTGGTAAAGTTTCACCATGATTAGGCTAAACACCTAAATTCATCACTGAATTAAGGACCTTAACTCGGTATCGAATATAAGTGCTAAGCCCTGACACATTCACACTTGGCACAAGTGATCCTCTAGTCCTCCTATGCATATTCATAAGGTTTCATAGATTTCTAGAGAGCCTATCATCAAGAATGAAGATGCGATAGTTCAAATGGTAGGATAATCCAAGTCATGGAAGAACGATGATCAAAACTCATCAACAATCTACCAATTTACATTGAGGACATCTAGATGAAGCAAGGAACTCGACCCAAAAAGACTTGGCCATCGGATGGCTAAGGATTAGATTCGATATCGAATTAAGGATCTTAATTCGGTACAAAATTTAGCCCTTAACTCAAGGAGCCACGATATTTCTTGTGTTGTCTTGGATTGGTTTTTGGATTTCATTGCTATTGGACCTCAGACTCTATACAACCTAATTCTTTTATAAATACCAACCTACATGCTAGCAGAAAAGGATCTTCACTCTACTAAATCTCCATTAACACTCTTGGACTTGGAGCTTCATCAACACCTTCTTTACTTCTTATCTCTTCCAGACTTATTTAAATTCTTTGTAACTTAGATTAGAAAAAAAAACTAGTTGTAATCCAGAGAGATAACAACTACCAACCAACAATACAAATATTAAAGTGGACGTAGGCTAGAGATACACCAAACCACTATAAAAACTTCTATACATTCTTATATATTTTTTACATTTTATTTTACTTTTATTTGAACTGGTACTTTCATATGATTTATGGGTGTTGATCCATTTTTTGGGTTAACAAGATCCAACTTTTCTTCCCCAATCTTGTCCAACTTCTGCCTACATGCTCCACTCGATGTTATAAGCCTATTCCAAATGTTATTTTGCTGTTCCAATACAATTCTCTATTAATCTCCATGAGCACTTGAATCAGAAAATTTGTTCTCCCACGGATCCTTCATTTGGACTTAGAGACAAGCAAATGTTGATGCAGTAGAGATTGAGGCTATTGAACGAACTAACGCATACGACTGAAGGAGGAGTAGAAGGGTTTCAAGTTCAGAATCTGAAAGTTCCTTATTATCCAACCAGAGACAAAGAGATAGAGGGCAGAAGAAGACCCAAAACAGTACTAGGATGTCATATCAAGGAGGAAGACAAACTCGGGGATCGAGCTTGTCGATCAGTATCGATCCAAGAGGACGAATCGGTACCAATCCAATTGATGGTAGGCCCGGTGCTCGCCTTCTAGATAGTGACATGGATCTGACTTCTAGATGCATCGTGGATGTTCAAAATGCTGAATACCAGATAACTACTGACTATGCTACGCACGGGAATCAAATGGGGGCATTATTGGATGAACGGATCTCCCAGAGTTTGGAGAACCTAGGTATCGAGAGTATGCCTAAGAGCGTTCACCGGGCAGAACACTCAGAACAGATCTTAATCACCACCGTTTGGCCGAACCTATGGACCCAGAGTACTTAGAGGATATGGTCACAAAATTTATGAGTGAAAACCGATTCAGAAGTAATGATGAATGGGGTACTTCTCCTAGTCAAAATCCATTTACTGAGAACATTCTGCATGAGTAGTATTTATAGAGGTTTGTAATGCCAACGCTGTCACTATATAGTGGGAAAAGGGGTCCTAAGCAGCACTTGATGACATACAAATGGCATATAGACTCTGCCAGAGCATTGATGTTGTGAGATGTCGTTGTTTTCCAATTTTTTTGAAAGGAGAAGCAACGATGTGGTTCACTCGGCTCCCACCGAGATCCATATCATCTTTCACTGAGTTGTCATGAGAATTTCTAGAGCAATTCCCTTTACACACTGCACGTCCGAAATATGCGATGTCATTATCAAACCTCTTCCAGGGAGCGGGAGAGTCATTAAAAGATTTCTTGAATCGGTTCCACACAGCGGTGACGAAAGGAAAAAATCTCAATGATGACATAGTATTGATGGCGTTGATTAGGGGGGTTTATCCCAAGATGGATTTCATAGAATGGTTGGAGAGAAAACCCCCATTAATGATGGATGCTTTCTATAAAAAAGCTAATCAGTGCCGATGGTTGGAAGAAGCATGTAATTATCCCCGGAGAAGCGGTGTTGGAAATTCAGATTAAGTGATACAAAGCAACGTTACTGTAAAGCAATCTGGAGAAAGTTCTAGAAACATGGATGTGAACATTGACAACAAGAATGATTGCCAGAAAAAGAGCGATAATAGGGCTAAGAAATGAAAGCCAGATAATAGGAATCGTCCCAGGATTTCTAAATATGATAATTATACTAAACTAGATAATTCAATCGAGAACATCTATTTAGCAACTCAAGGTACCGAGCAGTACAAGAAGCCAGCTCCGAGAGTGTCGACCGAGAAAGAGAAGAGATCTAGCATGTTCTATAGATTTTATGAGATGAACGATCATAATCCCAATGAATGCAGGAACTTGCACAATATGATTGAGGAGCTAATTCGAAAGAAATAATTGCAATAGTTTGTGAAAGCCTCGTAGAATGGCAAGCAAGGAAATTCTAATCCCTCTGGGTCAACATCCTAATGGGGGAAACATGGTTTGAGTGATAAGGATCCTATACGACTTAAAAAACTTTTGGTGATAAACACAATCATCAGTAGACCGCATCCAACCGACAAGAGTTTAGATGAGATGGACATGAGCATACTGAGTATGAGAGCTGTCTGGTAGTTGAGGATAGAACTTCGACAGAGCAATTCAGAACCATGACATATGGCATTGTTTATGGGAACAGAGATGCTGATAGGGTGGAAGCTCTGACGATTGACCCGTTAGTTATAATGGCCATGATTGGTCATGCTATTGTATGAATGATGCTGGTTGACTGTGCGAGTTCGGTCAACATTCTATTCAATAAAGCCTACGACCAGATGCTTCTGGAGGGCAAGGACTTGAAACCATGTAAATCTCGGATTCAGGGATTTAACGAGATAACTACGAAGCCAGATGGATATGTGGAACTACATGTGGTGCTTGGAGAGGGCGACCGTAGGCGAGTATAGGTCATGCCTTTTGTGATGTTGGATATCTATTCTACATATAATGCATTTCTGGGCTGATCAGCCCTGGCTGAGTTCAGAGCGGCTAAAGCTCCCTTGTTTTTTACGCTTAAATTTCCTATGGAGAATGGTGCAAGAGTAGTGCATGGAGATCAAGGGCTTGGCCATGAATGTTACTTCGCCGAGCTAAGAGAGGCGAGACGAAGGGAGAAAGGAAAAGGTGTAGAGGGGACTCTCTACATCAAGGATTTGGACATATAGCAACTAATGTTTGAGCCTTGGCTCGGGCAGCACAATTGGTTCCACAAGGATATGGATCCATGAAAAGAGCCACTAGATTGAAGAGCAGCTCCATCCGAGCTAACGATTAATATCTTGGTTAGTCGGTGTTTGCACAGAAAATGGGCAAACACCTCCAAGTCGTATGATTTAGTTGATTTTATGTTGTTTTTAGTGATCTGGGTGATTTATGCAAATATGTAAAAAGCAGGGACTAAACTGTAAAAGACACAGATTTATAGTGGTTCAGCCAGAATATGCCTATGTCCACTTTATATATTATTTCTCCTTTTTTTATTCAGATTACAAGTACAAAGCTTTGATACAAGTATATGAAAGTTGTTTGAAAGTTCTATCCATGCTTGAGCTCTCAAACTTGTCACCCATTGTTGTACCCCTGCCTCTCTATTTATAGAGTTAGGCTGGGGGTAGGGGTCATGGAGGTATATAGCTGCTGTTGGGCCTGGGCTACTGCAATCTGGCCTGGCAATGTTTGGTTCGACAACGCTTTGGCTCGGTAGTAGGTGGTTGGAGTTGAGACCTCGGTCCGGTAGCACTTTGGCTCGGTGGGACTTTGGTTCGGTAGTACCTGGGAGATGAGTTGGTTCGGTGGTAGGTGAAGTGGCTTTGGTTCGGTAATGAGTTGGTTCGGTGGTAGGTGGTTGGAGTTGAGACTGGTTCGGCAAGGCCTCGGAGATACGCTGGTTCGGCGGTGTATATCTAGTATTGATTCGGCAGTGTGGTTCGGTGATGAGAGGGGAGTGGAGTTGGGATTGATTCGGTGGTCTCGGTCTGGTAGGACTTCGTCCAACATTTGCCCCCCAAAGTGGGGCATATGCCAGCATATGTCTCGCTTTGCTTTATTTCATTCGGTTTCAAGTGTCGAGCCGGTTGGTTCGGTCGTCCATGTTTGCCTATAAGTATGGGCTTCATGCCTTTGTTTACCCTTTATCGTTTGAGATAGCCGAACCAATCGAGTACCGGATCAAACTTGACTGTTCGAAACAGCCGAATCAACCAAGTACCGAATCAATTTTGATTGCCGAACCAGGTGAGTTTTCTCCTGCCGAATGATCTTGATGTCCTTGAACAACCGAATGAGTTCGAAGTCTTTGGACTCGAATGAACTCAGGGATTCCAATTACCGAATGGACTCGAAGACATGTCTTACCGAATGAACTCGGGGATCTTAAGTACCGAACGAACTTGGGGACTTTAAGTACCGAATGAGTTTATGTTTTGAATTACAAGTGAAACTTAAGACAGCATACACTTGCTTGTTTATATCTCTACATCCCATGTTCTAACAATGTGCTTTCTCGTGTTGCAGATAATGTCTCATAAAGTTGAAACCCGTTCCGACAAGAAGAAGTCCATGGACAGAAGAGAGCCTTCCGTAGTGCCCCCGGTTCAGGCAGCACCAGAACGACCGGGACCAACTCCGAGATTGCTAGTTGACGGGTACGGTCCTCAAGAGCTTCTGAACTCATCGCCCGACTGCTTTCCTAGCTCCCTCAAATATGAGCAGCTTGACGTTATTTCTCGCTCTTTCGGGATTGACAGGGCGCGTATGCTGTTGCCAGGGGAAGGAGTGATGCCATATAATCCCCCCAAAGGATATTTTGCTTATAGTAGGTACCATTGTATGTGTGGGGCCATTCCCCCGATTAATGCTTGGATAGTCAGCTTCATCACCTACTTGAAGGTGGCTCCATTCCAGCTTCAGCCTAACTCCTACGCCATCTTGGTGAGCCTGTTTTTTATTTTCCAGAGGAGATACGGGCGTCCTCCTTCCAATCGGGAAATCCGGTATCTGTACAACTTAAAAGGCTACAAGAAAGGGTCTCCATATATTAGCTTGGAATCAGCCGTGTCCTTCAAGCCAGTCCTGGACTTATATTCAAAGTTCAGTATGTTCAAGAATGAATGGTTTTTTATCAAGGACGACTCCGTTTCTATCCATTGCTTCACCTCCGGCTGTAAGTTGAAGCTTATTTATAATTTCCGTTCTGACTACAATGCTTCTTCTCATGTGTTTTTATTTCTTGCTAGCGATAGGTGGCTTTGCGGTCGTGGAGAACGATCGCCTGGTTCAGATGGCTGCGAAAATAGAAGCCATTTCGGGAAGGGATAGGTCGGCTTCTTACTTGATTAGGAATGCTACACTTCTGGGGCATAACCTGATTCTACCACATCAGTCCGTGGTCAAGCAGAGAGACACGGCGGAGGAGAGGGCTGCCTACGCTAAAGGAGGGGCTACGGCGAAGAGCAGCAAAAGGAGACCCTTCTCGATACATCCAGTCGCCGGGGGGAAGAAACTCAGGAAGTCCGATGGACCCTCCCCCAGCACATGTCCAGATGTTCCGGAGGAGGAAAATGTGGAGGAGGAAAGAGACGCGGATGAAGGAGGTGAGGCGGAGAGTGGAAGTGGTAGAGACGGTGATCGTCACGGCGATGATGGTGGCGAAGGACAGAGCGGTGATGGCACCGTGGCTTTACCTACTGGGCAAGCATGCGTTATTCAAGAGTGGACAGATGACGCTCTCCACCAAGCCTTCGAAGGGTTGGAGGAAGGACCGGCTTTGGTGGAGAAGCCCAAGAAAGCTGGTAAGCCCGGAACTGGCGCCGATTTATCTTCCTGGAGCACTTCAGCTGAGGCAACTTCTGCGATTCAAGGTGAATCTTTGACTCTTGCAGACTTTTTTACTCTTCTTACCTTGATATATTTCTCGAATTACGGTTCAATGCATGCTTGTGACACTTGGTTTTCATTTTAGGAGCGGGAAAAGCAACCAAGACCTTAGATGTTCGACACCGCCTCGAACAATATAAGTTCCTCAAAGCTTCTACTAAACCGAAGCCTCCAACCAACCGCTCCGGGGATGTAGTCGGCTACCGTCCTCTCCTTAGGGTCATTGAAGAGGGTATTCAGAAGAAGAAGAGGAGTCGCTTCTTGTTCGATCTTCACCTGGTCCTCAGCCCCCACTCCAGCCTCTTCACGATATCACGGAAGGGGATAATGAGTTCATACCTTCTCCGCATCCGTCCGAAAATCCTACCGTTACTCCGATAGATCATCCTGGCTTGACTCGTAATCCGTTTGCGGGTCATCCAGACCTGGATCCGGCCTCTCATGATATCTCCTTCGACGAGGCTACTGGTGAACACCTTCTCCCTTGTAATCCTATGGTACGAGTGCTCGATGAGGCTAAGTCCCTGGACCTTGATTTGCTTACCACTCGGGTTGTAACTCTAGGGGATGAAGCTAAGGCGAACATCGACCGGGTCGCCAAGGAAACCAAGAAGCTGATGAGGCATCACGCCCGATTGGTCAAGGCTGGGGAGGAGATCGGGAGCGCCAATATTCGACTGCGGTTAATGGTTTCTGACCAGGCTAAACAACTCGCTGATCAGGCCATCTAGATTTCTCAGCAGAGGCTGCATCCAGGCAATTAAAGAAGACTATGGAAGAGGTCAGCAGGGCAGAGTTGCGGAAAATGGAAGCCGCCTGTAAGGAACGGATCGACATGGCTATAGCAACAGTTGATGAGGTTCGGAGAGCGGATCTCGAACGGGTAGAGGAGTTATCCGGGAGGCTTGAAGCTGCAGAGCTGGCTCAAACCAAGCTAAAGGATGAGATGGAGGCGATGAGGAAAACCCTTCAGGCTGACCGCTCGCGATACCGATCGGAGAGGGATGCTGTCGTTGCAAAGCTATTGGCTTCTGAGGCCCGAATGAGGGAGTTCGAGGAGAACGAGGGGATGATGGATGAGATGATCCAAGATATGTACTTCCGTACTTGGAAACAGGGTAACTTATCCTGGATGGATGATTATCCCCGAGTCATGGCCAGGATTTATCTCAGGACTCTGGAGGGGGCCAAGGCTGATGCAGATAAGGAGGGTGGCGAGGTCTTCAGAATGGATGTGGTTACGGCCCAGTTCACCAAGGAGGAGAAAGTGGCGGTGAAGGAGGGTATGCGTCTGCTTACTGCTGAGGAGGAAGGTGTGCAGGTAGAGGATGATGATCGAGGAGCAGATGTTGGTAAGTCTTCCCTTTTAGTCTTTCTGTTAACTTGGTTGCTTATCATTAATGAATTCTTTCCTTGATCGGACAGGTGGTCCGCAGGACAAGGGTAAAGCTCCGATGCAGCCGGCTCCTTGACTTGACCTGGATATCTTTTTGCTTACTGAAAATTGTTGTATATGTTAGTCTCAAAATAGTAACGTAACTTTTAGGTTGTAATCATGTTACTTATAATAAACAACATTATTTTTGGCGTGTAATTTTTTAACTTAAGCTGATTCTGTCGTATTTGAATGCTTTTGTTATTTTGACATGTTGTATGAGAAATATAGCTATGCATATGCTTGTAATTCAATTGTGTTTGATGTCAAGTTCTTGCTTAAAACATAATTTCATGTCTTGCAATGTTAGTGTGATGTGTGAATAAATTATAGCCACGTATTTATATACGAAAGAAGAAAATACCACCCTTCATATTTTACTTGTAGATGGCAGTTTTGAATGTCTTATGTGACTGAGTGTGGAATGCGGCCTAGTGTCCCGTTGTGAGATCCCACTCCCATTAGCGAATGTCTCCTATTCTATGTCTTGTACTTTAGGGATCGTTATAGAGGATAGGAGAAAAGTTCTTTAAAAATTAACATATGAGAAACAGTAAACTTCAAATCACGGAAGGCCTTCGATGTGCTTAAGTTCGTGGCAAACGGGTTTTGTAGTCACTTTCCCTAGCTGTGGGTCTTGGAGACATTTGTCACCCATCTTACGCCTCTGCGGGGAGTTTAACTTTTTTACCACAGCCGTACTTAAGACGCATTGGAGCCGAGATCGCACACAGTAATTACCCGGGCCATTATGGCCCGTAATCGTGGGTATTATTCGATTTACTGTGGCCGGCTAGCGTGGGTGCCGATCGTCAACCGTGAACTACCCCTGGCTGGCCACACCTTATGTTGGGGCTTAAAGTAGGTTCACAGTTGCCGGCGAGCCGAACGCCGTAATGAGCTGCCTTGGCTATAGTCGGCCTTCTCGGTGGCTTATAATCGGCTCATTACAGTTGGCTTTAAGGGCCGATCGCTAGCAATGAGTTAACTCGCAGCAGAGGGATGCTGGAGCAAAAGTGTCTCATTGGAGAGGGCATAGATTCGCATAGTACCTGTAGGTCTTGTCCAGGTGAGGTTGTGTCGTGATGTGTCTTGAATAGGAATGTCATTACACAGGATTTTGCTCAACAGAAAGGGATAAAGTTAACAAGCAGCTAAGATATAAAGGAACAAGTTAAAAAGAGACAAGTTTTTTAAAGTGGTTCGGCACGAAAATGCCTACGTCCACTGATTCTCTTTGTTAATTCACTTCATATGAGCAGTATAAGTTAAGAAACGTATCGACGAAGGTGTTGGATGTTCTATGCCCTCTGGAACACCTCCCCGTCCATTGTTGACAAAATATAAGCTCCATTGAGGAGATCTTTATGAATTACATATGGTCCGTCCCAGATTGAATCTAGCGCTCCGGGGCACGTGAAGACTCGCTTGAGGACAAGATCTCCTTTTTGTAAGCTGTGATGCTTGACTTTGGAGTTGTATTGTGTGCCACTTTTTGCTTGTGAGCTGCTGTTTTGAGGGCTGCATCGTTTCTTCTTTCCTCAATTAGGTCCAAAGACATGTGGAGGAGCTCTTCGTTCTCTTCTGGGTTATAGTGGGTCCTACGGTGGGAAGGCACTATAGTTTCAACTGGGAGCATAACCTCTGATCCATATGCCAAAGAGAAAGGAGTATGCCCCGTTGATGTTCTGAAAGATGTGCGATAGGCCCACAGTGCCGTAGGAAGTGCATCCACCCAAGCGCCTTTTGACTTTTCGAGTTTCTTTTTTATTAGAGTTTTGAGAATTTTGTTGACGGCTTCGACTTGTCCGTTTGCCTGGGGATAAGCGACAGATGAGAAGCTTTTGTGAATTCCGTGCTATTGGCACCAGTTGGCGAACTCCTCGTTGTCAAACTGAAGTCCATTGTCCGATATGATTTTAAGTGGGACTTCGTACCTGCATAGAACATTTTTGATCAAGAAGTTAATAACTTTTGCTGAAGATACTTTATTTAGGGGTTCTGCTTCCACCCATTTGGTGAAATAGTCGACTGCCACTATAGCATATTTGGCCCCGCCTCGGCCCATTGGCAGTTCGCCAATCAAGTCAATTCTCCATACTACAAAGGGCCAAGGGCTGGTCATTTGAGTAATCTCAGTTGTTGGCAGCCGCGGAATCTTAGCAAACTTCTGACATCTGTCACATTTTCTGACGAAATCTAAGGCGTCCTTGCTTAAGGTGGGCCATAAATATCTATATCGGAGTATCTTTTTTGCCAAAGTCTGCCCTCCCATGTGATCTCCGCAGCTTCCTTGATGGATGTTGGATAAGATTTCCTTGGCTTCCCTTCCAGCGACACACCTCAATAAGGGGTTAGAGAAGCTGCGCCGATAGAGGGTGCCCTCTTGTATTATGTAGCAGGAAGCTTTCCTCAAGATTTTCTTGACTTCGTTACGCCCGTTGGGCAGTGTGCCACTTTGTAAGTAGTCTCAAATGGGGGTCATCCAAGTTGCTTCTTCGGTTGTAGCTATCAGATTCACTTGCTCAAAACTTGGGGTCAGTTGCTTTGAGATGGCTACTGCTCCGGAAATAGTGCCGTCTCTCATGCTAGCTTGCTTCGCCAATTCATCAGCCTCTTGGTTCTCTTCCCAAGGGATGTGTTTGATTAAATAGTGATCCAATCGATTGAGAAGCAACTTGGTCTTCTTTAAATATGCTATGAGTCGTTCTTCTCGAGCCTGGAACTCTCCTAGTATTTGATTTACAATAAGCTGAGAATCGCTATGAAGACACAAAGAATTGACTCCGTACAAAGGCGAAGAGCTATACCTATACCTTGCTGTGTCATCTTCTGATGTGTTCTTCAATCAAGTCCCGGAGATGATGGCATTCGTTGGTATCATGCCCATGGGATTCGTGGAAGCGACAGAACTTTCCAGACTTAATTGCGTTATCTGATTCCTTCTTGTGCGGGGGGCGTTTGTATTTAACTTCGTCTTGAGTGGCCAGGAAGATGTTTTCGATTGTTTCATTCAACGGGGTGTAAGCGTCAAATCTCAGCCCTGGCCGATATAGACGCTTTTCTCCTTTCTTGCCCCCAGCATTGTCTCTAGAATCATTTCTTCGAACGTCCTTTGCTACAGCGGGGGTGTTGCCGTGAGCTGCCTTATTTTGTTGCCCTGTCTGCCTCTTAGTGGCAGCGTCTTCAAGTCTCATATATTTCCCAGCTTCATGGAAGAAATCAGGTAAAGTAGCTGGTTTTTCTTTGGTCAATCTTCTAGCAAATTTAGTATCCGGATGCACACCACTACAGAGGGCCATTAAGATAAGCTTCTCACCAACATCTTGGACTGCAGCTGCTGCGGCATTGAATCGGGTTAGATATTGCTGCACTTTCTCTCCAGGTTTCTGTTTGATACTGGATAAGGAATAAGCGTCCTTAGGTTGCTCCACATGAATGCGGAACTGGCTGATGAACTTTTCTTTTAACATCTCCCATGAGCTGATGGATCCTTGGGGTAGATGGCAGAACCAGGAAGTAGCTAGATCTGCTAAGAATAGTGGAAAGCATTTGCACAGTACTCCTTCTGTCGCTCCACTCATGAGCATATGCTGTGTGTATCTCTGTAAGTGTACAACGGGGTCAGAGGTTCCTTTATAAGGTTCCATTGTTGGCATTTTCCATTCTCGGGGGATGATGTCAATTTCGATATTACAGGCAAAAGGGCTGGTTACCCTAGCGCCTATTCCTCGGTCTCTTTGATCTCGTTGGACGCACTCTCTGAACAAGCGTGCCATCCTTTCATCGGAATTTGGAGCAGATAAAAATGAGTTCAGTTCTTCTCTGTGGGATTGATTCCGCCCAGATGACCTATAGGGATGGTATCGTCTATTATTCCTAATATTTTCCAATGGATGTCTTTGCTCTTTTGGTAGCATGCTAGGGCCAGCTACAGTTGGCCCTTGCCTTGATCTTCCCCTGCTGGGTTCTGATCTAAGCACTTCCTCGGGTCCAACTTCGGGCCAGACTCTAGCTCGGCCCCGTTCATTGGTGTTTCCGTGGTTAGGCAATACGACAGGCTCGGCTACAGTTGACCTCCGCCTGGTACCTCCCCCGTTGGGTTCGGTTCCAAGCGTTTCCTCAGGTCCAACTTCGGGCTGAGCTCAGTCTCGGCTCCTACCATGGCCGCTTCTATCGTTAGCTCCTTCGAAGAAGGAAGATCTTTGTTGTCTCCGAGATCCTCCAGACTAGGACTCACCCCATGATTCAGTGTTACGGTTGGACTCTTCAGCTTCCCTTAAGCGTGACATGAGTTGGTCCACCAAGGCTTCCTGCTGGGATGTGAAGCGGTCAGTCACTTCAGCCACAATCCTGTCTAGATCTGCCCTAGTAATTGCTATCGGCTGTTCTGTGGCAGGGGTTGTCGGATTTGCCTGACCTTCATTTGGTACTATTGTTGGAATGGGATGATTTACTTGATCCGTGATCACTGGATCTGGAACACTGCCAGTTGCGATGTTCTTTCCTTTGTTAACGTCTTTTTTCTGCCTGGGAGGCATGTTTTCCAAGCAATGAACGACGCTGTTAGGAGGAAGGATAAGTGGGAGAAGCTGACGCTTCGAGCTCCCGCTTCCCAGTGAAAGCACCAAAAATGTTTGCAGAGAAAATGGGCAAACATCTCCAAGTCGTATGATTTAGTTGATTTTATGTTGTTTTTAGTGATCTGGGTGATTTATGCAAATATGTAAAAAGCAGGGAATAAACTGTAAAAGACACACAGATTTATAGTGGTTCAGCCAGAATATGCCTACGTCCACTTTATATATTATTTCTCCTTTTTTTGTTCAGATTACAAGTACAAATCTTTGATACAAGTATATGAAAGTTGTTTGAAAGTTCTATCCGTGCTTGAGCTCTCAAACTTGTCCCCCATTATTGTACCCCTGCCTCTCTATTTATAGAGTGAGGCTGGGGGTAGGGGTCTTGGAGGTATATAGCTGCTGTTGGGCCTGGGCTGCTGCAATCTGGCCTGGCAATGTTTGGTTCGACAACGCTTTGGCTCGGTAGTAGGTGGTTGGAGTTGAGACCTCGGCCCGGTAGCACTTTGGCTCGGTGGGACTTTGGTTCGGTAGTACTTGGGAGATGAGTTGGTTCGGTGGTAGGTGGAGTGGCTTTGGTTCGGTAATGAGTTGGTTCGATGGTAGGTGGTTGGAGTTGAGACTGGTTCAGCAAGGCCTCGGAGATACGTTGGTTCGGCGGTGTATATCTAGTATTGATTCGGTAGTGTGGTTCGGTGATGAGAGGGGAGTGGAGTTGGGATTGATTCGGTGGTCTCGGTCCGATGGGACTTCGTCCAACAGTCGGCATGACCTAACTTGGATCGTAAAAGTTGGATCATAGCTTGGTGTCAGGATGATGAAGGAGTTGATTGGTTTTCTCCGGGTGAACCAGGATGTGTTTGCCATGACACACTCTGATATGTGTAGGATATCAACGGAGATAGCAATCCATGCACTGAACATGGATCCCAAATGCGTTCTTTTGAAATAGAAGCACCATAGCTTGGGTCCGAAGAGATCCACTACACTCGAAGAAGAAGTGGAGAAGCTGAAGGACAATGGATTTACCCATGATGCCTCATACCTGGAATAGGTATCTAATCCAATCTTGGTGAAGAAGGCTAATAGGAAATGGATGACGTGCGTCGATTATTATGACTTGAATAAGGTGTATCCAAAGGACAACTTCCCTCTTCTAAGGATTGATCAGTTGATGGACTCAACAGCCGAACATGAATTGCTTTCATTCATGGATGCATACTCTGGATATAACTAGATTCCAATGCATGTCCCGGACCAGGTACATACCACCTTTATTACCGACTTGGGACTGTATTGCTATATGATTATGCCGTTTGGGTTGAAGAACGCTAGAGCAACCTACCAAAGACTAGTAAATAGGACGTTCAAAGATCAAATTGGATGATCAATGGAAGTCCATTAGACGACATGCTCATGAAGTCACGACGTTTGGGAAACCAAGTTGATGATTTGGAAAAGATGTTTGGCGTTCTCAAAAAATACGAGATTAAGCTCAACCATTTGAAATGCTCTTTTGGCGTTGCATAAGGTAAATTCTTAGGCTTTATTGTGAATTCCTGTGGAATTGAAGAAAATCTAGAAAAGATAAAGGCATTAAGGGACATGGAGGCCCCAAAGATAGTTAAGGAGATCCAGAGCTTGAAGGGAAGGTCGTCGCTCTGAGTCGATTCATCTCCAGAGCCATTGAAAAATGCATCCCTCTCTTTGAAATGATTAAGAAGAGTAAAAGTCCGAAGGGAAAAAGAACTTTCACTTGGATGTAGGAGTGCGAAACGCATTCCAAGCTCTGGTTGATCACTTAGAGAGACCCCTTATCCTCTCGAAGCCGATGGGTGATGAGGACTTATTTATATATCTGGATGTATCAGTGCATGCTTTGAGCATCGCACTCACACGCGAGGAAGCCTACATCCAACGACCGGTCTATTGCATCAGTAAGCGATTGACAAGAGCGGAAAGAAATTACCCAAAGCTGGAAAAGCCTGCATGTTGTCTATTGATTGCTTTAAGGAATCTCCACCCTTACTTTCAAGCTCATCCAATCCAAGTTTTGACCAGCCTTTGTGAGAAGTCTTGCAATGACCTGAGACCTCTGGAAGGTTGTTGAAATGGAACATTGAATTGAACCAATATGATATAACCTATCACCCTCAGAGAGCTATCCAAGGTTAATCTTTGGCATATTTCATAGCGGAATTCACTGCACGAGACGATACTTCAAAGAGTAATGGTGAATAAAATGCTACGTGGAAGATATACACGGATGGTGCATCAAACGACTGCTATTCTGGGGCTAAAATTGTACTTGTCACTCCTGAGGAACGTTTAGTCTGTTATGTCCCGAGACTCGATTTTCCTGCAACAAACAATAAACCAGAGTATGAAGCTTTGATTGTGGGACTCAAGATTGCCAAATAACTAGAGATAAAGACTTTACATATTTCTATGATTCAAGTGCGGAAAGAGTTTTAGGAAAAAGAAGCAAGGCTAGCCCCTTATCCAAATCGAGTCCTTGAGTTTCTTAGTGGCATTGAATATTATACGATAACGCATATTCCAAGATAAAAACTGTGAAGGCTGACTCATTGGATAAGATGACCAGTTCCGGAGATGCATAGAACATGGGCTTGGTTTCAGTGGAAATATTGTCAGCAACGAGCATCGACCAGATGGTTGTCGATTGGATCTTGGAGGCTGAACCTGAAAGAGAGTCATGTACGACTCCAATAAAAGACTACTTGTAGAGAGGAATCCTTGCCTACATGAGGAATGAGCAACTAAAACTCCTTCACCAAGCTCCGAGATATATCATACATGAAGGATTGCTATACAGGAAGGGTTTTTCTGTCCTTATGCTTTGGAATGTTGCTCATGATGAGGCCAAACAAGTCCTGAGAGAAGTGCACAAGGGGGTTTATGGCGACCACACTAGGGGCAAATGTCAACGAAGAAGATTTTGCACTGTGGGTACTTCTGCGCAACTGTCAACCGAGACGTAGTTGATTACACTAGAAAACGCGACAAGTGCCAGAGGTTTGCTATGATTCCGAGAGCCCTGCCAACGAAGATCACTCAAATGATCAGTCCTTGGCCGTTTTCAGTTTGGGGGATTGATATTAATCAGTGTGTTGTGGACATCTAAAGGTGGCGCAAAATACGTCATTATCGTGATTGATTACTTCACAAATGGGCTGAGGCGGAGCCACTAGTCATAAATACCACGAAGAAAGTGATCAACTTTGTAGTCCATAATATTGTCTTTGATTTTGGAATTCCATAGGCGATCGTTATCAGTAACGGAACCCAATTCGACAGCACCATTTTAAGTGTTTCTGCCGTAGACATCGAATAGAGAAGAGATTTGCTATGGCAGCACACCTCTGTGAATGGATAGGTTGAAGCTGTAAACAAGATTATCAAGTCCATTCTTAAGAAGTGATTAGAAGAGGCTAAGGGAAAGTGGGTCGATGAACTTCCATTGGTACTCTAGGCTTATCAAATGACCCATAAGTCAACGACTGCCTATTCTCCATTCAAGTGGGGATCGATACCGGGTAACTCTTGGTGTGGGGATCGATACCGAGTAACTCTTGCCCTTGACGTGGGGGCATGAGTATAAACTTGAAACGGATGTGTTATGACCATCCACATGCAAACTCTTTCCCTTGATGTGGGGGAGGGAGTATAAATTAATGAACGTGATACGATCATTCATTTATTAACTCTTGATCTTGGTTTGAGGATGGAAGTATAAACCTAAGTGGATGTGATTTGACCGTCCATATGTTAACTCTTTCCCTTGCAATGAGAGCGTGAGTACAAAATTAGAAAGGAGTGACTTGCCCGTCTATCGACTAACTCTTACCCTTGATGTGGGGGCAGGAGTATAAACTCATGAAGACATGACTTGCCCGTCCATCGACTAACTCTTATCCTTGATGCAGAGGCATGAGTATAAATCCAAATGAACGTGATATGACTGGCCAATTCTCACTCTTGATATGGAGTAGGAGTGTAACTTAAAGTGGATGTGACATGACCATCCAATCACTGACATCTCATCCAGAGTAGACAAGGCCAGAGATCCATACCCGGCGTAAGGCAAGGCCTTGCTCGTAAACTTCGGTCAGCACCTAGCGTTTGGCACGATCAAAAATCACTATCCTGGAAAATGGTATTAGAACCGCTAATCTAAGTGGTCTACCTTGGCTGGTGCCCGGAGTTTGGCATTTCTATGGTTACTTAATGTTTTCTAAAGCAAAGAAATGCTGGCAAATTATTGAACGGGCTAATGACTTAGTCCGACGACGATAATAAAAAGAGATGGATCACGAGTACAGTGAATAGAAAGTGCATCTCTCGAATAACTTAGGAAAATTCACACAAAGACTTAACAAAGTAAAAACCATTGTGATTCATATAGAACTTAGAAAGATAAGTACATGTTTTTTTTTACACATAAACAAATAGCAAAAGTGGAGGCCGAATCCACACAAAGCTGACCAGAAAACTAAGAAGTGTTCTACAACTACCAAAAAGTGAGTATATTTACACAAGTCTGATTGACAGTCACTTCTTCGACTTGTGCATCCTTTGCTTCTTTGTGCTGCTAGAAGATACTTCACTCGAGCTCTCACCCTTCCTCTTCCATCCTTTTCCTCCACTCCCTTTGCCTTTCGAAAGCGAGATAAGTAACAGAATAGTGGACTCGCTCTATGTGCAGGTGGAAGAAGAGAGACCAAAACGTAGATAGTCTGCCCAGGTAGGGCTATAGATAAAGGAATATGGATGGTCTCTATCTTCTCCAGCTTGATTTCTATGTCTTGGAGACATTCTCGCTCAAGTGTACTCATGGTGCGACCAGACAGGGGTTCAGAGACTCCAGTAATCATGATGTCATCATCGGTCTAAGCACCTTGAGTCCCACCAGTCCCCTCCTCCCCCAAAGCATCTACCATTTTTTCATTAGGTCCAGGCTCAACAGTCTCGCTAATCAAAGTCGGCGCCGTCGTCGAAGTAGTAATGGTCACCGATTTTATTGTAGTCGCTTAGTAACCCGAATGGAGACTTTGGTCGGGAAACGGGATGACCTAGGGCTGACCTGAAACTTGAGATATATAAAAAGAGAGATTAGTGATGTCAATCGACGACATATGGACTCTCTAAAATATAGGTGATGTCAACGAGATACCTCCTTCAATTTGGGTCTCTGTGTAGGCCGGAGGGCCGCTAGTGTTCCCCTCCAAAATGGGAGAAAGGATACTAGGCTTATGCATTTGAGGCTAATCTGGATTGTATCCTGGGACTGAAGATGGATCAGGAATGCCTTTGGGTCCAGGAGTGTCCCTAACAACAGCATCTTGAGGCGACGATCTAGAGCCTTCGCCTAAGTCTTTCTGCACTATAGCAGCTAGATCTGAATGCAGAATAAGCTGAACCTCTTTCAGGACCATGGGATCATCTCCAACCAAGATGTCTTTCTCTAGCTGAGCCAGATCCACCTCACCACCTTTAGGAAATTCCTTTTCTTCCTCAACAATTTGTTCCCAAGCGAGGGTAAGAATTCTCTGGAAATCATTGTTGAGCCACTCAAGGTTACAGAATTTGAGCACGTTAGCGTTGTACTTTAAGCAATGGCTCGAATTTCTCATTATCCATTGTTCCGTAGCTTCAACCTCCTTTTTGACAAGTGCATCCACATCTTTAGCATGTTCAACCGCTTTGTCTTTTTCACCACGAGCAGCATGCAACTCTTTGTAATAGTCCTGAGCTTATTGGAGAGCATCGTTCTTCTGTTTTGTCTCACTCTTAAGTTTGGCCAACGGCTAATCAATTTCTTATTTGCGGCATCTCTTTCTAGCACTAAGGCGTGATTCCGATGATGCATAGCCTCAATCTCATCTCGATGTTTTTTATCCCATCTTCAAGCGCCTTAATGGTGTCCTCGGCTTTGGCTTGTGATTTCCTTAAGTTTTCGACCTCAGCATCGAGGTGGGCAGTTATTCTTTTGTCTTATGCTGCCGTTAGATTCAGATTATAAATCTTGAGTTGCCTTTCTCTCAAGATCTTAGATATTTTCTCAACTACCCTCAACCATTCATTGTACTGGTTATAAGCGTCAGTTGCATAAGTAATGGTCTTGTCTTGGACATCGGGGGGAATTCTCTTCAAGTTCGGCATGAACATGAGCCCATCAAAACAAACACCTGGAAATTGTTCTTTCAATTCAGCCATTTGGGCACCGATAGCAAGTTCTTGCTCTACAATGACAATTGGAGCTTCGATCGTTTGCTTATGGAATCTATGATAGGAAGTCTTAGAACTGCTCTTGTGGTGCCCGCGATCTAAAGATCGATTAGAATGTGATGGTTCTAGATGTTGTATGGGATTGGTAGCCAGAGGGGATACACGGAGGCATCGCCTGGTGGCATGTCATCGCGGTGATCAGAAGGTCTATCTGAGCCTCTTGGAAGAGGAGATCTAGACCTAAAACAGTCTTTAGAGGCAGAATCACGTAATGGATAATCTCTATCGTAGCTACTTCTACCCCGACTGCCTCTATCTTAGCTAGAATGATAGTCGGACTCAGAATCTCGACCACTGTCCTGATGACATGAGCCTGGACGATGCCTATATGATCGGGATGCATTTTCCTCAAGAGATTGATACATGTATTTCTTCTTCTCCGTGGATCCTGTAAAAGAAACAAGAACGAATTAGTTTTGACTAGAAAGGATGCAGGTCAAGTGTAATGTGGTGTCATTAAGTGCACGTGTGCGTGAGTGTCCTAGTGTTCCCCCAACGGACCATGTTCTGGAGCTTTGCTCGTAGGAGTGATCTCCCCCATGCTGATGGGTTGGATGTCATCGTTAAAGAGGATAGAGGAGTCAAGACCCTCAAGGCTCATGTCACCAATGCCAAAGGAGCCGAACTCGATAGGAATCATCCCCAACTTAGAGAACGTATCTATGGAAGGAAGAGAAGGGGTTTACTCAGCAGTCGTAACAGGTAAAGGCTATGTAGAAATATGTGCCTTAGAAATTCTCATGACTAATCTCTTCTTCGGAGGCAGACTATTGGTCATCTACGGGTTTTTCAGCCAAGGACTCATGGCCCACATCAATGCCGTTATGGCTAGCGTCATCATTGCCACCTACAATTTCTCTTTCCTCAGTGTGTTCTTCTCTTTCTTCAACATTTTCTTCAACTTCTTCCCTTGGACTTGGGACTGGAGGCACATCTGGATTAGCCTCCCCTCCTCCATGTAAGTCATCGTCATCGTCACTAGCGGCCACTTGGACTAGACCAGTGTTATGGCCCGCTTCTAGCAGATTATGGGTAGGAGATTCTTGTTGGAGAGAAGAACTCCAATGCCTTTGTCCCCTTTTGGAAGTGTCATGAGAACTTTGACAACATTCGCAAGAGTCGCGCCGATGGGCCTCGCCGGAAAATCTGAATGATAGAAAGAATATGAGTTAAGTCCGAGAACTAACAACGTGAACTCGTAGTAAACGAATGAGGTAGAACTTACGTCTAGGTATCCATCTATGAGCAAACCTAGATGGATATCGTTCGTAAAACCATTACCTTTTTAAATTGCTCAACTTGTTCTATGTGCTAATGACAACTGTGCAATTTTTTGCTGGCTCTAAGTAAGTTAAAGAAGGACTTCCCTTTCGGCTCTAAAAATGGTATATGTACTGGATTTCCTCATCACTTGGTCCTCGGTGCAAATGTTGAACGAAGACAATGTATGTACCAAGATGGAAGGCGTAGCTATTTGGGTGTAACTGCATTTGAGCTAGTCTTATGAAGTTTAGAACTTGACGAATGAATGAGTTGGTGGAACGCAACCCGCTAAACACATGTATCTGTTGCAAGCAGTGTAGCCTTCTGGGGGATTATGAGCTCTCTGATGGCGAGAAGGTACTAGTACGTCATCGAATGGAATTCCATGCTTATCGCAAATTCTACAAAGTGATCCCCCATCAATCTTTGAAGCAACGAAATCAATAGGATAATCTAAAAGAATGCATCTTCGAGAGTATCAGGAGAAGGTTCAACATCTGACCATTCCGTGGGCTCTACGGGATTTTTAGGAACTTGTTGTTCAACTTGTGGATTTTCTTGTTGACGTGCATGCTATGCTGGAGTTCGTTATACAAGTGGAGTTATAGTTGAACTTGACTCAGCATCGGATTAAATGTATTTGGAAGTAGATGGACCTGCAGCAAGATGCTCGGAATGATTGTGCTCCATTTCTATAAAAACTCTAACATACAGTAAATATCAGGATAATTATAAGTTGTATCATACGCTAAAATGGAATCTAGTGTGGTGTTGTGCAGTGCAGTGTAATGCAGTTCAGATTTTCAATATTATATAACAGTTAATTTTAGGAGTTTGGATATCACCCGAAGTGACCATCATTGCCGACCATCCCATCAGATTTCAATTCGATGGCTATGCATTGGATATACGTTAAGGTTCAAGAGAAAACATTTGGAAAATGGGAGTGCTCATTGAAAAAGCTCAAACATAAAATAATTTGGAAATAAAAATCCACCTAAATGGCGGATTTATACCGATCCAACCTTGGGAAGACTTTTTTGCCTTTAACTCCCAAACGTCGTCCCTTCATCTCGGTTCCATGGCAAAGCCGCCAACACTAGAAACTCGCCTGCGTCCAACTCCATCATCGTCCCTTACCTATTTACACGAGCTTAGAATGCTAAAGCTAAGGGCGATTCTCCGAAGCCTTGGGTCGGTGAGGAAATGGGTAGCGTCTTGGATCGACGGCTAGAGTTTGACCATGTTAAGGTGAGCGAGGCTAGGTCCATGCGATGTAGGGCGGCGGTGGTTCTTGGTTTAAACAGAGGAAGGGATTAACCGAAGAAGGTGGGTTTGTTAATGGAGGCTCAAGGTCTTGGATTGGTGAGCAAATAAAGTGAAGAGGAGAATGGAAAGAGATGGGTTATATAACCCTTTAGACCCAAAGTCATAGGCTATAAAGTTGGAAATCTTCTCCAACTTCTGGATCGGTACCGATCTAAAGAGCTGGATTGGTACCGAGTCTTGAACTTAAAGAAAAAAAGAAGAAGGAAAATATATGTATATATATACATGAATGTGCATGCCAGAAGTTATTCAAGAACGTGCAAGTGCCTGCGTGAACGTGTACATATCCAATGCCCGACAACTAAGATCAAGGAAACCAGATTCGAAACTGGAAAATCCATGAAGGGAGCCAGTTCAAAATTATAGAGTTTAGGATGACAGATTGTGGCAGCACATTCCAAATTTATAATATCAGGTGTTGTCGAAGTGTCATGACGAATGGCTATAGATATAACTTTTCACCTAATTGATCCGCACGAAGGATAACGACCATTCCAAGCAAAGAGTTGAATCCATCAAAATAGTCCTGACTTGACCGATTCAAAGCGCATCACGATTGAAACGAGATGTACTTTAAGGGGCAAGTTTTATACGACCTTTTGATCAGGCCATATTCAAACAGACTAGACGAGTCGAACATGAAACTATCAAGGCAGTAAATTTAGAGAGATAGCCCCAGAGTTTAGAAAACCAAATGCAAATAGATCCAAAGACAAAAGCATAAACCGACCTAAGATAAGAAGATAAGGAACCACCTAAGTGGTGGATCGGTACCGATCCAACTTTCCCTAGTTCGATACGATCCAACTTTTCTTCTCCAATCTTGTCCAACTTCTGCCTCCATGCTCCACTCGATGCTAGAAACCTATTCCAAGTGTTATTTTGTTGTTCCAATGCAATTCTCTATCGATCTCCACAAGCACTTGAATCAGCAACTTTGTTCTTTCATGGATACATCATTTAGAGCTAGAGATAAGCAAATGTTGATGCAAACAAACTTGGAATCATGAAGCTAACCATTAGGAAATCCAACATGAAGAGCTCAAGACAACCAATTTGACTATCTTGTGGATCGATATCAATCCAAGCCTATAGATCGGTACCGATCCAAGATAATGGATGATGTGGTTACCTACTTTTGCGGAGAAGTAGTCTATGGCATGGAAAATGATGTGGAGATCTTTTGGACGAGATTTTAGGCTTCCTACGTCTATAAATAGAGGGGCACGACTAATTTCTAAGGATTTTTTGGCTCTTGCTTTCCCTAACTATAATTTCTAATAATCACTGTCGATTTATACTGATCCCTAAGAACTCCTGCTTGTAAGGAGCAAGATAATCAATAAAATCATTAAATGGACATAGGCTAAGATTAACTGAACCACTATAAATTATTGTGTGTTCTTTCCTACTCGTTTTCATTTAAATTTCTTCACTTTTTTATCTTCTAGGTGTTTGTGCAATTTTGGTTCAAACAAATGTAGTTTTCGAGCATCTCCTCAATCAACCGTAGGTCATAAATCGTCATCTCTGAAGTCAGTAGAACATGCATTAGACCTGTTTTTGGCCCAACATGGTTTCTGACAGTCCTCTTAGCGGTTATGGCGGCATGCAGCGATATTTTGACATTTATTTCTTACATCTAAAAAAATGATAGAATTGCGAGAAATGTAAGGAGACCCATCTACATATAAATGAGCCTCTCGGGCGCCCATTTTTTGTGCATCCAACGTTGAGCCTCAACAAATGGGCATCCAACCTTGAGTGCCCAAAATGCGGACACACTTTTGTTGGGCAAAACAGATGTGTTCAACCCTGAATTTTCAGGGCCGAACTAGTGTCGTTACAGAGCCTCTTTCAGTCTATGATTTTAGTTTTATTTTTGATCCTTCTAATTTATAAATGATAAATTAACAATTGAAAAAACTTCTTAAAAATGAAAGTAAATATGTTCCTTAAGAATATACCACATTTAGTTTTGCATATAAATTAGAGTGGTAGTTTGCGACGAGTCTACAGTGTCTATTCATAATTGTACAAGAAAATGCAATTGAAATAACTTTTGTATTATAACTGAACGGTACTATACAAGTAGTTCATGATAATTAAGAAGTAAAGGGGATGCAACATGAATGCGGTGAAACATCATATCGATATCTATAATTTGAAATTAATATTTGTATCACAGTATTCTTAGTTAAAAATTGGTATATCTATTTCATAACTAGTGAAATATAGGTACTTTGTGATACCATAAGTAATATATTAAACGCAATAAGAATGTGATGAAATACAATATATGTATAGTTTGAAATTATTATTTGTATCATTATACTCAGTTTGAAACTGGTGTATATATATCATTAATTAAAGAATTAATCATGCTTTATTAGTTAATTATTAATTATGTTGTCATTTAAGTTTTGTTTTATGTGAGTAAAATGAACATAAAACACAAATAGGGTTATAAATTTTAATAACCTAACAAATGACTTTTTTTCCAACCTCTTTGATTTACATAAAACCGAATGTCTTTTTTCTTTCATCGCCTTTTTGTTTCGTCAAGAATGTCATGGGATTGGCCTAGTCAAAAGTAAGTGAAATAGGTAGCTTTTAAAAAATTCTTATTTTTGGATCTATTGTGCCTATCTAGTTATTTTTTTTAGCAAAGCTAACAGTGTTAACTATCCCCTATTAGGAATAGATTAGATAAGAGATAGCTAATGTAATAAGCTACAATGGCTAGAGAAAATATAAAAGCAAAAACCAATAGCGGCTAAAACATTATCACAGCAAACCCTAAACCATGCATATGAATGCAATAAAATTAAACTTAAAACCTTATTTTAAAATTTTCTTAATCAAACTCTCCTTAGGACATTTCAAATCGTAGAATATGCAATTGTTCCTTTCATGCCACACAACAACGATGAATTTTTTAAGGATAGAAAGAAGAAGAACACCTTTACCGCATTTCCATCTTTAAAAATGCAGTACCATTCAATTGAAGAATCAGAAACTAGACGATGGAGTTTAAAATTTAGCAAGATAGCTCTTCGGATCTTGAAAGGGTAGGGGCAATTGAAGAAAAATTGACTGTTATTTTCAAGAGCATTGTTGCAAAAAACACACATAGAATCCATTATAACACCTCTGATTTTTGGGTTATCTTTAGTATGTTTAGCATTGTTTATGATTTTCTCTAGCAATATTTTCTCTTTAGGTTTTGAATTACTGCACCATATTCTAGAATACCATGGGAAAATGGATTTTTATTTTGAGTGGCCAAAACTCCATAAACCATATTAATGGTATAGGCCTTACCACACCAACTAGTAATACCATTAGAGACACATACACATTGTTTTGAATCAAACTCCAAGCTAATATTTTATTCCTATAACTAGAATGGGGCATATCAATATGTCCTTTATTAAAGTATGTGAGGACTTTTGCATGCTCATTAATACAAGACAAGATTCTTTTGCTATGGTTCTATAGAAGATAGAGTTATACTTTGCTTACCCATGGAGAATGCCAAAAGGAAGTGGTCCTTATAATATTGCTCTGAACTAAGGGTAAAAAAGTATTTCTAGATCTTAATACATTCCTCCAAAACTAACTACAATCAAAAGGTAGCTCCATTATCCAAAAATCAGATTTTCTGATCAGGTTAAGCCTAATCCAAGAGGATAGCAAGTCATTATTGTCATTCATAATCTTGCCAATATACTTAGAAATTACAGTTTTATTCCATAGACTAATATTCAGAAACCTCAAACCTCTTCTATCATAAGGTTGGTAATTTTCTTGAAAGAGATTAGGATTAGTTTTTTTGAATGAGGGTTAGCATGCCATATAAAATGATTCAGATCACTATTAATCATGCCAATTAACTTCTTAGGGAGAATATATGGAGATGTGTGGTTAAAGCCCCGCAAAATCACCCTATAGTCCATAGCGCTCTTCAACTGATACACTTTTTCAATATAGAGCTATTAAAAAGTAGATCCGCTTTAAGCCCCGCTATTTTTCGCTACACTCGCTAAATCAAGGCTTTTTAGCATCTACTTTAGCAGTATTAATATGAAAGGGATGATTTGACTAATTCTCTTAATAACCAAATCAACAAAGTTAGGGTAAAGATCTAAATTTAAGGCATAAGTGCTCAATATAAGTTAGAAATCTATTGTAGTCACCAAATGTAGACTGCATAAATTATTAAAATTTCAGTTTTATCATGTAAGACTAAATAATATTTCTTTTTCCTCTACAAATAATGTGAGAATGAGAATAAATTAACTTTAAATATTTGGTTTTATATCTAATGAAGCTTTTTGCACCTTCGCTATTTTCCGCTACATCCACGCTATGACTTTTTGCACCTCCACCACTATGGAACCGCTAAGTGCTTTAACTACACATGATTGGAGTAGTAAAGAAACATAGAACTAGCCATGGATTTTGCTATTATCAATTTACCAGTAGTAGAAAATTTATGAACTGGCCAAGAGCTTAATTTCTTTGATATTTTGTCATATATTAGGACGCATTGGGCAATGGATATTCTACAAGAGTTTAGAGGAACACATAGATAAAAAATGTCCCCAAAAGACCAAAGACAAAGTAGATAGATTAGCTATATTCGTAGATTCTATCTCAGGAAGCCCAACTATCATAATATTAGATTTATTGACATTTACTAGAAGACTTAATAGCTTGTAGAAAGATTCTAGAGTGGCATATATGTTGCTGATAGATTTATGATTCGTTTTAGAGAATGTGGTCCCCACCTCGAGACCTACACTAGCAAAGGGTATTATAGAGTAATACCGTTTGCTAGTGCAGAGAATATGGCTAGTTATGAGCGATCATCCATGAATTTTTCTTTAAGTGAGCATTGCTACATCGATTAATATGCTATATATTTTTCAAGTGGAATTGACTTATGCGATCCAGGCTTAAAATGAAACTACGATAGCTAAATAATAATCCAGAAAATATATGACAAATGCAAATCACAGAATCACAGATCATAGAATATATACAGCGTAATACAAATAGAAACAAGCTGATCACAAGATACAACACTAAGTGAATATGTACACATATAAAGATGAAGATAAGATGAATGATAAATATAATTGGAGTGGAATCTTCTCTAGAAATATCAAACTAGAGCACCTGAAATATCATGGTCTAACCCAAGTATTATAAAAGAATAAACATGTTATTCTAGACTATAATGAATGAGTTAAGCAGGATAAACAATGGATGTAATGAAATAGATTTCAAATATGAACACAAACCCAAGTATTGGCAAACATTAAGAATGTATCTATAACTCCAAGAATGTAATCATCAAATATCAATACCCAAGATAGCTTCTAAAAGAAAAATCCTCGAAACTATTTAATGATAATACAAATAACATATAATCTAGAAATCATAAATGGAAATCCAGAATCACATAAAAGAGGGAAATTACCAAAAATCTAAGATTGGTGAATAAATTCACCTATATGTCTATAACTCCAAGATAGACATAAGTGACTATAAAACTCCAAGATGGGCATAATTCCCATGGTAACTTTAAGATAGGCAAGAGCCTATAAAACTCCAAGATAGGTGCGAGACCTATGAACTCTATCATAGAAACAAATCCCATAAAACTCCATGATAGGTACAAGACCTTTAAATACTCCAAGATAGGTGCAAGACCTATATAACTCCAAGGGTTAGTCATAAACTCGTTAATATAAGTGTCATGTACTCTCAGATAGCATCCGAATAAGCAACGACCGTGTGTCCCATGCCACATGGGTTTACCTAAACGTTTATTATAAGCTAGAAAACTCTACTCGTCTGTATAAGAGGTTCAATCAGACAAGTTCAGAAATTAATTGGAAAAATAAACGCGAGCGTTCCATATAGCTCATTTTATTAATCCGTTTAAATCGATTCCTTATTCGTTCGATGTCATAAATTTTTATAAAATACTAATCGTTGAAAACCTTCTTAAAAATTATATATTAGTTTATAAGCTAATATATATATATATATATATATATATATATATGAAAAGGAATTTGTTAAACTTTTACATTAGTAAATATATTTAGACATTGTTTTGTAAGCTAATATATATTGGAAAGCCTTTCTAAAATCTCTTTATACATACATACATACATACATATATATATATATATATATATATATATATATAAGAGTAATTTGGACTTATTAACATAAAACCATTACTATTATAATAAATGGTAAAATACACACACACACACACACACTTATTATACAAAATAAGTTCTACTTGAAAAGATTTGGATAAAACACTTTAATTTGGAAATCAGCCTTTTGCAAATTCTGATTGAAATTATGCTAGAAAGCTTGTGTATAACTCCATGAACCCATAGAGATTTCTATGATATAATAACTTCAAAATAAAATTTTAAATTCATAAATAAAATCCATAAATAACGTTGAAACCCGTATGGAAAACAACATCAAAACAAGCAAATAAGTTCAAGCGATCAAACGGGCGAACAAAGGGGTGAATGGGCACGGCCGGATAGCCAAATGGCTTGACCTAGACTCAACCTAAGTCACCACCAATCCACTGGTTTGGTGGGACCATTGCACCGGTGGTCACGCTTGGACTGAGTTCCAGGTGGCTCCGGTGACACTCCAACGGCTCATTGTCTCTCGTTTCTTCGTCATTGTTGCTCTAGACTTCTGTAACACAGATTTAGCACTCATGCAAGCGTACAAAAATGTATAATTAAATGTAATTCATGATCATATAAAGTGGGTTTCAACAACAGAAAATCAAGTTTCATATGACAAGAAAACCAACACAAAATTGAGATCAATTCAACACCAAGTTCATCTATAACAACAAACAACGAAAAGCATTCAACTATAGGCTAGAAGTGTGAGACTAACTCACCAATATAGGCTTGAATGGATATTTCAAAAATTGAATAAAAAGATAACAACCCTAAGCAAAAACTGAAATCAACAATCGAATTAGACATACTAGAAGATGGAGAAGATTACCTGAATTCAATTTAAACAAGTATTGATTAAAACCCCTTTGATTTTCTACCTTTATTTTGGAATTAGTTAGAGCTAGGCTTAAGTTTATAGGAAAGTTCATATTTTTAGTTTGCTAAATGAAAATGAGAATCAGGATGTACGTACTTTGTTTCTCATCTTTATTTCCTCTACTTGGGCCAAGAAGGTTTTGTATTGAAGCCAATAAGCAAAGTGTTATTAATTCCTTTTGTTTTTCTTATTTATAAAACACTAATTTTCCTTTAAATAATTTTTTAAAAATTATAAATTAGTTTCATAAATTTTAGTCAAACACTAACATGCCAAAACTCAAAACAAGCAAGGAATTCTAGTCCAAAGACATAACCCAAATGTTGCCCGAATACCCCAGAAGAACCCCGAACCAAACCCCCTACGATTTGGCTTTATTTGATTAGAAAATCTGATCAAAATGTAACCCATTGGTGCACCAGTGGTGTCCACTGTGGTGGTTGACTGAAACAGATAGCCTATTACATGTATTTTTTAGATTTTGTTTCGCTTGTTTCTCACTCGTTTTTAATCGGATTCTCAATCTTTTTTCTTCTGAATTTAGATATGATTCTCTATCGCCATTCTACTTTCATTCTATCAAAAAGTTTAAAAAGAAATTGTCTAAAATTGTTGTACAAATTGGTGTTTTCAGGCCAGTTTCCAGAAAATAATAATATAGCATTTTCACATATATATCTTCAAACTACCTTTTAAAATCATTATAAATTCAAAATAGAATCATAGTAAGACCTGAGATATCAAATTGCACTTTATAAATATTTTTATATAATTTTCATATATTTTATATATTGATTTCGATATAATTCATTTCATAGTTCAAAACATTGTTTATTTCCCATTTCTCGCTAAATAATCATATCTCTTAGAATATATGTCCATGAATCCATAATTAAATTTATAAATTCACAACATATGTATCATAACTTCTGAAATCTTTTTAATACCATTTTGATGTGATTTTATGCCCAAAATCATTTTTACACAAAATGGGGCTGATTTTCATATATTATGAAATCGCATATATATAAATTCATATAAATTATATAAAAATGCACATAAATTATATTTAGGTCTTTCAATTTGATATTTCATCTTAGAATTTTTTTCATATAAATTTATAACCATTATACCATAGATTTTCCATTTATATTTATCTCACTTGGAATACCCATTTTATAAATTTATTATTTATTTATTTCAAAATGGAAACAAAACCAAATAAAATTTCCCAATTTCATCTTAAAATTAATTAGGATAATTTTAAGTCATATTTTAGATTCAATTACAGGTAATCTCGACTAGGGTTGTTACAGACTCCCCACTTTACAAAAATTGCGTCCCTGCAATTTCCTTTAGGGAAAACTCTATAACAAATTTCAAAGAACGTATCTTCCTAAAGGAAATTGAGCTATGAATGAGGGATAACTCAAACAAGAGACTCATCACAAATGAACTCAGGAAAGTGTGACGACCCGCCCTTCACGACCCTCGAAAATCGACACAAAATACTCAACAGTATAATATGCCGACGATCGAATGCCGGAAAAGACAGATTGTAGAAGAATAAGAAAGTAGATAGAAGAAGAAAGAACTAAACAAAATCAGAACCTCACAGTCGCAGCGGATAAAATATAATATATAGAACAGATCTTTACACAAAATGAAAACTATATCTGTTTATATACAATACATCATCATCAGAGTATGTCATAATACAATCATCAATATCCAGTCAATCAGTCAATACAACAATCACAGCAGCGGAATAATACAAGTACGAATGATACGTCCCGACTCCAGCTCCTCTCCTGCTCCATAGCAACCTATCCTGAATTATACTCGGTCTGACCCGAGCATTATAATAAAATAACACCCGAGTCAGTCTGGAATACCAGCGCATCATAAATACACCCAATTGATTATTTAAGTTTCAAAAATCCTTTGAAAATCAAAAGCATCTCGTAAGACCACGCCACAAATAAACATGTCGGGTTTTTACCTTACGATAGCTAAAACACTTTTTATAGAAATCCTCTGATATTATAATAGTGTCTATTTACAAATACTTATAAAATAGCCGAAATTGTTACATCTATTAAATTCCGGCATACTAGCCACAACGTGGGTAATACAAACAAAACTCGTACAAGGCACGTAGGGAGAATGGATTTCCAACGAATGACTAGGCACTGGGGTACCACCTGTCACAGTACGTGGCCTAGATCACAGTACCGAGGAGTACGCCCGCTCCCCTGCAACACAAGACCGGAATCATCCCTTAGTGGATAATTCCAAGTAAAATCACCCCACGGTTGTGATCAGCAACCGCACCACTAAGCCGAAAAAAAAGGGACATCTAGACAGGGATGACCTTACTCTCAAGTGGGGGCTACCCACGAAGCCTTGCTGCATAACCCCTGATTTTCAGTCATTCCCGGTTGATGAGGCTTGAGGCTAAACGATACCTTTATAGCACATTTCACTTTGAATGCCCATCGTCCACCTGACGATGTCACGAAAGCATTCGTCCATATAAGTCCGTCCCGGGTCCGAACGGAACCGAAGGCACTACTCCTACTACATCCATTTTGGAAATATCCTCAGGATTAGTAGCGACTAACCCTTGCACTTCACAGCTCCATCTTCGACTCTGAACACGATACACGAAACGTACAAACCGAATCGAAGTGGTATTCGAGTCTCCAGACCTAGAATCCCGGTATACGGAAACCCGATCCCGGTCTCTTCGAAACGATCAGCGCATTTGGCCAATATTGATAGTCGGTGATTTAACTATCAATTAATGTTCACAAACATCCATACACATCCATCACACAATAAATAATCTCCATATTATTTATTTTCTTCTAATATCTTTCAAAGATATATATTTCAAATTTCCAAAACTCGTTTGAAAACAATTTTCCCCTCTTCCTTTACAAGGTAAATCCTTTACCCTTTATTCCCATCGGGAATAACCAAGTATAAAACAATTTGCATTTAAAACTGTTAAAAATACTTTATACTGAAATATACTTTAAATTATGAAAATTTCTTCTATTTATTTACTCAAAATATAAATTTAAAATATGTGAAGAAAACTAGTCATTAACACATAAACTTTGATTTAAAGATAAGGGTTTTAGTTTAACTAAATTCAAAATAGCGTTATAAGAAGAAAAATACTAATTTTAACAGCTTAAGCTAAAACCAACTTTTAAATAAATCCATTTGTAAAAATAATTGCTAATATACTCCCAAATTATTAAGGTATTAAAAATTATTAATCTATTCCTTTAAAAATAACGATTTCTTAAAAATACTTTTAAAACGATTTAAAACTTAACCTTAGTTAAATAAAATCTTTTTATAAACATTTACTTGGTTTTCCCAGGGAAACACTTTCCCGTTTCTAAACATTCCAAAGTACTCTTTCATATAAATCCACTGATTTATTTCAAGTCAATTTATGATGTCAACATAAATTTCCAATTCCATACTTATCTATAACTTCCTCCGAAGTTCAATCACAATTTTTCATTTCCGGAAATTCATTTTTAAGTATAGTTTAAACATTTTGGTGAATTTTCAATGGAAGCCAAATTTCCAATTCACTTAATTAAATTCCAATGAAATACGGCATTTCAAAACATTCTATTTTTCATTTGAACTTGTTAATTTATAGTTGGAAACCCCATTTAACATATTTTTAATTTTCGGATAACATTAGCCATTATTAAAATAAACACCGTTATTTTAAACAATTTATAATTTCATAAATTTAATCTCGAGAAAATTTATATTTCATATTTATCGATTGATAAATTTTCCCACAATATTAGATCCCAATTTTACCAATTTTTCATTTCCCATTCCAAACCAGATTTCAAATTCTATTTTTCAAAAATTCTTAATTTAACAATTTACTTATTTCGTAAAAACCAAATTTTGTCCATTTATAAGTTAAATTCTGTAATTATGATCTATACAACAATTTCACAACACAATTAAATTTCCAGATTTATCAATCACAACATATAAACAGGTATCCACTAACAATTATAAAATAATTGCTACAATTGTGAGGAATCCAGTTGGATTCCTCCAACCTGTTTCTCCCTGCATCCACAAATATTAGCACATCACAATATAAATATCAATCCAGACTGATAATAACAATTATATTCAGCCATCCACACAGATATTTAAATATTATCTATTTAAAATGCCTAGCATCCAGATGTGAGTGAGAAAACTCACTTTGAGTTTCCGGCGAGCGTTCGAAATTTAAATTAAACCGGACGACGTCCGATTTAACCCAAATTTCTACTTGCTAGGATTGGCTCCGGATCTACGCCACAGCGTAGTTCACTCTCCTGCGATTCCAATGCATCCAGTTTCGCTGAAATCCGATAAAGTATGTGGAAGATATTAAACTTTGAAGTTAAATTACCAAGTTTAAAACAATTTCTTTTTAATTTTAATTTAATTTACCACAAGCATATCGGGCCGTTCATCTAAAACGTGAAATCCAGGCCGGTCCAAGGTCTTCTTCCTCACTCAAAAATTGCCGTAGCCCAAACCCAACATCATCTCCTAGGGTTCGAATTCGCACCCGCCACAACGCCTGAGACGACGATCGGCGACCACCGTGTTGAAGAACTCCGCGACCTCCTCCTTCGGCCCTGACCTGGCCACACTCGGTCACCACAAGGCGATGCGAAATCCACTTAAACGTACAGTGAACGCGACCGCCTCCTGCTTCCCCCTCTCTACGAAACTCGATCTCGACCGTTAGATCTCAAGATCTCTTCGAGCTCGTCGACTTCCCAGTTGGGAGTTTTATCGATTGATTGACGGATTGATCACGATCTGGAGGAGAAGGGCATTGATTTTCGGCCATTGGAGACTATGAAGATGGCGGTCGGTGTATTAGCTAGGGTTTGAGATGATTAATGATTATATATTATAGTTTTAATATTATTTAATTAATATAATATCTCGACTTATCCGTTATGAAAACGAACTCCGATTCTCACGTTCCGACAGGCGATTCTAGGGTTTTTCGGCATTCCGGACACAATGGAACAAGTCTCGTAAGCTAATTCGATCGTATGCACGAGATACGGAATTAAACGATCAATTTAAAATTAAACTGGTTAAATCGATTTCGATGCGTTTCGAGCCACCACGGTCAAACAACAACTCTGATCGCTACGAAAATTGAAATCCGATAATAACTAACTATTACGGATCCAATGGAACTGGTTTCGTCGAATTCCGAGACTGTGCCCCGGAAGGCTATTTTAACTCGTCTATTAAATCATGCGATTTTCGAAATTATCGAAAACGCTTAAAATTTCACTTTTAAAATTTTATTAACTTAACAATAAATCATATAAAATTTATAAACACATTAAAAATCATTCTGGCTCATTCCGGACCAAAATCTGATTAAATTGTATTTTAATAATATTAAATTCATTTTTAAATTAATATAAAATCCCAAATATTAATTTATCAACTTTAAAATTCATCTAAAAATCCAATAATATTATTTATACCCAATTGAGCTTAAAAATATATTTAAACACCATTTTTATAATCATTTATCCCAAATTCACCTTTTATCCCAATTTCGAATATTTAATTATTATTATCCAATCTCAAATTAAACCTCCACATTAGAAATTATCACTTGTTATTTTAGTTTAAACCAATTCTTTACATTTCAAACCAATTCAAAATCCACATTGAACATTTAAAATGAATTAAATGTTCACAAATTCCGTGCTCAAAATTCTGGGATGTTACATTCCTTCCCCCTTATAAAAATTTCGTCCTCGAAATTTGCTAAGGTAAAAATATACTCCAACTCAACTCACTTATCCCATTTGCTTAGTTAAAAGCTATATTCACTTTCCAAAAAGTTTCAGCTCCATTTCAAAACCATTCGCTTTCTTTACTCTAAAGCCTTCATTTTAACATTCGCTTCCAAAATAACTTTACTAGTTATTAAAAATTTTCCCAAAACCCCAAAAATTTTCTAACTCCCCAAATTTCTGGAAAATTTTGGCGGAGTCTCCTTTGTACGGAGGAGCTTCTGCGATATCGCAGGATACACAAATATATATACATCGGCTCACATGGCCGGAAACCAAAATATATCACAATATATATATATATATATATATATATCATTTTCCCAATTATATTTGCGTAGGCGTACCTCTTAGCAAATTTTTAAAAGCAAGCGGCTAATATCTCGCATATACGTGCTCCAACTCTCTCGAACGCCTCCCGTCCCTGTACTAAACTCAAGCAACTCATTTGTTTCAAAGATGTGAGCATTTTAATAACATTTCCAATGTAAATGCAAGCCAAACATATCCATTTCATAACCAAACCAACAAACTCCATCATTTAACAATGTTAACCATATTTTATCAACAATCCAAAGATTTCAATCATCTTTTTAAATTCCTTATACAAGTCCAAACTTCAGTTTTATTTCACTTGAATGACTTACATTCAAGTTTAACATTCTCAATTCATATTTACATCAATTTGATTACATGCGCATCACTTGCATCAATTTACTTCAATTCAATTACAAATTGATTCACAATCAAATTCTTATTCTTAAATTTGATATACTTACATTTTCTTTATTTTAACTTACATTCCCAATTTGATTTACAATCAAATTTCATTTTAAACTTGAAACATTTGCATTTCAGTTATGATCCATTTCCATTCATATGCAAACATTACTTATTAAAATGCGACCCATTCTGATTGATTCAAAACTAATTCCATTCTCCCTTTAAATCAATTCACTTGCATTTATATACAAACTTTTGAATTAGATTCCAATCCATATCAATTTATTCAAAGGTCAACTTCAATTGCTTTTTAAACAACTCAATTCTGAATACATGCAAATTTTCACGCCATTCAAGCAAAAATTATTGTCACTTAAGCTTATCACCATTCAAAATTAATTTCAACTTGGATGTGTATTAATTTTATTCAATTTTTGCATTGTTCACAATCCAAGTATTTTCTTTTCCGAATGCAATTGTTAAATTTAATATTTCCTTTACATCTTTATTTCCATTAACCAAATTCAAGTTTATATTAATATCATTCATTCCTGAGTTATTTACAACTCTTATATTTTAACTCATCACATTAATTAATTTAAAACTCATTTCACTTGCATTTCAGTTTATTTCCTAACAAATTTCATTCGGAATTACTTAAATAAGCCCATTCACAATCATTTGTTTTTCTTCCAAGTTACTTAAGTTCTTTCACAAAATTTCCATCATCTTCTTATATCAATTTTATTTCATTTCCATTTGATTCTCATCCAATCAATTTCAATTCATTTACAACTTTAATGCTCTTTGTTTATTTATCCAATCCATGTACAAATTATTTTATTAACAAAGAGACCATTTAAATTATTTCTCCCATTTGAATTTTATTTACAATTCAAAACCATCATTATTATAATCTAATTTCATTATTCATTCTCACTTCCAACATTTATTACCAAACTTAAATTCCATTCCACAACTGGATTTTTACTTACTTTCTAAATTTTAACCCAACTATCAAATTCTATTCATTACCATACACCTTCCATTTAATTTAACTAATTCATTTCCAAACAATCATTTTGGATTTAATTGAGTAAGCATTTACTGCATCCAACATCACCTCAACTAAACTAAATTTCCTTTCAATTTGGTTCTTATCCAAATTTATTCCAAGTTCACTAGATTTTATTTAGCCAAAATTAAATTTATCCCACTTCTTTTACCACTTCAATAAGAATTGAATTCCATTCAATATTGTTTATAATGCAACTGAATTTTGAATTTCACTTCAATTCAATTTATTCTTCCATAACTAAGTTCAAAACTTATTTTCTATTTAAGTCCATTCACATCTTTTATATCTCACTTTACCTTATCTTACTTTACATTCCATTTAGGATTGAGTTTGAATTTGCCACACCCTTCAACTATTTCCATTAATGAGCTTCAATTTCACTTCTATTTAAGAGTTTAGATTGCTCATTTATGTCCATTTCCATTTAATCACAACTTCAAATTATAACACTTTATAACTTGGGAATATGAAGTTATTTGCACCATCTTGAATTCACAAATTTTAGATTGTAAGTATAATACTTAATAGCTTATGGGTACAATTTATTACACAATGACCCCCAATTTCAAAGTCATTTTGCTTTTCAACTTAACTCAAATCAATTTAATCCCAATTCTCAATTTTACTTAACTTATTCCAAGTTAAATTCAACTTCTATTCACTTCCATAACTTCATTTACTTCCATTTACCCAAATTAAATTTTAATTTCCGGATTAAAATTTCCATCCTTCCTTTCTCACTTAAATCAACTTTACTTTCAAGGTTATAGTTGATTTATTTCAATTTCCACATTTTTATTTTAACAGAATTCCCAGAATTCAATTTACCCGGATTTATTTCAAAACCACTTTGAAATATAAATCAACACATTTCCATTTGATATCCAAATCAAATACCAAATTCCAAAACAATCTGCTTTTACCAAACAAGTTCCCTTTTGGAAAATTTTAAAATCACTTGTTCCCCAAACAAGTCCAAACAATGTCATACCCAACTATTTTGGTAGCAATCCATCACTTTAGAAACTCGAAAATGAATTCTAATGATGTGGCCAGCATCATCAGGATTATTTTCCAGCGACTGAAGTGAGTTCAATGCTTTCCACTTCCAAAATCCACCTCAAAACAATTTCTATTCAAAAATATTTCCCCAAAATATACTCCATTCTTACAAATGCTTTTGAAAACATTTCTAACATTTCCACAAAGTCAAACTCCCAAAACTTTGTTTAATTCCATTTGAAATCCCTTTCAAAATTTCCGGAGTCAAAATTCTAGTTTAAATCAAATTTTTAATTTTTACTTTTCTTATTTAAAACATATCCAGTCAATTCCATTTGGTTATAAACCATTTTAATATTTTAACTTCTTATTTTCTTATATATATCATTTCAAATTTTAGATCATGTTTTAATTTCTTATATAGAAGAAACAACCAAACAAACATCCAATATATATAATAATTCAGAAAATTATTTCTTTTATTTCTTTATATCAAAATATAATTTTGGGTAAAATTATTTCATTTACCCACTTTAAAAACAATACTATGTCGGTTTATCTTGTTTAAGAGTTTAGAAACCCCTATCGATACGGTTGTACTTCCCGCACCGACCAGAATTCATAAACACTCAACCGATAAGTCAACACAGTACAAAAACAATTTTATATCCATTAACAAGTACGCTCTCATAGCTATTATTACACTCAGCTCATTATAGAGTACTTCCGACTCTATTTAAAATGAGTACATTTCCCACCAAAGCCTAGGTTGTCGCCAATCTAAGCTCTGATACCAAGTGTGACGACCCGCCCTTCACGACCCTCGAAAATCGACACAAAATACTCAACAGTATAATATGCCGACGATCGAATGCCGGAAAAGACAGATTGTAGAAGAATAAGAAAGTAGATAGAAGAAGAAAGAACTAAACAAAATCAGAACCTCACAGTCGCAGCGGATAAAATATAATATATAGAACAGATCTTTACACAAAATGAAAACTATAGCTGTTTATATACAATACATCATCATCAGAGTATGTCATAATACAATCATCAATATCCAGTCAATCAGTCAATACAACAATCACAGCAGCGGAATAATACAAGTACGAATGATACGTCCCGACTCCAGCTCCTCTCCTGCTCCATAGCAACCTATCCTGAAATATACTCGGTCTGACCCGAGCATTATAATAAAATAACACCCGAGTCAGTCTGGAATACCAGCGCATCATAAATACACCCAATTGATTATTTAAGTTTCAAAAATCCTTTGAAAATCAAAAGCATCTCGTAAGACCACGCCACAAATAAACATGTCGGGTTTTTACCTTACGATAGCTAAAACACTTTTTATAGAAATCCTCTGATATTATAATAGTGTCTATTTACAAATACTTATAAAATAGCCGAAATTGTTACATCTATTAAATTCCGGCATACTAGCCACAACGTGGGTAATACAAACAAAACTCGTACAAGGCACGTAGGGAGAATGGATTTCCAACGAATGACTAGGCACTGGGGTACCACCTGTCACAGTACGTGGCCTAGATCACAGTACCGAGGAGTACGCCCGCTCCCCTGCAACACAAGACCGGAATCATCCCTTACTGGATAATTCCAAGTAAAATCACCCCACGGTTGTGATCAGCAACCGCACCACTAAGCCGAAAAAAAGGGACATCTAGACAGGGATGACCTTACTCTCAAGTGGGGGCTACCCACGAAGCCTTGCTGCATAACCCCTGATTTTCAGTCATTCCCGGTTGATGAGGCTTGAGGCTAAACGATACCTTTATAGCACATTTCACTTTGAATGCCCATCGTCCACCTGACGATGTCACGAAAGCATTCATCCATATAAGTCCGTCCCGGGTCCGAACGGAACCGAAGGCACTACTCCTACTACATCCATTTTGGAAATATCCTCAGGATTAGTAGCGACTAGCCCTTGCACTTCACAGCTCCATCTTCGACTCTGAACACGATACACGAAACGTACAAACCGAATCGAAGTGGTATTCGAGTCTCCAGACCTAGAATCCCGGTATACGGAAACCCGATCCCGGTCTCTTCGAAACGATCAGCGCATTTGGCCAATATTGATAGTCGGTGATTTAACTATCAATTAATGTTCACAAACATCCATACACATCCATCACACAATAAATAATCTCCATATTATTTATTTTCTTCTAATATCTTTCAAAGATATATATTTCAAATTTTCAAAACTCGTTTGAAAACAATTTTCCCCTCTTCCTTTACAAGGTAAATCCTTTACCCTTTATTCCCATCGGGAATAACCAAGTATAAAACAATTTGCATTTAAAACAGTTAAAAATACTTTATACTGAAATATACTTTAAATTATGAAAATTTCTTCTATTTATTTACTCAAAATATAAATTTAAAATATGTGAAGAAAACTAGTCATTAACACATAAACTTTGATTTAAAGATAAGGGTTTTAGTTTAACTAAATTCAAAATAGCGTTATAAGAAGAAAAATACTAATTTTAACAGCTTAAGCTAAAACCAACTTTTAAATAAATCCATTTGTAAAAATAATTGCTAATATACTCCCAAATTATTAAGGTATTAAAAATTATTAATCTATTCCTTTAAAAATAACGATTTCTTAAAAATACTTTTAAAACGATTTAAAACTTAACCTTAGTTAAATAAAATCTTTTTATAAACATTTACTTGGTTTTCCCAGGGAAACACTTTCCCGTTTCTAAACATTCCAAAGTACTCTTTCATATAAATCCACTGATTTATTTCAAGTCAATTTATGATTTCAACATAAATTTCCAATTCCATACTTATCTATAACTTCCTCCGAAGTTAAATCACAATTTTTCATTTCCGGAAATTCATTTTTAAGTATAGTTTAAACATTTTGGTGAATTTTCAATGGAAGCCAAATTTCCAATTCACTTAATTAAATTCCAATGAAATACGGCATTTCAAAACATTCTATTTTTCATTTGAACTTGTTAATTTATAGTTGGAAACCCCATTTAACATATTTTTAATTTTCGAATAACATTAGCCATTATTAAAATAAACACCGTTATTTTAAACAATTTATAATTTCATAAATTTAATCTCCAGAAAATTTATATTTCATATTTATCGATTGATAAATTTTCCCACAATATTAGATCCCAATTTTACCAATTTTTCATTTCCCATTCCAAACCAGATTTCAAATTCTATTTTTCAAAAATTCTTAATTTAACAATTTACTTATTTCGTAAAAACCAAATTTTGTCCATTTATAAGTTAAATTCTGTAATTATGATCTATACAACAATTTCACAACACAATTAAATTTCCAGATTTATCAATCACAACATATAAACAGGTATACACTAACAATTATAAAATAATTGCTACAATTGTGAGGAATCCAGTTGGATCCCTCCAACCTGTTTCTCCCTGCATCCACAAATATTAGCACATCACAATATAAATATCAATCCAGACTGATAATAACAATTATATTCAGCCATCCACACAGATATTTAAATATTATCTATTTAAAATGCCTAGCATCCAGATGTGAGTGAGAAAACTCACTTTGAGTTTCCGGCGAGCGTTCGAAATTTAAATTAAACCGGACGACGTCCGATTTAACCCAAATTTCTACTTGCTAGGATTGGCTCCGGATCTACGCCACAGCGTAGTTCACTCTCCTGCGATTCCAATGCATCCAGTTTCGCTGAAATCCGATAAAGTATGTGGAAGATATTAAACTTTGAAGTTAAATTACCAAGTTTAAAACAATTTCTTTTTAATTTTAATTTAATTTACCACAAGCATATCGGGCCGTTCATCTAAAACGTGAAATCCAGGCCGGTCCAAGGTCTTCTTCCTCACTCAAAAATTGCCGTAGCCCAAACCCAACATCATCTCCCAGGGTTCGAATTCGCACCCGCCACAACGCCTGAGACGACGATCGGCGACCACCGTGTTGAAGAACTCCGCGACCTCCTCCTTCGGCCCTGACCTGGCCACACTCGGTCACCACAAGGCGATGCGAAATCCACTTAAACGTACAGTGAACGCGACCGCCTCCTGCTTCCCCCTCTCTACGAAACTCGATCTCGACCGTTAGATCTCAAGATCTCTTCGAGCTCGTCGACTTCCCAATTGGGAGTTTTATCGATTGATTGACGGATTGATCACGATCTGGAGGAGAAGGGCATTGATTTTCGGCCATTGGAGACTATGAAGATGGCGGCCGGTGTATTAGCTAGGGTTTGAGATGATTAATGATTATATATTATAGTTTTAATATTATTTAATTAATATAATATCTCGACTTATCCGTTATGCAAACGAACTCCGATTCTCATGTTCCGGCAGGCGATTCTAGGGTTTTTCCGCATTCCGGACACAATGGAACAAGTCTCGTAAGCTAATTCGATCGTATGCACGAGATACGGAATTAAACGATCAATTTAAAATTAAACCGGTTAAATCGATTTCGATGCGTTTCGAGCCACCACGGTCAAACAACAACTCTGATCGCTACGAAAATTGAAATCCGATAATAACTAACTATTACGGATCCAATGGAACTGGTTTCGTCGAATTCCGAGACTGTGCCCCGGAAGGCTATTTTAACTCGTCTATTAAATCATGCGATTTTCGAAATTATCGAAAACGCTTAAAATTTCACTTTTAAAATTTTATTAACTTAACAATAAATCATATAAAATTTATAAACACATTAAAAATCATTCTGGCTCATTCCGGACCAAAATCTGATTAAATTGTATTTTAATAATATTAAATTCATTTTTAAATTAATATAAAATCCCAAATATTAATTTATCAACTTTAAAATTCATCTAAAAATCCAATAATATTATTTATACCCAATTGAGCTTAAAAATACATTTAAACACCATTTTTATAATCATTTATCCCAAATTCACCTTTTATCCCAATTTCGAATATTTAATTATTATTATCCAATCTCAAATTAAACCTCCACATTAGAAATTATCACTTGTTATTTTAGTTTAAACCAATTCTTTACATTTCAAACCAATTCAAAATCCACATTGAACATTTAAAATGAATTAAATGTTCACAAATTCCGTGCTCAAAATTCTGGGATGTTACAGAAAGAAAATAAATACATAGTATGCGTTTGCTCTATGAACTCTCTGGCTCTGCAAGAATAGTCCTTAGGATTATCGGCCATTGGACTTAGATGAGCGAAACATCTTATTATCAAAGGTATTTAACCTACGAGGCTACATACAAATAGAGCTCTACTCATAAGTTATATTTTTGTGAGATCTCAAGTGCAACAAGGATTCTATGCCCAAGAATAGAATCAGAATTTATAAAGTGTTTTGAAAGCTGAAACACAAGAAGAACACCATGAATGCTTGGAAATTGGACTGGCAAAGAAACTCGGTAAGCAATAGGGCCACTATGCTCGGTAGTTAGATATGGTCTCATCCATCAAAGAGCTACCATCCCAAATTGACTAAAATACCAGTCATCCAACAAGGAAGAAACATGAATAGAAATTTGATATCTAATTTCAAGATCTTTCTAAAATATTCGCAAACAGAGTCAAGACTTAAGATCAAATTCTTTCCCCGACTTAAGATAACAAGAGAGTGATCAATATGGTCTCTCAATAAAGTCTCAAAAGGAGCCATACCGATGATGGATTCGAAATTAACAACAATAGGAAAATTCAATCAAGGTAGACATGATCCTCCTAGCGCTATCAAAGTCAAGAATACAAGCATGAGGTAGATTTCTAAGATCTTACCTACCTTCAAACCACTAGGAGTTCTTAATTTAATTTTCCAACTAGATATAGTTTTGCTTATTATTTATTTGAGATAAACTCAAATGATTGGTTTGAATTCTCAAAATTCCTATAATCTTTAACTTGTTTAAAGGATTAAAATTTATGAATTCCAACCTCAGCTAATCAAATAAAGGCTATAACCCAAAAGAGGTTCTTAATTGTAAATTTCCAAGCAAGTTTTAATCTTAATTTTCACGTCTCAATTTATTAGAAGTATATTCTCTATTCAAAATACTTATCATTCTTAGTATTCTAATATACTTGCTTAATTAATCATAATCAAAAGTTATGGATTAATTCTAGGATTTCTCCTTGATATGACTTTTAGATGCATAATATAAATTTATCTTACCACAAAAATCCTTCCCTAAGGGTTTTAATTTTTTAAAATTCACACAAACCCGAAATACAAATTTAATTCTTTCAAATATGCAATTTTCCTATTTCAATTTCGGGTAGAACTCTTATTTTGCATTAATTTGAAAGATTCAATTTGTATAACTCATTGTAAAATGTTCATGTTATTTATTAAAATTTTCAAATGAGGACTTCATAATTAAACCCCTTAAAATTCAATCTCTACCTCTTTATTATACAATATATGAACCAAAACGATTTTTCATAAAATTTGTCTTTTCCTAGAATTTAGATGAATTTTTATATTATTTTAACATAGTTTATATTAGGTTAACACCAAAAAAATATAAATATAGTCTTAATCCTTACCCTTGGATTTTCCATTTACAATTTCTCATCTTTTGACATTTTAATTTTTTTGATTATTCTATTTTTTTTCAGTGCAAGTTTGAAACCTTAGACACTACCTAATATAATATTAGATCAATACATATGTATACACATATCTCACAAATTCTATTCACTAGCCTCTTCTTAGGAGTGTATCTAATTTTCTCTTAATATTTTAGTTAATATCTAAAAGATGAATTAATCCATACAATCATCATTAAAAATTTTAAGATAATTTGAAACTCATAATTATTTAAGTTTAAATAATTATCATCCTTGATAACAGTTTTGAATGGTGAATCAATGTATATAACATATGTTCCACAAAGCAATACCAAAAACTTCTTTTAATACCATGAAAATATCCAAAAGGTGAATTAATTCATAAAGTTATTTCCATAATTTGTTATTTAAATATAATTAAAGATGACATCTCAAACTCACATACTATTGAATCTAAGCTTATTTCCGAATTTAAAAGTTTACCCCTATTTAACATTCAAAATTTACTCCCAATTGATTTAAATAAAAGATCATGCTTTTAATTTTAATTTTATGTTGTTGATTTGGCTATTTAAGGATCTACATTTATATGTATTTACTTAAGTTATAATAGTTCTCTCTTTGTCTATCCCAAGAATTATATCAAATTCAATTTCATAGTAGGATTTCAAAATAATTCCCAAATGACATAAACAACACATAATGCTACCTCTCTATTTAGTCATAACAAATTTCCTTGACCATTGGCTGTGGTTTTGATTATAAAATCAACATCGCCTTGCCATTGTTCTCGGTGAACTTTAGGGCTAAGCATCTAAGCCCGTTAGTAATTATTAATTCATATAATCTATCTTTATTGATATTTTTATTGTTTCTATACTATAGAGATAGCTTTATATTTCCAAAACCTCAATATATAGTCATATACATACCTTTGTATGCACTTCCAAACATATATAATTTCCTAAAACAATATTTTATAAAAAAAATGATGTCCAATTGTCTCATTCAAATGTTTAGGAATCCCTATCGAGTACGTTGGCCAGACGTCCTGTCCGGAATCCTAAAAGCATCCAACGGGCAATTTAACACCCATATATATACATACACACACACTCTACAAAAATCCTCTTTTAAAATAAAGGATATTTATATCCTTACAGACCCTAGTTTATACATATAATAACAAGCTTATAATCTTCACCATTAAACATCTTATAGAAAACTCATAGGATGATATTTCCTAATTAGGCGATGAGTGCATCAACCAATTCTTAGTCAAACTCTTCGTTTGGAGTAAATAATAAATTATCATGTTTTTAATTAGTAATCAAATACCAAAACTTATCTCCATTTCCAATTGATTAATTTTTATTACAAGATTTAATTCTTAATTATTTTATATCCAAGAATATTCAACATCTCTTATGGTGATTTCCAATACGAAGATACCGCAAGATTCAATTATTAACCTTCAAATAGAATTCTAATTATCAAGGGATAACTTTTAATTGAATTGTCACTAAGAATCCTATGCAAATAAACATCAAATCAACCAATTAGACAGTCACAAATTTACTAGATAATATGCCTAGCAGAACCATCCATTTGCTTCCGCTGCACAACTCTGATCATAAAAAATTTAACAACAAACTTCATGATTTGTTGGGCGGACAAAGTACTACATCTCAACTGAGCTGACTAGATTGCCCTATCCCAGAACAAGTGACTCAAACGCCAACCATATCCAAGTTGAAGTTGATATGAATGACTCGAAGGTTATTTGAGAATCACATGATTTGATAATAGAAATTCCAAAGGAGGGGAAATGAAAAGATAAGTATTCAGAAGCTCTAGAGAAATTCTCTTATTAAATTGGAGGTGATTCCTATTTATCCACCCCATGAATCTTTGTTGACAAATCCTACGGCTTGTCTAAGATAAGATTCCCATTTATAATATCATATTTTGTTCTAAACCAGCCCTGATACCAAGTTGTGATGCCCCACCCCAACGCCCACACTAACAAAGGGTATTACAGGGTAATACCGTCATCTAGTGCAGAGAATATGGCTGGTTAGGAGCGACCATCCATGAATATTGCTTTAAGCGAACATCGATACATCATTTAATAGCTATATATATTTCAAGTGGAATTGACCTATGTGATCCAGGCTTAAAATGAAACTACGGTGGCTAAATAATAATCCAGAATAATATACGATTAATACAAATCAAAGAATCATAGATTACAGAATATAAACATCGGAATACAAATAGATACAAGATGATCAAAACGAATAGGTACATAAAATCGATTACAAAATTATAGTCATTACGAACCACATAATATACAAGTACTACACCCCATAGATACATATATATACATTTAAACGAGTCACACTCGATATAAGATACAACACTATGTGAATTGTACACATATACAAGATGAAGATAAGATGAATGATAACTAGATAACTGGAGTGGAATCCTTTCTAGAACTATCAAACTGGAGCACTTGAAATGTCTCTGTCTAACCCGAGCATTATAAAATAATAAATGGGTCATTCTAGACTATAATGAATGTGTTAAGCAGGATAAAAAATGGATGTAATGAAATAGATTTCAAATATGAACATAAAGCTAAGTATTGGCAAACATCAAGAATGAATCAATAACTCTAAGAATGTAATCACTAAATATCAAAACCCAAGATAGCTTCTAAAAGCAAAAACCCCGAAACTATTTGGTGATAACACAAATAACATATAATCTAGTAATCATCTATAGAAATCTAGAATCACATAAAAGGGGAAAGGCACAAAATCTCCAAGATTGGCGAATAAGTTCACCTACACGCGTGTAACTCCAAGATAGACATAAGCGTCTATAAAACTCCAAGATGGGCATAATTCCCATAGTAACTTCAAGATAGGCAAGAGCCAATAAAACACCAAGACATGTGCAAGACCGATAAATTCCAAGATAGGAACAAGTCCTATAAAAACTCCATGGTAGGTACAAGACCTATAAAAACTCCAAGATAGGTGCAAGACTCATAAAACTCCAAGGGCGAGTCATAAACTCATCAATATAAGTGTCATGTACTCTTAGATAGCAACCGAATAACCAACGACTGTATGTCCCACCATACGGGTTTATCTAAACATTTACGATAAGCTAGTAAACTCCACTCATGTGTATAAGGGGTTCAATCTAACAAGTCTGGGAATTAATCAAAAAAATAAACGCGAGTGTTCCATACCACTCGTTTTATTAATCCGTTAAAATCGATTCCTCATTCGATCGATGTTGTGAAATGGTAGAAAAATACTAATCTTTTAAAACCTTCTTAAAAACTATATATTAGTTTATAAGCTAATATACACACATATGAAAAGGAATTTGTTAAACCTTTACATTCGTAAATATATTTAGACGTTGTTTTGTAAGCTAACATATATATTGGAAAGCCTTAGCAAAATCTCTTTATACATATGAATAAATACGAGTAATTTGGACTATTGTCCCTTTTCAATATAAAACCATTAAATTATTATTATTATAATAAATTATATATATATAGACACTTATTATAGAAAATAAGTTGTACTTGAAAAGATTTGGATAAAACCTCTAATTTGGAAATTATCCTTTTGCAAATTCTGATTGAAATTATGCTAGAAAACTTGTGTATAACCCCATGAACACATAGACCATTTTTATGGTATAATAACTTCAAAATGAATTTTCAAATTCATAAATAAAAATCCATAAATAGCATTGAAACTCGTATGGAAAACAACATCAAAATAAGCAAATAGGTTCAAGCGATCAAATGGGCGAACGGGCACGACCGGAGAGCCAAATGGCTTATCCTAGGACTTAGCCCAGGTCACCACCGGTTCACCGGTCTGGTGGGACCGGTCCACCAGTGGTCATGCTTGGATTGGGAGTTCCAGGAGGCTCCGGTGATGCTCCGATGGCCCGTTGTCGCTCGTTTCTTCCCCTTTGTTTTTCTAGACTTCCGTAGCCGGATTTAGCACTCATGTAAGCGTACAAACATGTATAATTAAATGTAATTCATGATCATATGAAGTGGATTTTCAAAAAAAGAAAATCAGGTTTCATATGACGAGAAAATCAACACAAAATTGAGATCAATTCAATACCTAGTTCATCTATAACAACAAACAACAACAAGCATTCAACTGTAGGCTAGAACTGTGGGATTAACTCACCAATACAAGCTTGAATGGATGGAAATAGACCAGATTCTCCTAGATTGAATACTTTTAGCTACAACCTAGGGCATATTTCAAAGATTGAAGAAAAAAATATCAACCCTAAGCAAAAACTAAAATTAACAATCGAATTAGACATACTAGAGTTGGATAAGATTACCTGAATTCTATTTAAACAAGTTTTGATCAAAAACCCTTTGATTTTCTACTTGAATTTGGGAGTTAGTTAGAGCTAGGTTTAGGTTTATAGGAGCATTCGTATTTTTAGTTTGCTGGATGAAAATGAGAATGTACATACTTTGGTTCTCATCTTTATTTCCTCCACTTCAGCCAAGAAAGTTTTGTATTGAACCCAATAAGCAAAGTGTTATTAATTCCTTTTTGTTTTTCTTATTTATAAAACACTAATCTTCCTTTAAACAATGCTTTATACATTATAAATTAGTTTCGCAAATTCTAATCAAACGTTAACATGCCAAAACTCAAAACAAGCATGGAATTCTAGTCCAAAGACGTAGCCTAAACGCTGCCCGAATACCATAGAAGAAACCCAGACCAAACCCCCTTCGATTTGGATTTGTTTGATCAGAAAATTTGATCAAAATGTGCCCCACCGGTGCACCAACGGTGTCCACCGATGTGACAACCCAACCTTATGAATAGTTTAAGTTGACAATAAACTACACATGTCCAACTCAAACCGAGTAAAAGATAGATTATTAATGGGTTTTTTTAGGAAATAAAAAATGAAAAGAAGAAACAAGAACAGAATCTCGCAGCGGAATGACAAAATATAATAATCACATAAATAGTTCATGAAGCTGTTTAATAATATATATACTCAATTCAATTTATAACATGAATTCAAGTTATACAAAATGATTAGAGTTATACATTTCAATATACATAATGAATAATGCACTGAAATAAATACTAGTAGATATGATATACCAAATCTTCGTCTTCGTCTTCCAGAATAACTGTCTTCGATAACTGAAAAATTCGGTCTGACCTGAGTGTAATGAAAAAACAAAACAATCGAGTTAGGACTAAAAATCCTTATGTAAGTCAAATAAAAATCAAGAAAAATATAGTTTCAAAATGATCTATTTCTTTCCAATTCCAACAAACCTTGATTCAGATCAAAATTCAAAACAAATGAATTGAATTTTCAATGTTTCAATGCAATTCCTTTCAAATTCAATTTCATTCAATTTCAATTTCGATTCAATTTAAATCAATTTCAATGCGATTCAAACGATTTAATTTAGTGACTCGAGTTTCAATTCAAATCTCATTTCAAAACCATTTCAGTTTATATAAATTCGAGTCTAATCTCAATACACCAATTTAAATCACTTAAATCAATTTAACTTCAATGTTCAAATTTTAAGATTTAAATCTTTTAAAATAATCCAATTTTCATAATTCAAAACATATATCAATTATGACTTCGAAATTTCAAATTGAATTCTTTACACAAATTCTTTTAATAAGTTTTAATTCCAATGTTCCAAAGCTCGAATTTAAAAATAGTCCAATTCAAACGTATCAAAATCATTTAATGATTGGATTCCAAACATCGGCCTTCTTATAACATTTCATTTTATTTATTAAAGTTATAGGAAAATTTTCAAACCCTTTTATTGCTCTTTTAGGAAAAAAATATATATTAATAATAGAATTTAAATTTTTATAAATGAAATTCAAGTAAATTTCAGAAATTGAATTTAATTTGATTCACAAAATTAAATTCTTTATAATATATAAATTTCTAAAGGTTAGATTTTAAAGCCTTTTAAAATTCAATAATTAAACCCAATATTCACCGAATGGAGATAAAATCACAAAATCCCAATTCTGCCAAAGCAGCCAACTATGCATCAAAATTCGAATATCAGATAGGATATCCAATGTCCATATCAAGTTTAAATGTCCAGGTGATCAATCATATCAATAGTGGTAATAACACCGTGATAACATGGAAATATCAAAACCACTATCAACATACAGCCAATCAACAATATCATCCATCACAATATGAATTAACATCTAAGTCAACCAATTCAACCATATCACACAACAATCAATAATTATCAGTGTCAGGGTGTTTAACTAAAGGTGATTTGCAATCCAATATCGATTTAAATATCAAATTTAGATGTCGATCTAATAAGTGTATAAAATGTCAAATTTTTCCTATCAAATTTAAATGTCACATTTATCATCAATTTCAACTATCCATCAGTAGTCAAATCCCTATAAATTTTAACTGCCGATTTATCATATCAATTTTAATATCAATTTTTTCAATAAAATTTAAATGTTGGTTTTAACAGTCAATCAATTCAAATTCAACCAATTCAATCAATAATTATAAATCATTTCATAATTTCGATTTAGCTAATCATAAGAATATTTAGTACTTCATGAGCGTTTAAAACACCCACCTTTATTTGAAACTGAAAATTTTTCAATGTCAAATAAATTTCAATTCAACTCCATGCCGTAGTCCTCGTCGATACGAACCCAATGCGACTTGTTTCGCTCGAATCAGACCTCGTATTAAAAAGTTATGCTTTTATTAATATAAAAATTAATAATGATAATTAAAATAATAATAAACTAAACTAATTAACTAAAATTAATAAAAACAAAACCTTTCGTTCCTCACCTATAACCAATTCACGCGTGCGCTCAGTTGAGAAACTCATCAGATCGCCACCCAACGTCCATGCGCGCACTGCCTGGAGCCACCGAAACCCCATCAGACACCATCGCCGCAACCGCCTCTCTGAGCTCCACCCCCACCTACGACCACTTTACCTCCGCCGTCGCGATCATGTGAAAAACGAGGAAATACGTAGCCCTATTCGTCTCGATTTTGGCGATTTCGAAGCGAACCACTTCGATCTAACCGCACATTTCGTGGAGGTGGTTGAGATCTTCCTTTTTCCTTTTGGAATCGTTCGAATTCGATGAGTGGATGAGGAGAAATCGAGGAGGGAAGTTAAGCCACTGTCGGCCATTAAAAGAAACAACGGCTGAAGGTTTGATATTAGGGTTTGAACGAAAATGAGGGCCTTATATACAAATCTCGCGGCACTATTCATCCGTGAAATTTTCAAACTCCAAATGACGTGTGCCACCTGGTGTTTTATATGTTATACCTATATTCCGAACACAGTGGAATATGCATCGATAGCCAATTCCATCATATTCGGAAAATAGCTTTTCAAAATCTAATTATTTTAATTAAATTTCTTTAATTAAGTTCTACGCGTTTCAAGCTCGCATTTCCAAACGATAAGTCCGATCGCTATGAAACTTGAAATCCTATGATAATTCACTATTACGAATCCGATGAAACTGGTTTTGTCAAAATCTGAGACAGTTGTCCGAATGGTTATTAATACATGTTAATTGAAATAAGCTATTTCCAAAAATCAATTTAATCACTTTAAATTCATTTAAAGGTTAAAAAATTTCATTCTTGTTTAAATAAAATTTAAATCAACTTTTGAAATCATTTTAATTCATATTAACTTCAAGATTCAATTATTTAAATAATTTCAAAAATTCAATTTTACAATTAAATTGTCAAATAAATCACTATATTTGAAATCTAAATTATTTAACTTATAAAATTTTCTCTTTAAAATGAATTCAAATAAAAAAACGACTACTTCCATTCTTTAATATTTATAACCATAGTCAAATAAGACATACTAATACATACATACATACATACATACATACATATATATATAATTTCAAATATCATTTTATAAATAAAATGTTCGTTCTAATTCAATACACAAATCTTTTTCCCTTAAATACATAGGTTACACTATGCTACACTTCTTTATTTAAAGTACTTCAATAATCCAATTTCGGAGAATTTCAATATTAGACTTTCAATGAATTCCAAAATTAGATTTCAAATGAATTTGTTATCAAACAATTATTTTTATTTTATCTAAATAATTCAACATTCATTATTCAATTCCAGCTATTGATTATAAACACATTCAATGCATAGAATTTCATATAAATAAATTTATGCTTTTACTTTTAAATGAACATTCATTCGACTCTTATTTTACTTAAAATTGATCGTTTCGATTTCTGTTATCAATTACTTACAATTTAATATCATTCAATTTACTTTCTAATATAAGTTATCATCTTTTCTCATATTGAATTTTGCTATTTAAAATTTTACCTAAGTTCATATCCAATAAATTACATTAATAAATCATTAAATTTTATTTTTAACCATTTTTATTCAAAAAATTATATTAAATTTAATAATTGAAAATAGTTAAAAATACGGGTCGTTACAATCTTCCCCATTCAAAACTTTTCATCGTCGAAAAGGAACCAAGTAAAGAATTTAACATACGATATATTTTACTCAAAAAATAATCAACTTACAAACATAAAAATCTTATTTAGAAAACCTTTGCTATGCTTTTACTATGCCACTCTAATCTTAGCTTATTTGTAAACCAAGTTATAAAGTTTTAAAAGTCTAAAAAAATTTCTTACACCCGAATTTATGGAAAATTTCGACAGCGTCTCTTTTGCGTGGCTCGATAAAATTTACAATATCCATATATATATAACAAATATACATCTCATCTGAATGATGAGGCATCCCGTAGGGAAAACATAAAAGTACGATATGTAATCCGAGATATGTACCTTATTATTATTATTAATATAAGCGAGTTCGCTCATATTAAAGCGAGCCAAAATGCATATACGTCCGAATAGGCTTCAAATGTACCTATCTCAACTTAATATGAATATTAGTTGCTTATAAAAAGATAAATAAAGCATGCATGAGTTTGATAGAATTATATAACATGAATTCTAAATCCAAACCATAAGCATCAATATACAACATAACAATCATATTCAACTAAAACAGTTATAACAATGACTTGCAACAAAAGAAATCATCCAAAAAATAATATCCATCCAATTAATTCATATCTATTTCATTCACATTCAATTTTATTCAATTTCAATTTATTTCACTATGTTTAACACAAGCATCCAATTCACATTCATAATGAAACGTAAAAGTACATGTAACCAAAACAACATAGAATCATTAAAACAAAGCAATCAGATGTAACATGGTAATATGATGCAACTACAAGGACGATGCAATTCTATATGAAATTATAATGATGTAAAAGCTAAATGCAACTAGAAATTATTATAACAACTATGTGCAACACCTGAATGTAATGCAACTAATAAGGATGATATTAAACTACATGCAACCAAATAGCATAGCAATCCTAAGCAAGAAACAATCATAGCATGTAATAATTTTATTAAAATCCGTACGATATATATGCCATTTGTACGTATAACAATTTCGATCTCTTACTCGAATACGCAATTTTATTTTCCGAACTAGTATTGGTAACCCGACTACTCTAGTGCAGACTCTAATCCGACTTCTTGATTAGAAACTTCCATCCTCCTTGTATAGTAATAAACTATGATAGAGAACTTCAGATTCGTATCAAAAATCCGTATTAGTGTTCGTCGTCGAGAATCGAGCGAACAATTCTAAATCGGACAGGTGTGAATTACCTTAAAATCATGTATTCAAATCTGAATCAAAACTGTAAATGCAAATAGAATGGTTTATATGCAACTTACGTATTTATTCCATTGGTTTCTTAATTACACCAATAGATAAATCAAGTGGTTTTTATATTCAATTCTTAAATGTTTGAAAATTTTCTTTGTTAAAATTCTTTTATAACAAAATACTTTAATATCGAAATAATTTTATATTGAAACTACTTTTGATAACTCGATGTTTCAACAAGTTTATCCTTATTCTTACAGAATCTAGCAATATGTTGTTCAGACGCAAGACTAGAAATCTCTAAGTACTTAGTAGAACCATTTGAACACCTAGTGAAAATACTTGAAGAACTTAAAAAAAGGAAAAAAACAGATATGGAAAGTACCACTCAAAAACTAATCATGGATCGCAGTTACACAATGGTTACGCCCCTATCCAAGAGGAAACATTTGTAACTTTGGGTAATCTCTACCCCACGAATTACGCCATGCAAATCAAAAATCAAATCGCCCATGGATCGTAGTCTACTTAGCGGTTACGCCCAATGGTTATGTCTCTATCCTAGAGAAAACATAGTAGACTATAGGCAATCACTGCCTCTTGAATTTCGCCATGTACATCGACCATAGATCGCAGCTACACAATGATTACGTCGCTATCCCGGTGAAATCATAAGTAGATTGTAGGAATCACGCCCCCGAATTACGCTATGCTAATCGAATCATAAGACCATAGGGTACGCTATGGAATTTTAAGGAACTCATGAGTTTATGTCAGGACGACCTAAATCAATCAATAGAATGAATATCAAAAATCACGGAGGGTACTTCCCATATCTTGTACTTCGAAATATATCATACCATATATAGTACCCTCCTCAAATCATAACTTCAAATATCACACTTATATAAATTCCATGATATATAAGGTTTCATTTCCAAATCGAGCACCTTCCAAAATCAATAGTCTCAAATATATCATATTATTCTTATATAAATTCCGTTATATATAAGATTATGGCTTACAGATCGAATACCTTTCAAAATCAATAGTTTTTTAAATAAATTCATACTTATACAAACCATTTTCATATAAGAATCGAAAAATTTCAAATCAAATATTTTTATAGAGTCAAAGGTTTTCGAAATCAATCCATTTTCATATATCAGTTCAGTTTCAATCCATATATGATCTCAACAATCATTTTTCCCTTTCAAATCGAATATCAAATTCAAAAAGATTCCAAATTTCAAATCTATAGTTTTTCACAACTTCAGTTTTATATTTATCAAATTCATATATCAAGATTTCCTTTTCAGAAATCAAATATTTTCCACAATCATTTTATGCATAAATAACTTTATAAAACTTTTACTAAGTTTATAAACATTTCTCGAAACAAATTTTATTATAAAACCTTCAAAACTAAATTTCATATTTCTACAGGATCAAATTTGCTTTTAAAAGTCATTTTGCAAATAAATAAGTTTTTATAAGACTTTTACTATGTTCAAAAACATTTCTTAAACTTCTTTCTTTTATAACATTTCAAAACTAATTTCATACTTATATAATTCAAAACAATCTCATACACCGTTCTTATCAAAATATGTAACATTTAAAATTTGTTTAAATTCTATTATTATTTTCAATTAAAGAGTTATAAAATCATACCTTTATGCTTTTGAAAACGCTAAGCTTTAAATTTAAATATCCATTTGGAAGTGTTCGACTATACAAAATAGTTAGAAAAATCAAATTTCAATTCAAAATTGGAAATCAGCAATCAATCAATCAATCCTAATGCATAGGATACATGTGTTCATAATTTAATTCAATCCAAAATTCAAGAAATGAACACCGGGTTTTATTTCAAATCATTTGAAATAAATATATACTTATCTCTTCCAAATATCAAATCATACTTCTGGGATTTGAATCAAATCAGTTTCATTAAACAATCAAGTAGAAAATCTACTAAAGTGCCCCCCACACTGAAACTCGAAAATGAATGTCGATGATGCTGTAGTCATCACCAAAATTTATTTTCCAACGACAAAAGTGAGTTCCGAAATTTTATTTCTTTTAAATCTTTAGAAAATCCCTTTTGTAAGTCACATTGAAATCATTTATAACATTTCTATTCGGAAAATAATTTCAAATTATGCTATTATATATTTCCACTTTCTTATAACTCAATTTCAAAAACTCCCGGAATTCAAACTCTTAATTTCTAGTTTGAATAACTTTTTGTTTATTTATTAACCATATCTAAATAAACCATATTTCATATATCACTTTCAAATGATATCCATTACTCTTTAAAATGATACATGGGGAAATTCAGATATATATTCACTTCAAAATCCATGTTAAAACATGCAGTTTCTCAAACTGGTTAAATATATTTCAAAAACAAAATTTCCAACCATTGTCAAATGCTCAAATCAACAGCCAATAGTCGATGCGCATAAACTGGTCGAGCAGGACTCATCAATTAATAAGTGATAATATGCACATCCATATTAATCAAATAATCAATCAACAAAGAGATAACATCTAATCATCATCAACAATCACGAATGATTTTATCAGTTTACCGAATTAATTCTTTTATATTCTATATATAATCCAAGTTAAAATCATTTCATTTGTTAATTTCAAAATATTTTTATATCACTAACAAATATGCTCTCTCCTATACATATATACCCTCAATGAGCTTATCCCACAGGTTTAGATATACGCAAAACCAAAGCTCTGATACCAACTGTGAAGACCCACCTTTTTTAACAGTTTAAGTCGACAATAAACCACACATGTCCAACTCAAACCGTTTAAAAGATAGATTATCAATGGGTTTTCTAGGAAATAAAAAAAGAAAAGAAGAAACAAGAATATAATCTCGCAGCGAAACGACAAAATATAATAATCTCATAAACAGTTCATGAAGCTGTTTAACAATATATATACTCAATTCAATTTATAATATGAATTCAAGTTATACAAAACTATCAGAGTTATACATTTCAATATATAGAATGAATAATGCAGTTGAATAAATACTAGTAGATATGATATACCAAATCTTTGTCTTCGTCCTTCAGAATAACTGTCTTCAATAACTGAAAAACTCGGTCTGACCTGAGTGTAATGGAAAAACAAAACAATCGAGTTAGGACTAAAAATCCTCATGTAAGTCAAATCAAAATCAAGAAAAATATAGCTTCAAAATGAACTATTTCTTTCCAATTCCAACAAATCTGGACTTAGATCCCAATTCAAAACAAATGAATTGAATTTTCAATGTTTCAATTCAATTCCTTTCAAATTCAATTTCATTCAATTTTGATTCAATTTAAATCAATTTCAATGCGATTCAAACGATTTAATTTAGTGGCTTGAGTTTCAATTCAAATCTCATTTCAAAACCATTTCAGTTTATACAAATTCCAGTCTAATCTCAACACACCGATTTAAATCACTTAAATCAATTTAACTTCAATGTTCAAATTTTAAGATTCAAATCTTTTAAAATAATCCAATTTCCATAATTCAAAACATATATCAATTATGACTTCGAAATTTCAAATTGAATTCTTTACACGAATTCTTTTAATAAGTTTTAATTCCGATGTTTCCAAAGCTCGAATTTTAAAATTATCCAGTTCAAACGTATCAAAATCGTTTAATGATTGGATTCCAAACATCAGTCTTCTTATAACAGTTCGTTTTATTTATTAAAGTTATAGGAAAATTTTCAAACCCTTTTATTGCTCTTTTAGGAAATATATATATATATATATTATAAAAATTAGAATTTAATTTTTTATAAATGAAATTCAAGTAAATTTTAGAAACTAAATTTGATTTGATTCACAAAATTAAATTCTTTATAATATATAAATTTCTAAAGGTTAGATTTTAAAGCCTTTTAAAATTCAATAAATAAACCCAATTTTCGTCAAACGACGATAAAATCACAAAATCCCAATTCTGCCAAAACAACCAATTATGCATCGAAATTCGCATATCAGATAGAATATCCGACGTCCATATCAAATTTAAATGTCCAGGTGATCAATCACATCAATAGTGGTAATAACAGCGTGATAACACGGAATATCAAAACCACTATCAACATACAACCAATCAACAATATCTTCCATCACAATATGAGTTAACAGCTAAGTCAACCAATTCAACCATATCACACAACAATCAATAATTATCTCTGTCGGGGTGTTTAACTAAAGGTGATTTGCAATCCAATATCGATTTAAATATCAAATTTAGATGTCGATCTAATAAGTGTATAAAATGTCAAATTTTTTCTATCAAATTTAAATGTCACATTTATCATCAATTTCAACTATCCATTTAGCAGTCAACGATAAATCATCAATCATCAATGCCGATCTAGTAAGTTAGATTTGCGACCCAACGATAAATGCGCGCGCTGCCTGGAGCCACCAGAACCCCATCAGACACCACCACCGCAACCGCCTCTCCGAGCTCCACCCACACCTGCGACCACTTCGCCTTCGCCGTCGCCATCTGTGCGCAAAACGAGGAAATACGCAGCCCTATTCGTCTCGATTTTGGCGATTTCGAAGCGAACCACTTCGATCCAACCGCACTTCACGTAGAGGAGGTTGAGATCTTCCTTTTTCCTTTTGGAATCGTTCGAATTCGATGAGTGGATGAGGAGAAATCGAGGAGGGAAGTTAAGCCATTTTCGGACATTAAAAGAAACAACGACTAAGGGTTTGATATTAGGGTTTGAATGAAAATGAGGGCCTTATATACAAATCTCGCGGCACTATTTATCCGCGAAATTTCCGAACTCCAAACAACACGTGCCGCCTAGCGTTTTTTATATTATACCCCCATTTCGAACACAATGTAATATGTATCAAGAGCCAACTCCATCATATTCAGAAGATAGCTTTTCAAAATCAAATTATTTTAATTAAATTTCTTTAATTAATTTCTACGCGTTTCAAGCTCGCACGACCAAATGATAAGTCCGATCGCTCCGAAACTTGAAATCCTATGATAATTCACTATTATGGATCCGATGAAACTAGTTTCGCCAGAATCCAAGATAGTTGTCCGAATGACTATTTTTACACGTTAATTGAAACAAGCTATTTCCAAAAATCAATTTAATCACTTTAAATTCAATTTAAAAGTTAAAAACTTTTCATTCTTGTTTAAATAAAAATTTAAATCAACTTTTGAAATCATTTTAATTCATATTAAATTCAGGATTCAATTATTTAAATAATTTCAAAATTTTAATTTAACAATTAAATTATCAAATAAATCACTATATTTGAAATCTAAATTATTTAACTTATAAAATTTTCTCTTTAAAATGAATTCAAATAATAAAACAACTACCTCCATTCTTTAATATTCATAACCATAGTCAAATAAGACATACTTATATATATTATTACAAATATCATTTTATAAATAAAATGTTTGTTCTAATTCAATACACAAATCTTTTTACCTTAAATACATAGGTTACACTATGCTACACTTCTTTATTTAAAGTACTTCAATAATCCAATTTCGATGAATTTCAATATTAGAATTTCAATGAATTCCAATATTAGATTTCAAATGAATTTGTTATCAAACAATTATTTTTATTTTATCTAAATAATCAAACATTCATTATTCAATTCCAGCTATTGATTATAAACACATTCAATGCATAGAATTTCATATAAATAAATTTATGCTATTACTTTTAAATGAACATTTATTCGACTCTTATTTTACTTAACATTGATCATTTCGATTTCTGTTATCAATTACTTACAATTTAATATCATTCAATTTACTTTCTAATACAAGTTATCATCTTTTCTCATATTGAATTTTGCCATTTAAAATTTTACCTAAGTTCATATCCAATAAATTACATTAATAAATCATTAAATTCTATTTTTAACTATTTTTATTCAAAAATTATATTAAATTTAATAATTTAAAATAGTTAAAAATACGGGTCGTTATAACCGGTCCACCTGTGGTGTTTGACTAAAATAAACAACCTATTACATTTATTTTTCAGATTTTGTTTTGCCTGTTTCTCACTCGTTTTTAATCGGATTCTCGATCCGTTTTCTTCTAAATCTAGATATGATTCTATGCTACCTTTCTACTTTTAGCCCATCAAAAAGTTTAAATAGAAATCGTTTCAAAATTGTTGCACAAATTAGATGTTTTCAAGTTGGTTTGCAGAAAATAGAAACATAGCATTTTCACACACACATATATATCTTTAAACTACCTTTAAAAATCATTATAAACTCAAAATAGAATAATAGTAAGACCTGAAATATCAAATTGCACTTTATAAATATATATATATATACAAGTATGGTGGCACGTCCGTTGGACGTGTGCAAAGAAGGAAGTGGCATATTTTGTATTTATTACAATTATGATATTGTGAGAAATTATAGTAATGTTTTCGTTAATTACGGAAAAAAAGAGGAAGAGGGTATGACAAATACGTAGATTTCAAATGACTTGCTCCAAAAATTGACCTGAATCAGTATGGTTATAAAAGTAATCTAATGGCATAAATTTTCTCACTAATCTAGTATGGTTGCTAGTCCAGCAAATCTGGCCTAGAGAAATAGATGATATTTTTGTCAGTACATGTCCTTTTCTCACTAATCTGAGCACTGCGATACGGGGATCTCTTCTGCATGTGTTTTCTGCTACTTGCGCTCTCAGTACTACAACACCCATTATCAATGTTCAGCTTCTCTCTTCAGCTGCCTGCAACCATTTGTAATCTTCTGAATGGCAGTATCATCTAAAGCTTCTATATGGTCAAGCTGCATCTGCAACAATTCAAATTCAGCTAGATGTTCCTAACGGTTTCTACATGTTTTTTTTGTTGAAACCCAGGATGGGAACAAATTCCCAGCCTAAAAACTTATCATTAAAGAACCATTCATACAGACATTACATATTAGTCACAAAAAACATACCCCTTACATTCAAACTTATATCCAACCCCAAAACAAAAACATACCCCTTACATTCAAACTTACATACAACCCAAAACTTAAAGACCCATTACATATTAGTTTCTACATGTTATCACATATCCACCTCATATCAGCAACCTGCATTGCTAACACCTTCAGGCTTCTTGTAAAACTATCAACCTGCTAGGTCAGCACCCTGCTTCTTGCCCGCTTTCATATTTTGTGCTCCTGTCACTTATGCTTTCTGTCGCTTAATTCACTACTGCAACCTGCAAAACTGAGCTTTGTGACCTTCATGCTTCATGTAATTCAATTCAGCAACTCACATTTAGTTCACCATGTAACCTTCAAAGCTAACAACTTGCATTCATACTTGGCTATTACTCTAGCAGTTGTTTCTGATGCATTCTCCCATCCTAGCAGCGCATGTATTCCTCTTATAGGCCTTGGGCAGTAGATCCGGACAGCAACAATCCTTTCCTGCAACATCTTATCATGCAGTAAATCCAAGCAGTAACCAATCACGATCAGCTCCGCATGTATGTCAATCTGTTCAGTTTTTCAAAGCATAAATCCCACCAAAATATCTTCAAAAAAATACTATCACAAACTCAATTTTTGGCAACATGGAAAAGTACTTATCGATATTTGTCATGGAAATAAACTATGTTTACATGATATGAACGAAGATGGAAGCTGAACTGGTATTTTTGACATCTTTATTTACGGTTTTGCGTCTTCAAGAATAATGTTCACCTTGCATGCTATCAACTTGGGTTGAAAGAATTATGACAACCTTAACATTTTTTGCTGCATGGTTTTATCATAAAAGTTTAGGTCGGATACTAACAGCTCAAGGCAGGCAGGGGAGGTGAAAAGGGATTATCGTTGCTGTAGGTATTGTTCGAAACAACATACTCATGTAAATAAAACAATATAAAGATTAAACTGTTATACTCTATTATGAAATGATCAGCAACAACATAATCAAGGATTCAAGTTTGGGTGCAAGGACATGGTTTAACGGTGTTTAACATCTTCAACTGAAGCTTACTGCCAAAGTAGCTGTTTGAGTTCTGCAGACTATCAGTACTTTAAATGTATACTACTTAGTTGTGCAAATTATCAATGCCTTAGTTGCTCTGTGAGTTCGGCAATGCAAAGACTGAGTTCTGCAAATTATTGAAACTTAAGTTGCACACTACCTAAGTTCCATAAATTATCAATGCCTAGATTGCTGTTTGAGTTCGACAGTGCAAAGACTGGCTTTTGCAAATTATTAATACGTAGCTGTTATACTGCCTGAGATCTACAGATATGACAGGGATAATCAAAATACAAAATCTTTAAAACTAACAATTGTACCACTAATACATAACAAAAAATATACAGATTCACTACACAAATACTTGAACCTAATAAAATAACTAAATATAGCATCAAAACGTTAGTAAGGAGAAAGATAAAGAAATGAACTCATTTTGGATGAACTTGATGTTGACATATTTAAAAAATAAAAGAGTATGAAAACTCATTTGATATAAGCATCATAATTTATTATAAAGTATAATTGAACAGTGTAAAAGATTCTTACCGTAACTGATGTAGACAATCATCCAATTCATGAGGTCCAGGCTTCTGATTCTAAATAAACAATAAAAAATAATGAGTATTTGTGGACAAATGGGATGCATATTATAATCAACAACAATTTAATCAACAAAAAATAACTGTAGAAAACATTTGCTCCATGTAGAATAGATCCATATTATAATTTGAAAACTCAAATATACAGATAAAAAAGATGCACATAATTGATAAAACATAAATATATAGCTTCAGATTCATAATGTCATGTTAAACACTAACCTGTAAGTATACATCTACTTGGTGATAAACTGAAGCAAATGAGTTTCATTAGCATCAGGTTGACACCTAAATTCCTCTTCCTAACCATGTAAAAACTACCTGGCTTAAGGCATATACTTTTTTTAAACATGCATCACATTTCTTGGAGCTTAGTAGATTCAATGTGTGATCTTCATAATGTGAGTACTAAATATAATTTTTACCGATAAAGCTGTTGAAGGACTCTATCTTACATAATTTTAAGTGCGTGTGTGTGTATCAGTTGAACCAAACACATTTCATGTAGCAAATTTAGCACAGTATCAAATTTTCTGTTACATCATTCAACTTAGCGAAATGCTGACCTTGTTTCTAAAGGGAAGTAAGCTATATCTATATGGCTTAAGTAGTAGTAGAATCAAGTGCAACAGAATTCTAGGAGAGTTTAGTCATAGTTATTGCAGGGAAGGCCTGCTACAGTCCTTGGACTGTGTCTGCTAGAGTAGTCAAGTCTAGTCGATAAAATCATCCAGCACATTTAAGGAAATTTAAAAGTAATTACAACATAACAAATATCTATCCCAAAAAACTTAAGAGAACTAAAAAGCTAGATTGATTTATGTAATTACTGACTTAAACGACAATAAGAAAAACATAAAAGATTTTAAATTTTTGAGAGAGATAAAAGATTTTAAATTAGAAGCTAAGATTATATGTACAATCCAAAAAGTGAAAAGAAAATGAATTTGTCATTTAAGTTTATCACTTGTGTATGTTTATCACTTGTGTTTAACTCATCAAGTTGTTGTACAGGATATCATATTGCAATTTGAAGTCATTAAAAATATTTTTTCATAAAGTTCCTTAGGTACTATAATATGACCACGAAAGAATAATATAAGCTGTAATTGATAGAAATAATGATGCAATTCAAGAAAATTATGCATAGAAAAGCTTGACCGTACAGGTCGGCATGGGAGGAATAGTTTTTCAAAGAAATCAGTAAAATAATGTTTTAAACTTTTTGGCCATGCCAAGTTAGAGAATCACAGTATTTGTTAATTGCATGCATATTGCTGACATTGATCATGCTAATGCGACAGCAATAAAAATCAAGTTAAACATATGTAAACTCCCATAAATTTAACCAACCAAAATAAATAGCGCAAGCTATATCTAAAAAAACAGCATATCGAATCAAATTAAACATATACCTCTTAATAACATCAAAATCGGGCGACAAACCACTTGGAACAACTCTGACCTTCTCCCCAACTTTTAAAGGATGGACCAACTCATAAGCATCTCCATTCACATCCGCATGAATCATCCTCTCTGTATCAGATTTCTAAAACATCCTTCAATCAAAAAAAATGCACACTTAAAATAGGAATATCTAAATTAAACTGAAAAAACAAAATCTACGAAATAAGGGGAAGTAGATTCATGAAAGTAAATAAATCAAAATTAGAAAGTTAGAAAATAACCAAAAAAATGAGCAGGGTAAAAAATTAAAACATCTGCACCGCTATCATGATAAGAGCATCATTTTCTTTGTCTTCTTATATTAGAGTAATAGGCAACAACTTGCATTTACAACTTGACGCATGTTTGGTATAGTCTGAAGAAAAACATTAAAAAAAAATTAATGTACATTAAACAAAGGCAGTAATCAATCAAAACTTTACTAATTTTAACTTCGTTGCATATTGTAGGTAGTCAAAAAATATATATATTATTAACATTAGTGAGTTCAAAATAAACGGTAAAATTTAGGAAGTAATAAATATAAAGCAGGACACATCTTCCCTATGCTCCAGAGTAAACTAATCTTAGTATAAGCGAAATAGAATAGCAAGAAATACAATTCTTAGAACATAACAACTGAAGTAGCATTTAAAGGTTAAAGAGGTAGTGAAAGAATGAAATTGAATGGACATAATAAGCAGTGGTAAATATCAATAATTCTTCCTACAAAGGGGAAACCAAATCCAAGTTTATGTTGCAAAATGCAGTTCCCAAATATGGCAGTTAAATTTGTTGGACTGGGTAAAAAATAAAATTTGGACAGATTTAAAATCAGAAAGAATATGTTGATGACTGATGTAATTGAAAAACAGTTAATATTTTTATATACATCATCCTACCATGTTCATTTTTATTATTCACATCCATTGCTACTAATTAATACATGATTGAACGTGGATTATATTTTAGGAAAGGAAACTTTGGTAAAATGGATCATCCAAAGAGCAAACTTAAACACACATGGTTGAGGAAGTAAGAAAGGCTCGTGAGCAAGCACAAAAGGCAGTAGAAATCTAAAACAATGAAAGTAAACTGCAAGAGAAGCTGACAGTAAAGTACATGAATTTAAGCTTTATATTACAGCGTCAAACTATACCAATGTCAGCTACTGATAGTTGATGAGTATTAGAAGCATGCTACTGGAAGTGATGTGATAATCGGTACAACTAATGGAGACCAAAGTTAGTTAAAGGAAATTTAATTAGAAATACCATTAAATCCATAAATTGCGAGTACGATTTCTTTAGTCTGCGCAATATAAACGTCCCCGTTGTTGCAATCCTCCCCAAAAATCCTATCTGCATTACAACAGAACAAAACCACAGAATTAACAGAATAAAAGTAGTTAGTAATAAGGAGGAGATAGGTAACGCACCAAATTCGAATTTTGCTTGGTTGTTGGTCAAGAAAATAGAATTTGCAAAGGTTTCCATGGACTTGTTTTGGAATCTTCAACCGAGAGTGGTCTTGCTCTGACAGTAACATAAATTCTCTCCATTAAGAAGTTCCACATTTTGGGTTTATGGTTTTGGCTCTAGCTTCAGGCACGTAGTTGGGTATCGAAAGCGGGCGAGTACAGTGATTTTAGCCAGTTGATATTATTCAACCTTTCGATCTTTCCTAAAACAGAATCAATGGATTAATGAAGAAAACGGAATATTGGGAAACGGGGAAATAAAAGAAAAACTGCAATGAAAACGTGATAGGTGCAGAAGGAAAACAGACGTGACCACATAGTTTTGGCAGCGGAGTAACCGCTTCTTATTTGCTGAAATTGACCAATTTAACCCTAATTCCATGATTCTTTTACAAACGAAGCAGGGATATTTTAGAGGGAACATAAATTTGACACAGTAGTAACTTGGGTGAAAGACGTGAAGTCGGGGGTGGAGGCCGAAGGAGAGAAAGGGGGAATTGGAATTGGAGGCGGAGGGAAGAGCAATTAGGGCAGGGGCGTAAAATGAGATTAAATCAGAACAAAAAAGAGAGGAAGGCAACCTGAGATTACCTGGGGTAATGAAGAAGGCGGACGGTGGAAGCTTGAACAATCGGTCGGCACGGAGTTGGTGTCGCCGTACGCCTGAGGGGAGAAGTGGTTGTTGAGCTAAAGGACGACCGTGGCGGCATGTGCTGAAGCGGCAGACAGTGGAGGGGAATGAGAAGTGGAAGTGAAGCAAGGACGGTGTAGAGGAGGCGGTTAGAAAATTGAATGAGGGGAGTTGCCATTTATTTTGAAACTGGAAAATGAAGACGGAAAAGAATGGGGAAACGGAAGATGGTGGAAAAAAGACGTGTGCAGAAGGATGTCGGCAACGTGTGAGGACTTGGGGGGAAATGACAAATCTGCCCTAGTGGAATGTTTTCCTTTTATTTTGAACTGGGGGCAATATGGGGACTGTCAAAAAGGCTTCACTTTGACCGGTTTGACCAAGGTTTTGCTTTATAGTATAGATATATATATATTATATTTATTTCAATATAATTCATTTCACAGTTCAAAACATTGTTTATTTTCCATTTCTCACTAAATAAATCATATCTCTTAGAATATATGTCCAGAAATCCATAATTAAATTTATAAATTCACATATATAAGTATCTTAACTTCCAAAATAATTTTTATGCCTTTTGATGTGATTTTACGCCCCAAATCTTTTTTATACAAAACCAGACTGATTTTCATATATTACGAAACCACACCTATATAAATTCATATAAATTATATAAAAATGCACAAAAATTATATTTAGGTCTGTCAATTTGATATTTCATCTCAGAAATTTATTTATATAAATTCTATCCCTTGTACCATAAATTTTCCATTTATATTTTTCTCACTTGGAAAACCGATTTATAGATTTCTCATTTATTTAATTCCAAATTTATTTCAAGTTGAAAACAAAACCAAATAAAATTCTCAATTTCATCTTAAAATTATCAAATTAATTTTAAATCATATTTTAGATTCAATTCCAGGTAACCTCGATCAGGTTTTTACAGAGAATATTAGTAAATCATTTGCAAACATAAGAGAGATAATTTTAGGGTTCCTGCACGTTGGATGATAGTCAATGCTGTTCAGGAAAGCACCTTTTTGCAGCATTCTTGTCAAACATTCCATCACAGCGATGAATAGGTAAGCAGATATCAGATCTTCTTTCCTAATGCCTTATGCCTTATGTAGCTTTGAGAAACCAAAGTTATCACTATTTAGGGCCAGAGAGTAAAAAGGAGAGGATATGCAAGAGTAAATCCATGAAAGAAAAAGAGGGAAAGTTCATTTTATGGAGTATAACAATTACGAAGGACCACTGAATTGAGTCAAAAGCCTTCTGGATGTCTAGTTTGATGGCACATCTAGGGGAGATATTTTCCTACCATAACCTTTCATTAGTTCTTGAGTGAGAATAATATTGTCAGGTATGAATCTTCTAGGAAGAAATGCATTCTGATTAAGAAAAATAATATCTGATAGAGCAACCTTCATCCTTGCAGCTAATATCTTAGCTAGATATACACTTGTATATAACATTGCAGCAAGTAATGGTTCTGAATTAAATGACCTTATCCAGACTATCATTATTAGGAATAAGAGCCAACTTTGTTGCATTAATTCCTCTAGACATTATATTATTCTTGAAAAAGGTTTAGATTTCTTTGATTAGGTTGTGCTTGATTATATCCTTTGCAAATTGGAAAAAATATGCATTATACCCATTAGGGCCAGGAGAACTAAAGGGATCCATACTGAATGTAGCTTGTCTGATCTCATCAGTAGCTACTTCCTTTATAAGATCTCTGGAAAACTCATGAAAGATAGAAGGCATGTAATATCATGAAGAAGACATAAATCATGTTGCATACGATTTTGTTCAGCTAGAGTAGATTGAAAGTAGTTCAAGAAAACATTCTTAATATCCAGAGGATTGGAACATATGTTTCCAGTCATATCCTGAATGGAATGAATATTCCTATTAGTATTTTTAATTTTTAATGAAGCATGAAATACCGCACTATTTTTATCACCATGATTATCCCAAATTACTTTTATTTTCTACTTTAACATTTTGTATTTAGATAATAGAGCATGTTCCATCTGGATAGAGAGAGTAGGATTTAAAGCTAATAGAGTATTATGAGGCTGCTTGGCTATAGTTAGTTGAGTAGCTAGCAGCTAGCTCCAGATAGCGGTTGATTGTCTGGCACTATTACAAAAATTTTTTGTAGACCATACCATCAAATTCCTTTTTAGGTTTTTCAGTTTTTCCTGCAAAACATACATAGGGTTACCACAAATATTTAAATTCCAAGAGCCACTAAGAATCTGAGTAAAATTTGGAAACTTAGTCCAGTCATTAAAAAATGAAAAAGAGGAAATTGTTTTATTGGTGTCTTAATCCTAGTTAACTATCAAAGAAGAGTGGCCTAATAAAGGAGGAGGAGGGATGTGAGTGTATAAGGAATGCCAATTGGAGATTATAGATAGATTATAAAACACCCCGTCAAGTTTGTACAAGGTACGCTTTCCAGTTCTACTATAGTTGTTCCATGTGAATTTAGAACCAGTGTAAGGAGATGGGTATAAATTAGAGGCACATATGAAATTGTTCAGAGGGGAAGTAGATTTAAGGGTAAGAGGGACCCTGGCTTATTTGTCTTCATGGTGCATCATACAATTTCAATCACCAAATTAAATCCAAGGTATGGAAGAAGATTGTAAAGTAGGAATAATATCTAACATTAGTTGTCTAGAGAAAGAATTATTTTCTGCATAAACAGTGGCAAGTTGAAAATCAGAAGATGGGAATATGTTGACATTTGGAGTGGATAAATTGTTTGTGAACCATTAAAGGGATATGATGTATATAATAGGATTGTATAAACTGAGAATCCTTCCATAAGGAGCTTGAGATAGGTTATGTATGAATGACCAGGAATGGGCAATGGTTTTAGCAGCTAGCATGCTACCTTCATGATTCAGCTTTGTTTCATATATTGACATCAACTGTATATTACTGAAAGAGATTAGATTCTTAGTTTCTATTTATTTGGCTATTTTATGGGCTCCTCTAACATTCCATATACAAATTATTCCTAACATCTAGAGAGGTTTAACTTATTGGCAGATTGCCTTGTTACCACCTTAGCATTTAAAATTGAGGCCTTTTCTTATGGCTTGATAATTATCTGATCAATTGAGTACTCTATGCCGAAATCATAGTCTCCATTTACTCCTTGGGTCGCTGAACTGATATGTTTCTTGTTTTTGCCTTTTTTCTTGTTAGCGGAGGGGGTAGCTTCCAAAGCATCACTTTCTAGGATTGAAGATGTAGAGGAAGTAGGATCATGAATGGAATTGAGTATGTGGTTCAGAGGAAAAAGTAATTGATAAGGAGAGGAAGAGGAAGTTATAAGATGAGAAGGCAGGGTGTTTAAAGGCTTTAGAGAATCAGACTTATTATTCAAGTTTGTTATCTGATTGTTGCATGTGGAGAGACGTGCACGGCAGTGTGCATGTTTGAAGTCATAATACTTAACTTAGGTAAAGGAAGTAAAGTAGGTGATAAATTCTGAGGAACATTATTGGTTTGATTTTGATATGGACTAGCAAGCATATTTGCATCAGAAGAGAAAATTTCTCGATCCATATTAGTATCTAGTTGATTATGATGGATATTAGAAAGAGAGGTTGATTCTTTCAAAGGTTCAGAGGGATTAGAATTCAGAAGTAGTATTTTAATTAGAAATCTTGATTATGTATTAGAAAGAAATGTAAAGAAAAGAGTATTGAGATATTATTGATAAAAAATATTGTACACAAATACACTGCCTTTTATACAAGTATAAGGCATATGACAGTTGTAATACAGAAGGACGGAAATACCCTTGTAACCCTAATTGTAGCATATAATATAAACTCAGTACATATGACTCAGTTCATTATTTCGCCCCCTTGCTTCAATCTAGGGTTTCTTTTTCTTTCTCGAGGCTTTTGCCGAAACTTCTTCAAATAATAAAATCTCCAGTACTTTTGTTAAGAGATGTTTCTGAGCATGAAGTCTAAGCCAAGGCTCCTCTGGGAGCTTGAGTATGATGACGGGTTGAGTTGTCCATCGCGAAAATTGATTTAGAAGATTCAGACTTGCTCTTTTGAGGTGCTGAATCGTAGATCTGCAACTTGAAGAGGTTTGGATTTGCTCGTCTGCTTCTGATCTAGGCTTCGATGTTCGGATTTGTCACTAAGACTTCTGATTCTAAGGTCATCTCTGAATCGATTAAAATTTCTTGTAGAAAGTGCCTTTGTAAGTATATCACTTCTTTGGTAAGGACCGGGTATATGATTTATGTTTAATTTTCCACTGTTTACTCTTTCTCTGACAAAGTATATACCGAGTTTCATGTGTTTTGTTCTTGCATGTTGAACCGGATTAGCTGACAGTGAAACAACACCTAGATTATCGCACCAAATAGTAGTTTTTCTGCTTGTATTAACCTTCAGTTCACTGAGAAGTGATTCTAACCATATTACTTCTGCTGTTGCGTGAGCTAGACTTCTGTATTCTGATTCAGTGCTTGATCTTGACACAGTTGCTTGTTTCTTTGAACACCATGACACAGGATTATCGCCTAAGTAAATACAATATCCTGTAGTTGATCTTCTGTCATCTGGGTCTGATGCCCAGTCTGCATCAGTAAACCCGGTAATTGCTAGGCTTTTACTTGCTGTTAACAATAAGCCATAATTTTGTGTTCCATTCAGATATCTTAATATGCGTTTTACTGCCTTCCAGTGTTCACTTAATGGTTGATGCATAAACTGACATACTTTGTTGACACTATATGATATCTCTGGTCTGGTTATAGTAGCATATTGCAAGGCACCCACTACACTTCTATACTCCTTTTCATTTGTGATAGATTAACCTGTATATCTAGATAGATGCAAGTTACTGATCATGGGTGTTGGTAATGATTTGGCATGATGCATTTTTGTTCTCACAAGTAACTCCCTGATGTACTTTCCTTGACTTAGATGCATTTCTGTGTTGGATAGTCTGTTTACCTCTATTCCTAGAAAGTAACTAAGCTCCCCTAAGTCTTTGATTGAAAACTGTCGATCTAGGAACTGCATGACATGGCTTATTTCTTCTTTACTGTTTCCAGTGATTATAAGATCATCTACATACACCAGAATATATGTAGTAGTGTCATTGTTGAACTTTGTGAATAGTGATGTGTCTGATCTTGCTGGCTTGTAGTTCAAACTAATAAGTGTGGTCTTTAATTTGTCGAACCATACCCTGGGAGCTTGTTTTAAGCCATATATTGCTTTGTGAAGCTGGCATACAAGTGACTCTGAGTTAGATTGTCTGAATCCCTGAGGTTGCTTCATATATACTTCCTCTTGTAACTCACCATTTAGAAAAGCATTATTTACATCTAATTGCCTGATGTCCCATCCTTTATGTAATGCAATAGTTAAGATTACTCTGATTGTTGTTGGTTTAATCACTGGTGAGAAAGTTTCGTTGAAGTCAAATCCATATTGCTGTGTGTAGCCTTTTGCTACAAGTCTGGCTTTATACTTCTTGATTGTCCCATCTGGATTCCTTTTTAATTTATATGTCCACTTGCATCCCACTGTACTTTTATGATGTGGTAGGGGTACAAGGCTCCATGTCTTGTTCCTCATCAATGCATTGTATTCTTCATTCATTGCATCCTGCCATCTTACATCTTGTACTGCATCTTCATATGTTTCTGGTTCTTCACCTGTAGTATGAGTTGCATATACCTTTGGCTTGAATATACCACTTTTAGATCTGGTTGTCATGTGGTGTCCTCTGGTTGTTAGTTCTTGTTGTATTGTGTGCTGCTCCAGATTTTGCTGCTCTACATTGCTTTCATGAATAGGTTGTTGACTTTCTGAGTTTGTTGGTGTATGATGAACATGATGAGATGCTTCTATGATGTCTTAACGTGGTCTTTCTTCTGACACAGTGTGTTGAGCCACAGAGTCATCTGTATTTTCTTCTGCACTTCCTTGCTTTTCATTATTTGGATACAGTGGTATAGAAGGAATAGATACAACAAGATTGTACACCTTTTGTGTTGTTTTTATATTTGATGTTTCAAATGGAAAAATATTTTCATTGAACACAACATGTCTAGATATAAATATCTTTCCATTACTGTCTAGACATTTGTATCCTTTTTGATTCACACCATATCCCAAAAAGGTACATGGTGTTGATCTGAAGTTTAACTTGTGTGAATTGTATGGTCTTTGATGAGGAAAGCATAGACATCCAAAGATTCTCAGACTTTTATAGTCTGGCCTTGTATTGAATATCACTTCCATTGGACTTTTGCCTTGTAAAATTTTAGTAGGCAGTCTATTGATTAAATAGACTGCAGTTGCAAAGGCATCAGGCCAAAATTTCAATGGAAGTGATGCTTGAGCAAGTAGTGTAAGACCTGTCTCCACTATATGTCTATGTTTTCTTTCAACTAGCCCATTTTGTTCTGATGTATAAGGGCATGTTACTCTATGAACTATCCCCTTATCATGAAAATAGCCTTTTAGAGTTTTATACTCTGTTCCACCATCTGTCTGGATTATTTTTACAGTATGGTCTGTCTGATTTTCTATTTGCTTAATGAAATGCATTACTGCATTGCATGTTTCAGACTTAGACTTCATAAAGTAAATCCAAGTATGTCTAGAATAAGAATCAACAAAAGATATATAATACTTGTAACCATAGTCTGAATTAGTGGGGGCAGGTCCCCATAAATCAGTTGCAATAAGTTGCAGTGGTTTATCATATACTGTTTGAGATTCTGGGAAGGCTAGTTTGTGACTTTTTCCCATCTGACAGTGATTACAAATATAAGAGTTAGGTATACTTTTAACATCAATTTTATTATCCTCTAATACCTTCTTTACAACCTTAATACTGGGATGTCCCAATTTACAATGCCAAATGTCAAACATACTTTTTGAAATTGACTCTGTTAGATTGCACCATAATCCTGAATTACTGCAGTGATTAAATTTTGTAACATTGAATCTGTATAGACCATTGTGTTTCACCCTGCAATAAAGTTTGCTTAGTCTTAATATCCTTGACTAGACAGTATCTAGGATAGAATTCAAAGTACACATCATTATCTAATGCGAATTGAGAAACACTGATAAGATTCTTCCTTATTTTGGGTACTCTTAACAGATTATTTAAATGTAGTACTTTCTGACCATTAATTGTGCCTGTTCCAGTGTGTGTAATACTAATTTTAGTTCCATTACCCATACTAATAGATTGCGTACCTTTGTATTCCTTGTTTCCTAGGTTTAGATTCTGCAGATTACTGGTCACATGATGTGTAGCGCCTGAATCTGGATACCAACACTCGTGTTGAATGTCCTCTGACTTTGCTGCTTCACAGAGATTCAGGTTATGTGCTCTTTGCTCTTCTGATGTACTTCTTTGATCATTTGGCATGTTTGCAATGTTCACATTTGGATTATTGTTTCTTTGAGTAATATTGAAGTTGGAATCGAATCTGAAGTAGCATTTATTAGCTGTATGTCCCATTTTTTCACAAATCTGGCATTTTGGTCTGTTATTGTTATTCCATCTTCCCCCTCTTCCTCTGAATCTTCCTGAGGAGTTTCTTGAATAGTTCTGTTCATTCCTTGATACAGTATAGTTGTTTCCCTGATTTCTGGATTGATTTTTGCTTTTTGAATTTGTTGTATAGTTGATAGAAAGTTCTCTGTCGAAGGTTTTCTTGTGTTATATTCTCCTTTCATGTGCAAATAGGGTGGAATGGACATATTGAGCTGAGGGTATAACTTCTTTAGATGCAATAACTTCTACAACTGCTTCATAGTCACTATCTAGACCATTCATAATAGTCAAGATCTGTTCTGTGTCAGATATTTTGTGGCCTGCTGTTGCTAATAGATCACAGTAGCCTTTAATCTTGTTTAAATAGTCTTTCATTGGCATGTCATCTTTTCTCAAGTTTTGCAACTACCTCTTGTAGTGCATAATTTTGGCTGCAAACTGAGAATTGAATATTTGTTCAACTATCATCCAGATTTCCTTTGATGACTTACACCCAATAATTTGTGGTAACAGATCATTGCTTATAGAAGATAATATCCAAGAACTTAATAAGTGATCTTGTCTTTGCTGTACAATATATTCTTTATTACTTACAAACTTTCCTTGATCGTCAGAAATGAATTTGAGTGGTATGATAAGAGTGCCAAAAATGTAATCCTCTAAGCCATATCCTCTAACTGCTGTCTCCACTTGATATTTCCATAGCAAGTAATTGCTTTCATCTAACTGTGCAGTAATTAATTGACTTTGTGGACTTATAATTGTCTTGATTAAATCGTTTACAGGTAGCTTTGACTGTTGATCAGTAATTTGTGTCTGAGTTACTGATGAATTGCTGGATGGTTCATTATTTTCATCTCCCATTGGTGATAATTGGGTTTCTTGATTGCTGGTAAAGTAGATTTGGAAGGATGATTTGATCTCTTGATGTACGCAGCCCAAGATTCAGATGATGCACTGATGGATCTTGTGGCGAGGCGTATATCTTTTCTTGATCTTGGCCTATCTCAGATGATGATTCTGATTCTGATGAGATAGAACAAACACAGCCAGTGCTTGTTCAAATGATGAATAATAATCTGATGAACTCTTGGCGTGGTGTTTTGATTGCCGTGAGGCTTGGAAGCTTCGATACCAAATTAGAAATCTTGATTATGTATTAGAAAGAAATGTAAAGAAAAGAGTATTGAGATATTATTGATAAAAAATATTGTACACAAATACACTGCCTTTTATACAAGTATAAGGCATATGACAGTTGTAATACAGAAGGACGGAAATACCCTTGTAACCCTAATTGTAGCATATAATATAAACTCAGTACATATGACTCAGTTCATTATTTATTTTGTTGTATTTCACCTTCTTCTATAGATGCTAAAATATCAAACTAATTGGTATTTATAACATCAGCACATTCTATATCATAAGCAGTGACATTTGATTTGCCCCCAAGATCAGTAGCAGGATCAGATAACCAAATAGTTGAACTAGATGGAACCCCATTCGGATTAGTGATGATACTTTTTGTCTTGTTGATAGGAAAATTTTGCCATTCTTGCTTATTATTTGATGTTTTACCTTCAGGCCTTGAGTACTATTTCTTTTTGTAATTTGTAGTCATCTTTTGCCTAGCTAAGAGGTGCTGGTGCACCATCTTATATAATCCAATCTTACTTGTGGTATTATCTTCATTTGTTTTGTTTGCAGACACTGCCCCTACATTAGTTTCATTTTTACCGCAGTTAGCAGTATCACACCCAAAGCTTTTACATGCAGCACAAACAAAGGCTTCCACGAGTACTCAATGTAAACGTTATGACTTTTTTCTCCACCTACTCTTATAGTATCAGGTAATTCTTTATTAGGGGAAATCGCTATCAAACATTTAGCATATTCAAATCTCTTTATCTTTTTAGTATTTTCATCAAAGCAAATTGGTATGCCAATATGACAAGCCAACCAATTGATGCCCAAAAAGGTCCAAGTGAGCAATGGAATATTATATAAGTGAGCCAATACATGAACTGTTTTAATGTGCGATTCAGCATCATCAAAACTAGGGTTCCATGAAGTAATAATCATCATTTGACCTCAAATGAAAATAGGATCCGAAGTTAATATTTTTTTTCATTGTCTTTAACACTTGCAAACTTAAAAGAGAATTTCTAGCCATCGGAGAATACTTTTGCTAGGTGAGATGTCACTACCATGTAGTTAATAATGCCACCTAAGAAGAAGCCTACTAAGAACTCTGGTCATGACTTAATACCTTCATTAACTACTTCTTAAGGAGGAGAAAGAGGCAAATCTTTATAGTTCAAGTCAAAATTGATAGGCAGGTACCTGCCTGCATTTTTGGATTTTCCTTTGAATAAGCTTGTCCATAGAGGATGAAGAAGGGAACCCATTAACAATTTCGGGCATAGAAGTGGGGGCAAATCAAAAACAAGGACCGAAGGAGAAGAAGAAGGAAGAATAGGAGGTGGTGGAGGAGGATGGAATGAAGAGGAAAGTGGAGGGTCTGGTGGAAAAGAAGGAATCGAAGGAAAATATTCTAGGTTAGAAGCAGGAGGAACGGGGGGGGGGGAGGGGTAGGAGGAACGGGAGGAAAAGATAGATGGTGGGAAAGTTAAAAGGGGAGGACAATACTAAAATCAAAAAGATTAAAATAAAATCTAGTCATGTTATAAATAAAATCTAGTTGTGCCTATCTAGTTATATTTTAAATAAAATCTTATTTTATTTAATTTGGTTAAAAGAAAGTTTAAATTTAATTGTAATTCAAATATATAATATTGAATGTTAATGAATGTATCAAATTCATTCATGTGTGTAAAATGTAAGTATAACATATAAGCATCTTACATAGTCAATGTGCGTATATAGGTGCTGAGATTTATACCGCTACAGACAAATTTGCTCTTTATATATGCCTTTGTTGTCAATACTATTATTTTTAAAACATGTAAATAATAGTTATACACATACAAATTTTACTAATACTTATGCATAATATGTTAAAATGGTATTCTACTAATAGGCAAAAGATAATTTATATCTATAACAAGACAATTAATGAATTAAAGTAGGCATTTGTGGAGAAGGAAAGGTGGAGGACTTTCCTCCCTTTACCCATCCACTCCATGTCAATTCAAATCAACAATTAAACTCTCAAACATATATGCATATAAAATTAATTTTAACCATTCTCATATTTTAAAATCTATAATTAAGGAGTATGAATCAAGTTTCAACTGAGAAAGGATTTTAAAGTTAAATTCATGATTTTACAAAAAAGTATATTTTATAAACTTTGGATTAAAACAGCATACACACATATCAACATAAATGATTAATTGTAAACTTTGTTTTAAAATTAAAATAACATATGTATATGTAAAGTGTATAATTAGCATATGAGTTAGGATATAAAGTTAACAAATTAAAAGGATAACAATAAATTAGGAAAGATTTAAAAGTTTATGATATTTTACATAAAAGTCCACTTAAGATTTTTCTTAAACAATTTTCACATAAAAGTCTACAATAATTAAAAGAAATTTAAACAACAATCATAAAAAACTTATATTCAATTTCTAAATGATTTCAAATAGACAACATATGTAATTTTTTCAAGTTAAAAAAATCATATCAGCTGATTTAAAATTAGATTTTAATCAAAATAGTTGTCCATTAAACGTTTCAAAACAAGAACAAAATGAACAACTTAGCCATATATAAATTCATGGTAAAAACTTTAGATCTAAACTATATGAACATGAAAAATAATCAAATAAGATGTAATATATCATAGCTCTAATGTTAAGAAGATGAACATTTAATCAAAAAAGGGTATATCATAAAATGGTTGTAAATCAAACTAACATCATGAACATATATTTTTAAAAGAGATGTGACAAAAGGGATTTAGATCAAGTTAAATAGATTAGATTGTATTCAGATATGGTATGCAAAAGATCTAAATCATATGAAAAAGATGAATAAAAGAATAAATAAAACTAGAATTTTTAGCTTAAGATGTAGAAAAAAGAATTCACCTTGAACAATGAATAAATAGCTTCTAGATTTTGAAATTAACGTCTAGATTTTGCAAAGATCAATAAGTATCGATCACCTTTATTATTTGATTTATGTTAATTTTGATTTTTGAATTTTTCTAAGCCATGAAGGCCATGAATTTTGGCTACGATAAGGAGGAGAGAGAAGAGAAAGAAAAGTGAATGGTCTTTAGTGAAATATAAATGAACAATAGAGAACTTGTTTTAAAGGAAACATTAAAACCTTTTGATTCCCTTATTTAAAACTTTCCCTATTTAATTACTCATCAAATCCTCTATTTTTATAATTATATACGATAGGCCATGAAAGGTGCCACATGGCCCTTAAAAATTTCCTAAATCACTTAGCATTTAACCTATTTAAATCCAGTTATATTCTATCAAAATTATGTATTGATACGTGTGTTTATAACTTTTATATACGCACTTTATTAAATACTATTAGTATTCAAAAATATAATAACATTTAATAATTAATATTTCGTAAATATTAATTAATTTCATTAATTTACAATGATTATAAATTAAATAATTGTGTAGTTTTTTGAAGTATTAATCATTACGGTTGTGCGACTTAAAGTTGTAAATTCAGTCAGCGATTAATGTCGAACAATTCGAATATTAACATTTATACGTCACCTTAGTTAGTGGTTTGTCATTTTAGCTAAATTCATTACTTACACATTTTTTCAGTAAAATTTAATTTTACTTATTATAAGTAGTACCTGGTAGTAACGATTATTTACACCAATTCTCTTCAGCAACACTATATCACATTAGGACTTATGGAATTCGGTTTTTTTCAAAATTCCATCATCATCCACATTCAACTTTGTAAGTCCGAACACAAAATCTTTGGTTCAACGATAACAATTATTGTTAATCATACTACTCTTGCCATATTCTTTGACTTTGAGTTGACTACAATTGACCTTGATACTAACCCTTTATAAACAAGGAGACAAATTCTCAGTTGAATAGTGTTTCACTTCCAATGCATTAAATCAAACCTAACTATAGTTGTTCGATAGACCCCGTACCATGATTTAACTATAATTAAAATGGAGTGTCCATATTGAAGTTCAGTGGTATTCTCAAGTTGAGGGAACCATGTAACATCGTCACTTTGAGATTGTCTGTTTGATCTTAGTTATATTATTCAATGGAGAACTCTCGAGTAAGTCATTCCATAGTAATCAAATAACAATCAGTATGCAATCCCTTGGTGCCCCAACAGCCATAAGTAATAAACTGCCTAACATTTTGACAATGTTACATACTCTAGTCTCAACGAATGAATAAATATTCTTTCTCAAGACATCTTGACTAGGAATATTTAAAACAAAATGTTATTTTTCAATGTGATAAAATTCTCATGATTACAACACATTGTAATTATTATCAAATAACATATCAGTTAACTATTTTCTATTTAACATATTTTAAGTTAATTGCTTAATTAATTATACCATAATGTAATAGGTATATAGTAGTAAGAAAATACCTTTTATTTTGAACAAGATTATTTATCGAGTAAGATATATATAAAAAATTACATAATTACCCTTAAGGCATAATCCTAACTCTATCAATCTCCCACTTGCACTTAGAAGTCAATTGTGGAATCATACTCCAACTTCTTTGATCATTTTTTTTAAATTAACCGGGTTCCCTTTGTGAATGAGTGTGTTATTTTTTTAATTAACAATTTTGCCAATTAACTCTCTCCAACGTCGATATACTGCCTTTATCATAGAACTATTCGACTTCTAGTGAGCTTCTAGGTTCTTTTATAAATTGCATCGCAACTTTGTTATTATATAATAATGCCATAGGATTCTCAGCAGTTGGAATCACCCTCAGCGAAGGTTTTAAATCGTGGGTTTCAGTCGCATCTCGTGTCTAGAATTTTACACAATATCTCGTATGGGACGAGATCTTAGATGAGATGAGTGTATCTTGGGTGTACATCTCAGATTTACATATTGGATTTTAGAGTCCATCTTTGGACTATCTCAGATAAATAAGCGCTAAATTATATATTTCAAATATTTTTTAATAATTGTTATCTAAATATTTTTTTTACCATACATAATTTATATAAAAACGATAATATTAAGTTTACTTGTTAGATCAGAGTGATAACACGATTGATTTGGTATTAATTGAATGGGTTCCACTCATCCAAATATTAAAAGTAATAAATAAATAAAATGTCTTTTAATTTTTCTCGCTTATTGAAATGTAAAAAAAGAACTAAAGGCTAGTAAAATTTATTAAAGTGCAATTTCTTTTGGATCCACATAAGGAGTAAAAGAAACATATAAATGAAAAAACATAACTTTATATGAGATCTTCTATTGAGATCTTACCTTAAATTTCACTATCTTGGACAAGATGAGTGTCAAATAGTATATAAACAAAATTTGATGCCTCGTTTCGCTATACCTCGTCATGCTCAAGCTTGAAAATGAGATCTCGAGCGAGATCTCGGGCAAGATAAACCATATTTGAAACAGTGCCCCTAGCTCAGTTATAAATTTACTCATTTATTTATACATCTTTTATTCCAATGCTTTTTCAAGGTGATGTACTTTTCCTTTGGTTGAATCCACCACCACTTATTGTTTAAAACATTTCCAACTTAAAGTTCTTAACCTATGATTAAACATTGACATACAATACTCGATAACACTTATGAAGTTTGAGTTTGCGCACTCCTTCACAAGGAGTTCGTTATTTCTATAAACAATTTTCTAGTATTTCGCAAATGCTTAAGAACACTCTAAACCATCAATCGGTGACCTTAATTCAGATATGATACTTTATCTATGTATCAAATACACAACGGAAAAGTGATATTGTAGACAATATAGCATGTATGATGATTCCAATTGTCAATGCATAAGCAACACATCTTGCGTGCTCCATATTAACAACTTAATATATTGTATGTGTATATTGTACTGGGGCATTCCCACCATCATTTTATACTATTTGTAAAAGGTATTTTTTCAAATCCTATATTGAGAGTTAAACAATGAAATTAAAATGATTTTAACATGAGCACATTGTTAACAATCATAAATTGTTTGTTTACTTCAATAAATATTTTGGTACATTTAACGTTCTTTTTTTATAGACACACACTTTCTCTACATTTTGACTGAAATTCAAACTATTTGATTTCACTATCAAAGTACTTACTTAACTCTGATGTTTATCGAATAATACTTTTGTATTATCTCTTGGACCATATCCAATACTCACAAATTCAGTCATCGCTCCGTCTAACTTCGATACATTTTGGTTGCTATATGTAAATAGCCAATTCTAGACCATTATTTAGAACTTCCATTTCAACATATATGTACCAAAAATCAAGGTCATACCGGATGGTTAAATTTTTGAGTAATATCCAAGTTAAGTAAAGTACGTTGACTGATGAATCTGTTGCATTAGTTTCAATAATTAAAATTTACGATGTTATTCTTATCAAAATGGCTTAAGTTCCAATTGCATTGATATTCTTTTTAAAGACATTTTTGCACCTGATGGATCATATCCTTTCGGGTATCACTATCAAAATCATATTTTGATAATATATTTGGAATCCATTCCAGATTTGCACATCTTACTATATGGTATATGTTTGTACCAAAAATGGGCACAACACTCTTCGGAAGTTTTTGAAGAGATAAAAGTGAAGAATGAAGATTAAAAATGAAGATTATCTAACAAAAACTCCAAATAACAGAAAGTAAATTGCACAGAAGACAACAATTTAGAGTGGTTTGGCGTTTCGCCTACGTCCACTATGAAGTTTGATGATTTTATTGATCGATACTTGAAGATTACAATTTCTTATAATGTAGTACAACTGATTTTATATGCTAAGTCTGAATCTAAAGCAGCGGTGGTGATCTGGAGTAAATCTGGCAGAATCTGGGCGCTCTTTAGGTCTTTAAAATTGTCCGACCTCCTTTCTGAATGACCAGGGGCTCTATTTATAGGTGTAGGAGGCTGATATTTTGCCTAAAATTCGGGGAGACCGCTTCTGGCACGTGAGGGGACCACATGGACGAAATCTGGAGATCCGGACCCACTTTGGGATCGATTCGACCCTTGGTTCGAATCGATCAAGAAAGAGTCCAATCGAGCTGAAATTTGGTGTGGACATTCTTCATCATGTGCTTAAGCTTCTGTGAAAATTTCATAGCATTTGGACTTGTGGATCTCGGGTTATGATGGATTCAAGGTTAGATACTCGGCTGAAATGTCTCTTCGAATCGATCCCCTTCGACTCGGTTCCTTCGAATCGATTGCTTCGACTCAATTCAGCGTGTCTTCGCGATGATGTGGCGCGCCTTCTTCATATCGATCCGACTTGTGCTCCGAGTTGTCTGGGTCAAGCCCCTGTTTTTAGCTGTTATGACTTGGTGGATTTGAGGTAATGGATTCGAAGGTATGTTCCTTCGAATCGATCGAATCGCACGTTCCCTTCGTATCGATCAGGGCATCCCATAGTCGATCGATACGAAGACTTTACTGCTGAAAGGATTCGAAGATGGGAATTCTCCAATGGATCCGAGGTAATGGATTCGTGACAATCACAGGATGGAATCGAAGCTCCTTTCACTTCATGGATTCGAAGGGTGTTCCCTTGATGGACTCGAAGCAAGAGAGGCTTCGATGGATTCGAACCAAGGTATATGAGGATGGATCCGAACTATGGCTCTTTCGATGGAGTCGAAGCAGGGTTACTCCTCATGGATTCGAACTAATGCAGGGATGTTGGATCGAACCTTACGCTGGGTCTTATGGACTTGAACCAAGGCTATTCCTTCTACTTTCCATTGGTGGTAACTCGAGCATACGAACTCGGATTGACTCAAAACTTGGATCATTGGTTCTCATGACTCTATTTGACGTGTCTTATCAATTGCAGCCCGATCTGGACTCGGGTAAAATTCATCGATATCTAGGGACATCCAGTGGTTACTCGATGTCGAGGATGCATATTCCATATTCTCTAGTCAGTTCCTTGATATCTCGGCCTTGCCAAAAGGCGGGATAACATTTGCCCCCCAAAGTACATCATGTGTATACATGACGTGCTTTGTAATGTCATAGTTTTACATCGTCCAATTATCACATGTTCTGTCGAACACGGTATTCTGCATTGCTGTAGCCGACTGTCGTTCAGTAATGATTAGCTGTTTGTCTTCTTACACTGTATTTTGTATCGATCCTCTCCTGAATTAATATAGAAGGTTGAAGTACCGACATCGTACTGGTGAACTTAGAATTCAGTGGATACGAAACACTTGTGCGTATTGATATGTAGTGGATGGAGTCGCACAAAGGCTTCGAACCGATGGAACCTACTGGTGATGGGTTCGAATCGATGCGATGATGGACTCGAGGGAATGGATTCGAAGCGTGGCTTATCACCAATGCACGCGGGAGTCTGAGTTGATTCTAGTGTTCTGTCTCATGGATTCGAACTCGCCGTAACGGATCGATTCGATTTCCTCACCTGTTGAAGCCGGTCAGGTGTACCGGGAGGCGAATCACCACTAAGTTGCTATAAATACCGGGGTCCTATTCATTTCTCACTTTTCACTTTGTACCATTGCTTTAGCTGTTTCTTCGAGTCGATTTCTTAGAGCCAAAACTAACATGCTTTCCACGAATCGATCAAATTCGTTCACGCTTCCACTCGCAATCAAATCAGGTAACTAAAGGATCGATTCGAGATGAAAATGTTAGAACTGGAATTTTTTGGCATCGGTCCAATCTTCGCTTTCAAAAATTTTGAGGAGTGGTGAGATCTGAACGAAATGGGTCGACTCGATGGGACTGAGGAACGAAACTATTCGAGTCGTATCGACTGAGAGTGTTGTCTTTCTCTGCTTCGCATCGATTAGGAACGAGTGATTCGAATCGATTTCTGATGCATAGCTTCGAATCAATTCTTGCAAAGGAAAAAGGGGCCTCGTGTCGATCTATTCGAAGTAACTATACCTTGATCGATTCGAAGGTATCGAAGGTCGATCGATTCGAAGTCACTCAGCGCCCATGGATTCGAGGCGCTTCTCCACCCCGAAGTATATCGAGTCGAACTATATGGATTCGAAGCACATCGATTCGATCTGATGGATTCGAACGCCTTCAGTTTAGAGAACCCAACTTTTATGACTTGTTCTAACTTCTGAACTACGACTAACCTCAAGTTGAACTTTGACGATCTTAATGAACTTTAGCATACTTGACCCCGACGAGCTTCGGCCTTACATAATTGAACCTGACTATAGGACTATACTTGACTTCCTTTTGAAGCTCGTCGATGGAACCATGACTTAACCAAAAACATAACAGATTTATACTTGAATCGGTCAGTATCATTCGGATGGTGTGGATATGACGGTCAGCGATGACGGTCGTTTCCAGCCTTGATTTCTAGAGTTTCGTTGTTCGTGCATCTCGTTTTAGTCCATAAAATTTGCTTTAGTAATGCACAGCACTTGCACTGCATGACACGTTCACACACTTTCCACTGCGGGATGTATGGTTTTATTGTTTATTTAACAATGATATTCTAATAAGTAGTCAGTTATGGAGTCTTCAAGTTCCCAACAACAAGAGGTACAAAGCTCTCCTCCTCCGGTGCTTGAGATTCCCGACATTCCTGCCGACGTAATTGACCCGGCTCCAGACGAATTGCCGGAAGCTATATTTATTGAGGACCCCGTTGATTCGGTCCAGTCTAATATCTCTGAATCCTTATTGGGCCGGATATGCTTGAAACATAATATATCTCTGGATGATGTAGTATTACCCAGTGCTGATGACAGACCGCATAATCCACCTGAAGGATATACAGCTTTTTACCGCCATGCTTGCGCGGCTGGAACTCTCCCTCCTTTTAATCAATACATCAGAGGGATGCTATCATATTTAGGAATCGCTCCCTCGCAACTTCATCCCAACAGACATGCGTTGCTAAATAGTGCTTTTGTCATATTTATGGATTGTCTTTTTCGCCCGCCAAGGCCAACCGAGATTAGATATATATATTTAACTTCAAGAGTAGGGGTGATAGCCCATCCTTTACATTCCTGGAGGCAGTCAGAAATTGCCAAGTTATTATTGGAGCATGGACCAGACTGAGCTATTTCAAGAATGAATGGTTTTATGTTCTGTGTCCTCCTGGTTTCGCTAGGCGATGGTTGTCTAGACGTAAGCGTCTTAACCTGTTGATGATGTTTCTTGACCAATAGCTTTTGGCATTAGTATTGACATCTCATTTTTTACAGCCATTATCTCCAGACCTGATGGCAGGTACTTCAGGGGCATAGTCCGAAGTCTTCAAGAAGTTCCAAGCGAGCTGAGACATATCGACTCGGTGTTGAATGACTATAACTTAAGAACTCTCGGCTTGATCGAAATTAGTCAAAGTATAGTCATCGAAGGGATGGCAAAGCCCGCCTCCAAGAAGAAAAACAAGAAGAAAACCAAGAAGAAAACGACGAAGAAAATGCTCGGATTCACAATAACCGAAGCGAGTGATGAAGAAAGAACCCATACAGATACGGAGCCGATGGCTGATCTTTCGGGCAACTTCGAAGAGCTGGGAGATAGACGGAAAAGCAAGACCGTCGTTTCCAAAAAACTCAAGTCTAAGGGGTGGAAGTCTGTAGATGTGTCTCCTCCCACTTCCGGAGTCATGATTTCTGAGGCCGACCCTTCTTATTCGAGAGATACTTTTAAAGGGCTTGATGACATTCCCATCCCGGATTGTATACCGATCCCACATAATCCCGGGTTGGAAGAATTTCAAGATGTCTTAAATATGAGCGAGCCCTTTCCTTTAAGTGCGGTCAACATTTCCGGTCGGTTTGGGGGTTTAAACATTTACACACACTTCCACAGCACTTCACGACTTTTGCATACTGAACATTGCTTTTGTAGGATTCTAAACTATAGTTTCTTCTTATTTCAGGTGAGATGTCAGGCAAAGGATCTACTTTGGATAGGCTCCGCAACGTGCACCGTTCATCTTCTTACTATGAGTCCCGTTGGAGGGAATCAGATAGGGATCACGGGCATGGTTATACTAGCCATGAGCGCTATGACAGGGACAGAGACTATTGGCGTGGCCGCTCTGGCCATGATCGCACTGACAGAGATCGGGGGTACCAGCACCGATCCCGATCTCGTTCTCCCCCGCCTCATAGGGCTCCTGTAGATCTTCCTGGGCCCTCACAGCAGTAGCAGCCTTCTCAATCTTCACGTCCCGATACTCAGCGGCCAAGGGTGGAACCAACAACAGCCGCTATAATAGAACAGGCTCCGGCTGAATTGACAAGTGAAGGAGCCATCAAACTTGCGCAAATGAAAAAAGACTTCCCAGAAATTTGCATGGACGGCTATGTTTTTCCTCCTCATCTTAAGAGGATCCCTTCGGATGCTGAGACTGTCGCTCATGACTACATCGTGATTTCTATGCCCAATATAAGGAATGGTATAAGGCAGCCGTGAAGGCTTCTAAAGTAGCTTTTGACCGGGCGAAGATTATTACTGAGCGCGATGCTGACATTGTTAAGAAGAACCGCATCATTCAGGTTCTTCAATCTGAAATGGAGACGTCTCAGAATTTCAAACTCCAAGCGCTTTAGAAGCATGAGGATGCCGTAGCCAATATGGCGAGGATGCAACAAGAACATTGCGCCATGGTAGAAGAGATGGGCCACCGCAACACCACCATTGCAGCTGAGCGAGACTTAGCCGTTAAGGAGCTGAACGAGCTCAAGGCCAAGTTTACTGAAGTGGTGAAGGAGAAGGACGATGCAAACACCACCGCTCAAGAGGCGTGCGACCAAGCTGTATCTCTTAGAGCCAAACTTGCTGCGGCGGCTGCCAAGACTAAGTCTACGGAAGCCGAAATTCAAGAAAAGATTTTGGTGGAGCGGTCCAGGATGGACGTTGAGTTTGATGATCTCCTAGTCACGTACAATGCTAATGTGTTGGAGCACAGAAATTTAGCGTGGCTGGGAGATGACTCCATGATTCTGTACAACGCCTAGACCAGGCTGGTGGAAGAGAAGAGAGCAGCGCATCCAGATGAAACACTCGATGACTTTGAGCTCGAGATGCGCTTGCTCACCGAAGAGGAAAGGAAAATTCTCCATGAGGCAGCGATTTATGTGGCGAAAGAAAGGCTTGGCGTTCACCTATAGAGACAGGCGAGGGTTCGGGGATCGCGCATCACGAAGCAAGTGTTGGAGCAGTAATCCCGACACTGCCCGAAAACACTGGTGCGGTTGATCCCCAGTCCGTCCCCGCATACAATCCCGACCAGTCGCAGTTATCTTCCGCCGATGTTCCTGCTCATGCTTCTGTCCATGCTCCGGACCAGGCTAAGGAAGGTATTTGAACGCTTCCCGTATTTTAGTGTGACGAACCTGAAGCAATGCACTTGGCTAAAATATTTGATTTTCTGCATTTCAGTGACTGATGCCGTTGTTTCTGTGCCCCTTGCACCACTAGTTCCTTACCAAGCGCAAGGGGCCATAGCCACTGAAGCCATTACAACATCCACCCTGGTTGGCGAAGAGGGAGAAGCGAACATGTTTTCTTTTAGTGCTTAAATGATTGAGGAGCTTCTTAATGAACCCAACGATCCCTTCACCGACCCGTCCGATGCCATGAGTGGGGCTGCTCCAGTTGTTAGTTCGTCTATGCCAGCCACTGGCACATCCGGTGCGGCCCAAGCACCCCGTGAGGATGAAGTTTTTGCTGAGATCGATGCTGAGATGGAAGCAGGGACCGCTGGTATGAATCCGCCTGGGCCTGCCCCGTTAATGATGATATCACTAGGCGGTACTGTAGTTATCGAAGCTGCTCCTGTCCCACTTCCCGTTACTACTCCTATGCCTCCAGCTCAACCCTCCAGAAGAATTTCCGTCGCCTCAAGCTCTGAGGAAGACATTGATATTATGTCGCCGTCGGAGGACAAGCCGGAGAAGAGTAAGAGAGTGAGAGGGAAGTCAGGTGGTGGATCCAGTGGAGCTACCCCGAAGAAGAAAATAAGGATGAAGAAAGATTGAATCCTTTCTTTAGTTTTCTGTTGCGTGGGGTAGTATTTTGTTGATTTTTCTATAGCCGTGTATAGATGTGGATTCGGCTTCCACTAGTAGGAATTTTGTTGAACCATTTTGTAATCAGATTCTTTTTTTTGATAATGGAAATGAAAATGTATTCCCTTTTGTCTTCAACTTGCTATGTGTTATGGCTCTGCCCCCAGTATTGGGGATAAGCGTGGAGTTGATGTATGTTTATACTCCGTCTCACGCTCTGGGAGTACGGAGTTAGTTAATATTTATACTCCAGCTCGCGCTCTCGGAGTTTGGAGTTTGTTGATGTTTGTACCCAGCTCGCGCTCTCGGAGTACTCTGGGGTTTTTGTTAATGTTTATACTCCGCCTCGCGCTCTGGGAGTACGGAGTTAAGTAAATGTTTGTACCCAGCTCGCGCTCTCGGAGTACTCTGGGATTTTGCTAATGTTTATACTCCGCCTCGCGCTCTGGGAGTATGGAGTTAAGTAAATGTTTGTACCCAGCTCGCGCTCTCGGAGTACTCTGGGGTTTTGTTAATGTTTATACTCTGCCTCGCGCTCTGGGAGTACAGAGTTAAGTAAATGTTTATACTCCGCCTCGCACTCTGGGAGTACGGAGTTAAGTGAAGGGTTGTCGTGTATCAACCCGTTTCTGGCCTGATGTGATGGCTTGCCCCCAAGCTCGGGTTTCATTTAGCGAGTGGTTGATTGCTTCATAGCCACTCCCTACTCGAATAAATTCCACTGTGTGATGAAATTTAGCTCTTCGTGCATCGTGATGTTGTACATTGTATTTAATGAATCACAGCTCTGGCTCGAAGAGATGGCATTTTATTGCTGAAAATAAGAAAGTATGGCAAAGTCAGTTGCCTTATTACAAATTCTAATTTCGAAATGCAAAAGTAAATTGCTAAATAATAAAATAAATAAGGCATGTCATATGTAGTAGCGACGGAGACTCTCGCTGTTCCAGGCCCTTGGCAAAACAAGACTGTCTACGGTTGATAATTTGAACGTGCCATCTCCGAGTCTTTGCTTAATTTTGTGTGACCCTCTTCATGTTGATCTCATGTGTGGGAGTGCCGGATAATCTTTTTTGGTGACAAGTTCATCGAGTTCGAAAGCTTCAAGTCGGTTCTTGGCGTTGCGTAATCAGGCGACTCGATTCCGGCGTATGATTGTTCTCAAGTCAACCTGATCACCCTGGACGACCCCAACCCCGTTGATGGTAGGGAACTTTAAAGTTAAGCACCACGGGGCAATTATGGCCCTGAACTCAGCAAGGGCTGGTCGTCCTAAGAAAGCGTTGTATGACGAGACTATATTCAACACAACGAACTGCAATGTCCGAACTCTCCTACGTTCTTCGAATCCCAACTTAACTTGTAACTCCACCATCCCAATAGGTATGGTAGCGCTACCGTTGAATCCATGGAGGTGAGTTTTGCAAGGTTTCAAATCCCTGGCTTTCATCCTCATTTGATTGTAAGCATGTATAAACAGGATATTCACAGAGCTCCCGTAGTCAATCAGGATCCTCTTCATCCAAGCCGGACCTATTTGCGCCGATATCACGAGTGGGTCTATAGTCGGGATTCCGACGCCATCAACATTGTTGTCTCAGAAAATGATGTCGTTAGTCATCGTTCTTTTTCGCTTGGTTGAATGTTTCTTTCTTAAGTTACCATCATACTCGAGGTTCGCACGCTTGATTAAGTTGTCATATGATTCCATTTCTTCCCAGCTTTGATCCGCTGAACGAGGATCACTACTTACAGCATTTATAACCAGTCTTCCACACGTATGAGCGGGTTCCTCTTGTCTTTCTTGGTTTGGTGCACGATTTTGATTCGAAGGGCCTGCACCACCGGGCTGCGGCGCCCGTACGAATTGGTCTAATTTTCTCTCCCTGATCAATTTTTCTATGAGGTCCTGCAAATGTCGATAGTCGTTAGTATTGTGGCCATAACTTTCGTGAAATCTACAAAATTTCCCTGTCTGAATCTGCCTCTCCGATGACTGCCTCGGAGCGGGCTTCTTATACTGCACAGTGTTGCAAGTTTGTAGGTACACATTCTCCAACGATGTATTCAATGGTGTGTAATTATCGAATATTGGGGCCCTATGCCGTGGGCCTCGATTTGGATCTCTCTTCTTATCTTGACCATTATTGCCTTTTGGCTGAGTTTGTTGGTTCTTTATGTTCAACTGAACTTTTCCGGAATTGTCGCCAGACTGCTTAACTGCTACATTACTTTGTATTCCTTCACTTCCGGGCTTTGCATCGTCCTACTTCCTAGACTGTTTCGCATCCTCTTGTCGTAAGAATTGTGCGGCTTTGGAGTAGAAACGGTCCAACGACGCGGGTGGTTTTCCAGCTAACCAGTTTCCAAACTCAGAATCGGGATCGATTCCTTTTGTCAATGCCATTAGAATCGAGTTATCGTTGGGATTACTAATCTCCACACATGCCGCATTGAATCTTTCCAAGTAACGCCTTAGTGTTTCCCCACGAGCTTGGGTAACACTAGACAGGGTGTTAACATCTTTAGGCCTAGCGACATGCATGCGGAATTGTTCAACAAATTTCTTAGCCAGTTGATCTAATGAAGAGATAGATCTAGGTGGCAGTCTTGTAAACCACATCGTTGCAATTCCTCCTAGAGATTTGGGGAAACTTCGACACTTTACTGCATCGTCGGCCCTTGCGGTGCTCATTGACCATTCATATTTCAAAATGTGTTGATTGGGATCAGAGTTTCCTTCATACATAGGAAGAGTTGGCATTCTGAATCGTCGAGGAGGTTCAGCGTACAGTATCTCATCTGTGAAAGGAGTGTGACTACGGGAGACTCCCCAGTCGTCATTGGTAAGGCCTTGGCTTTCGCGGATCATCTGACGTATCATAGTCGAAATGTCGGGCATTGCTACATTTTGAGCATGCTGAGCTAAGGTGTGGTCGGGTTCCACAGCGCGAGTTTGGACCGGGCGCTGTCGACGGTCCAAGTTTCGCCTCCTTGGCTCAGCTTCTCTTGGGACGTATGGTTCAGGAGTACGTCCTTGTTGTTGATTAATTGGACCAGGAAGATTTTGGGTATCAACTCTTGTCTCCACTGTGGCAGCTGTGGCATGATGGTCTGTGGTATACTGTGTAGTATGGCCTCCTCGTGCTGAGGGCCCAGCCTGGAAGCTGGTCGACGGTCCTGCCCTTAGCTGTCCAACAGTCAAGGCGGGTTGATATCCGGTAGTTTGCGCATGATTCCCGTCTAATCGGGGATGGGTAGATCTGTGATGATAGTTAGATGAGGCGGAACTTTCAGTAGATGAGCGGGAGATATCATCTCTCCTGGACCTTCTGCGGCCTTGGCAGTTCAGTTGGTTTGTCAATTCAACATTAGCATGCAACTGTTCGGCCAATTGTTGCCGACTTTGAGTCAATTCTTGAAACAACACATGGAACTCATGTCTGGTGACTGGCCCAGATGGATCTGAATGAGCAGTGTTGTCTTGGTTGGATGGCTGCTGTTGGGTAGGATTCTGTCCATCCCTACCTTCTTGACCAGCAGCTGTAGAAGTGGTTCTAGTACTAACCATTTTGAATGACGAATTCCTTTCCTAGACTTTATGCAAATCTGAATAGAATGGAAGGATTTTGGATTTGTAGATCTGGATCTTCCTCTTGGATTTATGCAATCCGGTATCGATGGTAGATCCAAGGAGTAGGAGAAAAAGCTGGTATCTTCTCAATGAAAGCACCAAAGTGTTTGTACCAAAAATGGGCACAACACTCTTCGGAAGTTTTTGAAGAGATAAAAATGAAGAATGAAGATTAAAAATGAAGATTATCTAACAAAAACTCCAAATAACAGAAAGTAAATTGCACAAAAGACAACAATTTAGAGTGGTTCGGCGTTTCGCCTACGTCCACTATGAAGTTTGATGATTTTATTGCTCGATACTTGAAGATTACAATTTCTTATAATGTAGTACAACTGATTTTATATGCTAAGTCTGAATCTAAAGCAGCGGTGGTGATCTGGAGTAAATCTGGCAGAATCTGGGCGCTCTTTAGATCTTTAAAATTGTCCGACCTCCTTTCTGAATGACTAGGGGCTCTATTTATAGGTGTAGGAGGCTGATATTTCGCCTAAAATTCAGGGAGACCGCTTCTGGCACGTGAGGGGACCACATGGCCGAAATCTGGAGATCCGGGCCCACTTTGGGATCGATTCGACGCTTGGTTCGAATCGATCAAGAAAGAGTCCAATCAAGCTGAAATTTGGTGTGGACATTCTTCATCATGTGCTTAAGCTTCTGTGAAAATTTCATAGCATTTGGACTTGTGGATCTCGAGTTATGATCGATTCAAGGTTAGATACTCGGCTGAAATGTCTCTTCGAATCGATCCCCTTCGACTCGGTTCCTTCGAATCGATTGCTTCGACTCGATTCAGCATGTCTTCGCGATGACGTGGCGCGCCTTCTTCGTATCGATCCGACTTGTGCTCCGAGTTGTCTGGGTCAAGCCCCTGTTTTTAGCTGTTATGACTTGGTGGATTCGAGGTAATGGATTCGAAGGTATGTTCCTTTGAATCGATCGAATCGCACGTTCCCTTCGTATCGATCAGGGCATCCCATAGTCGATCGATACGAAGACTTTACTGCTGAAAGGATTCGAAGATGGGAATTCTCCAATGGATCCGAGGTAATGGATTCGTGACAATCACAGGATGGAATCGAAGCTCCTTCCACTTCATGGATTCGAAGGGTGTTCCCTTGATGGACTCGAAGCAAGAGAGGCTTCGATGGATTCGAACCAAGGTATATGAGGATGGATCCGAACTATGGCTCTTTCGATGGAGTCGAAGCAGGGTTACTCCTCATGGATTCGAACTAATGCAGGGATGTTGGATTCGAACCTTACGCTGGGTCTGATGGACTTGAACCAAGGCTATTCCTTCTACTTTCCATTGGTGGTAACTCGAGCATACGAACTCGGATTGACTCGAAACTTGGATCATTGGTTCTCATGACTCTATTTGACGTGTCTTATCAATTGCAGCCCGATCTGGACTTGGGTAAAATTCATCAATATCTGGGGACATCCAGTGGTTACTCGATGTCGAGGATGCATAATCCATATTCTCTAGTCAGTTCCTTGATATCTCGGCCTTGCCAAAAGGCGGGATAACAGTATAGTCAATACTCTTAATGATTCATTTAAAACTATGGAAGTTCTTTTCTCGATACTAATAAAATTCATAATTTCATTTTAATGTGCGAAATTTGTTATTAGACATTCCAATATGTCAATTCTATTTGTGTTTGAACCAAAAATGGCATAAACACCCAGAAGATTAAATAGAGAATTAAAAGCGAAGAAAATTATATGAAAACGAGTAAGAAAGAACACATAACAATTTATAGTGGTTTGGAAAATCAAGGCATGCGTCCACTTAATGGTTTTATCGCTCATATTCTGACTTGGCGGTAGAAGTTCTTATGGCTCGGTACAACTCCGACAGAGATTACAAGAAATTAGAGTAAGAAGTGCCAAAGCAAAAAAGTTCCTGAAAAATGAGCCCACCCTCCTATTTATAGAGGTAGGGAGCCTAAAATCTCATCCAGAAGGTCTCCACCTCATTTTCCATGCCATAGACCATTTCCCCAAAAGAACAGGAGGGCAACTCAGCAACTTCAGTGGATCAGTACAAATCTAGGGGCCTGGATCCGTACCGACCCCGTAAGATAGCATTAGATTTGCCTTTAACTCTTCATATTGGTTCGTCTTGTGGTTAGCTTCATGATTCCATAGTTGTTTGCATCAATATTAGCTTGTTTCTGAGTCCAAATGATGGATTTGTGGAAGAACATAGTTGCTGATTCATGAGTTCATGGAGATCGATAAAGAATTGCATTGGATCAAGAAAACACACTTGAAGTAGGCTTTTAACATCGAGTAGAGTATGTAGGCAAAAGATGGGACATAATAGTGGTGGACCGGTCTCGATTTAGGGTGTTTGATCTGTACCGACCCAACACTTATGTGGGTTTTTGGTTTTCCTAACTTGAGCTGTTTTAGCATTTGTCTCACAGCTCTATTTGTGATTAGTTTTTGGATTCTTAGGCTATCTCTCCAGGCTTTCTGCCTTGATAACGCTAAGTTCGACTCATCCAGTCTGTCCGATATAGCCCGGTCAAAAGGCTGGATAACACTTGCCCCCCCAAGTATATCTCATTTCAAATGTGATGTGCTTCGAATCGAGAAAAATTGAAATTGCTGCAAAGGACTCCACTTTGTGTTTCGAGTGGCTGTTATCCTTATTGTGAGTCGTTCTTGTGAAGAGTTATGTCCATAGTCATTCATCATGACATTTTCCCAACATCTTGGCATTATAAATTTGGAACGTATTCCCATAATTCGTCATTCCAAGCTTGATAGTCCTGAGCTAGTTCCTTTTATGGATCTTCCAAATTTGAACCTAGTTTCCTTTGACTTTAGTCAGTTGGGTCTTGGATACGTACACACACATGCATATGTGCACGCACTTGAATAATCTTTGGCATGCATATACATATACGTATACATATATCTTTATATACATATGTTTTTCTTATGGTTAAGACTCGGTACCGACCCACACTCTTGGGTCGGCACCAACCCGAGACTTTGAAATAGTATTCAAGTTTTAAACCTGAGAATTTGCATATGAGCCTATATAACCTATCTCCCTTGGTTTTCCTCTTCAATTTTATCATCTCTAAAACAAAGCTTGAGCTTGCCATTAAAAGAACTCCGCCTTTGATCCACCGCTTCCCCTTTCCAGCGTTTATCAATCCCGAACTTAGTGTCGTCAGCATCTCCATCTAAAAGCTTGCTTGAGCGTGACTCCATCGTGCCTTAACTCGACTGACCCAAGCCTTAGATCCAAAGCTTGACTCCTTCAATCAAGTTTGTTCCCTATGATTTCCATAGTCCTAGATAGGCGGTGGACTTGGATGAGGACATAGATGGGCTCACCGTTGATGGTCGTGCGTTGGAGTAGGAGATGAGAGGGAAGAGGAGGATGAAGTTCTTCCTTGGAGTTGGGTCGGTATGACTCCAACACTTGGGAGAATCTCGCAAACTCCAAATCCACAAGCATACATTGTTCAAATAGAATGATTTAAGATTAAATTGGAGAAATTAGAATATTAATTGTTTTACTTGAAGATAATTGAAATTAGAAGTTGGAATAATGATTTATAAAATCTGGATAATATTGAAAAGAAATATATGTAATTTATTGATGTCAAATTCTTGTTTTAAAACTTGTTAAATAATGTGTTAGTGTTTTCTAAATAATGTGTAATTTTATTTTAAGTGAAAATGTGAATTTTTAGAGTTAAATTGATTTAAGTGTTATGTTGTCTTATTTTGAAAATGCAAAATACCTTGTTTTCAACAAAAAATAATAAGGGTTTGATGATTATTAAAATTTTGTCATTATTTAATTGTGAGGGTTAAGTGATGAACTTAATTTTAGAATAATTATATAAATTTTTAGAGTTGAGATCAAGTAAGAAAATGATAGTTCAAGTTATAGGAAATAGTGTATTTTTTTCAGTCTTTTAAATTTAATTAAACAAGGGTTTAGGCGTAATCTATTTTCAGCCCATTAGTGCTTAAAGGAGATAATCCCCCCCTCTCCTTCTCAAAGAACTAACTATAAATACTTTTTAATCCTCTTAGTTTTAAAACGGAAAATAAGAGCAAGCTAGGGTTTTCCATTCCACTTTAAATTAGCGATTTTAAAATACAAGAAAATTTAGTTAAATTAAGTGAAAATCAAGGTAATGCTTTCAAAATATAATCTATCTTCTAAAATCAATAAATTTCAATTTAGATAGTAATTGATTCCTTATGGTGCTTCTTTTTGGTTGAGATCAAGTCTAGGGTTTTCTAGTGAATCAATTGCAAGCTATGATGGTAAATTATTGTCTAGCTCAAGAAAAAAAGGTGAGTTAACCCTCACAACTATCTCTACTTTGAATTCAATTTGCTATGGTGTCGAGTTAGATGAATTTAATATTGAATTGATTTCAATCTTGTGTGTTGGTTGCATCTTTAGCTATGCTAATTTCAGTTGCTAAAACCCTTGTCCTATGATCTCTTTAATCATCAAATTGTAGTTGTATTTAGGGTTGCATGACACTAGAAATCAATACCCTTGAAGCTAAAAACCATCAGAGATCAAAATCCCATACCGAAGGACCACCAGAAGGCATCCAAAATCTTTCAGGACTCAGCCCAAGCGAAGCAATCGGTGGACCGGTTCTCTAAACCGGTGCACCAATCATGCACCTGGGCCAAGCCCCAAGTGATGTTTTGGTGCCTTCTGCTTGCCCGTTTGACACCTTGTTTGATGTATGTTATATGACTTGGTTGTGATCCTTCTTACATGATATTTGCTTGGCTTGTGCACACAATGTTAAACTGCAGTTATAGTTAACTGTTGCTTAATTTTGGGAAGTCTGAACCTTGATTTAGAGAACTCTTGGTTACATAGAAGGAACTACTTTATATTGCCTTGCAATTACACTAATTGAATTCATGAATTGGTAAATCTCTTTGTAAAGGAAATCCTATTATTTTGGCTAATGATTTTCCAAACAATGTATATATATCTTTTAAAATGGAAGTGTATTTGGATAAATATACTTATAAATAGTAATAATTATAAATTGGTTTTGAAGTAAGTTTTAAATATGTATAGATATTAATTTAATCGTGTTTGTAATACATATTATTATAAATCTTTTTGAATCAATGTTTTAAATAAGATTTCAAAGCAAAACTATTTTTATCACAAATGAATGTTTATTTGCACGAGTAGAATTTACTCGCTTTTAGTAATTATTTGAGCATCATAAAGTGGTTATGGGACATTAGTCTACACTATTATAGTTACTAACTGAAAGTGGATGACACTTATCTATTTGTCTAGGTTTTGAACTCGATCTTGGGGCATTCCGTTTAGGCAGATTAAATGGTTTTTTAGGCCCATCTGGTGATACTTGTTTTCTAGCGAGTTATATTTGCGAAGTGCAACCTCTTGTATGGACTTGCAAAGTACAAGCCTATTGCTTGCATATTTGGATGTGATTGTCTATGCTCTTATAGTTGTAGTTACTTTAAATTTGATTAATGTTGTAAATAAGCATTAGACTTAACTATAAATCGTTAATCATTAAATGAAGTATGATTATGTTATTGAAGTACATTTAGGGATATTATCCTTGACATTTATGCATGTTTATTATTATAATATCCCACCTTTTATGATAATTACAGATAGTCTGACCCGAATGTTATTTTAATGCCCGGACCAGACCAAGACTTGATAGGTACAATGACTCAGCGACCTCGGATGTGAGTGATATGCACATAAATGTGCATATTTTTACCACCATATTTATTCTAATTAATTGAAATAAATTATCATATTGGGTATTTTAACTTGTTTTAATCAAAATCCATATTAATTCCAAATTATCACATATTCATCTTCATCCAAGGGAAAAATGGTCATTTTTGTGCATAAATTAACTTGAGAAAATTTAATTAGAAATTTCCATACTATGTTGTAAGAATTTGATTTCAATTACAAGTGGTTTCATGAAGAAGATATGCTTGCACAAAAAGAACACAAAGGAATGAAGATGGAAATAATTCAAAGTGAAGATCATGGAGGACCCCACCTACCCACCTACCTTAATGTACAAATTAGAGGCTAATGCACATGCTTATGGAATTAATGGCTTCATGTACACTTAAATGATGATTAGTAGAAGCTAATGATTACTTGGCCTCCACACTTTTTCAAGGGTAGTTTGGGCATTCGCCAAATTATGGATTAGGGTTTCATGCTTGTATAAATAACCCATTATGTTCATGTAACCTTTTCTACCCTCTTTAAGCCCTCTTATGGAGGCCATCTCTACTCTTAGTTGAGCTTAGCTCTCTTTGTTCTCTTTTCATGGCTACTTAGCCATTTATTTTATTTTCATGTAATTTCCTTTTTATTGCAATTTAATACATGCTCTTTCCTTTCCATGCTCATTTACTTTAATGTTTGTTGTGTAGATTTACTTTCATGCAAATTATATTAGTGTTAATTCTTGTTAATTAGTTCTCTTCTTTCATTTATCTTTCATTTTTCTTTCTTTTATTTCATGTTGCAAGCTACATTTGTTAACCAAATGACAAATATGAGAGGCTAAACCCCTTCAATTTAGGGGTAATGAAGCTCTCTAATTATGTAGCTTCAACTAGTTGTTAATTCATGCTCTCTTTTTGTGCTTAGTAAGAATGATTGAAGTGGTTTAGTTGTTGTTTTTTGCTTTGAATTTGATAGCCTATATTGTTGACACCAAATAGGCTATGCTTAAACAATCACTAAGACTAATTGCCTCTTCATCAAAATATAATTATGGCGAAAGAAAGTGACTTGAAATTAAAATTTGATGGTCTATATTTCTAATCAATAGTTAATAGGCATACTTAAAATAGATTTCATTTTCATTTTCATTGTCAAGTTTCATGAAAGTTAGTAAGTGGTTTAAGGGGTGTGTTATAGTTTGATGGCTTATGTTGGCTAATCAATAGCACAAATATGCCATACTTATGATAAGCACATCAATTAAAGCATTAATGACCATAAAAGAGAGATCATGATTTTATATGTGTTGAACTACATGATCTAGAGAGTGGATTTATTCTCTAAATTGTCACTTAACTCTTATATTTGCTTCTCTTTTCTTTTAGTTAGCTAGTTAATTCTCTAGCTTAACTTTCACTTGAAATTGGTATAATTTGATTGAATTGAATTTTTAAAATCATCAATTCCCTGCGGATCGACCCGTATTCGCCACGTACTACAAATGTACGTCGTGCGCTTGCGGTTATTTTTATTATAAATTTTTCGGCGATTTTCTAATCCGATAGAAAATTCGTCGATTAACAAGTTTTTGATTTTTTTTAAGTTAAAAGAAAATGAAACTTCAACAATGCCCTGAAACTAAAAAAATGAAAATGAAACTCCCTCCCACACTTAATTTTGACCGTATCCCCACAGCCAATGTATGATATAATGAGTGTAATGGGGAAAACTATGTACATATTTACAAAAGAGGGTTAACATTCTTACTAGACGTAGCTTGGTTCATGAAGGATCATGAGCTCCTCCTCTTGGTTATCAGGCAATTCCAAGAAAGGTTTTAAACGATGACCGTTGACTTTGAAAATTGATCCATCCTTGGGGTTTTCTATTTCTATGGCACCATGTTGAAATACAGTCCGTACCACAAATGGTCTAGTCCATCTTGATTTAAGTTTCCCAGGGAATAAATGAAGTCTAGAGTCATATAAAAGAACTTTCTGGTTAGGCAAAAACGTTTTCCTTAGGATTGACTTGTCATGAAATTTTTTGGTTATTTCTTTGTAAATTCTCTCATTTTCATACGCGTTGTTCCTAAGTTCTTCTAGTTCGTTGAATTGTAGTTTTTGGTTTTCGCCATCTTTTTCAAGATCAAAGTTTAAGTTCTTAATTGCCCACAACGCTTTGTGTTCGATTTCAACGGGTAAATGGCAAGCTTTACCGTAAACTAAACGAAATGGAGATATTCCAAGCTTAGTTTCAAAAGCAGTACGGTAAGCCCAAAGTGTGTCGGTCAATTTCTGAGACCAATCTTTTCGATTTTTGTTAACAGTTTTTTCCAAGATTTGTTTTGTTTGTCGATTTGAAACTTCAACTTGGCCACAAGTCTGAGGATGATATGGAGTGGATAACTTGTGGGTTATCGAGTATTTTTTTATTAAAGTTTCAAAAGAACGGTTGCAAAAATGGGTTCCGTTATCACTGATTATTGTGCGAGGTGTGCCGAACCTCGAAAAGATGTTTTCTTTGAGAAATTTCACAACAATTCTATGGTCATTGGTTTTGCAAGGAATTGATTCGACCCATTTTGAAACGTAATCGACAGCGAGAAGGATATACAAGTTTCCAAAAGAATTGGGAAAAGGTCCTATAAAGTCGATACCCCAAACATCAAAGATTTCAATCGTAAGAATGGGGTTTAGAGGCATCATATCTCGTCGAAAAATTCGTCCAAGCATTTGACATCGATCGCAAGTTTTGCAAAATTCGAATGAGTCTTTGAAAAGAGTAGGCCAATAGAATCCACACCGAAGCACTCTTTCTGCAGTTTTTCGAGGATCAAAATGTCCACCGCACACTTGATCGTGGCAAAATGAAAGAACACTCCTTATCTCACTATCCGGAATGCAACGTCGGATGATTTGGTCGGGACAATATTTGAACAAGTGTGGACCGTCCCAATAGAAATATTTCACTTGGGACATGAATTTGTATTTATCCCGTTTGGACCAAGATGAGGGATTTTCTTTAGTGACTAAGTAGTTCACTATATCAACGTACCATGGATCGATCGAAATTGAATGAAGTTGTTCATCGGGGAAGTTTTCATTGATTGGAAAAGAAGATGGTGTGTTCGGAAGACGAGACAAGTGATCGGCTATGACGTTATCGGATCCTTTTTTGTCTTTAATTGTAAGGTTAAATTCTTGAAGTAAAAGGATCTAACGTATCAAACAGGATTTAGCATCCTTTTTAGCGAAGAGATATCGAAGCGCAGAGTGGTCCGTGTACACAGTAATGTGTGAACCTATCAAGTATTGTCGGAATTTTTCGAGAGCAAAAACGACATCTAGAAGCTCCTTTTCGGTTGTTGTGTAGTTGAGTTGAGTGTCGCTCAAAGTCATACTCGTGTAGTAAATGACGTGGAGGATCTTGTTGATGTATTGTCCTAAGACAGCACCAATGGCAAAGTTCGAAGCATCACACATGATTTCGAAAGGAAGATCCCAATTGGGTGCGCAAATGATTGGAGCAGAAATGAGTTCCTTCTTAAGACGTTCAAAAGAGGAGATACACTAAGAGTTGAAATCGAATGGAACGTCTTTTCAGAGAAGAGTCGTCAAAGGACGAGCGATTTTACTAAAGTCTTTCACAAAGAGTCGGTAAAAGCCAGCATGCCCTATAAATGATCAAATGTCCTTAACAGTTTTGGGAATGGGTAGATTTGCAATGACATAGATTTTCGCTTTGTCTACCTCAATGCCTTTATTTGAGATGATATGTCCAAGGACTATGCCTTGTTTGACCATAAAGTGGCATTTTCCCAATTCAAAGTCAAATTTTTTTCTTTACATTGGTTTAGAACCAATTCGAGATGATGTAAACATTGGGAAAAAGAATCGCCAAAGATTGAGAACGTCCATAAAAACTTCTAGAAAGCGTTCAATCTTGTCGGAAAAGATTCCAACGATGCATCGTTGGAAAGTCGTAGGAGCGTTACAAAGTCCGAATGGCATACGTCGATAAGCAAAGGTACCAAATGGACATGTGAAAGTCGTTTTCTCTTGATCTTCGGGAGCGATGGGAATTTGGTTATAGCCGGAATAACCATCAAGGAAGCAGTAAAATTCGTGGTCGGCTAAACGTTCGAGCATTTGGTCAATGAAAGGAAGAGGGAAGTGATCTTTTCATGTTGCGGCATTTAGTTTTCAATAGTCAATGCAAACACGCCAACCCGTTTGAGTACAAGTTGGAATAAGTTTGTTTGAATCGTTCTTGACAACGGTTAGCCCAGACTTTTTAGGTACAACGTGAATTGGGCTAACCCATGAACTATCAGATATTGGGTAAATGATTCCGTTGTCGAGAAGTTTAAGAATTTCATCATGCACCGCGTCTTTCATTTTCGGGTGAAGCCTTCGTTGCGCATCACGAACAGGCTTGGCATCATCGATTAAATGGATGCGATGTTGAACAATAGCAGGGCTAATTCCCTTTATATCGGAGATCGACCATCCAATCACTTCCTTGTTTTATGAAAGAATAGAGAGAAGAGAAGTTTCTTGATCAAGAGAGAGAGAGAGTTGCGGAAATTATGACGGGCAACGTTTCGTTATCACCTAAGTATGCGTACTTAAGGTGATCGGGAAGTGGTTTGAGGTCCAACTTCGAGAGTTTCTTGATTAAAGAATTGTGTTGAGATTCGGACTCAATTGGAAGCGATTCAAAGGGAAGAGTGTATTCAATTTTGTTGGGAATTTTGTGAAACAATTTTTCGTATTCAGCTTCGCGTTCGTCATCAAGATCAAGTGTCTCGTATTCAAAATTTTCGTGAATGACACTAACTTCCAACGTTTGGTCGCGAGGTTCATTTGATTGGCTTTCAAGATTGAAAATGTTGAGATCCAAAGTCATGTTTCCAAAAGAGATTTTCATCGAACTGTTACGACAATTGATTAAGGCATTTGAGGTGGCTAAGAATGGTCGGCCTAAAATCAATGGAATTTGACTTGCGGGATTTGACACGGGTTGTGTTTCGAGAATGATAAAATCAATGGGGAATATGACTTGCCCTACTTGAATGAGCACGTCCTTGATTTCTCCCACGGGCTTCTTAATCGAGCGATCGGCAAATTAAAGTGTGACTTTTGTGGGTTTGAGCTCACCTAAGCCTAATTGTTCATACACGGAGTATGGAATCAAGTTGACACTCGCGCCTAAGTCTATCAAGCATTTGTTAATCGTCTTGTCTCTAATTGTACACGAAATCGTAGGGAAGCCAGGATCTTTGTATTTTACGGGCATGGATTGGGACAAGACTTCACTCAAACTGGCGGCTAAGAAAACTTTTTTGGGCACTTGAGTGTGTCATTTTTGGGTACACAAGGCCTTAAGAAATTTCGCATACGTTGGGACTTGCTGAACGATGTCAAGAAGCGGAATGTTAACTTTGACTTGTTTAAAAATTTCCAACATCTTTTCCATTTGGTCCGAGTGTTTCTTGGGTCGAAGACGATGTGGAAATGAAATACGATACTCGATAGGCGGGTCTACTCGAGTAGAAGAAGAAGAATTTTGATTGGCATTCTATTCGACGTTTGGCTCCACGTTTTGTTCAGATTCGTTCGTTGTTTTAGAAGTGTCGAGAGAGGTTTCCGGTAAATCGTTTGGATTAGTGACTTGATTATCGATTTTTTACCGAAACAGAGAGTTGTGATAGCATTTAATTGGGTGATGTTGCTATCTTGAACAACATGGGCTTGATTTGGATTTGCATTTTGATTTATGGGATTTGAAATGGTTTGGCTTGGGAATGTTCCTCGTTCATGTTCGCTCACAGATGTGGCTAATTGATTCATTTGCATTTCAAGTTTTGCAATCGATTGGTTTGTGTTTTGCATATATGAGGTCAATAAATTTGCAAATTGTTGTTTGATTGAAGACTTTGAGTAGTTGCTTTAGCCAACGTTTCAAGAGTTTTCTCAAGTGAACTTAAACGTTTATCGTCTTGGGGAGGATGAGTAGAATTTGGTTGAAAATTTGATTGTTGCGGTTGATTATGAGACGGACCCGCAAAGTTTGGTTGAAAATTGTTGGGCTGAAAGGGAAGATTCTAAGCATTATTCGGGAATGCTTGAAAATTTGGACGAACTCTATTCATGTAGGGATTGTTTTGGTTCCACGCAAAATTCGGTTGATTTCTCCACCCAGGGTTGTACGTTGGAGAGAATGGGTCATTCTTGGCTTTATTGAAAGCATTGATTTGTTTGATAGAATTGGGACACCGATCGGCTATATGATTAGGATCGTTGAATTTATAACACATTAGTTGGGAAGCTTGGTTCATTTGATTCGATGAGAAAACATTATCGAATTTTTTAATCATTGCGTCGATCTTAGCTTCCAAAGCAAAAGAAGATCCTGTCGAGTGTGCACTCGATCATGAGTAAATTGATTTTTCGTTCGATCGTTCCCATTGGGATGATTTTTCGGTGAGGTTTTCAAGAAATTACCAAGCATCGTCGTGATGTTGGGCAAGAAAATTGCCTTGGCACATTGATTCGAGCATGGTTCGTGAGCTATTTTCGAGTCCATCTTATAAGATTTGGCAAATCATCCATTTTTCGAAGTTATGGTGTGAACATTTTATCAAAAGCTCTTTGAATCTTTCAAAATATTTTCCGAATGGTTCCCCCTTGAATTGATGAAAATTTACAATTTCGTTTCAGATTCTACTCGTTTTTTCCAAGGGGTAGAACTTTTTTAAGAAAGCTTTTACGAATTCTTCCCACATTTTAATCGAGTACGATGGTAAGCTGTACAACCATTTTTTGGCGTAATCCGTAAGAGTGAATGGGATTAATCGAAGTTTGTTTCCATCATCGGAAAGTTGTTGGAGTTTATGGTTGCATAAACTTGTTCGAATTTAGTCAAAAAGATGTATGGATCATCGTGTTCGAAATTGCCAAATTTCAAAAGCGTGGCAATATGGTTCGAATGAATTTCAAAATGGTTACCCGTAGGGGCGGGTAACGTGATGTAAGATGGAATAGAAACTCTATTGGGAAAGATTATACCCATAAGAGTTCGACGGGCGTTCTCGTTTGCCATTTTGAGAGAATCGTCCGTTCGAGTTAATCGGTTAGTTGTCGAGTCACGAGTCCAACTATTTGTTGTTGTGTCACGAGTCCAAGTACTCATGCACAAGTGAAAGTCAAGGAGAGAAAGAAGTTAGAAACGAGTTTAGAGAATGAAAGAAGATTTGAAAAACGAAGTGAAAAATTATTTTTGTTTTTCTTAAAGGAAGAAAAATATTTACCAAGTGAAATATATTTTCAAAAGAGAAGTTTAAACAAAAAATATTTCTTATATATATGTATATATTTTTAATAAACACCTAGAGTCATGTCTTCACACTCGTATGTTCACTCACCATGCTCTATACCCTTCTCACGTAAGCCCAAAAGGCAGTGCACGATTAGTATATTTGCCATCAGTTTATCTGAGTTAGGTGTATATTTATAAAAAATCTTTTTAATAACGCCTATAGTCAATATGTGTTCACACTCGTGTGTTCACTCGCCACGCTCTGTATTCCCCTCACATAAGTCTGCAAGGCAGTGCATGGTTAATATATTTGGCCTCGGTTTATCTGAGTTAGGCATATGTAAATATTGTTAATATCAATAAAATTTTCAAATAAAAATTTAGAGAGAGTAAGCAATTGAAATCCAAGCACTATTTTAACTTATTTGATTTGACTTGTTATTGAAAAAGAAATGAAAATACCACTTTGTTAAACTTTGATAATCAACTAAGGATCCATTTCATAATACACTTTGTTATCAACCGAAATAACGAGTTAAACTATCGTTTATTTGTTATGATAACTTGAATTTTTGTTGGAAATTTTGAAAAGTAAGAGGACTTAAATTTCTCGATGGTAACCAAAATCTATAGTTGACTTATTTGTGTTAGTTTAAAAGTAAATCCTTCATTCGTAAATACTTTCAAAAACTTGCATTCACATCTTTGTAAATAAATCTTGCATTTTGTAAATATTTCATCATGCATTTGGATTTTGTGGGTAGTATCTGCTGAAAACCCTCACGAGACAACACTCGTCCTACTGGGGACAACTAGAGTTTTAACGGCTTGTTGCATATGCTCAATGCAATCGTGCTCCCTACAAAAATGGATTTATCTTAGTTTTTAGTTTATTCGAGGACGAATAAAAAGATAAGTGTGGGGGTATTTGATGTGCACATAAATGTGCATATTTTTACCACCATATTTATTCTAATTAATTTAAATAAATTATCATATTGGGTATTTTAACTTGTTTTAACCAAAATCCATATTAATTCCAAATTGTCACATATTCATCTTCATCCAAGGGCAAAATAGTCATTTTTGTGCATAAATTAGTGAGCTAGCTTAAGAAGTCTATTTTGATGTTATTATTATTTTTGATGTACCATTTGAGTCTTGTATAGAAGCTTGTTCACGTTGTAGACTTTTGTGGTTATGTTATATTTGAGACCTGTCAGTGTTATAGACGTACATGCATATAATGTGAGTCTATTATTTTCTTTTGTAGACTCATACTTTTGAGAAGAGAATAATATATATTATTTTTATTGTGATGCTTGACTCTGTGCTGTATATTATATTGTGTATTGTTTAGAATTAGATTAAACCATTATATTATTGTTTTTCCCCTGGATCGGATCTGTTGAATTACCACTTGTCAAAAAATAAAAGAAAATTATAATCACATTATTCAACGTATTCAATACTCAGCCAAAGCAATTTTACAGATGGTCGCTTCTTACCAGCCCTATTCTCTACACTAACAGACAGTATTACCCAGTAATACCCTTTGTTAGTATCGGCCTAGAGGTGGGGCATTACAGTTGGTATCAGAGCATAGGTTCAACATAAAGTAGAATATATGAAACACGATTCGTGGCCTAAACGGACTTAGAGTCCCATCCCTTGGGTTGTCGGGTAGAGTTTATGATTTATTTCCTAATTAAAATAGAAGTATGAATGATTATTGGGAATAATCATTGGGACGCAATTGTGAAAATTTTAAATTAGTGTATAAATTATTTTTATAAGAAGATTTTAAAAATGTTAAGTGTTGGGTAGTGGAGTCCTGATTCGTTAGTGATCAGAGTTGCACATCGAAAGCTTATAGATTGTTTCTACTAAGCATAGAAATTAATTATTTAATTATGTTTGATTGCATGATGTATGTATGAATGAATGGATGTGCTTTTAACTTTCTATTAATAGATTTTCAATTATATGAAAATATATAGATTGATAAAGAAATATTTAGAAATTTGTTTTTTGTTAAATTGCCTATTGAGTGCGTCAAGAATTCTGATCGATGCGCCTGATTAACCTTATCGACAGGGATTCATAAACACTTTGACGAGACAGTCGGACATGGTGCTTTGAATTTTAATTTTTTATAAATGTTTTATAAAAGTTATAAATAATATTTAGAAAGAAGATAAAGTTTTAATCGAGTTAGGTATTTTTGTGAAAAAGGAAAAACAATTTGGAAGAGTAAATCAAGAAGAGCAATTTATTTTCATGAAGATATATATATATATATGTGTGTGTGTGTGTGTGTGTGTGTGTGTGTTTAATAAATTTTAGTAGTTTAGAAAATTTAATTGAAAACTTTGGAAGATGTTTTATATGTATTGGTTTTGACGACGGTTACAGCCACGGAGCATTAGCGATAGCAAAGATCAATGGCGAGGCAATGTTGATTTTACAATAAACATCGTAGCCATTTGACAAAGCGATTTGCTATAAATAAATGGCAAGGCAATGTCGTTATATTATTTTTATACATATGAAATAGCTTGTGATGCCCGTGCTTTGTTGTGTATATCATTCATGATTTAAATGGATGATAATTTTGAGTTTTAATTTAAAAAGAAGTTAAAATAGAAGATGTAAGAAATTGTGTAAATTCATTTTGGAATTTTAAAGCGAGGAATTAATTGGAAAATAAAGTTTAAAGTTTTATAATTGATGATTTGGAATCTAAAAGGATAAATCTTTTATTTGAATTGGTATAAATAAATATTATAAGAAGTTAGTATATTGTTTGAAGAATATAGAGGTAGAAAATTATTTTGAAGAAGAGATTCATCCAAAAAAAATCATTTAAATTTGGAAAGGGAGTTTGGAGTTTTAACAATAAACTTTTATGAGATAAATATTTGAGAGCCTTAATTCTATAATATGAGGAGTACTAATAATCGACGTAGTATTACCGATTGGTTTAGATACACTCGAGTAACGCTTCGTCGAATATTGTACAACTCATTGAATAAAATGTTTGAGTGGTACTTACTAGCCCATTAGTGAATACTCGAATTTCACATGGTAGTATGGGATGCCTTGGTTAAATTCTTGTGATTGCTATAGGAAGTATTTAACACTTTTAGGTTGTATTCTCTTTTGGTATTCGATGGGCCGATAAATCCTTAAGGGAATATAGTTCAAGTTTTCTGATATAAGAAAATTCTTTTGGTTTGACTATTAGATGTAACTTCTTATTAGAAGTTAGTTTTCTAGTTATGAACTTCAAATGAAGTAATTTGAATTGAATGGAATTATAAATGGGTCATGGTTGAATATTTGTGATTTCCATGTTATGAAATATATAATTCCTTGAAATGATGTTTAGTTGCTAATTATTGCTTCTATGGAATAAGAAATATGATTAAACGATTTGCTAATCCTAAGTGGTTATGAGACATTTGGGATCACCTTATCGATTAATTGTACAACTTTTTTTATAGAATATTTGATTAGGTGGAGTTTACCGGCTTGTAGTAAATGTTCAAGTAAACCCGAGTGGTTATGAGACGCACGGGCATTACTCGAATAATTACTATTAGAAGGTATTTGACACTTTTGTGATGATCTCTGAAGTGCATGTCATTTGTGTTGACTTGCGAAGAGCAGTCATTTGTGATAGGCCTTGGTTCTAGATTTGCAATATGTAGTCATTTATGTTAGGTTTACGATGTGCAGTCATTTATGTTGGACTTGTGATGTGCAGGTAGACTAGCGTTGTTCAGTCATTGATGTTAAAATGGAAAAGTGCAAGACCTGCAGGTAGATCTGCGATGTGCAGTCATCGATGTTAGACTTGCAATGTGTAGGTAGACTTGCGATTTGCAGTCATCGACATTAGACTTGCGATGTGCAGGTAGACTTGCAAAGAGCAGTCATTTGCGATAGACCTTAGCCCTAGACTAGCGAAGTGCGATCATTGGTGTAGACAAGTGAAGTGCTTGCCTTTGAATATTGGACAAGTGAAGTGATGTCTTTTGTGTTATCTTGCGAAGTGCATACCATTATTAATATATTGGATTTATAACTTGTTTTCATGCCAGTTTATTTGTGATGATATGAGTTGATTGTTAGCTTGAATATGATGGATGATGATTGTTGTTATAGTATGATTTTAAAACATGATAAATCCATTGAAGTACAATTTGTGAAGTATAATTTGTGAAATATAATTTATGAAGCACAAATTTTTAAAGAAGTTAATCTTTGCTTTTAAAATGATATAAATTGTGAAGCACAAATTTTTAGAGAAATTGATTTCTTGAGAATAATTAAGAGAACCAATTTGAGATATTAAATTAAAAAGAAGTAATTATAATTGGTTGGTGAAATCTAGTTTTGAAAAATAAATTCGACAAATTTAAACATTAGACGTTTTAACCCTTTAAAACGAAAGTAAAAAGATTTTTATGAATATATATACAAGGATTTTCTTGTATATTTCTTAATTATTTGGTTGTTTGGATGCTTGGTTGGTTGAGTATTGACGTAATTTCTTTAGGGGGAAGTCTGTAACAACCCTAATTTTTCAACGTTGTTTAAATAGAATGATTTAAGATTTAAATTGGAAAAATTAGAATATTAATTGTTTTACTTAAAGATCATTGAAATTAGAAGTTGGAATAATGATTTATAAAGTCTGGATAATATTGAAAAGAAATATATGTAATTTATTGATGTTAAATTCTTGTTTTAAAACTTGTTAACCAACGTGTTAGTGTTTTCTGAATAATATGTAATTTTATTTTAAGTGAAAATGGGAATTTTTGGAGTTAAATTAGTTTAAGTGTTATGTGGTCTTTTTTAGAAAATGTAAAATACCTTGTTTTCAATAATAAAAATAAGGGTTTGATGATTATTAAATTTTGTTTCATTATTTAATTGTGAGGGTTAAGTGATGAATTTAATTTGAATAATTACATGTATTTTTAGAGTTGGAATCAAGTGAGAAAATGATAGTTCAAGTTGTAGAAAATGGTGTTTTTTGTTAAGTCTTTTAAATGTAATTAAACAACCGTTTGGGCTTAATCTATTTTCAGCCCATTAGTGCTTAATGGAGATAATTCCCTTCTCTCCTTCTCAAAGAACTAACTGTACATTCATTTTACTCCTCTCAATTCTAAAACAGAAAACAAGGGCAAGCTAGGGTTTTCCATTCTTCTTTCAAATCAGTGATTTTAAAATAGAAGAAAATCTAGTTAAACTAAGAGAAAATCAGGTAACGCTTTCAAACTATAATCTATCTTCTAGAATCAATAGATTTTAATGTAGACAACAATTAATTTCTTGTTGTGCTTCTTTTTGGTTGAGATCAAGTCTAAGGTTTTCTAGTGAAGCAATTGCAAGCTATGATGGTAAATTATTATCTAACTTAAGAAAAAAGGTGAGTTAACCCTCACAACTATCTCTATTTTGAATTCAATTTGTTGTGGTGTTGAGTTAGATGAATTTAATGTTGAATTGATCTCAATCTTATATGTTGGTCGCATCTTTAGCTATGCTAATTTCAGTTGCTAAAACCTTTGTCCTATGATCTCTTTAATCATCAAATTATAGTTGTATTTGGGGTTGCATGACACTAGAAATCATTAGCCTTGAAGCTAAAAATCATCAAAGACCAAAATCCCCAGCCGATGGACCATCGGAAGGCATCAAAAATTGCCGGGACTCAGCCCAAGTGAAGCAAACAATGGACCAATTCTCTAGACCGATTCACCAGTCATGCACATGGGCCAAGCCCTAGGTGATGTTCTAGTGCCTTCCACTTGCCCGTTTGACTCCTTGTTTGTGTGATTATTCTATTGTATGTTATGTGACTTAGTTGTGATCCTTTTTGCATGATGTTTGCTTGGCTTGTGCACACTATGTTAAAGTGTAATTATGGTGAACTATTGCTCAATTTCGGGAAGTCTGAACCTTGTTTTAGAGAACTCTTGTTTACATAGAAGGAACTGCTTTATATTGCCTTGCGATTACACTAATTGAATTCATGAATTGGTAAAACTCTTTATAAAGGAAACTCTATTGTTTTGGCTAATGGTTTTCCAATCTATGTATATATATATATATATCGTTTTAAATTAAAGTGTATTTGGATATATATATGTATATGTATGTATATACAATAATAATTATAAAGGGGTTTCGAAGCAAGTCTTAAATAAGTATAGATATGAATTTAATCATGTTTCTACTATATATATTATTATAAATATTTTTGAATCAATTTTTTAAATGAGATTTCAAAGCAAAATTATTTTTATTGCAAATGAATATTTATTTACATGAGTGGAATTTGCTTGCGTATTTGGATGTGATTATCTATGCTCTTATTGTTGTGGTTACTTTGAATTTGATGAATGTTGTAAATGAGCATAAGACTCAACTATAAATCATGAATCATTAAATGAAGTATGATTATGTTATTGAAGTACATTTAGGGGTATTATCCTTGACATTTATGCAAGTTTATTATTATCAGTATCTCACCTTTTATGATAATTATAGATATTCTAACCTGGGTGTTATTTTAATGCTCGGATCAGACTGAGACTTGACAGGTACAAGGAATCAGTGACCTTGGATGTGAGCTAGCTTAAGAAGTCTATTTTGATGTTATTATTATTTTTGATGTACCATTTGTATTTTGTATAGATGCTTGTTTATGCTGTAAACGTTTATGGTTATGTATATATTTGAGACCTGTTAGTGTTATAGATGTACATGCATATAATGTGAGTCTAGTATTTTCTTTTGTAGATTCATACTTTTGAGAAGTTGTGATGCTTGACTCTGTGTTGTATATTATATTGTGTATTGTTCTGAATTAGATCAAACTATTGTATTATTGTTTTAAGCATGAATGAGATATGTCGAATTACCACTTGTTAGAAAAGAAAATTATAATTACATTATTCGACGTATTCGATACTCACCCAAAGCAATTTACAGATGGTCGCTCCTTACTAGCCCTATTCTCTGCACTAACAGATAGTATTACCCAGTAATACCCTTTGTTAGTGTGGGTCTCGGGGTGGGGCATTACAACTAGTGTTGAACTTCCTCTTCTTGATTTCATAGTACTTCCAAAGCATGGCCGATAATGCGAGGCTCATCAAGACGGTCAACGAGGACGGTTACTTTGGGCGGTATCCAAACTTAAAAATGGAATGTTTAATAATATCAGAAATCTAAACTGTACAACATTACACAACACAACACTAAAATTCACTTTAGCACAAGGGGTATGGCTTTTAATTAATTGATGTTGATTATCTTTCGATTTTTTTTATACAAATGGATCAGAGACATTCTAAACGTCGTGCCGCTCAAGCCACATGTACATCCACTTCTAGATATGTTGAATCCGATGTTGAGTCAAGTTCAACTACGACTTCGCTTGCACTACAAACTCCATTACATCACATATAGTGACAAGAGAGTCCTCAAGCTGAACAAAAGATTCCTAAAAACCCAGTAGAGCTTGCAGAAGAGCCAGCGGTAGATCCTACACCTGATGCTCTCTAAGATGTCGCTCTTTTAGATGACCCTATCGATTCCATCACTTCGAAAATCGATGAAGGATCGCTTTATAGAGTCTGTAACATGCATGGAATTCCATTTAAGGTCGTTCTAGTCCTTTCCTTCCATCAAAGAGCTTATAATCCTCTAGAAGGATATACTGCTTATAACGGGTACATTTGTTCAGCGGATTGTGTTCCACTGTTCAACCAGTTCATCCACCGAGTCCTGAATTTCATGAGATTGGCCCCTACACAACTGCATCCGAATAGCTATGCTTTCCTACTTAGCACATACATTGTCTTCACTGAACACTTACACCGAGCACCCATCGACGAGGATATTCAATACATATACAGCTTCAAGAGCCAAAAAGAAAGTCCAACTTTAACCTACCTAGAACCGGCTAAGAGTTGTAGAGTAGTCTTTGGCATATGGAACAAATTGAGCTATTTCAAAAATGAGTGGTTCTATGTCCATTGTCCGCTTGGATTCGCACATAGATGGTTGTCTGGACGTAAGTCCCATTCCATGTGCATTACATGAATTTTCCTTATATCCTATAGAGTTAACTCATATCTTGTTTTAATACCTTGATGCCCCAACGAAACCTAGCAGCGTGGCACTTTTAGATGCCTTTAAGGCTCTTATGGTACATCCGGTTGAAGATAGAGATATCAATGTTCTCCTTTAAGATGAAAATATTCTCGCCCACAATTTTTTGGAAGCAGGCCGCAACACTAGTCAAATCCAAGTAGCTACTAGTGATGACGATGACGATAATGATGATGATGGTAACAACTCACCTAGAGGAGGCAATATTGATCCAGATGTGCCTCCAGTCCTAAGTCTAGAGGCTGGGGTTGAAGAAAATATTGGAGATGTTCAAGAACATGTTGAGGAAGGCGAGATAGTGGGTGAAGGCGGTGGAGCTAGTCATGACGATATCAGTGTGGGCCATGAGTCTCAAACTGAACAACCCAAAGATGACCATCGTTTTGCTCCGAATAAGAGACTTGTTGTGAAGATTTCTAAGGCACAGACTTCTACACAGCTTCTGCTTGTTACAACAGCGGAGGAAACTCCCTCTCTTCCCTCAACGAGCACATTTTCTAACTTAGGGCCAATTCCTATCGAGTTTGGCTCCTTCGATGTTGGTAACATTATTCTCAAGGGCATCGATTCCCCTATTTTCTTCGATAAGGACACCATCCCTACTAGTGTGGAAGAGTCACTCCTATAAGGAAAGCTCCTATACATGGTCCTTCGGAGGGTCACCGGGACACTCACACACATGTGCACTTCACGTCAACGCACAACACTTAACTTGCCTTACTCCTTCAATCTAACTCGCTCTAATTTTTTTGCAAGATCCATGGAGAAGAAGAAATCTATATATCAATCTCTTGAGGAAAATCCATCCCGATCATATAACCAACGCCCAGGCTCATATCATCAGGGTAGTGGTCGAGATTCTAAGTCCGGCTACCGATCTAGCTGAGATAGAGGAAACTGGGATAAGAGTTGCTATGACAGAGATTATCCGTTACGTGATTCCACGCCAAACATTGCTTCAGATCTAGATCTCCTCCTTCAAGAGGCCCGGACGTGCTTCTTGATCGCCATGATGACTTGCCACCAGGCGACACTTCTCGTACACTCCCTCCAACTACTAATCCTGTACAGCATCTAGCACCATCTCATTCTAATCGGTCTTAAAATCACAGGCACCACAAGTGCAGTTCTGAGACTTCCCATCACAGACCCGGCAAGGAAACTCCTGAAGCTCTAATCATCACTATGGAGCAAGAACTCGCCGCCAGCGCCCAAATGGCCGAACTGAAAGAGCAATTTGCTAATATTTGCTTCAATGGGCTCATGTTCGTACACAACTTGAAGAGAATCCCGCCTGATGTCCAAGACATGACCATTTCTTGTGTTACTTATGTTCATAACTAGTACAATGAATGGTTGCGAGTAGCTGAGAAGATATCCAAGTTATCAAGGGAAGGGTGCTTGAAATTGAGAACTAGAAACTTGTCAAGGTCGATAACAAAAGAACCATAGCTCATCTTGAAGCCAAGGTCGAGAACGTGAGGAAGTCTCAAGATAAAGATGAGAAGAAAGCTGAGGATGCCATCAGGGCACTCGAAGAAGAGAGAACTAGGCATCAAGCCGAGATGGAGAAAGCATTCCATCGGAATCATGATTTAGTGTTAGAGAAAGATGTCGCAAATAGGAGTGTGAGCGAACTGAAAACCAAACTCGAAAACGAAACAAAAGAAAAGGACGAGGCCCTCCAATAGGCTCAGGGATACATCGAAGAGTTGCTCATCGCTCAGGATGAAAAAACAAGGCAATTGAGCAAGCTAAAGACGTGGATGCGCTTGTAAAAAAGAGGTTGAGGCCGCAGAGTAGTGAGTGGCGGAGAAGTTTGAATTACTGCTTAACAGGTACAATGCTAACCATGCTCAAATTCCACAACTTCGAGTGGTTCAACAACGATTACCCCAGAATCTTGGCTCAGGCCTAGGAACAAGTCATTGTTGATGAGAGAGAATTCCTGAAGGGTAGTGAGGTGAACCTGGCCCAGCTTGAAAAAGAGGTCTTGGTTGGAGATGAACCTGAGGTGTTGAAAGAGGGCCAACTTATTCTCTATTCGGAACTAGCTGCGATAGTGCAAAAAGTTTGGATGACAGCTCTGGATCATTGCCTCAAGAGCTGCCGTTGGGGACACCCATGACCCCAAAACTACTCCTAATCCATCCACCGTTCCTGGCTATGATCCAGAGAATCATCAGATGCATAAGCCTACTATCCTTTCTCCATCCCAGAGGGAAATTCTGATGGCACTTTGGCCCACACAGAACCCCAAACAGAAGACGGTATCGCATTGACTTCCTCTATATTTCAAAAGACGAACGTGTCACCAATCGACGTCACTAATCTATCTATTTGTATCTCTCTAGTTTCAGGTAGGTCCCAAATTGTCCCGCTTCCTGATAAGGACTCTCTACTTGGACAGCAAGTGTCTGCAACAGAATTAGTAACCGTTACAACTTTAATAATGGTCTTGACCATCCTGATTGAAGAGAATCCCGGCCTTGATGAGAAAATGATTGATGCTTTGTTGGATGAGGGGACTGGTGGAACCCAGGGTGCTCATACCGATGATGATGTAGCGATTATTGGAGTTTCTAAGCCCCTGTCGGGTCACACCATGAGTACACTTGGGTAGGAACGTCTCCGAGACATAGAAATCAAGTTAGAGAAGATAGAGAACACCCTCTTTCCTTTATCCATAAACCTTCCTGGCAAACCATCTTCGCTATGGTCTATATTCCCCTACGTGGGAGCGCTCAGAGCACACTTGTGGGATCTTCACAAAGCACTCCAGCCTCCCTTCCTCTGCTTAGGAGCACTCATAGTGAATCTACCATCCTACTACTTAGCTCACCTCCGATGGGCAAAGGAAGCAGAGGAAGAGGAAGTAAGATGAAGGGTGAAAGCTCAAGTGATGTGTTTCCCGGCACGAAGAAGAGGAAGCATATATCGAAGAAGTAATTGTTAGTTTGCTTGATGTAGATAGACCCACTTTTAGTCTGCAATAATAGTAGTAGTCTATTTTGGTTTCTTTGGCCGGCTTGTGTGGGTTCGGCATCTGCTTCTGCCTTTTGTTTTAGGCATATATAAAATTTATACTTAGCTTTCCAACCTCCATTTTGAATGTTAATAACAAAGACTTTTTGTTTCATCAAATCTTTGTGTGAATTCGCCTAAGTTGTTTTAGAAATGCACTTTCCATTCGATGTACATTGATCCATTCCTTTTAGTGATTATTATAAGACTAAATCCTTAGCCTGTTCTACAATTTACTGGCCTTTTGTCATTCTCATGATCGTAAAGTAATTGTTGAAGTGCCAAACTCTGGGCATTAGTTGAGGTTTACCACTTAAAACAGCGGTCCAGATATCTGTTTCCAGGATAATGGTATTCGATTGTGCTGAATTCCTGGCGCTAGTTTAAATTAACTACTTAAGATTGTTGTCAATACATCCTCATCCAGGATGTTTATTTTCAATCACGGCTAACTCCGACAGTTAATTCAAAGTTCATAGGTACAGTCCCACCTTATGTCGAGTAAGGACCTTTCATTTTGCCTACTCCGGGCAACATGTTAAGGATTGGACGGTCTTATCAAGTCTATTTTGGTTATTCTCCTGCCCCTACAAAAAGAATGAAAGTAGGTGAATAAACGGTCGTGTCATGTTCATTTTAGATTTATACTCCTGTCCCCACATCAAGGGCAAGAGTTAATGTGCGGATGGTTATGTCACATCCATTTTGGGTTGATACTTCAGCCCCACATGAAGAGCAAGAGTTAGCTGATGGACAGCCGGGTCACGTCCATTTAGTTTATACTCATGCCCCCAGTCCGAGGACAAGAGTTAGCTGATATCAGTCTCTAGGTATCGAAAAGAATTTCGAGGGTTTGATCATGAACCATAGAAGTTTGGTTGGCACTATCTCCGAGTACTTGCACACCTGTATTATTAGCATGCAGATTCATTCGAGTTGGTCAAGTCATAACTCTTAAGCAATGTAAAGATAGGTCCGGTAAACCATTTATTGAAAATGGAAAATGACAGATTCTGTCTTATTACATGGCTTCATTCAGTTATGTACAGATTTATTTCTAAGTGAAATAACGCCCTCAATGCTCGCTAATCCACGTCCTTAGGAGTGAGATCCCGTCAACCGTTGTATGCCTGAAAGTGCCATCTCTAAGCTTTTGTTCTATTGCGTGTGGACCTTCCCATGTCAGGCCCAAGTTTACGGGGACTAGGAAGATTCGTTTGAGGACTAGGTTGTCGATTTTAAAGGTCCAATTCCTGACCTTGTTGTTATAATACCGGGTGACTTAGTTGCGGTGCGCAGCTGTCTCAAATCAGCTTCGTCTCGTTTCATAACGATTATGTCAAGAGATTCCAGAAGGAGTCACTCATTCGTATGTGAGTTGTAATGAATCAGCCAATGACAAGGTACTTCCAATTCAACCGAAATCATAGCCTCCGATCCGTAGGCTAGGGCGAATGGAGAATGGCCAGTCGTTGACTTATGGGTCGTTCGATAAGCCAAAAATACCAATGAAAGTTCATCGATCCACTTACCCTTAGCCTTTTCCAATCGCTTCTTAAAAATGGACTTGATAATCTTGTTTACAGTTTCAACCTCTCATTTGCATGGGGGTGTGCCATCGTAGCAAATCTTTTCTCTATGCGATGTCAACAACAAGAATCCTTAAACTCGATGCTGTTGAATTGGGTTCCGTTATCGGTATTGATCGCATATGGAACTCCAAAATGACAGATAATATTATGGGCTACAAAATTGGTCACTTTCTTCATGGTAATTGTGGTTAATGGCTCCGCCTCAACCCATTTGATGAAGTAATAAACCGCGATGATGGCGTATTTCACACCACCTTTAAATATCGATAACACATATCGGTTACGCACCAATAACATCAATCCCCCAAACTGAAAATGGCCAAGGACTGACCAATTGAGTAATCTCTATCGGTGGGGCTCTCAGAATCTTAGCAAACTTTTGGCACTTGTCGCTCAATCTAGTATAATCAGCTGCGTCTCGGTTGACAATTGGCCAGAAGTACCCATAGCAGAGAATCTTCTTCGCCAGGGTTTGCCCCTCAGTGTGGTCACCATAGGTCCTTTCGTACACTTCTCTCATGACTTGTTTGGCCTCATAATGAGTGACACTCCGAAGCATAGGGACAGAAAAAACCTCCTGTATAGCAGTCCTTCCTATATGATATACCTTGGGGCTTGGTGAAGGAGTTTCCGTCCCTCATTCCTCATGTAGGGAAGGACTCCTCTCTGCAAGTAGTCTTTTATCAGAGTCATCCATGATTCTCTTTTAGGTTCAGCCTCCAAGGTCCAATCGACATCCATCTGGTCGATGCTTAATGATGACAATATTTCCACTGGAACCAAGCCCATGAGCTACGTATCTCCAGAACTGGCCAGCTAAGCCAGTGAGTTGGCCTTCATATTTTCCTCTTTAGGAATATGCGTTATCATATAATATTCAACGCCACTAAGCAGCTCAAGGACTCAGTTTAGATAAAGGGCCAGCCTTGCTACTTTTGCCTGAAACTCTTTCAGCACTTGACACATCACTAGCTGAGAATAACATAAAATGTGTAATGTTTTTACCTCTAATTCTTTGGCAATCTTGAGTCCCGCAATCAAAGCTTCATGCTCCGCTTCATTGTTTGTTGCAAGAAAATCGAGTCTCAGGGCATAATAGATCGAACATTCCTCGGGAGTGACAAGTACAACTCCACCACTAGAACATCGTTCATTTGATGCACCATCCGTGTACATCTTCCACCTAACATTTAGCCTACCACTGCTCTTTAGAGTATCGTCTCATGTAGTGAATTCAACTATGAAATCCACCAAAGCTTGACCCCGGATAGCTCTCCAAGGGTGATAGGTTATATCGTATTTGGTCCATTCAATATTCCATTTCAACAGCCTTCTAGAAGTCTTAGGTCATTGTAAGACTTATCGCAAAGGCTGGTCGGTAAAAACTTTGATCGAAAGAGCTTGAAATTATGTAGACTACCCATCACACATTTAAACATATTCATAGTTATGTGGACTATCCATCTCACATGTAATTATTACTTGGATTATATATCTCCTACCATAATTGACTAACCATCACATATGGTTCTATTGTTTAAATTATGTGGAATATCCATCACACAAATTCCATTTAATTTACAATGATGTGGACTATCCATCAAGCATCCCATAATTTTCCTAGGATGACTATGAACCCTTCATTAACGTCATTGAAACTATCCATCTCCAGTATGATATGGACTATCCATCTAGCATCCTATAGTTTTCCTAGGATGACTATGAACCCATCATTTAACAATTTGATTCATGTTACCCACATGTTTAACCTATGTCTATTGATGTCCCCAATTAGATTATCTTCCCGTAAAGTTATAACATGTAACGACCCTATTGTTAATTACCTAATTAATTAAATTTAGTTATGAGTAATTAATTCTAAATAGTGATTTGTAAAATTTAAATATGAAATAGTTTTTAGAATAGTTGATATTATTATTAAGCAATAAGTTTCATTTCTTAAAGAGGTTTTCAATTTAAATTTGGCATTTAGGGTAAATTATCAACATTGATATTATTGTTAAAATGAGAGTTTTGGAAATTTATAATCCATCTTTATCAAAATGATAATAATAATTGGTATTTGCAAAAGTTATATTGAATTTATACAAAGCACTTCAATATTGATTAAAATGATAATTTCTAACATATTAATGTTTGTCAAATTTTGTGGAATCAAAGTTATAATTTATAAATTTTTGTTTAGTGTAAAATAGTGTTCTATAATAAGTAAAACTTAATAAATTAGTACACTACTCTTAGAAATGGTAACGCCTTGCTTATTGGATCCTTATCACATTCAAATGGCCTATTTAGGATGGTTTACAGAAGAGAAATAAAATGTACATATACTTTCTTTCTTAATATATTTAGTTCCAAAAATATTAACGAATACTCTCTTTTATCACATAAACATTGGTTGCATTAATCCCCAATTCAAGTTGCAAATCATAGGGCTTTTGATAATAATTGTAAAATTCAAAAGAAGGTAATCTCCTACACCTCATAGTAGATCAATTAAGAATAGTAATATTAATTTTATCTCTTGGTTGTTATTTTCTTTGTTTCGAGTTTTTGAAATTAAAACTTAGGTAATTACTGAAATGTCTTAGTCTAGGAGAATTCAAGTTCTTAGCTTCAATTCAAGACCATATATGTGAGTTAAACACTCACAAAACTATCTGTAAATTTATATTGGGTGCATGTACTGTTTTGGGTGAATTGTTGTTAGGATCTATTGTTGAAATGAACCCTGGTTCTTGTGTTGTTTGCATTTTTGGATGTACGATTTTTTGTTTGCTGAAAACCCTAGATGTTTAATCTATTGAATCATCAAATTATTTTTGAAATCATAATCGCATGATGTTATCCCACCTTTTGGTTAGGCCAGGATATCATGGATTTGGCTAAAGTGGATGGATTGGAAATCGGTTACAGTTGAAACTATGGATGATAGTTGAATGGATTCGGATGGACAACGCTCAAAAAATGGCTAAGTACCAATCAAGGTGTAATTAGTATGAAGTGACAAGGAAGGCCTGATGAGGCCATATTTCAAATTTCAAGTCAATCGGAGTTCGTATGCTCGAGTTATGGACAAGTGAAGAATTTATATGGATCGACCTAGAACGATCCATAAAACAACGTAAATCAATGAAGACCGATCAATATCTCAAAGTGCACAAGACTAATTCACTTGAAACTTTCAGAGCATCAATAAAATGAAGAGTGGAGTCTACAAAAACGATCGCATGTCACAAAGTGGAGATTTGAAGATGGCTGATCGTTGTTGTCCAATCAATCAAAATGATCAGTGTAATTCAGTGCATAATCCAAGTTCGATAACGATCAATCAGTATCTCCCAATTTACAACTCAGAATGATTCCATAGTTTAGGAGCAATGCCAAGAGGCATATGGGACCCCCCCAGAAATGATCGCATTTGAATTGGATGCAAGAAAAACGATCGGTGAACATTTGGCCGATCGTTATTGATTGTCAAGTTAAGGCCACCGATCCTTATGGTGGGCCCCTATGGACCTAGAGAGCTTCTGCTGAAATCTTAGCGAAATATCTCATCATCTCTCCCTATAAATATAGGCATCTTTGTTCATTTTCAAGATCCATAGGGGCTGCTGATTAGAGGAAACTTCATTGTAATCAAGTGCTACCTTTATTTCTCCGTTGTAAATAGATTCATAAGTGATGAATAAAGGCAAAAACTTCATAATGGACATAGGCATACAACGCCGAACCACTACAATTCTCTGTGTTTTTTATTATTGCTTTTTATTTGTTTTTAGCTTAATACTTTCCTCGGTTGAATATAATCTTCTTCACTTACTTCTCTACTAAATCTATTCTTGGGTGTTTGTGACTAATTTTGATGCAAACAATTTGGTGCTTTCATTGAGAGAGCTTGCCCCCTCGAATTTGGAGTTCAGATTTGGAATCAACTAGAGAACTTGGAATTAGAGTAATGGTGAAACCATCAACAAGGAGACGGAGAGCGGAAATGAGCCATCATGAGGGGAATTAGGAGACTTCCTCAGGAGCTAATCGGAAACGATGATGGATGCTATGCAGGAAAGGATGCTAAAGAGACAGGAGGAAATGATGCAGAACCTACTCTGACAGATTGGATAAGCCGGAGTGCAAACCAAGGAAATAGATTAGCAGGAAACGCTGGAAATATAGATCATAGAGTTAGAGCAGTAGGGCTAAGGAAATCAAGAATCAGGACCAAGGAAACGAAGTTAACGGGATGTAGGATAGAGTGGAACAGCCGGGAGCGGCCCTTGACCAACCAAGAACGATCGGTGCCAATCGATTCATACTTGAGGGCATGCCCCTGGGTCATGCTAGATCGATCCCATGCAGGATACCAGGTAGTGCTATGTAGTTTGGCATTGAACAGAATGTGGATGCTCGTCCAAGAGAGCAGATTCCTATGGACTCCAGGGGCAAGTTGGAGACAATGATCGAAGACTTCCACTAGATGACAACGACAGGTTGACGAAAATGATCAAACGGGCTATGAGAGGAGGATTGGTAAATAGGGATCTAGAAGGTGTAAATATGAGCACCTTCGCTCCAAATACCAGGAAAGCTAGGAATCCACCGGAGTTCAAACTACCAACGCTTGAGACATATGATGGAAAAACAGATCTCGTTGTTCATCTGACGAGATACATGAGACACATGGAAGTACTGGGGGCATCGAAGGAAGCCATGGCATGGTGCTTCCCCTTGTATTTAGCGGATATAGCTGCACTATGGTTTAGACAATTGGAAAGCGGCTCTATTAGCAAATTGATGGAACTGATTAAAAGGTTTATGAAGCAGTTTAGGGTTCACATCTCGAGAGCCAAATATGTGACCAGTTTGGCAACACTGAAATAGAGGACCGGAGAGTCCCTTAGGAGTTTTCTAACATGGTTTAATGCCGCGGTGGCATCGGTGGATCGTCCAGATCCATTCATGGTTTTGATGGCAGCTGTATCTGGAATTGCTGATGGCACGAAGTTCAAGGATTCAGTGGCGCGGAATCCACTAGGATCTCGGGGAGTTTTATCATGAACCAGAAATGTTCCTACGGGAGGAAGATGCATGAGCAAACAAACCAGAGGTGAATGTTGTGCAAAGTGGAAGATCATCAGGAGATGTAAACAAAAATGATAAAGGCAAACGAAAAATGAATGATGGCATTAATGTGTCGAAGAGGCAATGGAGAGAACCAAAATTCTCTTCTTATGCGGGTTTGGCTGAATCTCTAGAAATGATTTATTTGAATACTCGAGGACGCCTTTAGTATCGAAGGCCGGCAAGGAGAGAACCCTCTGAACATGAGCGGGCATCAGGAAAGCATTTCCTATTACATGAGCTAGATGTGCACAATACAAATGACTGCAGGCATTTAAAGGATGTAGTTGAGGAACATGTGGGGAGTGGTCAATTGCAACAATATATGAGGATACATGCTGCAGCGGTGGAACATGAGCATCCCCGGTCCACCTCAAAAGAAAATGGCACTAGATCAAGGCATCATCGTCAACTTGTCATCGATTGATTGGGATGGCATGGAATAAGTAATAAACTCCATAGTAATATGGCTAAGTCATTTACACATGTACGGGATCGAGGACGATCCCTAGGCATGCTCTGAGATGATAATCAACTGTAGTGCTTGGGTTTGTGAAATTTTGTTTTTTCTTGTTTACTTTGAACTATGGTTTTTTTGATATTTTGGTTTATTAGTTTTTTTGGTTGTACAGACTCTTATTTTATATTTTTTCAAATGGAATTTGGAATGCTTAAACCTCAATTAACATAATAAATAACATAGGTCGCGGTTGTGGCCCCGACTGGAGAGATGGGCAAATAACCACAAGTTACGAGTCCCTTCTTCGGAGAGCGACATGTGGATTCATACACAGATTAAGTCCTCGACTGGGGATTGAGGTCGGAGAAGGATACCCCGTGGATTAATCCCTCGACTAGAATCAAGGCTGGAGAAGGACACCCCATGGATTAAATCCTTGACCATAGAGTCGAGGCCGGAGAACAAAACGCAACAGGTCATTAGGTATGGATTATACCTAGCAAGGAGTAGGTCACTTCGCCGAAGAGCGAAAGGATCGACCTACTCAGATTGTTGAGTATGGATTATGCTCGGCAAGGGTCCGAAGAGACCATGAACTCAGATAATGATTCAGAGAGATTGCAGATTGGCTTACTGACTTCTAGGATTTCAAATGGCTACGGATTTAGATATGGACCCAGAGCATCCCAGATTTGGCTAATGACCCGGAGAGGTCATGGATTCTGATATCAGCTTCGAATAGCAATGAATTTGGCTTTAGATGGATACAGATTTGGATAAAATGATATGGAAATTTATAATCCCTCTTTATCAAAATGATAGTAATAATTGGTATTTGCAAAAGTTATATTGAATTTATAAAAAACATTTCAATATTGATTAAAATGATAATTTCTAAAAAATTAGTGTTTGTCAAATTTTATGGAATCAAATTAATAAAAAAAAAATAGTATAAAATAGTGTTTTATAATAAGTAAAACTTAATAAATTAATGACACTTCTCTTAGAAATTATAACACCTTGCTTATTGGATCCTTATCACATCCACATGGCCCATTTAGGATGGTTTAGAGAAGAGAAATAAAAGGTACGTATATTTTCTTTCTCAGTACATTTAGTTCCAAAAATCTGAACGAATACTCTCTTTTATCACATAAACCCTAGCTCTATTAATCCCTAATTCAAGTTGCAAATCATAGGGCTTTTGGCTAATACTTGTAAAATTCAAAAGAAGGCAATCTCCTACACCTCCTAATACATCAATTAGGGTAGTAATCTTAGTTTTATCTCTTGGGTTGTAATTTTTTTTTGCAATTTCTGAAATTAAAAATTAGATAATTGCTGAAAGGTCTTAGTCTAGGAGAATTCAAGTTCTTAGCTTCAATTCAAGACCATATAGGTGAGTTAAACACTCACACTACTATCTCTAAATTTATATTACGTGTGTGTACTGTTTTGGATGAATTGTTGTTAGGATCTATTCTTGAAATGAGCCCTATTTTTTCTGTTGTTTGCATTTTTGGATGTACAATTCTCTATTTCCTGAAAACCTTAGATGTTTAATCTATTGAATCATCAAATTATTGTTGAAGTCATAGTTACATGACACCAGAATTAGTACCCTAGGACTCAAAACAATCACCATAAGGAAAATCACTGATATCGGACCACCGAGGAGGCTACGACACTGCTTGGAACTCTGTCCTAGCTGTGCCACCAGTCCACCAATATCAGTGCACTGGTCACGGCCTGGATAGAGCTTCAGGTCATGCAGTTTTCCTTCCCGATCGCTCGTTTGGCCTCCTATTTGTTCGTTTTACTCTTGTTAACTTATTACCTTGTTTCTATTGCATATATGTGATGATTTTGGTGCATGATTTCAAGTTTTAAACAATTGAATCTATGAATTTGTTTTGGAATCGTTATGCCAAAGAGTCCATGGCATAACACTAAATTTCCGTCGTATGTTTTCAACAAGGTTTTAAAAAGGATTAGGTTTCAAATCGAACCATTTCGTCTAAATCTTTTCAAGCATAAAATTAGGTTATTTATTAAGAATATTTGAAAGCAAAATAAAATATTTATTATTTATGTATTAATAATGATTTGAAAGATAAACTAAGTTTGTTACAATCAAATGTTTAAATACTTATAAGGGTTGGGTTATTTGTTCTTATGGATTTATAAAATGAATGGACTATTTATAAGGTTTTTGAAATATGGTTTATTAATCAAATATCTTATATGGAAATTTAGAGACAACTACACACACTCACATATAATATACATATAAAAACATTTTGAGAATTATACGAATTTATTGGATATTTTATCTATTAGTAGATATTTATATAAAGTTAAATAATAAGTGAGTTTATAAATTTTATATTGAGAAGTTTAACGGTATATATTATCTAAATAAAGTATTAGGAATCATTTCATATATGTTAAGAATTACAGTTTTCTCAAACTATAAACTAATATTGGATTTTATACCTTTTTGGCATTTTCGTGCGACTTCTTTAAAAAAATGTTCTGAGAACCTTAGTTCAATAAATTGGGAAATAATAATAATCTATTTAGTGTTATCAAATGGTTTAAATGCTTTTGAGTAACGCTTCATTAAAAATGGTATAACTCATTGAATAGAATGTTTGAGTGCTTACTAGCCCATTAGCGAATACTCGAATTTCACTGGGTAGTATGGGATGCCTTAGTTAAATTCTTGTGATTGTTCTATTAGGAAGTATTTAACACTTTTGAGTTGTATTCTCTTTTGGTGTTTGGCGGGGCCAATAGATCCCTAAGAGAATATAGTTCAGGTTTTCCAATTATATCTGTAATAAGTGAGATTTACTAGCTTCTAGTAGACAATTGAATTTCATCGGATGTTATGGGACATTTTGGTTGATATCTTGTGATTACTAACAGCGATAGTATATAACACTTTAGAGTGTATTCCTTTTGGTGTTTGGTCGAGGGCCGATAGATCCTCAAGGAGTATTCTCCTGGATTTCTTTAAAAACTTTTGTGTCATGCTATGTATTCTACGATCATCTTGATTGGTACGGACAACCCTTGTGATTGGATAGGATTTGTTTCATGGTAAGGACGATCCTTGGTATTAGATCAGTACAAGTGATACCCAATTTGTTTTGTTTTCCATGGGATGTATAATCAGATTGATTGGTATGGATGATCGAGATGACCGGCATGGATTGTTTCAGTTTTTATGACTTTCAAGTGTTTCATGATTTAAATGTTCTTGTGCTTTGTGACAAGTTTCGAGTTAAATCATTTATGTAGTTAGTTTACTTTTATAATGCTATATACCTTATGTTATATCTATATACATTATGTTATATCTTATTCTCACCATTTTGATTATTTAGAGATAGCCTAACCCATATATTTTATAATACTCAGGTCAGGCCGAGACTTTTCAGGTATCAGGACTTGCAGGCTTTTGGGTAGGTGGGCTAGCAGATGATATACTATTTTGATTTATCAGTTTACCTTCTGTAGAACATATTTATGTATATGTATATGTTGGGATGTATATTTTTGAGACAATGACCTATTTTGGATGGTTTTTATACGAGTCTAGTATTATTTTGTAGACTAACATTATGTAATTATACATGATGTATTATTTGTTGTGATTTGTAACTGTTATTTATATGATATATTGTTCTAATTCTGAGAAACCGGTGCGAGTATTACTGTAGACTGAAAATATACACATCAAAATTTTTATTCTAGATATTCAGAGAAATAGTAAGTATGACTTGTCAGTGTTAATTTAAAGATATATTCACATTTGGTCCTCCTTAACAAGCCATATTCTCCGTATTATTAGACACATTATTTATAATGTTATTTAGTAATATGGGTATAATGGTAGGGTCGTTACATTACATTTCAAAGTGACATACATTGGTATCCACAAATGATCAATGTCAAACTCATTTAAGAAAATACATTGGTATCCCCAATGAAAAAGTCTCATTATAAAACATTTAGTTTGTCGAAACTAATCTACTTCGGTGTCCCCAATGATAATGTCGACATTTATAATCAAATTAGCATTGCCCCAATGTTTAGAATCAAACTCATAAAACAATAGGCTCACCGCCCTTACTAGGTTAATATAGATCAATGTCGAAGTGAAAACATTCATCATGTCAAAGCTTATCTACATTAGTATTCCCAATTACAATGTTGAAGAAGAAAGCTAAAGGCTCTCCGCCCTTAATAGAAAGATAGGTGATAATCTTACCGCACTATATCTCGTCGAACCCCTACCGAAGGTTAGAAAAACAAAACTTAAATTTCCTTTAAGTAAAAAATCTTTGTCGAAAATGATGTTGTCGATCCTCATAAATTTAGGCTATCTACATATTAAAACAAAACTTAAAACCTTTATAAGTTGTGCGACTAACGGCCGAAGTCATAGGGTCATCGATCCTTTTAAAACATTGGCCTCTTTGCCCCTCTTGAAACGGTTTTATTTAACTTAAAAGAAAGCCTCTTCGGCATACAAAAGTTAAAGTGTGACGTCGTGGCCAAGAGGCATCGAAACTATAACATAAGGTCATCGACCTTGATGCACATCAACCCCAAGACCCTCGACGCTGTTATAAAACTTTTATACTTTAGTTACTTGGCTATTATGCCGCTTCATATATAGAGTCGAAGTTAGGAAAAGCGGTATCACTGCCTTAGTCTTGAAAACAATCAAAGTGATTAAGTGCAACATCATTGAAAATGGTGATGAAGACATGCATTGTCGTCGGTGTCGACATTATGCTTTTAAACGTTTATATGGATCATGAAGTACCATTGCCACCGATACTATATTTTCAACGAGGTCGACTTCTTCCTACTTGGAAACATTACATATGTAACGATCCGTAAATTTTGATAATTAAAACTATTAAATTAAATAAGATTTTGGAATTTAATATTGGAAGAAACTAAAATATATGATTTATTTAGGAGAAAAATGATTAGAATATGATTAAATAATATTGTTTGAACGTTATTGACAATTATTTTAATGTAATTTCAATTAATTGAAATTATTGTAAAGTTAATTTGGTCATAATTATAAATAGCAAATTAAAATTTGTAATTAATGGAATTAAAGAAATTGAAATATTTTAATTAATATGGTAAAGATGATAGCTATAAAATATGAATGTAATAAAATGTAAACTTATGTTGATTATATTCATAAGATGATAGTGATTCAATAATAAGAGTGAAGTCAAAATAAAAGAATTTATTGGAATTTAAATTATAATAATATTGGTTTTATTCCTATTGTAATTAACGTTAAAATTTATGTAATATTTGAATATTGGATTTAACATGGATACTGTATTGTAAATGATTATTAATTTCCGCGTAATTAGAAATGATGATAATTTTTAACTTTTAAAATCTGAATTTAAAGGCGATTTAATCAATTTAATATTATTTTATTTAATTAACGTGAAATTAGCCATTTTGGCCACTGTCTCGGATTTCGACGAAACCAGTTTCATCGGATCTGTAACAGTGAGTTATTGTAGGATTTCAAGTTTCATAGCGATCGGACTTATCATTTGAACGTGCGAGCTCAAAATGCGTAGCAATCAATTTAATGAATTCAATTAAAATAATTTGATTTTGAAATGCTATCATCCAAATACAATCAAATTAGGCCTCGAGACTTGACCAAATTAGACTCACTCACTGTTATTTTAGCACTACACCATAAATGATATTTTGATACGGCTAAAAGCCGTATCAAAATATGCCGAGCTTAATAGTTTGATACGGCTAAAAGCCGTATCTAATATATCAATTAGATACGGCCATTTGCTGTATCTAATTGTCACATTAGATACGGCCAGAAGCCATATCTAATTGACAAATAGGCTGCGTCTAATGAACCAATTAGATACGGCTAAAAGCCGTATCTAATTAGTCAATTAGATATAGATATTCCTTCAAATCAACTACAGCTCATTGTTCAAAGTAATTAAGCATAATTTCATACAATGATAATTACATAACAATATCGTAGCAGTGATACAGATCAAATGCAAACAGAGCACATCGTTCATTCAGAATGTATTCAAACAGAGAGTAACAACATAGTAGAAGTCTCAGTGAATGTAGTTCAGGACAATGTCGTGCAAGTTATCACAGGAAACACATGCAAAAAATGTGACTCAGATGCTTCAGTTTGACATATTCCTCATAACAAGACCACCTTCTCAAGCCCATATCAAGCCACAAAGAATCGTCCTAGATGCAGTAGCAGAAATCTTGACTTTGGTGTAAACTGCACAAATCAAAACCAATTAGATGATTCCCAAACAAATTCAACAAAAGTGAGGTACATAATGTTCATAAAAGAAAACGTTACTCGGATTCAGTTCTTTTCTCTATGAAGTTGTTAAATTAGTGTTTGGGATAGACAGTAGTGGGGCTTATATTTCCTCAGCCTGTGTTTTGATTTGGATAATATACCGTGTAGTCTTCATTTTTATCTGTTGAGTCTTGCAAATACAGTTATAAAGACATTAAATTTACTGGGTTGTGTAGCTTCAGATTTCAAATTTATTCCCTGTAACTCCTGTCTTTGGTTGGTAGCTGTTGGCCAGGTACTCATACAATGTATTGCCATGAAAAATTGAATAGTTTTCGGCTTTCTTTATAACCTTATTGTGATAGGTACTGCATCTTTTAAATTCTTCTGTGCCTAGCATAAAAATTGCTATCAATGGTAATATATTACTTTTTATTTTTATTTCTCGGGTATCAAATTCAAGGTCTTACCATTTGGTTAATGGATGTTGATGTCTACGGAGTATTGCAGAAAGCGAAATATCAATGCATCCCTAGTTGACATTGGAAAAATATTTAATTTAGATTAAAATTGGCAAAGCTACCCTTGTTTGGTTAATTAATTGTGTTTGGAGTATAGTTACAATGTAAATAACTGCTCGATCTAGGAAAAATCAGCTTAAAGTTCTTCAATATTCAAGCATTCCGACAAGAACCACTTGCCACTCTAAATTCAAACAACTCAAGTGACGAGCTGAATATTCATGCTCTTAACTGGAAAATTATGCTGTGGAGTAGAAATGTAGAATATAAGTGGTCCAAAAATTGTTGTGGTCAAAGACTCAAAATAGAATGCAGATCACATTGATTATTTATAGACTTAACAATAACAATTATACTAAGACAACAATTAAAGGTCTTGCCAGAGCCAATATCTAAACGCTGATCTTCCAGGAATATTAAAAGTAATGCTAGATGTTTTTAATTTTATAATTCATTTATATAAAAAGATGTTTTATGGTATATTAACAACTTAAAATATATTAATCTGAATTGGAATTAAATTCAAATCAATTTAATGGGACTTGAAATATCGACCACATAAACAGAAAATATACCTGCTCCATCATCTAGAGATATCGAATAAGACACTTCGGATGGCACACATATCCACCCACTCCAACATCAGCAAAGGTCTCTTCAAATTGATGATTCATTTTGCTGGTTCTCTCATCTGGTAGCAGTATACTGTCCAAGACCACTTTTTCATGTGTGGATGGTACAGATTTCCCATGGATGTTGGACAATGTAGAATCTCGGCATATAGTACCTGTTGCAATAAAAGGGAATATTTATTATTATTTAAGTTTTCTACTTATTATGTCATAAATGTTTAAATGTTAAAAATACCTGTTCCTATTACTTCTAAATCAGAGTTGAGGATTTCACATTTTTGATTGTTCGTAACATTGGTCGAATCCTGGAACTGTGAAGCAATGAATTCAGGAGCATTGAATTGTGTGGCGCGTACTCCATCAGAAGAATTGACCGGTGCACGAATTCCCTGTTCAATATTTCCCACCATGTTGATCAAAACCTCCATTTTCCCAGACAAATTTTCCACTGTACCCTCCAAACTTCCCACCCTCATTTTCAACTCATCTTGCTCGCCATGAACATGTCAGAGTCATTTCTATGCAATGGCACAAGCCTTAACTTTAGTCTTTGGTATAACGGTCCCAACACCGTGGCTCCTACCCCCTGCATCCTTACCAAGCACTTGTGATAAGATGTCTCCATCCACTGCCAATTTTTCTTCATCACTATCAGTGATCTTTTCCTTCGCTTTCGCAATTTGATCTTGTAATATGATAATACTTACATGAATAAGGAATTTTAAAGAATATGCAAGTTAATATTTGTTTAACTTACAAAGTATGAAGAAGTGGCATCTGATATGCTACCATCTTTTTTCCTGTGTGTCTTCTCCCATAATTCACAACGACTGATATTTGTTGATGGACTAGCAACGATCTACAATACAAGTTGATGCAACGACATGAATATCCAATCAAAATGTGTAATCATTTGAATGAAAATGAATATAAATTACCATTTCTTGTTCTATTTTAGCATGACTTTTACGTCCTGCATGATGAGCATAACTGAGCAATGCTCTGTTCTTTTTGCCTACCTCCCTTCTTCCGCTCGCTTCAGGCGATGCTTCATTTTTTACGAACTCTGCCCAATCTTCTTGAGCAACTATAGGTGGGCAATTTTTCAACCGTTCTTCGTCATTGTTGAAAGGGTCATAATAAACTACTCTCAAGTTTTTCTTGTATCTCCTAAAAGCCTCGGCCATTCTCTTTAAAAACATTTCCTTTGAAAGCGGATCAAGCTCATAAATTTTCTACAAAAAATATATTAAATTATGTGTTGTGCAAAGAGTTGAAACCATAAGGCTATTGAATGAAATAGTTGTTGTCAAACAGATAAGGATACTTACCACCAATTCGTTCCAAACGTTGTCCTTGTATATTCCAAGTACTTTATTCCAACTTATATATGATATCGGCATATGAGCTCTTACTAGTTTACCGAGCATAGTAGCAATTTTTCCAGCGTTATCTGAGACCGGAATACCAAGTAAGTTTTGATCAACTTTCTTCGCCTCTGAACATGACGAATGTGAAGATGGTGCATTTTCTGACATAGTTTCCTGCAAAATATAATATTACTAATTATTTTAATAAGTCACGATAATAATTATACATGTATCAATGTATCAATGTCAACACTCCATAATATAACACACTTGCACATACAAAATTATTAAGTGACAACACCTGGAATTGCATTGGAATGTATAAAATATTCAAAACCATACATACACACAATCATGCAATTAAAAATATACAGACACACAATCATGTGATGTACGAATACTAATAAGTTAACATATGGATTTGGTCATGTTGATGACGTCATGTTTTTTGCAACTGCTGATATTAAAAGTGCAATTACCATAAAAAGTATAACCCAATGTTTAAGTACAGTTGCATGTTTGTCTCTTAATCAAATGAAAAAAAGGTATATTTCAATACAAGTTGCCATAATAAAACAGAAATACTGGAAATTCTACAACTACAAGAAGCAGTTTTATCAGTCAAGTACTTGGGGTTTCTTATCTCCACTGACTATCTACATTATGTTGAATGTTCATCTTTTTTCCAAAAAAATTTGAGTAGAGTTGACAGTTGGGACAATAATCTACTTTCTATGGCAGGCAGAGCTGAATTTATACATACTGTCATTACACCCATTGTTTTATACTGGTTATTAGTGCATGACATGCCAACTGCAACACTTACTAAAATTGGTAATGTTTGTGCTGACTTCTTTTGGGAAGGTAGGAAGCTTAAAATAGCATGGAGAAAATTATATAAAACAAAACTAGATGGAGGAATTGGTTTGAAAATTTTTCAAGAGCTCAGAATTGTTGGATGTCTAAAAGTTATATGGCTAATTGTTTTCATAGACCTTTATCGTCTACAAATAGCGACCATGCACTCTTCCAAGCTACCGGTACAAAATAAAACTTGACTTTAGCATTCAGGATAAAAGGAAACTATATTCATAGCATTATAGTTCAAACTCAGGGTCATCAATTTCTAGTTATCAATGAATGAAAATAAAGTTTTCACAAGTTGACATCTTTTGTGAATGTATTTTGTGCCTTCATAAGATCATCAAGCTTTAATTGGCAGACACTGGGCTTTTAGAAGAATCTATATAAGAGCAAGTAGTATGACTCATAAAGCAGAACTAAGACAAATGTGCATGAATATTATTTTTTTTAATTGCTTATGGCATATTGTGTGTGTGTTTGTGCATAAAATGAATATGTGGATCATGTATTCGTCCTCTTTTCTGACCTTTATTAATACCAGGAAATCACGTAAACCTAACAAAAACAATTCTCGGTAGGATAGTAAAATTAAAGAGCTAAGCTTTGTACAATATAACTATTCTAAAAACAAATATTTAATCAATGAAATTTGAACTAATTCATTTGTAACTATACGATGAGCAATCTTTATCGAGGACACTCACAACCATTCAAGTCAAAGAGTATGAGGTAGACATGAGCAAGAATTTTGACAAGAGGAAAACATAGCCAAGGAGACTATAAATATGTTTTGTATGAAGAAAATAGGAGGAGGCTAAGGAAACAGATTAAGATATAGACTTCAGATATTGATTTAATATCTAATGTATTCATCAGTGAAAGAAATGAATCATTTGATACATTATAAACAATAAGCATTGTATGCTGCCTAATATTTTGTGCATGTCTATTGTATTATCTTTGGGAGAACATGCTATACAACTGATTATCCTTTATCATATTAAAAACAACGTCAAGAGAAATAAGACAACAGTGGAGAAATTGAAACTGAGCTTTACTTAACAATTTCAATCATAATAAACTTTTTTTTACACATTCAATCAATGAAAACTTTATGATAAAATTGTTATTTAATATCATAGTAGGAGAAACGATTAACTAAAAAAACTGAAATAGTTAATAACTTAAAATATTTATAAAAAAATTCGCTGCAGTTTAGAGCATTATTCATAAAATAATGCAAGGAAGATATACATTCACTAAAGTAGCATCATTCGTGGATAATTGATTTTGAATATTAAAAGAGATGAATTATCATTTCTTAAAGGAGGTTATTTAAAATTGAAATATTATTGTCAAATAATTTGAATTTAAAATTTGAAATGAAATTTTAATTTTTAAATTTTGGAAAATATTAATTTGAATTGAAATTGGCTTACAATTGATTGTTGAATTTTTGTTTCGGGCTAAATATATTTAAAATGAGAATGGAATATTATTTAGGCCTTAAGCCTTTTTGAAGCCCATCTTAGTTAATGAAACCAATCAAATACCCATTCACCTAAGCATCTTCTAATCCTTATTCATAATCTTATTCTCTTGTAATTTTCATTCTAGGCAAATGTTCTCACCTAGCCCGTACCTAGCAAATATTCTCACCTAGCTATTTTCATTCCAGGCAAATGTTAGTTTGAGCCTTAGTAAAATGAAGCCTATCTAGCTAATAAAGCTCACATGTGTACTTTCATTCCAGTATATTTTTCATTCATCAAACAAAAAAAAGCAAAATCAAAAGAAAGCTAATCCCTAGCCTTACTTCAATCAAAATAAAATCCAAATAATTGCTATAAATCAAAAGAAAATAGGTAAGAAAATCCTTGTTCTATTCTCTATTCAATGGTACCTTCAATTTAGTGTTTTGAACCCTCTTTGAATTTTGAAAATTCCAGTTTGGATTTAAAGTGAAGGCGTTTGATAGTATTGGGGAGAGGTAAGTGTTGTTAGCAAGGCAAAGTGAAGTGCAAGGCTAACAGTTTTTTGATTATAGGTGAGTTGTTCTCACAAATACTATATCAATACACAGTAACATATTTTGCTTTGGAAGTGGGAAATATAAATAGCATGTTTTGCTTTGCAAGTGCTAGTACAATAGCACATTTTGCTTTGCAATAAAAATAAGAATAGTACGATAGCATACTTTGCTTTGAAAATGAAATTATTAGACACAGTAGCTTGTTTTTCTTGTAGCATGGAAGTGAAAAGTATAAATAGCATAGTAGTCTATACCTGCTTTGAAAATGAAAATAATAGACATAGTAGCTTGTTTCGCTTGTAGCATGTTTTACCTACTGTTTTCCTTATAGCATGTTTTGTCTATTGTTTTGCATGTAGCATGGAGGTGAAAATAATAACACAGTAGTAACATGTTTTGCCTAATGTTTTGTTTGCTTTAAATTATACAATAGTAGCATGTTTTGCCTACTGTTTTGCTTAATAGTAGCATCTCTTTTAATATTCAAAATCAATTATCCAAAACCAAATTATCAATAATCAATCGGTTCTTATTCCTGGTGGGAATATTAGGGAGATTATTCTTTTGGCTCATGAATTAATTAAAGACTTTATAAAGAGAGGCAAACCAAAAATGTGTATAAAAATTGACTTGCAAAAGGCTTATGATATGATAAATAGAGAATTTATATGTCATATGCTCTTAGCAATTGGATTTCCAGTTTCCTTGTTCAATCTTATTTATGAATGTATTAGTACCCCAACATTTTTCATTTTGCTGGATGGCTCACCAAAAGGCTTTATTGAATCTAATAGGGGACCTAGATAAAGTGATCCGCTCTCACCTTATCTATTCTGTCTTGGCATGGAGTATCTTTCTCTAAAGTTAGAAGACAGTATAACAAAGAATTGTTTGCAGCCTATTTCAAGGACTTTTCCTATTGTTTCTCTTTTCTTATACGTTGATGATGCGATGTTTTTTAGAGGCTACTCCGGATAATGCTATATTTATCAAAGGAATTCTAGATGAATAAAGCAAAGTCACAAGCCTACATATAATTTAGTAAACAATTAACTTCCTTGTAAGATTTATACGCATGCCTTTTTCATGATCGTTTTTTGTTTTCCTGTATGACCTAGAATTTTGTAGTATGATTTTAAACATTTAATTAATTTTAAATAGTTAAAATATATGGACTATTTAAATTTCAATAAATGGAACTCAAAATATATGGTTTATTTTAAACATAAGCACCAAACCGTTTCCAAAAAATTTGCCATTACAACGGTGCCATTTTGTAGCACTGGAGTAATGTTTATGCATTACCCCTCTCCTGATACTTGGCTTGCGCCATTAACAACAATTATTGATCCTGAAATATTAAGACATTTTCAGGACTTATGAATAATATTGTGGATTGTAAATGTGCACATACACCTAGAAGGATGAGATTTTCAGATGAAAAAATTGTACATGGTCGATAATTATGAATCATACAGACTAGGTTAGAACAAGGATGGATAGAATTCCAGGTACATGAAAGAAACTGAAAATGGCTGGGAATCAGTTACCTTTGCACCCCAAATAAAAAAATAAAAAATAATGGGAAAAAAATGAAACAGGTTCTATTTTAAGATTAGTGAAAGAAGTTGAAAGAACAAACAGACAAAAAAAATCTTCAGATGCTAATCCATTAGGAGGAGAAGTATGCTGATAAGAAAAGTACTCCTTGTCTTAGAGGATAGACAACTAGTTTCTTATTTATATTCACAGCTACAGATTTTTATAGAAAGATTCCAAAATACAGAATTGCTCTATCAACCAAAATTATAAGATGCTGTAGGGATCCGAACAACTTGTTCTTACCAAATTCTTCATATTTCAACCAGTGTATGTATATCCATCTTCACTAAAGGAGATGATTTTGATCAAAATAGAAGAACAACACATAATCCTCAAGGTGCACTTGAACATTCGATCAAGGATAGAAAATCAAACCTGATATCGGTCGATGCTGAGTGACCACCTGGAATCTGAAGATCGCGATGTGCAAGAAGGACGCGCTGGCGATTTAACCCTAAATAAGCACGGGAAAAAAATGAAAGCGCTGGAAATAAAAAAAAGGAGGGAGGGTGTGCGTTTTGGGGAAAATTTTCCCACGAAAAGAGGCACAGATTTTGATATGGCTATAAGCCGTATCAAATGTTAATACGGCTTACAGCCGTATTAAATAATATAGATACGGCTATAAGCCGTATTAAAATTTGATACGGCTTATAGCCGTATCAAATGTGCCGCCTAAGGTTGCGCCAAATTCCTATCTGTGGTGTAGTGTAAGTTCTCTCTCTCTCTCTCTGCTTGATGGATTTGAATGAACCCATTTTTAAAATAATCTATATTCAAAAACACCCAACTTTTGTTTTGGAATCAGGTTTTAAAACTAATTAGATGTTGAGTTATTGATTTTCAAAACCAAAGCTTAAACTGTTTTATATGAAAACCATGATAGAGAGAAGTACACGTTTTTGAATTATAGGGAGAACTACCAGGTCTAAAACACATAAACAAAGGCATGAATGCATAACCACATGTATACTTGACATAACAAGGATTCATTTACATCTCAGATATTCAGGTATTAATTAAAATTTAAATGTTTTACTCATAGTTAAAAACTATGAACACACTCCTGCTTCATCCCCTCTTCCAGGCCTTTAATACTTCACTTGTTTTTGATTTAATGGCAGATGGTATAAATATTTTCTTCTTCTTTTGTATGTAAACAAATGAACCAGGCAAGGCCATATATATAGATATAAGGGGAAAGGTAGATAAGTATACATAGGCTTATGCACATAGGTTGACTGAAGTTTTCTTTTTCTTTTTTCCTTTTTCTCCCCTTTGGTGGCTGATGTGATATTATGGCTGATTTTATTTTATGGTTTGAATTGATATTTTGTGGGTGATTTGATTTCATATGGTTTGATTTGGAAATTTTGTTGGCTTGAATTGATGTTTGTCATGATGATCTTTTTTCTATGTGTGTGTATATATATATGCATATATATAAATATATACACTTAGATACACATATTCTCACCATATATATATATTTACATAAACTTATTTTATAAAACAGATGTGCATATACATAAACTTATATATTTTGTCATATTTACATATACATATATATTTTTAGATATACACAAATTTTCCTATATATAGATATTTATATTTCCATATGCATATTTTTTATAAACACATACCCATATATATATAGTCATAAATTTGAAATTTTCCATTATGAAGTTTATACATTCATGTACATTTATTTATTTGCATATAAGATTTTTTTATAAACATATATATCTATACTCATATGTATTTTTGTTAACATATATTTGAAAATTTCCATCATGAAGTTTTGCATATATTGCTATATAGATATATAGATATTTTATCAGAAGTTTGAAATGGTGAAGTTTACCTACATATATATATATATTAATTAATTTTCCTTATTCGGAAATTTACATTTTAAATTTTAATATAGTTTAAATCAATTTATAGATTCAAATACTTCAATTATCAGAAAATTTATCCATTTGACTTATAAAAATTATTATTTCAATAATTAAAATTAGTTAATTATCCCAATATTAGATGGCTAAAAATCCGGGTCGTTACACTATTGGGCCTATAAAGTCCAAAAGATTATTAGATCCAATGTAATAACGTATTGAATAAAATCTTATTGGTTAAAATAATATTTAAATCTAATTTAAATTCAAATATATAATAATGAATGAATCAAATACATTCATATGTGTAAAGTTTAAGTGCAACATATAATCTGTAACGACATGCCTTTTTGGACAGTTTAAATCGACGATAAACCACACACGTCAGACTCAAACCATTCAAAGGGGCAGATTGTTATGGGGTAAATAAGAAAAAGAAGAGAAAGGAATAAACAAATACAGAATCTTGCAGCGGAATGACAAAATATAATAATCAAATAAATAGTTCATGAAGCTGTTTACAACTAACATTGATTATTCTTTAAAAATACAGATTAGAGTTACATACACAAGAATAAATAATAAACAAATGCAGCGGAACAACATGATGTAGTGGACTAAATATAATAGATAATAATAGTACAAAATCTTCGTCTTCATCCTCCAGAAAGCAGTCTTCGATAAACTGAAAAGCTCATACTAACCCGAGCGAATTGAAAAGACAAAACACTCGAGTCAGAACTAAAAGGTCTTATGTGAGTTAAATAAACAGTAAACAAATATGAGTGTAACAACGTCGGAGATGTTTACGGGGTTTGACATCTCCTATCCAATGTCCAACGTGAGTGCAATAACCTAAGAGGTTCGGGATTTCCATCTCTTAAGGATCCGTTAAACTATCTACTATGTAGTACAATATGCTATTATAATAGTGTCTACAGTAAAGTAAAGTGTTAAAATAGCGTTAAGGCATTACCCATATTCCCCTTAACATGTTTTATATATATTCCCATAGTCTATACAGTATCGTAATTCCTCCGTAACTGAAGGGCTATCAAAGGGCACTCTATAGGTATGGTACAAACCAAACTTGTAGAAGGCGCGATAGGGCATGTGAACACGGCACTCGAGGCAATGCCAAGGAAGATATACCAATTGCGGATCCGGACTGATGGTAACGCATAGCAGCTACTACCGCCCACCTCGGAACACACTCCCATAATCAAAATCAAGGGGTGGCCACCAAATCATCACAAAGTCATAATATGGTATCGAAGAAATGTGTCCGATCGGAGGAATGACCTCACTTGGCCCGACATGGCTCCTACTTTAGTCACATCTAAGCTGACTCACGGGAGTTAGGGTCACGTAAATACCTCATACTAAATCGTTCGGCAAACCATCCTACTTCATTTCTGGAATCTCCACCACATACATAGTTGTTAAAGTGGTTTTCGGTATTGGCAGAGAGTATGACAATATCCGATCCCAGTATCTTTAACAACCAAATGCTTATTTCACACCGAATGGTTCTTTTACATTTCCAAAACTGATTTATAATTTATATCAAAATATCATATTCTCAAAACCATATCATTTTCGAAATCATATTTACTTTCGAATTTATATCACATTTGAAATCATATCACTTTCGAATTCATATTTCCAAAAATAGATTAAATTATCATTTAAAATCTACATATTCCTCAAATATGTCATTTAAATCCCTACTTATGTTATAACATCATTTAATTGTATTCTACTTAAAAATCAAGGATTTAAATATAAAACTTCCACCTTACAAAACCTAAAATTAAGAAAATAGTTTACATAGTTTAAAATAGTTTTTAATAGTTTAAAAATAGTTTAATATAGTTAAAATACTCTAAAATAGTTTAACTGATTTAAAATAGTTTAAAATAGATTAAAATAGTTTAAATAGTTTAAATAGATTTAAATTAGATTAAATTAGATTTAAAAATGGTTTAAATAGATTTAAAATATATTAAATAGATTTAAATTGTATTAAATAAATTTAAAAAAGATTAAATAAATTTAAAATATATTAAATTGGATTAAATAGATTAAATAAATTAAAATTTGAATTAATTAAAATAGTTTAAATTCATTAAAATAGTTTAAATTAATTTAAAATAGATTTCACAGTTATATCCAAACATTTTCAATAAATCAATTTCGAGAACATCATTTATATTTGACACTTCAACTTGAAACTCCAATTTAAATCCTTTAAATAATTCATTAAATTAATTCCAATTTTAGCGTTAATGCTCGGATTATCGAAAAGAATTCAGTTTATATAAATCAATTTCTATTTCAAAATACCAGTTAACTGAATTCAAAATTTTAAAGATTCAAAAATCATTTAATTTAACCAATCCGGTGTCCGTATATAATTTTCTACCCTATGGTAAAGTGATATGGATATTTATCATTTCAATCCGCAATTTACAATTTTACGGTATATATCTTTTCAAACTGCAATCCCAAATTAAATAAAAATCCATAAAATCGCTCAAGTCTATCATTTCAACCCTTAACGATTTTTTCCTAATCTATAGATCATTTGGGTATGTATCATTTCAACCCATAGGGGACTTGCAGTGTTATAACAATGTAAAATACAGCATCTAGTCATCCAATATCAACAATCAAACATCCATCACAATCATCATCCAAATCAATCAATAAACATCAATAGATAACTGAAAATCAATAACAGGAATTAAATTGACAATTAAATTAAATATTCAATTAAACGCTGATTAAATGCAATAAAAGTCAAATTTAACTAGAATGACAATTTAAATATACCAAACATCAATCAATCAATTTCTAAACACATCATAAGTTTAATTTAACTAACATAAGATAATTTAGTAGTTGTGAGTGGGTTAAAACACTCACCTTTGATTTCAAATCGGTTTGAAATCCAAATAAAAGCCCAAAATTCCAATAGAAGAAATCGCGCGTGAATCGAAGTTTATATGCAAAAGATATTCATGTTATAAGAAATATTATTAAAATAATAATTGGTTCACATTTAAAAAAAATAAACAATGTTTAATACTTACATTTTTCTCAAAATAAGGCTTCAGGCAAAGATTGAAGAACAAACTAAGATGTAGGCAGGACATGTAGGAAAAATGGAAAAGAATGAAACTCATGTTTCATAGAAGAAAGCTTTTGAATTTGCAAAAATGGGAGCTTTTGAATTTGCAAGTTCACATTAAAATGATTCAGGGGAAGGAAGAATTGAAATGGAGATCTAAACATAGGAAATGAAGTGTCGACGAAAAAAATGAAGAAACAATTAAAAAACATGAACAATTTGCTGATGAGATTATAGCTTCAGCAAAGAATAATTTAAACTAAATGAATATGAGGTGTCAGGAGAAACAAAACATAAAATAAGAAATAAAGTGGCAGGTTATTTAATAATAAAGAAATGAAGGTGGAGGGACAAAATGAATGTCACGTTTCTAAAATGAAGGCTTTAGGAAATATAGGCTACCAAAAACAAAAACAAAAATATGAGGTTGTGGAAAAAGGCTACAGGAAAAAAAAATGAAAAGAATTGAAGTAGCTGTAGAAATATGAAATGAGATGGAGAAAACAATAAACTCACATTTTTTTGCACGTAGAACATGGTGTAAAGAGGTGAAGAAAGGTTAAATAAATAAAATATTTGTATACATATCAAATGAAATTCACGTTTGAGAAGATGCAGCTTCAGGAAAAAGAAGAAGGAATAAACAAAATGAAGAAACAAGCAAAAATGAGGAAAGAAATGAGGCAGGTATTAAATAAAGAATGAAAAATACATGTTTGAATTTTAAAAGATATGTTTACAAAGCAAGCAATACTTTTGGTATAAAATTTCAAAACGTGTGCTACCTCAATTAATTTCATTAATAGGAAACATTTTAGGGCAAGGCTCATGTGTAAATAAATGAAACTTATAGGAAAACCAAAGGAGGATAGTATTTAGTAAAAGAAAATAATAATGGAAATAAATAAATGAAAGGGGCAGTTGAAATTTGAGAAGATAAATAAATGAAAAGATTAATGAACGTGAATAGTGGAATATGAAATTCTAACATATTTAAGACAACTCATTACACAAAGAAAGAACAGAGCATTTAATTCAGTTTAGAATGACGTGCTAGGTGAAAAGTTTTTTTTTGTTTCTGAAGGGAAATGAATGCATGAATGAGTGAATAATGCATGCAAATGAATTCATGAATTAATGCACATACACATTTCATTTCAATTGCAAAGTAACGCCTCATTAATAATTCAATTTATAGCAAGAATGTGAGAAAAAATGGAATGAAATATGCAAAAGAGAGGGGTCAACGAAACTTGAGATGACAGCAGAATAAAGTAAGGTAATAAATTAATGAGAATGGAAGGATTAATATACTGCAACAACTTTTGAAATTAAATTTTAAAACGTATATTTCCTTCAATACATTTCATTAACTCCAAATATACACATAAATATATGTTAATTTAACCAATATTGTTTTTACACACAATAAATAATATTGAACACACCAATTAACTTAATATTTCTCATTAAAATAATTATTGTATTTTTAATACAAAAACGTAAGTTGCACATATAACTAGTAAATTACAATTCACTTCTATTTCCTATTAATGGAAAGATTTTAATTATTATTAGTTCCAATAATTAAATTTCAAAACATACGCTGATTACTGGGAAGATAGTTAATCCAATTGTTTTCCTTTAAATTTTATTTCAAACATATCTATTAACATTATTGGTTACAAACATGAGTTAGAAATTTACTTACAAATAATTAATTTCTTACTCTATGCTAAAACACGTTTCAAATAAATAATCCTATGCTTTCTCCTTTAATAAATTTATTCATTTTATTCTTTATTAACATTTATTATTATAACCACCGTTATTAATTACATTCAAACAATGTCATTAAATAAACCTAAAGTATGTTATCATTTTTTTTATCTTACCGTAATACATGTTATTAGTAGAAATTCAAATTAATATCATAAGCATATCTTTTAACATACGTTAACACAAATAAAATCATAAATTTTTACTTTTCTACCACTTATATTCCTAAATTATATTCCTTATTATAATTAGCCTTTGGATTCATATCCATTGATTACATTTGAAACAATGTCATTATAATACACATTAATATACGTTCTAGATTCCAACCTATGTCATTAATAGAAATTTAATTTAAGATCACAACTTTATATTATAGTTTAATTTGTAAAAAAACCGAAAAATTAAATTCCTAACAATTTTAACTTTCTTATTTAATTTAATATATTTAAACAATTAAAATATGGGTCGTTACCATCTCCCCCACTCAAAACTTTTCATCCCCGAAAAAGAACAAAAAAGAAGGGATTAAAGAATTAATATGTCTTATTCAAAATATTAAATTTATAAATAATTAATTAGATAATTTAAATAAAATATATCAATTTATAAACAGTTAAATCCTTTCATATTCAAGTTAATAAAAGTTTGAGAATATCTTTACTTTCACAAAATTTTCTAGGTCCAAAATTTACAGAAAATTTCGGCACAGTCTACTTTGTACGGAGAGGTCTGGGAGAAATAATAATATCAATAATCACAATATATATCATATATTTCAAAATCAAATATCCCAAACCACGTAAAAACAATATAATATCGCTATAAAACCATAATCCGAAAACGTACCTATTTGTCGGGCAAACAACGCTTATTTATGAAACCAAAAGCATATTGCTTCCATAAACCTGTATTTTACTTATATAATCCAAAGAGGTTAATGATTAAGTAAAAGAGAATATTTATGTTGTTTCAGCTTATAACAACAAATCAACACAATATAACAATAGTACTTGCAAACAAAACCATACAATCATCACGTGCAAATGAAAGAAATCAACCATCCATCCATAGCAACCAAAACTAATGGTTTGTTCGGGTTTAGAACTTTTAATCATATAGAATGATAAATAAACTACTAAGTATACCATACACTCAACAGTCTTAGATAACTTAATAGATTATTTATACATTTTAAACAATTTAAAGTATCACTTCCCAACGTCCCATAAGCCAAAACAAACAAAGAATTCAACACATATTTTAAGTTTATTCTATTTATCTTTTTTCACATCATTTATTGTTCATTTTTTTTCTTTTTCCCTTTTTTTCATACAATTATTTTTCTTTAATTCACATTCATTACTTACAAAATTTTAATTCTCATTCATTCATATAAGGCTTATTTCATTAATTTACATTCTTTACTTACATAAGTTATATCCATTTCAATTATTTGGATCAAAAATGAATTCATTATTGAAGTATTGTATACATTTTATTCCAGTTTACTTCACATTTACTATTTAGTTTGATTTTCCTTTTTATATAAATATTCATTTGTGAAACAACTCATACTTATAAAAGATTTTCACCTTTCACTTTTATTTCTTTCACATATAGTATCCACTTTTACTATTTACTCTAATTATAATTGGCTTCAAACATTACCTAAGTTTATAATTATTTACTGACTGTATTCCTCCCTTTTTATTAAATTATAACTACTAGCATTTTCAAATTATTAGCTTAAGTTCATATTATTTTTATACACCTTAATTCTTCACTTATAAGCATAATTCCAAAGAACACTTCATTTCCGAAGTTTACTTGTCTAATATTCTATTACATATTCTTATTAAACATTTCAACTTTTAATATTTTGTAAGTTATACATTATGTCTTTTAGAATGTAATTGAATGTTACACAAGTTTCTCTTATTTACTTAAGCTAACAAAATGTTCAATAGTTACATTTCTTAATTTCCCTATCCTTTGATTTACATATCACAATTTCCCATCTCATATATATATATATATATTTCATTAATTATTTAGCTTCCAATTTCTTATTTTTCTCATTTCAGAAGTTTCCAATTATTAATATTGTCAAAATTTCATTCATTACAACAATTGAAACTACTAATTTACATAAACTTAAGAACTAAATACCGGGCTCCATTTTCAAATCATTTTAAAATAATATATATGTATATACTCATAATTTATATATATCCAATCATATTTAGAAAAATTAAGATTTGTTATCAATACAAATGTGTATTAAAACTACTACAGCAGCCTTCCCACTTTGAAACTTGAAAATGAACGTCGATGATGCGTGCACTCATCACCGAAATTATTTTCCCGTGATAGAGAGGAGAGTACATATATTATTTCCTTTAATATTCGTTTTAAAACTTCCTTTCAAATCACATTGAAATATTTATATCGGAAAATACTTCTAAATAATACTAATATTATATTCCAAAATCTTTCGAAAGGAATTTTCAAAATCCCGGAACTTCAGTTCTAAACTTCCAATTTATATTTACTTTATTTTTAAATCCTATTTTTCAATCAATATTTATAAAATTTCCCTACCTAAAAAATTACATATTACATCCAACTATCATTTATAAAATTTATTATTTTATATACAAAAAAATATAGTATGCAAAATTATTTCATTTACCTATATTTCAAAAAAATATTGTGTCAGTCTGTCCTATTAAGTGTTTAGAAATTCCTATCAATACAATAGCGTCCTATGTACCGACCAGAATTTATAAATACTAAACAGAACAAATTAACACAATACAAAACCTTTTATAACACTAACAAATACGCTCTCTCATATATACACACGACTCATTCTAGGGTATTACTACCCTGTTTATATGAGTCAGAACCTACAAAGCTAAGGTTATCGCTAAACCAAAACTCTGATACCAACTGTAACGACCTGCCTTTTTGGACGGTTTAAATCGACGATAAACCACACACGTTAGACTCAAATCATACAAAAGGGAAGATTATTATGGGGTAATAAAAAAACAAGAGAAAGGAATAAACAAATACAAAATCTTACAGCGGATGACAAAATATAATAATCAAATAAACAGTTCATGAAGCTGTTTATAAATAACATTGATTTTTCTTTAAAAATACAGATCAGAGTTACATACACAAGAATAAATAATAAACAAATGCAGTGGAACAACATGATGTAGTGGACTAAATATAATAGATAATAATAGTACAAAATCTTCATCTTCACCCTCCAGAAAGCAGTCTTCGATAAACTAAAAAGCTTAGACTGACCCGAGCGAATTGAAAATACAAAACACTCGAGTCAGAACTAAAAGGTCTTATGTGAGTTAAATCAACAGTAAATAAATATGAGTGTATCGGCGTCGGAGATGTTTACGAGGTTTGACATCTCCTATCCAGTGTCCAATGTGAGTGCAATAACTTAAGAGGATTTCGAGATTTCCATCTCCTAAGGATCCGTTAAACTATCTACTATGTAGTACAATACACTATTATAATAGTGTCTACAGTAAAGTAAATTATTAAAATAGCATTAAGGCGTTACCCATATCCCCCTTAACACGTTTTATATATATTCCCATAGTCTATACAATACCGTAATTCCTCCGTAAACTGGAGGGCTATCAGAGGGCACTCCATAGGTATGGTATAAACCAAACTCGTAGAAGGCGCGATAGGGCATGTGAAAACAGCACTCAAGGCAATGCCAGGGTAAATATACCAATTGCAGATCCAAACTGGTGGTAACACATAGCAGCTACTACCGCCCACCTCGGAACACACTCCCATAATCAAAATCAAGGGGTGGCCACCAAATCATCACAAAGTCATAATATGGTATCGAAGAAATGTGTCCGATCGAAGGAATGACCTCACTTGGCCCGACATGACTCCTATTTTAGTCACATCTAAGCTGACTCACGGGAGTCAGGGTCATGTAAAATACCTCATACAGAATCGTTCGCCAAACCATCCTACTTCATTTCTGGAATCTCCACCACATACACAGTTGTTAAAAGTGATTTTCGATATTGGCAAAGAGTACGACAATATCCGATCCCGGTCTCTTTAACAACCAAACACTTATTTCACACCGGATGGTTCTTTTACATTTCCAAATCTGATTTATAATTTATATCAAAATATCATATTCTCAAAACCATATCATTTCCAAAATCATATTTACTTTCGAAATTATATCACATTTGAAATCATATCACTTTCGAATTCATATTTCCAAAAATAGATTAAATCCTCATTTAAAATCATCATATTCCTTAAATATGTCATTTAAATCCCTACTTATGTTATAACATCATTTAATCGTATTCTACTTAAAAATCAAGGATTTAAATATAATACTTCCACTTTACAAAACCTAAAATTCAGAAAATAGTTTAGATAGTTTAAACTAGTTTTTAATAGTTTAAAAATAGTTTAAAATAGTTAAAATACTCTAAAATAGTTTAACTGATTTAAAATAGTTTAAAATAGATTAAAATAGTTTAAATAGTTTAAATAGATTTAAATCAGATTAAATTAGATTTAAAAATGGTTTAAATAGATTTAAAATAGATTAAATAGATTTAAATTATATTAAATAATTTAAAATAGATTAAATAAATTTAAAATATATTAAATTAGATTAAATAGATTATAATAGATTAAATAAATTAAAATTTGAATTAATTAAAATAGTTTAAATTCATTAAAATAGTTTAAATTAATTTAAAATAGATTTCACGGTTATATCCAAACATTTTCAATAACTCAATTCCGTGAACTTCATTTATATTTGACACTTCAACTTGAAACTCCAATTTAAATCCTTTAAACAATTAATTAAATCAATTCCAATTTTTGCGTTAACGCTCGGATTATCGAAAAGAATTCAGTTTATATAAATCAATTTCTATTTCAAAATACCAGCTTACTAAATTCAAAATTTTAAAGATTCAAAAATTATTTAATTTAACCAATCCGGTGTCCGTATATAATTTTCTACCCTATGGTGAAGTGATATGGATATTTATCATTTCAATCCGCAATTTACAAATTACAATTTTACGGTATATATCTTTTCAAACCGCAATCCCAAATTAAATAAAAATCCATAAAATCGCTCGAGTCTATCATTTCAACCCATAACTATTTTTTCCTAATCTATAGATCGTTTGGGTATGTATCATTTCAACCCATAGGGGACTTGCAGTGTTATAACAATGTAAAATACAACATCTGATCATCCAATATCAACAATCAAGCATCCATCACAATCATCATCCAAATCAATCAATAAACATCAATAGATAACTGAAAATCAATAACAGGAATTAAATTGACAATTAAATTAAATATTCAATTAAACGTTGATTAAATGCAATAAAAGTCAAATTTAACTAGAATGACACTTTAAATATACCAAACATCGACCAATCAATTTCTAAACACATCATAAGTTTAATTTAACTAACATAAGATAATTTAGTAGTTGTGAGTGGGTTAAAACACTCACCTTTGATTTCAAATCGGTTTGAAATCCAAATAAAAGCCCAAAATTCCAATAGAAGAAATCACGCGTGAATCGAAGTTTATATGCAAAAGATATTCATGTTATAAGAAATATTATTAAAATAATAGTTGGCACATGTTTTAAAAAAAATAAACAAAGTTTAATACTTACATTTTTCTCAAGATAAGGCTTCAGGCAAAGATTGAAGAACAAACTAAGATGTAGCCAGGACATGTAGGAAAAATGAAAAAAAAAATGAAACTCATGTTTTATAAAAGAAAGCTTTTGAATTTGCAAATATGGGAGCTTTTGAATTTGCAAGTTCACATTAAAATGATTAAGGGAAAGGAAGATTTGAAATGGAGATCTAAACATAGGAAATGAAGCGGCGACGAAAAAAATGAAGAAACAATTAAAAAACCATGAACAATTTGCTAATGAGATTATAGCTTCAGCAAAGAATAATTTGAACTAAATGAATATGAGGTGTGAGGAGAAACAAAACATAAAAGAAGAAATAAAGTGGAAGGTTATTTAATAATAAAGAAATGAAGGTGGAGGGACAAAATGAATGTCTTGTTTCTATAACGAAGGCTTCAGGAAATATAGGCTACCAAAAATTAAAACAAAAATATGAGGTTGTGGAAGAAGGCTAACAAAATGAAAAGAATTGAAGTGGCTGTAGAAATATGAAATGAGATGCAGAAAACAATGAACTCACATTTTGTTTTTGGAGGTAGGACATGGTGTAAGGAGGTGAAGAAAGGTTAAATGAATAAAATATATGTATGAATATAAAATGAAACTCACGTTTGAGAAGATGCAGCTTCAGGAAAAAGAAGAAGAACAACCAAAATGAAGAAACAAACAAAAATGAGGAAAAATGAGGTAGGTATTAAATAAAGAATGAAAAATACAGGTGGAATTTTAAAAGATATGTTTACAAAGCAAGCAATACTTTTGGTATAAAATTTCAAAACGTGTGCTACCTCAATTAATTTCATTAATAGGAAACGTTTCAGGGCAAAGCTCACGTGTAAATAAATGAAACTTACAGGAAAACTAAAAGAGGCTAGTATTTAGTAAAAGAAAATAATAATGGAAATAAATAAATGAAAGGGGCGGTTGAAATTTGAGAAGATAAATAAATGAAAAGATTAATGAACGTGAATAGTGGAATATGAAATTCTTACATATTTAAGACTATTCATTACACAAAGAAAGAACAGAGCATTTAATTAAGTTTAGACTGACGTGCTAGGTGAAAAGCTTTTTTGATTCTGAAGGGAAATGAATGCATGAGTGAGTGAATACTGCATGCAAATGAATTCATGAATTAATGCACATACACATTTCATTTCAAATGCAAAGTAACGCCTCATTAATAATTCAATTTATGGCAATAAGTGAGAGAACAAATGGAATGAAATATGCAAAAGAGAGGGGTCAACAAAACTAGAGATGACAGCAGAATAAAGTAAGGTAATAAATTAATGAGGATGGAAGGATTAGTATACTGCAACAACTTTTGAAATTAAATTTTAAAACGTATATTTCCTTCAATACATTTCATTAACTCCAAATATACACATAAATATATGTTAATTTAACAAATATTTTTTTTACACACAATAAATAATATTGAACACACCAATTAACTTAATATTTCTCATTAAAATAATTATTGTATTTTTAACACAAAAACGTATGTTGCACATATCACTAATATATTACAATTCACTTCTATTTTCTATTAATGGAAAGATTTTAATTATTATTAGTTCCAATAATTAAATTTCAAAACATACGCTGATTACTGGGAAGATAGTTAATCCAATTGTTTTCCTTTAAATTGTATTTCAAACATATCTATTAACATTATTGGTTACAAATAATTAATTACTTACTCTATGCTAAAACACGTTTCAAATAAATAATCATATGTTTTCTCATTTAATAAATTTATTCATTTTATTCTTCATTAACATTTATTATTATAATCACCGTTATTAATTACATTCAAACAATGTCATTAAATACACCTAACGTATGTTATCATTTTTTTTATTTTATTGTAATACATGTTATTAGTAGAAATTCAAATTAATATCATAAACATGCCTTTTAACATACGTTAACACAAATAAAATCATAAATTTTTACTTTTCTACCACTTATATTCCTAAAGTATATTCCTTATACAATTAGCCTTTGGTATTCCTATCCATTGATTACATTTGAAACAATGTCATTAAAATACACATTAATATACATTCTAGATTCCAACCTATGTCATTAATAGAAATTTAATTTAAGATCACAACTTTATATTATAGTTTAATTTGAAAAAAAAATAAAAATTAAATTCCTAACAATTTTATTCAAACTTTCTTATTTAATTTAATATAATCAAACAATTAAAATATGGGTCGTTACATAATCGGTGTACATAGTTAATGCAGACACATATATGTGTTGGGATATACACTGCATTTAACACATCCACCCTTTATATTTTCTTTTGTTATCAATATTATTATTTTAAAAACATGTAAATAATCAATATATGTACATACAAAGTTTACTTACACTTACACATAATATGTTAAAATGTACTTTACTAATAGAGAAAAGATAACTTATATTTATAACAAGACAATTAATGAATTAAAGTAAGCAACTTTCCTCCTTCCTTTAGTTAATCATTCATTGCCATTTCAAATTAGCAGTTAAACTCTTAAACATATACGCATATAAAATTATTTTTGACCATTATCTTATTTTAAATCCAAAATTAATAAGTATGAAACAAGTGTCAACTTAGGAAGGATTTTAAAGTTAAATTCATGATTTTGCACAAAAATATTTTTTATACACTTTCAATTAAAACAACATGCATACATGATACTTATATTATTAATTGCAAACTAAGTTTTAAAACTCAAATAACATATGTATGTGCAAAGTTTGTAATTTAGCATGTGTTAGAATTTAAAGTTAACATATTAAAAAGCTTACATCAAATTAGGTTGGATTTAAAAGTTTATGATATTGTACACAAAAGTCCACTTATTGTTTTTTTAAACAAATCTCAAACAAAAGTATACAATAATTAAAAGAATTATATTCAAACAACAATCATACTGAACTTATATTCAATTTATAAATTATTTTAAATAGATAAAATGTGTAATTTATTCAACTTAAAACAAAATAAAATCATATCAGTTAATTCAAAAATCAGGTTTCAATCAAAATAGTTATTTTTTGTTAAACAATAATTTCCAAAACAAGAACAAAAGGGACAACATAGGCACATACATGATAAAATTTTCAAATCTAAAGTATGTGAAGATAAAGAACCAATTAAATAAGATGTAATATGTCATATAGTTCTAATTTATGAAGATGAACATATAATCGAAAAGGGGTATAAAACAAAATGGATATAAATCAAATTAACATTACGAATGTATATTATTTAAAGAGATGTGAGAAAAGAGGATTTATTTGAAGTTAAAAAGGTAAGCTTGTATTCAGATGTGGTATGCAAAAGATATAAATCATATGAGAAGGATGAATATAAGAATAAACAAAACTATAATTTTACCTTAAAATAGCCAAAAGAATGCATCTTAAGATGTAGCCAAAAGCTAAGGAATAGATTCTCTCTATACTGGTTTGGGCTCATTTCACTCATATTTCGTCCATACTGCAACCTATAATTGGGCTAAATTGGTTAGCGAGTGTTGTTGACAAGTTTAAATGTTTTGATGCAGATATTGTAGCTCGAAACAGGCTGGTGTATGCTAAGGCACTTATTGTGGTAACTCCCGACAAGCCTTTACCTTCCAAGATACCTATTCACATTCCTGAGGGGCATGTTTCTATTATTGATGTCCATTACAGTTGGAAACCTGATATATGCATGTCTTATCACTCGTTTGGTCACCTTATGGAAGCTTGTACTTTGTAGTCTAAGATTGCTCATGTTTCGCTTGTTGATAGGATCCCTCTCCTTTATCCTCCTACCATGAAGGGGGTTTCTAAAACTTGCCTGATTTTTGTAGTCTCTCCTACCGATTTCACCTTCACACACTGTTGATCACTTTGATGATGTTATTGATGCTACCTTGGTTTCACCTACTGCAGCACTTCCTTCCTTTAATATCTTTTGCGATTCGTCTGACCTGGCTTGGCTTCATGAGCCTTTTGAAATGAGGCTTGACCCGACAGATGGAAGTTTTTATAAGTTTATTGGCAGAGATGAAGAAGATAAGAGGCTATTTTATCATGTTGAAAGGGAGGGCCTATCCCTCACAATGCTTGGACAGTTTGGTGATTTAAATCACTCTATTCTGGTGGATGTCTCATGGATAGGAAATACCTTTATTACTTTGATTCAGTCGACTTTGTTCCTTCATTAGCTTATCTTTTTTCAAGATTCTATCATGTTATTATTCTTGTACCTTTGATTGAGGCGAGTGGATCTTCCTCTTCAAAGGGGGACTAGTTCTAGTGTTGTTGTTGTTTAGTATGTTGGTATTTTTTCTAAATTCTTGTGTTCATTTTCTTAAAGCTGTTCTAGTGCATGTACTGAACACCTATTTCTAATTCATCTATATACGTGACGACACACTTTAAATGCCAGCTAGCTTTGCTAAAAAATGCACCTAAAATGCTAAATAGAAAGCTCTTAGGTTCTTGAATCAACTTCTGGATTTTGCAAAGATCAAGAGGTATCAACCACCTTTATTATTTTATTTTATATTGATTTTGATTTTGTAATTTTTCTAAGCTATGGAGGCCATGAATTTTGGTTGATATAAGGAGGAGGGAGGAGAGAATGAAAAGTGAATGGTCTTTAGTGAAAAAGAAATGAATAATAGAGAATTTTTTTAAAGGAAACATTAAAACCATTTAATTCCCCTCTTTAAAAAATTTCCAATTTAATTTTTCATCATATCTCATTAAATCCTCTCCCTTTTTTATTATGTATGGACAACATAAAAGTTGCAATATGGCCTTAAAAAATTTCCAAAATCACTTGGCATTTAATCAATTTAAATCCAATTTAAATATTCTATCGATGTCATATATCGCTGCGAGCGTTTATAATTATTGTATACGCACTTTATTAAATACTAATGATATTATGAAAAATTGAATAAAATTAAATATTTCATAAATATTAGTTAATTTAATCAATATACAATGATTATAAATTAATTAAATCATGTGGTTTTTTGAAGTATTCATCATTACAGTTGTAGGACTCCAAACTGTAAAATTCAATTAGCGATTAATATTGAAGAATTTGAACATTAACGTTCACACTTCACCTTAGCTAGAGATGTCACATTGTGGCCGAATTTATCGCTTACATATCATTTTGGTAAAATCCTATTTTGCTTATTATAAACGGTACTTGGTAGTAACGATTATTTACACCAATTCTCTTCAGCAACACTATACCACATTAGTATTTACGGAATTTAGTTTTGGTCAAAACTCCAACATTATCCACATTCAACTTTGTAGGTCCAAACACAAAATTTTTGGTTTAATACTAATAATTATTATTAAGCATTTTTCTCTGGCTAGAGACTTTGACTATGAGTCGACTATAATACACCGATTTTGCAATAAAATGTCGATAGTGTGTCATTAGATTTTGATTCAATAGTTCAGATTATAAGGAGCAACCATGTTAGAGGAGTCGATCACTTGAACTAGCATGTCCTTTAACAACTATTTTGCAATTACTCTAACAAAAGAGTTTGTGTATGTCTGCAAGAAGATTACAAAGGTTGAGACACAACTTTGAATAATACTAATTTAACAAACGTTCGCTCTTATTGGTTACATAACTGAAATAATATTAAAATACAATATGTTTTGTCTAGTAATAATATATTTTCAAGTAAATTGCATTCTAATATGAGTATTCATTATTATTAAGCAATTACTTAATTATTACATTTAATAGGATGACTCAGGAACAAAGTCAATTGATTCTCATTTATTATATTTAAGCCGAGTTTAATATTTCCTTTGAAAATAACCCTAGATATTCAATATTCTATCCCATTCTTTTACATCAAAATTCTCCAAAACAAATGAAGCTTTGTATGTACAATTTATCTGTGGATATGTATAGAGAGAAGGAGCATAGATTCATAGCCCCTCTATATTTAACCTCTTCGTAACCCCTTAAAAGTAAATATTGAATTTGATGAAAATATATAACACTCTCTCATACTTTAGAAATCAGCCTTGAAATACATGGATCCTCCAAAACCTAGATTTGGGGAAGCAATCTGTTTAATACTGTGACGCCCTACCTCTATACCCACGCTAGACAAGAACATTACGAAGTAATGCTGTCAACTAGCGCGGAGAATAAGGCTGTTGAGGAGCGACCATCCATGTAACTTCTTTGTGCGAGCACTGATATGTCAGATCGTAAAGCATGCATTTCATTTAAAGAGGAAATCTGACATACCGATAAAAACTCAAAGCTATCACACGGTGGCTGACTATAATCTTCGGAAACAAACATAGAAGTAAACATAACATAAATCAGTCACAGACATCCATATCACAAAGGCGGAAAAAGATATGAATATATATATACAACACATGAAAGTGTACATCAGAGTAGTGGTCAGAAAGATCCAAGATAATACAAAAGAATAGCAACACGTGATATACAAAAGAATACGTACACAACACAGAGTCTATATCTCAAATGTGTATATCCAAGAACTACTAATCTAAGTAGTTAGCTAAAAGTCAGGATAATCCCAGAAGAGAAGTCAAGCAGAAGCACCTGTAACATCTCGGTCTGACCCGAGTATTATTTATAAGAAAATAATAAACGGATCAGTCTAGCTATAAATATCAGATGATATGGTATAAAGTAAAAGACATGGCATAAATAGGTAATCACCATAATAGCATACTACTATAAGTATGTAATTGAAAATCAACAAGAGATTAATCAATATCACAAGAATCTTCTCAAAGATAAAATAGGGTATCATACCCTAAACTTGTATTCATAACAAGTCAATGACACACTAATTCACCAATGCACAAAAATTGATATCATATCAATGAAAATCATGAAAATTGGTGAAGCATAAATTCCAGAAATCAACACATGAAATCCAGAACAAATCCCAGAAATCAACACACGAAATCCAGAAATCATAAAAGGGGGAAGTCCGAACACACGGACGAGAAGCTATCTCATGGAAGCTATCCATTTAATTTTTCGAACACACGAATGGCCCGAAGACCTTTGACACACGAACGGCCCAAAGACCATGGGGCGCTACCCCATATATGTGAGTAGAAACATCACACAAGCGGGGTCTAGTCTCCCTCGCAGACAAAGAGACATCGCTCAATCGCTAGTCTAAATCACAAAAATCATCGTCATAATCATCAAGAAGTGTCAACCAAACCAAGCTAGTAAATATACGAGTTTAGCTACATGTCCCATAACCACTTTCTTAACTTAAATATTTACGAACAAGCTGTGAATCTTCACTAGAAAATTGTCACAAAAAGGCTCAATCGAACAAGTCCAAGAATTAACCGATGAAGTAAACGCAAGCGTTTTGCTAAGCCGTTTAGTTAGATTTCTCATCCGAGTGAAGTAAAGGTTTGTATATACTAATAGGTTGGAAAACGGTTTAGGAAAAAGAGCTTTGTAGTAAAATAAAGTTGTGATATCCCGGAAATTTTAAGCAATATCAATTTAATAATCGGTGTAAAAATTAAATTGATTTGATAATATAGTTAATAATTAATATGGATGGATTTAATAATATTCTTTAATAAATATTTAAATGGGTGATTTATCTTTTAAAAGCTAATAAATTGTTTCTATTTATAATGTATATATATTTGTATACATTGTAGATAGATAAGCTTTGTTTTAAAGTTAATAAATAAAGATATGTTTTCAAATTCTAATATTTTTGGTAATTGGGAAATTTGATTTAATGTTAATATTAAATAAATAACCATATGGCTTTAAAATATTCAGGATAAAAGTTAAAATTTGTTTAAATGATTTTAGCTTAAATTTAAATTTAATAAAAGGTTTGTTTGTTCTTTTTAAAGTATAGCTTGATGAAAATAAGTAATAAAGTGATAATTTCTTTTATAAATTATTTTAATTTAATAATGAGCTTTATTAATAATATAATGTGATATATAGTAGATTCTTAATGTAAATAGAAATTGTTATATATATTTTAGAGGAAATTATGGTTTTAAAATTTAAATAAATCTTTTAGAAAATATATATAATAAAATATACCTTATAAATATTTAAAATAAGTATAAAAGGAAATAATAATATATAAATGTAATATTTGATAGTTTAAGTTTTTAAATAAATAGGACTAAATACTTAGGCTTAAAATTCATAGCAAAAACTAAAACAACTTTATATATATTTGGACATAAGTAAAAACATGACCAGGCAAGAAATAAACAAAACAAAGTAAAGTAAATATCTATGTATCTAAAGAATGAAAGCAAACCAGACTTGAAAATGTATGTATGCAGGCAAAAGGAAATGCAAAGCAAAATAAAAAAATGTCTATGAACACACATACATAAATAGGATAAGTCTAAATGTATGTTGCAGGCAAGTAATAAGTAAAAGATAAGTATGCTTGGCAAGTAGAAATAAGGTATATAGCCTGTAAAGGCAAGAAAAGGAATTGCAAAGCAAAGTAATAAGCAAAATATCTATGACACATGAAACATAAAATAATCTAAATGGGAGACATAAGTACTCAAAGCAATTAATGCTTTCAACTCAACAAAGTAAAATAGAGTCAATTCGAAATGTTTGAAAATCATTTCAGCCTCCAACACTTAAAAAAATCTCTGTTAAAATATGAAATACTTATACCTGCAAATTTCTTAACCCAGATATCACCTACCTCCTTTGCAAACTCTTCCATACATATACAACCTGTCTTCTTATTTTCTTTTATTCAAAATTTAGCAAACCAGAGAAAAATTATATCGCAAGCCTCTTCATTTTTGTACAAACTCAAATATAAGACTGGAAAACATTATTAAACAATAAGAAAACAAGAAGAAGATTAGAGGAAGACCAGAGCAAAACATTTTTCCAGTTTTAAAGCAATAGGGATTTCAGTTTTCAAAAGCAAGAATGTTTCTCTGTTCAACTTATTTTAACAGGTGAGTAACTTTTAAATTTAGAAACAGTTTTAAAACAAAGTTTTGCTTGATGCCTGTGACAAATTTATATGGAATGTTGTAGTATATTTGCATGAATGTTCTTTGCTTTGTAGATATGAGTAGATGGCTTTGTGAATATGAAAATCTATGCCTGTATGTATATATTTGAACTCTGTGATGATCTCTGTCCAAACAGCAAAGCAAAAACAAAAATCCAAATATCCTATTACACTCAAATTTAGGTCTTGATCTTTGAATAAAAAATGATGATGGTAGTGTAATATAAATTTTAAAAATAGATTCAGGAATTTGTATTAAGTAATTATCTCAAATTTATAAAAAGAACAGTATAAGCTTGAGTTTTGTAAAAACTCAAACTTTATAATTTCTTAGTTCAGGCATATAAGCTGAAACCTTAAACTAAATCATGATTTTTAAAACTAAAAACACAATTTTTAGCAATAGGATGGATGAGCATTTCGGGGTTGTCAAGAAATTGGTTTTGGAGGAAATTCGGGTGGCCAGGGGGTCTATGGTGGTCGAGATCTTGGCTGGAGATAGGTGAAGGACCAGGCAGCTCGTAAAAAATGGTTGATAAAATGTCTGATCATCATGGAGTCAATGGTGGGTTAATTTAGTTTTTAAACCTAAATTGGGTCGAGTTGAAATAGAGGATTCCTGATTCGTCTCTGGTGGTTCAAGCTTCACCGGACCAAGGTGGAAGGGTTCAGTGATGGTCAGAGAGTTGGTGATCGAAGGTACAACGACTTCTGGTGGTTGGGGTCGGAGCTAGGGATGACCTTCGACTTACTCGTCAATGAAGTGCTGGCCGGAGATGTCGATCTAGGATGTACACGTGCACGGTGCACTGTGGAAGTCTGGTGAACTTTTGAGTGCAGAGAAATTTTCACACGAGAAATACTCGAGTCAGTCGAGCGAATGACTCGAAGCAGGAAGGCTTATGTCTCGAAGTAAAATCTGGGTTGGTCGAGACAGTGTTTGGTTCAGGCATTAGAAACCTGACAATTCCAGGGTTTAATTTAGTTCAAAAATGCAAAACAGAATTTAAACTGAGTTTTAAAATTTAAAAGTTTAAGTATAGATTCAAATGAAATTTTTGAATCTAAGGTTTTAAAATGAATTTGGAGTTTAAATCAAGAATTAAAATCAAGGTTAAAAGCAAGTAAATCGAATTTAAATCAAAGTTAAATTTATAGATTCAAGTTTTCTTGAATTCAAATCTGAAATCTTAAATCAGTTTTTAAATCTGAATGTTTTAAAATTAAGTAGTTAAATTAAAAGGCTTTTCTTATTTAAGTAATAAATGTTTTTACATTTCTTTTAAAACTTTATAAATTAATATTTAAATTTGGTTAATGTTAAATGGTAAATCATTTTGAATCTTAAATTCAAAATGGGATTTAAATTTAAATTCAAAAAGAGGTAATGTTTAAAATACACTTCAATATTTATTAAGTCATTAATAAAGGAATAATTTATCTTAGAGACAATTAAAAATATTAAAGGGATTTAATTAATAAGATAATTAAAGAATGACTTATTTATTTAATTTATAATTAATGATATAGATTAGAGATTAATTAAGGAAGAAATGTTATTAGTTAATGAAGATAATTAACTAAGGATTACTTAAGATAATTATTTAATGTAATTAATTTTGATAATTAATTAGATTAATTAATTTAGATAATCTACTGTAAATTATTAAGTGTAATTACTTAATAAAATTAATTAAGAGATTTATTACTTAATTTATGATATGATTAATTTAAGTTAATTAATTTAGTTTAATTAATTTAATATAATCATTTGGTAAATTGAAAGTGAAATTACTTAGTGTAATTAATGGAGCATAATTACTTAGGAAAGTAATTAGATGATAATTACTTGATGTAATTAATACGAGATGATTTGTAAGTGAAGTAATTTGGATAATTACTTTTGTAATTAATCAAGAGATTAATTAATGGAGATAATTAATTATGGGATAATTAATTTATATGAGTAATTAAGGATAGTAATTACTGGTTTGTTATTAATCAAGGGGATTAATAATTGTGTTTAATTAAAGATTAAATTACTTAATGTAATTAATTTAAATGAAGTAATTTAATTAAAGATCATTATTTAATATAGTTAATGATGTAATTATGAATTGTTTAATTAAGGAATAATTAATAATGAGGTGATTAATTAATGTAATTAATTAAGGATAAATGTAATTAATTATATTTAATTAATAAATGTAGTAATTGAAGGATAATTACTATAAATGTTTTAGAATAATTAATTTGTGGAATTAATTAAAGGACTAATTACTTATTGTAATTAGAGAATGATTAATCAAAGGTGTTTAATCAAAATGAATATTTAGAGATTGATTAATTAAATTGATCTTTATTTAATTAATGGCTGTATAAGCAGGATTTATAGATGTAGTAATTAATTTAATTTACTTTAAATTAATTAGAGATAGAAGTAATTAATTTAATTCATTTTAAATTAATTATAGTTTATGATAAATCAGTGCTTATGAGTAATATCTATTGTGATATGGATGTTTGTTTTTAAGTATGATAATATTGATTATCTGTTTATGGAGATAATGTGATTATCTGTTATATTGTGGTTTATCTATCTGTGTGTATATAGATAATTGAATTAAATTGTTTTAACTTTAAAACAACTTGGACTTAAAAGATACGGTTTGGATTTCGATGAGACCGGGATCGGGTTTCCAGATTTGGATATCCGAAAACCACATCGATCCAAATTAACGATAGGTCGTGAATCCCAAGTGAAGATGAAGATTCAGAGTGCAAGGGTTATTGTCGTTAACTCTGAGGGTGATTCCAAAATGAGTGTAACGAGATAATGCCTTCGGTTTCGTTCGAACTCGGAACGAACTTGTATGGATTGAATGCTTTCAGAACATCGTCAGGTGGACGATGAGCATTCTAAGAGATGTGTTCTCTAAAGGTAATCGTAGCCTCAAGCCTCATCAACCGGGAATGGCTAAAACAGGGGAGGTGCAGCAAGGCTTCGTGGGTAGCTCCTACTGGAGAGCGAGATATACCCCTGTCTAGATGTCCCTTTTTATTTCGGTTGTGTGGGCAGTTGATTACAACAACTGCTGGGGTTGTCTTGTTTGGGACTATCCAGTAAGGGATGGTTCCGGCTTTGTGTTGCAGGGAACTTAGGGTGGGTTCTCGGTACGGTGATCTAGGCCACATACTGTGACGGGCGGTACCCCGGTAGCCCTGCCATTGTATGGAATCCAATCTCCAATAAGTGATCTCGGACTTGATTGTAAACCTATGTATGCTGGAATTTAATAGATGTAACAATTTCAGCTATTTCTTATTTACTTGAAAACCCTAGACCTATTATAATATCACTGAATTTCCTATCAAAGTTTTGGTTAGCGTAAGGTAAAAACTTTTCCATGTTTATGTGTGGGAAGTCTTACGTGATACCTTTTCTTTTCAAAGGTTTTCAAAGTTAAGCAACTTTAACCTGTTACTCATACCAGACCCATGTCTGACCCGGAGTTTATTTCTATTTTTCTTAAACTTTCGGGTACTCAAATTTTTACGAGTAGCCAAGGGATTCAAGTTAGCTTTGACTAATTGTGGAGGAGCAATGGAGCAGGAGGCTTCAGTGTTATAGATATGTATAGTGTTCCGCTGTGTTGGTATCTCTGTGTAGTTTCTCTGTATTGTATCGAGTTGTATTAACTAGACAGGTGTTTATAACTGTCTAGTATGTGATGTATTATCTGTGTAACTCTGATGTATATGATACTATGTATTATTTGATGTGATATATTATATTTTGTTCGTTCCGCTGTTGAGATTCTGATGTTGTTTCTTCTCTCTTCTTTATCTTTTCTATTTCTCACCCCTTTCTTTCTTTATGATGATGCAACTTTCTGGTAGTGAAAAGTTGGGTCGTGACAGTTGATATCAGAGCATAGGTTGAGTGAATATCTAAGCTCTAGAGTGGTATCTTTCTTGAGAGAGCGTATTTGTAATTTTGATATATATATATATATATATATATATTTCTACCTATCAGTTGGGTTACCTGTTCGGGTCTTCCAACATAAGTTATAAAGGTAGATAGGGTAGTGGTGTGTGTAACACGACTATCAATGGTTGGAGTTTGTTGAGGTTGGAGGTGTATTTGTCGAGATTGTAGACCTAATACCGTCTCGAGTAAGCTTTGAATGGTGTAAGGATTTCATCGATCTTTGAAGGTAACCTGTTAAGATTCGGAGTTCATCTCTGAAATGTAAGTTTGGATGAGCTTGAATTTGGATCTATCGGTTGGATGGAAGCTAGTGATGTTATCTTGATATCTTAGGATATAGTAGCTGTGTGATGAGACACAGTGACTATGGATGTTTCCGAAGATATTTCTTTGGAACAAGTTAAGGAAGTATGTCTGCTCGGTGTTGTGGCTGTGTTTAGCAGGATGTTTCTGTTGGTTGAGGTCCGAGTTTCTCGAAGAGCTTTGGATTAGGAATTCCTTGACTTTGGATTCAGCAGTGTAGCTCGGAGTGTTCTGTGTGTTGGCAAGGAAGCTTTCTAGCTTAGTAGTGGAGTTTAGAAGCAGTAGAGTGGTTCCGTTTCTTCGTTGGATTGGCTAGTTAAGCGTAAGCTGCTCTGTTTGGTAAAGAGAGAACCGTTTTTCTTTGGGAATTAGGCTGAGTTGATCGCAAAAGTGACTTGCGATAGTTTGAGTGTTCCCTTGTGTTTCAGAGTTTTTTTTTCTGGATGTCTTCAGGGAGTCAGAGTTTTGTTAGCATCTGGAAATTGAGTTTGGTATCGACTGGATTTCAGAAGTGGTACCAATGGTTCAGCTTAGTAGTAGGATGGTTTCTGGAGGAAGATTTTAGTGAAGTAGCTCTGGTTTGGAGGAACTTCTGAGTTTTATTTTTGGAGGTGTTGTCCAGTCTGTGTTTGAGATTGTCATCAGCATTCTCATCTGTTTTAGATCAGAGTTGCGCAGTGGAAGCATGGTGGCAGCTGGTTTAGTATGGAAGCAACTGGAAGTTGCAGTGTTTGGATTAGAGAGTTTTCTATAGGAAATTTTTCAAGATCTGAGGCCAGATTGGAGTGCATCTGTTTTATCTCTTCCGGATGAGAGAAGTGAGATCTGTCTTCTGATTTTGGAATAGAGTTTGTGTTCTGAGTTTGGTTGATCTAGGAAAGATCATTTTGTTAGATTGTTTTGGTTCAGTATTGTTCTAAGGGCATCAGCAAGGGTTGAGCTGATCAGTAAGGATGTAGGAGACCTAGGATCGTCCGAAAAATTTTATGGATAAGAATCGAAGATTTGATTTTGGATAAGTGTTGATCTTCAGGAGTGAATTGCCAGTTTGGATAACTGGGATTCGTTGTTTTCACGTATCTCAGAGGGAGTACGTGTAAGATTCTATCTCTGGTTGTAGAACCAGCAGTTCAGGAGTTTGGTTATTGAGTCAGACTTGTCTATAGTCTGATATCCTGTCTTGTTTTGTAGATCTAGATGAGTGGTAGCTCTGTAGCTTAGTAGTATAGTTTGTTTGGATTCTATAGAGCGAGTAACCCGGTATTTATACTTGGGGAAACTCGAGGGAATTCTATCCAGAATTTTGCCTGGATAGTTAGATTGGTTTGTTTGGATGATTGGTTGCTATGGTTGTTAGCATATGTTTGATGATATGCTTGTGTTTTAAAATTAAATCTTTAATTAGATTATTTAATTACCTTTGTTTTAAATTTCGGGGACGAAATTCTTTTAAGGGGGGAGGAATGTGATATCCCGGAAATTTTAAGCAATATCAATTTAATAATCGGTGTAAAAATTAAATTGATTTGATAATATAGTTAATAATTAATATGGATGGATTTAACAATCTTCTTTAATAAATATTTAAATGGGTGATTTATCTTTTAAAAGCTAATAAATTGTTTCTATTTATAATGTATATATATTTGTATACATTGTAGATAGATAAGCTTTGTTTTAAAGTTAATAAATAAAGATATGTTTTCAAATTCTAATATTTTTGGTAATTGGGAAATTTGATTTAATGTTAATATTAAATAAATAACCATATTGCTTTAAAATATTCAGGATAAAAGTTAAAATTTGTTTAAATGATTTTAGCTTAAATTTAAATTTAATAAAAGGTTTGTTTGTTCTTTTTAAAGTATAGCTTGATGAAAATAAGTAATAAAGTGATAATTTCTTTTATAAATTATTTTAATTTAATAATGAGCTTTATTAATAATATAATGTGATATATAGTAGATTCTTAATGTAAATAGAAATTGTTATATATATTTTAGAGGAAATTATGGTTTTAAAATTTAAATAAATCTTTTAGAAAATATATATAATAAAATATACCTTATAAATATTTAAAATAAGTATAAAAGGAAATAATAATATATAAATGTAATATTTGATAGTTTAAGTTTTTAAATAAATAGGACTAAATACTTAGGCTTAAAATTCATAGCAAAAACTAAAACAACTTTATATATATTTGGACATAAGTAAAAACATGACCAGGCAAGAAATAAACAAAACAAAGTAAAGTAAATATCTATGTATCTAAAGAATGAAAGCAAACCAGACTTGAAAATGTATGTATGCAGGCAAAAGAAAATGCAAAGCAAAATAAAAGAAATGTCTATGAACACACATACATAAATAGGATAAGTCTAAATGTATGTTGCAGGCAAGTAATAAGTAAAAGATAAGTATGCTTGGCAAGTAGAAATAAGGTATGTAGCCTGTAAAGGCAAGAAAAGGAATTGCAAGTAATAAGCAAAATATCTATGACACATGAAACATAAAATAATCTAAATGGGAGACATAAGTACTCAAAGCAATTAATGCTTTCAACTCAACAAAGTAAAATAGAGTCAATTCGAAATGTTTGAAAATCATTTCAGCCTCCAACACTTAAAAAAAATCTCTGATAAAATATAAAATACTTGTACCTGCAAATTTCTTAACCCAGATATCACCTACCTCCTTTGCAAACTCTTCCATACATATACAACCCGTCTTCTTATTTTCTTTTATTCAAAACTTAGCAAACTAGAGAAAAATTATATTGCAAGCCTCTTCATTTTTGTACAAACTCAAATATAAGACTGGAAAACATTATTAAACAATAAGAAAACAAGAAGAAGATTAGAGGAAGACCAGAGCAAAACATTTTTCCAGTTTTAAAGCAATAGGGATTTCAGTTTTCAAAAGCAAGAATGTTTCTTTGTTCAACTTATTTTAACAGGTGAGTAACTTTTAAATTTAAAAACAATTTTAAAACAAAGTTTTGCTTGATGCCTGTGACAAATTTATATGGAATGTTATAGTATATTTGCATGAATGTTCTTTGCTCTGTAGATATGAGTAGATGGCTTTGTGAATATGAAAATCTATGCCTGTATGTATATATTTGAGCTCTGTGATGATCTCTGTCCAAATAGCAAAGCAAAAACAAAAATCCAAATATCCTATTACACTCAAATTTAGGTCTTGATCTTTGAATAAAAAATGATGATGGTAGTGTAATATAAATTTTAAAAATAGATTCAGGAATTTGTATTAAGTAATTATCTCAAATTTATAAAAAGAACAGTATAAGCTTGAGTTTTGTAAAAACTCAAACTTTATAATTTCTTAGTTCAGGCATATAAGCTGAAACCTTAAACTAAATCATGATTTTTAAAACTAAAAACACAATTTTTAGCAATAGGATGGATGAGCATTTCGGGGTTGTCAAGAAATTGGTTTTGGAGGAAATTCGGGTGGCTAGGGGGTCTATGGTGGTCGAGATCTTGGCTGGAGATAGGTGAAGGACCAGGGAGCTCGTAAAAAATGGTTGATAAAATGTCTGATCATCATGGCGTCCGTGGTGGGTTAATTTAGTTTTCAACCCTAGATTGGGTCGAGCTGAAGTAGAGGATTCCTGATTCGTCTCTGGTGGTTCGAGCTTCACCGGACCAAGGTGGAAGGGTTCGATGATGGTCAGAGAGTTGGTGATCGGAGGTACAACGACTTCTGGTGGTTGGGGTCGGAGCTAGGGATGACCTTCGACTTACTCGTCAATGAAGTGCTGGCCGGAGATGTCGATCTAGGATGTTCACGTGCACGGTGCACTGTGGAAGTCTGGTGAACTTTTGAGTGCAAAGAAATTTTCACTCGAGAAATACTCGAGTTAGTCGAGCGAATGACTCGAAGCAGGAAGGCTTATGTCTCGAAGTAAAATCTGGGTTAGTCGAGACAGTGTTTGGTTCAGGCTTTAGAAACCTGACAGTTCCAGGGTTTAATTTAGTTCAAAAATGCAAAACAGAATTTAAACTAAGTTTTAAAATTTAAAAGTTTAAGTATAGATTCAAATGAAATTTTTGAATCTAAGGTTTTAAAATGAATTTGGAGTTTAAATCAAGAATTAAAAATCAAGGTTAAAAGCAAGTAAATCGAATTTAAATCAAAGTTAAATTTATAGATTCAAGTTTTCTTGAATTCAAATCTGAAATCTTAAATCAGTTTTTAAATCTGAATGTTTTAAAATTAAGTAGTTAAATTAAAAGGCTTTTCTTATACAAGTAATAAATGTTTTTACATTTCTTTTAAAACTTTATAAATTAATATTTAAATTTGGTTAATGTTAAATGGTAAATAATTTTGAATCTTAAATTCAAAATGGGATTTAAATTTAAATTCAAAAAGAGGTAATGTTTAAAATACACTTCAATATTTATTAAGTCATTAATAAAGGAATAATTTATCTTAGAGATAATTAAAAATATTAAAGGGATTTAATTAATAAGATAATTAAAGAATGACTTATTTATTTAATTTATAATTAATGATTTAGAATTAGAGATTAATTAAGGAAGAAATGTTATTAGTTAATGAAGATAATTAACTAAGGATTACTTTAGATAATTATTTAATATAATTAATTTTGATAATTAATTAGATTAATTAATTTAGATAATCTACTGTAAATTATTAAGTGTAATTACTTAATAAAAGTAATTAAGAGATTTATTACTTAATTTATGATATGATTAATTTAAGTTAATTAATTTAGTTTAATTAATTTAATATAATCATTTGGTAAATTGAAAGTGAAATTACTTAGTGTAATTAATGGAGCATAATTACTTAGGAAAGTAATTAGATGATAATTACTTGATGTAATTAATACGAGATGATTTGTAAGTGAAGTAATTTGGGTAATTACTTTTGTAATTAATCAAGGGATTAATTAATGGAGATAATTAATTATGGGATAATTAATTTATATGAGTAATTAAGGATAGTAATTACTGGTTTGTTATTAATCAATGGGATTAATAATTGTGTTTAATTAAAGATTATATTACTTAATGTAATTAATTTAAATGAAGTAATTCAATTAAAGATCATTAATTAATATAGTTAATGATGTAATTATGAATTGTTTAATTAAGGAATAATTAATAATGAGGTGATTAATTAATGTAATTAATTAAGGATAAATGTAATTAATTATATTTAATTAATAAATGAAGTAATTGAAGGATAATTACTATAAATGTTTTAGAATAATTAATTTGTGGAATTAATTAAAGGACTAATTACTTATTGTAATTAGAGAATGATTAATCAAAGGTGTTTAATCAAAATGAATATTTAGAGATTGATTAATTAAATTGATCTTTATTTAATTAATGGTTGTATAAGTAGGATTTATAGATGTAGTAATTAATTTAATTTACTTTAAATTAATTAGAGATAGAAATAATTAATTTAATTCATTTTAAATTAATTATAGTTTATGATAAATCAGTGCTTATGAATAAATGATATTTCATTGATTGATTGTTATCTCAGATATGAGATGAATAATATCTACTGTGATATGGATGTTTGTTTTTAAGTATGATAATATTGATTATCTGTTTGAGTTGATGATATGGATTATCTGTTTATGGAGATAATGTGATTATCTGTTATATTGTGGTTTATCTATCTGTGTGTATATAGATAATTGAATTAAATTGTTTTAACTTTAAAACAACTTGGACTTAAAATATACGGTTTGGATTTCGATGAGATCGGGATCGGTTTTCCAGATTTGGATATCCGAAAACCACATCGATCCAAATAAACGATAGGTCGTGAATCTCAAGTGAAGATGAAGATTCAGAGTGCAAGGGTTATTGTCGTTAACTCTGAGGGTGATTCCAAAATGAGTGTAACGAGATAATGCCTTCGGTTTCGTTCGAACCCGGAATGAACTTGTATGGATTGAATGCTTTCAGAACATCGTCAGGTGGACGATGAGCATTCTAAGAGATGTGTTCTCTAAAGGTAATCGTAGCCTCAAGCCTCATCAACCGGGAATGGCTAAAACAGGGGAGGTGCAGCAAGGCTTCGTGGGTAGCTCCCACTGGAGAGCGAGATATACCCCTGTCTAGATGTCCCTTTTTATTTCGGTTGTGTGGGCAGTTGATTGCAACAACTGCTGGGGTTGTCTTGTTTGGGACTGTCTAGTAAGGGATGGTTCCGGCTTTGTGTTGCAGGGAACTTAGGGTGGGTTCTCGGTATGGTGATCTAGGCCACGTATTGTGACTGGCGGTACCCCGGTAGCCCTGCCATTGTATGGAATCCAATCTTCAATAAGTGATCTCGGACTTGATTGTAAACCTATGTATGCTGGAATTTAATAGATGTTACAATTTCAGCTATTTCTTATTTACTTGAAAATCCTAGACCTATTATAATATCACTGAATTTCCTATCAAAGTTTTGGTTAGCGTAAGGTAAAAACTTTTCCATGTTCATGTGTGGGAAGTCTTACGTGATACCTTTTCTTTTCAAAGGTTTTCAAAGTTAAGCAACTTTAACCTGTTACTCATACCAGACCCATGTCTGATCCGGAGTTTATATCTATTTTTCTTAAACTCTCGGGTACTCAAATTTTTCGAGTAGCCAAGGGATTCAGGTTAGCTTTGACGAATTGTGGAGGAGCAATGGAGCAGGAGGCTTCAGCGTTATAGATATGTATAGTGTTCCGCTATGTTGGTATCTCTGTGTAGTTTCTCTGTATTGTATCGAGTTGTATTAACTAGACAGGTGTTTATAACTGTCTAGTATGTGATGTATTATATGTGTAACTCTGATGTATATGATACTATGTATTATCTGATGTGCTATATTATATTTTGTTCATTCCACGGTTGAGATTCTGATGTTGTTTCTTCTCTCTTCTTTATCTTTCCTATTTCTCACCCCTTTCTTTCTTTATGATGATGTAACTTTCTAGTAGTGAAAAGTTGGGTCGTCACAAGAGTTGAAATCTTTTTGATGAAAAAGTTTTGATATTTACTACTAGTATTGAAACCTTCATATTTTTAAAGTGACAAATCACAAAAATGATTGTAGAAACAATCTATCACAAAAATTCACATTCGAAGACGTGAACAAAATCGAAGGAAATCAGCTCAAAATGCATCAAAGTAGAAAATAGGAGGTGCGACCTAACATGCCGAGCGACCTAAGGAAATATAAGTCGAACGACCTAAGGAAATATAAGTCGAACGACCTATAAGTGATGCGACCTAAGCTGCTGCGCGACCTAACAGTGTCGAGCTAAGGAGTGCAAGCAGGTCAAGCGACCTAGCGACCTAAGCAGTGATGAGGCCATGCGACCTAAGGAATAACGACCTATAGGGGTTGTGAAGTCGAGCGACCCAAGGGATATAAGGTCCAGCGACCTAAGTGATTATGAGGTCGAGCGACCTAAAGGGAGTAAGGTCTAACGACCTAAAGTAATTAAGGTCAAGCGACCTAACAAAATTGGGGTCAGGCGACCTAACGACCTAATGGTGCGACCTAAGTGGAACAGGTCGAGCGACCTAAGGGAATAAGGCCCAACGGCCTAACGAGGTACCATCCCGAGCGACCTAACGACCTAAAGTATCAAGCGACCTAGCGGCACAATGCCAAGCGACCTAGCGACTTAAATACTCGTGACCTTGCACGTGAATCGGCCAAGCGACCTAATTGTTTAACACGCGAGCGACCTAAGGGATTAACATGCGAGCGACCTAACGAGAGAAGGCCTAGCGACCTACGACCTAGCAGGGTCGAGCGACCTAAAGCCGCCTTGTGATATAAGGTCGGAAGCGACCTCAGGAAATGTGACCTATAGCCAGCGTGACTTTTCCACGCGAACGACCTATCGAGACCAGAGCGACCTAGGGCCAGATTTTGCCAAAAACACTGAAAATTGAGTTTCTCACCAATTCAATCCAAACCAAATGCAAACATTCATGCTCAAGTGATAGGAAGTCATTCCCAACAACCCAATGACAGTTATAGGCAAGATGTGAGATAAAAATCTCACATTTTCACTAAAATGGATGAAGATGAAGCTTGAAAGCAAGGAGAAGCAATCCAAAGCTTGAATCCAATATCTTCTACTTGAATTTGGAGTTGAATATTGGATTTGCAATTGAATTTGAGTTTGGAGTTTTAGTTTCCCATTCCCTCCTCCATTTTTGATGAAGCTTGAATGTTTTAGCAAAGAGTGAAGTTATGAAGGGAAGAGGGTTGGGCTGAGCTAAAGAAGGTGCAGTCCAACCAAAGTCAAAGGCGGGAAAAAAAAGTGACGAAAATTCCACTTACTCCAAACATATCGAAGTTTACACTCAAAAAGAACGCAAACGTCATTTTGAACTCAATGGAAGTGGTCTCGAGTCCTAATATGAACGTATGCAAAAAGTAGCTTTTCGGAATAACATCCGACTAATGATAAAATATTTAAATCAAATATTTAAATATAAAATTGATAAATATGTGGGTTGTTACAGACTCGCGTCCTCGCAATATATAAGACGGAAAACAAAAGTAACAACCATAAAAGCATATTAATATAAAAGAAATTTGAAATAGAAGTTCACCTGAAAGAGCATGAGATAGTAAGTCCGGATGTGTACACTCGATGAATTCCTTGGTTTCCCAAGAGCAATCCTTAGGATTTGAGGACCATTGAACTTTAACAAGCGGGACATCTTTATTTCGAAGGTGTTTGACCTCCGAAGCAATAATTCGAATAGGATGCTGCTCATAAGTTAAGTTAGGCGAAACTTCAATCTCTTCAACAACAGTAGGCTCAAGAATAGCATCGGAATCTCGAAGGCACTTCCGTAATTGAGAAACGTGAAACACGTCATGCATAGTTGAAAACTGAGCCGGTAATGAAAGGCGATAAGCCATAGAACCAATACGTTCGGTGATAGGAAATGGCCCAATATATCGAGGCGCTAACTTTCCTGATCTACTGAAACGTACAACACCCTTCATAGGTGAAACACGAACAAATACAAGATCGCCAACAGAAAATTCTAATTTTCTTCTTCGATTATCGACATAGGATTTTTGTCTACTCTGAACTTCTTTCATCCTATGATGAATAAGTTCAATCTTTTCTGTGGAATCACGAATAAAATCTGGACCTAAAACCAGCTTCTCACCGGCCTCAAGCCAACAAGAAGGAGATCGGCATGGCCTCCCATAGAGTGCCTCGAAAGGTGCCATACCAATACTAGCTTGGAAGCTGTTATTATAGGAAAATTCAACAAGTGAAATATGATATTCCCAACTTCCACCGAAATCAAGCACACAAGAACGAAGAAGATCTTCAAGAGTTTGATTCACATGCTCAGTTTGTCCATCGGACTGGGGGTGATAAGCGGTGCTAAAATTAAGCTTCGTTCCCAAAGCTTTTTGAAGACTCCTCTAGAATCCACTAGTGAACAATGGATCACGATCACTAACAATGGAAGTAGGGACTCCATGTAATTTAACAATCTCTTTGATAAAGAGTTTGGCCAGAAGAGGAACGGTTCGGTTCGACCGAACAGGAATAAAATAGGCAGATTTAGTAAGTCTATCAACGATCACCTATAAGCTATCATGACCCAAACGAGAACGGGGAAGGCCATCAATAAAGTCCATGGAAATTTGATCCCACTTCCAAACTGGAATTTCCAATGGTTGCAATAACCCACCTGGCCTTGGATGTTCAGCCTTAACAAGTTGGCAAGTCATGCGACACTTAACAAAGTTAGCGATATCAGATTTCATTCCCTCCCAGTAATAAAGTCGCTTCATATCTGCGTACATTTTACTGCTACCGAAATGAATGGAATATTTGGAACGATGAGAATCTTCTAGAATATCTTTACGAAGATCTCCAGTATCTGGTACGATAAGTCTACCAAATTTTCGAATACCGCCACGAAAATCAATATCAAAGTCTTTCAAACCTTCAATATCGGTTTTATCCTTAAAATTTTGGCCAAGCAAAGCCAATTCAGGATCTAGCTGTTGAGCTTCAAGAATGCAGTCTAAAAGAGAAGGACGAGCCTCAAGGCTACACAAAACAAGAGATGAACATAAATCGGAGACACGATCTCGAATTTCACAAGTGGATATAACCTTGAGATCCTTCCATTCAGATATCATCATGGAAACAACCACTTGTTGCTTCCGACTAAGAGCATCGGCAACTCGATTTCCCTTTCCGGGAGTATAAAGAATATCAAGATCATAAGAAGCAAGGAATTCGAGCCAACGCTATTGACGCAAATTTAGTTCCTTTTGAGAAAATAAATATTTCAAAGACTTATGATCAGTATAGAGAATAAATTTTTCTCCCAAAAGATAATGTCGCCAAATTCGAAGGGCGAAAACGATAGCCGCGAGTTCTAAATCATGTGTGGCATATCTAGTCTCAGCCGGCTTTAATTGCCTAGAAGCGTAAGCAATAACACGTTCTTTTTGCATAAGAACGGCACCCAAACCAACGCGAATAGCATCGGTATAAACAACAAAATCTTGATTCCCTTTGGGAATAATAAGAATAGGAGCATCAGAAAGGAGTTCTTTTAATTCCTGGAAAGAAGCTTCACATTTGTCCGACCAAATGTATTTAACACCTTTCTTTGTTAAGCCAGTAAGAGTTACGACAATTTTAGAAAAGTCTTTGATAAAACGATGATAATAACCTGCCAATCCAAGGAAGCTACGGATTTCCGTGACACTCTCCGGTCTCTTCCAATTTTTAATCGCTTCAATCTTTGAAGGATCCACTGATATTCCGGATTCGAAAATAATATGACCGAGAAACTTTACATTAGTTTGCCAAAAGTGGCATTTAGAAAATTTTGCTTTTAACTGATTACTCCTAAGAGTTTCCAATACAATCCGAAGATGCTTTTCATGTTCCTCTTCGGTTTTAGAATACACAAGAATATCATCAATAAAGATGAGAACAAACCGATCGAGGAAATCTTTGAAAACTCGATTCATAAGGTCAACGAAATAAGCCGGAGCATTCGTTAAACCAAACGGCATAACTAGCCACTCATAAGATCCATAACGAGTACGGAAAGAAGTCAAAGGAATACTATCCTCTGCAATACGAAGCTGATGAAAACCGGTAGCCAAGTCCAATTGTGAAAAGACTCTAGCACCCCAAAGCTGATCGAATAGATCATCAATCCGAGACAAAGGATATTTATTCTTAATAGTTAGATCATTAAGCTTGCGGTAGTCGACGCAAAGCCTAAGTGTACCATCGGACTTACTTACGAAAATAGCTGAAGCCCCCCAAGGCGAGGAACTAGAGCGGATAAGTTGCTTCGTCTCCAATTTGGACAATTGTTTGCGCATCTCTTCATTCTCCTTATTGGACATACGATAAGGAGGACGAGTAATAGGTTGAGCTCCAGGTATGAGATTAATTTTGAACTCAATTGCTCGCTTAGGTGGTAATCCTAAGACGGGCTCGAATATGTCAGAAAATTCACGAACGACGCGAATACGAGAAATGACATCCTCCTCGTCATCATTATCATCATCATGAGGATTTAAAGAATATAAAGATGCTGCCATAGTGGAATCCGAATCTTTAAGAATAATAGAAATCTGCTTTACAGATTGCGGATGTCGGAGATAAACAGTCCGCTCAGGACATAGGATATGAGCTTCATAATGGTTAAGCCAATCCATACCCAAAATCATTCCAAAGCCCAAATAACGCATGACATGCAAATCGGCTAGGAAAGGAAATCACACAAAATAATCTCCACATCTTTACAAAGTAAACTAATAGTTGCGGATCCACCAACTGGATTCGCAATTCTTAAAGATGTCATTAAAGCCACAACACTTAAAGAAAAAGTGTCTACAAGTTCCTTTGATATAAAAGAATGGGATGCACCCGTATCAAAGAGAACTCTAATAGGTTGATCATGAAATAAAATAATGCCATCAAGGACAGAATGAGACATACCTTGACCGCGAGATGTGTTGCCAGGGGCTTGAGCCACATTAAGCTTTCCCTCCTTCTTGCTTGGGAGCCTAGGGCATAGATGCATATAATGATCTGGACTTTTACAATAGCGACAAGAACGGGGCTTTGAACACTTGTTCGCAAAATGGCCCCTAGCGCCACAGTTGAAGCATTTCCCATCATTGGGGGAAAGTGTCTTTGCGGCAGGAGTTGCTTGTTTACCCTTTTTGCTGGGATAAGGGCCTTTGAACTTGTTAGGCCTTTTCTTGTTGTTGAAGTTTGGTTTAGCAGCCACCACTTCAACATCACTGTCCTTATCAGCCTCTTCAAGTCGAAGAGCGATATCTATGAGTTGATCGAAAGAAACTTCTAATTTTAGAAGTAATGGCTTCTTGAGATTCTTGTTTAAGCCATAGACAAATCTTTGATTCTTCTTCAATGGGGTGTTGATGTATTCAACCCCATATTTAGACAGTGACTCGAAGGATGCGACATAATCTGTCACAGAGGATTCACCTTGAACAAGGTCTATGAAACAACGAGCCAAAGTCACTTTCTCTGCTTCTGGTATGAATTTTAATTCGAAGCGTTCCCGGAATTGCTCCCAGGAGAGATCTGCTTCATTAATTTCAGAAATAAGAAGTTCGTACCAATCCAATGCTCTCTCTTGGAGCATACTAGAGGCCACCTGAACACGGTGAAGATCGATAAGATTCATGCGAGAAAAGATTCTATCGCATGTTCTTAACCAAGCCTGGACTTCAATAATGGTTTCGGAACCTTTGAACGGTTTCCCACCCAAGTTGGTATAATCGTTGCACAAACGTGCAAATCCTGACTTAGGGTGTGTAGGTTCCTGATTAGGACCAGCTGCCTGAGCATTCTTTACTAAATCAAGAAGCTATTGGGCAGTCATAAAAACTCCATCCTGGGGAGTAACAGTAGATGGTCCAGCTCTGGGACGGCCTGGTCTAGACATTCTCTTCTTTAAGAAAGAGAGAAGAAGAAAAGTTATTTTGCAAATAAATATCAAGCAAATCTTGATAGATAAGACAAGGATACATAAAAGGAAATAGGATGAATCGGTATGAAGACTCGAATTACATCCTAAGGCACAACTCCTAAGTTGGAATTAGGACGATGATCCTTGTTAAATTATTCTACATTGTTCCAAAGTTTGGCTCTGATACCAAGCTGTGACGCCCCACCTCTACACCCACGCTAGACAAGAACATTACGAAGTAATGCTGTCAACTAGCGCGGAGAATAAGGCTGTTGAGGAGCGACCATCCATGTAACTTCTTTGTGCGAGCACCGATATGTCAGATCGTAAAGCATGCATTTCATTTAAAGAGGAAATCCGACATACCGATACAAACTCAAAGCTATCACACGGTGGCTGACTATAATCTTCAGAAACAAACATAGAAGTAAACATAACATAAATCAGTCATAGACATCCATATCACAAAGGCGGAAAAATATATGAATATATATATACAACACATGAAAGTGTACATCAGAGTAGTGGTTAGAAAGATCCACGATAATACAAAAGAATAGCAACACGTGCTATACAAAAGAATAAGTACACAACACAGAGTCTATATCTCAAATGTGTATATCCAAGAACTACTAATCTAAGTAGTTAGCCAAAAGTCAGGATAATCCCAGAAGAGAAGTCAAGCAGAAGCACCTGTAACATCTCGGTCTGACCCGAGTATTATTTATAAGAAAATAATAAACGGATCAGTCTAGCTATAAATATTAGATGATATGGTATAAAGTAAAAGACATGGCATGAACAGGTAATCACCATAACAGCATACTACTATAAGTATGTAATTGAAAATCATCAAGAGATTAATCAATATCACAAGAATCTTCTCAAAGATAAAATAGGGTATCATACCCTAACCTTGTATTCATAACAAGTCAATGACACACTAATTCACCAATGCACAAAAATTGATATCATATCAATGAAAATCATGAAAATTGGTGAAGCATAAATTCCAGAAATCAACACACGAAATCCAAAACAAATCCCAGAAATCAACAAACGAAATCCAGAAATCATAAAAAGGGGGAAGTCCGAACACACGGACAAAAAGCTATCTCATGGAAGCTATCCATTTAATTTTTCGAACACACGAATGGCCCGAAGACCTTTGACACACGAACGGCCCGAAGACCATGGGGCGCTACCCCATATATGTGAGTAGAAACATCACACAAGTGGGGTCTAGTCTCCCTCGCAGACAAAGAGACATCGCTCAATCGCTAGTCTAAATCACAAAAATGATCGTCATGATCATCAAGAAGTGTCAACCACACCAAGCTAGTAAATATATGAGTTTAGCTACATGTCCCATAACCACTTGCTTAACTTAAATATTTACGAACAAGCTGTGAATCTTCACTAGAAAATTGTCACAAAAAGGCTCAATCGAAAAAGTCCAAGAATTAACCGACGAAGTAAACGCAAGCGTTTCATACCACCTGTTTTGCTAAGCCGTTTAATTAGATTTCTCATCCGAGTGAAGTAAAGGCTTGTATATACTAATAGGTTGGAAAACGGTTTAGGAAAAAGAGCTTTGTAGTAAAATAGAGTTGAAATCGTTTTGATGAAAAAGTTTTGATATTTACTACTAGTATTGAAACCTTCATATTTTGAAAGTGAAAAATAATAAAAATGATTGTAGAAACAATCTATCACCAAAATTCACATTCGAAGATGTGAACAAAATCGAAGGAAATCAGCTCAAAATGCATCAAAGTAGAAAATAGGAGGTGCGACCTAACATGCCGAGCGACCTAAGGAAATATAAGCCGAACGACCTATAAGTGATGCGACCTAAGCTGCTGCGCAACCTAATAGTGTCGAGCTAAGGAGTGCAAGCAGGTCAAGCGACCTAGCGACCTAAGCAGTGATGAGGCCATGCGACCTAAGGAATAACGACCTATAGGGGTTGTGAAGTCAAGCGACCCAAGGGATATAAGGTCCAGCGACCTAAGTGATTATGAGGTCGAGCGACCTAAAGGAGTAAGGTCTAACGACCTAAAGTAATTAAGGTCAAGCGACCTAACAAAATTGGGGTCAGGCGACCTAACGACCTAATGGTGCGACCTAAGTGGAACAGGTCGAGCGACCTAAGGGAATAAGGCCCAACGACCTAACGAGGTACCATCCCGAGCGACCTAACGACCTAAAGTATCAAGCGACCTAGCAGCACAATGCCAAGCGACCTAGCGACTTAAATACTCGCGACCTAGCATGTGAATCGGCCGAGCGACCTAAGGGTTTAACACGCGAGCGACCTAAGGGATTAACACGCGAGCGACCTAAACAAGAGAAGGCCTAGCGACCTAAAGTGATGCGCGACCTACGACCTAGCAGGGTCGAGCGACCTAAAGCCGCCTTGTGATATAAGGTCGGAAGCGACCTAAGGAAATGCGACCTATAGCCAGCGTGACTTTTCCACGCGAACGACCTATCGAGACCAGAGCGACCTAGGGCCAGATTTTGCCAAAAACACTAAAAATTGAGTTTCTCAGCAATTCAATCCAAACCAAATGCAAACATTCATGCTCAAGTGATAGGAAGTCATTCCCAACAACCCAATGACAGTTATAGGCAAGATGTGAGATAAAAATCTCACCTTTTCACTAAAATGGATGAAGATGAAGCTTGAAAGCAAGGAGAAGCAATCCAAAGCTTGAATCCAATATCTCTACTTGAATTTGGAGTTGAATGTTGGATTTGCAATTAAATTTGAGTTTGGAGTTTTAATTTCCCATTCCCTCCTCCATTTTTGATGAACCTTGAATGTTTTAGCAAAGAGTGAAGTTATGAAGGGAAGAGGGTTGGGCTGAGCTAAAGAAGGTGCAGTCCAACCAAAGTCAAAGGCGGGAAAAAAGTGACGAAAATTCCACTTATTCCAAACATATCGAAGTTTACACTCAAAAAGATCGCAAACGTCATTTTGAACTCAATGGAAGTGGTCTCGAGTCCTAATTTGACCGTATTCAAAAAGTAGCTTTTCGGCATAACATCCGACTAATGATAAAATATTTAAATCAAATATTTAAATATAAAATCGATAAATATGTGGGTTGTTATAAATACACACAAAAATATTTATGCATGGATTCGTAACCTCTTCCGTTTTTATGGCAATTTTTTTTGAAATGGAACCATATTTTGTAAACAAAATCTATTTGACATCAAGATCATCTACTAAAAGATATGGATTGATTTGAAACCTTCAGTTCTTCAAAATAATAAATCAATTATGGATTTGAATAAATTTATTTTAATCATCGATTAAAAATGTTATTTCAATGGAGTTAGAAGTTTCAAAACGATCTTAATTTTTATGTAGATTAACTTGATAGCAAACATATTATATCTACATAATTTTATTCCGTTTCAAGAAATATGACCTGAAAAGATGAAAAGGGACTATATAGGGACTACATAACGAACGACCATAGAACCCTTCATTTCCTCTCCATTAATTTATTTTGTATCATATGGTTTTGGATAATGCTAATTTTTTGCATGTGATTTTCTTTTAACGTATAATGATCTTTAAAATATTTTGTTTCATTTCATAAGTTTTCCACTTCAAAATCATAATTGAGTAAAGTGCTTTGCTTAAAGTAAATATCAATCTTGTTATCAAAAGAAATCATAATTGAGTATGTTCGACAAGAATATTTATTTTATGTAATATCCCTTATTTTGAGAGCTAAAAGTGAACGTCGATAATGATGTAGTTATCACCAGAATTATTTTCAAGCGACAATATGAGGGTATTATATTTTTCCTTACATAACTAAATAGAGAAACTAAATAATTTTATACAATATTCAATAAGTTTTTAACATCTTTAAACTCACCAATTCCTACGTAGGGGTAAATGTAACGACCCAGTAATTCAGTCGTTCGAATTTAGAATATTTAATTGATTTTAAATATTCAGAAGCTAATTTTGTAAGTTAAATAACTCACATTTCAAATATAATGATTTATTTGATAATTAAATTGTTAATTTAATTATTTGAAATTGTGGGAATAATTGAATGTTGAATTTAATTTGAATAAAAATGATTTCTAAAGTTGATTTAAATTCTAGTTGAATTAGAATGAAGTTAGTAAACTTTTAAAGTTGATTTAAAAGTGATTAAACAGAAATTGGAAATTTTATATTTTAATTGTCGTATAAAAATAGTCATTTTTGATACTGTCTCGAATTTCGATGAAACAAGTTTCATTAGATCCGTAATAGTGAGTTATTATAGGATTCCAATTTTCATGGTAATCGGACTTACGGTTTGATCGTGGGAGTTCGAAACGCGTTGAAATTAATTAAAGGGAATTTAATTAAAATAATTCAATTTTGAAAATCTATCTTCTGTATATGATGGAATTGGCTGTCGATACATATTTCAATGTGTTCGGAATAGGGGTAAAACATTAGGAACGCTAGGCTGCACGCTTCATTTGGAGTTCAAAAATATTTCGGGTGAATAGTGTTTTATAAATGGCTATTTATGGAATTGAAATGCTCACGTTTCTAAACCCTAACCCTAAAATAAATCAGCCGCCATTATCTTACTTCCATTCGACGATCGACATCGATCGGAGCCACTCGGAGCAAAATTAGGCTTCAACTTCAACTGCAAAATTGAAGAGAGCGACTCGATGTATAATCTCAACGGTGGAGATCAGAATTGGAGCAATGTGGAGGTGGATAAGCGCCTCCGTTCACTACTGCGTTTGGGTTCAGGCGCCACGTTTCCAGCGCGAATGCGCCTACGTGGATGCAGGCGCGTGATGCTGGGTGCCAGGTGGCATGCGGTGCGGCTGGGCAGGTGGAGGCGATAGGCGGTGGTTGACGTGATGATAGGTGGTGCGTGATGTAAATAAAAAAATAAAAACGCATGCATCTATAGCTTGAGCCGTGGAACGAACAAAAGTCAGTGGAAGGTTTAATTTTAAATTATAAGTTTAATTATGTTAAGTTATAATTAATTATCTCGAATGCAATTAAATCCATAACTATTTCATACGAGGTCCGTTTCGCACGAAACAAGCGGCGTTGGATTTGTATTGACGAGCACTGCATTTTAGAGCTGGTTTGGATGGATTTGGAGCTGTTGAAGTTTTTGGTTAAAATTAAACGCTCGTTTAATTTTAATCGAAATAAAACGATGCAACAACGAATGCAAAAAAAGTGAGTTAACTAACCTCTCTGGCTTGCTTATATTTTTATATAAGTGCGAATAATTTTATTTTATGATGATTGTTGCTTGTTTGGATGATATTATATATATATATATGTGTGTATATATATATATATATTAGTTGGATTAAATATTCCCTCCCCAGGAGCGGATGAGACCCTATTACGTTCCCGTGTAAGAGCAGATGGCCCTTTATATATGAATCCCGCCTCGAAGCGGTTGATCTATATTTTTATGATTATATGATGTCTGTGATGCATGGCGACAGGTTGGAGGGATCCATTAGTATTCCTTGCACTGTTGATTTTATTTTCATATATGTGATGGATGCCATATTTGATGATATGAATAGGCATTTTCGGAGAAGTAAGGAAGGCGTGGACTATAACACTGTTGTTATAGTAAATGATTTCCGAAAGGAAATGTTTTATGTAGTTTATGGGATTATATATATATATATATATAATTAAATCCATATACTAATTGTTTTAGGTTGTCGTAATGATGTTTTACGCAATATTCGTTTTGACCTAAATAAAGTGCATTTTGTAGAATAATTTCCTCAAGATTTATATATGATATACTTACTTTTGGTTTAAGTAAATGGAGATATTTTCTAAGTGTTGAAAATGAAATGATTTGTGAATATGCCTATACTGCTGATATAAGTATATGGAAATGTTTTCCAGTATCGAAATATTGAAATGATTTTGTGAATATATCTGTTTTAAAGATAATTTGAAGTAAAAATTTGAAAAGCGATTTAATTAATAAAAGATTAATTAAATGGGCCTAGTGGTTGCTTGGTGCGAGATATTGTTTGGTGCTTTGATAGTTAAATAACCGACTATCAAATTTGGCCTCTTTATTGTTGTTGGTCCGGAGAGACCGGGTCATATCTATGTATATGTTTATTTTTCCGCTACATTGTCGTTTAAATTTTCATCATTTGTAAGGACATGTCATTATAACTGTCCATGCTGATGATTAGTTATTGATTGTTGTACTCTAATGGATGTAGATATATTACAGTTTCTGTTTTGAAAAGATCATTGATATTATATTATATGTTGTTCCGCTGCGATTGTGAGATTCGATGATTATTTTTGGTTTCTTCTCTTTTCTTCTTCTCTTCTTTCTTCTTTCTTTCTCCCTAACAATTGGGTTTTCCGTCATTCGATTGCTCGGCATGTAATACAGTGGACGTATTAGTGTCAATTTTCGAGGGTCGAAAATCCAGTTCGTTACATTTGGTATCCTAGCTTAGGTTTAGTAAACTCCTAGGCTTTTATGTGTACTCAGTATAGATAAGCTCAGCAGTACCCTAGATTGATTTTAAGTGTATTATTTATATGAGCGTATATTTGTTAGTGATATAAATATGTTTTATATTGTGTTGATGTATCTGTAGAGTGGCTTATGAGTTTTGGTCAGTATGTGGGACGCCACGTTATCGATAGGGGTTTCTAAACACTTGAACAAGGCATATCGACATAGTATTGTTTTTAAATTGGGTAAATAAAATAATTTTACCTCAATTATATTTTATATATAAAATAACAAATTTTTCAGAAATTATTATAGTGTATATACATGGATTGTTTGGTTGTTTGAAAATGTAAATATATATAAGTTAATAAAAGCTTTTTGAATAATCTAAATAAAGACAACAACTGTAAAAGAATAAATTATATAAGCAAGTGAATTTATAATGTGAATTATGAAGTATGGAATTATAATTAAAATGATTTACAATTGTGAAATAAACTTATATATATGAAATGAAACTGTATAAGTATATTTATAAATATGAGTTATGAATAAAATGGATTTAAACTAAGAGTTTGAGAATTTGAATCCCATTGATTTTGACAGTTGTTTTTCAAAGCTTGAAGATGTTATATTATTATGTACACGTATTTTGATTAGAAATGATTTTTAAAAGAATTTAAAGCACTGAATTCACTACAGTTGCTGGGAAATAATAAGGATGATGACGACCGCATCATCAATATCATTTTCGAGTTTCTATGTGACGGATTTATTACCTTAGTGAATTGATATTGAAGTTTTGCTGTGACAAACAAGAATTGAAATTTAAAATCCAAGTATGGTTTGATAAATAAAGGAAAATGAGTTTTGAACTTATCAAATTTAAAGTGGCATAGATAAAGACATCAAATTGAATTTAACTTACATGAAGTTAAATAAATTGGAGTTAGTGAATTAAATTAAATGGATTACATGAACTGAAGTTCAACTTAAGTAAAGTCAAATGAATTGAATTTCAAATGAATATACACTTAAGCTTTAAAGTGCTTATATAACCATGAATTTGAAATTGTAAATAACTAAGTTATATAACTTATTCATTTAGTAATAGCAAGTTAGAAACAAGATTTTGAAATTGTTAAAATATGAATGTTAAGCCATGGAAATCCAAATTTGAATTATAAGATGAAACTTAAGTAATATCAAATGAGGAAGAAATCTAACTTAAGTAATGTAGAATGAAATTGAAATTTGATATCGAAAGCAACTGAATAAATCGAAGTAATAGAATGTAACTTAAGTTGTGAATCAAATATATACATTAGAAGTGTTGTGTAAAAATATGAAAATGAACTTAAGTAAGAATCTTATAGAATGGTTATTAAGTGTTGTTCATATTTGTATTAAAGAAAATATACTAAGTGCAGAATCAATGTAAATGAACATGATTGTTAACTAATGTGAAAAATGAAGGTGAATACATTGAATGATTAATGAATTTGATGTTAATAAGTTAAGTGTAAATGAAATTGGAAGTCAATAAAACAAGAGTGAATAAGCTGAAAATCAATTCAATGAATGTTGATAAATTTGAGTTGGAATGAATGTAAATTTGTAGAATGTAAACTAATTGAATATTAGTAAACAAATTGAAGTGATGAATGTAAGTGAATGCAAACTAATTTGATGAGAATCAAATGAAAGTAAAATGAGAATGAAGGTAATAAAATGATTGTTAGTTAACTTGAATGTGATTTAGTTGGATGAAAACTAAATAGTAAACGAATGAATTGATTTGTTAGATGTTAGTTGGCAGTTTTTTGATGATTGCTTATGTTGCATGTGTTTCATTTTCATATGATTATTGTATAGTATGTTATATATTGATATTATATGCTATAAACATGTTTCTCATTTGGTTGTTGAGTGTTTAGTAGGTGTAGATGGCGTATGCTTTGCATTTGGAGCTCGCTTTCGCGCTATACTGCTTGTATATGCTCGCTAAATATATACAAGGTACATATCCTGGATTACATATTGTACTTTTACACTTTTTCCTTACGGGATGCCTCATCCTCGAAGATGAGATGTATATTTGTGATATATATATATATGTTGTGATCCTACTACGATCGAACCACGCAAAGGAGACGCTGACGAAATTTTTCTTAAATTTAAGGCGTTAGAAATTTTTTGAGATTTTGGAAAATTTTTGATAACAAAAATTTGATTTTTGAGTTATAACTTGAAATGAGATGTGTTAGTTTTTGAGTGATGTTAGTTGATTTATGGAATGCTATTGGTTAACAACTATGAATGAATTTGGGAACTTAGAAAGGTTTTTATAAAAGTTGTAACTAATTGATTTTGGGAACGTTAAACGCTTAAAAGAATTTGGTAACCTATTTCAACTAATTGTTTTGAAATTAATGGAGTTGTGGCAACTTTCCTACTTAGTAATTTCGGGGACGAAATTCTTTTAAGGGGGGAAGTATGTAACGACCCAGTTTTTCAGCCGTTCGAATTTAGAATATTTAATTGATTTTAAATATTCAGAAGTTAATTTTGTAAGTTAAATAACTCACATTTCAAATATAATGATTTATTTGATAATTAAATTGTTAATTTAATTATTTGAAATTGTAGGAATAATTGAATGTTGAATTTAATTTAAATGAAAATGATTTCTAAAGTCGATTTAAATTCTAGTTGAATTATAATGAAGTTAGTAAACTTTTAAAGTTGATTTAAAAGCGATTAAACAGAAATTGGAAATTTATATTTTAATTGTCGTATAAAAATAGTCATTTTTGACAATGTCTTAGATTTCGACGAAAGTTGTTTCATTTGATCTGTAATAGTGAGTTATTATAGGATTCCAAATTTTGTGGCAATCAGACTTACGGTTTGATCATGCGAGTTCGAAATGCGTAGAAATTAATTAAAGGGAATTTAATTAAAATAATTCGATTTCGAAAACCAATCTTCTGTATATGATGGAATTGGTCTCGATACATATTCCATTGTGTTCGGAATAGGGGTAAAACATTAGGAACGCCAAGCGGCACGCTTCATTTGGTGTTTAGAAATATTGCGGGTGAATAGTGTTTTATAAATGGCTATATAAGGACTTGAAATGCTCACAATTCTAAACCCTAACCCTAAATAAATCAGTCGCCATTATCTTTCTTCCACCTGACGATTGACATCGATCGAAGCAACTTGGAGCAAAATTAGGCTTCAACTTCAACTGCAAAATTAAAGAGAGCGACTCGATGTATAATCTCAACGATCAAGATCAGAATTGGAGCAACGTGGAGGTGGCTATGCGCCTCCGTTCACTGCTGTGTTTGGGTTCAGGCGCCTCATTTCTCGTGCAAACGCGCGTACATGGATGCAGGCGCATGGCGCTGTGGGTCAGGTGATGAGCGGCGCGACTGTGCAGGTGGAGGCGATAGGCGGTGGTCAACGTGATGATAGGTGGCGCGCGATGTAAATAAAATAAAAGAAAAACACGTGCATCTGCCGCTTGAGCCTGGGAACGGCGAAAGTCGGTGGAAGGTTTAATTTTAAATTATAAGTTTAATTATGTTAACTCATAATTAATTATCTCGAATGCAATTAAATCCATAACTATTTCATACGAGGTCTGTTTTGCACGAAACCAGCGGCGTTGGATTCCTATTGATGAGCACTACATTTTAGAGCAGGTTTGGATGGATTTGGAGCCATTGAAGATTTTGGTTAAAATTAAATGCTCGTTTAATTTTAATATGAATAAAACGCTACAACGACGAATGCAACCAAAGTGAGTTAACTCACCTCTCTGGCCCGCTTATATTTTTATATAAGTGGAAATAATTTCATTTTATAATGATTGTTGCTTGTTTGGTTGATATATTATGTATATTAGTTGGATTAAATATTCCCGCCCCTAGAGCGGATGAGACCCTATTACGTTCCCATGTAAGAGCGGATGACCCTTTGTAAACGAATCTCGCCTTGAAGCGGTTGATTTATATTTTTATGATTATATGATGTCTGTGATGCAAGGGTACAGGTTGGAGGGATCCAACAGGATTCCTCACACTGTTGATTTTATTTTCATATATATGTTGATATATGATGTGATGGATGCCATATTTGATGATATGAATTTGTTTTTTCTATTTAGTGCTATGGTAGCACTGGGCCATAATTTTAGTATTTTGGAAACTATAAAATAGTGATTTTTAATTGGAATGATTTTCAAGTGATATCGAAGAAGTATATGTTTTAATAATTTTATATTATTAAAAAGGAATGAATTTGTTTTAAACGAATAAAAGTATGATTTTTGATGTTATAAAAATATGGTTTGGGTGAAATATTTTGATGTAAAGATTTTTTGAATATTTTATAAAGGATTTTTAAAAGGGATATTTTATAAATAAAGAAGTGGATTATAATGGAAATTTATAAATATTCTTATAAATGGATTTTTATAAAAATATTGATTTATAAAATATCGATTTATAAATGGACTTTTATAAATGAATTAGATTTATATAGAAATGGATTTTTGATAGTAAATGAGTTTTTATAAAAGAATGATTTAAAAATAGAAATTTATAAAAGAAGTAATTTTATAAAATAGAAGTTTTATAATATAAAAAGGAGATTTATAAACATAGTTTATAAATTGTGAAATGATTTATGTTAAGATATAAAATATGGATTTTTATTTAAAGGAATGTTGAAAGAAATATTTTGAGGAAGTTAATGGCTTTGAAAAGTAACTTATTGTTTTAAAATAATGTTTTGGGAAATAATAATTCCAAATGTAGTTTAATGGTTTTGAAAAATGTTTTAAAATAAGATTTGTATCGAAAACATAGATTTCAACATTTATTGTTGTAATAGACGTTTTCGGAGAAGTAAGGAAGGCATGGACTATAACACTGTTGTTATAGTAAATGATTTCCAAAAGGAAATGTTTTATGTAGTGGGATTATATATATAATTAAATCTCTATACTAATTGTTTTAGGTTGTCGTAACGATATTTTACGCAACATTCGTTTTGACCCAAATAAAGTACATTTTGAAGAATACTTTCCTCAAGATTTATATATATATACATACTTACTTTTGGTTTAAGTATACGGAGATATTTTCTAAGTGTTGAAAATGAAATGATTTGTGAATATGCATATACTGTTGATATAAGTATATGGAAATGTTTTCCAGTATCGAAAAATTGAAATGGTTTTTTGAATATATCTGTTTTAAAGATAATTTGAAGTAAAAATTTGAAAAGTTATTTAATTAATAAAAGACTAATTAAATGGGCCTAGTGATTGCTTGGTGCGAGATATTGTTTGTTGCTTTGATAGTTAAATAGCCGACTATCAAATTTGGCCTCTTTATCGTTGTTGGTCCGGAGAGACCGGGGTCGGATTTATCCAAGAACCACTTCGGATCAATGTATGCGTTCGAAAATGCAGGTTTATGATGATGATTGTTGAAGATGGAGATCTTCATAATGTAGGGCTGCTTGCCACTAGACCCTCAGAGAAATTACCATATCATATACTTATTGTGGCAATAGTGCTCCATTATGAAAATATTCGATGCAAGGACTGCTTGCTACTAATTCTAGGGGTAATGCCCAATGGGATATGGTAGGAGAGTTCCTTCGGTTTGTCCTGTTCCTGGACAACTTGTATTGATGAATGTCTGCTGTTGCATTTGTAAGAACCACGTACATTGATTTTTACAAACGTACATCTGTTGGTGGTGTAGGAAGTAACTCTCCTACACTTAACACCCCTCTCTAAGACATTGGAGCTCAGAGGTTGTACTTTTGTGGAAATCAATTAGTGTGTTGTTGGAAATGGCAATGTGGCATTCAAAGTGGAATGTGTTATGTGAAAGGTAGATGTTACCTTAAGCCTCATCAACCGGAAATGGCTTAAACATGGCATGCCGTAAGGCTAAGTGGGTCGCTCCCATTAGGGTATGGTCATCACCTTTCTAAATGTATTTATTCCCGCTATGACGTCGGGTTTTAAATTTATGTTGTGTATGCTTATGGCCACGGATAGGTCGGTTACGACTGGGGTGATGTCATATTCGGTTCTATCCACCACCAGATGGGTCTGTGGGTAGGCCGGTCTTGCCAGGTGCAGAGGTTTCGAAGATGTCGATCCTCGGTACATTCCTCGAGAAATGTATTGTACGAAAGGTAGTCCCTTACCTGCCATTGAATGGAAATCCAAACTCTAATATGAGCCTGCCATTTTGTTCGTAGAACCCACTTTATGGCTAGTATGCTGGAATTTAATAATGTAATAATTTCGACTATGATTGATATTATTTGTATAATAGACACTATTATAATATAACAAAATTTGATATGAAATGTTTTGGTTATCGTAAGGGAAAAACCCGTCTGCGTTTATGTGTGGATGAGGTCTTATGAGATACCTCTGTTTTGATCAAAGAAAGTTTTTATAACTTTAAAATTCAGGTGAGATGTGTTTTCTCATGCTGGTTTACCAGACTGGTCCGTTCTTCCCTTTCAATGCTCGTGTCAGACCGAGTATATTTACAGGTTCAATTTTGATGCTTTGGAGCTTCAACTAACGAGCTAGAGGCCTTCTGGTCGTATCCACGTATATGTTTATTTTTCCACTGCATTGTCGTTTAAATTATCAGTATTTGCAAGGACAGGTCATTATAACTGTCCCGGCTGGTGATTAGTTATTGATTGTTGTACTCTGATGGATGTAGGTATATTACAATTTCTGTTTTGAAAAGATCATTGATATTATATTATATGTTGTTCCGCTGCGATTGTGAGATTCTGTGATTGTTTTTGGTTTCGTCTCTTTTCTTCTTCTCTTCTTTCTTCTTTCTTTCTCCCTAACAATTGGGTTTTTCGGCATTCGATTGCTCAGCATGTAATATAGTGGACGTATTAATGTTGATTTTCAAGGGTCGAAAATCCGGTTCGTTACAGTAAATATAATAAAAACATAGATAATGATGGTGTGCCGACATATTCGAATGCACACATTCCTCGAACCAATTACATAACATGGTTGAGTACATAGAAAAATAAAAAAACTAATAGCTAAGAGCCTCATGCTTGACATCATCTTCTTTATTTGTTAATACAAATAACTTGATAACCTACTAAGATAAACTTAGTATGCTCAAGTGAGCACTCATAGGTTTTTAAGGAAAATAATAATAAAAATGCAGATCAGACAATAGTCTAGTGAGAATAATATTAATCCCCGTTTTAACATACAATTATACGATAATGAGACCACACCGCAGAGCGAAATGGTTTTCCCATTACCAATTTAATCATAACATCATCGCCAACATATCATGTATATCTCATGTACAAAACGTAAAAATACCTTAATAATTCTTTTGTTTATTAGGGTACTTTATATGGGCAATTATTAACTAATCACCCCATACATTTGACGTCAATAATTGTCTCAAAATCACTGTTTGTCCATTCAGTAATTGGCTACCTCGCATAATCCAACTGGTTATCAGTTACTTCACATAACCCATTTAGTTGTCAGTTACTTCACATAACCCCTTTAGTTGTTTTTCATGCAACATATTTTCGGAGTAGGTTACATCACATAACCCTTTTAGGAGTAGGTTACCTCACATAACCCCGGGTTCACCACCTAACAAGCATCCTTGTCATAAGCCTTTAAAGCCTCTCCTAAACCTCGAAAACACATTGGCTTGTATTACACTTTATTTATCATAATTTGTTTATTTTATCCCTTATTCATCCCATTTAGTTGATCTCTCGGTTGCAACTGACACTCACATGATAGTCACTCTCAACTATACCCACTTTATGACACTCATAAGTTACTTGTTATCACATACATGAGCGATTATCATAAATTAGTACAAAACATATAGTTGGGTTCATTCATCATCACATAACATATTACTTAATCGTAATAAGTAGCTAACACATCCATATGATGTCATACATAATAATGAAATCACTAACACAAAGTTTTGATAACTCATAATGGATTAATTTTAATCCATTAATTATCGACAAATTATTAGCTTAAACTTAGCTATTTTACTGTTTTCACATTACAGAAAATAATTTACTAGCTTCAAATTACCATCACATTTTCAACCATTCATTTTATCACCTTTTAACTTAAAAATGATTTTCCACTTAATAACGTCATCCCGACAGAAATCATGTTGTTTGCGTTACTTGAAATTTTTGCCTCAAGATTTTCATTGCTTACTTCAGGCCAAAATTGGTTTACTTCGAGCAAATCTTAGGAAATTCCAGGCTTTCCACATGTCACTTTGGGCTAGATTTAGCCTTATCAATTTTATACACTGTTATCCCGCCTTTTGGCAAGGCAGTGACACTAAGAACTTGACTAGAAACCAATGACAGTTCATCTTGGAGATCGGTTATACGCAGGCTCACTATGGATATCGACGAATTTTTTCCGAGTTCGGATCGGGCTACAATTGATATGACATGACAAGCAAAGCTATGGGAGCCAACATTCGGAATTTCAAGTCAATCGGAGTTCATATGCTCCAGATATTGATGGATCACGGCTGAGAAATCCAAACTTGCATCGATCATATCTCGAGATCTACAAGTCCAAATAGCACCAAATTTGGACAGTAGCTTACTGGCAACATAAGGAATGTCCACGCCAAATTTTAGCTCGATCGGAGCAATTCTTGATCGATTCGAACCAAGGGTCGAATCGATATGGACCAACTTGCATCGATCATATCTCGAGATCTACAAGTCCAAATGCCACCAAATTTGGACAGTAGCTTACTGGCAACCTAAGGAATGTCCACGCCAAATTTTAGCTCGATCGAAGCAATTCTTGATCGATTCGAACCAAGGGTCGAATCGATATGGACCAACTTGCATCGATCATATCTCGAGATCTACAAGTCCAAATGCCACCAAATTTGGACAGTAGCTTACTGGCAACCTAAGGAATGTCCACGCCAAATTTTAGCTCGATCGAAGCAATTCTTGATCGATTCGAACCAAGGGTCGAATCGATATGGACCAACTTGCATCGATCATATCTCGAGATCTACAAGTCCAAATGCCACCAAATTTGGACAGTAGCTTACTGGCAACCTAAGGAATGTCCACGCCAAATTTTAGCTCGATCGGAGCAATTCTTGATCGATTCGAACCAAGGGTCGAATCGATATGGACCAACTTGAATCGATCATAACTCGAGTTCTACAAGTCCAAATGCCATGAAATTTTCACAGAAGCTTAAGCACATGATGAAGGATGTTCACACCAAATTTCAGCTCGATTGGATGATTTCTTGATCGATTCGAACCAAGGGTCGAATCGATCCCAAAGTGGGCCCGGATCTCCAGATTTCGGCCATGTGTGCCCCCTCACATGCCAGAAGCAGTCTCCCCGAATTTTAGGCGAAATATCAGCCTCCTACACCTATAAATAGAGCCCCTGGTCATTCAGAAAAGAGGTCGGACAATTCTAAGTACTAAAGAGTGCCCAGATTCTGCTAGATTTACTCCAGAACACCACCGCTGCTTTAGATTGAGACTTAGCATATAAATTCAGTTGTACAACGTTATAAGAAATTGTAATCTTCAAGTATCGAGCAATAAAATCATCAAACTTCATAGTGGACGTAGGCAAAACGCCGAACCACTCTAAATCGCTTGTCTTTGCAATTTACTTTCTGTCATTTTGGAGTTTTTGTTAGATAATCTTCATTTTTAATCTTCATTCTTCACTTTTATCTCTTCAAAAACTTCCGAAGAGTGTTGTGCCCATTTTTGGTACAAACATACACCATCTTCCTCTTTTTTAGCATATTTGATAAGAACATTAAGGTTGGTCTCATCCACAAGAATTTGGGTCTAGATTATCGTGCCATGCAATGTGTTACTCCAATAATTGCCTTCGAAGGTATGCGACATGTGACACAGATATAACATCGCATTAGTAATTAATGCCAAAGGAATGGTAAGGAATCAATACCGAAGGCTTACCATACCATACATCATCTACGTCAGTTAATGTGCAGTATCGCATGTCATCAATGGGGCCAAGGACACAAGATGACATCAGTATCGCATATCACCTATAGAGTTAGATAGTCTGTATCGAATATCTCACATCGCTAATCAATATGGTGGTTTATCAATAAAGAAGTGATGTCATATACAAAGCCAACAATGTTATAGCGGTGTAATCTATGTCGCAGTTCATCAATGAAGAATCATGTGTGATTTCGCATTATAGCAATACTGTATCTTATCGATACCACTCTTCATTGATACCATCATTTGCCAATGCCACTATTTCATGCTACCACTCTTCAATATCGGCTTTCAGATGGCGCGTTTCATCAACACTTGGAGGACACTGCACATCTATGCATGCATTGTTGATGTCGAAAGTCGTCAATATCCACAGAAGCTATAAATGCCGCTCCTTCTCAATTCTGGTCCATATTGATGCCACACCTTATTGATGCTGCTTCATGCTCACCAGGATCAAAGCTGATATCGCCACCTACTAATATAGGATGTTGATCGTCATAACAAGAGCTATCAATGTCGGAAGTCATTGATGCCACGTGCATCTATTAATGGATCAATGCCGAAGCCCTATTATGCACCCAAGAATGCAAAAATTCATCATTGCATAAGGATTAGTGCCATATGACATTGATGATGCCAAGAATCATGAATGCCAAAACCAACCTGCTGTGCCGCACTTCAACCACTATAAATACGAACCTAGGGGCTTGGAAGAAGAGGAAGATATTTCTTTTCTCATTCTCTTACATTTTAAAATTTGTAACCCTAAGTTGATTTGGGGATTTTAGTGCCAATAGGGCTATTGTACATAGGACTTTGTACATTCAACATTATATGGAATAAGAATAAGATTTCTTGAATTATGGCTTACTTTTAGATTCGAAAGCACTTGTGATTTCTTAATCATAGCTTGCTTCAAATTCCAAAAGTACATCATACTCTTGATTTCTATTTTTGCATACAATTGACTACGTGAACCAATTTCAAGAACATATGACCTCACATGACTAAGCATATGACTTCTTTATGGACTCAAGCTTGCTTGTTCACTCCTCTTAAGCCTGAACTCAACCAAGTGTTGCTTTTTCCAATACTCATTGAGGATAAATCTACGCTCTCTAGGTTCCATCATTAGCCAAGATTCCCTTCCTTGGACTTTTGAGGTTAATGAAGAAATTCATTAACATTTTGGTGCTATAAGGAGGGCTTGAACTTCCGTCTCCGTTAAAACCCTAAGTGGAACTACCCCAACTTGCATATATAGGGCTTAAAGGACTTGTCCCTACCAAGCATATGAAAGTCTATATGATGGATCGAGTAGTAAATATATGCAAGTATAGGTAACTAACTATATGATGTATCTAATATAAAGTTAACAGATGATAGTAGCAAGGTAAATGAATATAAGTACACCAGGATTTTATACTGGTTCGAACCTCTCGTCCTACGTCCAGTCCCGAAGCTCCTCTTCGGAATTTCCTTTCACCGAATAACCATCACTTCACCCGAAGCAACAGGTTTACAATAGCAGAGTTTTCTTTGTCAACTGTGTGTTCTCTATTACACGGATTTTGACTATATAGTACAAATGCTTCCAATATATATCTAGAGAGTATTTTCTATGAGGAACTGAATATTTGGAAGAGTAGAATACAAGTATAGATTGCTTAGAGATCAAGAATATATCAGAGTATAAGAGTAAAGAGCGCAAGTAAGTCAGGTAAGATCTTCTCTTGGATTCTTGATGCTATTTATAGTGGTAGAGAGATTCCTTGAGTAGTTGCATCCATTAACAAGTGTTCTATGGTCGCCCCTGATGGCGATGAAGAGTTGCAGCGAAGAGGAGCGAATGTGTCTTTTCAATTGTGACAGTTGTTCTTTGAATGTTAACAGTCGAATTCAAAATCAGACGTCTGGAAAATATTTCAAACGTCTTTCTTATATATATTTTTGTATATGGTTGCTTTTCATACGTCTGAGTACATGATCCAGACGTCTGATTCTATCTGATTTGTGAACCAGAGAATTCAATCAGACGTCTGGCTAGTGCACCCAGACGTCTGAGCTTGTGCATGTTGCTTCTCTTGTGTCTGTGTCATTGCTCTTCTGATTCTATTGACTTGTAGCTTCTTGATACGTTCTTCGAGCCTTGTTCTTGTCTATCTAGTGATGTTTCTTTAGCAAATACCTATAAATAGAAATATATATGCACTTTCAACTTCCATTGTATAGTTGTTGTCATCGAAACAGTAGATTTGATTTCCTAAAAATCTCCCCCTTTTTGATGATGGCAACTATACGATGTACTTATATATAATTTATAAATCTCCCCCTGAATATGTGCTTATTCTTAATGTTTTATCATTATACTTTTATTTCTCCCCTTTTGGCATTATCAAACTGAATTATAAATAATTTAACTAACGTCAAACACAAAAGGAAAATTTCACTAATAATTCGAAAGTGAATGCATACATAGATTTTGTTAATTTACAAACGTTGAAAGACCAAAATCCCAAAATATATTATTCCTAAAATCTATGACTTCTTTGGAGAAACTTTATCTTGAACATCTTCCTTTGTTTCTTCTTTTTCAGAAGTGCTAATCTTTGTAGGAGATGTCAAAACTTGCTTGAGATGTTCATCCTCAGAAAGTTTGGAATGTTTTGCGGGAGGAGAAGGTACTGGGGTTGGCCAATCTTCAGAAGGCGGTGTTGGACCACGAACCCGTTGTAGTACTTCTTTGAGAACTGATAAAACAGTTGAAAGAGATTCTTCAACCATGGCTAGGCATGTAGCAAACGATGTTTCGAAGCTAAAAATCCGCTTAGCTAAAAGTTTTTGATTTTGAGATAGTATATGTTGATTTCGATGGGTGAGATCTCGAACACTTTCATTTGGATTTGTATCCGTTCGAGTCTCCATAATCTCATCTTGTCCCAGATAATCAAATGGTGCAGGAGGATGTGGAGTTGTTTCTCGATGTTGTTCCTCCTCTTGAGATGGTTCAATGTGTGGTTGAAGAGGAGGCTCAACTTGTCTTGCTTGACGATTGTGCTTCCAATCTTCAAAGGAGATAAACTCTGGAGGAATTTCGGGTAAGTGCATAAGCGAGAAAAATTTGGTGGAAGCATATTTAGGTGATATTTCTTCCAAGGTTGATAGGTAGGATGGAATGTTATGTGCACGAAGAAGTCTCATAATATAAGTTGGGTAAATAATTGATGGCCGTGATCGAGTCCAAAATTGTTTGAGCTCGTCGAAGATGAATTTGGCTCAATTAACCGGTGTTCCACTAAATCAAGCATATAAGGCTTTGTGCTCCAACTCAGTTATTTGCTCATGGCTTCCCATATGTGGAACAATAGTGTTGATTATCATTCGAGTTAGGAGTCGTGCTTTTGGACGTAGATATTTAGAAGCAAACTTTGGCATTTCATCTTCCCAAATCTGATGTGTTACTCTTGGCTTGAAGCGCATATCGGGTATGTTGTATAAATATTCGCCTATGTCAGAACATCCTAGGGTTCTCCCGATTATGCCAAGAGTAAGTCTAATCGTGTTTCCATACACGCTATACCATAGCCAGTTATCTTCCTCTTCAGTGTTCCATACTGAAGTGCTATCTAAGTTTGCATAGAAAAGAAATAATGCCAATTGATCGATTTGGACGTCATTAGGAGTGAATGAAATTAAAGTGTCTAGACCGGCATTTTCACATATTTCATCCAAATCGTACATTGGAAATTTAAGTGGATTATAGAAAGGACCTGTGTGTAGTTTTTTTTGTATATCTTCGTACCTTTTGATTGAATGTGGTGCTCTATTCATCCATTTTTCAATTTGATCATCTGAACAGACTTGGGGGTTTAAAGATGTTGTTGGTTGATCTTGTTTGCGTTTTGATGTCTTGAGATTTTTAGTTCTAGGAGGCATTGTGAATTGAGCTTGAATTTTTGAGAAAAAAATCATCAATTGATGAAATCGCAGATACATAATTTGAAACGAAAGTAATAAAATGACGTTATCTGAGTTAATCTAAAAAGAGTCGATTGAATTTCAGACGTTTGGTTTGCCCTAGATAAGGTACAATAGATACATTCAGACATCTGCTTTTTGGGTTAGACGTCTGGTTTGATTGAATTTGAAAAATTGATTAGGCAGAGAGTTTTGTCAGACGTCCGGGTTTTAAAATCAGACGTCTGGTTTAGAGCAATTTTGAAATTTTTTGGGGTAGAGAACTAATTCAGACGTCTGAGTTGAGTTTCAGACGTCTGAAATTGTCTGATTAATATTGCGAGGAGACAGAGCAAATTTTCATACGTCTGGGGGGTATTTCAAACGGTTGACAAATGCATAGTTCTTAATAATTAGATGTATATCAGAGTGTCAAACGTCTGAGGTCTATATCCAGACGTCTGGTTTAGGCAACTTTTCTAAAAATAGCCTAAAATTTGATGGTTTTGCTTATTTCTTTATTCTCTATTTTATATATAAAAATATAATTTTATTTGTGTAAAATAACAAACAAACATAGATATATAGAAATAAAAATAAAATAATTTATTTAGAAGGCGATGGAGTTGTACGATCTTCTGACTTGCTATCCTTCCATGGTTTAAGTGGAGACCATATATTACCACGTTCATGGGTTCTTGGAGAGCCTGAAAATCGCCTCAGTGATGGATTTGAAGGAGTACGATATGAAGATGAGGGGTCTAAAGAACTGCAAGGCTTCGGAAGCGGTTCATGGACATCTTTCTTTCGTGACGTACAAAACTTCATCGCTACTTGTTCCAAAAAGCTTAGGTGACATGCTGTAACTTTTTGTTCAAAATATAGTTCTCGTTGAAGATCTATCTGTTGTTTCTGATAATGATGAATTTCATCAATTTTCTCCTTTGTGTTAGGAGATACAAACAGAGATCTTTTGGTTTTCTTGCTATCGGAAGTAAATCCCGTATGATATGAGGACCACCTATGTGTCGGTTCATGAATTGGTGTGGGTGCAGGAAGCCATTGGGGTGTATCAACCGAGCTATCCGGTGTAGGCATCGAGATGGAAATATAAGAGTTATCAGAAGACATGGTTATATTTTGTTTCTTGAGGAAAAAATTGAATTGTTTGTATATAATTTTTCTTGAAGTATATTTGTTTATATATACGTTAAAATATTATTTATAGAAAAACCAACTATCTAAAAAACAAAGGGTGCACAAATTAGTGATTATAATTTGTGGATAGAAAAACACATGACTAAATATAGTCTAGATGAAACAGGAATTATTAGGCAAGAAGATCATGAAGAGAGCAAATCCCTAAATCACGTCGAAGTTTAATAAAAGTTTGTTCATTTAGTGGTTTTGTAAAGATGTCTGCTATTTGATTTTCGGTATTTACGTATTCTAATGAGATATTTCCTTTTTCAACATTGTCTCGTAGAAAATGATGTCGTATATATATATGCTTAGTTCGTGAGTGATTGACAGGGTTTTTTTTATAAATTTATTGCACTCGTGTTATCACAATATATTGGAGATTTATTGATTATTTTGCCGAAGTCCGTAAGTGTTTGTTGCATGTATATTACTTGCGCACATGCTAGAGCTGCTGAGATATATTCGGCTTCGCAAGTAGATAAAGAAACACAATTTTGCTTTTTACTAAACCATGAAACTAATGATTGTCCGATAAAGTGACATGTTCCACTAGTACTCTTACGATCTGTTCTACATCCTTTGAAATCTGCATCACTATATGAAACTAGTTCAAATGATGATCCTTTAGGGTAAAACAAACCATAATCTCTAGTACTAGATAGATAACGTAAAATACGCTTAACAGCTCTTAGATGAGATTCTTTTGGTTTTGCTTGAAATCGAGCACAAAGACATACACTCATCATAATATCAGGTCGACTAGCCGTTAAATAAAGTAAAGAACCAATCATGGTACGATATAATTTTTCATTAAAATCTTTTCCGTTATCATCTTTTTCTAAGTGAACAGTGGTACTCATTGGTGTTGGTTTGCTTGAATTTTTATCCATTTCAAAACGACGTAATAGATCGTTACAATATTTTTCTTGATGTATAAAAATTCCATTTTCAAGTTGTTTTATTTTTAAACCTAAGAAGAAATTTAATTCTCCTATGTGTGACATTTCAAATTCATTGGTCATAATATTTGAGAAATGATTACAAAGATTTTCATTAGTTGAACCAAAAATAATATCGTCTACGTAAATTTGCACAACTAAAATATCGTTATTTTCTCGTTTAATAAATAAAGTTGTATCGATTTTACCTATTTGAAAACCAGATGTAATTAAGTGACTTTTAAGTCGTTCGTACCAAGCTCGGGGAGCTTGTTTTAAACCATATAAAGCTTTTTTTAATTTAAAAACATAATCGGGATATTTTTCGTGAGTAAATAAAGGAGGTTGTTCAACATATACGTTTTTTTGATAAAACCATTTAAGAAAGCACTTTTGACATCCATTTGAAAAAGTTTAAAATTGTGATGATTTGCAAAAGCGAGTAATGTTCGTATGGCCTCGAGTGTTGCTACTGGTGCAAAAGTTTCGTCGTAGTCGATACCTTCTTCTTGATTATAACCTTGAGAAATTAAGCGTGCTTTATTTCTAACAATATTTCCATTCTCGTCTGCTTTGTTTTTAAATACCCATTTTGTTCCTATAACTGATTGGTCTTTAGGTCTTGGTACTGGTTCCCAAACATTAATACGTTCAAATTGATTCAATTCTTCTTGCATAGCCATTATCCAAAAGTTATCATTTGAAGCTTCTTTATAATTTTTTGGTTCAACATTTGACACAAATGCTACATGGCTTATTTGATTAAGTTGATTTCTAGTTACTCTAGATTTGAGATCTCCAATGATATTATCTTTTGGATGATTCTTAAGAATTTTAGGAGATGATATTAAAGTGTTATTTTGCATATTCGTTTTATTATTAATAGAATTTATTGAATTTGTTAGTGGAATAATTTCTTCTTCATCATTAGTATGACGGTTAAAAAGATTTTCGTCGAACGAAACATGTAAACTTTCTTCAATAATAGTAGTTCGTTTATTAAAAATTCTATATGCTTTGCTACGATCCGAATATCCAACAAAGATACCTTCATCGGCCTTTGGGTCAAATTTTCCAAAGTTATCTTTTGTATTTAATATAAAACTTTTTGAACCGAAAGTTTTAAAGTATGATACTTTTGGTTTTTTACCAAAAAATATTTCAAAACAAGTTTGTTTAGTCATAGGACGTATGGTTACTCGATTTAATACATAACAAGCTGTGGCAATAGCTTCAGCCCAAAAGTGTTTTGGTAAACCACTACTATTTAGTAATGTTCGTGCACATTCTTGTAATGTACGATTTTTTCTTTCTACAACACCATTTTGTTGAGGTGTGCGAGGAAAAGAAAAATTATGAGTTATTCCTTTCTTATTGCAAAAATTTGTAAAAAGATCATTTTTGAATTCTCCTTCATGATCACTTCGAATATTTTTAATTTTCAAGGCCATTTGTGTTTTAATCCTTTTAGCAAATATTTTAAACATACCAAAAGTATCGCTTTTATGTTTTAAAAACAAAGTCCATGTATATCTTGAAAAATCATCGACTATTACGAAAACATATTTGTTGTGATTTATAGATCGTATTTGTGTTGGACCAAATAAATCTAAATGTAATTATTCTAATGGTTGTTTTGTAGAAATATTATTTTTAGATTTAAACAAGCTTTTCTTTAGTTTTCCAATTTGACAATCGTCACATAAATTTTCTACTTTGTAATTTATTTTAGGTAAACCTCTAACTAGCTCATACCTTGCTAACTTATTAATATTCTTAAAATTGATATGACAAAATCGTTTATGCCATAACCATGGATCATCATGTTTGGCGGTTAAACATAAATTTGAATTTTTATTTATATTCATCTTTAATACATAAATATTTTTGTTTCTAAAACCTTCAAAAATAAGTTGTTTGTTATTATCTAAAATATTACATCTATCTTTTTCGAAATTTATTTGAAAACCTTTATCACATAATTGACTAATACTTAGTAGGTTGTGTTTTAGATTTTCTACTAATAAAACATTTGTAATAATAAGAGAGTTAGATATACCAGAGTTGATGACTTCTCCCATGCCCACGACATATCCTTTTGAATTATCTCCAAAGGTTACCGTTCCACCATCGATGTATGTTATATTTGATAGCATTTTGAATTTCCGATCATATGCTTGGAGCATCCGCTATCTAGTATCCATTTCTCCTTATTTCTTATTTTGGGTTCCTGCAAAATAAAAGATGTTTTAACTGGTACCCATATATTTTGTTTAGGGTCCTAATTGTTAGACAAAGGTAGTCATACCCAAGATGGTTTGGTTCCCTTATAAATATAATTTTTATTATAAACTACATTTTCTAAGAAATTATTAATTTTCCTAATTAGATTATTATTTGTCTTAGGAATCCATATTTTCATATTTTTGATATTCATATTAGACATAGGTAAACTTTTAGTTTTTTAATACCTAAAATTTTTAGAATCATTTCTTTTTTGTTTAGAGGTATTTTTAAATCCTATTCCATTTCTATTGCCTGATGGTTTTGAAGTTTTGATAAGATTTTCCAAATCTTATTTTCCTTTATTAAATTTTGACACATTATTTGTAATTTTATCTAATTTTTCTTATAATTCTAAATTTTCAATTTTCAATATTTCAATATTGCTTTTCAAATTATCATTTTCTTTTAACAAATTATCCTTTACTAATTTAGTATTTTCACAATTAATAACAATAGCTTCACTTTCTATTAAATTATTCTTAATTTTCTCTTGAGATAACTCTAGTTCTTCTTCTAAGATAGTTTTTTCATCTTTTAACATTCCTACTTCAAGTTCTAATCTATTTATTTTGACTATATATTCTTTGTTCAATTTTTTAATTTGTCTAAATTTATCATCTAATTCCATGCTAAGTTCTAATAATTCGTCATAGCTAAGTTCCGGACATACCTCATTAGTTTGTGCCATAAAACACACATTAGCTTGTTCTTCGTCGCTATCGCTATCACTTTCAGATGATGAAGAATCCGTGTCATCCCATGTTACCTTGAAAGCCTTCTTCTTTTTGAATTTTTCAGACATGTTCTTCTTTTTTTCATTGTTGAGTTTAGGGCAATCCTTCTTCATATGTCTGTATTGATCACATTCATAGCACTTGATTTGAGACAGGTTTGTTGTGTTGGATTTCCCTTCCTTTTGAAATTTGGTCATCTTTCTAAATTTCTTGAATCTATTATAATTCTTGGCAATGAAGACTATTTCTTCTTCATCTAAATCAGAGTCATCACTTTTTGTTGCTGGGAATGCTATGTTCTTCTTCTTCGAATTTAGTTCTTTTCATGCCTGCAAATTAGCTTCATAGGATATTAAATTTCCTACCAACTCTTCAACTTTGAGAGTAGATAGATCATTAGCTTCTTCAATAGCTAATACCTTCCTTTCCCAATCAGATGTTAAAGAGTTGAGTATTCAAGAAATTAAATCAAAATCAGTAAACTTAACTCCTAATGCCATAAGATCATGTTGGATAGTTTGAAATCTAGAATACATGTCAGCAATGTTTTCATTTTGCTTCATTTTGAATGACGAAAATTGGTTTTGCAGAATTGAAATCTTAGTTTGTTTGACCTTTGTTGTACCTTTATGTGTAATTTGTAAAGTACGCCAAATGTCAAATGCAGTTGTGCATAACATGACACGTGAAAATTCATTTTTATCTAGTGAACAAAATAAAACATTCATAGCTTTAGCATTGTTTGATGCTAAGGTCTTTTGTGCATCGGTCCATGTGTTCATAGCGGTAGTAGGTGCTTCATATTTATTTTGAGTGGCTGACCAAATTTCTAGACCATTAGCTTCCATAAAAATTCTCATACGTGTTGACCAATATGCATAGTTAGAGCCATTAAAAAGTGGAAGTCGTGCTGTGGATTGTCCTTCTTGAAAAATACTTGCCATATTAAAGTGATTCAAAAACGTGTTACTGTTCTTTGATCAAACCTTGCTCTGATACCAATTGAAAGTCTATATGATGGATCGAGTAGTAAATATATAAAAGTATATGTAACTAACTATATGATGTATCTAATATAAAGTTAACAGATGATAGTAGCAAGGTAAATGAAAATAAGTACACCAGGATTTTATACTGGTTCGGACCTCCCGTCCTACGTCCAGTCCCGAAGCTCCTCTTCGGAATTTCCTTTCACCGAATAACCCTCACTTCACCCGGAGGAACAGGTTTACAATAGCAGAGTTTTCTTTATCAACTGTGTGTTCTCTATTACACGGATTTTGACTATATAGTACAAATGCTTCCAATATATATCTAGAGAGTATTGTCTATGAGGAACTGAATATTTGGAAGAGTAGAATACAAGTATAGATTGCTTAGAGATCAAGAATATATCAGAGTATAAGAGTAAAGAGCATAAGTAAGTCAGGTAAGATCTTCTCTTGGATTCTTGATGCTATTTATAGTGGTAGAGAGATTCCTTGAGTAGTTGCATCCATTAACAAGTGTTCTATGGTCGCTCTTGATGGTGATGAAGAGTTGCAACGAAGAGGAGCGAAGGTATCTTTTCAATTGTGACAGTTGTTTTTTGAATGTTAATAGTCGAATTCAAAATTAGACGTCTGGAAAAATGTTTCAGACGTCTGTCTTATATATATTTGTGTATATGGTTGCTTTTCAAACGTCTGAGTACATGATCTAGACGTCTGATTCTGTCTGATTTGTGAACTAGAGAATTCAATCAGACGTCTGGCTAGTGCACCCAGACGTCTGAGCTTGTGCATGTTGCTTCTCTTGTGTCTGTGTCATTGCTCTTCTGATTCTATTGACTTGTAGCTTCTTGATACGTTCTTCGAGCCTTGTTATTGTCTCTCTAGTGATGTTTCTTTAGCAAATACCTATAAATAGAAATATATATGCACATTCGATTTCCATTGTATAGTTGTTGTCATCGAAACTGTAGATTTGATTTCCTAACAGCATATCTCATTCTAAACGAGCCCACCCTTGATTTTTAACACCATTTAATTACATCAATTAAGCTTGCTTAGTCATGCTAATTAAACGTATTAAAGTCTCCAAACAAGGATCCTCAGAGCCTCAATTGATTGCTCCAACCTACCAAATGACCAACGACCCTTGACTTTATAAGGAGAAAATACTAAGAATCGCAGCTCTACGAATTATGGAAGACAAGAGAAAGCAAGTAGCTCCTTATAATCCGTACAAATGAAGTTTAAACCCATTTCACATAGGTCCTACCCTAATCTTTGATTTGTAAAAGGAAGATAAGAGGGATAATATCTTCATTAAAATGAGAAAAAGAATCCAGCTCCAAGTAAGGGGAATAGTTTTCGAAAGAGAGATAACAAAAGACTTTGATCAATTCAATAGTCATTCATATAGATTGAACGAAGCCCAAAGCTCCTTGAAGAGATAGTTTGCTATAGAAGTTAAGGAGCCCATGAGATATGACAAAAGAGCCAAGAAAGAACGTCTTCCAAAAGATTAAGGCTTTCCAAGAATTACTCCCATACTACTTCCTATGAGAATATCTACCTCTTGACCAAGGATGAACTTAACTACTGGCCTTTCCAAAAGAAGCGTCCAAAGAATGAATGGAACCTCGGAGGATTATATTGCCATTATCATCACTCTAATGAGCACGACATGAATCAGCGTTGAAGTTTGAAGGGCTTGGTCAACAATTCCCTAAGGCAAGGAAAGCTCAATGAATTTGTAAAAAGATGTTAAATAAGTCATCAAATAAAGAAGATTTTCTGCATAAAAATAAGTTTATCTACATGGTTAAGGAGAAAAATAAACTCCTAAAATAAAGGAAATGACTTTGAACACTAAAATGACCTGGTCAAAGTGCCTCCTAGAGGGAGCACGGAGTAAGCCTTTGGTGCCGCCTAAAATGGCCTGACCAAAGCTTCGACTAAGCCCTCGGTCCTACCTACATGGCCTGGCCGGAGCATAAGCCCTTATTCCTACCTCCATGGCCTGATTAAGGCACCTCCTAGAGGGAGGTTTGAGTAATCCTTTGGTTCCAACTGAAAATGGCATGTCCAAAGTTTCTGCATGCCCTTGGCCTTGCCTACATGACCTGGTCAAGGTGCCTCGTAGAGGGAGGATGGAGTAATCCTTTGGTACCGCCTAAGATGGCCTAGCCTAAGCACCTAACCAGCCTTCAGTGCCATCATCAAAGGCCTCACTAAAGCGCCTCCTAGAGGGAGGTCAAGTAAGTCTTTGGTTCTGAATAAGGATGGAAAATGATACGCACTTGACAAAACATCTAAATCATCATCAAAGATGGTGATAAGGGGTTTAATCCAAGTAGAGATTGTCACCTAAGATGGTGCCAAACAAATCAATCACAAATGAGTCGTTTATGCTCCAAAGAAAAATCAATCTTCTAGAGGAAGATCTGTCAAATATGAGCCGTTTGTGCTCCGAGGCAAAAGTTATCATCTAAAGGAAGATCTATCAAGACAAACCATTTGTGCTCCGAAACTAAGTCAATCAATCTCCTAAAGGAGAGGAAGGTTTACTAAGTATGTTCTCTCATGATTTAAAGCGGGATTTCCCTATTAGCTCAAAAGAAAGCACTATTGCCAGATGGGTTTTCTGGTCTTCTATCTAATATCAGATAGTTTTCTATTTATGATTTGGTGATAAACCATATTAAAGTCAAAAGATATTTATAAGTAGAATATCAACCAAGCAATTTTAAAGACGAACCAATGCTCAATTCAAAGCTATATGCCATAAAGCAGGTATACATATTAAATCCGGAAAACACAAAAGGAAGAGTCCATACAATACACTCAAGGTAACATCTAATAAGTACAAATTTATTTACAATCTAATACATTATCTACAAAAGTTGCAGGTACAAAAGATAGACAACAAAAGAATTTATTAAAAGTGATTCTTTTCCACGAGGCAAGGCTTTATGCCATCCTCTCCAAATCTACGATAGCTGATGAAGAATCTGTAATGTGACGAATGGCTATATCCAAAAGCTCTTTAAGTTTCTACTCTTTTTTTCGAATGATGTTAGCATCATCAACTAAGTCGGTTTGATTTTTCAATGCACGCATGAGAGTCTTATTGGCTCCTTTTTAAGTTCTGAACCATGCTCTGTAATTCCTTAATATCCTGCTCAACAGTGTGCTTTTCACGGTTTTAACCAGGCATTCATAAGAACTAAAGCGTTGAAAAACTTTTTTCCCTTTGTTATCAAAAAACTGCATACACTCAAAGTTGACTTGTCTACTCCATTTGGAGATCACTTCATTACTTAAGCCTAGAGGTAGGTTTAACAAAGTAGGAAATTCTTTGTTAGCTAAGGATTGAGATCTTGTCGTTCTCCCAGGAGTAGGAAGGCTAAAATCGCCTTTGCTCGTAATGAGTTCCAAAGATTGGAAGGATACTTGGCTCTTCATTAAATCCACTTCAAGATCATTTATATGTTGATGTAAACTAATGCTAACTGGGTTTTTATCCAAGAAGAAATCAACAGGAGTTGGAACGTCGAGACGAAGGCGAAAAGACTTGAAATCTTGGAGGCATGCCTAGATAGGCTAGAGAAGCAGTCCAAATAAATCCCAACAAGAATAAAGAAAGTATGGGAAATCGGTTCTGACTTCAAGAGATCAGGGATGACTTCACATACATCCCTATTTCTTACTCAAACTTTGCAGAGGCTCTTCATTGATATTTCATGTGTACCCAAGAAATATCAATACATTTTGAATAACCGATGGCTATAATTAAGGAGTTCAGCAGTCAAAATGGCAAAATAAACCAAGTGATAAAGGAACCATCATCAATATCAACTATCTACCCACAACAACATCGGACACCTAGAAAACAAGTGGCAAGATAGGTGCAAAAGAGTTCAACCTCATTGGATTGAATTACGGAGGTTGGTAGCGACATGGAAGATCGCTACTGACATCTCTGGTTAATCCAGATGAGGTCGTGACTTCTTGCACTCTGATAGGCTGACCTTTGGACTCTGTTGCAACTCTTGTTATGGCCTAGTATGACTACTACCCCTATAACAAACCATAGAGTAACCAATAAAGGATCTACATTCTGATATCACTATGAACGAACGTTGTCTCTTCTTCAACTCTTTCCTCTACACCGTAGCCACCAAGGAAGCTACTATAGACGTTTCTAGGATTTATAACTTATCTATCCCCTATACTTGTGACCCTTTTTTCTCTCAAACACTTTGTAATCTTATATAATCAAGGCTAATCAACTATTAAGTGGACATAGGCTTAGTTAACAACCGAACCACTATAAAAATCTCTGTGTCTCTCTCTTATTTCTTTTACTTTATCATTATTTTCTATTACCTTTGCCCTATTCCGACAGGGCTGCTTTCACATGTCACACTAGGGTGTTGATCCATTTTTAGGTTAACATTTTGGTGCTTTCATTGGGAACTTTTGAACCCAAGCTTAGATCTAGCTTGCTATTTTGGGTTAGAAGGGATCCAATAGTTAGATCTAGGGAATTTGCTTCAAAGATTCATAGGCTTGATATCGAGGATCAATGACACCTAGAAAATAGAAAACCACTTCTATAAGATCAACAGGTGCAATAATCGGTGGTGATGATGCAAACCCCCAACAAGCTGAAGTAAACAATGCTAACAATCATCGAATAGAGGTTAATGTTGGGAACCTAGCACTAGGTACTTCCTCTCAAGAGGAGGTTGTAACTAGAGGAGAGCTTAATCGGATGGTTAATCAACTTAACCAAAAGATGGCTGATAGTCAGAAGGCTCTTATGGACAAGATTGATGCTTTCTTAGCGCTACAACCACCAACTGCTCCAAGAACTAGGCCAGAAACTGTAGAGGCTATGGAATTGGAGAATTTCTCCGTCTTAGGCTTGAATAGGAGGGATGGTAAGCAAAAGCAAAAGGAGATAGTTGGTGGAGCTATTGGAATGGTTATTGAAGGTAATGGAAGTACCCCTTCTACCAGAGGACAACCTGCTACAAACCCTAACCTTAGAGTGAAGGCTCTATAAGGTAATATTGCAATGTTTCTCTCTGATTCTGAAGATGACATGCAATTTGACGCTAAAGGAAAGGAATTAAATGTTAACATAGGCAAACAAAATGTCGGAAAGGAAGTTCAAATCGCCACTATAAGGCCAACCGTGCGCCAACAGAACTCTGCAAGAGTGGTTCTCCCGAAGAGTGGAGAACCTAGACTTCATTTGGCAAACCATGGCCATTTGCAGAGTCAATCGCTTGGCGTAGCCCCTGACAGTCGACCTGTGGACTACCAGACTAGTGAGGCATTCACCGTGGACATGGTCAAACGCTTGATGGAAGAAAGTAAAGGCAGGAAGGACGACGATTGGGGTTCTATACTAAGCCGAACTCCGTTTACTGAAAAAATTCTAAAGGAAGATTACCCCTAGAAGTTTACTGTGCCCACTATGCCATCTTACAATGGGATGATAGAACCCAAATAGCACTTGTACAAGTATAGTTTGCATATGGATGAAGCTAGGGCAATAGATGCTATCCGCTATAGATGTTTCCCTATATTCTTGGAAGGTGTTACTTCTATGTGGTTTACCAGACTCCCACCAAGATCCATTTCAACCTTTGATGAGTTGGCAAGGAAATTCTTGGAACAGTTCATACTTCACACGACACAATAAAAAGATGTGATGTCTCTATTTGGCCTTTTCTAAGGACTAAATGAGTCACCAAAAACTTTTATGGAACGGTTTAATACTCGGGTTACCGAAGTGAGAAATCCTAGTAAAGATATGGTATTCATGGCTTTAGTTTGAGATGTCCATCCAAACATAGGCTTTGGAAGATGGATTAAGATGAAACAACCAACCACTATGAAGGAGTTTAACCGAAAGGCGAGTCAGTATCTGAGATTGGAAGAGGAAAATGCATTGGAGGGCAAGACCACCAATGTGCAACTAAAGGAAATAGTTCAGAGCAATGTAGTGGTCAACCAGGATGGAAACAAATCTGGAGCCACGATAGGAAATGCAGGGAAAGATGGAAATCAGAAAAGGATGAACTAGAACACTAGCATGCGTGATGGGAATGGAGAGAGGATCAGGAACCTGAGACTCGAGGAGTACACGGTATTGAATGACTGCTTGGAAAACATCTACCTTGCAACTCAAGGAACTGAGCGATACAACAAGCCACTTAGGAAGGAAGAATCTGAACGACAAAAGCAATCAGGGAAGTTCTACTGCTTCCACGAGACTCACAGGCATAATACAAATAAATGTTGTCATCTAAGGACTTAATCGAGGAACTAATAAGGAATAATAGTCTCCAACAGTACGTGAAGAAACCATAAACTCTGACCAATCTGTTGGACCCTAAGTTCTGAGCAATCAAGGAAATCAGGCTGAGCCTAGCAGAAAAGGTACTCGTCGAATTTACCAGGGACTCATTATAAGTACTATTTCTGTAGGACCTCAACCAACATAGAAGAGTTGGGGCAAGATGGAGCGATACACTAGTTCACTAAAGCATGCTCCTAAGGAAACTTGTTATGCAATTGATGATGGAATTCTGGCCAAATAGCAGAAAACAATAACAAATGATATTATACTTCGGAGTCGGGATACTGAAGGAATAGAGGTGCCAACTCTCGACCTGATGGTGGTAACCATCGGAATTGGACCGACAGTTATGTGTCAAGTATTGTTTGATAGTGGGAGCTCAGTTAACATCTTGTTTCGACATACATTTGATTAAATGAAGATAAGCATCAAAGGTGCGACTGCTTGCCGAACTAAGATTCAGGGCTTCACAGGAGAACCAAGACATCGATTTGTGATGATTGACTTACCTGTAGAGTTGGGAGAAGGAGAGCAAAGGGTGGTCCTTATCCAAACCTTCGTGACAGTCGATGAAATGTCTGCTTACAATGCTTTCATGGGTCGACCGACCCTTGCTAATTTTAGAATAGCTTTGGCTCCTTGGTGCCTTACCATGAAATTCCCAACAAAGAATGGGGTTAGAGTAGTGAGGGGAGACCAAAGCGCGGCAAGAGAATGCTACGTCGCTGAACTACGTGAATCTAAGCATCGTGAGAAAGGTAAGAATATGGGGAAGTCTCTCTCCTTATTCATGAATTGCAAGAATAGCAATTATATAACCTCCCTTGGCTCAGGACCACAACTGCATTGACACGGCTTTGGTCCCTAGGAAGAAGAGTTCAAGGGAGGAACAAGCAGCGCTGATAGAGTTACCGTTGCTGTCCCTGTCGATATGGATGACCCAACTCGAGTCTTAAAGATAGGTTCACATCTTGGAGTTAAGATGCAAAACGAACCGATAAAATTTGTTCAAGCTAATCTGGATGTGTTCACTTGGACGCATTCCAATATGTGTGGGATATCGACTGAGATAACATGTCATGCACTTAATATCGATCCTAAATTCATACCAGTAAGGCAGAAAAGGCGTAGTTTGGGTCCAGAGCGATCCACCACATTGAAGGAAGAAGTGGATGAGTTGTTGGCCAACGGCTTTATCCGTGATGTAACATATCTTGAATGGGTGTCAAACCTTATGATATTCAAGAAATCGAATGGAAAGTGGCGGACTTGTGTCGACTACTCGGATTTGAACAAAGCTTGCCCCAAGGTTAGCTTTCCACTACCTAGAATTGACCAGCTGGTTGACGGAACCGCGGGACATGAGCCGCTCTCATTCATGGATGCCTACTTACGATATAATCAGATTATGATGCATGAGCCCAATCAGGAGAACATTAGCTTCATCAACGACTTAGGATTATATTGTTATTGCATGATGCTATTTGACTTAAAGAATGCTGGTGCTTCTTGTCAAAGATTAGCGAATGCAATGTTCAAGAATCAAACCGGACGGACGATGGAAGTATATGTCGATGACATGCTTATGAAGTCACAAGTATCTAGAAACCATCTGGATAATCTCTCAAAAATGTTTGAAATCCTTCGAAACTACGGGATGAAATTGAACCCCTTTAAGTGCTCATTCGGTGTTTCATCGGGAAAATTTCTTGGATTCATAGTGAACATGAGGGGTGTCGAAGCTAATCCAGAGCAAATAGATGCCTTATGGAATGTCATAGCACCCTCAACAAAGAAGGAATTGCAGAGGTTGAATGGGAAGATCGCAGCATTAAGTCGATAAAACAAAAGTTCTATCTGTAATTGACAGTTTTAGCCCATGACAGACGTCTATGGTAAAATCCTCAAACGTGTATGACTTGTTTAAATTTTAACCCGAGACTTGTCACAGACGCCTGTGTTTTTATCACATACATCTGTGAGGTGTAAAAATAGTTTTTCACCATAACTTTAATGTACATGAAATTGTGTGTGCTCGTGTATGCATATATACTCAAGGTGACCTTAACAATATTATATTTAGGACTCTTTTCGAGTAGAATAACCTTAGTATGGTCAATGAATCTTCATTTTTCTTTGAGTCTCAAAATCTTCGGACATGTGTCTTCCTGTAGCAGATATCTGCAAACTTGATGAAGTCTATATATGTATATGATTGTATAGTTGTTATCATTGAACCATAAATTGGAGGTTCTAACAATCTGCCCCTTTTTGATGATGACAACATATAATCAAATATCAACTATACAGTGAAATATTAACTATATGATCAAAACATCAACTATAGAATGGAAGTACTATGATGTTTGTTTATGTTTGTCTCTCCCTATATATATGCGTCTCCCCCTAGGTATATGCATAAATTTCTCCCTCTTTGCCATTATCAAAATGGAGGGAAATTATTTAAGATGTGGAGATATTAAATAGTCATAGCATGTCATCACTTCAATATATGGAAAATCAAATATGAAAGTTAAAAGTAAAATTTAGAAGCAATTGTAACAAAAGTTACACATAGGAAAACAAACAAGCATAAGAGTTGCAAAATAAAAGAAAACAAAGTCTAATTGTACTGACTTTGAGAATAGGATAAGCCTCTGTAGTTCTCGTAATACTCCTAGTAAGAGGATGGATCCTGCTCATATGTACCCGGCCATTACGTTTGGTTATTGTACTCCTCATCTTCGTGAATTGAAAGGCCTTGAAATGCCATGTAAGATGGTTGTTGAAAATGTGGAGTATCAGATATGTACATTTCATCACCGTCTTCTTCTTCTTCCTCGGCTTGTGCGTGAATAGGAGTCTTCCCTTGGTCACCTCTATCATGTGACGTACCTTTGGCCGAGGCTTGAGAGCAATAAATTGGTGTTTGAACCTGAGGTGGAGGTGTTGGGGAAGGCAAAGATGAGGAGCGTGAGGAAGATCGACCACGTACTTTGCGCATCACTTTCCCTAAAGTGGAGACCACTTTGTCCAAAGTCTTCTCCATCTTTGTCATCCTAGTGGAGGAAGAGCGTTCCAATCCAGTCATTTCCTTGTTTAAAGCTCGCTGATATGCTGTGATTATTTTTTGGTTTTTGATTGCCAAATCACAAAGAGATTCATTTGGCGTTGGTTCAATGTGAGCTTCTTGTATTTCTGAGTTCGAATAATATTCAGTACCTTGACTAGTGGAAGGTGGTCGTTGGGAAGGATGAGGGGAGTAAGTTTGCTAAGGAGCACTAGTTGGAGGAGGACCATGATGTTCTTGTTGTTGTTGAGTCCATTGGTTGAAGGGGATGATACGAGGTGGACTTTTGGGAAGATGCATAAGTGAAAGATATTGTGGTCCACTATCTTTTGTTGCAATTTCTTCGTATTGTGATACGTACGAAGGAACTCCAAGATTTTGCAAGGTGCACATTATATACGGAGCATAAACAATGGAACAACGATGCCGAGACCAAAATCCTTTAATTTGGTCATGAATAAATTTTGCCCAATTAACCTACAGGCGACCAAATATTGCATAAAAAGCTCAATGGTCATTGGCATACATTTGTTCATGACTACCTAGATGAGGAATGATGGTATTAATTATCATTTGATTTAACAGTCTAGCACGTGTTCGAAGGTAAATGGATTTCCCTTGTGGCATTCTATCTTCCCATATTTGATGGATAACTTCATCTCTAGGTAGAAGAGTGTGATCCGGTATATCTATTAAATCAATCCCCTCATAAGAACAACCTAAAATACGACCAATGGTATACATCTCGATTTTAACTTCTTTTCCGTAAACACTTGACCACAAAAAACCATCATCATTCTCCGAATTCCAAATCTCCGAACTACATAGACTAGAGTAGAAGAGGTAAATAGCAAGAGGATCAATGATTACCTTATTCGCATCATAGCTTATTAGGTTGCATCTACCGGCATCCATAGTAATTCCTAGAATTTCATATTCCATTACATTGCCAAGGCGATAAAAAGGAGCAGAGTGGATCTTCTTTTAGTAAAGTGCCTTGAATCGTTTGATTGCATTGTGATTATTGCGGAGCCATTGGTTAATGTAAGCTCGTGTGACCGGTGCTTGAGAGGAGGATGAAGATTGGCCTTGCTTTTGTTTTTTGGAGATGGTTACCTTCTTGGGAGCCATTGATTTAAGAATTTGAGTGTTTTGAGAGCTAGGGTTTCAGGAATTAGGAGTTTAAATGAAGGTAAAGTGAAGAGAAAGGTAAAATTCTTTATATATGACTGTTGAAAAATTGTTGCTAAAAATCAAGTAGAGAGATTCGACAGATGTCTGTAATGAAGTCACAAACGTATGTGGCTACAGAATAATTAAACAGAGAGTCTTCACAGATGTCTGTGAGGTTTCAACAGACGTCTGTGGTTGTAGGGTAAATTTTCCCATAACTGATGACATACATCTATGGTATATTCACAAACGTCCGTGATGTGTAATTTCTGTTATCTAGAGGAAATTTTAATATGAATGAAAATTTTAAGAAAATTTTAATATAATAAATAGTATACATACCAAAAATAAATAAATATGATGTGGAACATAAGTTTTAATTTTTGTTGGAGAATTTTGAAAAATTGATTTGTTGTATATCCCACGAATTTGGTTCAACTTTTGTATCGTTAAGTAATGGCTTTATTGGAGACCAACTTGGACGAGCTGGAGTGTCAATCCAACCTTGGTTTGATGATCCCGGTTTGTACAAATTTCTTAGACTAATGTTATGCGCTTGTAACATCCCGATAATTTCAACCATTCGCATCCACATATGTCGGACTTGAATTGCTCAAAATATCATATTGATAATTTATATTGGCAAAACTCAGCATATACAGTAAATAAATCAATCACAAAATCATAGACACAGAGTAATATAACAATAATGCAGCGGAATAGATAAATAGTAGTTCATGAAGCTACTATATAAACAGCAGAGTTGAAATAGAATACAACAGAATATCTCAAATATAGTGAAGCCTACAGTACAAACAGATGACCTCTCTAAACAAATCAACTGGAAAAGCCAAAAGCTGAATCGATAGTTGGATCTCCAAACAAAGCTCCAAACTCCAAGGGTGAGTCTAAATTGCTGTATCACTCCGTCTGACCCGAGCGTAAAGCAAAACACAAAACACTCGAGTCAAGATTAACATTCTTATATCAATAAATCCAACTCAAGTGAAATATCAACTGAAATACAAGTAACTTAAAGGATGTTTGGGATAACCATCCTCTAAGGATCTGTGGAACTATCTACTATGTAGAAACATACGCTATTAACAACCAACGTCATTTTAACACTTTGGTCATTTCAAGTTAATTTATACTTAAAAACCAAAATATCATTTCCATTTCAAATATATATATTTCCAAATTATAGCACTTTCAAAACTAAATTGATAATTTCATATATATCCTATTTTAACTTCATTATTACTTAGTTTTGAAATATTCACTCAATAAATCCATTATCATTTAGATAACCTTAAGTTACATTAACTAAATATTCCCTTCCATTTATTTAAAACTTGAAATATCCATATAATCACTTTAAATCAAAACCAAGTTACAAAATCATATCTTAAAACCCTCAAATTCAATAAGTTTCAAATCAATTTAATTAAACAAAAATTTCTTAATTAAATACAATTTCGAATATATTCAAATTTATCTTCCCAACCTTAACTTATAAAATCATTATAAAGATCTATTTTTAAAATAAAAATTTAAATACATACTTGTACATATTATATATTAAATTAAATCATACTTTATTAAATTAAAACCTATTATTAAATCTACTTTATATTAAAACTTATTTATATATAAATTATTTCAATATTAAATAAAACCATATATATTTCCTTTCAAAACCATAGAGATCATTTTCAAAATATTTATATATAGATCGACGGTGTCTGTATATAATTTTCTATCCTATGGTCAAGTGATCCAGATATTTATCATTTCAATCTGTAGTTTAAATATCTACGGGTATATATCATTTCAACTCGCAATTCCAAATTAAATTCAATGAAAATCGCTTGGGTTTATCATTTCAACCCATAACAATTTTCTCCTATTCTACAAGATCGTTCGGGTATGTATCATTTCAACCCATAGGGAATTCTATACTAATAGGTGAAAGAGTCTATGCGGTAGGATCGTATAATATGGAATAGTGAAATGGTCTAGGTAGATAGTAATAAACAGTAAGTAAAGTAGAAACCAAGACTTTATACTGGTTCGGACCTCTTGTCCTACGTCTAGTCCCTAAGCTCCTCTTAGGAATTCAACTAACCAACAACCCTCACTTTACCCGGAGGAATAGGTTTACAACTTACCCGAACAACCGAATGAGATTTCTTGCCTCAACTACCAAAGAGGACTTCAAACTGGATACAAAAAGTATTTCTGACTTGTTGTGTTCTTGATAACACTAATGAGTCAAATTGAGTACAACTTTCCTATAATCTTATCCTCGAGAGTATACAAAGTGTTTGTGAAGACTTAGGAAATGTGAATTGCTATGAATCAAAAGGTGTTATAGTTAAAACAGAAATTCAAGCAATTGGTTTGTGATTGCTTTTGAAAACTTAAGAAATCTGAAAGTATGTTCAAGTAAATAGAAAGATTAGAGCAATTAGAATTGGTAAATCAAATGATGTTAGAATCATGTATTTATTCTTGTAGAAGAGGTGCATGTGTTGCCAAAGGTTGCAGACAAGAGATGCTTCTATTTCCATTGGAGAATGGTTGCAACTGTTGGGAAGAGGAAGGTGTCTATTCAGAGAAAATTCGCTGGTTTAAATTCAGTCGACTGAGAAGGATATTCAGTCGACTGAAAATATGAAGAAAAATTTCCAGGAAAACTTTCAGTCGACTGCACAGGAAATTCAGTCGACTGAAACTGTGCATATTTATAAATGTGTGCCAGTTTCAGTCGATTGTCCCTGCCTGTTCAGTCGACTGAACTATAAAAGTATGCACAGTGAATGTGTGAATAAAAATGAAGTTTTATGAATGTGTTTTAGTGTTCGTGCAAATCTCTTGAGGATAGATTTTAACAAATAATCTAGACTTTAGACCTATAAAAATCATACTCATGTTTATACTTTGGTCTTCATCGATCTTCCTCTGATTTTGCATATATCTCTTCCTTTTTGTTGAAGCACATTGTCATTGATCAAAATCTTCGTGTATCAACATTCTCCCCCTTTTTGATTGATGACAACACTAATGTGTTATAGAGATGTATTTACTAATTTTCTCCCCTGAATGTATGCACTTTTCTTTCCTACAAAACAAAGTTAGCAACATAGATTTCTCCCCCTTTGTCATCGACAAAAAGGAAGTAATAATCATAGATGTATAGTATTAAACAATCACTGAACAATAGAATTCTAAGATTATCAGAGAATAACATAGTCAATAAAAAAATTGCATAAGTAGCATAGATGCAAGATTTAAACAAGTTAAAACATATAACAACAAACCATAAAAAATTACTGATCTTTATCCCAATCGTAAGAGCCTTCACGATCTCCTTCATGTTCACGAATAACTGGTCCACCTATGGATGGTCTATTAGTTCGTCTTCCTTGACCACCACTAGTTCCACTTGTGCTGCTGCTTGTATGTTCTTCGGATGAAGTCCATGTAAAAGTTGGTGTCGGACGTTTGCCACGTGATGTTGAAGCGGTAGTGGAGCTTGAGCATGAGATGGCATTCCATAACTTGTTGAAGAATCCTTTAACTTTATCCAACTTGTGATCTACCTTCTTAAGACGATTATCAAGAATTTGTTGATTTCTTGATAAGATCCCCAATGATTGATTGGTAGTATAACTTGGCTCAATGATACGAATTTCATCTTCTTGGTTGAAAGGTTCTTCATGTGGAGCTTGTGGAGGTTGTTGCGGTTCTTGATTCCTAGCTTCCCATTCGGCTAGAGATATGATGCGAGGAGGTCTAGCCGGGAGTTGCATAAGACTTATAGTTCGTTGATTAATTTGATGAACCATTGTGTTTTCGGAGTCGCATAAAGGCGTATCAACATTGATAAGAAGTCGCATGATATATTCTCCAAAATATATTGTTCGCATTTTACCATTGTTAAAAGTGAGAAATTCATCTAGAATGAGTTGGACCCAATTAACTTGAATGTTTCCCCAAATAGCGTATAGAGCTCGATAATTGATGGGGTAAACAATTTCATATGAGCCCATACGTGGAGTAATTGTTCTCATAAGAGCTTTGTGAAGGATTCTTGCTCTAGGTCGTAGGGAAGTGGATTTAAGATCTATAATGTTGATATTATCATCCAAAAATTGATGGTTTATATTATCTCGAATTTGTGGATTGAATTCTATCTCTTCAAGCTTTCTCCCTTCATTAGGTGATCCTAAGATGTGTGCAATTCGATCTAAGGAGAACCAAACTTTCTTCCCGCACACCATACTCCAAATACTATTATTAGAATTTCTTGGAGTTTGGTGTCCAAGGTTGAGGTTTGCATAAAATAATTTTACCATGATATGATTAATTGCATGGTCATTTCTTCTTAAATCTAAGAGAGAAGTTAAACCTGCCTGATCCGTGAATGCTTGAATGTTGTATGTCTGAAAGCTTTGGAAATCAACGAAGGAATGTTCGAAAATGCGAGAGTTTCCACCTTGTTACAGCTACTCCATCATAGAGCCATTGTGCAATTTGAGCATCAATTGGCTCGGAGGATGATGAAGAAGAAGCTTTAGATCTCTTTGGGGCCATTTGTATATAATTTGAGTGAGATTGGAGCAATTCAAGAGTTAGGGTTTTGAAACTAATTGGGGAAGAAGATGTTGTTGTAGTTGAAAAGTGAATGGGTAGGTAAAAATCTGATGGTTAAAAAAGGAAAAACTGTCTGGGAATTGGCGTTCAGTCGACTGAATAGTCTGTTCAGTCGACTGAATCAAAGGACGAAATTTTTCTGTGTTAGATTCAGTCGACTGAACAGTATATTTAGTCGACTGAATTTTCAGTTGAAATTTTCTATTGAGATTTTAGTCGACTGTTCAGATGGTTCCAGTTGATTGAGCTATGTAAATATTGTTTTCTGTCTAAAGTTCAGTCGACTAAGCAGTGGGTTTCAGTCGACTGACACATGTATTTTTTATTGTTTCTTCTAATTTTTGAAAGTAAACAATTTATTTAAAAGAAATAGTTACAATTATATAGATGTAACATCATGAAAATATATTAAAATTGACTATTTTTTCGGGAATGGACTTGGAGTCTTTTTTTCTTCATTCTTCTCATAATTTATATCCCATGAATTTGGAGTATACTGAGGAGTCTTTGGAGACGTCCAAGGATTCAATGGATCAGCTGGTGTACGGTAAGATGAAGATGGATCGAACACACTACTTGGTCGAGGTAGGGGCTCGCTCACCTCATTTTTCTTTGAACTACAAAAATGTAAACCAATTTTCTCAAGAAAGCTTAGTCATCTTGCCGTTACTTTCTGTTCAAAATATAATTCTCGTTGGAGATTAATTTGTTGTTGTTGAAAGTGATGAATCTCGTCAATCTTTCTTTTTGTATCAGGGGAGGTAAAAAGTCCACGTTTTGCCTTCTTTGATTTCGGTGTGTAGCCAGTGTGATAGTTTTCCCATTTATACACTGGTTCATGCTTTGGTGTTGGCGTTGGAAGTTTTGGTGATGTAGGAGTGTTTTCGACTGAGGAGGTAATGTTGATATGAGAGTTTGAGCTGTCGTAAGACATTTTTATATAGAATTTTCAAACTTTGTAATTCTTTTGAAAATAATTATATGTATAAAGGTATATTTATAATATAAAAATGCCAAAAAAAATGTGGTGGACAATTAATAAGGTTTTAGAACCAATCATTGTTTTATTGGATTAAAAGCATTGGTTAGAAATGGATGGATTAAAGACATCCTTTAATCTATTATGTATTAGGTAGCTGAATAGAAAAATATATATATTGAATAATTTTGTTTTTGTTATTCAGTCGACTGGGTAGAGTTGTTTAGTCGACTAAGTTTATATTTTTATAATATTTTTTTATAAAATATCTTTAAAAGAAATTATTCCTAATTCTCGTCGCAATTTTATAAATGAGTTTTCTAATAAAGGCTTAGTAAATATATCGGCAATTTGATTTTCGGTAGAAATATGTTCTAAATTTATGACTCCTTTTTCGATATTGTCATGTAGAAAGTGGTGACGAATATCTATATGTTTTGTACGAGAGTGATTAACCGGATTTTTAGATAAATTTATTGTACTTGTATTATCACAATATATTGTAGAGTTTGTTAAATGTATATTAAAATCCTTAAGTGTTTCTTGCATGTAGATAACTTGAGTGCAAGCTAAAGCGGCTGATATATATTCTGCTTCACAGGTTGAAAGCGAGACACAATTTTGTTTCTTACTAAACCAAGATACAAGTGATTTTCCAATGAAATGGAACGTACCACTTGTACTTTTTCTATTTGTTTGAGATCCACCAAAATCAGCATCACTAAATGATACTAACTCAAATGGACACTCTTTTGGATAAAAAAGACCAAAATCTTTAGTATTGTTAAGATATCATATAATTCGTTTTACCGCTCTTAAATGTGATTCTTTAGGATTAGATTGAAATCGTGCACATAAGCATACACTCATCATTATGTCTGATCTACTAGCGGTTAAGTAAAGTAAGGAACCTATCATACTTCTAAACAATTTTTGATCTATACTTTTGCCATTTTCATCTCAATCGAGATGAGTTGTGGTACTCATAGGAGTAGGCTTTCCAGAAGTGTTTTCCAGTCCAAAACGTTTAATCAGATTAGCATAATATTTTTCTTGATTTAAGAAAATTCCATTTGTTAATTGTTTAATTTGTAACCCGAGAAAATAAGATAATTCTCCCATGTGTGACATTTCGAACTCCTTAGTCATTATATTCGAAAATTCTTTACATAAGTTTTCATTAGTTGATCCAAATATAATGTCATCTACATATATTTGAGTTATTAGAATGTCATTAGTAGTGTTTTTAATGAATAGAGTTTGATCTACTTTTCCGATTTGAAATCCCAAATCTAGTAAATAGCTTTTAAGTCTCTCATACCAAGCACGAGGTGCTTGTTTAAGACCATATAGGGCTTTCTTTAATTTATATACATGATCCGGATATTTTTCGTGTATGAATAAAGGGGGTTGTTCTACGTACACATTTTCTTTTATAAAACCATTTATAAAATCACTTTTAACATCCATTTGATAAAGTTTAAAATTTTGAAAACAAGCGAAGGCTAATAGAATACGTATTGCTTCAAGTCTTGCAACAGGAGCAAATGTTTCTTCAAAGTCGATACCTTCCTCTTGATTATATCCTTGTGCTACTAGTCTAGCTTTATTCTTAGTTATATTTCCATGTTCGTCTACTTTATTTTTGTAAACCCATTTTGTTCCTATAACAGATATATTATTAGGACGAGAAACTAAATCCCAAACATTATTACGCTCGAATTGATTTAATTCTTCTTGCATAGCAACAATCCAGTAGTCATCTGTTGATGCTTCTTTAGGATTTTTAGGTTCTAGTGTAGAAATAAAAGCAACATGTCCCATTTGATTTAGCTGACTTCTAGTTTTAACTTGAGAATCAATTTCACCGATTATGTTTTGTATAGGATGATCTCGTAAGATTCTAGGTGGAGATCTAAGTTCAGTATTATTCATATTTTCAAGATTTGTATGGTCTGTATTTATGAATTCGTCATCATCTTTTATACTCAAGTTTTTATTAAAGTTTTTATCAAAAGATATATGTAAAGTTTCTTCAATTGTATTTGTTCATTTATTAAAAACTCGATATGCCTTACTTCGTTCTGAGCATCCTACAAAAGTTCCTTCATCAGCTTTCAGATCAAATTTTCCTAGTTGGTCTTTTGTATTTAGAATAAAACATTTTGATCCAAATATTTTAAAATAAGAGATATTTGGCTTTCTATTGTTAAAAAGTTCATATGAAGTATTTTTAGTTAATGGTCTAATAGAAATACGATTCAATACATAACATGCAGTAGCTACGGCTTCTGCCCAAAAATGTTTTGGTAGAAGGCTTCCATTTAATAATGTTCTTGCACATTCTTGTAATGTTCTATTCTTTCTTTCCACTACTCCATTTTGTTGAGGAGTTCTAGGAAATGAAAAGTTATGATTTATTCCTTTCTTTTTACAGAAAGATTCAAAAGCTTCATTTTCGAATTCGCCACCATGATCACTTCGCATATTCTTAATTTTCAAATCTTTAGTGTTTTGAATTCTTTTGACAAATGTTTTAAAGTGCTCAAATGTATCACTTTTATTTTTCATAAAAATGGTCCATGTATATCTTGAGAAATCATCAACTATTACAAATACATATCGATTATGATTAATGGATTGAACTTGTGTTGGTCCAAAAAGATCCTATGAAGTAATTCTAGTGGTTGTAAAGTTGAAATATTTTTCTTAGATTTGAAAGATGATTTTGTTAATTTTCCTATTTGACAATCATCACAAAGATTTTTTATCTTAAAGTTTATCTTAGGTAAACCTCTTACTAATTCATTTTTAAAAAGTTTTCTAATAGTTTTGAGATTAATATATCAAAATCTTTTGTGCCACAACCAAGGATCATTATCTTTGGCTAGTAAACAAATATTTGTATTATGATTAATTTTCATATTTAAAACATAAATATTCCTATCTCTATTTCCCTCAAAAACAAGATTTTGGTTTTGATCAAAAATACTACATTTATTTTCCAAAATATTTATTTTAAAACCTTTGTCACAAAGTTGACTTATGCTTAGTAGATTATGTTTTAGATTTTTAACAAATGAAACATTTGTAATAAAAGTTAAATTTGATGTACCGTAATTGCTTACATCTCCTTTGCCAATAATATAGCCTTTTGAATTGTCTCCAAAGGTAACCGAGCCACCATCAAAGTATGTGATGTTTGTAAGCATATCTTTGTCGCCGGTCATGTGTTTTGAGCAACCACTGTCTAATATCCATTTCTTCTTTTTGAGTGGGACCTGGAAATAAATACAAAATTATTGGTACCCACCTTTCAATAGGGTCCTAAAAAGTTAGAACTTAGGAAACCAAACCCAATTTGGTTCAGTATCCTTTTTATAAATATAATTTTTATTATTATGAACACTATCCATAAATGCTTTAATATATTTGTTTCTAATTAAAATATTGTTAGTCTTTGGAACCCAAATTTTAACTATCTTAGTTTCTTCTTTTGTTCTAATAGGTTCTCTTAATAACATTTGTTGTTTTGAATCAATATTCCTCTTAAAATTTTTATTTATCTTTTTAGGAATTTTTGGCTCCTTTTTATATCCTAATCCATGTTTATTTGAGGAAGATTGAGAATTTTCTAAAATCTTAGATAAATTTTCTCTCCCTTTGTTAAAGTTAGAGACATTTTTAGTGATGTTATCTAATCTAACTTGAAGACTATTATTATCTAACTTAACTTGTTTAATCTGAGTTTTTAACTCATGATTTTCAGAAACAATTATATCATTTTTTGTCTTTTGAGTTTCAATTTCTTGACTTAAAAGTGATAATTGAGTTTCCGAATTTGAAAGAGACTCTTGAACTTTTTCAAGTTCTTCTTCTAGAATTTTCTTTTCATCTTTTAACATATCCCTTTCAAACTCAGCTTTGTTCTGATATTCACGAGTTTCCTTAAGTTTCTTTTTAAGATTTTTTATTGTACTCAAAAGTTCAGTGTTTACATCAATTAAATCGTCGAAAGTTAAATTACTAACCTCAGATTCCTGAGCCATAAAGCATACATTTGCTTGTTCATTGTCGCTATCATTTTCACTATCAGATGAAGATGAATCTGAATCGTCCCATGTTACAGAGAATGCCTTCTTTTTGAATTTTTCTTTCTTGTTTTTGTTCTGATTTTCCTTCTTTTGCTCTGGACAATCTTTTTGCATGTGACCTTTCTTGTGACAGTTGAAGCATTCTATATTCGAGGATGTAGGTTTGTTCAAGAAATTCTTTTTGAATCCGTTTTTATTTTCTTTTCTATATCTTAAGAATTTCTTGAAATTTTTGGCTATAAATGCTAAATCCTCAACTTCAGACTCTGATTCTTCCTTTTCCGCATTAAAGGCTACATTTTTTCTTTCTTATGCTTGATCCTTCTTAGCTTGCATATTTACTTCATACGACATAAGATTTCCAATTAATTCTTCTGGTTCCATTGTAGATAGATCATTTGCTTCTTCGATTGCTAAGACTTTTCTCTCCCATTCATTAATGAGTGAATTTAGAACTTTAGATACAATATCAAAATCTGTGTATTTTTCTCCTAGTCCTATTAAGGCATGATGAATGTCTTGAAACCTCGAGTACATGTCATTGATGGATTCATTTTGTCGCATTCTAAAGTTTTGGAACTGGTTCTTTAGCATGGAGATCTTTGTTTGCTTGACCTTGTTTGTGCCTTCATGTATGGTTTTAAGTGTACTCCATATCTGATGTGCAGTAGTACAGATGCTAACATAATTGAACTCATTTCTATCCAAAGCGCAAAATAGCATATTCATAGCTTTGGCATTTGCACTAACTTCATTCTTCTAAGCTTGCGTCCATGTAGAATAATCCGTTGTGGGTACAACGAGTTCTGCTTGAGTTGCATTCCAGGCTTCAAAACTTATTGCTTGCATATAAATCCTCATCCTTGTAGCCTAATAATTATAGTTTAGTCCATTGAATAGAGGGGGTCTTTGAGTAGATTGTCCTTCCACAAATGTAGAGTTATAGGCAGATGTTGTGCTTGTGTTGTTTTCCATATTATCAATATGTCAAATAACGGTGTTATGGTTATAGGACGGCCTTGCTCTGATACCAATTGAAAGAGTCTATGCGGTAGGATCGTATAATATGGAATAGTGAAATGGTCTAGGTAGATAGTAATAAGCAGTAAGTAAAGTAGACACCAAGACTTTATACTGGTTCGGACCTCTTGTCCTACGTCCAGTCCCTAAGCTCCTCTTAGGAATTCAACTAACCAACAACCCTCACTTAACCCAGAGGAATAGGTTTACAACTTACTCGAACAACCGAACATGATTTCTTGCCTCAACTACCGAAGAGGACTTCAAACTGGATACAAAAAGTATTTCTGACTTGTTGTGTTCTTGATAACACTAATGAGTCAAATTGAGTACAACTTTCCTATAATCTTATCCTCGAGAGTATACAAAGTGTTTGTGAAGATTTAGGAAATGTGAATTGCTATGAATCAAAAGGTGTTATAGTTAAAAAAGAAATTCAAGCAATTGGTTTGTGATTGCTTTTGAAAACTTAAGAAATCTGAAAGTATGTTCAAGTAAATAGAAAGATTAAAGCAATTAGAATTGGTAAATCAAATGATAGAATCATGTATTTATTCTTGTAGAAGAGGTGCATGTGTTGCCAAAGGTTGCAGACAAGAGATGCTTCTATTTCCATTGGAGAATGGTTGCAACTGTTGGGAAGAGGAAGGTGTCTATTCAGAGAAAATTCGCTGGTTTAAATTCAGTCGACTGAGCAGGATATTCAGTCGACTGAAAATATGAAGAAAAATTTCTAGGAAAACTTTCAGTCGACTGCGCAGGAAATTCAGTCGACTGAAACTGTGCATATTTGTAAATGTGTGCCAGTTTCAGTCGACTGTCCATGCCTGTTCAGTCGACTGAACTATAAAAGTATGCACAGTGAATGTGTGAATAAAAATGAAGTTTTATGAATGTGTTTTAGTGTTCGTGCAAATCTCTTGAGGATAGATTTTAACAAATAATCTAGACTTTAGACCTATAAAATTCATACTCATGTTTATACTTTGGTCTTCATCGATCTTCCTCTGATTTTGCATATATCTCTTCCTTTTTGTTGAAGCACATTTTCATTGATCAAAATCTTCATGTATCAACAATAGGGAACTTGCAGAGTGATAACAGATATGACAATAACATAACATGCATATATCATCAATAATAATATAATATAAACAACGGGATATGGTATCATATCCCACAGGTGAACTGTAACGACCCATAAATTTCAACTGTTTTAATAACGTAATTAGTTGAAATTTTGTGAAATTTTAAACGATAAAATTTTTAAATATAAATTTGATATTTGGAATGCGTCTAGTTAAACATAGCAACTGGTAAATTTTTGTCCGAAAATATGAAAGTTTATTTCGCGCGTAAATTTACTTCAATTTAATCAGTTAAAAAGCGATGAAAATAAAATGTTTCCGAAACCTAAATATTTTTACATAGAAAAATTCTAAACCATTTTCTGAGCAAGATGTCAGTTTGTCGTTTTTCCAAATTCGAACATCTTTGGCTCCGTCGATCTTATTTTTCAGCGTTTTTCTTGCATTTTCCGCTATTAGAAAATTCGAAATTTTATAATTCAAGCATACCACAGATATCTATATAACATTTTGATCGTCTCGTCATGCTGATCTTTGCAGTATATTCATTTATGTGTTTCGAAGTCTGAAAAATAGCTAAACCTACGAAACGATTTTTGTATCGGTTCCGCGGTTTGATTTTGGGTTCCATATACTCTTTCTATTATCTACCGTGTAAATTATAGCAGCTACCTGTTTTTTTCAAATTTCCAAATTACAACTGTTGCCGGTTGTCATTCATCACTTCAATTAATTTTGTTGCTTCGTTTCCCGGTCTCATTCTATACTGGCTTGTGAATATTTAATTTAATATTAGTGGTGTAGCTGTTCATTCCCTTCAGCATAGATGACCATGTTTTATTAAAAGTGTTGTCTCCTCTTCTTCTTCTTATTTCTATTCTCTCCATCTTCTTTTATTTAGATACTTTCTTCTATTCTCTTTTTCATGTGTCATTCCCTCCGCACAAACGTTCCTCCACCAACCTTCCTTCTTTCAACCCACTTCCCCTTGTATCTGCGCAAGCCTCGGCCTCATCCGCTAATGGCCGCAAACAGCACTGCCAGGCCACCCGTGGACCCACATCTCCACGCCAAACCCGATCCCAAACCGCCACTCATGCTCCGCCATCTCACCGCTACTTCCATCCACTCCGCCCGTCACCCAAGCCGAAGCCACCCAGCGCAACACCTCCATCTACACGGCCAGCACCCACCTGAACCACAACCTTCTTCCAACCCACCCGACCTCCACCTTGTAACCGCATCCACTCCGCCCGGCAGCAAAACCGAGCCTCTTCCTCTGTGCTCTACTCCAGATCTCCACGTCGCCGACTCCACCTTCCCTGGCCTTCAACCCATCCAGCACCACTCACGTCCCCTCGCACTCCTACATAGCCACCTAGATCGGGTACTCCCTCTTTTGCCTAAGTATATATTATAATATAGAAGAAGAAATATTATTAATCAATGTTTTATATTTCGGTTACTAATATATTATCTTAAGTTGATACAAATTTACGTTAGTTGTATATATGGATTTATGTAATGCATGAAAACCTGTGTTGTATACTTAAGTGTATATGGGTTCACATATGATCTGTTAAGTTTAGTTATATAATATTATATAATAAAGTATGTACAAGTATGAAGTATCAATTCATTAGCATGGTTTTGATTGCTGTATGTATAGAAGCTATAAGATAATATGTCTGTTATAAGGATGTATGTTTATATATATGTGTTCTTTTATAATTTATACTGTTTATATTAATTTTGGAAATCTGAAATGCCAGGTTGTTATTTTGAAATTAAATGTTGAAGGGAAAATGAGTAATTCGGTTTTGAAATGAATATGGATTGTTAATTATAAGTGTTGATTTATAATATATTTGAAAGTATATGCGAATATGGTATGTCTGCACATTTTTTTGGGTGTAGTGTACAAGTTAAAAGTTTACCTATTTATTTGATATAGCAGCTATATATATATAGTCAGTTAGCTTATGTATCCATAAAGGTGGTATAGTTCATATATGTGTCAAGTTTTGGTTTATAAACGTATTGGCTTACCGTATAGTTTATCATCTGTCTGTTTTGATTTAAAGGGTATTATAAATATTTTGTTCCATTCTTATATGTGTTTAAAATTAATATGGTTATAGGTGTGTAATATATTCAAATTGTTTATATAATGTCAATATCAATCTGTGTTTCAAAAAGTATTTGCGTGAAGAATGTATGTATATATATAAGTTTTATAATAACTTCAATATAGTTTGAGTATTTCAGATTTGAAGTATAACGTAAATTTAAGTTTACAAACTATATTCGGTTGGTCTGTGTTATAGAGTGTGTATATATATATATGTTCTGGGTTATATATTTTATAAGTTATATAAATATATGTATGTTTGACTTTAATATGTGAGTTTATCTAAACAATGATTTTGAAAACATGTATAGGTATATATTTAATTTAATATGTGTTGAAATTTGGGTATTGATTTTTGTATATATAAATTTTATACGTTATATCTATATCAATTTACTTATATATCCAATCTCCATCGATCCCGTTCTGACTTGATTTCGTCAAATTCATATTTATCAGCTTTGATCGTCGAATTCGTGTACATCTAGCGTTGCTTTGGAATTCGTAGCTCATTTCTTTGTCGAATCTTTCCAACCTCGAAAGGTGAGCAATCACTCACGATTAATGTTCTTTTATTTATTAAATTTGATTTCAATTGAAACGACAATTGAAATATGCTGATGTTAATTATTTACACTGTTATATATGTTATTACCTGTATCAGTTCACCTATGACATCTGACACCCTTATCTGTTATTTATGAAATGATAATCCCGCTTGATTGAAGTTTGATTGATTGTTTATTGTTTATATTGGATGTTAAATTGTATTGTATAAAGTGATAATATTATGCAAATAAATTTGACGTAGGATAATTAAAATTTGAATCGACATATATGTTGAATTTGATTAGTTGAATATGACCCCTTTTAATTGTTAAATTAATTGACACGTAGAATAGTGATAATTACACTATGAACCATTGAACGTATATTGGATTAATTGTTGTAGTGTTAAAATTGAAATCGAATGACAAGTGAAAAACCGTAATGTAATAATCTTTAATCTACATGAAATGATAGTGAAGATTCTAGAAATAATTATATTAATTTGCACAAATAACAATGTGAATTAATACGAATATTTCGGGATTATTTAAATTGATGATTGGATTGATATTGGTTGTTGTTATTGCTTGTTTATTTACTTTGACACCATCCCAGTTATCACACTGCAAGTTCCCTTTGATATGCTTTGATTTTTAATTGAAATGGAATCGGGTTGAAATGATAAATACCCAAAATAAACTTTGACCTAGGATAGAGAATTAAATAAAACCCGATTGGTCAATAATTTGATTTTAAAAATAGAATAAAGATTTTATTTGAATAAATAATATGGTTTGAAATGAAGTTGGAATTTAAATTTTTATGAAAGGAAAATGTTAATATTTAAAAATATGAAACAAAATATTAACAATGTAATTGATGAAAGAACGTTGTTTAATTCGAGAAACGATTGAATTAAGTTTGAAATTATTTAATAACCAAGTTTTGAAATTATTTAATAATTAAATAAGATTGAATTATTTAATAATCAAATAAAATTTGAATTCTTTGATAAGAGAAATTGAACTTTTGAATAAGTGAATTTTTACTTCGTAAATAATTGAAATTGAATTTCTTTCTCAATTAAGTTTTGGAAAATTATTTAAGTAAGTAAATAAGTGAAATTGGATTTCTTTAATAAGAAATAAAATGTGATTTATTGAAATTAATGTAAGACTTGAAATTTAAAGAATTTGATTTGATGAATATAATTTAATTCAATTTGTAAGTTTTGTTATGATGAAGTTGAACTTAATTAATTGATTTAATGAACTGGAAATTTAATAGAAATTGTTTTGAATGTTAAATTAAATTAATTTAAATGATTTGGAATGAAACTTATTTACGAACTTGAATCAATATTTGAATGGTTTTAAACAGTAATTGGAATTGAATTATAAGATTTTGAAATTATGAATTTGGAAGTTTTGAAACGTAAATGTTGAAAATTGTTTTGGAAAGACAAATGGAATATTGGTTCTAATTGGAATTGAATTGATTTGGTTTGAAATATATTAAATGACCAATTGGTGTAAAAATTACGAAAGTTATTAAAGAGACCGGAATCGGTTAGGGACATACTCACTGTCTTAACCGAAAACCACTTTAATAACTATACGCGGAGTATGATCCAGAATGAAGTGGTTGGAATGATGTACGCGATGACTGAAGAAAGAGAACGATAATGGATAGCCTTGACACTTGTGTCAAATTGGAAATGACTAAAACAGGAGCTGTGCCAGCCAAATGGGGGCTAGCTACCTCGAGCGAACACACTTCTTCGAAAACTACTCATTACTTGTTGTCGATTGGTGCACCCTTGATTTTGGGAGTGTTGTTTCGTGGTGTTGCGATCGCTGCGGCGATGCGTTCTCACCAGTCCGGATCAGGCGAACGGTAGTTTCACTACCTTGGGTATTGCCTCATGTGCCTTGTCATACTTGTATCCCTATATGCACGACCACTACGATTTGTTTTGTGTTATACCTATGGAGTACTCCCTGATATCCCACTAGTTTACGGTGGAGTTTACAGTGCTGTATAGACTATAACGCTTGTATAAAATGTGTTAAGAGGGATAATGGTAACGCCTTAACACAATTTTGATATCTTATATTACTGATAGACATTATCTACTTATCGTACACTACTACATAGTAGATAGTTTAACGGATCCTTAAAGGATGGTTATTCCAAACATCCTTTGAGTTACTTTTATTTCAATTGCTATTTCACTTGAGTTGGATTTATTGATATAAGAATGTTAATCCTGACTCGAGTGTTTTGTGTTTTGCTTTACGCTCGGGTCAGACTGAGTGTACCAGAATTCGAGACTCACCTTTGAAGTTGGAGCTTTGCTTGAAGATCCAGCCAACTATTCTGCTTCCAGTATTCGATGATTCTTGTGATGTATTCTGATTTGTATCTGATGTATCGTATTACTCTTCCGTTGTATCTGTTTTAACTCTGATGTAACTTTTATATTTATATAGTAGCTTCATGAACTACTATCTCTTTTATTTCCGCTGCAATTATTACTCTGTGTCTGTGATCTGTGATTATTTTATTTACTATATATGTTCAGTTTTGCCAATTTAAATTAACAACGCGGTATTTTGAGCAATTCAACTCTGACATGTGTGTCTGCCTATGCACTTAGAGGGTTCAGCATGATAGGGGGTTCTCGCATTTGGTTTGGTAGCGAGCGGATGACTCTTACTCCTACATGTCCCTGCGGGGTTGGTGCAGTCGAGAGGCTGGCTGTAAAGGCCGAACACAGGTACAACTGTATGCTACGGTGGGCGTTACCCCACTGACGCGGTCCGTTACAGTTGGTATCAGAGCTTTGGTAGCTCTAGGAAAAACTTAGCATATAGGGTAAATGTATTTACAGAATCACTCTCATTCGAGTTTCAATCTCTTCCTTTTTACTCGATTCCTTTGAATTTTGGAACATTTCCTGTGGTTCCAAAAAATTCATTCGTGTCCCTCACTATTCGTCTTCTTTCAATTCTGGAGCACCCCATAACTCCATTTTGAATGATATCTATAATAGATCGGCGGTCTCGCAAATCTTCGAATGATTCATAAAGGAGAAACTCCTTTAAAATAGACATCGATTTACCAGAGATTTCTGTATCCTCGGTTTACGATGCTATCTATCTCCGACAATGTCTGAATTCTATTTCTTGAGATCAAATGTCGATTTGCCTCGGAATTCTACATTGATCTTATTCTTGAAGTCACGGTCGACCCGGTTAAGGTTGCCCGCGATTTATATAAACTTATTCATCTTCCTATCTTGTTATTTAATTGTCTTATCTTTGTTTCAAACCTATCTTCGAATCAAAATTTTCTTTGATTTGATTTCCATCAAATTTGAATCGCTATACATGTTTTGAAATCTATTATTGTATCGTCGAGCGAGGAAGTGTATTTGTAAATTAATATTTAAAATGTTTTAAAATATATTGTGTTGTTTGAGTTGTTGATGTTGATTTGGGTTTTCGATCGATTCGTCTGATCAACGCTATCGATAGGATTTCCAAAACACTTGAGCAGAGCAAACTGACACAATATCGTTTTCAAATTTGATAAATAAAATAAAAGTTTTGTATGATTATATTATATATAAATATAAGTTTTCTGAAATTAAATTGTTAATGAATTTGTCGTCTGAAATAATAATATTTGATTTTCATTTATTGTTTTGTAAACCATTGACTATTGCATAATATAAATAAATGAATTTATAAACTTGGTTATAAATTGATTGGAATTTGAAATGAATTTAATTTAGAAATTTGAGAATTTATTAGTTTCCGGTGATTTCGAACTTTGGTTTTTAAAATTTTAAAGTATATATTATTGAAAGTATTTTCAAATAGAAATCGTTTTCAAAGAAATTTTTAAAAAATGTTGAAATCAGTGCTCTTCTCTTTGTCGCTGGAAAATAATTTCGGTGATGGCGGCCGCATCATCGACATTCATTTTCTAGTTTCGAAGTGGAGGTATTATTCTGCAGCTTTGCTATGGTTTTGTTTTGAAAAATATTTTGATTTGAATTTCTTCAGTATAATTTGATTTATATATATATAGGTATCTTATTTTAAAATTTAATTTGATTTGATATAAATATATTATATATATCTCTAAATTGTTTAAACTTAATCGGAAATCTAATTCTTAAATTTTGTTAAAGGATGATTTTAATTATAAATAAAACCAAAATTTGGAATAAATATTTAAACTTGAATAAATTGAATTGGGAAAAATTTTATTTGTATATTGTTCAACTGCATTCTAATACAACTTACCTAAATCATTCAAGAGTTGAATATGTAATTGGATAATATATATAATATAAATTGAATTTATAAATAAAATGTGAGTGGTTATAACAAATGTTATACACTTAAATTTTAATTATAAAATGTTAATAGAGATAAATAGAATAATAAGATAATTGAAAAATAATTTTTGTTTTGAAGGTTAATTAATAAATTGAAATTAGATCAACTTATGGAAATACCTTGAATTTAAAATAAACTAATGAATATAAATTAATTGAAATTGAAATTTATATGGTTTAAATTAATTTATATGGTTTAAATATATGTAATAAGATATATTAAGTGGAATAAACTTAATAAGAATTTGGAATAAAGAAGAATTTAAATTGCTGAAAAAATATGATTATAATAAAAGACTATTCAAATTTATGGTTTTAGAAATTTTAAATATGAAGATAGAAGGACTGGGTCCCTGGTCACTTATGGTGACTGCAGTCAACTAACCAACTAGGCTACAACAACATTTTAATTTGAATTGAAGATAATTGGATAATAAGATAATGAATTTAGAAATAGTGGAGATTGATGTTAGTGACATCAAATGGATTAAATCAATTATTGAATATCAATTAATTTAAATTTGAATTTATATGGTTTAAATTAATTGTATTTCAAATCTGTTTTTCTTTTTGGTTGTTTCTATTCTCCTACCTCGTTCCTTTTCGGGGACGAAAAGTTTTGAGTGGGGGAGAGTGTAACGACCCGTAAATTTCAACTGTTTTAATAACGTAATTAGTTGAAATTTTGTGAAATTTTAAACGATAAAATTTTGAAATATAAATTTGATATTTGGAATGCGTCTAGTTAAACATAGCAACTGGTAAATTTTCGTCCGAAAATATGAAAGTTTATTTCGCGCGTAAATTTACTTTAATTTAATCAGTTAAAAAGCGATGAAAATAAAATGTTTCCGAAACCTAAATATTTTTACACAGAAAAATTCTAAACCATCTTCTGAGCAAGATGTCAGTTTGTCGTTTTTCCAAATTCGGACATCTTTGGCTCCGTCGATCTTATTTTTCAGCGTTTTTCTTGCATTTTCCGCTATTAGAAAATTCGAAATTTTATAATTCAAACGTACCACAGATATCTATATAACATTTTGATCGTCTCGTCATGCTGATCTTTGCAGTATATTCGTTTATGTGTTTCGAAGTCTGAAAAATAGCGAAACCTACGAAACGATTTCCGTATCGGTTCCATGGTTTGATTTTGGGTTCCATATACTCTTTCTATTATCTGCCGTGTAAATTATAGCAGCTACCTGTTTTTTTCAAATTTCCAAATTACAACTGTTGCCGGTTGTCATTCATCACTTCAATTAATTTTGTTGCTTCGTTTCCCGGTCTCATTCTATACTGGCTTGTGAATATTTAATTTAATATTAGTGGTGTAGCTGTTCATTCCCTTCAGCATAGATGACCGTGTTTTATTAAAAGTGTTGTCTCCTCTTCTTCTTCTTATTTCTATTCTCTCCATCTTCTTTTATTTAGATACTTTCTTCTATTCTCTTTTTCATGTGCCATTCCCTCCGCACAAACGTTCCTCCACCAACCTTCCTTCTTCAACCCACTTCCCCTTGTATCTGCGCAAGCCTCGGCCTCATCCGCTAATGGCCGCAAACAGCACCGCCTGGCCACCCGTGGATCCGCATCTCCACGCCAAACCCGAACCCAAACCGCCCCTCGTGCTCCGCCATCTCACCGCTACTTCCATCCACTCCGCCCGTCACCCAAGCCGAAGCCACCCAGCGCAACATGTAATATCCCGGAAATTTTGACAATATCAATTTAATAATCTGTTGAATAATTAAATTGATAGGGATAATCTTTGATAATAAGATTTGAATTTAATTTAATAATCTGATTAAATTAGTATTAATTGATGATTTTATCTTTTAAAAGTTAATAAGATATTTCTATTTGAATATATATATTTATTTATATATATTGTAAATAGAAAAGCTTTGGTAAATTGGAAAATTAGATTTAATTTAATATGGACTTTTCAAAGTTATTTAAATAAATAACTTTATAGTTTTAAAATACTTTGGGGTAAATGTTTAAATTGGTTAAGATATATTTTAACTTAAGATTAAATATAAATAAGATTTAACAAAAAGGTTGTCTTATTTCTTTTTTTTAAAATATTACTTGATAATATAATCTTATATAAATTATTTAAAATTATCAAATATGTTATTTTTAAATAATAAGTATAATGTATTATTTTATAAATAGAAATGAATTTTTAAAGACTATAGAATTGTTATTTTTAAATTGAATGAGAAATTGTATATGTATATATAACTTAACTTTTTAATTTAAATCTTAGGATTTAATTTTATTTAAACTTGAATTTAAAGTTTTGAAATTCAAAAGAATATATATTTAAATTGTTTTGGATTTTAAAATATTTGTATAAACTTTTATTTATAAATGTAATTAGCTTTTGTTTCTCTTTAATATATATAGATAAGTGTTTAAATAAATAAGAAAAAGGCTTTTTAAATAATTTTAAAATAAATAAATATGAGTAATTACTTATAAGACATGTGTCTTTATCTAAAGCTTTTATTTACATTTAAACTAAAAGGATATTACTTAAATGACATGTGTTAACACATTAAGTAGCCATATAACATGTGTTAAGTAAAGATTAATTCAAGATGACAAATGTTGAGAAATTTTAACAAGTGTCATTAAGTTTTCATTTTCTTTTATTTTTATTAAATCATATTTTCAGCCTTTATAAATACATAACATGTCCCCTCTTTATTACTTTTCTATTTTCTCTAATCAAAAACCAAGAAACTCCAGCCTGTAACAAAACTCAAACCATTTCTCTAACTAAATTCGAAATCAACTCCTCACAAACCTGAAATCAAAAATTCAAAAGCCTGTAACTTATTTTAAAAGAAGACTGCAAATCATCTTTAAAAAGGAAACAAATCTGCATTTTCTTCATCTGGAAGCCTGCATTTGTTCTTCAAGTCTGTCTGTAATCAAGTTTCAGTAGCATGCAAAGCTTCTGGGGATTTAAAGCATTTCAGTTTCAAGTTTTAAAAGATCAAATCATTTTCCAGTAATTAAAGTTTAAGAGTTCCAAGCTTTTCAAAAGATAGGCTCTGTCTCCATTTTAATGGTGAGTAACAGTTTTTATTTAAAACTAACTTAAATAAATGTAGTTGCTTGATTCTCCTGTGATAATCATGTGTGTAAGTGATGAAATTCTCTGTAATATGTAGAGATTGGAATGCATGTATGTTTTGATATGTTATTGCCTGTTCTAATATGCCAGTTTTAAAATCCTCATCAAAATAAATTATTTCATGCTCAAATCCTTATGATGGCTTAAGATTAAACCAAGTATGAGTATATAACATAGATGTTAGTTGAAATTTTATTAAATATAAAATAAAAAACTGATATGTCTCTGTAAAGAAATATAACAGAGCAAATATCTTGTAAGTGAAAAATTCAAAAGTCTAGATTCATTATTCCAGGAGTATAAGTTGAGTTCTTATACTAAAATTCGATTTTTAAAATATAAATCATAATTTTTAGTTTCGAATTGAAGGAGCAGTTCTGGTTTAAGTTAGAAATGAGTTTTTGGTAATTTTGATGATCTCAGTAAATTTGGGATGTTGTTTTCTTCAAGAATGATAGTGTAATGATCGAGGATATCAGGAAAATTACTAGAATTGAAATTAAAACATAGAGGCAGAAATGATTTAGGATTTAGATTTTTAAACCTAGTTTTAACTAGGTTAAGAAAATCGATCACTACATTTTCTCTAGTGGATCGAGTTCGACAAAATTTTGGGAAATGATAGCCGTGACGTGGACGAAGTCGTCGCTGGAGTCGCTGGCATTCTGGTGGTCGAGATTTCGAAGACGAGGAGATGTTGACAGGGTTTGGAGGAAGCCTGTATTCCAGTTTGGTGCTCGAATTCCCAATTTCGATTTTGCGTCTTGATCGAAGAATTGATGATCGTGATATGGTGTAGGGATGATCGACGACTTGTGGGGATGCTCGACGATGGTCGGAGATGGTGGTAACTACGGTGCACGTGCACGATCGTGTATATATCTCTGGTGATGTCTGAGTTTACAGGGGAAGGCTACTCGAGTGTTTCTCGAGTTATTTTGAGTGAGGCACGAAGTAAATTAGCAAAGTCTCGAGTAAATTGCTGGAATGTAGAGCGTTTGGGAAGATGATATTCTCGAGTTCGTACTCGAGTTGTTCAGGTGAGTGGCTCGAGTATTTTGGAGAGGCGACTCGAAGTTTTTGGTGAGTCCTCGAGTTACAGTTGTTGCCAGTTTTTTTTAAAAAGACTGTCTGTTTAAGTTTAAACAGATTTAAATTTGTAAAGAGACATTTAAACAGAATTTTTAAATCTAAAGTTTAAATCTAGGAAAGTTTAAATCCGTATCTCATATTTGTAAATAAAGCAGTTTTTAAATTAAATTGTTTTAAATAACTTTAGTGTTTAAATTGTATATTAAATGGGTAGAATTTAAAGGTAAATTTGATTCAAATTCTTAAGTTATTTATAATATGGGTATTTCTTTAACTTGTAAAATAAAAGAGTTTTAGAAGTATTGTTTAAAATGTGGTTAAAGATAATTTGTTTTCATTTTTAATCTTTAAATTTAAAATGAAATTTTGAATGAAAAATTAAAGTGAATTGATTTAAAAATACTTTGTAAATAATAACTTGATTTTTAATAAGAACAAGTTTTATCTTAAAGTAATTAGAAATGTGTGTTCATTAAATTATAAGGAAATTTAATGGATAATTAATTTAATTGATTAATTAATCATTTGGATTAATTAAATAGGTAATTAATGGTTTAAACAAATTAATTTATGATTAAAGGTAAATTGATTAGGAATGATTAAATTATAATTAAGGATTATAAATTAGAGTATTAATTAATGGTTAAGAATTAATTAATAAAGTAATTAAATATTAATTAAGTAGGGTTAACACTTAATTAATTAAATAATTAGAGATTAATTAATTGGTTATTAAGATTTATTAATTTGGAATTAATAATAATTAATCTAAGTTAATTACTTAAGAAAAGTAATTAAAGAGTTATTAATAGTTAATGAAGTCATTAACTATGGATTATTAAATAATTAATTAATGTGGTTAATTTTAACAATTAATTAGATTAATTAATTTAAGGATAATCAATTATAGAATTTGTTTTAAATGGAATTACTTAATGGAAGTAATTAAAAATTAATTACTTATTGTAATTAATTGAAGTTAATTTGATTAGTTAAGTTAATTAATTGAGTTTAATTTATTTAGAATAATCAAGAGTTGATTTGATAAATAATTACTTAATGTAATTATTAAGGTAAGATTATTTAGGGAAGTTAATAATAAATAATTACTGGAAGTAATTAAGTATTAATGGAAGTAATGTGAGTTAATTACTTTGAATAATTAATCAAGGGATTAATTAAGAAATTAATTAAGGAGTAATTAATTTAGTTATTAAAAAGTAATTAAGGGTAGTTAATTACTGAATGAGGTTAATCAAAGGTGATTAATAAATGTGTTTTAATTAAAGGTTAATTACTTAATATAATTAATTTAATTTAAGTAATTAATAATTAATTTGTAATTAAGGATCATTAATTAATATAATTAATGATGTAATTAAGATTGATTAATTAAGTAATAATTAATAAATGAAGTGATTAATTAATGTAATTAATTAAGGATAAATGTAATTAATTATAGTTGATTAAGTTAATTAATTATAGTTAATTAATTAATGAAGTAATTAAAGGTTAATTACTATAAATGGTTAAGGATAATTAATTTAAGTAATTAATTAAAGGATAATTTACTTGGATGTAATTAAAAGGTAATTAATCAAAGATGATTAATTTAAATGAATTATTAGAGGATAATTAATTAATTGATTGTAATTAATTAAAGGTTAAGTAAGCAGGATTTATAGAATGAAGTAATTAATTTAATTAACTTTAAATTAATTAGAGATGATATAAATCATTACTTATGGATGGATGATAATACTGAAGGCTTTGCATTTGATTGATATCTCTGATGAGATATATGATGTGTGATATGGATGGTTAGTTGAATTGTGATGATAATATGGATTATCTGATAATGTTGATTATCTATTGAATTATCTATCTTTGTGTATATAGATAAGAATTGAATTGTTTTAACCTTAAAACAACTTGGCCCTTAAAAGATACGTTTTGGATTTCGATGAGACCGGGATCGGGTTTCCGTATACCGGATTTCCAGGTCTGGAGACCCGAATACCACATCGATCCAAATTTACGATAGGTCGTGAATCAAGTGAAGATGAAGATTTAGAGTGCAAGGGTTATTGTCGTTAACTCTGAGGGTGATTCCAAAACGAGTGTAACGAGATAATGCCTTCGGTTTCGTTCGAACCCGGAACGAACTTGTATGGATTGAATGCTTTCAGAACATCGTCAGGTGGACGATGAGCATTCTAAGTGATGTGTTCTTTTCTAAGGTAATCGTGACCTCAAGCCTCACAAACCGGGAATGGCTAAAACAGGGGAGGTGCAGCAAGGTTAGTGGGTAGCACCCAAGTAGGACAAGATTACCTCTGTCTAGATGTCCCTTTCTATTTTCGACTTAGTGGTGCGGTTGCTGATCCCAACCGTGAGGTATCTTGTGCGGGAATTATCCAGTAAGGGATGTTCCGGCCTTGTGTTGCAGGGGATTGGGAGTGATCCTCGGTACGGTGATCTAGGCCACGTACTGTGACGGGCGGTACCCCAGTAGCCCTGCCATTGTATGGAATCCAAACTCCAATAAGTGCCGTACGTATTAGTTGTGCCCAACTATGTTGGAATGTGAGATGTAAGCATTTCAGCTATTTCTATATTTTACTTGAAAACCCTAGACCCTATTATAATAAAATCAGATTTCCTATCAAATGTTTTGGTTAGCGTAAGGTAAAAACTTACCCATGTTTATTTGTGGGGAGTCTTACGTGATACCTTTTCTTTCAAAAGGTTTTGAAGTTAAGCAAGTTTAACCTGTTACTCACACCAGACCCATGTCTGACCCAAGTTGTTTATTTCTGTTTTATAAACTCTTGGGTACTCAAATTTTTACGAGTAGCCAAGGGATTCAGGTTAGCTTTGACGAATATTCTGGAGGAGCAATGGAGCAGGAGGCTTCGGCGTTCTTAGATATAGTATTCCGCTGTGTAGATCTCTGTGATAGTGTTTGTATTGTATTTGAGTTGTAATGTCTAGACAGATGTTTATAACTGACTAGTATGTGATGTATATGTTGTGTAACTCTGATAAGTGTTGTATACTATGTAATAGTTTATGTTATTAATATAATTTATTCGTTCCGCTGTGAGATCGTTGTTGTTGTTTCTTTCTTTCTTCTCTTCTTTTCTCTTTTCTCACCCCTTTCTTTCTTACTGTCGATGCGATTTTCCGGGAGTGGAAAGCCGGGTCGTCACACGTGGTATCGGAGCATAGGTTGAGCGAATACCTAAGCTATTGGTTAAGTGAATATCAGAACACTAGGTTGAGTGAATACCTAGGTTCGGAAGGGTTGTTCATTAGAGATAGGATCTGTAGCAACCTATTTGAGTCTGAGTATATCTATATACGAGAGCGCGTATTTGTTAGTTATATAAAATGGTTTTATATTGTGTTAATTGATCGGTTGAGTGGTATATGGATTCTGGTCAATACGAGTAGCTAACGTTATTGATAGGGATCTCTAAACACTTGACCAGGCCAACGGACACAATATTGTTTTAAAAAGGTAAATGAAATAATTTTACCCAGATATAATTTCTATATAAAAAAAATGTATCATTTTAAATATATATATATTTCTACCTATTTGTTGGGTTACCTGTTCGGGTTTTCCAATATAGGATATAAAGGTAGATGGGGTAGTGGTGTGTGAAACACGACTACAAATGGTTGGAGTTTGAGCGTTGAGGTTGGAAGTGTATCTGTCGAGACTATAGACCTAATACTGTCTCGAGTAAGCTTTGCTGTGGTGAAAGATTTTATCGATCTCTGAAGAAAACCTGTTAAGGTTCGGAGTTCATCTTTGAAGTTTGGATGGGTAGAGTTGGATCTGTCGGAGAACAGAAGCGAGTGATGGTACCTTGATACCTCAGGTAATAGTAGCTGTATGATGAGATACAGTGACGATGGATGTTCCCGAAGATGTTTTCTTTGGAACAAGATTAAGGAAGTGTGTATGCTTTGGTATTGTGGCTGAGTTCAGCATGGTGTTTCTGTTTGGTTTGGAGTTCGAATTTCTCGAAGATCTTTGGAGTAGGAAGTCCTTGGCATCAGTGTCAGCAGTGCAGCTCGGAGTATTCTGTGATGGCAGGAAGTTTTCTGGATGAGCAGTTTTTCTGGAAGTGAAGTTCAGAAGCAGCAGAGTGGATCCATTTCTTCGATAAATTGGATAAATAAGTGTAAGCTGTTCTGATTGGTAAAGAGAGAACAGTCTGTTTGGAATTAGGATGGGTTGATCGCAAAAGTGACTTGCGATTGTCTGAGTGTTCTCTTGGGTTGTCAGAATTTTTCTGGATGTCTTCAGAGAAGTCAGAAGTTTGTCCGCATCTGAAGGTTGAGTTTTCTTATCGAATGGATTCCATGAGTGATACCGATGGTTCAGTCTAGTGGAAGGATGTTTTCCTAGAGATAGAGTTTGGTGAAGCAGCTCAAGTTTTGCTGAAGTATCCGAGTTTTCTTTATGGATCAGTGAACCTTATTTCTAGAAGTGAGTTGTCCAGTCTGTGCTTGTGTTCTACCTCAGATCAGAGTTGAGCAGCGAAAGCAGTTTGGAGTGTATCTCTGGATGGGAGAAGTAAGTTTGGAATCTACTGATAGTTGTGAAGTAGAGTTGTGTTTTGGATCTCTTCTGTGTTCTGACCTGGATAAGTATTTGGTCTTCGGAATTGAATGATCAGTTTGGATAATTGGAATTCATTGAGTTTTACGTATCTCTGAGGGAGTACGTATTTGATCTATCTTTGGTTGTAGAATCTGCAGTTCTGGAAGTTTGGTAGTAGAGTCAGACTCGTCTGTAGTCTGATATTCTGTTTAGTTCTATAAATCTAGATGTGTAGGAGATCTATAGCTTAGTAATTTAGATTGTTTGTAGAGCGAGTATCCCGGTATATATATATATACTTGGGGAAACTCGAGGAATTTTATCTAGAATTTAGTCTAGATAGTTAGAATTGATTGATTGGATGATTTGGTTGCTATGGTTGCTAGCATATGGATGATAGTAGATGCTTGTGTTTTAAATTAAAATCTTTAATAAGATTATTAAATTACCTTTGTTTAAATTTCGGGGACGAAATTATTTTAAGGGGGGAGGAATGTAATATCCCGGAAATTTTGACAATATCAATTTAATAATCTGTTGAATAATTAAATTGATAGGGATAATCTTTGATAATAAGATTTGAATTTAATTTAATAATCTGATTAAATTAGTATTAATTGATGATTTTATCTTTTAAAAGTTAATAAGATATTTCTATTTGAATATATATATTTATTTATATATATTGTAAATAGAAAAGCTTTGGTAAATTGGAAAATTAGATTTAATTTAATATGGACTTTTCAAAGTTATTTAAATAAATAACTTTATAGTTTTAAAATACTTTGGGGTAAATGTTTAAATTGGTTAAGATATATTTTAACTTAAGATTAAATATAAATAAGATTTAACAAAAAGGTTGTCTTATTTCTTTTTTTTAAAATATTACTTGATAATATAATCTTATATAAATTATTTAAAATTATCAAATATGTTATTTTTAAATAATAAGTATAATGTATTATTTTATAAATAGAAATGAATTTTTAAAGACTATAGAATTGTTATTTTTAAATTGAATGAGAAATTGTATATGTATATATAACTTAACTTTTTAATTTAAATCTTAGGATTTAATTTTATTTAAACTTGAATTTAAAGTTTTGAAATTCAAAAGAATATATATTTAAATTGTTTTGGATTTTAAAATATTTGTATAAACTTTTATTTATAAATGTAATTAGCTTTTGTTTCTCTTTAATATATATAGATAAGTGTTTAAATAAATAAGAAAAAGGCTTTTTAAATAATTTTAAAATAAATAAATATGAGTAATTACTTATAAGACATGTGTCTTTATCTAAAGCTTTTATTTACATTTAAACTAAAAGGATATTACTTAAATGACATGTGTTAACACATTAAGTAGCCATATAACATGTGTTAAGTAAAGATTAATTCAAGATGACAAATGTTGAGAAATTTTAACAAGTGTCATTAAGTTTTCATTTTCTTTTATTTTTATTAAATCATATTTTCAGCCTTTATAAATACATAACATTTCCCCTCTTTATTACTTTTCTATTTTCTCTAATCAAAAACCAAGAAACTCCAACCTGTAACAAAACTCAAACCATTTCTCTAACTAAATTCGAAATCAACTCCTCACAAACCTGAAATCAAAAATTCAAAAGCCTGTAACTTATTTTAAAAGAAGACTGCAAATCATCTTTAAAAAGGAAACAAATCTGCATTTTCTTCATCTGGAAGCCTGCATTTGTTCTTCAAGTCTGTCTGTAATCAAGTTTCAGTAGCATGCAAAGCTTCTGGGGATTTAAAGCATTTCAGTTTCAAGTTTTAAAAGATCAAATCATTTTCCAGTAATTAAAGTTTAAGAGTTCCAAGCTTTTCAAAAGATAGGCTCTGTCTCCATTTTAATGGTGAGTAACAGTTTTTATTTAAAACTAACTTAAATAAATGTAGTTGCTTGATTCTCCTATGATAATCATGTGTGTAAGTGATGAAATTCTCTGTAATATGTAGAGATTGGAATGCATGTATGTTTTGATATGTTATTGCCTGTTCTAATATGCCAGTTTTAAAATCCTGATCAAAATAAATTATTTCATGCTCAAATCCTTATGATGGCTTAAGATTAAACCAAGTATGAGTATATAACATAGATGTTAGTTGAAATTTTATTAAATATAAAATAAAAAACTGATATGTCTCTGTAAAGAAATATAACAGAGCAAATATCTTGTAAGTGAAAAATTCAAAAGTCTAGATTCATTATTCCAGGAGTATAAGTTGAGTTCTTATACTAAAATTCGATTTTTAAAATATAAATCATAATTTTTAGTTTCGAATTGAAGGAGCAGTTCTGGTTTAAGTTAGAAATGAGTTTTTGGTAATTTTGATGATCTCAGTAAATTTGGGATGTTGTTTTCTTCAAGAATGATAGTGTAATGATCGAGGATATCAGGAAAATTACTAGAATTGAAATTAAAACATAGAGGCAGAAATGATTTAGGATTTAGATTTTTAAACCTAGTTTTAACTAGGTTAAGAAAATCGATCACTACATTTTCTCTAGTGGATCGAGTTCGACAAAATTTTGGGAAATGATAGCCGTGACGTGGACGAAGTCGTCGCTGGAGTCGCTGGCATTCTAGTGGTCGAGATTTCGAAGACGAGGAGATGTTGACAGGGTTTGGAGGAAGCCTGTATTCCAGTTTGGTGCTCGAATTCCCAATTTCGATTTTGCGTCTTGATCGAAGAATTGATGATCGTGATATGGTGTAGGGATGATCGACGACTTGTGGGGATGCTCGACGATGGTCGGAGATGGTGGTAACTACGGTGCACGTGCACGATCGTGTATATATCTCTGGTGATGTCTGAGTTTACAGGGGAAGGCTACTCGAGTGTTTCTCGAGTTATTTTGAGTGAGGCACGAAGTAAATTAGCAAAGTCTCGAGTAAATTGCTAGAATGTAGAGCGTTTGGGAAGATGATATTCTCGAGTTCGTACTCGAGTTGTTCAGGTGAGTGGCTCGAGTATTTTGGAGAGGCGACTCGAAGTTTTTGGTGAGTCCTCGAGTTACAGTTGTTGCCAGTTTTTTTTTAAAAAGACTGTCTGTTTAAGTTTAAACAGATTTAAATTTGTAAAGAGACATTTAAACAGAATTTTTAAATCTAAAGTTTAAATCCGTATCTCATATTTGTAAATAAAGCAGTTTTTAAATTAAATTGTTTTAAATAACTTTAGTGTTTAAATTGTATATTAAATGGGTAGAATTTAAAGGTAAATTTGATTCAAATTCTTAAGTTATTTATAATATGGGTATTTCTTTAACTTGTAAAATAAAAGAGTTTTAGAAGTATTGTTTAAAATGTGGTTAAAGATAATTTGTTTTCAATTTTAATCTTTAAATTTAAAATGAAATTTTGAATGAAAAATTAAAGTGAATTGATTTAAAAATACTTTGTAAATAATAACTTGATTTTTAATAAGAACAAGTTTTATCTTAAAGTAATTAGAAATGTGTGTTCATTAAATTATAAGGAAATTTAATGGATAATTAATTTAATTGATTAATTAATCATTTGGATTAATTAAATAGGTAATTAATGGTTTAAACAAATTAATTTATGATCAAAGGTAAATTGATTAGGAATGATTAAATTATAATTAAGGATTATAAATTAGAGTATTAATTAATGGTTAAGAATTAATTAATAAAGTAATTAAATATTAATTAAGTAGGGTTAACACTTAATTAATTAAATAATTAGAGATTAATTAATTGGTTATTAAGATTTATTAATTTGGAATTAATAATAATTAATCTAAGTTAATTACTTAAGAAAAGTAATTAAAGAGTTATTAATAGTTAATGAAGTCATTAACTATGGATTATTAAATAATTAATTAATGTGGTTAATTTTAACAATTAATTAGATTAATTAATTTAAGGATAATCAATTATAGAATTTGTTTTAAATGGAATTACTTAATGGAAGTAATTAAAAATTAATTACTTATTGTAATTAATTGAAGTTAATTTGATTAGTTAAGTTAATTAATTGAGTTTAATTTATTTAGAATAATCAAGAGTTGATTTGATAAATAATTACTTAATGTAATTATTAAGGTAAGATTATTTAGGGAAGTTAATAATAAATAATTACTGGAAGTAATTAAGTATTAATGGAAGTAATGTGAGTTAATTACTTTGAATAATTAATCAAGGGATTAATTAAGAAATTAATTAAGGAGTAATTAATTTAGTTATTAAAAAGTAATTAAGGGTAGTTAATTACTGAATGAGGTTAATCAAAGGTGATTAATAAATGTGTTTTAATTAAAGGTTAATTACTTAATATAATTAATTTAATTTAAGTAATTAATAATTAATTTGTAATTAAGGATCATTAATTAATATAATTAATGATGTAATTAAGATTGATTAATTAAGTAATAATTAATAAATGAAGTGATTAATTAATGTAATTAATTAAGGATAAATGTAATTAATTATAGTTGATTAAGTTAATTAATTATAGTTAATTAATTAATGAAGTAATTAAAGGTTAATTACTATAAATGGTTAAGGATAATTAATTTAAGTAATTAATTAAAGGATAATTTACTTGGATGTAATTAAAAGGTAATTAATCAAAGATGATTAATTTAAATGAATTATTAGAGGATAATTAATTAATTGATTGTAATTAATTAAAGGTTAAGTAAGCAGGATTTATAGAATGAAGTAATTAATTTAATTAACTTTAAATTAATTAGAGATGATATAAATCATTACTTATGGATGGATGATAATACTGAATGCTTTGCATTTGATTGATATCTCTGATGAGATATATGATGTGTGATATGGATGGTTAGTTGAATTGTGATGATAATATGGATTATCTGATAATGTTGATTATCTATTGAATTATCTATCTTTGTGTATATAGATAAGAATTGAATTGTTTTAACCTTAAAACAACTTGGCCCTTAAAAGATACGTTTTGGATTTCGATGAGACCGGGATCGGGTTTCCGTATACCGGATTTCCAGGTCTGGAGACCCGAATACCACATCGATCCAAATTTACGATAGGTCGTGAATCAAGTGAAGATGAAGATTTAGAGTGCAAGGGTTATTGTCGTTAACTCTGAGGGTGATTCCAAAACGAGTGTAACGAGATAATGCCTTCGGTTTCGTTCGAACCCGGAACGAACTTGTATGGATTGAATGCTTTCAGAACATCGTCAGGTGGACGATGAGCATTCTAAGTGATGTGTTCTTTTCTAAGGTAATCGTGACCTCAAGCCTCACAAACCGGGAATGGCTAAAACAGGGGAGGTGCAGCAAGGTTAGTGGGTAGCACCCAAGTAGGACAAGATTACCTCTGTCTAGATGTCCCTTTCTATTTTCGACTTAGTGGTGCGGTTGCTGATCCCAACCGTGAGGTATCTTGTGCGGGAATTATCCAGTAAGGGATGTTCCGGCCTTGTGTTGCAGGGGATTGGGAGTGATCCTCGGTACGGTGATCTAGGCCACGTACTGTGATGGGCGGTACCCCAGTAGCCCTGCCATTGTATGGAATCCAAACTCCAATAAGTGCCGTACGTATTAGTTGTGCCCAACTATGTTGGAATGTGAGATGTAAGCATTTCAGCTATTTCTATATTTTACTTGAAAACCCTAGACCCTATTATAATAAAATCAGATTTCCTATCAAATGTTTTGGTTAGCGTAAGGTAAAAACTTACCCATGTTTATTTGTGGGGAGTCTTACGTGATACCTTTTCTTTCAAAAGGTTTTGAAGTTAAGCAAGTTTAACCTGTTACTCACACCAGACCCATGTCTGACCCAAGTTGTTTATTTCTGTTTTATAAACTCTTGGGTACTCAAATTTTTACGAGTAGCCAAGGGATTCAGGTTAGCTTTGACGAATATTCTGGAGGAGCAATGGAGCAGGAGGCTTCGGCGTTCTTAGATATAGTATTCCGCTGTGTAGATCTCTGTGATAGTGTTTGTATTGTATTTGAGTTGTAATGTCTAGACAGATGTTTATAACTGACTAGTATGTGATGTATATGTTGTGTAACTCTGATAAGTGTTGTATACTATGTAATAGTTTATGTTATTAATATAATTTATTCGTTCCGCTGTGAGATCGTTGTTGTTGTTTCTTTCTTTCTTCTCTTCTTTTCTCTTTTCTCACCCCTTTCTTTCTTACTGTCGATGCGATTTTCCGGGAGTGGAAAGCCGGGTCGTCACACAACACCTCCATCTACACGGCCAGCACCCACCTGAACCGCAACCTTCTTCCAACCCAACCGACCTCCACCTTGTAACCGCATCCACTCCTCCCGGCAGCAAAACCGAGCCTCTTCCTCCGTGCTCTGCTCCAGATCTCCACGTCGCCGACTCCACCTTCCCTGGCCTTCAACCCATCCAGCACCACTCACGTCCCCTCGCACTCCTACATAGCCACCTAGATCGGGTACTCCCTCTTTTGCCTAAGTATATATTATAATATAGAAGAAGAAATATTATTAATCAATGTTTTACATTTCGGTTACTAATATATTATCTTAAGTTGATACAAATTTACGTTAGTTGTATATATGGATTTATGTAATGCATGAAAACCCGTGTTGTATACTTAAGTGTATATGGGTTCACATATGATCTGTTAAGTTTAGTTATATATTATTATATAATAAAGTAAGTACAAGTATGAAGTATCAATTCATTAGCATGGTTTCGATTGCTGTATGTATAGAAGCTATAAGATAATATGTCTGTTATAAGGATGTATGTTTATATATATGTGTTCTTTTATAATTTATACTGTTTATATTAATTTTGGAAATCTGAAATGCCAGGTTGTTATTTTGAAATTAAATGTTGAAGGGAAAATGAGTAATTCGGTTTTGAAATGAATACGGATTGTTAATTATAAGTGTTGATTTATAATATATTTGAAAGTATATGCGAATATGGTATGTCTGCATATTTTTTTGGGTGTAGTGTACAAGTTAAAAGTTTACCTATTTATTTGATATAGCAGCTATATATATATAGTCAGTTAGCTTATGTATCCATAAAGGTGGTATAGTTCATATATGTGTCAAGTTTTGGTTTATAAACGTATTGGCTTACCATATAGTTTATCATATGTCTGGTTTGATTTAAAGGGTATTATAAATATTTTGTTCCATTCTTATATGTGTTTAAAATTAATATGGTTATAGGTGTGTAATATATTCAAATTGTTTATATAATGTCAATATCAATCTGTGTTTCAAAAAGTATTTGCGTGAAGAATGTATGTATATATATAAGTTTTATAATAACTTCAATATAGTTTGAGTATTTCAGATTTGAAGTATAACGTAAATTTAAGTTTACAAACTATATTCGGTTGGTCTGTGTTATAGAGTGTGTATATATATATATATGTTCTGGGTTATATATTTTATAAGTTATATAAATATATGTATGTTTGACTTTAATATGTGAGTTTATCTAAACAACGATTTTGAAAACATGTATAGGTATATATTTAATTTAATATGTGTTGAAATTTGGGTATTGATTTTTGTATATATAAATTTTATACGTTATATCTATATCAATTTACTTATATATCCAATCTCCATCGATCCCGTTCTGACTTGATTTCGTCAAATTCATATTTATCAGCTTTGATCGTCGAATTCGTGTACATCTAGCGTTGCTTTGGAATTCGTAGCTCATTTCTTTGTCGAATCCCTCCAACCTCGAAAGGTGAGCAATCACTCACGATTAATGTTCTTTTATTTATTAAATTTGATTTCAATTGAAACGACAATTGAAATATGCTGCTGTTAATTATTTACACTGTTATATATGTTATTACCTGTATCAGTTCACCTGTGACATCTGACACCCTTATTTGTTATTTATGAAATGATAATTCCGCTTGATTGAAGTTTGATTGATTGTTTGTTGTTTATATTGGATGTTGAATTGTAATGTATAAAGTGATAATATTATGCAAATAAATTTGACGTAGGATAATTAAAATTTGAATCGACATATATGTTGAATTTGATTAGCTGAATATGACCCCTTTTAATTGTTAAATTAATTGACATGTAGAATAGTGATAATTACACTTTGAACCATTGAACGTATATTGGATTAATTGTTGTGGTGTTAAAATTGAAATCGAATGACAAGTGAAAAACCGTAATGTAATAATCTTTAATCTACATGAAATGATAGTGAAGATTCTAGAAATAATTATATTAATTTGCACAAATAACAATGTGAATTAATACGATTATTTCCGGATTATTTAAATTGATGATTGGATTGATATTGGTTGTTGTTATTGCTTTTTTATTTACTTTGACACCATCCCTGTTATCACACTGCAAGTTCCCTTTGATATGCTTTGATTTTAATTGAAATGGAATCGGGTTGAAATGATAAATACCCAAAATAAACTTTGACCTAGGATAGAGAATTAAATAAAACCCAATTGGTCAATAATTGTTTTAAAAATAGAATAAAGATTTTATTTGAATAAATAATATGGTTTGAAATGAAGTTGGAATTTAATTTTTTATGAAAGGAAAAGTTAATATTTAAAAATATGAAACAAAATATTAACAATGTAATTGATGAAAGAACGTTGTTTAATTCGAGAAACGATTGAATTAAGTTTGAAATTATTTAATAATCAAGTTTTGAAATTATTTAATAATTAAATAAGATTGAATTATTTAATAATCAAATAAAATTTGAATTCTTTGATAAGAGAAATTGAACTTTTGAATAAGTGAATTTTTACTTCGTAAATAATTGAAATTGAATTTCTTTATCAATTAAGTTTTGGAAAATTATTTAAGTAAGTAAATAAGTGAAATTGGATTTCTTTAACAAGAAATAAAATGTGATTTATTCAAATTAATGTAAGACTTGAAATTTAAAGAATTTGATTTGATGAATAATTTAATTCAATATGTAAGTTTTGTTATGATGAAGTTGAACTTAATTAATTGATTTAATGAACTGGAAATTTAATAGAAATTGTTTTGAATGTTAAATTAAATTAATTTAAATGATTTGGAATGAAACTTATTTACGAACTTGAATCAATATTTGAATTGTTATAAATAGTAATTGGAATTGAATTATAAGATTTTGAAATTATGAATTTGGAAGTTTTGAAACGTAAATGTTGAAAATTGTTTTGGAAAGACAAATGGAATATTGGTTCTAATTGGAATTGAATTGATTTGGTTTGAAATATATTAAATGACCAATCGTTGTAAAAATTACGAAAGTTATTAAAGAGACCGGAATCGGTTAGGGACATACTCACTGTCTAAACCGAAAACCACTTTAATAACTATACGCGGAGTATGATCCAGAATGAAGTGGTTGGAATGATGTACGCGATGACTGAAGAAAGAGAACGATAATGGATAGCCTTGACACTTGTGTCAAATTGGAAATGACTAAAACGGAGCCGTGCCAGGCCAAATGGGGGCTAGCTACCTCGAGCGAACACACTTCTTCGAAAACTACTCATTACTTGTTGTCGATTGGTGCACCCTTGATTTTGGGAGTGTTGTTTCGCGGTGTTGCGATCGCTGCGGCGATGCGTTCTCACTAGTCCGGATCAAGCGAACGGTAGTTTCACTACCTTGGGTATTGCCTCATGTGCCTTGTCATACATGTATCCCTATATGCGCGACCACTACGATTTGTTTTGTGTTATACCTACGGAGTACTCCCTGATATCCCACTAGTTTACGGTGGAGTTTACAGTGCTGTATAGACTATAACGCTTGTATAAAATGTGTTAAGGGGGATAATGGTAACGCCTTAACACAATTTTGATATCTTATATTACTGATAGACATTATCTACTTATCGTACACTACTACATAGTAGAGAGTTTAACGGATCCTTAAAGGATGGTTATTCCAAACATCCTTTGAGTTACTTGTATTTCAATTGCTATTTCACTTGAGTTGGATTTATTGATATAAGAATGTTAATCCTGACTCGAGTGTTTTGTGTTTTGCTTTACGCTCGGGTCAGACTGAGTGTACCAGAATTCGAGACTCACCTTTGAAGTTGGAGCTTTGCTTGAAGATCCAGCCAACTATTCTGCTTCCAGTATTCGATGATTCTTGTGATGTATTCTGATTTGTATCTGATGTATCGTATTACTCTTCCGTTGTATCTGGTTTAACTCTGATGTAACTTATATATTTATATAGTAGCTTCATGAACTACTATCTCTTTTATTTCCGCTATAATTATTACTCTGTGTCTGTGATCTGTGATTATTTTATTTACTGTATATGTTCAGTTTTGCCAATTTAAATTAACAACGCGGTATTTTAAGCAATTCAACTTTGGCATGAGTGTCTACCTATACACTTATAATGGATGCGAATGGTCTAAAATAGCGGGTCGTTACATGAACAGTTACAGATAATAGCACATATAACAATCTAAATAACTACAGCAGCATATTTCAATTATCGTTTCAATTGTAGTCAAGTTTAATAAATATAAGAACGTTAATCGTGAGTGATTGCTCACCTTTCAAGGTTAGAGGGGATAGACAATGAAGTTGAGTTACGAATTGCAAGCATGGCTTCTAAAGCAAGGCTAGAGGTACACGATTCAATGGACAATGCTGATAAATTGGAATGGAATGGACGAAACCAAATCAGAACCGGATCGATGAAGATAATTGGTATCAGTGAACTTATATATAACTAGTAATCATATTCTAAATTTAAACACATAATAAATTAAATATATGTGTATTTCAGAAATCATTGTTTTTAAATTAAACACATATATTAAAATCAAATCTATATACATAATAAAATTTGAAATAAATACTTATGTATATATACCTAATAAAATGCAAAATACTTGTATATATAATGTATTAAATTTGAAAATATCTACATATATATATATATATATATACTAAATAATCAATTCAAACATATCTCAAAAATAAATACTTAAATTCAAACACATGAAACAAGATCTCAATATACATAAATTAAATAAATACACACACACACGTGTTTCAAAAAACAATGTTTAGATTAAAACTCAAATATTAAAGTTAAACATATATATTAATATAACTGATAGAATATATAACTCAGAACGTATATATTAACTAAATAATAACAGATCAACTTAGGATACATACTTAATATATATATATATATATATATAACAACTTCTTTATAACATATAATCTATATATATACTACACAAATTATAAACCAGTACACCCATATATATAACAACTGTTTACATACACTGTATTAACAAATCTATGTATAACAAACATACCTCATATCCACGTAACATATGGACTACCCTTTAAATTGATGTAGACTTACATAACAAAATATCATGGCTTATAGAATGGTCAGATAATACACACACACACACACACACTTATACCATAATATACTTTTTCCAGTTATAATGCTATAACAAACCATTCATCTATAAACTTTATAAACTAACATATACGACTAATCATTCTTAACAAATCTACATATAATGTGTGTATATATATATAGTCTGATATATATATAAGTAATATAATTAACTAGTATATAAACTTGCAACAATGTAGACTGTAAACGCAACTTATGTATATAAATTAATACAGAACATATACAAACTCATGCATATATATATAACAAATCTTAAAATCACTATTTAGTAAAACGGATATATCACCTTTCACAGTATTATATATATACACCTACATATCGTATATCAACATATCTATATTCTTTTGTAAAACAGCCTGAACTCAAATATAAATTAATATATACATATATATACACACACACAACACGATACACAAATATTTTATTACCAAAATCTGAAAAAGAAAAGAAATATATATATATATATATATAAATCTACCTTCATCACTTTTCCCAAAAGCAATAGATCCAAGAAGAATGAATGAGCAAGGTTTGAATTGCGTGGAGGAAGGTGGGTGGTCGGGACGGTGACTGGGTGGGCTCGGAGGCTGCTTGCACACGGCTACTAGCCTGGATTGTTGTCTTCGGTCAGGAAAAGCTGCGCGCAATTGGGAAGAGTAAGGTGGTGGAAGATAGGAAGGGTTTGCGGCTAGAGCTATGTGATGCTAGGCGGTGGCCGAATAGGTCGGAGGAGTGGAATATGTGGAAGAGTGGGAGGCCGAGGGAGATGAGACTCGATAGGGAGGAAGAAGTGGGGAAAAGGTCTCAGCAAAAAGGAGGAAAATGGGAGAGGCGGAGATGTTACGTGAAAATGAAAAAGAAAGAGAAGGATTGAAAAGAAATAATGCACGTGACCGTAGAAATCCTTGCGTCTATTCATATTTTTGACTTTTGGGTGTCAAAACTGACGAATAGAAAAGGACACAAGATATATCTGTGATTAACACATCAAGCTGAACCAGATGGAGGACAAAGAATTCCAAATGGACTCAATTTGGCGAATCGTCACACTTTGCATTCTGTTGATTCCGTCGTGCACCGGACACTTAAATACACCAATGTATATATCAAGGTGATCAGCGCGATGAGACAAACAAGAGGAAACAGAAATATCTATGTCAGGATCTTCCTATCAAATGTCCATACGGACCCTGATATACGTTGTTATCCCGTACGGAAAAATCCAAACAGAGCTAGAAACCTCCGAATTTTGCGAAATGGATTACGCGGTCTTATTCATAGTGTTCTAAATAAATTTTCTCATGTTGACACATTTAGGTTTCGGAACATTTTTAAATTCAACTATAATTAACTGATTTAAACTGAATTTCTAGAAACCGATAGAACATCTATACTATTTGACGAAAATTGGCCATTTGCTATGTCTAGATGGACGCATAGCAAATATCAAATTTCCGTCATAAAATTCTATTGTTTGTTTTAAATGGTAGATTTCAGTTTATTATATTCAATAAAATTCACCTTTATTAAATTTCAAAATAACTATATTTCAAATTAATATAATTGAATATTCATTGGTTTATAATTTCTAGTTCCTTAATTAAAATGCTAATATGAACTAATGTAGTATTAAACTCTCAATTTTCTCAATTTCTGAATCATTTAACTAATTAAGTCTTATTAATTAAAATTTATATTTCTTTCCTTTTATGTAAAATCCAATTATACTAAATTTTATTAACAAATTAATTTCAATAGGTTGATACGTAAGATGAGCAAAACCAAGACTAAAGTTTAAATAAGTTTGAATACATAATTTTACATTTATTGTTTACAAATAGATTAGAAGTTAATTTACAATTACAATCCCATTCCAGTTAATCATACATTTATTTCTTGTTTTACACAATATTAAATCTATCTAATTAAACTTTTATTAAACCATACGTTTGAAATCACATAAAAATAGTTGTCAATCTATTAAACCAAAATCAGATGTTATAATTCAAAGTAAATTTTATTTTAAAATCATAAATTTTTAATTTATTACTGTATTAAATTCTAAAATTTGAATTTTCTTCACTCTCGAAAAACACGGGTCGTTACACTCTCCCCTACTAAAAACTTTTCGTCCTCGAAAAGGAACGAAGACAGGAGAAAAAGGGTAAAGCAGAATAGATAAAGCTGAGTAGATAAGGTAGATTCAAAAGAATAGAATCGGGCATGCATAATTAATTTAAAACCACAAAATTTCAATTTCAAATATTAGTACAAAACTTCTTTGTTGAAAATACTTTGATAATAAAATACTTTTATATCGAAACAAATTTTCCTTTTGAAAATACTTTTATAACTCGATGTCTCAACATGTTTATCCTCGTTCCTGCAGACTCTGGCTATGCGTTGATCAGGCGCAAAGCTAGAATTCTCCAAGTACTTAGTAGACTTGTTTCAACACCCAGTGAAAATACTAGAAAAACCATCAAAACTGATATGGAAAGTACAATCCAAACAAATCAACTGAATCGAATCATGGATCGCAGATACACAATGGTTACGCCTGGATCCCCCAGGAGACATCCGTACCTTTTAAGCAATCACTGCCTTGCAAATTACGCCATGATAACAAAAAAACTATAGACTGTGGATACACAATGGTTACGCCTGGATCCCCCAGGAAACATCCGTACCCTTTAAGCAATCTCTGCCTTGCGGATTACGCTACTAACACGACCATAGATCGCAGATACACAATGGTTACGCCTGGATCCCCCATGAAACATCTGTACCCGTAAGCCGTCACGGCTCTGCGAATTACGCTATGCAATTGAGTTCGTAAGACCATGGGTAACGCCATGGAATTCGATGGACACTCGAGTATTATATCCGAAAACCCAAATCAGGGAGAATAATATCGATAGAATGAATCCTAAATGTAGCCACAAATAGGATATCAAGCAGAAGGCACTTTCCATATCTTTACTTCGAAAATATGTATCATATAGTACCCTTTTCAAATCAATTTCAAATATCATACTTATATGAAGTCCATTATATATAAGATTTCATTTTCAAATCGAATACTTTCCAAAATCAATAGTATATCAAATCACACTTATATAGACTTCGATTATATAAGATTTCGCTTTTCAAATTGAGTACCTTTCCAAATTAATAGTTTTTGAATTAACTTCATACTTACACAAATCAATTTTATATAAGTTCGATAACTCCCAAATTAAGTATTTAGTAAAATAAGGTTCTCAATTTCAATTCGTTCAATATTAGTTCAGTTTCAAAATCATATACGATTTCACCAAATTATTTGTTCAAATTAAATATCTTCAATTTCAAAGTTTCCAAAATAATAGGTTTAGAAAATGATCCAAGTTTGTTTCCAAATCAACCAATTTTAAGTTAAACAATTTCATTTCCAAAATCATCATGTAAATACTGGGTTTTAAATTCCAATCTATTTTCGAAACCAAATCTTTTTCTCAAAATCAATTATACCCAAAAATGATTACCCAGTTTATAATCATCTCTTTAAACCTTTAAACTATTTTTTTTTTTGAAAGATCCAATTTATCTTTTGAAAATTTATTATTCTATATATATATATAGTTTTATAGAAGATGTTACTAAGTTAAAAACATTTAAAACTAAATTTTATTCAAAACATTTCAAAACTAAATTTCATACCAGTATAATTCAAAATAGTCTTATTTATTTACTTAACAAAACAGTTTCAAATTTATTTAAATCATATTACTTTTTACTTTAAACATACAAAACTAAACTTATATACTTTATCAAATAATTTATACTTTTTGAAATTACTTAGCTTTGAAAAATTAAACCTTGATTTGGAAGTGTTTGAACATTCAAAATAGTCGGAGAAATCATATTTCCAATCCAAGAGTTGGAAATCAGCAGCAAATCAATAAATCAATTTCAATAGATAGGGTTATACCAAATCAAATCCAAAGCTCGAGGACTGAACACCGGGCTCACTTCAAATTGTTTCAAATATATATACATATATCTTTCGAATATCGAATCTTACTTTGGAATTTGAAATCAAAATTGGTTTCACAAAATCAATCGCATAGCAAAGCTACTAAAGTGGCCTATCCCCCACTCTGAAACTCGAAAATCAATGTCGATGATGCGTGCACTCATCACCGAAATTATTTTCCAACGACATAAGTGAGTTCCGGACTTCTATTTTCTTAAAACTTCTTTGAAATTTCTTCAAAATCATTGGAACTCATTTGAAGTCATTTGAAACGTTTCTTATTCGGAAAATAGTTTCAAATCGTATTATTATATATTTTCAAAATCTTAAAACCAATTTCAAAATACCGGAGTTCAGCTTCTCAAATTCCAAATTCAAAACCCTTCAGTTATAATCATTTTTATATAAATCAATTTCTTATATAATTTTCAAAATTTCAAATCCTTTCGAAACTTCATATTCTCGTTTTTAAAAAGGTATATAATCCTTATCGAAAACATTTTCACTTTCATATATAGAATATGATCATACTTATCAAAATAATAATTTCGATATATAAACAATTTCTAAAATACAAACAAACACGATTTCTCAAGGGATGATTCAAGAATGGATTTCGAAACAGAAATAGAGATTCAAATTAGAGGAAACTAATCAAATAGAATTCTGATTCGAAGATAGGCTCAAACGAAGATGAGGTGATTAAATTACAAAGTAGAAGATGAATATACTTATACAAATCGCGGGCGACCTTAACCGGGTCAACAGTGACATCAGGAATATAATCGATGCGGAAACCTAAGGCAAATCGACATTCGATCGCCAGAGATAGAATTCAGGCATAGCAGGAGATAGATAGCATCGTAAACCGAGGATATAGAAATCTTCGGTGAATCAATGCTTGTTGTAAAGGAGTTTCACCCCTTTAGAAATCATATAGTGAAGCTATGGGATGCTCCAGAATCAAGAAAATACGAATAGGGAGAGGAAAGAATGCATTTTGGAATCAAGAGGAATGCTCCAAAAATTCTAAGAAAATCCGAATCAAAGAGGAAGGACTCAAGTTCGAATGAAAGTGATTCCGTAATTAAATTTACTATATATGCTAAGTTTGCCTAAAACTAGAGCTCTAATACCAACTGTAACATCCCGATATTTTCAACCATTCGCATCCACATATGTCGGACTTGAATTGCTCAAAATATCATATTGTTAATTTATATTTGGCAAAACTCAGCATATACAGTAAATAAATCAATCACAAACACGGAGTAATATACCAATAATGCAGCGGAATAGATAAATAGTAGTTCATGAAGCTACTATATAAACAGCAGAGTTGAAATAGAATACAATAGAATATCTCAAATACAGTGAAGCCTCCATTACAAACAGATGACCTCTCTGAACAAATTAACTGGAAAAGCTGAAAGCTGAATCGATAGTTGGATCTCCAAACGAAGCTCCAAACTCCAAGGGTGAGTCTAAATTGATGTATCACTTCGTCTGACCCGAGCGTAAAGCAAAACACAAAACACTCGAGTCAGGATTAACATTCTTATATCAATAAATCCAACTCAAGTGAAATATCAACTGAAATACAAGTAACTTAAAGGATGTTTAGGATAACCATCCTCTACGGATCTGTGGAACTATCTACTATGTAGAAATATACGCTATTAACAACCAACGTCATTTTAACACCGTGGTCATTTCAAGTTAATTTTTACTCCAAAATATCATTTCCATTTCAAATATATATATTTCCAAATTATAGCACTTTCAAAACTAAATTGATAATTTCAGATATATCCTATTTTAACTTCATTATTACTTAGTTTTGAAATATTCACTCAATAAATCCATTATCATTTAGATAACCTTAAGTTACATTAACTAAATATTCCCTTCAATTTATTTAAAACTTGAAATATCCATTTAATCACTTTAAATCAAAACCAAGTTACAAAATCATATCTTAAAACCCTCAAATTCAATAAGTTTCAAATCAATTTAATTAAACAAAAATTTCTTAATTAAATACAATTTCGAATATATTCTAATTTATCTTTTCAACCTTAACTTATAAAATCATTATAAAGATCTATTTTAAAAAAAAAATTAAATAAATACTTATACATATTATGTAACGACCCCGAATTTTAATTAAATTTAAATTGATAATTTATTGAATAGTTGAATTAAAATTGTGAAATAAATCGATAAAATGGGAGCGAGTTTCCCCGATACAAAATAAATTTGATATAAATCATTTAAATTTAAATATTTTATATATGTGAATATATATGTATATGGAATTAATACGAGTAAATTTGAATTTATATATATATATACACACACACACACCCATTGAACTTAAAATTGAATCACAAATAAATGTTTTTTTTTAAATAAATAAATGTATACCTTAGACACGAGTATGAAAATGAGTAAATAAAAATTTAAACGACATGTAAAATAGAAATGCATTTCTATTACAGAACCCTTGCAAAAAGAATGAAACAAACATAACATACAAGTGGCAATGTTATCTTTTCTTTTGAAATTAAATTTTACAAAATAATGAATTCAAGAAAGTATAACCAGATTTATCATTTTCAAAACTCAAACTGGAAATAAGAATCTGGAAGTGGATTAAGTTTGGGAATCAAAACTATAAAACAAAGGTTATCCAGGCAAATAAATATCTCATGTAGACAAAGAAGTAACATATGTACCTCTTAACATCATCTCGGCCGAGCTAAAGAAAAATACATCACTTTGTACAATGCTAATAAATGCATGTAGCATTAGTACACTACACAAAAGCAATTCAGCCTCCAAGCAGAGAAAAATCTCTGGTAGTTGTACAAACCAAATAATATCAACTTGTACAAATAACATTATCACCTGTAAACCCATTTTTCTTTTATCAACTTCCTTCCTTCAGCTCGTTCCTTCAAGTTGAGCAGATTTAAAGTAATACCCTTTCATATTTAAATAAAAATCTTCAATCTCAACGATACTACAATCAACACAAACCAAGAGAAAAAAAGATTATCAGCTAGCAATTTCAAATAGCAGACTGTTCAAATAAAGAAAAGGATAGTCTGGAAACAATCAATAGCAATATCATCAACAACATACTGGAAAAACAAGAAACTTGTCCTCTGTTCTTTTGAGTGATGACAGGTGAGCAAATTTTCCACCTTTAATACTTTGTTGCTTGTGAGTAAACAATTTAAATTCAACTGAGTATATATTTATCTTGTCGCTTATAAAGTCTGAGGTTGAAGTTGCCTTGTATGTATCTACATACATGAATTTCCTTTGTGCATAAATATGGGTAGGGATGTATGCATGTATATGTTGAAACGTTCCTGTTTTCTTGCTTCAGAGCATAAGGCTCAATCAAAACACCCAAAGATCAAATCTCTCGATCTCTGTTAGGCTGGAAGTTTTAAATATAAAATGTTGGTATGGTTATAAAATCAAAGAAACAATTTATCTCCAGCAACCAAGATCAAAATATGCCTGAAAACTTTAAAATCCTGGTAATCATACATATCAATGATAAAAATCGAATATAATAAATCGGTGATTCAAGCATATGACAAGAATAATCGTACGAAAACATGATTTTTAAAGCTTAAATCCTAATTTTTAAGTGTGTGGTTCGAAAGCAGTTTTGGGTTGATCGAAAAATGGGTTTCGATCAAGTCCAGGGGATTGGAGGCTCAATCGAGTTCGGGTCTTCACGTGGTGGTTGAGGAGCCTACGGCTGGGTCGCGAAAAATAGTCGGAGCCGCTCATGTTCGTCGTGGAGTTGGCGGCGAGTGTTTTAAGTGGGTAAACCTAGTTTTAGGCGAGGCTGGTATTTTGGTTCGTTCTTCATCTCGGATTGATCGAGTGCTATCAAACACGAGGGAAGGGAAGTATGAGAATAGACGATGGCTTGGCCAAGGTTGCAGACCTTCAGGTGGTCGGAGCTTCGTAGTCGAAGCGATGACAGGTTTGGGTGTTGAGGTGGCTTCAGTTTCCAATTTTTGTTGGTGAAGTCGATTTTGATTCGAGGTGGATGGTGATGTTTTTGGGATCGGAGATTGGTGTGTTGGTGGTAGTCGACTTGCTCGACGTGTCAGTGTTGACCGGAGGTAGGCGCTGGAGCGGTGCACGTGCACGTGTTCTCGTTCATGTGTCAGGTGATGGTTGAGTTCCTGAGTAACTCGGAGGAATACTCGAGCGAGAGGGCTTTTCACTCGAAGCAGGACTTGAGTTTGTGCGTGTATATAGAACTGTCGTTTTAAACTTTAACATGGGTTAAGGAAATTCGATTAAGAATGGGACTCGGGGAATTCGCTGTTTTACTCGAGTTTATCTTTGGGACGTGAGTGTTTAGTTTTCCAGATCTTTACTTAAACAAAATATAAGTTTTAAAAGTAAGGGTATGGGAAGGGGGATGGTTTACTCGGGGCAAGGTTCGAATAGTTATCGGGTTGTACCCAAAGTAAATGTTGAAAAAGGATTTTTAAATTTAAATAACAGCAAGTCTTTATATAATGAGTGTTGTTAATAACTGATTTAAGAATTGTATGATTTTGTTACTTAAACTTATTAAGATGAATTCTTAAGTTAATTTAAACTTAATTTAGAAGTGTAATTAAGTGTTGAGTAAAAAGACAAAATGTTTAAAGTTATATGTTAATGATAGTTAAGAAATTAATTGCTCATTGTAATTAATTAAGGATTAGCTATTTATTAAAGGTTAATAAATTTATGAAAGGGATTAAGAAATAATTATTAATTATTAATTAACTAGGATCAGTAATTAATTCATAAGTAATTAATCTAATTTGAATTAATCGGACAATTTAATTGATCTTACTTATGGAGATTTAGATTCTATTGAATGTCGAATTATTTGATATCCCTGATTCGTGATATTTTGTGATACCTCCTGATTTATGTTGTGATCTGTAATTTACTTATCTGTGATGTATATATTGTTATGTGAATCTGAAACCCTTGACCTCTAAACGACACTTGAACTTCGATGCGACAGGGGGTCGGATTCCAATTGGTTATCCGAAACCCACATCGAATTGTAATGATGAATCTTTATGACTGATAAATTGACTTTATCTATGAATCTGTGAATGAAGATAAGCGTTATCGATTATATCGCTTATCGATATATCTGTGATGATTGATGTTGTGCACTATTGTGTGGAACCCCTGGACTACACTTTTACACACACAAATATGGATTTCACGTGGAAATCGGTTAAGTCACAGATAATTTAAATTGATGTTTTGAAATTGAAATTTTAATTTCAATTGATTTTGAAATTAGAAATTTGGGTTTAAAGTGAAAAGCAATTGCAATAGAATTTCAAAGATAAAAGTTATTTTGAATAACTTAATCGAGTTTTGAAAATTTAAATAATTTGATTTAAATTTGAATTCAAGTTTGAAAATGAATTCTATGATTTGAAACTAGGAATTAAAGATGTTGTACAAGTTATATATGGGTTAAACTATTTTAAAGTATTGGTTTGGGAATTTGAATTTAATTCAAGGGTTTTGACTCGTGTAAATATAACTGGATTTTCTGAAACGGAACTATTTGTTTTCAAATAGTAAAAGCTTTCACATAAGAAAGGATTTCCAAATTGTGTTGAACGGTTTCAAGTTTGAAATAGAATTGAAATGTTTTGAAATTTATGAAATGAGTCTTTGATTCAAAGACCGAACGAGTTAATCTAACTTGAAATAAAATTGTTTTGAAAGGCTATGAATGAATCTTTGGAAACGAGTTTTGAAAGCTATAAGTTAAATCTTTGATTTAAAGATTTAACGAGTTAAATTGAAATGGAAATCGATTTGGAAAATCTGTGAATGAATCTTTTGTTTAAAAGATAAAAAGTGTGGAAAATTGTTAAACCATTTAAGGTTGTTAAAATGAATCTTTTTGTTTAAAGATTTAAAATGGTAATTTGTTTAAACCATTTGAAGAAAATTTTTGGGTAATAAGTTGTGACTTAATTGAAATCCCAATATCCATATGTTTTAAAGTATTGCGCTCATTATTCGGTTTAGCCGGGAGAGGACCTTTGTGTCATATAACCCGTTCCGAATACTGATACGTCGTATATGGATAGCATTTGAAGACCGGTGGTGAAGACCGGATATTTTCGAAAACGAAAGGACAACTCGTCGAATGTCTCTGCATCGACTGGCCCCGATATAGAGATTTTATCACCCTTTGTGATGGGAAGTCCGGACGTGATTGGAAATTATCCGGAATTGCAAGGGCTTCATGAGAAGTGCCTTCGGTTCTGTTCGATCCCGGAACAGACTTGTATGGATTGTATGTCTGACATTACACTTTGAGATATAAAGCCGATTTCTTTCAAATACATTTCTGTTGGTGGCGGAGAATTTATTCTCTTGGCTTAACACCCTTCTCTGAGACGTATGAGCTCAGAGGTTATGTAGTTGAAATTTATCGGCGATATATCCCAATTTGGTAATGTGACATGCTGAGTGTTGCTGTGTGATGATCAGTGTTTGATCATTTGTGATATGATCATTTGTTTGATCATTTATCTTTGTGATCATAGGTTGATCATCTTTTGACCCAAAGCATGGCTTTGTGACAAAGCGTAGCTTTGTGGACGACTTCGTCAGGGCCTCACAACCCGGAAATGGTCGAAACAGGAATGTTGCGGCAAGGTTATGAGGGTCGCGCCCTTTAGGGTATGTCATTTCCTTCTGGAAAGGGGTGGTATCATGGTATGGAGCCCAGATACTTACTCATGTGGATACACTTTATTATGTGTGATGTTGGTTTAGAGGCGCCTCGGATAAAGGTCCCAAAGGACCGGGGGGTGGCATATTCGTGAGTTACCTGTTATAGGGGTAACCCGGCCTTGTTTGGCAGAGAGCAGTTTGTCTCTCGGGACGTCCTGCCAGAGGCGATCCCATGCGGCGGAAGGAAGTTCCTTAGCCTGACCATTTGTTGGAAAATCCAAAGAAACAATACGAGCCTTGTACGGTTTTAGTTGTATTACCTGCTATGGAATGTGGCGGTAACCTGCTATTGAACATAGTAGCTATAGTAGGCATACGATAATGGTCGTATGTTGGCTAAGATTAATATTATACTTTCGAAATGTTTTCTTCACTATGCACTAATAATAATAATCCAATGATTTTGCGTAGTAAGCATCTTTGACTATCATAAGAAGAAATCTCCTCCAATTCTGCGTTTGCATTGTGTGTGTGGTGGGAGGTCTTATGGTAGTTTCATTTTCTAAAAGCATTGCGGATTTCAATGTTTAAAATTCTTTTGTGTTTGTTTAAAGATAAACTGTTTTTGTTGCTCGCACCAGTCCCATGACTGATCCGGAGTTTATTGTTCCCTTCCTAAACTCTGGGTGCCCACTATTTTCCACACGGGAAGTCTAGAGTTGGGTTTATTAGATATTCAGGTTTAGTAGATTATCTGGAGCTGGTTCAGTTCTTGGAGTTCATGGACTGACGTTGCTTATCTTGGAGCATTCTATTGGAGATATTCTATCTGCTGCTGTTGTTATCTTTTCTTTTCCGCTGCTATTTGTTGTATCATATCTCTGATGTATATTGATACTCATTGTATCACTCTGTTGTATCAGATATTGTATATCAATGTATTATTCTTTTCTTCCGCTGTGTTATTTACTTAATTGTGTTATAGCTCCGGCGAATCGGATTTGAACGATCGAATCTGCGGCATTCTAGTACAATGTGAAGTACGGATGTTGATTTTCGAGCGGGCAAAACCCGAGTCGTCACATGTGGTATCAGAGCTAAGGTTGTACTTTAGCTCAGGAGTGTAACACGTTAAGTAGCTCATTAGAGATAGAGTGAAGTAAACTCTAGAATGAGTATTTCTCAGATATCCGTCCGAATGCCTCAGTAAATTCTCTTGCTATCCACTGATAGTGAGTATGAGTGTAAGAAGAAGACGAGATATGGGACAGGGGAATATGACTATAATCGGTCAATACTCTGTAACAACGAGGAAGCAATCTTTTCTCTATCAACCTCTTTTGTTCAACATCCTTTTCTCAATTCTTCGATAGTTTCTGGTAGATCCAGAAAGAAGATTTGATATATAAAAATGGGACATAAACTCCAGATAGGCCAGACTTGTTTGTTTGGATGTATTGGTTGCCTTGGTTGCTTTGATTGCTATAGTTGATAGGTACATTTTGGTTTTTAAACTAAAAGTTTTGAAATTATATCCATATATCTATCTATTCTTTGGGTCCCGATATGTTCTACGAATGGTTAGTTATCCTTTCGAACTAACCAATGCCCCTGCATATTTCGTAGATCTGGATAACCCGAGTATCGTGTGAAAGAATTCAACAGATTCGTTCTTGTATCTGTTATTGATGTTCTGATTTGGTAAGCCAAATGCAGAATAGATGCTCAGTTTGATTTGATGAAACATTCTTCATCTATCTTTTTGTCTCCTTGGTAATTTCGAGGACGAAATTCTTTTAAGGGGGGAAGTCTGTAACGACCCCGAATTTTAATTAAATTTAAATTGATAATTTATTGAATAGTTGAATTAAAATTGTGAAATAAATCGATAAAATGGGAGCGAGTTTCCCCGATACAAAATAAATTTGATATAAACCATTTAAATTTAAATATTTTATATATGTGAATATATATGTATATGGAATAAATATGAGTAAATTTGAATTTATATACACACACACACACACACACCCATTGAACTTAAAATTGAATCACAAATAAATGATTTTTTTAAAAATAAATAAATGTATACCTTAGACACGAGTATGAAAATGAGTAAATAAAAATTTAAACGACATGTAAAATAGAAATGCATTTCTATTACAGAACCCTTGCAAAAAGAATGAAACAAACATAACATACAAGTGGCAATGTTATCTTTTCTTTTGAAATTAAATTTTACAAAATAATGAATTAAAGAAAGTATAACCAGATTTATCATTTTCAAAACTCAAACTGGAAATAAGAATCTGGAAGTGGATTAAGTTTGGGAATCAAAACTATAAAACAAAGGTTATCCAGGCAAATAAATATCTCATGTAGACAAAGAAGTAACATATGTACCTCTTAACATCATCTCGGCCGAGCTAAAGAAAAATACATCACTTTGTACAATGCTAATAAATGCATGTAGCATTAGTACACTACACAAAAGCAATTCAGCCTCCAAGCAGAGAAAAATCTCTGGTAGTTGTACAAACCAAATAATATCAACTTGTACAAATAACATTATCACCTGTAAACCCATTTTTCTTTTATCAACTTCCTTCCTTCAGCTCGTTCCTTCAAGTTGAGCAGATTTAAAGTAATACCCTTTCATATTTAAATAAAAATCTTCAATCTCAACGATACTACAATCAACACAAACCAAGAGAAAAAAAAGATTATCAGCTAGCAATTTCAAATAGCAGACTGTTCAAATAAAGAAAAGGATAGTCTGGAAACAATCAATAGCAATATCATCAACAACAGACTGGAAAAACAAGAAACTTGTCCTCTGTTCTTTTGAGTGATGACAGGTGAGCAAATTTTCCACCTTTAATACTTTGTTGCTTGTGAGTAAACAATTTAAATTCAACTGAGTATATATTTATCTTGTCGCTTATAAAGTCTGAGGTTGAAGTTGCCTTGTATGTATCTACATACATGAATTTCCTTTGTGCATAAATATGGGTAGGGATGTATGCCTGTATATGTTGAAACGTTCATGTTTTCTTGCTTCAGAGCATAAGGCTCAATCAAAACACCCAAAGATCAAATCTCTCGATCTCTGTTAGGCTGGAAGTTTTAAATATAAAATGTTGGTATGGTCATAAAATCAAAGAAACAATTTATCTCCAGCAACCAAGATCAAAATATGCCTGAAAACTTTAAAATCCTGGTAATCATACATATCAATGATAAAAATCGAATATAATAAATCGGTGATTCAAGCATATGACAAGAATAATCGTACGAAAACATGATTTTTAAAGCTTAAATCCTAATTTTTAAGTGTGTGGTTCGAAAGCAGTTTTGGGTTGATCGAAAAATGGGTTTCGATCAAGTCCAGGGGATTGGAGGCTCAATCGAGTTCGGGTCTTCACGTGGTGGTTGAGGAGCCTACGGTCGGGTCGCGAAAAATAGTCGGAGCCGCTCATGTTCGTCGTGGAGTTGGCGGCAAGTGTTTTAAGTGGGTAAACCTAGTTTTAGGCGAGGCTGGTATTTTGGTTCGTTCTTCATCTCGGATTGATCGAGTGCTATCAAACACGAGGGAAGGGAAGTATGAGAATAGACGATGGCTTGGCCAGGGTTGCAGACCTTCAGGTGGTCGGAGATTCGTAGTCGAAGCGATGACAGGTTTGGGTGTTGAGGTGGCTTCAGTTTCCAATTTTTGTTGGTGAAGTCGATTTTGATTCGAGGCGGATGGTGATGTTTTTGGGATCGGAGTTTGGTGTGTTGGTGGTAGTCGACTTGCTCGACGTGTCAGTGTTGACCGGAGGTAGGCGCCGGAGCGGTGCACGTGCACGTGTTCTCGTTCATGTGTCAGGTGATGGTTGAGTTCCTGAGTAACTCGGAGGAATACTCGAGCGAGAGGGCTTTTGACTCGAAGCAGGACTTGAGTTTGTGCGTGTATATAGAACTGTCGTTTTAAACTTTAACATGGGTTAAGGAAATTCGATTAAGAATGGGACTCGGGGAATTCACTGTTTTACTCGAGTTTATCTTTGGGACGTGAGTGTTTAGTTTTCCAGATCTTTACTTAAACAAAATATAAGTTTTAAAAGTAAGGGTATGGGAAGGGGGATGGTTTACTCGGGGCAAGGTTCGAATAGTTATCGGGTTGTACCCAAAGTAAATGTTGAAAAAGGATTTTTAAATTTAAATAACAGCACGTCTTTATATAATGAGTGTTGTTAATAACTGATTTAAGAATTGTATGATTTTGTTACTTAAACTTATTAAGATGAATTCTTAAGTTAATTTAAACTTAATTTAGAAGTGTAATTAAGTGTTGAGTAAAAAGACAAAATGTTTAAAGTTATATGTTAATGATAGATAAGAAATTAATTGCTCATTGTAATTAATTAAGGATTAGCTATTTATTAAAGGTTAATAAATTTATGAAAGGGATTAAGAAATAATTATTAATTATTAATTAACCAGGATCAGTAATTAATTCATAAGTAATTAATCTAATTTGAATTAATCGGACAATTTAATTGATCTTACTTATGGAGATTTAGATTCTATTGAATGTCGAATTATTTGATATCCCTGATTCGTGATATTTTGTGATACCTCCTGATTTATGTTGTGATCTGTAATTTACTTATCTGTGATGTATATATTGTTATGTGAATCTGAAACCCTTGACCTCTAAACGACACTTGAACTTCGATGCGACAGGGAGTCAGATTCCAATTGGTTATCCGAAACCCACATCGAATTGTAATGATGAATCTTTATGACTGATAAATTGACTTTATCTATGAATCTGTGAATGAAGATAAGCGTTATCGATTATATCGCTTATCGATATATCTGTGATGATTGATGTTGTGCACTATTGTGTGGAACCCCTGGACTACACTTTTACACACACAAATATGGATTTCACGTGGAAATCGGTTAAGTCACAGATAATTTAAATTGATGTTTTGAAATTGAAATTTTAATTTCAATTGATTTTGAAATTAGAAATTTGGGTTTAAAGTGAAAAGCAATTGCAATAGAATTTCAAAGATAAAAGTTATTTTGAATAACCTAATCGAGTTTTGAAAATTTAAATAATTTGATTTAAATTTGAATTCAAGTTTGAAAATGAATTCTATGATTTGAAACTAGGAATTAAAGATGTTGTACAAGTTATATATGGGTTAAACTATTTTAAAGTATTGGTTTGGGAATTTGAATTTAATTCAAGGGTTTTGACTCGTGTAAATATAACTGGATTTTCTGAAACGGAACTATTTGTTTTCAAATAGTAAAAGCTTTCACATAAGAAAGGATTTCCAAATTGTGCTGAACGGTTTCAAGTTTGAAATAGAATTGAAATGTTTTGAAATTTATGAAATGAGTCTTTGATTCAAAGACCGAACGAGTTAATCTAACTTGAAATAAAATTGTTTTGAAAGGCTATGAATGAATCTTTGGAAACGAGTTTTGAAAGCTATAAGTTAAATCTTTGATTTAAAGATTTAACGAGTTAAATTGAAATGGAAATCGATTTGGAAAATCTGTGAATGAATCTTTTGTTTAAAAGATAAAAAATGTGGAAAATTGTTAAACCATTTAAGGTTGTTAAAATGAATCTTTTTGTTTAAAGATTTAAAATGGTAATTTGTTTAAACCATTTGAAGAAAAATTTTGGGTAATAAGTTGTGACTTAATTGAAATCCCAATATCCATATGTTTTAAAGTATTGCGCTCATTATTCGGTTTAGCCGGGAGAGGACCTTTGTGTCATATAACCCGTTCCGAATACTGATACGTCGTATATGGATAGCATTTGAAGACTGGTGGTGAAGACCGGATATTTTCGAAAACGAAAGGACAACTCGTCGAATGTCTCTGCATCGACTGGCCCCGATATAGAGATTTTATCACCCTTTGTGATGGGAAGTCCGGACGTGATTGGAAATTATCCGAAATTGCAAGGGCTTCGTGAGAAGTGCCTTCGGTTCTGTTCGATCCCGGAACAGACTTGTATGGATTATATGTCTGACATTACACTTTGAGATATAAAGCCGATTTCTTTCAAATACATTTCTGTTGGTGGCGGAGAATTTATTCTCTTAGCTTAACACCCTTCTCTGAGACGTATGAGCTCAGAGGTTATGTAGTTGAAATTTATCGGCGATATATCCCAATTTGGTAATGTGACATGCTGAGTGTTGCTGTGTGATGATCAGTGTTTGATCATTTGTGATATGATCATTTGTTTGATCATTTATCTTTGTGATCATAGGTTGATCATCTGTTGACCCAAAGCATGGCTTTGTGACAAAGCGTAGCTTTGTGGACGACTTCGTCAGGGCCTCACAACCCGGAAATGGTCGAAACAGGAATGTTGCGGCAAGGTTATGAGGGTCGCGCCCTTTAGGGTATGTCATTTCCTTCTGGAAAGGGGTGGTATCATGGTATGGAGCCCAGATACTTACTCATGTGGATACACTTTATTATGTGTGATGTTGGTTTAGAGGCGCCTCGGATAAAGGTCCCAAAGGACCGGGGGGTGGCATATTCGTGAGTTACCTGTTACAGGGGTAACCCGGCCTTGTTTGGCAGAGAGCAGTTTGTCTCTCGGGACGTCCCGCCAGAGGCGATCCCATGCGGCGGAAGGAAGTTCCTTAGCCTGACCATTTGTTGGAAAATCCAAAGAAACAATACGGGCCTTGTACGGTTTTAGTTGTATTACCTGCTATGGAATGTGGCGGTAACCTGCTATTGAACATAGTAGCTATAGTAGGCATACGATAATGGTCGTATGTTGGCTAAGATTAATATTATACTTTCGAAATGTTTTCTTCACTATGCACTAATAATAATAATCCAATGATTTTGCGTAGTAAGCGTCTTTGACTATCATAAGAAGAAATCTCCTCCAATTCTGCGTTTGCATTGTGTGTGTGGTGGGAGGTCTTATGGTAGTTTCATTTTCTAAAAGCATTGCGGATTTCAATGTTTAAAATTCTTTTGTGTTTGTTTAAAGATAAACTGTTTTTGTTGCTCACACCAGTCCCATGACTGATCCGGAGTTTATTGTTCCCTTCCTAAACTCTGGGTGCCCACTATTTTCCACACGGGCAGTCTAGAGTTGGGTTTATTAGATATTCTGGTTTAGTAGATTATCTGGAGCTGGTTCAGTTCTTGGAGTTCATGGACTGACGTTGCTTATCTTGGAGCATTCTATTGGAGATATTCTATCTGCTGCTGTTGTTATCTTTTCTTTTCCGCTGCTATTTGTTGTATCATATCTCTGATGTATATTGATATTCATTGTATCACTCTGTTGTATCAGATATTGTATATCAATGTATTATTCTTTTCTTCCGCTGTGTTATTTACTTAATTGTGTTATAGCTCCGGCGAATCGGATTTGAACGATCGAATCTGCGGCATTCTAGTACAATGTGAAGTACGGATGTTGATTTTCGAGCGGGAAAAACCCGAGTCGTCACATATTATATATTAATTAAATCATACTTTATTAAATTAAAACTTATTATTAAATCTACTTTATATTAAAACTTATTTATATATAAATTATTTTAATATTAAATAAAACCACATATATTTCCTTTCAAAACCATAGAGATCATTTTCAAAATATTTATATATAGACCGACGGTGTCTATATATAATTTTCCATCCTATGGTCAAGTGATCCAGATATTTATCATTTCAATCCGTAGTTTAAATATCTACGGGTATATATCATTTCAACCCGCAATCCCAAATTAAATTCAATGAAAATCGTTTGGGTTTATCATTTCAACCCATAATGATTTTCCCCTATTCTACAAGATCGTTCGGGTATGTATCATTTCAACCCATAGGGAATTCTATACTAACAGGGAACTTGCAGAGTGATAACAGATATGATAATAACATAACAGTCATATATCATCAATAATAATATAATATAAACAACGGGATATGGTGTCATATCCCATAGGTGAACTGTTACAGATAATAGCACATATAACAATCTAAATAACTACAGCAGCATATTTCAATTGTCGTTTCAATTGAAATCAAGTTTAATAAATATAAGAACGTTAATCATGAGTGATTGCTCACATTTCGAGGTTAGAGGGGATAGACAATGAAGTTGAGTTACGAATTGCAAGCACGGCTTCCAAAGTAAGGCTAGAGGTACATGATTCAATGGACAAAGCTAATAAATTGGAATGGAATGGACGAAACCAAATCAGAATCGGATCGATGAAGATAATTGGTATCAGTGAACTTATATATAACTATATATAACTAGTAATCATATTCTAAATTTAAACACATAATAAATTAAATATATGTGTATTTCAGACATCATTGTTTTTAAATTAAACACATATATTAAAATCAAATCTATATACATAATAAAATTTGAAATAAATACTTATGTATATATACCTAATAAAATGCAAAATACTTGTATATATAATGTATTAAATTTGAAAATATCTACATATATATATATATATACACTAAATAATCAATTCAAACATATCTCAAAAATAAATACTTAAATTCAAACACATGAAACAAGATCTCAATATACATAAATTAAATATATATAATATACATGTCTTTCAAAAAAATGTTTAGATTAAAACTCAAATATTAAAGTTAAACATATATATTAATATAACTGATAGAATATATAACTCAGAACATATATATTAACTATATAATAACATATCAACTTAGGATACATACTTAATATATATAAAACAACTTCTTTATAACATATAATCTATATATATACTACACAAATTATAAACCAGTACACCCATATATATAACAAATATTTACATACACTGTATTAACAAATCTATGTATAACAAACATACCTCATACCCACGTAACATATAGACTACCCTTTAAATTGATGTAGACTAACATAACAAAATATCATGGCTTATAGAATGGTCAGATAATATATATATATACACACACTTATACCATAATATACTTTTTCCAGTTATAATGCTATAACAAACCATTCATCTATAAACTTTATAAACTAACATATACGACTAATCATTCTTAACAAATCTGCATATAATGCGTGTATATATATAGTCTGATATATATATATAACTAATATAATTAACTAGTATATAAACTTGCAACAGTGTAGAGTGTAAACACAACTTACGTATATAAATTAATACAGAACATATACAAACTCACGCATATATATAACAAATCTTAAAATCACTATTAGTAAAACAGATATATCACCTTTCACAGTATTATATATATACACCTACATATCATATGTCAACATATCTATATTCTTATGTAAAACAGCCTGAACTCAAATATAAATTAATATATATATATACACAACACAATAAACAAATATTTTATTACCAAAATCTGAAAAAGAAAAGAAAAGAATATATATATAAATCTACCTTCATCACTTTTCCCAAAAGCAACAGATCCAAGAAGAATGAATGAGCAAGGATTTGAATTGCGTGGAGGAAGGTGGGTGGCCGGGACGGTGACTGGGTGGGCTCGGAGGCTGCTTGCACATGGCTACTAGCATTGATGGTTGTCTTCGGTTAGGAAAAGCTGCGACGCAATTGGGAAGAGTGAGGTGGTATAAGATAGGAGGGGTTTGCGGCCAGAGCTGTGCGATGCTAGGCGGTGGCCGAATAGGTCGGAGGAGTGGAATATGTGGAAGAGTGGGAGGCCGTGGGAGGTGAGACTCGATAGGGAGGAAGAATTGGGGAAAAGGTCTCAGTAAAAAGGAGGAAAATGGGAGAGGCGGAGATGTGACGTGAAAATGAAAAAGAAAGAGAAGGATTGAAAAGAAATAATGCACGTGACCGTAGAAATCCTTACGTCTATTCATATTTTTGACTTTTAGGTGTCAAAACTGACGAATAGAAAAGGACATAAGATATATCTGTGACTAACACATCAAGCTGAACCAGATGGAGGACACAGAATTGCAAATGGACTTAATTTGGCGAATCGTCACACTTTGCATTCTGTTGATTCCGTCGCGCACCGGACTCCGAAATACACCAATGAATATATCACGGTGGTCAGCGCAATGAGACAAACAAGAGGAAACAGAAATATCTATGTCAGGATCTTCCTATCAAAAGTCCATACGGACTTTGATATACGTTGCTATCCCGTATGGAAAAATCCAAATGGAGCTAGAAACGTCCAAATTTCGCGAAACAGATTACGCAGTCTTATTCAAAGTGTTCTAAATAAATTTTCTCATGTTGACACATTTAGGTTTCGGAACATTTTTAAATTCAACTGTTATTAACTGATTTAAACTGAATTTCTAGCGACCGATAGAACATCTATACTATTCGTCGAAAATTGGCCATTTGCTATGTCTAGATGGACGCATAGCAAATATCAAATTTCCGTCATAAAATTCTATTGTTTGTTTTAAATGGTAGATTTTAGTTTATTATATTCAATAAAATTCACCTTTATTAAATTTCAAAATAACTATATTTCAAATTAATATAATTGAATATTCATGGGGTTATAATTTCTAGTTCCTTAATTAAAATGCTAATATGAACTAATGTAGTATTAAACTCTCAATTTTCTCAATTTCTGAATCATTTAACTAATTAAGTCTTATTAATTAAAATTTATATTTCTTTCCTTTTATGTAAAATCCAATTATACTAAATTTTATTAACAAATTAATTTCAATAGGTTGATACGTAAGATGAGCAAAACCAAGACTAAAGTTTAAATAAGTTTGAATACATAATTTTACGTTTATTGTTTACAAATAGATTAGAAGTTAATTTACAATTAAAACCCAATTCCAGTTAATCATACATTTATTTCATGCTTTACACAATAATAAATCTATCCAATTACACTTTTATTAAACCATACATTTGAAATCACATAAAAATAGTTGTCACTCTATTAAATCAAAATCAGATGTTATAATTCAAAGTAAATTTTATTTTAAAATCATAAAATTTTAATTTCTTACTGTATTATATTCTAAAATTTGAATTTTCTTCTCTCTCGAAATACACGGGTCGTTACAGTGCTTTTGTAGGAGTTTCTTGCAATCGAGGAGACTTTTGATGCATGCAATTTTTGTTGGTGAATGACCACAACTTGCTAGAATACACTTTTCGAGAAAATTTAGATGAGATCCTTGACGTCCTTGCTCATAATACATTTCACGTTGAACGCCGATAATTTCTTGTTGATAGTGATATATCCCATCGACTTTGTCGGTGAGAGATGTGGATTTCTGATCAATTGATCGTTTAGCTTTCTTTCCTTTAGGAGAAAAGCTAGTGTGGTATGTTGGTGATGCAACAATGTTTAGAGAGTCTGAACAAGTTGATGTCGGTGTGGATTTAGTTGGTGATACGTAAGTGCTATTTGACGAAGGGGATTTATAGTAGATAGCTGAGTAGGTGAAGTCATGATCGGAAGACATTGTACTATTTGCTGTAATAATTTAGTTGTGTTTATTTATTTTTAAGTAGTATATAACTTAATTTATAAGATAAAATTTAGCTATATTTAGAAAATTAGTTGAAAAAAATGAGTTAAGTCATAGGAATTTAACAGATATTAGTTTATTTTTAAATGGTTGTTATAAAAAATTTTATGTGGTTGTTGTTAATTCTAAGTTATAAAATTAATTGTTCAGTTGAAATTTCATGTAAACTATTGCAAATTTAAGTGAACAAAACATTATTTCTATAACTTTAGTTAACCAATTCATTTAATGAACAAATTCCTAGATCCCGTCATAACTTAATAAAAGTTTGTTCACTTAATAGTTTTGTAAAAATATCAGCTATTTGATTTTTAGTATTAATAAATTCTAGAGTTATTATTTCTTTTTTAACATTCACTCTCAGAAAATGGTGACGAATATCTACGTGTTTTGTTTGTGAATGATTAATTGGATTTTTAGATAAATTTATAGCACTAGTATTATCGCAATATATTGGAGATTTGTTTATTATTTTTCCATAATCTTTAAGTGTTTGTTGCATATATATTACTTAAGAAAAAGCTAAGGCAGCAGAAATATATTCGACTTCACATGTTGAAAGAGAAACACAATTTTGCTTTTTACTGAACCATGAAACTAACAATTGACCAATAAAGTGACATGTACCACTTGTACGTTTTCTATCTGATTTACATCTATCAAAATCTGCATCACTGTAAGATACAAGTTCAAACGAACTGCCTTTTGGATAAAATAGACCATAATCTTTAGTGTTGGTAAAATATCGTAAAATCCGTTTAAATGCCCAATGATGTGATTCATTAGGTTATGCTTGAAATCTTGCACATAAACAAACACTCATCATAATACTTGGTCTACTAGCGGATAAGTATAATAAGGATCCTATCATGCTTCGATATAGTTTTTGATCGAACTCTTTTCCATGTTCATCTTTTTCCAGATGAGTAGTAGTACTCATTGGAGTGGGTTTACTTGATGTATTATCCATTCCAAAACGTTTTAGTAATTCTTTACAATATTTTTCTTGATTTATAAAAATTCCATTATTTAATTGTTTTATTTTTAATCCCAAAAATAAATTCAATTCACCAATACGAGACATTTCAAATTCATTTTTGATTATTGTAGAAAATTCATTACATAAATTTTTGTTAGTAGATCCAAAAATAATATCATCAACATAAATTTGAATAATTAATATATCCATCTGTTCTCTTTTAGTGAATATTGTTGTATCTATTTTACCAATTTGAAAATCGAAATTAATTAATGTGATTTTAATCGATCATACCAAGCTCGAGGTGCTTGTGTTAAACCATAAAATGCTTTTTTAAGTTTAAAAACATGATATGGATATTTTTCATGAACAAATGTGATGGTTGTTTCTACGTAAACATTTTCTTTTATAAAACTGTTTAAGAAAGCACTTTTAACATCGATTTGAAATAGCTTAAAGTTATGTTGACATGCAAAATCAAGTAATATTCTTATGGCTTCAAGACGCGCCACAGGTGCAAAATTCTCTTCGTAATCAATTCCTTCTTCTTGATTGTATCCCTGTGCCACTAACCTTGCTTTATTACGTATAATATTTCCACTTTCGTCAGCTTTGTTTTTAAAAACCCATTTTGTTCCAATCTGACTTATCATTTGGCCTTGGTACTAATTCCCAAACATTATTTCGTTTAAATTGATTAAGTTCTTCTTGCATTGCTAAAATCCGAAAATCATCATTTGATGCTTCCTTGTAATTTTTTGGTTCAAAATTAGATATAAATGCTACATTATTCATTTGATTTATTTGTTTTCTAGTTGAAACTTAATTATCTATATTTCCACTTATGTTATCAATAGGATGATCTTTTTAAATACGGGGTGGTGATTTCAAATTACTATTATTTTGATTATCATTATTATTTTCAATCATAGTTTCAATGGCTTTATTTTGATTAGGGTCGAAAATTTCTTCGTCATCTTTGTTTATATTTTTAAAGTTTTCATCAAACGAGACATGAAGACTTTCCTCTATAACATTTGTTCATTTTTTAAAAATTCTGTAAGCTTTACTTTGATCGAAATATCCAACTAAAATTTCTTCATCTGCTTTTGAATCGAATTTACCAAGATTATCTTTTGTATTCAAAATAAAACATTTTGATCCAAATATTCAAAAATATGATACTTTTGGTTTCTTTTTATAGAACATTTCATAACATGTATTTTATAATCATAGGTCTAAGAGTTACATGATTTAATACGTAACATGCAGTTGCAACTGCTTCGGCCCAAAAATTCTTTGGTAAGCCACTGCCATTTAAGAGAGTTCGAGCACATTCTTGCAAGGGCGATTTTTTCTTCAACTACTCCATTTTGTTGTGGTGTTTGTGGAAATGAATTTTTTTGAGTAATTCCCTTTTTATTACAAAAGTTTGTACATAATTCATTTTCAAATTCTCCACCGTGATCACTTCTTAGACTTTTTATTTTTAAATCCATTAGAGTCTTAATTCGTTTAGCAAAATTTTTAAACATTTCGAATGTATCGCTTTTATGTTTTAAAAATAGAATCCAAGTATATCTTGAAAAACCATCTACAATTAAAAAGACATATTTATTATGATTTATCGAACGCACTTGAGTTGGACCAAATAAATCCAAATGAAGTAATTAAAGAGGTTGTTTAGTAGAGATTTCCTTTTTAGATTTAAACAAGCTTTTCTTTAATTTTCCAAGTTGACATACATCACGTAGATTTTTAACTTTGAAATTTATTTTTGGTAATCCTCTTACCACTTTGTTTTTAGCTAATTTGTTTATATAATTTAAATTTATGTGACGGAATCTTTTATGCCATATCCATGGATCATTATGATCTGTGGTTAAGCATAAATCATTATTATGATTAATATTCATGTTTGGAATATAAATATTTCGATATCTTGTTCCTTCAAAAATTAAAGTTTTATTTTGATCATAGATATTGCACTTATCTTTTTCAAAATCGATTTTAAATCCTTTATCCCATGGCTTATACTAAGTAAATTATGTTTTAAGTTTCTAAATAAAAAATAATTGAAATAATTGGAGAAGCAGATATACCGACATTGATGACCTTTCTAATTCTGATAACATATCCTTTGGAATTATCCCCAAAAGTGACCATGCCACCATTCATATAAGTGATGTTTGATAGCATGTGTGTATTTCCCAACATATGTTTGGGGCATCCACTATCGAGTATCCATTTCTCCTTATTAGTTTTGTTTTTGGGTACCTGCAAAATAATAAAAAGTTTTAATTGGTACCCAATTTTTCTGTTAGGATCCTATGTGTTAGTAGGAGAAGGTAGCCATACCCATGAAGGTTTGGAACCTTTAAAGATGTAATTTTCATTATGAACTATAGCTTTTAGATATACATCTATGTGTTTTTGTCTAATCAATTTATTATTTGTTTAGGAATCCATATTTTAATCATTTTTGTTTCCTTATTTTCATTTTTAGATTTTGTTTTTCTAAAATTGTATATAATGTAATATACTTCTTGAATCATTTATTATTATAAGAAATCAGATTATTTCTAGAATGTTTATGAATTTTTTTGTTAAATCCTAATCCCTTCCTATTTCCTGATGGTTTTGAAATCTTTATCAAATTATCTAGATTTTGCTTTCCTTTATTAAATTTTGAAACATTATTGGTAATTTTGTCTAATTTATTTTTAAGATCAGAAATTTCTAAATTACTTAATTCTAATTTTTTTTTAATTCATTCTTTTCTTTTTCAAGTTTATAATTCTCTATTTTGTTTTTCTCTATATCATGTGTTAAAGTAGCATTTTGAGACGATAATTTTCTACATTCGTTTTGTGCTAATTCTAATTCTTCTTCTAAAATATTTTCTCATCTTTTAATAATCCAATTTCTAATTCAACTCTATTTAATTTTCCCATATTTTCTTTACTTAATTTTTTTAATTCTCTATACTTGTCATCTAATTCTATACTAATTTCAAGAATTTCATCATATTTTAATTCAGGATGTACCTCATTTGTGTTAGCCATGAAGCAAACATTTTCTTTTTTTGAGTCACTGTCGCTATCTGATGATGACGAAGAGTCGGAATCATCCCAAGTTACTTGAAATGCTCTTCTCTTTTTCTTGAAATTTTTGAATTTGTTTTTTTATCATTGTTGAGTAGTGGACAGTCTTTCTTCATATGGCCAAATTTATCACACCCGAAGCACTTCATTGATGTTTGATTTGAGGAATATTTGTTGTTGTTGTTTGGAAATTTCGTCATCCTTTTGAACTTCTTGAACCTGTTGTAATTTTTGACTATGAAAACAATCTCATCAAAGTCGGAGTTGTCATTACTTGCCTGAAATGCGATGTTTTCCTTTCTCGATTTTGTTCTTTTCTTGCCTGTAAATTAGCTTCATACGACATCAGATTTCCTATTAACTCTTCGACTTTGAGTTGGGAAAGATCATTAGCTTCTTCGATGGAAATTTTTTTTCTTTCCCATTCGTTTGTCAAAGAGTTCAAAATTCATGTGACTAAATCAAAATCAATGAATTTAACTCCTAGTGCCATAAGATCATGTTGTATAGTTTGAAATCTAGCATACATGTCAATAATTAACTCATTTCATTTCATTTTAAAGGATGAAAATTGATTTTGTAGAATAGAAATTTTTTTTGCTTAACTTTGTTTGTGCCTTCATGGGTAATTTGTAATGTGCGCCATATATCATAAGCAGCAGTGCAAAGCATGATTCGTGAAAATTCATTTTTTTTCAAATGAGCAAAATAAAACATTCATAGCTTTGGCATTGTTAGATGCCTCTACATTTTGTGCATTAGTCCATATGCCAATAGCAGTGTCAGGTGCTTCATATTTATTTTGAGTTGCTAGCCATATTTCTAATCCATTTGCTTCCATAAAAATTCGCATGCATGTTGACCAATAAGCATAATTAGAACCAGTAAATAATGGTGGATGAGCAGTTGATTGAGCTTCTTGAAATGTACTTTCCATTTTAAAGATTTCAATTATGTATTACTATAGATTGAAATAACCTTGCTCTGATACCAATTGAAAATCTTGTGGATCGTATACTATCTAACTTGTATATAATATGCAAGTGTATAAGTTAATGCAATAGTAGACAATAAATAGTGAAGTATAAAAAGCATGCAAAACAGAGTTTTTATACTGGTTCGGACCTCCCATCCTACGTCCAGTCCCGAAGCTCCCCTTCGATATTTCCTTTAAACAAATTACCTTCACTTAGCCCGGAGGAACAGGCTAATACAAAAGTATCTTTGACAATCTTGTGTTCCAAATAACACATTTTTTGACTTATAGTACAAATCTTCCTATGATCTCCTTTTGAGTATATGAATATGAATGCTTTGGGTTGTAGGAAGTGATTTAACCAAAATTCTATTTTTTTATAGTAAATTGAGAGTATGTGAACAATGTATATGCAAGAGAGTGTTTAGAAATAAAGAGAGTAAAGAACAGATTAATTCAAGTTAGATAATCTCTACTTCTCAATCAAAGTGGTATTTATAGATTTAAAAAGATGCAGATAAAGAGTTGTTACTATTTGAGAAAGCCTATTCATTTTAATGGCTGCAACCTTTCCTTGAAAAGTGAGTTCCTTTTGTTTAAAAAAAAGTGTCTATTCGTAATTGACAGTTTTAGCCCATGACAGACGTCTATGGTAAAATCCTCAAACGTGTGTGACTTGTTTAAATTTTAACCCGAGACTTTTCATAGACGTCTGTGTTTTTATCACAGACATCTGTGACTTGTTTAAATTTTAACCCAAGACTTGTCACAGACATCTGTGGTTTTATCACAGACGTTTGTGAGGTGTAAAAATAGATTTTCACCTTAATTTTGATGTACATGAAATTGTGTGTGCTCATGTACGCATATATACTCAAGGAGACCTTAACAATATTATATCTAGGACTCTTTTATAGTAGAATAACCTTAGCATGGTCAATGTATCTTTATTTTTCTTTAAGTCTCAATATCTTCGAGCATAGTGTCTTCTTGTAGCATATACCTGCAAATTTGATAAGGTCTATATATGTATATGATTGTATAGTTATTATCATTGAAACATAAATTGGAGGTTCTAACAATATCTACATCGACTCTCAGTTAGTTGTTTGTCAAATAAAGAGGGAATATCAAGCTAAAGGGGCAAATCTCACGTCCTACTTGCCAAAAGCATGGGAACTGCTCAATGACATTGAACACTACACGGTAACCCATATTCGCAGGAAACGGAACATGAAGGCTGACTACTTAGCCAAGCTAGCCAGTTCCAGAGATGCACAATCAATGGGATTGGTTCCAGTTGAAGTGTTAACAACTCCAAGCATAGATCAAATGATGTAGATTGGGTTTTGGAGACCGTGGAAAAGAAAGAATCGTGGATGACACTAATTAAGGATTATCTGCTCAAAGGAATACTCCCCAGAAACTAGAATGAACGAAAGAAGTCCTTCGAAAGACACTGCGGTTTGTGCTACAAGATGGAGTGTTATACATGAGATGCTTCTCCACCCCTACTAAGGTTCGTAACCAAAGATGAAGCCAATAAGATTCTGGTGGAAGTCCATAAAGGCAGCTACAGCGACCACACTTGGGGGGAGACAATGGCAAAGAAGGTTCTACATTACTGATATTTCTTGCCCAAAGTCAACCGAGATGCAGCATACTACGCCAAACATTGTGATCAGTGCTAAAGATTTTGAAAGATCCCGAGAACCCCATACTCCGAACTTACGCAAATGGTCAACCCTTGGCCGTTTGCAAATTGAGGAATCGATTAAATCGAAGTACTACCAAAAGAAAATGGAAGAACCAAATATGATATCGTTGCAGTTGATTACTTTACCAAATGAGCTAAAACGGAACTGCTTGCCACCATTACCACAAAAAAGTAATTAACTTTGTAACGAAAAACATTATTTGTAGGTTTGGAGTACCATGGAAAATCATCACGGACAATTGGAACTCTGTTCAAGAGTGGTGAATCCAAGGACTTCTACAAGCGTTATCAGATCAAGAAAACTTTTATGCGGTAGCGCATCCATAGGCAAACGGGAAAGTGGAAGCGGTGAACAAAATCATCAAATCCACCATTAAGAAGCGACTGATGAAAGCAAAAGGAAACTAGGTTGATGAGCTTCCACTTGCACTATGGGCTTACAAGACAACGCACAAATCTACGACGAGGCACTCACCGTTCGCTTTGGCATATTATTTAGAAGTGATGATCCCAGTGGAACTGGAAGTCCTCTCTTATCGGAGATGACATTTCAATCAAAATGTGAATAAGAAGCTTCTGCTCAAGTCACTTGACTGGATAGATGAGAAGTCGGAGGAAGCAGAACTAAGGACCGCTGCTCACTAGAAGAGGATAGCATGACACATCAACACCAAAGTTCTCGTTCATCAAAAGGAACATGATGGACCGGTGGCTCATTCTAACGGCTTTTAAGTCTTTGAGCATCTTCTTATGCTTCGATCTCTTGTCCCGCATAGGAGTACCTGTGGGAGGCACACATTAAGTTTGGAATGTAGAGATTCCAATATGAGAGGAATTGATAGAATAAAACTCACTTCCTCTGAACCAGAAGTGATTGAATCCTTCTGGGCAACACACGGAGAAATACTCGCCCTTAAACATGGAACATTCGTTATGGTGCTTCCCGATGACCTTGCATTTGGTCCAGGCCTCGATGATTACGAAGGATGGGCAATCTTTTCTCCTTTTGAACTTGAGCAGATATGTAAGCTCATGAAATCGAGGAAGGCATTCAAATCTATGCATAAATAGGACATAAATAAACTCAATAAGGCAAGGCCATTCGGATGAATTTGAAATCGCATGGGCCCAATTTCCTCCATGAAACTCTTCAAGAAAGGGTTCAAAGCGGGACGGTACCGCTAAGACACATATACCGGCTATAGGTAGTGAAACTAGGCAGGGGGTGATGTGCAAGTTCTTTTCTTGCTAGTAAGCAAACATTTTCTGTAGGGATGTCGTATTACAAGCGGATGTTACTAAGCATCTTCTCAGTGAAAATGCTGAGCGCCTGCTCCGACGGGTCAGCTATGATCAACCCTGGAGGAAGCTAGGGTAGAACAAGATCTATCGGCACCATCTGGCTCTCCGACCTCGAGGGTTGGTTGGTTTCAACTGGAATGGAAGGTGAGACTTGAATGGTAGTGGATGCACTCTTAGAAAGAGTAGATGGTCCTTCACCAGACTTGCGGTGAGACAATTGGCGAGTCATTTTAAACAGGAGAACTTGGCGTTTAACACAATCAGGTGAATTTAACTTAGAATAAAATACTCGTGTGACCAATGCTAGGAATTCAACGGAAATCAAGATGTGTCAACCAATCAAATTCTAAATATTAACCGGGGTAAATGCATTGTACTATCTATATGGAATGAGTCCAATGTCTTGATCACTACGAATGAACCATCCAGTGTAGATAGGTCGCTTGCATTGGAAAACCAATCTATATCGTCCTTTGAAATTATTCTTCTATACTTACCCGCTACCGATCAATGATCGATAATAGATCCATTGTCCAGAGCAACATGGAAAGTCTTCCTTTTTAGAATCAACGGACATGTAAGATTGGTAAGAACAATGCGATGGAATTATCCGATTGCCCAAGTTCAAGGCAGACCGTCATGTTGGAATCTATCCTATAATCAGAATTTGGCCAAACTCATAAGCAAGACAATAGTAACCAGAGAATTAGACCCTTCTCGAGTATCATGCACGTTAAATCCAAGTAAACCCTAGGTTCATCCTTGAATGCACACATCCTGACTTGATTGTTCATCACCAAATTGAAATTGACCAAGATCTCGATCCACCACCCTCTCGCCTTGAGCTCTGCTACTACCTACCTTTCAATCAATTCAAACTAGAAGTCGGCATTTAGGTTTTCTAAATCGATTCAGAACCATCATCTTCTGGGGTGACCCAGGAGACGGCGGCGGTGCCGGGCAACGGAGAGTAGGTTGGACAAGTGACATGGGTTGGAAGTGGAAGCTTGAAATGATGGCATTGATGGAAGCTAGGCCTGGAAAATCAATTCGGTGCTTGAATGCTCAGTTGGTAGTAGAAGGAATGAACAAGTGAATGCCGGAATGGCTCAACACTAACTTATAAAAGAAATTTGCAAAAAAAATTTCTAAGTGTTCATGTCTGTACCGCATGAGAAGTCGGCACCGACATGCCGTATCTTGTTTAATCCTGACCAAACTTTCCAAATTGAACCTATTTAATAACATAAATCCGCACGCGACTAATATCCAAATCATATAGCCTATATCGAGAAAAGAAAAGTTCCAGTCCAAGTTCAAGCAGACAATGAATAGAATTCGATCAATTAGAGCCAAATAAAAGCAGTGCCTCGAGAAGGCACTTAAACAATCAATTGGAATTCATCGAACAATAGTCCGAGACTTATCCCGCACCAGAGCACACTTTGTTTTCAACAAAAGCATACTCTGTGAGGAAAAAGTTAACTGTTTTTTTATCTAAACAAAAATCAACAGGAGTTAGAACATCGAGACGAAGGTGAAAAAATATATACTCTTGGAGGCATGCCTAGATAGGCTAGAGAAGCACTTCAAAGAAATCCCAACAAGAATGAAGCAAGTATGGGAAGTTGGTTTCGACTTCAAGAGGTCGGGGATGACTTTACATACATCCATATTTCTTACTCAAACTTTGCGAAGGCTCTTCTTTGACTATTTCACGTGTACCTAAGAAATATCAATACATTCTGAACAACCGATGGTAAGAATTGAGGAGTTTAGCAGTCAGTACGGCACAATAAACCAAGTGATGAAGGAACCACCATCAATATCAACTATCTACCCACAATAACAACATGGGACACCTAGAAATTAAGTGGCAAGACAGGTACAAAAGTGTTCGACCTCATTAGACCGAACCACAGAGGTCGCTACCGACATGAAAGGTCGCTACAGACATCTTCAGTTAATCTAGATGAGGTTGCGACTTCTTGCACTCTGCTAGGACAACCTTTGGACTCTACAGCAACTCTTGTTATGGCCCAATATGACTACTACCCCTATAAATACAAACCAAAGAGCAACCAAAAAAGGATCTGGATTCTACTATCACTACGTAGGAATGCAATCTCTTCTTCAACTCTTCCCTCTACACCATAGTCACCAAGGCAACTACTATAGAAATTTCTAGGATTTAGAACATGTATAGCCCTGTGCTTATGACCCTTTCTCTCTCAAACACACTGTAATCTTGTACAAACAAGGTGAAGTAACTATTAAGTGGATGCAGGCTTAATTAACAGCCGAACAACTATAAAAATCTCCGTGTCTCTCTTTTATTTCTTTTACTTTATCTCTATTTTTGATTATCTTTGCCCCATTCCAACAGGGCTGGTGCTTTCATATATCACACTAGAGTGTTGACCCATTTTTTCGGTTAACATCTAGCTTTCTCTTCATCAACCACAATTGAAGGTTTAGATCCTAAAGTCGTGTTAATCTTTTCTTTAAAATTTTGAAATTCTTGGTTCTTCTCGTTGATTTGATTCTCCGAGCTAGAAGTCATTTCTTTTTATTTACCAAATGTTGACTTTAATTCATAATACTTCCTATGCCATTCCACAGTTATGGATTATTTGGAAACCGAAAAACTGAGGCATCATGGGAAGACTGTCACTTTTCAATATCAGTTAACAATTTGATATCATGCAACTGAGAATGAATACCTGGGGGGTCAGATGTAAGCACTAACTAGGTTTCCTATTCAAAATAAGTGAAACAAGAATTAATACATGAAAAAGGCTCTTTTACCAGAGACAATAAAGATTTATAAATGGTAAAGTAATTCGAATTACATCATAGCTCTATTTTCAAACATTCAATTAACTTTTAAAGTATTGAAACTATAGTTTTGGGCTTTTCAAATTGCCCATCCGACAAGGTAAAAGTGGAATCAAAAGAAGTTTTAACCCCTTCCAGAGTTTTAATTGAAGGGAATCAATGATAGTCCCATTTCTCGGCCGGAGAGCTAGTGTGACTACACATCAATTTGGTGTGATAAATCCTGATTTTGCCAAGATATTTTTCTTTCTCATGGCCCAAGAAGTCGAAACGAAGCTAAGGAAATCATATGTAAAACTCCTATCGATCTCTAAGAAAACAATTCTTTGCTAATTGAGAAGTTCTGAGAATTGGAGACTTATCCTTAAAGTCCTTCTTTAGCTTGATAAATTTATTTAAAATTTCTATAGGAATAGGACTATTTGGGGATTCCCTAATCTGTATATTAAATGGAAAATTAGATTAAGCATAGGAGACATAAAAGTGATAAAGTTCATAAGCTATTTGAGTTACATAGTACAATTATACAATCATTCGGGTTCATTTAAAATCGGTTTCTTACATAGTATAGAGATAAATCTCTTTCTATTGTATTTGAGTTTTTTAGGGGACCCATGTTCATCTAACTATCTAAAACGGAAGCGCCTAAGTAAACCTCTGTAGTTGTCGCCCAAATAGGAGAAGTCGACAAATTTATCCCAAGAGTGAACTCTATAAAGAAACTCCTCCAAGGCATTCCTGTCATCGATCAGCATCCAAAAGTGGGTCATTAGCTCTACATTCTCTGCCAAGAGTCTCTCCCGATGAAGGCGTTCTTTCTTCATTCGCGAAGCTACTTACCTTTCTTTAGAAAAATGTTAGTTTTGATGCATTAGCAGCAAGGATCTTATATTATTTAGACAATCCATTATACTCATTCAATTGTCTATCCAATTCCCTATTCAACCAATTTATTTCCATTTGCCTCTTTTCAAGCACAACTTCATATCGATATTTCAATTTTCTCCTTGACTAAAATAATTAAAGTATTAACTAAGAACTACTTGATAACTTAGGATATTTAAGTAAGAGATCCATACTTGAGAGAGAGAGGAATTGAAGACGAAGGAATTTTCTATTTCCCTTTGGGTTTGTGGCTTTGAGGAGCACTGTCTTTTTGAAGAGAATCTTTAGTTAAGGAATCAGGGATTTCGGTAACATCCGTACCTTGGATCACTAAGTCTGGGTTAGCATATCCCGATCCGTCCTTCTCCTCCGACGGTCCAGTAGGACCCTTCCCCTTACTACCACCATTGTCATCATTGCCATCGTCATCACCATCATCATCATGATCAACATCAACTTTGTGCTCACCATCATCCTCCATCTCATCATTAGATTTTATTTCTTCGTCTGCTGGAGGTCACCAAAAGTCAGCAGTTTCTTGGCATCAATCTTCTCCTCCTCCTTAGAAGATTCTTCTCCAGATGCCTGGGCTTTCTCCAACATAGCTTTGAATTTCTTCTTAAACTCTTCATTCCAAGCTAGAGGGAGAGAGGAGAAGTCTATATCTGGGTATTGCTGGATGTTGTTGGCATATGATATATAGAATTCCTTCTTGTAAGATTTCTCGATAATAGTATCAAGAGTTGTGTCAAGGAAATGAGTCACCTTTTGCTTTGCATCTTTAATAATGCTAGTCGATTTGTTCAGGACGCTTCTTTTCTTTAGCAGCTTCTCCTTTAAAAGTTCATTTTCCTTCACAAGCTTGGCCTCCTTCATACCAGCCTCCTCAAGTCCTATCTCTAAATCTTTTAACTTATTATCTAAAGTCTGTCTAGCACTTTTCTTTTTGTTAAGTGACCTTTTTACTTCATTAAGTGAAATAGCAAGTTTTCTTTCTCTTTTACAGCCTCGTCCTTTGCTGTTGACATATCGATTATACAATCAGTGAGCGAAGAAACTTGCTCGTTTAGTTTAGACGTTTCACTAGAGAATCCTATAGCATCCTCTTGTAGAAGAAACATATGTTTAGCAATCTAAAATGCGTAACAGGTATGAATCAGAATATTATGTAAAAGATTAAGAGCTTAAAACAACTAAACGAAAAAAGTACATACCGATAGAAACTGCCGAAGGAGAGTAAATAAATGGTCTTGACAATAAGACGAGGACTGTGGTGGGATGAGATCAGCAAAAGGTAGAGACTGGATAACCCATTGGAGAAAGTCATCAAAATTTCTAACATGGGTTGGAGATTGAGACTTAGAGGGGAGTGGTTCCTCTGAAATGAGACACGAACCAAGCTCCTTGCACAAACGATTTAGAGCCTCAAGAGAGTCTGGATAAAAAATGCAAAGGAGGGAACCTTGAGAATGCCCTGCCTCAGTTGGTTGTTGAACTTTTTCTCCAGAGGAGTAAAGATGTAAGACCTCGGGGGCTTGGATTAATATTCACAAATGGTTCATCATCCACAACAATTGGGGTGTTCATCCCCCAACCTTGGGCTTCTTGTTAGGAGTTGTGGTAGTAACATACCATCACTTGGTTTCCTTTTTAAAGACTTGAACGAGCTAGCATGATGTCCTTGAAAGATTGAGAATCAAGGGCCTGAGCCGAGGCAAAAGTACCATCTTTACCCTTTTTTCCTTTAGGAGCGTCACTTATGGTTTCCTTCTTTGTAGAGATAGCTACTATGGTAGGTGAACTTGAATTGAAAAGTAAAGGCTTATAAGATAACACTACAAGAGATCTAGCATAGGATGTAATGATAACTCACCAAAACGTTTGAGCTAAACATGAGAATTAGTAGAAATAGATCCAGGCTTGCCCATTATCAATGATCATTTTCCTTGAGCATTGCCTTTGATAATCTGAGGCTCCCTTAAGATCTTATGGTGATCCAAAATAATAGGATACCGAAGGAGCTTTGTTGGAGTTAATAGTTTAAGCCTATTTCCATATTCTCTACTGCTCGATTTAGGGACTACATAGTTTCTTGGTCAGTGGGGGTTAGCCTTTTGGGAGCAGGATCTGAAAGAAAACACTTATCAGTAAAGAATAATGAATGAATATGAATAACCAAAAATAGAAACTTACTGGTAAGAGAAAATGTTCGTCTAATGTTAGAGTATCATTTGATGTAAAATAATTGTGTCTCCCATCCTCTTGTCTTGTTAACACCTTCAGAAATTAAGCTTTCTAGGAGAGGACGAATCTGATACAAGGGGTGATCTTGTTGCCCACTAATCTTAGCAGGATCGACCATTGAATGGAGAATCTCAGCATTTAGAGAAGGAAGTCTTGTCTTCTGGGCCAAGACTTCTAAACAAGTCAAATATGTATACGAATTTAGGGAGAACGGGATTAGGGCAAAGTTCAAGCACTCCAAGTATTTCAAAAGGAAATCGGGAAAGGGAAGATAACATGTGTGCCAAATGTCTATCAGGGTAAAAGCAAAAAATCCTTTTGATGGATTATAAATGTTGACTGAAGGACCAACAGGAATAACAACAATGCCAGTAATTCCAAATTGCCTTAGATGGAATCAGCTTCAGCCTGAGTGGTGCTGTATGATGGATTCAAGAGGTGGTCTCCCTATAACACCCTTAATTTTTGATGACATTATTCAAGAGATTTAATTAGATAAATTAAATAGAATAATGTAAATGTTAAGTGATAAGGGGGTTGAGATTTGAATAAATATAATTAAGGCCGTGCTTAATCAAATAATTAAATGGGCTTAAGAATGGGTTATAAGCTAATTAATTTACATAAGGGTATATTGGGATTTGTCGCACATAACCCTTACCCCTATATATGTTTGTTCCGACCATTTTATTTCCCATTCACATCATTTTGAAAAATGCAAAAAAAAACTTAAAAGAGGAGCCGACCATTAAGAGAAGAGAAATCAAAGTAAAGCCAGGGATTTAAGGTTAAGGGAAATTAATCTCAATCCAATCTCCTTATCTTAATAAAGGTGAATAATAATTCCAACTCTATTTTTTTATAATCATATGTTTTAGGATTTAAGGATAAATTCGTACTTATGATGATTTGGATGATGATATGCTTGAATTACAATTTGTTTGATTTAAAAAAGAATGTTTAAATAATATTATAGGCGGTTTTACGGAAAAAACCGATTTATGTAGATGTTTAAATAACATGGAAAATTTTTATGTTATGTAAAACATGATTTCGGAGTTGGATTTTAATTTTGATAATTTTCCAAGCTATGGAAAGATTGTTATGAATTTTCAGGAAAATATGGTTAAACCGATTGTGATGATATACACGAGCACAAACTGGACAACACATCCCAGAAATATGGTTCAACCGATCCATAAAAAGAAAATTCAAAAATCCCGAAAGATCTCTGACAAACCAAGAGAACACTCAACTATCGCAAATTACTTTTGCGATCAACCCAATCTAATATCCAAAGAAAACTGTTCTCTCTTTACCAATCAGAACAGCTTAAGCCTAACCCGCCAATCCAACGAAGAAACGGAACCACTCTGCTGCTTCTGAACTCCACTGCTAAGCTAGAAAGCTTCCTTGCCAACACACAGAACACTCCGAGCTGCGCTGCTGACACCAAAGCCAAGGAATTCCTAATCCAAAGCTCTTCGGGAAACTCAGGCCTCAAAGCCAAAGCCAAACACCCAGCTGAACTCAGCCTCAACACCGATGTAGACACACTTCCTTAAACTTGTTCCAAAGAAACATCTTTGGAGACATCCATAGTCACTGTGTCTCATCACACAGCTACTGATTCCTGAGGTATCAAGATACCATCACTAGCTTCTGCTCAACTATCAGAATCCAAATTCTACTCATTCAAACTTGCACTTCAAAAATGGACACCGAACCCTAACAGATTCCTACAGAGATTGGTGAAATCCTTACACCATAACAAAAATTCACTTGAGACGGTATTGGGTCTACAGTCTTGGCAGATACACTTCCAACCTCAACAAACTCCAACCATTGGTAGTCGCGTTACACACAGCACTACCCCATCTACCTTTATAATTTATATTGGAAAACCCAAACAGGTAACCCAACAGATAGGTAGAAATATATATATATATATATATATATCAAATTTACAAATACGCTCTCTCAAGATAGATACCACTCCAGAGCCTAGGTATTCACTCAACCTATGCTCTGATACCAAGTGAAACGACCCGACTTCCTACTACCAGAAAGTCGCATCATCTTTAAGAAAGAAAGGGGTGAGAAATAGAAAGATAGAGAAGAAAGAAGAAACAACATCAGAATCTCAACAGCGGAACGAATGAAATATAATATATCATATAAGAGATTACATAGTAACATATACATCAGAGTTACACAGATAATACCACACATACTAGACAGTTATAAACCCCTGTCTAGTTAATACAACTCGATATAACTCAAAACATCACAGAGATACAACACGGCGGAAATACACATAAACACTAACACAGCGGAACCAATATATAGCTATACTGAAGCCTCCTGCTCCATTGCTCCTCCAGAATTCGTCAAAGCTAAACCTGAATCCCTTGGCTACTCGTAAAAATTTGAGTACCCGAGAGTTTAAGAAAAACAGAAATAAACTCCGGGTCAGACATGGGTCCGGTATGAGTAACAGGTTAAAGTTGCTTAACTTTGAAAAGCCTTTGAAAACAAAGGGTATCACGTAAGACTTCCCACACATAAACATGGAAAAGTTTTTACCTTACGCTAACCAAACATTTGATAGGAAATTCAGTGATATTATAATAGGTCTAGTGTTTTCAAGTAAATAAGAAATAGCTGAAATTGTTACATGATTAAATTCCAGCATACTAGCCAACAAGTGGGTAATACAATCAAATCCGAGGGCACTTATTGGAGATTGAATTCCATACAATGGCAGGGCTACTGGGGTACCGCCCGTCATAGTACCTAGCCTAGATCAGCGTACTGAGGACCCACCCTAAGTCCCCTGCAACACAAAGCCGGAACCATCCCTTACTGGATAGTCCCAAACAAGACAACCCCGGCGGTTGTAGCTATTCAACCGCCCACACAGCCGAATAAAAAGGGACTCTAGACAGGGGTATATCTCGCTCTCAAGTGGGTGCTACCCACGAAGCCTTGCTGCACCTCCCCTGTTTTAGCCATTCCCGGTTGATGAGGCTTGAGGCTACGATTACCTTATCATAACACCTCACTTAGAATGCTCATCGTCCACCTGACGATGTTCTGAAAGCATTTAATCCATACAAGTTCGTTCCGGGTTCGAACAAAACCGAAGGCATTATCTCGTTACACTCATTTTGGAATCACCCTCAGAGTTAACGACAATAATCCTTGCACTCTGAATCTTCATCTTCACTTGAGATTAACGACCTATCGTTAATTTGGATCGATGTGGTTTTCGGATATCCAAATCTGGAAACCCGATCCCGGTCTCATCGAAATCTGTAATGACCCACTATTTTGGACCATCAAAATCGACAATAATCCACACATGTCCGACTTGAATAATGAAAAATAATAGATTGTAATAAAAATTGGAGCAAATAAAATCATTCACAGAATCATAGACACAGAAATATCAGAATAACTCGCATCGGAATTTAAAAATAACCATAGTGGTTCATGAAGCCACTAAAATACATAGTCTCAAAACAAGTACAAATTACATAGTCTAAAACCAATACAGTTTGAACAACCATAGAAAATCCAAAATTCATTTGTCTCAATTACATAAGCTAAAAATAAAAGACTGAATAGCAAAAACAGATAGCAGCTTGATAAAGATGATCTCCAGTAGTCCTAGCTACGGGAAGATGAAGTCCAAACTGATACTCAGGCTGACCCGAGCGTAAAAATAAAACATAAACACTCGAGTCAGGACATACATACTTATACAATGTAAACCAACTCAAGTGAACTGTAATAAGGGTAAAGTAACTTAAAGAATGCTTGGGATCGCCCATTCTTTAAGGATCCGTTAAAATATCTACTATGTAGTAATATTCGCTATTATAATAATGTCTAATAATAAAATAAACATACTTTTAAATAGCGTTAAGGAGTGACCAATATTCCCCTTAACACGTAATAGTCCCAGTAGTCTATCCAGTATTAGCATACTCCCAAAATGGGGGCTACCCTCGATACTCCACAGGCTACGGGAGAAATCACAAATCGTAGTAAAGCTCGATATGGTAGGTGACACGGCACACAAGGCAATGCCAGGGTAGATATACCAATTACGCATCCGGACTGGTGGTGACGCATAGCAGCCACTACCACCCACCTCGAACAACACTCCCAAATCAAGGGTGGCCACCAAATCAATCACAAGTAATAGAATGGTATCGAAGAAGTGTGTCCGATCAGAGGTGCTACCTCCTTGGCCCGTCGATCGCTCCTGTTTTAGCCACCTAGTGCCAACTCATGGGAGTTGGGTCCACGTATATACCTTAGGATCATCGCCACCAACCTACTTCATTCTGGAAACTCCACCGCATACACAGTTGTCAAAGTGGTTTTCGGTATCGACAGAGAGTATGTCCATATCCGATCCCGGTCTCTTTAACAACCAAACGTTATTATAACCCATGGTTATAAATTCAAAAAACAATTTATATCAAAATACTTCAAATTAAACCATTTAAAAACAAAGTCATTATTCTTTTAAATCAAATATTAAATTCCCAAAAATTTAGCCTTTTCTGAGTTCATTTATTCACTTAAAACAATAAAACGTTAAAATTTTAGCTTTCACAGCATTTAAAAAGTGCTGCGGTAAGTTATATTTGAAAACAATTTAATTCAGCAAAGACAGCATTTATAAACTGCTATAACAGTTCAGTTTTAAACAAAATCATATTTCAGCCTACTACAGCTCTTAACAAGTGCTACAGTTGCCCCTTTATTAGTTTAAGGTTCAATTTTAGTTCCTGCTACAACAGCACTTACCAAATGCTATCATAGCCTTAGTTCATTTTAGTCTTTTGGTTCATTTATATAACCACAGCACTTAACAAGTGCTGCAGATTCTACTTAGTTCAGAATTGGTTCATTTCCAGAAATGGTAGCATTTCTGAAGTGCTATAAATTAAATTTCCAGGTTTTAAGTGCAATTCCAGCCATAAATAAACTTCCATTTAAATCATTTAAACTTATAAAAATCATAAATTTTCACATTAAAAATGTTCATTTAAATCCTTTAACTTATGATTTTTCTAAAGAGAAATTTTACAAATAAAAACCAAAAATTTACAAAGTTCACTTATTAAATTCAAGTGTGTCAATTCCCATTTTCATTTAAACAATTCATTTCAACACTTAAACTTAAATCTCCATTTTACACCATTTTAAAACTTAATTTTCATTTTAATTTAATTAATCTTAAGTTTCCATCTTTTCTTTTTAGTCAAATTTTCAAATTTAAGTTACACTTTAAAGTCAATATTTTTTTTATCCATTTATTTACATTTATCACATAGAATAATCATTTCTACTCTAAATAAATCATTTTAAAAACTCAATTTAAATCAATTTTCAAATATTTAAAATATTTAAAAGTATCCAGAAAAATACAGAAAATAACCACGAGTCTATATAATATTTTCTAGCCTAAGTCAAGTGATACGGATAATATATCATTTCAATTCGTAGTTTACAAAGAAAAATTCGGGTTTTATCATTTCAAACCCGCAATCCCAAGTAAATAAAATTAAATTGAAAATCGTTCAGGCCTATCATTTCAGCCCATAACGATCTTCCCTTATTCTAAAGTCCGTTCGGGTATGTATCATTTCAACCCATAGTGATTCTATTCTACAAGGAACTTGCAGTGTGATTTTACAGAATAGAATAACAGTAAAATAAAACAAATTATAACAGATGATATGTTATGCAATTTTAACAAGTTTAACATCATATATAAATAAATCACAGGTAAATATAACATCATTTTTTTTTATTTTTTTTACACATTCAGTTGCGGTCGTTTCACAATCATATAAGTATGAATATTCATGTGAGATTTACTCACCTCTACGGAGCTGGAGATTCGATTCAAAAAGGAAATACGCTATCTATCGAAAAGCACCCGGAAAGCACGATCAGTTTTTAGAAGATGTGCCAACTAGATTCAAATCTAAAGTCAAAAAGAATAAAGCAAATATTTGAATAAGCTAACGCACGTCAATTACATCAAAATTTTTGAATAAAGCAAACTGGAAACAAATCGAAACAAAACTATGACTCGGAGGAAATTTAGGCCATGACTTCAAATACAAGTGGCGAATGGAAATTTCTTTTTTTTTTAAAAAAAAACAAAGGCTCGGTGGCATATAGACTATAACTTCAAAAATACAAGGTGACAAAAGCAATTTTTGTTCATCATTTTTTTTCAAACAAAGGCTCGGTGGCATATAAATTATGACTTCAAAAAAAAAAAGGTGACAAAAGAAAATTTTGTTCATTTTTTTCCCAAAACACAGGCTCGGTGGCATAGGTTTGGCATGGGGTTGGAGGCGTGGCTGGTGGTCTGGCATGGGTTGGAGGCGTGGGGTTCGGTGGTGGTCTGGCATGGAGTTGGAGGCGTGGGTTCGGTGGTGGTCTGGCATGGGGTTGGAGCGTGGCTGATGGTGGTCTGGCATGGGGTTGGCAGGCAATAGGATAAAGCAAAACAATGAAAGGAGAACAAATGAAATAAAACAAGAGTGAAAAAATGCATGCTGCCCTTACCTTCAGGGAGATGTTCATGCAAATTCTTTTGGTGGAAGCTAAAGTGAAATTTGCAGTAAGGAAAAATTATGAACGTGGAATAAAATATGACAGCTGCTCACTATGATTTATGTAGAGAGAAGGCAAGAATAAAATGCTTGAACAGTAGAGGAATCAAAGAAATTTAAGGCATTTAATTTTATTAAAAGATGGAAACGTATGGAAGGCAAAGGGAAGCAATAATTCTCACGTGAAAACGATTTAAGGCAAGATTTTTGGGCAAGATTTTGAATTCTCAAAAGAGAATATACGACTGAAAACTTGCAATGTTAACGCCTAGAAACAAAAATATACAAAGAATCAAGGCAAAAGAAACATAAAATGCAATGCCCAAAGTAACGTACAAATGTTATTTGTTTCTCTTATTAAATAAATTTAAAATACTAACGTTTCTATTAGGAAAATAACCCATCACTTTAAACCAAAATTTAATAGCTATTATACCATAATTAATAAAATTTGATTTAGCTCCACCCATTTGATTGTTTAATATAAAGTTAAGGAACAGATGTAAATATACGTAAAAGAAATGTAAATTTTAATTTCCCGTTTCACACTAATTATTACTAACTTTTAAAAGTATACAACAAATCTGACCAAAACAAAAGTGAAACAAATGTTACACAATTGTATACAGTTCAAGATGAAAATTTGGCAGTTTAGAATTATAAAATTTAAAAATTTAAAATTTCTATTAAAGTTACACTTTTAATTCAAATCAACATTACAGAACGTTTACTTATAATAAAAATTTGGTCAATTGATTAACAATCATTACAAGAAAATTTCCAAAATTATATTTTTAAGAAATCAAATGCCACAGTCTTTAAATAAATGAATAAAATACTTGTTAAAATTTGTGGGCTGTTACACTCTCCCCCACTCAAAACTTTTCGTCCTCGAAAAGGAATGAAAAAAGAAAACACAGAAAGATAAGACAGTAGAGCAAAAGTACCTGAAATAAACAATTCCGGATTCGAAGCACGAATGCTCTCCTCCGTCTCCCAGGTGCAATCCCGTTCATCAGTGCTCCACTGCACTTTGACCAGGTTGACAGATTTCCTTCTTAGCTGCTTCGTACCTCGATCGACAATACGAAGTGGCTTCCTCTCAACAGTCAGATTTGGCTCAATATCCAAACTATCAAGAGCAGAAGGCTGGATAATAAGAGATGGATCATGCAGATAGCGACAAAGATGAGATACATGAAATACATTGTGTACTCCAGAAAATTTCTCGGGCAAATCCAGACGATAAGCAAGAGAACCAATTCTTTCCATAATGCGGAAAGGACCGATGAACCTAGGAGAAAGCTTTCCTCTACGACCGAAATGAATAACATTCCTTAAGGGAGAGACCTTAAGGAAAACCAAATCACCAACAGCAAACTCTAAACTCCGTCTTCGACGATCAGCGTACTTCTTCTGCCTATCTTGAGCAATCCTCATCTTCCTCTTAATCTCTTCAACTCTCTCAGAAGCTTCTAAAACCATCTCAGGACCAAGAACCAAACGATTACCGGATTCAATCCAGCAAGAAGGAGATCTACAAGGTCGTCCGTAAAGAGCAAAAAACGGAGACGTCTCAATACTGGCCTGATAACTATTGTTTATGTGAATTCGACAAGATGGAGATGATCTTCCCACGATCCTCCAAAATCAAGTACACAAGCACGAAGAAGATCTTCTAAAATCTGATTCACCCTTTCCGTTTGACCGTCGGTCTGTGGATGGTAAGCAGTGCTCAGATTCAGACGAGTACCCAAGGAATCCTGAAAGGCTTTCCAAAACCTACTAGTAAAGATAGGATCACGATCACAAACGATACTGAGAGGAACACCATGGAGATGAACAATCTCCCTCATGTAAATCTCAGACAAACTAGAAGCTGAACGGGTAGACTTGACCAGAATGAAATGAGCTGATTTGGTCAATCTGTCCACAATAACCCAGATACTCTCGTTACCCTTCCTAGTCCTCAATAAATCATCAATGAAATCCATAGAAACTTGTTCCCACTTCCAATTGGGAATCTCAAGAGGCTGCAATAAACCAGGGGTCTTTTGATGATCTGCCTTGACTTGCTGACAAGTCGCACACCTATTAACAAAAATGGAAATATCATGCCTCATACCTCTCCACCAATACAACTTCTTCATATCCTGATACATCTTGGTCATGCCTGGATGAATAGAAAGTCTGGACTGATTATTCTCCTTAAGTAACTCCTGTCTCAATCCATCAACATTCGGGACACAAATCCTATTATTAATCCTTAACACACCCTTATCATCAATCTGAGCACCACTGCCATCAAGATTACTACCTCCAACTCTACTACGAACATTCTCCTTCATCGATCTAAGCCTCTCATCCTCATCCTTCTTAGCCATAATACGATCCACAAGAGGTGAGGAAACAACAAGCTGACACAACAAAGCCTTCTTCCTACTCAAAGCATCCGCCACAAAATTAGCTTTCCCCGATGTATAGTTGATGTCGAGGTCATAAGAAGCAAGGAACTCTAACCACCTAACTTGTCTCTGATTCAAATCCTTCTGAGAGAAAATATACCTCAAAGACTGATGATCTATGAAAAGCTCAATCTTGGTACCCAAAAGATGATGTCTCCAAAGCTTCAAAGCGAAAACAACAACAAGCAACTCTAGATCATGGGCAGCATAATTTACTTCATGGGTCTTCAACTGTCGACTAGCATAAGCAATCACTTTACCATCCTGCATCAGAACAGCTCCCAAACCTTCTCGACAAGCATCAGTGTATACCGTTAATCCCTCATTTCCATTTGGAACGGTAAGAACTGGTGCGGAAGTAAGCTTGTGTTTTAACTCATTGAATGCGGCCTTACACTCATTACTCCAAATAAACTTAGCATTCTTCCGAGTTAAAGCAGTGAGAGGTGGAGCAATCCGAGCGAAATTCTCAATGAATCTCCAGTAATAACCGGCAAGGCCCAGAAAACTACGGATATCAGTAGGAGTCTTAGGAGTTTCCCAATCCTGTATAGAACATGGAGAGAAGGATAATAGGAAAGATAGAATAGTTGGATGGACAAGGAAGGAGAAGGAAGAGAGACTTACATTGATCGGAGCGATCTTGACTGGATCGACTGAAACTCCATTACCAGAAACAATATGCCCGAGGAATCGGACTTCATCCTTCCAGAAATGGAATTTGGAAAATTTAGACTTTAACTGATGATTTCGAAGAGTCTCAAGAATAGATTTCAAATGTGACTCATGTTCTTCTTCAGACTTAGAGAAAATGAGGATATCATCAACAATGACTAGAAAAAATTTATTAAGCACATCACGGAAAACACGATTCATCAAGTCAACAAAGAAAGCAGGAGCATTAGTCAAACCAAAAGGCATGACTAACCATTCAAAGAATCCATTCTCAGTACGGAAAGAAGTCTTGGGAATACTTTCCTCAGCAACTCTGAGCTGGTGAAAACCCGTGGCAAGATCAAGCTGAGAGAAAACAGTAGCACCATAAAGCTGATCAAACATATCATTGATGCGAGGCATTGGATATCTATTTTTCATAGTGAGCTTGTTCAACTCCCTATAATCAACACACATCCGAAGAGAACCATCGGACTTGGTGAAGAAAACCACCGTAGCTCCCCCATTCTGAATAGCTAGGTCTGATCAGACCCTTGGAAGACAGGTCCTCAATTTGCTTCCTTAACTCAACCTTCTCACGGGGTGCCATTCTTCTAGGAGGAAGAACTATAGGTCGAGCTCTAGGAATAAGATCAATGCGGAAATCAATTTCCCGCTTGGGAGGTAAAGCAGTAACTTCACCAAATACATCGGGATAGAGTTTGACTACCCGAGTCGACTGAAGATCAATAGGAGAAGAATCCAAAGAGTAGATAAAATTTCTAGCAAAATCCCGAGGCATGCGGCACTGAATAACCAAAGGATCACCCTTATCTCCTACAAGAGTCATGAGACGTGCTTTGCAAGAGATATGGGCATCATGCCTATCAAGCCAATCATCTTCGAGTAATAAATCAAAAGCATCAAAACCAAGAACATAGAAATCTCCAGAGAACCGATAACCAGAATGAAAGAGTTTAACATGTTTACAAATCTTATTGAGATTTGCGGGACCACCAATAGGATTTGAAACACATAAAGGGACAGAAGTATACTCAGGAGAAAGGAGATGTTCAAACTTATCACACAACTTATCAGAAATAAAACTATGCGAAGCTCCAGTATCGAATAAAACACGAACAGGATGGTGAAATAAAGTAAAGGTGCCTTGAAGAGTACCTTGATCATCGCTAGGAGCAGGAGTAGGTGCAGCAGGAGAAGAAGCATATGTGACAGCAAATACACCAGATGGCTTTCCCTTCTTATACAATGGGCAGTCATTCTTAAAGTGGCCTGGCTGAAGACAAACATGACAAAGATTGTTCCTGTTTACCTGAGGTGGAGGAACAGCAGCACTAACCGAAGTAAGGCAACTATTAGCATAGTGTCCCTTCTGGTCACATTTGAAGCAGGTAATGGTGGATAGGTCAATAGGGTGCCTCTGAGAAGGAGAAGATGATGAAGATCCCAAGCCCGAATGTTTGAGCCAATTCTTCTTCTTCTGGTGGAAGTTGGGCTTTCTCTTCTTGGAATTTGCAGAGGAAGACTGTGATACATGAGCACCAGAAGCGGCAGGACCCTTGGAAGTAGGGTTCTCATAGCGAATAGCCATATCCATGAGCTTAGTAAAAGTGCCATGAACATGAGAAATAAGACGGTCATAGAACTCTAGGCGAGCTCCAGCAATGAACTTCTCATTTTTCTTTAGCTGAGTGTCGATAAGACCAGGACCAAATTTGGAAAGTTCATTGAACTTCCGCTCATACTCTGAAAAAGACATGGTACCCTGCTTAAGATCCATGAATTCATGATAAAGCTGAGATTTCCCGGCTTCGGGCATCCATTTTGCCACAAAAGCCTCCCTGGAAAGAAGATACAGAAACCGAACTTAAGATAGATTAAAAAAAAAGAAATGGGGAAAATTCAAGATGACACAAAGGATACCTGAACTGTTCCCACAAAAGATCACCTTCGTTAATGTGAGCCGTAATAGACTCCCACCAATCTAAGGCTGACTCTTGCAGCTGCCATGCTGCTAACTGACGCTTCTGGGCATCAGTGATCTCAAGACCAGTAAATATCCTCTCCAAACTCCGTAGCCATTGCTGGGCTTCGATAATACTCTACCACCGAGCTGAGAGAATTCCTTACAGAGAACAGTAAACCTAACAGGTGCAACAGGTGGAGGAGTTGGGGCAGTACCACGACCCCTACCTCTAGCATTTCCACGATTCATCCTGGAAATATCAAGAATGAATTTAGGATAAAGGTACAGAGAAGACAAAGACAAGCTAAGATAAGACACGATAAGATCACTTGGATGAATATCCTAATAACAAAATTTCTAACAAGGTAGATACGGAAAGAAGGAAGTTTAGAAAAATTTGCTTTTTTTTAAAACAAGAAAATTTTATATCAAAATAATCTTTGAAAAATCATTTGAAAAATCATTAAAAAAAATCATTTTTACGTTGAAAATACGTTCACTCACAAAGAAATGATTCTGAGTTTGATTTCACTCATTCTAGGGTATTTCTACCTTATCTCTAATGAGTTTTTGCTCCATAGGCTAAGGTTTGCCTAAAACCTGGCTCTGATACCAAATGTAACGACCCACTATTTTGGACCATTCAAATCGACAATAATCCACACATGTCCGACTTGAATAATGCAAAATAACAGATTGTAATAAAATTTGGAGCAAATAAAATCATTCATAGAATCACAAACACAGAAATATCAGAATCACTCGCAGCGGAATTTAAAAATAACCATAGTGGTTCATGAAGCCACTAAAATACATAGTCTAAAAACAAGTACAAATTACATAGTCTAAAACCAATACAGTTTGAACAACCACAGAAAATCCCAAATTCATTTGTCTCAATTACATAAGCTAATTAAAAATAAAAGACTGAATAGCAAAAACAGATAGCAGCTTGATAAAGATGATCTCCAGTAGTCCTAGCTCCGGGAAGATGAAGTCCAAACAGATACTCAGGCTGACCCGAGCGTAAAAATAAAACATAAACACTCGAGTCAGGACATACATACTTATACAATGTAAATCAACTCAAGTGAACTGTAATAAGGGTACAAGTAACTTAAAGAATGCTTGGGATCACCCATTCTTTAAGGATCCGTTAAAATATCTACTATGTAGTAATATTCGCTATTATAATAATGTCTAATAACAAAATAAACATACTTTTAAATAGCATTAAGGAGTGACCCAATATTCCCCTTAACACGTAATAGTCCCAGTAGTCTATCCAGTATTAGCATACTCCCAAAATGGGGGCTACCCTCGATACTCCACAGGCTACGGGAGAAATCACAAATCGTAGTAAAGCTCGATATGGTAGGTGACACGGCACACAAGGCAATGCCAGGGTAGATATGCCAATTACGCATCCGGACTGGTGGTGAAGAATAGCAGCCACTACCGCCCACCTCGAACAACACTCCCAAATCAAGGGTGGCCACCAAATCAATCACAAGTAATAGAATGGTATCGAAGAAGTGTGTCCGATCAGAGGTGCTACCTCCTTAGCCCGTCGATCGCTCCTGTTTTAACCACCTTGTGCCAACTCACGGGAGTAGGGTCCACGTATATACCTTAGGATCGTCGCCACCATCCTACTTCATTCTGGAAACTCCACCGCGTACACAGTTGTCAAAGTGGTTTTCGGTATCGACAGAGAGTATGTCCATATCTGATCTCGGTCTCTTTAACAACCAAACGTTATTATAACCCGTGGTTATAAATTTAAAACAATTTATATCAAAATACTTCAAATTAAACCATTTAAAAACAAAGTCATTATTCTTTTAAATCAAATATTAAATTCCCAAAAATTTAGCCTTTTCTGAGTTCATTTATTCACTTAAAAACAATAAAACGTTAAAATTTCAGCTTTCACAGCATTTAAAAAGTGCTGCAGTAAGTTATATTTGAAAACAATTTAATTCAGCAAAGACATCATTTATAAACTGCTATAACAGTTCAGTTTTAAACAAAATCATATTTCAGCCTACTGCAGCTCTTAACAAGTGCTACAGTAGCCCCTTTATTAGTTTAAGGTTCAATTTTAGTTCCTGCTACAACAGCACTTACCAAGTGCTATCATAGCCTTAGTTCATTTTAGTCTTTTGGTTCATTTATATAACCACAACACTTAACATGTGCTGCAGATTCTACTTAGTTCAGAATTGGTTCATTTCCAGAAATGGTAGCATTTCTGAAGTGCTATAAATTAAATTTCCAGGTTTTAAGTGCAATTCCAGCCATAAATAAACTTCCATTTAAATCATTTAAACTTTTAATAATCATAAATTTTCACATTAAAAATGTTCATTTAAATCCTTTAACTTATGATTTTTCTAAAGAGAAATTTTACAAATAAAAACCAAAAATTTACAAAGTTCACTTATTAAATTCAAGTGTGTCAATTCCCATTTTCATTTAAACAATTCAGTTCAACACTTAAACTTAAATCTCCATTTTACACTATTTTAAAACTTAATTTTCATTTTAATTTAATTAATCTTAAGTTTCCATCTTTTCCTTTTAGTCAAATTTTCAAATTTAAGTTACACTTTAAAGTCAATATTTTTTTTATCCATTTATTTACATTTATCACATAGAAAAATCATTTCTACTCTAAATAAATCATTTTAAAAACTCAATTTAAATCAATTTTCAAATATTTAAATATTTAAAAGTATCCAAAAAAATACAGAAAATAACCACGGGTCTGTATAATATTTTCTAGCCTAAGTCAAGTGATACGGATTATATATCATTTCAATCCATAGTTTACAAAGAAAAATCCAGGTTTTATCATTTCAAACCCGCAATCCCAAGTAAATAAAAATTAAATTGAAAATCGTTCAGGCCTATCATTTCAGCCCATAACGATCTTCCCTTATTCTAAAGTCCGTTCGGGTATGTATCATTTCAACCCATAGTGATTCTATTCTACAGGGAACTTGCAGTGTGAATTAAAAGAATAGAATAACAGTAAAATAAAACAAATTATAATAGATGATATGTTATGCAATTTTAACAAGTTTAACATCATATATAAATAAATCACAGGTAAATATAACATCATTTTTTTCTTCTACACATTCAGTTGCGGTCGTTTCACAATCATATAAGTATGAATATTCGTGTGAGATTTACTCACCTCTACGGAGCTGGAGATTCGATTCAAAAAATAAATACGCTATCTATCGAAAAGCACCCGGAAAGCACGATCAGTTTTTAGAAGATGCGCCAACTAGATTCAAATCTAAAGTCAAAAAGAATAAAGCAAATATTTGAATAAGCTAACGCACGTCAATTACATCAAAATTTTTGAATAAAGCAAACTGGAAACAAATCGAAACAAAACTATGGCTCGGAGGAAATTTAGGCCATGACTTCAAATACAAGTGGCGAATGGAAATTTCTTTTTTTTTAAACAAAGGCTCGGTGGCATATAGACTATAACTTCAAAAATACAAGGTGACAAAAGCAATTTTTGTTCATCATTTTTTTTTCAAACAAAGGCTCGGTGGCATATAAATTATGACTTCAAAAACAAAAGGTGACAAAAGCAAATTTTGTTCATTTTTTTTCCCAAAACACAGGCTCGGTGGCATAGGTTTGGCATGGGGTTGGAGGCGTGGCTAGTGGTCTGGCATGGGTTGGAGGCGTGGGGTTCGGTGGTGGTCTGGCATGGGGTTGGAGGCGTGGGTTCGGTGGTGGTCTGGCATGGGGTTGGAGGCGTGGCTGGTGGTGGTCTGGCATGGGGTTGGCAGGCAATAGGATAAAGCAAAACAATGAAAGGAGAACAAATGAAATAAAACAAGAGTGAAAAAATGCATGCTGCCCTTACCTTCGGGGAGATGTTCACGCAAATTCTTTTGGTGGAAGCTAAAGTGAAATTTGCAGTAAGTAAAATTTGTGAACGTGGAATAAAATATGACAGCTGCTCACTATGATTTATGTAGAGAGAAGGCAAGAATAAAATGCTTGAACGGTAGAGGAATCAAAGAAATTTAAGGCATTTAATTTTATTAATAGATGGAAACATATGGAAGGCAAAGGGAAGCAATAATTCACACGTGAAAACGATTTAAGGCAAGATTTTTGGGCAAGATTTTGAATTCTCAAAAGAGAATATACGGCTGAAAACTTGCAATGTTAACGCCTAGAAACAAAAATAGACAAAGAATCAAGGAAAAAGAAACATAAAATGCAATGCCCAAAGTAACGTACAAATGTTATTTGTTTCTCTTATTAAATAAATTTAAAATACTAACGTTTCTATTAGGAAAATAACCCATCACTTTAAACCAAAATTTAATAGCTATTATACCATAATTAATAAAATTTGATTTAGCTCCACCCATTTGATTGTTTAATATAAAGTTAAGGAACGGATGTAAATATACGTAAAAGAAATGTAAAGTTTAATTTCCCATTTCACACTAATTATTACTAACTTTTAAAAGTACACAACAAATCTGACCAAAACAAAAGTGAAACAAATGTTACACAATTTTATACAGTTCAAGATGAAAATTTGGCAGTTTAGAATTATAAAATTATAAAATTTAAAAATTTCTATTAAAGTTACACTTTTAATTCAAATCAACATTACAGAACGTTTATTTTTAATAAAAATTTGGTCAATTGATTAACAATCATTACAAGAAAATTTCCAAAATTATATTTTTAAGAAATCAAATGCCACAGTCTTTAAATAAATGAATAAAATACTTGTTAAAATTTTTGGGCTGTTACAAAATCCAAACCGTATCTTTTAAGGCCAAGTTGTTTTAAAGTTAAAACAATTCAATTTATTATCCATATACACACAGATAGATAATTTATAATATCACAGATAGATAATTCACAATATCACAGATAGATAATTCACAAGGGGGAATTAATTTAAAGGACAAAAATTTGTATATTTTTTGCCTCAAGGACACAACCTCAATATTTTTACCATAAGGACAAACATTATTCTAAAAATTATTCATAAGGACAAATATTTTTCAAAATTATTCATAAGGACAACAAAACTGCTACCAAGCTAAAAACTGATACCTAAAAACTGCTACCGATAACTACAAACTGATACTATCAATGACTAAAAACTGATACCTAAAAAAAGTTGTCCTTCAGGATAAAATATTGAAGGCCTGTCCTTGAGGCAAAAACGCTGAAAATTTTTGTCCTTGACAATAATTTCCTCAATTCACAATATCATCATAAATAGATAATCTACATTATCCATACACTTCAACCAAAGCAACCATATCATACAACATTACTTATCTCATATCGAAGATTTCAAACCATTCAAGGAAATCAATATCATCCATCAATACATAAGCAATGATTCATAAACATACCATTTATAATTAATTTAAAATGAATTAAATTAATTACTTCATCTCTAATTAATTTGAAGTAAATTAAATTAATTATTTCATTATTATAAATCTTACTTACAAAACCATTAATTAATTACAAATCAATTAATTAATCATTCTCTAACTACCATCTTAGTTAATCATCCTGGATTAATTATCCTTTAATTACATTCAAGTAATTATTCTAAAATTAATTTCACAAATTAATTATCCTTACCCAAATATAGTAATTAATCTTTAATTACTTCATTTATTAATTAACTATAATTAATTACATTAATCCTTAATTAATTACATTAATTAATTACCCAAATCACTTATTATTGATTAATTAATCTTAATTAATCAACCTTTAATTTTATCATTAATTATATTAATTAATGACCCCTAATTACATTTTTAATTAATTATCCTATTTAAATAAATTACATTAAGAAATTAATCTTTACTTAACCATAATTATTAATCACTCTTGAATAATCCCAATCAGTAATTAACTACCCTTAATTACTTCATTAAATAAATTAATTACTCCTTAATTAATTATCTTAATTAATCCCTTGATTAATTTCACAAAGTAATTTAATCCAAATTACTATCATACTTAAATCATCTTAAATCAATTACATATAGTAATTACCATTAATTACTTCATTAAGTAATTACACTTTATTAATTACATTTAAGTAATTATACTTATCAAATCATCCCATGATTTATTTAAATTAATTAAACTAAATTAATTAACTTAAACAAATCAAATTAAACTTAATTAATTATTTTAAGTAATAAATTCCTTAATTACTTCCATTTAGTAATTACACTTAAACATTTTCACAAATTTTTATCTTTAATTAATTTATCTAATTAATTAAAATTAACCACATTAATATATTAATTATTAAATAGTCTTAAGTTAATGACCTTCATTAACTATTTACAATTCTTAACTTCTTTTCTTAAGAAATTAAACTTAATTTAATCAATATTAATTATAATTTAATTTATCCTTAACAACCCATTAATTTACCTTTAATTATTTAATTAATTAAGTGTTAACTGTAACTTAATTAATCTTAAATTACTTGATTAATTAATTCTTAATCATTAACTTAGAATGAAAGCTTATCTAATTAATGATCTCTAAACTACAAATTAATTATTCCTAATTAATTTTCTTAAAACTTAACTAATTAGTTTAAAACTCAAAATTACTAATTTAATCATCCATATCATTAATTAATTTAATTAATTAATTATCCATTTTTAATTATCTTAATAATTTAATGAATCCAAATCACTAAATTCTAATTTAAGGATTTTAACCAAATTCCTTTTAAATTCAAATCATTAAAGTATACTTTAACTTTTAAACTTATTTACATCATTTAAAGTTATAAACTTTATTCTATTTTCAAAACCTAAGATTCAAATTCAATTTGAATTCATATTTAAAATTCTGATTTAAACTTGGGTTTAAATTCTATTTCAGATTTTATATTAAATTTTAAAATCAAGAAAACTGCCAGGTTTGTTTTGAATCCTGAAAACCCTCTTTAAATATTTTAAAACTTTTATTTCATTCCAGATTAGGATTCAAAAATAAATTTGAATCCACACATCAACTGGATTTAAACTTGTTGAAATCTACTACATAAAATAATTTCATTTGAATTTATTTTAAACTCAAATTACTGTCAGGTTTTACTTTTACAAAAGCCTGGAACAACCATTTACTCGAATCGAACTAAAATTGCTTGAAGTCATTCCTTCTCTACTTCGAGTCAAGTACTCGAATAACTCGAGTCAATTCCGAATCTTTCCTCTACCTCATCCCAGACAATAGGAACATCCACGCAACAGAGCTCGTGCACGTGCACGATCACCAAAACTGCCTCCGACCTCCGATGACCTCCCCGTCATATCACTTAACACCCATACCTTTGATCCCTACATCCAAATCATACACGCAAGCTACAGATCAAAATCGAGATACGCAGATGAACAGGCAAACAACCCATCATCAGAAACTGTCATGAATACGACGCCTCCGATCACTGGAACATCAACCACTCCGGCCACGTCTTCGACAACGTACCTACTTCCATCCCCCAAAATCGCATGCAACTCGATGCACGATCGAAGCCACCCCGATCAAATTTCCGATAACAGCCCAAACTAGGTTTAGAAACATCAACAACCTCCCAACGCCATCACCAACCTCTGATCGACATTCTGCTATTTTTCCTTCAACCTTCGATCATCCTTCTTCCTTCAGACAGAAATTCGACCACTCAAACTACTGAGATCCAAAGACAACCTCAAAACCCAAAAATCTGGTCAAACCCAACATGCTCTCTCAATCTACTATTAGAATTTGTGATTCTAGTTTTAAAAATCATAATTTCATATAAGAATTCAAGTTATAAACCTGAATTGATGTTTTGGGATGTTTGAGATTTTACATTTCTTAAGCAATTACTGTTCTTATGGTTATACAAAGACTATCAGATTTTATTTTATCTTAATTATAATTTTTAAACATAAATCCATCTTAAACAAATTACTTTTGTTTAAACATAAATTCCTAACTAGGATCGGATCAAGTGGTAAAGTATTTTCACCAAAATCTTAGTTCTTAAAAAAAAACAAGCACAGGTAGACAAATTCACGGCATATATAAATTCATATGCATTCACAGTCATAAATAGATACAGTAAAGCATTTACAATTATACACACAAGTATACTAATCAATCATGCAGCCGGATCTACTTAAGAATTTAAGAAAAAGTGTTACTCACCAGAAAGAAGAGAAAGAACAGAGCAGCCTTTATTTTGAAACAGGCTTGTGAAACTGTTAGCAACAATCTTTCTTTGATCTTCATGTTTGTGTTGGGATGAATTGTTGAAAAACTTTAGTAGTTAATGTCTTTGAAAACTTTAAAACTGGAAAATGCTAAGTCTTCTTAATGAATGAGAAGAGGTAGGGAAAATATAGAAAAGAGTTGTACAGATTGTTTATTTTTTTGAGGTACAGAAGTATTCAAAGATTTTTTTCCCTTCTTCTATTCATTAGCCTGATATGATCTTACTAGAGGTGCTGGCATTTAATGCCTTGGTCCTTTATGTCTACAACCTTTCTTTTAATTTACATTTCGTATGTACTTATAATTTTTCTTTGTATATATTTCTTCTTTTCAAGGGTACATACTCATTTCATACTACCTGTACAACATAAACATATATTTTTCCTTACTTTGCATTGCCATCATGTCTTTCCAGAATTGTTTAAGTGTTCCTAACTATTTATGCTTTGCAATATAAATAAGTTGCTATATTAACATGATGTTAGAATATACCTACTCTATTTTTATGTTCCATTTCTAACTTAATATTTATTTCTAACTTATATACTTATTGTCTTGTATTTCTATACATATATATTTATGTATTGTTATTTCTGTTTAAAGTTTAAGTATCAAACATTTACTTTATATACATATTTTATTTTTAAGTTAAAACTTTATTCTTAAGAATTACTTTTTAGAGAATATAAAATAAACTATTTATATTTGTATATAGAACAATACATAAATAATGTTATTTGAAAATAATAATTTGTCACATTTAAATAATTTATAAAAGAGATTATAAATTCCTATTAGCATTAAATGGGTTAATATCTCATATTTATTAACAATATTCTAAAACAAACCTTTTAATAAATCTTAAACTTAAGCTAATATATAATTTAATCAATTAACATTTATCTTAAATATTTTAAAACCATATAGTTATTTATTTACTAGCTTAATATTAAATTAAATCAAATTTCCAAATTATCAAAAATATTAGAATTATAAAATATGCCTTATTAATTAAATTTACAACAAAGCTCATCTATTTACAATATATATAAATTAATATACATTATAAATAGAAAACAATTTATTTAGCTTTTAAAAGAAAATTCACCCATTTCATATTTATTAAAAGAAGATTATTAAATCAATTCAAATTTTATTAACAAAAATCATCAAATCAATTTAAATTTTAAAACAGATTATTAAATTGATATTGCCGAAAATTCCGGGATATCACAATCAACTTATGTTTGCTTTCGAATGGGTTCCTTTACTTATAAAATAATGCTTTTGAAAGAAGAGGTTCCGACCTAGTCGAAGCCTTGCTGCCGTTCATTAGACTTTCGAGTGTATTGAAGTCATCAATGCTTTCGAAAGGCAGTATTTGTTTTTCAAGATGTTTTAAGCCACTTCCTAAATTCTTTCGAAAGGGTCCAAGGGTTTTGAAGACAAAGGCCTTGAAATGGGTTTCAACGCTATCCTTCAATGTTTTGTGTAAATATTTTGAAGCTTTCGAAAGGGATGGTGCCGATGCCATCATGTTTTCCCCAATATTTTTATATGATAAAGGATGGTTTCGAAAGAGGTACTTTCATCTATATTCACTTTGACCCAAATAATATTTTAAGTATAAACCCAATGGTTTTGAAAGGGTGACTTTCAATGATTTCGGAAGGGTTACTTCTAATGGTTTTGAAAGGGGGACTTTCAATGTTTTCGGAAGGGTTACTTCCCATAGTTTCGAAAGGGGTACTTTTAAGGGTTTCGAAGCTATGCTTCTAAGTGTTATTAAGTAATACTAGATGTTTTAAAGTGTTTCGAAAGGCAGGGGCCTAATGTTTTCAAAAGAGATTTATATGCTTTCGAAGGAGGTTATCCAGTGAAGTCGAAAGCAAGGTTTTGAAGTTTTCGACTCCCTTAGTTTTCAAAGAAAATAACCCAATCTCATTTTTAAAGAAAACCATGACATAAATATATAAAGTATTTCAGAAAGGAGTTTTTGAAGAAGTTTTTTTTAATCAAAGTTTAAAGGGATTAACCAAGTTATTATGTATACTTCTTTACATATGTACATATTCACATTGTAATGGACCCATAACTGAATTTTGGGGAAGGGCAGAATAACCAGCTAGGTTAACCCAGCACTGAATATAAATTAAGTTAACTCCCAAATGAGTATAATTTCATCTAGGAGGTCAGGAAGACTAGAATATAGGATGCTAAAATATTAAAGAAAGATATTGGCAGGGGATAATAAGTTCTCAGTAAGCCCATCAAAACTGTGTATAGGAAAAGATATTGGCGGGGCCAACAGGTTCATAGTCAGCCTATGGAAACTATGTATAAATGAAGATGTCAGAAAGACAGGTTCATATAAGACTATGAAAACTATGATTTGATACTGGCAGGAGTCAGTAGGTTTGTAGTTAGCCCATGAAAACTATATCCAGATTAAGATATTGACAGTTGTCAATAGGTTCCTAGTCAACCCTTGAAAACTACGATAAGAGTAAGGATATTGGAGTTACAAATAGGTTCATAGTGATCCCATAAAAACTATGTAATTGGACAGAGAGTCCTTGCACATTTTACTGGTTATTAGTTAGCCTATGAAAACTAATAGGTTAATAGTAATCCTAGAAACTATAATTGAGACAGATAGTCAGAATGAATGGGGATGGGTAATCCAGAATTGATTCATTTGTTTTGCATATCATCACATTATATTGTTTTGAATTGTTTTAACCATTGTGGATGTAGGAGCACAATATATGGTTTTAAAAAGGTTTTAGGATACTAGTGAGGGGAAAACCCGTTACGCTAAGCGGCATGGTCTCACTAGATATCTAAATGATTTGAGATTGTAGATTATTATTCATACCAGGATTTATGTCTGACTCGAAGTTTATTTTACCCTTAAACTCTCGGCTGCTTAATTGATTTTGAGTAGTTTGAGAGTTGAGGTTTTCAGGTACCTCATTAGACGAATAAAGCTTCCGTAGACGTGCAGGAGGCATGATAGATATCTGGATTTCTCTTTTATTTTGATTCTGCTCTGTTGTTTGTTATGGCAAAGTTGTTATATTGCCTGTATATACTCTGATCATCTAAGGGGGCATGATCATATGTCGCTCTTCATGTATATTTTAATAAATATATTTTCTTTGAAAGTGGTTAACGGCCGTGGGACTATGTAATGAATTGGAAATGTTTTGAAATGGAATGTGAACTTATTGATGTTTTAAATTTTTTCCATATTCATGTGTTTTTGTATATTAATGAATCTAACACCGCTGTATTTGATCACCGAGGATTAATAACTTTGGATAACTGCAGCATCCGTAGCCGTTAGTTTTGGGCCTCCAAGTAGGAGGATGTTACAGGTTGGTATCAGAGCATAGGTTTATGAAACTTGAAAAGAAAAGTTAAACCTAAAAGCTTTTTTCAAACATAATCCAATGAATCAGAAATACAATCGGGGTTTTGGATAACACTATAGTAACGTACTTGTATTTGATATATATATATATATATATATATATATATGTACGTACTCCCATCTCTCTTAGACTGTTCTTTTGTACCTTACTAAGAATCATATGTAGATTTACGAGAAAGAAGATATGGAAGCAGGAAACGGAAAAGGAAATATCGGTGGAGGAATCACCACAAATAATGGAAATGCTTGACCCAATACTAGGAGGAACCAAGGTCGACAGGCTAATGCTAACCGAAATGTTTAAGCCAATGTGGGTGCTGGAAATCCTCCAGTAGATATGGGGGCAATGTATGAGTTCTTCATCAATGTGATGCAAGTACGAGCTTCTAAAGTTGTTGGAAATGTTGGAGGAGCTAATTCTGCGGCTCTAGTTTGGAATAACTATGCTAAGTTGAGCAGGGACTACACCAGTCTGAGTGGAAAGTCTTTTATGGGAACGGAGGATGCTATTGAGATAGAAAACTGGTTGTTGCATTGTGAGCATATCTTTGCTGATCTGGGTTTAGATGATGAGCAGAAGAGAAGGTTGGCCTATAGATAGTTGCAGGGGTCAGCACTTCATTGATGGAATGGTGTCACGGTCGGAGTACCGGAGGAGGAGTTGACTTGGGCTGAATTCAGAAGGAGATTTAAACAGAGGTCTCTATCTGAGGTTGCTAAGTCAGCATTGATGAGAAAATTCATGGATCTAGTTCAAGGAGAGATGTCGGTAATCGAGTATGCCACTAGGTTCGATGAGCTGTCTTAATATGGGTATGCTATTGTTGACACTGACATCAGAAGAAATGAGAGGTTTATTCGGGGTTTGAGACTTGAGCTTTCTAGGGCAACTATGACACATATTCATGATCCTTGTAATGTGATTGTGGAGATGGCAATTCATCATGAAGAGATGCTTGTGGTATGTGCTAGAGAGAAGCCAGTTGAAACCCAGGGGTCTTAGGGAAAGAAAAGGAAGTTCTTTAAAAAGAAGGGAGCCCAAAAGGGAGATGCTGCCAAGAAGGCAAAGGCTGATTTAGTTTGCTATAAGTGTGACAAGAAGGGTCATTATGCAAATGAGTGTCGGTCAGGCAAGGGGAAGAAGGCTGCAGATAAGAAGAATGTGAAGTTCTTCAACTATGCTCAAGTTGGGCATTATAAGAACCAATGTTCATGGCCAGTCAGGGCAGACAAGGGGAAGGTTTTTGCTGTTGGATCATCAACTAAGCAACTACAGCTGATAAAGAAAAGACTGTGAGTGAAGGTAGTTTTTAATTCAAAGTATACCAGTTAGGATACTATTTGATACCGGTGCATCATATTCATTTATATCCCAGTGTTTGGTTGATAGGTTATGCCTAGAACCCACATACCTTGTCACTTCCTTAAGGATTGTGAATCCAATAGGAGGGTATGCAACTCTGGGGATGTGATGTGACCAGTTAGAACTTGATTTGTTAGGTCATATGTTTGCATGCAGTCTATATGTTTTTGATTTCGTAGATTTCGAAATCATTTTGGGTATGGATTGGTTGAGGAGGTATGAAGCTGGAATATTTTTCCAAGATGGGGAGATATCACTAAGACACCCTGATAGTCGTAACCGTATTATATTCACTACACCAAACAACCCATTTTGTAACACTTTTCCGCTTTCAATTTACAATGCTAATAACCGTTACAAATTTCTAACGGTTATATCCGTTACAACCATTTACAACGGTTATTACCATTAGTAAATATGGTAATTTCGTAAATAATTAAAAGCATTATGGATAAGATTGTAAATTTATCTTTAATCAATCGTTATCTCATTTCTCACGGTAATTTCATTTCCCACCCTCTCGCGTTTTATTTCTATTTCGTTCATACCGCCTCCACTATCTGCCATCGCTTCCGTTGTCTTCTGCCACCGCCGCCGTCTTCTGCCGCCGCCTCCTTCCTTTTTCCTATCAAATCGATGAGGATGAAGGAAGATCTAGGTTGCGAACTACAAATCTAGGGTTTCGCTTATCCACCTCGGTCCACTCGAGTATGAACATTTTTTTCAAATTCATAACAATTTCGTACATATGAATTCGAATTCAAGCTTAGCAACATTTTCACATTCAAAATCAGAGTTACTATTAGTAACATTTTCACATTCAAAAACAGATTTATGAATTTTTGTTTTCTTTGCAAAAGTTGGTATTGATTGAGCTATTCTTTGTTCAATCTTTAATAAATATTTATTTGCAAAATTTGAAGGGAAGTTTGATTTCTTACTTGTGACGTATCCCTCTATTCGCTCTGTTTTCCTATTGAAAATTTATAATCAAAGCATGAATATACTTCTGACAGTCAGGTATTATGTTCAAATATTTCTCTTATGCAGAAATGCTAATATCAAGTCATCTATTGAGAGCCACAAAAAAGCATTTGACATTGTTTATCTGGTACGTCTAACATGCCTGTTATAACATGTAAAAATACATGTTTTACGTTGGTTATGTGGCATGTCTAGCATTATTTACGTCTCTTATTTTCCTTTTGCAGAACGATGCTTCCATGTCTGATGTCATCGATTTTGTTTCTGAACTATGCCCATCTAACAAGTAGTGAATCATGGAGCATTCAATTTATGATCTAAGAGATGATTGGAGAAGAATTTCAATTATTTACATATTATATTACATTTTCATTTCGAATAATAGTTCAATGCTATGATTGAATTAAATTCCTGGTAGCATCTCAAACTACAAATGATATATTCAATTTTACAAGTGATAGTTGGGAACCTGCTGAAGGCCTTAGGTAAATTTGCTTCTGCATATTTATTTGCAGAAATGTAAGCTGATACTGAAGATGCCTTTCTTTTTCAATTTGAACCAGTGAATGTAAAGAGAAAATCAAATAGTTTGTAGTAAGTGGGTGTAGAAACAATATTTTACCATTACCTGTAAGTTCATTCTTCATTCATGTTGATTCTTTTTTTCTTCTCCTTTTCATTGAAAATTGAGTCAACTGATCTTGTTGTTAGGGCAAGGTTGATATTATTTGTGGTGGACCTCCTTGCTAAGGAGTAAGTGGACATAACCGATTTAGGAAGGTTGATGATCCATTTTAAAGATGAGAAAAATGGTCAAGTGACAGTACTCATGAACATCGCTGAATTCCTAAAACCAAAATATGTGTTGATGGAAAACATCATTGAGATTCTCAAGTTTGCAAATGGTAGTTTGGGAAAATATTCTCTTTGTTTCCTGATTAAAATGCATTATTAGGAAAGATTAGTAATTCTTGCAGTAGGGAATTATGACCTACCCCAGCATCGTATGAGAGTATTTCTATGGGGAGCCAAACCAAATGAGGTTTTTCACTTTTTCTCTGCATAATCCTATATATTTTAAAAGGTTATAGGCGACTAGTTTTGTTTTACCATATTTGATGAAGTTTTTAGTGTATATGATTAACAGCTGCTTTCATGAGCTTGAAACCTCAAGATTAAATGGAATACCGGTCCTTTTTCATACTCTTTATCACAGATCTAATGCACATTCTTTTACAAGTTCATTAGCGTCATTATAATGTTACTTTCTTTGTTAAATTATGCAGATAAGGAGATCATCCTACAATGACGTGATACAAGTTTCAGAGATTCAGAAGTGCTTAAACATTAGTGGAGTTCAAATATACATCATAAACAGTGCACAAATTGTCTTTCTGAATGATTGTCCATAGAAAGACTTGACAAAGGAGATACCAATACTTGTCGACCAAAGCCTCCTTGATTCCTTTAGCTTCTGCTCTTTTGGTTGCAAGGTATTTTTACACTTCAATTTGAATATATTTTAAGAGAGATTTTGATTCTATTAACTCTTATAACAAAGCAGATTATTGGTACATCCAAAGACTTTAATAAGAATAAGAGCTAGAAAATAAAGGCAATTATGGATGATTCATCCAAAGAATTTAGTAAACATTGTGTTAATTTATAGGTAAATTAACTATCTTTTTTTGTTAAAAAAACAGTATGTATGAAGTGGATATCATGGGTATATAAAGTGAAATAAAGATTGCTCCAAGGTGAGTTTTGATTTGTTAATGTTTTTAATCTCTATTGAATTTGTTCAATTGTAACGTGTTTTCGTTCATTAAGATCTTAAAACTCATTTATATGATTTAATACTAGTTTATGAATAAAATCATGAATTCCCTTGTCTTCTGCAAACTCTGTTGAAAGTACATTAAATTTCTATAAGTAACTTTTACACTAAACACTGAAGTCTAAGTTTTGAATTTGCAACTTTCCATGTCCATTTTATTTTAAACTTTCCATGTCCAACTGCTTGGGTTAAAAGATTAATTACGCTATACGATATTTACCAAAGTTGTTTTGACCTGTAAAAATGAAAAATTCAGACACAAAATAATTTTATTTCATTTACCAGTCATAGTAGAAGTCTAATTGCCTAAAGGAGAAATCAATAATAATAAAAAATTTGGCCTAAAATATTAACCTCATCTTTAAAGAAATTTCTCTTGAAAACATCCTTTATAACCATGATAACACCATTTACACCAAAGTTGTTACTTGCATGTTCTCCATGTCAATCTTTCCTTTGAACTTGGAAGTAAAAGTGTATTCTGCATCATTGTCACTACCATCATAAAAAACTACACTTTTTTGTGTATAAAGATCAAGTTTTGTAATCATATTTTAAAGAACGAGTATACAAAGCTTTGACTATGAGTATTGGAATTTTCACCAACATTTTCTGATGAACTCTCTGAATTTGCATCCAAATTAGTGGACGAATCATTGAACTCAAAGTCATTGTATGAAGTCTTCTTATTATATTGACCGCCATCATTGTTGCATGAACTTGTACTTTAATTATGTTGTTTTGAAGCACCAAGATTGGTATTTCTGAAATTAACAGATTCAGTGTTATCCTGGTCTGTTAAAAATGGCAAACAAATAGAAAAAAATTTCCTAGTAGAATGATCATGCTGATAAAATAAATCAAAATACACTCGGTTTTAGTATTATATGCAGAAAATAAATCAAAGTAAAACTACAGCTTCCCAATTGAATTTCAATTTGGGCACATATGACCATTTCTGCGGTTATATGAATGATACGGAATACATATAGATAACTGCAACATGATTCATACTAGAACCCATTAGTCATAAACAATAGGTAAACATTTTTTATGATAACTCCGATTAGGTTCACAGGGCTCGGTTAAAGTCTGCAAAAATGGATGTTGCTGTCAAGGCAAGAATATGTTTCACATGGCTCAGTAAAATTACTTGTGCTGAAATCATAAAAGTACTGAATTTTTGAATCTTCAATGTCGAAAAGAAATAGTCCACTTCAGTAATAATGCAAAAGTGCAACTTCTTGCTATTTTAGCGGGCTAGTCATAAGCAATTTGTAATGACCCTAAATTTTTGACATTGGAAATCAGGATATTTAATCGATTTTAAATATCTGGAAGTTAGTTTAATTTGAAATTCAAATATCAGAATGAATTTGGCAATTTAATTATTGGATTTAATTTATATGAAGTTGGGTAAAATTTTAAATCTTCAGTTTTAAGCTGATTAAAAATATTTTCAAGGCTTAGAAAATTCATATTGATAATACTGAAGATAATAAAAGCTTCAGAATTGAATTTGAAACTGTTTTGTTCAGTTTTGAAATCTTATCGTTTAAATTGAATTTAAAAATAGCCTTCCGAGGCACAGTCTCGGAATTTGATGAAACCAATTCCATTGGATCCGTAATATTGTATTATTATCGGATTTCAATTTTCGTAGTGGTTGGAGTTATCGTGTGGCAGTACGATAGTTAAAAGCACTGAAATTAAATCGAAAATTCAATATTATAACTGGTCCAAAAAAATCTATCTTCTCCATACGATCAAATTTAGACTCAGAACCTTTTCCATTGCGTTCGGAATAGGCGTATAACATTACGAACACCTAGCGGCACGCCTTGATAGGAAGTCGAAATTTTTTCCTTTGTTTTCGAGTCGATTCGAATTTGAATTTAAATTTATAATATATATTGGTCACCAGTCAAAATAAGATCACATCAGAACTTTATGCTTTCTCCTCAATCACTGTTCTCAACCTGATTCTTCACGAACCCTCCCTTCAAAGTACGTTTCCTCTTGCTTCCAAAATAATTCAGCCGACACTCCTCTTCATTTTAAACTCGAAAAGAAAAGAAAAAAAATCTCTCATTCAAAAGAATAAATGGCCGAAGCCCCTTTGAATTGAGCCAGATAAAAAAAAATACCTCATTCAAACAAAAATCGAGGCCGAGCCTCTTCCCAAAAATTTCAAGCGTTCGAATGAAAGTGAATCGCGAGTAGGCGTTCGAAGCGGCAAATTAAAGAGGGAGCTCGGCGGCGCGACATGCGGGCAGTGGACGAGGCAACGCTGTTCTTTTCTTTCTCCGGCTGTCGCAAGTAGAAAATCATCAAGAGTAGAGGTGAGGTATCTGCTTCGTGGTGGATGGTCTCGAGTGTGTAGTCGCATCGTTCTAGCAAGCAAGGTGGTCGGCCTGAGCTCGGCAAAGGCACAATTTGTATATTGAGCAGAAGCTCGTGATTGTGGATTTCTGTTCAAGTTGAGGTAGTTTAATTCTGAACATTTTAACTCAAATATTATTTAGGTTTAAAACTTATTAATGAATGGTTGATTCTCATTTCACTTATCAGGACATTAACAGCTAGGTATTTACAGTTTTGTTTAATTTAATAAATAAATAAATAAATAAATAAATAAATATATAGTAAGATAGAAATTTAGTTTATATGTGATTTTGGGAAAATATAAGAATTTCTAACAATGTTGCAGAATGTATAAAGATTAGATTTTTAAATGAATATAGGTTAGTATTTTTAGTGCATGTGATTTCAAAAGAAGATTAAATGTACATATCTATATGCATGTTCTAATGTAAAACAGAAAATCAGTTTTAAACCAAACCATTAGTTAATTAAAATTAAGAAATGATAATTGATTGTTCGATTTATTTCGAATATTAATAAACCATAAATGTTTATACAAGGTTTATAAATCGTGAAAACAAGTTGAAATGGAAATGGATTACAAATGCATAGGCAAAGGTGAGATCTTATCACTCAAATTAAATTGGCATTACAGTTATTGATTGATTGTTTGGATGTGATAGTATATGTAGTAGTGTGTATATATATATATATTTGGAGTTGTTGATTTCCCGCATTATATAGCGGATGAGACCCTATGTGCCACATAATAGCGGATGATATTTTATAAATCCCATATACTGTGATATTCCACCTTGAAGTGGAATTGGTATTTAATTGTTGTGCTAACATCTGTGGATGCAAGGAAACATGTTGAAGGGATCCAACTGGATTCCTCAAATTATATGAATTTGTTTCATATGTTGTGTGATGATTTATTGATAATCTATGTGATTATATTGATGATTGAATTTGTTAAAGGCTATAATTTAGCCGAATGTATTTTTGGTATCGTTGGATACCAGAAATAAATAAATTGGATTTTTTGAAATTAAAGTAGGAAATTTTAAGTAAATTTCCTTTGAAAGAATTTGGTGAATTTAAAAGAAGGAATTTAAAAGTATTAAAGTTGATTTTTGAAATCTTATCGAATTAATTCCAAAATATAGAAAAGGATTTTTATAAATGGATTTTTAGAAATATTGTTTAAAAGTTGAAGAATTTATTGAAAATGGAATTTTAAATAGTTTGGAAAGAATAAAGGGATTTATTCTAAAAAGGTGATAAATTTCTAGAAATCAATTTGATAATTGATTTGGTATTTGAAAATAAATCTTTGGGAAATTGATATGAAAATTTATTTGGTGTTGAATGAAAATGGATTTTGTGTTGAAATAAATTTGGAAATCGATTTGTAAAATGATTTGGTATTTGGGAATAAATCCAGAAATAAATTTGCAAATGGTTTGTTATTTGGAAATAAACTTAGAAATCAATTCGCAAATGTTCTGTTCTATTGAAAATAGACTTGGGAATCAATTTGTAAAATTGATTTAGTATTTGAAATAAATGGAAGAATCAATTTGTAATTGATTTGGTGCTTGAAAAGAACTTAGAAATCAATTTGTAATTGATTTGGTGTTGAAATAAATTTAGAAATCAATTTGGAATTTGATTTGGTGTTTGAAAGTGAATATTTGGAAAACAATTTGAAAATCGTGTATCAGTGAATATTTGGAAATTTAAATTCCCAATGGAATTTGTAAAGGAAAAGTGAAAATAAATAACATTCGAGAATTTTATTTTGCGAGTGAAAATATGATTTGAAATTTGTTTCAAAGTGATGATGTGTGGAAAATATATATCTTACGAAGATATTTGAAATTTAATAATTTGGGAAAATTATTTAAATTGGTTGATTGTTGTGAATGTTGTTTGATAGTTAAATAACCGACTATCAATATTTGCCCTTGAAATGGCATTTGAATTTGTTTTTAAAACAAGCGCTCATTATTCGGTTTAGCTGGGAGAGGACTTTGTGTCATATAACCCATTCCGAATAATGATACGAAGTTATGGATTGCAATTGAAGATCGGTGTTGAAGATCGGGCGTTTGCGAGAATGATAGGATAACCTATCGATTGTCTCTACACCGAGTAGCTACCGTATAGAGATTCCCTATGTGATGGGAAGTCCGATTGGGATTGTGAATACCTGGATTGCAAGGGCTTCTTTGGAAGTGCCTTCGATTCTGTTCAAACCCGGAACAGACTTGTATGGTTGTATGTCTGACATTACACTTTGAGATATAAAGCTGATTTCTTTCACATACATTTCTGTTTGGTGGCGGAGAATTTATTCTCTTAGCTTAACACCCTTCTCTGAGACGTACGAGTTCAGAGGTTATGTAGTTGAAGGTTATCAGTGATATACTCCCAATTTGGTAGTGTGGCATGCTAAGTGTTGCTGTGTGTTGCTGATCATTTGTGATCATTTGTGATCAAAGCATGGCTTTCATGTAAAGCGTGGCTTTGTGGATGAGACCTCATCGGACCTCACCACCCGGAAATGGTCGAAACAGGAAAGATGCGGCAAGGTTATGAGGGTCGCTCCCTTTAGGGTATGTCATTTCCTTCTGGAAAAAGGTGGTATCATGGTATGGAGCCCAGATGCTTTACCTGTGTGGTGGCATCAACCTTATTTACTATGTGATTGTTGCTTTGTGATCGAGGGCCCTCAGATAAAGGTCGCAAACGACCGGGGGGTGGCATACTTGTGTGTGGAGTTATCTAGTTACAGCTTCATTGCACCAAGAAGCTTGAGATAACTCGGCCTTGTGTTGGCAGAGAGCTAGTTAGTTCTCGGGACGTCCATCCAGAGGCGTACCCATATGGCAGTAGGAAGTTCCTTAGCCTGACCATTTGTTGGAAAATCCAAAGAAACAATACGAACCTTGTACGGTTTTAGTTGTATAACCTGCTATGGAATGTGGCGGTAACCTGCTATTGAACATAGTAGCTATAGTAGGCATACAATAATGGTTGTTTGTTGGCTAAGATTAATATTATAGTTTCGAAATGGTTTCGACACTATGCACTAATGATAATATTAAAAAGTTTTTGCGTATCAAGCATGTTTAACTATCATAAGGAGAAATCTCCTGCAATTCTGCGTTTGCATTGTGTGTGTGGCGGGAGGCCTTATGGTAGTTTCATTTTCCAAAAGCATTGCGAATTTGTTTTATTTTCTTTGTGAAAATAAATGTTTTTAAGATCTCACACCAGTCCCACGACTGACCTGGAGTTTATTGTTCCCTTTCTAAACTCTGGGTGCCCATAATTTTCCACACGGGCAGCCTAGAGTCAGATTATCAGGTCATTCTGAATTCCGAAGTTGCTATGGAGATCTAGAGGCGAGCTGGATGGCGAGACGTATCACTTATACTAGTATTATTCCACTGTGTATTATGTATGTGGACAAGTTTATATAACTGTCCAGTGTTGTGTGTTGTTGTTGTAAACTCTGATGATATGATGTATTGTATAAACTGATATAATTCTTTGTTATAAAGATTATTCATTCATCTATTATATGTTGTTCCGCTGCGAATGTGAGATTCTGATATTGTTTCTGTTTCGTCTTCTTTATTCTTCTATATGTTTTCTTCTACCTCTTCTTTTTCACCCTAACAATTCAGTTTTCCGGCATTCGATGGTTCGGAAGTTGATACAGTGGTTGTATTGATGTCGACTTTCGAGCGTCGAAAAGTCGAAATGTTACACAATTAGTAAGGAATTGTCAAATTATGACTTTATGTCTCAGAAACAAGAATTAAATGCCTATGTACATGTGTGTTCATGATATTCTAGTACCCTGAAATTAAGTTAAACAATTGACCTGAGTCTTAGCCTTCTGATTTGTATGCAGTGTGAGTTAATATCTAAACACAACAATTTAAACAGTTTAGGTTGTTTAATTTCATACTGTAATGTTTTTGTAGTTGAGTTATATAACATATGAGTTGAGCTATAACACTTGTATGGGGTTTTTGTTTTGCATAGAAATTGTTATTTCAACTATTACTATAAATTAACAGATGCTTTGAGTTGCTACTTAGTAACTCATACTGAATGAGTCATTAATAGATGCTTTGAGTTACTGCTATCTAGACTGTTTGCTGTCAATTAATAGAAGTCGGTAAACATTAACAGATGCAAGCAAATATGAGTTAGTTCATTTTGAGACTCACAAGGAATTTATATTAAAAATATATTTTTTCTATGTTTAAAATAGAAAGTGAAAATTTCCTTGCTATTAACAAGCATCTGTTATTCCCTTTTTGCTAATATACTAGCAACTCTTTCAAAATGCATATCAGTGCATTTCATTGTTCTATACATATAAGTTAGTGGAAATTTGGTTGAAGGGCTTTTATTTCCAAGGTAATTAGTTTTAAGGACAACACATTTGAATAATTAGTTTTAAGGACAATTTACAGGATAATGATAAATTCATTTATCTTTTTAAGTTATACAGGAAAATGATAAATCCTTTTAGCATTATTTCTGTATAACTGAAAATGATAAATTCTTTTATCTTTTTCCTGTAAAATGTCCTTAAAACTAATTTTTCAAAAGTAGTGTCCTTAAAACTTATTATCCACACAAATAAGCCCTTGAAGTGAAAATCCCCTATAAGTTATTGCTTCAGAAATCATCTTCATTGTTGGTTAAGTGTCATTGTGAAAACAAGACAAGTCAATATGATAGTTCAACATTGGTGCTGCAAATATAAAATCAGTATTTCATATTAGTGCATGTGTTGTTTCACTATTATGTGTATGGTTAATATCCTAGTACATTATTGGCAATTACTTCTTAAGGTAAGCCTCACATTTCTTGATTTAACAACCATCCTAATGCATAAAAGATCTTTGTAGCATATCTAATGTTTCACAGCACGTTTGCATGAAAAGAAACATGTCTTTGCTTGCCTATTTTATAAATGCATGTAATTGTTTTCTCACTGCATTTGTCTATATTCATGATGTTCCCAGCCTGTACCCATGAAGTTGCATTTACATGTATCCATGAAGCTGCGTATGCTTGTATTCATGAAGTTACATTTTCTCATACACATAATGTTGAGCGTGTCCGTGTTTGCAATGTTTTAGTTGCACGTGTTTCTAATGTTTCAGTAGCCTGCAATATAATTCACCACATAATTAGTTGTTGTTAACAATACAAACTTAGTCATTTGTCCACTCTACAAGTAAAAACATTATTAAAAATTTTCACTAGCCCATAATCGTCACTTCACCTTGGCAAATAAAAAACATTTTCATTGTCCTGTATATATTCTTATAGTTATAAAGATTTTTCACTCAGTTATTCTTCGATATTGAAATTATTCTGCCTATCCCGTAATGTGATCTTTATTAGAATATTTCTGTTGATTTTACTAGATTTGTTGCCTTTGATTTATTTTCTTTTTATAAACAGCTAATTATGAAGGCATACAAAAAATGTTCTTCCCAAATAAAATGAGCACCATGACTGTCAGAAATGTTCACACTTGGAACAAAAATAAACAGTGTGCCACTATGCTTCCACTTCATATGGTATAGTCCTAAGCGCCTAACACAATTTGCAAGCTGAGCTCTGAGCTCAGTTTTTATGAACTGAGCGTGCTTATTTTTAATCAACCGAGCTTGCTCAGTTTATAAAAACCGAGCAATCAATTTGTTAAAACTGAGCTAGCTCAGTTTCTAAAGCAATCTTAGTTTTTTACTGAGCTTACTACTCAATTACAAACTGAGCATTGAAGCTCGGTTACAAATTGAGCAGTAAGCTCAGTTAAGAACAAAGATTAGCCCAGTTTATAAAGTGAGCTATAAAGCGCAATTTTTAACTAAGCAAAGCGCTTGGTTTTTATTATCAGATTTGGTGCAGTTTTGCTTTCAAGTACAATGAAGCTTTCCTTCTATTTGATTTATAAACTGAGACTTGTTTCTTCATGTGCAGGCTTTACTAGAAGCTACGGAAGAAAAGAAAAAATCAGAAGCGAGTAAAATTTGGTCGAGTTAGTTGAAGGAAGGTTTTGTAATTTGGTCGGAAATCACATTCGTTGTTTGTAAGCTTTTAGACGTTTTGTACTAGTAAAATTCAAAGTTACCATGAACTTTGTAGAAGATATGAAGTATTTAGTATGTATGATGTTTGTCATTAATATAAATTTGAATTTATATTATAATTGAAATCTGTTTTATGTTTGTTATTACATGATATGGTTCAACAAAACTAAATTTGTATTTATAAATTTGAATTTGTATTACAAATGAAATCTGTTTGATGTTATAAATGATGTATTTTAGTAACATATTTACCAACGGTTATAACCGTTGGTAAATACACTATATACCAACGGTTATAGTCGTTGGTAAATACACTATATACCAACGGTTATAGCCGTTGGTATATAATGTATTTACCAACTATTATAATTGTTGGTAAATACACTATATACCAACGGTTATAACCGTTGGGAATATGAAAAATTCCCATCGGTTATAATGGTTAGGAAATATGTTGTAGATTTTGTCATGTACCTATTTATAATGGTTATAAGCGTTACAAATTTGATTTGTAACGGTTATAACTATTGTGAATTGAAAATTCTGGTGTTGTGATTCTCAATAGAGAATTCTGATCGAAGTAGTTATGCTTTGTTAAGTGCAACGGAAGTGGGAGAAGAGTTAAGTCAGGTTCGAGTTGCAAGAGAGTTTGCACATGTTTTTGAACCAGTCACAGGACTACCACCGAAACGAGCTGTTGAGTTTCGGATAGATCTTGTGCCAGGAGTTGAATCCGTAAGTAGACCACCGATCAAGATGACACCTACTGAGATGAAGGAATTGAAGGTGCAGCTAGTGGATCTAGAAGGAAGGAATTTTATAAGACCAAGTAGTTCGCCTTGGGGAGCGACCATGGTATTCGTGAAGAAACATGATGGGTCATTGAGAATGTGTATCGATTATCGTAAGCTGAACGAGAGGACGATAAAGAATAAGTTTCCTTTGCTGAGTATGGATGATCTATTTGATCAGTTAAGTGGAGCCAGAGTGTTTCCTAGTTGGATGTGGCGACATGCTTCCATCAGTTAAGAGTGGCAGAGGACATCATTCCTTTGACAACATTTCGGACTAGATATGGTTCGTACGAGTGGCCAGTGATGCCATTCGGGTTGACTAATGCACCTGCTTTCTTCGTGGATTTAATGAACCGAGTCTTCCGAGAGTATTTGGACAGATTCGTGCAGGTGTTTATGTAACTACTCGTAAATTTCGATAATTTAAATTAGTTAATTTAATAAGATTTTGATAATTAAATTTGAAAGAAATAAAAATTGGAGATTTAGTAATGTAATAAATACTAAAATGAAATTTAACAATGGTAATTAAAGCTAATTATTGATAAATTGAATGAAATTACAATAAATGAAATAGTGTAAGATGTTATTCTTGGCTATAGATTGAATATAAGAAAACAAACGTAAATATTGAATCAATTAATGAATTAATATATATAATAAATGGTAATTGAATAAAATCAATGTTCTGTGAGTAACTATAATATTTGTTGGAAATGATTATAAAAGTGTGATTAAGAGTGAATGACAACAATTATTATAAGTTACCTATATATTTAATCCGTTAAATTGAATTTGAAATCAATTGCAATAAATCTAATGTAATATTACGTTAATGCAAATTAAGGTGATAATTGGAAATAATGTTAATTTTATTCATAATATGATAATTGGTTAAATAAAAAGAATGGAAATCGAGGTTTATTAATTTATTTGAATTTAAATTATAGTAATTGGATTTATTAAAAATAAATGAAATTAAATATTTAAATATTACGTTAATAGGAAATTAAGAGGAAATTTGAGAATATTAATGTAATAAATCATGAACCAATGTTAATTTCACCCATTGGATAATAATGGATTGAATAATAGGATGAAGGGTCAATTGAATGGAATTATTGATTTATAAACTTATAATTACTGAATTTATTGAAATTGAAAGTAAACATGGTAATTATTGAAATAATTAACATTGAATTAACTTGAAAATTTATTTTAAATTATTATAAATGTCTAAGTAACCAAAATTGATAAAAAAATTTAATTATAGAATCAGATTTGAAAATGTGATTTAATTGATTTAATTATTAATTAATTTAATTAGTGTGAAATTAGCCATTTTGGCCACTGACTCGGATTTCGACGAAACCAGTTTCATCGGATCCGTAATGCTGAATTATTATAGGATTTCAAGTTTCATAAAAATCGAACTTGTCGTTTGATCGTACGGGCTCGAAACGCCTAGAAATCAATTTAATTAAAATCAATTGAAATCGATTTGAAATAAGCTGATTTCAACATAACTTCTTCATACGATGGAGTTTGAACTTGAAACATGTTCCATTGAATTAAAAAATATCGATAACATCTATTTTGATATATGGGTTGATCCAATTTCGTTCCGGAGACAGAACGGGCTTTTCGGGTCATTTATCGTTTAAACCCAAATCGATCTAATCCATTTGTTCTATTTTGATCCATCTATAAATAGCACGTTATAAACCCTAGGTTTTTTCTATTCTCATTTGTCTGTACGTATATCTCTTTCTCATCTCCTCTTTCCCATGGCAGACAAAACCCTAATTCCCAAATTTCAAATCCATACCAAAAATCAAATTGAAATTCAAACTCCTCAATATATATCGAATTATATATCGATTTGAAGCTCTTGACGAGCGCATCTCAGATCTGTAATTCGTTTTTCAATTTGAACCTCTATCTATCTAGAAATTGAAGAAGAAACCTCGGCCGTTCATAGCGCGTTGATGATCTTCGACGGATCATCGATTGGAGGGTAGCGTATTGGAGAGGGGGCCGAGTCTTATTCATCGGTGTTGTTCGCAGGTGGTATTGATGGCCAGATCGATGGCTCTAATTCGACCTAGGTTATGGCCATCGGCGGCGACCTCGCACTGGAGGCGGTCGGACTTCGGCAGTGGAGAGGGGAGGTCTGGGCGAGCCATGTGGGGGTAGCGACTTAGCCTACGGCGGTGCCAGGTGGCCGAGGGACGTGGTCAAACGATCGGTCAACGGTTGGTGTTTGGGTTCGGTTGTTCTGCGGGTGCGATTGGCTGGGTTCATGTGCCTGAAACGTGAATTAAAGATTACATGTTGCTGGATATTAGGGTATTGTTTTATTTTATTTGTTTTTGTTTTTTTTGTTTAAATTTTGTTTTCAAACCGTCTTACGACTGTAACATTTACATACCAACTCGGATTTGTGCGCGGTTTGATCCGCTGGGATCGTATCAAAATTCCAAACAATTTGACGCTGGTTTGGACGAATTCTGAGACTGTTCAAATTTTGGGCTTATTTTGAATTAAAATTCAATTTAAATTCAAAGATGAGTGTTTTAACCCACTCACAACTTCTAAAATTTCTTATGTTTGTTAAATTAAATTTATGATGTGATTAGAAATTTATTTATGACTGTTTGGTATATTTTAAATCATCATCTCAGTTAATTTGAGTTTATTTGAATTAAATCATTATTTAATTTATTATTGAATATAAATTTCCAGTTAAATACCTATTATTGATTATCAGTTCTATATTGATATTTATTGATTGATTTGGATGATGATTGTGTTGGATGTTGATTGTTAATATTGGATGAATGGATGTTTTATTTTATATCATTATAAACTGCAAGTTCACTATGGGTTGAAATGATACATACCTAAATGATCAATAGATTAAGGAAAAATCGTTATGGGTCGAAATGATAGGCTTGAACGATTTTATGGATATTAAATATTTTTGGGATTACGGATTGAAATGATATATATCCGTAAATATAAAATTTTAAATTGCAGATTGAAATGATAAATATCTGTATCACTTGACCCTAGGGTAGATAATTATATACGGACACCGGATTGGTTAAATATAAATGATTTTGAACCCTTAAATTTTACATTGAGTTAAAAGATAGTTTGAAATAAAATTTGGTTTATATAAATCGAATTTTTATCGAACTTCGAGTTTTATATTAAAAATCGAATTGTTTTGAAAGATTTGTTGAAGGAATAAAATTGAAATTTTATAGTGAATTTGAAATATAAGTGAAGTTTATCGAAATTGAGTTATTAAAAATCGTTCAAGTATAACTTTGAAATATATTGAAATTGGAGTAATTAAATCGATGTTTTAACATGGATTTAAGCAATATTGAATTAAATATTTTATTAGAATTTGAATTGGAAAATTTGAAATTGGGTTTTGGGATATTGAAATGGTCCAAATGTGTTGGAATGAAATAAATAGTTTAAATTGATATAAATTTCAAATTTATGTTTTTAATATAAACTGTTTTAAAAATATATTATTTTAAAAGACTATAATTATTAAGATTTTCAAACTTTTAAACTAATTAAACCATTTGACTTATTTTAAATCTAATTAATCTATTTTAGAGTTATTTAATCTATTTAAATTATATTTAATCTATTTTAAATCTATATTAACTATTTATAACTATTTAAACTATTTTCTTCTCAATTCCAAACTAAGTAAAATGGATGGGTTATATTCAAGTTCTCGATTTTTAAAGTGAATGTGGTTAAGCGACATTATAACCTAAGTTGGGTATTAAATAACATATTTGGTTTAATATGATAATTTTGAAATGAGAGTTTGACCTATTTTGGAAATATGACTTTTGAAAGAAAATATATTTCGAACTATGATTTCAAAGGTAAATATGAGTAATGATTTCGAAAATGATATGATTTGAATTGAATATGATATTTTGATATCAATTACGAAATGGTTTTGGAAATGTAAAAGAACCATCTGGTGTGTAATAAGCGATTGGTTGTTAAAGATACCGGGATCGGATATGGGCATACTCTCTATCGATACCGAAAACCACTTTGACAACTATGTACATGGTGGAGATTCCAGAGTGAAGTAGGATGGTGGCAACGATCCTATAAGGTATATACGTGGACCTAACTCCCGTGAGTTAGCATAAGGTGGCTAAAACAGGAGCAATCGATGGGCTAAGTGAGGTCATTCCTCCGATCGGGCACATTCCATCGATACTATATTCCGACTTTGCGATTTATTTGGTGGCCACCATCGATTTTTTGATTCGGGAGTGTGTTTCGAGTTGGGAGGTAGTTGCGGCTATGCGTTACCAACAGTCCGGAAGTGTAATTGGTATATCTACCTTGGCATTGCCTAGTTGTGCAGTGTCACCTACCCTAGCGCGCCTTCTACGAGTTTGTTTTATGTCGTACCTATGGGGTATTGTAACGACCCGTAATTTCGCTACTTCGAAAATGAGAGATTTTGTTCATTTTAAATTTAAAAAAAATTAAATCTTAAATAAATATGTTATATATAATAAACAATTATCTATTTTTATAGTTATAAATTTGGATTTTAGAACAAATCAACAAAAGTTAAGCTTTGTTAAAAATAAATAAAGGCTTAAATAAATGGGTTTAAATATTTATTTGATAAGTTAAATCTCATTTAAAACATCTAATAAAGATAATGAAAGTAGATTAATATATTTAAAAATAATGTTAACAATCGTTTTACAAAAATAACCAAAATTTGTTGTATTTTGTTAGTTTTACATACACTATAAAATTAAAGATTTTGATATTATTCAAATACGATTTTAAAATATGAATAGACATGTTTTAATTTATTTAAAGAAAGGAAAATTTCATTTTAAAATTTGATTTACATCAGTATATAGCTTAACAAAAACATCAAATTTTGATTGTAAAATTTGTCGACAAAAACACCGTTTTCAACCGAAACAAGTTGTCGACAAGTTGTTGCAACTTGATACATTTTCTAACACATAAATACAAGTTTACAAACTATTTAAACATTCTACATTTAGCACTAAAGTCAAAAAGAGTTTACTTTTGAAAATGTTTACATAAATAAAACAAATGTAAAAGTATGATTTGACAAATTTAAAAATAATTAAAGCTTTTATAAAACAACATCATTACCTTACTTCTCATCTCATTAATGAGATGTTATACTTATACATAGAAAAGGAGCAAAAATATATGATTTAACAACTACAAACCATAAAAAAGTGACACCTCTTCACTTCTTAACACACTCTTCCATTACCATCGTTCCATACATTTAATACAACTCAAATCAAAGGCTAATCAAATGCAAAAGTAAACATGGTTATTAATGTCATTTACCACCAAAATCTCCACTTATAAACACAACCTCAAACCCCTCCATTTCCACTTCACTTTCATTTCACAAAATTTCCAAAATCCTTCTCTACTTCCTCCATTTCTCTTCTATCTTCAAACTATCACCACACCATCACCTTACCTCCTCCCTCCACCCAGGCCGAGCCCAAAAGACCCAAACTCGAGCCAAACATCCACCTTCCCACCTCCTACACCCACCTACCCTCGGCCACACCCCAAAAACCGAGCACACCCAAGGTCGTGCCCCTCCTACACACCAAGGCCGAACCCAAAACCAACCTACCCAAGCACCTACAAGTCGTACCCTCCTCCACACTCACATACTCAAGGCCGTACACCTCTTCTCCTCCAAAGCTCACGTCCATATAAAAAAAAAGAAAAAAAAGCGGTTCGGAAAGAAAATAAGTTAAGGCGAGGATTCAAGACGTTTCGGAAAAAGCGCATTTGTTCGAAAAGCACGTAGCCTACGAAAAAGTTTGACGGAGTGGATATGAAGGTGAGAAATTCTCATCGCTTTTAAATTTATATTTTGGTTATGTTAAAACAATCATATTTATATCTGTATGACATATGAATGTTTATTTGATTGTTAATATGGATGATTTGATAGTTGGTTAGATAATTGAATTGTGATAATATATCCCGTTATGGTATTAATAGTGAATGTTGGATTTGAAATCATATGTTATGTGATTTATTGAATGGATGTTATGTTAGTGATGAATATGGATATTGGTTATGTTCATTTTGATTAAGTGATCCTTTGTTAATAAGACCATATTTTAGTGATATGAGATATTTTGGAAAAATAAATCTCTTTTCAATTAGAAGTGAAATTAAAGTAAAAATAAAAGAGAATTTGAAATTTGAAGTGAATCGGATTTAAAAAGGATAGTTAAATTGAAATTGAAATTGAGATGAATAGTGAAATTGAAATTGAAATCGATTTTGAAAATTTAAGTTTAGTTTGAGATTGAATTGAAGTTTAAATTGAAATTAGATTTGAAATCTAAGTTTTGAATATGTTTAATTTGAAGTTAGAATTGAAATTGAATTGAAATTGGAATTTAAAAATTTAATATTAAAATAATGTGAATATAATAATATTATAATAAGGTAATAGTGAAAATATATTTTAAATACTTTAAAAAGTGAAAATATTGATTTATAATGATTTTATAAGTGATAGAATTCAATTTGAATAAATTATTTCAAATATTGAAAAATAAGTTAAAACAAGGTGCGTCGCGCAACGGTAGTTCGCGATTTCGCGCCGAAAAAGTTGAATGAATGTGTAGAGTGGAATATAGCTCGGAATTCTTCGAGATAAGAAAATTCCGGACTATTATATCCATATCTTCTAAACGAAGAAAGAAAATCAAAATTTTGTTGAGTGAATTTTGAATTAAGCCCAGATCAATTTTCTAGAAAAATCGCGCTAGTGCAGTTAAGTGACCATAATAGGAAATCTATTTAAATGAACGTTTTTAATATTGGAAAAATATGAAATAAATTTGATAAATCTATTTAAATGGTTTAAAAGAGATTTGGATTGGAAATTATGAATTATCGAATGTGTAAAAGTTGATTTAAACAAATAAGCTTATATAGTACTTTCCGCAGCACTTTTATGCTGTAAATGGTATAACTTTTTGAAAATAAGTTTAAATGTAACGATTTTTCCCTGAATGTAACGACCCGTAAAATTCAACTGTTTTAATAACGTAATTAGTCGAAATTTTGTGAAATTTTAAACGATAAAATTTTGAAATAAAAATTTATTATTTGGAATGCGTCTAATTAAACATAGCAAACTGTAAATTTTCGTCAGAAAATATGAAAGTTTATTTCATGCATAAATTTACTTCAATTTAATCAGTTAAAAAGCGATGAAAATAAAACGTTTTTGAAACCCAAATATTTTTACATAGAAAAATTCTAAACCATCTTCTGAGCAAGATGTCATTTTTCATTTTTCCAAATTCGGACTTCTTCAGCTCCGTCGATCTTATTTTTCTGTGTTTTTATTGCACTTTCCGCTAGTAGAAAATTCGAATTTTTATAATTCAATCATACCACTGATATATATAGACCGCTTTGATCGTCTCGTCGTGCTTATCTCGACGGTATATTCGATTGTAAATTTTGATGTTCGTACACGATGAAAACGCAAAACGGACAGCCGTATCGGTATCCGTTTTGTGTCCTTTTAGTTTTGAGCCCTTGTTTACTTCGTCTGTTCTTTTGCGCACCATGCTAGCTGTTAGCCACTTATTTAAATAAAAGTGCAGTTTGAAAGGAGGTTAGAAATTGAATAGCCACCTTATACTAAAAAGAAGGTATACGCATTTATTTGTCTGACCACTTTTCTTTACATTCCTTACCTCTTCTCCTCTCCCACATTTTCTACTTTTCATCTTCTCTGTACGTTTCATGCGAAAAAAGATGACAGCACAATTAATTTCTTCCAATCTCCCTCCTTTCTTCTTGCGTCCCTACCCTCTCTCTAATCTCCCATTGCACCCTAAAACCAAAGCAACGTTCTCCCCGCCACGTCCATCTCCTACCGCTGCCTTATGCCCTGAAACCGACCCTATGACCTCAACCACCCTCCTCCGCAGCCCGACCAGCCTTATTTCCCGACCCTGACAGCAAGCAACCCGCCTTGCCTCCTTGCCGAGTTGTGCCTCCACTTCTCCCCGATATTCTCAGTCTTCGCCTCAACCACCCTGGCCAGCGTGTGGCCGCTGCCCTCCACGTCGCCATGCTGTCGCTCCAAGCACAACCCTCCCTTCTTTTGTCGACCAGTTTTTCCCTTCCTTCACGGGTTGGCCAGCAGCCACTCGAGCCTGCAGTCTTCTTGTCCTTTATAGTAAGGTAAATATATATACTATATATTTGGATTTATGGTTTGAATTAAATTTGGTTTCTGTTTGTTTGTAATAACTTATATTAAAGGTTTTAATCTTTTGAGGTTTAAAAGTAGAGTTATAATAGTTTACTTTATCTACAAGCTGCTGTACATGATCCATACTTACATATATAAAGTTGTTTCCACCATATTTATGTTACAGTACTTTATATTGGTTGCGTGCGTATGTGTGAAAGTGAGTTTAAAATATGTATTTGTTTATAATTTTGCAGTTTATATACCTTAGATGTCCACATATATATATTTATATATTGGGTGAACCAGTTGTTTACAATATGTTATAAACTAGTTATATATAATTGTTGTTACAGTATACGTGTATTATATATATTTTCAGTTATTCTGCTTTGTATATCAATATAGAGTTATATATAAAAGCTACGTTTTTTTTAACTTGCATTTAAGATGCGAAGTAAATTAATAGTCCAGTGTAATAATTTTAGTACGTATTATATATACAAGTTTAAGCATTATTGTTTCGTATATATATAGTTGGCTGTAGTTTGAACATATGTTATTTATTGGTATATAAACTTGAGTTGATTTTTTTTTATTATAGATTTTATGAGGTTAGTATATGTCTTCAAAATTTTATTTCATTCGGATGTAATTTGTTACACCGTTTTGATGTCCGAAAGTTGGACTGTTGAATGTTTTCGGTTGTACTTAGAATTATTCGTGCTGTTACAAACACGACCAGTGTCCATGTTTGACGCAACGTATCTCCTGTATTTCTTGTCGAAATTCGATGATTCTTTTTTTTGATTGAAAGATGAGATTCTCTAGTTTATGTATGTAAAATTTTAGTCCAATTCAAGGCCGTTTGGTCCTCTGTTTTATACCTGAAAGTTGCAACCAAAATGATTTTGCACTTTTTTTGCGTGTTTATTTCTTTCTGAACAGCAGTTAGACTTCATGTTCACGATATCATATCCCACTCATGTTTTATCGGAATGGGTTGATTCTATTTTTAAAAAAGAGTCGAAGTTACCTAGTTTATGCATGTCAAAATCCAGCAAAATCCGACATCGTTTGATTAGTGGTCGAGTATCTGGAAGTTAGACCCAGGCAGCTGTTCTTTTGTACTTGAAATTATTTTACACTACTGCAAACACGACCTGAGTTCATGTTTGACGCATCGTATCTCTTCCGTCTTACGTCAGAATACAATGATTCTTTTTTTTTTAAAGATAAAGTTTTCTACTTTCTGTATATAAAATTTTAGCTTCATATGAGGTGGTTCAGTCCTTTGTTTCTTACCTGAAAGTCAGACCCAGAGGGGTTTTCAGACCTAAACATTTGACAGTTGCAACATGGCCTGAGTCTATGTTCGTGACATCGTAATTTTCTGCTCTCTTGTCCAAATTAAGTAATTCTTTTGCAGTTTGAAATACAAATTTTGATCTTTATTCATACCAAATTTCAGACCATTTCGATCTCGGTAGCACATAGAATTATACTGTTAAACTTTGATGCAGGACATGTTTTTATTTGTTGCTATGTTGAATGTTTTGATTTGATTTCATCGATTTCTGTTATCAGCTTTGATCGTTGAATTCGTGCCGATTTGTTTTGCTTGGATTCGTAACTCAATCTCTATGTCCGTATTAGTGTGCGTATCCGGGTCATCTTCTCGTGCATCTCTAGCCTCGAAAGGTGAGCAATCACTCACGATTAATATTCTTTTATTTATTAAATTTGATTTCAATTGAAACGACAATTGAAATATGCTGCTATAGTGATTTACACTGTTATATATGTTATTACCTATATCAGCTCACTTGTGACATCTGACACCATTATTTGTTAATTATTTATGCGATAATAATCCAGTTGGTAGATATTTGATTGATTGATGATGTTTATATTGGACGTTAAATTGTTAATGTTAAAGTGATAATAATATGCAATCGAATTGATATAAGATAGTCAACAATTTAAATTGGATCGATATGTTGAATTTGATTTGTTAAATTTGTATAATATGACCCCATTTAAATGTTTAATTACTCGACACGTAGTAATATGGTTAACTTCACCTTGAACCATTGAATGTATGTTGTATAAAATTGATGTTGTATGAAATTTAATAATTGATATCAAATGAAGAACCGTATTAATATTAGTGTAATAATCCTTAATCTACATGAAATGATAGTGTAGATTCTAGAAATAATTATATTAATTCGCACAAACAACAATGTAAATTAATACGGTTATTTCGGGATTATTTGAATTGATTATTGGATTGATATTGGTTGTTGTTATTGCTTGTTTATTTACTTTGACACCATCCCAGTTATCACACTGCAAGTTCCCTTTGCTATGCTTTGATTTTGAATTGAATTGGAATCGGGTTGAAATGATAAATACCCAAAATTAAACTTTGACCTAGGATAGAAAATTTAATAAAAACCGTTTGGTCAAATAATTTGATTTAAAATAAAATAAAGATTTTATTCGAATAAACAATAAGGTTTTGAAATGAAGTTTGAAATTATTTAATAATTAAGTTTGAAATTATTTAATAATTAAGTTTGATATTATTTAATAATTAAGTTTTTGAAATTATTTAATAATTAAATAAGATTGAATTATTTAATAATTAAATAAAAATTGAATTATTTGTTAAGTGAAATTGAACTTCTTGAATAAGTGAAATTAAGTTTCTTTATTAATTGATTTCTGAAATTGTAACTAAGTAAATAAATAAGTGAAATTGAATTTCTCTAACAAGAAATAAAATGTGTTTATTTGAAATTAATGTAAAACTTGAAATGTAAAGAATTTGATTTGATGAATTAAATTTAATGAAATTGTAAGTTTTGATTTAATGAAGTTGAACTTAAGTAATTGATTTAATGAATTGGAAATTAAATAGAAATTGTTTTGAATGACAAATTTACTTAATTAATACTGAATAAAATCGATCAATGAAGTTAAATTGATTTGAATGTTATATTAAATTAATTTAAATGATTTCGGAATGAAACTTATATACGAATTTAAATCAATATTTGAATTGTTTTAAAATAAAGATTGAAATTGAATTATAAGATTTTGAAATGGTAATTTGGAAGTTTTGAAACGTAAATTATGGAAATTGTTGTAGAAAGACAAATGAAATGTTGATTTATGAATTTTAATTGAAATTTAAATTGATTTGGTTTTGAAATGAATAAACGACCAATCGGTGTAATAATCACGAAAATTATTAAAGAGACCGGAATCGGTTAGGGACATACTCTCTATCTAAACCGAAAACCACTTTAATAACTATACGCGGAGTGTGATCCAGAATGAAGTGGTTGGAATGATGTACGTGATGACTGAAGAAAGAGAACGATAATGGATAGCCTTGACACTTGTGTCAAATTGGAAATGACTAAAACAGGAGCCGTGTCGGGCCAAATGGGGGTTAGCTACCTCGAGCGAACTCACTTTTTCGAAAACTACTCATTACTTGTTGTCGATTGGTGCACCCTTAATTTTGGGAGTGTTGTTTCGCGGTGTTGCGATCGCTGCGGCGATGCGTTCTCACCAGTCTGGATCAGGCAAACGGTAGTTTCACTACCTTGGGTATTGCCTCATGTGCCTTGTCATACTTTGGATCCCTATATACGCGACCACTACGATTTGTTTTGCGTTATACCTATGGAGCACTCCCCGATATCCCACCAGTTTACGGTGGAGTTTACAGTGCTGCATAGACTATAACATTTATATAAAATGTGTTAAGGGGGATAATGGTAACGCCTTAACACTATTTTGATATCTTATATTACTGATAGGCATTATCTACTTATCGTACACTACTACATAGTAGATAGTTTAACGGATCCTTAAAGGATGGTTATACCAAACATCCTTTGAGTTACTTGTATTTCAATTGCTATTTCACTTGAGTTGGATTTATTGATATAAGAATGTTAATCCTGACTCGAGTGTTTTGTGTTTTGCTTTACGCTCGGGTCAGACTGAGTGTACCAGTATTCGAGACTCACCTTTGGAGTTAGAGCTTTGCTTGAAGATCCAGCCATCTATTCTACTTTCAGTATTCGATGATTCCAGTGATGTAATCTGATTTGTATCTGATGTATCGTGTTACTCTTCCGTTGTATCTGGTTTAACTCTGATGTAACTTATATATTTATATAGTAGCTTCATGAACTACTATCTCTTTTATTTCCATTGCAATTATTACTCTGTGTCTGTGGTCTGTGATTATTTATTTACTGTATATGTTTAGTTTTGCCAAATTTAAATTAACAACGCGATATTTTGAATTATTCAAGTCCGACATGTGCGGATGCGAATGGTCCAAAATAGCGGGTCGTTACACTGAATCAATTGTGAATGTTTTTAAAAGGAAAATTAAGTGTTTAAACGATAATTTGGAATCTTTATAATCAATTCCAAAATAAAGTTGATAACTGAGTATGCGAAAACGACTAGTACATTTGTCCCGCCTATGAGATCTAGGAAGATAAAACAAGGTGTTTAACTAACGTTAGGGATGGAGCAACCAGTGCCCTGAACTTACCTGGCCTATGTTTTCTTTTCTTAGGCGAGGGGTGGAACAAATCGAAAGGAAAGCCCGGATGCTCTAAGATAAAAAGATTGTATTAAGTTTTTCAAAATAAAAGAAGATTAGTATTAACCAAAATTTAAGCAATCTCCAAAAATGAATGATTTCTATGATCCTGTTTACTCAAAAATGTTTGCTTAGATTAATTTTAGGGTTTATCGTAAACGATGTCTTAAATAACATTGTTTTTGACCCGCCTAAAAGTTAAAGGATTTGATTGAAAGTTAAGTAAATTTGAGATATTTTCCAAAGAAAAAGAATGAATTACTTAGAATTATCCTAGATTTCGATATCATCCGAAAAGAGTTAAAGTGAAAAGAGACTTAATAAATCCTATATACTCATATTCACTTTTTATTGATAATTGGATTTCGAAGGAACCTGGGTCGGATTTGGGTGATTCCTATCCGAAAACCACTTCGAACCAATGTATACGTTCGAATGATGATTATTGAAGACTGTGGATCTTCATAACGTGGAAACTGCTTGTTGAACATGCTCTGGTTGGCCCCCATTATAGAGTTATATATATAGCAGTGGTCTCCTCGTGGTGGAGATTTTTTGGATTGCAAGGACTACTCGCTACTAGTGGTAGTAGGAGAGTGCCTTCGGTTTGTCCTGTTCTTGGACAATTTGTATGGGTGTTTGTTTGACATTGCATTTCTAATGATTACGAACATTGGTTTTTACAAACGTACATCTGTTTAGTGGCGGAGAAGGAAACTTCTCTTAGCTTAACACCCTTTCTTGAGATGTACGAGCTCAAGGGTTGTATTTGTGGGGAAGACAATTAGTAGTCAACGGAAATGGCAATGTGGCATTCAGAGATGTGATATGTGCTATGTGAAAAGGTAATCGTTGCCTCAAGCCTCATCAAATGGGAAATGACCGAAACAGGATTAGATGCGGCAAGGCTAAGTGGGTCATTCCCAAGTAGGGTATGATCATCCCCTTCTAGATATATTTCTTTCCGCTATGACGTTCGGGATGTAAATTAATGTGGTGTATGGAAACGAGCGCTCGGTTAAATATCAGTAACGACTAGGGGATGACATATTCGGTACTACCTAGTTAAAGAGGTAGACCGGTCTTGTGTTGGTAGAGGGCAGATGTTCTGTGCCTTGGGACATCCATCTAGAGGTGTACCAATTTGGAAGGTAGATCCTTCACCTGGTCATTTGTATGGAAATCCATTCTCCAATAAGAACCTACGGACTTGATTGTAAACCTATTATGCTGGAATTTAATCAATTTAACAATTTCGGCTAAGATTAATAAGTTTATTTGCAAATGTTTTCAATGAGATGTCATTAGAAATAATATCAAATGTTTTGATATAAAAGTGCTTTAGTTATCATAAGGTAAAAATCCGTCTGTGTTTATATGTGGGCGTGGTCTTATGAGATACTCTTTCTTTTCAAAGGATTTTATCCAAAGGCTGATATATGACACTGTCATTTATTACTGAGTTTTTTCTCACGCTGGTTTATCAAGCCTGATCGGGGTATTTTCAATACTCGTGTCAGATCCGAGTAGTTTCAGGTTTAGTCTAAGACGAATGGAGTTTCTAGAGGAGAGCTGGAGATATTCATCTACATATGGACGTATTCTATTATCCGCTGTACTTAGTTTGTTTTAGTTGATGTTTGTCAGCAATTGTAAGGATATATGTTTATAACTATCCAAGCTGAATTTAGGTTAGACTCTGATATATGTATTTAAAAAATTTTCGCTGTAAAGATATTTATTCAATATTATATGTTATTCCATTCGTGTGAGATTGTGTTCTGTCTTATTTTCTTTATTACCCTTCATGTTCCGTATTTTCGTGCAATTTGAGTTGGACATGTGTGGTTTATTGTCGATTCAAAGGGTATGGAAAAACGGGCCTTGACAGGTATCCTCTAGCAGCCCCAGTTTATGGGGAGTTACGGTACTATATAGACTATTGGCATACCTAAAAATGTGTTAATGGGGAAAATGTAACGCCTTAACGCTATTTTTAATAGTTTATCTTACTGTAGACATACTGTAATAGCATATTGTACTATATAGTAGATAGTTTAATGGATCCTTAGGAGATGTGAATCCCGAACATCTCTCAAGTTACTGCACTCATGTTAGACACTGGATAAGAGATGTCAAATCCTGTAAACATCTCCGATGCCGCTTACACTCATATTTATTTACCGTTGATTTAACTTACATAAGATCTTTTAGTTCTAACTCGAGTGTTTTGTCTTTTCAATTCACTCGGGTCAGCCTGAGCATTTCAAGATTTGAAGACCTTATTTCTGGAGGACGAAGATGAAGATTTGTACTACTATTATTTACTATATTTATTCACTGCATTCATACTGTTCCGCTGCATTATTATTTGTTTATCTCTGATATGTGTAACTCTGATTTTGTATTGTATAAGTATAATCAAATGTTTTGTATACAGCTTCATGAACTGTTATTTGATTATTAAATTTTTTCATTTCGCTGCGAGATTCTGTTTTGTTTTTCTTTCTCTGTTTTTTTCTTATTTCCCCAATAACAATCCGCCCTTCTGTATGGTTTGAGTCGGCATTTGTGTCTACTTAAAACGTACAAAAAGACGGGATGTTACAGTTTATTGATGACATTTTGGTATACTCTAAGGATGAAAGAGAGCATGAGGACCATCTTAGAGTTGTGCTTGAGAAGCTGAGGTAGAATCAGCTAAAATAAAAGTTTTTCAAGTGTTATTTTTGGAAGAAAGAAGTTAAGTTTCTTGGTCACATAATTTCAGAGAAAGGGTTATCAGTCGATTTAGATAAGATCAAAGTTATTAATAATTGGAAGGGACTAGAGACGGTGACCAAGATTAGAAGTTTTCTTGGACTTGTTGGCTATTACCGGAGATTCATTAAGGATTTCTCATGGATAGCAGCACCTTTGACTACGATAACCAGGAAGGAGGTGAAGTTTGTTTGGTCCGACAAATGTGAGGAAGCATTCCTTAAGTTAAAGCATTTGTTGACTATGCACCCGTGTTAGTAGTTCCAAACAGAAATCAAGGGTTGGTGGTGTATACTGATGCATGTGGGACTTAATTAGGAGCTATGTTGATGTAGAAGGATAAAGTGATTGCCTACGCTTCATGACAGTTTACACCGCATGAGGTGAGATATCATACTCATGATTTTGAGTTGGCTGCGGTGATCTTCGCATTGAAGATTTCGAGGCATTATCTCTTATGGGAGAGATTTGAGCTATATATAGATCATAAGTCTTTAAGATACTTATTCTATTAGAAGGAGTTGAATATGAGACAGCAGAGGTGGCTAGAGATTTTGGCTGCCTATGATTTTGGTATAGAATATACACCGAAGAAAGGTCATAAAGTAGCGGATGCTCTTAGCAGAAGACATCAGAATGTGGTTTTGGCTATGTTGGCAGAATGGAAGGATCTCGAAGCTTTAGCCAGTTGTGGTGTGCAGTTGAGATCGACAGTTAGTTCTAGTCAGAGTACTGCCATGTTGCCTTGTTCAGAAGTTTGACCAGTGTTGATCGAGAGAATTGCTTCTAAGTAGAAGGAGGATCCATTATTAGCCGAGAAGATCAAAAGGCTTGAGGTTGGAACTGAGATCAATGATTTGAAAGATTTTCATCTTCACCGGAGAGGATTATTGAGAAAGAAGGGACGGTTATGTGTTCTAGATGTTGAGGACTTGAGGAAAGAAGTTTTTGGAGAATGTCATCGATCCAAGTTTATGATTCATCCTGGAGGGACCAAGATGTATCAAGATATGAATAGAAGCTTCTATTGGGAAGGCATGAAGAGGGATGTTAGCTTGTGGATTAGGCATTGTGCGAACTGTCAACAAGTGAAAGCCGAATATCAGAAGCCGAGTGGGTTGCTTCAGCCTCTAGAGATTCCGGTATGGAAATGGGATTCGATATCCATGGATTTTATAGACAGGTTGCCAAGGTCAAGTAGAGAAAATGAGAGTATATGGGTCATTATGGATAGATTGACCAAGAGTGCCCATTTCATTCCAGTAAAATCAACCAGAATGACACCTGTTTTGGCAAAGTTGTTCATGAGGAACATAGTTAGACTACATGGAGTTCCTAGTAGCATAGTCAGTGACAGAGATGCTTTATTTACTAGTGAATTCTGGAAGAGTCTACAGGATGTGTTAGGCACTAAGCTCAAGATGAGCTGCCTATCACCCATAGACAGATGGGCAGACAGAGAGAGTCAATAAGGTACTCGAAGATTTGTTGAGAGCTTGTGTGTTGGACTTTGGTGGATGTTGGGAGGATCACTTACGTTTGGTTGAGTTTTCCTATAATAATAGTTACCAGACCAGTGTAGGAATGGCACCTTTTGAAGCTTTGTATGGAAGGCCATGCAAATCACCAGTATGTTGGTTGGAGACTGGAGACAGATTGGTCTTAGGTCCAGATTTGGTTAGGGAGGCACCAGAGAAGATTGAGCTGATCCGAGAACGGATGAAGGAAGCTCAATCCAGGCAGAAGAGTTATGTAGATAAAAGACGTAAAGACCTAGAGTTCTCAGTTGAAGATAGGGTTTTCGTTAAGGTACCACCGATGAAGGATGTGGTACGGTTCGGAAAGTCAGGGAAACTGGCACCGAGATATGTTGGTCCATTCTAGATTATAGAGAGGATTGAAAAGCTCGCATACAGAGTAGAGTTACCGAGCAATATGGCAGGTGTCCATAATGTATTTCATGTGTCTCATCTTCACAAGTATGTGCATGATCCAGAGGCTATTATTCCTCCGACAGGGTTGGAAGATCTAGCAGTAGAGCCTAATTTGACTTTTGTTAGACAACCAGTTCGGGTTGTGGTGAGAGATGAGAAAAGATTAAGGAACAAGACAGTCAAGTTGGTGAAAGTTCAGTGAAGCGACAATGAGAAGGACTGTACTTAGGAGACAGAGGACATGATTCGAGATACTTATCCTGATCTGCTTTAAGGGTATGTATATATTATATTTATATAGATAATTTCTAGTAAGGTAGACTAGTATGGTTGTTAGGAGTCGTTACAGATGATTTCTATATTTAGTATTTAGTCCTTACTGAATTTCGAGGATGAAATTCTTTAAGGAGGGGAGCCTGTAACACCCCTAATTTTTAATAACATTATTCAGGAGATTTAATTAGATAAATTAAATATGTTAATGTAAATGTTAAGTGATAAGGGGGTTAAGATTTGAATAAATATAATTAAGGCCGTGCTTAATAAAATAATTAAATGGGCTTAAGAATGGGTTATAAGCTAATTAATTTACATAAGGGTATATTGGTTATTTGTCGCACATAACCCTTACCCCTATATATGTTCGTTCCTACTAATTTATTTCCCATTCATGTCATTTTGAAAATGCAAAACAAAAACTTAAAAGAGGAGCTAGCCATTAAGAGAAGAGAAATCAAAGTAAAGCTAGGGATTCAAGATTAGGAGAAATTAATCTCAATCCAATCTCCTTATCTTAATCAAGGTGAATAATAATTCCATCTCTATTTTGATTTATAATCATATGTTTTAGGATTTAAGGATAAATTCATTTTTATGATGATTTGGATGATGATATGCTTGAATTACAATTTGTTTGATTTAAACAAGAATGTTTAAATAATATTATAGGCGGTTTTAGGGAAAAAACCGATTTATGTTGATGTATAAATGGCAGGGAAAAATTTTATGTTATGTAAAACATGATTTTGGAGTTGGCTTTTAATTTTGATAATTGTCCAAGCTATGGAAAGTTTGTTATGAATTTTCAAAGGAAAATATGGTTAATTGGGTTTATAAATTTATTTTGGAAAATATATTGAGAATTTGGGTCTGAAATTTTGATATTTTAGATAACATGATTAAAGTGAATTTTTGGAATTGTTGAGGATTTTTCCTAAGCGATTTGCTATGCAAATTAAATTATTTTAGAAAAGGGACTTCTTTGCAATATTGGTTTTGCTTAATGGAAGGGCTTATTTGTTAACCTAACCATGGTTTAGATCTAAAATTAGCCGCAATTATTTTAGTAAAGAAATTGAAAAGTTAAGGCAACCAATCTTGTGTTTACACGTTGCAGGTTAGTTAGAAAGTGTTTGCTTTAATTAGTATTAAATCTGGTTAACCCAGAAAAGTTGGTTCTGCCTTCTTTAGAAGTACCTTTCGACTCAAAGCTTCCGCCTTCAATTAAGTCGAAACTCACTAAGCCGAAACCAATGCACAAGGTATCAATTATATGGTACGTAGTGGATTGGAGAAAGGTGGAAGGCTAAGTGTCGAAAGCATTGCTTCCGATGGGGTCGATACCTTTTTATTTTAGAAAGAGAAGCGCCTACCTTTGTTTTAACCGAAGCCTTTGAAGGAGTAGAAGCATATGTTTTTGAAAGAGGTTTTATAAATTCTTTCGAAGGGGTTCTCATCAACTTATGTTTGCTTTCGAATGGGTTCCTTTACTTATAAAATAATTCTTTTGAAAGAAGGGGTTCCGACCTAGTTGAAGCCTTGCTGTCGTTCATTGGCCTTTCGAGTGTATTAAAGTCATCAATGCTTTTGAAAGGTAGTGTTTTTTTTAAAGATGTTTTAAGCCACTTCCTAAATGCTTTAGAAAGGGTCCAAGGGTTTCGAAGGAAATGGCCTTGAAAGGGGTTTCAACATTATCCTTCAATGTTTTGTGTAAATGATTTGAAGCTTTCGAAAGGGACGGTGCTGAAGCCATCATGTTTTCCCCAATATTTTTATATGATAAAGGATAGTTTCAAAAGAGGTACTTTCGTCTATATTCACTTTGACCCAAATAATATTTTAAGTATAAACCCAATGGTTTTGAAAGAGGGACTTTCAATGATTTCGGAAGGGTTACTTCCAATGGTTTCGAAAGGTGGACTATCAATGATTTCAGAAGGATTACTTTCAAGGGTTTCAAAGCTATGCTTCTAAGTGTTATTGAGTAATACTTTATTACATTCAAAAGGTTTTGATAGAGATGTTTTAAAGTGTTCCGAAAGGCAGAGGCCTAATGTTTTGAAAAGAGATTTATATGCTTTCGAAGGAGGTTATCCAGTGAATTCGAAAGCAAGGTTTTGAAGGTTTCGACAACCTTGGTTTTCAAAGAAAATAACCCAATCTCATTTTTAAAGAAAACCATGGCATAAATATATAAAGTATTTTAGAAAGGAGTTTTTGAAGAAGTTATTTTTTTATTAAATGGTTAAAGGTATTAACCAAGTTATTATGTAAGCTTCTTCATATATGTACATATTCACATTGTAATGGACCCATAACTGAATTTTGGGAAAGGGCAGAATAACCAGCTAGGTTGACCCAGCACTGAATATAAATTAAATTAAATTCTGAATGAGTAGAATTGCATCCAGGAGATCAGGAAGACTAGAATATAGGATGCTAAAATATTAAAGAAAGATATTGGCAAGGGCCAATTGGTTCTCGGTAAGCCCATGAAAACTGTGTATAGGAAAAGATATTGGCGGGGACCATGATATTCATAGTAAGCCCATGAAAACTACGTATAAATGAAAATGCTAGAAATACAGGTTCATAGTAAGCCCATGAAAACTATGATTTGATACTGGCAGGGGCTAGTAGGTTTGTAGTTAGCCCATGAAAACTATACCTGGATTAAGATATTGACAGATGTCAATAGATTCCTAGTCAACCCTTGAAAACCAGGATAAGAGTAAGGATATTGGACTTACCAATAGGTTCATAGTGATCCTATAAAAACTATGTAATTAGACAGAGAGTCCTTGCATATTTTACTGGTTATTAGTTAGCCCATGAAAACTAGTAGGTTAATAGTAATCCTAGAAACAATAATTGATATAGATAGTCAGAATGAATGGGGATGGATAATCCAAAATTGATTCATTTGTTTTGCATATCATCACATTATATTGTTTTGAATTGTTTTAACCATTGTGGATGTAGGAGCACAATATATGGTTTTAAAAAAGTTTTAGGATACTAGTGAAGGAAACCCCGTTCCGCTAAGCGCGTGGTCTCACTAGATTTCTAACTGATTTGAGATGGTAGATTATTATTCATCCAGGCTTTATATCTGACTCGAAGTTTATGTTTTCCCCTTAAACTCTCGAGTACTCAATTGATTTTTAGTAGTTTGAGAGTTGAGGTTTTCAGGTACCTCATCAGATGAATAAAGCTTCTGGAGACATGCAGGAGGCATGACAGATATATAGAGTTCTCTTTTATTTTGATTCCACTATGTTGTTTGTTATGGCAAAGTTGTTATATTGCCTGTATATACTCTGATCATCTAATTGGGCATCATCATATGTCGCTTTTGCCGTATATTGTAATAAATATATTTTCTCTGAACGTGGTTAATGACTATTGGATTATGTAATGAATTGGACTTGTTTTGAATTGAATGTGATCTTGTTGATGTTTTAAATTTTTTCCATATTCATGTGTTTTTGTGTATCAATGAATCTAACACCGCTATATTTGGTCGTCGAGGATTAATAACTATGGATGACTGCAGCATCCGTAGCCGTTAGTTTTGGGCCTCCAAGGGGGATGTTACACTCCCTTCTTACTAGTGGAAGGTAAAGCCATAGGGCATGTGTTGTCTTTTTGATGGATTTCTTGATTTACTTCTGACCTTCCATTTTCCTGCCAAGTGACTTTATTTCAATTTTAAAAAATGCTAATGCTTGTTAAATGGATTATTGTTCAAAATCATCCAAGTGATTTACCTACTCTCTAGGCTATGATATCAGAATATTAAAAAATATAAAGTCTAGCAAGGTGTTAAGTGAGTAGTCAAATGTCGAAATTTAAATCAAAGATGCAAATAACTGTTAAATTTGTGACAGCAAAGTAAGTAAGTTATAGGAAATTGCATGAAATTTGAATAAAAGTTAACTCAAAGGTATCCTAGGTAGAATGTAACATCAATAGACCCATATCGAATGGATACATCAATGCTGAATGTCGCATAGGTTATATTATCAAACAATAGTGAATGTCGCAGTTATAACCAATGTTGGAGTAATAAGGTTATCGACACTAATGAATAATGAGGACATAGATCGATGATGTACTAATCGTTTAAGTAACTTATAAAGTTTCGAAATAGTAGTGTCATGAGCAACTATATCGAACAATGCTTAATTTATAATGTTAAAGAGTATGGTTGTCGAATCCAAACCATATCCATAAGTCAGTGTCAAAAATAAACGACATCATTTACAATTCATACCGAACTAAATAATGCCGCATCTAACCTGTATAAATTTCCTTATACCAGTGGGTGGATTGCTACACATCAACTTAGTAATTAATGAAACGAAAGTATCATGCTATAGTTTTACTAAAACTCGACGTCGACTGTCGAATAATGGAACATTAGGAAAACTCAAGTAACACTGAATATCATATCTATATCAAAAATATCAATTTTGGCATAAAAATGAATCAATATCGAACATTATGACAAAGTCGTATGGCATCAGTATCGATATAAGGCAAAACACTATCGGGTATATGGTCTAATAAATCATCCTCTTCGTCGTTAAACTAACAACACACCAGTTTCCGTACCAACGTCGATTAATTTAAAATCCCTTTGTATGAGATAGGAATTCAACGCTAGTCTAACCTCAAATCACAATCAATTATGAACCTAGTTAATAATATAATCATCGAGGCCTCATAATTGAGCCCAAATGTCAACCTAAAATCGAGGGAACCTAACCATACCCTAGCAGCAATTTCAACACAAAATCACCTAATTTAATTCATTAACTTAATCAATATAAAGTGAATGTCATACCTAAACTTTGATTTGAATGCTTGAGAATTAAGGTTTTGGATTTCTTTAAAAAAATTCATTTCTTGCTGGAGCTTCTCAATTGCTGGTAAAATTTAGAAGGAAGGAATGCACAACTATTTATAAAAGAGAAAGGAGACGAACATGCACCATCGATTTATTTTGAATAGACGGTTGGATTTGCATGGGTAACAATAAGCGGAAAAGGTTGTTGCCAAGATTATTGACTTGAAAAGTAAATGCTTCCTAAACACTAGGGGAAATGGTGCTTCGATAATTACCTTCGAAATTTAGTGACAATATACTATGAAAGCCTCACTAAGAGACTATAGCTGTTTGGGGTAGCATTCTGATCGTGATGTGGTGGACATTTAGAAATTTGATGAAGAAAAGGTGGAGGGGAAGCATTACCCCGCTCTTCATGTAAGTGAGTGACCATGTGAAATAGCCTCTTGGGGGCTGTAAAACAACATGTCATCTATGATGCCCCAATTCACACATAAAAATGGTACAGAAATCATGGATGTTGTTGACGATGGATCGTTTTGAGTTAAATATAAAATAGATCATAAAGTTATCTATAATATTCTACGCTTTCTAAAAGTCAAAACGGAAGGAATAAAATATATTAACCAATAATACAAACCCAAACAAAAAAATAAAAAATGTAATATCAAATAAACTTCGATTACAACATTTCTTTATACTAGCAACTGAAATAATCTAATGTATGTGAATAACTAAAATGAAATTAAAGATAAATAAATGCACGTCTCGGTCTCCGTCGCACCATCCCACCTTCAAGCCACCACCAATCCTCTCAATCGACCTATCAAAGTTTAACTAAAACAAAACGAAAATGATAGAGGGGTTTAGATATACGTTTTTTGAGTGAAATGCACCATATAAGTGTCTTATACTAATAAGCTAGTAAAAAAACACTTATTCTAGAAAGCCATACCGTAGCATATGTCACCTGCACCCAACATGTCAGCTAAACACGATACTATACTATAGTGACAACATACACTAAGGTCTCATTAAAGTCTATCCTTGGCCTAATCACATGCATGCTATTGAGCTCAAGGGTCTCAACTCGTATATTTAAATAATTAGGACACGATTGGACCAAAAGTCCCAACTCATAATCGCCTAAACATATGCACACTATTAAGCTCAAACTCCCAACTCGTATGCCGAAATAACTAAGACATTATTAGGCACAAAGTCCCGCTTACCATTTCCTAAACATACGTAAACTATTGAGCTCCAAGTCCTAACTGGTATTCTGCCGACTGCGACAACATTAGGCTTAAAATCCTAACTTGTCGTCGCTGGACGTCACTGACCTCATTGAAGTGTACTTGATGCCTACCATATAGCACACTATTGAGCTTAAAATCTCAACTCACGTGTCTCATATGCAACACTATTGAGCTCAAAATCTTAACTCGCCACCATAGAATCATACATGATTATTGAGGTCAAGTCCATGCTTGTCATTCTGCTAATGATCTGCGACACTAATCGGATCAAGCCCAAAACTCGTCATCGCTCCACTGTTTACGAAGCTACATAATCAAGCCTCAATTTGTTGTCACCAATGCCATTAGTACAACCGATGACCAATTTCCTCAAACATGTACCGAAATGTGCTGATAGAACTCTCCCATATGACTAATCTACTAAAATAAGACATTTTTGGAAATGTCTCAAAACAAAGCAACAACGTACCACATCGTTGCATGTCTCGTTCCTATCCTAATGCCATGAACCGCGTGTGAAACGGAGGTCGTATGCGAACAATATAAGCATTTTAAGTATTTGGTTTTATTTAATTAATTTGTGCACAATTATATATTTGATTACTTATTTATTTTATAATTTAATAGACATATGTTTTTCTACTATGTCATTCTCTTGCACACAAGGATCCATAGTCGGACCATGTTGACCATCGATTGCTACCACCACGAGCTTCGTTCTTTGATCGGAACCACACCTGAATTCCGCATCACTACGCCACCCTACAGCCTACATCTGATCGCCTTGCCTAGTCAGACGACGGCCAATTATGGTAATCTCCGGCCATCTGGGGTTGATTGGACCCAGACATGACAACCATTGCATGATGCATCCTCTCCAATCATCGTATCATCGTTGTTTCACCATTGGATTGAAACAGACGATCCACGTTTGTCAAACTTCTAACACGTTTTTTTATCAATCCATACACCAATCGACAAATAACACCACCAATGGATTCACATCATCAAAAACTAAAATTTTGATATATAATATGTCTAATTTTGAGCACTTTTCCATTTTGCACCTTTTAATTTGGGAGTAATTAAACTTTGTCTAATTCAAATATTAGAAAAATCGCATTTTTAATTATCTAGTCATGGCATACTACATCCCAATCATGTATTATTACAATTTAATATGCTTGCAAATCAATCCAATCTTATTTCATCATTAATAATTCGATTTAAGGCCGTAAATGGTATTACTACGTTTTATCAATATATACCTAAAAAGGAAGAATCCCACTCACCAATTAATCATGCTTCCCCTCCGATTCAATGTGAATCCTCCTCCTTCATTGTTTAGAAGTTCCTCACTTCCAAAACTTCAAACTTCTCAACAACGATGATTTATTTACGTAGCTCTCTCCACGGTAACCGATTTCATATATTAATTTGTTTAATATGGATTTGATTTGATCTGAAGTTGGTTTGATTTTATTAGAAGATTAGACGAGGAAGATGAAAGAGATTAATGGTAAGGTGTTTAGGTTCAAATAGAATTAGAAAATAGGGTTAATCGTTCTATTTATAGGCTAGAAATAACAGGTATTTAGCCAAAATTCCCAAAGTCGATACATTATGAAAATGTCACTAGGTTCGACTTCTTCTATTTTTCGTCTGTTTAACCAAATTCAACAAGTTATATATGTTTTTCAACTATAAACGACATTTCGGACGTAGTGGGATAAGTTCTAAAATCTAATTCCAACTCCTGAAGTAATTTACTCTTTTTTCCTCTGTATGAATTTACGATTTTACCCTTTTTAATTTAATTATTTAATATGTAAAATTACTGGGTGTTGCATTCTCCTTCCCTTAAAAGAATTTGGTCCCAGAAATACCAAGAGACGGAAAATGCAACTTACTCTCTAGCGCATAAAATACAAAAAAAATGTAGGTGCGTCTATTTAACATCAATCATATATCACAAGCAAAAAATACAACCAAGAGTATATAGTACATATTACTGATAGAAATAGAATGATATGATCAGAGGTGAGTGAAAATGCAACTAAATCGGCCTCTTATATAAAAGCATATGTAATGACAACAAAAATGTATTCAAATATCCTAGTATGTGCATGTATAATTTATATATATGAGCATCCATTTTCATGCATATGTAGAAACCATATCGAAAAACATGTAAATAACCACATCAATAAACAAGTGACAAGTAAGCGCATAATAAAGAAACAATACATAGTGTATGCACACAAAAAATATTCTAACCAAAGTTAGAGCACACATAAATATAAATATCTAAGACAGTAAGAACTAAACTAGTATAATTTAAACAGAGAAATCATAGCAACCAAAACACATCATAATGACGTTCCTACAAACCTAGCATCTATACATCCATGCTTATGTCAAAAAGCTATCTAAAGCAAGCATGCTAACATACAAAGGACCAAATGAGTAAACTAACCTACAAACTCTCTCCTTGAGTTTCCACGTACTCTTATCCAAACCTTTCCTCACCGTTGTAACACCCCTAATTTTTGATAACATTATTAAGAGATTTAATTAGATAAATTAAATAGAATAATGTAAATGTTAAGTGATAAGGGGGTTGAGAATTGAACAAATCTAATTAAGGCCATGCTTAATAAAATAATTAAATGGGCTTAAGAATGGGTTATGAGCTAACTAATCTACATAAGGGTATATTAGGAATTTGCCACACATAAACCTTACCATTATATATTCTCGCTCCTACCATTTCATTCCCATTCACGTCATTTTGAAAACGCAAAATAAAAACATTAAGAGGAGCCGGCCATAATCAAAGAGAAGAGGAATTCAATTAAAAGCTAGAGATTAAAGCTTAGGCGAAATCAATCTCAATCCAATCTCATTATCTTAATCAAAGTGAATAATAATTCCATCTCTATTTGTTTTGTAATCACATGTTTTCGGATTCAAGGGTAAATAGCTTTTATGATGAATTGGATGATGATATGCTTGAATATTAATTCATTTAATTTAAACAAGATTGTTTAAATGGGAATATACACGGTTTTAGGGCAAAACCGATTTATTTCGATGTTTAAATGTCATAGAAAAATTTTATGTTATGTAAAACATGGTTTTGGAGTTGGGTTCTAATTTTTATAATTTTCCAAGTTATGGAAAGATTGTTATAAATTTTCAAACGAAAATATAGTTATTTGGGTTTATAAATTTATTTTGAAAAATATATTAAGAATTTGGGTCTGAAATTTTGGTATGTTATATAACATGATTAAAGTGAATTTATGAAATTTTTGGGGATTTTTCCAAAGTGATTTGCTATGTAAATTAAATTGTTTTAGAAGAGGGACTTCTTTGCAATATTGATTTTGCTTAATGAAAGGGCTTATTTGATTAACTTAACCATGGTTTAGATTTGAAATTAACGGCAGTTGTTTTAGTAAAGAATTTGAAAAGTTAAGGCAATCAATTTGGTGTTGACACGTGGCAGGTTAGTTAGAAAAAGGTTTGCTTTAATTAGTATTAAACCGGGTTTACTCAGAAAACTTGGTTCCGCCTTCTTTAGAAGTACCTTTCGACATAGAGCTTTTGCCTTCAAACCAGTCGAAACCTACTAAGCCGAAACCAGTATATAAGGTATCACAAAGATGATACGCAGTGGATTGGAGAAAGGTGAAATGTTAAGTGTCGGAAGCATGGCTTCCGAAGGGGTCGATACCTTGATTTGTTTTAAAGAGAAGCGCCTGCCTTTGTTTTATTTTAGCCTTCGAAGGAGTCGAAGCGTATGTTTTCGAAAGAGGTTTTCAAAAGCTTTCGAAGGGTTTGCCATCAACTTAAGTTTTCTTTTGAACGAGTTCCTTTACTTATGAAACATTGCTTTTGAAAGAAGGGGATTCCAACCTAGTCGAAGCCTTGTTGTCCTTCTTTAGCCTTTCGATGGTATTGAAGTCATCAATGCTTTCGAAAGGTAGTGTTTGTTTTTAAAGATGTTTTAAGCCTCTTCCTAAATGCTTTCGAAAGGTCCAAGGGTTTCGAGGGAAATAGCTTCAAAAGGGGTTCCAATGCTACCCATCAACGTTTTGTTTAAATGTTTTGAAGCTTTCAAAAGGAATGGTGCCGACGCCATCATGTTTTCCACAATATTTTTATATGATAAAGGATGGTTTCAAAAGAGATGCTTTCGTTTATATTCACTTTGACCCAAATAATATTTTAAGTATAAACCCAATGATTTCGAAAGGGGGACTTTTAATGATTTCAGAAGGGTTACTTCCAATGGTTTCAAATGGGGACTTTCAATGATTTCGGAAGGGTTACTTCTAATGGTTTCGAAAAGGGGACTTTCTATGATTCTGGAAGAGTTACTTTCAATGGTTTCGAAAGAGGTACTTTCAATTGGTTTCGAAACTATGATTCTAAAGTTAAATGTTGATACTTTAATACATTCAAAAGGTTTCGAAAGAAAGGTTTTAAAGGGTTCGAAAGGCAGGAGCCTAATGTTTTGAAGATAGATCTATATGCTTTCGAAGGAGGGTATCCATTGAGGTCGAAAGCAAGGTTTCGAAGGTTTCGAAAGGCTTTGTAACCCAAACTCAAAATTGTTAAAAGGAAAAACTCATGGCTAAATTAAAGGAGGTTTTGTAATGGTTTTGAGAAGAAGCTTTCCTTGGTAAAATAATAGGTTAAAGGGATTAACCATGTTTTATATTAAACCTATAGGAGTGGTATTGTTATGCTATGTTGTTGCTTCTTCAAATATAAATATATTCACATTATAAAGGACCCATAAGTGCACTTTGGGAAAAAGGGTAGGGGAACCAGCTAGGTTGATCCAGTAGTGAATATAAATTGATTAAACTCCTAGATGAGTAGAATTGCATCCAAGAGGTCAAGGAGACCAGAATATATGATGTCTAAATATGGAAGTTATCAGGGAGACAGGTTCATAGTGCACCCATGAAAACTATGATTAGAAAGTTATTGGAGTTACCAATAGGTTCATAGTGATCCCATGAAAACTATGTTATAAAGAGTGGTCGGCAGGGGCTAATTGGTTTGTAGTGCACCCATGAAAACTATATTTGGATTAAGTTATTGACAGTTGTCAATAGGTTCCTAGTCAACCCATTAAAACTAGGATAAGAGAGAAGTTATTGGAGTCACCAATAAGTTCAGGGGAACCCATGAATTAATTAAGTTAATTGGCAAGGGCCAATAGGTTTATAGTGCACCATGAAAACTATGAAATAGGACAGGGAGTCCATATATGGTATAAAGGGTATTAGTAAGCCCATGAAAACTAATAGGTTAATAGTAATCCTAGAAACTATGATTGAGACAGATAGTCAGAATTAATGGGGATGAGAAATGGAGAATTGATTTAATTGTTTTGCATATCATCGTATCATATTGTTTTGAATGGTTTAATCATTGTGGATGTAGGAGCACAGTATATGGTTTTAGTAAGGTTTTATGATACTAGTGAGGGGAAAACCCGTTCCGCTAAGCGGCGTGGTCTCACTACATATCTAAATGATTTGAGATGGTAGATTATTATTCATACCAGGCTTTGTGTCTGACTCGAAGTTTATGTTTTCTCCTTAAACTCTCGGCTACTCAATTGATTTTGAGTAGTTTGAGAGTTGAGGTTTTCAGGTACCTCATTAGACGAATAAAGCTTCTGGAGACGTGTAGGAGGCATGATAGCTATTAGAGTTTTCTTTTGTTTGATTCTGTCGTATTGTTTGTAATGGCAAAGTTGTTATATTACCTGTATATACTCTGATCATCTAAGGGGGCATCTTCATATGTCGTTCTTGGCGTATGTTATAATAAATATATTTTCTATGAATGTGGTTTACGATTGTGGGATTATGTAATGAATTGGAAATTTTTTAAAATGGAATGTGATTTTATTTGAAGTTATAAAATTTTCCATATTCATGTGTTTATGTGTATCAATGAATCTAACACCGCCGTATTTGGTCGCCGAAGATTAATAATTATGGATGACTGCAGCATCCGTAGCCGTTAGTTTTAGGCCTCCAAGTAGGGGGACGTTACAACCGTACTTTGAATAATTTCATTTCTTCATTTATATGTCATATCACATCAAGCTCTAAGATGCGGATACGCCTACAAACTATTTTAGACTTCGCCCATACATTCACCTCATCAAGCTGACTAGGCTTTGCCATAACCACTAAATCATCAATGTACATTTGCAAATGGGATAAACATGATGCATGTGAACACCTACTAGTTTTCAAGAAGCCTACTCAATGTGCTGACTTCCCTACTCTCTATACAATCGAGAAAGGCCCAACATTTGATGGTGCTAGCTTTCCCACATAACATATCTCAATAGCTAGTCCTTCACCTATACCATGTCACCCATTATGAACTCTCTATGCATTCCTATTACCATCATTATTAATCCCAAAGGTATACCATATAGCCATGATCTCAAATTTAAGCAGCGTCGAAAGTATAAAGAAAAATCAATGCCAAAAGCATACAATTGCATCCTTCATCAATAAAGAATAATAGGCAATGTCGTAGGTCATCAATAAAGCCAGCAATGCTAGATGCCATCAATGCCACATACCACTTATAAGGTTGGATGAACGATATAGTGCCAAAGAAATTGGAAATAATGTCGTATGTTAGTAAAGGAACGACGACATTGGAAAGCTCAATGCCAAAAGCCATCAATGTTACAATAGCATGATATAGCATTGATGCCACACCACATAATGCTGTATTCCATTAATGGAGCACTTCTTCCATATAGCCAGACAAATCAATGCCGCTTCAGATTAATACTGCATCTCTCTAATATCGCTTTATTCTAGTGTTACCCTTCAAAGTAATGCCATCTCCTATCAACACCGCTTGTCACCAATGCTGTCTCTTATCAATGCCACTTATCATCAATGCTGCCTATTACCAATGCCGCATGTTATCAATGCCGTTTATTATCAATGTCATATGTTGTTAAAGCTGCTTTTTATAAATGCTGCTTATTATCAGTGTCATCTGCTATCAAAGCCGCTTGTTATCTATGCCTATCGTTTCCAATATCACCACCTATCAATGTCGCCACTTATTGATGTCGTTCCATAGCAATGTCGCACTTCATCAATCTTCAAAAGAGGCCGCATATCCCTAATACAATGTTGATGTTGAATGCCACAATGAAGACTATCAAGGCGGGATGGATGCTAAGCACCGAAGGTCACCATTGAGCGAGTGGATGCTGAAGTATGATGTCATGCGCCATCAACATGGATAATGCCAAAGTTTAAGCATGCCGCATGGACACATGATAGCCATGTCTCATCCCTTAACACCTATAAATACAAACCAAGAGGCATGAAGAAGGGGCGAATCATTCTTGTCTCTTTTCTTACATTTCAAACCTTGTAACTCTAAATTGATTTGGGGATTTAGAGAAAATTGTAGCAATTAACTACTGCACATAAGAAGTTGTACAATCAACATTATGTAGAATAAGAACAAGATTACTTGAATTATGGCTTGCTTTCGGGTTCTAAAGCATTTGTGATTCTTGCATCATAACGTGTTTCAAATTCCAAATAAACTCATAATCTTTAGTTGGATTGCCCTATATGATTTGAACTATTGACTCTTATATGACATGCGATATGGCTTTAGCTTTGATACTGAACATGCATAAGACTTTCATGGACTCGATATGGTGTATACTCCATCTTAGCAACATAGCCTAGGATTACTTTAGCCTAGCCAAATCCATTTCCTTATACTTTTGGGGTTAACAAAGAAATTCGTTAACATTTTGGAGCTAGAAGGAGGGCTTGAACCTCTGACTCCATTAAAACCCTAAGTGGAACTACTCTAGCTTTCATACATAAGGCTAAAAGGACACTAAAAGAAATTGTTCTATTAATAGCAAGTGGGGATTGCACGAAAAGTTGACTTGCTATACTTAGGTATGTTAGCGACATTCAAGGTAAAACATAGCCTGTAATCACGCAATCTTTAACCTAAACGAAAATTTAGCGGTGAAATTTTACGTTTCCCTCCTCCTCCTTATTCCTAAGCCGCCAAACATTCCTTTTCCCTTCGCTTCCAAATTCCAAAATAGCCACTGCGAATCTCCTCTCCCCTCACACAAATCGTCTTCAACCGTGACTCACTCCTCAGTTTGATAGCTCGATTCCGCCACCGCTCTATTCTTCAAAGCTCACCGTGACATTCATCTATGAAGTCGATTCCTCCATGAAGCTAAAACGCGAATCTCAATAAAGCTAAAGCGCGTTCCTCAAGGCATCTTAAGCATGATTTTGCAGCTCGACCAAAGCGTGATTTCAGTTCGCGAACTTGACTTTAGGTACATTTTTCAATTTCTGCTTTTTAATTATGCGTTTAATGCTTGAATTAAAGTTTTCTAAATGGTTTTGGAAATCTTTGTTGAAGAGAGTATTATATATAAGTGGTGTACACGAAAATCAGTTAGAAAGTTTGTTGTTTATTATTTATAAGTTTCGATTTTGGCTTTGCTTGTGATTATTTTCCTTGTTTGCAAATAAAATAATGTTATTCAGTTGATTACAAACTAGTTTTCTATTGAAGCAAATTAGTTTTTCACTGGCGGCTGCCTACAAATTAGTTTTTTTTAAGCCAAAAGTAAACAAGATGTAAAGTAATTTGATTTGCAATATTTGATTGAACAGAACTGAATTAAGAGAGTATTCATTAGCAGTGGTTATTATTTTCTTTTCTTTTTATATCATAACTAGGTTTCAACCCGTGCCTTCGCACACGGGTGCATGGTGGACATGCACTGGTGGGTGATTATCACTTTTGGATGTAATTGTCTTATGTTCATGAAACAGTTTGAAAATATGAATTTGTTGGGATTTTAGATGGAAATGGTAAAATTATGAGTATTGTAATAATTTGGGTCAATTCTGTCATTGTCACCTAAATAATGTATATAATTATTTTTCAGATTTACCGAGTGATCCACTTTTTCAATGCCAACATTGTAGTGCCAACATTGTAGAGCTTATGGAGGAGAAAAGGGGTATGGGGTAGAATAGAAGGGAGGAGAATTAGAGATGTATTATATATTTATTTTGTAGGTAAATGCATATACACATGTATATTATAAATACTATGGTTAAACATAATTAAAATAATACCTATAGGAATGGAGGATAGATATACAGTGTTTACTGTATGTATGAGAATTTACATACAGTAAGCTAATGAACATAGTATATATTGTATCTCATTATGGAAATAGGGTGTTTGAAACCAAACGCTTTTGGTTTTGTTTACAGATAATGGATGTATGAAGATCAAGAACCATTCCTTCTTCAGATAAACATTTAATATTTTTTACATAGAGACAATAAGTTAGATATAATAAAGGTGTTTTTTATATCTTTGCAACGCTTAGTTGTAAATTAAAAAAAAAGTTATTTTATTAATTCAATTCAAATATATCTTGAAGATTATAAGCTCGATCCATTTAACTTCCATATATACACTGTCTGTTATATATCTTTTCCAATAAAGTGATACACTCTTGGCTATTAAAATCGATTACATATTTTGCAATAGAGATTTGGTCAACCAGATTCCTTATAAATAGAAAAAATATTTCCTTTGGTCTAGAATTAAGTATGAAACTAAGAAATGAACTTCCAGTTACTTTTAATTTGTATTTGTATTCATGATATAAACCTCACAAAAGGACTATATTTTCTTCGATATGGTAGTTAGAAAACAAAATAAATCAAATATAATATTTGAAAAAACGAACCATCCATGGAGGCATATTAAAGTTCTAAATGCACAACAGTACATGTATTCACATGAAACCATTCGAACATATATAAATGGTTAAAAATGTTAAATCCATAATGGTCCATAATAAAGGTATTCAAGTAGAAGGTTAACATTTTTAGGTATTATATATGGGTGTAATAACAACAACATACTGTAATTAGTCATAAAATATAAGAATTTTTTATAATAGTTTCATTGACTATACTCAATTTGACACAGTAAGTGTACATTTCATGTCAAATTTTAAACGATGTGTCTGCGAGACTAAAGGTGAACATATACAATGTCTAAATATATTATTTGTTGCAATAGAAAATGATGGCCCTCTTATAATCTCAAATGCACGAATATATGTCAATGTTACAATGAATAAGCTTATCATTAATAGAGCAAACCGCCTGGAAATGGCAATAATTGATAATAGTCAGCAAATCTTATTACTGAAGAAGTACAAATAAAAAAGCAATTTCACCTTTTAACTATCATACAACTATATATCTTCTTTGTTAAAGTTCTATAAGCACTGAAGACTATAAAGGACATAAAAAGTGTAATTTACATAGTTAAATAATCAGAGTTGTAAAAATGTGTACCACATACAATATGTGCATAATTTTGTAAAAGCTAGAAGACAGTATAGGTAGGATATATACTTGTGTATTAGATCATGTACTTCTTTTCGAGCCAACTTATGCACAGGTTTTATTCTTCTGTATGGTATTTTGAAAAATCAAACAAAATGCTTATATGGATGACATATTTCCTCTAAAATTGTCTTCAAGTTTCAAGTACGTTAGAAGAAGAGTAAGCATTTTCCTACCATCAATCTTTAGTCAAAAGCAGGAAAAATGGTAAATTAGTTAATAGTTGATAATGTGCAAGTTTTCAGTATACTGAAGTTCATTTCCTGAAATTGTTTATAATCAATAACTAAAAGTTAAAGTTTTGCAGTGTGCATTGTTTCAAATAATAGATAAATGATTGTCATCCACTAAATTATCTCAAAACTTCACTACGCCATTTCCACAAACAGAAGTAATGCGTACGAAGAAAGATAAGCAGGGAGAATATATTCCAACCGACAGAGGAATAAGTGTTGCCAAAGAATGAAAAGTACTACATGAAAATATTAAAAACTATCACTGATACAATCATCCATTATTAAAGATTAAAATTCTAGGCATTGACTAAACTCATATGTTGTATGTGCAATTGAAAAAATACAACAGATGGTGAAATCTGTGCTACACATACCCAATTGTCCCGAAAGTTAGAAAAGTTCCGTCTGGTAGATTCTTTAGAATTTCCGTCGATGACCAATGGTGGAGTGTTTGAACATGTACAAACTTGTTGTAAACTTTTTGGTAAGGTTTAGTTAAAGCTGGATAAGATCTATGTACTGAATTATCATTGAACGTTTGCAAAATTCTTGAGCACAAAGAGTTGAAGAGTATAAAAGAATGTCGGTTAACATTGATAAGATGACGATTATAATGAGATGGAAAGCTAAATCGAATGAAAAAATATGAAGTCTGAAGGGGTGGTTTTTGGAAGGGATGACGACAGTTACAGAATCAATGTAATGGAAGGTCGAAAATCTGATTTTGAAAAAAGAAAATGCCAGAGGACTGTCAATTGGCTATTTCAAAATGGAAGGAAACTAAGATGCCAGATAAGCAATATTTAGTATCTGCTTTTATATGTAATCTACATAAGGGTATATTAGGAATTTGTCGCACATAACCCTTACCCCCATATATTCTCGTTCCTACCATTTCATTCCCATTCACGTCATTTTGAAACGCAAAACAAAAACATTAAAAGGAGCCAGCCATAATCAAAGAGAAGAGGAATTCAATTAAAAACTAGAGATTAAAGCTTAGGTCTGTGAGTGTTCCATCAAAAGAGTATGTCTTGACTGCTTTTTGCATGGCAGGACCATTGTAGGCAGTCAAAAGGGTTAATGTTTGGTGTAGGATTTTTGTATGTCCCGGTACTTGCAAGTAAGTTTTAGTGGGCATGACCCATAAGGATAGTCGTATGCGGATATCGGGCCAGCGTCAAAACCAAGAAGCGAGTTCGGGAAAGACTAGAGTTAAACCAACATTCCAATGAACCTTTCACTATCGGGACATTGGATGAGGGACGCAACCAATTGGATGTTTAGATTGTTTGCAGTATGGCACAACCACTTAGCTCTTTAGATGTCTTTCGATTAGTTGAGGGGTGGCTGCGTGGGGCCATAGCCATGATAAGAAAAGGGACAGACCAAGTAGAATATCTGTATTGTAGGCCTAACAAGGTAGTCCTTTGCAGAAATATAAAATCCCCGACCGAGTTTCGTACAAGGTAGACCTTATTAAGCGGGATTCAGGGAGTAGACAAAATGATTACTTATAGTCCTCATGGTACGCATTGAGTGGTACATTATGGATGTCCGAGCATTAGTATAGACTAGTGCAGACGCAATTTTACGGTTTCATATTAGACAACGGAACATCTGTATTGTAGGCCTTATGAGGCAGTCCTTTGTAGATGTAGTCATAGAATGCCATAGAAGCAAGATGATGGAGTACTTTGCGAGGAGGATACGGAAGGTACTATGGGTAGTACCTAGGACCTCTACGGTCATTGGGCATATACCTATATATATCAGTTATTAGTTTTTAATCTACTAGGGAGTAGATGGGCATGATTCACGCACAGAGGCGAGAGTATTATAAACCTAATGAACCTAATATAACAGTAAATGGAAATAAAATGGTATATGTAGAATTAAGCTTAGAAGTGTATAATTTGTACATTCACCAGAACTTAGTTCTGACCCACTCATCATAACATCCTACAGGTTGGGTAAATGGCAGAGACTTTTCAACTTTGAGACACTTGTTTAGAAATTGTTATTATATTGGTGAGTATTTACTTACTATTATATTTTAGTCAGTTCCGCTGTGAGATATTTATCTGAGCTCTGATATATTTGTCTTTGCCTATTTCGTAGGATACCAGAAACCCAACTCGGGCTTTAGTGGGCTTGGATTTTAGCATTTTTGCGAAAAATCTGGACCCACTGGAATTCGGGTTGTTACAGGTATGGTAGTATTTGTTTTTGTGTATCCAGAGACTATTGCTATACTACGTAAGTATTACCAATTTTTTTACTAAAATATCGAAAAATGGACAATTAACAAAATAATGCTACCATATTCCTCAACTCATTTATGTTACTAAGTGTTATGTTAGTTGGAATATTTGTGATGTTAAATTTGAGATAAAATTTGACTAAGCTAAATAAGTTTTAAGAAAATTAACTAAATTATATAAAAGTTAACTAAGTTAATCTTTTAATGTTATGTAATATCAATTGTTACGAATTTTTTGTTGTTATGTAATATTAATTATGTTTACTCAAGGAATCCTAGTACTGCTGGTTTTCGGTAAGAAATTACATAATCTTACTATGTTGTGATGCATAGACAGCTTAACCATACTTTGCATAGATCTTAAGAGAAATATAATGATTTTTTTGGTTCCATTTAGATTATAAATAAAGGAAAAAGAAAAACTATTCTTTGCCCCTGATTTATTGATAAGATATAGCTTATATCACAATACATCTTTCGATCATAGACAAATGATTATTTTTGGAGCTATCACGGTGCTTTGACCAGTTGCCATTTAGTTAGGTACACAAAACATTCCTATGCTATATGGTAGATCTTAAGACAAATGATCATAACTCTTTTGTAGATTTGCACCCTAATTATTCTCTTTACTTTGCTATGTAGGTACACAAAACATTCCTATGCTATATGGAAGATTGCTAGCTAAAGTTGCTAATAAATGGTATGTTTTTATGCATTTGAATGTGTACGCTATTCTGAAGTATATTTTGTTATATGTGATATAAATCTGATCTCGTTTTGATCGTGTAAATGTATATAGAATTGAGGCGTGCGGGAAAGCATTAACCGCGCAAAGGAGGTGCTGTCGAAAATTCATGAAATTCGATAAGTTTATAAAAATCAACAAAGTTTATAAGAATTAACCAAGTTAACCAAGTTTTATAAAAATTAAATAATTTTCTAAAAATTAAATAATTTTCTAAAATTAAATTAATATCAAAATATTAATAAAATTTTATAAAATTTAAATAAATTTATGAAAATTAACTAAGTATAAAAATTTAACTAAGATAGCTAAGTTATATAAAAAATAATTAAAATTACAAAAATTTACTTAATTTATAAAATTAACGAATTTTTATAAAAGTTAACTGCGTTATCAAGTTTTATACAAATTTAACCAGATTAACTAAAAGTTTATAAAAATTAACTAATTCTCATAAAATTTAACTAAGTTATATAAAAATTAACTAAAATTATTTAACTAACTTATAAACTAAGTCTTATAAATATTCTACTAAGTTAATTAAGTGAGTTTTATAAAAATTAATTAAAGGATATAAAAATTAACTAAGCTATATAAAAATTAACTGAGTTAACCGAGTTCTATAAAAATCAATAAAATTTAAATTTTTTTAATTAAATTAACTAAAGTTTATGAAATTAATTTAGCTTTATAAAAATCACGTTCTCTATTTTGAAATCTTTGTTAAATTGTTATAAAAATGAACTAAGTTTTATAAAAATTATCTAATGTTTATAAAAATTAACTAAGTTGACTAAGTTTTATAAAAATTAATTAAGTTTATAGAAATTATCTAAATTTAAAAGAAGAATAATAATAATATAATATAATAACAATAATAGTAGTAATATAATAATAATAATAATAATATAATAATTAGGCATTGATCGGATTCTTGGTGGTAACTGTGCTGAGCTTGCCAAGCAAGAAGACATTGATGGATTTTTGGTCGAAGGTGCTTCTTTGAAGGTATACACATATATACACCCTTTAAATTCCCTAATAAAAGGCAAGGGTCGTGAAAAAACCTCCACGGAGATTAGTTGAACATGTTTTTAATGGATATCCCTCGAAAATGCTGGTTGATGCAAGTAAGTCCCTCTCTTCTTTTCCTTTTTAAGCGGCATTTACCAAATAATCTGACGAATGTTTTCTTCTAAGTTAGCAAACCATAATACAAATGTTAAATGACATGAGAAGATATTTATAAACATGATTATTAATTGTCATCACCATATAAATTGAACAAATAGATATTGAATGATAGGAGCAGATATTTACAAGGGTGGTTGTTAACATGTGAGCACATGTTAACAAATTTGGATATCATTTTCCATTAGAAAGGTAGAGCATGGGTTCACCAAATACATCAACATCGTTGGATTTTGAATTTAATGGTTGAAATCACATGAACTCATAAATGATAATAATCATTATCCAAATAATAATTGAATGCAAATAGTTGGATTTAAACTTTTATGGCTAAATATAATTGGTGAACTTATTTACTTTTATAGTAGAGGAGGCGGTTCAGTTCTAACATTAACAACCACTAAGAAACAGAAGACAGTCAATAAAAACACAATATACGCTAGAAACTTAAAACTATCCTTTTTAAATAGAGGATGGACTATCTTAAGGGTTATTCAAGTAATTGTATAATGTTTTCTCAGGTGGCAACTGATAATATTTTCCTATTGGTAATCATGATTGCGAAGTCTCACCACATTAACTCGAGCAGTTTCTTTTCTGATATCATCTAATGCATTGAGCATACCATATTGTTACATAGATTTTTCTTTCAAAAATATTTATGTGCGTCATATTTTAAAAGGATATATATCGCAAACGATGAAGCTTGGAGCACTTGGTGTTGCACCTTACAAATCATTTTCATTGGAAGAGCTTGAAGCAGCAACCAACAATTTTGATCCATTGAATTTTATGTGTGAAGGATCCCATGATCAGGCATGTCCTCATTAATTTAATAATATTATATTAGTTTTGTTGAATGATTTTATCAGTCTATTTGTATATAATCGATACTTGTTACTTTGTCCACTAAACAAAATTACCCTCGCCATTTTATCCGAATTCCTTTTAATATCAGATGTATATAGGAAAGTTAAAAGATGGTTCCCTGGTAGCAATAAGATGCTTAAACTGAAAAGTACCCACAGTTCACAGAACTTCAGTCGACATATTGAACTGATCTCAAAGCTTAGATATCGTCATTTAGTTAGTACTCTTGGTCACTGCTTCGAAGACCATTTTCATGATTCAACTGTCAGTAGATTATTTCTTGTTTTTGAATTTGTGTCGAATGGATCACTTAGAGACAATATTTCATGTAAGTTATTATTCATTGTCTTTCTCATTTTATAATTTATATCATCAAAGAAAATGCATTTATTCTATGAAACTCTACTATAGATTCAAATTCCTCTGTGATATTATTTGTATGATTCTTTTTTATTTTGAAAAAGGTTAATTAATTAGGTAGAAATGGAGGGCAAAAGCTTACGTGGTCACAGCGAAAAACCGCTGCCATAGGAGTATCCAAAGCAATACAATTCTTGCATGCTGGTATAATACCCGGATTATTTGCAAATAATTTAAAGATAACAAATGTTTTACTTGATCAGAATCTAGTTGCGAAAATTAGCACCTATAATCTACCAGTGCTAGCAGAAAGTATGAAAAATCAGGTGGATAACTGTAGTCTTGTTTTATTTTCCAATCTCAAAGTTACATGCTTTTTCAAATTGACACATTCTGTGTAATGATGGAGATATGTTGATATTTGTAGGTGATAGGAAGTTCATCAAGTGGGTCAAAAGTTCCCAGTGAAAGGTATGCATTTGTAAAGATATTTACAGCGAAACAGTAATGAAAATAAAAACTAGTTTATAATTGTTGTTCATGATGCTATTATTAGAGATAGCCATTGTTACTGTATGTGTGGGAGCATGTTTGACAACTCATTAAATAGTCGGAATTACTTGTTATGCGACTTATTTGACTGTAGGTGTTTAATAACTTGTAAGAAGTTAGCATAAGTAGCTTAAAACTTATTTGACTGTCTTGCATGTTGGTGCCTATAACCTGCAGAGAAACTTGTATTTACATAGGTGTGTTCACATTCAAAGCACTTATCCTAGTTAATTGTTATATATTATTATGAACTTGTATTCTACCAAGTATAATTTGTCATTTTCAGGAATACTTTCTGTTTGAAACTATGTTGTTTAGTACTTATACATTTTTAGATTTATGACTAAGATATGTACATATGTGCTTCTTTTTAACAGGTGTCGTATGACTACATGTTGTCGCACTCGTTTTTCTTCAAATCGGTCATGCTTGCATTAGTGTGTTGTCTATCAATGTTCATACATCTTTGTTTTTAGTATTTTCGTTTTGGTTAGCAATCGTTGTATGTATTGTTACTTTTGGTCACAAATATTTATATGCTTAGTACTTCGTGTATGAAATATTATGGATATATATATTTTGTGGTTTTACTTATGACTCCGTTCGATTACGTACATTATAATGTGATAAATGTGGTTTTTTAATTTGTTATGATATATTAGTTGAAATAAGGTCTATTAGAATTGAATTGTAAGCTTGAATGTATATGGCAAGAAAAAAATGCAATGGAAATTTTTTTATAGCATTTTATTTATGCTACGAAAAGAAAAATTGTTACATCTTTCATATACTATAGCATTATGCTAGTGCTATACAAAATATTCTGTAATGATTAAACAATTTTTCTAGCAAAAAACAATGCTATAATAGATAGTAATGAACTTTCTATAGCATTTCAATGCGTAATAAAAGATTAAAATAAGATTTCCGCAACGTTTCTAGATGCTATAATAATATGGCATGTCAACATATTATAGCAATTAAATGTTGTCGTAATTGTTAGTATCATAAAACACAACTCTATGTAACATTTCTATAGCAAGTTTCAAAACGCTATAGAAGGGTAGTGGTACTGATGCATATAGTCTAAGATGGAAACTAAAACGCGATTAAAAGTCAGTTTTCCATTGCAAGTTTGAAACGCTATTGTTTCTATCATATTTATCACAACTTGTTGATCTATGACATTTATAGAAACGCTATAGAATGCTTTAATAGCAGTTTTTAAACGCTATAAAAGGTCTGTTTGTTGGAGTGGGACTTGACTCTACTAAGAATATCCCATTCCAAGCTAACCTGCCTTTGATTCCTAACACTAATTAATCGCATCAACTAAGTTTTGCTTAGTCATGCCAACAAATTGTGTTAAAATCTCTGAACAAGGATCCACCAAGCCTTAAATGACTAGGCCAACTTATCAAATCATTAGTGATCCCCGACTTCATGAGGAGCAAGTATTAAGGTTTGTGGAATTACGAGTTATGGAAGAAAAGAAGAGAACGTAGCTCCTTGCAACCCAGAAAAATGGAGTTTGAACCCCTTCCATGTTATACTAACACCGATCTTGGCCTTAGGGAGGCAATACAAAAGGACAGCATCTTCCTAGCAATGAGAAAGGAAATTCAGCTCAAAGCCGATGGGACCATTTTCGAAAAAGAGATAGAAAGGGACTTCAAACAATTTGGTAGAAAATGGTGAAGTGTACTTGATCGATCTTATAAAATAAATAAAGCACAAAACTCCTTAAAAAGGAAATTAGTCATCAAAGATGAGGAGTCCGTTTCAAGTAATAAAAGAATCAAATGCTAATCGAGAGGATTGTTTCCTGAGTGGTCGTGATTGTCAAAGAATTATTCTCTTACTACTTCCTACGAAAACATATATCTCTTGATCAAGGAAAAACTCAACTATTGGCTTTCGCAAAATAAGTATCTAAAGAATGAAAGGAATATTGGAGGGTTATATTGCTACTATCATCGAGCCAATGGACATAGCACAAACCAATGTCGAGCTTGGAAGGCTTGATTTACCATTTTCTAGAGCAAGGGAAGATTGATGAATTTGTAAGAAGATGTTAGATAGGTCATCAATAAAATAAGATTTTCTACATAAAATAAGTGCATCTACATGGTTAAGGAGGAAAAAACTCCTAAAATAAAGGAAAAAGCCTTTGATCCTACCAAGATGGCCTGATCATAACGCCTCCTTGAGGGAGGACGAAGTAAGCCTTTGGTCCCGCCTGAGATGGACTGGCCAATGCATCGACTAAGCCTTCGGTCTCGCCTACGTGGCCTGGTCGGAGCATAAGCCCTTAATTCCGTCACCATGGCCTGACTAAGGCGCCTCCTAGAGGGAGGTCAAAGCAATTCTTTGGTCCCGCCTGAAAACAGTATGTCCAAAGTTTCTACAAGCCTTTAGCCCCTACCTACATGGCCTGGCTAGAGCCCCTCCTAGAGGGAGGATGGAGTAAGCCTTTGGTCCCGTCTAAGATGGCCTGACCGAAGCACCAAACCATCCTTTAGTGCCGTCATCAAAGGCCTCACCGAAGCGACTCCTAGAGGAAGGTCGGGTAAGTCTTTGGTTCTTCTTGAGAAGTGCTAACCAAACACATCAAATAAGCCTTTAGTACCATCTCTAAGGCCTTGCTAAAGCACCTCCTAGAGGGAGATTGGGTATGTCTTTGGTTCTGCTTAAGATAGCAAACCAAATACAACAGACAACAATCATCTCCTAAGATGGTGACAATCAAATTCAAAAGCAAACTTAACTCTATCCTAACGAATGGATGAAAAAATATATTCTAGGGGAAGGTTTGTCAAAAAAAAATTTATGCTTCGAAAAAAAATCAATCAATATTCTAGAAGAAGATCTACTAAAAATGAGCGGATTAGCGCTTCAAAGTAAAAAAGCAATCTTCTAAAAGAAGATATGTCAAATATGAGCCATTTATGCTCCAAAGCAAAAGCAATTTTTAGGTTCCAAATGTGTTTTCTTGTATTCCTTAATTAATTACCAGATTGGTTTTCTGGTCTTCCTTCATTGTTACCAGATGGGTTTTCTGATCTTCTACTACCAGATGAGTTTTCCGTTCTTCTATTCCTACCGCCAAATGGTTTTCTGGTCCTCTATTCACACTATAAGTAGAATGGTTCTCTGGAATTCTATTTAATTCATTATCAGAAGGATTTTCTAACGACAGAGCTTCCTTAAATTAGCTCTCAATCTTTTAAGTTCAGATTGAAATTCAACTTTATTATTAAATGGGAATCTCTGTTACTAAACAAGCTGCGGAGTATCTATAAATGAAGAAGCAAACTCTTAGATCAGGATAGAAAATCCTAGTGTACTGAAATGATGAATGCTTAGTCAGTCAAACTTATGGTCCTTTTAATAAGAAAATTGTTTTTTTATATGGTAAAAACTCAAAATACTGGAAAGCAAACAATGCATCTCAGATAATTCAACAAACTTAAAAAGAGTAAAGTGAATACAATACATTATTTACAAACTAATACATTATGTGAAAAGTTGCAGGTACCAAAATTAGACAAAAGAAGAGTATGTTTAAAGTAATTCTTTGATAAAGCTCAAAGCTCTGTGCTATCCAGACCAAATCTATAGCAATTAAAGGATCAGTAATGTGGAGAATGGCCATGCTCAAAAGTTCTTTGATTTTCTTTTCCTTTCTTCGAATAGTATCAGCATCATCAATTGAATCAATTTGAAATTTTAAAGCATGTTGCAAAGTCTTATTGGCTCCTTTAAGAGTTTTAATCATGCTCTTTAGCTCTTCAGTTTCCTATTTAGGAATATACTTCTCATGCCCAAGCTTTTCAACTTAGCATTCGTAGTCATTGAGACGTTGAGATGTTTTTCCATTCCATTTCTTACTGAAATATTGCATGCACTCAAATTTAACTTGTCTGCTCCATTTGGAGATCGTATCATTACTTAGACCCAGAGGGGAATTTAGCAAAGTAGGAAATTCTTGACTAGCCAAAGATCGAGATTTAGTTGTTCTAATGGGAGTAGGAGTAGGAAGGCTGAACTCGCCTCCACTTGCAATAAGCTCTAACAACTGGCAGTATACTTGAATTTCATCAGCTCCACTTCAAGATAATTTATTTGTTGATGCAATTTAACCATTTAGGCATCAATCTCAACTGAAGGTCTATATTCCAAGACCAAGTCAATCTTTTCTGTCAACTGTTAGACTCCTTTTTCTTTCTCTTCAATTTCCCTTTCCAAGCTAGAAGTCTGTTACTTCAAACCTTTATAAATCAGTCTCAATTGGAAATATTTCATGTGCCATTCTTATGCCTCTGAATTGTTTGAAAACTGTAAAGCTGAAGCGTCTTGGGAAAACCGCCTCTTTTCAATATCTGCTATTAGTCTATCTTTAATCTCGATCAATCGTGAGAAAATATCTAGAGAATTGGATGCAAGTGCTAGTTTGTCTCCGTTATCAAAATAAATAAAAGAAAAGTTAAAGCATGAAAAATGTTCTCTTTCATTAATCACGACAAATTTTCTACAAACGATAAGAAAATTCAAATTATGTCATAGTTCTGTTTTAGAACATTCAACTAACTCTTAAACTTTTGAAACAGCAATTTTAGCCTTTTTAAATGACCCAACAGACATGGTAAGAGTAGAATCAAAAGAAGCTTTGATTCCTTCTAGGGTGTTAACGGAAGGGAATCGAAGATAGTCTCATTTCCTGCCTAGAGAGCTGATGTGATCGCATATTAGTTTGACATGATAGGTTTGAATTTCTCCCGGTAATTTATCCTTCTCATCACCCAAGAAATCAAAGCGAAAATAAGGAAACTGCATGTAAATTATTGTAGATCTCTAAAAAAGCAGTATCTCGCTAGTTGTGATGTTCTGAGAGTTAAAGATTTTTCTTTAAAATCCTTCTTTAACTTGAAATTTTACTCAAGAGTTCTATGGGAATAGGACTGCTTGATGTTTCTTTAATCTACAATATGATAAACTAGACTAATAATAGAAAAAAAATGATAAAATTCATAAGCTACCTTGGTGACATAGTACAACTATACAATTATTCGGGTTTATACAAATTTGATTTCTTGTATAGTTCAGAAATAAATCTCTTCCTATTGTATTTAAGTTTTTTGGGAGGAAGGGAATGAGAAGAAATAGGGATGGAAGAAACTCTCGGGAGATTCCAACATGCCTTGGGATAAGGATCAGACCCATGATCGTTTGAGTATCTTCGATGAAGGCGCCTAAGTTAACCCCCACAAATGTCACCTAAATAGAAGAAATCGATGAATTTACCCCTAGAGTAAACTCTATAGAGAAACTCCTCCAGGGAATTCCTATCATCGATCAACATCCAGAAGAGGGTCATGGGCTCTGCATTCTTTGTCAAATGTCTCTCCCGATGAAGGCGTGCTTTCTTCATCCATGGAGCAACTTGCCTTGCTTTAAAAAATCTTAATTTTGATGCACTAGCGGCAAGACTCTTCTAATTCTCGGAAAAATCATTATACTCTTTCAATTGTCTATCCAACTCCATATTCAGTCGATCTATTTCCTTCTGCTTTTTCAAGCATAACTTCATAATGATATTTCAACTTCTTCCTTGACTAAAATGATTAATATATTAACTAAGAACTATTTGATAATTTAAAACATTTAAATAAGGAAAACCATACTTGAGAAAGCGGAATTTAAGACGAGGAAATCTGCTCCTTCACTTTGAATTTGTGACTTCGGAGAGCACTATCCTTCTGAGGAGAATCCTTCCTTGAAGGATCAGGGACATAGAAACCTCTGTGTCTTGGGCTGTTGAGTCCAAGTTAACATCGCTTGATCCATCCTTTTTATCTAACGGTCCAGGGTGACCCTTCCCATCACCATCACCATTATCATCATTGTTGTTATTATCATCGTCATCACCATCATCACTATGATCTTCATCACCTTTATCATCATCATCATTTTCCTCCCCACCAGACTTTGTTTCTTCATCAATTGGAGGATCGTCAAATGTTAGCCATTTTTCAACATCAATTTCCTCTTTGGTAGGAAATTCTTCCAGAAGAGTCATCTTGTCCTTCTTTATCTTAAGGCCGAACTTTCTTTTAAACTTCTCATTCTAATCTACAAGGGATGGAAAGTCTATGTCTAGGCTTTTTTGGATATTATTAGCATATGCCACAAACAAAGCATCTTCATAATGCTTTTTTGTGATTTTAGGAAGAACATTATTGAGAAGGAAAGTGACTTTCTTCTTAGCATCACTAATAGTGTTATTTGAATAAGCTAGGATGTTGGTCTTCCTTTGCAACCTATCTTCTAGCGATTTTTTCTTCTTAGCTAGTTTAGAATTTTCTTCGATCACCTTCTCGAGATCTACTTTGAATTTATTAGCCTTCTCAAGGTCAGCCTTTAAGTTCTTCACTTCTTCTGCCAATAATTGCCTAGCTTTCTTTTCCTCATCAAGAGAGGAAGTGAGTTTATTCTTTTCAAGAACAGCCTCATCTCTTGCCTCATCGACATAAATCATACCATTGTTAAACAAAGAGAATTTTCCTTTAAGCTCAACCACCTCACTGGAAGGCCCTTGAGAAGCTTTTTGGAGGAGAAAATATGCTTTCCCACCTAGAATATATAATAAGTCTAAGTTATAACGGGGTCTATAAAGTTAAAATTAACTAAGTAAATAGAAATATATATATATCGATATAATCTATTTAAGAATGATGAAAAGGTGATCATTTGAATAAGTTTGAGGCTGTGATGATTCTAGAGAAGTAAGGGAAGGAGATTGAATGGCCAATTGAACAAGTTCATCAAAATTCATCACAGGAGGCTGAGCCTGAGCCTTTAAAGGATAAGGGTCATCTGGAGAAAGAAACAAATCAAGATTAGCGCACATGCATTTGATGGATGTTGGAGGGGTAGGAAAAGTAATATTTAGAAGGGGCTCGAGAGTCTGAGCCTCCTCTGGTTACTCTGGAGCTTTATCCAAATTCGTCGCTTTAGGACTATAATCGATGTTTATATGCTCCTCCTCATTAATGGTGACAGGAGTGAAGTCACCCATAAGTTTGGGCCATTTACTTTGAGAAGGAGGAGGAATATCAATAAGAACATCATTGCTCATTTCTTCTTCTTCTAATGCTTCAATGGCCCTAGCAACGGAGTACTTAATAAAAATGAGTTAGCTAATCTGAGATGAAGCGGAAGCTTCATCTTTATTCTTCCTCTTTTTAAGAACATCATCTTTAACCCTTGCCTCTTTAGAAGCAAAGACAAGGGCAGACGAGCCTAAAACGAAAATAGAAGCTAATAAAACAATAACATTAGGAATTCAATATTAGCTATATTGAAATTTTCAAGTCGGATCGACTTGAATTGGAGAAGGGGTGGATAAAACATTTCTATTTTTGGTAACAAACGGTAGTTTCCCTTGAGCATTTACTTTCATCATTGTGGGTTCCTCAAGTATGATATGATTATCTTAGATCAGCAAGTATTGATGGAGATTCGCTTCTGTCAAAAGTGTAAGTCTATCACCCCTACTTTCAGATGCCACAGTCAAGGATTGAACAGTTTCCCTATCAGTGAGGCTTAACTGTTTAGGAGCTGGATCTAAAGGGAAATACCTATTGTAAGAAAGTGATGAATATGACATAGGTAACAGAAAATAGAAACTCGCTCGCAACATAAAAGCTCCCCTAATCCCAGAGTAGCATTTGATGTAGAAGAATTGAGTCTCCCAGTCCTTGGTTTTGTTGATAGCACTAGCAATTAAACTCTTTGGGAGTGGACGAATGCACTACAATGGATTATCCAGCTGCTCGCTAAATTTTGTAGGGCAAGCTATGTAATGAAGAACTTCAGCATTTAAGGAGGGAAGTTTAGCCTCCCTGGTAGGAAGCTCCAAGCAAGTTAAGTAAGTGTATGAGTTTGGAGGTAACTGCATTGGAGCAATATTCAGGTATTCCAGGAATCTTAAAATAAAACCTGGAAAAGGAAGGTACATTGAGTGCCATATGTGGATTGGAGTGAAGGCAAAAAAAACCTTCCGAGGTTATCGATTCTATCGGAAGGACAGGCATGAGTAGCTTCTATGCCTACAATCCCAAATTTCTTAAGGATGAAATTTACCTCTTCTTAGTGGCGATGAATGACTGGTTAAGAACATTATCCACTTTCTTAGTAGAAGGAGAAGCTTTCAAGTTCTTAGCGGCCTTTTTGACTGTTTTTGTGATTGTTTCTTGCCTTCCATTTGCCCACCAAGTGATATTACACCAAATCAAAAGGATGATAGTTAAAATAGTCAAAATAAGTTTTTACATGCTTAAACAAAGGGTAATAAGTTGATTTATATGATATCTAGAACCATAATACCAAAACGATAAAGGACTAGAAACCAGCATAATACTTACGACAAGTTGATGCAATGTTAACTTCCTAGAGTACTTAAACTTTTGTTCAAACAAAGAGTATACAAGTAAAATGTTGAAGTTATAATAAGAAAGTAAATTATAATGGTATAAAATTTAATTATCCTAAACAAGTATATATGCACGTCCAGGTGGGCATGCATTTAATCACAATGTGCATGCATTTTTAGTTGCACCTATGGAAGTACATTTGATAGTAGCATTGTCAGCATAAACTGAACCTGAGGCAACGACTGAGAAGACTAAGACAACTGAAGAACATTCATAGAACCAGTAACTTGAAAGTGTTCGTAGATTTATCATTCATTTCTTTTGTTTTAGTTTATTTTATACCACTAGAAATGGAGATAATACTTGTACTTTTACATGCTTATGCTCATTTAGCTAATCTGAGCCGTGAACAAAAATGTATCAAAATATATCAGCGATTAATTGTTACTTTACCGCTCTTTTGTAGATTTTTGTCTTTATGCTTTCAAATTACTCTTTTGGAAATCAGCTTTCAAATTACTATTTTTTCTTTTGGAAACTAGTAATTTCATATTTGTCTTTCTTACATTTGTACTGCTTATTTTAATAGGGTTAATTACCCGAGTAAAATATTTATGTTTTATTTTCATTTTAGCGATTTGTTTCTTCATTTGTCCCGACATTCAAGAAAGGAAACACGAACTTAAAAAAATAGACATGAAAAGAATCAGAAAAAGAAGTATAAAGGATTATTGGTTTGTACATGCAAATCTGGTATTCAGATAAGGGAAAGAATTATTGAGGTTGTACATATAATAAATCCCAGAAGTGTATTGTTGTTGTTCTACTATTACAATTAAAATATGAAAGCCAATGTCTTCCTTAACATAACACTAAATGAAATATATCCTTAACTAAATGCATACATAACCTTAACAAAATAATATACCAACAGATAAGCCTAAATAGAAAAGCATCCATAAGAAAAAACAAATGAATAATAGAATAGAATTATTCACAAATAGTAAACAGTAATCACACCTTACTCACTGAATAAAGAATTGAAACGGGAGCAAACAATAAGCACATGTCAGAATAGAATTATTGATTTATTCTACTTCTAAAACAAAAAACTCCAAAAAAAACTTTTATCATAACATGAAAAACACCATCTCTCTATATTTTTTGTTTAACAACGCTATACTACATTGTTTTTTTGAGTGCAGCTGTGTACCTCCATACTGTGAAAGTAGTGAGAGCTGTATTTCATCCAATAAATCACCCGACACTTAAATTCCACGCAAATACGACTATAATACAAAACATATAAAGCATAACATAATACAAAACATATAAATCATAATAACCATTTAATGGCTCAGCGCATAAAAATAATGCAAAATATAATTATTCATACAACTTCCACAAATCAAAAGAGATGAAATAGTAAAATTGATTCAACATTTGTTTGTCATAAATCATAACCACCCTTTTGCTGCAATTTTGGTCATGAAGATCTTGAGGTGGCAACTTCATATATATAACTGGCCATCCAAAATCATCTCCAAGAAGAACAATTGATATTATAAGGATTGACTTAGGTTATAGATAAAAGTGGACCCAATAAAGCTTGTTGGAGATTTATAGAAATTATCAGTAAACAATTAAGGTCAAGCAATGATGGTGAAAATATGAAACGGAACCATCAAATCTACAACTGAGATACACCAATTTAAAAGGTGAAGGTTAAGCAAAAAGAAGTATGTGTGTGTGTATACAAAAAGTAGGAAATTACAATGAGAAAAATAGAAAAGAACTCTTGCAAATCAATAAAATAGGTTTAGCTTTAGATCTACGATGACATCATTTAAATAGTTTTAAATATTATTTATATGAACTATCATGTAATGTACACTATTTAAATATTTCATCTTTAATAATATTGATGATAATCAGCTAGCTATGTCTATCAAATGTAGGCAGATAACTTAAAGTCTTAAATTAATACATGCTCACATGCAACATGCACACATACATATATATTGTGCTATAATTGTCCTGAAAAATATAATTAAAAATATTTGTCTAATGTATTCAACTACAATGCATAAAGTAAAGACATACCAATAGCACTAACCCCAATGTAACTTCCTTACAACTAATAAGTTTCAACTTCACAAACCTTTTACACCCCTCTGTGAATATAGTCAACCCCATATCTTGTAACCGTTATTTGGAATCACCACACCAACACTTGTAAATTATTATTTATAAAATATATGGAATGCATACTTGCAGTAAATTTTGATTGTAATTCAAGTAATCCATGCCAATATATTGGGATATTGATATAAAAGTATAAAACAGTCAAACGGAGATCAAGAAGAGGAGTCAAAAATCATATAAACCACATAGCCATGCAGCCATAATCAAGGGTGTAGGCCTATGAGCTTTGTCATCCGGGCATTAAGATGAATGTATTATCAATTTTAATACACGAATTGTCTCAGAATCCGAATGAGTGGATGATACAAAATAAATTATTCACGTAATCTAAGGTGGTTGTTTCATTACCAAACCATTATTTATGAATAAAAACATGACATGTCTAATTAAAAAATATCTATTCAACAAAATATTTCAACATTTCAAAAATAATCATTAATAGCTACGTACCTGCAAAAAACAATCATCCAGTGAAGGAGTTTTATAATTGGTAATGATGACAAATTGAATTTCAACCTGAAGAAGGACAAAATGAATTTATAAACCCTAAAGTGGTCGATTGGACATTAAGGATCTTCTCCATTTTGGATAGGCAGAAGAACAAAAAATGTATAAAACCCTAACATTTGGGTACCATTGATATTGGAGAAAGCAGTTAATCGATAGAGAATAATAAACGAATAGGAAGAGTGAGGAAGAAGCTAATTTGAAAGCAAGCAATTGCAAAGTAAATTATATTGTGGGAAGTACAATTTTCAGTTGTCAATTTAGTTTTCTCAACAATATGATACAGGTGTTGCAATCAGGCATGTTGGATATAAATGAATACTTTAAATATAGTCCATTGTTTGTCTCTTTATCTTTGTCCTAGGCAACATTGAACACATTCTAATTATTGTTTCAATTAGTCCCACATCATCCAAAATATATTAATTGTAGTTGTATATAAGCTAGAGGATGAAGAAGGAAGTTGTTCCAGTAGCATCTAATTGAGTTGAGGTGATAATGTGAATTTTAATAATAAGACCCATGAACAGATGGCATTATAATTGAGAGATAGTTCAATTCAAATAATTTTAGCAACTACAGTCGACCAAGGATCCAAGTACCATAGACCTGTCAAAATATGACCCAACCCATTTATCCTAATTATAAATAGGTTGGGGCAACCCATTTATGAATCTTTATTAAATAGGTAATAAACATGTTGACCCATTTTTAAAAGAGTTATAAATGGGTAACCCATTTACCTATTAATTAAAAACTTAAAATTCAAAAATATAAATTTTTAAAATAAGAATTTTGGAAATTTGAATTTTTTTACTCAGATACTTCATCTTGTGAACGCACGTTGTAGTTTTCCATGGCAACTAAAGGTTGTACTTAGAAAATAATAGGGTACATCACCATATTTGAACTTGCCTAGGCAGAAGCCGCTATATTTTTCATACTGCGATAACTTCATCATACTAACTCGAAATCAGACGAGACTTCAACCAATGAACTCCCACCTAAATTATAGACAATATGGAACACTCGGATACTTCATCCTATGAACGCACACTGTAGTTCTTGATGGTGACTAACAGTTGTACTTAGAGAATAATAGGCTACATCCTCATATTTGAACTCCGCCTAGGTAGAAGCCGCTATTTTTTTGTTCAGACTGCAATAAATTCTTCATATTAACTCAGAATCAGGCGAGACTTCGAGTTATAATATCCCATCTAAATTGTGGACAATATGGAACACTCAGATACTTCAGCTTATGAAAGTATATTGTAGTTCTCCATGGTGATTAATAGTTGTACTTAGAAAATAACATGCTACATACCCATATTTGAACTCCGCCAACGTAGAAGCTGCTATTTTTCTCACACTATAATAACTTCTTCATACTAACTCGGAATTAGGCGAGACTTCGACCGATGAACTCCCGCCAAAATTACAGACCATATGGAACACTCGGATACTTCAGCTTATGAACATATACCGTAGTTCTCCATGGTGATTAAAAGTTTTACTTAAAAAATAACAAGCTACATCCTCATATGTGAACTCCGCCTAGGCAGAAGCACTATTTTTTTCATATTGCAATAACTTCTTCATACTAACTTGGAATCAGGCGAGACTTAGACTGATAAACTCCACCTAAATTATGGACAATATGAAACACTTGGATACTTCATCTCTTGAATGCACACTGTAGTTCTCCATGATGACTAATAGTTGTACTTAGAAAATAACATGCTACATCCTCATATTTGAACTCCACCTAGGCAGAAGCCTCTATTTTTCTTGTTCAAACTACAATAACTTCTTCATAATAGCTTAGATATTCATATTATGAACGCAGACTTTAGTGCTCCATGGTGACTAACTGTTGTACATAGAAAATAACAGACTACCTCCCCATATTTCAACTCCGCCCAGGCAGAAGCTGCTATTTTTTTGTTCAATCTGCCGTAACTTCTTCATACTAACTCGGAATCAAGCGAGACTTCGACCAATGAACTCCCACCTAAATTACGAACAATATGGAACACTCGAATACTTCAGCTTCTGAACATATATTGTAGTTCTCCAAGGTGATTAACAGTGGTACTTAGAAAATAATAGGCTATATACCCATATATGAACTCCCCCTAGGCAAAAACTGCTGTTTTCTTTGTTCAGACTGCAATAACTTCTTCATAATACTTGGAATCAGGACAGACTTCAGCCGATGAACTCCCACCTAAATTACGGACAATATGGAACACTCAGATACTTCATCTTGTAAATGCACACCGTACTTCTCCATGGTGACTAACAGTTGTACTTAGAAAATAACAAGCTACATCCCCATATTTGAACTCCTCCCAGGCAGAAGTCGCTAATTGTTTTTTGCTCGGACTACAATAACTTCTTTATAGTAACTCGGAATCAGGCAAGATTTCTACAAATGTACTCCCACCTAAATTACGGGCAATATGGAACACTCGAATACTTCAGCTTATGAACGTATACTGTAGTTCTCCATGGTGATTAACAGTTGTACTTAGAAAATAACAGGTTACATCTCCATATTTGAACTCGACCTAGGGAGAAGCCGATATTTTTTTATTCATGCTGCAATAACTTCTTTATACTAACTTGGAATCGGGCGAGACTTCTAACGATGAACTCCCACCTAAATTACGGATAATATATAATACTTGGATACTTCATCTCTTGAATGCACATTGTATTTCTCCATGGCGACTAACAGCTGTACTTAGAAAATAACAGGCTACGTCCTCATATTTGAACTCCGCCTAGGCAGAAGTCGCCATTTTTTTTGTTCAGACTGCAATAACTTCTTCATACTAACTCAGAATCATGCGAGATTTCGACTGATAAACTCCCACATAAATTAAAAACGATATAGAACACTGGGATACTTTAGCTTTTGAACGTACATTGTATTTCTCCATGGTGATTAACAGTTGTACTTAGAAAATAATAGGCTACGTCCCCAAATTTGAGTTCTATTTCTCTATGAGATGTAAAAGGGTATATTTGGAATTTCACAGGACACCGAGTAAATCTATTCAATGAATTCTCTTAAAGATATATCTTAAATGTCTTGATTAAATCAATGAATTTATAAATCAACATCGAACGTCATATCAGTAGCGCTATTGAAAGCTATGATGTAATGTCGTAATTGTACTCAATATCAAAATAAGAATTAGCCAACATTCATAAGTAATGCCATAACAGTTGATAAATCAATGTCGAAATATTTTATATAAATAAACAATATTTTTTTAGAGCATAAATAATCCATGAGTATGTTACCATAGTGGCGTTACAAAATGAATGCGTCATTGAAAAAGTGCAGTATGTATAGCATTAATAAAATACGGCATAGAACCAATGCGGCATAAAATTTATGCGGTATTAATTAAACGTGCCACAGAATAGTGCGGCATCAAGTCAATACAACATTGACTAGATGTAGAATAGAGTCAATATGGCATATGATATGGAATCGATGCATTATAAAGACAACGTAGTATTAATAAAGCGTGATATAAAATGTGCGGCATGAATAATATTTGATATATATGTAAGCCAATGTCGCACCTTTTATTTAATTATTGGTGACGTAAGTATCTCGCACCATAACAATTACCAACTACTAAGTAACGCTATAAAGTGCCAATTTTGAAAATTAAGAAAAACAATATCAGGTTTTAGGTCTAATAAACTATCCATTAAGCTAGAAATGCCCAGGTTTCCAAATCATTATCGTCCGACTTTAATTAATCCAATAAATCATCAAAACGACATAGAAATTCTTTGCCAATTCAATCTAAAAACACAATTGGTCATTAGTTTAAACGATAATATGAAAATCAATATCAAAATCATGAAATTAAACCTGAGTGTTAATTTGAAATCAATAAAACCCAAAAAAACCCTAATAACGATTTTGATATAAAATTCAAGTTAAATGATGCAAGTAAAATCAAAAATTGAACCTTAGTAATGGCTTGGATGTCTGAAATATGAGATTTTCAATGGTTTTGATAATTTTGGAATTTCTTTTGCTTGAGATTGAAACGCATGTAAAAGAGGAAGAAAGAGAAGATTTGACTATTTATAGTGGAAAAGAAGACTTGCAACTGCCATTGGATCGACTATAAATGTACGGTTGATCTGCAAAGAATATCAATAGGCGCTAAAGAGCCAATGACGAAGGTATTGACTTTAAATGTTAATGTTCCCTTTATACTAGGGGGAAAATATTACTATCATTATTAATCTCGAAGGTATATGACATAGCCAAGATCTCAAATTTTAGCAGCGTCGAAAGCATGAAGAAAAATCTATGCCCGAAGTATTCAATGCCGCCCTTCATGAATAAAGAATAATATGCAATGCCATAGGTCATCAATGAAGCCAGCAATACCGGATGCCGTCAATGCCGCATACCGCTTATAAGGTTAGATGAATGATATAGTGACAAAGAAACAAGTAACAATGTTGCATGGTAATAAAGGAATGACGACATTGGAAAGCTTTATGCCAAAAGCCTTCAATGTTATAACAGCATGATATAGAATTGATGTTGCGCCACATTAATGACGTATTCTATTAATGGAACACTTCTTCCATATAGCCACAAGAATCAATGCCGCTTCGGATTAATAACGCATCTCTCTAATGTCGCCTTATTCTAATGTCACCCTGCAAAGTAATGCTGTCTCCTATCAATACCACTTGTCACCAATGCCGTATCTCATTGATGCCGCCCATTAGCAATGCCGCCTGTTATCAATGCCGCCCGTTATCAATGTCGTCTGCTATCAAAGCTGCTTGTTATATATGCCTATCGTTGCCAATATCGCCACCTATCAATGTCACCGCTTGTTGATGTCATTCCATAGTAATGTCGCACTTCATCAACCTTCAAAGGAGGCGGCATATTCTCAATACAATATTGATATTGAACGACACCGATAAAGACTATCAAGGCGGGATAAATGCTAAGCGCCAAAGTTCACCATTGAGCGAATGGATGCTGAAGTATGACACCATGCGTCAACAACATGGACAATGTCAAAGGTCAAGCATGTCGAATGGACACATGGTAGCCATGCCGCATCCCTTAACTCCGGAACAAGGGGCATGAAGAAGGGGGAGTATCATTCTTGTCTCTTTTATTACATTTTAAGCCTTGTAACCCTAAATTGATTTGGGATTTAGAGCCGATTGTAGCACTTGAACTATTGCATATTAGACGTTGTACATTCAACATTATATGGAATAAGAACAAGATTACTTGAATTATGGCTCTTTTTCGAGTTCCAAAGCATTGTGATTCTTACATAATAACGTGGTTCGAATCCCAAAAGCACTCATAATCTTGAGTAGGATTACTCTACATGATTTAGACTAACTCTTATATAACATGTGATATAGCTTTAACTTTGATATTGAACATGCATATGACTTACATGGACTCGATATGGAGCATACTCCATCCTAGCAACTTAGTCTATGATTACTTTAGCCTAGCCAAATCCACTTTCCTTATACTTTTAGGGTTAAGGAAGAAATCCATTAACAGTACCTATCCTATGCGCTTTCTGCAACATCCCCCACTTGGACCAAATACGGTAATGTTAGATACATTGATATAATAAAAACACATGGATATGAAAAAAAATTAAAATCATTAAACAACTTTCTCATTCCATTTCAAATCATTTCAACATTCATTACATAATCCCATATTCGAGAACTGCGTTCAGAGAAAATATAATTAATACAACATACGCCAAGAGCAACATATGAAGATGCCCCATTGGATGATCAGAGTATATATAACTAGGCAATTAAACAACTTTGCCTTTACAACAAAACACAGCGGAATCAAAATAGAAAAGAACACCTACTAGCTAGCTTGCCTCCTACATGTCTCTGGAAGCTTATTCGTCTAACAGGTACCTAAAAACCTCAACTCTCAAACTACTCAAAGTTAATTGAGCACCCAAGAGTTTAAGGGGAAAACATAAACTTCGAGTCAGACATAAAGCCTCATATGAATAATAACCTACCATCTCAAACCATTTAGATATCTAGTGAGACCACACCGCTTAGCGGTACTGGTTTTTCCCTCATTAGTATCTTATCCAAAACTTTATAAAAACCATATACTGTCCTCCTACATCCATAATGGTTAAAACTTAACTATTCAAAATATTATGATAATATGAAAACAAGTAAATCAATTCTGGATTACCCATCATCATTCATTTTGACTACCTATCTCAGCTATAGTTTCTAGGGTCATTATTAACCGATTAGTTTTCATGGGCTTACTAATAACCTGTTTAAAAATTATGGACTCCCTATCCAGTTTCATAGTTTTCGTGGAATCACTAAGAACCTGTTGGCCCCTGCTAATAACATTATTGTTTCATGGGTTCTCCCTGAACCTATTGGTATCTCCAATAACTTTCCTCATATCCTAGTTTTCATGGGTTAACTAGGAACCTTTTGATTTCTGTCAATAACTTTATTCGGATATAATTTTCATGGGTTCACTACAAACCTATTGGCCCCTGCCAATAACTCTTTTTAAACATAGTTTTCATGGGTTTACAATGAACCTGTCTGTCTGACAACTTCTTTAATAAATATTTAGACATCTTGTATTCTGATCTACCTGACCTCCTGGATGCAATTCTACTCATACAGGAGTTAACTCAATTTATATACACTACTAGGTCAACCTAGCTGGCTATTCTACCCTTTCTTCCCAAAGTACAGTTATGAGTCCATTTAAAGTGAATATATATATATATATATATATATATATATTAGAAGAAGCAAACATAATAACACCAAACTTGTGGTCTAATATCCTTGAAATCATTTTCATATGAAACATGGTTAATCCCTTTAACCTATTATTTTATCAAGGAAAGCTTCTTCAAAAACTTTATACTTAAAAGTCATTTTACAAATCCTTTATTTATGCCATGGTTTTTTCCTTTAAAATGAGATTAGGTTCTTGGTTTTGAAAACTAAGGCTTTCGAAACCTTAAACTTTTACTTTCGAAACCATTGGATAACCTCCTTCGAAAGCATTCAAATTTTATTTTCAAAACACTAAGCATATGCCTTTCGAAATACTTTAAACATCTCTTTCGAAACCCTCAAAACATACCTTTCGAAAGTATTACTTATTAACTAAATCTTAGAAGCGTAGCTTCGAAACCATTGAAAGTACCCCTTTCGAAACCATTTGAAAGTATCCCTTTTGAAACCATTGGATTTATTCTAAAAGTATCTTTAGGGTCAAAGTGAATATAAATGACTCCTTCTGAAACCATTATACTTCATGTAAAAGAGTTTGGGGAAAACTGATGGCTTCGAAACCATCCTTTCGAAAGCATTAATCATATAAATTAAAACACTTGGAAGGATAGCTCTGAAACCCCTTTCGAAGCCATTAACTTCGAAACCGTTAACCCTTTCAAAAAATTTAGCAAGTGGCTTACTTCATTTATAAAACAAAAGCTACCTTTCAATCTAGTTGATGACTTCAATCCATTCAAAAGGAATAAGGTCGACATCAAGGTTTCGAGTGGGTTGAAACAACCCCTTCAAAAGTATTGAATTAAAGCGAGGCAACTCATCCGTAAGCATTCTTTTCGAAACAAAAAGACAATAACATTTTCGAAATCTATTTAAATGGGTTTCGATCCCTTCGAAAGCATCCTTTTGAAAACAAGGCAAGCACATATCTTTGGAGAGTAAAACAATGGCTTCGACCCCTTCGAAAACTAGATTTCGACGCCATACCTTTCGCCTTTCTCCAATCCACTACGTACCAACTTATTGGTACCTTATGTATTGGTTTCGACTTGGTGGGTGCGGAAGTTTAGGGTCAATTGGTAGCGTCTGAAAGAGGCGAAACATAATTTCTGGGTAAAGACTGTTTTAGTGCCTTTTTAAGTAATTGCTTTTAACTAACTTGCCTATTTGTAAGCATTTAAATGGTTGCCATAAACCTTTTAAATTATTTCCAAAATAAAAATACCGTAATTATTTTAGATCTAATTAAAATAATTTAGCAAATAAGCCATTCCTTAACCTAAACCAATAAAACATTTAAGTCTTTTATCTAAAATAATTTAATTTCAATAGTAAACCACTTAGGAAAAATCCCCAAAAATCATAGAAATTCACTTTTAATATGTTATCTAACATATCTAAATTTCAGACCCAAATTCTTCATAATATAGCCGAAATTAATTTCTAAATCCAATTCAATATTTTCCTTTGGAAATTCATAATAAATTTTCCATAGCTTGGAAAATAAAAAAAATAAAAACCCATCTCCAAAATAATGTTTTACATAACATATAAATTCTTCATGGAAAAACACAATATAAACGGTTTTGGCCTTAAGTCCGTATATAACATTTATCAAACAAACTTGTTTGAATATAATATATCATGAAATCCAAGCATATCATCATCAAAAATCATCTTAATGGATTTAAACTTAAAGTTGAAATCAAAGGATCATTAAAAACAAAAATAGAGATGGATTTGATTATTATTCACATTGATTAGGATAAGGACTTGAGGTTTGATCTTGGCTTAATCCCGCTTGCTTGATTGCTTAGCTTTTAATTCAATTTTCCCTTTTTCTTCCTTATGTAATGGCAGGCTTGAACTTTTTGTTTGAGTTTTTGAATAATGAGAAATGAATGTGCAAAGGAAATGGAAACGTTATTTTTAAGTGTAATGGAATTATGGTGCAGCTATTACCCCTAAGGGCCATGTTTTATTTTCTTATTAATTCTCTAATAAACCATTTCCATAAACTAATTCTTTAATTTTAATTAAGCACGACTCTAGTTAAGTTTTCAAATCTCAATCCCCTTATCACTCTAACATTTATATTATTCTATTTAATTTATCTAATTAATCTCCTAAATAATGTTATTAAAAATTAGGGGTGTTACAGGCTCCCCTCCTTAAAGAATTTCATTCTCTGAATTTAATAAGGACAAAATACTAATCATAACAATCATCTGTAACAGCTCCTAACAACCATACTGGCCTAGCTGCCTACCAAAAGTCTATATAAAGCTAATATAGAACATACCCTCACAGCAGATCAGGATAAGTTTCTCTAATCATGTCTTCTGTCTACCAAGTACAGTCCTTCTCGTTATCGCTCCACTGAAGTTTCACCAACTTGACTATCTTGTTCCTTAACCTTTTCTCATCTCTAGCCACAACTCGAATTGGTTGTCTAACAAAAGCCAAATTCAGTTCTACTATTAACTCTTCCAACTCCGTCGGAGGAATAGTAGCCTCTGGATCATGCACATACTTGCGAAGATGAGACACATGAAACACATTATGGACTCCTTCCATACTGCTCGGCAACTCTACTCTGTATGTGATCTTTCTGATCCTCTCTGTAATTAGGAACGGACCAACATATATTGGTGCCAGTTTCCCCGACTTTCCAAATCGCACCACACCCTTTATCGGTGATACCTTAATGAAAACCCTATCTCCAACTGAGAATTTTAGGTCTTTATGCCTTTTATCTGCGTAAATCTTCTTTTTCGACTGAGCTTCCATCATCCTTTCTCGGATCAACTCGATCTTCTCTGTCGGGTCTCTAACTAGATCTGGACCTAAGACTAATCTGTCTCCAGTTTCCAACCAATATGTTGGTCATTTGCATGGCCTTTCATACAAAGCTTCAAAAGGCGCCATTCCTATACTATTCTGATAACCATTATTATAGGAAAACTCTAATAAGTGTAGGTGATCTTCCCAAGATCCACCAAAGTCTAGCACAAAAGCTCTTAATAAATCCTCGAGTACCTTATTGACACTCTTTGTCTGCCCATCTATCTGAGGGAGATACGCAGTACTCATCTTAAGCTTGGTACCTAATACATCATATATTATTTTCCAGAATTCACTAGTAAACAAAGCATCCCTATCGCTGACTATACTACTAGGAATTCCATGCAGTTTAACTATGTTCTTCATGAACAACTTAGCTAAAATAGGTGTCGTCCTGGTTGACTTAACTGGTATGCAATGGGCACTCTTAGTCAACCTGTCCATTATGACCCATATACTTTCATTCCCTCTATTTGACCTTGGCAACCCATCTATAAAATCCATGAATATTGAATCCCTTTTCCAAGCTAGAGTCTCCAAAGGTTGAAGTAATCCATTCGGCTTTTGATGTTCGGCCTTCACTTGTTGATAGTTCACACACTGTCTAACCCACAAGCCAACACCTCTCTTCAAACCTTCCCAGTAGAAGCTCCTCTTCATGTCTTAATACATCTTGGTTCCTCTAGGATGCATCATAAATTTGGATTGATGACATTCCTCAAGAACTTCTTTCCTTATGTCCTCAACATTCGGAACACACAATCGTCCCTTCTTTCTCAACCGTCCTCTTTGGTCAAGACTAAAATAATTTAGATCATCGATCTCAGTTCCAACCTCAAGCCTTCTAATCTTCTCAGCTAATAATGGATCCTCCCCCTGTTTAGAAGCAATCCTTTCGATCAACACTGGTCGAACTTATAAATAGGATAACATGGCGGTGCTTTGACTAGAACTAGCAGTCGATCTTAACTGCACACTACGGGTAGTCAAAGCTTCTAAATCTTTCCATTCTGCCAACATAGCTAACACCACATTCTGATGTCTTCTGCTAAGAGCATCTGCTACTTTATTTCCTTTCCCAGGTGTATGCTCTATACCAAAATCATAAGCTGCTTAAAACTCCAACCACCTATGCTGTCTCATATTCAATTCCTTCTGAGAGAATAAATATCTTAAGGACTTATGATTTGTGTATAACTCAAATCTCTCCCCTAAGAGATAATGTCTCCAAATCTTTAATGCGAAGATCACAGCTGCTAACTCCAAATCATGAGTAGGATATCTTACTTCATACGGTCTAAGCTGTCGTGAAGTGTAGGCAATAAATTTACCCCTTTGCATCAACACAGCTGCTAATCCAGTCCCACATGTATCGGTATACACCACCAACCCTTGGTTTCCGTCTGGAACCACTAACACGAGTGCGTTGGTCAACAAATGCTTTAACTTAAGGAGTGCTTTCTCACATTTGTCGGACCAGACAAACTTCATGCCCTTCCTAGTTAACTTAGTCAAAGGCGCTGCGATCCGCGAGAAGTCCTTGATGAATCTCTGGTAATAGATAGCAAGTCCAATAAAACTTCTATTCTCAGTCACCGTCTATGGTCTCTTCCAGTTATTAACAGCTTCGATTTTATTTGGATCGACTGACAAGTCATTCTCTGAAACCACGTGACCAAAAAACTTAGTCTCTTTCTTCCAAAAATGACACTTGGAATACTTTTCTTTTAGCTGATGCTGCCTCATTGTCTCAAGCACTACTCTAAAATGATGTTCATGCTCTCTTTCATCCTTAGAGTATAAAAAAATGTCATCTATAAACACCAACACGAACCTGTCTAAGTGTTCTCGAAAAACTCGGTTCATCAAATCCACGAAGAAAGCTAGTGCATTCATTAACCTGAATGGCATTACTAACCATTCATACGAACCATACCTAGTCTGAAACGCTGTCAATGGAATACCGTGCTCTTCCACTCTTAACTGATGGAAACCTGTTGCCAGATCCAACTGGGAAAACACTTTGGCTCCACACAATTATCAAATAGATCATCAATTCTCGGCAAAGGATACTTATTCTTGATCGTCTTCCCGTTCAACTTACGATAGTCGATACACTCCTTAACGACCCATCGGGTTTCTTCACGAACACCACGGCCGCTCCCCAAGGCGAATTGCTTGGTCTAATAAAATTTCTCCCTTCTAGATCCACTGGCTACACCTTCAATTCCTTCATCTCGGTCGGTGTCATCCTACTAGGTGGTCTATTGATAGATTCAGCTCTCGGCACAAGATCTATCCAAAACTCAACAGCTTGTTTCGGTGGTAGTCCTGTAACCGGCTCAAACACGTCTGCAAACTCTCTTGCTACTGGAACCTGACGTAACTCTTCTCCCACTTCCATAGCACTTAACAAAGCACAAACACTCCGGTCTGAATTCTCCATCGAGAATATGATTCGATTATGACTATTAGGGCGTCTCAATGATATTTCCGTATTCAGACAAAATATCATAGCCTCATATTTACCCAACCAATCCATACCCAAGATGATCCAAAAATCTACGAAATCAAAAACATATAAACTGCATGCAAACTTATGACCCAACAAATCAAGTTCTAACTTGTCACATCTCATTCCTAGAGTTGCATACCCTCTTATAGGATTCGCAACCCTTAAGGAAGTAAAAGGTATGTGGGTTCTAAGCATAACCTATCAACCAAACACCGAGATATAAATGAATGTAATGCATTGGTATCAAATAGTACCCTAACTGGTATACTCTGAATCAAAAGCGTACCGTCCATCATAGTCTTCCCTTTTTCAGCTGTAGTTGGCCTAGCAGATGATGATCCAAAAGACCTTTCCTTTGTCTGCCCTGACTGGTTCCAGACACTGATTCTTATAATGCCCAATCTGGCCATAGTTGAAGAACTTCATACTCTTCTTTTCTACAGCCTTCTACCCCTTGCCTGACTAGCACTCATGAGCATAATGACCTTTCTTGTCACACTTAAAGAAAACTAAATCAGCCTTTGCCTTCTTGGCAGCCTCTCCCTTTAGGCTCCCTTCTTCTTAAAGAACTTTCTCTTCTTTCTCTATGAACCCTGCGTTCAACTGGCTTTTCTTTCCCACAAATAGCAAGCATTTCCTCATGTTGGATTGCCATCTCCACAATTACATTACAAGGATCCTCGAATAAACTTCTCATTCCTCCTGATGACGGTGTCTATCGTAGCATACCCATATCGGGACAACTCATCAAACTTAGTATCATACTCAATTAGTGACATCTCTCCCTGCACAAAATCCATAAACTTCCTCAACAATGCTGACTTAGCAACTTCAGACAAAAATCTCTACTTGAATCTCCTTCGAAACTCTTCCCAAGTAAACTCTTCCTCAGGAACTCCGATTGTAACACAATTCCACCAATAGAGAGCTATCCCTGCAACTTCCTAGAGACCAGTCTCCTCTTCCACTCATCATTCAATCCCAAATCAGCGAAGATTCTCTCATAATGAAATAGCTAATTCTCAACTTCTATGGCATTCTTCGTTCCCACGAACGTCTTTCTACTAAGACTGGTGTAGTCTCTACTCAACTTAGCATAGTTATTCCCAATAAGAGCCACGGGATTAGATCCTCCAACATTCCTAGCAACTGCTTCTGCTTACATCAAATTGACGGAAAATTTGATACATCGTCCCCATATCCATTGGTGGATTTCCAGCACCTATATTGGCACCTGCATTTTGATTAGCATTAGCCTGTCGACTTGGGTTCCTCCTGGTATTAGGTCGAACATTTCCATTTGTTCTGGTGCTTCCTCCACCAAGATTTCCTCTTCTGTCCTACCTCCATATCTTCTTTCTCGTAAATCTGCAAACGAGCCTTAGTAAGATACAGAAGAACGGTCTAAGAGAGAAGGGAATATGTACTTATATATATACACATATATTAACTACAGGAACATTACTATAGCGTTATCTCAAACCTTGATCTTATTTTCTGATTCATTGGATTATGTTTTGAAAAATCTTTTAGGTTTAAATTTCTTTTAAGTTTTCATAAACCTATGCTCTGATACCAACTTGTAACATCCCCCACTTGGAGGCCCAAAACTAACAGCTATAGATGCTGGAGTCATCCATAGTTATTAATCCTCGGCGACCAAATACGGTGATGTTAGATACATTGATATAACAGAAACACATGGATATGAAAAAAAAAATCATTAAACAACTTTCTCATTCCATTTCAAATCATTTTAACATTTATTACATAATCCCATATTCGAGAAGCACGTTCAAAGAAAATATAATTATTAAAACATAAGCCAAGAGCGACATATGAAGATGCCCACTTGGATGATCATAGTTTATATAACTAGGGAATTAAACAACTTTTCCGTTACAACAAAACACAGTGGAATCAAAATAAAAAAGAACTCCTACTAGTTAGCTTGCCTCTTGCACGTCTCCAGAAGCTTATTCGTCTAACTGGTACCTGCAAACCTCAACTCTCAGACTACCCAAAGTTAACTGAGCACCCGAGAGTTTAATGGGAAAACATAAACTTCGAGTCAGACATAAAGCCTGGTATAAAAATAACCTACCATCTCAAACCATTTAGATATCTAGTGAGACCACACCGCTTAGCGGAATGGGTTTTACCCTCACTATTATCTTATCCAAAACTTTATAAAAACTGTTAGTGCATGAGATGATGGTTTTGATGACAACAACCTTAGAATAGACTATAAAATATAAATACTAACATTACAAGTTTAGATATATATGTATATGCAGGATCTAACCATGCAGGTATCAAGAATGAAGACTGTACAGTATAGAGATTCAAGATATAGAGATAGAAGACTCATGAGTATCAAGATTATCAAGAGTATCAAGATTATCAAGAGTTCAATAGTTCAAGGTTAAGTTTGTTTTATTAGGAATATTTGTTAAAACTCGTAGAAAAGCACTGGCATCTTAATATCCAATTTATTCGTGGAATGGAATCCACTTCGAGCCCGTTAAAGGGATGGTACCCTAAGTAGGATGGAACCTAAGAAAATCTAGTGGGACATTGTTTTGTATTCACTAATTGTAAATTCAAATGATTTTACAAAATTATCTTGTTTTCAAAATGATTTCAAAACTTTCCTTTTAAAAGATTCAAAACTCTCTATCCTGATTTTAAATAATTTTAGCCTCAAAACATCTTTATTTTCAGAGTCAAAATTTCTTCTGATTTTAAACTATCTTTTCAAATAATATATTTCACTTTTAAATTATTTATACTTTGACTGAAATTATAGTTAAATAATATATATATGTTGTTCTTTATATTTACTTATGAATTTCAACTATATTCAAGTATATTTATAAAGTTTTAAATAGTTTTTATATAAGATAAATATTATTTTTATAGAAATTCAAAACATAAATTTTGGCTGAGGGATGTTGACATGCCCCTAGGCACTATGTCGACATGGTGACAGTTCAAGTTCAAAATTCAAATTTCAAAAGAAGTGTCTATTCGCCATAACTCTTCATGAATGGTCATGGTTGTTGATCTTCTATAAATTAGGGTCAGTTTCAACGAATTTTTAATCACTTTTTTCTGGTTTTCACTCCTCTTCTTCTTCCACATTTCTTAGTACAAAATCATACCATTACTCTGCCGAAATCAACATCGAATCATACTCGATTACATCTAGTTTGATTCTCCATCACTATCTCTACAAGGTTCTCAGTGCTATTCAGAGTTATAGACTTCTTTGTGATATATTAGCGAGAAAAGGTGTGATTGTAGCCTTGGAAATCAATTAAGCGAGAAAAGGTGTGATTGTAGCCCTGGAAATCAATTGGGTGAACTTGTTGCCGCGGAAATCAAGTATCTCTACCTAGAGGATTGTCATTCTGGAGGGTGTACCTCATAGCCTTGAAACCGAGGGTTGTAATTGTTGAATTGTTGTTGAAAGGAAATCTGTACTTGTGTTGCGGGACTGGATGTAGGGTAACTCCGAACCAGTATAAAATCCGGTGTGTTCTTTCCTTTACTGCTTTTACTTTATATTTGCATCTGTGTTTGATTCTGTGTTCATATCTGTGTCTGATTAGTGTATACATTGTTAACAAATTAAGATAAACTCAAAAAGATTAACAAATTTCTTAAAACACTATTCACCCCCCCTCTAGTGTTAATTCTAGCCCTAAGATCCTTAATCCGCATTTCCCACATTTGGTATCAAAGCTTTGTTTTCAAAAGTTTCATAATCTGAATTTTGAAAAGTTTTAAAATGGCTATTTTGAAAAATCTGTTAAAACTAGTTTAGAATTGTTTAAATCATCATTGTTCCATGAGTCTGCATATGAATGTTATTCAAATTCTAGTTGTCTACCTAAATTTTATAATGTGCAGGCAAGATGCTTTATGGGTATTAAGGAATCAATCCACAATGGACAATCTGTGCAGATTAAAAGGAATAAGTGGATACTTGATAGTGGTTGCTCTAGACACATGACTGGTAATCCGGATATGCTAAATAATATTATATACAAAGACGGAGGACTGGTTAATTTTGGAGACAACTCGAAAGGATACATGATTGGCATCGGCAATGTCGGTAACTCTGAAACTCCTATTATTACTAATGTTTTGCTAGTTAAGAATCTGAAACACAATCTGCTAAGTATAAGTCAACTATGTCATAAAGGATATAAAATTAAATTTGAAAAAGATAAATGTCATATTGAAGATAATAACTCAACCATAATATTTGAGGGAACTAGGAAAAAGAATATTTATATTCTTAGTATGAAAGTTTCAAACGATAACCTATGTCTTTTGGCAAATACAAGTGACCCTTGGATTTGGCATAAGAGATTTGGACATTTGAATTTCAAACTCTTATCTAGACTGTCAAAACATAATCTAGTAAGAGGTCTCCCTAAAATGAATTTTAAAGTAGATAGTTTATGTGATGCATGTCAATTAGGAAAGCTTAGAAAAAGTTCCTTTAAATTAAAAGATATGATTTCAACTTCAAAACCCCTTGAGTTACTTCATCTTGATTATTTGTTCCATCTCAAATTATGTCAATAAATCATAGTAAATATGTTTTTGTAATTGTAGATGATTATTCTAGATTTACATGGACAATATTTTTGAAACATAAAAGTGATACTTTTGAATGTTTTAAAAACTTTACAAAAAGGATTCAAAATCAATTATCTTTAAAAATTATAACTATTCATAGTGATCACGGTGGTGAATTTGAAAATGAAAAGTTTGAGGAATTCTGCAATAAGAAGGGAATAACTCACAATTTATCATTTCCAAGAACTCCACAACAAAATGGAGTAGTTGAATGTAAAAATAGAACGATACAAGAGTGTGCGAGAACTATGCTTTCAGATAGTAATTTACCAAAACACTTTTGGGCAGAAGCTGTTGCTACCGCCTGTTATATTTTGAATAGAATTTTAATTAGACCTTTAACTGATAAGACACCTTATGAACTTCTTCATGGAAAGAAACCTAAGGTATCATACTTCAGAATTTTTGGAAGTAAATGCTTTATTTTAAATACAAAAGATAATTTGGATAAATTTGATCCTAAATCCGACAAAGGAATCTTTATCGGATATTCTAATAGAAGTAAAGCTTATAGAGTTTTTAATTTAAGATCTAACACCATCGAAGAAATAATGCATGTTTCGTTTGATGAAAATTTAAAAGATTTTGAAATTACAAATGATGAAGAGGATTTAATTACTCAAAACCAAGAGTCAACTGAAACTAATAATGAATTAAATCATCCTAATAAAAGGATTAGACTTTTAAAAGATCACCCTATAGAAAATATACTTGGAGATATGCAATCTATTGTTAAAACTAGAAACCATCTAAGTCAAATGAGTAATGTAGCTTTTATATCATCTATTGAACCCAAAAATCCTAAAGAAGCATCAACTGATGATTCATGGATTTTGGCTATGCAAGAAGAATTAAAATCAATTCACTAGAAATGAAGTTTGGGAACTTGTTCCTAGACCTGAAGATAAAACTATAATTGGAACTAAATGGGTCTATAAAAATAAAATGAATGAACAAGGTGAGGTCATTAGAAATAAAGCACGATTAGTCGCCCAAGGTTATTGTCAAGAAGAATGTATAGATTGTGACGAAACTTTTGCTTATGTAGCAAGATTAGAAGCCATTAGGATTCTACTTGCTTTCGCAAATCATAATAATTTCAAATTATTTCAAATGGATGTTAAAAGTGCATTTTTAAGTGGATTTGTGAAAGAAGAAGTATATGTTGAACAACCACCACTTTTTGAAGATGAAATTTTATCAAACCATGTGTACAAACTTAAGAAACCTTATATGGTCTAAAACAAGCTCCTAGAGCCTGGTATGATAGACTAAGATCTTATTTATTACAATCAAATTTTGAAATTGGTAAAATAGATAATACTCTTTTTATTAAAAGAAATAAAACTGATATTCAACTAGTTCAAGTATACGTATATGATATCATTTTTGGTTCAACTAACTTCGAAATGAATAAAGAATTTTCTGAAATAATGACAAAAGAGTTTGAGATGAGTCATATGGGTTAATTAAACTTCTTTCTAGGATTGCAAATAAAACAGTTAGATAATGGTATTTTTATTAGTCAAGAAAAATATGCTAAAGACCTAGTTAGTAAATTTGGTTTGACTACTAGGAGTGGAAAACCCACTCCCATGGCAACCAATGAGTACCTTAGTAAAGAAGATCTCTCGAAAGATGTAGATCAAAAGTTATATAGAGGAATGATTGGATCACTACTCTATATCACTGCTAGTAGACCTGATATCATGCATAGTGTATGTCTCTGTGCAAGATATCAATCTCATCCTAAAGAAACTCACTTAAAAGTTGTAAAACGTATCATAAGATATATTAAACACACCTCTTATTATGGCTTATTTTATCCTAAAAATGATTCATTTGATTTAATATCATACTGTGATGCTGACTATGCTGGATGTAAATCAGACCGAAAAAGTACAAGTGGAACTTGTCACTTTTTGGGACATTCTCTGGTTTCCTGGTTTAGTAAAAAGAAAAATACAGTTTCTTTATCAACAACTGAAGCAGAGTATATTTCTGCTGCTTTGGCTTGTTCTCAAGTAATATATATGCAACAAACCTTAAGAGATTTTGGATTAAATATCTCAAAATCGCCAATTTATTGTGATAATACTAGTGCAATAAATTTATCTAAAAATCCTACTCATCATGCTCGAACTAATCATATTAATATCAAACACCATTTTCTCAGAGATAATATAAGTAGAGAAGTAATTACTCTCGACTATATCAATTATGAAAATCAAATTGCAGATATTTTAACAAAACCCTTAAATGAATCTACATTTACTAAATTAAGAAGAGAATTAGGTATTTACTCATTAACTGAAATATAAAATATAAATAACGAGTATAATTAAAATTAATTCAAAATAAATTAAAAAGGCAAAAATTCAAGGACCATGTCGACATCCCCACTAGACCCATGTCGACATATAACGTTTTTTGTTGATGACAAAGGGGGAGAAGTATAAAATAGGATAGTTAGGCATAGATTAAGGGGGAGTTATTAGAGTTATTAGGATAGAAGGAATATTTTATAAACAAAGATTGTCATCATCAAAAAGGGGGAGATTGTTAGTCCATGAGAGGATGGTTTTGATGACAACAACCTTAGAATAGATTATAAAATATAAATACTAACATTACAAGTTTAGATATATATGTATATGCAAGATCTAACCATGCAGGTATAAAGAATAAAGATTGTACAGTATAGAGATTCAAGATATAGAGATAGAAGACTCATGAGTATCAAGATTATCAAGAGTATCAAGATTATCAAGAGTTCAAGAGTTCAAGGTTAAGTTTGTTTTATTAGGAATATTTGTTAAAACTCATAGAAAAGCACTGGCATCTTAATATCCAATTTATTCGTGGAATGGAATCCACTTCGAGCCCGTTAAAGGGATGGAACCCTAAGTAGGATGGAACCTACGAAAATCTAGTGGGATATTGTTTTGTATTCACTAATTTTAAATTCAAATGATTTTACAAAATTATCTTGTTTTCAAAATGATTTCAAAACTTTACTTTTAAAAGATTCAAAACTCTCTATCCTGATTTTAAATAATTTTAGCCTCAAAACATCTTTATTTTCAGAGTCAAAATTTCTTCTGATTTTAAACTATCTTTTCAAATAATATATTTCACTTTTAAATTATTTATACTTTGATTTAAATTATAGTTAAATAATATATATATATATTGTTCTTTATATTCACTTATGAATTTCAACTATATTCAAGTATATTTATAAAGTTTTAAATAGTTTTTATATAAGATAAATATTATTTTTATAGAAATTCAAAACATCAATTTTGGCTGAGGGATGTCGACATGCCCCTAGGCACTATGTCGACATGGTGATAGTTGAAGTTCAAAATTCAAATTTCAAAAGAAGTGTCTATTCGCCATAACTCTTCATGAATGGTCATGGCTGTTGATCTTCTATAAATAGGGGTCAGTTTCAACGAATTTTTAATTACTTTTTTCTGGTTTTCACTCCTCTTCTTCTTCCACATTTCTTAGTACAAAATCATACCATTACTCTGCCGAAATCAACATCGAATCATACTTGATTACTTCTAGTTTGATTCTCCATCACTATCTCTACAAGGTTCTCAGTGCTATTCAGAGTTATAGACTTCTTTGTAATATATTAGCGAGAAAATGTGAGATTGTAGCCTTGGAAATCAATTAAGCGAGAAAAGGTGTGATTTTAGCCCTGGAAATCAATTGGGTGAACTTGTTGCCCCGGAAATCAAGTATCTCTACCCAGAGGATTGTCATTCTGGAGGGTGTACCTCGTAGCCTTAAAACCGAGGGTTGTAATTGTTGAATTGTTGTTGAAAGGAAATCCGTACTTGTGTTGCGAGACTGGATGTAGGGTAACTCTGAACCAGTATAAAATCCGATGTGTTCTTTCCTTGACTGCTTTTACTTTATATTTGCATTTGTGTTTGATTCTGTGTTCATATCTGTGTCTGATTACTGTATACATTGTTAACAAATTAAGATAAACTCAAAAAGATTAACAAATTTCTTAAAACACTATTCACCCCCCCTCTCTAGTGTTAATTCTAGCCTTAAGATCCTTAATCCGCATTTCCCACAAAAACCATATACTATGCTCCTGCATCCACAATGGTTAAAACCTAACTATTCAAAATATTATGATGATATGCAAACAAGTAAATCAATTCCGGATTACCCATCCTCATTCATTTTGACTATTTGTCTCAGTTATAGTTTCTAGGGTCACTATTAACCTATTAGTTTTCATGGGCTTACTAATAACCTATTTAAAACTTATGGACTCCCTGTCCAGTTTCATAGTTTTCATGGGATCACTAAGAACCTATCGGCCTCTGCCAATAACTTTATTGTTTCATGGGTTCTCTCTGAACCTATTGGTATCTCCAATAACTTTCCACATATCCTAGTTTTTATGGGTTGACTAGGAACCTATTGACTTATGCCAATAACTTTATTCGTATATATTTTTCATGGGCCCACTACAAATCTATTGGCCCCTACCAATAACTCTTTTTAAACATAGTTTTCATAGGTTTACTATGAACCTGTCTATTTGACAACTTCTTTAATCAATATTTAGACATCCTTTATTTTGGTCTACCCAACCTCTTGGATGCAATTCTACTCATACAGGAGTTAACTCAATTTATATTCACTACTAGATCAACTTAGCTGGTTATTCTACCCTTTCTCCCCAAAGTACAGTTATGGGTCCATTTAAAGTGAATATATATATATATATTAGAAGAAGCAAACATAATAACATAATAACACCAACACCCGTGGTTTAATATCCTTGAAATCGTTTTCATATGAAACATGGTTAATCCCTTTAACTTATTATTTATCAAGGAAAGCTTCTTCAAAAACTCTATACTTAAAAGTCATTTTACAACTCCTTTATTTATGCCATTTTTTTGCCCTTTAAAAATGAGATTGGATTCTTTGTTTTGAAAACTAAGGCTTTCGAAACCTTAAACTTTTATTTTCGAAAGCATTGGATAACCTCCTTCGAAAGCATTCAAATCTTCTTTTCAAAACACTATGCATATGCCTTTAGAAACACTTTAAAACCTCTCTTTCAAAACCCTCAAAACATACCTTTTGAAAGTATTAAAGTATTACTTATTAACCCTTAGAAGCATAGCTTCAAAACCTTTGAAAGCACCCCTTTCGAAACCATTTGAAAGTATCCCTTTCGAAACCATTGGGTTTATTCTAAAATATCTTTAGGGTCAAAGTGAGTAGATATGAAACTACACCTTTTGGAACCATTATACTTCATATAAAAGAGTTTAGGGAAAACTGATGGCTTCGGAACCATCCTTTCGAAAGCATTAATCATATAAATTAAAACAATTAGAAGGATAACTTCGAAACCCCTTTTGAAGCCATTGCCCTCGAAACCATTAACCCTTTCGAAAACTTTAGGAAGTGGCTTACTTCATTCATAAAACAAAAGCTACCATTCGATCTAGTTGATAACGTCAATCCTTTCGAAAGGCATAAGGTCGGCTATAAGGTTTCGAGTGGGTTGAAACAACCCCTTTCGAAAGTATTGGATTAAAACAAGGCAACTCATTCGAAAGCATTCTTTTCGAAAAAAAATTTTGGGAACATTTTTTAAAGCCAATTAAATGGGTTTCAACCCCTTCGAAAGCATCCTTTTGAAAACAAGGCAAGCACATATCTTTGGAGAGTAAAAAAAAGGCTTCGACCCCTTCGAAAGCTAGGTTTCGACACTATACCTTTCGCCTTTCTCCAATCCACTTTGTACCAACTTATTGATACCTTGTGTATTGTTTCAACTTGGTGGGTGCGGAAGTATATGATCGAAAGGTAGCGTTTGAAAAAACATAATTTCTGGGTAAAGACTGTTTTAATGCCTTTTTAAGTAATTGTTTTTTAACTAACTTGCCTATTTGTAAACATTTAATTGGTTGCCATAAAATTTTCAAATTCTTTCCAAAATAAAACCGCCGTAATTATTTTGGATCTAATTAAAATAATTTAGCAAATAAGCCCTTCCTTAACCAAAACCAATGAAACATTTAAGTCCTTTATCGAAAATAAATTAATTTCAATAGTAAACCACTTAGGAAAAATCACCAAAAATCATAGAAATTCACATTTAATATGTTATCTAACATATATAAATTACAGACCCAAATTCTTCATAATAAAGCCAAAATTAATTTCTAAACCCAATTATTCATATTTTCCTTTGGAAATTAATAATAAATTTTCCATAGCTTGAAAATTATAAAAATTAAAACCCATCTCCAAAATAATGTTTTACATGACATATAAATTCCTCATGGCATTTGAAACACAATATAAATTATTTTAGCCTTAAAACCATATATAACATTTATCAAACAAACTTGTTTGAATATAACATATCATGAAATCCAAGCATATCATCATCAAAAATCATCCTAATGGATTTAAACTTAAGCCCAAAATCAAAGGATCATTAAAAACAAAAATAGTGATGGTTTTGATTGTTATTCACCTCGATTGGGAGAAGGACTTGAAATTTGATCTTGGATTAATCCCCCTTGCTTGATTACTTAGCTTTTAATTCGATTTTCCCCTTTTCTTCCCTAGGTAATGGGCGGCTTGAACTTTTTGTTTGCGTTTTTGAATAATGAGAAATGAAGGTGCAAAGGAAATGGAAACATTATTTTTAAGGATGTTATCCCGCCTTTTGGCAAGGCCGTGACACCAAGAATTCGACTAGAAACCAAGGACAGTTCGTCTTGAAGATCGGTTATACATAGGTCTACTATGGATGTCGATGAATTTTGTCTTAGTCCGGAACGAGCAACAATTGATATGACATGACAAGCAAAGCTAAGAAAGCCAGTGTTCCAAATTTCAAGTCAATCGGTGTTCATATGCTCAAGATATTGATGGATCACGGTTGAGAAATCCAAACTTGCATCGATTATAACTCGAGATCTACAAGTCCAAATGCCACCAAATTTGGACAGGAGCTGACTGGCAACCTAAGGAATGTTCCTGCCAAATTTCGTCTCGATCGGAGCAAATCTTGATCGATACGAAATTCGTTCGTATCGATCACGGAACGAAAAACTCCAACTTGCATCAATCATATCTTGAGATCCACAGATCCAAATGCTATGAAATTTTCACAGGAGCTTACGTGCGACCTAAGGAAGGTTCATGCCTAATTTCAGCTCGATTGGATCAAATCTTGATCGATACGAAATTCGTTCGTATCGATCACGGATCGGGCCGAAACTTTGTGGGATCGATCGCGTGGGCCCCCCCACGTGCCAGAAGAAGTCTCCCGAGATTTGAGCGAAATATCAGCCTCCTACGCCTATAAATAGCACCCCAGAGCCTAAAGAAAAGGGATCTTTTGGCTCTCCTACGTCCATACTCTACCGAATCCATTTTTGTACTCCATAGCTTCTGTTGTACACGCATTTCAAACATTATATTCCGCTGAAATCTATTGTAATCAGTTGGAATCAGTAAGTGAATATCAATAAAATCTTCAACTTCATAGTGGACGTAGGCCATACGCCGAACCACTTTAAAACTCTGTGTTTCCATGCATTTTCTTATATGTTTACTGGTGTGTTTGTTAGATCTGCTTAATTTTACATTTAATCTCTTCATTTTATCTCTTCAAACACATCCGAAGAGTGTTGTGCCCAATTTTGGTACAAACACTTTGGTGTTTTCACTGAGAAGAACCTTGCCTTCTCTCGCTCTATGGATCTACTACCGTCGTTGGATTGCAAAAATCTAAGGAGAAGATCCAGATCTGTCGATTAGTAGTTCCTTCTATTCTATTCAGATTGCTCCAGATCTAAGAGGAACTGCAAATATGATCAATTTCGTATCCATGAAAACATGATGATTTTCGTATCCATGTTTTCGTATCCATGAAAATATAGTGATTTTTGTATCCATGTTTTTGTATCCATGAAAATATGGTGGTTTTTGTACCCATGTTTTCGTTTCTAGAAATTATGGTGGTTTTCGTATCCATGTTTTTGTTTCCAGAAAATATGGCGATTTTCGTATCCATGTTTTCGTTTCCAGAAAATATGGTGATATTGGTATCCATGTTTTCGTTTCCATGAAAATCCAGAAAATGTGGTGATTTTCTTATCAATGAAAATGTGATGATTTTCGTATCCATGTTTTTGTTTCCTGAAAATATGGTGGTTTTCGTATCGATCAACTTTCTTATCGATCCTGTAGTGTCCAATTCGTATCGATACTCAGATGAAGTTCGTATCCATCCATCTGCGTCCAATTCATATCGATACTCATATCTAGGTCGTATCGATTCAGCTATGTCCAATTCGTATCGATCAACAGAAGCACTTCGTATCGATCCAGCTAGCTGCATTTCGTATCGATACTCAGATACACTACATATCAATCCTGCAGTGTCCAATTTGTATCGACCCTCAGATACACTACGTATCGATCCTGCAGTGTCCAATTCGTATCGATCAACAGATGCACTTCGTATCGATCCAGCCAGCTGCATTTCCTATCGATACTCAGATACACTACATATCAATCCTGCAGTGTCCAATTCGTATCGATCAACAAATGAACTTCGTATCGATCCAGCCAGTTGCATTTCGTATCGATACTCAGATACACTACATATCAATTCTGCAGTGTCCAATTCGTATCGATCCTCGGATACAGTACGTATCGATCCTGCAGTGTCCAATTCGTATCGATCTTCGAATACACTTCAGATCTTTCAATTTCGCCACATTTGTATCGTTAAAACATTGATGAGAACAATACGAAATTTCAAAAAAAAAAATATTTTTCGGGTACCGAACCCTAGCCGCAGCGCATGGCACCCGCATAGCGAATTCAATCACCAATTTAGTGAAGGAACATTCCATCCGTGCTTCTAATTATTCCATGACTGAACAAGACATAGGAGATCACAACAACAAATGTTGAGTTACAATCAAGGAATGGGTAAAGAAATACTACTCAACCGTACTCCCAGAGGCTGGAGAACCTAGCTAATATGCCAAGAACTGGAGTTGATTAATATGTCATGCTTCTAAGGTGGAATGCAACTTCCTCCAATTGACCAGCTTTTAAACTCCTGAATTAACAACTATGGTACGATGGCTAATATGACGGCTGCCCTACAATGTCTACTCTGCCGACTCAAAACATAGCTGGTCACCGCTGAACCATCTTCAAATGCCCGCATCTTAATCATTCCACGTCCACATGACTAAAAGCATAACATACAACCTCAAGAGGACTTCCTTAATACCCTATATAGGTCTCCTATCTGGATGAAAGTTTGGGATAAACACCAATCTATTAGCCCATTTTAACCAACTCGTCGTCCAATCGGCGTTACCAACCACTCAAACGTTGGACAATCGTGCATACATCATTCACCAGTGTTACAAGACCCCTTGGCAATAAAATGGACCTGATCATAATGTTGATTGGAGAATCTTTCCCAGTCGAGACCTATTCGTTGACACCATCCTACATGCAGAACTTCCAGTGAAAATTCAACATGTTAACTATGTCGGTGCACTCTGGAAATACAACCCTTGACACTACCTTATGAAGTGGGAATGGCGCGTGTATTTCTCCAAGGGCGATGAATGCCATCAAACGCTGATGTCTTCCCTCATTCCTCAGAGAAGACCGTCAATCACGACTTTGATAAGAGAATTGGTGGATAGCCGCCGACGACTACACCAACATGTCTAGGCCAATATTGAGTTGATAAATCGGATGAAGGATCAACATAGCAAGATAAGGAGGAAACCAACTCCATACTCTAAATCATGAAGCACATCTTCCTTAGATGGCTACCATGGACACCAACACCATTAGGTGACTTCGGAAAGGAAAGCTTCGACAATATATGCTAGCCCCATAAAACGACGGACAAGGAACACCCGACTCCTACCAATCAAGAACTTTGATTGAACTGAACCACATGTGTTAGGCTTCCAATTAAGAAGGGCTGGACTGAAGTGCAACAACGAGCATACGACGCTGCTTCGCTTATCAATGAGATTTGATCTAATCTCTTTTGAATTATTTCTATTTCAGTTTCATTTATGTTGCAAAATATGACCGACTTGGATTAAACTACTTGAAATGATGCAGGTAACCGAGTACTTAAGGATGGGTGCAAAACAACCTCTGCGGACTATGATCAAATCATTGAGGTATCATCATGACGAGTATGATTCAACCACTCATCAGCTGCTATATGTTCCACCAAAATTAAGCTGCTCCTTGAAGCTATCTCGAAGCATGCCTCCTCTTCTGCTCATCATTGAGCCCCATGTATGCAAAGATCTTCTCACAGTGCAACAACTAGTTCTCCACCTCAATAACATCCTCAGTTCCAATAAAGAGCATCCCTCCAAGCCAAGCATAATATCTGCTCAAGATAGTATAATGGTTGACCACCAGAGCTTCCTAAACTCCTACTCCAGCATTCCTCCAACCATTCTAGCATCAACACCCGCCTGCATTATATTCATGAAAAACTGATACATAGCTCCCATATCCACTAGTGGGACTCCAGCACCAACATTCCCTGCTTGTGCCAGACCTTGGTTTCTCCTGGTATTCGGTCTGGCATTTCCATTTGTGGTGGTGCTTCCTCCAAGATTCACTCTTCCACTTCTAGCGTCCATATATGTATTCAAGCCTCGTGAGATACATAAGAATAGCCTAAGAGAGATAGGAAACTAAATATATAGTGTATACTTATATATAGTAAATACAAGTATGTTACTATAGCGTTATCCCATACCCCAATCTTACTCTAATTCCTTAGGATTATGTTTTCAAAAATCATTGTTAGTTAAAGTTTTTTCATAAACCTATGCTCTGATACAAAGTTGTAACATCCCCTATCTGGAGGCCCGAAGCTAAGCGCTATAGATGCTGCAGTCATCCATGGTATTAACTTCCAATCACCAAATACGGTAACGTTAATGGTATATATAATATCAGAAGCACATGAATATGAAGCAAAATCATAGATTTCAAAAAAACAACTTTTCTGATGACATTTCACAAAACATGTTTCATATTCTATTACATAATCCCATAATTGTTTCCCAGGTAAAGATCAAATATAATTATTACAAAATACGTTAAGAGCGATATATGAAGATGCACCTTTAGATGACCAGAGTACTATATAGTCATAATTGTCTTAAATAAAACAAAATGGAATAAAACAAAACAAACAGCGACTCCTAAATAGCTATCCGTCAGCCACCTGCTCATCTCCGGAAGCTTTATTTGTCAACCTACTAAAACTATAAAACCTCAATCCTTAGCCTACTCAAATCAATTTTAAGCACCCGAGAGTTTAAGGGGAAAACATAAACTTCGAGTCAGACTTAAAGCTTGGTGTGAATAATACTAAGCATCTCGGTTATTTGATATTATGTGAGACCACCCCGCTTAGCAGAATGGTTTCCCCTCACTAATATCCTTTTAAAACATATCACTTGCAAAAACTTTATCCTGCAACCAAAACTGGTTAAAACTGTAAATCATTATTATGTAAACATACATATCAAGTAACAAACGAACTATCTATCTGAACACTACAGTTTTGTTTGGCTAACTACTAACCTTTGGCTGACTCGGGCCTACCAACAATATAATCAAAATAATCTAACACCTGTTAGACACTCCTCTTCTGGACGATCTGTCCCTAACTATCTGTTAAATACTCCTCTTTTGGGCAGTCTGTCCCTAACTTAACATCTCCCAGGGTCACCTGATCCTAATGGTTTTGCGGACTCACTAATAACCTATTTGTATATAAACATATATTCCCTTCTATGTGTAATCATAATTTTAGTCTTACCTGTGACAAAGCCCTATACACTGGAATTTTGGACTAAATTAGTTGTGGCTAATAGCTAATGTATAGGGCGCGACCCATTACCAGTCCCATCTGGTATTCTAATATCTGAGTCGTTTTACTTAGGGTAATCTTCCCTTAAATTTCCTTGAAAACCTTTTCATCTCAAATTGATTTAAAACTTTTAAACCAAACTTAAACAAGGAAAATACATACTCTATGCTTTACTCAAAATCACCTTGCCATGTAATATATACTTTAGTCAAATCTTTGTTGATGAAAACATTTAAACCTTTGAAATTACCCCTTTCAAATCCATTGAAAGTACCACTTTTGAAACCAAGTAAAACCCATCTTAACCTAGGCCGAAAGGCCAAAACATTCCTTTCTAAATCTTTCATAATCTTCCTTTCGAAAACGTTGAATAAACCATTCCTTCGAAAGCATTAAAACCTTAGACATCCTTCTTCAAAACCTTTAAACATTACCTTTCGATTACATTGGAAAACCTTTCCTTTCAAACCTTTCGAAACCATTGGGGACCACCCCTTCGAAACCATTCTTTAAAATCTTTCGAAAATAATAAAACATCAAACCTTTTGAAAGCCTTTGGGTTCAAGTAAAACATGTGGAAACAACTTTCGAAACCATTAAAAATTAACTCCTTCGAAACCATTTGGGTTCTACCTTCAACAGAGCAAAAGGGTCATAAAACATTTAAGTCGAAAGCACTATTTCGAAAGCATTCCTTAAGCAAAGAAGCGATGTGTCGAAACCAACCTTCCGAAAGCATTAGAGAAGCGGCTAAGTTTTAAAAGAAAAGTATACCTTCCAAAGCCATTGGCGTCGAAATGTAGAAAAGCGGGAACTAAGGGGTTTCGACCCCGACGAAAGCATTTAATTAAAATAAGGGGCGCAATTCATTCGAAACCATTCCTTTAAAACATTTGACTCAGCCGAAAGCCAACTAAGTCGAAAGCATACCATTCGAAAGCAAAGCAGGCGCGTTTTCCTTTAAAAGCAATGACACGCTTCGACCCCTTCGGAACCTTTGGTCTCGACCTAGTGCCTTCCGCCTTAGTCCAATTCACTATGTACTAAGTTATTGATACTATGTACATTGGTTTCGATGGCAAGGAGGCGGAAGTACTTGGTCGGAACCCATGTGCCGAAAGTGGCGAAACATGCTAAAAGCATGTAAAAACTAATTTTTACTTTAAAAAGAATTTCTTTTTAACTAACCAGCCTTGTTTGTCAAAATATTATTGGTTGCTAATTTTCTTTTCTAAAAGTGCTGCCAATATTTCAGAAATAAACAATTTAATTTATTTACAAAATACCCCTTCTCCTTTTATAAATATATAAAACATTTAAGTCCCATACCTTAAACAATTTTATATATTTATCAAAACACTTAGGAAAATTCTATAAAAATTCCAAAAAATCATTTTTAATATGTTTTCTAACGTTTATTCATTCCAGACCCAAAATATTAATTATTTAGCCGTAAATAATTTAAAACCCAAATAATCATTTTCTACACTAGAAAATTAATATAAAATCCACATTAATTCAGAAAATAATGAAAATTGTAACCCTTCTCTAAAATATAATTTTTGATCTATATTTAAAATCGTAAGGCATTTAGATGTCATTAAATAGGGTTTTCATATTAATACGTATTCTAAAATCTATATGAACAAGCATAAATCATCAACAATCATATATAACATTTAATCATTCAAAAACATGGCATAATCGTGCAAAATACTTCGGATTCATCTTAAAACCGAAAACAATTAGAAAATGAGTTGTAGTCATTATTCACCTTAGCTTTTAAGATTAAAGAGTTTGAGATTTGAATGGATTTAACTTAATTATGCTTCCCCTTGATTCTTTTATCTTCCTCTAGTTGCTTCTAATGGTGGGCGGCCTCTTTGTTTAATTTTTGCAAATTTTTTGAATGTGAGGATACATGGCTAAGGGTTTAGGGTATTAGAATGCTCATTTTCCTATTTGTCCCCCGCCTATTATACTTAACCATTTATTTTAGTTCATTTGTTATCAAGGCATGGCTACCCCTTATTGATTACAAATCTCAATCCCCTAATCATCACATTATTTTATTTAATTTAGCTAATTAAATATCCAAATAATGTTACTAAAAATATGGGGTGTTACATGAAACTTGAAGTACAAGCCTAATACAACATGTGGAACACCCCCTAGGGATCTCATTCCAATTAGTGGAAGTTGGAGGGATCGGCATAACTCCCTTTAGAGGGATATGCAGAAATCAGAATTCAAGCTATACTACTCTTGAAAAATGCCAAATCTCACAGAACGTACGTCGAAATTGAAAAAATTTGGGGAGAAAATAGCTAATACCTTGGGGCACCCTCCATAGGGATCACTGCCCATTTGGACACACTAATAGGGATTGGTACCGATCTATATTATGGGCCCTAATGGGCTTGGAAATTTTTAAATAGCCTCGTCTACGTCTCCTGAACCTTCTACCGAAATTTCAGTCCGATCTATATACGTCTTCCCCTATAAATATAGCGGGCATGGTGTTAGAAAAAGGATCCTTCTTTCTGTTGAAAAGGCTCTTTCTATTATTCATTCTTGTACTAATCGATCCTAGCCAATCTAAACATCCTTGTAATCATAATCAAGTGCAAGATCAATAACAATTTATGTGGACATAGGCCAAGATTGCCGAACCACTATAAACTTATGTGTGTTCATTTACGATATTTGCTTTGTTTTAATTTCATTCTTCATTTAATCTCTACTAGATTCTATTGGGTGCTGATGCCCATTTTTGACGTCAACATTTTTGTGCTTTCATTGAGAATTGAATTCTCAGCTTAATTGGATCTCATCATCTACTTGTGGATTCCTATATTTGCGAGATAGATCCAGTTATTAACCGATAAACTTCCTATTCTACTCAGATTTGAAGGAAATCTAAATGAAGCTAATAGCCATGATTAGACAAACTAAGTCTACTTCCTGTGTTTTTGAAGGATTTGACTATGCTAATGTTCTTGTTTGGAGTTGTTCATGTGTTCATGTCCATTTGGAAGGGATCAAATTCACTCATGTATGCAATTTCTTGGGATCAAATGCTGAAGTTTGCACTCAAGTTAGCCAAAATGGCCGATCCCTCTCTCAAGACCAAAATGGCCGACCCCTCTCCTGAAGCATAGATGGCCGATCCCTCTCCCGAGGCCAAAATGGCCGATTCCTCTCTTGAAGCCTAGATGGCTGATCCCTCTCTCAAGGCCAAAATGGCTGATTCCTCTCCCGAAGCCTAGTTGGTCGATCTCTCTCTCAAGGTCAAAATGGCCAATCCCTCTCTCGAAGCCTTGATGGCTGATCCCTTCGATCTCAACTACAACCGATCCTTTATCCTAAATAACCGATCCTTCACCAAGGTAATTCAGTCGACTCCTAAATACATTTACATGCTCAATACTGATCCCTCCAAAGACGTCAATACTAGTCCCTCCAGCATCTAGCGCTCCAAAAGGTATATATACCTACCCCGATCCCTTTTTAAGGTATGTATATCGATCCCTCTGTAAAGCATATATACCGGTCCCTCTGAAAGGTATATATACCGATCCCGCTTTAAGGTATATATACTGATCCCTCTGTAAGGTATTTATACCAATCCCTCTACAAGGTATATATACCGATCCCTCTGTAAGGTGTATATACCGATCCCTTAGAAAAAATGATTGATCCCTCACCAAGACCATCCAGCCGATCCCTATACCACCGATCCCTCCATACTCCGTATGACCGATCCCTCTTATAAAATATTCAATACCCTTTTGCATTTAAAAAGGGAATGTAATCGAACCCTCCTTCCTGGGGGCAACGAGACCGATCCCTTCTTCTTATCACACATACATAATATGCACCCGAACTAGTGCCGCCGCGCAGTGGCCCTCATTCAATATTCAAAACTCAACTTAAAGACGGTGCGTTCTATCCGCTTTCCTTACATCCTATGATCGACTGGGGCATAGGGGATCAAGCGGCAGCTGCTGAATTGCAGCCAAAGAATGGACAAAGAACTTCTACTCAAACGGTACACACAAAGGCTGGAGAACCAAGATGATATGACACGAATTGGGATCAGTTACAGGATCAAGCTTCTAGGGTAGATTACGACTACTCTCCGCTGACCAGCCTCCAAATTCCTAACTTGCCAGCTATGATACGATGACTTGTGTGACAACCGCCCTACATCGCTTATTATGCCAACTCAAAGTATAGCTAACCATCATCAAATTCGAACCTAAAGTAGTCACCCATTCTAATTGAAGCAAACCAAGGAAGTTCTAGCCCAAGGTCAAACTCGGTACTTCAAATTCAGTGAATCCAAGCGAACTAGGGGCTGACTCCAAGCAAATAGCAAATTTTCTCGGGTCAGACTCTAAGTAAATTATCACTAATCCGTCACATGTTGGACAATCATACATACAACATTCATAGGCATTACAAATAGCCGTAACTTGAAAATGGGTTGGACTAATGACGACTGGTGCATTTCCCCCAGTCGAAGAACATTCATCGAAACCGTCTTGGGTGTAGAGTATCCGAGGAGATTCAATGTGTCGACCATGCCAGTGTCTTCTGTGAACATGGATCCCCGACAACATCTCATGAAATATAAAGGGTACATGGATTCCACCAGAGCGACTAACGCAATTAAATGCTGATTCTTTCCCATATTTCTCGAGGATGTAGCGATCAATCGTGTGATTTACGCTATTACCCCTCGGTCCATCTCCTCGTTTAATCAATCGGCTAAGGAGTTCACCGAGCAATTCAGAATGCACGCGACTAGCCCAAAGGATGCAATGTCATTATCCAACTTATCCCAAGTGTTGAGCGAGCCGCTCAAAGACTTTTAGCAGAGATTCAACGTCATCGTCACTAAAGTGAGCAATCCAAGCGAGAATATCATGCTGGTGGCATCGATAAGGGGCATCGACCATAAGACAGACTTTGGCGACTGGTAAGCTGGAGAGCCTCCATCGACCTTTGATCGGTTCTTTTACAAAGTGAACCAAAACCTAAGCAAGGAGGAGGTAGAGCATACTAGGAGAAATAACGATGCAGGCCCATTGGTTGAAGAAATTCAGAGCAAGGGCAACATTGAGGCCTTAGATGAGGACTCAAATTCTAGGAGACAAACCAGAATCCCAAAATTCGACTCATATACTCCTTTGAATGATTCAATCGAAAACATATACTTAGAGACTCACAACTTAGAGCAATACTGGAAACCAGCCTCGAGATAGTCCACCGAAACTCAAAAGATGTCTGGAAAAGTTGTATATTTCAACACACACATGATCCTAACATGGCGATTGTAGACACCTTCGAGATGTGATCGGAAATCCGATCAGGAAAGTAAAGTTTCAACAATATGTGCAAGCCCCACAGAATGGCGGGCAAGGAACATCCGATGCATGTCAATAAAAACTTTGATTATCAATTGGACCGCTAACGGTCAACATCCCGCTAAAAGGAGCTAGGGTCAAAGTGGAATAGCAAGCACACGACACTACTTCACTTATCAATGAGATTTATTCCGATCTTCTTTGAATTTTTTTATTTCAATTTCAATTATGTTTTGAACTATGACCAACTTGAATTAAACTACTTGCATATGATGTAGGTAACCAAGCACCTAGAGTTGGGCACCAACCAACCTCCATGGACCATGATCAAACCTTCGAAGCATCACAAGACGAGCATGATTCAGCTGCTCATCAACTACCAAATGCCCCTAACTTGGTGTAAGGACTTGAAATGGAAAGTGTGTGGGACTCGACCATCCACTTCCTACTTCATGCTTCAATTCTGACAGAACGTCTATGCCGTACTCAGAGCCCGACAAGGTCAGAATCTAATACAAAGTGGACATGATTGACCGTCAACTCATCAACCTCCATGTTTGACTTGAAGACTGGAGAAAAACTTGGAGTGGATGCAACCCGACCATCCACTTTCAGCTCATACTTGAAATTTTCCAAAATACTTATGCCTCTCCCGAAGCTCAGCACAACCGATGACCAACTAAAGTGAATGCAATTTGACCGTCCACACATTAACTCCTGCCCTGGAACTGGAAACAGTCTTGAAGCTCAACTTAAAGTAGACATAATTGACCATCTACTCATAAACCATCGCCCTCAACACGAGGACACGGCTGAAACGTGAGGTGGATGTGACTTAACCGTCCACCCAACTACTCTCTCTCTCTTGACCTGCCAGGAGGAGTACGAAGAAAATTGGACATGGTTTGCCGTCCATCAACCAACTCTGGTCCCCAGAGCATAGACCGGAGTATAAACGTCAAACTGGTGTGACTGACCACGCATCATAGAACTCTGGTCCCTAGTGTGCGGATTAGAGGATAAACACAAAACGATGGATGCGGTTTGACCGTCCATCGATCAACTCTGGTTCCTAGAGCGCCGACCGGATTATAAACATCAAATCGGTGTGACTGATCACCCATCATAAAACTCTGGACCCCAGAGCATGGATTGGGGCATAAACACAAAATGATGGACGCGGTTCGATCATCCATCGATCAACTCTGGTTTCCAAAGCGCGAACCAGAGTATAAACATTAAACGGGTGTGACTGACCACCCATCATAAAACTCTGGTCCCCAGAACATGGACCAAAGTATAAACACAAAAGTGGACGTGGTTCGACCATCCGCTCTTCAACTCCTGCCCTTTACTTGGAGGCAAAAACACGACTCAAAGTGGATGCGATTTGACTATCTCCTCCTTTGCTCGAGCTCGAAGTTCTTTAGAACATTCATCTTACTCCCAAGGCTCGGTAGAAACTAGATCCAAAAGGAAGTGGTGTGCTATGACCATCCACGCATCGACTCGTGCCCTAGATGTAGGGGCAGTTTAAGAGCCAAAGCCTAAATTGGTCGTGGTTCGACCTTCAAGTCCAAAGAGGATGTGATACGTCCATCCATGACCTTGTTTGTGCCTGAGGTATGCAAACTATCCCAGCATTGCCAGGACATCGGCAAGCCAAAATCCAAACTAAGACATGGACATGGTTCGACCGTCTAGCAATTAACTTTTTCCCCCAGTGCGGATTATAGTATAAACACAAATTGGGTACGGTTCAACCACTCACCAACAAACTCTTATCCCTAAAGTGCGGATATGAGTATAAACAAATAGATGAGTGCGGTTCGACCACTCAATATTCCATAAACCCAAACCTAAACTCGACAGGAGGAGTACAAGCTCACCACGAATGGAATTCGACAGTCCACGAACTAATTCTGCTAACCCAAGAATGGGAACGAGAGTACAAACTACTACAAGCCGAGTACGACATCTTACTATAGATCTGGTTGGGCGATCTTTACAACTTAAGGCAACGACTGCAAGGAGGCCTCAATACAAAACCAATCGGAATGACATCCGAAGTTACGGGTCACTGACTATATCTTACCATCAGATTGAGGGTCAATATCGATCCGCACCAAACATAAATGGATGTGACCCAAACGTCCATCAAATAACATCGGTCACCAGAGCATGGATAGAAGAATAAACCATGAATGAGTGTGACTTGATATTAATTCTCCAGAACCATCCTTCGATTCGTCAGGAGGAGTATGAAACTGGATGAGCATGACTTGACCGAGCCTAAGCAAACTCTAACCCTAGATCTAGTGGGAGAATATGAACCAAAATGGACACAACTAACCATCCTGCTCCAAATGTATGCGACGTGACCATTCATTCATTGACTCTTACTATGATCCAACTAGAAGAGCAATACGAAATGGATATGGCTCGACCGTCTGCACTCTGATCCTTGCCCTTGGTCCGGCAAGGAGAGCATCAATCACTGATTGGACATGACTTGCCATACTTATCGACGTATGCTCCAGACTTGGGGGCACGAGCAAGAAACAAGATCAATGTGAACCGACCATTCATCGATAAACTCTAAGTCTTTGGAACTCAAGTGGGAGTATAAACACGACTACACAAGACTCGACCATCCATGCAGTTCATTTATCTACCTAAGACCGGGGGTGGAAGTGTGATCATCCAAAGATGAACTGTGATAGCTCAATATTGTGATTCATGCCTAGTGTTTACAAGGGCTCGAGGCTATGACCAAAAGGATGCCTAGATATAGAATCATCGAATCAATGCCCAAGCTCATGGGCAGCTGATCATCACTCCAACTCGAATGACGAGTAATAGATATGAGTACGTTGAAAGGAAAGCATGTTACTCGAATATACAAAAAGATTCAAACTCAAAGCAAGAGCCAGCTATGCAGTTGTGTGCAACAAGAGGCTGAACCATACTCGACTTTTGATTCAATGTGCTTCTAAGTCTAATCTTCAGCCATTTGCAGATAATCACTCAAAGCATTTAGAGCCCTTCACTATCAGACTCAATAACTCATGATAAGACTTTGGGATTTGACCGAAGTAACCATCATCATTGACCGTCCTAACCAGATTTCACGTTGATTATTACGCAAAATATTTACATTTGAACTCAAGGAATCCAAGATTGCACCCATTGAGCTGATAATCAACATTACAGTCAGCCACGGCGACCGATCACGGGTACTGAAGATCAGATCACATCTCAGTGCAACGATGAAGAAGGAATTAGCTGGCTTTCTCTGATTGAATCTTGATGTGTTCACATGGACCCATTCTGACATGTGTGTGATCTCACCGACTATCGCGAGCCATGCATTGAATATCGACCCAAGGCATGTCCCAGTAAGCTATGCAGTTAATGCCCCGCCATTATCCCGTTATAACCCTGCTATATCTCATAGCGGATTTCTACCGCTACAATTTTTCCACATAGCCCAAAATATAGCCTTTCCGCTTTAAGCCCCACAATTTCCGCTATATCCCATTATTCTCGCTACTTCCGCTATATCTTCTGTAAAAGAAATGAACTGAAAAATGACATTTATACATTACAAAAATTATGAAATTAATTTATTTAATTGAATTTTTAATATAATTTTAGAAATGAAAATACTTTAATATTCTACTAAATTCAATTATGTTATATAACAGTTTTACGTTTATTTCTAGTATATTCGCACATGTTTTTATTTAAAATTATTTATATATTAATTATAATTCAATTAAATGTTAATTTTTCATTTAATTACCATTTATATATTTGTAAAAACATTAAGTACGAGTTTTATGTGTTATTTTAGAGTCATCCGATATATCCCGCTATATCCTCGATGTATCTCCGCTATGACTTTTTGCACCTTCGTCGCATTGAATATGCCGTGCACTTAATGCACAGCCGGTGAGACAAAAGCAATGCGGCATGGATCTAGAGGGAATTACTGCACTTAAAGAGGAGGTGGATAAACTCAAAAACAATAGGTTTACCTGTGACACCCCCTAGCCAAAATGGGTATCCAATCCAGTTCTTGTGAGAACAGCTAATGGAAAGTAGCGGACATGCGTCAACTACTCTTACCTGAACAAAGCATGCTCGAAAGATAGCTTTCCACTTTCGAGGATCGGCAAGCTGGTAGACCCAACAATTGGATATGAACTGCTTCCATTTATGGATGTGTACTCCAAATACAACCAGATCCTGATGCACGTCCTCGAACCAGGAGTACACCAACTTCATTACCAATCTAGGGCTATATCATTATGTTGTGATGTCATTTAAACTAAACAATGCCGAAGCTACTTACCAGAGACTAGTCAATAGGATGTTCAAAGACCAGATTGGGCGATCGACAGAAGTATATGTGGATGATGTGCTTGTGAAGTCACAATGATCAAACGACCACATCGATGACTTATTAGAGATGTTCGCTGTTCTATGGAAATATGGAATGAGACTAAATCCCTTGAAATGCTCTTCTGGCGTTGCGTCAAGGAAATTTTAGGGTTTCATCATCAACTCTCACGGAATCGAAGCCGATCCCGAGAAGATTCAAGCAATTTGAAACATCTAGGTACCGAAAACGATTAAGCAGGTATAATGCTTAAATGAGAAGGTTGTCGCCCTAAGCCGCTTCATCTCCAGGGTCACCGACAAGTGTATTCCTTTCTTCGACTTGATCAGGAGAGGGAAAAGGAACTTTCAATGGATGTAGGATTGCATAGATGCATTTCAAGCTCTAGTAGATCATTTAGAGAGACCTTGCATCCTGTCCAAGCCACTGGATTGTGAAGACTTATACATCTATTTAGTGGTGTCGGTACACGCCACAAGTGCCACACTATTACATGAAGAGAATCAGGTTCAAAGGTCTGTTTATTATGTTAGCAAGCGATTGAAAGGCGTTGATAGGAAGTACTCGAAGCTTGAAAAGCTTGTGTACTGACTGTTGATTGCATAACGAAAGATTCGCCATTACATCCAGGCTCACCCCATCAATGTCTACATCGACCAGTCGTTACGACAGGTCCTACAGCAACCTTAGACGTCTGGAAGGTTGCTCAAATGAAATATCAAGCTAAGCTAATTCGATATCACTTATCTCCCTCAAAGAGCTACTTAAGGACAGACATTAGCAGATTTCATACTGAATTCACTTCATCAGACGACTATCCGAAGAGAAGTGGAGAACCGACCAATTGATGAAAATGTATATGGATGGAGCTTCCAATGATCGGTGTTCTGGCGTCGGAGTTGTGTTAATGACTCTTGAGGAACGATCGATCAGCTATGCCCTAAAACTCGACTTCCCTACAACAAATAACGAAGCTAAGTATGAAGCCATGATCAGCAGGCTCAAACTTGGTAGAGAACTTGGAGTGGAAACTTTACATATCTTTTGTGATTTTTGGTTAATAGTATGCCAAGTCAGGGAAGATTATCTTACTAGGAGGCAACATCTTGCTCCTTATATCGGCCGGGTCTAAGAGCTACTAGCTGACTTCTAGTATTACACCATTACACACAACCTTAGAGAACAAAATGAAAAAGCCGAGCCACTGGCCATGCTGGACAGTTCTGGGGATGTGCAACAAATAGGCTTTTTCTCGGTTGAAGTACTTAACATTCTAAGCATTGACAGATGGAGATCGACTAGATCTTGGAGATGGAGCCGGAAAAGGAGTCATGGATAACTCCTATCAAAGACTATCTACAATAGGGAATTCTTCCTGAATGGAGGAATAAAAAATGACAGATTCTCCTCAAAGCTTCACACTACATCATCCAAAAAAGATTCATGTATAGAAAGGGCTTTCTCTATTCCCCTGCTTTGGTGTATCGCCCATGATGAATTCAAACGAGTCTTGAGAGAAGTCTATGAAGAAGAATGCGGTGATCACACCAAGAGGCAAACCTTAACAAAGAAAATACTCCGTTATGGGTAATACTGGTACTGTCAATCGAGATGCAGCTGGTCATGCTAGACAATGCGACGAGTGCCAGAAGTTTGCAAAAATTCCGAGGGCCCCCGCCGATGGAAATTACTCAAATGGTCACTCCATAGCCGCTTACCACTTGGGTTATTGACATCATCAGCTTCTTGCCGATTCTAAAGGTGGTATGAAATATGCCATCGTAGTAGTTGATTACTTCACCAAATAAGCTGAAGCACAACCTTTAACCATGATCACGATGAAGAAAATAATCAACTTCATTGTCCGGAACATCATCTATCGTTTTGGCCTTCCATGAACCATTGTAACTGATAATGGAACCCAATTCGACAACACTAAATTTAAAGACTTCTGCCGTCGGCATCATATTGAAAAGAGATTTGCGGCAGTTGCTCGCCCTCAAGCAAATGGATAGGTTGAAGCTGTGAATAAAATCATAAATTCCATTCTAAAGAAACGTTTTGAAAAGGCTAGAGGAAAGTGGGTGGATGAACTCCCAACAGCATTATGGGCTTACAGAACCACCCTTAAGTCCGCGATTGGCCATACTCCATTTGCCCTTGCTTACGGCTCCAAGGCTGTCATCCCTGTAGAACTTGAAGTCCCCTCTCATCAAATGACTTATTACAACTCCTATTTCATTATAAAATAGTATATAAATAAGGAATTGCAATCAAATTACAATTGAACTATAAGGAATTGGTGAAGACTCGTGAGCATACAAACGCATTCGGGAGCCAACGATAAGAACATGTACCTGAACATGCACGCGTATATTCAAAGAGTTCGACTTCTTGAAATCGACAAAAATTGAATTTTCACTTGGAGTTATTAAAGAAAAGACTGGATTAGATAGCCATGGCTTACTAGCCATGTAGAACCGGACACAGATAGCAACAGATGGAATACAATCTTGAATTTATACTATTGGCACTCGACCAAGCGTTATGACGATCAAAGAGGGATACAACACTTTGGCAAAGTAATTCAATGGAAGGATAACGACTATTCAAAGAACTGGATAGATTTCTTTCTAGCGACTCTAACTTGCTTTGATTCAAAGCACATCATGTACGCAACAAGATGTACCTTGGGGGGAAAATGTTATCTAACATTTTGACCTAGCTATATCTGAACTGACTGGACAAGTTAGACTCAACTGTCATCAGGGCCAGTAGCCCGGTGTGATGATTATGGGGTCCGAAAATAAAGCATAGATGATAATTTGAAGTAGTAGCGAAGCAGTAGCATGGATGCTCACTACTCCCCGAAGATGGATCAGGTACGATCCATATTCAACACTATTGATCGTATTGTATTTATTCTACAGCTCAATTCAATGATGATTGATCGATATCTTAGATTATACAAAACCATTACACATGTAACTTTGGAAACAAGATGTGGAGACCTTAAGGAGCCTACCTTGAGGATCGCATCTCAAAAGGATGAAGAAAGAGGGATCGGCCCTCTTCCCTCCATAGGGATTGGCTAGAATCAGGAGACAACTCACTTTGCACCAAAAATCGAGTAATAACTCAAGTTTTACTCATCCAAATAACTTGAAACTTGAAGTATAAGCCTATTACAACATGTAGAACACCCCCTATGGATCTCTTTCCAATTGGATGAAGTTGGAGGGATTGGCGTAACTCCTTTTGTAGGGATCAGCAGAAATCAGAATTCAAGCAGCACTACTTCATGAAAAATGTGATATCTCACAAACGTACGTCAGAATTGCACCAAATTTGGGGAGCAAGTAGCTAACATAATAGGGAACCCCTTTTAGGGATCACGGTCCATTTTGACACACTAATAGGGATCGGTATCGATCCCTATTGTGGGCCCCGATGGGCTTGGAAATTTTTGGGTGGTCTCGTCTTGGTCTTCTGAACCTTCTGTCGAAATTTTCGTCTGATCCATGCACGGCTTCCCATATAGATACAATAGACATGGTGTCAGAAAAGGTATCCTTCTTTCTGCTGAAAAGGCTCTTCCATTTTTATTCTTCATTCTTGTACTAATGGATCCTAGATGATCTAAACATTCTTCTAATCATAATCAAGTGCAAGATTAATAAAAATATAAAGTGGACATAGACCAAGATTGCCGAACCACTATAAAAAACTATGTGTTCATGTATGATATTTTCTCTGTTTTAATTTCATTCTTCATTTAATCTCTATTAAATTCTATTGGGTGTTGATGCCCATTTTTGGCATGAACAATAATAAAGTGACAAATAATAATACTAATAAATTAACTAAGTCTATAAAAATTAACCAATTTTAAATTAATAATACTAACAAAAACAATAAGAGTCAAAGTAGTAGTAATGATAATAAACAACTAAGTTATAAATATTAACTAACTTTCAAAATAATTAACTAAGTTTTGAATGATAACAGCAATAGAAATAATAAATAATAAACTAACTATAAGTTTTATAAAAATTAACTAAGTTTATATTAATAATAATAATAATAACTCTACCGGTGTAGTTTTCTATATACCTGTCCCGAGCCAGGATAAAGGAGGAGGGTTGTGATAGGCTTGGCGGGCCAACATAAAAACCATAGCCTCTTTTATAGAAATAGAACCTTATTATATTTTGTTGGGGCGTAACCCTTTGAGCGACATGCCATATCGAGGCTCGGGTATGGTGATAAATAAGCAAGGGTTGGGTCGTCGCTCCCTTAGTGGCGCGCCATATCGAGGCTCGGGTATGGTGATAAATATGCACGGCCTAGGTCGTCACTCCCTTAGTGGTGCGCTACATCGATGCCCCGATGTAGTGATAAATGAGCATGGGTCTTCGCACTTCACTCGGTGAATGCGAGGGGCAAGGAAGTTAGTCAATGAAAGTAGGATTCAGTTAGGTAGCTGGAATGTAGGGTCCTTAACAGGAAAGTTAAGAGAGATAGTTAATACTATGAATAGGAGATGTGTAAATATCTTATGCATTCAAAAGAAAAAATGGATGGGTCAAAAGGCAAAGGAGGTGGAGAACGTAGGCTTTAAGTTATGGTACATGGGAAAAGAGCATAAGAAGAATGGGGTAGACATCTTAACTGACAAGAACCTTAAAAACAAAGTGGTCAACGTTAGGAGGCAAGGGAACAGGATCATCCTAGTCTAGCTGGTAGTTGATGATATGGTTCTGAACGTTATTAGTGCCTATGCCCCACAAGTAGGCGTAAGTAAAACCTGGGAAGATCTAGGTGTCATGGTTAGAGATTTGGCTCATAGCAAGAAATTTTTCATAGGAGGGGTTTTCAACGGCCATGTTGGTACAACTAATGGGGGGTTTGAGAGAGTGTATGGTGGTTTTCGATATGGCAATAAGAACCAAGAAGGAGAAGAAATATTGAATTTCTCTATTGCTTATGATCTTAGGATATCTAATACTTTCTTTAGAAAGAATAATCACATTTAGTTACTTTTAGTAGTGGCTAACACTCTAGCCAGATTGACTTTGTCCTTATTAGAAGAGATGACAAACGAGCTTATGAAGATTGCAAAGTCATACTTGGAGAATGTGTCGTCTCACAACATCAGCTTTTGATATCCGAGTTTTGTCTTCAGATATGTGCACGATAGGATAAAGGAGCCAAGATTAGTAGGATAAAATAGCGGAAGCTCAAAGGAGAAGCCTCACGGGTGTTTATGGATAGAGTGATGGAAGAATGAGCATGGAATATGGAAGGAGAAGCAAATGACATGTGGGATAAGATGGCAATACGCATTCGAAAAGTGGCTACTGAGGTGTTTGGGATAACAAAAGGAAATAAATGCAAACCTAAAGATTCATCGTGGTGGAACAGTAATGTAACATCCCCTACTTGGAGGCCCGAAACTAACGACTACAGATACTGCAGTCATCCATAGTTATTAATCATCAGCGACCAAATATGGTAATGTTAGAGATGTTGATATAACAAAGACATATGGATATGGAAAAAAAATTAAGTCATTAAAAAACTTTCTCATTCCATTTTAAATCATTTCAAATTTAATACATAATTCCATATTCGAGAACCACGTTCAAAGAAAATATAATTATTACAACATACGCCAAGAGCGACATATGAAGATGCCCCCTTGGATGATTAGAGTATATATATAACTAGGCAATTAAACAACTTTTCCTTTACAATAAAACACAGCGGAATCAAAATAGAAAAGAACTCCTAATGGTTATCTTGCCTCCTGCATGTCTCCGGAAGCTTATTCGTCTAATGAGGTACCTGAAAACCTCAACTCTCAAACTACTCAAAGTTAATTGAGCACTCAAGAGTTTAAGGGTAAAACATAAACTTTGAGTCAGACATAAAGCCTGGTATGAATAATATCATGCTATCTCAAACCATTTAGATATCTAATAAGACCACACCGCTTAGCGGAACGGGTTTTCCCCTCACTAGTGTCTTGTCCAAAACTTTAAAAAAACCATATACTGTGCTCCTGCCATAATGGTTAAAATATAACAATTAAATATATTATGATGACATGCAAACAAGTAAATCAATCCTGGATTACCCATCCCCATTCATTTTGACTATCTGTCTTAGTTATAGTTTATAGGGTCACTATTAACCTATTAGTTTTCATGGGCTTACTAATAACCTGTTTAAAATTTATGGACTCCCTGTCCAGTTTCATAGTTTTCATAGGATCGGTAAGAACCTATTGGTCCCTGCCAATAACTTATTGTTTAATGGGTTCTCCCTGAACCTATTGGGATCTCCAATAACTTCCCTCATATCCTAGTTTTCATGGGTTGACTAGGAACCTATTGACTTCTGTCAATAACTTAATCCAGATATAGTTTTATGGGTTCACTAAAAACCTATTAGCACCTATCAATAACTCTTTTTAAACATAGTTTTCATGGGTTTACTATGAACCTGTCTATCAAACAACTTCTATAATCAGCATTTAGGCATCCTATATTATGGTCTTCCTGACCTCCTGGATGCAATTCTACTCATTCAGGAGCTAACTCAATTTATATTCACAACTAGGTCAACCTACTGGTCATTCAACCCTCTTTACCAAAATGCAGTTATGAGCTCATTATAATGTGAATATATATATTAGAAGAAGCAAACATAATAACATAATAACACCAACATCTGTGGTTTAATGTCCTTGAAAGCATTTTCATATGAAACATGGTTAATCCCTTCAACCTATTATTTTATCAAGGAAAGCTTCTTCAAAAACTTTATACTTTAAAGTCATTTTAAACTCCTTTATTTATGCCAGGGTTTTTCCTTTAAAATTGAGATTGAGTTCTTTGTTTTGAAAACTAAGGCTTTCGAAACCTCAAACCTTTACTTTTGAAACCATTGGATAACCTCCTTTGAAAGCATTCAAATCTTCCTTTCAAAACACTAAACATATGCCTTTCAAAATACTTTAAATCATCTCTTTCAAAACCATCAAAACATACCTTTTGAAAGTATTAATGCATTACTTATTAACTCATAGAAGAATAGCTTCAACCCCATTTGAAAGTACCCCTTTCGAAACCATTGGGTTCATATTTAAAAATATCTTTTAGCTCAAGCTAAATATAAACGAAAGTACCACTTTCGAAATCATTAACTTACATATAAAAGAGTTTGGGGAAAACTGATGGCTTTGGAACCATCCTTTCGAAGGTTTAAATCATTTGAGTAAAACTTTTGAAGGTTAGCTTCGAAACCTCTTTCGGAGCCTTCGCCTTCGAAACCATTAAATCTTTTGGAAGCTATAGGAAGTGGTTTAATATATTTAAATAAAAAAAGCTACCTTTCGAAGGAATTAATGACTTCAATACATTCGAAATGTATGAAGTCGGAAGTAGGGTTTTGATTGGGTTGAAACTACCCTTTCGAAAGCTTTGACTTAAAAACAAGGCAAAAACTTCACTTTAAACAAAAAGGTGGCAATATATTCGAAAGCAACTTCTTTGAAAGCTACATTGAAGTGGTTTCGACCTCTTCGAAAGCAATCTTTTAAAACAAGGAAAGCAAATATCTTTTGAGAGTAAAACAAAGGCTTCGACCCCATTTGGAGCATTATTTTCGAAACCATGCCTTCCGCCTTCCTCCAGTCTACTACGTACCAACATATTGATACCTTGTCTATTGGTTTCAACTTGGTTTATGTCAACTTGATCGAGGCGGAAACATAGCGTCGAAGGGTAGGTTTCGAAAGTGGCGAAACAACATTTATGGATAAAGACTGTTTTAATGCCTTTTAAAGTAATTGCTTTTTAACTAACTTGTCTATTTGTAAACAATTAGTCGGTTGCCATAACTTTTCGAATTCTTTCCAAAATAAAACTGTCGTAATTACATTAGATCTAATTAAAATAATTTAGCAAATAAGCTCTTCCTTAAGCTAAACAAGCAAAACATTTAAATCCTTCTTCTCAAATAATTTAATTTCTATAGTAAATTACTCGGGAAAAATCCCCAAAAATCACAGAAAATCACTTTTAATATGTTATCTACAATATATAAATTTCAAACCCAAATTCCTTCAAATAATAGCCGAAATAATTTTAAACCCAAATTATTCATTTTCTCATTTGAAAATTCATAACAAATTTTCCTTAGCTCGGGAAAATTATGAAAATTAAAACCCAACTCCAAAATAATTTTTTAACATAACATATAAATTCCTCATGGGATTCGAAATCCAAAACAAATGATTTTATCCTTGAAACCGCATAAAACAATTATCAAACAAACTTGTTTGAATATATCATATCATGAAATCTAAGCATATCATCATCAAAAGTCATCATAATAGATTTAAACTTAAACCTGCAAATAAAATAATCATAAAAACAAAAATAGAGATGGTTTTGATTATTATTCACCTTGATTAGGATAAGGAAGTTGAGATTTGTTCCTTGATTAATTTCCTTAGCTTGATTCCTTAGCATTAGATGAATTTCTCTTCTTTTCCTCCTAAGTAATGGCCATCTTGAGCTTTAGGTTTTACGTTTTTTTGTTTTTGAAAAATGAACGTGAGAAAGAATGGGAACGTGGGTTTTAGGTGTTAAGGATTTATGGTGCGACAATTCCTAATATGCCCTTGTGTTAATTTTTTTCTTATTAATTAACATATAAAACTATTCATAAGCCCATTTATTTAAATAAGCTCGGGCTCTAAATAAATTTTCAAATCTCAATCCCCTTATTTCACCAATATTTAAATTATTCTATTTAATTTATCTAATTAAATATCCTGAATAATGTTATTAAAAATTAGGGGTGTTACAAGTGATGTGCAAAAGGCTATCAAAGAGAAAAGGTAATACTATAAATTCTTGCATCATCACAAGAGCGGGGGCAACATGCAAAAGTACAAAGCGACAAAGAAGAACATAAGGGGTTGGGCCTATGAAGATCTATATCAAAAGCTAAGTACGAAGGAAAGTGAAAAAACCATCTAAGGAATAGCTAAACTCCACGAGAGGAAAAACGAGAGACTTCAACCAAGTTAAATGCATCAAGGATGAGAATAACAGACTTTTGGTGAAAGACGATGAGATTAAAAAAAGATTGAGAGAATACTTCGACAAGTTATTCGATGAAGAAGATGATAGCACTATGATCAAGCTGGACGACTCTTTTGATGATACCAGCAAACATTTTGTTCGGGGAATTCAAGAGTTCGAGGTAAAGGAGGCACTAAAACATATGAAAGAAGGCAAGGCGTTGGGGCTTGATGACATCCCCATTGAGGTGTAGAGGTGCCTTGGAGATGTAGGGATAGCCTGGCAAACTAAGTTGTTCAATAATATTTTCAAATCAAACATGATGCCAGATGAGTGGAGGAGAAGTATATTAGTTCCAATCTTCAAGAATAAAGGAGATATTCAAAGCTGCATAAATTATAGAGGAATTAAGCTTATGAGTGATACGATGAAGCTTTGGGAGAGAGTTATTGAACATCGATTAAGAAGGATGACAAGCGTTTTAAAAAACCCATTTGGTTTCATGCGTGGTAGGTCGACCACAGAGGTGATTTTCCTAATAAGCAACTTATGGAGAGATTTAAGAGCAAAAGAAGGATCTACATATGGTATTTATCGATTTGGAGAACACTTATGACAAAGTACTAAGAAACGTTATGTGGTGGGCTCTGGAAAAGAAGAGAGTCCCAACAAAGTACATTACCCTTATCAAGGATATGTACGACGATGTTGTGACTAGTGTCAGAGCATGTAATGGTGAAACTAGTGACTTTCCTATTAACATAGTATATCAAGAGTCAGCTTTAAGCCTTTACATTTTTCCCTAGTGATGGATGAGATTACAAAGGGTATATAAAGTGAGATTCCTTGGTGTATGCTCTTTGCTGATGATGTGCTGATTGACGAAAGTAGGATAGGGGTTGATATACAACTAGAGTTATGGAGGAAAACTTTAGAATCAAAGGGTTTTAGGTGTAGCAGAACTAAAATAGAGTATATGAAGTGCGAGTTCAGCAGTGTCAGGTCAGAGGATGGAGATGTTACTCTGGCCGGACAAGTAGTGCCCAAGAAGGAATCCTTTCGATATTTAGGGTCAATGTTATAGTAGGATGGTGAGACCAATGAAGATGTAATTTTTAGTATTCGAGCAGGATGGGTGAAATGACGATTAGGGTCTGACATTCTTTGTTACAGGAAAGTCCCACAAAAGCTTAAAGGCAAGTTTTATTAAACAGCAATCGGGTCTGCGATATTGTATGGTGCAGAATGTTGGCCTACTAAAAGACAACACGTCCAGAAGATAAGTGTAGCAGAGATGCGTAAGCTGCGATGGAGCAGTGCTCATTCAAGATCAGATCGAATTAGGAATGATGATATATGTGACAAACTTGGAGTAGCAACAGTTGAAGAGAAGCTAGTCCAACACCACTTAAGATGGTTTGGACATATCCAACGGAGGCCTCCCGAGGCACCTACGCACGTTGGAATTATAGGCCGCATCGAATGCTCAAAGAGAGATAGAGGTCAACCAAGAATGACATAGGAAGAAGTAATAAAAAGTGACTTGTGAGATTAGAATATACCCGAAGAGCCGGTGTCGGACAGAAGCGCATGAAAGTTAGTGATCCACGTACCAGAACCATGAGATAGGAGTTTTTTTACTTAGTGTTGGTTTAGGGGTAGTGTTATAAGTTTTAGACTATAAGACAAAATTTCAAATTTCAGCCATCTCGGCCGATATCTCGGCCAAAATCTCGGGGAGAAGTTCAAGCGAAACAAAACACAAAATTTCGGTGGAAATCTTGTTTTCTATATATCGCCTGAGATCTTGGTACCTCATACAATATATCGGACGAGATCAAATTCCGATATCTTGGCCGATATTAAGTTTTTTGACAACTTTAATTTTGATGAAAAAAATTATGTGATAGATAGTATAATTAATATATATATATATGCATGTAACCAATCGAAATGAGGGTTTTTGATATCAATAAAAATAATGGCACAAGTCAAATCATCTTTGGATGCACATAATTTGAGATATGACCAGTTGCACAAAAACTAATTTCGAGATATGCACAAATTTATCTAGCAGCATCCTGATATAAGGAGGACCACTAGAAATATTTTAAGGGGAACTGGTGTCTATTTCGATGAGATTCGAAAATTCAACTTTGAGGCGAAAATTTCATGAGCCATAACTATCTCATTTGCCATATTTCTGTCTTATTTGCCATTTGACAAGAGAACTTTATTGTAGAATGAAAAATTATTTAAAGAGATAGAGAAGAAAAAAGGTAATTGAAATTTAATATCCATTAAGAGGAACTTGTGAGTAAATCCCTCACTTTATCCCACTTATCCATGACTGGATGTTATTTTCCGATCATATTTTAATATGATAAATATTGTTATTGTCCAATTTATATTGAAACTAGAAGATGGCCAGATTCGATTAGGTAGAGATTTGATTATGATTTCCTATTGGTTTGATTTGTTAAAGAATTAAGTAAACTTTACTATAAGTAATTTGATTGAATTTAGGAAGAGAAGTTCAATTTATAAAAAATCAATTTTAGGTGTTTTATTTGATTTTGGATCATGAAATAACTTAAATTAATTAGAAATGGAATTGGATGATTTAGAGTAGAAATAACGAAATAGCAAATCATGTGAAAATTACTATTATTAAGGTAGTACTTAAAGATATTATTATGCACGCAAATCAATTTTGGAGATAATATATACCCCGAGATATTCCTATAATGAACTTTTTGATCCATGATGTAAATCTGAGATGGACGCCTAAGGTGCACTCATCTTGTCCAAGATCTCCCCCGATACGAGATCGGGTCACTAAAATTTCCAAGACGAAACGTGATCGAAATCCGAGATTTAAAACTTTGGTCTTCATTCCCTATATTATTAGATCATCATCATCATCATCATCATTATTATCACCATGGTTTTTTTGTTTTTAATTTCTTTATCTATGTTTATTTTCTATTTTTATTTTATTTTTATGTACAAATTCTTATTATTATTTATTTAATTATTTTACTTTATTTTATTATTATCCTTTTATATATATATATATTATATTATTATTATTAAATATATTATTGTTATTATTAATGTTAAATTGACTTTGTCATTTAGTTTTAGGTTCCATCTCTAGCCGACTCCAACTTGTTTGGGAATAATGGCTTAGTTTTTGTTGTTATAGCTTTATCTTTAACTTTCTACCAATAAAGATGATTCATTAAATAGATTTACTCGTGTCTTTTTGAAATTCCAAATATAGCCTTTTACGTCTCGCAGAGAAATAGTATTCAAATATGGGAATGTAGCCTGTTTTTTCTTAAGTACAACTGTTAATCACCATGCAGAACTACAGTATACGTTCATAAGCCAAAGTACCCTAGTGCTCCATACTATCTGTAATTTATGTGGGAGTAGGTCGATGGTTCGCCTGATTCCGAGTTAGTGTGAAGAAGTTACTGCAGTTTGAACAAAAAAATAGCGGCTTTTGCCTAGGCGGAGTTTGGATATGGGGATGTAGCCTGTTATTTCTAAGTACAACTGTTATTCACCATGGAGAACTATGGTATACATTCATAAGATGAAGTATCTGAGTGTTCCATACTGTTCGTAATTTAGGTGAGAGTTCATCGGTCAAAGTCTCGCCTGATCTTGAGTTATTATGAAGAAGTTATTGCAGTTTGAATAAAAAAAATAGTGGCTTCTGCCTAGGTAGTGTTCAAATATGAGAATGTAGCCTATTATTTTCTAAGTAAAACCGTTTGTCACCATGGAGAACTACAGTGTGCGTTCAAGAGATGAAGTATCCAAGTGTTCCATATTGTACGTAATAGGTGGGAGTTCATCGGTCGAAGTCTCGCCTGATTCAGAGTTAGTATGAAGAAGTTATGGCAGTATGAACAAAAAAATAGCAGCTTCTACCTAGGCAGAGTTCAAATATGGAGATGCAGCCTATTATTTTCTAAGTACAACTGTTAATCACCATGGAGAAATACGGTATACGTTCATAAGCTTAACTATCCGAGTGTTTCATATTATCCATAATTTAGGTGGGAGTTCATTGGTCAAAGTCTCGCTTGATTCCGATTTAGTATGAAGAAGTTACTACAGTCTGAACAAGAAAATAACGGCTTCTGCTTAGGCGGAGTTCGAATATGGGGATGTAGCCTGTTATTTTTTAAGTACAACTGTTTGTCAACATGGAGAACTACAGCCTGCGTTCATAATATAAAGTATCCGCGCATTCTATATTGTCCGTAATTTAGGTACGAGTTAATAGTTTGAAGTCTCACCTGATTCTGAGTTATTATGAAGAGGTTATTGCAGTCTGAACAAAAAAATAGCAGTTTCTGCCTAAACGGAGTTCAAATATGGGGATGTAACTTGTTATTTTTTTAAGTACAACTGTTATCACCATAGAGGAAAACAATATACGTCTATAAGCTGAAACATCCGAGTGTTCCATATTGTCCGCAATTCAAATAGGAGTTTATCGGTTGAAGTCTCGCTTGATTCCGAGTTAGTATGAAGAAGTTCCTGCAATCTGAATAAAAAAGTAGCAGCTTCCACCTAGCGAGAGTTCAAATATGGGGATGTAGCATGTTATTTTCTAACTATTAATCACTATAGAGAATTATAGTGTGTGTTCACAAGATGAAGTATCCGAGTGCTCCATATCATCCGTAATTTAGGTAGGAGTTTATCGATCAAAGTCTCGCCCGATTCTGAGTTATCGTGAAGAAGTTATTGTAGTCTGAACAAACAATAGCGGCTACTGCTAAGGCGGAGTTCAAATATGTTTATGTAGCCTGTTACTTTCTAAGTAAATTGTTAGTCACCACGGAGAACTATAGTGTGCCTTCTAGGAATGAAGTATCCGAGTGTTTCATATTGTCTGTAATTTAGGTGGGAGTTCATCGGTTCAAGTCTCGCCTGATTCTGAGTTAGTATGAAGAAGTTACTGCAATTTGAAAAAAAAAAAGTAGCGGCTTCTGCCTAGACTGAGTTCAAATATGGGTATGTAGCCTGTTATTTTCTATGTACAACTGTTAGCTGCCATAGAGAACTACAGTGTGTGTTCACAAGATGAAGTATCCGAGTGCTCCATATTTTCCGTAATTTAGATTGAAGTTTATCCGTCGTAGTCTCGCATGATTTCGAGTTATTATAAAGAAGTTTTTGTAGTCTGAACAAAAAATGCGACTTCTGCCTAAGCGGAATTCAAAAATGAGTATGTAGCTTGTTATATCTAACTGTTAGTCACCATGGAGAACTACAGTGTGCGTTCAAGATATGAAGTATCCAAGTGTTACATATTGTCCGTAATTTAGGTGGGAGTTCATTGGTCGAAGTCCCACCTGATTCCGAGTTAGTATGAAGAAGTTATTGCAATATAAACAAAAGAAATAGCGACTTCTACGTAAGCGGAGTTCAAATATAGGGACCTAGCCTGTTATTTTCAAAGTACAACTGTTGATCACCATGAAGAACTACAGTATACGTTCATAAGCTGAAGTATTTGACTATTCCATATTATCTATAATTTAGGTAGGAGTTCATCGGCCGACGTCTCGCCTGATTCTAAGTAAGTATGAAGAAGTTATTGCAGTATGAACAAACAAACAGTGGCTTCTGCCTTGGCAGAGTTCAAATATGAGGATGTAGCCTATTATTTTCTATGTACAACTGTTAGTCACCATGGAGAACTACGGTGTCGTTCACAAGATGAAGTATCTGAGTGCTCCATATTGTCTGTAATTTAGGTGGGAGTTCATCGATCAAAGTCTCGCCTGATTCCGAGTTATTATAAAGAAGTTATTGCAGTCTAAACAAAAAAAAAGCTTCTTCTGCCTAGGCGGAGTTCAAATTTGAGGATGTGGCCTATTATTTTCTAAGTACAACTGTTAGTCACTAAGGAGAACTACAGTGTGCGTTCAAGAGACGAAGTATCCAAGTGGTCCATATTGTCCGTAATTTAGGTGGAAGTTCATCGGTCAAAGTCTCACCTAATCTTGAGTTAGTTTGAAGAAGTTATTGCATTATGAACAAAAAAATAGCGACTTCAGCTTAGGCGAAGTTCAAATCTAGGGATGTAGCCTCTTATTTTTTCAAGTAAAACTATTAATCACCATGGAGAACTACGACATACATTCATAAGCCGATGTATCTGAGTGTTCCATATTATCTGTAATTTAGGTTGGAGTTTATTGGTAGAAGCCTCGCCTGATTCCGAGTTAGTATGAAGAAGTTATTGCAGTTTGAACAAAAAATAGTGTCTTCTGCCTAGGCGGAGTTCAAATATGGGGACATAGATTGTTATTTTCTAAGTACAACAATCAGTCATCATGGAGAACTACAGTGTGCGTTCATAAGATGAAGTATCCGAGTGTTCAATATTGTCTGTAAATTAGGTGGGAGTTCATCGGTCGAAGTCTCGCCTGATTTCGAGTTATTATGAAGAAGTTATTGCAGTTTGAACAAAAAAAAGCAGTTTCTACCTAGGCAGAGTTCATATATAGGGATGTAGCCTATTATTTTCTAAGTACAACTGTTAATCACTATGGAGAACTATAATATACGTTCATAAGCTGAAGTATCCAAGTGTTCCATATTGTCCGTAATTTAGGTGGGAGTACATCGGAGGAAGTCTCGCCTGATTCCGAGTTAGTATGAAGAAGTTGTTGAAGTGTGAACAAAAAATTAGCAGTTTCTGCCAAGGCGGTGTTCAAATATGGGGATGTAGCCTATTATTTTCTAAGTCAACTGTTAATCACCATGGAGAACTGTAATATATGTTCATAAGATGAAGTATCTGAGTGTTCCATATTGTCCGTAATTTAGGTTGGAGTTCATCAGTCGAAGTCTCGTCTGATTCCGAGTTAGTATGAACATGTTATTGCAGTATGAACAAAAAAATAGCGGCTTCTGCCTAGGCTGAGTTCAAATATGGGGATGTAGGCTGTTATTTTGTAAGTACAACTATTAATCACCATGGAGAACTACGATATACGTTCATAATATGAAGTATTCGAGTGTTCTATCTTTTCCGTAGTAGGTGGGAGTTCATCGGTCGAAGTCTCACCTGGTTTCGAATTAGTATGAGGAAATTATTGCGGTATAAACAAGAAAATAGCAGCTTCTGCTTAGGTGAAGTTTAAATATGGGGATGTAGCATGTTATTTTCTAAGTACAATTATTAATATCCATGGAGAACTACAGTATACGTTCATAGGCTGAAGTATCCGAGTGTTTCATATTGTCCGTAAATTAGGTGGTAGTTCATCGGTCGAAGTCTCAGCCGATTCCGAGTTAGTATGAAGAAGTTATTGTAGTTTAAAAAAATGGTGGCTTCTTCCTAGGGGAGTTCAAATATGGGAATGTAGCCTGTTATTTTTTAAGTACAACTGTTAATCAACATGGTGAGCTATAATATACATTCATAAGCTGAAGTATCTGAGTGTTCCATATTTTCAGTAAATTAGGTGTTCCATATTGTCCGTAATTTAGGTGGAAGTTCATCGACCGACGTCTCTCATGATTCCGAGTTAGTATGAAGAAGTTATTGCAGTCTGAACAAAAAAAATAGCGGCTTCTGCCTAAGCGGAGTTCAAATATGAGGATGTAGCCTATTATTTTCTAAGTACAACCATTAGTCACTATGAAGAACTACAGTGTGCATTCAAGAGATGAAGTATCCAAGTGTTCATATTGTTTGTAATTTAGGTGGGAGTTCATTTGTCGAAGTCTCGTCTAATTACGAGTTAGGATGAAGAAGTTATTGCGGTATGAACAAGAAAATAGCTTCTACGTAGGTGGAGTTCAAATATGGAGATGTAGCCTGTTATTTTCAAAGTACAATTGTTAATCACCACGGAGAACTACGGTGTACGTTCATAAACTAAAACAAAAGAAAGGAATGATAAAACTATGAATGCTTTCAAGTTATTAGTTCTATGATAGTTCTTCAGTTGTCTCAGTCTTCTCTGTCGTTGCTTCAGGTTCGGTTTATGCTGGCAATGCTACTGTTAAATCTACTTTCATAGTTGCAACTAAAAATACATGCATGTTGTGATTAAATGTAGGCCCACCTGGGCGTTCCTATATACTCGTTAACAATACTACTACTACTACTACTACTAATAATAATAATAAATTATAAAATATTAACCAACTTATCTAAGTTTTATAAAATGTAACTAAATTTATATAATAATGATAATAAATTATAAAATATTAACCATGTCTAAATTTTATAAAATGTAACTAAATTTATGTAATAATGGTAATAAATAATAAAATATTAACCTTGTCCAAATTTTATAAATGTAACTAAATTTATATAATAATAATAATAATAATAATTAATTTACTAAGTTCATAAAAATTAACTTCGTTGACTAAGTTTTATAAAAATTAACTAAATTTGTAATGATAATAATAAATTAACAAAGTTTATGAAAATTAACTAAGCTTATAATAATTATAATAAAGTAAAAATTTATAAAATATTAATCAAGTTTACTAAGTTTTATAAAAAATAACTAAGTTTATGAAAATTAACTAAGTTTATAATAATTATAATAAAGTAATAAATTATAAAACAGTAATCAAGTTTACTAAGTTTTATAAAATAATAATTATTATAATATTAATAAGTTAATTTAGTTTAGGAAAATCAACTAAGTTTAAAATAATAATACTAACAACAACAAGAAGAAGAAGAGTCATAGTAGTAATAATAACAATAAACAAACTAAGTTCATAAATATTAACTAAGTTTCATAATAATTAATTAAGTTTAGAAAAATAACAACAAGAACAACAATAATAAATTGACTATAAAATTTCATAACTATTAACTAAGTTCATAATAATAATAATAATAATAATACCAGTACTAATAAATTATAAAATTAACTAAGTTTCATAGAAAATAACCAAGTTTAGAATAACAACAATAACAATAACAGTGATAATGATAAAGTATTAACCAATTTAACTAAGTTTTATAAAATTTAACTAAATTTATATAATAATAAAAATAATAAATTAACTAAGTTTATATACTATAAGAAAAGTTGACTTTTATAACTCCAATAGAGAACACTTTATTTCATAACACTTTATTGCAATTATAACTTAGTTTTAAAAATTAACTATGTTTAAAATAATAATAATAATAAATAATGATAATAATAATAATACTTATAATACATTATAAAATATTAAGTAAATTAACCAAGTTTACAAAAATAGTGACACTCTAACTCTAAAAAGTAACATAGTAATAAATCCAATGATACAAGAGCAAGAAAGCAAGAATAACTTGCAAATAGTAAAGTACTATAATAGTGACACTCTGACTTGTATTACACATTAGGCTTAGAATTGCTTCGTATCCGCTGACTGAAATCAATTGCAATCTGATTTATTAGTTACATAGACATGTTCGTCTAATAAGTCAATTAGTAAGATCGTGTAAGTTTTTCATGAGCCATCATATATGGGTGTATGCTAAGTGCGTTTTCAAAACTATAATTACAGATGTGTTGTATAATATGCAAAAGCACACAAGTGAAGTGACTTTAGAGAAATAAACAAAGAAATGCAAAAACTTAGCAAGATAACGGAGTTGCAACATGGTGTTTGATGCTACAGTTGTTGCATATATATTTTTTATCATTCTTCGTCATGTGTTTTGCAGTATTCTGAATTATAGCTTTTGCATAAAAATACTTGCAAGATGCTTAAACTTTAAACTGCAATGAGTACCTCTTTGTAATGCATCAATAACCTGCTTTGATGGAATTCGGGTACTGGGGATTATTCTTCACCATATTGGCAAGTCCCTCATCATTCCTTGGTTTAATGGCTTATGGCCCTCACTACTGTAACATTTCTTAAAGTTTTCACTTGGGATTCTATCATTTTCGATATGTTTTCTTGAAATTTTTTAAAGCATATCTAATAATATTGTAAACCTTTTCTATTGGTGTTATAACCTCAACGTATGAAGGGATGAGTGGGTTCTGAAGCCCTTCATTCTTCACATGATTTGGAATATTTATCAAACCGACCTCTTGGACGTTTTTGCATCATAAATTCAACTTTCACAGAACTATACGGATTTTTTTATGACAATGAACATAGTTTTGTGATGTGATTTACTTTACCTATCTCTTTATATTTGTCATCTTTGCTTTCGTTGTTAATATCGATTTATTATGCATGAAAGTTGTTTTGCAAATGCTTGAATCATGTAAACTGATTTATTTAAACACTTAATTTCAAAAACAAAATCAGTTGGAGCATATAATTTTTATGTACTGATCATTTATTTATAAGTTATATAATGTAGTGCTGAAATTCACATGTTATTGCTTTTGTTTTTATTTCTGCTGATGTTTGTCAGTTGACTTTATTAATTTATATTTTTAGCAAACTATTTCAAATCCGAGTTGCTTAATTTTTTTTGTTTATCAGGTTTATGACATAATGGAATGGAAAGCTGCAAGTGGGAGCTATACAAATTGACCAAATAAAATGTTTTATGTTATGCAATGCCCTTCTAGTGTAAGTTTAATCTGTCATATACATTTTCATTTTCCATTCTTTTTTGTTCTTTTTTGTTTATTTTTTCACTTTGCCTTTGGTTGGTTGCATTAAGAATTACAATGAATTTTCCAAAACTTCTATGCAGTCTTCGTACCATTTTACAAGTCCTCAATATCAAAGCAATAGCTCTGTGTAACAGTGGTTGATATGTGCCCATCTCATATGTTACTACAAATGAAAATAGCGTGATGTGTTAGCAGCTTTATGCTCTTTCCTTATCATTTATTTGGAACAATTCATTGTTTCATGTTAGCAAGAAAGAAATAATTCAACAAGATGGATGTCCTTTGTAGGACAATAGTATGTCATTTGTGTCACTAATCATGTTTTTTCCTTTTGTGATAGGTAATTTTTGTACATGAAAGGTGCTCCATATGTGTGTGCATTAAACTGACAATGTGATATCTTTTTGGGTGTACTTAAAATATTTGCTGCTATTTTTTGGTATATGTTGAAAACATATGTAAAGGATATTACGTGTATGTTTGAGCATGTTTAATACTGTTAACCCAAAAAATGGATCAACACCCTGGATCAAGTGTGAAAGCACCAGTGCAGATAATCAGCAGCACAAACCTCAGATAAACAACAAATAAAAAGTAGAAGTAAGAAAAGAGACATAGAATTTTTATAGTGTTTCAACTGACTCTACCTACGTCCACTTTAATCCAATTTTATTATGATTATATTAGTTGAATCTCTGTGGATATCAACTAGTTAGTCCTTAGATCTAAGTTACAATGAGTTAGAATAAGTCACAAGTACAAGGGTTGACTGGAGATCACAGTAACCCCCTTCATGACTATTGTGAGGGAGAAGAAAGTTGAAGAAGTGAAGGAATTCCAGTAGAGTAATGGCGCCTCTCTCCTCGGAAAAGATCCATCTCTAGTTGCACGTAGGTGAGTATTTATAGGGAAATTCAGTGAGTATTGGGCCAGAAGTCAAGGTGCAGAAGAGTCCAGTTGTTATGCCAAGTCATCACTGAAAATATTAAATCAATCTGAGTCATTTTTATGGATCGCGAGCTATCCATAGTGGATGGATTGCTAGCTATCCATCAACTTAGCATATTTTTCAACCAGAAGCCTTTACTTAGCGCCACGAAGGAGCTTGGAAAGTTTGTGGGCGATCCGACCTATCTTGATGGATCGCTAGCTATCTATCCAACTTAGTATATTTTTGAGTGATCTTTGTTTGGTTGTCTTCCTATCTTTTATTTAAGTGCCTTATCCAAATATCAAGTCGTTTGGAGTTAGTTTGATCATCCGTCTTCATGGGTCATCTCGTCCAGAAGAATCATCCATAACTCACTCAAAACCTAACGAAATCAGATGAAACTTTGCAAGTACTCCCTCTATGGTATGTGGGACTTATCATAGAAATTTGAGGTGGTGGAGCCCAATCTACATGGGTCGCTAGCGATCCATCTATTTAGGTCGCTAGGGATCCATTAAATCAACTCCAAATGAACTCATTTTTTATGTGCATCTTCTATTATGTCTTCTAAGTGTTCTTCCAAAATTTCAAGTCAATCCGACTTCGTACGAGTTCTATAGGTCCATTTTAAGTTAGTTGCTTTTGGTCAAACAGCTTGAATCAGATGAGTCTTCACTTCTCGAGCAAGATTGTTTGGCATGCTATGAAACTTGGCAAGCATCTCTAGGGAACATATTAGATCATGATGCAAGAGGATTAGGGGATCCACAAGCAAACCTTATGATTGCCAGTGATTCGTTTGTGATGGATCGTTGGTGATCCATCATCTTGGCCAAATTTTGGTTTTCTCCTCTTGAGTCTTTCTTCATTCCTTCTTCTGGTCCTCTTGTTAATTCTTGAGTTGTTTTGACTTATCATAGATGTTCTGACTTTCTTTGAGTTCCGTTAGGTTAAAAAAACATAGTTAACACTTGCCCCCCCTAAAGTACGCCTTTTGGATGAAAGGTGTGCTTTGTTCCAGAACAAGTTCATGTCTCCAAGTTTCGATAATTGAGCTTTCCAGCTGCTTTAGTTTTGGTGAATCGTCTAGTTTCTTCGAATTCTCTTTCCAATCACAAGTTGTTCCAAACCTATTATATCTTAGGACTCTATCTCTGCTTAGGTGTAATCTATACATCCCAATCATTCCGATTTCATTCGGAATTATTACATCACATATCTCTAATTAAATCACATGTTTCCAATTGCATCACATATCTCCATTTACATCACATATCTCTAATTGTCCCATTGTTATTCGGGATTTACACCACCATCAATTTTTGCTTCTCATTCAGAGTTGTCACTTATCAAAATCATATCATGTATCAGAATCACATCATATATCGAAATCATCCTGTATTCATCTAGGATTTATCAATTTTATTTTGTTTATAAGGCATTCAGATCTTTTTCACAAAATAAAATCTATTTTAAAGTTCGATCTTTCCAGACCGTTTAAGTTTAATGCGCGAACTCTCTGGATCGTTTAATGTTTAGTAAAGGGGATGATCTCTCTGGATCGTTTGTTGTTTCAGTTCAGGGGGATGATCTTTCCAGATCATTTTCTTATTAAGTTAAAGGAGATTAAGTAAGCCTATCCGCTCACTCTCCGGTGAGGGGACTTACTTTGCACTCTGGTCCCGTCTCTTCGGTCGGGACTCTATGGCATTCGATATCGTACAAGTCCGTCCACTCGCTCTTCGACAAGGGGACTTATACCTTGCACTCGGGTCTCGTCTCTTCGGTCGGGACTCTATGGCGTTCAAATTCAGTCATCACATTAAATATGGATTTTAAAAATTTTAAATTTCAAATCAAAGCAAATAAGCAGAAATCCTGAATGTTTTCCTAGACATCCGACTTAGAGCGTGGCAAGAGACCAATCTTGGTTTTGTGCACGTCCAAGGGGTCTGAGATTATTATCCTAAGAATTCATCTCAGATATCTGACTCAGAGCGCGACTAAGAACCAATCTAGGTTTAGCACACATCTAAGCAGTCTGGGTCACTGTTGTCCTAAATAGTCATCTTGGGCATCCAATCAGATCGTGCCTAGGGAACGTTCAGGATCCTGTACACGTGTAAGCGGCCCGAGACTATTAAATGCAGAAAAAGCAGAAGGTATAGAGTAAGGGATGAACCTGACCCCTGTTCCAACTGTGGGCTTCTGGTTTTGGCTCATACGGTCTTGTGTTCATACTCTGAGTTGCTACTCTAGCTCCAAAATCACCCATTCCAGGCGTTAAAGCTCATCCTAGATCCAAATCTATCGTACCCTCAAGTCGTGTGGGTGTTGTTTCAGTTTGTTTTGTTATAACTCGAGATGCTCTTACATTGGGCCTATTGTTGATTCCAGCATTGGCTCCATGTATCGGTTGTTCTAGGTGTAGAGGCAGCACTCCAGCATATTCCAATCCAACTCCGGCAGCTCCTTCGTTGTTCCCTGGAGTTTGATTCCTATTCCCTGTAGATCTTGCCATCCCTTGCTGCTCCATCCTTTGGAAGAAGTTATCCATCATTTCTTGTTACATAGACAAGATCCCATCCCGCATCTCCTTCATCATTTTTCCCTTTCTTCTCTAATCACATAGATGGGCTGATGAGAAATTGAGGACATCTCCTAGCTGCCCCCAGTTCCGATTGACTTGCTACAGCTCAAGATCTAGTATTAGGCCTACTCATCTTCTCTAAATCTTAGATTCAAACTTCAATTCTTCATATCCCATTCAAAGGTTCTCAATGAAAGCACCAAAATGTTAACCCAAAAAATGGATCAACACCCTAGATCAAGTGTGAAAGCATCAGTGCAGATAATCAACAGCACAAATCTCAAATAAACAACAAATAAAAAGCAGAAGTAAGAAAAGAGACACAAAAATTTTATAGTGGACCGGCTAACTCTGGCCTATGTCCACTTTAATCAATCTTTATTATGATTATACTAGTTGAATCTCTCTGGATATCAACTAGCTAGTCCTTAGATCTAAGTTATAATGAGTTAGAATAAGTCACAAGTACAAGGGTTGACTGGAGAATCACAGTAACCCCCTTCATGACTGTTGTGAGGGAGAAGAAAGTTGAAGAAGTGAAGGAATTCCAGTAGAGTAATGGCGGCCCTCTCCCTGGAAAAGATCCATCTCTATTTGGAGCTTGGTGAGTATTTATAGGGAAATTCATTGAGTATTGGTACAGAAGTCCGGGTGTAGAAGAGTCCAGTTGTTATGCCAAGTCATCACCGAAAATCCCAAATCAATCTGTATCATTTCTATGGATCGATAGCTATCCATAGAGGATGGATCGCTAGCTATCCATCAACTTAACATATTTTTCTACAAGAACCTTTACTTAGTGCTACGAAGGAGCTCAGAAAATTTGAGGCGATCCAACCTATCTTGATCGATCGCTAGCTATCCATAAGGGATGGATCGCTAGCTATCCATCTACTTAGCATATTTTTGAGTGATATTTGTTTGGTTGGCTTCCTATCTTCTATTAAAGTGCCTTGTCCAAATATAAAGTCGTTTAGAGTTAGTTTGATCATCCGTCTTCATGGGTCATCTAGTCTAGAAGAATCATCCATAACTCGCTCAAAACTTAACAAAATCAGATGAAACTTTTCCGGTACTCTCTCTAAGGTGTATGGGACCTACCATAAAAAATTTAGGTGGTATGGCCTACTATACATGGGTCGCTAGCAATCCATCTAGTTAGGTCGCTAGGGACCCATCAAATCAACTCCAAATGATCTCATTTTTCCTATAATCCTACTACTATGTCTTTTAAGCTTTCTTCGAAAGTTTCAAGGCAATCCGGCTTTGTATGAGTTCTGTAGATTCATTTTAAGTTAGTTCTTTTTGGTCAAACAACTTGAATCAGATGAGTCTTCACTTCTCGAGCTAGATTGTTTGGCATGCTATGAAATTTGGCAAGCGTCTCTAAGGAATATATTAGATCATGATGCAAGAGGATTAAAGTATCCACGAGCGAACCTTATGGATCGCTGGCGATCCATATGTGATGGATCGCTGGCGATCCATCATCTTGGCCGAATTTTGGTTTCCTCCTCTTGAATCTTTCTTCACTCCTTCTTCTGGTCCTCTTGTTGATTCTTGAGTTGTTTTGACCTGTCATAGATGTTTTGACTTCCTTTGAATTCTGTTGGGTTAAAAAACCCAGTTAACAAATACAATGTCCATGGATATTTGTGTGTTTGATATAACACTTTACATTTTCTGATTATTATATTTTTCGACTTTTACATTGTTCATATTGTTATGTGTTTAAAGAAGATTCATTTTTGAAATGCTATTACTAAACTGTAATATATAGCAGGATGCATCAAACACACAGAAAAATAAACCATAGCGCTTAAAAAGCGTTATAGTTATATAATATAAGCGCTATAAAAAAGTACTATAATGCAGGTGCTTACCATTAAAGGGTGGTGGAATAAAAGCACTATTGTATCTACGCATTTTATAGTGGCATATACACGCTATAGTAATATGTAGATGGCAGACAGATAGAGCTACAAAAAAATATTATAACATTCTATATGTGTTATGAAAGCTTACAATTTTATAGCAACATTTTTTGCGTTAGAAATATGCCACTGTTTTTTATAACATGTCGATATATAGCATTTATCGAACCACTATGGTTTTATTTTATAGCAATTGTATGCCACTATGGATGACTCTATTTCTTGTAGTGAGGCATAAGAACCTGTTAATACCTTGTGTTGGTGACTCTAATTCTCTCTAAACTCCCTCAATCAACAATCAATAAAGATATAGAGTGGACATAGGCCAAAGAATTCCGACCCACTATAAAAATCTTGTGTCTTATTGTTTTTTTATACTAATTTACTGTTATTTTCTAGATTTAGGTCCTACGGGTTTTCTATATTGTTTCTTTGGGGTGTTAATCCACTTTTGACATCAACATTATGGTGTTTTCATTGAGCAAACTAAATACATGCTTAGATCTTGATCTCTGCTTTGAGTTGGAAAGATCCATAAGTTAGTTCAAGAAAACTTGCTTGAAGAACTTAAAGTTCTGCTGATAGAAAGCTATAGCACCAAGGAGATCTGGAAGGTCATCAGGAGCTATGGCTGGTGGTGATGAAGGGAATATTCATCAAGTTAAAGTTAATAATCAATAAGCTATACCAGAATCCTCTGCTTAACAGGAAGTAGTTAACAAAGGAGAGCTTGATAAAATGTATAGGCGTTAAACCAGAAAATGACAGATAGCCAAAAAGCTTTGATGGATAAAATGGACGCTTTGCTAACCTTGCAAACATTGAGAACTAGAAGAACTATAAGGGAAACTTCACCTATGATTGGATAAGAGAATCCTTTGTTTCTTGTCAAAACAGAAGATATGGGAAGCAAAATCAGAAGGTAGGAATCACTAGATTTGTCGAAGGGCTTGCAGGAGGAAGTAGGAGTGCTACTCCTACAAGAAAACCACCTGGTATCAAGAGGAATCCTCTCGGTACCGAGAGGAATCTAAGGGTGAGTGGTGCCCAGGAGGTGAATCAATGGTGGTTTTTCATGAAAAAGTGGATCTGCAGCTTAATGATGATGGTTTTTAGTTGGATGTAAATACTAATGGAGATGGTGTTCAAACAGCTACAACACAACTAACCGCTTGCTCATTAAATACTAAAGTAGTGGTTCTCCAAGTGACAGAAGGACCTAGACGTTAGCCGGCAAGCCAAGAACGTTTGCAGAGTCAAACACTCAGTGCAACCTCTGATAGTCGACCTTTAGATTACCTTGCATATGAGGATTATATTTAGATATGGTTAAACGGTTAGTGGAGGAAACCAAAGGCAGGAAGAGTGAAGATTGGGGTTCCGCATCGAGTAGGACTCCATTCATCGAAAAAATTCTGAGAGAAGAGTACCCTAGAAAATTCATAGTGTCAACGATGCCAACGTACAATAGTACTACTAACCCCAGACAACACTTACTTAAATAAAAATAATAGAAAGTTCACGAGCATGAATTGCTCTCGTTTATGGATGCTTATTCTAGATATAACCAGATCATGATGCATGAGCTCGATCAGGAGAGTACTAGCTTCATTATGGATTTAGGATTATAATGCTATCAGGTAATGCCGTTCGATTTGAAGAATGCTAGAGTTACATACCAATGATTGGTAAATACAATGTTCAAGAATCAAGTCGAATGGGCAATGGAGGTTTACGTGGACGATATGCTTCTGAAGACATGGGTGTCTCAAAATCATTTGGATGATCTCTTGGAGATGTTTGAGATTCTATGGAAGTATGGCATGAAGTTGAAGCCATTGAAGTGTTCTTTCGGTGTTGCTTATGGGATGTTTCTTAGTTTTATTTTGAATGCAAGGGGCATAGAGGCCAACCGGGAGTAGATTAATGCCTTGCGAGATGTTAGAGCCCAACAATGAAGAAGGAGTTACAAAGCTTGAATGGAAAGATTGGCGCTCTAAGTTGATTCATCTCAAAGGCAACAAACAAGTGCATACCTTTCTTCGACGCCCTTAAGAAAGGTAAGAAGAACTTTGAATGGAATCAAGATTGTTAAGAGACGTTCGAGGAATAATCAAGGAACATGGAAATGCCACCGATCTTATCTAAACTGCTGGACGAGGAGGATTTATTAGTTTACTTGGTAATGTCTGCTCACACATTAAGTGTAGTATTAGTGCATGAGGAGGTGAGGATTCAGAAACCGGCGTACTATATTAGCAAATGGTTCACTGGAACTGACAAGAACCAAAGCTGGAGAAGTTCGCATATTGCTTGCTAATCGCGTCAGGGTAGTACGACCGTATTTTCAAGCCTATCTAATCAAAGTACTGACAGATCATCCTCTAAAGCAGGCTTTGTGCCGACCCGAGACCTTACGAAGGTTGCTGAAATGGAATATCGATTTGAGTCGGTACAATATTACTTACCATCCAAGAAGAGCGATAAACGGGCAGGCATTGGCCGACTTCATCGCCAAGTTTACTACACGTGATGACGAAGAAGAAGAGGATGCTGCAATCCTAGCTCCTCATTATAAGTTGTTTGTCAACGGTGCATCAAATGAGTTTAGCTTGGGGGCAAGAGTGATATTTGAAACATCAAAAGGACGATCAATCTGTTACACATTGAAACTAGAGTTTCCTACGACTAATAACGAAGCTGAATACGAGGCGTTAATAGCAGGATTGAGGATATAAAAGGAACTAGGGATAAAGACACTACATATATTTACCGACTCCCAGCTGGTGTTTGCCAAATCAGTAAGGACTGTCAGGCCAAGGGTGCAAGACTAGCCCCTTACCTATCAAAAGCACTAGAATTTCTTGATGACATGGAGCATTATACGATAACACACATTCCTAGAGAGGTGAACATGAAGGCTGGTTCATTAGCTAAGCTAGCTAGCTCTGAGGAAGCACAACTTTATGGGACTGGTTCCAATAGAGGTTTTAACGGCCCCAAGTATCAATCAAATGGACGTCGACTGGATTCTGGAGACTACAGAAGAGGAGGAGTCATGGATGACCCCAATCAAAGGCTACCTCATCAATGGAACTCTCCCGAGAGGCATGAATGAATAGAAGAAACTTCCCTGAAAAGCACCACGGTTCGTGATGCAAGATGGATTTCTATATAGGAGAGGATTCTCAACTCCCCTGTTTCGGTGTGTAGCCAAGGATGAGGCTAGGAAGATCCTTATGGAAGTCCACGAGGGTAGGTGTGGTGATCACACCGGGGTTCAGACTCTGGAAAAGAAGATACTTCGCTATGGATATTTCTGGCCAACGATAAACCGAGGGTATGTGTTTTGGTATGAAAACCCTATTATATGACAACCAATTGCCTTGCAAATTTAAATCTAGATTTGAAACAATAATTTAGAAATGGGTTTAAATTTTGATAATTTTCTGAATTAATGCGGATTTTATATGATATGCTTAGGATCTTAAATTTATAAATGTTAGAAACATATTAAAAATGATTTTTTGGAATTTTTGTAGAATTTTCCTAAGTTTTTTGATGGATATATAAAATTATTTAAGATATGAGACTTAAATGTTTTATATATTTATAAAAAGGAGAAGGGGTATTTTGTAAATAATCCAAATTCTAATTTCTGAAAATCGGCAGTACATTTAGAAAAGAAAAATTTGCTACCAATCAAAATTTGACAAACAAGGCAGGTTAGGTACAAAGAAATAGTTTAAAAAGTCAAATTTACATGCTTTTCCTATTTTAATGCTTTCGGCACCAGGCTTCCGACTCCATACCTCCGCCTCCAACTCCATCGAAACCAATGCACATGGTATCAAATACCTAGTAAGTAGTGAATTGGATATAGGTGGAAGGTATTGCGTCGAAACTAGGGGTTCCGAAGGGGTCGAAGCACTACTTTGCTATTAAATGAAAATGTGCATGCTTTGCTTTTGACTGAATAACTTTCTACTTGATCTGCTTTCGACTGGGTCAATGATTTTAAAAGGATGATTTTAAGAGGTTGCACCTTTGTTTTTAAATAATTTCTTTCGACTAAGTCGAAGCCCCTTACTGCCGCTTTTTACCTTTCAGCCCAGATTGGTTTCGAAAGGGTTATCTTGTTTTTAAAACCAAGCCACTTTTCCAATGCTTTTGAAGGGATGGTTTCAACACCATCACTTCTTTACTTAGGAAATTCTTTCGAAGGAGATGCTTTCGACTTAAATGTTTTAAAGACCCTTTTGCTCTATAAAAAGTAGAAACCAAATGTTTTCGAAAGAGATAGTTTTAATGGTTTCGAAAGGTGTTTCCACATGTTATAAATTGAACCAAAATTCTTTCGAAAGGCTTGATGTTTTGATACTTTCGAAAAGTTTAAAGAAGGGTTTCTAAGGAGTGGTTCCCCAATGGTTTCGAAAGGTCTAAAAGAAAAGGTTTTCCAATGATTTCGAAAGGAAATGTTTAAGTGTTTTAAAGATAGGATGTCTATGGTTTTAAAGCTTTCGAAGGAGATGTTTTCCAATGCTTTCGAAAGGATAAATATGAATGGTTTCGAAGAGTATGATTTCGAAAGGTATGTTTTGGCCTTTCAGCCTAAGGTTATAGAGTAAAGTAGTGTACTTATATCGAAGGGGTACTTTCAATGGTTTCGAAAGGGTTGTTTAAAGGTTTTAAGCCAAGATTTCGAATGAGGTATTTTGGCAATATAGCCTAAGTGTTTTTAATTTAAAAAAAAAAGGGTTTTAACTTATTTTGGAGGGATGGTAAATCCTTAGTAATTTCATCAACATTATTCTGGGTAAAGTTTATATGTCATGGCAAATAGCTCTTGTATATGTATGATTTAAAGGTTTAAATCATTTTGATAAGGTTTTCAAGGAAAAATTTAAAGGGCAGTTAACCCTAAGAAAATGACTTGGATTATAAACTGGATGTGACTGGTGTAGGGTCGCGCCTGATACTCATTAGCTATTAGCCCCAAGGTAATTTAGTCCAAAATTCCAGTGCGTAGGGCTTTATCACAAGTAAGACTAAAATTATGTTACACGCAGAAAGGAATCTAAAAAGGAAAGACAGGTTATTGGTAAGTCCGCAAAACCATTAAAATCAGTTAGACTTGGAGAAATAAGTAAGGACAGATCGTCTAAAAGAGGAGTATCTAACAAATGTTAGACTCTTATGTTTTGTGGTAGGCTCGAGTCAGCCAAGAGTTAGTAGTTAGCCAAACAAAACTACAGTGTATGGACAGATAGTCCATATGATAACTGATATGTACATATGATATTGCTTTACAGATTTAACCAATTTTGGTTGTAGGATTATAATTTGCAAAAGATATGTTTTAAAAAGGATATTCGTGAGGGGAAACTCGTTCTGCTAAGCGACATGGTCTCACTTAATATCAGAAAACTGAGGTGTATAGTATTATTCGCACTAGACTTTATGTCTGATTCGATTTCCTTAAACTCTCGGGTGCTCAAAATTGATTTGATTAGGCTGAGGTTTTCCGATTTTAGTAGGTTGGCGAATAAAGCTTCTAGTGATGAGCAGATGGCTGACAGATAGCTAATTAGGAGTGTCTTTTATATTTTGGATTGATTCCACTGTATTGTATATATAGTACTCTGGTCAACCAAGAGGGCATTGTCATATGTCGCTCTTGGCATATTTATGTAATAACTATACTTTATCTGAACCTGGGAAATGATTATGAGATTATGTAATTTGAATATGGAACACATTTTGGAAATGTAATCAAAGATATTGTTTTTTGAAATCTCTGATTTTGTTTCATATTCAAGTGCTTCTGATATTAGGGATACCATTAACATAACCTTATTTAGTCGTTGGAAGTTAATACTATGGATGACTATAACATCTGTAGCGCTTAGCTTTGGGCCTCTAGATAGGGGATGTTACAACTTGGTATCAAAGCATAGGTTTATGAAAAACTTTAACTAAAAAGATGATTTTGAAAGACATAATCCTATGGAATTAGCGACAAGATCGGGGTATGGGATAACGCTATAGTAACGTACTTGTATTTGCCATACATAAGTATGTGCTTTGTCTTTAGTCTCCTATCTCTATTAGGTTATTTTTCTGTATCTCATGGAGGTTCGAATGCAGATATGGATTCTCAAAGAGATAATGTTGGAAGAGGAGGCACCACTTCAGATGGAAATGCCAGACCTAATACTAGAAGGAACCCATGTTAGGCACGAGCTGGAAATATTGGTGCTGAAGTCCTGCAAGTTGACATGGGAGCCATGTAATACTTTTTCATGAATATGATGCAAGCAGGGGTTGCTGGTGGAGCAATTGGAGGAGGAGTCCAGGAAGCTCTAGCAGTCAACAATTATGCTGCTTTGAGTAGGGACTATGCTAGGTTGGGAGGAAAACCATTCGTTGGGACTGAAGATGCCATAGAAGTGGGGAACTGGTTGCTGCATTGTGAGAGGGTTTTTACAAATTTAGGGCTCAGTGATGAGCAGAAAAGAAGGCTGAGACAGCTTCAAGGAGTAGCTTTATACTGGTGGAATAGTGTGATGGTTGGAGTGGATGAAGGAACGATGACATGGGCTGAGTTTAAGAGGAGGTTCGAGGAGAGATTCATATATGTGATGGCAAAGTCTACCTTGCTCGGAAAATTTGCCGAGTTAGAGCAGGGAGAGATGACTATGTTAGAATATGCTACAAGGTTTGAGGAGTTGGTAGGATATGGTCATGCCATTGTGGATATCATGATTAAGAGAAACAAGAAGTTCATTATCGGGTTAAAACGTGAATTGGCCAGGGTTACATTACCTCATATTAGGGATCCTTGTGACGTTGTTGTAGAGATGGCTCTAAGACACGAGAAAATTATTGCTTCTATGGAGAAGAATAAGGTGGAGGAGGTCCAGATAGGGAAGGGTCAGAAAAGGAAGTTCTTTCCTAAGAAGCGAGCCTAGAAGGGTGGAGCCGTGAAGAAAGGAAAGTCAGAAGTTGTCTTTTTTAAGTGCGACAAGAAAGGGCACTTTGCGAAATGTCGTTCTGGAGGGGCAAAGAAAGTGACTGGGAAGAAGAATATCAAATGCTTCATCTACGGTCTGATGGGTCAATACAAGAGCCAACGCAAGGAGCCTGCTGAGGATGGAAAGGGCAAAGTATATGCATTGGAGCGAGCCACCTCGAGACCCACGACAGGGGAAAAAGGGAAAGCAGTGTTGGGAGGTACGCATATGATTCTTGGTATGGCGGTTAGTGTTCTATTTGATACTAGTGCATTGCATTCTTTTATATCTCATTGTTTGGTAGATAAGTTTAACCTAGAACCCTCATACCTAGTTACTTCCTTAAGGGTTGCAAATCTGATAGGAGGGTATGCAACACTTGGGATGAGATGTGACCACCTAAAGTTTGACTTGTTAGGTCATATTTTTGCTTGTAATTTACATGTGTTTGATTTCGTAGGATTCGAAATTATTTTGGGTATGGATTGGTTAAGTAAGTAAGATGCTAGGATATTTTGCCATGATGGAAAATATCGCTTAGACACCCAGACTGTATGGAGTGGGTTGTATATACCATAGAAAACTCTAGCTGTGAGGTGAATACTTTGTTGGGTGTTGTGGAGATAGAAGACGAGTTGAATCGAGTTTTTGTGGTTAGAGAGTTCACGGATATTTTTGAACCTGTAGTAGGATTACCACCGAAACGAGCCATTGAGTTTTGAATAGATTTGGTGCCTAGAGCCGAACCAATTAGTAGACCGCCAAGTCGGATGACACCTACCGAAATGAGGGAGCTCAAGGTGCAGTTGGTGGATTTGGAAGGAAAGAATTTTATTGGACCTAGTAGTTCACCTTGGGGAGCAGCCGCATGTTTGTTAGGAAGTCGGACGGATCGTTAAGGTAATGTATCGATTATCGTAAGTTGAATGAGAAAACGATAAAGAATCGATATCCATTGTCTAGGATCGATGATTTGTTCGATCAGTTGAGTGGAGCCAAGATATTTTTGCAGTTGGATTTAGTGACATGTTTCCATCATCTTAGAGTGGCAGAGGATAGTATTCATTTGATGGCATTTAGAACCAGATATGGACCGTACGAATGGTTAGTGATGCCGTTTGGACTGATTAATGCGCCAGCTTTCTTTATAGATTTGATGAACCAGATTTTCCGAGAGCACTTCGATAGGTTCGTATTGGTTTTCATAGATGATATTTTGGTGTACTCTAATGATGAGAGAGAGCATGAAGTTCATCTTAGAGTAGTGCTTGAAACGCTAAGACAGTATCAGCTGAAGGCGAAGTTCTTGAAATGTCATTTCTGGAAAAAGGAAGTGAAGTTTCTTGGCTATGTAGTTTCAAAGAATAGGTTATCAGTGAATCCAGCTAAGATCGAGGCCGTGAATGGTTGGAGGTGACCAGAAACGTTGACTATGATAAGAAGTTTTATGGGGTTGGCTGGTTACTACGGGAGGTTTATTAAGGATTTTTCATGGATAGTGGCACCAATGACTAAACTAACTCTAAAACATGTGAAGTTCGTTTCGACCGATAAGTGTGAGGAGGCATTCCAGAAGATGAAACACTTATTGACTAATGCACCTGTATTGGTTGTCCCAGAAGGGAATCATGATTTGGTGGTGTACACGGATGCATGTGGTGCTGGGTTAGGAGTCGTGTTAATGCAGAGGGGTAGAGTAATTGCTATCCTTCTCGACAGCTTAGACCGCATGAAGTCAAATACCCAACCCATGACTTGGAGTTAGCTGCGGTAATTTTTGCGCTGAAGGTGTGGAGACATTATCTTTTGGGAGATTGATTTGAGTTGTATACGGGTCAAAAGTCGTTGAAGTATTTGTTCCCTCAAAAGGAGCTGAACACGAGACATCAGAGGTGGTTAGAGTTCATAGTTGCTTATGATTTCGGTATTGAGTACACACCAGGGAAAGACAACAAGGTTGCAGATGCGCTTAGCAGAAAACATTAGAATGTGGTGTTAGCGATGATAGCTGAGTGGAAAGATTTGGAAGTGTTAGCGATGATAGCTGAGTGGAAAGATTTTGAAGTGTTAGCGACTTCCAGGGTACAGTGGAGAACTAAGAGTAGTTCAAGTACAGAAACTAGTTTGTTATCATATTCGAAAATTCAACCAGTTATGATCAAAAAGGTTGCTTCTAAACAGCTTGAGGATCCAGTGTTGGCTGAACGGACCAGAAAGCTAAGAGATGGAACAGAGAGCGATGACTTAAAGGATTTTAGTTTTGACCAGAATGGATGGTTGAGAAAGAAAGGAAGATTGTGTGTTCCGAATGCTGGAGACATTAGGAAGGAAGTTTTGGAGGAATTCCATCGTTCGAAGTTCATTATTCATCCCGGAGGAACTAAGATGTATCAGGACATGAAGAGAAGTTTCTTATAGTAAGGTCTGAAGAGGGGTGTAGGCTTATGGGTAAAGTAGTTTTTGAACTGCCAATGGGTAAAAGGCGAACATCAGAAGCCGAGTGGGTTGCTTCAGCCTTTGGACATCCCAGTGTGGAAGTGGGATTCTATTTCTATGGATTTCATTGATGGGTTGCCAAGGTCTAATAGAGAAAATGAAAGCATATGGGTTATTGTGGACAGGTTGACCAAGAGTGCCTATTTCATTCCAATTAAGTCAACCAAAACGACACCTATGCTAGCGAGGTTGTTTATGAAGAATGTAGTTAGACTGCATGAAATTCCTAGTAGTATAGTGAGTGATAGAGATTCTTTATTCACTAGTGAGTTCTGGAAGAGTCTACAGGATACCTTAGGTACCAAGCTCAAGATGAGTACCTCTTACCATCCACAGACTGATGGGAAAACGGAGGGAGTTAACAAAGTCTTGGAGTATTTGTTACGAGCATGTATGCTAGATTTTGGGGAACATGGGAAGACCATTTACATCTAGTTGAGTTTTTGTATAACAACAGTTATCAAACTAGTATAGGAATGGCACCATTTGAAGCTTTGTATGGAAGGCCATGCAAATCTCCAGTTCGTTGGTTAGAGACCGGAGATAGGTTAGTTCTTGGTCTGGATTTGGTTAAAGAAGCTAAGGAAAAGGTTGATATAATTCGAGCTAGAATGAAGGAAGCTCAATCTAGGAAGAAGAGTTATGCGGATAAAAGACGGAAAGACTTAGATTATTCTATTGGAGAGCATGTTTTCATTAAGGTGTCGTCGATGAAGGGTTTGATTCGGTTTGGAAAATCAGGGAAGTTTGCACCAAGGTTCGTTGGACCATTTCCTATTGTTGAGAGGATCAGGAAACTCACATATAGAGTAGAGTTACCGAGCTATTTGGCAGGAGTCCATGATGTTTTCCATGTTTCTCATTTAAGGAAGTGTATTCGAGATCCAGATACTACTATATCACCGACTGTGTTGGATGACTTAGTCGTAGAGCCGAATTTGACTATAATTAAAAAGCCAGTTCGCATAGTCGCAGGAGATGAGAAGAGGCTCAGGAACAAGACAGTCAGATTAGTTAAAGTCCACAGGAGTGAGGACGAAAAAGATTGTACTTGGGAGACTGAGAACAAGATGAGAGATGCTTATCCTGAATTTTTTGATGGTATGTTTTACCTTTGATTGTTTTGATGTGTACCTTATCGTAATTTCAAGGACGAAATTCTTTAAGGAGGGGAGTCTGTAACACCCCATATTTTTAGTAACATTATTTAGGATATTTAATTAGTTAAATAAAATAAAATAATGTAAGATGATTAATGGATTGAGATTTGTGATTAAATAAGGAGTAGCCATGCCATGTTAAACTAGTGAACTAAAGAATAAAAAAAGAGAATAAAAGGTTAGGAATATGCAAGGGCAAAATAGGAACAAGGCATATCCTTATACCATAAACCCCTTAGGAATTCATTCTACACGTTCATTCTATTTTCACAAACAAAAATAGAGCTAAGGCAGGCCAGCATTAGGAAGAGCAAAGAAGAAGAATTCAAGAAAAAGAATCAAATCACTTAATCAAGAACAAGTCTCACATCCTTAATAAAAAAGATAAGGTGAATAATGACTACATCTTAAATTTTTTCGGTTTTTGGAATGAAATCTGAATTATTTGCAAATGTTTTGCCAATTTTTGGATGATAAAATGTATATCTATATGTTGTTGATGATTTATGCTAATTCACATAGATTTTGTGATATGTTTTGATATGAAAACCCTATTATATGACATCCAATTGCCTTGCGAATTTAAATTTAGATTTGAAACAATAATTTAGAAATGGGTTTAAATTTTCATAATTTTCTGAATTAATGCGGATTTTATATGCATTTTCTAACGAAGAAAATGCTTGTTTGGGTTTAAAATTAATTACGGCCAAATTATGTTGGCTTAGGTTATCAAATTTATATATGTTAGAAAACATATTAAAAATGATTTCCTAGAATTTTTGTAGAATTTTCTTAAGTGTTTTAATGGATGTATAAAATTATTTAAAGTATGGGACTTAAATGTTTTATATATTTATAAAAAGGAGAAGGGGCATTTTGTAAATAATCCAAATTCTTATTTCTAAAAATTGGTAGTACTTTTGGAAAAGAAAAATTTGTAACCAATCATAAGTTGACAAACAAGGCAGGTTAGGTGCAAAGAAATAGTTTAAAAAGTCAAATCTACATGCTTTTTCCGATTTCAATGCTTTCGGCACTAGGCTTCCGACTCCTTACTTCTGCCTCCAACTCCATTGAAACCAATGCACATGGTATCAGATATCTTGTACGTAGTGAATTAGATATAAGTGGAAGGTATTTGGTCGAAACTAGGTGTTCCAAAGGGGTCGAATCACTACTTTGCTTTTAAATAAAAATGTGCATGCTTTGCTTTCGACTGAATAGCTTTCGACCTGGTCTGCTTTCGACTGGGTCAATGGTTTTAAAAGAATGGTTTTAAGAGGTTGTGCCTTTGTTTTCAGATAACTACTTTCGACTAGGTCGAAGCCCTTGACTGTCACTTTTTAACTTTCGACCCATATTGGTTTCGAAAGGGTTATCTTGTTTTTAAAACCAAGCCGCTTCTCCAATGCTTTCAAAGGGATGGTTTTGACACTATCACTTCTTTACCTAGGAAATGCTTTCGAAAGAGATGCTTTCGACTTAAATGTTCTAAAGACCCTTTTGCTCTATAAAATGTAGAACCCTAATGGTTTCGAAAGAGATAGTTTTAATGGTTTCGAAAGATGTTTCCACATGTTATAAATTGAACCCAAATGCTTTCGAAAGGCTTGATGTTTTGATACTTTTGAATGGTTTAAAGAAAGCTTTCTAAGGTTGGTTCCCCAATGGTTTCAAAAGGTCTAAAAGGAAAGGTTTTCCAATGATAGTGTTTTAAAGATAGGATATCTAATGTTTTAAAGCTTTCGAAGGAGATGTTTTCCAATGCTTTCGAAAGGATAAATATGAATGGTTTTGTAGAGTATGATTTCAAAAGGTATGTTTTGGCCTTTCGGCCTAAGGTTATAGAGTAAAGTAGTTTACTTATATCGAAAGGGGTACTTTCAATGGTTTCGAAAGGGTTGTTTAAAGGTTTTAAACAAAGATTTAGAATGAGTTGTTTTTGGCAATATAGCCTAAGTGTTTTTAAGTTAAAAAAAGGGTTTTAACTTATTTTGAAGGGATGGGAAATCCTTAATAATGTCATCAACATTATTTTGGATAAAGTATATATAACATGGCAAATAGCTTGGAGTAAAGCAAAGAGTATATTTTCCCTGTATACGTATGATTTAAAGGTTTAAATCCTTTTGATAAGGATTTCAAGGAAAAATTTAAAGGGTAGTTAACCTTGAGAAAATGACTCAGATTAGAAGACCAGATGAGATTGGTGTAGGGTCGTGCCCTATACTCATTAGCTATTTGCCCCTAGCTAATTTAGTCCAAAATTCCAGTGTGTAGGGCTTTGTCACAAGTAAGACTAAAATTATGTTACACATAGAAAGGAATCTAAAAAGGAAAAACAGGTTATTGGTATGCCCGCAAAACCATTAGAATCAGTTAGACCTAGAGAAATAAGTAAGGACAGACCGTCCAGAAGAGGAGTATCTAACAGATGTTAGATTTTTATGTTTTGTGGTAAGCCCGAGTCAGCCAAGGGTTAGTAGTTAGCCAAACAAAACTACAGTGTATGGACAGATGGTCCATGTAATAACTTATATGTACATATAAATGATATTGCTTTACAGATTTAACCAGTTTTGGTTGCAGGATTAAAATTTGCAAAAGATATGCTTTAAAAAGGATATAAGTGAGGGGAAACCCGTTCCGCTAAGCTGCGTGGTCTCACTTAATATCAGATAACCGAGATGTATAGTATTATTCACACCAGGCTTTATGTCTGACTCGAAGTTTATTTTTTCTTAAACTCATTGGTGCTCAAAATTGATTTGAGTAGGCTGAGGGCTGAGGTTTACAGGTTTTAGTAGGTTGGCGAATAAAGCTTCCGGTGACAAGCAGGTGCCTAACGGATAGATAATTAGGAGTTGTTGTTATATTTTGGATTGATTCCATTGTATTGTATATATAGTACTCAAGTCAACCAAGGGGGCATCGTCATATGTCACTCTTGGCGTATTTATGTAATACCTATACTTTATCTAAACCAGGGAAACGATTATGGGATTATGTAATTTGAATTTGGAACACATTTTGGAAATGTAATCAAAGATATTGTTTATTGAGTGTGATTTTGTTTCATATTCATGTGCTTCTGATATTATGGATACCATTAACATAGTCGTATTTCGTCGCTGGAAGTTAATACTATGGATGACTACAGCATCTGTAGCGCTTAGCTTTGGGCCTCTAGATAGGGGATGTTATAGTGGGACATCACCTCCTAAGCACAATTACCGATTGCACATTGTGTATCCCGACGGGGGGTAATGTGCAAACTCAGCCCTCATGGGAAGGAGAACATCATCTTTAGGGGTTCCATGATGATAGCAAATGTATTGCAGCATTCCAGCCATCGGTATTGTTTGCACTTATTTTGGTAGATCATTCGGTATTCTTAGACCTAAAAGCCCATTCAAAGGTTGAGGTCGATTCACTACTGGCTCTACTGGAATCATTGAGCCTTGTGATTCGGATGTAATAGGACGACCTGGTCCAGTGGGAATGGTAAGCGAGGCCTGAGCTTTAGAAGTTTCAACTTTAGGTGGAGTGCACGTGCCCTCACCGGACATGAATCGAGGCGATCGTCGAGTCATTCTAGACAATGAAACTTTATGTTCGACATGGTTAAGTATGTTTTATGATGAATTATAAACCCATGTGACCAACACCTGAAATCTAAAGGATGTCGATGTGTGTTGACCAATCGGATTTTGAGCGTTAACCGACGCAAGTGAGAAGTGTTAACCTATACAGTGTGAATCCCATGTCCCGAACATGACAAATTGACCATCCTATGTAGATAGCTCACTCGGGCTAGAAAAACAAGCCACGTCGTATGCGAGAACGATATATCCAAACTTACTCATTATCGATAAATAATCGATACGGAGCCGCTATATGAAGCGACGCAGAAGCTTTTCTTTTAAGGAACACAGAAAGTACAACATCAAGGAAAAGCAATGCGATGGGATCATCCAATACGAACGTTCTTGGGATAAACTGTCCAATTGCAACTCAAACGATGATAAGGGCTTAGCCGAGTTTTGACAAGAGATGGCTAAAGTCATATAATCTGGCATGTCTCAAAGATGGCATGCATACGACCAAGGCAGAACCCTGGTTTACCATAGGTCAAGCCAACACAATTTTCAACCATCTCCGTACAACTACAATCGGCCACACCCCCACCATCACCATCGTTATGTCATCCATCGATCACCAACCTTAGACAATTTGAATTTTTGATTGGTGGTCAAAAACATGGAGTTCTTGGGTCCGAGTCCTTCTGGTGGTGATGCAAAGCACAATGGTAGTCGTGACTAGGTGGTGGCATGGATCTGATGGTCAGCAATTGGACTTGGATGAATAGCAGCACGTGGAGGAGTCAACGATAGGTCAAATTTCACAAGGTTGAAGAGATCGGTGCAAAGCTCTCGAGTTGAAGATAACAACACGAAGGTTGAAAACTAAATGAAAATATTCTAAGTACTAAAGTATACATAGCATTTAGTGAATACCAAAAGGCTCGATGCCGAGAGGTTTTTCCCGGTACTGAGGTTTTTCCTCTACGGAAAGTTCCGGAAAGCACAACAGAGAGAAGAGCATGCTTGTCTTGGGCATAAAGCTATCTTCGGAGAGTAGACCACATCCTTAGTGCAGAAGAATGGAATTGTAACCGTGCAAAGCATTTGAAGGAATATCTGCCAAACGAAAGCAACATTTTGAAGCAATGCTCGAACAATCAATTGGAATTCAAAAGATGGTGATCTAGGACTTGTCTCGATCCAGAGCACACTTTGTTTTCAATGAAAGAACACTCTGGGGGAAAGTGTTAACATGGTTTTTAACCAAGGAAAATTCAACTAGAAGTAGAAGATCAAGATGAAGACTAAATGATTTGAGAACTTGGGTGTACAATTAGAAGAATAAGAGAGTTGTACTCAATAAAAACCATCACTTTTGGAGCTAAGAAAACTAGTCGGTACCGAGAGGTTTCCTTTCGGTACCAAGAGGTGTTTCCTCCTGTTTTGGCCATATAAACTCCATATACTTCATACTCTACTCCAACCTCTCATGGTAAAGTGCTTTTCTTAGAGTTTGGACGAGCAGTTCTCAGGATTGAAGAGAAGAAACCAAGATAGTTCATATGTTATCAGGAGAATCATCAGAATCAACTCAAAGTCTATGGAAAAGAGCTTGAAACACATCAAATAGGAGATATAAGAATGAAAACAAGTGAGGGAAATGGATTTGCACTAGGCAAAACTACTCGGTACCGAGAGGAACCTCTCAATACCGAGAGGTTTTTATGGCTCCCGGGCAACACAAGTTCACTTGTACGATATTGAGCTTGCTTCTGGACTTCACTACAAGCGGGCTCCTGAATCTATGAACCGTTTCTTTATAAATACCAATCCTGCAGCAACTAAAAAAGGATCCTGGCTGATCTTGAACTATCCATCTCCTATGTACCGTATCTCTCCCTTACAATAGTCGCCTAGGAAGATACTATTTGCATTTTTAGGCATAAGAGCCTATCTATCCCTTGTACTAGCGACTATAATTCTCTCTAGACTCCCTCAAATCAACAATCAATAAAGATATAAAGTGGACGTAGGCTAGGGATTTCCGAACCACTATAAAAATCTTGTGTCTTGTTGTTCTTTTTCTGCTAATTTACTATTATCTACTAAAGCTAGGTCTCACAGGTTCCGTACAATATTTCTTTGGGCTTTGGTTAACATTTTCCATTAACACCGGGTTCTCCACAACTCAGGCTTTTCCTACCATTCAGGTTGGGTCCAGGCATTCAATCACTACTGAGTTACAAGGGATGGTTGTCCTAGCGGAGCCAATGAAAAATCTGCCTCCTCCTCTAAATGAGTATATCAATTTAAGGGTTCTGGATGATCCACTAGAACAAGTGTCGATAATTCTTGCTCTGGAGATGCTTCAGAATAAATGTTTCCAACATGGGATCCCTGAGGGCGACGTACTTCTCCCAACACAGGCACAACAAGAACACAATCCTCCATTTGGATGTACGGCATGTAGAATATACATATGCTTGGCCGATGCTATGCCACCCTTCAATCCATTTCTCTATATGATTCTCAAAGAAATATAGTTGACTCCATCTCAAGTTCATCCTAACGGGTATGCTATCCTGAGATCCTTATATATGCTCTTTATTAACTTATTCTGATGGCCTCCTACTTTCAACGAGCTTACCTATCACTTGCACTTCAAACAAAGGTGTGACTCACCATCTTATATGATTACTAAGACCTGGTGTAGATGCTAGGTCATTGAGAAGCTTCACAACAATCATTCTAACTTCAAGGACGAATATTTCTTCGTCCGATGTCTGTTTGGCTTTAACTGACCCTGGCTCTTTGGAATAAGATTATTTACTTTACTCCCTTCTGCACCTGTATTTTCATTAAATCAACGTCTAACTTTTGACCCAATTCCTTTGTAGATATTCCTGCTTGTGATACCAATGAGAAGTATGGTGATACCTTGGATTATTTTAAGAGAGTTCCGATTTGAAATCGCTCTACTCACTTCGGACGAATAGAAACCTTAATCATTGCAATCTTCTTTTCCCCAATCAGTTCATTGTCCCTAGTGAAATTTCTCTAAGTAGCTTTAGGATGCTAATAAGGTCTTTCGCCTCTACACACAATTCCAGCGATAATCTCCAAGGGGAAGTGGAAGGCCCATCCGATGTGTCGAATGTCGCTGAATCAGCTAATAGAACGGTAGACGAGCCCACTGCCAAAGAAATTCCGAGAGAATGGGACGAAGGCACTGGAATAGGAACAATTCAAGAAGAAAAGTGAAGATGGAGGGAGAAGAGAAGGGAAAGAAGAAATGGTAGAGGAAGAAAGAGAAGGAGAATAAGAAAGCGCTGGGGAAAGTGACATACGATGCTAGTCCAAAGGGAGACGAATCATGTGGCGGGACATCTCTTGAAGGCATTGAACTTCTTGCCCCGCCTCGTCCAAAGCACGTCATCGCAGTTCTCCCAAAAAGGCTGTAGCAATGAGTACATGCAAACAATCGTGGCACTACCTCCAGTTGAATCTTTTGGGATGTCTTTGGCTCCTTAAGCGACTTTGATATTTCCATTGGAAATCTCCTTAAGGAAGGCTCTCCAAATTTCAGCTTCTCGCTTGGAGGAATCTTAGATGAAGGTGGCAAGACTCCGTTTGTGAACACGGTCTATAGAGTACTTAGGGGGTCATCGACACTCTACACTTCACTAGGATTACGAACACACATCGTTGCATTCATTTTCATTTCGAAATTCCAAAACTTATACAATATTTCTTCTCGTTTCAGGTACCATGGCCCAAGATAGATGTAGAAAGCTCCACTATAATGTGGGTAAGTCTAGAGGACAAACTCTCTATCCATATCCATCTCGTCCCAGTTATTGACGAGGATAAGAATCCATGAGGAGAGGGCTAGATGAAAAGAAAGAGAGTGAAATGTGGAAGATGATCGCCAAACCGGGAGAGAGGATAAGAAAAGGCAGATTGGAGAAAGGCAGCTTACTGATCCAAGTAAGCGGCACAAAGGCCCACACGATCGCTGTGACTCCTCTTTCAGCATTCATCCGCCTCACTCTGGTCCTCAAATTCCTTCACTTCCGCAGACTTCAGTCCCTCGCTCGTAAACTACAACCAAGCTTCCCCGCTCTAAAGGAATTTCCATTCCTCCAACTCCTACTTTTGGTGCACCACCCTGCTTGTAAGCTGCTTTTGCCGACCTTTTCTTGCAGAGTGTCATGTTTGACTGTGATAACAAAGATATTTCAAAGGAAGAACTCGACAGGGACATCCAACGAGTCCATATGCATATTAACCAAGGCTACGATTGGAAGAGACTCTTCTATGCCCTTTACAAGGTCAACCACATTAATCACACGAACATCTAATCCTTCGAGCCTAAGAAAAAAACATATGATAACCTCATCAAGGGGTACAAAGAGGACTTGGAGAAGATGAAGGCGAAGAGGGATACAGCTGTGGAATCTAAGGCTAAAACTGAAAGCCTAATAGTCGAAAGGACGTTAGCACCCACCAATGCCGAACTAATGCTGAATGACATGCTAAAAATTACACATGAGGAAAATGCTTCTTTGAAACCCAGATTGCTGATAAGAATCCGGCCCTTATTGCAAAAGATGAAATTGTCTAGGCCAGGGACAGTACCATTGAGGAGCTGGCAGCCGAGATTCAAAAGCTTTGCATGGAGAATAAGAAACTCGCCAATGATCTGCTACTAGTTAAGATTGAGAAACTAGATGGTGAAGTAGAGCATGCGATCATCGTGCAAGGGCTAAAAAAGCTTAAGGAGGAAAGGGCAAAGGAGAAAGAAGAGTTGAGTAATACTCTCCAATACTTCTTTGCAAGCTTAATCCAATATAAGAATTTGAAGTGGCCGGGAAGCATATACGCTAAAACTCTCACCAACGCCTGGGAAAAGGTGCAGCATCGTTTGAAAGCTGCCATTGAAGGCCTCACTAAAGAAGAGCCAATGGCCAGGTACCTTGATGGTGAGTACATTTCGAAACTTGAGGAGGGAAAGATCACTCTAGCCGAGGAAGAGGCTGATGCCACTACTGCTGCTGTCAAGGTTTCCCCTAGCCTAAGTATATCGGGTCCAATAGAATTGTAACGACCCGTATTTTTTACAATTAAAAATATTAAATAAAATAAGGCTTGAAATCCAAATTTTTTAGAAATTAAAAATTTATGATTTATTAAAGTAAAATTTGTTAGAATATAAAACATGATCTTAAATAAATGCTAAAACAAATAATTTTAATGAGGTAAAAGATTGTAATGCATATTAGAATATAATTTAATGATATTTATTTGAATATATTTATTTAATAATTGTTTGAATGTAAGTTCCATTAATTTTAATAATAAGTGTTAATATAAGAATGGAATAATTTAAGAAATAAATGTTGGAATATATGAAATGAACAGAAAACAGTTCTGGTATAATGAGAATTCGTTTGAAATCTAATATTGAATATAAACTGCAATAAGAGTTGTTGGAATCCATTAATTGAAAAGAAAAGACAAGTGCATTGTAATTAATTAGTTCAACATAAGAACTTACATTTTAAATTAAATTAAAATGAACATTTTAATGCATTTTAAGCTTTGTCTTGAAAAGAATAAATTGAATGTTTATCTCTATTCGGAATAACAAATGGTGACTTTAAATAAAGAATTGAGTGAATGTTTTAATGAAAAAATAACATAAGTTGTTATTTGAAATGTATCTTGGAGTAGTTGATTTTCAATAAGATAAAATATTTACTTTGTAAATAGTGTATAAATTTTGTTATATACTAAATATTATAAAACATGTTTGATTTAGCATAAATGAAAAGAAAACAGTGTTTTATAGTTAGAATTCGTTTGAAATTAGTAATGAAATTAATTGGAATGAGATTAATTGAAATGTTTCGATTAAAAGGAAATAGTAATGAAATTGTAATGAATGAGTTAATGTAGAAAATTGCATTTTTGTGTTAAAATGGAATGAACATTTTAATTAAAATAAATGCATGTTTTGAGACGTATAAAATAAAATTTTCAATTTTGAATAAGTATGATTTCATAAAAATGAAGATTGATTTTTGGAATAATATACGTAAACACACTTATTAGTATTCAAACTTTAAAATATATTAGAGGGTTTATGGTTGTGTAAATGTTGTGGAATCAACTAGAAATTACCTTGTATTAACAATTGTACATTTATTACCCATGTTCACATATATTTATTTTTCCATTTTATATATGGTTAAAACTTGAAAATTGGTTGCTTTAATGTGACAGTTACAGTAATTAAAAAAGTAAAGTAAATCATTTTTATAACGCATAGATAGATATATATTCATGAATTAAGAAAATTGGTTTGAGTAACATAAATATATAGATTGATTGGTTGATTGATTGATTGTTAATTGATTGATTGAGTTAATGGAATGTGCATATATTAACATAAACCGAATGTTTTAATAAAGAATTAAATGGTATAAATATGTGTATATTTGGGTTTATTGAAATTAATTAATTGGAGTAAGTTTTGGAATTTGGACCCCAAAAGTTTGTTTATAGTATATAAGTGGTCCCTTCATTTGCTTGAGAATCCATTTCATTTGTTAGACTACTCATTCGTCTCTTATTAATTAATAGTAGCCTCAATTGATTTATTTCTAATTAATAATTGCCACATTCTTTTCATTTGTTTCTCATATTTTTTTGTTTGCTCCTTTCCAAGTATTTTACCTGAAGTAATTTTTTCATTTTTTATGTGAAAATCCAAATTAATATTCATGCCACCTCATTAGCATTTACTATTCTCCATTTCTGAAGTTCATTTTGTTTATGCATTATTAGTTCTCGTAGCTTCCTTTCATTGGCAATTTATTCTCTTAAAACTCCATATTTAAAAACGAAAGATTTATTTTTATCTTCATTCATCTTTTTATTCCTTTACTACACCACTTTTAATACCTACCGGTTTTTTAGCTATTCATATTTTTACTTTATTTCAATTCCTAGTTTGTGTATATTTACTTTATTAGCTTTTCGTTTGTTTCATCTTCATTCCTGTAGCCTATTTCATTTTTCAAATCTCATCTTCTGTAGCTTCATTTTTTCAAACAAAAGTTCCATTTCATTATTCTTCTCTCTTCACCTTCCTCCTTCCTCCTTTTTCATTTTTCTTCTTCAAATCTCCGTCTTCTCCCTTTTTTAAAGCTTACTTTTCTTTTTTTTTCTTTTTTTTTATATTCTTATTCTTTAAATCTTCTTCTTTTTCAAAGTTTCTTATTCTTTTTCAATTCTTCTTCTTCTTTAAATTTTCTTCTTTTTCAAACCTTCTTCTTCTTTCCATATCTTTTTCTTCAAATCCAGATCTATACAAACTTCTCCATCACTTCCAAAACACTCTAAAAAAAGATTAAGACAGCAAGGAAACAAAACTAAAATTGAAATTAGTAGCAGATCCAAATCGAACTAGAAAAGGGAAAGCCAAAAGGTGAGTGTTTAAACTCACTCACGAAATACTGAAATTTTATTGCAAATTAAACCAAGTTTTATAGTGATAAATTTATTGATTGTTGGTTGGGAATTTTAAGTTGACATTTAATTTGGATACCCTTGATAGTTAAACACCAATATTTGATAACTAATAATTATTGTGACATGTTGTTGAATTGGTTGATTTGAATGTTGATTGTATGTTGTGAAGGATGCTATTATGATTGATGTTTGTACCAAAATTGGGCACAACACTCTTCGGACGTATTTGAAGAGATTAAAATGAAGAATTTAAATGTAAACATAGGCTAATTTAACAAACACGCCAAAATAATCAAACAGAAATGAAAGAAGACAGAGGTTTATAGTGGTTCGGCATTGTAGCCTACATCCACTTTGGAAGATTTGTTGTTTTATTGATGATTTCTAACTGGTTACAACAGAGAATGACTCAAACACTCAAGTTACAGTAGATCTCCGATAGAGTAACGGCATAATGGCGTTAAAAGTCCCTTTTCTGTTGGCATTGAAGTGCTATTTATAGGTGCAGACTGTAAATATCTGGCTTAGATCTCAGAATACCCCTTCTCACACGTGGGTGGGCCTACCAGATCGATCCAAAGTCATTTTGGATCAATCCCTAATCGATCCATGTATATTTCATATCGATCAAGGTCTGCTTCTTTTGGGCTGAGATCGATCAGAGACATTCTTGAGGTGGTAAGCAAGCTCCTGTGAAAATTTGGTATCATTTGGACTTGTAGATTTTGAGTTATGATCGATCCAAGGTTGGATTTGCGGTTGGCTGGAACGTGCGTATCGATACACTCATATCAATCAATATTTGTATCGATCATTGTTCATGTCAATCGGTGCATATCGAACATCTGTTGATGACGTGGAGCGATGACTCAGGGGAGATCCACTTTTTATGTCTAGTGATCGTTTCCTCTGGTTGACCAAGCTTTTTTGTATCGATCCTGGAGGTTTCTCTTTGTATCGATGCTTTGCATTCCACTTTGTATCGATACATGTTTATGCTCTTCGTATCGATCTTTTGGTAGCAGGTTTCGTATCGATCACTGGCCGATCGATACGAAATTTTTGGATGGGAGGATCGATACGAATAGTGTTAAGGCCAAGTAGTTGAAACCTGATCGGTTCCAGCACTTGATGGATACAATGGAATTTGATGGATACGAAGGAGAATGAAGGTCGATGGATATACTCCGATTGACCCAAAATTTGGAACGCTGGCTTTCATAGCTTTGCTTGTCGAGTCATGCTAATTGTAGCTCGATTCGGACTCGAACAATATTTTCTAGTATCCATAGTAGACTTGTGTATAAACGATCTTAGAGTCGAATTGTCTTTGGTTTCCAGTCAAGTCCTTGGTGTCACGGCCTTGCCCAAAGGCAGGATAACATTTGCCCCCCAAAGTATGTCTTGTGTGAACATGACGTGCTTTGAAAAGCTGATTATTCATTCCGAAAAAGCTTTGTCTGGTTCATCGAATAGTCGTTGCCTTTTCATTTAGAGATGTAATCTTTGATCGATTTCCAGTAATATAAATGCTGAATTGTTGACTGCTAATGATCATGCAGTGTTTTGTTGTAACAGGGCCGAGTGTTAGCGATTTGTTGTTCACCGTTTTGATTGTCATCAGATGAGCATTCAATCCCTGTTAATTTTGAAAATTGAATGTTAGTTCGTCATACATGCATGTATGTTAACCTGACTCTTGTTCACGTTTGTACGTTTATGGGTCGTTGTCAAGTTCTTTAGTTTTTTTGCTTGGATCGAGTTTCGTATCGATCCTCTCTTGGATCGATGTGAAATTCGATTTGTAAGAACACTCGATGGTTGCTTTAAATTGTAGTTCCTTCATATCGATCATCTCCTGGATCGATTTGAGAAGTTGGAAAACATCCTTCGTATCGATGGCTATCGATATGAATTAGTTGGTTCTTTAAAACGCTTCGTATCGATGGATACGAAATCTTGTAGTCTACAAGGGGATGGATATGATATTTACATTTCGTATCGATGGAATTAAACGATCTAAATATGACTTGGCAGTGGCATTTCGTATCGATGGGCTTAAAGACCGATTGCTGATGAATACGAACAGCTACACTCCAGATCGATCTGAGTGGATGGATACGAAGATGGCTCTTCGTATCAATGACATTTGAGACCGCTTTTACCAGTTTTTAGCACCGGGAGGTGAAATGTCTTTCTCTCTAGTTTCGCATCCATATAAATACGATTTGGACTTTGAAAATTTTCACTTGCCATCATTCTTACACTTGCCTTTGTATCGATAGAGAACCCAAGAAGAAAGAAAACTGTCTTCGTCTCTAAACCATTCAACCCATTAATCCTTCGAACAGATTATATAAATTAGGTAATTGATAAATCAAAACCATCCCAAAATGATAAGACTTGAGTTTTATGCCAATTCGTCCAAAGTCACGGCCGATTCCGGTGATGTTGATGCCGGAGTTAGGTCGGAGTAAGGTAGAGGAAGGAGGAAATGGCGTCTGAGCCGCTGGGGGAAGAAGAAGGATTGATGGATATGAAGGAAACACTGGAACGTGTGGAAGGGGTTCGTATCAATCAGGAAACAATGGAAGTTTGTATCGATGGAGGGAGTAGCTTCGTATCGATTGGGGATGATGGGAGTTCGTATCGATCCGGAGCGATCGATACAAGGACCTGACCGTGCGATCGATACGAAGATGGTTTTTACTAAGTTCAATAGCTATGGATCTCGGAAGCTCTAAGTCGCAGGACATTCCAATTCCTCCACTTCCAACTATATAGATACTAGAGATTGCAGCTGAAGTAATAAGTCCCACACCGAACGAGATGCCAGGTGCAGCTTTTATTATGGACTCGTAGGATTATGTCCATTCTAAAATCTCTGAAGACATGTTAGGCAGGATTTTCCTTAGGCACGGCTATCTATGGAAGATGTCTTGTACCGGGCATGGAAGATGGAGCCCATAACCCTCAGAAGGGTATACTGCTTGCAATAGGTTTATGTGCATTGCCGGAACGCTGCCTCCTTTTAATCAGTTCATTCGAGAAGTACTACTCTTCTTGAGAATTGCTCCATCTCAATTACATCCAAATGGATACGTCCTGCTTAACAGCTTGTACATAATCTTCATGGAGCACCTTTATCGACATCCTAGGGTTGAGGAGATCATGTTTCTTTTCAACATCAAAAGTCGCGGGGACAATCCTTTTTTCACCTTCCTGGAAGCGGTTAGAAATTGCCAAGTAGTGGCAGGAGCCTGGAGCAAGCTAAGTTACTTCAAAACCGAAAAATTCTTCGTTCGGTGTCCACCGGGAATCGCTAGACGGTGGCTAGTGAGATGTAAGTGTTCTAACCTCTTCGTTGATTAACTGAGTAATTCAAGTTGATGATGAGCCTAATACTTTGCTTCTTTTACAGCTTCAATCCCATGGCCTAAAGGAGAGCGATTCAAAGAGATTGTATGAACTCTCCAATCAGTGTCGGCTGAGCTTTGAGAAATTGATGAAGTTCTGACCGACAAAAACTTAATCGTTGTTGGGCTTATAGAAAGAGGCCAAAGCATTGGATCAGCAGGTGTCCTCAGAATGGCTCCGGCGAGGCATGGAGGAAGAAGAGCCCTTGGAATCGTAATCACTGAATAGGGCGATGATGAGAATGTTCCCGCTGGAGATGAGCCTGTAGCTGTGCCTTCGCAGAGTCTTCGATCTTTAGAGTTGAAGAGAAAAGGCAAGACTATTGCCCACAAAGCCACGAGACGCAAAACTATCGTGATATCTCTGCCCGTTACAATTGGTATAAGTGCGGAGACTTCTCTTCCACAAATGGAGAGTTTGATAAAAGAAATAGTGGATATCTCCATCCTAAATGACTTAACATCATATCAAGACCTTGGACTAGAGGGGCTTCAAAGTGCTTTAGATATAGGGGAGCTAACTCCTTCGAGCATGGCTACCACAACCGCTTGGTTGGGGGGTTTTGCACATGCACGCACACACTTCACAGCACCACACAACTTCTAATCACTTGTTTCTCAATTTTCAAAGATAACTGACTCTGTTTCTCTTTTCATTTTACAGATACGATGGTGAGAAAGGATCTATACTCGGCAGCCTTCACTCTGCATGCCATTCTGCTAGCTCATATTCTGAAACCTATAGGCATGAATCTGAAAGATATCATGACCGTGGCCGCTCCAACCAAGAACGGGAGCGTTATGAAAGGGAAAGGGAGAGGGGGAGGCAATATCAAAGTAGGCACCATTCTCGGTCGCGTTCTCCACCACTTAGAGGTCCCTCGCAACCCTCTGGCTCCGGAAATAAACTGTATCGACTGTTATAGAGCCCACTAGAGAGGGAGCCATCGGAATAGCTAAGTTAAAGATGGATTTCCCGAACATCTGCTTTGATGGCTTCCATTTCCCTTCGAACTTAAAGCGAATCCCCAATGAGGCAGAACAGATGGTGCATGATTATGTGTACGATGTCTACAATCAGTATCGAGAAAGGGTGAAGATCGCAGTGAAAGCTTCAGTGGTGGCTTTTGAGCGAGCAAAATCAATCGAGAAACTGGAGAAAGATCTCGCTCAGAAGGACCGTATAGTACAAGTGCTTACCAATTAAAACGAATCTTTATGGAAGTCTTAAATGGAGGCCCAAAAGAAAGCCAATGAGGTAAGTAGATCTATGGAAAAAATGCGACAGGAGCATTTAGCCTTAGTCGAGGAGATGGGCCATAGGACCACCATTGTCATGGCAGAAAGAGATGCAGCGCTCAAGGAGCTTGAGGAGTCGAAGTCGAAGTATGCTGAGGTCGTCAAGGAAAAAGGCGACACTAATAAAGCTGCCCAAGAAGCATGCGAGTAGACGTTGATGCTCAAGAACGAAAGGGATGCGGCGAACTTAAAGGTCCAAGAAGCGGAGGCCAAAATTGAAACTGAGGTTAAAGCGGTGGAGGCCAGCCTGGAAAGTGACATTGAAGATCTCCTAGTCACCTATAACATCAATGTCTTAAACACTGCAACCTGAGCTGGCTCAAAGACTACCTACTCCATCTATATAATGCTTGGCGCCGCCTGGTGGAGGACAAGAAGGCGAATCGCAACACTTCAACTATTGATGACTTTGAACTTGAAAACCGAATATTAGTGAAGATGAGGCAAAAGTTCTTCATGATGCCATCGTCACCTTCGAAAAGGAAAAACATGTCGCCAAGTACCCGGACATCGGAGAAGGGTCTGAGTCGAGCATCACGAGGTAAGCTCTAAAATGGCTGCAGCGACCCAACCTAAACTTACTTCTGCAATTGATCCTCCAACTGTTGCGGCATGCGACTCTGAACAACCACACTTATCTCTAGTACATGAACATGTCTTTGAAGGCACATCGGCTCAGCATGTGAGCCAATTTGAGGAAGGTATTCTGAACACTTTTTCTGTTCGCCTAAGTGCAGGAGCACGGTCGGAAGATGTTACTAATATCTTTTCTTATTTATATTCAGTTATAGATTCTGCACCGGTTGATCCTCCTGCAACCGAAGAATTGCATCAAGAGAAGGAGGCTATTATGACGGAGGCGACGACCACCTCAGTCGCTACATCAACCGGGGAGGTGCACGAGAGCAGTTTCTTTATTGATGAACAAATGATGGAAGCACTTCTCGGTCGCCAAGCGACCCAATCATTGATCTTCCTTTCAATATAGGTGAAGATGTGTTCACAACTAGCTCCTTGGGCCCGACTAGTAGCATTCTAGTAGGCATTAACGCACAACGGGCTGATGAGATAATGGCATAAATCATAGCCAAAATAGAGCAAGACCAGCGGGCCAGTAGTGTTGGAAGTGGTATGGCGGGTCCCGGCCCGGTCCTTATGCGTATGATCTCTCCGGGTGGCACCATCATCGATACCAGCGCGCCTCATTCTTCCAGCGTTGAGGGTGCCACCGTTCCTCCAGCTCTGCCCGTAGAGAATATTTCGATCTCCGTTAGTTTTGAGGAGGAGACTGTCATCATTCCACCGACCGAAGGTAAACCAGCTAAAGGAGGACGGTGAGGTAAGAGCTCGAAGAGAGGATCGGAGGGCAATACAAGCGGGTCTATGCCGAAGAAGAGTAGGAAGGATAAGAAATCAAAGGCATAGACTCGGATTTTTTCTTCTTCTTTTTGCAGATAGCTTATAATAAGTTTTTCCTTTTGCTTTTGTAGGCCATGTATAGATGCGAGTTGGCCCCTGCTTATAGGAATTCATTGAAAAGAGTTTTGTACTTGTCTTTTTTCCAAAGAATAGTAGAAATAAAATTCCTTTTTGTTCTCAGCATAACTCTGTGTTCATTTGCTTAAGTGTTTTAGCGCTCGAATTTTCATTCAATGTACTTGTGAGGCTTTAGTCTCCGAATTAGACTTGAGTTCATTTGTTAAGTCCTGAAGTCATGGCTTCGGGTCATAACCAAACGTTAGGTCGAGTCCCAACATTGCATTGTCTCGATTAGCGGCTTGTCCTTGAGTTATGCCCCCAGTTCTGGGGAGAATTGAAGTAGTTGGTCGGCAGTCGTTTTCCACCTTCAATAATTTTAGCTTAACTTAGTCGGAACATAGTTAAAGTGAAATGAGTTTGAGCGGTCGGATCACACTCGCTCATTTGTTGGTATTCGCATATACACTCTAGGGATTAAACTTGTACGCCGGCGGTCGGTCGCGCCTGCTTAATGTTTGAAGTTATATTCATGCTTCGAGAACTTAAGTTATTTACGGGCGGTCAGTCACACCCATTTAATACTTAGAATTATATCCGCACTCCGGGGACTTGAGTTGTTCTACGGGCGGTCAGTCACACCCATTTAATACTTAGAACTATATCCACACTCTCGGGACATAAATTAATCAGCGGGTGGTCAGTAACATCCGTTTTGTGTTTATACTCTAGTCCACGCTCTGGGGACTTAGAGTTAGTAGATGGGTGGTCGGTCACACCCATTTGGTGTTTATACCCCGGCCCGCGCTCTCGGGACCAAAGTTAGTTGATGAGTGGTCGATTACACCCGTTTAATGTTTATGCTCCAGTTCGCACTCCAGGAATCTGGAGTTGGTTGACAGCCGGTCGATCACATCTATCTAAGTATGAGGATCTCATTTGGACTCTAGGAATGAGGGGTTGATCAGGGTCGTGGATGGTCAGATCACATCCACCTTGAGTAGGCAAGCGAAGTCGTAGATGGATGGATCCATCCTCTTTGAGCTTGTAAAAATGAAGGCAAGGTCGTGGATGGACAGATCCATCCTCCTTGAGTTTAGATTGAATATGGGCGAAGTCGTGGGCGGACAGATCCACCCTCTTCAATCTCATGTTTGAGAGTTTGTACTCCAGCTCGCACTCTAGGAGCTGGAGTTTGTTAGAGGATTGTCGTGTTTCAATCCTCTTAACTTTTATCGTTGCTTGCCCCTAAGCTCGGCGTTTCACTTAGCGAGTGACCCGTCGTATCACAGTCAATCACTATTTTAATAAGTCCCATCGTAAGATGGAACTTAGCTCTTCATACATCATGGCGGTCGCGCAATGCATTTCACAGATTGCCTATACGGCTTGATGAGTCTGCATTTTATTGCTGAAATAGGAAAGTACGGCAAAGTCAGTTGCCTTATACAAGTTCAGATTTCGAAATGCATAAACACATTTCAAAGGAAAAAGCAGACTAAATGAATAAATAAAGCTTGTTATATGTAATAGCAATGGAGACTCTCACTGTTCCATGCTTTTGGTAAAGTAAAACCAACAACAATTGATAGTTTGAAAGTGCCGTCTCCAAGTCTCCGTTCGATAACATACCGTCCTTCCCATGTCGGTTTCATACATAAAGAGACCGGATAGATTCTCTTGAGTAGGAGATCGCCAAGTTCAAAGGTTCTAGGTTGGACCTTATTGTACAATCGGGCGACTCGACTGCATGTGCGGCTGCCCTCAAATTAACCTCTTCATGATTCTCATCCAATAAATCCAAAGACTCGGAAAGTAATATGGCATTCGTCTTTGGATCATAATATGTCACACGGTGAGAAGGTACTTCTAATTCAACTAGAATGACGGCTTCAGAGCCATAGGAAAGTGAAAATGGAGTGTGACCGGTCTCGGACTTGTAGGTAGTTCGATATGCTCATAGGGCCATGGGAAGTTCATCGACCCATCTGCCCCCAGCCTTCTCCATTTGTTTCTTCAGAATGGACTTAATAACTTTATTAATAGCTTCGACCTGTCCATTTGCTTGAGGGTGAGCAACTGTCGAGAACTTTTTCTGGATGTGGAAACGTTGACAGAATTTCTTGAACTCGACACTATCGAATTGGGCTCCGTTGTCAGTGATGATTGTATGCGGGAGGCTAAAACAAAAGATAATGTTGGGTACAACAAAGTTGATCACTTTCTTCGTCATGATAGTAGCAAGGGGATCGGCTTCCGCCCATTTAGTAAAGTAGTCAACTTCAACGATAGCGTACTTCGCACCACCTTTGGCCAGAGGTAAAAACCAATTATATCGATGTCCCATGTAGCAAACGGCCATGGAATAACCATCTATGTGATTTCAGTAGGCGGGGCTCTCGAAATTCTGGCATGCTTCTGGCAGTTGTCAAATTTCTTGGCATAGGCTAATGCATCTCGGTTCACTGTCGGCTAGTAATATCCGTATTGAAGTATCTTCTTAGCAAGGGCTTGCCCCCCAATGTGATCGCCGCATTCTCCCTCGTGCACATCATGTAACACTAGTTTGATCTCGTCGTGGGCAATACACTGGAGAAAAGGAATAGAGTATCCCCTCCTGTACATGACTCTATTCTGGATAATGAATTGCAAAGCTTTTTAGAGAACCTGTTTTTTCTCACTTCGGCGCTCTTGCAAAGCTCCGCGCTCAAGATAATTTCTGAACGGGGTCATCCATGACTCCTTCTCGGGTATTGCCTCATACACCCAGTCTGTCTCTATTTGATCGATACTCGGAGAGGAAAGTGTCTCAACGGGGATGAGCCCTATTTTCTGTGCTTCACCGATGCTGGCTAGCTTTGCTAAAGAATCGACTCTTTGATTGTGCTCTCAGGGTATGTAGTAGATGGCATAGTAGTTGAACTGATTCAACACTTCTTGAACCCGAGCAAGATAAGCAGCCAACTTCCAGTCTCTAGCTTGATATTCTCCCCGAACTTGGCATACGACCAGTTGCGAGTCACAATGAACCTCCACAGCAATAATTCCCAAGTCTCTGGCAAGTCTAAGTCCGGTGGGTAAAGCTTCATACTCGGCCTCGTTGTTAGTCTCACGGAAATCAAACTTTAAAGCATAGCATATGGATTGACCTTTGGGAGTTTCGAGTACTACTCAAATGCCTGAGAAGTAGTCATTTGATGCACCGTCGGTGTATAGCTACCATATGTGCTTGGGAGATTCACTAGTTTCAGGTAAGTCCTCTAGTATAGTGAATTCAGCTATAAAGTCTGCCAGAACTTGTCCTTGAATGGTTCGCCTCAGTGTATAAACAATATCAAATTGACTCAACTCGATATTCCACTTGAGTAATCTATCAAACGTCTCAGGTCGTGTGAGGACCTGTCGTAACAACTGGTCGGTGTAGACTGTGATCGGGTGAGCCTGGAAATAAGTACGGAGCTTTCTCGAGGCAATGACGAGGCAATAAGCCATCTTTTCCAACTTCGGGTAGTTTCTCTCCGCCCCAGTTAATCACTTGCTGATGTAATAGACTAGTTGCTGGATCTGATCCTCTTCCCGAATCAATGCAGCACTAATCGCGTTAACTGAAACCGCCAGATAGATGTACAATCTTTCATGATCAACAGGCTTTGACAGAATAGTTGGTGTCGCCAGATGTTGAACCAGTGATTGGAATGCGCCTTCACACTCCTCCGTCAATTCGAAATTCTACTTTCCTTTTCTGATCAGATCGAAGAAGGGAATGCACTTGTCTGTAGATTTAGAGATGAATCTACTTAAGGCTGCCACCTTCTCGTTGAGGCTTTGTACTTTCTTTATGGTTTTGGGAGCCTTGAGATTTCGAATCGCCCAGATTTTTTCAAGATTGGCTTGAATTCCTCGAGCATTGACAATAAATCCAAGGAACTTTCGGATGCGACTTCGAAGTGACATTTCAACAGGTTGAGCTTCATTTGGTACTGTCGGGGATGTTGAACATTGTTTCCAAGTCTTTGACATGATTGGTGGACTGTCGTGACTTCATGAGCATATTGTCCACGTACACCTCCATGGTTTTCCTAATTTGGTTAGCAAACATTCGGTTTACGTGTCTTTGATAAGTTGCCCCAGCGTTCTTGAGTTCGAACGGCATCACTTTGTAGCAATAGAGCCCCAGATCGGTGACGAAGCTAGTATGTTCCTGATCAGGTAGGTGCATCGGTATTTGATTGTAGTCGGAGTACGCGTCCATAAAAGATAAGAGATCGTGTCCGACCGTTGAATCCACAAGTTGATCAATTCTGGGAAGTGGAAAACTGTCTTTAGTGCAGGCTTTATTCAAATATGAGTAGTCTACAGAATTTCTCCATTTCCCGTTGGATTTCCTGACAAGCACTGGGTTGGATACCCACTTCCGGTATAATGCATCACGAATATACCCGTTCGACTTGAGTTTATTTACCTCTTCCTTCAGGGCGATAGATCTCTCTGGATCCATACCACGCCTTTTCTGCTTGACCGGGACTGCCGCGGGTCAATATTCAATGCAGGGCTCGCGATGTCCGGCAAGATCCCATACATATCAAAGTTAGTCCAAGCAAACACGTCGAGGTTTGCCCGGAGAAATTCAACCAATTCCTCTCTCGTCTGGTGGCTAAGTTGAGATCCGACCTTTATCATTCTGGAATCATCATTATCATCGATTGGAACATCGATCGTCAACTATACCAGGGAAGCCTGACTGTCCTTGACTTCCTCTTCATTATCATTATCTCATGGACCAAGATCTTTTAGGAACTGGTTGTGGTGCCCAGGCCTTGGCCCAGGTGTTAACTGTCAATTATCAGAAAAACAGACGTAAAGAGATTCCTTTACGTCCTTGCCCTTCTCTTTCTGTTGTGCCTCCTGCAGCTCAGCAACATAACAGGCGCGTCCAGCCACCTGATCTCCTTGAACAACTCCAACCCGATTATCAGTGGGGAACTTTAGAGTCAAACACCATGAAGCAATAGCTCCCTGAATTCAGCAAGGGCCGGTCGGACTAAGAAAGTATTATACGGAGAATTAATGTGTAACACAATAAACTATAGCATCCGGACTCTCCGGCGATCTTCGATTCCCAACTCAACTGGCAACTCCACCATCTCAATGGGTATCGTTACACTTCCATTAAAGCCATGTATGCAAGACTGACATGGCTTTAGGTCCTTCGCCTCCATTCTCATCTGGTCATAATCTCATTTAAAGAGAATATTTACGGAACTTCTGCTATCTACCAAGATCCTCTTCATCCAAGTAGGACCTATTTGAGCTGATATGACTAGCGGATCGATAGTGGGGGCTTCGACTCTATCAGCATCTCTATTCCAGAAAATGATGTCATCTTTTATCGTTTTCTGTTGTTTCACCGAAGCCTCATCATCAACATTACTGCAACATTCAAAGTCTGCATGCTTAATTGAATTGGCATACGACTCCATTTCCTTCTAGCTCCAATCAGCTGGATGAGGACCACCACTAACTATATTTATCACCAATCTCTCGCCAATACGAGCGGGTTGCTCTGGTCTAGGCTGGTTTTGACCTTGATTTGGGTTCGATGGGCCCGTACCTCCATTCTGCGACGCCTGCACAATTTATTCCAACTTCCTCTCTCTGATTAACTTCTCAATGATGTCTTGTAAATGACAACACTCGATAGTATTATGGCCATAACAATCGTGGAATCTACATAACTTACTGGTTTGTATCTGCTTCTTAGATGATTGTTTCGGAGCAGGCTTCTTATACTATCGGTATTACACGTCTTCAAATAAACATTCTCCACGGATGTATTCAATGGGTATATCGGTCAAACATGGGAGCTCTGAGTCTCGGTCCACGATTTTGATCTCTCTTCTTCCCCTGACCTCTATTACCTTTCTGTTGACCTTGCTTGTTCTGTATATTCAACTGCACTTTACCGGAACTCTCACCAGTCTATTTCACAACATTACTTTGAATGCCTTCGACACTGGGCCCCGCATCGTCCTACTTCCTAGATCGTCTAGTGTCTTCTCTCCTCAAAAACTAGGCCGCCTTAGCATAGAAACAATCCAACGACGTGGGGGGTTTCCCAGCCATGCCAAGCTCATAATTGGGATTGATTCCTTTAGTTAGTGCCATTAAGATAGAATTGTCATTTGGGTTGCTGACCTCAGCACATGTAGCATGAAACCTTTCCAGATTGTTGCAATACCTCCCAAGGAAATAGGTAAACTCCTGCACTTAATCGCATCGTCTGCTCGAGCGGCGTTCATGAGCCATTCATACATTAGGATGTGCTGATTAGGATCCGAACTTCCCTCATACACAGGAAGGGTAGGCATCCTGAATCGGCAAGGTGGCTCAGCATAAATGAAGGATCGATTTCACCCTAGAAGGGGGGTGAATAGGGTGATACTATTAATAATAAAAAATTTAATGCGGAAGTATATAAAATAATTGCAGCATTGATATAGCAGAATAATAGCACCACGAATAATAGCAGAATAAAAGCAGAAAATTGAACACACAAATTTACCCAACTTAGGCAAAACCCTGCCTACGTGCAGCCCCCAAGGTTTCTACTAGAAATTAAGTAGTCAAACGCTTACACACGTAAACTCGCGACACCCGCTATTGACTCACTTAACTCTACACTCAAAACCTTGCCACAACTAAGCCACTAGGTTGCGAATTCTCGAACTACACCACCGTAGTTCGTCCCCTACTCACACGACTAAACTTTGTTTAAAAAGGAAAATACAAAAGTAAAAACAATTTAAAATCAAAACCCTAATTTTAAAATTAAAAGCCCAAAATATAATTTAAAGAAGTCGGCCCATAAGTTTAGTCTTAAGAAATAAACTCGTCCCCTTTTTATTTCATCTCGTATATTCCTTGGCCTTTATTTCTTTCGTTGTGAAAAATGGCAGCTTCCTTTCTTCTTCCGTTCCTCTTTCTAATTTAGGGTTTTTCTAAATTGAGGCTCCGCTTGATATCGTTCGATTGTAGAGATGAATGCTCTTTGATTTGGCTTGCTGGTTGTTGCTTGTGGCTGCTCCAATTTGTCGAGCGCGTATGCTTGGTATAAATTGGTACGTGATGTTCCTTTTGATTTCAATTACGCTCGACTTTTGATTCGAGTTGTTGAATTGATTTTGGTATGCCCTAAATTTTGTCTTCAACTCGAATGATTTGAAAACGCCGATGATGAATGGGTTAAATAGGGTTCGATCCCCTATAATCTTATTCTAATTAATTATTCGAATTCGTCTGATAATTTTGCTCTGGCCGTTCGATTCAACTTGAATGTTTGATATGTTTATGACTTGTTAAAATTCGTATATTTTTTTATTACTTGATTATCACGGCGTTTTTCTGGCTTGTTCGATTTCTTGACCACCACGGCTTTGAATTGTTTTGGAATTTGATTCTGTTGACTTGTTCGACTTGTACCCTATTGTTCCATGACTTCGGCATTTAACTTGACTTGGATACTTTTGAAATTCCCTGGTTGATTTTGTCTCGGACTTAAGTATATTTTGGAATTTGTTTATATGATGATATTTAAGACACCTCTGTTAAACTGAGTGCTTGCTGCACTTCAGTTTTGTTTATTTGGTAGTTGTAGTACATTTGTATATATGATATTGTGATGAGTTGCATTGAGCTCTGTCCACTATTGTACATGTAGTGTCTTCATGTTGCATTTTATTTGAACTCATGTCTGGTTTGCGTTGGGTTGATGTGCACTGACTTGAGTTGTTGCTTTAGGTTGCTCATGTGAACTGATGCATTGTATTTGCATTTGTCTTCATGTATATTGATCATAGTCAATTGCTTCGAGGCAGTTTACATACAGTCTTTGTTCATTTCCTTGAGTCTGGTTTGGAGCATTTGTGTTGACATTGACAACTTGTTATGGTCTTTTGTACATATGTGTACTTGAGTCTGATTTGTGAGCCGGTTCATGTTGATAGTATATATGAGTTTTGGCATACTTTGCGTTTGGTTAAGTTGTTGTAGTCTGCATTGCACTATCTATTGCCTTTGGTCATTGTGATTTTCTTGAGTCTGATTTCAAGACTTGTTTGTCGTCTTGTGTCATGTTGCCACCTTCTGTTTTGATTTTTGTTCTTGGTCTCTGATTGAATGCTAGTAGTTGGACTGTCCAGTTCTGGTGTACATGATATCTTCACGTTTGCATGTCACTATATACACATGTGAACTGCATTGTTGTTATCTTCATTTGGCCTTGTAGAATTTAGTAGCTGTCGTTTGGTCGAACTGTCTAGCCTCTGTTTTCTAGTGATTATTTTAATCGTGACTGTGTCATTCTTATCACTTCAAGTCTATGTTGAATCCAGCTTATAGCTCAGGTTTCACCTTGTGCTCGTGTCGTGACTTTATTTGTATTGCACTTGAGTTGAACCCGGCTTTTGATTGTGTTTGACCTTGTGCTCAACTATCCCTGTAATTTTATCAAGTGTATACTGGTGTGCACGGCCTTGTGGCATGTATAGTGATACACTGTGCATGTCACAAGGTGTTCGTGTACGATGAATTCAAAATTAAATGATGACGAACAACCAAAATAACTGAGGCAAACCATATTTTCAAAAACATTTTATTTTACACTGCAAAAATTATTTCTTTTTCAATTTTACTGCTTCAGTGTTTATTTTGCAGATCGCTCATATGCTGGATTCAATCTGGAATGGAGTTGAAGATAAATACGAGTGAATGAGTGAAATGTAGTGAGGTGCAAATGTAAATGATAAATTGTGATGTAATCAAAATCGTATAAAAAAATTGTATATATATAGTGAGAGCTCAAATTTGTACTATTCAAAATTGTAATAAATATTTGTTTGAATAAAATATCTGTTTGAATTTAAATTTTGTGATATTTATTTTATTCGACAAATATTTATTTAATTATGTGAAAAATAAAATATACATTAACAAATACATTTAAATGAATATATATATATATATTTGTTTATTATCATCAAACAAAAATCATATACTAGCATATTCAACAATCTCCCCCTTTTGATGATAACAAACATATATTTAAGATTTCAAATTTATTAAATGTAATTATTGATAGATTCTATTTGCTCCCCCTATTTGAATGCTCCCACTCTACAATAAGCTCCCCCTTCATATATGCATGAATTAAAAATATGCAAATGAGCCTAGATGCAAATAGAAAATACAAAATAAAATATTTGACCTTTATTTTCCAAAATCTTAACTTTTCTCTCCTCCTTTTGATATCAGCAAAAGAGTAATAGTGTTAGAAAAATAAAGATATAGTGATAGATATTAATACTATATTAATACCCAATCGAGTATAAATATTAAATTTCAATAAAAAAAATCAAACAAAAATCATAAAGGTTCTGTTAGGTGCATATTCCACTTTAGAATGATAGGGATGATGCGAAACATATAGCTTTGTCTATTTGTGGTATATTTATATCAGGAATTTGAATATCTACTAACCATGCATAACCGTTAGGACTTTAAAATGAGATTAGTAGTATTCCAAATTTTAAAAAAAATGAATTTCAAGCATCTTCTAACCACGCATAACCGTGAGGACTTTTAAATGGGATTAGAATCAACTTGTCTATTTAATTAATCAATTTTGATATGCGTTCCATACATTCATAACCGTGCGGACTTTTAAATGAGCATGAAAGCACATAATCAAAAATTCCAAGTAATTCATCCATGCATAACCGTGAGGACTTTTAAATGAGAGTGAATACTTTGGATGTTTGTATTTGCAAAAGAATATAATAAATTGAAAAACGAATGATTTCTCGTTTAAATTACCACATATTGACAAACTATATTAGATTTTGATGAATAATGGTTGATAGAAATATGATAGAAATAGAAATGGTCATGGTATTTTTGCCAACAAAAAGTTTTTATAACTCTTGTTTAAATTTCTAAAGAAATTTACTAAATATACTGTCTCAAGTTATAATATATAATCAATATCAACACTCATCACTTTTTCAATCACTATTTATCTTTTCGATAATTAGTAGGGAGTCAGATTAGTTAATGTAGTCATTTAAAATCAAATCCAAAGATAATTATAAAAATCAAATTTTCTAAAATGACTAATCTGAAACTAGGTCAACAGAAAAACGATTTTCTAGAAGAGGTTTTATATGAAAAATATCTGCTATTTGAAAATTATTTGAAATGAAAAATATGCAGAAATTTTCTTTTCTAAAAAAGTGATGCAGCTAATGAATGTCTCTACATAAAGCACGTTCCATTAGTTATTTTTCTACCAACTAGATTACCAGTGTAATCTGCATCTAAATTACTTATTGACTCAAATTTTTCATTAGTTGAATGTTATAGACCAGACCGTGAAGTGTGCAACAAAATATCTTAAAATCAATTTAACAGCTTTTAAATGAAATTGAATTGAAGCCGTGCGAATAAACAAACAGTGACCATGGTGTCAGATCTAGAAACAAATATATCCACTTGTATCATGAGTAAGCAGCAATCAATAAAACACCATCATTATTCCAACTCGTCTATATGAACTAATTCAAAGTCTTTAGAAATGCTTATAGTATTCTCATAAAAATATAATTGGCCAACAATTTTGAAAAAGTCAGAATCAAAATCAACATTCATTTCCTTATCACTTAACTAGCTTATTTAATTCGGATTATGGTGCAGATTATCACATTTAATAAATCGTTCAAGATAAATATACCATTACCTATTTTACCTTCACAATAATTTTTCGTTGTTGCCCATTGTGATTCTGTCACCTTTATACTATGCTAACGAACTTTGATTTGTCGCCCTTCGTGTGCCTGGAACAGCCAGAATCAAGATAACACTGTTGTTGTTCCTTAGCCTGCCACCACACCTACACGAGAAAATATTTTTGTGTCCTATTTGTTTTTATAGGTCCATGGTTGTTAGTGGCAATTGATTTAGAAAAATATGTTTGAGTAGACCCAAACTATTTATAATTATTCCTTTTAGCACCCAGATTTGTTTGACTTTAAGGGATTTTATATTTGTGCCTTTACGAACCCAAATTGGAATGGTTTTCATGTGTTTGGGTCTATACCAGCAAATGTTTTGATTGTGTCCAGTTTTTCCACAAATCGTTCACTTTGAATTGACTTGATTAACTTCGCTTCTAACAAGTTCAGTTTAATTATAATCAAGTCCTTGTCTAACAGTATTAACAGTTTATTTCCCTAATAGCATATTTAACGATCTTTCACTTTTTGAAAATTTTCCTAAAGTCATAGACAGTTGTTGGACTTGTGTTTTGAGATATTCATTTTCATTTAATAATTGTGTGCACTTTTTAATAGAATTTTCTCTTCTCGTATTTTCACTTTCTTTCAAAATCAGAATTTCATTTTCAAGCGATTTAATTTTAATTTCTGATTTTTTAATTTCTTCTTTGAATGTTGGACACTTATCACACCTAGGGCTCTTGCTTTGATAGTTTTTAACTAATTGATCAAGTTGTTTATTTAAATCTATCAAAGTATCTCTTTATGATTCAAGTTTAGCGTATTTCTCCCTAAGTCGTTCAAAACAGCCATTTACTTCGTGGAAATATATAAGTAATTCTGAGTGAGTAAGTTTTGATACCTCGCTTGGTTCGTCATCGTTGCAATCAGTTATATCACCTCAAAGGCACAAATCTGCATTTTCACTCTCACTGCTAGTGCTTTTATCATCATCACTTTTATTCCACGTGGCTGCAAAACTTCTCCTTTTCGATTTCTTTTCTGAGCCGAGTCGATTTTGAGGACGGACTTGATGTGGTTAGGTTTATTGCACTTATGACAGATGATCTCCCGCTCTTCTGGGTTGTCTAAAACTTTGACTATTCTGCTTTTCAGTTGTTGATTTAGAGCTGGATTTCCGTATTTGCGGTTCCACTTTTTAAATCCTTTTATTAGTAGCGCCAGCTCAGCTGCTCCATCATCGTCATCATCACTTTCCGTTGTTCTTTTGAGAGCTATTGATTTCTTTCGAGTATCACCTCCTTCGCGCTCTTCCTTGAATTTCATTTCTAGCTCGTAAGTGGTGAGATTTCCGATGAGTTCTTCAACTTTGATCTGCTTCAAATCCTTTGATTCTTGAATAGTTGTGACTTTTTCTTCAAAACTCCGTGGAAGGACTCTAAGGATTTTTCGAACTATTTCCACCTCTGTGTAAGATTTTTCGAGAGCTTTTGATTTGTATATGATATTGGAAAGTCGTCCGTACATCTCTTTGACATTTTCTTCCTTGGCCATTGTGAAATTCTCATATTCGCTACTCAGTATGGCAAGGCGAGATTCCTTGACTTGAGATGTTCCTTCGAGTCACTTCTAGTGTGTGCCAGATTTCCTATGTAGTTAGACAATATGAGAAACGATTAAATTCGATTTGATCTAATGAACAAATAATAGAATTCATAGCTTTGGCATTAGCATTTTGTAGTCTATTTTCAAGATCTGTCCATTGATCCATCGGTTTATCTATTTCCTGATTATCTACCATTATAGTTCGTGCTCTATAACCTATCTCAACAATATTCCAAGCATCAATGGTTTTTAGAAAAAAATTCATTCTATTCTTCCAGTAAGCATATTCACCATTGAACATTGGTGGTCTAACTATGGACTGACCCTCAACAAAAGCATTATTAAAAGAAGCCATTTTAAAAATTCTAAATTTTTAAAACAAAAATTAGTTTTTGAAAACTCAAATTTTTAAAACAAAAATGGCTTTTGTTCCTAGCTCTGACACCACTTGTAGGACGATTTCACCCTAGAGTGGGGGTGAATAGCGTGATACGATTAATTATAAAAAAATAATGCAGAAGTATATAAAATAATTGCAGCACTAATATAGCAGAATAATAGCAGCATAGATAATAGCAGAAAATAGAACACACAGATTTACCCAGCTTGGGCAAAACCCTACTTATGTGCTGCCACCAAGGTTTCTACTAGAAATTAAGTAGTCAGACGCTTACACACGTAAACTCGTGACACCCGCTATTGACTTACCTAACTCTACGCTCAAAACCCTGCCACAACTCAGCCACTGAGTTGCGAATTCTCGAACTACACCACCGTAGTTCGTCCCCTAGTTACACGACTAGACTTTACAAAAGTTAAAAAAGGAAAATACAAAAGCAAAAATAATTTAAAATCAAAACCCTAATTTTAAAATTAAAATCCCAAAATATAATTTAAAGAAGCCGACCCATAAGTTTAGTCATAAGAAATAAACTCGTCCCCTTTTTATTTCATCTCGTATATTCCTTGGCCCGTATTTCTTTCGTTGTGAAAAATGGCAGCTTCCTTTCTTCTTTCGTTCCTCTTTCGTATTTAGGGTTTTGCTAAATTGAGGCGCCGCTTGATATCGTTCGATTGTAGAGATGAATGCTTTTTGATTTGGCTTGCTGATTGTTGCTTGCGGCTGTTCCAATTTGTCGAGCGCGTATGCTTTGTATAAAATTGGTACGTGATGTTCCTTTTGATTTCAATTACGCTCGACTTTTGATTCGAGTTGCGGAATTGATTTTGGTATGCCCTGAATTTTTTCTTCAACTCGAATGATTTGAAAACGCCGATGATGAATGGGTTAAATAGGGTTCGATCCTCTATAATCTCATTCGAATTAATTATTCGAATTCGTCTGATAATTTGACTCTGGCCGTTCGATTCAACTTGAATGTTTGAGATGTTTCTGACTTGTTCAAATTCGTATATTTTGTGATTACGTGATTATTACGGCATTTTTCTGGCTTGTTCGATTTCTTGACCACCACGGCTTTGAATTGTTTTGGAATTTGATTCTATTGACTTGTTCGACTTGTACCCTGCTGTTCCATTACTTCGGCATTTAACTTGACTTGGTTATTTTTGAAATTCCCTGGTTGATTTTGTCTCGGACTTAAGTATATTTTGGAATTTGTTTATATGATGATATTTAAGAGACCTATGTTAACCCGAGTGTTTGTTGCACATCAGTTTTGTTTATCTGGTAGTTGTAGTACATTTGTATATATGATATTGTGATGAGTTGCATTGAGCTATGTCCACTATTGTACATGTAGTGTCTTCATTTTGCATTGTATTTGAACTCATGTCTGGTTTGCATTGGGTTGATGTGCACTAACTTGAGTTGTTGCTTTAGGTTTCTCATGTGCAGTGATGCATTATATTTGCATTTGTCTTCATGTATATTGATCATAGTCAATTGCTTCGAGGCAGTTTGCATATAGTCTTTGTTCATTTCCTTGAGTCTGGTTTGGACCATTTGTGTTGACATTGACAACTTGTTATGGTCTTTTGTACATATATGTACTTGAGTCTGATTTGTGAGCCGGTTCATGTTGATAGTATATATGAGGTCTGGCATACTTTGAGTTTGGTTAAGTTGTTGTAGTCTGCATTGCATTGTCTAGTGCCTGTGGTCATTGTGATTTTCTTGAGTCTGATTTCAAGATTTGTTTGCAGTCTTGTGTCATATGCATGTTGCCACCTTTTGTTTCATTTTTGTTCCTAGTCGCTGATAGAATGCTAGTAGTTGGACTGTCAAGTTCTGGTGTACAAGATATCTTCGCTTGTGCATGTCACTATATACATATGTGAACTTCATTGTTGTTATCTTCATTTGGCCTTGTAGAATTTGGTAGCTGCAGTTTGGTTGAACTGTCTATTCTCTGTTTTCTGGTGATTATTTTGGTCGTGACTGTGTCATTCTTGTCACTTCAAGTCTGTGTTGAATCCAGCTTATAGCTCGGGTTTGACCTTGTGCTCATGTCGTGACTTTATTTGTATTGCACTTGAGTTATACCCGACTTTTGATTGGGTTTGACCTTGTGCTCACCTGTCCCTGTAATTTTATCAAGTGTATATTGGTGTGCACGGCCTTGTGGCATGTACATTGGTACACTGTGCATGTCACAAGCTGTTCGTGTATGATGAATTCAAAATTAAATGATGATGAACAACCCAAATGACTGAGGCAAATCATATTTTAAAAAAGCATTTTATTTTACACTGCAAAAATTATTTCTTTTTCAATTTTACTGCTTCAGTGTTTATTTTGCAGATCGCTCAGATGCTGGATTCAATCTGGAATGGAGTTGAAGATAAATACAAATGGATGAGTGAAATGTATTGAGGTGCAAATGTAAATGATAGATTGTGATGTAATCAAAATCGTATAAAAAAAATTGTATATATATAGTTAGAGCTCAAATTTGTACTATTCAAAATTGTAATAAATATTTGTTTGAATAAAATATCTGTTTGAATTTAAATTCTGTGTTATTTATTTTATTCGGCAAATATTTATTTAATTATGTGAAAAATAAAATAGTACATTAACAAATACATATAAATGAATATATATATATATATATGTGTTTATTATCATCAAACAAAAATCATATACTAGCATATTCAACAATAAAGAATATCATCAATAAACGGAGTATGACTTCGGGAGATTACCCAATCGTCATTAGCAAGGCCTTGACTTTCATTGATCATTTGGCGAATCATGGCTCGATTGTCAGGCATTTGGACGTTCGAGGCCAAGGCATGGTCAGGTTCTATGTTGCGGGGATGGTTTGGGCGCTGTTGATGGTCCGTTCCTTGCCTCCTTGGCTCTGGGTCTTTAGGAACACAGGGTTCTCGAGCATGTACATGTTGACGAAGGGTCGGATCTACCTGGTTCGAAATCTCAGCATCCAAGTCTATGGTAGCGGCGGCTGCATGGCTATCGTCAGTGCGATAAGGAAGTGCCCCTCCTCGGGAGAAGGGCCCAAATAGGTGTCCTATGGAAGAACCAACCGCGGCTTGTCGGAGATTCACGGCACACTGTTGTCTAAAGGCTTGCGCATAGTTTCCGTCCAGTCGTTGGCGCGTAGATCTATGATTGAAATCATAAGAAGTCAAACTTTCGGCTGATGAATAGGAAGCACGATCCCTTCTGGATCTCCTTGGCCTTTCCTTGTGTAACAACCCGGGATTTGCATTACCAATTAATAAATAAAAGTTAGGATTTTTATTTATTTTAATGAAGCATAAAAGGATTTGGAATAACAATATTTATTTGAAAAAGGCTATTTTAATTAAATGGAAAATATGGGATTTTAAAATGAGGTTAAAATGTTATTTTTGGAAAGTTAAATAATTTAGGAGAGATTTTAAAACGGGTTTGGATAAGAAAAATGAGTTTTATAAACATATATGAACACTTAGACTAATTTTTAGAAACATGTAAATAACTCCCTTCTTATTGGGTTACTAAACCTAACCCAATAACCCACCCTAAACCTCCTCTATAAATTATCTCAAACTCTCCAAACCTCATTCATTCATCCCTAATCAAAACCCTAATCATTTCCTAAAGCTTTCATAACAAAAATGGCCTCTATCTTCATCTCCTTCTAGTTTTAGCTTATGCAAGTCATTCTATGCAAAGGTAATGCAAATACCCACCTCAAATCTTTTTTTTATATCTTTTTCATTTCTGAAATTTATTTGGTAACACATGTTTTATGTGTTTTTTGATCTTATAGCCTCCTAATCATCTTTTGCTATCTTGGGTTGATGCTATAGTAGTCTTTGTTGCTTTCTAGAGAGGTATATTGCTAAAAACCTCTTCTAATATGTGTTTAATCATCTTTTGATTTTGGTAATCAGTTAGTAACACATGTTTTATTATGTAACATGTGAATCATAGCTCTTTGATCATCTTTGCTTTCATTTGGGGTGTGCACATAAGGTATTTGTAATATATGATAGCTGAAATTATAATTCGTTTATTGCTGTTAGTAAATTTTGCATATCTCATTCATCTTAAATCGGAATTAAGATTTTCTTGAAGTTCTGGAAAGCTTATTCTGTAGCCTATAAATTTAATGTTTTGAGCTTTGCCTAATTTTGTGGTTTGAATGGTCGAAATCACGTTTGTTTGTCGCTGACCTGACAACAAACACAGGGTTGATAAAATAAAACCCTGAAATTGATTTGGCCATAAGTTACTCATTTCTTATCCAAATCTAATAATTTTGGATGTTCTGGAAAGCGTAGATTTAGAGCTAAAACTTTCATGTTTTGATTTTCATGAAATTTCGAAGTTAATTTGGTGAAAACTGTGCATTCTTACCACTGTCCCGAGAGCACAACGACAGTGATATAAAATTTAGATCTGAGAATTGTTTTAGTTATAGAATTTTCATCTCTGGTCGGAATTTGACGATCTTGGTCATTCCGGAAAGCATAGAAACTAAGCTACAACTTTCAGTTTATTCATTTTGCCAGAATTTGAAGTTTACTATGCCAAAATTGTGGATTTTCATCTCTGGCCAGTTAGTGCATAGATATAGGCCTTAGTCTCTTTTCTCCCGTTGTTTTCAGCGTAGAACCCCGACTTTGCGACGCCATCCCGGGCTCGTCCTTTGTCGGATTTCATCGTTTTTTGTCTCATTAAAAAGATGAGATCGAGATCTTTAACCATGCAAAGTTTGGTTTAGATCTGGGTGCATTAGATACTTCGTTTCTATTGCCGAAGTAGTACCCAGAAACTGTTTTACAATAGTGATCATTTTCAGTTATCGTCGGACCAACTTTGAAACATTGTCGTTTCTTCGTTTCAAGTAGAAACCAAACGATTCTTGTTGCATATCAAAGTAGGAGTACTTTACTACGCTCCTGCAAATTTTCATCAAGATCTGAGTTCATGTGACCCTTCGACCATGTCGTCGAAGTGGGACCTTTACACTGTTTTGACACAGTAAAGTTTTATGATTTTTGTCCGACTTTGAGACGACGCCGTTTCTTCGTTTCAAGTCGGAATTTCCCGATTCTTTATGCAATTTGGAGCAGGGATGTTGGACTATATGCCTACCAATTTTCATGCCATTCGGATTCAGTTTGCTGGTCCGAATAATTTTCCGAACTTGTATTCGCGTCATTTTTGGACTATTTTCCAACACTTAGAATATTTTTCAGTGATTTTCTGGTTTTATTGATTTCTTTGAGATTTGTCTCTAGATTTTGTACACGGGTTTTATGAATTATTTTCAAAAGATTTTTCACTCCTAAATGGCTTTCGAAATTATTATATAATATTATTTTAATTATTAAATTAATTACTCCATAATAGGAGAGTTTTCAAAAGCTGTTTTAAAGTGATTTGAAAATCAATTATAAATCCGTTTCGCACCATTATTTTATATAATAAAAATCTCACACTCACTTTTTAGCACGTCGAGCGAAGTGGAAAGGTGCTTAAACGGTTAGAAATCTCCGGCTTATGGAACCGTGTGTATTTTCTTTCCGGTTAATCCCCGACCTATTCGATTGATCGTTTTGACCTTTGGGTCTAGTTTACCGATGATACGAGGTGGACTTTTTATTGTTTGGAGTGTCAACTTGCAATTGGTTAGTAAACCGTTTAGTGCGAACGTGGGGTATGGGACTCATTGTTAACACTTTACGGGTTCCTCTCCAAGAAGTTAGTGACACATTAGCCTCTGGGCGGCCAGTACTGGACCTCTGGGTCACCACGCCTCTGGGCAACCGTCTCTGGACACCTGTTCTATGGAGCAGTTTCTTTTTCGGCATGCGCCTCTGGGCCTTTATCCTTCTGGGAAGGATCTTGCCGTCTCACGCGTTCCGCATCTGTGCGAGTATCGATCACAACTCTACAGTACTTGGCAACAACGACTCTGGTCGGTGCACATGCAATATTGGTATTATTTGATGATTTTTATATCCATTCGAGTACCGCCATTCGGTGTTGGTTCTATGGAACCATACGATGTAAGTGCGACTACCTTGTGGATTCACAGTGTCTCTGGACACTGCTTTTCAGTGTTTGATTTCATTGACTTTTCAGTATATCCCTATTGCTCTTTGGAGCATCGATCTTTGCTTGGGCATTGATTACAGACTCTGGTCACTCTTGGGATTATTGCCTATGGGCATCTTTTTATAGCTTTGGCTACGCCGATAATATGAGGCGAATTTATTTATTCTACACTTTGGTGTTGATTTCTCTTTGGAGATTTTTATTGTTTATTGATGATTAGGGATCGTCGTTATATTCATGTGGTTCATAATATACTTCTCTTTGGATAAGTACTGTTTTATTTATGTACCGCATTATTATATATCTCAGTTATTACTGATTGTTTAGCTAGCCTGACCCGAGTGTTTTCGCTCGGGTCAGACTGAGTTGTTTCAGGTTAGGTCTCTGGACTTAGCTTCTGTGCTTCCGCTTGGACATTATCTGCTATGCTGATAGATAGCGCTTTTATTTGTCCACTATTCCGCTACTCTGTTATTATTCAGACTTTGATATGTATATATTTTTGACTCACATGTGTGAGTAGTGGTTTTGTACCCACTTATAGTATTTGGATCTGTATTGATGATGTATTGTTCTGGGATTTTATATCTGTTATGTGATTCTGTTCTGTGATGCTATTTCATTATGTTATTATGCTTTGTCCTGATAGATCTTTAGCCATTTGTAATTTCGTTATAAGTATTTACCGAATATGTCGAACCACCTGATTGAGAAAAATTTAAATAGATTCCACCTTTCGACGTATTCGGTAGATAGTTATAGCTTGATTACAAATGGTCGCTTCCACTATACTCTATTCTCCGCTTTAACAGGCAGTATTACTCCCATAATACTCTTGGTTACAGTGGGTCTCAGAGTGGGGCGTTACACCTTGTTAAGCTGGTTTGCGAGTTCCGTGTTGGCATGGATCTGCTGGGTGAGCTGCTGATGGCTCTGAGTTAGCTCTTGCATTAGAATCTGGAACTCTTCCCTAGTCATGGGGCCTTGTGGATCTGGAGCTCTGGCAGATGCTTGACCTGCTGTGTTCAACTGCGTGGGATTCCGTCTATCCCTTCCTTTTGGATCAGTTGTAGTTGAAGCGGTTTTGGTAGTAACCATGTTGGGTGAGTAAGCTCTTTCCTAGATCTGGTGGAATCTGAATAGAATGGAAGGAACTACTTGATATCAGATCTGGATCTCCTCCTTAGATTTTGTAATCCAAAGACGGCAGTAGATCCAATGAGCAGGAGAAAAGCTGGGTTTTCTCAGTAAAAGCACCAAAGTGTTTGTACCAAAATTGGGCACAACATTCTTCGGACATATTTGAAGAGATTAAAATGAAGAATTTAAATGTAAATAGAGGCTAATTTAACAAACACGCCAAAATAATCAAAGAGAAATGCAAGAAGACACAGGTTTACAGTGGTTCGGCGTTGTAGCCTACGTCCACTTTGGAAGATTTTTTGTTTTATTGATGATTACTAACTGGTTACAACAAAGAATAACTCAAACACTCAAGTTACAATAGATCTCCAGTAGAGTAACGGCGTAATGGCGTTAAAAGTCCCTTTTCTATTGGCATTGAAGTGCTATTTATATGTACAGTCTAGAAATATCTAGCTTTGATCTCGGAATACCCCTTCTCACACATGGGTGGGCCCACCAGATTGATCCGAGGTCATTTGGGATCGATCCATGTATATTTCATATCGATCAAGATTTGCTTCTTTTGGGCTGAGATCGATCGAAGACATTCTTGAGGTGGTAAGCAAACTCCTGTGAAAATTTGGTAGCATTTGGACTTGTAAATTTTGAGTTATGATTGATCCAAGGTTGGATTTGCAGTTGGCTGGAACGTGCGTATCGATATGCTCGTGTCGATCAATATTCGTATCGATCATTGTTCGTGTCGATCAGTGCGTATCGATCATCTGTTGATGACATGAAGCGATGACTTAGGGGAGATCCACTTTTCATGCCAAGTGACCATTTCCTCTGGTTGACCAAGCTTTTTTGTATCGATCATGGAGGTTTCTCTTCGTATCGATGCTCCGCATTCCACTTCATATTGATACATGTTTATGCTCTTCGTATCGATCATTTGTCGATCGATACGAAATGTTTGGATGGGAGGATCGATACGAACAGTGTTAAGGCCAAGTAGATGAAACTTGATCGGTGCCAACACTAGATGGATACGAAGGAATTTGATGGATACGAAGGAGAATGGAAGTCGATGGATACGAACTGATTCCTCCTTCATAGACTTTGACCGATCCATAACTTGAGCATACAGACTCCGATTGACCCGAAATTTGGAACGCTGGCTTTCATAGCTTTGCTTGTCGAGTCATGCTAATTCTAACTCGATTCGAACTCTGACCAATTTTGCTAGTATCCATAGTAGACATGTGTATAGCCGATCTTCGAGTTGAATTGTTTTTGGTTTCCAGTCAAGTCCTTGGTATCACGGCCTTCCCAAAAGGCGGGATAACAATTGAATGTGTTTTTGTTCATTTATTTTGATATATCCCTGTTATCACCCTAGTTTATTATAATCATGTAAATTTTCATTTTGTTTATTTAAACACTGAATAAGGATTCAAAACCCTTGGATTTCTTATATTGACATGTGAAACAAATTAGCATGCTTAGATTTACTTTTTGAACTATAGAAATGTTTTTTGAGAAATAATTGTCGCTACCTTATTTGAAACTTTTCAAATTTAAATTTTGAAACCCTGGGAAGTTTTCATAAATTGAATTTTGAAACTTTGGAAAATTTTCATAAATCAAATCTCTTGAACTCTGATAAATTTGGAATTTTATGTAAATTTGTAAGTTATTAGAATGGATCTATTGGGAAATTTGTTATGTTTTGAATATACAAATAATAACTCTTCTGGAAACTTTGAAACTTTAAAAATGTAGTTATCTGTATTCCATATTTCATTTGATTTTGATTTAATTTGCATCAGAATTTTAGTTCTGACTCGAGTGTATTATTTTCCTTTACGCTCGGGTCAGCCTGAGTATTTCAGCGTTTCGAAGATATTATTTCATGAAGATGGAGTTTGAAGACCGTATTTATTAATACTATTCTACTGCATTACTTTGTTATATTTGTTAAATGTATAACTCTAATGATATTATAAAGTGAAATTATTGTATATTGTCAAACAGCTTCATGAACTCTTTATGTAATTATTGTATTTTGTCATTCCACTGCGAGATTCTGTAATTTTATTTTTCTGTATCTTATTTCTTTAGAATAAAACCCCATTGATAATCTGTTCTTTTGGGTTGTTTGAGTCAGACTTGTGTGGTTTATTGTCGACTTAAATTATCCAAAAAGGTAGGTTGTCATAGGTTGTATCAGAGCTAGGTTTAGAGATACCTTAGCCTGTTAGGGTAAACCCATTAAGAGATAGGGTAATGGAATACCCTATTATGAGTTGAGACTATATATACAAGAGAGCGTATTTGTTAGTGTTATTAAATGTTTTGAAATGGATAAATGAAATGATTTTAACTTGGATTATATTTTGTATATATATAAGAATGAATTTAATAAAATGATATAGTCCTTTATGATTGTTTCATGATTAGTGATTGTTATCACTTTACTAATTGATTGATTGGAATGGTAGTGCTTATTATCATCTATTGATTGATTAGTTGTGCTCGGCCAGTTTATGAGCATCGTCTATTGGTTGTTGATTTGAGCATTGATTATTGTCATGAATTTTCGAAATAGTTTTAAACGGTTTATAAGAAATTACATATTTTCAACATGGAATTTCGAAATAAATGCATATCTAAATTCCCCACTGTATTATTATAACGAGTATTTGATACCATATCCGAAAGTGATATATAAAATATGGTTTAGATAAATATGATTTATAACTAAAAAGTTATTCAAACTGAAATGAGAACTTGAATTCCGGGGTTTTGAAATTGGTTTCTAAGATTTTGAAAATTTTAGCAGTATTGTTTCAAAGTATTTTCCATACTGAAATGTTTCAAAATGATTTTGAAAGAAATAAAGTGCAGAACTCACTACTGTCGTTGGAAAATAAATTTTGGTGATGACTGCACCATCCTCGACGTTCATTTTTGAGTTTCAAAGTGGGGGAGGCCACTTTAGTAGCTTTACTACTCGATTGTTTAATGAAACTAGTTTGATTCAAATCCTTGAAGTATGATCTGATATTCTAAAGATATATATATATATATGTGTGTGTGTGTGTGTGTATTTCAAATGATTTAAAATAAACTCGGTGTTCAATTCTCGAATTTCGGTTGAATGATATTATGGACACATGTATCCTATGCATTAGGATTTATTGATCGGTTGATTGTTCATCTTGTTGAGATGACTGAATGCTGATTTCCAATTATGAATTGGAATTTGATTTTCTGACAATTCAGATATGTCGAAAACTTCCAAATTGAGAATTAATTTTCAAAGCTAAGTATTTTGGAAAGTACATAAAGTTTTGTTTTGAAAATTTTAAAGTAAAGACTAATAGAAGTTGAAAAAGTTTTAAAATGGTAAATAGTTTGATAAGTAAATTATATCAGATTATTTTGAATTATACAAGTACAAAATTTAGCAGTAAGATGTTTTAAATGTAAAGAGTTTTAAGAAATGTTTTGAACATAGTACATATTTACAAAAACTTATTATTGGAAAATTGATTTTTAAGTAGTTCTAACTTTGTATAAATACGGATAATAGTTTTGAAAGGTTTATAATGGAATTTTTTAAGAAACATTTTGAACCTAGTAAATGTTTTATAATAAAAGATTTTGAAAAGTATTTGATTTGGAAAGAAATTTGATTTTATCTGAATTTGATATAAATATAAAATTGAAGTTGTGGAAAACTATTGATTTAAAATTTGGAAAATTTTGAATTTGAATGATAGGTGATTGGAAAAAATTTGATTGTTGAGATCGCACATGGGTTTGAAACTGAACTGATATTTGAAAATGAATTATTTCAAAGACCGTTGACTCTATATAAATATCTGATTTGAAGTTTTCGATTCTTATATGAAAATGGTTTGTATAAGTATGAAGTTATTTCTAAAACTATTGATTTTGGGAGGTATTCGATCTGAAAAGCGATAATCTTATATATAACAGAATTTATATAAGAATGATATGATATATTCGAGACTATTGATTTTGAAAAGTACTCAATTTGGAGATGAAATCTTATATATAATGGAATTTATATAAGTGTGATATTTGAAGTTATGATTTTGAAAAGGGTATTATGTATATTATGATACATTTCAAAATTGAATATATGGGAAGTACCCTCGGCGAAGAAGTATAGTATGATATGCTTCGAACCCTAATGGACTTGGGTGAATCCCAGAATGGATCTGACCGATTACCTTAATGGACTTTGGTGAATCTATGGATTTGAACCGATATAGGTTGTCTGGAATTAAACTCATGAGTTCCTCAATTTTTTTTATGGTAGATGGTTCTTTAGTTTACCCAATGGATACGCTTTCAATCCTGGGATCTGTTGTTTATGGATCTTCCGGGAAGGAAGTGCAACTATTGTGTAAATCATTGAAGCAGCTTACCACTGTGGTAGGGGTCGATGGTCTCTTGTTTATGAAATGGCTACGATATTCTTCTCAAATTCGAAAGGTTGATGGATCTTTTGGAAGGTTTTGTGTTCATTGCGTAAACAATGGAATGAGCAGCGGGCCACTGCTAACCGATTATCATCATTTGACATTTGATTGTTGAGCGGTACTTTCCATTTCTGTTTTAAAGGTTTTCCAAGTATTTTCACTGGATGTTGAAATAGATCTACTAAATACTTAGAGCTTTTAGTCTTGCGCCTGATCAACGTATGGCTAAAATCTATAAGAATGAGGATAAATCTGTTAAAACATCTAATTACAAAAGGTATTTTGATATTAAACTTATTACATTCGCTAAATCATTTGTTCCAAAAAAAAATTGGAAATGTTTAAAAAGGGCTGTTTAAATATAATTTAATGTTTTAGGCTCAACTTAAATGTTTATAAATATTATTTAGCAAAATATTTACATAGTAATTATTATTAGCAATGTTCTACGTTATCTAATTTATATCCTAAATATTTTTTTAAAGTTAACAATTATTATAATGTTTTGAAATTAATTATTGTCATTTATTCAAAATATTTGGAAGTAAATTACTATGGTTATAATAATGTTTAGAGACTGATTATTAATGTTTATAAATAATTCTAGAAAGGTATTTCGATATTAAAACCAGAAAATTTTAAGTAACGGATTTGAAAATAATCATCAACTTCATTACTTTTATTTTTTTTATTTTTTTAAAATGATGTTAATTTATATGAAGTAAGATATTTTACATTGAATTTTGGTAAAAGTATTTATATATAGAAGTTAGTGATTTTGCAAATGGATTTCTAAATGTAATCTTTTTAAATGAGAGTTATATAAATTTCTTTGAAAAATTTCAATTTAGAGATATTATTTAAATAAACTGCATATATACAAAATTTTCTGTTTTAAAATTTTTCAGAACAAATGATTTGGAAAATTTTATTTATTGTTTAATATGTTTGAAAAAAAACAAGCAAACGAGTTGAATATTTATTTTGAAAGAAAGGTATTAAATTTCATATACTCTTGATTTGAAAATATATGAAATTTAAAAGTTTTGCATTATTTAGATTATTATATAAACCTAAGTAAATGTTTTTCATGATTTGAATATTTATTTTGGAAGTAAGTATTTTCTAAATTGATTATGAAAATATGAAGTCTTTACACTTGGTTTGAAATAGAAAATATAATATAAGATTTGAACATATTATTAGTTTTAAACTAATTATTTTTGTGCTTATACTTATTCTAAATTACGAAATTAATAAATGATTGGATTTAAAGAAATGTTATTATAAAGTTCATTTAGAATGTTTGATATCAAATTTCTATTAGTATTGTAAAACTTTCGGAAAATCCTTGTATAATACTATGAGAATACCTATGTATATCTTATATAAACAAGTTTGAAGGTTTTATTAGCTTACTCTTTTACAATATATTCAAATATTTTGTTCCTCTTCAAAGATGAATACCAAAAACTTAAAGATTTTGTTTATAATCAAAATTTATTTCGTATATGAAATTGGTTCATAATTAGCTTGAAATTTTATAAGTCTTCCGAAATTAAGTATTTATACTTAACTGGAAATTATTTTCTAATGACTTGAATAGTTATAAAATAGTTATGAAATAGTCGGATGAATATTATTTGCTGAATGGTTTCCTTTGTTGCAAATCATTGTTATAACTACTTTTGGTTGCATGTAACTGTTACATTCCATTAGAATTGCATGTAGGAGTGCATCATACTTATCAGTTGTGTTACATTGCTTTGTTGTATATGATTGATGTATTATGTTTTACTAGTATTTATGATATAATAGGTAGTATATTGTCCTTTTATCATGTTTAATTCCCTTAAATTATGTAAGTAAGATACAAGGTCATGGAAGCAATACCTGTTGCTTTTGGTTTCATAACTAGAGCTTTGTTTGCCCGACAAATAGGTACGTTTTCGGATTACTATTTTTGTAGCAGTATTTTATTATTTTCCTATGGTTTGGGATGCTATATTATTAAAATAAGATGTATACCATGTAATTATTGATACTGTTTTTCCGGACCTAGCCGCGCAAATGAGATGCTGTCGAAATTTTTCGAAAATTTAGGACTTAGGAAATTTTCGTGGAAATAGGTTTATTTTCAAATTTATATTAAAACTAATAAAGCAAGTTCAAATTGTTTTATAAGTTGATTCCTTCATGTTCCTTTTCGGGGACGAAAAGTTTTGAGTGAGGGAGATTTTAACGACCCGTATTTTTGACAATTAAAAATATTAAATTAAATAAGGCTTGAAATTCAAATTTTTCAGAAATTAAAAATTTATGATTTATTGACATAAAATTTGTTAGGATATAAAACATGATCCAAGATAAATGCTGAGACAACTAATTTTAATGAGGTAAAAGATTGTAATGCATATTGGAATATAATTTAATGATATTGATTTGAATATATTTATTTAATAATTGTTTGAATGTAAGTTCCATTGATTATAATAATAGATGTTAATATAAGAATTGAATAATTTAAGAAGTAAATGTTGAAATATATGAAATGAACAGAAAACAGTTGTGGTATAATGAGAATTCGTTTGAAATCTAATGTTGAATATAAACTGCAATAAGAGTTATTGGAATCCGTTAATTAAAATGAAAAGACAAGTGCATTGTAATTAATAAGTTCAACATAAGAACTTACATTTTAAATTAAATTGAATTAAAATGAACATTTTAATGAAGTTTAAGCTTTGACTTGAAAAGAATAAATTGAACGTTTATCTCTAATCGGAATAACAAATGTTGAATTTAAATAAAGAATTCAGAGGATGTTTTAGTGAAAGAATAACATAAGTTGTTATTTGAAATGTATCTTGGAGAAGTTGATTTTCAATAAGATAAAATATTTACTTTGTAAAGTGTATAAATTGTGTTTTATAGGAAATTTTATAAAACATATTTGAATTAGTATAAATGAAAAGAAAACAGTGTTTTATAGTTAGAATTCGTTTGAACTTAGTAATGAAATTAATTGGAATTAGATTAATTGAAATGTTTCAATTAAAAGGAAACAGGAATGAAATAGTAATGAATGAGTTAATATAAGAACTTGCATTTTTGTGTTAAAATGGAATGAACATTTTAATTAAAATAAATGCATGTTTTGAGACATATAAAATAAATTTTTCAATTTTGAATAAGTATGACTTTATAAAAATAAAGATTGAGTTTTGGAATAATATATGTAAACACACTTATTAGTATTCAAAATTTAAAATATATTAGAGGGTTTATGTTTGTGTAAATGTTGTCTAATCAATTAGAAATTACCTTGTATTAACAATTGTACATTAATTACACATGTTCACATATATTTATTTTTTCCATTTTATATATGGTTAAAACTTGTAAATTGGTCGCAATAATGTGACCGTTACAGTAATTAAAAAAGTAAAGTAAATCATTTTTGTAATGCATAGATAGATATATATTCATGAATTAAGAAAATTGGTACGAGTAACATAAATAAATATATAGATTGATTGGTTGATTAATTGATTGATTGATTGTTAATTGATTGATTGAGTTAATGGAATGTGCACATATTAACATAAAACGAATGTTTTAATAAAGAATTAGATGGTAAATATTTGTACATTTGGGTTTATTGAAATTAATCAATTGGAGTAAGTTTTGGAATTTGGACCCCAAAAGTTTGTTTATAGTATATAAGTGGTCCCTTCATTTGCTTTATATTTATTATCATATCCACATTCTCTTTCTTTTCATTATCAAGTTCTTCATTTAGGTTCCACTTGAGAATCCATTTCATTTGTTAGATTACTCATTCGTTTCTTATTAATTAATAGTAGCCTCAATTGATTTATTTCTAATTTATAATTGCCACATTCTTTTCATTTGTTTCTCATTTTTTTACGTTTGCTTCTTTCCAAGTATTTTACCTGAAGTTTTTTTTTTCATTTTTAATGTGAACATCCAAATTAATATTCATGTCACCTCATTAGCATTGACCATTCTCCATTTCTAATGTTCATTTTGTTATGCGTTATTAGTTCTCGTAGCTTCCTTTCATTGGCAACTTTTTTGGTTGTTCATATTTTTACTTTATTTCAATTCCTAGTTTGTTTATATTTACTTTATCAGCTTTTCATTTGTTTCCATCTTCATTCCTGTAGCCTATTTCATTTTTCAGATCTCATCTTCGGTAGCTTCATTTTTTCCAAACAAAAGATCCATTTCATTATTTTTCCCTCTTGACCTTCCTCCTACCTCCTTTTTCATTTTTTCTTCTTCAAATCTCCTTCTTCTCCCTTTTTCAAAGCTTCCTTTTCTTTTTTTTCTTTTTTTTCTTCTTATTCTTCAAATCTTCTTATTTTTCAAAGTTTCTTATTCTTTTTCAATTCTTCTTCTTTAAATTTTCTTCTTTTTCAAACCTTCTTCTTCTTTCCATATCTTTTTCTTCAAATCCAGATCTATACAAACTTCTCTATCTCTTCCAAAACTCTCTAGAAAAAGATTAAGGTAGCAAGGAAATAAAACAAAAGGAGAAAGTAGTAGCAGATCCAAATTGGACTAGAAAAGGGAAAGCCAAAAGGTGAGTGTTTAAACTCACTCACAAAATATTGAAATTTTATTGCAAATTAAACCAAGTCATATAGTGATAAATTTATTGATTGTTGTTTGAGAATTTTAATTTGACATTTAGTTTGAATACCCTTGATAGTTAAACGGCAATATTTGGTAACTAATAATTATTGTGACATGTTGTTAAATTGGTTGATTAGTTGAATTGGTTGATTTGAATGTTGATTGTATGTTGTGATGGATGCTATTATGATTGAATGTGTGTTTGTTAATTTATTTTGATATATCCCTATTATCACCCTAGTTTATTATAATCATGTAAATTTGCATATTGATTATTTGAACACTGAATAAGGATAGAAAACCCATGGATTTCTTATATTGACATGTGAAACAAATTAGTATGCTTAGATTTACTTTTTGAACCATAGAAATGATTTTTGAGAAATAAACTACCGCTAGCTTATTTGAAAGTTTTCAAATTTAAATTTTGAAACCCTAGGAAGTTTCCATAAATTGAATTTTGAAACTTTGGAAAATTTTCTTAAATCAAATCTCTTGAACTCTGAAATTTAATTTGGAATTTTTCTATAAATTTGTAAGTTAGTAAATAGGATCTATTGTGAAATTTGTAATATTTTGAATATAAAAATACTAAATTTTCTGGAAAATTTGAAACTTTAAAAATGTAGTTATCTGCATTCCATATTTTATTTTATTTAGATTTAATTTGCATAAGAATTTTAGTTCTGACTCAAATGTATTATTTTCCTTTACGCTCGGGTCAGTCTGAGTATTTAAGCATTTTGAAGATATTATCTCTTGAAGATGAATATGGAGTTTGAAGACCGTATTTATTAATATTATTCCGCTGCATTACATTATTATATCTGTTAAACGTATAACTTTGATGATATTGTAAAGTGAAATTATTGTATATTGTTAAATAACTCTATGAACTATTTATGTAATTATTATATTTTGTCATTCCGCTGCGAGATTCTGTAATTTTATTTTTCTATATCTTATTTCTTTAGAATAAAACCCCATTGGTAATTGTTCTTTTGGGTTGTTTGAGTCAGACATGTGTGGTTTATTGTCGACTTAAATTATCCAAATAGGTAGGTTGTCACAAGAATCATCCGTTCCAAAATCAAAGGAGCCTACGAAAAACATTCCTAAGATTGAGTGAGTCAGCTTTGAGGCACCCAGATCATTCCAGTACATGTAGCGGCTATTTTTCTTGAGTCGTATATTCCTCCTTTCGTAAACCAATTGTAACGACCCGTATTTTCAACTATTTTAACTATAAAATTTAATATGATTATTGAAAAAAAAATGGTTAGAAATAAAAATTTTAATGATTTATTTATGTAATTTATTTAATATAAACTTGAATAAAATTTTGAAATAACCAATTTCGAAGATTTTGGCAATAATCGGTATTGAAATGAAATTCTATGCATTTACTGTGTTTATAATCAATAATTGGAATTGAATAATAAATATTGAATTATTTAGATAGATAAATAATTGTTTGATAATTAAAATTCATATTAAATTTAATGATTTATTAATGTAATTTATTGGATAATTAAATTGTTTAAATTAACATTGGAAATTGTTTAAATAATTGAATCCTGAATTAAATATGCATGAAAATGATTTTAAAAGTTGATTTTAATTTTATTTAAACAACAATAAAGATTACTGACTTTTAAAAAAATTAATAGTGAATAAATTTATTTTTGAAAATTATTTATTTTCATTAACGAGTAAAAATAGCCATTTTGGCTACTGTCTTGGATTTCAACGAAATTTCATCGGGTCCATAATAATGAATTATTATGGGATTTCAAGTTTCGTAGCGATCAGACATATCGTTTGTTCGTGCGAGCTTGAAACGCGTAGAATTTATTTTCAAGATTTTAATTAAAAAATTTGATTTTGGAATGCTATTTTCTGAATATGATGGAATTGGCTCCCGAAACTAGTTCCATTGTGTTCAGAATGAGGGTGTAACATATAAAAACGCCAGACGGCACGCTTCGTTTGGAGCTCGAGAATTTCGGACATTATAAGTCAGATATTTTCTAAATATAATATTATATATACTCAACCTCTCTCAACACAACGTACACCCCACATATATTCTGTCTCCCCCGCACTTCCCCCTTCTCCCTCATTTTAAACTTTGCAGATCGAAAAAAAAGAAAAAAATGAGCGAGCGACTCGCGTGAGGACGAGGAGGACGAAAGCAGCGCGAGATGCGGGAGGCTCGCTTTCGTCATCGTCGTGTTTTAGGGTTTGCATGGCTTCATTGTTGGCGCACGTTGGAGGGGAGGAACAGGTAGAGCAATGGGAATGCGGGGTGATGGGGTGGCTCGACGACGTTGATGGTGGTTGAAGCGGTTACGTTCGATCAACTAAAAAAGGAAGAACGAATCGCGATCGCGAATAAATGAAGGAGAGGGCGACCGGGGCTGTTGTGTGCGTGATTAGGGTATAATTTTCTTTGTTAATTATTTTACTAAATTAATTTAAGTTTAATTATCTCGATGCTAATTAACGTATATCTTATTCGTACGAGGTCCGATTCGAACGAAACGAGTCGCATTAGATTCGTATCGATGAAGGCTACAGCGTGGAATCGAATAGGAATTTATTTAAAGCTGAAATATTTGTAGTTTCAAATAAAGGTAAGTGTTTTAAATGCTCATGAAGTACTAAATATGTTTATGTTAGTTAAATTGATAATCATGTAGTAATTTATTTTATAGACCGTTGTTTGGTAATTTAATTGACATCTAAATTGACATATGATTGGGATTGATAGAAATTTAAATTGATAGAAAAAATTGAAATTGGAATTAAAGTACTAGTTAGACACCCAATACCGATAACTGGAACACCCCACATCCCTTAGTATTCCCAAAAAGGGCACACCAAATGATGTGGTGCATTATAGGTATAGCTAAAGCATCACAGGGACTAAGATTCACAAGAAAAATAAGTAAAAGTAGCGGAAAACACTTAAATAATAACTTATCATTCAGAATTAATCTTCATCTCAAAATAAGTCATAAAAACATAACATGTCTCAAAAAATCAAAATCTCTCATGTCTTATGAAAATACATCTCAGTCTCACATAATCAGAGTAAAAGTAACAATAATAATCCCTCTCACAAGTGCCAATCCATCATAAGCCAAATGAAAAAGATGAAAAACAGAATAATACATTTGAAATGAGGGAACTCCGGAAATGAATTTCCAAGCAACCTGAATCAACTATCCTCAACTCTGCTGGCTTATTGGCGGAAAAGGAAAGATAGAGGAGTGGGTCAGACAATAAGTCTGGTGAGTGAAAGTAATTACAAGTATTTCTAAGCAAGATAAAGATAATAGACTAAGCAATAGTTCTAGCATAAAAGGAAGATACAGAAAAGATAAAACGCATAAAATATTGTTTCTTATTCTGTTTTACTGTTTGCTTTGATTGTTTTCACTTGTCTTAAACTGCTGTGATTAGGCTGAAATCCTAATTCTATCTCAACTGCTAACTTGATAAGGCTGAAATCCTAATTCTACCCATTGACCGGCCTTTCCTATCTCTGTTGTGCCACCGTGAACCCATCCTGTTGGTCCCACAGCAAAAGGCACCTTTTAGCGCTTAGGACGCATTAGCGAATTATTTACCCTAATCAATGCCGCAGGCTCGGTCATCGCCGGTACACACTAACTGTCGCCCCCTATTTGACCCTTTATTTACCCTAATCAGCACAAGCGTGCCCACCCTCACCCACGTGTGAGACCATCAGTCCTCGACCTGAAAGGGAATGCTTCTGGTACTGGTCCTAACAAACAAAACTTCTAACTTTGCAACCCTTGTCCAAATCTCCAAATTTAAGCCTCTATCTATTGGCCACTTATTTACCTTAATCAGCATAAGCGTGCCCAGCCTCACCCATGTGTGAGACCATCAATCTTAGACCTGAAAGGGAATGCTGCCGGTACGGGCCACTACAGCTATATTTGCTTATTAACTTAATCTAAGATCTAAGTTTAAAAATAAGCCCCTTCTGTTATTTCTTTCTTTCTTATTATAACATACGTGTTATAATTGTTCTTGCAACTTTTAATCTTATATTTTCTCTTTTTAGTTATAACCACTTGTTATAGTCATGCTTGCAAATATCTCAAAATTTTCCTATTTCAGTCCATCTCCATTTTATTTCGGTTCTTCTCATTTTACATCTGATTTCTGCAAATTTAGTGTTTTTCTATTTTAACCCATATTTGCGAAGTCTTCTCTTTTAATATTTTATTCGCATAAAAAAGGATTAAATCTCTATAAAAAGAAACTAACATTTATGGGCTAAATTTTAACTTAAAATAGATGTAAATAACTGTAAATAACTGCAAATAACTGAATAAAATAGCTGAATAAAAATAGACTGAAAAGAACTTCTGAAATTTACTTAAAAACTGACTGTAAATAAACTTACATAAAAACTGTCTCAAAATTATAGAAAAACTACAACTATTGAGAACCCTATTGTTTTAAATTGCTTACAAATCTAAAATAATTACAAAACTCACATGTGGTTCTTAGCTCTAGTCCTGGGCCTTCCTGGATCCACTTCTAAGGTGTAGAATATTTTTATCAAAAAGATCTCCTCCCCATAAAAATTTTCTATTTAGGGATCAGCCTCAAGCAATGAACCCAATTAGGAGAAAATCTGAATGAGAAAAATAGCTAAGCCTAGGGTTCTATTTATAGTGTGGCTTAGGGATCTTAGGCCGTCGGATTTGAAGATTTAATATGGTGCAACCACGTCATAGGCTCAGTAGGAACCATCGGATGCAGCTACGAACGCACAGGATTTAACTAAAAATCAAATTTGCAGTCTTCGGTTCGTATCTGGATGAAATATCGTCCAGGAAGAATGGTGGGTCGACCTGTGTTCATTGGGGGTCGACCTATTAGTCAACCTGACCCTAGCATGGGTCGACCTATGCCCCCCTTTTTATTTATATTTTTTTATTTCATTTAAATATATAATTCCGATTTTCTTATTCTTCTCGTAACTTCTTCATACTAGCTCGGATTTCGACAAGTTGTATATGGAAATTGATCAGAAAATTGCCACGGACCCAATGGTGCAACTCTCGCAGCTAAATTCTGACAATTCCAAAAATGCTAATTTTCAATGTTAATAATTATTTTGGTTATTTAATTATCTAAAAATTCAGGGTGTTACATTCTCCTCTCCTTAAAGGATTTCGCCCTCCAAATCTCCAAGGACAGAAGAATGAAATAAATATTTTCATCCAAATTCCACAACCACATATTCAACCATCACACATTTCATCCATTTCCTTAAGCTTTTTAATGCAATTTATGATATATGCAATAGTGTAGTGTCAATATCCCTAACTAATGCAAAAGATTAGGCAGTCTACTGATTCAGTCGACCTCCTTTTTATGCGCTCATATTCGTGCCATATATCCAAATGAATGCAAATTCCCTAATGACAATTGGTAGTTCTATATGCGTGCTACAATCATCATCCAAATGCAACAATCATATGATAATCACCCATTCATAGCAATTATGAAATAAAAATGTAAGTGCACACACATCCATATGCATATGCTTTAGTGACCTAGTTAGGCCGATCTCTAAGAGATAATAGTGCCTAGTGTGTGTGTGCATCCATAAGCATCCCACAAGGATGTCGCATTCTTCTTAGTGAGGCGAGTAAGTGGTACTGAAAACTTAGCAAAATCTCTGATAAACTTCCTATAATAACCAGTCAAACCTAGGAAGCTTCTAACTTCGGTAGCGTTCTTGGGAGCCTTCCAATCCTGTATCACTACTACCTTAGCGGGATCCACAGTTATACCCTCTCTAGAGACTACATGCCCCAAGAAACGCGCCTCCTCACGCCAAAAGTGACACTTCAAGAATTTTGCTTTCAACTGATGAACACGAAGTGTACGAAGAACCTCCTCAAGATGAATATCATGCTCTTTCATACTCTTGCAAAAAACCAAAATGTCATCCACAAACACTACAACGAACTTATTTAGGACATCTCGAAAAACACGGCGCATTAGATCTACAAAATAGGTTGGGGCATTGGTCAGTCCAAACGGCATAACCAACCACCCAAAGAATCCATCAGGTATCCTAAATGTTGTATTATCGGTGCTATCGTCATCGACCCTAAGCTGATGAAATCCAGTGGCTAAGTCAAGCGGAGAAAATACTGAAGAGCCAACCAACTGATCGAAAAGATCATCTATCCTAGGAAGTGGGTAATGGTTCTTCTTCATGAGCTTATTCAACTCTCTATAATCTACGCAAAGTCGAAGGGAACCATCTGCCTTTATAGCGAAGACGACTGGCACCCCCCACTTAGATATGCTCGTCTGATGAAGCCTTTCTCTAATAGCTCACCAATCTACTTACTTAACTCCTTCCTCTCCCTAGGAGCCATATGTCTCAAGGGCAATGCCACTGGCTTAGCATTGTCATTCAGATAGATCCTAAAGTTGATCTCTCTCTTAGGGGTAGCCCCCTAACCTCCTCAAAAACGTCTGGGAAATCTCAAACAACTGGAACTGAATCAAACTGTCCTAGTGATGAATCAAGGGAATAAAGGAAGCTCAACATGACTGACCCCTGTGGGTCGCAAGAAACCTCGAGGGTCCATTCGCTACATGTCCCTAGCCTGACGACTCTCCTCTCGCAGTCCAACATCGCACCATAAGTGGATAACCATTCCATCTCCAAAATCATCCCATATCCCGAAAATTCCAGTACATAGGCGTTACAATCAAACTCGATGCCTAGTATAAAAAATTTCAAACCCCTAAAAATCATGGGTAAATGTGCCAATCCTCCTATGGGGTTTGAAACAACTATAGGGTCTACAACTAGAGAAATATCTAAGTGCAAACAATCAACCAAGGAACTAGAAATGAAAGAATGCGATGCTCCGGAGTCAAAAGGAGTCCGAATAGGAAAATCCGAAATAGATATGAAACCTTCTACAGAGACTTTCCAACCTCGGTCCAGTCCACTATTATAAAGTGCTGCATCTAAAGCCTGTACTTTCGCCATAGGTGCGCCTGCTCTCTGCCCTGTCCTCTGAGGACAAGCTCTACTAAGATGCCAAGCTGCCCACAGCTGTAACACCTCCCCTTCACCATATCCTTCTTACAGTCCTTTGAGTAATGCCCAACCAATCCACAATTATGACACTTCTCGCCCTTCTTGATCTGTCCCTTTTGAGGTCCTCTTCCTTTCTTCTTGTCCCTTTCCTTCTTATTCTTCCACCACTGCTTCTTAGAGTTTTCTGATTTAGGAACCTCTTTAACCTCTTCTTCCTTAGCAACATCTAATATGAGGGCCATTTCCACAAGTGACTCATACGTCGCTCCCATAGGTGCATGTGTCAATGCCAACCCTTGGAGGGGTTGGTTCAAACCCTTAGCAAACTTGGTGGCCTTCTTACGCGGTGTATTAACAAGCTCCATCCCGAACCTCGATAACTCATTAAACTGATTTATATACTCTTTCACCGAAAGACTCCCCTGCTTCAGACTAATGAACTTCTCCAACTACATGTTTTCCTCGGCTTGCGATAAGAACTTTCTCTCAAACCTTTTCTGAAATCCAACCCAACCAATGTCTCTACCCTCCATCTCTACAATCTCCCACCAGTAATAAGCCTCTCCCTTCAGCTACCAAGATGCAAGCTGAACTCTCTATTGGTTCTCCAATCCTAACAACCCAAATATCTACTCTGTATTCCTCAACCAAGTTCATGCCTCTATGAAATCCTCCATGCCATAAAACATCTTACCTCCTAGATTAGCGAAGTCCTTGCATAGCTTAGAAAAATTGGCTGCTGTAGGTGGATTAACGGGACCTCCACCCACCGGTGCTGCATTGGGTGCTTGCCCTTGCACCTCTGGTGCCGTAGCTTGGAGGTATCTACTGAACCAGCCAGGGACTTGGACACCCTCTGGAAGATTTGGGGTGTCTGCCAATCTATGCAAAGAAAAGAAAATTTTGGCTTGAAAGAATCGGAAGAAGGTTGAACTGGACTTTGAGGGGATTTTTATAAAAACTCTCTTATACTTGAAAACTATTTCTATAATAAGAGTTTCTTCTTGAAAAATACTTTTAGTTTGAACATATGTTACCTTTGAAAAATACTTTTAAAACATTTTTTAGGAATCATGTAACCTTAAGCTCTGATACCAAATGAAGCACCCCACACCACTTAGTATTCCCAAAAAGGGAACGCCAAAGGATATGGTGCGTTATAGGTATAGCTAAAGCATCACAGAGACTAAGATTCACAAGACAAATAAGTAAAAGCAGTAGAAACATTTAAATAATAACTTATCATTCAGAATTAATCTTCATCTCAAAATAAGTCATAAAAACATAACATGTCTCATAAACTCAAAATCTCTCATGTCTTATGAAAATACATCTCGGTCTCACATAATCAGAGTAAAAGTAACAGTAATAATCCCTCTCACAAGTGCCAATCCATCATAAGCCAAATGAAAATGATGAAAAGCAGAAGAATACATCTGAAATGAGGAAACTCCAAAAATGAATCTCCAAGCAACCTGAATCAACTATCCTCAACTCTGCTAGCTTATTGGGGGAAAGGAAAGATAGAGGAGTGGGTCAGACAATAAGTCTGGTGAGTGAAAGTAATTACAAGTATTTCTAAGCAAGATAAAGATAATAGACTAAGCAATAGTTCTAGCATAAAAGGAAGATACAAAAAAGATAAAACTCGCATAAAATAATGTTTCTGATTTTGTTTTTCTGTTTGCTTTGATTATTTGCACTTGTCTTAAATTGTTGTGATTAGGCTGAAACCCTAATCCAATCTCAATTGCTAACTTGATTAGGCTGAAATCCTAATTCTACCCATTGATCGGCCTTTCCTATCTCTGTTGTGCCACTATGAACCCATCATATTGGTCCCATAGAAAAAGACACCTCTTGGCGCTTAGGACGTAGTAGCGAATTATTTACCTTAATTGATGTCGTAAGCTCTGTAACGACCCGGAAATTTCGAACCCGAAATTTCCAGATAGTTAGAAGAAAAAGAAAGAGATAGAAGAAAGAAACAGAAGAAGAAGAAGAAGAATCAGAAACATCAACATCTCACATTCGCAGCGGATAAAATATAATAATAAATGATAACAGTTTTACAAAACAATATTATATCTGTCGATTACATTTTAATACATCAGAGTTACATATTTATACAGACACTGGATATACATAATTATCAAGCCTCAGATATACAATAATATAACATAGTAGAAACACTCCATACGTTCCTGCCATCCAGTTCGTCTCCTGAACTCCCAAACGTCCTTACTTGAAAATCTGTAATACTCGGTCTGACCCGAGCATTACATCAAAGTAACACCCAGGTCAGGCTGGAAACCAGCGTGAGTAAACTTATCTAACATGGAATTTCAATTCATAGAACTTATTTAAAACCCGGGGTAACTCGTACTTACTATACGTAAACAACTTATATAGTCATCACTTATTTTCACAAACAATATCTAAGTATCCAACTTAGTTCAAATGGTCCATATTATCCCAAACCGGCCTATTTGATTTCATATATCAATCTATGAAGATTTATAGAAGATTTCAAATCGAAGTGGTTTCGGGTATTAACTAATACCCGACTCCTGTCTCTTCGAATCCAATGTCATCTTAACCAAGGTTATTCAATGAAATACAATTCAAACTTTAAATACCGGTGTCACCTTTATACAGTAATTCATCATCGATAGATACCCATATTATCACAGTTTAAACCAAACATATCATATCACATAGCATCACATATTAGAGATATTATCTATCTTAGGCATACAATATCATTCAATCATTCATAAGCAAGATTGATCACTTCCAAAATTAATTTAATTTATCTCTAATTAAATTAATTTCTGATCTTTAATTACTTAGATTACCTTTACTTAACATTAATTACAAACCAATTAATTGCATTGATCCTTAATTAATTACTCATATTTATTATCTTATAATCACTTATATTGATTAATTTAACCCTTAATTAATTTCTTTAATTAATCAATCCTTTAATTAATTATATTAAGTAATTAAGCCTTAATTACTTTCAACAAGTAATTATCCCTTTGGTTAATTAATTACATTGGTTAATTACATTGATTAATTAACCCTAATTAATCACACCCATTAATTATTCTTTTGCTAACAATTAATTTTTCTTTAATTACTAATTTATTAATCAATAATTAATCTTTAATTTCCTATTAATTAATCTTTAATTATCAATCAATTAATAAATTTAGATGATAATCATTATCTTAATCAATCTTCTTAATCATCTCAATATCTTACCCTATGACCTTGGAATCAAAAGCTTTAAGTTAAATTAAAGTTTAAAACTCTTAATCTTTTAATTAAGCTATTTAATTATCTGATTAATTAGGCTTTTAAACAAATTAAGGATTTACTTAATTAATATCTTAAAATACTTTTCTCAACTTAAATTAACAAAACATAAAAATTCAATTTATTACTAAAAATAGTTTTAAGATAATTAATTTATCTTGGCTATGTTAAATTTTAAAACTTAACATCAAATTTATAACCTGAGAACAACCCGAGTATTTTCCATCAAAACCCGAGTTACTTTAACTTCCCGAGCTTCCTTTTTTCTTCTTTCAAAACTTTTTTTTGTTAAAGTTTAGGTTAAATCTGAAAAAAAACATTTGCTCTCAGTTCTACGCGAGTCCACAACCCCAAATACCCGAGCAAAACCCTCAAACACCCCATGTCTTTCCCGAGTTTCTCTCGAACACTCACCTGCTTTGAGTCGCCTACTCACTCACACGAGAACAACCCCAAGCCAATCCCTTCTTCGAGTAAAACTCGATCATCCCCGAAGAAAACCCCAGTACTTGCTTCCTTCCCCAAATCCAAACTCCAGATACACGCAAACGTGTACGTGCACATGCACGCCAATTCCGGCCATCTACGATCATCACCGCGACCCTCCTCCAGTCACCCACGACCTCACTGACCCACTCGAACACACAGCACCACGATATCGCCAGCAAAACAAAATCGAGCCACTCGATCGAAAAACTAGAAAACAACCCATCGGAAAAATTGACCATTGCCGTTGATCTCAACCATGAGTTTCCTCACCGACATCACCAGACCTACATCTCGACTTCCCACTCCTAATCCCCACCTCGCAATCACCTCCGATCCCCCATGGCCATCGCGAAAGCTTAGAGAACATCATCGTTCCAAACTGTCCCTGGAACCCTAGTTAAGCTACGACTTCACAGCTCGATCATCAGAAAAATCCATCTCCATTTTTCCAGAGAACCTCACCACATTGGCCACCTCCAGACCAAACATCATCCAACTTGATCACGCCGATCACTGGAATTTTGCAAATTCCCAAATCTCGATCATCCCAGAAATTCCCAGTGATTATCGAACTAAAATTCATTAAATGTATTTTAAAAATCGTGATTTACAACCACGAATTCATTCATGCAATTCAAAACAGAAATTGAATTGGTTCATTTTTTTTTACATATATATATATTTTCACTGTTATACCATTTTAAAATTATTTGTTGAATTTAAAACCCTGAAACTATTTTTACAATTAACAATACACTGCTATAATCAATTTTTATTCAAGGATCCAAGCTTAAATTTTAGTGTATTAGGAGATATGAAGTTTTGTTTGTTGTTTGGGAACTGAAATCATAACAGAGACAAGAACATATACTTACAGGCAAATATATTCATATACACAGAGCCATTCATATATATATATATACACACACATGCATCTACACCCATGAACACAAGCAACCATATTCTACAGAGATTCATCACAGACATTCAAACCAAGTCACAGATTAAAAAAACTGTTTTTAATTTAGATGTTTACTCACCTGTTTTAAAGAAGATGAACAGAGCTCTAAATTTTAAGATGTTTGAAGACTTTGAACTTGAATAAAATTGCTTGAATTTGGAACTGGAAAATACTTGTTTCTTAAAAACTGGAACTTTGTTTTGCCTGCTGATTAATGTTGCTAGGAACTTGAGCTGAATGATTTTTCCTACCGATCTGATTAGTTGTACTTGAATTTTGAAAAGCTTGCCTTTAGATTTGAATTCTTAGAGAAGATTTGCTTGAATTCCTTATTTAGTTTTACTGGATTTTACAGGTTATTTCTTTTTCTTAGTTTTGAAAAGGAATTGGTAAAGAAAATGAGAGAGGAGAGTGGAGAGGTTTTATTTATCTTTATTTAACTTTTTTTTTTTTGAAAAAAATAAAATAAAGACACTTGTACAATTTTATTAACACTTGTCATAATCCTTAAATAATTTGCTAACACATGTTATTAGAGAGGTTTATAACTTAACACATGTAACTTTACATGCATTAATTAATTTTTAAATGTTTATAAAGCCTTAAAAATAAATTTCCTAATTTATACATATATAAATAAATTCCTTTAAAAAGAAAATAATATAAAACAATTTATGTTTTTAAATAAAATCATATAAAATACATTTTAAAACCAAAGTATAATTTAAGATATATTTTATTACCAGAATCATTTATCAATATTTCTATTAAATCCAGTTAATTTATTAATTATAGCTATTCTAAAAATCCGGGTTATCACATTCCTCCCCCCTTAGAATCTTTTCGTCCTCGAAAAGGAACAAAGCCAATTTTATTAAATTGCTTAAAATCAGATAAATTTTCTTTGATCATTTTTTTTTAAAAACACTTTTTAAAATCTATATAATATTACTATAATAGTTTTTATAAAAATACTTTTTATAACTCGATGTTTCAACAAGTCAATCCTTGTTCTCACAGAAATTCGGTCATACGTTGATCAGACGTAGGACTGAAAATCTATAAGTGCCTGGCAGACCCGTTTTCAACATCTAGTGAAAATACTTTAAAAATAATTTTATTGAAAATATCGAAAACATTTTTGAAATCGAGGAAATATCTTTGGTGAGAATGCTCTGGAAATCATCACCCCCATCCAAGGTCACAGTTACATCACGGGTTACGTTGCCATCGCAGCAAAAGTCCATGTAACTGATTACACCATGGAACCCACAACAGATCGCAGTTACATCCAGGGTTACGTTGCCATCGCAGCAAAAGTCCATGTAACTGTTGGCTCTCAGCGGCACACACGATTTCGCTGTCAAAATGAAACTCCTCCACATAGGTCGCAGTCTACCGATATAAAATCAAACGCAGACTGTTGGCTCTCAGCGGCACAAACGACTTTCGCTATGTTACCATAGTGTCACAGTCTACCGATATAAAATCAAACGTAGACAGTTGGCTCTCAGCGGCACACATGACTTTCGCTATGGTCTACAGTAGATCGCAGTGACATTGAGTCAAATTGTTGTCACAGCATAACTCAAATGCCTCTGTGGGCACCAGCCCCTCGACTTTCGCTACACAAATAATCCTCAGGAACTAGTTTTGTCCGGACTCCTCACAGGATCAACTTTAGAATCCCCCCTTGGGGTTCAAGGCAGTACCACCCAGTGGTACTCCTGAGAAGTTCATTTCAAGGAAGCGCCTTTTTCCCCAGAGCTATTCTCAAAATACTTTATACTATATACTTATAGTATCTTCAAATCATACCCTTTATGATTTATCAAAATCTCCTTTACACAAAATCGATTACCAAAATCGATAATTCTCAAACTAGGCTTTCCAAAATCCAAAATTGATTTTCCAAAAATCAAAAGCCTTTTCCAAATTCATAGGTTCCAAAACCTTTTTCCAAAATCATTCTCATAAAAACCCTTTATATATATATATATACTTTGAAAATCTTTGGATTATTTCAAACTTGTATAAAACTCTTTTATACTTCAAATATTTCCAAAAACCCTTTTTATTCTGGCTAGATTCAATAAGGGGAGTTTATCATATTACAAAATACAACTTTATTTATTGCCAAATCGAATATTTAAGTTTGATTTCTTTATAAAGTTATTTACCATTTACTTACTTCCATAAAGTAAATTTTCAACCAAAGAAATATCCAATTCCATTATATTTTACAAATATACTTTTCATTTCAAAACCATTCAAATTCCTTATTCACAAATTTCAATATCAATTTCATCCAAACTCGTACGATGTACACATATCATCCGTACGCCATATCAATTTGATCGCTCCCTCGATCACACAATTTCACTTCCGAACTAGTATCGTCCACCCGACTTCCTAGTGCGGACTCAGATCTGGTTTCTTGATTAGAAACCGTCATTCTCCTTGCATAGTCACAACTATGATAGAGAATATCCAGAACCAATCAAAAATCCATATCCAGGTTCGCCGTCGAAAATCGAGCGAAAAATCCCAACTCGGATCGATAATACTATCTCGAAATTCTATGTTCGAATCTGGATCAAATCACTATGCGAATAGAATAATATACGTATATCCTACGTATTTATCTTTATTGATTAGTAGCTAAATCAATTCTCTTTTCTATTCACATTTCCTTTAATTCCATTCACTTATTCTCAATTGCTTCCATTTCCAATTGAGTTATTACTTCAATTACAAACAGTTTGAACTCTGACCAATTTAAATTTAAAAATAGCTTGAAAAAGTTTAAAGTAGATTAGTAGTTGAAAAATAGTTATTAGTTTGTAAAATAGCTGTAAAACAGTTAAGTAGGTATAAAATAGTTAGATAATTGCAAAATAGTTTTTAAAATAGTGATTAGATATAAGTAACTGAAAAATAATAATTAGTTTATAAGACAGTTTCAAAATAGTTAAATGGTTCCAAAATAATTGTAAAATAAGTATAAGATAGTTTGGGGTTTAAGAAGAAAGATTGTATAGTAAATAGTTTGAAAAAAATAGGTTTATATTAAAACAAATTACTTTGAAAATAGTCCAGAGTCAAACCGTTCAATTCCCTATCAATTCAATTTAAATTTCTACTTCCATTTAAATTGACTCAATACTTCAATTTCCATTGAATTTTATTCAATCCCAATTCAAGTTGAATTAATCTTAATTCCTTTCCAAATTTCAAATCAAATTCCATTTGATTTTAAACATATTCATTTTAATTACAATTTCAAATTATTCAAATCAAATTCAGTTTGAACTAATTCAATTTAAATCTCAATTTTAAACTATCTCGAATTATATAAATTCGAGTTAAATTTTAAATGTTGATTTAATCCTTTAAATCAAATTAACCTTTACTTTTAAATCAAATCAACCTTAATTTTTAATTTAACAACTTAAATCTTTAAACCATTTAATTCTAAATCCAAATTCCAAAATTCCATTTTAAAATTATCTTTACTTAACTTATTATAAATTTCAAATAAGAATTTAAAAACAATTAAATTTTCAGATTCTAATTTATTATTCATTTTTTTATTTCCAGATCTCAAACCCATTTGAGATTACTCATAACTCCTATTTAAATTAATCATACTTCCTATGTTAAATTCCAATTTCATCTTGAAATTTCCAATTCAAGTTATTCATTCAAACTTATTTAACTCCCTCCAAGTTAAATTAAATTTACTTAATCCGGTCAACTTTACACAATTTGAATTCCCATTCAAATTTTAAACTTCAGATTAATAATCTTTCCCCTTTTAAGTTTAAAAACTTACTTTACTTTGGGTTTTACATCACATTCCAATTTAAAACTCAACACTAAGTGTTTATTTCAAATCATCATTGGTATTATGTATATTCTTCATATATACATTTTCTTTACACACTAAGTTATACTTTAAATTTAAGCCATTCTTGGTTTAATTCAAAAACAAATTTCTTTAAATTTTCCAAACAACTCTTGTTTTAAAATAAGATCATATTCAAAAACAACCTGAATAATATCTATTCTTTTTCTTTTAATATTTTGAAAACAATTTCAAATGTTTTCAAACTTAGGATTCAAAACTTCACAATTTAAATCCAATTTAATTTACAAATTATAAGTCATATTCACCTAAAAGTTTACTTCCCTAAAATATTTCATTTTGCTTAATCATTAACAACATTCATTATTAAACACAACTACCATTTATGATAATAACCAAGATTATCGTATTTGGAAAACAATTCATTATTATCTTTATTCTTGATAACACTTCTACAAATCCAAGATTTTAATTTCAGTTTGAATCTTATTTCAATCTTATCTTCATTCAATTTCAATTTGGTTGTATTTCTATTACCACTTAATTCTTATTATCTTATTTAATTCCAATGATTCAACACCAATTTCTTTAATATATTTTAAAAGAAATATTACTTTATATATCAAATATAATCTTATATAAAAATCATTTGAAATCTTTATATATGAAAATAACAAATACGCTCTCATATATATATACACTCAACTCGTTCTAGGGTACCATTGACCCTATCCTTAACGAGTAATCCCAACAGAGCCAAGGTTCTCGCTTAACCTTTGCTCTGATACCAACTGTAACGACCCGGAAATTTCGAACCCGAAATTTCCAGATAGTTAGAAGAAAAAGAAAGAGATAGAAGAAAGAAACAGAAGAAGAAGAAGAAGAATCAGAAACATCAACATCTCACATTCGCAGCGGATAAAATATAATAATAAATGATAACAGTTTTACAAAACAATATTATATCTGTCGATTACATTTTAATACATCAGAGTTACATATTTATACAGACACTGGATATACATAATTATCAAGCCTCAGATATACAATAATATAACATAGTAGAAACACTCCATACGTTCCTGCCATCCAGTTCGTCTCCTGAACTCCCAAACGTCCTTACCTGAAAATCTGTAATACTCGGTCTGACCCGAGCATTACATCAAAGTAACACCCGGGTCAGGCTGGAAACCAGCGTGAGTAAACTTATCTAACATGGAATTTCAATTCATAGAACTTATTTAAAACCCGGGGTAACTCGTACTTACTATACGTAAACAACTTATATAGTCATCACTTATTTTCACAAACAATATCTAAGTATCCAACTTAGTTCAAATGGTCCATATTATCCCAAACCGGCCTATTTGATTTCATATATCAATCTATGAAGATTTATAGAAGATTTCAAATCGAAGTGGTTTCGGGTATTAACTAATACCCGACTCCTGTCTCTTCGAATCCAATGTCATCTTAACCAAGGTTATTCAATGAAATACAATTCAAACTTTAAATACCGGTGTCACCTTTACAGTAATTCATCATCGATAGATACCCATATTATCACAGTTTAAACCAAACATATCATATCACATAGCATCACATATTAGAGATATTATCTATCTTAGGCATACAATATCATTCAATCATTCATAAGCAAGATTGATCACTTCCAAAATTAATTTAATTTATCTCTAATTAAATTAATTTCTGATCTTTAATTACTTAGATTACCTTTACTTAACATTAATTACAAACCAATTAATTGCATTGATCCTTAATTAATTACTCATATTTATTATCTTATAATCACTTATATTGATTAATTTAACCCTTAATTAATTTCTTTAATTAATCAATCCTTTAATTAATTATATTAAGTAATTAAGCCTTAATTACTTTCAACAAGTAATTATCCCTTTGGTTAATTAATTACATTGGTTAATTACATTGATTAATTAACCCTAATTAATCACACCCATTAATTATTCTTTTGCTAACAATTAATTTTTCTTTAATTACTAATTTATTAATCAATAATTAATCTTTAATTTCCTATTAATTAATCTTTAATTATCAATCAATTAATAAATTTAGATGATAATCATTATCTTAATCAATCTTCTTAATCATCTCAATATCTTACCCTATGACCTTGGAATCAAAAGCTTTAAGTTAAATTAAAGTTTAAAACTCTTAATCTTTTAATTAAGCTATTTAATTATCTGATTAATTAGGCTTTTAAACAAATTAAGGATTTACTTAATTAATATCTTAAAATACTTTTCTCAACTTAAATTAACAAAACATAAAAATTCAATTTATTACTAAAAATAGTTTTAAGATAATTAATTTATCTTGGCTATGTTAAATTTTAAAACTTAACATCAAATTTATAACCTGAGAACAACCCGAGTATTTTCCATCAAAACCCGAGTTACTTTAACTTCCCGAGCTTCCTTTTTTCTTCTTTCAAAACTTTGTTTTGTTAAAGTTTAGGTTAAATCTGAAAAAAAACATTTGCTCTCAGTTCTACGCGAGTCCACAACCCCAAATACCCGAGCAAAACCCTCAAACACCCCATGTCTTTCCCGAGTTTCTCTCGAACACTCACCTGCTTTGAGTCGCCTACTCACTCACACGAGAACAACCCCAAGCCAATCCCTTCTTCGAGTAAAACTCGATCATCCCCGAAGAAAACCCCAGTACTTGCTTCCTTCCCCAAATCCAAACTCCAGATACACGCAAACGTGTACGTGCACATGCACGCCAATTCCGGCCATCTACGATCATCACCGCGACCCTCCTCCAGTCACCCACGACCTCACTGACCCACTCGAACACACAGCACCACGATATCGCCAGCAAAACAAAATCGAGCCACTCGATCGAAAAACTAGAAAACAACCCATCGGAAAAATTGACCATTGCCGTTGATCTCAACCATGAGTTTCCTCACCGACATCACCAGACCTACATCTCGACTTCCCACTCCTAATCCCCACCTCGCAATCACCTCCGATCCCCCATGGCCATCGCGAAAGCTTAGAGAACATCATCGTTCCAAACTGTCCCTGGAACCCTAGTTAAGCTACGACTTCACAGCTCGATCATCAGAAAAATCCATCTCCATTTTTCCAGAGAACCTCACCACATTGGCCACCTCCAGACCAAACATCATCCAACTTGATCACGCCGATCACTGGAATTTTGCAAATTCCCAAATCTCGATCATCCCAGAAATTCCCAGTGATTATCGAACTAAAATTCATTAAATGTATTTTAAAAATCGTGATTTACAACCACGAATTCATTCATGCAATTCAAAACAGAAATTGAATTGGTTCATTTTTTTTTTACATATATATATATTTTCACTGTTATACCATTTTAAAATTATTTGTTGAATTTAAAACCCTGAAACTATTTTTACAATTAACAATACACTGCTATAATCAATTTTTATTCAAGGATCCAAGCTTAAATTTTAGTGTATTAGGAGATATGAAGTTTTGTTTGTTGTTTGGGAACTGAAATCATAACAGAGACAAGAACATATACTTACAGGCAAATATATTCATATACACAGAGCCATTCATATATATATATACACACACATGCATCTACACCCATGAACACAAGCAACCATATTCTACAGAGATTCATCACAGACATTCAAACCAAGTCACAGATTAAAAAAAACTGTTTTTAATTTAGATGTTTACTCACCTGTTTTAAAGAAGATGAACAGAGCTCTAAATTTTAAGATGTTTGAAGACTTTGAACTTGAATAAAATTGCTTGAATTTGGAACTGGAAAATACTTGTTTCTTAAAAACTGGAACTTTGTTTTGCCTGCTGATTAATGTTGCTAGGAACTTGAGCTGAATGATTTTTCCTACCGATCTGATTAGTTGTACTTGAATTTTGAAAAGCTTGCCTTTAGATTTGAATTCTTAGAGAAGATTTGCTTGAATTCCTTATTTAGTTTTACTGGATTTTACAGGTTATTTCTTTTTCTTAGTTTTGAAAAGGAATTGGTAAAGAAAATGAGAGAGGAGAGTGGAGAGGTTTTATTTATCTTTATTTAACTTTTTTTTTTTGAAAAAAATAAAATAAAGACACTTGTACAATTTTATTAACACTTGTCATAATCCTTAAATAATTTGCTAACACATGTTATTAGAGAGGTTTATAACTTAACACATGTAACTTTACATGCATTAATTAATTTTTAAATGTTTATAAAGCCTTAAAAATAAATTTCCTAATTTATACATATATAAATAAATTCCTTTAAAAAGAAAATAATATAAAACAATTTATGTTTTTAAATAAAATCATATAAAATACATTTTAAAACCAAAGTATAATTTAAGATATATTTTATTACCAGAATCATTTATCAATATTTCTATTAAATCCAGTTAATTTATTAATTATAGCTATTCTAAAAATCCGGGTTATCACAAGCTCGGTCATCGCCGGTACACCCAAACTGTTGCCCACTATTAGACCCTTTATTTACCCTAATTAGCATAAGCGTGTCCAGTCTCACCCACGTGTGAGACCATCAGTCCTCGACCTGAAAGAGAATGCTATCGGTACTGGTCCTAACAAAAAAATCTTCTAACTTTGTGCCCCTTGCCCAAATCCTCAATTTTGAGCCTCTATCTATTGGCCACTTATTTACCGTAATCAGCATAAGCGTGCCCAGCCTCACCCACGTATGAGACCATCAATCCTAGACCTGAAAGGGAATGCTGCCGGTATGAGTCACTACTGCTATATTTGCTTATTAACTTAATCCAAGATCTAAGTTTTAAAATAAGCCCCTTTTGTTATTTCTTTCTTTCTAATTATAACCTACGTGTTATAATTATTCTTGCAACTGTTACTCTTATATTTTCTCTTTTAAGTTATAACCACTTGTAATAGTCATGTTTGCAAATATCTCAAATTTACCTATTCAGTCCATCTCCATTTATTTCGGTTTTCTCATTTTACATCTGATTTCTGCAAATTTAGTGTTTTTCTATTTTAACCCATATTTGTGAATTCTTCTCTTTTTAATATTTTATTCACGTCAAAAAGGATTAAATCTCTATAAAAAGAAACTAACATTTACGGGCTAAATTTTAACTTAAAACAGATGTAAATAACTGTAAATAACTACAAGTAACTGAATAAAATAGCTGAATAAAAATAAACTAAAAAGAACTTCTGAAATTTACTTAAAAACTGACTGTAAATAAACTTACATAAAAACTATCTCAAAATTGTAGAAAAACTACAACTATTGAGAACCCTATTATTTTAAATTGCTTACAAATCTAAAATAATTACAAAACACTCACATGTGGTCCTTAGCTCTAGTCCTGGACCTTCCTGGATCCACTTCTAGGGTATAGAATATTTTTATCAAAAAGATCTCCTCCCCAGAAATTTTTTCTATTTAGGGTTCAGCCTCAAGCAATGAACCTAATTGGGAGAAAATATAAATGAGAAAAATAGCTAGGCCTAGGGTTCTATTTATAGTGTATCTTTGGGATCTTAGGCCGTCGGATTTGAAGATTTAATATGGTGTAACCATGTCATAGGCTCACTAGGAACCATCGGATGCAGCTATGAATGCACAGGATTTAACTAAAAATGAAATTTATGGTCTTCGGCTCGTACTTGGATGAAATATCATCCAGGAAGAAAGGCGGGTCGACCTGTATTCACTGGGGGTCGACCTGACCCTAGCATGGGTCGACCTATGCCCCCCTTTTATTTATATATTTTTATTCCGCTTAAATATATAATTCTGATGTTCTTATTCTTCTCGTAACTTCTTCATACTAGCTCATCGACAAGTTATATATGGAAATTGATTAGAAAATTGCCATGGACCCAATGGTGCAACTCCCGTAGCTAAATTCTAACAATTCCAAAAATGCTCATTTTCATTGGTAATAATTATTTTCGTTATTTAATTATGTAAAAATGCGGGATGTTACAATAACTAGTTTATGATTGTGAAATCTTTACTGATTTAGGCGTTGATTGGATTTGGATGCTACTGGTTGATATTTTGGATGATTTGGATGTTTATTTATTTTTCCATATTCCTGTTATCACCCTGTATAAAATTGACATCATATAAACTGTTATTTGAATTATTTCGAATAAATTAAGAAATAGGTTGAAATGATATATACCTATGACATTTATTTTGGATTGAAATGATATATATCCATCCCTGAAATTAAAATTAAAATAACCGATCACTTGGCCATAGGATAGAAAATTATATACGGATGCCAGATTGGTTAAATTAAATAATTTTAAAAGTCTTGGTTTTGAATTATTTAAATGATTTTGATTTAAAGAAATAAAAATTGAATTTACGAAGATTAAATTAATTTTGAATTTGAGTATGAAATGTTGGAATTAAATTTAGTTAAAAGAAATTGTTTTAAAGAATTTAATTGGAATTTGAAGTTATAATTGAAATATAACTTGAATTATAAAAATTGAATTTTTTTGAATGGTTTGAACTTTTACTTGAATTTCAAAGTTATTTAAGTAGAAGTGATATAAATCGATATTTCAAAAAATTTGGGCTCGAAAATTGAATTAATTTAATGATTTGAATCTAAATTCGAACATTTAAGTTTAATTTAAATTAAATGATTTAAATTGATATTCTGAAATCAAACTCGACGTTATATAAATTGAAATGGTTTAAAATTGAGAATTGAATTGAAATTTAAACCATTAAATCAAAGAGTTGATTCGAATTGAGGACTGAAATTGAAATTGAAATCGAAGTGGGAATTGAAATTGAAGTTGATTTTGATTAAAGTGGGAACTGAAATTGATTTGAATTGAAATCGAAATTGAATCGATTTGAATTAAATTGAGATTGAAGATGATTTTAAATTGAGAGATATGAAATTGAATCACTTTGATGGAAATTTGGACTTAGGTTCAAATTTGTTGAATTAGAAAGAGATAGTTTGAGTTGAAACTATTTTCAAAATAAATTATTTTGATATATAAACTCTTTAAAAATATACCTTTTTAAAAATTCAAATTATTTTAATTTTTCAAACTATTCCTTATATAAACCATTTTTAATATCCAAACCATTTTATCCACCTATTTTAACTTTTAAACTATTTAAAATTATTCAAACTATTTTCTAAAAATTCAAACTGGTCAAGGGTGGAATGTTTATATTTAAAATGTTGATTTAAATACGAACTGGGTTAATATGAAGTTATAACCTAAATGGAATTCGTAACGATTTTGGAAGTGAAATTGAGATATTGGAGCGAAATAATTTCAAGTGAAATTGACATATTTTGAGTAAATATGGTATATCGAAATGAATGATATTTTTGAAGCGAATATGATATTTTGATATCAAGTACGAACTGTTTTCGAAATGCAAAGGTACCAACCAGTGTGTAAACCGACGTTTGGTTGTCAAGTGAAATTTAACAACTGTGTACGCGGAGGAGACTCCAGAACGAAGTGGTTGGATTTGGCGTCGTTTGCTGGATTTGAAGAAAGAGAATGATGATGGATAGACCCTGGCACCTATACCAATTTGAAATGACTAAAACAGGACGGCTTGATAGGGCCAAGCGGGCTAACTACCCATAGCGGACATCCGTTCTTCGATTTTATTCTTGGACATGGTCCATATTATTACTCTTGATGTAGGTTCTGATTGGTGCACCTTGATTTTGGGATAACCTCCCTTTGACTCGATATGGGATGGATGGACGCAGTGGGCGATCGTGGCTATGATGCGTTACCACCAGCGCTTCGACCCGAACTGGTAGTATCCTACCTTGGGCATTGCCTCATGTACCTTGTCATTCTTTTATCCTTAAACGAGACCACTGCGGTTTTGGTTTAGTGTTGTCGTATCACGGTGCATCCCTATCCCAGACGTGCTACTGGGGCGTTATATGCAAACTGTACGACAATGCTTATAAACGCGTTAAGGGGGATTAATGTAAAGCCTTAACGTTAAGAATAATTATTTTACTGATTAGGCATTACATATATAGCGTAATCTAATATATATAAATATATTGACGGATCCTTAAGAGATGGAAAATCTCGTAACATCTCTTGAGTTATTGCATGCATGTTATACACTGGATAGGAGATGTAAAACCCAATAAACATCTCTGACGCTATTACAATTATGTTATATGTGATATTGATTTGGCTCTCATAAGGATATTTTATTCCTAACTCGAGTGTCTTGTCTTTTTATTACGCTTGGGTCAGCCCTGAGTTTTCAGCGCATTGAAGATTATTTTCTGGAAGACGAAGACTAAGATTGGTATATTATTAGTACTATTCCATGCATCATGTTGTTCTACTACATCACTCTATTATTCTATTGTATATAACTATGATAGATGTTATAAAATTATAATCAAATGTATAGTATAAACAGCTTCATGAACGGTTTATTTGATTATTATATTATGCCATTCCACTGCGAGATTTTGTATTTGTTTTCTTCTTCTCTTATTTTTCTTAATTTACCCCATTGAGTATCTATTTTCCGGATTGTTTGAGTTGGACATGTGTGGATTATTGTCGATTTAAACCTTCCGAAATGTGGGTCGTCACAGTTGGTATCAAAGCCTTGGTTTAGCGATAACCTTAGCTTTGTGGGGTTTGACTCATTAGAGATAGGGTAGTAATGCCCTAGACTGAGTTTGTTTGAGCGTATATATATGAGAGCGCATACTTATTAGAGTTATAAAATGTTTTATATTATGTTTACTTATCTGTTGAGTTGTTTATGAATTCTGGTAGGTGCGTGGGACGTCATGTTATCAATAGGGGTTTCTAAACACTTAAACGAGGCAAGTCGATATAATATTGTTTTAAGATAGGGTAAATGAAACAATTTTACCTAAACTATATATTATATATAAAAAGAAATTGAATGAGAATAAATGAGTAAGTGAAATTAAGGTGAGTAACTGAATTTGATTTAAATTAGATGTAAATAAATTAAATGTGAATGGAATGAGTTTTAATAATTGGATGTTAACTAATTGAATATGAAATAAGTGGATGTTAAATAAAGAAAAGTTGATACACTTAAGTATAAGAGGTAAGAAATATAAGTTTAAATTATGAAATCAATAGATTTCTAAAATAAATTGAATATGAAGTAAATAGGTTGTAAAACCAAGTTTGGAGATACTCACTTAACTAATTTTAGTTTTGGATGTTTATAAAATTAAGTAATAAGTATGAAATAAAAATATAATCTAAGTTTAAATTAAAAGAATGAATTAAACTGAGAATTTGAGAATTTAAATTCCGGTGCTTTTGAAATTGTTTCTAAGATTTTGAAAATAATATTAGTATTATGTAAAAATATTTACGAATAGAAATTGTTTCGAAAGGAATTAAAAGTAAATAAATCCTGTACCCCTCTTCTGTCATTGGAAAATAATTTCGATGATGACGGCCGCATCATCGACATTCATTTTCGAGTCTTTGAGTGGGGGAAGCCACTTAGTAGCCTTGCTACGCTTTTGATTCAATAAATAGATTTTGATTTAAAATTTCTAAATAATTTGATATATATAAATATATGAGTATATATATTATTTCAAATTGATTTGAAATGAACTTAGTATTTGAAATCTTAAGTTCTTGTTAATTAATGATTTTCTGTTGTTGAAATAAAGTGAATATTTTTGAATAGTTGGAAATTTCTAAAATGAGAAATAAGAAATTAAAGCTAAATGTTTAAATAAAACATGAGAATTTAAATTATAACTCTTAAATTTCAAGATAATGGAAATTTAACTTGTATAAATTATTGAATATTCTTGTTTACTAAAATAAATAAGATAAATTTATATAATACTCAACTACACTCTAAAAACATATATATAACTTACCAAAAAGTTTAAAAAGTTAAAATGTTGAATATGAATATGTAATAGAATATTATACAAGTTTGAACTTAAGTAATAAAAATGTTTAATTTGAAATTGTGTTTATAGAAATATTTATAAAAATTAAATTAAGTTGTTATAAAGAAATGTAATACATTTAGTTAATATTCTAAGAAATGTTAAATGAATAATTTGAGTAGTAAAAAGAAAATACTATTTAGATATGAACTTAAAAGAAGGTAAACAAGTAATAAACTAAATCATATCTTTGTAAATTATTTGAAAAAAAAGGAATAAATAAATAAATTTGCAAAGGATGTTTTAAGATTTAATTATAGCTTTCTGAGATAATTATAATTTGAATAATATTGTGAAAAAGAAGATACATCTGTATAAAATGATTATAAACTTAAGAAATGATTAATGAAATTGTCGTTATCCACAGATTAATCTAATTAATTCTTCCGATTTAATCTAATTAATTCATAACTATGTGAATTTACATTATCCAATGTCAATATTTAATTTATACACTTCATTTCTTATTAACATCCAATTTTTATTAAAAGTTAATTGGTTTACTTCCAATTTATTCACATTTATTTCATTTACATTCAATTTATTCAATCCAATTTGTTAAATTTCAATTGTTTCATTTTATGTTTGACATCTCATATCAATTCATTTATTCACTTCATTAGTTCATTTCACTAATTCATATCATTAAATTTACTTAAGTAAATTTTATTTTATAACTCAAATTCATATTAATAAATTTTTCTTTTTGCACATAATTAATATTAATTTAAACCGTTTGGATGTCAATATTCTAATTAATATTTTTCATGTATTAATTTATGTGCAAGAATATTAATTTATGTATACAAGAATATTAATTAGATTAATTAGATTTAATTTGCACATAATTCAAACCGTTTGGATGTATACACAGATTTAATTTGCTTTTGCTTGCTTAATATGAACGGACTCGCTCGTATTAATAATAATAAGGCATACATCTCGGATTACATACCGCACTTTTTAATTTTTCCCTTAGAGATGCCTTATCATTGAGATGAGATGTATATTCGATATACTTGATATATATATATATATATTGTATTGTAAAAAATTTCCGATCGAGCCGCGCAAAGGAGACATTGCCGAAATTTTTCGTAAATCCGGATGATAGGTTTTAAAATTTTATAACTTGTTTTATATATAAGTTGTAATTTCCGTAAAAACGATTGGAATGGCGTAGTGAAAGTGTGGTAATGGTTTTGTAAATGAGATTTTAATGTTTATAAGTTAATTATTTGAATAAAATATATCAAATGTTAAATTCCTTACTTAGCCCCTTTTCGAGGACGAAATGTTTTGAGGGGGGGGGGGAGAATGTAACGACCCGTATTTTCAACTATTTTAAATTATAAAGTTCAATATGATTATTGAATAAAAATGGTTAGAAATATAAATTTTAATGATTTATTTATGTTATTAATTTAATATGAACTTGAATAAAATTTTGAAATAACCAATTTCAAAGATTTTGGCAATAACAGGTATTGAAATGAAATCCTATGTATTGATTGTGTTTTTAATCAATAACTAGAATTGAATAATAAATATTGAATTATTTAGATAGATAAAATAATTGTTTGGTAATTAAAATTCATTTGAAATTTAATGATTTATTAATGTAAATTATTGGATAATCAAATTGTTTAAATTAACATTAGAAATTGTTTAAATAATTGAATCCTGAATTGAATATGAATGAAAATGATATTAAAAGTTGACTTAAATTTTATTTAAACGACAATGAAGATTTTTTATTTTTAAAATTTATTTTAAAAGTGAATAAATTTATGTTTCGAAATTACTTGTTTTAATTAACGAGTAAAAATAGCCATTTTGGCCACTGTCTCGGATTTTGACGAAACCAGTTTCATCGGGTCCATAATAGTGAGTTATCATAGGATTTCAAGTTTCGTAGCGATCAGACTTATCATTTGGACGTGAGGGTTGAAACGTGTAGAATTTATTTTTAGGATTTTAATTAAAATAATTTGATTTTGAAATGCTATCTTCTGAATATGATGGAATTGGCTCCCGAAACTAGTTCCATTGTGTTCGAAATGGGGGTGTAACGTATAGAACGCCAGGCAGCACTCTTCATTTGGAGCTCGAGAATTTCGGACGTTATAAGTCAGATATTTTCTAATTATAATATTATATATACTCAACATCTCTCAACACATCGTATACCCCGCGTATATTCTGTCGCCCCCGCATTTCCCCCTTCTCCCTAATTTTAAACTTTGCAGATCAAAAAAAAAAGAGAAAAAAAGAACGAGCGTGTAACGACCCGGAATTTTGGACCATTCGCATCCATTATAAGTGTATAGGTAGACACTCATGCCGGAATTGAATTGCTCAAAATACCGCGTTGTTAATTTAAATTTGGCAAAACTGAACATATACAGTAAATAAAATAAACACAAATCACAGACACAGAGTAATAAATGCAGCAAAAATAAAAGGGATAGTAGTTCATGAAGCTACTATATAAATATATAAGTTACATCAGAGTTAAACCAGATACAACGGAAGAGTAATATGATACATCAGATACAAATCAGAATACATCACTGGAATCATCGAATACTGGAAGCAGAATAGATGGCTGGATCTTCAAGCAAAGCTCCAACTTCAAAGGTGAGTCTTGATTACTGGTACACTCAGTCCGACCCGAGCGTAAAGCAAAAACACAAAACACTCGAGTCAGGATTAACATTCTTATATTTATAAATCCAACTCAAGTGAAATAGCAATCGAAATACAGGTAACTCAAAGGATGTTTGGAATAACCATCCTTTAAGGATCCGTTAAACTATCTACTATGTAGTAGTGTACGATAAGTAGATAATGTCTATCAGTAATATAAAGATATCAAAATAGTGTTAAGTCATGGCCCATTCCACTCTTAACACATTTTTATTCCCAAAAGCATATACAAGACCGTAGTTTCCCCAAAACCGGAAGTCACCAGAGGGCAATCCATATACTAAAGGTACAAATCAAAATCGTAGTGGTCGCGAATAAAGGGATACAAGTATGACAAGGCACATGAGGCAATACCCAAGGTAGTGACACTACCGTTCGCCTGATCCGGACTGGTGAGAACGTAGCGCCCGCAACACCGTGAAACAACACTCCTAAAATCAAGGGTGCACCAATCGACAACAAGTAATGAGTAGTTCGAAGAAGTGTGTTCACTTGAGATAGCTAATCCTCCATTGTCCCGGCACGACTCCTGTTTTAGTCATTTCCAATTTGACACAAGTGTCAAGGCTATCCATTATCGTTCTCTTTCTTCAGTCATCACGTACATCATTCCAACCACTTCATTCTGGATCATCACTCCGCGCATAGTTATTAAAGTGGTTTCGGTTTAGATAGAGAGTATATCCATTACCGATCCCGGTCTCTTTAATAACTTTCGTAATTATTACACCGATTGGTCGTTTATTTATTTCAAAACCAAATCAATTCAATTTCAAATAGAATTCGTAAACCAACAATTCATTTGTCTTTTCAAATCAATTTCCATAATTTACGTTTCAAAACTTCCAAATTACCATTTCAAAATCTTATAATTCAATTTCAATTTCTATTTAAAACAATTCAAATATTGATTCAAGTTCGCATATAAGTTTCATTCCGAAATCATTTAAATTAATTAAATTTAACATTTCAATCAATTTAAATTCATTTATCGATTTCATTCAATATTCATTAAGTAAATTTGCCATTCAAAACAATTTCTATTAAATTTCCAATTCATTAAATCCATTATTAAATTCAACTTCATTATATCAAAACTTACAAATTGAATTAAATTAAATTCATCAAATCAAATTCTTTAAAATTTCAAGTCTTACATTAATTTCGATAAATCACATTTTATTTCTTGTTAAAGAAATTCAATTTCACTTATTTACTTACTTAAATGATTTTCCAAAACTTAATTAATAAAGAAACTCAATTTCAATTATTTACGAAGTAAAATTCACTTATTCACAAATTCAATTTAATTTAATCATTAAATAATTCAATCTTATTTAATTATTAAATAATTCAAAACTTAATTATTAAATAATTTCAAAGTTTAATAATTTCAAACTTACTTATAATTTCAAACTTAATTTAATCATTTCTCAAATTTAACAACATTCTTTTATCAATTACATTGTTAATATTTTGTTTCAGATTATTACTAACATTTTCCTTTCATTAAAATTCAAATTTCAACTTCATTTCAAAACCATATTATTTATTCAAATAAAATCTTCGTTTATTTTTAAATCAAATTATTGACCAATCGGGTTTTTATTTAATTCTCTATCCTAGGTCAAAGTTCAATTTTTGGGTATTTATCATTTCAACCCGATTCTATTCCAATTCAAAAATCAAAATATAACAAAGGGAACTTGCAGTGTGATAACAGGGATGGTGTCAAAGTAAATAAACAAGCAATAACAACAATCAATAACAATCCAGTAATCAATTCAAATAATCGTATTAATTCACATTGTTGTTTGTGCAAACTAATATAATTATTTCTAGAATCTACACTATCGTTTCATGTAGATTAAAGATTATTACACTAATTATTCATACGGTTCTTCACTTGTCATTTGATTTCAATTTTATCACTACAACAATTAATCCAATATACGTTCAATGATTCAAAGTGTAATTATCACTATTCTACATGTCAATTTATTTAACAATTAAAGGGGTCATATTCAACTAATCAAATTCAACATATATGTCGATTCAAATTTTAATTATCCTACGTCAAATTTACTTGCGTAATATTTATCACTTTATACATTTCAATTTAACATTCAATATAAACAACAAACAATCAATCAATTTTCAATCAAACAGGATTATCATCGTATAATTAACAAATAATGGTGTCAGATGTCACAGGTGAACTGATACAGGTAATAGCATACATATAACAGTGTAAATAACTGACAGCAGCATATTTCAATTGTCGTTTCAATTGAAATCAAATTTAATAAATAAAAGAGCGTTAATCGTGAGTGATTGCTCACCTTTCAAGGCTAGAGAAGATACCGAAGATGACACGGATATGCATACTGATACGGACACTGAAATTTGAAAGACGAATCGAAGCGAACCAAAATCAGCTAGAATTCAACGATCAACTCTGATAATAAGAATAGATGGAACAAATCAGAACGGGGTTGATGAAAATAATCGGAGTCATCTCGATAGATCAGAAATTATATATACATATACATATATATATATATATTATTTCTAGGAAATCAATATTTAAGTTAAACAAGTATTACAATAACATATATATAATCTACAATTCATTGTTTTATATTAAATATATACATCAAAATCAACCGTACACAATTGCATGCTAGTATATATACGCCCTACGTGCAGACCACAAACCACACAAATATGAAATCAGTTAAACAGATAATAATAAAGTAAAGCGGCTACTATGTATCATTTAAACCTGATTTTTTTTATAACTCATACACAACACATATCTATATATACGCCCACGCAACACACGTGCATACACTACACATGCATATATAAAAACCTGGGTAGAAGTGGTAGACGCAACACAAATGTGAACCGATTAGATAAAATGTATGCAGACCGATATATCTTATTATTCAATCTGATATGTATGCGACTCACATGCCATATAATAGACTGTAGAGAATCACTGCACATAAATTCTAAAGAGACTAAACTCCAAAAATATTAAACTATAAACAACAAACTGATACATATTTAAGGTATATGCAAACTGAAAACTAATATATAGTGAATATATAACTCATATGTATAAACTAATGCGTACAAACTATATTACACCCTTAACTTTCATATACAAAGCATTTTATACTAAATATAGTAAGCAAGAACTCATATATATATACACACACGCGCGTCTTTACCATTGTAAGGTATAAAACAGAAAAACAGAGCATATGCTACACTATTTTTTTTTATGGGAAAATACAGCTTATACTAAAATATATATATAACTAAAAAATGCATACTACAGATATGCACTGTATAAATATGTGTTATAACCACTTCATCTAAAAGCAAATTCCTATAACAGCCTATTACATACAACAAAATATAAACCTCTACATATTTATATATACGAACAACATAAAAGTTAGTTTTAAAGCAAGTCTTCCAAACAAAATGGACAAGCACAGAAAAATGCGAACCAGATATATATGAATATATATTATTACCATTTTTCAAAGAGGAGGGCAGGGACGGTCGGCTATCGGTGAGCAAGGCAAAAGAGGGGGTTGTGGCATTGGGTGGGCGGCGGAGTAGGAAGTGGTGAATGGTGGAGAGGAGAAGGGCAAGAGTGTAGGCGACTTTGGTTGTTGGGGTGGCCGAGCAGTGGTGCGCGAGATTGGAAACGGTGCAGTGAGGCAGAGGGCTATTGATGAGGGCTGCTGTGGTCGATGGATGTGGGATGTGGTGGTGGGCTTCGGGTCGGGAAGTGGAAGGCTGGTCGATAGGCGGTGGAGGAGGGAGGCCTAGGGCGGAGCTCGGCTGGAGCTAGGTGCTCGAAGCGGGCTCGGCGGTGGAAGTTTTGGGCGAACGAAGATAAGTTGGAGGTGGACTTGGCTAGGCTTGAGTGCTGCTGTATTATTTTGGAAGAGGAAGTAAAATATAACTGAGTTTGAATTTCTTTTTCACAATGAAGATAGAACGAAACAAACAAAGAATCAAAGTTAAAAGATGAACCAGCTAATAAAATTAACTAGGGAACAGCAACAGCCAAGGAATAATAAAAGGCGAAAAGCTGTATTCAAGTACCAATAAAAGCAACTGTCCATTGGTCTAAACATTGGATAACTAATGGTCACAGAGAAACAAAACGGACCGTTACGGTTAACCGTTTTGCAAATTCCATTGCGTACCGGACTTCAAAACACGGAATGGAATATACCGTAGAGATCAGCACGACGAGATGATCAAAACGGTATACAGATATCAGTGGTATGATTGAATTATAAAAATTAGAATTTTCTACTAGCGGAAAATGCAAGAAAAACGCTGAAAAATAAGATCGACGGAGCCAAAGATGTCCGAATTTGCAAAAACGACAAACTAACATCTTGCTCAGAAGATGATTTAGAATTTTTCTATGTAAAAATATTTAGGTTTCGGAAACATTTTATTTTCATCGCTTTTTAACTGATTAAATTGAAGTAAATTTACGCGTGAAATAAACTTCTATATTTTCGGACGAAAATTTACCAGTTGCTATGTTTAACTAGACGTATTCCAAATATTAAATTTTATTTCAAAATTTTATCGTTTAAAATTTTCACAAGGTAGGAGAATAGAAACAACCAGAAAGAAAAACAGATTTGAAATACAAAATAACAATTAATTTAAACCATATAAATTCAAATTTAAATTAATTGATATTCAATAATTGATTTAATCCATTTGATTTCACTAAAATCAATCTCAACTATTTCTAAATTCATTATCTTATTATTCAATTATCTCCAATTTACAATTTCTAAAACCATAAATTTGAATAGTCTTTTATTTTAATCATATATTTTTTCAGCAATTTAAATTCTTCTTTATTCCAAATTATTGTTAAATTTATTCTACTTAATATATCTAATCTCATATATTTAACCCATATAAATTAATTTAAACCATAAAAGTTTCGATTTAAATTAATTTACATCTATTAATTTCTTTTAAATTCAAGGTATTTTCATATGTTGATCAAATTTCAATTTATTAATTCTTTCAAATCAAATTTATTAATTCTTTCAAAACAGATGTATTAATTCTTTTAAACCAAATTTATTTCATTATTAACTGAGTTTACTTATTATCCTATCTAACTCTATTAGCATCTTTATAATCAAAATTTAGTGTATAACATTTATTATAAGCACTCAAATTTTATTTATAAATTCAATTTATCTTATATATTATCTAATTACATATTCAACTTCTGAATGATTTAGGTAAGTTGTATTAGAATGCAGTTGAACAATATACAAATAAAATTTTCCCAATTCAATTATTCAAGTTTAAATGTTTATTCCAAAATTTGGTTTTATTTATAAGTAAATCATCCTTTAACAAAATTTAAAAAAATTAGATTTCCGATTAACTTTAAACAATTTAGAGATATATATAATATATTTATATCAAATCAAATTAATTTTTTTTAAAAATAAGATACCCATATATATATATATATATAAATCAAATTATACTGAAGAAATTTAAATCAAAATATTTTCAAAACAAAACCGTAGCAAAGCTACAGAATAGTATCCCACTTCGAAACTCGAAAATGAATGTCGATGATGTGGCCGCCATCATCGAAATTATTTTCCAGTAACAAAGAGAAGAGCACTGATTTCAACATTTAAAAGTTCTTTGAAAACGATTTCTATTCGAAAATACTTTCAATATATATACTTTAAAATTTTAAAAAAACCAAAGTTCGAAATCACCGAAAACTAATAAATTCTCAAATTTCTGAATTTAATTCATTTCAAATTCCAATCAATTTATAACCAAGTTTATAAATTCATTTATTTATATTATGCAATAGTCAAATGTTTACAAAACAATAAATGAAAATCAAATATTATTATTTCCAGACGACAAATTCATTAACTTATTAAATTTTAGAAACTTATATTTATATATAATATAATCACACAAAACTTTTATTTTATTTACCAAATTTGAAAACGATATTGTGTCAGTTTGCTCTGCTCAAGTGTTTTGGAAATCCTATCGATAGCGTTGATCAGACGAATCGATCGAAAACCCAAATCAACATCAACAACTCAAACAACACAACATATATTAAAACATTTTTAATTTTACAAATACACTTCTTTGCTCGACGATACAGGAATGAATTTTCAAAATAAGGATAGGGATTCAAATTTGATGGACTCAAATCAAAGAGAAATTTGATTCGAAGATAAGTTTGGAACAAGCGATAAGATAATTATATTAACAGAATCGGGAGATGGATAAGCTTATTTAATTTACGGGCAACCTTAACCGGATCGACCGTGACTTTAATAATAAGATCGATGCTGAATTCCGAGGTAAATCAACATTCGATCTCGAGAAATAAAATTCAGGTATAGCAGGAGATAGATAGCATTGTAAACCGAGGATATAGAAATCTCCGGTGAATCGATGCCTATTATAAAGGAGTTTTGCTCCTTTACGAATCATTCGAAAATTGGCGAGACCGTCGATCTATTATAGATATCATTCAAATGGAGTTATGGGGTGCTCCAGAATTTGGAAGAAGACGAATAGTGAAGGACACGAATTAATTTCGGAACCGAGAGGAACGTTCCAAAATTCAAAGGAATTGAGTCAAGGGAAGAGATTGAAACTCGAATGAGAGTGATTCTGTAATACATTTACCCTATATGTTAAGTTTTGCCTAGAGCTACCAAAACTCTGATACCAACTATAACGACCCGTATTTTTACGGATCGACAAGTTTGTCAAAATCTGGAATTTTAGTGTTGTTGAGCCATTTCAGATTTTTAGGCATAATTTTTCTAAGTGTTAGGTCGTAGTTGGCGACCTAAGAAGGTGGGGTGACCTAGGAGTTAGGTTGCATGTTAGCTTAGGTCGTGAGGGAAGTTATGTCGTAGGCGACCTAAGGGATGGGTTGGTCGTATGCTGGCTTAGGTCGTGGGGAAGGCTAGGTCGAGCGAGCGACCTAAGAGAGTTAGCGTCTTATAGGATTTGGCAACCTGAGATTAGTTAGCGACCTAAGGGGATAGGTCGGCAGCGACCTAAGGAACTAGTGATAATAGTTAGCGACCTAGTATGGTGGAGCGACCTATAGGTTAGCGACCTAAGAGTTAGGTCGTGAGCTCCGTTTTTGGTTAAGTCGCTAGATCAGTAGTCAGTTAGGTCATATTCTGGCTAAGTGTTAGGTCGCATCCCAGTTGTTTGTGACTTACGTTAGGTCACGAGGAAAACTTATGTGTTAGGTCGCAAGAGGGCTTAAGTCTTAAGTCGCGGCATTGTTAGGTCGCGTGGGTTGCTAAGTTGTTAGGTCGAAGCCTATGTTTTAAGTCGCGAGCGACCTAGGAGATAAGTGTTAAGTCGTAACCCAGTTATTTGGTGGGTCGCATGGAAGCGCATCTGTTAGGTCGCTTGGGTGCGCTGATGTGCTATGTCGTATCCCCTTAAGTCATAGGTCGTAACCTTGTTAGGTCGTTGAAGCGCCTGGGGAATAAGTCGTTAGGTTGTTAGGCGCTAAGTGTTAAGTCGTAGAGGCTTTAGGTCGGAGGGGTTTTAGGTCGTAGGTCGCAGACGACCTAATTCCGAGCTAGCGACTTAGAGAGATTTCTGCTATAAATAGGGGGGTTGTTCTCACTTTTTAGGATCCGGATTTCAAAGCGACGAAGTGCTGCCATTTTGAGAGCTCGACTTCTACACTTCTTCACTTCTTTTCTCCACTCTAATCTAGTGCTTACATCCATCCAAATCGAAGATCAAGATTGAAGATTCAAGAGCTTAGATTGAAGATCTTCATCTTTTCAAGAGAGGTTTCTTCGTTTGAAGCGGATTCGTGATAGATCAAGCTTGATCCTTCGCTATCCAGATCTGAAGCGTGTTGATTTGGGTTTTTTTAGGTGATTTGGTGAGTGGTGATTATCTCTCACACGGATCCAAAGGAGTAGATCGGATTGTTGGCTTGATTTGATGTTAAAATAGTGATTTCTATGCGTTTTTGTAAACCTAAGTGTAGATCCATGTAGATCCATTGTTTATGATGATTTGACAACCATTTTATCACATGTTAACCTATGCAAGTTCATTCATCAAGTTTGTAGAGATATTGTTCATGTTTTCATACTTGTTAGACTTTCAACTCTTTAATTACGAAAATGCCATTATTGTGATAATTGCCTACTTAGATCATATTTGGATGCTTGATTGCTTGGATTAATGTTTGATTTGATAGATTGCTATGAATTAGATGATTGATGATTTGCTTTAGATCGAAGATGATCCGAAAGTTAAGGGGAAAGGCTCTTGAATTGGAAAAGCTGCTCGTGGCATATGTAGCGGATGATGAAGCTCTTATGCATAGATTCGATGATGATGATGTTGGGATAAAGCTTTGCGAGGATGTGATGAAGCAAAGTATGATATGAGATAGTCTTGGTCTAATCCAGACGGGATCATTCCAAGCATGTTGGTAACTCGGTGATATGATTCGAGTTAAGGATAATGGATGCTCGAGAGGCGCTTGAGCTAGTATGGAAATAGTCGTCGAGGGGGATGGCTAGAAGGCTTAGATCTCATCGTTGTTGAAGGTTCTAGCATGCTCTAAGCAAGAGTACATGGGGACGCCCAAAAGACCAAGTTGATGGTCAAGTACTCTGGGCAGATTGGATAGTCCTAGGCACGGGTCACGATGACGTGCGGGAGTTATGTCTAGAACCGGGGTTTCCATTAGCCCTTGACGGACGGCTGAAAGTAGGTGTCGGTCATTCAATTAAAGATGGTATCGAAGCAAGGATAACAGTGATAGCCGAGTCATGGATGTTTGGTTGTATCGTCATTCGGTCTCAAGAGCGGTATTTCCTGGGTGCTTATCTGACCTTGGTTTTAGACCTTGGGATTTGTACTTGGGAAAACATCGCTCTTGACTCGAGTGACAATTGCTTTACTTTAAATTGTATGCTCTGCTGTGTTTCTTCTGCTTAGTGTGTGTCTAGGGGCTATCACTGTAGAAAGAGGTGGAGTGGGAGGGTTGTATTCCTTTTCCTTTATGCTCTTTTGGTATGTTGTTAGTTAATTTACTGCTCACTAAGACTGTTGTCTGACTCAAGGCTTTATGTTTTTAATTCTTATTGCCTTGGGCTGTTCGTCCATTATTGGGACGGGCAGACTAGGTAGCAGGTGACAGGTGCTGTTCTCTTCTCACGATGCTGATATCGAAGACGAGCTGGAGGGTTGCATATTATCTTCTTATTATATGTACTGGATGTTCCGCTGTTTGTATTCTCTGAGTGATCTGTAGTGAGGCTTGTTGTATTGACTATTTGGATGCTTGTATTCAACTATTACGGAGTTTTATAAGATGTCATTTTGTTCTGTAAAGCTTCACTATACATATGTTCTATTGTATTTTGTCCATGCGCTGTGAGTAATACGATAGATTCTGCTGTTTTTAATTTACCTTGACAATCGTCCATGGTCGCCTGGCACACTTTACAGCGCACTATCTCTAGATTCGGTGTAGGGGTCATGGGCGGTCGTCACATTTGGTATCAGAGCATTGGTTAATCGATTTTACCCAACGCTCGCTGACGTAACTACGTATGAGAGACGTAATTGTATTTTGATGGATGATTACTATATATAATATAGTAGCTTAGTAGAGTTTGAGTCCTTTATGCAGTTGTTTCTCTAGAAGTTCTAATCATTCCTTTTTGTAGATATTGAGAATGAGTCAAAGAGGGAGACCAGCTGCTAGGGAAGGCCGTGCTACTGAAGGGGCTGCTGATTATGTTGTTATGTTCGAAACCATGATGACTTCGATCATGAGAAGGATGTCAGCCCCGGGGCCATCAGTAGATGTTGGAGATCAAGTTCAGGCTCCAAGACTGATGGATCATTTGGACGATTCATTTAGGAAGCTTGTGGAGGAAGCTCTCAGACACGAGAATCTGTTTCCTAAGGAAGGATCTGTTGTTGCTGTGACCAGGGAAGAGTCTAAACCCCAGCAGGGTGAAAACAAGAAGAGGAAGCAGCAGCAGCAGCAGAAGGGTAAGGATGGCCAGAAGAAGAAGCCGAAGGGCGAAGTGACCTGCTACAACTGTCAGCAGAAAGGCCATCACTCCAGGGATTGCAAGAATCCGAAAACGCCGGCGAAGTGCCACAACTGTGACAAGCCGGGGCATTTCAGGAAGAACTGTCCAGAACCGATGAAGGACAAGCAGATTGTGCAAGCTTATGCTTTGGGAGCTGTTCCGTCGTCTTCAAAAGCTCCTACCGCTGAAGAGAAGGGAAAGAGTGTGGAGGTTCAAGGTACTCTTTTCCTATGTGGTGTTCCAGTTAGAGTTTTGTTTGATACTGGAGCGTCACATTCGTTTGTTTGTAGTGAACTCGTAGGCCGGTTAGGTTTGGAACCGGATATTGTTGATAGGCCATTGGTTGTGACTAATCCAGTTGGGGGTTCGTCTTGTTTGTGTATGTTATGCCGTGGTCTAGTTGTATCGAGTCATGGTTGCTCTTTTGTTTGTGATTGCTTTGTTCTGAACTTTGCGGGGTTCGGAATTATTTTGGGTATGGACTGGCTTAGGAAGTATGCGGCAAAGGTTGACTGCGAGAGTTTGGAAGTGACAGTCGAGAATGTGGAGGGGCGAAAGGTTGTGATACGATGTAAGCATGAGGAAGGCGTCTTCATGAGCTTCATGTATTCGCTGGTTGTTCCACGGGATGGACTGTCATCGGTGCCAATCGCTAATGGATTCGAGGATGTCTTTGACGAAGTCAAAGGGTTGCCGCTGCATAGAGAGATCGAGTTTCGTATAGATCTAGTTGAAGGAGCCAGACCTGTTGTGATGCCTCTTAGGCAAATGGCGACTAGGAAACAGCAGGAGTTGAGGGTGCAAGTTGATGATCTTTTGCAGAAAGGATTCATTCGGCGTAGTGTGTCCGAGTGGGGTGCACCAGTTGTGTTTGCAACCAAGGCAGATGGGTCGTTGAGATTGTGTGTGGATTATCGTGAGCTGAATAAGGTGACTAAGAAGAACAAGTATCCATTGCCGAGAATAGATGACTTGTTTGATCAGCTTCACGAAGCTAAGGTGTTTTCTCAGATGGATTTGGCAACGGGATTTCACCAGTTGAGAGTGGCTAAGGATAGTGTGCCGAAGACTGCTTTTCGGACACCATCTGGTTTCTTTGAGTGGCTGGTAATGCCGTTTGGATTGACCAACGCGCCAGCATATTTCATGGATCTGATGAATAGAGTGTTCAGAGATCAGTTGAACAAGTTTGTACTTGTGTTCGTGGATGATATTCTGATTTATTCCAGAACGGAAGAAGAGCACAAGACGCACTTGCGTATTGTTTTGGAAATCTTGCGGAAACATCAGCTGAAGGCTAAGTTTTCGAAGTGTCACTTCTGGAAGAGTGAAGTGAGGTTCTTAGGCCATGTGATTTCTGGAAGTGGAATAGCGGTTGATCCCGCTAAGGTGGCAGCAATCCAGGATTGGGTTAGACCTAAGAATGCATCTGATGTGAGAAGTTTTCTTGGATTAGCAGGATATTATCGACGGTTTATCAAAGACTTCTCCAAGATAGCTGCACCGTTAACAGGATTGACAAAGAAGAACCAAGTGTTCAGTTGGGATGCTAAGTGTGAGCAAGCTTTCCGAATCCTGAAAGAGAGATTGACGAGTGCTCCTATTTTGACTATTCCAAGTGGGAATGATGAGATGGTGGTTTACACCGATGCATGTGGTACTGGACTTGGAGCAGTGCTGATGCAGAAGGATAAAGTTGTTGCGTATGCAAGTCGACAATTGAAGCCGCATGAAAGGAATTACCCGACTCATGATTTGGAGTTAGCGGCGATTGTATTTGCTCTGAAGATGTGGAGACATTATCTGTTGGGAGTTCGATTCGAGTTGTTTACGGATCATAAGTCGCTGAAGTATCTTTTCTCCCAAAAGGATTTGAATCTTCGGCAGCAGCATTGGCTAGAGTTTTTGGCATCATATGATTTTGGTATAGCTTATACTCCGGGAAAAGGTAACGCATTGGCAGATGCGTTAAGTCGAAGACATGCAGGATTGGGAGCCATGTTTTCAGAATGGAAGAGTCTCGAGTATTTAGCTGGATTTGACTTCAGGCCTAGATGTGAATTGGAACCTGAGATGTTGGCAAACTTATCGATAAGACCTTCTCTTGTGGAAAGGATTGGCGAGAGCCAAAAGCGAGACGATAAGTTTGTCAAGATTATCCGTGAATTGGAATCTGGATTGGATCCAGAAAAGGATAAAGGATTCGAGGTCGATCGAGAGGGTTGGCTTCGGAAGCAAGGACGACTAGTTGTTCCCGATATAGATGGATTGAGAGATGAAGTTCTGAAGGAAAGTCATCACTCGAAGTTGACCATTCATCCAGGTGGAAATAAGATGTATCGGGATATGAAGAGAACCTACTACTGGGAAGGCATGAAGAAGGATGTTGGAAATTTTATTTCCAAGTGTATGAACTGCCAGTTGGTTAAAGCCGAGCAGAAGAAGCCAAGTGGATTGCTTCAGCCATTAGAAGTTCCTACATGGAAGTGGGAGCAAGTGTCGATGGATTTTATTGATGGATTGCCTAGGACCAGAACGGGAAATGAAGGGATTTGGGTTATCGTTGATCGTTTGACCAAGAGTGCAAGATTCATTCCTGTTCGATCGACTAGGACTGCATCAAGGTTGGCTGAGTTGTATGTTAAGTGGATAGTTCGATTCCATGGTATTCCGAAGAGTATAGTGAGCGATCGAGACCCATTGTTCACTAGTGGATTTTGGAAGAGCTTCCAGGAAGTTTTGGGAACCGAGTTGTGTTTGAGTACAGCTTATCACCCTCAAACAGATGGTCAGACCGAGAGAGTCAACCGAGTTTTGGAAGATCTCCTCAGAGCTTGTGTTTTGGATTTCGGAGGATCATGGGAAGATCACCTTCATTTGGTGGAGTTTGCGTAGAACAATAGTTACCAATCAAGCATTGGTATGGCACCGTATGAGGCATTGTATGGAAGACCGTGTAACTCTCCGACATGTTGGTTGGAAACTGGAGAAAAGCTGATACTTGGGCCAGAGATGATTCGGCAGACTTCGGATTGCATAGAGATCATTCGGCAACGAATGAAGGCAGCCCAAGACCGTCAGAAGAGTTATGCTGATAAGCGTCGAAAGGATTTGGAATTCGACGTAGGAGATATGGTTTTTGTGAAGATTTCTCCACTGAAGAATGTTATTCGATTCGGGAAGAAAGGAAAATTGACTCCGAGATTTGTTGGACCATTCCCGATCATCGAGCGAATTGGAAAGCTCGCCTATAGGTTGGAGTTACCTGAGAAGATGTCGGGTGTGCACAATGTTTTTCATGTATCATATCTACGGAAGTATGTGCACGACTCGAATACTGTGGTTTCTCCTGATAGCTGTGAAGATTTCGAAGTTGATCCAGTCGATCGAAGACCTCGTAAGCCGCTTCGTGTTGTTGAAACCGACACGAAACAGCTTAGGAGGAAGGTAGTTAAGTTGCTCAAGATACAATGGAGTGATGATGATAACGACTGTACGTGGGAGGTGGAAGAGAGGATGAAGGCAGCTCATCCTGAACTCTTCAAGGTATGGCCCTAAGGTGTCGTGTCATCTCGCGATATTGTAACTTGTTCTAGTTTTAGAATTCTGTACGCTAAGCTAGAATTGGATGCACGGTTTGTTGATTGCTATGGATGGTAGGCGTACAGAATAGTTTTTGATTGCTATGATTGTTTGGAATTTCGGGGGCGAAATTCCTAAGGGGGAGAGAATGTAACGACCCGTATTTTTACGGATCGACAAGTTTGTCAAAATCTGGAATTTTAGTGTTGTTGAGCCATTTCAGATTTTTAGGCATAATTTTTCTAAGTGTTAGGTCGTAGTTGGCGACCTAAGAAGGTGGGGTGACCTAGGAGTTAGGTTGCATGTTAGCTTAGGTCGTGAGGGAAGTTATGTCGTAGGCGACCTAAGGGATGGGTTGGTCGTATGCTGGCTTAGGTCGTGGGGAAGGCTAGGTCGAGTGAGCGACCTAAGAGAGTTAGCGTCTTATAGGATTTGGCAACCTGAGATTAGTTAGCGACCTAAGGGGATAGGTCGGCAGCGACCTAAGGAACTAGTGGTAATAGTTAGCGACCTAGTATGGTGGAGCGACCTATAGGTTAGCGACCTAAGAGTTAGGTCGTGAGCTCCGTTTTTGGTTAAGTCGCTAGGTCAGTAGTCAGTTAGGTCATATTCTGGCTAAGTGTTAGGTCGCATCCCAGTTGTTTGCGACTTACGTTAGGTCGCGAGGAAAACTTATGTGTTAGGTCGCAAGAGGGCTTAAGTCTTAAGTCGCGGCATTGTTAGGTCGCGTGGGTTGCTAAGTTGTTAGGTCGAAGCCTATGTTTTAAGTCGCGAGCGACCTAGGAGATAAGTGTTAAGTCGTAACCCAGTTATTTGGTGAGTCGCATGGAAGCGCATCTGTTAGGTCGCTTGGGTGCGCTGATGTGCTATGTCGTATCCCCTTAAGTCATAGGTCGTAACCTTGTTAGGTCGTTGAAGCGCATGGGGAATAAGTCGTTAGGTTGTTAGGCGCTAAGTGTTAAGTCGTAGAGGCTTTAGGTCGGAGGGGTTTTAGGTCGTAGGTCGCAGACAACCTAATTCCGAGCTAGCGACTTAGAGAGATTTCTGCTATAAATAGGGGGGTTGTTCTCACTTTTTGGGATCCGGATTTCGAAGCGACGAAGTGCTGCCATTTTGAGAGCTCGACTTCTACACTTCTTCACTTCTTTTCTCCACTCTAATCTAGTGCTTACATCCATCCAAATCGAAGATCAAGATTGAAGATTCAAGAGCTTAGATTGAAGATCTTCATCTTTTCAAGAGAGGTTTCTTCGTTTGAAGCGGATTCGTGATAGATCAAGCTTGATCCTTCGCTGTCCAGATCTGAAGCGTGTTGATTTGGGTTTTTTTAGGTGATTTGGTGAGTGGTGATTATCTCTCACACGGATCCAAAGGAGTAGATCGGATTGTTGGCTTGATTTGATGTTAAAATAGTGATTTCTATGCGTTTTTGTAAACCTAAGTGTAGATCCATGTAGATCCATTGTTTATGATGATTTGACAACCATTTTATCACATGTTAACCTATGCAAGTTCATTCATCAAGTTTGTAGAGATATTGTTCATGTTTTCATACTTGTTAGACTTTCAACTCTTTAATTACGAAAATGCCATTATTGTGATAATTGCCTACTTAGATCATATTTGAATGCTTGATTGCTTGGATTAATGTTTGATTTGATAGATTGCTATGAATTAGATGATTGATGATTTGCTTTAGACCGAAGATGATTCGAAAACTAAGGGGAAAGGCTCTTGAATTGGAAAAGCTGCTCGTGGCATATGTAGCGGATGATGAAGCTCTTATGCATAGATTCGATGATGATGATGTTGGGATAAAGCTTTGCGAGGATGTGATGAAGCAAAGTATGATATGAGATAGTCTTGGTCTAATCCAGACGGGATCATTCCAAGCATGTTGGTAACTCGGTGATATGATTCGAGTTAAGGATAATGGATGCTCGAGAGGCGCTTGAGCTAGTATGGAAATAGTCGTCGAGGAGGATGGCTAGAAGGCTGAGATCTCATCGTTGTTGAAGGTTCTAGCATACTCTAAGCAAGAGTACATGGGGACGCCCAAAAGACCAAGTTGATGGTCAAGTATTCTGGGCAGATTGGATAGTCCTAGGCACGGGTCACGATGACGTGCGGGAGTTATGTCTAGAACCGGGGTTTCCATTAGCCCTTGACGGACGGCTGAAAGTAGGTGCCGGTCATTCAATTAACGATGGTATCGAAGAAAGGATAACAGTGATAGCCGAGTCATGGATGTTTGGTTGTATCGTCATTCGGTCTCAAGATCGGTATTTCCTGGGTGCTTATCTGACCTTGGTTTTAGACCTTGGGATTTGTACTTGAGAAAACATCGCTCTTGACTTGAGTGACAATTGCTTTACTTTAAATTGTATGCTCTGCTGTGTTGCTTCTGCTTAGTGTGTGTCTGGGGGCTATCACTGTAGAAAGAGGTGGAGTGGGAGGGTTGTATTCCTTTTCCTTTATGCTCTTTTGGTATGTTGTTAGTTAATTTACTGCTCACTAAGACTGTTGTCTGACTCAAGGCTTTATGTTTTTAATTCTTATTGCCTTGGGCTGTTCGTCCATTTTTGGGACGGGCAGACTAGGTAGCAGGTGACAGGTGCTGTTCTCTTCTCACGATGCTGATATCGAAGACGAGCTGGAGGGTTGCATATTATCTTCTTATTATATGTACTGGATGTTCCGCTGTTTGTATTCTCTGAGTGATCTGTAGTGAGGCTTGTTGTATTGACTATTTGGATGCTTGTATTCAACTATTATGGAGTTTTATAAGATGTCATTTTGTTCTGTAAAGCTTCACTATACATATGTTCTATTGTATTTTGTCCATGCGCTGTGAGTAATACGATAGACTCTGCTGTTTTTAATTTACCTTGACAATCGTCCATGGTCGCTTGGCACACTTTACAGCGCACTATCTCTAGATTCGGTGCAGGGGTCATGGTCGGTCGTCACACCAACTGTAACGACCCGGAATTTTGGACCATTCGCATCCATTATAAGTGTATAGGTAGACACTCATGCCGGAATTGAATTACTCAAAATACCGCGTTGTTAATTTAAATTTGGCAAAACTGAACATATACAGTAAATAAAATAAACACAGATCACAGACACAGAGTAATAAATGCAGCGGAAATAAAAGGGATAGTAGTTCATGAAGCTACTATATAAATATATAAGTTACATCAGAGTTAAACCAGATACAACGGAAGAGTAATATGATACATCAGATACAAATCAGAATACATCACTGGAATCATCGAATACTGGAAGCAGAATAGATGGCTGGATCTTCAAGCAAAGCTCCAACTTCAAAGGTGAGTCTTGAATACTGGTACACTCAGTCTGACCCGAGCGTAAAGCAAAAACACAAAACACTCGAGTCAGGATTAACATTTTTATATTTATAAATCCAACTCAAGTGAAATAATAATCGAAATACAGGTAACTCAAAGGATGTTTGGAATAACCATCCTTTAAGGATCCGTTAAACTATCTACTATGTAGTAGTGTACGATAAGTAGATAATGTCTATTAGTAATATAAAGATATCAAAATAGTGTTAAGTCATGGCCCATTCCACCCTTAACACATTTTTATTCCCAAAAGCATATACAAGACCGTAGTTTCCCCAAAACCGGAAGTCACCATAGGGCAATCCATATACTAAAGGTACAAATCAAAATCGTAGTGGTCGCGAATAAAGGGATACAAGTATGACAAGGCACATGAGGCAATACCCAAGGTAGTGACACTACCGTTCGCCTGATCCGGACTGGTGAGAACGCAACGCCGCAGCGCCCGCAACATCGTGAAACAACACTCCCAAAATCAAGGGTGCACCAATCGACAACAAGTAATGAGTAGTTCGAAGAAGTGTGTTCACTTGAGGTAGCTAATCCTCCATTGGCCCGGCACGGCTCCTGTTTTAGTCATTTCCAATTTGACACAAGTGTCAAGGCTATCCATTATCGTTCTCTTTCTTCAGTCATCACGTACATCATTCCAACCACTTCATTCTGGATCATCACTCCGCGCATAGTTATTAAAGTGGTTTCGGTTTAGATAGAGAGTATATCCATTACCGATCCCGGTCTCTTTAATAACTTTCGTAATTATTACATCGATTGGTCGTTTATTTATTTCAAAACCAAATCAATTCAATTTCAAATAGAATTCGTAAACCAACAATTCATTTGTCTTTTCAAATCAATTTCCATAATTTACGTTTCAAAACTTCCAAATTACCATTTCAAAATCTTATAATTCAATTTCAATTTCTATTTAAAACAATTCAAATATTGATTCAAGTTCGCATATAAGTTTCGTTCCGAAATCATTTAAATTAATTAAATTTAACATTTCAATCAATTTAAATTCATTTATCGATTTCATTCAATATTCATTAAGTAAACTTGCCATTCAAAACAATTTCTATTAAATTTCCAATTCATTAAATCCATTATTAAATTCAACTTCATTATATCAAAACTTACAAATTGAATTAAATTAAATTCATCAAATCAAATTCTTTAAAATTTCAAGTCTTACATTAATTTCGATAAATCACATTTTATTTCTTGTTAAAGAAATTCAATTTCACTTATTTACTTACTTAAATGATTTTCCAAAACTTAATTAATAAAGAAACTCAATTTCAATTATTTACGAAGTAAAATTCACTTATTCACAAATTCAATTTAATTTAATCATTAAATAATTCAATCTTATTTAATTATTAAATAATTCAAAACTTAATTATTAAATAATTTCAAAGTTTAATAATTTCAAACTTACTTATAATTTCAAACTTAATTTAATCATTTCTCAAATTTAACAACATTCTTTTATCAATTACATTGTTAATATTTTGTTTCAGATTATTACATATTAACATTTTCCTTTCATTAAAATTCAAATTTCAACTTCATTTCAAAACCATATTATTTATTCAAATAAAATCTTCATTTATTTTTAAATCAAATTATTGACCAATCGGGTTTTTATTTAATTCTCTATCCTAGGTCAAAGTTCAATTTTTTGGGTATTTATCATTTCAACCCGATTCCATTCCAATTCAAAAATCAAAATATAACAAAGGGAACTTGCAGTGTGATAACAGGGATGGTGTCAAAGTAAATAAACAAGCAATAACAACAATCAATAACAATCCAGTAATCAATTCAAATAATCCCGAAATAATCGTATTAATTCACATTGTTGTTTGTGCAAACTACTATAATTATTTCTAGAATCTACACTATCGTTTCATGTAGATTAAAGATTATTACACTAATTATTCATACGGTTCTTCACTTGTCATTTGATTTCAATTTTATCACTACAACAATTAATCCAATATACGTTCAATGATTCAAAGTGTAATTATCACTATTCTACATGTCAATTTATTTAACAATTAAAGGGGTCATATTCAACTAATCAAATTCAACATATATGTCGATTCAAATTTTAATTATCCTACGTCAAATTTACTTGCGTAATATTTACCGCTTTATACATTTCCATTTAACATCCAATATAAACAACAAACAATCAATCAATTTTCAATCAAACAGGATTATCATCGTATAATTAACAAATAATGGTGTCAGATGTCACAGGTGAACTGATACAGGTAATAGCATACATATAACAGTGTAAATAACTGACAGCAGCATATTTCAATTGTCGTTTCAATTGAAATCAAATTTAATAAATAAAAGAGCGTTAATCGTGAGTGATTTCTCACCTTTCGAGGCTAGAGAAGATACCGAAGATGATACGGATACGCATACTAATACGGACACTGAAATTTGAAAGACGAATCGAAGCGAAGCAAAATCAGCTAGAATTCAACGATCAACTCTGATAATAAGAATAGATGGAACAAATCAGAACGGGGTTGATGAAAATAATCGGAGTCATCTCGATAGTTCAGAAATTATATACACATATACATATATATATATATATATATTATTTCTAGGAAATCAATATTTAAGTTAAACAAGTATTACAATAACATATATAATCTACAATTCATTGTTTTATATTAAATATATACATCAAAATCAACCTTACACAATTGCATGCTAGTATATATACGCCCTACGTGCAGACCACAAACCACACAAATATGAAATCAGTTAAACAGATAATAATAAAGTAAAGCGGCTACTATGTATCATTTCAACTTGATTTTTTTTTATAACTCATACACAACACATATCTATATATACGCCCACGCAACACACGTGCATACACTACACATGCATATAGAAAAACCTGGGTAGAAGTGGTAGACGCAACACAAATGTGAACCGATTAGATAAAATGTATGCAGACCGATATATCTTATTATTCAATCTGATATGTATGCGACTCACATGCCATATAATAGACTGTAGAGAATCACTGCACATAAATTCTGAAGAGACTAAACTCCAAAAATATTAAACTGTAAACAACAAACTAATACATATTTAAGGTATATACAAACTGAAAACTAATATATAGTGAATATATAACTCATATGTATAAACTAATGCGTACAAACTATATTACACCCTTAACTTTCATATACAAAGCATTTTATACTAAATATAGTAAGCAAGAACTCATATATATATATACACACACGCGCGTCTTTACCATTTTAAGGTACAAAACAAAAAAACAGAGTATATGCTACACTATTTTTTTTTATGGGAAAATACAGCTTATACTAAAATATATATATAACTAAAAAATGCATACTACAGATACGCACTGTATAAATATGTTTTATAACCACTTCATCTAAAAGAAAATTCCTATAACAGCCTATTACACAACAAAATATAAACCTCTACATATTTATATATACGAACAACATAAAAGTTAGTTTTAAAGCAAGTCTTCCAAACAAAATGGACAAGCACAGAAAAATGCAAACCAGATATATATGAATATATATTATTACCATTTTTCAAAGAGGAGGGCAGGGATGGTCGGCTATCGGTGAGCAAGGCAAAAGAGGGGGTTGTGGCATTGGGTGGGCGGCGGAGCAGGAAGTGGTGAATGGTGGAGAGGAGAAGGGCAAGAGTGTAGGCGACTTTGGTTGTTGGGGTGGCCGAGCAGTGGTGCGCGAGATTGGAAACGGTGCAGTGAGGCGGAGGGCTATTAATGAGGGCTGTTGTGGTCAATGGATGTGGGCTGTGGTGGTGGGCTTCGGGTCGGGAAGTGGAAGGCTGGTCGATAGGCGGTGGAGGAGGGAGGCCTAGGGCGGAGCTCGGCTGGAGCTAGGTGCTCGAAGCGGGCTCGGCGGTGGAAGTTTTGGGCGAACGAAGATAAGTTGGAGGTGGACTTGGCTAGGCTTGAGTGCTGCTGTACTATTTTGGAAGAGGAAGTAAAATATAACTGAGTTTGAATTTCTTTTTCACAATGAAGATAGAACGAAACAAACAGAGAATCAAAGTTAAAAGATGAACCAACTAATAAAATTAACTAGGGAACAGCAACAGCCAAGGAATAATAAAAGGCGAAAAGCTGTATTCAAGTACCAATAAAAGCAACTGTCCATTGGTCTAAACATTGGATAACTAATGGTCACAGAGAAACAAAACGGACCGTTACGGTTAACCGTTTTGCAAATTCCGTTGCGTACCAGACTTCAAAACACGGAATGGAATATACCGTAGAGATCAGCACGACGAGACGATCAAAACGGTATACAGATATCAGTGGTATGATTGAATTATAAAAATTAGAATTTTCTACTAGCGGAAAATGCAAGAAAAACGCTGAAAAATAAGATCGACGGAGCCAAAGATGTCCGAATTTGCAAAAACGACAAACTGACATCTTGCTCAGAAGATGGTTTAGAATTTTTCTATGTAAAAATATTTAGGTTTCGGAAATATTTTATTTTCATCGCTTTTTAACTGATTAAATTGAAGTAAATTTACGCGCGAAATAAACTTCTATATTTTCGGATGAAAATTTACTAGTTGCTATGTTTAACTAGACATATTCCAAATATTAAATTTTATTTCAAAATTTTATCGTTTAAAATTTTCACAAAATTTCAACTAATCACGTTATTAAAACAGTTGAAATTTACGGGTCGTTACAGAGCGACTTGCATGAGGATGAGGAGGGCGAAGGCAGCGCGAGATGGGGGAGGCTCGCATTCGTCATCATCTTATTTTAGGGTTTACATAGCTTCGTTGTTGGCGCATGTTGGTGGAGGGGAGGCACAGACGGGGCGATGGGAAGGCGGAGTGATGAGGTGGCTCGGCGACGTCGATGGTGGCTGAGGCAGTTACGTTCGATCGACTAAAAAAGGAAGAATGAATTGCGATCGCGACTAGAAGAAGGAGAGGGCGGCCTGGGCTATTGCGTGCGTGATTAGGGTTTAATTTTCTTTGTTAATTACTTTACTAAATTAATTTAAGTTTAATTATCTTGATGCTAATTATCGTTTATCTATTTCGTACGAGGTCCGATTAAAGCGAAACGAGTCGCGTTGAATTCGTATCGATGAAGGCTACGGTGTGGAATCGAATAGGAATTTATTTAAAGCTGAAATATTTGCAGTTTCAAATAAAGGTAAGTGTTTTAAATGCTCACGAAGTACTAAATATTTTTATGTTAGTTAAATTGATAATCATGTAGTAATTTAATTTTATAGACTGTTGTTTGGTAATTTAATTGACATCTAAATCGACATACGATTAGGATTGATAGAATTTAAATTGACAAAAAAAATTGAAATTGGAATTAAATTGCCAGTTAGACACCCAATATTGATAACTAGTTTATGATTGTGAAATCTTGACTGATTTGGATGTTGATTGGATTTGGATGCTATTGGTTGATATTTTGGATGATTTGGATATTTATTTATTTTTATATATTCCTGTTATCACCCTGTATATTATTGACATCATATAAACTTTTATTTGAATTATTTCGAATAAATTAAGAAATAGGTTGAAATGATATATACCTATGACATTTATTTTGGATTGAACTGATATATATCCATCCCTGAAATTAAAATTAAAATAACCGATCACTTGGCCATAGGATAGAAAATTATATACGGACAGCAGATTGGTTAATTAAATAATTTTAAAAGTCTTGGTTTTGAAATTATTTAAATTAGGATAGAAAATTATATACGGACAGCAGATTGGTTAATTAAATAATTTTAAAAGTCTTGGTTTTGAAATTATTTAAATGATTTGAAATAAAAATCGAATTTATGAAGATTGAATTAAGTTCGAATTTTCGAGTTTGAAATGTTGGAATTAAGTTTAGTTAAAAGAAATTGTTTTAAAGAATTTAATTGGAATTTGAAGTTATGATTGAAATATAACTTGAACTGTAGAAATTGAATTGTTTTGAAAGGTTTGAACTTTTACTTGAATTTTGAAGTTATTTAAGTAGAAGTGATATAAATTGATATTTCAAAAAATTTGGGCTCAGAAATGGAATTAATTTAAAGATTTGAATCTAAATTCGAACATTTAAGTTTAATTTGAATTAAATGATTTAAATCTATACTCTGAAATTGAACTCGACTTTATATTAATTGAAATGGTTTAAAATTGAGAATTGAATTAAAATTTAAACCATTGAATCGAATAGTTGATTCGAATTGAGGATTGAAATTGAAATCAAAATTGAAGTTGATTTGGATTAAAGTGGGAACTGAAATTGATTCGAATTGAAATTGGAATTGAATCGATTTGAATTAAATTGAGATTGAAGATGATTTTAGATTGAGAGATCTGAAATTGAATCAGTTTGATGGAAATTTGGACTTGGGTTCAGAGTTGTTGAATTGGAAAGAGATAGTTTGAGTTGAAACTATTTTCAAAATAAATTATTTTAATATATAAACTGTTTAAAAATGTATCTTTTTAAATATTCAAATTATTTTAATTTTTCAAACTATTTTCCAATATAAACCATTTTTAATATCCAAACCATTTTATCCAACTATTTAAAATTATTCAAACTATTTTCTAAAAATTCAAACTAGTCAAGGGTGGAATGTTTATATTTAAATCGTTGATTTAAATACGAATTAGGTTAAAATGAAGTTATAACCTAAATGGAATTCGAAACGATTTTGGAAGTGAAATTGAGATATTGAAGCGAAATGATTTCAAGTGAAATTGACATATTTTGAGTAAATATGGTATTTTGAAATGAAATGATATTTTTGAAGCGAATATGGTATTTTGATATCAAGTACGAATCGTTTTCGAAATGTAAAAATAATAACCGGTGTGTAAAACGACGTTTGGTTGTAAAAGAGACCGGGACCTCTCATTGGCATACTCTCTATCAATATTGGAACCACTTTAACAACTGTGTACGCAGAGGAGACTCCAGAAAGAAGTGGTTGGATTTGTCATCGTTTTCTGGATTTGAAGAAAGAGAACGATGATGGATAGACTCTAGCAATTGTGCCAATTTGAAATGACTAAAATAGGACGGCTTGATAGGGCCAAGCGGGCTAGCTACCCCTAGCGGACATCCGTTCTTCGATTTTCTTCTTGGACTTGGTCCATATTATTACTCTTGATGTTGGTTCCGCTTGGTGCACCTTGATTTTGGGATATCCTCCCTTTGACTCGATATGGGATGGATGGACGAGGTGGGCCATCGTGGCAACGATGCGTTACCACCAGCTCTGCATCCCGAACTGGTAGTATCCTACCTTGGGCATTGCCTTATGTGCCTTGTCATACTTTTATACCTATACGAGACCACTATGGTTTTGGTTTAGTGTTGTCGTATCACGGCACATCCCTATCCCCTGACGTGCTACTGGAGCGTTATATGCAAACTGTACGACAATGCTTAAAAATGCATTAGGGGGATTAATGTAAAGCCTTAACACTAAGAAAAATATTTATTTTACTAATTAGGTATTACAAATATAGCGTGATCTACTATATATAAATATTTTGAGGGATCCTTAAGAGATGGAAAATCCCATAACATCTCTTGAGTTATTGCACGCACGTTATACACTGGATAGAAGACGTAAAACCCCGTAAACATCTCTGACGCTATTACACTCATGTTATATGTGATATTGATTTGACTCACATAAGGATATTTTAGTCACGACTCGAGTGTTTTGTCTTTTCATTATGCTCTGGTCAGCCGTGAGTTTTCAGCGCATTGAAGATTATTTTCTGGAAGACGAAGACTAAGATTGGTATATTATTATTATTATTAGTATTATTCCCCGCATCATGTTGTTCTCCTGCATTACTCTATTATTCTGTTGTATACAACTCTAATAGATGTTATAAAATTATAATCAAATGATAGTATAAACAGCTTCATGAACTTTTGATTTGATTATTATATTTTTGCCATTCTTCTACGAGATTCCGTATTTGTTTTCTTCTTCTCTTATTTTTCTTAATTAACCCCATTGATTATCTATGTTCCGGATTGTTTGAGTTGGATATGTGTGGATTGTTTTCGATTTAAACCTTCCGAAATGTGGGTTGTCACAGTTGGTATCAGAGCCCTGGTTTAGCGATAAGCTTAGCTTTGTGGGGTTTGACTCATTAGAGATAGGGTAGTAATACCCTAGACTGAGTTTGTTTCAGTGTATATATATGAGAGCATGTACTTTTTAGTGTTATAAAATGTTTTATATTGTATTTACTTATCCGTTGAGTTGTTTATGAATTCTGGTCGGTGTGTAGGACGCCATGTTATCGATAGAGGTTTCTAAACATTAAAACGAGGCAAGTCGACATAATATTGTTTTAAGATAGGGTAAATGAAATAATTTTACCTAAATTACATATTATATATAATAAGAAATTGAATGAGAATAAATGGGTAAGTGAAATTAAGGTGAGTAATTGAATTTGATTTAAATTGGATGTAAATAAATTAAATGCAAATGGAATGAGTTTTAATAATTGAATGTTAAGTAATTGAATATGAAATAAGTGGATGTTAAATAAAGAAAAGTTGACACACTTAAGTATAAGAGGTAAGAAATATAAGTTTAAATTATGAAATGAATAGATTTCTAAAATAAATTGAATATGAAGTAAATAGGTTGTAAAACCAAGTTTGGAGAAACTCACTTAACTAATTTGAGTTATGGATGTTTATAAACTTAAGTAATTAGTATGAAATAAAAATCTAATCTTAGTTTAAATTAAAAGAATGAATTAAACTGAGAATTTGATAATTTAAATTCCAGTGCTTTTGAAATTGTTTCTAAGATTTTGAAAATAATATTAGTTTTATGTAAAAATATTTACGAATAGAAATTGTTTCGAAAGGAATTAAAAGTAAATAAATCTTGTACCCCCTCTTTTGTCGCTGGAAAATTATTTCGATGATGACGGTCGCATCATCGACATTCATTTTCGAGTCTTTGAGTGGGAGAGGCCACTTAGTAGCTTTGCTACGCTTTTGATTCAATAAACATATTTTGATTTAAAATTTATAAATATAGTTTGATATATATAAAGATACGAGTATATATATTATTTCAAATTGATTTGAAATGAACTCGGTATTTGAAATCTTAAGTTCTTGTTAACTAATGATTTTCAGATGTTGAAATAAAGTGAATTTTTTTGAATAGTTGGAAATTTCTAAAATGAGAAATAAGAAATTAAAGCTAAGTGTTTAAATAAAATATGAGAATTTAAATTATAACTCTTAAATTTCAAGATAATGGAAATTTAACTCGTATAAATTATTGAATATTCTTGTTAACTAAAATATATAAGACAAATTTGTATAATACTCAACTACACTCTAAAAACATATATATAACTTACCAGAATGTTTAAAAAGTTGAAATGTTAAATATGAATATGTAATAGAATATTATACAAGTTTGAACTTAAGTAATAAAAAGGTTAAATTTGAAATTGTGTTTAAAGAAATATTTATAAAAATTAAATTAATTTGTTATAAATTAATGTAATACATTTAGTTAATATTCTAAGAAATGTTAAATGAATAATTTGAGTAGTAAAAAGAAAATGCTATTCAGATATAAACTTAAGAAAAGGTAAACAAATAATAAATTAAATCATATCTTTGTAATTTGTATGGAAAAAAGAAAAAAAATTTGCAAAGGATGTTTTAAGATTTAGTTATAGCTTTCTGAGATAATTTTAATTTGAATAATATTGTGTAAAAGAAGATACATTTGTATAAAATAATTATAAACTTAAGAAATAATTAATGAAATTAGAAAGTTGAAATTTGAATTATGAAATGAAATTTTATTTAAGTCAAGTTTAATAAAATCAATTAATGAAATGAGTTGATGAAATAAATTTTAAGATGAAAGTTAACTTATGAAAGGTTGAATAAATATTGATTGTGATAAAAAGAAAAATTTATTAATATGAATTTGAGTTATAAAATAAAATTTACTTAAGTAAATTTAATGATATGAATTAGTGAAATGAACTAATGAAGTGAATAAATGAATTGTTATGAGATGTTAAACATAAAATGAAACAACTGAAATTTAACAAATTGAATTGAATAAATTGAATGTAAATGAAATAGATGTGAATAAGTTGGAAGTAAACCAATTAACTATTAATAAAAATTGGATGTTAATAAGAAATGAAGTGTATAAATTAAATAGTGACATTGGATAATGTAAATTCACATAGTTATGAATTAATTGGATTAATTGGATGAATATTGATGGTTGAATGGTTTCTTTTGTTGCAAACCATTGTTATTACTGTTTTTGATTGCATATGATTGTTGTATGTTGTGTATTTGTGCTTGTGTTTATGGTTTGGATTCAAAATTCATGTCATATAGTTATATTAAACTTATACATGCTTCTATACCTTTATATGCAACTAATATTTCAAATTTGAGTTGAGATAGGTACATGCGAAGCCCGTTTGGACATATACGTGGATTTAATTTGCTTTTGCTTGCTTAATGTGAACGAACTCGCCCGTATTAATAATAATAAGGTACACATCTCGGATTACATACCGCACTTTAATATTTTTCTCTATAGGGTGCCTCATCATTGAGATGAGATGTGTATTTGATATATTTGGTATAAATATTATATTGTAAAAAATTTCCGATCGAGGCGCGCAAAGGATACACTGCCGAAATTTTTCGTAAATCCGAATGTTAGAAAAATTGAGGTTTTAAAATTTTATAACTTGTTTTATATATAAGTTGTAATTCCCGTAAAAGCCAATCGGAGTGGCGTAGTGGAAGCGTGGTAATGGTTTTGTAAATGAGATTTTAATGTTTATAAGTTATTAATTATTTTGAATAAAATATATCAAATGTTAAATTCCTTACTTAATCCCTTTTCGAGGACGAAATGTTTTGAGTGAGGGAGAATCTAACGACCCGTATTTTCAACTATTTTAAATTATAAAATTTAATATGATTATTGAATAAAAATGGTTAGAAATAAAATATTTAATGATTTATTTATGTAATTTATTTAATATGAACTTGAATAAAATTTTGAAATAACCAATTTCGAAGATTTTGGCAATAACAGGTGTTGAAATGAAATTCAATGTGTTGACTGTGTTTATGATCAATAACTGGAATTGAATAATAAATATTGAATTATTTAGATAGATAAAATAATTGTTTGATAATTAAAATTCATTTGAAATTTAATGATTTATTAATGTAATTTATTGGATAATTAAATTGTTTAAATTAACATTGAAAATTGTTTAAATAATTGAATCCTGAATTGAATATGAATGAAAATGATTTTAAAAGTTGACTTAAATTTTATTTAAACAACAATGAAGATTGTTGGTTTTTAAAATTTATTTTAAAAGTGAATAAATTTATTTTTGGAAATTACTTGTTTTAATTAACGAGTAAAAATAGACATTTTGGCCACTATCTCAGATTTCAACGAAACCAGTTTCATTTGGTCCATAATAGTGAATTATTATAGGATTTCAAGTTTCACAGCCATTGGACCTATCGTTTGGCTGTGCGAGCTTGAAACGCGTAGAATTTATGTTTAGGATTTTAATTAAAATAATTTAATTTTAAAATGCTATCTTATGAATTTGATGGAATTGACTCCCGAAACTAGTTCCATTATGTTCGGAATGGAGGTGTAACATATAGAATGCCAGGCAGCATGCTTCGTTTGGAGCTCGAGAATTTCGGACGTTATAAATTAGATATTTTCTAATTATAATATTATATATACTCAACCTCTCTCACCACATCGTACACCCCGCGTATATTCTGTAGCCCCCTTCTCCCCCCTTCTCCCTCATTTTAAACTTTGCAAATAGAAAAAAGAAAAGAAACAAACGAGCGACTCACGACGCTCGTACGTGCCCGGCGCACGTGAGGATGAGGAGTGCGAAGGCAGTGCGAGATGGGGGAGGCTCGCGTTCATCGTCGTTGTGTTTTAGATTTTGCGTGGCTTCGTTGTTGGTGCATGTTGGTAGACGGGAGGTGCATGCAGAGCGATGGGAAGGCGGAGCGATGAGAAGGCGGAGTGATGGGAAAGCGGAGCGAAGGGATGGCCCGACGACGTCGATGGTGACTGAGGCGGTTATGTTTGATCCACTAAAAAAAAGGAAGAACAAATCGCGATTGTGACTGGAAGAAAGAGAGGACGGCCTTGGCTATTGTGTGCGTGATTAGAGTATAATTTCCTTTGTTAATTACTTTACTAAATTAATTTAAGTTTAATTATCTCGATGCTAATTATCGTATATCGTTTTCGTACGAGGTCTGATTCGAGCGAAACGGGTCACGTTGGATTCGTATCGATGAAGGCTATGGTGTGGAATCGAATAGGAATTTATTTAAAGCTGAAATATTTGCAGTTTCAAATAAATGTAAGTGTTTTAAACGCTCACGAAGTACTAAATATTTTTATGTTAGTTAAATTGATAATCATGTAGTAATTCAATTTTATAGACTGTTGTTTGGTAATTTAATTGCCATCTAAACTGACATATGATTGGGATTGATAGAAATTTAAATTGACAGAAAAATTTGAAATTGAAATTAAATTGCCCGTTAGACACCCAATACTGATAACTAGTTTATGATTGTGAAACCTTGACTGATTTGGATGTTGATTGGATTTGGATGCTATTGGTTGATATTTTGGATGATTTGGATGTTTATTTATTTTTATATATTCCTGTTATCACCCTGTATATTATTGACATCATATAAACTGTTATTTGAATTATTTCGGATAAATTGAGAAATAGGTTGAAATGATATATACCTATGACATTTATTTTGGATTGAAATGATATATATCCATCCCTGAAATTAAAATTAAAATAACCGATCACTTGGCCATAGGATAGAGAATTATATACGGACACCGGATTGGTTAAATTAAATAATATTAAAAGTCTTGGTTTTGAAATGATTTAAATGATTTTGATTTAAAGAAATAAAAATTGAATTTATAAAGATTGAATTAATTTCGAATTCGAGTTTGAAATGTTGGAATTAAATTTAGTTAAAAGAAATTGTTTTAAAGAATTTAATTGGAATTTGAAGTTTTGATTGAAATATAACTTGAATTATAGAAATTGAATTGTTTTGAAAGGTTTGAACTTTTACTTGAATTTTAAAGTTATTAAAGTATAAGTGATATAAATTGATATTTCAAAAAATTTGGGCTAGGAAATGGAATTAATTTAAATATTTGAATCTAAATTCGAACATTTAAGTTTAACTTGAATTAAATGATTTAAATCGATATTCTGAAATTAAACTCGACTTTTTATAAATTGAAATGGTTTAAAATTAAGAATTGAATTGAAATTTAAACCATTGAATCGAATAGTTATTTCGAATTTAGGATTGAAATCAAAATTGAAATCAAAGTGGAAATTGAAGTTGATTTGGATTAAAGTGGGAACTGAAATTGATTCGAATTAAAATCGAAATTGAATCGATTTGAATGAAATTGAGATTGAAGATGATTTTAAATTGAGAGAATTGATATTGAATCAGTCTCTTGCCTCCCAATCAACTTTGGGTGAAGCTATATCTCTTGTTTCTTCGGTTTTTAAGAAACTCCAGTTCTCTTGCGAATCCATTTCTAACCTTTACCATTTTATTTGCCAACTTGTAAGTTTGCCGCCTCTTCCTCCTTCGCCATCGGCCACTCAAGGCTTGTGTTCTATAACTACTTTCACTGCATCGACCTCCGTCTCCACGGGACTTATCACTTCAGTTTCCTCTGCAGCTCTTGCCTAAAGCCTGATTCAATGCAGATGGATGCCATGGAGAACTTAGAGGATGTGTCTCTATCCTTATAGGGAGACATTAATATCACCAGTGCCATAAAGCCGACTAATCGAATTACTATGGTGGAGCGGCTGAAGATCAACCTTTCGAAGGTCAAAATTAAAAAAGAGCATGGTACCTAAAAATCATCAGCTCTATGCCTACAAATCCTACTACCAAACTTATCATGATTAAGCTGAAGCCCCTGAAAATCAAATGCTTCGAGACCTCTACCAATAAGACTGCCGAGCCCTATGCTGCAACTGAGAGAAACACTACTTAGTTCAAGGGCAATACTCAGGAAGAAGGGAAATCCAAGGGCGGATGAAAGTAAAAAAGGCACTCTGGCAACTGCAGCTACAAAGATAACAAGAAAGGGAAGAATTGTAACATCCCGCCTTTTTGTATACTTTAAGCAGACACGCATGCCAACTCAAACCATACAAAAGGGAGAATTGTTATTTGGGGTGAATAAGAAAAGAGAAAGAAATAAAAACAAAACAGAATCTCATGGCGGAATGACAAAATATAATAATCAAATAACAGTTCATGAAGCTGTTTACAAAACATTTGATTATACTTATACAATACAGAATTAGAGTTACATAAACAGAGATAAACAAATAATGCAGCGGAATAGTATGAATGTGGTGGAATAAATATAGCAAATAATAGTAGTACAAATCATCGTCTTCGTCCTCCAAAAATAAGGTCTTCAAATCCTGAAATGCTCAGGCTGACCCGAGCGAATTGAAAAGACAAAACACTCGAGTCAGAAATAAAAGATCTTATGCGAGTCAAATCAACGGTAAATAAATATGAGTGTAAACAGCGTTAGAGATGTTTATGGGGTTTGACATCTCTTATCCAGTGTCTAACGTGAGTGCAGTAACTTAAAAGATGTTTGGGATTCACATCTCTTAAGGATCCGTTAAACTATTTACTATATAGTACAATACGCTATTATAATATGTCTACAGATAAACTATTAAAATAGCATTAAGGTGTTACCCATATTCCCCTTAACACATTTTATAGGTATGCCAATAGTCTATACAGTACCGTAACTCCCCGTAAACTGGAGCCGCCAGAGGATACCACATAGCTACGACATAAATCAAACTCGTAGAAGGCACGCTAGGGTCGGTGACATGGCACAACTAGGCAATGCAAGGTAGATATACCAATTACGCATCTGAACTGTTGGTAACGCATAGCCGCAACTACCGCCCAACTCGAAACACACTCCCGAGTAAAAATCGAAGGGTAGCCACCAAATAAATCAAAAGTCAGAATATAGTATCGATGGAATGTGTCCGATCGGAGGAATGACCTCACTTGGCCCGAGAATCGCTCCTGTTTTAGCCACCTTAAGCCAACTCATGGGAGTTGGGTCCACGTATATACCTCATATAGGATCGTCGCCACCATTCTACTTCATTCTGGAATCTCCACCGCGTACACAGTTGTCAAAGTGGTTTTCGATATTGGCAGAGAGTATGCCCATATCTGATCCCGGTCTCTTTAAGAACCAATCGCTTATTACACACCGGATGGTTCTTTTACATTTCCCAAACCATTTCATAATTGATATCAAAATATCATATTCAATTCAAATCATATCATTTTCGAAATCATTACTCATATTTACGTTTGAAATTATACCACATTTGAAATCATAAATTGAAATTATATTTTCTTTCAATAGTCGTGTTTCCAAAATAGGTTAAACTCTCATTTCAAAATTATCATATTGAACCTAATATGTTATTTAATTCCTAATGTAGGTTATAACATCATTAACTGTATTCACTTAAAAATCGAGAATTGAATATAAACCCATCCATTTTACTTAGTTTGGAATTTAGAAGAAAATAGTTTTAAATAGTTATAAATAGTAAATATAGATTTAAAATAGATTAAATATAATTAAAATAGATTAAATAGCTTTAAAATAGATTAATTAGATTTAAAATAAGTTAAACAGGTTAATTAGTTTAAAAGTTGAAAATCTTAATAATTAAAGTATTTAAAATAATATATTTTTAAAACAGTTTATATAAAAATATGAATTTGAAATTTATACCAATTTAAACTATTAATTCCATTCTAGTACATTTGGACCATTTTAATATCCCAAAACCCAATTTCAAATTTTCAATTCCAATTCTCAATAAAATATTTAATTCAATATCGCCTCCACTCCATGTTCGAAATATCAATTTAAATTACTCCAAATTTAATATATTTCAAACAACTTAAAATAATTCAATTCTAATAAATTTCACTTTTTATTCCAAATTCGACTTTGAAATTTCAATTAAATCCTTTTAACAATACCTTTAAACCAATTCCAATTTTTATCATACACTTGAACTTCGATAATAATTCAATTCGTATAAATCAATTTTTTATTTCAAAATATCATTTAGAAGGATTCAAGAATTTAAAGCTTTAAAATCATTTAATTTAACCAATCCAGTGTCCGTATATAATTCTCTATCCTAGGGTCAAGTGATACAGATATTTATCATTTCAATCCGCAATTTAAAATTTTATATTTACGGATATATATCATTTCAATCCGCAATCCCAAAAATATTAAAATCCATAAAATCGCTCGAGTCTATCATTTCAACCCATAACGATTTTTTCTTAATCTATTGATCATTCGGGTATGTACCATTTCAACCCATAGTGAACTTGAAGTTTTAACGATATAAAATAAAACATTCATTCATCCAATATCAACAATCAAAATCCATTACAAACATCACCCAAATCAATCAACAAATATCAATATAGAACTGATAATCAATAACAGGTATTTAACTGGCAATTTATATTCAATAATAAATTAAATAACGATTTAATTCAAATAAATTCAAATTAACTGAGATGATGATTTAAAATATACCAAACAGTCACAAATAAATTTCTAATCATATCATAAATTTAATTTAACAAACATAAGAAATTTTAGAAGTTATGAGTGAGTTAAAACACTCACCTTTGAATTTAAATTGAATTTAAATTCAAAATAAGCCCAAAATTTGAACAGTCTCGGAATTCGTCCAAACAAGCGTCAAAATGTCCGAAATTTCGATACGATCCCAATGGATCAAACCGCACGTGAATTGGACCTCGTATGTGAAAGTTATATGCGTTATATCATTTGAAAACAAAATTTAAATTAAAACAAAATAAATAACTCACCCCTCTAAACTATGCCACGTCATCCTATCCAACAGTGCTCGAAAACCCTTCAGCAACTCACGCGCAACTTTCTCGAACCCAGAGCAACCACGCGAACGCAGACGACATCAACGGCCACGTCACATCAACGCTGCGCCATCCACGGCAAGGCGTGAGCCACCCAACCATCGCCGACTCCCCTATACCCATCCACGACCACCCACGTTCGTGCCACGAAGCCTCGATCGACTGGAAAAGGAAGCAGCTGACACCGTATATCAAAACCCTAGCAAATTGTTCTGGTTGACCTGACCGTCCATTCGAGAAACGAATTTCGCCGATGCACTACCCTCGGTCCACTCTACAAAGCTGTATCGTTGATTCGACGATCACTCGAAGTCGATCACGACACAACAGATGACCGAGAATTGTCCTTCAATTTCTGGACAGATAAAGGTCCAATTTGGAAAACAAACTACAGATCTGAGATGCGCTCGTCAAGATCTTCAAATTGATATAAAATTCGATATAGTTTGTGGAGTTTGAAATTTGAAGTTGAATTTTTTGATTTGGGTTTGAAATTTGGGAATTAGGGTTTGTCTGCCATTGGAAAGAGGAGTTAAGAAGGCAATGTACATATAGACAATGTAATAAGAGATAACTAGGGTTTATAATAGGATATTTATAGACAAAGCTGAAATTAGAATGGACCGGATTGATTTGGATTGAAAGTTGAACGATAAACGACCCGAAAAGCCCGTTCTGACTCCGGAACGAAAATGGGTTATCCCATATATCAAAATAGATGCTTTCAAATATTTTAAACTCAATGGAACCAGTTTCAAGTCCTAATTCAATCGTATGAAGAAGTTATGATAAAATCAGCTTATTTTAAATTGATTTCAATTGATTCCAATTAAATTAATTTCTAGGCATTTCTAGCCCGTACGATCAAACGACAAGTCCGATCGTTACGAAACTTGAAATCCTACAATAATTCACCGTTACGGATCCGATGAAACTGGTTTCGTCGAAATCCGAGTCAGTGGCCAAAATGGCTATATTTTAGTTAATTAAATAAATTAATAATTAAAACAATTAAATCACATTTTTATTTCAAAGTTAATAACTAACAATTTTCATCATTTTTGATTTCTTAATCACTTACACAAATTTAAACAAATTTACATGTCAATTTAAAGTTGATTAATTCATCAATTTCAGTGTTTAATTTCAATTTCATTAAATTCAAAAATTATAAATTAAAATTCCAAAAATCCATTTATTAAATTTTAAACCTTGTTATTCAAGTCTTTATTATGGTAAGGGTATAACTAACATTATTTAAATATTTAAATATTTCCCAATATCATCTAAATTTTCATTTACGTAATATTTAATTTCATTTAATTGCAATTAATCCAATTATTATAATTTAAATTCCAATAAATTAATAAATCCTGATTTCCATTCTCTTTATTCCCAATTATCATATTATGAATAAAATTAACATTATTTCCATATATTAACTAAATTTTCATTAACATAATATTTAATTATATTTATTGAAATTTATTTCCAATTTAAATTAACAGACTAAATAAATAGGTATTATACAATAGTTTGCCACAATTAACCTTTAGTCACATTAATAAGCTTTTATTACTTACAAATCAATGTTACCATTTATTTTCATAATACTAATTTGATTCAATTTCCATTAACTATATATTATTTCCTTGGTTAATCCAATATTTCATTTATTCACTTATATTCAATTTATAACCAAGTATAGCACTTTTATTATTTCAATTAATCGGAATTTAATTCAATTTATCAAAAATTTACTTTAATTAACATTGTAACATTTCATTTTAGTATTCATTTCATTATTAAATTACAATTTTTTTTCTTCCAATATTAGATAACAAGATTCATTAAATTAACAAATTAAATTATCGAAAATTTACGGGTTGTTACAAGAATAAGTAGATAACTCATAGGCCTTGCAAGCGAGATGACTCTTTTTTTTGTACTTTTTATCTTCCTCTTTGGTTGTAAACTAGCCGTGTTTGTGCGGGAATGGCCCCCATGATTTTTGTATATTAAAGTTTAAGTAATGAAAGATTACTTTGATCTTGTAACCTTTGTTTCATTTACTTTTCTGCACTCTTATATACTATACCTATTTATGTATAACTACCTGCATATATACTATAATTGCTTGTACTGCAATTTACCTACATTATATATGTTTGCTTCTGTGCAATGTATTTATTTACTACCACTCCATGCATATAAATAAAATTCCCCCAGTTGCTTTGGCTATATTCCATTGTTTAGCCCTGTTTATAGTTGCCAAAGCGTTCCGTTTAGTGAAACAGAACTATGATTGAACCAACCCCGTGGTTATTTCGATTTACGTTAGGCCGAGTCTCCTTTGACTAATTATTAATCATAAATAATCTAGGTTTCGTGCTTCTCCTTATCATTGGGAAGCAGCAATTGGAAAATTCTTGTTTATATAATTCTGCCATGAACTAAAGCCTGTACCCAGGACTTTCCGTTTCAAGCATTAGAGTCCGGGTGATACCCCTTATTTCTTCCTATTTCTCAGCATATGTAGGGAGCTACCATCATGGGGCAAATTATCCGATTACCCCCAGTCCTTTCATGTCTCCCCAGTCCTAATCCTGGACTAGAATAGTCTGATGGTTCCTATCTTCAATTTCCAATAACTATCCTCGCTTATCCTCGACTAAGCGTGTTCTACTTGGCTGCTAGCGCTCTTGTGGAGATTCAGTCTATATGCCAGTTCCTATCTTCGAGAACTGGCGATTTTTTATGCTTGTCTTTGAGTTTCTTCCCCTAGCCATGCCTAATGCCCAACATTAGCTAAGAATATCCATCAACCATCCTTTCCTATCCTCGACCTAGCGCATCCTACTAGGCCAAAAGCACGGCCTTCACAAGTCTAACTACGCACCAATTCTTGTTTCCGAAAGCTGGTGCTATAACTGTCTGATTCCAAGTATTCCTCTTTGTCATTGCCTAAATTCGGATAATGGAAAATACCTGCAAGTCGGGATCGAATTATCCGATCAGCCCCCATACCATTACTCCTTCCTAACATCACATATTTATAGTCAATGTAAAATGCCTAAGGTCGGGGTTGAATTATCTGATCGACCCATGCACTGTTAATCATTCTTGACATTGCCTATTTCAAGGCAACGATAAATACTTGACGGTCGGGGTCGAATTATTCAGTCAACTCCTGAGGTTATATTCCGTAACCTTGATCCTAGGCTAGAAAAGTCATAACCACTTTTGGGTTTTGGAATGATAGGGTCAAATTATCCGATCGACCTTTACGATTATCCTTTCCAATTCCGAACGCAGATCGAATGAGTTAGTATAATCATTAGTATACCTAAGCATCTGGGGTTGAATTATCCGATCAATAGCCGAAAGCTATATCTGCTGGTCCAGATCCTAGACCGAGGAAATATGTATCAAAGGGATGGGGTCTAATTATCCGATCGACCCTAAAGGCAGAATCGAATTATTCGATCAACCCATAAAACTATACTCCCCGACCATGATCTTAGGCCAAAGAAGTTTGTTCCTGACCATATTGCTAATCACGTAGTACAAGAATATTGCTTACAAGAACATGGTTCTATTGGTTCGAGAAACTAATTTATAATTATAAATGAAAAACATGGAAAGTCCTACCTTATTGAATTTCCCCTAAAATCCTTGGGTGGCTTACTTGCGAAAATAAACTAAACAAAACTAAGTATAATATTGCCCAAACAAGTCGTTGTTCCATGCCCATGGGACCGGAGTTCCATCGACTGTGACGAGCTATAACATTCCATCTCCAAGCTATTGTTCAGTTGCATAAGGACCTTCCCAATTCTTACCAAGTGCCCCCATACTTGGGTGAACTCATTTCAGAACGAGATCTCCTACCTCAAAGGTACGGTTTTGGACCTTGGTGTTGTAGTGTCGTACTGCTCTTTTCTAGTATGCAGCTACCCTTAACTTTGCTTCCTCCCTTTTCTGATCAACCAAATTGATGGACTCAAGAAAGAGTTACTATTTACCTTTGGATCATAATGCCTTATAAGATGAGAAGAGACATCCAATTCTATCGGGATCACCGCCTTCGATCCGTAAGCTAGAGAGAATAGTGCATGACTAGTCGCAGACTTGTGGTTTATTATATAATCCCATAATTCTAGTGAAAGCTCATTTAGTTAGTTGCCTTTGGCCCTAGTTAATCATTTCTTCAAGGTGAATTTGATGATTTTGTTCACTGCCTCCACTTGTCCATTCACTTGTGGGTGTGCTACTGCTGAAAAGCTCTTCTTAATCTTGTACCAATTCCAGAAACCCTTTAACTCAGCGCTTTCGAATTGAGTCCCATTATCCGTTATAATCTTCTAAGGTACTATGAACCTATAGATTATGTTTTTCGTCACGAAGTTAATGACTTTCTTCATCATGTTAATGGCAAGCAATTTTTCTTCAGCCCACTTCATGAAGTAACCCACAACAATTATCACGTACCTAGCTCCTCCTTTTCCATTGGCAACACACCTATTGCAAATAGCCACAGGCTAACCATTTATGTAAGCTCTGTTGATGGGGATCTCAGAATCCTTGCAAATCTCTGGCGATGGTCGCAATTTTTGGTGTAATCAAGTGCATCTCGATTTATCGTTGGCCAGAAATATTCATAACAAAGCACCTTCTTAGCCAAAATCTGCCCCCTGGTGTGGTCACCACAACTACTCTCATGGATTTCCATGAGAATTTTCCTAGCCTCGCCCTTGGTTACACAGCGAAGAAAAAGGGTAAACAATCCTCTTCTGTATAGTACTCCTTCTTTCATCGTGAACCACGACACTTTCCGAAGGAGTTTCTTCCATTCATTTCTGTCTCGCCAGAGAGTTCCTTTGAGAAAATAGTCTTTCATCCATGACTCTGCTTCCTATACAGTCTCCAGAATCCACTCGACATCCATCTGGTCGATACTTGAGGTTGTCTAAACCTCTGTTGTTCCCAAACCCATCATCCTCTCTTCACCAGAACTAGCCAGCTTAGCCAATGAATCATCTTTTGCAGTCTCTACTCTAGGGATATGCATAATCATATAATGCTTGATGTTGTATAACCGTTCCAGCGCTTTCGTTAGGTAAGGAGCAAGTCTAACACCCTTAGCTTGATATTCCTTCCTTATTTGACATACCACCAACTGGGAATCATGGAGTATCTATAGTATCCTTATCCCTAGTTCTTTTGCTTTCCTCGGTCCTGCTATCAACGCCTCATACCCAGCCTCGTTGTTAGCTGTAGGAAATTCCAACTTAAACACATAACAAATTAATAGTCCTTCTGTAGTTTCAAGCACTACCCCTACACATGAGATATGTTTGTTTGATGTTCTATCTACAAACAATTTCTAACGGGGAAGTGTGATTGTATCGTCCTCCTCCTCACCATCTCATGCGGTGAACTCAGCGATGAAATCCACCAATGCCTGCCCATTTATTGCTCTCCTCGGATGGTAAGTGATATCGTATTAATTCAACTCTATGTTCCACTTTAGTAGCCTTCCCGAAGTTTAGGTCATTATAGTACCTGCTTTAGGGGCTGATCCATCAGCACCTTGATCAGATGAGCCAAAAATATGGCCGCAGCTTCCTTGATGAAATCAGCAAGCAATATGAAAACTTCTACAAACTTTGGTTAGTTCTTTATAGCTTCTATAAACCTCTTGATGATATAGTAGACCGACCTTTAAATCTTCGCCTCCCCACGTACTAGTGCTGCACTTAATGCATGAGCGGGTACTGCTAAATAAACGAGTTAGTTCTCCCCATCCAGCGTTTGGATAAGACCGACAACATCTCTATGTACCTCAAAACTCCTCGAAAGGGTTCTGACAATCTTAAATCCACAAAAAATTCTTCTTACCATTCTTGAGGGCATTAAAGAAGGGAATGCATTTGTCTGTTGCCTTTGAGATGGACCGACTCAAGGCGGCGATCTTCCCATTCAATCTCTGTAGTTCTTTCTTTGTAGTTGGGGCGGCTACGTTCCTTAAGGCATTAATCTTCTTCCGATTGGCCTCAATGCCCTTTCCATTAAAAATAAATCCTAAATTTTTTTCCCGATGTCACCCAAAACAATATTTCAACGGATTTAGTTTCATCCCATACTTTCGTAAAACCTCGAACATCTCTGAAAGGTCATCCAAATGGTTTCGCGATACTCCTGACTTCACAAGCATGTTTTCTGCATATACCTTCGTTGTTCATCCTATTTGATTCTTGAATATAGAATTTGCCAAACTTTGGTATATGGACCAGCATTCTTCAAACCAAATGACATTATTCGATGGCGGTATAATCCCAAATCCATTATAAATATGGTATTCTTCTGATCTGGTATATGTGTCAGAATTAGGTTATAACCTGAATAAGCATCCGTAAATGAGAGTAACTTATGCCATGTGGTCCTGTCTACCAGTTGGTCAATCCTGGGCAGAGTAAAACTTTCCTTCGAGCATGTCTTATTCAAATCTGAATAGTTGATATATGTCCACCATTTTCTATTTTATTTCTTGGCCAACACGAGGTTGGATACCCATTCGGGGTATAAAGCGTCACAGATAGCTTATCCACTTCTTTCATCAATGCAACCTATCGCTACGGACCCAGACTATGCCTTTTCTGTTTTATTGGTGTAAGTTTTGGATCAATATTCAGTGCGTGACATACAACCTCCGGTGATATCCTGCACATATCCGAATGTGTCCAAGCAAACATGTCTAAATTCCCTCAGAGGAAATTAATCAATTTCTTCCTTAAGTTAATGCTAAGCTGAGATCCAATCTTTAAAACCTGTATAGGATCGTCTATATCAATTGAAACATTCACCGTCAGCTTAGCAGGTACTGCTTGCCCTTCCCCTAACTTCTTCCTGGGATTCATAGACTTATTAAACCTGCTATGGTTCCTGAGCCAAGGTTTGGGCTTTAATTGTTATGCTTGCCCATACTGAATGTGGAGATTCCTCTCTATATTCTTGCCTTTCTCCCATCGCTTTGCTTCCCTCGGATCCATGACATAATGTTCCTTTCCTACGCTCCGGTCTCCTCTTACCGACCTGACCCATTTTCCATGGGGAATTTCATCATTAGAAACAAAGGAGCCGGTGCTATTTTAAAATCTACAAGTCAGATCGGCCCAAATATGCATTATATGCCGAGTGTTCATCCACAATAATAAATTTCTGAATTTGGACTATCCTATGGTCTCCTTCACCCAACTCCGCAGGCAGATCGATTGTCCCAATTGGTTGTTTTGCTTCACCTGTAAACCCTTGTATCTTGGTTTTGCAAGTCATAACCTCCTTCGTGTTAAATTTCATTTGTTCGAATGTTATTTTGAATAGTATATTCATAAAACTTTCGGTATCCACCAAGACCCAACGTACTATTGCCGATTAAATACCTATCATTATCAACATGAGGTCAAAAGTTGGCGCTTCAAGTCCATTAACATCTTTATTTCTAAACATGACATCATCCGTTATCATCCTTTTCTACTTAGACGGAGCTCCATCTTCTATGGCAAAGCAATCCTCATGCGGTACGTGCATTAGCGAGCTCATGTACCATTCCATTTCCAACTAGTTTTTGTCTGCCGGATGAGGCCCTCCAATTATGGTATTGATTATGAACTTTCCATCAGTCCACCTAGGTCCTTCTCCGCTAGACCCAGGCTAATTCCCTTGGTAGATGGCCCTTCGAGTCTTGCATTTTGACCGCCATCTCGCGGTTCTCTCATATACTGCTGGAGCTTTTTCTTTTTTACCAACTCCTCGATAACGTCTCTCAAGTGCTAGCACTCACTTGTGTTGTGTCCATGAGTATCATGGAAACGACGGTACTTTCCTGAGCAACCTTCCTCTTCAATTGCCTCCTTCCTAGATGGCCTTTTATATCGTTCTGTTCCTTGCGTGGCAAGGTATATATTCTCCAACATGTCATTCAATGATGTATATTCATCTGGCCTCATATTCCTTGGGTGCTTCTTAGTTTCATTCCACATACCACTGGGGCCTTGGTTCCCTTTCTTCTGATTATTATAGTTCCCAACATTAATAACAACATTTCTAGAGCTCTCTTTAGTTTGCCTAATCACCACGTTGCTCTAGTTTACCACTTTCGACTGTCCGCCATTAGTCTTCCAAGCACTCTTTCGACTGTCCTTAGGACCTTGAGAAAGGCTCGAAAAGGACATCACATCCTCAAGCCGGGCAGCATGAGGCCGGAACTGCTCCATGAATTTGTTATCCAATTCATCAAACATCAATATGGATCTTAGCACGAGCCTAGTGAACCACATCGATGTAACACCTTCCAAGAAAATAGGAAAACATCTACACTGAACAGCATCCATCGCCCTGGCATTATTTATATGCCATTCATACTTGAGTAAGTGTTGGCTTAGATTAGTAGTCACATTATATGATGGAATTGTCGATATCGTAACTTCCTAAGATACTTTTCATTTAGAATATTTTCCATGAATGTGGGTCTGGTTAGTGCAGAGCCATTATCCTCGTTCTTTCTACCTTTGCTTTCCTCGACCAACTATTTAACCATATCTGCTACATATTCCTCGTTGGCACGATACTCCAAAGGTCGACTACTAGAGGTTGCGTTGAGTGTTTGATTCTGCAAATTCTCGGTTTTCCCATTGACGTCTAGGTGCTCCGATCTCTAGGAGAACCACTCCTCCGGTCTTCCGTTGATGCTTGGTTAGTTCTATTGTAGTTGTTTGAACTCCTGCACCATTAACTCCAACATTTAGCTTGTAATCATCACCGTCATATTGCAGATCATCCTCCGAGTTAGATAAGTCCATAGCCTCATCTCCCTGTCCCTCCAGTCCTCTAAAATTCCTCTTTGTACCAACCTCATTTCGGTCGGTACCGAGTTGATTCCTTCTTGGGGAGCGCTCCGACTTCCTCCTGCTGCTACAGCAACCCCTTCCTTCTGTTTTTGTCTTTCATTTTGCATATTCTAGGTAGAAACAGATGAATTCTCTTCTTTAGATCTTGGAGGAGAAACTTCCCTCACAATCCTCCTAGTCCTCTGTGGTTGCTGGGTCAGCAGTGCTATGCTAACATCCATCTTTCCCATCAAAGCATTTTGACTATGACCAACTTCTGATTCAGCTCCTGCATCGCGTTGACAAACTCAACCTTAGTAACCATCACTATTGATCAGATGGTCCCGGTACTACATATTGGTTACTAATTCCATTTAGTGAGAATTTCCTTTATCACCACCAATTACTACTCCTTTTGCACTACCAACTGTCTCGGTTGATCTTCCAGATTTCCTAGATGCCACTGATCCCTATCAATAAGTTCCAAATTCCTTAAAGCAAACCTTCTGGATCTAACCGCTAGATCTCTCAAAACCCAAAATAGCAAGCTAGATCTAATCTTTTGAATCAAGTTCTCAGTGAAAGCACCAAAATCTTGATGCCAAAAATGGATCAACACCCTAAGACCTATAGAAAGTTGAGATCAAGAAAAAACTATAATAAAAGTAAAGAGTACATCGGAGTTTTATAATGGTTCAGCAATCTCTGGCTATGTCCACTGTTGTTTTTATTGATTATAGATTTGAGAGTCACTAGTGCAATGGGTTCACTGATCTAAAGCCTAGAACAACAAATAGTAACTTCCTTAGTTAATAGAGAAGAGATAGGAGATGAAGAAGATAATCAACCAAAATAAGTCCCTCTCCAGTTGCTGTATGGTCTATATTTATAGGGAACTTATATAGTAGAACGAAGGCCTATGAAATATCGAGTCTAGATCCAGTCTTGAGCATGCAGGTGAGGGTAACAGGGCCCAAAAACCAATAAAAACCACTTAGTACCGAGTAGTTTCGAATAGTACCGACCAGTTTTAGGGTGGGAAATCTCCACTTTTTTCCCCATTGGCATTCTATCTTTGGTCCGTTGTGTTTCAAACACTGTTCCTTTGAGATTAAATTTTTTTTTTTTTTTTTTTGAAACCTAGGAGAACCCGGCGGACCGGTAAACTCCTGAGGAGGGTATAGTAAAGCCGTCCGCTGATCCAAGCCCCCATACCCCCGGGTACTCCTTTGAGATTAAATTGTTCTTGATAGGTTATGGTATTGCTTATTCTTGTCCCCTTTCTTTGCTTTCTTCCATAAAATATTTAGAGTTGTTCATTCATTCCTCGTGAAATGTACTTTATGACAATCACGTGAGCCAAAACTCCATGCAAAAGAGATTTGGAGGACCCATGTGCAATACAAAATGACAGTACCCAATGGTAGGACTCGGTACCAAGTGGTCCTCTTTGCTCCAATTCTTTTTGTAATTACTTGAGTGTGTTTCTCTTGCCCTTCTAAGCATGTTCCTAAGTCCATGAATTGTTTCATCTTCATCTTGATGTTCTGATTCCAATGAAAATCTACTTAGTCAAAGCTGGATAACATTCCTTCTGATGATGAACTAGTTACTTTATAAAAAGAAGCATTAGATAATTTTTGGGCAGGAGTATTAATTACAAAACAAAAGGAAATAATATCTTATGCATTCAGAAAATTTGATAAAACTCGGGTTAAATATGATGCCTATGATAAAGAACTACTTACTATTAATTTAGCAATTAAAAGCTTGAAAATTTATCCATCACACATGATTTTATGATTGAAATAGACAACAAGTCTATAGTTCAATTTTTGAAATAGAGAACCATAAATAATCCGGAAGAAAATCTTAGAACGATTAGAATAGCAATGTATTTGGAAATATATAATTACAATGTTAAATATATTTCAGGCTACACTAACTTTGTAACTGATTTCCTAACCAGGACATGAACCATGGACAAAATTGATATAATCATAGAAGAACGGAAAAGAAATGAAGTTTTCCAAGAAATACAGTCTTCAAATAAATTAAAAACAAGTCTCCACATAGGCCTCAATTTAGAAAACAAGAAAGTCTCTACTGAATAAATAGGAATAACCAAGAAACATAAACACCTGACTGGATCCGCGACCGGACATAAACAACCACATACGTGCTTGATTTCATGTTTTAAGCAAACGAATGATTAACTTATTGAACGTGTTGCGTCGTAAAATCGTACCATTGAGTTATAAAATAAAACACACCAGAGACTGAAGTTAAACAAAGAAGCAATGATAATTTCCACATAAAAGCGCAGTACAACATTACTTAACAGTAAAAATACACCGAGACAAAGTAATAATTTATTTATTATGTGCATCTTAAACCTGTACTATACATATTTTTCGAAGCTATATATGTGTGGCATAATGAAAAATAGGTTTATAATTTACTACCACTACCAATCTAGGGATGCTAATATAGTTAAAGTGGTAACGGTGATTTGTAGGCAGGAATAGGAAAAAGATGACCATCATACTACAAATGAGAGTTAAATAAGTACTGGTGATAAACTATTTTATGTTTATCAATTTCATTTCTAAAGATACAAGAAAACAAATCCTGACGATCCACTAATCGTCTTCCACAATGCTGGTTCAGCACTCTTCGGTGCATGTTACCACCTAACATATGAAGGGGAAAAAATTCTTAAATATGCACGTGATATCTCATTTTTCCTTATACGATAAACATATATCAAAAGTAAAACGTGGACATAGACATCCTGAGAGGTTTGCAACTAATAATGCAGTTAATAGTCAGGGAAGGTTAAACAATCCAGGAGAAAAATAAACTTGACTTAAAGTAATGTAAGAGTCGTATTCAAATGTTTTGGACCATTCATGGGATTTAAATTCATATTCATATAGAATAATGTAGGCATGATTAATGTACAACAAATATAAGCGCATTTATTTCCTATTTCAACCTCTGATTCATAAATTTAAACCAAAACACAGCAGAAGAAATATCTTATCATATATAATGAAGTACATACGGACCGGTTGAAAATATAATAAAATTGGAGAATCCTATAAATATTTACCCTATTTGCTCTGAAAGAAAGTGTTGTTAAATTGTTTGATTTAAACACATCAATGACTGCCTACTCATTTACAATCAATCAAGGTGGTTTGACTACAAAGAAAAGCTGATAAAAATTTTGGTAAGAACTGTTAAAAACTGAAATGTACTATAACAGAAGTAAAAAATCGAATTCATAATTATCACAGTTAAAACTCAATTGGTTTACAACTTCCATGATTCGAGTTTACCTAAAATAAATTGCGAAAACCCAAAAAATAGTAAAAGAAGTCACAAATACTAACATCAATTTCAGATCACAGAATAATGGTGGGTAGAAAGAAGAGAAGGATCTTGTCATATTTGTGGTCATAAAATTTTAATGTTTAAAAATCCATATTCTGCTTAAGATTAAAAACGATATGTTTAGTTTTTCAAAATCAGGAACTGAGCAGCACATGAGATTATCAAACGAAAAAAAAGAAAAAAAAAGGGACCTACTGTGGTAAATGACTATTGTCATAGTGACATGACTGACAGTAAGAGTAATGGTAACTGAGAATGCTTGGATGCGCTAATTTTTAAAAGCGAAGTAAATCCTTGGTAGGTTATAATTGTAAATTAAAATTTACGGTTGGTGGAATAAATAAAGGGACAGGGATAGTTTGGCTTGCATCTGTGATAAGTTTCAAAATAGAGAAAAAATCTTTTCCAAACTTAACTTACATTTTCGGTCCCTGTTTCCAAATTCGCGCGCGCAAAAAGACCAAAATACCCTTTACGTTTTTAACATTTCAAACGCGTATAACTTTATTTAAAAAAATCGGATCAGCATACCGTTTTCATCAAAAAATCACAAATTTTATGATTTTTAAAATGAGATCCATTGTTGATACCAAAAAAAAATATTTGAAGTAAGAATGCAATTATTCCATATATTTGCGGAGAATTTTGCAAATTTTGAACATCATCGATTTTTCTTCAAATGCCAGCAACATATAGTTGCTGAATTGTCTGCAACTATTGCATATAATTGCAGACATTTTTGCAACTATTGCGTATACCTGCAGACATGTCATCAATTATTGCAAATAATTGCTGAATTGTCTGCAAATATTGCATATATGTCTGCAATTATCTTCAATAATTGCATGTATGTCCGTAAATATTCTGATTAATTGCATGCTCATCGGCAACTATTCATATAAAAGCATTTCAATTCAAAACTAGACATTTATAACTATAAATAACAAAATAAAAATTTTTAGTTCAATTATGAAGATTAAATTCATCATTCTTTACAATTATTCATAATATTTGCATAGTTATCAGCAATTATTCTCAATAATTGCATTTATTTCTGCAATTATTCTGATTAATTACATTCTTATCAGCAATTATTCATGTAAAATCATTTCAATCCTAAATTCATCTTTCTCTGCAATATTCATAATAATTACATAGTTATCAGCAATTATTCTCAATAACTGCATTTATTTCTACAAACATTCAGAATAATTGCATTCTTATCAACAATTATTCATGTAATCATTTCAATTCTAAATTCATGTAAAATCATTTCAATTCCAAACTCATCTGTCTCTGCAATTATTCATAATAATTGCTTAGTTATCAACAATTATTCTCAATAATTGCATTATTTCTGCAAATATTCAAAATAATTGCATTCTTATCAGCAATTATTCATGTAAAATCATTTCAATCTGAAATTCATCTTTCTTAATTACATTCTTATTAGCAATTATTCATGTAAAATCGTTTCAATCCTAAATTTATCTTTCTCTGCAATTATTCGTAATAATTGCATATTTATCAGCAATTATTCTCAATAATTGCATTTATTTCTGAAAATATTCAAACTAATTGCATTCTTATCAGCAATTTTTCTTGTAAAATCATTTCAATTCTAAATTCATCTTTCTCTGCAATTATTCATAATAATTGCATGGTTTTCAGCAATTATTCTCAAACAATTGCATTTATTTCTTATTAGCAATGATTTCGAAAGGTTTGATTCAGTGGTTTCGAAAGGTTTATTGAATGGTTTCAAAAGGTTTTAGTTGAATGATTTCGAAAGGTTTGATTCAGTGGTTTTGAAAGGTTTTAGTTGAATGATTTCAAAAGGTTTGATTCAGTGATTTCGTAAGGTTTTAGTTGAATGATTTCGAAAGGTTTAATTCAATGGACTCGAATGGTTTAAACGGAAGGTTTTACAAGGTTTTCTAAGGCAATGTTTTAAAGTGATTTTAAAGGAGGATGTCCAAAGTTTTATTGCTTTCGAAATGTTTTCTTTTCAATTGGTTCGAAAGGTTTGGAGAATGGTTTTGAAAGGTTTGAGGTATGATTTCGAAAGGTTTGATATTGGTTTTGAAAGAGATGATTTCGAAGGTTTAGAAAGAGGTTCTTTCAAATGGTTAAATGTTTTCATCAACTAAATTTTGAGTAAAGTGTGTATGTATATATGATATGGTGATATGATTTTGAGTAAAGTATAAGGATTATATACTTTTTCTCGTTTAAGTTTGATTTAAAGGTTTAAATCATTTTGAAAATGTTTTCAAGGAAAATTATGGAAGGGGATCCTTAAGTGAAAATGACTCAGATATTAGAATACCAGATGGAACTAGTATGGGATCGCGCCCTATACATTAGCTAATAGCCCCGGCTAATTGTTTGTCCAAAATTCCAGTGTGTAGGGCTTTGTCACGGGTAGACTAAAATTATGGTTACACACCAAAAGGAATATATGTTTGTATACAGATATGTTATTGGTGAGCCTGTAAAACCATTAGGATCGGGAAGACCTGGAAGATGATAAGTTAGGGACAGACCGTCCAAAAGTGAAGTATTTAACAGATAGTTAAGGACAGACTGTCCAGATGGGAAATGTTTAACAGATAGTTAAGGATAGATAATCCAGAAGAAGAATATCTAACAAATTTTAGGTTAATTTTGATTGTATTGTCCGGTAGGTCCAAGTCAGCCAAAGGTTAAAGTTATCCAAACAAAACTTGTGTGTTTGAACAGATAGTTCATTATTACCTGATATTTATGTAGGTTTACATAATAATTACTTACAGTATTTAATCATTGTGGATGCAGGAGCACAGTATATGGTTTTATGAAAGGTTTTGCAAAGATATGTTTTAAAAGGATGTTAATAAGGAGAAACCCGTTCCGCTAAGCGATATAATCTCACTTAACATAATTATTCCGAGACGTATAATATTATTCGCACCAGGCTTTATGTTTGACTCGAAGTTTATGTTTCCCCTTAAACTCTCGGATGCTCAAAATTTGTTTGAGTAAGCTGAGAGATTAAGGTATTTTAGGTTTTAGTAGGATGATGAATAAGCTACCGGAGGCATGCAGGAGGCAAACGGATAGCTATTTAGGAGTTGCAGTTCTTGTTATGTTTTGCTGGATTTTCCACTGTGTTGTTTTGCATTAGGTCTATTATGACCATATGACTCTAATCAACCAAGGGTGTATCTTCATATACCACTCTTGGCGTATTTTGTAATAATTATATTTAATCTGTGCCTTGAACGATTTGGGACTATGTGTTGTGAATGTGAAACAATTGGTTTTGAAATGTAATGAAGTAAAATTTGTTTTTGAAATCTATGTTTTGTTTCATATTCAAGTGCTTCTGATATTATTGATACCATTAACAAAGCCGTATTTAGTCGTCGGAAGCTAATACTATAGACGACTACAGTATCTGTAGTGCTTAGTTATTGACCTCTAGATAGGGGATGTTACAATTTACCTTTTACTTAAAACCATAAATTGTTTGTCATGAGCCTTTACAAAACAATATCTTATGGATATAATTTTTATTCTCTTACATTCCATCTTTTTCTTAAACTTGATTTGAATGAAATTGCCACTTACCGGCGCTCCCTAAAAAGCGGTACAGTAGACTGATATCAAAATATGTTTACGTGCTATGTGAGGTCTAGTAATTCCTTCTGTAAACACAGACCACATAGTTAACACTCTACCACACTATTTACTTACATTTGAATAGGATGTTTTGGTCCACTTACATTAAATTTTTAAAAAGTAAAACATTTTATTCCACTTTATTAATGTATATAATTAGTTGGTTATCACATTGTAAAATTCTTCTGTATTCCGCTGTCTGAATAAACGATTACACTGTATAAACAAATAACAACATGTCATTTCCATAACTTCCTCTGTCTACTTGAGAATGATGCTGCTGCAAAATAAATCAGTCTTTTAGTTAAATTAGTTATTAGCATAGTCAAACCTATCCGCTAACTAACACTGTTTAAAACATTTCACCTCTTTTACAGAGACCTTTTTGTCAAATACGGATAGTATCGAATTAGGTAGGAATTCTAGAGCTCAACGAAGGATTTCAATTAAGGAGCGAAAAAGAAATAGATCTACATTATCAGCAAATGATGTGAGGCAGAGGCAGGTCGAACAACAGTCGTATGGTGAAAATGTAATATCTTCATCCAGTAGGACAAATACAAATTTGATACAGGGTGGAAAAACTGGTAGTTCAAATCTTTAGAAGAATTTATTGATTCACATATTAGGTGTACGTCATCTAATCTGATAAATTTCTGTTAATGATAGGGGAAAAGGAAATTTTACGACTTAGATCACAGGCTGCACGTAGAAACTTATTCGATAGAGTAGCCTTAGTTAATTTCACATGACTTTATTCTTGATATTTTAGGATTGATAATAGATATGGTTTCATTCAAATTTAATGTCAAAGTATTATACGATGATATAGTAAAAGACGTATTTTCAGGTCCAATCGATAGATCTCAAGCTCGACGGAATAAACCAAACTTCTTTCAAAGTCATACCACCGACGGTGCAAGTGCGTGTTTCTTATTTTTTTTGCCATGTATACGTTTATTTCATAAATTGGTTGGAACCCTTTTGGAATAGGAAAAATGTCTAAACCATGGACTTTCGGTGGTCCTACCTATGCATGTTCACAATGTAACACAGCAGTTTGGTATGAAGAAAGCAACAGAAAGTCAAGAAGACCATTAAATCCTGAGTTTCAATTTGTTGTAGAAATGGTAAGATTCAACAACCAAAATATAAAAAATTTCCTGAATATTTAAGATACTTGCTTAATTACAATGGTGGTTCTGATAATTCTAATTTCAGAGAGAATATATGTATACAACTCTATGTTCGCATTAATGTTGATGGGTGGTCGTATAGATAATTCTATCAATATTGGCCAGGGAACTTATGTATTTCGGATAAATGGAAAAAATTATCATAAAATTGGTTCTATGCTGCCAACAAATGGACAAGCCAAGTTAGCTCAGTTTTATATTTATGATACAGCTAATGAGGTTACAAACAGAATTAAGGCCCTTATTGACGCTGTTATCCCGCCTTTTGGCAAGGCCGTAATACCAAGGAATTGACTAGTAACCAGTGAACGGTCCGTTCCAGAGATCAGTTATACATGGGCTCACCACAGATATCGATGAATTTTGTCCGAGCCCGGATCGAGCCAAAATTGATAAGACATGGCAAGCTAAGCCAAGAGAGCCAATGTTTCAAATCTCAAGTCAATCCGAGTTCATATGCTCAAGTTATGAACGATGCAAGGTTGGACGGAGATCAACTACTAATCGACTCGCTCCTTCGACTCGCTCCTTCGACTCGCTTCCCAACGATCAGTTTGAAGCCAACTTTGACTCGCTTCGCAGTGCCCAGGAGTGACATCTTCGAATTGCTTCGCTCAGAGACCAATCTCGAGTCGATCAGGTTCGACTCGCTCCACATCCCACAGAGCTGCTCTCTTCGACTCGCTCTAGTTTAAAGCCATCACGAGTGCACAATTCGACTCGCTCCGCTCAGACAACTGGGTCGACTCCATCAACTTCGACTCCACTGCTCGAAACTCCCAGAATGTCCCATTTCGACTCGCTCGACCAGTTCTAGCTTCAACTCGCTCGACCAAGTACCCACTTCGACTCGCTCGAAGCAACATCCAGGACAGAGTAAGAATCAAGTGCCACGTCATCGAGTCGAACAGAAGCGAATCGAGATGGAAGCGAGTCGAAGGAAACAGCCCACCGAAAACTCCATTTCGTATCGATCATACCTCCCAATCTACAAGTCCAAATGCTATGAAATTTTCATAGGCGGCCACGTGCATGCTAGAGAATGTCCACGCCAAATTTTGACTCCATTGGATGAAATCTTGAGCGAGTCGAAATCAGCTCGTGTCGATCACGGATCGGACCGAAACTTCACGGGCTTGGGCATACGGGCCTGGTCACGTGCCAGAGAGGGTCTCCCGAGATCTGAGCGAAATATCAGCCTCCTACACCTATAAATAGACCCCCAAACCCACCAGAAAAGGGGTTCTTCTTGCTCTTTGAGCTCTCCAACGCCCGGACTCCGCCAGATCCAGATCTGAACTCCATTGCTGCTGCTATCAACAAGATTCACTGCTGCAAATTACAATTGACTGTTGTAAAACATTGAATTCACTTGTAAACACAAAAGAAAGATCAATAAAGCAAACTACTTCATAGTGGACGTAGGCTATATGCCGAACCACTCTAAATTCTTGTGTCTCCTTGCACTCTAATTATTCTCATATCTGAAATTTGGAGTTTTTGTTAGATAATTCCTCTTTTTTCATTTAACTTTTTCACTTTATCTCTTCAATGACTTCCGAAGAGTGTTGTGCCCAATTTTGGTACAAACACTTTGGTGCTTTCACTGAGAATAACTGATTATTCTCCTGCTCTTTGGATCTCCTATCTATATCGGATTGCATAAATCTAAGAAGAAGATCCAGATCTAGAACCTTGAAGCCCTTCCATTCTATTCAGATTTGCAATCAGATCTAGGAAAGGACTTCATTAATTCATTATGGTGAGCACACGTACCACCTCTACAGCAGCTGATCAAGGAGCACGGGACCGACAAAATCCCGTGCAATTGCCGCCATCCAACCAAAATGATGCGGGACCTCCAGATCCATCAAGTCCAATCACTAGGCAAGAATTCCAGACATTGCTTCAGGAGTTGACCCAAAGTCGGCAGCAGTTAACGGAACAACTACGCGCTAACACGGAGTTGACTAACCAGCTAAACTGCCAAAGGCGGAGAAGATCCAGAAGAGACCTAAATTCTCACTCTTCCACAGAAAGTTCAGCCTTCTCCGATGGCCAAACTAGATCCATACGTCCACGGTTAGGTGTAAGCTACACCCAAGCCACGGGACCCCAACCTGCTTCAAACCTTGGACAACCTACAGCTGGACCATCCGCTAGTCTCCGCACAGAACCCTCAACTCGAGGAGGAGCTGCTCCTTATCACGTTACCGGCAACATTGCTACTACCACCACTGTGGGACGGGGAGGTGATGCTAGAAACCAAGCTGATCCTCATCGTAGCCAACAAGAGCAGACTCTTGAACCCTATGTCCCTGAGGATGTTGAACCAAGGAGGCGAGGCACGGACCGTCGACCGCGTCCGGTCCAGACTCGCGCCGTGGAACCCGACCATACCTTGGCACAACATGCTCCAAGCGTCCGAACACCAGATATACCGGCAATGATCTGCCAAATGATCGGTGAAAGTCAGGGTCTATCTAATGACGACTGGGGAATCTCTCGAAGTCATACCCCTTTCACCGATGATCTTTTGTATGCTGAACCACCTCGGCACTTCAGGATGCCAGCTTTGCCAGTTTATGAAGGGAGTTCTGATCCCAATCAACACGTCCTGAAATACGAATGGCTGATGAACGCTGCTAGAGCTGATGACGCGGTAAAGTGCCGTAGTTTCCCCATTTCCCTAGGGGGCATCGCTACCATGTGGTTCACTCGCCTACCACCGCGTTCCATCTCTAACTTTGACCATATGGCCACCAAGTTTGTTGAACAATTCTGTATGCACGTGGCGAGACCAAAGGACGTTAACACTCTGTCTAGTGTTATGCAAACTCTCAGAGAAACACTTAGACGTTACTTGGAGCGATTCCATGCAACGTGTGCGGAAATAAGCAATCCCAATGATAACTCTATTCTGATGGCACTGACTAAGGGGATTGATGCTGATTCCGAGTTCGGGAATTGGTTAGCTGGAAAACCACCTGCATCATTGGACCGTTTCTATTCCAAGGCAGCCCAATTCTTGAGAAGGGAAGATGCGAAACAGTCTAGGAAATAGGATGATGCAGGGCCCAACATCGAAGGAATCCAAAGTAACATCGCTATTAAACAGTCCGGAGTTAGTTCTGGGAAAGTTCAGTCGAATGTACAAAATAAACGAAATCCACAGAGGGACAATGGGAATCAAAATAAGAAACGCGATCAGGATCGCGGTCCACGGCGTAAAGCTTCCATGTATGATAACTACACTCCGTTAAACACGTCGCTGGAAAATGTGTATTTGCAGATCTACAATACCATGCAATTCAAGAAACCTACCCTGAAACCACCAACTGAAAGACAAATCCAAACAGGAAAATTCTGTAGATTCCATGAGAGTTATGGCCACAACACCAATGAGTGTCGCCACCTACAAGACCTCATTGAAAAACTGATACGTGAGCGGAAGCTGGATCAGTATGTACGGGCGCCGCAATCCGGTGGTGCGGGACCATCAAATTAGAATCGTGCGCCGAATCAGAAAAGACAAGAAGAACCCGCACGGGCGGATGAAAGGTTAGTCATCAATACAATAAGTGGTGGTCCTCACCCAGTAGATCGAAGCTGGAAGGAAATGGAGTCGTATGCCAGCTCTATTAGACATGCGGACTTCGAGTGCTACAGTAGTTTTGATGAAGGAGCTCGGGCCAAGCAACAGAAAACGATGATGGATGACATCGTATTCAGGAGCAAAGATGCAGATAAAATCGAAGCTCCCACTATCGATCCACTGGTCATCTCAGCACAAGTAGGTCCCGCCTGGATGAAAAGGATCTTAGTTGACAGTGGAAGCTCTGTGAATATTCTGTTCAAACGAGCTTATGATCAAATGAAGATGGAAGCCGCAGACTTGAAGCCTTGTCAATCTCGAGTCCATGGCTTCAACGGAAGTGCATCTATACCCAATGGGATTGTGGAACTGCCAGTAGAATTGGGAGTTGGAGAACGTCGGAGAGTACGGATGTTGCAATTCATCGTTTTGGACATAGACTCCCCTTACAATGCTTTCTTGGGCCGACCGGCCCTCACGGAATTCAAAATTGCCATTGCCCCATGGTGTCTGACCCTAAAATTTCCCACTGACCATGGAATAGGGATCGTGTAGGGAGATCGGGCCACTGCCAGAGCATGTTATGTTGTTGAGCGGCGGGAGGCGCAGCGAAAGGAGAAGGGAAAGGGCGTAGAGGAATCTCTCTACGTCCGTTTCGCCAATAATTGACAATTAATGCCTGGGCCCAGGCCCGGGCACCCCGGCCAATTCCTCGGGGATCTTGCCCAAGAGAAACTGAAGACGAAGGAGAATCTAAGGAAAGTCAAGCATCCCCGGCTGAACTGACGATTGATGTCCCAGTTGACAGTGACGATGATTCAAAAATGATAAAGATTGGGTCTCAGCTAAGCCAGCAAACTCAAGAGGAATTGGTTGAATTTCTGCGGGCAAATCTCGATGTATTTGCTTGGACACACTCTGATATGTGCGGGATCTTGCCAGACATCGCGATCCACACTCTGAACATTGACCCGCGGCATGTCCCGGTCAAACAAAAAAGGCGCGGTATGGATCCAGAGAGATCTGTCGCCCTTAAGGAGGAAGTGGAAAAGCTTGAAGAGAACGGGTTCATTCGAGATGCACTATACCCGGAATGGGTGTCAAATCCCGTGCTTATCCGGAAGCCAAATGGAAAGTGGAGAACGTGCGTCGATTATTCCGATCTGAATAAAGCATGTCCCAAAGACAGTTTTCCACTTCCCAGAATCAATCAACTAGTAGATTCGACAGCTGGGCATGAACTCTTATCCTTCATGGACGCATACTCCGGCTATAATCAAATACCGATGCATTTACCCGATTAGGAGCATACCAGCTTCGTGACCAACTTGGGACTTTACTGCTACAAGGTTATGCCATTTGGACTCAAGAACGCCGGAGCTACTTATCAACGATTGGTTAATCGGATGTTTGCCAATCAGATCGGAAAAACAATGGAAGTATATGTTGTCGACATGCTTGTAAAGTCACGACTCTCCACCGACCATGTTAAAGATCTGGAGACTATGTTCGAAATACTCCGGGAATACAAAATGAAGCTAAATCCACTAAAGTGTCACTTTGGAGTTGCATCCGGGAAGTTCCTCGGGTTCATCGTTAACGCTCGAGGAATCGAGGCCAATCCTGAAAAGATTTGGGCAATTAGGAATCTTGAAACTCCCAAGACCATAAAACAAGTCCAAAGTCTCAATGGGAAAGTAGCAGCATTGAGCAGGTTCATTTCAAAGTCCACTGACAAATGCATTCCTTTCTTCGATCTGATCCGAAAAGGAAACTGCAACTTTGAATGGACCACGGAGTGCGAGGGCGCTTTCCAAGCACTAGTCCGACATCTATCCACACCACCTATCCTGTCAAAGCCCATCGACCATGAGAAACTTTTCATATATTTGGCGATATCAGAGAACGCTATTAGCGCTGCATTAATCCGAGAAGAAGACAAAATACAGAAGCCGGTATACTACGTCAGCAAATGATTGACTGGGGCAGAAAGGAACTACCCGAAGCTAGAAAGTTGGCCTACTGCCTTGTCGTTGCATCAAAAAAACTCCGACCATACTTCCAGGGGCATTCCATTATTGTTTACACCGACCAGCCGTTACGACAGGTCCTTTCGCGGCCTGAGACGTCTGGTAGGTTACTCAAGTGGAACAACGAACTGAGCCAGTTCGATATCACTTACACTCCAAGACGAGCAATCCAAGGACAAGTCCTCGCTGATTTCATAGCTGAATTCACCATTCCAGAGGACTTGCCTGAAATCAGTAAATCCCCCGAACCTGTCTGGAAGATGCATACCGATGGTGCATCGAATGACCAATGTTCAGGCGCTGGTGTTGTGCTCGAAACTCCCGAAGGTCGATCTATATGCTACGCTTTGAGGTTTGCCTTTCCTGCAACCAATAATGAAGCTGAATACGAAGCTCTCATAGCTGGCTTGAAACTCGCCAGGGATCTGAAAATCGTCGCTGTGGAAATTTACTGTGGTTCACAGTTGGTTGTGTGTCAAGTACGGGGAGAGTATCAGGAAAGAGATCGAAGGTTGGCTGCTTACTTAGCTCGAGTTCGGGAAGTACTAAATCAGCTTGACTACTATGCCATCTATTGTATACCCCGGGAACACAACCAAAAGGCCGATTCGTTAGCAAAATTAGCCAGCACCGGTGAAGCTCAGCAAATGGGACTCGTTCCTGTAGAAACGCTACCTTCTCCAAGTATCGATCGGACGGAAATTAACCGGGTATGCGAAACCGTTCCCGAAAAGGACTCATGGATGACTCCGCTCAAAAATTACATCAATCATGGAATACTGCCGGAATGCAGGAATGAAAAGAGACAGGTTCTCCGAAAGGCTTCATGATTCGCCATTCAAGATGGGGTCATGTATAGAAGAGGGTACTCTATTCCTCCACTGCAGTGTATCGCTCATAATGAAATTAAACGAGTATTGCACGAAGTGCATGAGGGAGAATGCGACGATCACACCGGAGGGCAAGCACTTGCCAAGAAGATACTTCGATACGGATATTACTGGCCAACCGTGAATCGCGATGCGTCGGATTATGCAAAGAAATGCGATAGGTGCCAGATATATGCCCGAATTCCTAGAGCTCCTCCTACTGAGATAACACAAATGGTCAGCCCATGGCCATTCGCAATGTGGGGTATTGACATCATCGGTGCTCTACCTCTGGCAAAAGGTGGTGCGAAGTACGCCATCGTCGCGGTTGATTACTTTACAAAGTGGGCTGAAGCCGAAGCTCTCGCTACCATCACAACAAAGAAAGTAATCAACTTTGTGGTTCGCAACATCATCTGTCGATTCGATCTCCCACACATTATAATTACGGACAACGGAACCCAATTCAACAGTGCTGAATTCAAAGGTTTCTGCGAACGATTTCGCATCCAAAAGAAATTCTCCGCAGTTGCACATCCTCAAGCAAACGGGTAGGTCGAAGCAATTAATAAAGTTATAAAGTCCATCCTGAAGAAACGACTGGAGAAGGTCGGGGGCAAGTGGGTCGATGAACTTCCTATGGCTCTATGGGCTTACCGAACAACCCACAAGACAGCGACCGACCACACTCCATTCTCTCTTTCTTACGGTTCGGAAGCCGTTATTCCAGTTGAGCTAGAAGTACCTTCTCATCGTGTGACATACTATGATCCGAAGACAAACGCTATACTACTTGCTGAATCTCTCGATCTACTGGATGAGAAGCGTGAGGAGGCTGATTTGAGGGCAGCTGCGCATCAAAGTCGAGTCGCCCGATTGTACAACGCCAAGGTCCGTCCGCGAACCTTCGAGCTAGGCGATCTTGTCTTAAAGAGAATCTATATGGTTCCTTCACATATGAAGCCAACATGGGAAGGACCGTATGTTATTGAACGAAGACTCGGAGATGGCACATTCAAATTATCGACCGTCGGCGGTCTTACCTTGCCGAAGGCTTGGAATAGCGAGAGCCTTCGCCGTTATTACACCTGAAAGGCTATCTCTGTCCATTTAGTTTACTTTCATTTTCTGCAATTTGTTTTTGCATTTCGAAATTAGAACTTGTAATAAGGCAACTGACTTTGCCATACTTTCTTATTTCAGCAATAAAATGCAATCTCTTTGAGCCAGAGCTATGATTTACTTGAAATACTTCATATGACCATCGCTATGCACGGAGAGCTAAGTCTCATCATACGTTGGGATTTATTCAAATAGAAAGTGAATACGGTGCAACCAATCACTCACTAAGTGAAACCCGAGCTCGGGGGCAAGCCATCACATCAAAGTCAAAAAAGGATTGATACACGATAATCCTTCATCAACTCTGTATTCCCAGAGCGTGAAGCGGAGTATAAACACTCAACTCCGAGTTCCCAAAGCGCGAAGCGGAGTATAAACATTCAACTCCGAGTTCCCAGAGCACGAACCGGAGTATAAACACTCAACTCCGAACTCCCAGAGCGCGAGTCGGAGTATAAACATTCGACTCCGAACTCCCAGAGCGCGAGTCGGAGTATAAACATTCGACTCCGAACTCCCAGAGCGCGAGTCGGAGTATAAACATTCAACTCCGCATTCCCAGAGCATGAAGCAGGAGTATAAACATTCAACTCCGAACTCCCAGAGCGCGAGTCGGAGTATAAACATTCAACTCCGTATTCCCAAAGCGCGAAGCGGAGTATAAACATTCAACTCCGAGTTCCCAGAGCGCGAACCAGAGTATAAACACTCAACTCCGTATTCCCAGAGCGCGAAGCGGAGTATAAACATTCAACTCCGATTTCCCAGAGCGCGAACTGGAGTATAAACACTCAACTCCGTATTCCCAAAGCGCGAAGCAGAGTATAAACATTCAACTCCGAGTTCCCAGAGCGCAAACCGGAGTATAAACACTCAACTCCGTATTCCCAGAGCGCGAAGCGGAGTATAAACATTCAAATCCGAGTTCCCAGAGCACGAACCGGAGTATAAACATTCAACTCCGAACTCCCAGAGCGCGAAGCGGAGTATAAGCATTCAACTTCAAGCTCCCAGAATGCAAATGCCAATTCCAAGTCTCCCGACTGCGGACATGTGGTTAAAACTTAAGCCGGCGTGACAAACCGCCAGTAAGCAAGTGAGAATCACCGGAGTACAGATAGGATCATCGACATTCAAACGAGCATGGACGCATTACCCAATCTCCACTTGCTTCGGACATCCGTTCGGTGGCACCAGACTCAACAGGTTGTAAGATTGAAGCGATACGATGTCGGAATTCAACTCGCTTCCTGGTCACAAGCCATGTCCACAGTTCCCGAACTTGGCAAACCAAAACAAACTCGATTCGGAATCTGAAACTTCACAAGTGCATTTCAGACGCTGAAACACTTAGACAAGTACACAATGACAAAAAAGAAAAGTTTCATTTCTATTGATTATAGAAGACGTTCGTGTACAAGTTTCCAAAAAATCCCTACTAGCACGGGCCGAACCCGCATCTATACACGGCTAACAAAATGCAAAGAATCAAAATACGCCAAATGTTCATGCCTAATCTCTCTTCTTCCTTGGCTTCCTCTTCAATGTGGACCCGCTCGAGCCATCGCCAATCTTCCTCTTCAAGCCCGTTCCTTTCGGTGGTTGGTTTTCAGGCGATGGCATTATGTCAACATCTTCCTCCGAACTCGTGTGAATGAGAATGCTTCCTACGGGCGGAGTCGGAAGAACGGGATCAATCACAGACGGTGGAATGGGCAGGCTGGTAAGAAAAATAGCACCACCGGGAGATATCATCCTAAGCGGAGCAGGCCCTGATGCTTCCATCCCACCTCCAAAACTTTTACCCTAAGCCACTGCTGCCATTTCAGCGTCAATTTGAGCAAACATATCCTCTTCGGTTATCGCTCGAGCCCCACCAAGGGCATCGGCAGTTAGCATTGAAGAACTTGCAGCAGGATTAGTTCCGCTCATGACGGGTGGCGAGTCAACAAGGGGATTGCCGTGACGGCGAAAGAGTTCATTCATCAACTGCTCGTCAAACATAATTGGGCCTCCCTGCAAATCGTCGAGCGAAGCAGTTATACTCATGGTGGTTGCTTCAGTCGTAATAGCCTCCTGCATTTGATATGACTCTTGAGTAGCAGGAGGCATGGCCGGTGCGGCATCAATCACTGGACAAAGAATAAAAGAACTGTTATGACTCAAATCGATCGAAGATTCCGATTTAAGAAAAGTGGAATGTTCAGAATACCTTCGTCAGTTTGACTTGTAGGCAACAGGGCGGCATCGATAACTTGCGCAGCAGCCGAATACATCTATGGCTGATCTGGATTGTAAGCAGGAACAACCTGGGGATCGACCACAGACGAGGATCCGGGCTGGGTTGACATAGGAATTTCGAGACTTGCTTCATGACGGTCAACTCTAGAACCCTCTCCCACCTCAAAATGCTGGGCGCCAAGCTTTTCCTTCTCACGCAGAATCATCGACTCATGGAGAACCTTCTTTTCATCGTCAGTCAAAATGCGGTTCTCGAGTTCGAATTCATCTACGGACTCGCCCTGATGCGCCTCTTTTTCTTCCTCAACTAGATGACTCCAAGCATTGTGGAGATGAGTCAAAAAGTCATCGAGTCAGGCTAGGCCCCTGTGCCTCAGCATATTAGCGTTGTAGACCACAAGAAGATCTTCAATGTCAGCCTATAGCCTGGACTCGGCCAACTTCACCCTTTCCTCGACCTCGGTCTCCACTTTTTGGACTTTGGCCACCGCCGCATTCCGTTCTCCCCTGAGCAGAACAGCCTGATCACACGCCTCTTGAGCCGCGTTGTTCGCGTCATCTTTTTCTTTGGTCAAGCTGGCAAATTTAGATTTTAGTTCATTAAGCTCTTTGACTGCCGCATCCCTCTCAGCGATGACCTTAGTGTTCCGGTGGCCCATCTCCTCCACCAAGGCGACGTGTGCTTGACTCAGCCTCTCCATTTCTGTCTTAGCATCATCAGCCCTTTTTACGGCCTCAATCTCAGACTTCCGAGAAGACTCGGACTCAGCAGCCAGCACCTGAATAATCCGGTCCCTTTGAGCAAGGTCGGATTCCATTTTCTCAAGTGCCTTGGCTCGCTCAGCAGCCACCTTAGAAGCCTTCTCCGCAGCCTTAACCCACTCTTTGTACTGAGTGTAGATGTCATGAATGTACTCATGCATCGTGTTTTCCACTCCTGACGGAATTCTTTTCAAGTGTGGTGGGAAGACATAGCCATCGAAGCAGATATTCGGGAATTCCTTCCGCATCTGAGCCAGTTTAAGGGCCCCTTCTTCGGTGGGCTCGGTAGGGACCTGTTCTGTAACCAGGGAAGATGAGGTCTCAGCTTTTTGAAGATGAGTTTCGGACCTAGAAGCATGAGAAGACGGCCTATGACGAGGAGGCTCTGGTGGATATGAAGTTTGGATAGGAGGAGGAGATAGAAGTCTAGGAGGAGGAGAGCATGATCTAGACCGGTGTCGGTATTCTCTCTCCCTGTCACGCCCGTATCTATCTTGGTTAGAATAATCGCGATCGCGATCTCTGTCTAAATCCCTCCTACGGGAATCGTAATAACCAGAAGCCTTTTGGGAGGAGCGAAGATTACCAAGCATAGATCGCCTTCCGGACATAGTACCTGAAAATGAGAAGCAAAAGAAGAGTTAGTAACTTCCCAAGTCGGATGAAGTACAGTTGTGAATCATGTAGTGTAGTGAAGTGTATGCATGTGCAATCCCCCGACCAACCAGAAATGTCGGCCGCACCCGTAGCAAGCGACCCACTCGGTTCAAGAGCCCTATCAAGCCCTTCCATCCCGGCGTCGTGTGGAGACGACACAGAATCCAGGATCGGAATATCATCAAGCCCTACAAACGGATTCTCCACTTGCGGAGGAGGAGCCTCTGAAATTCTAACCCCCTAGAAGGGTAAAGTCACGACCACGGATTTAAATCTTTTAGATTCAGAGCGTTTGTATGCAGCGGCCTTGCCTTTTCTTTTTCCTCCGGAATGCTGAACGTCGAAAGGAGGCACGGCCTGGAGCTTGGTATTGGTGGGCGTTTTTTCTGGATCAACTTCTTTGGTGATCACAACTGTGGGCGCTTTGCGCTTCACGCATTCCTTTGGGGCCACCCTATGTGCCACATCCAGGTGTATGCTCTATCTTCGTTCTATCAGCCCGACATCCCTCAAATTCCTATCGGTTAGGACTGAGTCTGTGTGCCTCTCTTCACCCGGAAACGCCTGAAGAATTCGAACAAGCTCTCTGAAGTATGCGCCATCAGGACGAGAGATTTCGGCTATAAGAAAAGAAAATTATGTCAGTTTTTTAAAGTCGGTTGCTAGCATCTCAATGATTCAAGAAGCAAAATGGCGGCACTTACGTCTATCTAACCACCGCCTAGCAAATCCAAGGGGCACCGAACATAGAACCATTCGGATTTGTAATAACTTAGCCTCCCCTAGGAACCCAGCACAATGTGACAGATTCTGACTGCCTCTAAGAAGGTGAAGAAAGGGCTATCTCCGCGGCTCTTAACGTTGAATAAATATCTGATCTCGATCGGCTTCGGCGGTCGAAAGAGGATCTCCATGAACAGGATGAAGGTGCTGTTTAACAAGGCATACCCGTTGGGATGTAGCTGAGACGGGGCTATGCCAAGAAATGATAACTTCTCCCTTATATAGTCATTAAAGGGAGGAAGTGTCCCTGCCGTGCAAGCATGACGGTTGAAGGCAGTATACCCTTCCGGGGGATAATGTGGCATGTCCTTCGGTCCAGGAAGTAGCACGTCGTCAAGCGACAAACCGTGCCTTAAGAAGATCTGACCCAACATGTCTTCAGAAATACCCGACGGCACCGAATCGGGTGGAGTACAAATAAACCGAGCCCCTTGACGCTCGTCCGGAGCTATCTCAATAACTTCGGCCTCTATAACCGGTATCTCAATAGGTGGAGGAGCAGAACTTGGAAACTCCGGCTGCTGAGAACTTGAAGGATCCATAACCAGCTAGCTTATAAAAAATCATTGTTAAACTGACAAGTAACGCTTGTGCATCCCCAGTGTAAAGTGTGTGAGCGTGTTGTGGAGTGTAGTGTTGTATATTATTTGGGAAGATAGATCGGATTAAGGAAAACGTGTAATGAACGAAACTTCGGAATTCAGCCAGAAGGACCGTCATCGCTGACCGTCACAACTGCGCCATTTAGTTTCTAACTATCACTCCAAGTCAAAGTATGATGTTATTTTTATAAGTTGCAGTTTCATCGACGAGCTTCGATAGGAAGTCATATATGCAGTGAAACGATTAAGTCCAAGTATGCCAATTTGAAGCTCGTCGGAGGCAGTTGTTCGAGTATGTGAAAAATTTAAAGTTTTAATCAAATTTGTATTGCTCACGAGAGCCAGGCCCGCATCGATGAATTTTTGGCATATGCGTTTGAGTTATACACGATCATAAGGATGGAGTGCAAGTTCGACTCGTTCCAAGAGCCATCTCCTTCGACTCCATCCAAAAGTCGTGCATTTCGACTCGGTCCAGGGCAACCAATTCGACTCGCTCTGAAGTCATGCATTTCGACTCGGTTTAGAGCAATCAATTCGACTCGCTCTGAATTCATGCATTTCGACTCGGTCCAAAGCAGCTACTTCGACTCGATCGAAAGCCACCATTACGAGTCGATCATACACAGCCCCTTCGTACCAATCAACAGACTTGAAGCATTCGACTCGATGCGAAGCTCCACCATCGATCGACACGAAGGCCTCCGCCTCATCTTCTCGAATCCACTACTCCAGATCGACACGAAGCTAAGGCCAGGGACTCTTCGATCGACCACGAATCTGATCAATTTAGTGTTAGAAATCGAATCTCCTCGTTTACGAGATGTTTTCACTCGATGGATTACCTCAATTTGTTAGTTGATTCGAGTAGTTGAAGATGCAAATCGATTCGAAGGCGAGGGCGTTTGTTCTTTTGCTCGAGTTTCTGAGCGTTACGAAGGCAGGTAGAAATGAAAGGTAAAGACAAGAAAAAAGGCTAAGTACGGAGTATTTATATGGAGTCGAAAACAAGAGGAATAACCGATTCGAATTCCAGTAGGGTCAAGCACGTGCTTCGACTCCCTCTTCAGTGCACTGATGTGGAGCCCCTTTTCGTGTTGCTCTCTTCGACTCCATCCTCGTAACTAGTTCGACTCCCTAATACATCCATAAAAGACGTCACTTCGACTCGCTCAATCTGTGAATGTCTCGACTCGTTCTACTGCCTCCTGTATGTTTCGACTCGCTTCCCTGCGATTCGAACCCAAGACCGAGTTGAACGACTAGTTCGACTCCATCAGGGAGTCTACATCAACTCGCTCCACTTCGACTCGCTCAGTTCGAGTCCGTCATCAACTCGACATACTTACTTCGCGTCCACAAATCCAATGAAAGCTATCTTCGATGTTTCAATCCTTCATAACAATTCAGGGGAGGATCGTTACGAAGGGACATTCAAAAACAACCGTCAAGCATTGTTACAACGAATTTCACATCGGTTCAGGAGAGGATCGGTACGGAATTCAAAAACAATAAACTGACGACGACTCGAGAACGTATGAATGTCAGCGGGAGTCAGATTAACGTGTATGCATGAGTGACGGACTAATATCCAATATTCCAGATTTTTAGGAATCAGAAATTCATCCAATCTTCAAAGCCAACAGCAAACGGATAACCACTAGCATACAACAAAAGGTTGCAACTTTCATCGAAAGGACGATAACTATTCAGAGTAGAGACTGCATCACTTCAAAGCACATCATGTTTTCACAAGACGTACTTTGGGGGGCAAATGTTATCCCGCCTTTTGGCAAGGCCGTAATACCAAGGAATTGACTAGTAACCAGTGAACGGTCCGTCCTAGAGATCAGTTATACATGGGCTCACCACGGATATCGATGAATTTTGTTCGAGCCCGGATCGAGCCAAAATTGGTAGGACATGGCAAACTAAGCCAAGAGAGCCAATGTTTCAAATCCCAAGTCAATCCGAGTTCATATGCTCAAGTTATGAACGATGCAAGGTTGGACGGAGATCAACTACCAATCGACTCGCTCCTTCGACTCACTTCCCAACGATCAGTTTGAAGCCAACTTCGTCTCGCTTCAAAGCGCCCAAGAGTGACGTCTTCGACTCGCTCCGCTCAGAGACCAATCTTGAGTCGATCAGGTTCGACTCGCTCCACATCCCACAGAGCTGCTCTCATCGACTCGCTCTAGTTTAAAGCCATCACGAGTGCACACTTCGACTCGCTCCGCTCAGACAACTGGGTCGACTCCATCAACTTCGACTCCACTGCTCGAAACTCCCAGAATGTCCCATTTCGACTCGCTCGACCAGTTCTAGCTTCGACTCGCTCGACCAAGTACCCACTTCGACTCACTCGAAGCAACATCCAGGACAGAGTAAGAATCAAGTGCCACATCATCGAGTCGAACAGAAGCGAGTCGAAATGGAAGCGAGTCGAAGGAAACAGCCCACCGAAAACTCCATTTTGTATCAATCATATCTCCCAATCTACAAGTCCAAATGCTATGAAATTTTCACAGGAGGCCACGTGCATGCTAGAGAATGTCCAGGCCAAATTTCGACTCCATTGGATGAAATCTTAAGTGAGTCGAAATCAGCTCGTGTTGATCACGGATCGGACCGAAACTTCACGGGCTTGGGCGTACGGGCCTGGTCACGTGCCAAAGAGGGTCTTCTGAGATCTGAGCGAAATATCAGCCTCCTACACCTATAAATAGACCCCTAAAGCCACCAGAAAAGGGGTTCTTCTTCCTCTTTGAACTCTCCAACGCCCGGACTCCGCCAGATCCAGATCTGATCTCCATTGTTGCTGCTATCAACAAGATTCACTGCTGCAAATTACAATTGACTGTTGTAAAACATTGAATTCACTTGTAAACACAAAAGAAAGATCAATAAAGCAAACTACTTCATAGTGGACGTAGGCTATACGCCGAACCACTCTAAATTCTTGTGTCTCCTTGCACTCTAATTATTCTCATCTCTGAAATTTGGAGTTTTTGTTAGATATTTCCTCTTTTTTCATTTAACTTCTTCACTTTATCTCTTCAAAGACTTCTGAAGGGTGTTGTGCCCAATTTTGGTACAAACAGACGCCAAAAATGGGCATCAACACCAAATAGAATCTAGTAGAGATTATATGAAGAATGAAATTAAAACAGAGCTAATATCATTAATGAACACACAGATTTTTATAGTGGTTCGGAAATCTTGGCCTACGTCCGCTTCATATTTTTATTGATTCTTGCACTTGATTATGATTACAAGAATGTTTGGATCAGCTAAGATCCATTAGTACATGAATGAAGAATTAAAATGGAAGAGCCTTTTTAGCAGAAAGAAGGATCCATTTTCTGATGTCATGTCTGCTATATTTATAGGGGAAGACGTGCATGGATCAGACTGAAATTTTGGCAGAAGGTTCGAGAGACCAAGACGAGGCCACCCAAAAAATTTTAGGCCCATCGGGGCCCAGAATAGGGATCGATATCGATCCTTATTAGTGTGTCCAAATGGGCTGCGATCCCTATGAGGGGTGCCCCATGATGTTAGCTACTTTCTCACCAAATTTCATGCAATTCCGACATACGGTTTGTGAGATATCGCATTTTCCGTAAAGTTGTGTTGCTTGAATTTGGATTATTGTCGATCCCTCCAACTTCCTCCAATTGGGATGTGATCAATAGGGGGTGTTACACATGTTGTATTAGGCTTGTACTTTAAGTTTTATGTCAATTGGATGTATAGAACTTGAGTTATTGCTCGATCTTTGTTGCAATTAGAGTTGTCTCCTGATTCTAGCTGATCCCTATGGAGGGAAGAGGGTCAATCCCTCTTGCTTCATCCTTTTGCGGTGCGATCCCTAGAGTAGGCTTCCTACAGTCCCCACATCTTGCTCCCAAAGTTTCATATGTAATGGATTTGTAGATTCTGAGATATCGATCGGTTGTCGTTGAATTGAGATGTAGAATCGATACGATACGATCCAAAGTGTTGAATATGGATCATACCTGATCCATCTTCGAAGAGTATTGGGCTTTCATGCTTCTGCTTCGCTTTTGCTTCATATTATCATTTATTCTTGATTTTTGGACCCTACAATCATCGCTCTGGGCTACTGGCCTTGATGACAGTCGAGTCTAACTTGTCCAGTCAGTTCGGATATAGCCTGGTCAAAATGTCGGATAACATTTGCCCCCTAAAGTACGTCTTGTTGAATAAATGATGTGCTTCGAATCGAAGCAACTTAGAGTCGCCAGAAAGAAATCCATCCAGTTTCCTGAATAGTCGCTAACCTTCTATTGAATTATCTTCCCAAAGTGTTGTATACCTCTTTGATCGTCATGACGCTTGGTTGATTTCCAATAGTACAAATTCAGGATTGTATTCCATTAGTTGCTATCTGTGTCCGGTTTTATAGGGCTAGTAAGCTTTGGCTATCTGATCTAGTCTTTTCTTTAATAACTCCAGGTGAAAATTCAATTTTTGCCGATTTCAAGAAATCGAAATTTTTGAATATATACGTGCACGTTCAGGTACACGTTCTTATCATTAGGCCCGGATGCGTTTGTATGATCACAAGTCATCACCAATTCCTTCTAGTTTAATTGCAATTGGATTACAATTCCTTGTTTATATATTACTTTATAATGAAATATGGGCTGTAATAAGTCATTCGGTGAGAGGGGACTTCAAGTTCTACAGGGATGACGGCCTCGGAGCCGTAAGCAATGGAAAATAGAGTATGTTCAGCCACAGACTTGTGGGTGGTTCTATAAGCCTATAATAATGTTGGGAGTTCATCCACCCACTTGCCTTTAGCCTTTTCCAAACGTTTCTTTAGAAATGACTTTATGATTTTGTTCACAGCTTCAGCCTGTCCATTTGCTTGAGGGTGAGCAACTGCCGCAAATCTCTTTTCAATATGATGTCGACGGTAGAAGTATTTAAATTTAGCCTTGTCGAATTGGGTTCCATTATCAGTTATAATGGTTCTGGAAGGCCAAAACGACAGATAATGTTCTGAGCAATGAAGTTGATTATTTTCTTCATCGTGATCGTGGTTAAAAGTTCTACTTCAGACCATTTGGTGAAGTAATCAACTGCTAAGATGGCGTATTTTGCTCTACCTTTAGAATCAACAATAAGATGATGATGTCAATACCCTAAGTAGCAAATGGCTATGTACTGGGCATTTGAGTAATTTCCGTCGGTGGGGCCCTCGGAATTTTTGCAAACATCTAGCACTCGTCACATTGTTTAGCGTGATCTGCTGCATCTCGATTGATAGTTGGCTAGTAATACCTGTAGCGGAATGTTTTCTTTCTCAAGGTTTGCCACTTAGTGTGATCGCCACATTCTTCTTCATGGACTTCTCTCAAGATTCGTTTGATTTCATCATGGGCGATACACCGAAGCAGAGGAACAAAAAAAACCCTTTCTCTACATGACCCCTTCTTGGATGATGCAGCATGAAGCTTTGGGGAGGATCTCTCGTTTTTCATTCCTCCATGTAAGAAGGATCCCTCTTTTTAGATAGTCTTCGATAGGAGTCATCCATGGCTCCTTTTCGGGCTCCGTCTCCAAGATCTAGTCAATCTCCATCTGTCAATGCTTGGAATGTTAAGTACTTCAACTGAGACAAAGTCTATTTGTTGTGCATCCCCAGAACTTGCCAGCATGGCTAGTGACTCTGCTTATTCATTTTGTTCTCTGAGGATGTGTGTAATGGTGTAATACTCGAAGTTGGCTAGTAGCTTTTGGACCCGACCGAGATAAGGAGAAAGACATTGCCCCCTAGCAAAATAATCTTCCCTAACTTGGCATACTACTAACCAGGAATCACAAAAGAGATGTAAAGTTTCCACTCCTAGTTCTCTAGCAAGTTTGAGCCTGGTGATCAAGGTTTCATACTTAGCTTCGTTATTTGTTATAGGGAAGTCGAATTTCAGGATGTAGCAGATCGATCGTTCCTCGGGAGTCATTAATACAACTCTAATGCTATAACACCGATCATTGGAAGATCCATCCATGTACATTTTCCATCGCTTGGTTAGTTCTCCACTGCTCTTCAGATAGTCGTCTGATGTAGTGAATTCAAATATGAATTCTGATAATATATGTCCTTGGACAGCTCTCCGAGGGAGATAAGTAATATCGAATTGGCTTAGCTTGATATTCCATTTGAGCAACCTTCCAAATATCTAAGGTTGCTGTAGGACTTATCGTAATGGTTTGTAGACGTTGATGGGGTTAGCCTGGAAGTAATGGAGAAGCTTTCATGACACAATCAATAGGCAGTATGCTAGCTTTTCCAACTTTGGGTAGTTTCTGTTAGAACCTATCAATCGCTTGCTAACATAATATACAACCCTTTGGATCTGATTCTCTTCACATAACAGTGTGGCATTTATGGCATGTACCGACACCGCTAAATAGATGTATATGTTTTTACGATCCAGTGGCTTAGATAGGATGGGAGGTCTCTCTAAGTGATCTACCAGAATTTGAAATGTATGCAATCCTACGTCCATTCAAAGTTCCTCTTCCCTCTTCTGATCAAGTAGAAGAAAGGAATACACTTGTCGGTGGCGCTAGAGATGAAGCAGCTTAGGGCGGCAACCTTCTCATTTAAGCTCCATACCTTCTTAATCATCTTCGGCACTTGGATGTTTCGAATTGCTTAAATCTTCTTGGGATCGACTTCGATTCCATGAGAGTAGACGATGAAACCCAGAATATTTCCTGACGTAGCGCCGGAATAGCATTTCAAGGGTTTTAGTTTCATTCCATATCTTCATAAAATGCTGAACATCTCCACTAAGTCATCGATGTGGTGGTTTGATCATCGTGATTTCACAAGCATGTCACCCACATATACTTCCATCGATCACCTGATCTGGTCTTTGAACATCCTGTTGGACAGTCTTTAGTAAGTTGCTTTAGCATTATTTAGTTCAAATGACATCATAACAATACAATATAGCCCTAGATCAGTAATGAAGCTGGTGTGCTTCTGGTCGGAGACCTGCATCGGGATCTGGTTGTATCCAAAGTACACATCCATAGATGAAAGCAGTTCATATCTAGCGATTGAGTCTACCAGCTGGTCGATCCTCAGAAGTGGAAAGCTGTCTTTCGGGCATGCCTTTTTCAAGTCGGATTAGTCGCGTATGAACGCTACTTTCCATTATCTTTTCACATAAGAACTGGATTGGATACCCATTTCGGGTAGAGGGCGTCATGGGTAAACCTATTGTTTTTGAGTTCATCCACCTCCTCTTTAAGTGCCTCAAATCCCTCTGGATTTATGCCGCGTTGCTTTTGTTTCACCGGGACATGCCTCGGGTCGATATTCAATGCATGGCTCATGATAGTCGGTGAGACCACATGCATGTTAGAATGGGTCCAAGCGAATACATCAAGATTCATTCGGAGAAAGCCAACTAATTCCTTCATCATCATTGCACTGAGCTGTGATCCGATCTTTAGTACCCGTGATGAGTTGCCATGGCTGATCGTAATGTCGATTGTCAGCTCAGCAGGTGCAGCCTTGGATTCCTTGAGTTCAAACATAACTATTCCGCGTAACAATCAACGTGAAATATGGTTGGGATGGTCAATGATGACAGTTACTCCGGTCAAATCCTAGAGTCTTATCATGGGTTATTGAGTCTAATAATGAAGGGTTCTAAATGCTTTAAGCGATTATCTGAAAATGGCTGAAGATTAGGCTTAGAAGCATGTTGAATCAAATGTCGAGTAGGGTTCGGCCTCGTGTTGCGCGCAACTGCATAGCTGGCTCTTGCTTTGATATTGAATTTGCTTGTATATTCGAGTAACGCACTTTACATTCAATGTATTCAAGATCCGTTACTCGTCATTCGGGTTGTAATGATGATCAGTTGCCCATGAGTTTAGGCATTGATTCGATGATTCTGTCTCTAGGTATCCTTTCAGTCGTAGCCTCGAGTCGTTGTAAACCCTAGGTATGAATCAGTATTGAGCTATCGCAGTCAGTCTTTGGATGACCACACTTCCACCCACATCTTATGTTGATATATGTACTGCATGAACAGTCGAGTCTCATCCTAGTCGTGTTTATACTCCTACCTAGCTCCAAAGACTTAGAGTTGATCGATGAATGGTCCACTACGCCATAGATTGCATACTGCAACACCCTAGAAGTGATGCAGGAAGTGCCAAAAAATGTTGTTGTAGGCTAAAAAAGTGCAAAGGCAACACTTTCTCGGTGATGCATTTTGCCGCGTTGCCGCAGACCTCAAAGGCAACATTTTGACTATCTAAGGCAACATAAGAAATATTGTTGCAATAGAACCCTATTTGGGTCTATGGCAACATCCATAGGTGTCTGTAGCAATATTCCAAAATGTTTCTATAGATATTAACTTTCTGAATTTGTGGGGCCCACAATGTAGAGCATATTTGATTTTTTAATAGAAATAAATATTTATTTAATAAAATGCTATTGCACAGAATTTGATATTCAAACAGTAATTTATTTAAATAAATATTTTATTTCAACATTTGAAATAGTACAAATTCCTGACTCCACTATTTTACAATTCAATGATATATAACACTGATATTCACATATACAGATATTCCTCACTACATCACTCAGTTCACTCATTACATATGCAGTTTCAATTTATACAGACACCAACACTGACCAATATATGACGAGTCGAGTGCCGAGCCGAAGGCGAGTCGAGTAGCGGGTCCGGGCGCAGCGCCGGCGGGGTCCGGGGCCCCGCAGTCCCAGCGGGGGTCGAACAAGTGGGCACCGCCCGATTCATCCGATTTCGAAAGATCGAGCCTTCTTTGAAACCTGTCTTCAAGCTCATGCACTCATACACTCATGCACATTTGATTTGACTCTGTCTTCAAGCTTGTATCCAGCTGTCCAGTCTTCAATACCTGTCACATATAATTCAAAAGCAGTAATCTAGAAAATAATATTTAACTCGAACAGAAAATTAAAATATTTTTGTTATATTATTTGCCTCAGGTATTTGGGTTGTTTCTTTTCATATTTTTTTCTGACAGGGACCAAATATTTGCACGGACAACCTGTGATATACACAGTGTATCACTGCATATATCACAAGGTCGTTTCCCATTTTTTATCTCATGGACGATTGAAATTTCCCACAAAAATGGACATGGCAGAAGGTCAAACCCGAGTCATCGAATGGATTCAACTCAGGGCCTAGTCAACCAGTGCAGCAGCAAAATAGTGCACAAGTCAGCTGTTCACAAGTGCATAAGCCAAACATGAATGCAACACATGGATACAAGGCAGTATGGAAGACAGCAAGCAACAATTCAGGCAAAAATGCACAAAGGAGAAGCCAAGTGCACAAAGTAGTACTCAACACAGCAAGCAACATAACATGACCAAGAAATGCATGTACATGGATGAACATACATGCATCATAAGGCTTGGTACAAGAAACTACTCAAGTGCAACTACTCAAGTGCAAGTTCATACTCAAGTGCAGCCAGATATGTAGACAAGCCAAAAAAATGGACATGGCACAAGGTCAAACCCGAGTCATCGACTGGATTCAACTCAGGGCCAAGCAACCAACAAAACAAACAAGAACCAGGTTCAACAAAATGTAGACAAGCCAGTGTAAGAAACACAGCAGTACACATAGGCAGCCCATCAAGCAAAAACAGTGAATGCATCAGGCATGTACAAGAGAAACATAGGCAGTAATATGATATACAGAGGACTTGGAGCATCAGTTCATGTTAAAGAACAAGGTTAGCATGGTACCAGTTCAGTCCAGACCAAGCAAAACCAACAAAGCTCAACACACATATGTTTGTATTTATCGTGGAAATCAAAACTCAATGTTCAAATAAGTCAACAGTTTTAGAAAACCAAAGATCACTTTCAAAGTTCTAATTTTCAAAAATGCAGAAGTTTTCAAGTGAAGCAGTTTTCAAGAGGACGACAGAATACAAATACTTCAAGTTATGGTTTAACAAATGCAGCAAGGTACAAAGGTATGTGAACAAGTTTAACAAAGGTTCAAGTTCTGGTTTAACAAATGCAGCAGAAAGGAGCTAACAAGCTCAGATCAGAAATCAAAAACAAGCCAGTGAACCAAAATCCAACATACCAAATAATATCACATCGCAATTCATCATAGGCAAAGCAAAATCAAGCCAATGAACCAAAATCCAACATACCAATACATCATCGCAATCCAACATACCAGATTTCTCAAAGTCCAACAGAAAGATTAAACTCGAGATTATAGGAAATAAAGCCTATAAATAAATCCCAATTCATCATCGGCAAAAGCATGCGAGTGTAACCAAAATCGAGAATAATCAAGTAAACCAAAAGGCAGAAAACATACCAAATAATATCACATTGCACCCGACGACGAAGTCAAAGCAGTTCGAGCAATCAATCAAGGAGAACGAAGGAGCAAGCTACCAGGAACGTTTCTCACACTAGATTCGATCAATCAGAGCATCAAAGCAACTGGAATCGCGTGCCCTAGTTTTCACAGAGAGGAACAAGAAAGAAAAATCGCGTGCCCTAATTTTCACATAGAGAGGAACGAGAAAGAAAAGTAAAGCGGGAAATGGAAATTGCTAAGGTGTGGATTGATGGTGTGGATTGATGGTTGAGATTTTGTTTTAAATAATGGTGTGGATCGCTGAGGTGTAAATTTTTATTAATTTTTTTAATTTGAATATATTTATAGCTACTGCAACATTTTGCTGATATCTATGCTAACACATTGAAGTGAATGTTGCAATAGACAAAAATCAGCATAGCTATCATTACATTGTAGCTAGCAACACCTTGTAATTTCGTTGCAATAGGCCATCTATGGCGTAGTGTCGATTCATAATCATCTTGTTTCTCGCTCGTGTCCCCAAGTCTGGGGCATACGTCGATAAGTAGGAAGACAAGTCATGTCCAATCAGTGATTGATGCTCTCCCTACCAGACCAAGGGCAAGGATCAATATGCAGACGGTCGTGCCATGTCTGTTTCATATTGCTCTTCTAGTTGAATCATGTTAAGAGTCAGTGAAAGAACTGTTGCATCGCATTCATTTGGAGCTGGATGGTCAATTGCGTCCATTTTGATTCATATTCTCCTGCATGATCTAAGGATAGAGTTGGCTCAGGTGCAATCGGGTCATGCTCACCTGGTTTCATACTCCTCCTGATGCATCGAAGGAGGGTGTTGGAGAATTAATGATCAATTCATACTCATTCGTGGTTTATTCTCCTATCCGCACTCTGGTGATCGAAGTTTTTCGGAGGATATCCGGGTTACATTCGTTTGTGTTTGGTGTGTATCAATATTGACCATCGACCTAGCGGGACAATGTGGAAAACTTGGACTGACCCAGTGGTACAATATAGTGAGTCGCCCGTAACTTCAGACGTCATCTCGATTGGTTTTGTATTAAGGACTCCTTGCAATCATTGCCTTAAGTTGTAAAGATCACCCAGCCGGAGCTATAGTAAGATGTCGTACTCAGCTTTCAGTAATTTGTACTCCTAGCCCTAGTCTTGGGTTAGCAGAGTTAGTTCATGGGTGGTCGAATTACATCCGTAGTGAGTTTATACTCCTCAGTTCAAGTCGGAGTTTATGGAATAGTGAGTGGTCGAAGCACAATCATCTATTTATTTATACTCATATCCGCACTTTGGGAATAAGAGTTTGTTGGTGGATGGTCGAATTGCATCCAATTTGTGTTTATACTCCAATCCACACTCTTGGGACTCAAAGTTATTCTGGAAAATGGTCGAACCACATTTTCCTTAGTCATTTATACTGCCCCCAAATCTGAGGTGTTAATCGAAGAGTGCTCGGTCAAATCATGTTCACTCTTACTTGGAGTTCTTCACGTCGAATCATGGGAAGGAGCAGATTTGCGGATGGTCAGGTCGTATCCGATTTAAACTTGGGCTCTCAAACTGCCCCTTGCATCCGGGGCAGGAGTCTACACATAGATGGTCATACCGCATCCACTTTCATTTAGATCCGGCTTATGTCGAGCCCTGGGAGTGAGATGACTGTTTTGGCGAAATCTGTGCCTGAGCAGGGGAGCGGATGGTCGGACCGCATCCACTTTGAGTTGTGTCTTTGCCCCAAGCCAGGGGGAAGAGTTGGAGAGAAGATGGTCGAACCGCAACATTTTGTGTTTATACTGCTGACCATGCTATGAAGATCGGAGTTGGTTAGTGGACGGTCGAACTGCGTCCGTACTTTTGTGTTTATACTCCAGTCCGCACTCTGGGAACTAGAGTTGAGCGATGGACGGACGGACCGCGTCCCTCTTTTTGTGTTTATACTCCAGTCTGCACTCTGGGAACTAGAGTTGATCGATGGATAGTTGAACCGTGTCCATCTTTTTTGTGTTTATGTAACATCCCCCTACTTGGAGGCCCAAAACTAATGGCTACGGATGCTGCAGTCTTCCATGGTTATTAATCCTCGGCGACCAAATACGGCGGTGTTAGATTCATTGATACACAAATACATGAATATGGAAAAAAATTAAAACTTCTAATAAGATCACATTCCATTTAAAACATTTCCAATTCATTACATAATCCCACAATCATAAACCACGTTTAAAGAAAATATATTTATTACAACATATGCCAAGAGCAACATATGAATATGCCCCCTTGGATGATCAGAGTATATACAGGCAATATAACAACATTGCCATTACAAACAACACAGCAGAATCAAATAAAAGAAAATTCTATATAGCTATCATGCCTCAAGCACGTCTCCGGAAGCTTTATTCGTCAAATGAGGTACCAGAAAACGTCAACTCTCAAACTACTCAAAATCAATTGAGTACCCAAGAGTTTAAAGGGAAAACATAAACTTCAAGTCAGACATAAAGCCTGGTATGAACAATAATCTACCATCTCAAGTCATTAAATATCCAGTGAGACCACACCACTTAGCGGATCGGATTGTCCCCTCACTAGCATCCTAAAACCTTTATAAAACCATATACTGTGTTCTTGCATGCACAATGGTTAAAACAATTCAAAATAATATGATATGATGATATGCAAAACAAACGAATCAATCTTGGATTATCCATCCCCATTCATTCCGACTATTTGTCTCAATTATAGTTTCTAGGATTACTATTAACCTATTAGTTTTCATAGGCCGACTAATAACCGATAAAATATTTAAGGACTCCTTGTCCAATTACATAGTTTTCATGGGATCACTATATGAACCTATTGGTGATTCCAATATCTTCACACTTATCCTAGTTTTTATGGGTTGACTAGGAACCTATTGGTAACTCCAATATCTTTTCTTCTTATCCTAGTTTTCATGGGCTAACTAGGAACCTATTGATATCAGTCAATATCTTAATCCAGGTATATTTTTCATGGGCTAACTACAAACCTATTGGCCCCTGCCAGTATCAAATCATAGTTTTCATGGGTTTACTATGAACCAGTCTTTCTGACATCTTTCTTTATACATAGTTTTCATGGGCTAACTATGAACCGATTGGCCCCTGCCAATATCTTTTCCTATACACAGTTTTCATGGGCTTACTGAGAACCTATTGGCCACTGCCAATATCTTTTCCTTTAATATATTTTTAGCATCCTATATTCGGGTCTTCCTGACCTCCTGGATGTAGTTCTACTCATTCAGGAGTTAACTTAATTTATATTCACTACTAGGTCAACCTAGCTGGTTATTCTGCCTTTCCCCATAATACAGTTATGGGTCCATTATAATGTGAATATATACAAATATGAAGAGGCATACATAATAACCTGGTTAATCCCTTTAACCTTTTAATCAAAGAAAACTTCTTCAAAAACTCCTTTTCAAAACACTTTATGTATTTATACCATAGTTTTCTTTCAAAAATGAGATTGGGTTATTTGCGTTGAAATATAAGGTTGTCGAAACCTTCAAAGACTTGCTTTCGACTTCACTGGATAGCACTCCTTCGAAAGCATAAAAATCTCTTTTCAAAACATTAGGCTCATGCCTTTCGAAACACTTTAAAACATCTCTTTCGACCTTTCGAATGTAATAAAGTATTACTTAATAACACTTAGAAGCATAGCTTCGTAACCCTTGAAAGTACCCCTTTCGAAAGCATTGGAAGTATCCCTTTGGAAATCATTGAAAGTCCCCCTTTCGAAACCATTGGATTTATACTTAAAATATTATTTAGGTCAAAGTGAATATAGATGAAAGTAGCTCTTTCGAAACCATCCTTTATCTTATAAAAATATCGAGGAAAACTTGATGGCGTAGGCACCATCCCTTTCGAAAGCTTCAAATCATTTAAACAAAACATTGAAGGGTAGCATCGAAACCTCTTTCGAAGCCATTGCCTTTGAAACCCTTGGACCCTTTCGAAAGCATTTTGGAAGTGGCTTAAAAACAAAAACACTACCTTTCGAAAGAATTGAGGACTTCAATACCATCGAAAAGCTAATGAACGGCAGTAGGGCTTCGACTAGGTCGAAACCCCTTCTTTCGAAACCATTATTTTATAAGCAAAGGAACCCATTCGAAAGCAAACATAAGTTGATGGCAACCCCTTCGAAAGGTTTTTAAAAAACCTCTTTCGAAAATATATGCTTCGACTTCTTCGAAGACTTAAATAAAACAGAGGCAGGCGCTTCTCTTTTTAAAACAAACCAAGGTATCAACCCCTTCGGAAGCCATGCTTTCGACACCTCGCCTTCCGTCTTTCTCCAATCCATTGAATACCATCTTTGTGATACCTTGTGTATTTTCGGCTTAATAGGTTTTGACTGGGTTGAAGGCGGAAGCTCTAAGTTGAAAGGTACTCCAAAAGTAGGCGAAACCAACTTTTCTGGGTAAACTTGGTTTAATACTAATTAAAGCAAACCCTTTACTAACTAACCTGCCACGTGTAAACACCAGATTGGTTGCCTTAACTTTTCAAATTCTTTATTAAAATAACTGCCACTAATTTCAGATCTAAACCATGGTTTAGTTAAAAAATAAGCCCTTCCATTAAGCAAAACCAGTATTGCAAAGAAGTCCCTCTTCCAAAATAATTTAATTTACATAGCAAATCACATAGGAAAAATCCCCAAAATTCCAGAAATTCACTTTAATCACGTTATCAAACATATCAAAATTCCAGACCCAAATTCTCAATACATTTTTTGAAATAATTTTATAAACCCAAATAACCATATTTTCCTTTGAAACATAACAATCTTTCCATAGCTTGGAAAATTATCAAAATTAAAACCCAACTCCAAAATCATGTTTTACATAACATAAAACTTTTCCATGGCATTTAAACATCATCATAAACCGGTTTTACCCTAAAACCGTGAGAAATCATATTTAAACAACCTTGTTTAAATCGAATAAATTGTGATTCAAGCATATCACCATCCAAATCATCATAAAAACGAATTTTCCCTTAAATCCGAAAACATATGATTATAAAACCAAATAGAGATGGAATTATTATTCACCTTGTTTAAGATAAGGAGATTCGATTGAGATTAATTTTCCCTAAGCTTGAATCTCTAGCTTTTAATTGAATTCCTCTTGTTAATAGTCGGCTCCCCTTCTTATGTTTGTGTTATTGTTTTCAAAATGACGTGAATGGAAAATAAAATGGTAGGAATGAAAATATATATGGGTAAGGGTTATGTTCGGCAAATAACCAACATACCCTTATGTAAACTTATTAGCTTATTACCCATTCTTAAGCCCATTAATTATTTTATTAAGCACAGACTTATTATATTTATTCCAATCTCAACCCCCTTATCACAATTTACATTATTCTATTTAATTTATCTAATTAAATCTCTTGAATAATGTTGTAACAACCCTGGTATTGGTGATTACCTGTAATATATAATTATAACGATAGTTTTAATTTAATATTGAGAATAAAATAAATTGGAGAAGATAATTTTGTTAAAATTGTTTGTTTTAAATAAACAATGTGTTTGAGAATAAATATTGGGTTTAAAATTTGCTTATTTGGGGATTTAGTTAAATAAATTGTAAATATTGGATTTTTATTAGTTTGGAGCTAATAAATTAAATAAGTGATGTATTTCAACATTTAATTGTCGAAATAAATTTAAATTGATGAAAATAAAGTTTTAAGAACTTTATTTTGAGTATTTGGAGAGAAGATGATCATTTATTGATTTTATTTGAGTAAATGTAGTAATATTGGAAATTTTTGCCAATATTAATATTTTATTGAATTTAAAAGAGAAATATGAAGTAATTATGTATTTTATTAATATAAGAGATGAAATATTGTTTAAAAATAATATTTGATGATTAAAAAGAGTTATAACGTTTTATTGTAATTTATTTGACAAGAAAATAATTTTTGTACAAATTGTTGTATTAAAAATAGTGTTTTTGTAATAAAATAGTGTAAATTGTGTAATATTGATAAAATATAGGGTTTTATTCATAAAAATAAATTTTTATTGTTGGAAAATATTTTATTTTGTTAAAATAATAATTTTAACTTACATACATTTGGTTGTGTACATTTTTCTTAGCTTTAAAATAAGAGAACTAGTGTATATGTTAATAAAAATGGGTTATAAGTGTATATTCCTTAGTAATTTTCTCTAAGTATATTTAGTCTTGGGCTATTTAGGTAAGGTTTGAATCCAAAACCCATTATCTAGATCCTTCTGGTAAGAAGAAATTTACAGTACGTAGTTTTCTTCTTTCATCATCTTCTCAAAAGTTATTTACAGTAAATAGAAAATAAGAAACTATGGTCATCCTCTTGTAAATTCAATTTCCACCCAAAATTGCTGCTAATTCAAAGAATAAATCACCAAAACAAGAAAAGAGAAAGTTAATCACAACCAATACTATAAAAATTTCATCCAAATCCATGAGCTTGATAAGAATTTGTCTGTAACCTGTTCTATTTCTTTTGCCTGTCTCTTTTCTAGCTTCTACAGGTTACTGAGGATCATTTCTCCACCAAAAGCCATCATCTTCATCTTGAAATCGCACAAAATCTTGATAATTTGCTAAGGTGAGTATACACTCACAATTGCTAACTAAAACTAGTGCTACTATAATGAAATTTTGCTCAGAAAAGTTACTGTATACGTTCTATTCTCTGTTCCTTGTTTCTATGTTTTTCTGCTTTTTGGTTGCTAATTTGAATGACCATATCTTTCACATTTCTTATCAAAATTCAGTAGTTTTAGTTATTTCGGAAAGCTTGGATTTTGTACTAAAAGTTTTATGTTTTGAGTTTTCTGAAATTTCAAAGTTAGCTTGGTCAAAACTGTATTTGTTTGTTGCTGTCCCGAGAGCAAAACGACAGCAATAAAGATCGTTGATCTGAGAATTGTTTTGACCGTATCTTTTGATCCATAAGTCCAATTTTGGTAATCCTTTTTCTGATTTAAAGCTAAGAAAATCACCTTCAATTTTTATGTTTTGTGTTTTGTCAAATTTTGAAATTTACATGGTTGAAAGTTCAATCTAAAGTCGCTGTCCCGAGACCAAAATGACAGAAGTAGTGAAATTCAAATCTCAGAGTTGTTTTAGCCATAACCTTTTCATTTCTTATCAGAATTCAATAATTTTTAATTTTATGGAAATCTCAGGATATCTTCTACAACTTTCATGTTTTGTGTTTTGTCAAATTTTGTGCTTAAAAGGGGCAAACCGGCCAAACAAAACACAGGCCTGGGCAAAACGCCCAGGTTTCTTCCTGTGTATCTTGAATTGTTGCACTAGTTTTTGGTGCTTTCTCTTGTGTTTTCCAAGCATGGTATTGATGCTCATTTCAATGCAAATATTGAGAGCTTTATATTACATATGCTCTAGTATTGAATCATGTATTTTCTTGGATTGTTCGGGCATGGTTTTGATGATAAATTTTAATATAGATCTTAAGTGTTGTATTATCTTATTCAAGGGATAAACCATGCTTCTTATGATTATTTTTTGGTTGCTTCTACTATATAGTAGCCCGGATTTTCACGAATTCATTATTGGGATTTTAATGAATTTTCATGACTCATTCTGTGATGTTTTCATTGTGATTCCGAGCACACGTGGACGTAATTTCAAACTATTTTTCTAAAAGTGTTTATATTCTATCTATTGTTCTAAGAAATATATTTTACAAAGTGATTTCATATAAAACATGATATAATTAATATTTCTAAATTATAAAGATATTTTCAAAGTCAATTTCTTAAATATTTTCTAAAATTTATTTCAAATCCCGATTTCGCTAAAATATATTTTCTATAATAAAAAAATACACGTTTTTGCACTTTTCGGACGTATGAGAAAGAGAATTAAATGATTTAGTAAAACACGTGATATAGTACACGTGTGTTTACTTTTTCGGTTAATTCCAGATTTGTAAGATTGAAACCTCTTGAGTATTGTATTTTGAGTTGATATTTAAGATTTATAATTCCTATTATAGGAATTATATGAGTTAGCCAATATTTGGCGAGTTGAGAGGTTCGAGATCTTTTATTACAGGAGTAATAAACGATGAGAACTACTTATATATGTTAATTTACTCGCCAACGAGACGAGGCGAGTCTTGAGATGAGATTTTCCTTTTCGGGAATTATGGTTTATGAGAAACCACTATGAGATTTATTTGCACTTGCCGATGATACGAGGCAAGATATATGAGTATTCTGAGATTTCTGAGATTTGAGATTTTATTTTATGATGTGGAGTTAACTATAGCATTAACCATTTAGTGCGAACGTGTGGTATGGGATGCACGTTAACACTTTTCGGGTTCCTTTTCGAGAGTTTGTGACACATCCACGAGTATGCCAGTGTTATAGACCTTCAGGTCATCTGAGTTATGTGACTTCGGTCACCACGAGTTATATGACTTCGGTCACCACGAGTATGACCTTCGGGTCCACGAGTTAAGTGCCTAAATTATAAATAGCACTGGACAAGAGTTTAGCACGTGCAGCATTGCTTCGGCATTGCAATCGGGGATCTAGCCAATCCAGGTTTTCTGAGATTTCTGAGTTTCTGAGTTTTATACGATTTCACCATTTTTGAGATGTTTTGTTGCATCGATAGCCTAGTGCTACATGAGGTGTTATGTATATAAATGGTGGTTTCGATTTTATGAGATTTGAACTCTTTTTAGAGTTCCATGAGATTCAAATTTGGGAATTTTGATGAGCTTTCGTTATGACTTTCGAATGGTTTCTTGATTTTGTGTTGAATGCCTTTGAGTATGGTTTTCTTATGTTGGACATAACCTATTCATGCGACAATCCTTTGTGAATCTATACCATGGCATTATATTTGAACCATATGTATACCATTCCTTTATAGTTAAAGGAATAATTCCCTTATGCACTTATATTTCTCTTACTTTGTACTAATATCCAGTTCTAGCTAGCCTGAATCATGTATTTATTACTCGGGTCAGACCGAGCTACAGGTTAGGAAGTTGGACTCTTGGCTTGCTTACCTTTTGGACTTGCTTATCTTATGGACCTTTGCTAGCCTTTTGTTTTGGGTCTTCACCATCGTCTTTGGAATTATAGCATAGTTTTTGTGTAGTGATCTTTTTGGTTGAGAACTATATGATGTATATATTCTTTTATGAGATGTATATATATATATATATCGTGGTTGAATACCACTTGCTACATGTTGTATTACATTTGATGTATGTATATGTATATGTATATGTATATTATTTGTGTTGTTGTTCTGTGACTATCAATTGTTATAATTATTATATTTTGTTTCTGAATCGATCCTGTAGCCACCATAGTAGTGTATTAGATAGGAATGAAGTATGTCGAACACTTAAGATGAAATGAAAAAAAAATGAGTGCAAATACCGACATACTTAGCTCTTATCTAATGCAAGACTATGATGGTCGCACCTAACCATCCCTATTCTTCGCATTAGCAGACGTTATTATCTAGTAATTCTCTTTGTTAATGTGGGTCTCGGGATGGGGCGTCACAAATGTTGTCAAAAATTAGGGGTGTTACAGGCTCCCCTCCTTAAAGAATTTCGTCCTCGAAATTCAGTAAAGACTGAGTACTAAACATAGCAATCATCAACCATACTAGTCTACCTAACTAGCTAATATCAATGTAAATCTAATATAGACATACCCTCAAAGTAGATTAGGATAAGTATCTCGAATCTTATCCTCTGTCTCCCAAGTATAGTCCTTCTCGTTGTCGCTCTACTGAACTTTCATCAACTTGACTGTCTTGTTCCTCAATCTTTTCTCATCTCCCGCGACAACCCGAACTGGTTGCCTAACAAAAGTCAAATTAGGCTCTACTACTAGATCTTCCAACCCTATCGGAGGAATAGTAGCCTCTGGATCATGCACATATTTGCCAAGATGAGACACGTGAAATACATTATGGACACCTGCCATACTGCCCAACAACTCTACTCTGTATGTGAGCTTTCTTACCCTCTCTATAATTTGGAATGGACCTACATATCTTGGTGCCAGTTTCCCTGACTTTCCGAACTGTACCACACCCTCCATCGGTGATATCTTAATGAAAACTCTGTCTCCAACTGAGAACTCTAGATCTTTATGCCTTTTATCTGTGTAACTCTTCTGCCTGGATTGAGCTTCCTTCATCCTTTCTCGGATCAACTCAATCTTCTCTTACAGCTCCCTAACCAAATCTGGACCTAAGACCAATCAGCCTCCAGTCTCTAACTAACATACTGGTGATTTGCATGGCCTTCCATACAAAGCTTCAAAAGGAGACATTCCTGCACTAGTCTGATAACTATTATTATAGGAAACTCAACCAAATGTAGGTGATCCTCCCAAGATCCACCAAAGTCCAACACACAAGCTCTCAACAAATCCTCGAGTACCTTATTGACTCTCTCTGTCTGCCCATCCGTCTGAGGGTGATATGCAGTACTCATCTTGAGCATAGTGCCTAACATATCCTGTAGACTCTTCCAGAATTCACTAGTGAATAAAGCATCTCTGTCACTAACTATGCTACTAGGAACTCCATGTAGTCTAACTATGTTCTTCATTAACAGCTTTTGCCAAAACAGGTGTCGTCCTGGTCGACTTTACTGGAATGAAATAGGAAATCTTGGTCAACCTGTCCACAATGACCCATATACTCTCATTTCCTCTACTTGACCTTGGCAACCCATCTATAAAATCCATGGATATCGAATCCCATTTCCAAATTGGAATCTCTAGAGGCTGAAGCAACCCACTCGGCTTCTGATGTTCGGCTTTCACTTGTTGACATTTAGCACACTGCCTAACCGACAAGCTAACATCCCTCTTCATACCTTCCCAATAGAAGCTTCTCTTCATATCTTGATACATCTTGGTCCCTCCAGAATGAATCGTAAACTTGGATCGATGACATTCCCCAAGAACTTCTTTCCTCAAGTTCTCAACATTTGGAACACATAGTCGCCCCTTCTTTCTCAACCATCCTATATGGTCAAGACAAAAACCTTTCAAATCATCGATCTCAATTCCAACCTCAAGCCTTCTAATCCTTTCTTCTAATAGTGGATCCTCCTTCTGCTTAGAAGCAATTCTCTCGATCAGCACTGGTCGAACTTCTAAACAGGACAAAATGGCAGTACTCTAACTAGAACTAGCAGTCGATCTTAATTGCACACCGCAACTGGCCAAAGCTTCTAGATCCTTTCATTCTGCCAACATAGCCAACACCACATTCTGATGTCTTCTGCTAAGAGCATCCACTACTTTATTACCTTTCCCTGGTGTATACTCTATCCCAAAATCATAAGCAGCCAAAAACTCCAACCACCTCTGCTGTCTCATATTCAACTCCTTTTGAGAGAATAAGTACCTTAAAGATTTATGATCTGTGTATAGCTCAAATCTCTACCCTAAGAGATAATGCATCCAAATCTTCAATGCAAAGATCATCAAAGCCAACTCCAAATCATGAGTAGGATATCTCACTTCATGCGGTCTAAGCTGTCGTAAAGCATAGGCAATCACTTTACCCTTTTGCATCAACACAACTCCCAATCCAGTCCCACATGCATCAATATACACCACCAATCCTTGATTTCCGTTTGGAACTACCAACACAGGTGCATTGGTCAACAAATGCTTTAACTTAAGGAATGCTTTCTCACATTTGTCGGACCAAACAAACTTCACCTCCTTCCTAGTAAGCTTAGTCAAGGGTGCTGCTATCCGCAAGAAATCTTTAATAAATCTCCGATAATAGCCAGCAAGTCCAAGAAAACTTCTAATCTCTGTCACCATCTCTGGTCTCTTCCAATTTTCCATAGCTTCGATCTTATCTAGATCGACTGACAACCCTTTCTCTGAAACTACGTGACCAAGAAACTTAACCTCTTTCTTCCAAAAATGACAATCGGAAAACTTCACCTTTAGCTGATTCTACCTCAGGGTCTTAAGCACAACTCTAAGATGATCTTCATGCTCCCTCTCATCCTTAGAGTATACCAAAATGTCATCTATAAACACCAACACGAATCTATCCAAATACTCTCGGAAGACTCGGTTCATTAAATCCACAAAGAAAGCAGGTGCATTCGCCAACCCGAATGGCATTACTAACCACTCATACAAACCATATCTCATTAGAAATGCTATCAGAGGAATACTGTCCTCTGTCACCCTTAACTGATGGAAGCCTGTCGTCAAATCCAACTGGGAAAACACTCTGCCTCCACTCAACTAATCAAACAGATCATCAATTCTTGCCAAAGGATACTTATTCTTTATCATCCTCTCGTTCAGCTAACGATAGTCAATACACATTCTCAATGACCCATCGGGTTTCTTCACAAATACCATGACCGCTCCCCAAAGCGAACTGCTTGGTCTAATAAAATTCCTTCCTTCTAGATCCACCAGTTGCACCTTCAATTCATTCATCTCAGTCGGTGTCATCCTGCTAGGTGGTCTACTTACAGGTTCAGCTCCTGGCATAAGATCTATTCGAAACTCAACAGCTCGTTTTGATGGTTGTCCTGTGACTGGCTCAAAGACATCTACAAACTCTTTTGCTACTCGAACCTGACTTAGCTCTTCTCCCACATCCATTGCACTTAACAAAACACAACTACTCCGGTCAGAATTCTCTATTGAGAATATAATTCAGTTATGACTATCATGGTGTCTTAATGATATCTCCCCATCCTGGAAAAATATCCTAGCCTCATACCTTCTCAACCAATCCATACCCAAAATGATTCTGAAATCTATGAAATCGAAAACATACAGACTGCATGCAAACATATGACCTAACAAATCAAGTTCTAACTGGTCACATCTCATCCCCAGAGTTGCATACCCTCCTATTTGATTCGCAACCTTTAAGGAAGTAACAAGGTATGTGGGTTCTAAGCATAACCTATCAAGTATATTACTTCATCATGGGTGGATAGCGGGAATCGAACCCGCATCTTCTCCAAACACTGGGATATAAATGACTGTGATGCATTGGTATCAAATAGTATCCTAACTGGTATACTCTGAATAAAAAATGTACCTTCCATCACAGTCTTTCCTTTATCAGCTGCAGTTGGCTTAGCTGATGATCCAACAACGAAAACCTTCCCCTTGTCCGCTCTGACTAGCTCTGGACACTGGTTCTTATAATGCCCAACTTGGTCACAATTGAAGCACTTCACATTCTTCTTGTTTGCGGCCTTCTTTCCTTTTGCTGACCGGCACTCATTTGCAAAATGACCTTTCTTGTCACATTTGTAGCAAACTAAATTAGCTTTTTCCTTCTTGGCAGCATCACCCTTCTGGACTGTCTTCTTCTTAACTTCCTTTTCTTTCCTTGAGAACCCTGGGTTTCAACTGGCTTCTATCTAGCAAAAACAGCAATCATCTCCTCATGGTGAATTGCCATTTCCACAACAACATTACAAGGATCATGGATCCGTGTCATGGTTGCCCTAGCAAGCTTAGGTCTTAAACCCCGAATGAACCTCTCATTCCTTCTGATGTCAGTGTCAATAATAGCATATCCATATCGAGATAGCTCATCAAATCTAGTGTCATACTCGATAACCAACATCTCTCCCTGGACTAGAACCATAAACTTTCTCATCGATGTTGACTTAGCAACCTCAAATAAAAACATCTGTTCAAATCTCCTTCTGAACTCAGCCCATGTCAACTACTCCTCCGGCACTCCAGCAGTGACACTATTCCAACAGTGTAGTGCTAACCCTTGCAACTGTCTAGAGACCAGCCTTCTCTTTTGCTGATCATCCAAACTCAGATCAGAAAAGATGCGTTCACAATGTAACAACCATTCTCTACCTCAATAGCATCCTCCGTCCCCACAAACGGCTTTCCACCCAGACTGGTGTAGTCTCGCTCAACTTAGCATAGTTACCACATAATTAGCTCCTCCAATATTACCAGCAACTCCAGTAGCAGCTCCTGCTTGCATCATATTGACGAAGAATTGATACATCACCCTAATATCTACTGATGGATTTCTAGCACCCACATTGGCATTAGTATTTTGGTTAGCATTTTCCTATCGACCTTGGTTCCTCCTGGTATTAGGCAAGGTTTTAAATCTCGGATTTCGGTCACGTCTCGTCTCGAGGAATTTAGATAGCTTATCTCGTATCAGGTGAGATCTCGAACGAGATGAGTGCATTTCGGTCGTCCATCTCGGATTTACATCTTAGTTTCTAAAATTCATTTTGGAGTTATCTCGGAGTATATGTCATGTCGAAAATTAGTTTTCATACACCTAAATTTATAATACTGGTCAGTAGTTACTACTTTAAGGAAAACACTATGCACTTACCTTGAATATATCACACACTTATCATTAGTAATTTAGTATGGAAAAATACCACTTGTATCATGTAAAATAAACAAATAACTAGATTTCATGAATAAAGTTCAATATAATATCATATGAGATAAAGTAGACAAGAAACAAACCCTAACATATGCACCTTTACTTTGTTTGATCATTCACCTAACTTCCTACACAATATAATGTCTGATTTCCATCTTTTATGATTTATAGTGCTGCAAGGGAAATCTTAATTTTATAGCTTCAAATACAAAAGTCTACAGGTAGAATTAAGATATTCTATGTCTGATTATAGTATTTAATTATTAGCAAACAAAATCTCATTAAGCAACTAATAGCATAGATATTTCAAACAAACGTAGAAAATAGCATACATAGCACAAACAATTTTCAAATATTTAGTAATATTATAAGAAAAGCAAAAAAATGATGTACGAATGAACATGTAATCATCAAATGAATTTAATAGATGAAAGAGAATTCCTTTATTGCTTAAAAATAAGCCTTGAGGAAAAAAATTATAGCAGCAAAGACTAAATGAAATCAAATTGGAAATCCATTTGGAACATAAAGTTAAATAAGTGAAGACCAAAATTTATAGCCGCAAAAAAAAGGTTAGGAAAAAATATCAAGAAAGTGTCGAAAAAAGAAAAATGAAATCGGATGTAAATTAATTTGGATCGGAAACCTAAATGAAAATCATAAAGTGAAATACTTACCATAATCGATGTAGATTTTATCATCTTCTTACACTCGTTACTGCCGTAAAATAAGAGACGAAGATTAAATGAGATTTATAGAAGAAATAAGGGTTAAAAAAAGTACAATTAAGAAGGCTAAATTAAGGTAAAGGATGAGCCAACCCAATACGGAAAAAGAGTTGATTTTTGCCAAAATTCAAAAATTCGGCCGATATCTCGCTGTTAAATCTCGTCCGAGATACCGGACGAGATACCGAAATATCGTCTGAGATTTGGGTCAGACGGGATTTAAACGAAATAGCCTGTTTCGAATCGCCCAGGCTTGAAAACGAGATCTCGGCCGAGATGAGCGAGATTTAAAACCTTGGTATTAGGTCGAGCATTTCCATTAGTTGTGGTGCTTCGTCCACCAAGATTTCCTCTTTCATTTCCTGCTTCCATATCTTCTTTCTTGTAAATATGCATACGAGCCTTAGTAAGATATAGAAGAATGGTCTAAGAGAGAGGGGATTACATACTTATATACATATATCAAATACAAGTACGTTACTATAGCGTTATCCCAAACCCCGATCATATTTCTGATTCATTGGATTATGTTTGAAAATGCTTTTAGGTTCAATTTTCTTTTAAAGTTTCATAAACCTATGCTCTGATAACAACTTGTAACATCACCTTACTTGGAGGCCCAAAACTAACGACTACGGATGCTGCAGTCATCCATAGTTATTAATCCTCGGCAACCAAATACGGCGGTGTTAGATTCATTGATACATAGAAACACATGAATATGGAAAAAATTTAAAACTTCTAATAAGATCACATTCCATTTAAAACATTTCCAATTCATTACATAATCCTACAATCATAAACCACATTCAAAGAAAATATATTTATTACAACATACGCCAAGAGCGACATATGAAGATGCTTCCTTGGATAATCAGAGTATATACAGACAATATAACAACTTTTCCATTAAAAACAACAAGTGGAATCAAATAAAAAAAACTCTATATATCTATCATGCCTCCTACACATCTCCGGAAGCTTTATTCATCTAATGAGGTACTTAAAAACCTCAACTCTCAAACTACTCAAAATCAATTGAGTACCTAAGAGTTTAAAGGGAAAATATAAACTTCGAGTAAGACATAAAGTCTGGTATGAATAATAATCACCATCTCAAATCATTTAGACATCTAGTGAGACCACGCCGCTTAGCGGAATGGGTTTTCCCCTCACCAGCATCCTAAAACCTTTATAAAACCATATATTGTGCTCCTACATCCACAATGGTTAAAACAATTCATAACAATATGATATGATGATATGCAAAACAAACGAATCAATCTTGGATTATCCATCCCCATTCATTCTGACTATTTGTCTCAATTATAGTTTCTAGGATTACTATTAACCTATTAGTTTTCACGGGCTGACTAATAACCGGTAAAATATTTAAGGACTCCCTATCCAATTACATAGTTTTTATGAGATCACTATGAACCTATTGGCGACTCCAATATCTTCACACTTATCCTAGTTTTCATGGGTTGACTAGGAACCTATTGGTAACTCCAATATCTTTTCTTCTTATCCTAGTTTTCTTGGGCTAACTAGGAACCTATTGACATCTGTCAATATCTTAATCCGGATATAGTTTTCATGGGCTAACTACAAACCTACTGGCCCTTGCCAGTATTAAATCATGGTTTTCATGGGCTTACTATGAACCTGTCTTTCTGACATCTTCCTTTATCCATAGTTTTCATGGGCTAATTACGAACCAATTGGCCCCTGCTAATATCTTTTTCTATACACAGTTTTCATAGGCTTACTGAGAACCTATTGGCCCCTGCCAATATCTTTTCCTTTAATATATTTTTAGCATCCTATATTCTGGTCTCCCTGACCTCCTGGATGCAATTCTACTCATTCAGGAGTTAACTTAATTTATATTGACTACTGGGTCAACCTAGCTGGTTATTCTGCCCTTCCCCATAATACAGTTATGGGTCCATTATAATGTGAATATATACATATATGAAGAAGCATACATAATAACCTGATTAATCCCTTTAACCTTTTAATCAAAGAAAACTTCTTCAAAAACTCCTTTTCAAAACACTTTATGTATTTATGTTATGGTTTTCTTTCAAAAATGAGATTGGGTTATTTTCCTTGAAAACTAAGGCTGTCGAAACCTTCAAAGCCATGCTTTCGACTTCACTGGATAGCACTCCTTCGAAATCATAAAAATCTCTTTTCAAAACATTAGGCCCTTGCCTTTCGAAACACTTTAAAACATCTCTTTCGACCTTTCAAATGTAATAAAGTATTACTTAATAACACTTAGAAGCATATCTTCGAAACCTTGAAAGTACCCCTTTCGAAAGCATTGTAAGTATCTCTTCCGAAATCATTGAAAGTCCCCCTTTCGAATCCATTGGATTTTTACTTAAAATATTATTTGGGTCAAAGTGAATGTAGACGAAAGTATCTCTTTCGAAACCATCCTTTATCATATAAAAATATCAGGGAAAAGTTGATGGCGTCGGCACCATCCCTTTCGAAAGCTTCAAATCGTTTAAACAAAACATTGAAGGGTAGCATTAACCCCTGTCGAAGCCATTTCCTTCAAACCCTTGCACCCTTTCAAAAGCATTTAGGAAGTGGCTTAAAATATCTTTAATAACAAATACTACCTTTCGAAAGCATTGAGGACTTCAATGCCATCGAAAGGCTAAAGAACGGCAGCAGGGCTTCGATTAGGTCGGACCCCTTCTTTCGAAAGCATTATTTCATGAGTAAAGGAACTCATTCGAAAGCAAACATAAGTTGATGGCAACCCCTTCGAAAGATTTTTAAAAAACCTACTTTTGAAAACATATGCTTTGACTTCTTCGAAGGCTTAAATAAAACAAAGGCAGACACTTCTCTTTTTAAAACAAACCAAGGTATCGACCCCTTCGAAAGCCATGCTTTCGGCACCTAGCCTTCCGCCTTTCTCCAATCCACTACATACCATCTTTTGTGATACCTTGTGTATTGGTTTCGGTTTAGTAGGTTTCGACTGGGTTGAAAGTGGAAGTTATAAGTCGAAAGGTACTCCTAAAGTAGGCGAAACCAACTTTTCTGGGTAAACCTGGTTTAATACTAATTAAAGCAAACCCTTTTCTAATTAATTTGCCACATGTAAACACCAGATTGGTTGCCTTAACTTTTCAAATTCTTTACTAAAATAACTGCCGCTAATTTTAGATCTAAACCATGGTTAAGTTAACAAATAAGCCCTTCCATTAAGTAAAACCAATATTGCAAAGAAGTCCCTCTTCTAAAATAATTTAATTTACATAGCAAATCACATAGGAAAAATCCCAAAAAATTCCAGAAATTCACTTTAATCATGTTATCAAACATATCATAATTCCAGACCCAAATTCTCAACATATTTTCCGAAATAATTTTATAAACCCAAATAACCATATTTTCTTTGAAAATTCATAACAATCTCTCCTTAGCTTGAAAAATAATCAAAATTAAAATCCAACTCCAAAATCATGATTTACATAACATAAATTTTTCCGTGGCATTTAAACATCAACATAAACCAGTTTTACCCTAAAACTGTGAGAAATCATATTTAAACAACCTTGTTAAAATCAAATAAATTGTGATTCAAGCATATCATCATCCAAATCATTATAAAAACGAATTTACCCTTAAATCAGAAAACATATGATTATAAAACAAAATAGAGATGGAATTATTATTCACCTTGATTAAGATAAAGAGATTGGATTGAGATTAATTTCCCCTAAGCTTGAATCTCTAGCTTTTAATTGAATTCCTCTTATTAATGGCTGGCTCCCCTTCTTACGTTTGTGTTATTGTTTTCAAAATGACGTGAATGGGAAATAAAATGGTAGGAACGAAAATATATAGGGGTAAGGGTTATGTGCGGCAAATACCCACTATACCCTTATGTAAACTTATTAGCTTATTACCCATTCTTAAGCCCATTAATTATTTTATTAAGCATGGCCTTATTATATTTATTCCAATCTCAACCCCCTTATCACAATTTAAATTCTTCTATTTAATTTATCTAATTAAATCTCCTTAATAATGTTGTCAAAAATTAGGGGTGATAAAGTTTATACTCTAGTTCACACTCTAGGAACTAGAGTTGATCAGTGGGTGGTCAGTCGCACCCATTTTTTATTTATTCTCCATCTGTCAAGTCGAGGTAAAAGTTGTCGAATGAGCGGTCGAATCACGTTCATTCGAGGAGTGGAATTCTACCCCAGCATCAAGGATAGAACTTTGAAAGTGAGACGGTCGATTCACGTTCACTCGGTGATTGTAACTCCTCTTGTCAAGTCAAGGAAGGGAGTAGGCGATGGATGGTCGGATCACATCCATGCTTGGGTTGGATGGTCAGGTTTCGTACAATTTGCTTCATACTCTTCCTAGCAAATGAAGGTAGAGAGTTATCGGGTGGACAGTCAAGTCGCATCCACCTCAAGCTGTAGTCATGTCCTCGTGTCGAGGGCGGTGGTTGATGAGTAAACAGTCAGTCGCGCCTACTTTTAGTCGAGCTCCCAGACCGCCTCTTGTGTCAAGGGCAGGAGCTGATGTGTAGATGGTCATATCACATCCACCTTAGTTGGGCCTCAGTCTTGTTGAGCTTCGAGAGAGGCATAAGTACTTTGGTGAAATTCAAGTCAAGCATGGAAGTTGATGAGTGGAGGGTCAAACGTGTCCAATTTGTATTGGATACTGACCTTGTCAGGCTTTGAGTAAGGCATGGACGTTCTGTCGGAATTGAAGCACAGGGTAATAAGTGGATGGTTGAATCACACCCACTTTCCATTTCGAGTCCTTGCCCCTAACTTAGTGGCATATGGTAACTGATGAGCGGTTGAATCACACTCATCTTAATGATCCCCCAAAGGTCTGATCAATATAATTGGTCGTATTTGGTCACCTACATTGACCGGTTGGTACCCAACCTTAAGTACTTGGTCATCTGCATCATTTGGAAGTAGTTTAGTTCAAGTTGGTCGTTGTTCACAACATAATTGAAATCGAAATAAATCTCATAGATAAGTGAAGCAGAGTCATATGCTCACTATTCCACTTCACCTTATCCCTTCTCAGCTGAAAGTTGACCGTTGGTGGTCCAATTGATAATTAGAGTTTTTTATTGATCAGATGTTCTATACATGCTATTCTATGGGTCTTACACATATTGTTGAAACTTTCCTTTCTGGATTAGCTTTTCGATCATATCTTGGAGGTGTCTGCAATAGCTGGTGTTATGATCATGCTTATCTTGAAATACACAACATTTCTCAAATTTCTCTTGGGTTTTGGTGGACTCTCTCTAAGCTAGTACTGCTCTGAGTCATGAGTCTCCAAGTAGATGTTTTTTATTGAATCATTCAAAGGAGTATATGAGTCGAATTTTGGGATTCTGGGTCGTCTCCTAGGATCCGGGTCCTCATCTAGAGCATCGTAATTGCCGGACTTGCTTTAAATCTTTGGCCGATGGGCCTGCATCATTCTTTCTCCTAGTCTGCTCTACCTCCTCCTTGCTTAGGTTCTGCTTCACTTTGCAATAGAAATGATTCAAGGTCGTAGGAGGCTCTCCAGCTTATCAATCGCCAAAGTCTGTCTTGGGGCCGATTCCCATTATCAAGGCCATCAGTATGATATTCCCATTGGGTTTGCTCACTTTAGTGATGACGACGTTGAATCTCTATAGGAATTCTTTGAGGGGCTCGCATGGTGTTTGGAATAAATTGTATAATGGCATCACATCCTTTTGTAAATCGCTTGCATCCTGAATAGCTCGATAAACTTTTGATCCGGTTGACCAAATGAGGAGATAGACCCTGGTGGTAATCGTATTGACCACATGATCGCTGCCCCTTTGAGAAATATGAGAACATTTGTATTTGATGGCATCCGTCGCTTTGGTGGAATCTATGTGCCACTCGTACTTTACGAGATATTGTTAGAGGTCTATATTCATAGAACACGTTGGCTTGATCGGCACATTGAATCTCCACGGATGTTATGCATGTTGAATGGCTTCAATGAATAGGTTTTGACTAGGGGAGATGCTCCAATCACTGTCATTCCGTTCTGTTTTCATGTTATGGGTGCTTGTAATTCTTGTGAATGTTGTATGCATGATTGTCCAATGTTTGATGGTTGAGAATGCCGATCAAATGGCGAATCGGTTAGGATGAGACTGTTGATTGCCGATGACCCCCCACACTTTCACCCAACTGGGGTGAAATCCATATAAGGTAGTAAGTAAGGCCACTTGAGGTTGTACACCAAGTTTCAAGGCATTTGGAGTCCGTATGCTCGAGTTATGACCAAAACAACATGGGCCAGTATTGACGGATTGGTGATAATTTACCTGGAGTCCGACTCGAGAAAATTTTCTATTTTTTTGGAGAAAACCTTGGTTTTACCTGAGTTTGACCTTAGGCCAGAACTTCCTGGGCTTTCTTCGAGTCGAGTGGGTGACTACTTTAGGTTCGACTTTGATGATGGACAGCTATACTTTGAGATGACATAATAAGCAGCATAGGGCGGTTGTCACATAAGCCACTGTATCATAGCTGGCAAGTTAGGCATTTGGAAGCTGGTCAATTGAGAGCAGTCTTAATCTACCCTAGAAGCCTGATCTAGTAACTGATCCTAGTTCGTGTCATATCATCTTGGCTCTCTAGCCTTTGGGTGTACCATTTGAGTAGCGGTTCCTTGTCCATTCCTTGGCTGCAATTCAACAGCTGCCACTTGATCCCCTATGCCCCGGTCAGTCATAGGATGTAAGGGAAGTAGATAGAACGCACCGTCTTTAAGTCGAGTTTCAATCCCTTTTTGCCCCCATGAAGGAGGGTTTGGTTACATTCCCATTTTGAATGCGAAAGGGATTAGTTTGTAGTTGAGTGTGGTGCGGGGATCGGTTGAATAGTGGTTTGTTTCTAGATGAACGTGGAATAGGGATTGGTATTGAATGTTTTATGAGAGGGATTGGTTATACGGAGTATGGAGGGATCGGTAGTGAATATAGGGATCGGCTATAAGTGATCGGGGGAAGGGGTCGGTTATGAAGATGGTTGTTGGAATGTGATCGGTTGCAGTGCTAAAGAGGGATCGGTGGTGTAGGGATCGGTATATAGACATTGTAGGGGATCGATATATATACCTTGCAGAGGGATCTGTATACACACCTTCTTTTGGAGCGATCGGTATATATGCTGGAAGGATCGGTATACATGTATGTTGGAAGGATCGGTATAGCTGTTTCGGAGGGATCGGTATTGATATCTTTGGATGGATCGATATTAAGCATGTATATGTATCTAGGGGTCGGTCATGAAGGGATCGGTGTTAGACCCAAGAAGGAGGGATCGTAATGATGGCCATGATGGAGGGATCGACCATTTTGGCCTTGAGTTGGGGATCGACCATTTTGGCCTTGGGGGAGGGATCGACCTTCAGCTAACTTGAGTGCAAACTTCAGCATCTGATCCTAAGAACTTGCATACATGAGTGAATCTAATACCTTCCAAATGGACATGAACACATGAATAACTCCAAACAAGAACACTAGCATCATCATTTCTTTCAGCTCCGTGGGAAGTTGATTTAATTCTTCTAACCATGGCTATCAGCTTTCTTTGGAATTCCTTCAAATCTGAGTAGAATAAAAAGTTTATCAGTAGAATGCTGGATCTATCTCGTGGGTATGGGAATCTACAAGTAGATGATGAGATCCAATCATGTTGAGAATTCGATTCTCGGTGAAAGCACCAAAATATTGATGCCAAAAATGGGCATCAACACCCAATAGAATCTAGTAGAGATTTTATGAAAAATGAAATTAAAATAGAGCAAATATCATAAAAGAACACACAGATTTTTATGGTGGTGCGGCAATCTTGGCCTACGTCCACTTCATATTTTTATTGATCTTGCACTTGATTATGATTACAAGAATGTTTGGATCGGCTAGGTTACATTAGTACAAGAATGAAGAATAAAAATGGAAGAGCCTTTTCAGGAGAAAGAAGGATCCCTTTTCTGATGCCATGTCTACTTTATTTATAGGGAAGATGTGCACGGATCAGCCTGAAATTTCGGTAGATGATTCGGGAGACCGAGACGAGGTCACCCAAAAATTTCCAAGCCCAAAGGAGATCAAAATAGTGATCAGTACCGATCCCTATTAGTGTGTCCAAATGGACTGCTATCCCTATGAGGGGTGCTGCATGATGTTAGCTACTTGCTCCCCAAATTTCGTTCAATTTTGACGTACGGTTTGTGAGATATTGCATTTTCCATGAAGTTGTGTTGCTTGAATTCTGATTTCCACCGATCCCTCCAAAGAGAGTTATGTTGATCCCTCCAACTTCCTCCAATTGGAATGAGATCGCTAGGGGTGTTTCACATGTTGATGTAGGCTTGTACTTCAAGTTTCATGTCAATTGGATGAGTAGAACTTGAGTTATTGCTCGATCTTTGGTGCAATGTGAGTTGTCTCCAGATTCAAGCCGATCCCTATGGAGGGAAGAGGGCCAATCCCTCTTTCTTCATCCTTTTGAGGTGTGATCCCTAGGGTAGGCTCCCTACGGTCCCCACATCTTGTTCCCAAAGTTTCATATGTAATGGATTTGTAGATTCTGAGATATCGATCGATTATCGTTGAATTGAGATGTGGAATCGATACGATACGATCCATAGTATTAAATATGGATCGTACCTGATCCATCTTCGGGGAGTAGTGAGCTTTCATGCTTCTGCTTTGCTACTGCTTCATATTATCATCTATTCTTGATTTTTGGACCCCACAATCATCGCTCTGGGCTACTGGCCTTGATGACAGTCGAGTCTAACTTGTCCGGTCAGTTCGGATATAGCTGGCTCAAAACGTTGGATAACACCTCTGGTCAGTTCGATAGGCATTCTATGGATCGATAAATAATTACCAATTTACTATGTTCAATGAATGTAACGAATTGGCTAAGGTGTCTAGAATGTCTAGAAACAAGTTTGAAGTTACTATCCTTAAAGATGTGTCATTGAAATTGTTGGAAAGGAGGGATAGAGATGGCAGATAGTACAATTTTCCAACGACATCAGAGATTGCAGCTTTAGTTACAGGGAATGGGACAAGAGCTGAAGGTTATAGAGACATTGTAATTGAGGGGAAAAGTGGGTTTCTTAAGAGAATTAATATGCAACACCCAGTTTTATGGCTATGCAGTATCCAATATTGTTCCCATGTGTGAAGGATGGTTATAGACTGAACATACCGTATAGGTTTATAGGAGAAACTGATAATGATAAGGAGGATACGGTCACAATGAATGAATATTATGCCTACATACTGCAATACAAAGAGGGAGATGGTAATACACTACATTTTGGTGGAAGTCTCTTCCAACAGCTAATAGTAGATGCTTATTGTTGCATTGAGGAGGATAGGTTAAATTGGATCAGAAATAACCAATATAATATTCGTTTTGATGTTTACAAAGGTCTAAATGATGCAATTACAACTGGAGATTCATCCACTTTGTCTATTGGAAAAAGAATGGTAGTGCCATCTTCATTCACTAGAGGTCCTAGGTATATAGTTCAAAACTATCAAGATGCAATGGCAATTTGTAGATGGGCTGGTGCTCTAGATTACTTTATCACATTTACATGTAACACAAAGTGGCCAGAGATTAAGAAGTGATCAAACAGTATTCCAAAGCAAAGACCAGAAGATAGACTGGATGTCATTTCACGTGTGCTTCACATAAAGCTGTTGGAGTTAATGCAAGATATAAAAGATAAAGGATGTTTTGGAAAAATAAATGCAGGTAAAATAAATTTTACACCAAACATTCATGTCCTTTAATTGGATAAAGTATAAACATTGATTACTTGCTTATCTATATTTTGCTGCGTTGTATACAATAGAATTTCAAAAGCATGGATTGCCTCATGCACATATACTGATATTTGTATGTGGTGAGGATAGACCAAAAAATGCAGATGATGTTGACAAAGTGGTGAGTGCAGAATTTCCAAACTGTGTAGCAGATCCCATTGCATATCAATCAGTTAGTCAGTTTATGTTACATGGACCATGTGTGTTCTAAATCCTAATTGTCCATGTATGATAAACGGTAAATGTTCAAAACATTATCCAAAAAAATTTAAACCAAAAACAACTTTTGATAAACATAGTTTTCCTAAGTATAGACGACGCAATAATGATCATTATGTGACAATACCAAGTGGGGTTAAGCTAGATAATTGTTGGGTAATACCTCATAATGTCGATTTAGTTGTGAAGTATAAAGCACACATTAATGTCGAAATATGCAATCGAGCAAAGTCTGTTAAGTATGTATTAAATACATAAACAAAGGACATGATAGGGTCATTGTGGTGATAAAGGAAAATACTGTAACAAATCATAATTTTGTTGGAGAGGTGGATGAAATAAAATATTATTTAGACTGTCATTATATTTTTGCTTCTTAAGCAAGTGGAGAATTTTCAAATTTGATATTCAATATCGAAAACCTACAGTCGAACGTCTACAGTTTCATCTACTTGAAGAACAAAATGTGGTTTTTCATGATGACGACAATTTGACTGAATTAGTAAGTCATACATCTGTTAAGAATGATATTTTCACACAGTGGATGGAAACAAATAAATTTAGTGAAGATGCACGAAGACTAACTTACGTTGATTTTCCTACAGAGTGGGTTTGGAACGAAAAAACAAATAAGTGGACTTCAAGAAAAAAGGAGAAACAATAGGTAGAGTTTATTTTACTCCTCCAACAAGTGGCGAGCGATTTTATTTGAGATTGTTGTTAAATATTGTGAAAGGCCCTACTAGCTATGAAGACATTAGAACTGTTAACTTCGTCGTTTTTGACAGTTTCAAAAGCGCACGTGTAGCTCGTGGACTACTAGAAGATGATAATGAATGGAACATAGCTTTAACCAAGGCAGCACGATGGGCATCTCCATCATCTTCGCGAGAAATGTTTGTTATGCTGCTACTTTATTGCAAGGTGTCTCAACTGTATAACTATGGAACAAAAACTGGAAATAGTTATCTGAGGATGTTGAATGGAGTCATATCGTATGTACGAATATGAGAATGATGCCATGAATGAATCTCAAATAAAGTTGCAAACATTATTTGAAATGGAGAAGGTGATGAGCAGAAGTGGTAGACCATTAAAAAAAATTAACTTCATGCCTTATTCAGATCTTGATTCAGTTTTTAACTTTGACAACAGTTTGATTAGTGAAGAGCAGAATTATGATTGTCATATATTGGAAAAGGAGTCACGGAATTGATACCCTCGTTAAACTGTGAACAACGATATGTTTTTGATGTTGTATGTGATTCTGTTAAGCGCAATGACGATGATTTTTTCTTTATTTACGGAAGTGGTGGTACTGGTAAGACTTTTTTGTGGAAAGCATTATCACTTGCTTACGATCAAAAGGTAAAATTGTTTTGACAGTTGCTTCTTCTGGTATTGCATTGTTACTGTTACCCGGTGGAAGAACTGCCCAATCAAAATTTAAAATTCCCTTAACATTGGATGACAACTCTCTTGCAATATCTCAAAACAATCCCCTTTGGGACAGTCAATAAAATCTACTGATTTAATCATTTGGGATGAAGCACCAATGATGCATCGTAACGCGGTAGACATTTGAAAAAAGTTTAGAAGATATAGTGAAGGTTGGTAATGACGGTGGATCTTTTCAACTTTTTGGAGGAAAAAAGTTTTACTTGGAGGTGATTTTCGCCAAAACTTTGCCTGTATTTCAAAAAGGTACAAGAGAGGTGGTGGTTTCTTCTTCTATTAGTAAGTCATATTAATGGACTAAGTGTAAGGTATTCATACTTACAACAAACATGAGACTTCGAACTTCAAATGCGATTCATGTGATTTGGTGAAACTTGACAAGTTTGCAAAATGGGTGCTAGACATTGGAGATGGAAAATTGGATACAGTTTCGGTAGGTAGTGATGATGATCCTTCATGGATTAGAATACCTAATGAATTTTTGATTGAAGCGGGAGATTCTGCATTGAAAAATATTGTTAACAATATATGTCATGATTTTAGTAGTAGGCTTCAGGAGAAAGGTTATTTACGTAAACGGTGCTAGCTTGCTACAACTAATGTATTTGTTGAGGAAATTAACTGATATATAATTTCCACTATTGGTGGTGAATTGAAAACCTATTTAAGTGTTGATTCCGTCAGTCTTTCTTCTGAAAGAGTAGATGACCAACAAGTTCTTTATGCTCCTGAATTTTTGAACATGCTAAAAATATCCGGAATTCCTAACCACAATTTACAATTAAAGGTAGGAGTTCCTATTATGTTGCTAAGAAATTTGTATCAAAGTTTAGGTCTTTGCAACGGAGCAAGGTTAGTTGTCACTTGACTTGCTGAAAAAGTAATTGAAGCTGAAATAATTACCAGTACTAATGTCGATAGGAAGGTTCTTATTCCTAGAATAATTATTACGTCTACGGATACAAAATGGTCGTTCGTGTTACGTAGAAGACAATTTCCAGTAAAGGTTTGTCTTTTCATGACAATAAATAAAAGTCAAGCGCAAACTTTGGAAAATATAGGAATATATTTGTCACGTCCTATTTTCAGTCATTGACAGTTGTATATTGCCGTATCACGAACAACATCTTACCGAAGTATTAAGTTTTTAATTGGGCAGTTGGAGGATTGACGTAATTGTTTGACCAAAAATATTGTGTACAAACTAGTTTTCAACGGTCCGTCCGGTAATTGTATGTTACAACAATCTCTGCATGCAGTCTCGATCACTGTTACTAATTTCTATACTTATTCGAACAGGCTAAGGAAACATCTTCAACAAAACTATGGTTAAAGCATATTTATGTTTTATATCATTTTTAGTTCATTAACAATTTCCCTAATGCACATTTTTTTTTTCCCGTCAACAATCGATTTTTAAACCTTATGTCTGGCTCTGTACGTTTTCAACTTTTTCACACATATGTAAGCCTGTATTTTTTAACATATCTAAACATTTTATGTATAATTACAATACCATAGCAATTTACTTGACCAAATTCAAGTAAACAAAAAACTACTGGCATGTCTCTGTTTGAACTACAAGAACAGGGTTGCAGTAAAACAAATTTTAATTACGGTAAATGTTATCCTAACAGAGTTAATAACAATAATGAAAATTTACGTATCTCTAAATTTACATGTAAAATTTATCCTATTTTATTGTATATAAAGTTTTGAAAATAATATTAACATTTCAAACTTTAAAATCAAATTCCTTTTTTTGTTGCAACAAGATTAGCTGGATGTTTGTACATATTCAATTAACTGTCCCTTTCATTACCATAGTTTGGTTATACCTTTTCTTCTTATCCATTTGATTTCATTACGCTACAGGAATCATTGCCAATTTTACATTTTTTTTCTCGCAACTATGGTTGCTGCCTACAGGATATAAAAGAAAAATTTTAAGCGTTCCATTATTTCCTCTAATCTACATTAATCTGCCCACCTCCATCTCTGTTTCTACCTATATGCTCAAATTTCAGCCTTGCTATATGTTTGTGTGTCTTTCTATCATCCATAACATATACGAATCCGACAAACTACGTTCTTTCATTTTTTTCCGCTCTGTCATATGTAAACAGTTCATACATTTTTTCTTAATTTAAACTCCTCCCTGATTTTTTGCTGCAGTCAGGCATAGAGGGGATGAAAAGTAAAATATATTATTATACCATAGCACATAAACTAATATATTTTAGTTCATTACGACACTGCATTACTACCTGCCTGGTTTAAACAAATTTATGCCCCTGATACACAAAGCTTTTTTATTCCTGTTATTCCCGAGTAACTTACAGCATTTCCAACACATTCAACGTTTACTGACTTTTTTCTAACTTCTTTTACTCATCCAGTTATTCTGCTACAAATAATCCATTCAGTTAATCATGGTATTGAAGCCGATTTGGTGCATCCTGAAAGCTAAATGACCGGTATATGATTTACATGAGTTTCATATGCTGTTCTTCACCGGTTTACAGTATTACCGATACTTATTTGCAGTTTATTGCAATACTATATGTGTTACATTTATTATGAAGTATCATCCTACCTTCTATTCAATATCATTTCTTACTGTTTCTTTTATGTACACCATGTTGTTCTACAGTTGAAAATTGATTCATAGAGAAATTTCAGAACTGAAGAGATTATTTGTAAAAGAAATGATGATTTTATTATACTTGAATTTCTGATCAGTTTCGAGACAAACATCACATTGTATTTAAACAGAAATGATCATGGGCTGATGTAGATAACTAGGCCCAAGAGAAAAAATAAAAAGAAATAATACGGTGCGGTTTTGAATAATAATGATACCGCATCCGTATCTCAAGAGATAAAAATATACTAAAGGGTTACAGCCGCACTCATTTTTCACTCCCCCCTCAAACCAAAATCTAGGGTTTGCTGAGTGCGATCAAATCTTCTCGAAAAAGTCCTCTCTGCTACACCAATTCAAGAAGAAACGACAACATGCTTGAGTTAGCTGGTTAATTAAGTGCAGAAGATTTGATCTTTAACTCTGGATCTCGATAAACTCTCTTCCGCCTTTTTTGTATGGCTTTGGTTTGAGATCCTGTAAATTGAGGCAGTTAACTTTGATTGCTGACTGAAGAATCGGCTTTTGAAGGCTGATTGGGTATTAAGCTCTCTCATTTTCCAAAAAGATTTTGATTTCATGTTCTGACCTTCGAGACAGATTCAAGGGAGCTCCTTTCTTCATAAAGGATTCGATTTGAAGCTCTGGTGTTCGAAACAGATTCAAGGGTGGTACGATCTAGATCTGTATCATGAGTGCAGACATCCTTGACCTTGAGATCCTCTCTGAACCTTATGAAGTTTCTAGCCGACAAGGCCTTGGTAAGAACATCCGCCCTTTGGTAAGTTCCAGGTATGTGATTGACAAGTAATTGACCTTTAAGGATCTGTTTTCGAACGAAATAAATGTCAATTTCTATATGCTTTGTCCTTGAGTGCTGGATTGGCAGACATGTATATTGTACTTTTTTTATCGCACCACAATACTGGTTTGATGTCTTATTTGATAGTTCACTAAGTAAAGATTGAATCCACATAATTTCGGTAGTTGCACTAGCCACATTTCTATATTCGGCTTCAGTACTAGATCTAGATATAGTTGATTGCTTTTTTGAGCACCATGAAACTAGATTATCCCCAATGTATATACAGTAACCAGAAACTGATTTCCTATCATCATGATCTGTTGTCCAATCAGCATCAGAAAATCCTGCCACATTAAGATTTTTGCATGCCTTTAGAGATAAACCATAAGTTGCAGTTCCTTTCAGATATCTTAATATCCTCTTTACATCCTTGGCGTGTAAGCAATATCAAACTGACTCAACTTGATGTTCCACCTTAGCAACCTTCCAGAAGTCTCAGGCCGCGTAAGGACCTGTCCTAACGGCTGGTCGATGTAGTAGGATGAGCCTAAAAGTGGAGACGGAGCTTTCTCGAGGCAATGACGAGACAGTAGGCCAGCTTTTCCAACTTCGAATAGTTTCTCTCTGCTCTGGTCAATCGTTTACTAATGTAATAGACCGGTCATTGTATCTGATCCCCCCCCTGAATTAATGCAGCACTGATTGCATTCTCTGACACGGCTAGATAGATGTATAGTCTTTCATAATCAATCGACTTTGACAGAATAGGTGGCGTAGATAGGTGTTGAACCAGTGCTCGGAATGCGCCCTTACACTCCTCGGTCCATTCAAAGTTCCGCTTTCCTTTCCTGATCAGATCGAAGAAGGGAATACATTTGTCGGTGGATTTAAAGATGAACCTGCTCAATGCTGCTACCTTCCCGTTGAGGCTTTGCACTTGCTTTATAGTTCTGGGAGTTTCGAGATTCTGAATCGCCCAGATCTTTTCAAGATTAGCTTCAATTCCTTGAGCGTTAATAATGAATCCAAGGAACTTTCCGGAAGAGATCCCAGAATGACACTTCAACGGGTTGAGCTTCATTCGGTACTCTCGGGGAATGTTGAACATTGTTTCCAGGTCTTTGATGTGATTGATGCATATCGTCCACGTATACCTCCATAGTCTTCCCGATTTGGCTAGCAAACATTCAATTGGCAAGTCTTTGATAAGTTGCTCCAGCGTTCTTAAGTCCGAATGGCATCACTTTATAGAAATAGAGTCCCAGATCGGTGATAAAGCTGGTGTGCTCCTGATCGGGTAGGTGCATGGGTATCTGATTGTAGCCGGAGTACGCATCCATAAAAGACAAGAGCTCGTGTTCGGTCGTTGAATCTACAAGCTGATCAATTCTAGGAAGCGGAAAGCTATCTTTAGGGCATGCTTTATTTAGGTCTGAGTAATCTACATAAGTTCTCCATTTCCTATTTGATTTCCTGACAAGCACTGGGTTGGATACCCATTCTGGATATAATGCATCTCGGATAAACCCGTTCGTCTTGTGTTTATTTACCTCTTCTTTCAGGGCGGCAGATCTCTTTGGATCTATACCGCGCCTTTTCTGCTTAACTGGGACATGCCGCGGGTCAATATTCAATGTATGGCTCACGATGTCCGGCGAGATTCCACACATGTCTGAGTGTGTCCAGGTGAACACGTCGAGGTTTGCCTGGATAAATTCAACCAATTCGTCTTTCATATATTGGCTTAGCTGAGACCCGATCTTTATCATTCTGGAGTCGTCGTCGTCATCGATCGAAACATCGATCGTCAGCTCTGCCAAGGAAGCCTGACTATCCTTGACTTCCACTTCACTATCATCATCTCATGGATCTAGAGCCTTTAGGAATTGGTTGTGGCGCCCGGGCCTAGGCCCAGGTGTTAGTTGTCAATTGTCGGTAAAACGGACGCAGGGAGATTCCTCTACGTCCTTGCCCTTCTCTTTCCGTTGCGCCTCTCGCAGCTCAGCAACATAACAGGCGCGTCCAGCAGCCTGATCTCCCTGAACAACTCCAACCCCGTTGTTAATGGGGAATTTCAAAGTTAAACACCAAGGGGCAATAGCTACCCTAAATTCAGCTAGGGCCGGTCAGCCCAAGAAAGCATTATACGATGAATTAATATCCAATACAATGAGCTATAACATCCGAACTCTCCAGCGCTCTCGGATTCCCAACTCCACTGGTAATTCTACTATCCCAGTGGGTATAGTTGCACTTCCATTGAAGCTATGTATACGAGACTGACACGGCTTTAAGTCCTTTGCTTCCATTTTCATTTGATCATACGCTCGCTTGAAAAGAATATTCACGGAGCTTCCACTGTCCACTAAGATCCTCTTCATCCAAGCAAGACCTATTTGAGCTGATATGACTAGTGGATCAATGATGGGGGCTTCGACTTTATCGGCATCTCTGTCTCGAAAAACGATGTTGTCTGTCATCATTTTTTTGTTTTGCCGGAGCCCCCATCGTCAAGATTACTGCAACACTCAAAGTCAGCATGCCTAATCAAACTGGCATACGACTCCATTTCCCTCCAGCTCCGATCCATTGGATGAGGACCACCACTAACTATGTTAATAACTAACCTCCCGCCAGTACGCACAGGTTCCTCCGGTCTAACCTAATTCTGTACTTGATTCTAATTAGATGGGCCCGCACCTCCAGCCTGCGGCGCCCGGACGAATTGTTCCAACTTCCTCTCTCGGATTAACTTCTCATTAATGTCCTGTAAATGGTGACTTTCATTGGTGTTGTGACCATAGCAATCATGGAATCTACATAATTTCCCATATTGAATCTGCTTTCCAGACGACTACTTCGGAGCAGGCTTCTTATATTGGCCAGTATTACAGGTCTGCAAATAAACATTCTCAGGGATGTATTCAAAGGAGTATAGGTGTCAAACATGGGAGCTCTGCATCATGGTCCGCGATTTTGATCCCGCTTCTTACCTTGACTTCCATCGCCTTTCTGCTGATTCTGTTGATTCTGTATATTTAACTGCACTTTGTCGAAACTATCACCGGTTTGCTTTACAGCGATGTTACTTTGAATTCCTTCCACACTATGCCCCACGTCATCCTTCTTCCTGGATTGTTTAGCATCTTCTCTTCTTAAGAACTGGGCCGCTTTAGAGTAGAAACGGTCCAGTGACCTGGGGGGGTTTCCCAGCCAACCAGTTGTCAAATTCGGAATCAGGATCGATTCCTTTAGTCAGCGCCATCAATATGGAATTATCATTAGGGTTACTAATCTCCGCACAAGCGGCATAGAATCTTTCTAGATAACATCTAAGCATCTATCCCGGAGCCTGAGTGACACTGGATAAGGCATTAAAATCCTTAGATCTTGTGACATGCATACGAAACTGTTCGATCAATTTCGTAGCTAACTGATCGCATCGTCAGCTCGTGCGGCATTCATAAGCCATTCATACTTTAAGATGCGTTGGTTAGGGTCTGAACTCCCTTCATAAACAGGTAAAGTTGGCATTCTGAATCGGCGAGGCAGTTCTGCATAAAGGATGTCATTAGTGAAGGGTGTATGACTTCGGGAGATTCCCCAATCGTCATTGGAGAGATCCTGACTTTCATGAATCATTGACGAATCATGGTGGGATGTCTAGCATCTGGACATTCTGAGCATGCTGGGCCAAGGTGTGGTCGGGTTCCATAATGTGAGGATGGGCCGGGTGCGATCAACGGTCCATACCTCGCCTCCTTGGCTCCAGATCTTCGGGCACATAGGGTTCAGGAGTACGATTGCGTTGACGGAGATTCGGATCTGTACGGTCTCGAGTGTCAGCCTCCAGGTCGACGGTGGCCGCACGGTTATCACTAATTTGATAAGGAATTGTCCCTCCTCAGGAGGAGGGTCCTGCCTGGTGACTAGCAGATGGAACAAGTCCTGCTTGTCCAAGATTCCGAGTGCGCTGATGCCCGGGAGCTTGCACGAAGTTTCCATCCAGTTGTGGACGTATGGATCTATGATGGTAATCAGAGGAAGTTGAGCTCTCAATGGATGAGTAGGAAGCTTGATCCCTCTTGGATCTCCTTCATCTTTCCTCATTCAGTCGGTTGATTAACTCCGTGTTGGCACGGATCTGCTGGGTAAGCTGCTGGCTGCTTTGGGTCAGTTCTTGCATCAACATCTGGAACTCCTCCCTAGTGACAAGGCCTTGTGGATATGAAGGTCCAGCTGAGTTTTGGCCTGTGGCGGGTAGCTGGGCAGGGTTCTGTCTATCTCTTCCTTCATGATCTACAGCGGTTGAGGCAGTCCTTGTAGTAACCATGGTGAATGATGTAGCTCTCTCTTAGATTTGATGCAATCTGAATAGGATGGAAGAACTACTAGATGTGAGATCTGGATCTTCTCCTTAGATTCTTGCAATCCAACGACGGTAGTAGATCCAAAGAGCAAAAGAAAAGCTAGGTTCTCTCAGTGAAAGCAACAAAGTGTTTATACCAAAATTGGGCACAATACTCTTCGGGCGTGTTTGAAGAGATTAAAATGAAGAATATAAATGGAAAATGAGGTAGATCTAACAAACACACCAAAAACAGACAAATAGAAGTATGAAAACACAGAGATTTAGAGTGGTTCAGCGTTGTAGCCTATGTCCACTATAGAAAGTTTGTTGTTTATTAATAACTCTCACTGATTACAATTGTTTGCAACAGAACACTCAAGGTACAATGAAGATTTCGGTAGAGTATCAACATTCCAGAGTCAAAAGTCCCTTTTCTGAAGGCCTAGGACTGTTATTTATAGATGTAGGCTGCAAATATCTCGCTCCAATCTCGGAAGACCACTTCTCTCACGTGGGTGGGCCCACGTGATCGATCCCTGGCCATTTGGAATCGATACATGCCAAATTCGTATCGATCCAAATTTGGTCTTTTTGGGCTGAGATCGATCATGAGCATTCTTGATGTAGTAAGCAAGCTCTTGTGAAAATTTGGTGGCCTTTGGACTTGTAGATTTTGAGATACGATCGATACAAGTTTGGATTTGCAAAGCACTATCGCCTTCGTATCGATACCGTTCGTATCGATTGCCTTGTGTCGATGGTTTTGCACGTGTTGGCCAGACGATGTGGTGCTATATTCTAGGATTGATCCACTTTTCATGCCGAGTGACCGAGTCTTCCTCTCTCTTAGGTTCCATTCGTATCGACCTGATGTGCTTTCTTTGTATCGATGGTTATTGCCCCACTTCGTATCGATCATGAGATGTTGCTTCATACTTGGTTGACTTCGTATCGACGGTCAATCACCACTTCGTGTCGATGGCTCTTACTTCGATTTGCACTGATACGAACTGTTACCTTTCATATCAATATTTGTTCATATATTTTCGTATCGATCTTTGGTTGATCGGTACGAATTTCTTAGATACGAATAGCTTCAAAACTAGAATTGTGGAGGTTTGACAATCGTTGGCCACTAATGGACATGAAGGGAACGATGAAGGATGGATATGAACCTAATCCTTCTTTCATTCATATGAACGGGGTGTTTCACTTGGGACTTGATGTATACGGATTCGCATGGATACGAATGGAGTTGTTTTCCTCAACCTTGATCGATAAATATCTTGTGCATACGAATTCTGATTGACTTGAAATTCAAAAAGTTGGCTTTCATGGCTTTTGTTTGTTGCATCATATCGATTGTAGCTCGATCTAGAATCAGGCAAAATTTACCGGTATCCATAGTAGACCTGCGTATAACCGATCTTTAGGACGAACTGTCCTTGGTTTCTATTTAATTTCTTATTGTCACGGCCTTTCCAAAAGGAGGGATAACAGAAATAACATTAGGAGATTATATTAAAAAAATTAATGCTGGCAATCAAATTAGTAGCAATATAGAACATTTATGGAAAAACAAAGGAAAATGAATATTTTCCACAGTTGTGTGCATTAATGCACGTATCTTTAACCACCTCACATGTTATTGAAAGTTACTAAGGATCGTAATATGGAATATTATCTATGCTATCTACTAGTGCGGAACATAAATATAACAGTAAAAAGTAAAGTAAATGACACCAGGGATTTTTATACTGCTTCGAACTTCCCATTCTACGTCCAGTCCCAGATTCCTTCTAGAATTTAACTATCAACAGTCTCTTAACCCGGAGGAACAGGTATTACACCGCCCTAGCAATCGAACAGGACTTCAACCGCCTAAGCAACAGAATAGGACTTCAACCGCCAGAGCAGCCGAACAAGACTTCTAATACAAATAGTAAAAAGTGCTTCTGGCTGATTATGCTCTAGAATAGCACTGATAAGTCAATAACGTACACCCTTCCTATAATCTTCTCCTTTGTGGTATATAGTGTAGTTTGTGAAGATAGGAAGTTAATTTAACCACAAATGAAATTTCTCTTGAATGTGCAAGTGATTAGAACAAGAGTTTGAATGCAGAGAGTTTAGACAATAAGAGTATGAGATAGAATCAGAAAATTAGGTGATTAAAACAAGTGAATTTGAAGGCTATATATAGTGTTTAAGTGTTGCAACTTATCTTGAAAAGAGATGATCAAAAGATACGGAAACAACTCTTGAATCAAGGGTTGTTTCTGTTTGATGAAGTGAAGTGTCTTTCAGAAATATAACCATTGTGCAATTTCAGTCGACTGAGCAAAAGAATTCAGCCAGTTGAAATATTAAAAATTCGAATCAGAGAGGAATTAGTTCAAAAAACATGTTATTCCGTTGACTGAAATGGGTAGTTCAGATGGCTGAATATTCATATTAGATTGTGCATGTGCATAGATATTTAGTCGGCTGAACTACCTATTTCAGTCAGTTGAATATCATGTTTTCTGCCATATTGAAGTGTTTTCAAAAATTCCTTTGTGTGTGAACTTATGTAGTAAAAATCTTGGCATATGAAACATGATTTGAAATGATCTTTTAAGTACGTGTGCATGCATATACCACTTTGGAGAGATTTTAACAAAAATTAACTACAAGACCTAGACCATAGATAAACCATAGACAATATTGAAGCTTCTATCTGAATTCTGGTCTGCAATCTATTGTCGAGTAGAATCGTATCTTCTCCTACAAATATTATTAGTTCACATATATTTACTTATATAGTTATCATGATCAAAGCATTAAAATACAAGGTTCTAACATTCTCCCCCTTTTGATGATGACAACTATGTTAGTTTGAAAATTTATAAAAGCAATTTACTCCCCTTGAATGAATATTCCCCCTATCAAACAATTTCTTCCCTTTTGTCATCAACAAAAAGGAACAAATACATAATATGAGAAATATAAACATATAAGCATAGAAATAAACATATATCGTAGGGAAAGTAAATGAACTTAGCATCATAGATAAATAAACATGAGCGTGGAATTCAAATAACAATGTCACACAACGGTATCAAAACATAACAAACATACATAAACTAATGTCTTAAATAACATGAGCATAAATAAATATAAAAACTAGACTTCCACACTATCTGAAGCTTCTTCTTCCTCTTCTTCTTCGGAGGTCGACCATGTAAAAGGTGCGGGTTTTTCGACAATACCAGTAGAGGTAGAGCCGGTACATGATATTTTCTCCCAAAATTTGTTTAAAAAACCTTTTATGGAATTAAGATTCTTATTTGTTTTGACGACATTCTTCTCGACAGTAGCCAATCGTCGTCCAAGCTTACTTTGATTACGAGAGAGCATAATAAGGGCTTACCTTGGATTAATGTCACTAGGGAGCTCATGAATCTCATCGCCGTCTCCTTCTTCTTCTTGGCGGGGAGGTTGGGAGGATGAAGATGCGATATTAGTATCCCTTGGTTGAGGAATACCTTGATCGCGATTTGCCGCCCATTGTTGGAAGCTTATTATTTGTTGAGATTCCGAGCGTTTTGGAAGACCCATAAGACTTAGAGTCTTCGAGTTGAGTTCTCCAATGGTCATGTAATCTGCATCGGGTAAAGGAACTCCGAAGTTTTGAAGAATCTGCATGATGTAGGCTCCGTAGTGGATGGTTTTGTAGTTTCTTTTGTGTTTAACAGTGATAAACTCCTCTAAAATGATTTTTGCCCAATTTACTCTTTAGGATGAGTAAATGGCATAGAGGGTTGTGAAATCCCTCTTGTATACTTTCTCATAGCTAACGGTACGAGGTTGAAGTGATCAAATGAGAGCTCGGTGAAGAATACGTGCCTTTGGACGTAAGGCATTGGATTTTAAGATCGTCAAATCATTCGATAAAAACCAATGAGAAACTTTGTCTCGGTTATACATGTCTACTTCGACATTATTGATATCCAATCCTTCGGATGGACATCGCAAAATGTGGCCAAGTCGTTGTAGAAGGAGATAAATTTTAACTCCGCGGACTAAGGTCCAAATACGATCATCCTTATTGCGTGGATCTTGGTGGTCTAAATTCATGTTGGCAAAAAATAACTTAATTAAGAGAGGATAAAGTTTGATGTTATTTGAGTCATACCCAATAAGATGATCAATACCACTAGCTTCGGCAAGCTCTCGGATGGCATATCCATTAGAATCGGCAAACTTGACAAAGGCTCCTTGAAAAATTCAAGTGGTTTTCATTGAATTGAATCGAGTTACTGTTGTTTCATTGTGAAGCCAAGAATGGATTTGGCTTTTGGAAACACCAGCAGTAGATTCACGAGCACATTTTGTTCTAGGTGCCATTGATTTGAGTAGGTTTGGAGAAAAAAATTGAATTTTTGTAGTGGAGGCTAGGGTTTCTGTTGAAGTAGAAAGGTTTAGGTAATGGATAAATGAAGAGAATAGATGAGTTAAGTAGTGGTTGGGTGCATATTTTTACTTCCATATTTAATCTAATTTAATTAAATAAATGAGCATATAGAGTATTTTAACATGTTTAAAACAAAATTTCAATTATTTTCAAATCATCATTTATTCATCTTCATATAGGGGCAAAATGGTCGTCTTTATGTATGATTTAATTTGGGGTACTTTTGGCACAGGTCCTTATTAAGTTTCAAAATTCACGAAAAGTCCTTCATTAAATTTAAGTGTAAATTAGATCTCTGTTTTTTATTCACGATTATTGCAGAGCATGATGCAACATTTCATAAAAGTTGCTGACATTTCCGCAACATTTCTGTACACTGTGAACATAATGTATGAAAGTTGCTGAAATATCAACACTTATTTATAAAAGTTGCTGATATTTCAGCAACATTTATGTACACTGTGAACACAGTTTATGAAAGTTGCTGAAATATCAGCACTTATTTATAAAAGTTGCTGACATTTCAGCAATAATTTTTCTTTGTTTTTACAATAAAACTTTGACACAAATAGTTGCTGAAATATCAGCACTTATTTATAAAAGTTGCTGACATTTCAGCAATAATTTTTCTTCGTTTTCAGAAAACAGGGACCCGCTTTACAATGAAACTTTGACAGGGACCCGCTTTACAATATGAAAGTATGATAGGGATGCTTCCCTAATTTCCACTTTAATTTGAGAAAATTTACTTGGACATTTTATTTTTATTTGTAGGAAAATCGGATGGAAAATAGAAGAAGTCTTCATGTATTTATGCATGCACAAGAGAAGAAGGCAAATGAAAATGGAAATAAATCAATTCATGCAACATGGAGGACCCTACCTACCTACTTACCTTGATCAACAATTACGAGCTAATGCACATGTTAGTGGAGCTTAAAGTTACATGCATACTTAATGAAGGATTAATTCATGTTAATGATAACTTGGTGGCTACACTTCCTTAAGGGCAATTTGGACAGACCCCAAAAATATGCATTAGGGTTTTAGGCATGTATAAATACTCCTTATGTTTCATGTAATGAGCTCTTAGCCTCCTCTTTAGTTAGTTTAGTTGTAGGCACAAATTGTAAATATAAACCCTCTTTCTCTCTTTCATGGCTTCTTAGCCATTTCTCTTATGTAATTTCATTTATGCAATTTAATTTCACGCTCTTTTAATTATTGTTCTTCTCTTTTATTTTAGTAGCTTAGATTTAATTTATTCAAGTAGTCTAATTCTATTTTTATTTTAATTAGCTTGTATTTTTCGTCTTGTTTTTGTTTCATGTTGAACTCTACATTTGTTGAAATGATAACAAATATTAGAAGCTAAACCCCTTCAATTTAGAAGTAATGGAGCTCTCTTAATCATGTAGATTCAACATTTTACTAATTTTTGATCCCTTTTTGTGCTTAATGGAAATGTTTGATGTGGTTAAATTTTATTGTTTTAACTTTGAATTTGGTAGCATATGTTGTTGACACCAAATAAGCTATGCTTAAATAAACATAAACACAAATTACCTCTTCATCTACATATGATTATGGTAATGAAGTAAATTTTAGAATCAAAATTTGATGGTCTATATTACTAATCAATAGTTAATAGATCATGCTTAGAATAGATTTATTTTCAATTTTATTAACATTTTCATGAGAGTTGACAAGTGGTTTAGTGGGTGTGTTATAATTTGATGGTTTTAGTTGGGCTAATTAATAGCACAAATAGATCATACTTATGACACATCAACTAAATTCACTAATGACCAAAAAAAGAGATCATAATTTCATCATGTTGATTTATGTGATCATAAGAAGGAAATTGCTTCTAAATTGCCTTCTACTCTCATATTTTTATCACTTGTTTTAGTTAGTTTTTACATTTATTTTAGTTAACACATCTTCAAATCTTGGTTTAATTTGATTGAGTAGAATTTTAAATCAATATAATTTCCTGCGGATTGACCTGTACTCGCCACGTACTAAAATTGTACACTGTGCGCTTGCGGTTACTTTATTAGAAATTTTTTTGGCGATTTTCTATTCCGATAGAAAGTTTGCCGATTAAACAAGTTTTTAGCGCCGTTGCCGGGGAGTTTAACTTGATTTTATTTTCTATTCTTCGATTTGTTTGATTTTTTTTGCTTGCATTGTGTTTGAGTGCTTGTTTTCTAGTTTCATTTGCATTTGCATTTCTATATATAAAAAAACATATACAATTTCCAAAAAAAATTATTAATCACATCTGCATTTACATTTTCTGTTTTGAGCATATACATTTTCATTTGCATTTGCATTTTTACAAACTGTTACACTTTATAAAATCCTCTAAACTGTGCATTTACAAGTTCACACTACTGCTTCTTTACTGTGAAAACAGTGCACATCTCCACCTTACTGTCGTCTCACTCTCCTCTACATCATCACAATTACTATCACCTGAACTCTTCCCGCCACCATTCCTTCAGTCCACTATAGCAACCATCCATTTGCCTACTCCACCACTGCATTGACACAGTGCAACTTCTCCCCTACATCACCAGAGAAACACACTATACTTCCCATCAACATTCCTATCCACCACTCAAACAAGTACACTTCCCTGACGTTTACCTGCAAACCCCACCCCTCCTCTAAGCACAAGCAACAATTCTAACTGTCACTGCTGCTTTTACATATACCACTGCTGCTTACAACAATTCTGTGCACATATTACAGACTATATCACCTCCAACAATTCCATTTCACCCTCCATGTTACCCTGTGCATGTCAGTGCACTCCATTCTCTGACCATCACTTCTACAACTTGAACAAGCAGCTCATTTCATCACAGTGCCATTCTACCAACCCCTGACATCTACCCCTAAACTTCACCACATTCACTTTACTTACACACCGCAACAAACATCACTCCTCTACAAGCCACTACCCTGTCATTTCATCTGCAATTATACAATGACTAATGCCTCTCCAACCTCCACTATCTACATTCGTCCAACTTTTACTTCTAACCAACCATCAGACCACAACCTCCCAGCAACTTACCCTTACTGACACTTCCAGACATCACAACTCCAAACATCATTTTACTTCAACCGCTACACATTGCCTTGCACATCTCACTGCCTTGCCACCATATTGCATTGCTTCGACAAAACTTCTGTCAGCTATACTTCAATTCAACAACAAATCTACCAACCACCTCATCTTTAAACCCACACTGCCAACCATACAAGTTCTAACTGCTTGCCTAACATACCATCCCAACCATCTCCAAACCACTGCACTCTTCACACACCGTACACTGGTACAGTTCACTACTGCCATACCTCCCATATTACCATTTCTGCAACATACCACACGACTGCTCTTCCACAAACAAATCACTGCCAACACTCATCACCGTCACCATCCAAACAAAACTTCCAACACAGTCATCTGCTCCTCAAAACTGATACTACACACCACTGTCATACATCTTCATTACCCCTTGCCGCCGCCGCCACACCACACAAACCACCACTGTCATACATCTTCACAGTTCTTCCCTTGCCACCACTACACCATACAAACCACCTACTAGTCCAGATCTGCCATTTACAAACATACCCATACCCATACTTTCCTTCTAATATTCCCTCTGTCAAGTCATCTTCACCAACCATTATCACTCATCAACCTACCCTACTGTCTTCCCCTCTTCTCAAACCACCGCTGATGCATACAGTGCATCACCCCATCCACTACATCCACATCACAACACACAGCATCACTTCTGTTCCAAAGCAACAATAACTTCAAAAACTACAGTCAATACAACCCACCATTTCTGCCTGTTCACGAAATACTACCCACTTCTGTCATTGCCTTCCTTCCTCTACATCTCCTCACCACTATCAATTTCCATCAACACTTCCTGTAATCCCCTCTATCCAAACCCCCAATCATCGAAACAAAATAAAAAATACCTCACCTTAACCATCGCTTGAAGAAAATCCACAACCCGCTACCTAATCGCGACCGTCGCCAGAATTGAACCAATTCCTCTATCTCCCTAACCTGAACCAACCACTCAATCACGACTTCAACAGGCGGAGTCGTAAACGTGCCTGAACCTTAGAAATTGAAGTGGAATTCGATGTTTTTTTGGGAAATTTCAATTTGATTTCTGACTTTGGGGAATAAACGAATGATTTTTTGTTATAGGAATTTAGATTGTCCTCTGTGCATTTTTAGTATGTTGATTTAATATTCAGTGTTTGGGACGGAGTGGATTTGTTTGGGCTGGGTGTTTATTTCTTTTGTTCTTTGATTAAAGAAAAAAAAAGAAAAAAAAGGAAATAAAAAATGCTTTTGTTTGGATCGGTTAATTAGGGGTTAGTATAATAATTTTTTTTAGTTTTCTTTGTTAAGCTTTACAAAAAAAAGAGTTGTTTTCAATTGTTTTAGTTTCTTCTTTGATATATATATATATATATATATATATATATATATATATATATATATATATTTATATATTATATATTATATATATAATAAAAACTATAAAAAAAACTGTATATATCTTGTTTTTAGTTTCAGGTTGCAAAAGCAGAATTTCAAAGGGAAGAATTGTTTGCTAGCTGCTTTGCTTGCCAAAAATAAATTGCTTTGCTTGCTTGTATAAAAAAAATTTGCTGCTTTAAAAAATAAATAATTTGCTAATAATTCTGCATGCTCTGGTATCATGCTATTATCCCTTGTTTTTATAGTTTTTCATTGTTGGTTGTTTGCATTTTATAAAAAAAGTTTCAAAAAAAAAAAATCATTCGTAGTTTCATTGTTAATACACGTTTATTTTCAGTTTGCATTCATCTCATCTTATTTTCTTTCCTAAGGGCAATTCCCAAATCCACATAAGGTAGGGAAATTCATTACCCCTTCCTTGGCACACAAATTGCATTTCATCTTAGAATTTGTTAATAATAATGATTAGACATCGGACTTAAGGGTGTCGCAAGCTCACATAGGGCTTAATTGTATATTGATAAGTTGTCTTCTTTGAACAATTTATATTCTTGGTGTCTAGGCTATGGCAGAGCAATAATCAGTTATAAATATTACTGTGATTCATAAATATTATACTGGTTGTTTCTTGAAGGTACTTAAACCTTCGGTTGTATTGCTACGGTGATTTGTGGTGCACTGATAACTCCTATCCGTTACCTGGCTGAGAACTATCTTGTTGGATTAAGATAGAGTGTGATTATACAATTTTGGATTAGGAGCTACTTAGGATAGAAAATTTATAATTAAGTCCTTACATTCATTTAGTTGCATTAGTTCATGCATATTTAAAAATAAAAACCAAAAAACAAAACAAAAATCAAATATCCCTTTTGAAAAATAAATTCTCCTTGATAAATACTTTTCCTTTAAAATAAAAAAAAATAAAAAATAAACATTCTTGAAAATGTCTGAATTTCCATACTCGCAAGAATTTTTCAATAGTTGTGAAAATCAATATAATCCATATAATTTCACACTAAATTCTTATGGATATTTTAATGACAACGATTGTACAAAAAATTCGAATTTTGAACCACAAAGTTTTCAAAATGATGACCAACCCTCAACTCTTGAAAATAGCATTGAAACGATTTCGTCTTTACTTGAACTCTCTACACAAAAAAATCAAATGATAAATGATTTGTGTAATTCATATTTGTGCAATAACTCAAGTCAAGGATTTCAAAATAATCAAAATTTGAATTCACTTCAAAATTCAAATGATTTTGATTATAACTCATGCCAATACAACTTCGAACTCCAAAATGAATTTCAAAGTCAAAATGAAAATGTGAACCACTTTTCAAATAATTTTGGCAATGGGAATAATTTCAATTATGGTGCAATGGACAATTTTCATTATCAATAATTGAAAATTGAAAATTGAAAATTAATAATTATAAATTTGATTTTATTGAGCAAATGGAAGAAATTCACAAAGATCACACGGATTTGTTGTTTGAAATCTATATAAAACAACGTGAAAAACAAAATCAAATCCCAACGTGTGACGTGTCAAATAATAATCCACTTTTTACCAAAATTGTCAATTTTCAAATAACAACACTTGAAATTGAAAACGACAATCTGAATGAAGTTGTTGAAAATATGGTAATTGAGTTGGATTTCAATTCTTTTGAGAGTGTAGAACTAAATTTAAAGTTCGATCTTCCGTTTTTCCGATTTTGAAAAATTGAATACAACACTTTAGATTTTGAAAATGATACAGCAATGAAGTTGTTGATAATCCAACAAAGAGAGACAAATTTAGTGAACACAAATTTTTTGGACTTTTCGAATATGAGTTGTTGAATTCTGAAGAGATAGACTTAAATCACAATTTTGATTTTAAAATCAATAATTTTGAAGAATTTGTTAATGATGAGCTTGAATTTAAATTTGGTAAAAATAAACTTGAACTTCAACCAATTGTTATATCTACCCAAAAATCATTGAAAATAAAACAACTCATATGATTTTTAATAAAACGACATTCGTTTTTCCAAATCAACATTCAACTTCGAAATCTTTTATGGTTTGGTTTTCTATGCTTAAGCTATGTCTCTCATAATTGAAGAGACAAATGAATTGGTCTTTGGAAGATCGTTTTATTTTTTATTTTTTGAAACGCAAGGAGGGTTGAATGGACCCTTACCATATTTATTAAAACACACAAACACAAAACAAAGGAGAGCAGAAACATGCTGTCCCAAACCAGATACAGGGGTAACATAGGAGAATTGAAAGAAAACAGAAAAAACACCCACACAAGAACAACCAAAAAAACAGGCAAGACAGCCACCCTAATCCATCGAATCATAAGCATCATGATGAGAGGACTTCTCCTTGACCTTAGAACTTATGATATTGATCAAAGCAGTTTCAACCTTCAATTTATTCTCAAAGACTCTAGCATTTCTCTCAGCCCATATGACATCCACATACACTTTCAGAATCAACAAAAGCAACCAGGACGTAGCATTCTTCCATCTAGTATTCTTTGGAAGATCGTTTTATTTACTCTTTAACGGTATATTTTATGATGTCATGTGAATAATAATCGTTTCATTTTCATGTAAATATAGGTCATTTTTATTTCATTTTTCTCCTTTCACTTGGGTTGACTGTGGGGACACAGTCAAAATCAAGTGGGAGGGAGTCATCTGCATTTTAAAATTTTCATGGTTTATTTTTTTCATTTTTCTTTCCAAAACTCAGAATTTAAAAAAACAAAAAAAACAACAAAACAAAAATTCCAAAACAAATTTTCTTTTAAGCATTTAGATTTATTTTTGAAGATACACTATAGGATAAGTATAGATTTTGGTTATTAAATTAAAATTTTTGAAAATTTATTTGTCTCAACAAAAATAAAAATTAAGTTTGATTACAAGTAACGATGGTTTAACTAGCATATAGGAAGGTTCATGTGTGTTAATTATGAGGTTTATCCTAATTGAACTCTTTGTTTAATAAGTGGTTGATTTAAAAGTAAAGGCGATTAACATTTTAAATCTTCTAAGTTAAGTAGTGATAAGATGATGTTGAAAAACTCTCTCTTCATAAAAAAACAAACAAAAAATAAATTGTAAATATGTATATATTTTATAAACACTTAGAGTCATGTGTTCACGTGCAAGTGTGTACACTCGCCATGCTCTATACCCTTCTCACGTAAGTCTGCAAGGCAGTGCATGATCAGTATATCCGGCCTCGGTTTATCTGAGTTAGGTGTATGTATACAAAAATTCTTTCATTAATAACGCCTACAATCGATAGGTGTACACTCACCATGCTCTGTATTCCCCTCACTCAAGTCCGCAAGGCAGTGCATGGGTGGTATATCAGGCCTCAGTTTATCTGAGTTAGGCATATGTAAATATTGTTAATATCAATAAAATTTTCAAATAAAGAGAGGATAAGCAATTGAAATCCAAGCATTATTTTCACTTATTTGATTTGACTTGTTATTCAAGAGAAATGAAAATACCACTTTGCAAAACTTTGATAATGAATAAGGATCCATTTCATAGTTGCACTATGTTATCAACCGAAACAAATGGCCAAACTAGTGTTTAATTATGATGATAACTTAATTTTTGTTGGAAATTTTGACGAGTAAAATGACTTAAAATTCTTGATAATGACCAGAACTTATATTTAACTTATTCGTGTCAATTTAAAAGTAAATTCTTCATTTGTAAATATTTTCAAAAACTTGCATCCATATCTTTGTAAATAAATCTTGCATTTAGGAATTTGTCTTGTTGCATTTGGATTTTATGGGTGGTATCCGCTGAAAACCCTCACGAGACAACACTCGTCCTACTAGGGACACCTAGAGGTTTAACGGCTTTTTGCATACGCTCAATGCAATCGTGCTCCCTACGAAAGTGGATTTATTTTAGTTTTTCTTTATTTGAGGACGAATAAAAAGATAAGTGTGGGGGTATTTGATGTGCATGTAAATGTGCATATTTTTACTTTCATATTTAATCTAATTTAATTAAATAAATGAGCATATAGGGTATTTAACATGTTTAAACCAAAATTTCAATTATTTTCAAATTATCATTTATTCATCTTCATATAGGGGCAAAATGATCGTTTTATGTATGATTTAATTTGAGAAAATTTACTTGGACATTTTATTTTTATTTGTAGGAAAATTAGATGGAAAATAGAAGAAGTCTTCATGTATTCATGCATGCACAAGAGAAGAAGGCAAATGAAGATGGAAATAAATCAATTCATGCAACATGGAGGAACCCACCTACCCACTTACCTTGATCTACAATTAGGAGCGTATGCACATGTTAGTGGATTTTAAAGTTTCATGCATACTTAATGAAGGATTAATTCATGCTAATGATAACTTGGTCGCCACGCTTCCTCAAGGGCAATTTGGGTAGACCTCAAAAATATGCATTAGTGTTTTAGGCATGTATAAATACCCCTTATGTTTCATGTAATAAGCTCTTAGCCTCCTCTTTAGTTAGTTTAGTTGTAGGCACAAATTGTAAATATAAACCCTCTTTCTCTCTTTCATGGCTTCTTAGCCATTTCTCTTATGTAATTTCATTTATGCAATTTAATTTCATACTCTTTTAATTATTGTTCTTCTCTTTTATTTTAGTAGCTTAGATTTAATTTATGCAAGTAGTTTAATTCTCTTTTTATTTTAATTAGCTTGCATTTTTCCTCTTGTTTTTGTTTCATGTTGAACTCTACATTTGTTGAAATGATAACAAATATGAGAAGCTAAACCCCTTCAATTTAGGAGTAATGGAGCTCTCTTAATCATGTTGATTCAACATTTTGCTAATTTTTGATCTCTTTTTGTGCTTAATGGAAATGGTTGATGTGGTTAAATTTTGTTTTTTTAACTTTGAATTTGATAGCCTATGTTGTTGACACCAAATAGGCTATGCTTAAACAAACATAAACACAAATTACCTCTTTATCTACATATGATTATGGTAATGAAGTGAGGTTTAGAATCAAAATTTGATGGTCTATATTACTAATCAATAGTAAATAGATCATGCTTAGAATTGATTTTATTTTCAATTTCATTAACATTTTCATGAGATTTGACAAGTGGTTTAGTGGGTGTGTTATAGTTTGACGGTTTATGTTGGGCTAATTAATAGCACAAATAGGCCATACTTATGATAAACACATCAACTATCATGTCAAAAAATTCCAATGGCTGCTTCTCCCTTCATTCCCGCCCATGTCCCATCCTCCCTTCTCTCCTCTGATCCCATCCCTCCTACTCATATCCCATCTCCGACACCACCCTACCTACCTCCAACCCTGAACTGATACCTATCCCTATTCCCATTCCTCCATCGGAACCTCCAGTTGTACCCTCTATCCTTTCCTCCTTCCTTGTCCCTCCTCTGACCTCAAACTCCCCTATCTTGCCTTTTCCTCTCCCTTATGAATAAGCATGGACTTCTCTATTCAAGAAACTGCCACGCAATGCAGGGAAGTACACACCTATTCATCTGGACCTTGTATTTGATAGTGATGTTCTTATTCCTCCTGCCTTTGTCTTATCTGCTGGTAAAGAAATATGGGGTGAGTATATTGTTGGCTTTTTCCTTGATAAGCCACTCTCGTATTTAGCTGTGATTGCGCACTTAAAGAAAATATGGAAGTTGCGTGGAAATGTAAAGGTTGGATCTGATGGAAATTTATTTCTTTTCCTTCTCTCTAATGAACAAGACAGTTGCAATATAATTCATAGTGACCTATAGTGATGAGAAATAAACTTTTTATAGTCAAACAATAGGATCCTTCAATTAGTAATGTGTGTGGATCTATAAGAGCAGTTCCTTTATGGGTACATCTTACAAATATCCCAATTTTTGCTTGGTAACGCTGGGCATCAACTGGTTAGCTAATAGGCTTGGAAAATTAGTTTGTATGGATAAAATGACTGAAAAATAAGAAAGACTAAATTTTGCAAAATGTTTGATAGAGATTTCCCCGAATCAGGACCTAGTTGAATCCTTCTATGTTCAACTATCTGACGGTTCATCTTAAACAGTGTATGCTGATTACTTGTGGAAACCAGATATATGTGTGAAATGCAGTGTTTTTGGTCACTCTGATCAGAACTGTATAATTGAAAGTAGTAAAGCTGAGGCAAAGGAAAAGATAGTATTTTTAAATGAGAAAAATGAAAAATCTGCTGAAGAAGTTTATAATAATAGAAATGCCAAAAAGAATATTGGTTTTGAAAATAAGAAAGTTTGGAAGAAAGTGGAAATTAAAAAGAAAAGTAATAATGAAAACGCTGAAGTAATGTTACCAGCAACTACTGAAAGCATGCAGTTTGAAGAATTTGTTAGCATGCAAACTGAACCAGTTAACACAAGGAAAGAAAGGAAGGGGAATATACAAATGTCAAATAAATTTACTTTGCTTCAATCTATAGATGAAACAGGAGATTATGATGATAATGGAATATTGGTGAATGATGAAATATTAAGTGATGAAAATATTAAACAGTTGGATGAATCTGAACAAGAAAACGGAGAAGATGAAATATACTCTGAAATAAATGATACTGACACTAATCTAGCTAATACTCGTGCATGCAAATATGCCCAGCATATCTTAAATGCCAAAATACATGCTGAAGCTGAAAAAACAATCCCTGTATTAAATGCATACAATATTATGCATGAAACAACTAACACACTGATAAGTGCTCCCTCTCCTGTTAATGCACAAACTATAATTCCACAAATACCTAATCCTACTCATCAAATTGCTCTCTCCACAACAGCAAATGTATCAAACCATGCCACTTCAAACTCCCCTCAACTAACAACTCGGTTCCCTCACCTCATGTGAATCAACCATGTATGATGCAAGTATCAAACCACAACTTTTCACACCTAGTTGCAAAACCAAACGGCAATGCTACAATTTCTCCCCCCACTCAAAAAACATCAGTTCTGGCACCAAAACCCATGTTAGCCCTAACCTCCTATAAATAGGAACTGATACAATTTTCCTTACCTCTTCCAAACCTTCTCACCATGAAAATAATCCCCTCTCCTCTACCAATCCTTCTCTTCATGAAATAAATCCCCCATCTCCTAATGTAATACCCTCAACCTCTCCACAACCTCCTCCAATATCAGTGTAGCTATTAACCAAGAAAAAGCACTCCAAAAATAAAAAACAAGACAAATGATAAGGTTGACTCTTCCAAAAATAATCTCCTTCCTCCTAGTAAAGGCAAAAAGAAGAATTACTACTTGATAAATCCTTCTCCTATAGACACTGATGATGATACCAATGACTTAATGAAAAATACCCTAAAAATACTCCTATAACCTCTCAAAGAGGTAAGGGAATACTAAGAAACAAAACACCAAAGTATACCCAGTGATACACAAAATAGGAGCATGGAATATAAGTGGAGCTGTATGATCTCTAAACTTGAGCAAGCAAAAACAATCATTCATGAATACAAAATCTCACTTCTCTCCTTATTTGAAACAAAGCTAGACCTTCCTCTATCCATAAAAGCAACCAAAATAATCAACCTGACCTAGAAATGTATTACAAATCATTCACATGCCCCCTATGGGAGACTGCTTGTCATATATGATCCATTAATATTCACTCTCAATCCTATTCTAGTTGACAAACAATTTATACATACCCATGCAACACATCAACCAACCTCCACAACCTTATACTTCACCTTCATCTATGCTGATAATGCACCTCCTCAAAGACATAAGCTACAAGACTACATTCCACACCTAAGACAAAATTCCCACCCATGGATCATTCTTGAAGATTTCAACTGCTCCTTTTTATCATCTCATAAATCAGGTGGCACACCCTTTCAAATCAGAGATCTTTCCCCCCTCAGTGATACCATCCATAATGCTGAATTAGTTGAGATTTCATCAACTAGATCTCCATTCACATGGAGTAATAAAAGCCAAAATGGACAGAGAACCCTCACAAAAATAGATCATGGTTTCAACAACCACATAGCCCTTTCTCTCTTTCCTACAATTTTCATACCAATGCCTATCCTATCTGAACATTGCCCCTTGATCTTGTCTTTTGGAGAAGCGGTTATTAATAAACATGTGAATTTTAAATTTTTTTGATGCATGGATATATAACCAAAATTCCATGCAGGTTGTCTCAAATGCTTGGAACATGCACACATATGGAAACCCTATGTTGAAGCTACAGAGAAAACTAAAAAATATAAAAAAATGCTCTGAAAACTTAGTCTAAAAATATCTATGGTAATGGTAAGAAATTATCTTCTGACATTCGATTTAAACTTGAATAGGTTCAGGCCTTGTTAATGAACTCGAGCAATGGTCCCATACACTATCTCCTTGAAAATGAACTGATAAAACAACTTAAGGCTGCTTATACTTCTGAAGCTAAAATGGCAAGACAAAAATATAGAGAGAATTGGGCAATGAATGGGGACAGGAACACAAAATTTTATCATGCTTCCTTGAAAGTAAAGCAGTCCAAATCCTTCGTTCATCAAATTAAAGACAATCTAGGAGCAACACACTCTAATGCTGATGGTGTAGATGCAGCATTCCTGAACTATTTTACTAACTTGCTAGGTACCACAAAAACTTGTCCATACTTCACATTCCTCAATGCTCTAAGACTACCTACTCTTTCAACTGACCTGCAAAATATAATCATTTCCCTTATTACTAATGAAGAGATAAAGAACTCCATATTTTCAATAAGGAAATCTGTTGTAGGAGGTCCAGATGGATTCAATGTTATTTTCTTTATCACCTGCAGAACATAATCTCTCCTAATGTTGTTAAAGCAGTGCATAATTTATTTGATAAGTCCAAGATGCTTAGTTCGATCAACTCTACAAATATTGCATTGATTCCAAAGGTTGATAATCCCTTATGTGTAACTCAATTTAGACCTATAGCCTGCTGTAACGTTCTACATAAAAGCATTTCAAGAATTCTAGCTTCTAGACTTAAACAGGTACCACCTCCTATAATCTCATCTAATCAAGCAGCTTTTCTCCCCAATAGAAGCATCCTAGACAATGTCCTTCTTTCTCACGAGCTACTCAATGGATATTCTTCTACAAACATTTCCCCTCGAGCTATGATGAAAATTGACATAAAAAAGGCTTTTGACTCTGTCCACTGGTCAACTCTAATGCATATCCTATCTAAGATGAAATTTCCTCCTAAATTCTGCAGTTGGATTTATCAGTGCATCTCAACAGTTCAACATACTCTTGTTTTCAATGCACATACGGTGGGATATTTTAAAGGAATGAATGGTTTAAGGCAAGGAGACCCTATCTCTGCATATCTATTCATAATAATTATTGAAACTCTTACCATAGCCTTTTAGCATCAAGTTACACTTAAAACATTTGTTCTACATCCCAAGTGTAAATCTCCTATGATCACTTCCCTAGCATTTGCTGTTGACCTAATTATATTCACCAAGCCAACTTTTCAATCATTAAATGCCATTATGAACACTCATGAATCCTTTTATTGATTTTCTGGTCTAATGCTTAACCATGATAAATCTTACATTCTATTAGCTGGCCTAAATACAAATGAAATATCTATGTGCCTTAATATAACCAAAATGTCTCCACTTGTGTCTGACATGACTTATTTAGGCATCCCTTTAGCCAACAAAAGAATCACTATATCGCAGTGTATTCCTCTCTATGAAAAAATAACAAGTGTGTTTGAGAAATGGCACAATAGATTCCATACTCAGGCTGGCAGATTAGTCATAATCAATTCAGTAATCTTCTCCATGATAGTATACTGGTGTAGAACCTTTCTTCTACCTACTAAACTGATAGCAATGATTAGATCTGCGATGATCAGATTCCTATGGACAGGAACCATGCACAAGAGAAAACTATCCCCTATAGCCTATAACAAACTAGAATTGCCAAAGAGAAGTGGGGGTTTGGGAATAGAAACCTCAAAAGATGGAATATTGCAGCTCTATCGAAGCATTTTGACAATCTTCTCAATAGAATTGACTCTTTATGGGTTGTTTGGTGTCTCAATCATAACCTCCAAAGTGGAGATATAAGGATAGTGAAACCAAAACAAGCAAGTCGCTGGGTGTGGAAGTTGATGTTGAAAATAAGAGATGCCCTTCTGCCTCATTCTTTTCTTTCCTTAAGCCAACAGAGCCATGGAAGATTCTGGACTGTGTCGTGGTTAGATAAAGGCTTGATATTATGTAGTTCTATGACTTATGCTAAAACATAGATGACAGGTATCCCTATGCATGTAAAAGCAATTAATTATATCAGAGATGGAAAGATTGAATTACCTCATTCTACCAGCCCTGAGATCAACAGAAGATGGGACAAATATAATCATCAACCTTATATTTATGCATCTAAGGATGAATATAGCTGGACTGATAAGCACAGAGAACATTCAACTACCATAATATATGCTGCTTTAGAACAACATATACCACACAATAGATTTGCTTGGAATAAACAAATTTGGAATCAACATACAAGTGAGAGATTAAACTTTATGCTATAGAAAATCTTCAAAAATGCTATTCATACTAAGGCCAACCTGAGTAGAAAAGGTTTTAATGGGAATACTCTATGTCTTTTCTGTCAGAATTATGAGGAGGATGTTCATCACCTATTCTTCTCATGTTCGTATACTTATTTCATATGGTCGAAGATAAAATCAAGGGGAGGATTTAGTAGTCCGGTCTGGGATAGCAAGATTGAATGGTATATCATATATAATGTAACTAAATGGAAAAATTCTGCTGCATATGGGATGCTTCTATGCTTAAAGGTAACTGCTACTGAGCTATGGAGAGAGAGGAATGACATCATGTTTAACAACCAGATACGAAAGAGAATGGATGTTTATTATTGAATTTGCCATCAGATACACTCTGCGATGACATTTTCTTCCTATCCTTTTGAAGAAGTTGTGGTTCATAACTGGGTATAACTTTTGGTTACGCTTAGTTTGTTCCGTTGTTGTTTTTTTATCCTTTATTTTCTTTATTCTTTTCTTAGTTATCTCTGTTCATTCCTATTAATGATGAAAGAACTTTTCTTATTATTATAAATAAATGGCAGGGGCCATTCAACCCCGCTGGCTTTGACAAAAAAAACACATTAACTAAATTCACTAACGACCAAAAAAGAGATATCATAATTTCATTATGTTGATTTATGTGATCATGAGAAGGAAATTGCCTCTAAATTGCCTTTTACTCTCATATTTTTATCACTTATTTTAATTAGTTTTTACATTTTTCTTTAGTTAACGCATCTTCAAATCTTGGTTTAATTTGATTGAGTAGAATTTTGAATCAATACAATTCCCTGCGGGTCGACCCGTACTCGCCACATACTAAAATTATACGCCATGCGCTTGTGGTTATTTTATGGAAAAAAATTCGACGATTTTCCAATCCGATAGAAAGTTTGCCGATGAAACATTGAGTGAAAGGTTGCATTGGGAAGAGTGTATTGATATTATAAAAAACTAAAAATATATGGGCCAATCGATTGAATTGGAGACCTCGGTCGATTGGTATGCATGGTTTTCCATCCTGCAAGTTTGTAGTGTAAAATAAGGAAATTCAGTCGACTGTTTATAGTGTGGCAGTCGACTGGTTGCTGAGTGAAAATTTAAAAAATTTGAATATTCAGTTGATTGTATTGTGAAGGTCAGTCGACTGGTTTACAGGAAAAAGTAACCCTCATGTTTATATTTCATTTTTGAGGGTATTCAGTCGACTGGTTCGATTAATTTAATCGACCGGTTCGATAGATTTAATCGACCGGTTCGATAGATTCAGTCAACTGACTGTAAGGTAAAAAATTTAATTTAGTTTGAATATTCAGTTGATTGAATGCCATGTCCCAATCAATTGAATCTGTTCTTTTTTCTATGGCAAGCCTTTCTTATAGCATTTCCTTAAATTAGTTAGACAATATTTATATATTTATGTGTTCTCTAGTTTTAATTTAATGTTAATTATAAATTATTATTATTCCAGAAAACATACAACTTATTCAAATTATAATATATAAACAAAAATACTTAATTTCCAGAATTTTTCAAATCATCTGAGTGCAGTTCAACCTTAGTGATTTCTTGTAATGGATGGATAGGAGACCATGCATTACTTTGAGCACCACGTTCCCAAGAGTTTGGAGACACCTGAGGATGTTGCAGAGATGGTTGGTGCACACATTGTTTGGAAGATGATCCGCAAATCTTCAGAGCAAATTATTCTAGGAAGCTTAATCGTTTTGCATTGACTTTCTGTTCGTAGTAAATTTCACGTTAAAGTTCTAATGTTTCCCGTTGATAATGGTGGATATCGTCAATCTTTTCTTTTGTTGACGAGGAGCCAAAACCTAAGTTTTTTTAGCTCTCTTTCCTATTGGTGTATACCCAGTGTGATGATTCGGTGAAGGCGTAATCTTAACTGGAATATATACCGGAGTTGAATTATTTGAGGAATCGGAGGTTGGAGTGCTAAATACAATTGAGGATTAGTTTGAGCTCTCTTGTGACGACATTGTATAGATTGTATATTATTTGAAACTTAATTTAGCTGAATAGTATTTTAATTAAATGAGTATTGAAAAGAGAGTTGATGTATATATATATTGATCTTATATACTATTACTGGTTTTTAGTGTTTGAGGTAAAAAATGTTTGAAGAGTCTCAGCCAAGTAAAAATATTAGGTAAGAAAGAGTAAGAATTAATGACCGTAAGTTAAATAAAAGTGATGTATGGTTCTGAATCAAGAAACATATTAGTACATTGGAACATAATGCAACTTCGTCCCAAGAGATCTAAGTTCGAGTGGCATCAGCTCCAATATTTTTGTTTTTTTTTTGTTTTTACTTTGTACATGTAAAAAAAATTATAAGATAATATCTAATTATAATTCATTTAACTTTATAAGATATTATCTAATTATAATTCATTTAACGATATGATTCCTAGTTCTCGTCTTAATTTTATAAAAATATTTTCATTTAAGGATTTAGTAAATATATCGGCTAGTTGATTTTTGATGGTACAAAATCTAGTGATATATTTCCTTTTTCTATATTATCGCGAAGAAAATGATGTCTAATATCAATGTGTTTAGTTCTAGAGTGATTTATAGGATTTTTCGATAAATTTATAGCGCTTGTGTTATCACAATAAATTGTAGATTTAGAAAGTTTTATTCCAAAATCTTGTAGTGTTTGCTGCATGTAGATTACTTGAGCACATGCCAAAGCAGCAGAAATATATTCTGCTTCACATGTCGAGAGTGAAACAGAATGTTTTTTTACTAAACCAAGATACTAAAGATCATCCAATGAAATGACAAGTACCACTTGTACTCTTTCGATCCGTTTGACATCCTCCAAAATCAGCATCATTGTATGATACTAACTCAAACGGTCATTCTTTAAAAGAGACCGTAGTCTTTAGTCTTGCTTAAGTATCGCAAAATTCGTTTCACTGCCCACAAATGTGATTCTTTGGGATTTTCTTGAAATCGTGCACACAAGCATACACTCATCATTAAGTCTGGTCGAATAGCAGTTAAATAAAGTAGTGATCCAATCATGCTAAGATATAGTTTTTGGTCAACACTTTTGCCAATTTCATCTCTGTTGAGATGTACCGTACTACTTATAGGAGTAGGTTTAGCAGAAGTGTTTTCCATACCAAATCATTTTATAAGATTATTACAATATTTTTCTTAATTAATAAAAATTCCATTGCTTAATTTTTTAATTTGTAAACCAAGAAAATATGAAAGTTCTCCCATGTGAGACATTTCAAATTCTCTTGTCATAATATTTGAAAATTCTTGACATAATTTTTCGTTTGTTGAACCAAAAATAATATCATCAACATAAACTGTATTATTAAAATATCATTTTTATCTTGTTTCATAAACAAAGTTTGATCTACCTTTCCAATTTTAAAACCAGAATTGATTAAATAATTTTCAGGACGATCATACTAAGCACGAGGTGCCTGTTTTAAACTGTATAAAGCCTTTTTTAATTTATAAATATGTTCTGGAAATTTTTCATGTACAAATAATGGTGGTTGTTCTACGTATACATTTTCTTTTATAAAACCATTTAAAAAGGCACTTTTTACATCCATTTGATATAGTTTAAAATTATTAAAACATGCATAAGCTAATAAAATACGTATGGCTTCTAGACGAGCTACAGGAGCAAATTTTTCATCATAGTCTATTCCTTCTTCTTGATTATAACCTTGAGCAACTAGCCTAGCTTTGTTTCGAATAATATTTCCTTACTCGTCGGCTTTATTTTTGTAAACCCATTTGGTATCGAACCGCTTGATTACTTGGTCTAGGAACTAAGTCCCAAACGTCATTACGTTCAAATTGATTTAATTCTTCTTGCATAGCTATAATTCTTCTTGGATAGCTAAGAATCAATCGAAATAAATACGTAAGTTGTACGTATATTATTTTAATTTGCATAACGGTTTAATCCAGATTCGAGCATAGAATTTCGAGATAATTTATATCGATCCGAGTTATGATTTTTCACCCGATTTTCGATGGCGAACACTGGATATGGATTTTTGATTGATTCTGGAATTCTCTATCAAGTACATGGCTATGCAATGGGAATGGCGGTTTCTAATCAAGAAACCATATATGAGTCTGCACCAGAGTGGTCGTGTGAACAATACTAGTTCGAAAGTGAAATTGTAATTGAGATGTGTGTATGGATGATATATGTACATCGTACGGGCTTTGGTGAGGTAAATGTAGGAAATTGAAAATGCAGAATAATATGATTTTGAATTATATGATTGGATATCATTGGTAAATAATATGCAGATATTTAAAAGCAAGAGCTAAATTGATGTCTTTGATATCATAAGAAAATTGGGTTGCCCAACAAAAAGGTACATGTTTAAATCATTGTTGATTGATGGTTTTATGATTGAGCCACTTGGCTTTGTTTTCTTTCATTGGTTGAGGCCCGTAGTGGTGATTTGTAGTTGTTTTGATCTAGCAGCGCAAAGGAGACGCTGGCGAAATTTTCCATAAATTTATAAATTTTGAAGAAATTTTGGTAATTAAAATTTGAATTTGAGCCATAACCTGAAATGATTGAATGGATAATATTAGTTGGAACATATGGATGAATTTGGAAACTTAGCAAAAAGTAACAATAAGTTTCCAACAAAATGATTTTGGGAAGTTAAAAGCTTAAATGAGTTTGGAAAGTTATTTCGACTAATTTGTTCTAGAAAAGAAATGGGTTTGGGCATTTTTCCTACCTTGGCAAATTTCGAGGACGAAATTATTTTAAGGGGGGGAAGAATGTAACGACCCAAAATTTTAGTGATTTGAAATTAGTATATTTAATTAATTTTAAATATTGAAAAGTAAATTTTGTAGGTTGAATAACTAGAATTTCAAATATAGTGATTTACTAGGTAGTTTAATTATGTAATTTAATAATTGAAAATTGTTTAAATAATTTAAATCTTGGATTTTATTTGGATAAAAATGATTTAAAGGCTTATTTAATTTCTATTAATAAGAATGAAGAGAAGGGGATAAGAGATGGGGAGAAGAAGTAGCAGTAGCGGGTTAGATGTTTTGATGGGCCGGGCTTTTGTTGGGTAATGATAGGAAAAAAATAAAGATTTAAATTAATTAAACTAATTATATTTTATGAATTGAAATTTTATAAATGTCATAACTCGTTCGTCTTAGGTCCAAATTCAACGTGGCCAGTCGCGTTGGATTCGTATTGACAAAATCTTCAACATGGGATTGGATTCACTGAATTTGGAGCTTCCAGAATTTTTAGCTAAATTCGCACGCTATTCGAATTTAGTCGGAACAAAAATGCAGGAGCGACAACTGGAATCAAGGTGGGTTAATCTCACCTTTTTGGATAATCAGAAAATTTATATAGTCAATAAATATCATTTATTGGATGTTTGGATATTCATTTCTGATCGTTATTGATTGCTTGGATAATATACTGAATTATATTATCAGTTGGATGTTATATTATATATAGTAGTATATGTTAGTAGTTGGGTATATTTCTCGTCGATTGGAGCGGATGAGACACTATGCGCCCCGCATAATAGCGGATGACACTTTTTATTACAATATCCCATCTCAAAGCGGTGATTATATTTTTGTGATTATATAACATATGTGGTTGTTGGGAAACAGGTTGGAGGGATCCAACTGGATTCCTCAAAGTTGTTGATTTTAATTTCATATATAGTGATATATGATGTGTTTTGAATAATCTGTGATAGATTATGATGTGATTTGAAATTATTGGATGTTATAGTAGCACTGGCCTTAATTTTAGTATTATAAATACCATTAATAATATTTTTGAATTTAAAAAGGGAATTCAAGGGGTACTTTGGAAATGAAATTATTTACATTGGATTTTGGGATTATTTAAAAAGGGATTGATTTGTATAAAATAAATAAATTTGATTTTAGATATTTATTTAGCTATTTTGTAAAATGGTTTCAAATAGAGAATTTAATTTGAGTATTTTTAAACAGTGGATTTTTAATTGGGATTTCTGGGAATACGAAGTGGAAGTCGAAATCGAGATTTAAATGGTTTTGGAATATAGTTTGAGTTATTTAAGAAATAGATTCATAAATGGAATTTTAATTAGAAATCAATTTATAAATAGATTTTTGTAATATAGATCTGTATTAACTGGGAATGAGTTTATGAAATTTATAAACAATGTTTATAAACAAGTGGAATGATTATCATTTGATAAATTGGAGATATAAATTCTCAGTGTGAATTTAAAATGAGATATGGAAATCGATTTAGAAAGAAACAGTAAATTCTATTTTGGAATTTGGAAAAGGGTTATGAAATTGGAAACGTAAATCGATTTGTGACAAATCGAGAGAAATTTATAAATAAAAATTGGTTATATTGGAATTTAAATATATATTTTTATCAAGAAGTGAAGTTTGTTTTTAAAAGGGATTTTTATTTATTAAACTATGTAGTTTGGAAACTGTTACCTGTTTTAAAATATTTCGAGAAGTTTGTTTCAAATATTTAATATTAGTGGAAATGAATTTTTAATTTTTATAATAAGCTTTGTGATTCGATTAGTTTTATATAAAATGAATTGGAAATGAGTCATTGGTGATTATTTAAAAGGGTTTTATATTTTAAATGATTACTTAAATGTGTTTTGAAAATAAATTATTATTCTTTAAAATACTTATTATTTTTCATAGAATTTAAAAGTAAGCAATTGGAATTTATTTGTAAATACTCTCGAGATTTGTAAACCAGGTTTATTTTACGGATGAAATTTGATAAGAGAAATCTTATAAAGGAATTCTGGAAATTTAAGAGAATTTCTAAAATGTTAGATATGGGAACTTTGAAAGTGAATCTGAATTCATAAAAAAGAAGTTAAAAATTTATAGTTGGATTATAAATAAGTATATTCGAGTTTGTTGGAAATTGTAAAAAGGAACTAATAAAAATTTCGAGGATTTATGAGATAAGTACGAAATATTTCCTAAGTACGGATATTAGAAATGATTTTGGAAAATATACTTATAATATTCTCTTAAGTATTGAAATGAAGGGTTTTGGAAATATTTTAACTACGAAATGATTTATAGAAATATTTTTCTAAGTAATGAATTACAAATTGGAGATTGGAATATTTCTAAGTACTGATATGGTTTGGAAATATCCTGTTATGGATATAAGTATTCAAAAGTTTTTTCAAATATTGAAATATTGGAAGAGATTGAATATATATCTTTGTAAATATATTTTGAGATAAATTTTTGAAAGATTTATATTATGGCCTAGTGACTGCTTATGTGTGTATTTTGATAGTTAAATAACTGACTATCAAATCTGGCCAATTTCGTTGATCGTTTCGAAGAGACCGGGATTGGATTTAATTATCTGAAGACCACTTTCATCTGATTTGAGCGTTACGACTTGTGAAATTTTGAAGATAGTGAAGACGGTGATTTCAAAAATTCAGTTTGTTCAGTCCTAGAACAACTTGTACAGATGAATGTTATCATTGCATTGCTTGCCTGTAAGGCAATGTTAGCATTCCAAGTATGAATGCTATTCTTAAGGTAAAACGTAACCTCAAGCCTCATCTACCGGGCATGACTGAAAATCAGGGGAGATGCAGCAAGGCTAAGTGGGTCGCACCCATTAGGGTATGTTGTCACCTTTCTAGATTACCCTACATCTACATATTTATGGATTGGTTGTGCATGAGATCTCAAAAGGGTTGCAAAGCAACCAGGGTGATGACATATTCGGTACTATCCAGTAAGGGGTAGGCCGGTTTTGTGTTGGCAGGGATCGATAGGTTCGATCTCGGTACATTTTCTAGACATGTACCATGATAGCTGGTACCCCAGTGCCTAGTCATTGTATGGAATCCATTCTCCAATAAGCACCGTACGGTTTTGATTGTGCCCAACTACATTGAAATATGAGATGCAAGCATTTCAACTATTTTAATAAGTATTTGTACTTAGACACTATTATAATATCACATGATTTTTATGTAAAAGTGGTTTGGTTATCGTAAGGTAAAAACCCATCGTGTTTATATGTGGCATGGTCTTACGGGATACCTTTGATTTCCAAAAAAATTCTTATAACTTTAAATCCAGTTGGGTGTGTTTTTCTCACGTTGGTTTTCCAGACTGACTCAGGTGTTATTTTATTATAATGCTTGGGTCAGACCGAGTATATTACAGATTAGTTTGGATGGAGCTTCGGGAGATGAGTTGGAAGCCCAGAGACGTATTCACGTAGATGGTTATATTTTATGTTGTATTCATTGGTGTCTTATCAGCAATTGTGAGGACATGTTGTTATAACTGTCCGGGCTAAAAATAGGTTTGTATACTCTGATTGATGTCTGTATATATATATATATTATAGTTTTGTTTTGTATAAAGATATTATGGTATATTATAGATTATTCGTTCCGCTGTGAGCTTCTATGTTGTTTAGTTTTCTTCTTATCTTCTTTCTTCTTATTTCCCCTAACAATCGGGTTTTTTCGGCATTCGATTTCTCGGCATGTAATATAGTGGACGTATTAGTGTTATCCCGCCTTTTGGCAAGGCCGTGACACCAAAAAGTTGGCTGGAAAACTAAAGACAGTTCGTCGTAAAAATTCGTTATACACTGTTTCACCATGGATATCGATGAATTTTGTCCAAGTCCAGATCTGGCTACAATTGATAAAACACGTCAAGCAAAGTCATGAAAACCAAGGTTCCAAGTTTCAAGTCAATCCGAGTTCGTATGCTCGAATTATGGTCGATACAAGTTAGTGAACGACGTTGTTCGAATCCATCATGGAGCTTTGATCGTATCCATAGGCGGAGCCTCTCTTCGAATCCATCGGAGGCACCTCTTTTCGTATCCATCAGATGATCGCACTTCGTATCCATCATAGAGGCGAATGTTCGAATCCATAGGTAAAGGCCTGTTCGTATCCATCGAGTCGACGTGTTAGTCTTGGATGCGAACGCGGCGAAATACTCGGGGCGACTCGATCAACTCGGTGGAAAAGGCGGGTCAATGCGAGGAGTGCGCGCCGCGTCATCACGAAGCCACATGAGAGGATCGATTCGAAGAGATCGATTCAAAACCATGAATTCAAACCAGACAGCATTCTGAGGATCACCAGCTCGAATCGATCATATCTCCTAAACCACAAATCCAAATACTATGAAATTTTCACAGGAGCTTACGTACATGTTGAAGAATGTTCTCACCAAATTTCAGCTCGATTGGATCATTTCTTGATCGATACGAAATTGCTTCGTATCAATCCCGGAATGGGCCCAGATTTCCTGGACGCGGGCATGTGGGCCCACTCACATGCCAGAAGTGTTCTCCCTAAATTTAGGCAAAATATCAGCCTCCTACACCTATAAATAGAGCCCCAGTTCATTCAGGAAAGAGGATCTTGATTTTGAAGCGTCCAGACTCTACCAGATTCTACTTTGCACTTCACTACTACCATTGTACTCGAATTACAGAGCTAAAATTCACTGTAACCTGCTGTAAACGATTGAAATCATCAAGTGAATCAATAAAGTCTTCAACTTCAGAGTGGACGTAGGCAAGATCGCCGAACCACTATAAATCCAATGTCATTTAATGTTTTTATTGAGTTTCCTGAGTGATTTGCATACTTATTTCTCTACATATTTAATATTTGTGATCTGTGATTGCGAACTGGTGCTTTCAACGGCTATTGGGTGTTTGTGACAAATTTTGGCGCAAACATTTTGGTGCTTTCACTGAGAACGCTAATTCAGGAGTTCTATCATTTGAAAGTTGAATCAGAAGGCTAAGAGATTTAGATCCGAAGAATCATGACAAGACAAACAAGTAGAAGGTAGAGACCAGAGCAAAGTCAGCATGAAGGGAGTTAAGAGGCTTCCTCAGGGGCAAACCAAGCATCGATCTTCATCACCAGGGATGAGATGGAGACAATGATAAAGAGACAGGAGGAAATGATCCAGAATTTGCTTCAACAAAGGACAACTTGGAGCGCAAAATCAAGGAACAACCAGAATCCAGAACGGAGCAGGACCATCTGGCGCAGCGCCGGAGCTGGGGGGCATATACTTAGAGCATGTTGATCCAATCCCGGGAAGAGATTCAGGGACATCCGAGCAACCTGGTGGCAATAGAGGGATGAACGCTCAACTTGGGGGGAAGAACGAAGGTGACACTCAAATATCACAGCCTGACGACAACGACAGGTTGTCAAAGATGGTCAGACGGGCCATGAGAGGCAGACTAGTCAATAGAGATCTGGAGGATGTACATAGGAGTCCCTTTACTCCTATGATCAGGCAGGCCAGGAATCCACCAGACTTCAAGCTACCATCGGTGGAAATGTATGATGGGCGGACGGATCCAGCGGTCCATCTAACGAAGTATATGAGGCACATGGAAGTGCTGGGGGCATCACAGGAAGTCATGGCCCGGTGCTTTCCATTGTATTTGACTGACATTGCAGCGCTATGGTTTAGACAACTGGAGAGTGGCTCCATTGGGACTTGGACAGATTTGACAGAAAGGTTTATGAGACAATTCAGGGTTCATATTTCGAGACCCAAGAACGTGATGAGTTTGGCGACTCTAAAACAAAAGGCCGGGGAATCTTTGAGGAGTTTTCTGACGCGATTCAATGCGGTAGCAGCATCAGTGGATCGACCAGATCCATCTATGGTCATGATGGCAGCTGTATCTGGAATATCTGATGGCACGGAGTTCAAGAATTCACTAACTAAGGATCCACCTACGGACCTGGGAGAGTTTTATCATGAAGTCGAAAAGTTTTTGCGATTAGAGGACGCTCGTACGGAGAGAGAAGAAGAAATCGATGTTTACGTAGTTAGAGGCGGTAATTCACCTAGAAAAGGTGCAGAGACTGGTAAAGGGAAGCGAAAGGCTGAAGAAAATGCTGACAGGTCAAAGCGGCAACGGAGGGAGCCGCGATTTACCACCTATTCAGAACTGAACGAGGGATTGGAGCGAATCTACCAAGACACCCGAGAGCAAGTTGCCTATCGTAGACCAATGCGACGGGATCCGACTACCGACGAGAGAAAGTCGGACAAATATTGCTTATTCCACGAGCTGAACGGTCATAGCACAAATGACTGTAGGCACCTGAAGGATGAGGTAGAAGGGAATATAAGAAATGGTAGGCTACTTCAGTATGTGAGAAGGCGAGCTCCAACGATGGAACCAGAGCGGCCACCATCTACATCAGCTAGGGGTAACCCCGAGCCGGGGCACCGTATGGTTATCAATTGATTTAAATAACGATGAACAAGTTGTAAACTTCTCACTAACACCATCACACCATTTACACATGTATGAGATAGCGAACGATCCACAGACATGCTCTGAATGATTATTGACCGTCTCGTAGTGAGAAGTTACACTTTGACATCCTTGCTTTGCTTTTGTTTTATGTTGATTTGGACATTTAGACTTTGCTTGTTTGAACATTTCTGTTATGGAATTCATGTGAACGTTAATTTGATATTTGCAATCCTGTAGAAGAAGTTACTCACGTATGCTTTGGATCGCGAACAGTCCACAAGCACACCTTGTATGGCGGCGAACCGCCACGATCGCTGATTTAGAAATTCACCCGACCGCGAACGGTCACACTTCATCTAGTATAACATCTGATCGCGAACGATCACACTCTGCCTCGTGCGGCTCCCGACCACGAATGGTCGCAATTCACCCAATATGACATTCTATTGCGAACGATCATATTCTTCCTCGTGCGGTGTCCGATCGTGAACGATCACATTTTATCTTGTGCACCATACTACCACGAACGGTGACAATCCATCATAATTCGTCTAGAACGACACCCGATCGCGAACGATCACGTTTCTGCCTTGTACGGCACTCGACCACGAAGGATCACATTCTTCTTTCTGCGCCACTCGATCGCGAACGATCACAACTCGTCTAGAACGACATCCGACCGCGAACGGTCCCATTTCGTTATTTGCCATGAACAGCATCCGACCGCGAACGGTCCCATATTACCTCAAATGACATACGGTCGCGAACGATCGTCATTCGTGGTCAGGAAAGACTATCAAGTTCTTTACAGGTCAATAATAGGATATGAACATCCAGCTTATAGAACTACAAAACACACATTCCTATCGCAAGGCATGTTTTGGGGGGAAAATGTTATCCCGCCTTTTGGCAAGGCCATGACACCAAAAAGTTGGCTGGAAAACTAAAGACAGTTCGTCGTAAAAATTCATTATACACTGTTTCACCATGGATATCGATGGATTTTGTCCGAGTCCGGATCTAGCTATAATTGATAAAACATGTCAAGCAAAGTCATGAAAACCAAAGTTCCAAGTTTCAAGTCAATCCGAGTTCGTACGCTCGAATTATGGTCGATGCAAGTTAGTGAACGACGTTGTTCGAATCCATCATGGAGTTTTGTTCGTATCCATAGGCGGAGCCTCTCTTCGAATCCATCGGAGGCACCTCTTTTCGTATCCATCAGATGATCTCACTTCGTATCCATCATAGAGGCGAATGTTCGAATCCATAGAAAAGGCTTGTTCGTATCCATCGAGTCGACGTGTTAGTCTTAGATGCGAACGCGGCGAAATACTTAGGGCGACTCGATCAACTCGGTGAAAAAGGCGGGTCAATGCGAGGAGTGTGCGCCGCGTCATCACAAAGCCACATGAGAGGATCGATTCGAAGAGATCGATTCGAAACCATGGATTCGAACCAGACAGCATTCCGAAGATCACCAGCTCGAATCGATCATATCTCCTAAACCACAAATCCAAATACTATGAAATTTTCACAGGAGCTTACGTACATGTTAAAGAATGTTCTCACCAAATTTCAGCTCGATTGGATCATTTCTTGATCGATACGAAATTGCTTCGTATCGATCCCGGAACGAGCCCAGATTTCCTGGACGCGGGCATGTGGGCCCACTCACATGCCAGGAGTGGTCTCCCTAAATTTAGGCGAAATATCAGCCTCCTACACCTATAAATAGAGCCCCAGGTCATTCAGGAAAGAGGATCTTGATTTTGAAGCGTCTAGACTCTACCAGATTCTACTTTGCACTTCACTACTACCATTGTACTCGAATTACAGAGCTAAAATTCACTGCAACCTGCTGTAAACGATTGAAATCATCAAGTGAATCAATAAAGTCTTCAACTTCAGAGTGGACGTAGGAAAGATCGCCGAACCACTATAAATCCTGTGTCATTTACTGTTTTTATTGAATTTCCTGAGTGATTTGCATACTTATTTCTCTACATATTTGATATTTGTGATCTGTGATTGCGAACTGGTGCTTTCAACGGCTATTGGGTGTTTGTGACCAATTTTGGCGCAAACAATTAGTGTCGATTTTCGAGGGTCGAAAATCCTGGTCGTTACATTCTTCAATTACTTTAGTTCTTTTTATTATAAATTCTATAGGCTTTGCTTCGTTATATCCAATGAATATTCCTTCATCGGATTTTGGATCGAATTTACCAAGATTGTCTTTTGTATTTAAATGAAAACATTTTGAACCAAAAACTTTAAAATATGATATGTTGGGTTTTCTTCCATTAAAAAGTTCATATGGGGTATGTTTTGTTAATAGTCTAATGGAAACTCTATTTAAAACATAACAAGCAGTTGTTACAGCTTCTGCCTAGAAGTTTTTAGGTAGAGTACTTCCATTTAATAAAGTCCTAGCACATTCTTAAAGTGTTTTATTTTTCCTTTCCACAACTCCATTTTGTTGCGGAGTTCTAGAAAATGAAAAATTGTGAACAGTTCCTTTTTTTATAATATTTTTCGAAAGATTCATTTTCGAATTCACCACTGAGATCACTCCGAATATTTTTAATTTTCAAATTTTTAACATTTTGAATTCTTTTAGCAAATATTTTAAAATTTTCAAAAGTATCACTTTTATTTTTCAAAAATATTGTCCAAGTGAATCTTGAGAATTCGTCTACAATTACAAAAACATATCTATTATGGTTTATAGACTGAACTTGAGTTGGTCCAAAAAGATCTAAATGCAATAACTCAAGTGGCTATAATGTAGAAATAATTGTCATTGATTTAAAAGAAGATTTTGTTAATTTTCTTAATTGATAGGCATCACAAATATTCTTTACTTTAAAGTTCATTTCTGGTAACCTTTGATTAAATTATTCTTAGATAATTTGCTTATTGGCTTTAAAATTTATATGACAAAAACTTTTGTGTCATAACCAAGGATCATTTTCTTTGGCTACTAGACACATATTTGTGTTATGATTAACTTTCATATTTAAAATGTAAATATTTCGTTCTCTAGTTCCTTCAAATATATAATTATTATTTTGATTAAATATGTTGCATTTATTTTTCGAAAAAGTTATATTAAAACCTTTATCACATAGTTGACTTATACTAAGCAAATTATGTTTTAAATTCTTAACTAGTAAAACATTTGTAATAAAAGGTAAGTTAGATGTACCATCATTGCTCACATCGCCTTTGCCGATGATATTGCCTTTGGAATGATCTCCAAATGTGACAGATCCTCCATTTGAGTAGATAATGTTAGTCAACATATCTTTGTTTCCTGTCATATGTTTTGAGCAACCACTGTTAAGTATCCACTTTCCTCTTTTCTTAGTTGGTACCTGCAAAAAATATCGGAATGATGTTGGTACCCACCTTTTATTAGGGTCCTAAAAGTTAGATCTTAGGAAGCCAAACTCAAGAGGGTTTAGAATTCCCTTTATAAGTAAAATCTTTATTTTTATGAACTGAATTTATAAAAGTTTAATATACTTATTTCTGATTGAATTATTATTGTTTTTGGTACCCAAATCTTTATAGTATTTGTGTTGCAAATTTCTTTCTTTTCAGTGAAAACCTTTGGTTTTGGTGTTGCTTTTACAAAAATTTTATGCAAATTGAAATTTTTATATGATGGGTTATTCTTCTTTGAATTTGTCTTTGAAGAATTTGTATATCCTAATCCTTTTTTATTAAAAGTAGTTTGAGAATTACTAATAATCTTAGAAAGATTTTCTATTCCTTTATTAAAATACATTATAGTGATATTCTCTAACTCGGTTTTGAGACTGGTATTGTTTAATTCAAGAATTTTGACATTTGGTTTTAAATCACGATTTTCTGAAGCTAATATCATATTCTTTTCTTTTTGCACTTCTATTTCATTTGATAGCATAGTGAGTTGAGAAGAAACATCAGACAAAGATTCTTGTGTTTTAACAAGTTCTTCTTCTAAGTTTTTCTTTTCATCTCTTAGCATATCAACTTCTATTACATTTCTATTTAATTTTTCTAGAGCATCTTTGTACTTTCTTTTAACTTCTTTTAGTTTATCCAATAGCTCTGAGTTTATTTCTATTAAATCATCAAAAGTAAGATCACTTAAATCGTTAGTCGAAGCCATAAAGCAGACAGTGGCTTGTTCAGAATCACTATCAGTGTCACTGTCTAATGATGAAGACGATTCTGAATCATCCCATATAACAAATAATGCTTACTTCTTTTTGTACTTGTCCTTCCTATTCTTGTATCTATCTTTCTTTCGATCAGGACAGTCTTTCTTTATGTGATCCTTCTTATGACATTCATAACATTCGAGATTTGAACCTGGTGGTTTATTGGTATTGTCTCTCCTGTTGTTTTCGAATTTCTTGTTTTTCTAAATTTCAAAAAAAATTTGAATTTCTTTGCTATAAATGCCATGTCATCTTCATTTGAGTCTGAGTCTTCTTGTTCAACCTGAAAAGCTATATTCTGTCTATCTTGGACTTGATCTCGTTTTGCCTGCAAATTAACTTCATATGACATGAGATTTCCTATTAACTCTTCAGGTTTGATGGTAGAAATATCATTACTTCTTCAATAGCTAAGACTTTCCGTTCCCATTCATCTGTTAAAGTGTTTAGAATTTTTGAGACAATATCAAAATCGAAATATTTTTCTCCTAGTGCTAATAATGAATGATATATATCTTGGAAACTAGAACATATGTCATTTATAGTTTCATATGGTTTCATTCTGAAATTTTGGAACTGATTTTTAAGCATAGAAATCTTGCTTTGTTTCACTTTGTTTGTTCCTTCATGTGTAACTTTAAGAGTTCGCCGGATTTCATAAGTAGTTTTACACATACTAACTCTATTATATTCATTTTATCTAAAGCACAAAATAACATATTCATGGCTTTTGCATTTGAAGTAGCATCTATTTTTTGTGTATTTGACCATTGTGCATATGGTGTGGTAGGTATAGTGTATTCATTCTGAGTTATATTCCAAGTATCATATCCATTTGCTTGCATATAAATACTCATGCGAGTTGACCAATAGTTGTAATTCAAACCGTTAAATAGTGGTGGTCGTGCAGTGGATTCACCTTCAATAAAACTTGTGTTAGTGTTATTTTCCATATTAACTGAATATCAAATAACTGTGTTATGGTTATATGATGACCTGCTCTGATACCAAATGAAAGTTACTAAGGATCGTAATATGAAATATTATCTAAGTTTTCTACAAGTGCGGAATATAAATATAACAGTAAATAATAAAGTAAATGACACTAGGGATTTTTATACTGGTTTGAACTTCCCGTTCTACGTCCAGTCCCAGACTTCTTCTGGAATTTAACTATCAACCCTCTATTATCCCGGAGGAACAGGTATTACACTGCCTAAGCAACCGAATAGGACTTCAACCGCCAAAGCAACATAATAGGACTTCAACCGCCTGAGCAACCGAACAGGACTTCTAACACAAACAGTAAAAATTGTTTCTGACTGAGTATGCTCTTGAATAGTACAAATAAGTCAATAACGTACACCACTCCTATAATCTTCTCCTTTGTGGTATATTGTGTAGTTTGTGAAGATAGGAAGTTAATTTAATCACAAATGAAATTGCTATTAAATGTGCAAGTGATTAGAACAAGAGTTTGAATGCAGAGAGTTTAGACAATAAGAGTATGAGATAGAATCAAAAATTTAGGTGATTAAAACAAGTGAATTTGAAGGCTATATATAGTGTTTAAGTGTCACAACTTATCGTGAAAAGGGATGATCAAAAGGTACGGAAACAACTCTTGAATCAAGGGTTGTTTCTATTCGATGAAGTGAGGTGACTTTTCCGAAATATAGCCGTCAATTTCAATCGACTGAGCAAAAGAATTCAGCCAGCTGAAATATTAAAAATTCGAATCAGAGAGGAATTAGTTTAAAAAACATGTTATTCAGTCGACTGAAATGGGTAGTTCGGTCGGCTGAATATTCATATTAGATTGTGCATGTGCACAGATATTTAGTCGACTGAACTACCTATTTCAATCGGCTGAATATCATGTTTTCTGCCATATTGAAGTGTTTTCAAAAACTCCTTTGTGCGTGAACTTATGTAGTAAAAATCTTGGCATATGAAACATGATTTGAAAAGATTTTTAAGTACGTGTGTGTGCATATACCACTTTGGAGAGATTTTAACAAAAATTAACTACAAGACCTAGACCATAGGAAAACCTTAGACAGTATTGAAGCTTCTATCTAAATTCTGGTATGCAATATATTGTCGAGTAGAATCGTATCTTCTCCTACAAATATTGTTAGTTCACATAATATTTACTTATATAGTTTTCATGATCAAAACATTAAAATACAAGGTTTTAACAGCTACTAGAGAGTTCACCAAGGATGGGAAGTGGAGATAGAATGAGTAATAGGAAAATAATAGGACTGAAGTGTCTCTGTCTACTCCAGTTTTTATTGTTTAAAATTGTAAAAGATGTATTGGAAACATTGTAAACTGTATTTTTAAAAAAATGGTTTGGTATAAGAATAGTTTTTAAAAGAAAAACTTAATAAATGGTTTGAGTTAAAAATCCCAATTTTAAAAAGTAAAAATCCTTGTTGTTGAAAAAGGGCTTTAAAAGAAGAGGTTGGTTTGAATGACAGGAACTATTTAAAATTAAATTGCTAACATTTTCTATTAGACTTGATGAATAAGTTTAATTCAAAAATCCTAAATTGTAGTTTTAAAAGTTAAAATGCTAAGTTATTTTTGAATTTAATAAAAAGTTTCCAAGTTTGTACTTTTAAAGGTAAAAGTTTTAGAATTAAGTACTTTATAACTGTGAAGTTTTAATTTTAGAAAAGGTGATGAAAACCAAACCAAACTTTTAATATGGTGTGGATATAGACAATTGCCTAGGTAGGACTGGGTAAAAGACAAGGCTATAAATAAAATAGCGATGACTACTCATAGAGTGGCAATAAGGAGTCCCTGTAGAGTATAAGGAATATTGATAAAAACCTAGGAATTTTTTATTAGATATGTGTGCAAACAATAAGAAAAACCCACAAAGGAATAATGAATGGTACCAAAGTACACTTCTATGAGTTCTAGAGTATACTCGCATGGAAGGTCAAGATAAAGAATGTAAATAACAAAAGTTTGAGAATAGTATCAAGAGAATTGGATTAAAAGAAGATAGTAATAAAGGGTAACGAGATGAAAAACACACATAGAGGACGTTGGTTGGCTTAGGATTAAAGAGGGTAGGATGTAAGGTAGGAAAATTATTTCGTCGAGCCACATTTTCAGATAAATTATTCTAAATGTGCATGGTTTGTATTGTGAGAAATGCGGATTAAGGATCTTAAGGCTAGAATTAACACTAGAGGGGGGGTGAATAGTGTTTTAAGAAATTTGTTAATCTTTTTGAGTTTATCTAACTTTATTAACAATGTATACACTAATTAGACACAGATATGAACACATAATCAAACACAGATGCAAATATAAAGTAAAAGCAGTAAAGGAAAGAACACACCGGATTTTATACTAGTTTGGAGTTACCCTACATCCAGTCCCGTACAACTAAGTACGGATTTCCTTTCAAAAGCAATTCAACAATTACAACCCTCTATTTCAAGGCTACGAGGTACACCCTCCAGAATAACAATCCTCTGGGTAGAGATACTTGATTTCCGGGGCAACAAGTTCACCCAATTGATTTCCAAGGCTACAATTACACCTTTTCACGCTTGATTGATTTCAAAGGCTACAATCACACCTTTTCTCGCTAATATATTACAAAGAAGTCTATAACTCTGAATAGCACTGAGAACCTTGTAGAGATAGTGATGTAGAATCAAACTAGAAGTAATCGAGTATGATTCGATGTTGATTTCGGCAAAGTAATGGTATGATTTTGTATTAAGAAATGTGGAAGAAGAAGAGGAGTGAAAACCAACAGCCATGACTATTCATGAAGAGTTATGGCGAATAGACACTTCTTTTGAAATTTGAATTTGAACTTCAACTGTCACTATGTCAACATACTACCTAGGGGCATGTCGACATCCCTCAGCCAAAAATGATAATTTGAATTTCTATAAAAACGATATTTATCTTATATAAAAACTATTTAAAACTTTATAAATATACTCGAATGTAGTTGAAATTCATAAGTAAATATAAAGAACAATAAATACATAATTTAACTATAATTTTATATTTAAATCTAAGTATAAATATTAAAAGTTAAATATATTATTTGAAAAGACATTTAAAATTAGGAGTATTTTGACTTTGAAATTAAAGATGTTTTGAGGCTAAAATTATTTAAAATCAGGATAGAGAGTTTTGAATCTTTTAAAAGGAAAGTTTTGAAATCATTTTGAAAACAATATAATTTTGTAAAATCATTTGAATTAAAATTAGTGGATACAAAACAATGTCCCACTAGATTTTCGTAGGTTCCATCCTACTTAGGGTTCCATCCTTTTAACGGGCTCGAAGTGGATTCCATTCCACGAATAAATTGGATATTAAGATGCCAGTGCTTTTCTACGAGTTTTAACAAATATTCCTAATAAAATAGACTTAACCTTGAACTCTTGATAATCTTGATACTCATGAGTCTTCTATCTCTGTATCTTGAATCTCTATACTGTACAGTCTTCATTCTTGATACCTGCATGGTTAGATCCTGCAAATACATATATATCTAAACTTGTAATGTTAGTATTTATATTTTATAATCTATTCTAAGGTTGTTGTCATCAAAACCATCATCTGAAGGACTAACAATCTCCCCCCTTTTGATGATGACAACCTTTTTTTATAAAATATTCCTTCTATCCTAATAACTCCCCCTAAAACTAACAACTCCCCCTTAATCTATGCCTAACTACCCTATTTTATACTTCTCCCCCTTTGTCATCAACAAAAATTTACTCCCCCTTACTCTTGGACTTTTGTACCTGCATTGATAAACTATACAACAGAATATATAATATATAGATTAAGAATTAATGATACTTATGAGCATAATAACTTAACTAAAGACTATATTCATTTTAATGTGTATATATATACATGTTTCACACAGCAAACTTCAAACCAAATGAAATCAATCCACACAAAGTATCAATCCAAACCAAATCAAATCAAACAAATTAATTCAAACAAATCAATCAAAGAAAGAAAAATTAAACGTTACGAGGAACATCAACCCATCCTTCTTCTCTAAAGATAGGGTCTTGTTTGATAACATCCTAATTTTCATTATCAACAGATAGAGAAACGGGAGGATGTGCTTCATTATCATCCTTGTGTAGGGAGGAGATCATCCATCGAATTGCATCGAAGTGTCTCTCTTGTTCCTTGATCATCTGCATTTGACTTAATTCTAAGTGACGCTGATTACGGAGGAGGATAGAGAGAATATTCTTGAATGAATTGAGTGTTTCTTCAAGATTTTCAGATACATTATGAATAGGATTGGCCATAATTGAATTAGAGAAAGAAATGAAGGATATAGATAATGAGAAATAAATTTCAGTGAAGATTTCTGGAAGACAAAGGTATATATAGGTGTAGAAATTCATTTGAAATGAATAGACATTTGGTAGTTATTCAAATTTCAAATTCAAAATCAATAGTCACTTCTGACCAGTACATGTCGACATGGTCAAGGGGGGTATGTCGACATACTTCAGTGAAAATTGATGATAATTTTATTTTGTGAATAATGATGCATATATATTTCTATAATATACTAACATTTATTCTAGATATAAAATAAGCTAGATAACAGGAAGGAAATTCAATTTCATTGCATAATTGGATAATACAATGATTAAACATAAGGAACTACACGAACATTCGAAATAAAACGAACTAAGACAAATACAATAAGATACTAAAAGATAAAACTAGTTAGAAGATGAAGATAGTCCAAGTTTCTTGCTGACTTTTGAAAAGAACTTGTTCATCTTCGAAGACATGTTATCCAACTTCTTACTAACGGATCATTTTAAAATCCGTTGATTCTCCACAATTATCTTTTGGTTTTTGAGAAGGGTTTTGTTGGATGGATTGGAAGGATATTCAATACTTTCTAAGGATGTTTCACCTTCTTCTTCTTCTTCCTCTTCCATTTCTTCATGAGCCAAACGCTCTTCCTTTTCGGTAAGAGTCTCATAAGGTTGAAAAACATATGGGATTTTCATGAGAGAAATGTTTGAGATATTAAAAACTTTTCTAGAGACAACTCTTCACCTTTGAAATCCACTCCAAAATAGTTAAAAATCCGAGTAAGGTAAATTCCATGATATAAAGTGTTTTCTCCCATTTCAAAATTTTTAGGACGAAGTTCATCCAAAATAACTTGCGCCCAATTGATGTCATAATTTCCGAAAATACCAAAAAGTGCTTTGCACACTTTTGAAGTAGGATTGTTAAAATTACCCGATCTTGGGGTCAAAGTATGTTGTAAAAGAAGATTGAAAATCCTTGCTTTAGGACGAAAGTTTCGGTTTTTAAATTCAAAATTTTCATCTCCTTCAAAAATATGATGAAATGTCTCACGATCATGTTCATCGATTTTAAAACTAGAAAGATCCATTCCCGTGCTTTTGCAATTAAGAATGGTACCCAAAAGATCACAATTCAAAACAATTTGAGTCCCTTTGACACTACTCCAAATCTCATTCTCATTTCCATTATAAAAAGCATGGTTTAGATTAGCATAAAAGATTTTGACAAGATTAGGATAGCAAACTAAATCGTTTTGAGAAGAGTCAATAAGACTTAAAACACCATTGTTTGCAAAAAGAGAATCAATTTCATAAGAAGAAAAATCTTAAAAAATAGCAAATTTTCCGGGATGGACTTTGGCATAATTAGCATAATTGATGTATGCTTTAATTGCCTCCGGATCATTGAATAATTGCTCTTTGATTTTTTTGGAAATTCTCATGGTTGAGGGGTTGCTTGAAGAAGCCATTAAAGTAGAGAGTAGAGTGCTTGAAGATATGAAGAGAGAGTTTGAATTTGAAAATGAAAGTGAAAAGATATGATAAAAGATAGTGGATAAATAGACTTTCAAAGGACATATTCTCTGGTCAAAAGGTATCTTTTCAGAGAAATAAATGAAGTGAAAAGGTGGAGGGAAATTCAAACATTTGAATTCAAAATTTGAAATTCAAATTTAGGTAGGCATGTCGACATCGTGGTAGGGGCCATGTCGACATGTGCCTGTGAATTTTCATGATATGATTTTCCTAAGATATCTAATATACATATATATAAATATTATTATTAATGTCTATATTTCTGAAATATTATTTTACTTATAATATATTTCAGAATGTGTCAAAAATAATAAAAATAATAATAAAATAATAGTAAAAATAGAAAATAAATTTTAAAATTCAAACAGCATATCAATTCAAAATCAATCAATCAAACAATCAAGCAACTAATTCTATGCAAGCAATTTCAACCAATTGTATTGTAAACGTGTACCTTTTTCTTAGTCCGTTTCTTTGAACTCGTCGGAGTCATGAACTGCAGTGAAACACAAATTCGAGTTATCCGTCTTCTGATCATCATCACTTGAGGACGAGTCTGAGTCATCTAGAGTAGCAGTAAATGCATGCTTCCGTTTCTTTGCCGGTTCATTGTTCATAGGAGGATTCTGCCTTTCTGGATACGAACATTTCTTTTTGATATGACCTGGTTCGTCACAATTGAAGCATTTGATAAAGTTTGGTACTGTAGTTTGATTACCGGAATTCTTAAAGTTGTTTCTCTTGGAACTATTCAATTTTCTGTACTTCAGAAATTTCCTAAAATTTCTGGTCATAAATGCTATCTCTTCATCATTGTCACTGTTTGAGTCTGATCCATCGGTCAATGCATTGAATGCCGTTGATTTCTTTTCAGATGCTTTGCTTTCTCTTCTCCCGATCATTTGAACTTCAAACGACATTAGATTTCCAATCAATTCTTCTATCTTTAAAGTACTAATGTCATTTGCCTCTTCAATTGCAAGTGTCTTTTGATCCCATTCTGGAGTGAGAGAATTTAAAAATTTTCTGACTTGATCTTCTTCCAAAAATTCCTTTCCCAAAGATATTAAAGAATGCACAATATCTTGAAATCGACTATACATATCTGAAATAGACTCATTAGTATTAATTTAAATAACTGAAACTGATTTGTGAGCATGGAAATTTTGGTCTGTTTAACTTTGCTTGTTCCTTCGTGAGTTACTTGCAAAGTTTTCCAGATTTCATATGCAGACTTACAAACTGACACTCTATTAAATTCATTTCTTTCAAGTGAACAAAATAGAATATTCATTGCCTTAGAGTTATTTTGTGCAACAGTCTTTTGCTCGGTGGTCCACTGTGCAAAATTAGTTTTGGGTTTAGAATATTAAGTTTGTGTGATATTCCAAGTATCTAATCCTACAGATTGTAAATATATTCTCATCCTACATGCCCAATATGCATAGTTACTGCCATTAAAAAGTGGTGGTCTGGCAGTAGACTGACCTTCTACAATTGAACTAGTGTTGGTGGTAATAGCAGTACTAGTGTTAGTAGCCATTTTGAAATTTTTCAAAATTCAGATAATGAAACTTTTGAAAACAAAGCTCTGATACCAAATGTGAGAAATGCGGATTAAGGATCTTAAGGCTAGAATTAACACTAGAGGGGGGTGAATAGTGTTTTAAGAAATTTGTTAATCTTTTTGAGTTTATCTAACTTTATTAACAATGTATACACTAATTAGACACAGATATGAACACAGAATCAAACATAGATGCAAATATAAAGTAAAAGCAGTTTAGGAAAGAACACACCGGATTTTATACTGGTTCGGAGTTACCCTACATCCAGTCCCGTACAACTAAGTATGGATTTCCTTTCAAAAGCAATTCAACAATTACAACCCTCGATTTCAAGGCTACGAGGTACACCCTCCAGAATAACAATCCTCTGGGTAGAGATACTTGATTTCCGGGGCAACAAGTTCACCCAATTGATTTCCAAGGCTACAATCACACCTTTTCTCGCTTGATTGATTTCAAAGGCTACAATCACACCTTTTCTCGCTAATATATTACAAAGAAGTCTATAACTCTGAATAGCACTGAGAACCTTATAGAGATAGTGATGTAGAATCAAACTAGAAGTAATCGAGTATGATTCGATGTTGATTTCGGCAGAGTAATGGTATGATTTTGTATTAAGAAATGTGGAAGAAGAAGAGGAGTGAAAACCAAAAAAATATGATTGAAAATTCGTTGAAACTGACCCCTATTTATAGAAAACCAACAGTCATGACTATTCATGAAGAGTTATGGCGAATAGACACTTCTTTTGAAATTTGAATTTGAACTTCAACTGTCACTATGTCGACATACTACCTAGGGGCATGTCGACATCCCTCAGCCAAAAATGATAATTTGAATTTCTATAAAAACAATATTTATCTTATATAAAAACTATTTAAAACTTTATAAATATACTTGAATATAGTTGAAATTCATAAGTAAATATAAAGAACAATATATACATAATTTAACTATAATTTTATATTTAAATCTAAGTATAAATATTAAAAGTTAAATATATTATTTGAAAAGACATTTAAAATCAGGAGTATTTTGACTTTGAAATTAAAGATGTTTTGAGGCTAAAATTATTTAAAATCAGGATAGAGAGTTTTGAATCTTTTAAAAGGAAAGTTTTGAAATCATTTTGAAAACAAGATAATTTTGTAAAATCATTTGAATTAAAATTAGTGGATACAAAACAATGTCCCACTAGATTTTCGTAGGTTCCATCCTACTTAGGGTTCCATCCCTTTAACGGGCTCGAAGTGGATTCCATTCCATGAATAAATTGGATATTAAGATGCCAGTGCTTTTCTACGAGTTTTAACAAATATTCCTAATAAAACAGACTTAACCTTGAACTCTTGATAATCTTGATACTCATGAGTCTTCTATCTCTGTATCTTGAATCTCGATAATGTACAGTCTTCATTCTTGATACTTGCATGGTTAGATCCTGCAAATACATATATATCTAAACTTGTAATGTTAGTATTTATATTTTATAATCTATTCTAAGGTTGTTGTCATCAAAACCATCATCTCAAGGACTAACATGTATTCCTTAACCCACTACAATGTGGAAATGCACAGTTCGGCGTATAATTAGTGGCAGTAGTTAAAATTAATGTGTGGGCCTTATTTACTGGAAACCAAAAAGGAAAGTTAGGATATGTGGGTTATAGTAAAATGACATGTTAGAGAGGTCAATTTAATTTAAGCGAGGAGTGATAAGGCCATAACATCATTAGTGTCAGTTGAAGTTGAAGGATAGCTTCTAACAATTGTTTCTTTTAGGTTTTGGGTTGTAAGCATTAGTTGTTTCCGAGCATATATAGCTTGTTGATTTTTCTAAGATGAGAGAAAAAAATTAAGTTGTAAAATTCTTTTTAAGGGTGGCCAATAAGAAGTGGTACAAGTTTAAAATGGGGTAAATAGAAAGGGGAAAGAAGATTAGAACCCAATAATAAAGCAGCAGGAAAACACACTATAATGGTTCAACAAGAAAGACAGTAAATTGAGTGGAAAGCTATATAAATAGAAGCAATTTAAATAAGAGAAGTTTAGATATAGAAAAGTTGATAATAATAACATTAGTAAATATAAAAACCAATATTCGACATTTGTATAAAATAATGTAGAAATAACATTAGGAGATTATAATTAAAAAAATGCTAGTAATCTAATTAGAAGCAATATAAAAAATTTAAGGCAAAATAAAGGAAAATAAATATTTTCCATATTCATGCGCATTGATTGCACGTATCTTTTTCCACCTCACATGCTACTAGAGAGTTTGCCAAGGATGGGAAGTGGAGATAGAATGAGTAATAGGAATATTATAGGACCGAATTGTCTCTGTCTACTCCAGTTTTTATTGTTTAAAATTGTAAAAGAAGTTTTGGAAACATTGTAAACTGTATTTTTAAAGTGGTATAAGAATAGTTTTTAAAAGGAAAAATTAATAAATGGTTTGACTTAAAAATCCCAATTTTAATAAGTAAAAATCCTTGTTGTTGGAAAGCGGCTTTAAAAAAAAGGTTGATTTGAAGGAAAGGAACTTTTTAAAATTAAATTGCTAACATTTTCTTTTGGACTTGATGAATAAGCTTAATTCAAAAATCCTAAATTGTAGTTTTGAAAGTTAAAACGCCAAGTTATTTTTGAATTTAATAAAAAGTTTCCAAGTTTGTACTTTTAAAGGTAAATTTTTTGGAATTAAGTACTTTATAATTGTGAAGTTTTAATTTCAGAAAAGGTGGTGAAAACCAAACCAAACTTTTAATATGGTGTAGATATTGACAATTTCCTAGGTAGGACTGGGTAAAAGACAAGGCTATAAAGAAAATAGCGATGACTACTCATAGAGTAGCAATAATGTAATGACCCACTATTTTGGACCCTTCAAATCGATAATAATCCACACATGTCCGACTTGAATAATGCAAAATAACAGATTGTAATAAAATTTGGAGCAAATAAAATCATTCACAGAATCACAGACACAGAAATATCAAAATAACTCGCAGCGGAATTTAAAAATAACCATAGTGGTTCATGAAGCCACTAAAATACATAGTCTCAAAACAAGTACAAATTTCATAGTCTAAAACCAATACAGTTTGAACAACCACAGAAAATCCAAATTCATTTGTCTCAATTACATAAGCTAAAATAAAAAACGGAATAGCAAAAAAACAGATAGCAGCTTGATAAAGATGATCTCCAGTAGTCCTAGCTCCGGGAAGATGAAGTCCAAACTGATACTCAGGCTGACCCGAGCGTAAAAATAAAACATAAACACTCGAGTCAGGACATACATACGTATACAATGTAAACCAACTCAAGTGAACTGTAGTAAAGGTACAAGTAACTTAGAAGATGCTTGAGACCGCCCATCCTCTAAGGATCCGTTAAACTATTTACTATATAGTAATATACGCTATATACAATAGTGTCTAATCAGTAAAGTATAATCATATAGAAAATAGCGTTAAGGGGGTGGTGAACCTTAACGCGGTCGGATCTTTAAATCAAAATCGTAGTGGGTTCGATAATGCTAGGTGACACGGCACACAAGGCAATGCCAGGGTAGATATACCAATTACGCATCCGGACTGGTGGTGACGCATAGCAGCCACTACCGCCCACCTCAAACAACATTCCCAAATCAAGGGTGGCCACCAAATCAATCACAAGTAATAGAATGGTATCGAAGAAGTGTGTTCGATCAGAGGTGCTACCTCCTTGGCCCGTCGATCGCTCCTGTTTTAGCCACCTTATGCCAACTCACGGGAGTTGGGTCCACGTATATACCTTAGGATCGTCGCCTCCATCCTACTTCATTCTGGAAACTCCACCGCGTACACAGTTGTCAAAGTGGTTTTCGGTATCGATAGGGAGTATGTCCATATCCGATTCCGGTCTCTTTAACAACCAAACGTTATTATAACCCGTGGTTAAAAATTTAAAACAATTTATATCAAAATACTTTAAATTAAACCATTTAAAAACAAAGTCATTATTCTTTTAAATAAAATATTAAATTCCCAAAAATTTAGCCTTTTCTGAGTTCATTTATTCCCTTAAAAACAATAAAATGTTAAAATTTCAGATTTCACAGCATTTAAAAAGTGGTGCGGTAAGTTATATTTGAAAACAATTTAATTCAGCAAAGACAGCATTTATAAACTGCTATAACAGTTCAGTTTTAAACAAAATCATATTTCAGCCTACTGCAGCTCTTAACAAGTGCTACAGTAGCCCCTTTATTAATTCCAGGTTCAATTTTAGTTCCTGCTACAACAACACTTACCAAGTGCTATCATAGCCTTAGTTCATTTTAGTCTTTTGGTTCATTTATATAACCACAGCACTTAACAAGTGCCGATTCTACTTAGTTCAGATTTAGTTCATTTCAGAGATGGTAGCATTTCTGAAGTGCTATAAATTAAATTTCCAGGTTTTAAGTGCAATTCCAGCCATAAATAAACTTCCATTTAAATCATTTAAACTTATAAAAATCATAAATTTTCACATTAAAAATGTTCATTTAAATCCTTTAACTTATGATTTTTCTAAAGAGAAATTTTACAAATAAAAACCAAAAATTTACAAAGTTCACTTATTAAATTCAAGTGTGTCAATTCCCATTTTCATTTAAACAATTCATTTCAACACTTAAACTTAAATCTCCATTTTTCACCATTTTAAAACTAAATTTTCATTTTTATTTAATTAATCTTAAGTTTCCATCTTTTCTTTTTAGTCAAAATTTCAAATTTTAGTTACACTTTAAAGTCAATATTTTTTTCATTTATTTACATTTATCACATAGAAAAATCATTTCTACTCTAAATAAATCATTTTAAAAACTCAATTTAAATCAATTTAATATTATTACAAATATTTTAAAATATTTAAAAGTATCCAGAAAAATACAGAAAATAACCACGGGTATGTATAATAGTTTCTAGCCTAAGTCAAGTGATACGGATAATATATCATTTCAATCCGTAGTTTACAAAGAAAAATCCGGGTTTTATCATTTCAAACCCGCAATCCCAAGTAAATAAAATTAAATTGAAAATCGTTCAGGCCTATCATTTCAGCCCATAATGATCTTCCCTTATTCTAAAGTCCGTTCGGGTATGTATCATTTCAACCCATAGTGATTCTATTCTACAGGGAACTTGCAGTGTGATTTAACAGAATAGAATAACAGTAAAATAAAACAAAATATAACAGATGATATGTTATGCAATTTTTAACAAGTTTAACATCATATATAAATAAATCACAGGTAAATATAACATCATTTTTTTTCTACACATTCAGTTGCGGTCGTTTCACAATCATATAAGTATGAATATTCGTGTGAGATTTACTCACCTCTACGGAGCTGGAGATTCGATTCAAAAAGGAAATACGCTATCTATCGAAAAGCACACGGAAAGCACGATCAGTTGTTAGAAGATGCGCCAACAAGATTCAGATCTTGAAACAAAATAAATAAACAAATCTAAGTACGCATACGAATAACTATTTTTCCCAAATGAAGCAAACAAAAAAAACAAGTTGAATAATAGAAAGTAATAGCTCGACCACTTCACCATATTCAAGATTTAAAGGCTCGGAGGAATTATAGGCTGAGACTTCAACAATACAAAGGTGACAAAACAAATTTTTGTTCATTTCTTTTTTCAAAACAAAGGCCAGTGGCATATAGACTAAAATTTCAAAATACAAAGGTGACAAAACAATTTTTTTTGTTCATTTCTTTTTCTCAAAACAAAGGCTCGGTCGAAAATATAAACTATAACTTCAAAAATACAAAGGCTCAACCACTTTTAAAAATAGACTATAACTTCAAAATAGACTATAACTTCAAAATAGACTATAACTTCAAAACAAAGGCTCGACCACTTTTAAAGGCATAGGGTTTGGTCAGGCATGGGGCTCGGTCAGGCGTAGGGTTTGGTCAGGCATGGGGTTCATGGTGGCGTGGGGTTCATGGTGGCGTGGGGTTCGGTCTGGAGAGGCAGGTGTGACTGAGGTGGTGGTAGCTGTGGCTTTGCTTGATGGTGGAGGAAAGTGGAACGACAAGGGGTTTGTGGTTGCCTGGCTCGGTCTGGAGGAGGGGACGTGGGTGCGGTGGTGGTCTAGGCTGGGGTAGGGGCATCGGTTTCGGTGGATAGGCCGAGCATGATGGGGCAATAGAATAAAACAAAGCCAGGCAAAGGAGAACAAACGAAACAAACGAAAATAAAAAGAAGGCATGCTATCCTTACCTTTAGGGAGATGCTCACGAAAATTTTGATAGAAGCTAAAGTGAAATATTGTGGTCTGGGAATTTGGACGTGGTATATATTAACAGCTATTCACTGATCTATGGAGAGAAGGCAATATTTAATGTTTTGAACGGTAGAGGAATCAAAGGAATTTAAGGCATTAAATTTTTATTAAATAGATGGAAACGTATGGAAGGCAAATTGAAAGAAATGATTCACACACGAAAATGATTTAAGGCAAGATTTTGAATTCTCAAAAGAAAAGTACACGGCTGAACTTTGCATTGTTAACGCAAGAAAATCAAATAGACAAAGAAAAGGCAAGAGCAACAAATAAACATATGCCCAAAGTAACGTACAAATTTATTTGTTTCTCTTATTAAATAAATTTAAAATACTAACGTTTCTATTAGGAAAAATAACCCATCACTTTAAACCAAAATTTAATAGCTATTATACCATAATTCATAAAATTTGATTTAGCTTCACCCATTCGATTGTTTAATATAAAGTTAAGGAACGGATGTAAATATTCGTAAAAGAAATGTAAAGTTAAATTTCCCGTTTCACACTAATTATTATTAGCTTTTAAAAGTATACAACAAATCTGACCAAAACAAAAGTGAAACAAATGTTACACAATTGTATACAGTTCAAGATGAAAATTTTGGCAGTTTAGAATTATAAAGTTTAAAAATTTAAAATTTCTATTAAAGTTACACTTTTAATTCAAATCAACATTACAGAACGTTTACTTTTAATAAAAATTTGGTCAATTGATTAACAATCATTACAAGAAATTTTCCAAAATTATATTTTTAAGAAATCAAACGCCACAGTCTTTAAATAAATGAATAAAATACTTGTTAAAATTTGGACTGTTACACTCTCCCCCACTCAAAACTTTTCGTCCTCGAAAAGGAACGAAAAAGGAAAACAAAGAAAGATAAGACAGTAGAGCAAAAGTACCTGAAATAAACAATTCCGGATTCGAAGCACGAATGCTCTCTTCCGTCTCCCAGGTGCAATCACGTTCATCAGTGCTCCACTGCACTTTGACCAGGTTGACAGATTTTCTTCTTAGCTGCTTCGTACCTCGATCGACGATACGAAGTGGCTTCCTCTCAACAGTCAGATTTGGCTCAATATCCAAACTATCAAGAGCAGAAGGCTGGATAATAAGAGATGGATCATGCAGATAGCGACGAAGGTGAGATACATGAAATACATTGTGTACTCCAGAAAATTTCTCGGGCAAATCCAGACGATAAGCAAGAGAACCAATTCTTTCCATAATGCGGAAAGGACCGATGAACCTAGGAGAAAGCTTTCCTCTACGACCGAAACGAATAACATTCCTTAAGGGAGAGACCTTAAGGAAAACCAAATCACCAACAGCAAACTCTAAACTCCGCCTTCGACGATCAGCGTACTTCTTTTGCCTATCTTGAGCAATCCTCATCTTCCTCTTAATCTCTTCAACTCTCTCAGAAGCCTCTAAAACCATCTCAGGACCAAGAACCAAACGATTACCGGATTCAATCCAGCAAGAAGGAGAACTACAAGGTCGTCCGTAAAGAGCAGAAAACGGAGACGTCTCAATACTAGCCTGATAACTATTGTTATATGTGAATTTGACAAGATGGAGATGATCTTCCCACGATCCTCCATAATCAAGCACACAAGCACGAAGAAGATCTTCAAGAATCTGATTCACCCTTTCCGTTTGACCGTCGGTCTGTGGATGGTAAGCAGTGCTCAGATTCAGACGAGTACCCAAGGAATCCTGAAAGGCTTTCCAAAACCTACTAGTAAAGATAGGATCACGATCACAAATGATTCTGAGAGGAACACCATGGAGACGAACAATCTCCCTCATGTAAATCTCAGACAAACTAGAAGCTGAACGGGTAGACTTGACCGGAATGAAATGAGCTGATTTGGTCAATCTGTCCACAATAACCCAGATACTCTCGTTACCCTTCCTAGTCCTCGGTAAACCATCAATGAAATCCATAGAAACTTGTTCCCACTTCCAATTGGGAATCTCAAGAGGCTGCAATAAACCAGGGGTCTTCTGATGATCTGCCTTGACTTGCTGACAAGTCGCACACCTATTAACAAAAATGGAAATATCATGCCTCATACCTCTCCACCAATACAACTTCTTCATATCCTGATACATCTTGGTCACGCCTAGGTGAATAGAAAGTCTAGATTGATGATTCTCCCGAAGTAACTCCTGTCTCAATCCATCAACATTCGGGACACAAATCCTATTATTAATCCTCAACACACCTTTATCATCTAACTGAGCACCACTGCCATCAAGACTACTACCTCCAACTCTACTTCGAACATTCTCCTTAATCAATCTAAGCATCTCATCCTCATCATGCCTAGCCATAATACGATCCACAAGAGGTGAAGAAACAACAAGCTGACACAACAAAGCCTTCTTCCTACTTAGAGCATCTGCTACAACATTAGCTTTCCCCGGTGTATAGTTGATGTCGAGCTCATAAGAAGCAAGGAACTCCAACCACCTAACTTGTCTCTGGTTCAAATCCTTCTGAGAGAAAATATACTTCAAAGACTGATGATCTGTGAAAAGATCAAACTTGGTACCCAAAAGATGATGTCTCCAAAGCTTCAAAGCGAAAACAACAGCAAGCAACTCTAGATCATGGGCAGCATAATATACTTCATGGGTCTTCAACTGACGACTAGCATAAGCAATTACTTTACCATCCTGCATCAGAACAGCTCCCAAACCTTCTCGACAAGCATCAGTGTATACCGTTAATCCCTCATTTCCATTTGGAACGGTAAGAACTGGTGCGGAAGTAAGCTTGTCTTTTAACTCATTGAATGCGGCCTTACACTCATTACTCCAAATAAACTTAGCATTCTTCCGAGTTAAAGCAGTGAGAGGTGCAGCAATCCGAGCGAAATTCTCAATGAATCTCCGGTAATAACCGGCAAGGCCCGGAAAACTACGGATATCAGTAGGAGTCTTAGGTGTTTCCCAATCCTGCACAGAATAGGGAAAAAGAAGGATAATATGAAAGATAGAATAGTTGGATGGACAAGGAAGGAGAAGGAAGAGAGACTTACATTGATCGCAGCGATCTTGACTAGATCGACTGAAACTCCATTACCAGAAACAATATGCCCGAGGAATCGGACTTCATCCTTCCAGAAATGGCATTTGGAAAATTTAGCCTTTAATTGATGATTTCGAAGAGTCTCAAGAACAGATTTAAAATGTGACTCATGTTCTTCTTCAGACTTAGAGAAAATGAGGATATCATCAACAAAGACTAGAACAAATTTATTCAGCACATCACGGAAAACACGATTCATCAAGTCAACAAATAAAGCAGGGGCATTGGTCAAACCAAAAGGCATGACTAACCATTCAAAGAATCCATTCTCAGTACGGAAAGCAGTCTTGGGAATACTTTCCTCGGCAACTCTGAGTTGGTGAAAACCCATGGCAAGATCAAGCTGAGAGAAAACAGTAGCACCATAAAGCTGATCAAACATATCGTTGATGCGAGGCATTGGATATCTATTTTTCATAGTGAGCTTGTTCAACTCCCTATAATCAACACACATCCGAAGAGAACCATCGGACTTGGTGACGAAAACCACCGCAACTCCCCATTCAGAATAGCTAGGTCTGATCAGACCCTTGGAAGACAGGTCCTCAATTTGCTTCCTTAACTCAACCTTCTCGTGGGGTGCCATTCTTCTAGGAGGAAGAACTACAAGTCGAGCTCCAGGAATAAGATCAATGCGGAAATCAATTTCCCGCTTGGGAGGTAAAGCAGTAACTTCACCAAATACATCGGGATAGAGTTTGACTACCCGAGTCGACTGAAGATCAATAGGAGAAGAATCCAAAGAGTAGATAAAATTTCCAGCAAAATCCTGAGGCATGCGGCACTGAATAACCAAAGGATCACCCTTATCTCCTACAAGAGTCACGATACGTGCTTTGCAAGAGATACGGGCATCATGCCTATCAAGCCAATCATCTCCGAGTAATAAATCAAAAGCATCAAAACCAAGAATAAAGAAATCTCCAGAAAACCGATAACCAGAATGAAAGAGTTTCACATGTTTACAAATCTTATCAAGATTTGCGGGACCACCAATAGGATTTGAAACACATAGAGGAACAGAAGCATACTCAGGAGAAAGGAGATGTTCAAACTTATCACACAACTTATCAGAAATAAAACTATACGAAGCTCCAGTATCAAATAAAACACGAACAGGATGGTGAAATAAAGTAAAGGTGCCTTGAAGAGTACCTTGATCATCGTTAGGAGCAGGAGTAGGTGCAGCAGGAGAAGAAGCAGATGTGACAGCAAATACACCAGATGGCTTTCCCTTCTGATACAATGGGCAGTCATTTTTAAAATGACCTGGCTGGAGACAAACATGACAAAGATTGTTCCTGGTAACCTGAGGTGGAGGAATAGCAGCACTAACCGAAGTAGGGCAACTATTAGCATAGTGTCCCTTCTGGTCACATTTGAAGCAGGTAATGGTGGATAGATCAATAGGGTGTCTCTGGGAAGGGGAAGATGATGAAGATCCCAAGCCCGGATTCTTGAGCCAATTTTTCTTCTGCTGGTGGAAGTTGGGCTTTCTCTTCTTGGAATTTGCAGAGGAGGACTGTGATACATGAGCACCATAAGTAGCAGGACCCTTGGAAGTAGGATTCTCATAGCGAATAGCCATATCCATGAGCTCAGTAAAAGTGCCATGAACATGAGAAATAAGACGTTTGTAGAACTCTGGGCGAGCTCCAGCAATGAACTTCTCATTTTTCTTTAGCTGAGTGTCGATAAGACCAGGACCAAATTTGGATAGTTCATTGAACTTCCGCTCATACTCTGAAAAAGACATGGTACCCTGCTTAAGATCCATGAATTCACGATAAAGCTGAGATTTCCCAGCTTCGGGCATCCATTTTGCCACAAAAGCCTCCCTGGAAAGAAGATACAGAAACCGAACTTAAGGTAGATTCAAAAGAAAAGGAAATGGGGAAAATTCAAGATAACATGAAGGATACCTGAACTGCTCCCACGACAGATCACCTTCGTTAGTGTGAGCCGTAACAGACTCCCACCAATCTAAGGCTGACTCTTGCAGCTGCCAAGCTGCTAACTGACGCTTCTGGGCATCAATGATCTCAAGACCAGTAAATATCCTCTCCAAACTCCATAGCCATTGCTGGGCTTCGATAATACTCTCTGAACCGGTGAACTTAGTACCACCGAGCTGAGAGAATTCCTTGCAAAGAACAGTAAACCTAACAGGTGCAACAGGTGGAGGAGCTGGGGCAGTACCGTGACCCCTACCTCTAGCATTTCCCCGATTCATCCTGGAAATATCAAGAATGAATTTAGGATAAAGGTACAGAGAAGACAAAGATAAGCTAAGATAAGACACGATAAGATCACTTGGATGAATATCCTAATAACAAAATTTCTAACAAGGTAGATACGGAAAGAAGAAAGTTTAGAAAAATTTGCTTCTTAAAACAAGAAAATTTTATATCAAAATAATCTTTGAAAATCATTTGAAAAATCATTTAAACTCATTTTAAAAATCATTTTATACTTTGAAAATACGTTCACTCACAAAGAAATGATTCTGAGTTTGATTTCACTCATTCTAGGGTATTTCTACCCTATCTCTAATGAGGTTTTTTGCTCCATAGGCTAAGGTTTCCTAAAAACCATGCTCCGATACCAAATGTAACGACCCACTATTTTGGACCAATCAAATCGACAATAATCCACACATGTCCGACTTGAATAATGCAAAATAACAGATTGTAATAAAATTTGGAGCAAATAAAATCATTCACAGAATCACAGACATAGAAATATCAGAATAACTCGCAGCGGAATTTAAAAATAACCATAGTGGTTCATGAAGCCACTAAAATACATAGTCTCAAAACAAGTACAAATTTCATAATCTAAAACCAATACAGTTTGAACAACCACAGAAAATCCAAATTCATTTGTCTTAATTACATAAGCTAAAATAAAAGACAGAATAGCAAAAAAACAGATAGCAGCTTGATAAAGATGATCTCCAGTAGTCCTAACTCTGGGAAGATGAAGTCCAAACTGATACTCAGGCTGACCCGAGCGTAAAAATAAAACATAAACACTCGAGTCAGGACATACATACGTATACAATGTAAACCAACTCAAGTGAACTGTAGTAAAGGTACAAGTAACTTAGAAGATGCTTGGGACCGCCCATCCTCTAAGGATCCGTTAAACTATTTACTATATAGTAATATACGCTATATACAGTAGTGTCTAATCAGTAAAGTATAATCATATAGAAAATAGCGTTAAGGGGATGGTGAACCTTAACGCGGTCGGATCTTTAAATCAAAATCGTAGTGGGTTCGATAATGGTAGGTGACACGACACACAAGGCAATGCCAGGGTAGATATACCAATTACGCATCCGGACTGGTGGTGACGCATAGCAGCCACTACCGCCCACCTCAAACAACACTCCCAAATCAAGGGTGGCCACAAAATCAATCACAAGTAATAGAATGGTATCGAAGAAGTGTGTCCGATCAGAGGTGTTACCTCCTTGGCCCGTCGATCGCTCCTGTTTTAGCCACCTTATGCCAACTCACGGGAGTTGGGTCCACGTATATACCTTAGGATCGTCGCCTCCATCCTACTTCATTCTGGAAACTCCACCGCGTACACAGTTGTCAAAGTGGTTTTCGGTATCGACAGAGAGTATGTCCATATCCGATCCCGGTCTCTTTAACAACCAAACGTTATTATAACCCGTGGTTATAAATTTAAAACAATTTATATCAAAATACTTCAAATTAAACCATTTAAAAACAAAGTCATTATTCTTTTAAATCAAATATTAAATTCCCAAAAATTTAGCCTTTTCTGAGTTCATTTATTCACTTAAAAACAATAAAACGTTAAAATTTCAGCTTTCACGGCATTTAAAAAGTGCTGCGGTAAGTTATATTTGAAAACAATTTAATTCAGCAAAGACAGCATTTATAAACTGCTATAACAGTTCAGTTTTAAACAAAATCATATTTCAGCCTACTGCAGCTCTTAACAAGTGCTACAGTTGCCCCTTTATTAGTTCCAGGTTCAATTTTAGTTCCTACTACAACAGCACTTACCAAGTGCTATCATAGCCTTAGTTCATTTTAGTCTTTTGGTTCATTTATATAACCACAGCACTTAACAAGTGCAGATTCTACTTAGTTCAGAATTAGTTCATTTCAGAGATGGTAGCATTTCTGAAGTGCTATAAATTAAATTTCCAGGTTTTAAGTGCAATTCCAGCCATAAATAAACTTCCATTTAAATCATTTAAACTTATAAAAATCATAAATTTTCACATTAAAAATGTTCATTTAAATCCTTTAACTTATGATTTTTCTAAAGAGAAATTTTACAAATAAAAACCAAAAATTTACAAAGTTCACTTATTAAATTCAAGTGTGTCAATTCCCATTTTCATTTAAACAATTCATTTCAACACTTAAACTTAAATCTCCATTTTTCACCATTTTAAAACTAAATTTTCATTTTTATTTAATTAATCTTAAGTTTCCATCTTTTCTTTTTAGTCAAAATTTCAAATTTTAGTTACACTTTAAAGTCAATATTTTTTTCATTTATTTACATTTATCACATAGAAAAATCATTTCTACTCTAAATAAATCATTTTAAAAACTCAATTTAAATCAATTTAATGTTATTACAAATATTTTAAAATATTTAAAAGTATCCAGAAAAATACAGAAAATAACCACGGGTATGTATAATATTTTCTAGCCTAAGTCAAGTGATACGGATAATATATCATTTCAATCCGTAGTTTACAAAGAAAAATCCGGGTTTTATCATTTCAAACCCACAATCCCAAGTAAATAAAATTAAATTGAAAATCGTTCAGGCCTATCATTTCAGCCCATAATGATCTTCCCTTATTCTAAAGTCCGTTCGGGTATGTATCATTTCAACCCATAGTGATTCTATTCTACAGGGAACTTGCAGTGTGATTTAACAGAATAGAATAACAGTAAAATAAAACAAAATATAACAGATGATATGTTATGCAATTTTTAACAAGTTTAACATCATATATAAATAAATCACGGGTAAATATAACATCATTTTTTTTCTACACATTCAATTGCGGTCGTTTCACAATCATATAAGTATGAATATTCGTGTGAGATTTACTCACCTCTACGGAGCTGGAGATTCGATTCAAAAAGGAAATACGCTATCTATTGAAAAGCACACGGAAAGCACGATCAGTTGTTAGAAGATGCGCCAACAAGATTCAGATCTTGAAACAAAATAAATAAACAAATCTAAGTACGCATACGAATAACTATTTTTCCCAAATGAAGCAAACAAAAAAAACAAGTTGAATAATAGAAAGTAATAGCTCGACCACTTCACCATATTCAAGATTTTAAAGGCTCGGAGGAATTATAGGCTGAGACTTCAACAATACAAAGGTGACAAAACAAATTTTTGTTCATTTCTTTTTTCAAAACAAAGGCCAGTGGCATATAGACTAAAATTTCAAAATACAAAGGTGACAAAACAATTTTTTTTGTTCATTTCTTTTTCTCAAAACAAAGGCTCGGTCGAAAATATAAACTATAACTTCAAAAATACAAAGGCTCGACCACTTTTAAAAATAGACTATAACTTCAAAATAGACTATAACTTCAAAACAAAGGCTCGACCACTTTTAAAGGCATAGGGTTTGGTCAGGCATGGGGCTCGGTCAGGCGTAGGGTTTGGTCAGGCGTGGGGTTCATGGTGGCGTGGGGTTCGGTCTGGAGAGGCAGGTGTGACTGAGGTGGTGGTGGCTGTGGCTTTGCTTGATGGTGGAGGAAAATGGAACGACAAGGGGTTTGTGGTTGCCTGGCTCGGTCTGGAGGAGGGGACGTGGGTGCGGTGGTGGTCTAGGCTGGGGTAGGGGCATCGGTTTCGGTGGATAGGCAGAGCATGATGGGGCAATAGAATAAAACAAAGCCAGGCAAAGGAGAACAAACGAAACAAACGAAAATAAAAAGAATGCATGCTGTCCTTACCTTCAGGGAGATGCTCACGAAAATTTTGATAGAAGCTAAAGTGAAATATTGTGGTCTGGGAATTTGGACGTGGTATATATTAACAGCTATTCACTGATTTATGGAGAGAAGGCAATATTTAATGTTTTGAACGGTAGAGGAATCAAAGGAATTTAAGGCATTAAATGTTTATTAAATAGATGGAAACGTATGGAAGGCAAAGGGAAAGAAATGATTCACATACAAAAATGATTTAAGGCAAGATTTTGAATTCTCAAAAGAAAAGTACACGGCTGAACTTTGCATTGTTAACGCAAGAAAATCAAATAGACAAAGAAAAGGCAAGAGCAACAAATAAACATATGCCCAAAGTAACGTACAAATTTATTTGTTTCTCTTATTAAATAAATTTAAAATACTAACGTTTCTATTAGGAAAAATAACCCATCACTTTAAACCAAAATTTAATAGCTATTATACCATAATTCATAAAATTTGATTTAGCTTCACCCATTCGATTGTTTAATATAAAGTTAAGGAACGGATGTAAATATTCGTAAAAGAAATGTAAAGTTTAATTTCCCGTTTCACACTAATTATTATTAGCTTTTAAAAGTATACAACAAATCTGACCAAAACAAAAGTGAAACAAATGTTACACAATTGTATACAGTTCAAGATGAAAAATTTGGCAGTCTAGAATTATAAAATTTAAAAATTTAAAATTTCTATTAAAGTTACACTTTTAATTCAAATCAACATTACAGAACGTTTACTTTTAATAAAAATTTGGTCAATTGATTAACAATCATTACAAGAAATTTTCCAAAATTATATTTTTAAGAAATCAAACGCCGCAGTCTTTAAATAAATGAATAAAATACTTGTTAAAATTTGGGCTGTTACAAATAAGGAATCCCTGTAGAGTGTAAGGAATATTGGTAAGAACCTAGGAATGTTTTATTAGATATGTGTGCAAACCATAAGAAAAACCCACAAAGGAATAATGAAGGTACCAAAGTACACTTCTATGAGTTCTAGAGTATACTCGCACGGAAGGTCTAGATAAAGAATTTAAATAACAAAAGTTTGAGAATATTATCAAGAGAATTGGATTAAAAGAAGATAGTAATAAAGGGTAACGAGACGAAAAACACACATAGAGGACGTTGGTTGGCTCAGGATTAAAGAGGGTAGGATGTAAGGTAGGAAAATTATTTTGTCGACCCAAATTTTCAGATAAGTTATTCTAAATGTGCATGGTTTGTATTCCTTAACCCACTACAATATGGAAATGCACAGTTCGACATATAATTGGTGGCAGTAGTTAAAAGTAATGAGTGGACCTTATTTACTGGAAACCAAAAAGGAAAGTTAGGATATGTGTGTTACAGTAAAATGACATGTTGGAGAGGTCAGTTTAATTTAAGTAAGGAGTGATAGGGCAACAAGATCGTTAATGTCAGTTGACATTGAAGGACAGCTTTCGGCAATTGTTTTATTAGGTTTTGGGTTGTAAGCATTAGTTGTTTCTATTGTATAAAATGTGTACGATATTATGAGAAATGTTCCTGTTGAAATTAACTTTCTGGGTTGACTGGTGTATTAATTGGAAAACTGTGTAAGCCAGGAAATCACATGTAGACACTTAACTAATGTGTAGTAAGAGTGGAAGCTAAAATAAATTAGGAAATTTATTTAATTAGCTACTAAGAGAAAAGTAAAGTTAAACCCCAAAATGTGTTAAAATTTTAGGGGATAAACTATAGCGAGCGAAGGACACGGGAAGGTTGTTGCGAAATCATGGGTGCCTATCCCTGTGCCTTAAAAGCTGAAATTTGTAAATGAACATGCATCCTGATTGTTGTTTTAATTTAAAAGAAAAGGTTTTACAAATTTGAAAATTTACCGTGTTGTAGAAAAGAGCCAACCATGGACGTTAACTCATTGACTAAATTTCGAATGTGTAGGATGTGGCTTAGTTTATTTTGAAAAGGATAAAAACAAAAACTCTTGAAAAAAATTGTTCAGAAAAAATCTTTGATTTTTAAAAGAAAATGTTTTTGTAAAAGTTTTGGAAAAAAAGAAGCTTTATTTTTTATATTTTCTAACCATTTCTAAAAATTAATTGGAAACGGTTTTCAAAGAAAAAAAGGAACTTTTAAATTTTTGAAATGCAACATGCTAAGCATAGGGAAAAGTTGACATGTTAGCTAGTATGAATTTTAATGTGTAGTAGAAGTAGCAGTAAAATAAAAAAAAGTTGTTAGCGGCGAGGGAAAAAGCCGTCTTAGCTTTGGAATTTTTTTCCATACCTTGCTCATAGAGGAACAAGACTTGTTTTAAAATAACTCTGTTTTAAAATTTTAAAAGTAATCCTTATGTGGATTGTATTTGGAAAAGTTGGAAAAGATACGATGGCAAAAAGAAGGTTAAAAAGTACAGTAAATTGGTACACAAGATGTAACAACCCATATTTTTAACAAATATTTTAAATTTATTTTATTTGAAAACTTTGATTTTTAAATCATTTTAAATTGAAATATTGGAATTTTCTAATGTAATTTTGGATTTTGTTTGTAATTTATTTTCCAAATATAATAAAACAATTATTTTCTGGAAATTTTTTATTTTGGTCAACTTTGGTCAAACTTTGACTTACAGTTGAAATTTTTTAATTTGCATTTTTAGTTTCAAATCTTTTTCTTTGAAGCAGAATATAATTCTAATATTTGTCCTGCTTTTCGTTTCGTCAAATTCTGTTTTGTACTTTTTAAATTTGATAAAATACAGCGTGTTATACGTAATTGTTTTCTATATTTTTATTTTTTATTTTTATATGTTCATTCTCTGTTTTATTTTGTTTAGACGTTTATTTTATTTCCCAATCTCTTTTCTATTTGATTTTATTTGGATTTTGAGCTTGGAAATTCTAAGAGACTTAGGTTTCTTTTCTTGGAAATCAAGTAAGCCTTTCTAATTCCTAGTCGTTCAAGGCTTTCCATCTCTTAGCCGTTCATTTTATCTAACCCTAGCCGCCACTTCAGTTTGTGATTCACGTACAAAAGTTTCTCATCCCTGCTCATCCCTCATTTGCTTCCTGAAGAAAAATATTCAAGTTTCCATGGCTTCTCCCTTCCTCCTTCTTTCCATTTCTTTTGTTTTTCTTTTGGTTCCAATGCTTATGATCGGCCGTGCTCCTATTGCCGACCCCATCACCATCTCCACCACCACCATGCCGACCACATCACCTCCTCATCTCCACCAAACCAAGGCCGAGACCACCATGATGCCATACATCACCAAAACTTGATGCAAATCATAGCCTACCACCTTATTTCACCACTTCCTCCTTTATTAGCCTCGGCCACCACCCAAACACCACCTCCTTGCCTTGCCTTGACCAAAACACCTTCATGGATGTACCTATTGATTGCCTAGACCCAACCCAAACCATCATGGCCGAACACTTTGCATAGGGCCGAGCCTATGTTTGCTTGTAACCTTCCAATCTCCTTGACCTTTTGCCTTCCATGCTTGTTACTTGCCATTTTTCCACTTCCTCAAGCCATAGCCATGCACTTTGGTGGCCATGGCCGAGCCTTTATGCTGCAGATCAGATCATGGCTGAGCCATGATGTGGATGGTCTAGCCTATTTTCCTATGTGGCTGAGCCCAATGGCCTAGGTGAAGCCATTTTATCTCATCTTTGATTCATATTTTTCATTGTTGAATTCATATTTGTTTGGGTTGAATCATGTACTTATAATTGTTGTATTTTTTTGTGTGCAAGAGTTGAAATCTTGGATCTTCATCCACTCAAAATCTTGTTCGTGCTTTGTCGTGCCTTTTCGTACTGTGTGGAGTTTGGATTTGTGTTTTGAATTTAATCTCTAGCTTTAAAAGGTGAGTTTATCACTCTCGACATTCGTACTTATATAATAGTGAAACAATGACATGTGAATTGTAGAAATTAATATGCTATGTTCATATATGCCTGTGATATGATTATATGATGTTATATACTGCTTATATATTTGTTACATCACCTGATATGATATTATATGCTCTACTGTTATTTTATTTTCTGTATCTCACACTACAAGTTCCCTTTTCACTATGGGTTGAAATGATACATACCCGAACGGACTTTAGAATAAGGAAAAATCATTATGAGCTGAAATGATAGGCTCGAGTGATTTTTATTTATTTTATTGGACTTGGGATTGCGGGTTTGAAATGATAGAACCCAGATTTTTCTTTTTAAATTACGGATTGAAATGATACAGATCTGTATCACTTGACCTAGGTTAGAAAATATTATACAGGCCCATGGTTATATTTTTAAATAATATTTTCCTAAAAATTATTAAGTATTTTGAATTTTTAAATGTATGAAATTTGAGCTTAAAGATTTGATTTAATGATTTTAATTATAAGAAGATATTGGTTTTCTATAAGTTTAAATTTTATAAGTCTATAAGTGGCTTTAATTGAAATTATAAATATATATTGGTTTTAAATTGAACTTAAAGACCTTTATTGATGATAAATAACTTAAGAATATAATTAGATTTAATGTGGAATTTTAATTCTAACTTAGTGATTGTAATAGATTTTATTTTAAGAAATGGATAAGCTTGCAAGATAAATAATTATGATTTTAAAATGGTAAATGTATCTTAAATTATTACTTGATCTGATAATTGAAAATTTGGTTCAATTGGAAATGTGAAGTTTGACTTATTAAAAGAATATTTTGTTTATGAAATGGGTATTTAAATAAAATGTTAAGTTATTTGTTAAAAATAAAAAGTTAAGTAAATAGTGTACTTTTGACTTAATAAATGAATTATAATTAATTTGGATATTTTAATTATAAAAAGTTATTTTATTTAAATCATAAGTTAAATGATATCTAAATGAATATTTTGAAATGTAAGATATGGTTTATAAGTTAAAAATGGTTAAAATTGAAATTTTAATGTTTCTGAAATGTTATAATAAAATCTGAAATTTTATTGGTAGCATTTACTAAATGTTGTGGTTGAAGATTGTATTTGCTAAATGCTATCAATTCTGAAATATAACTAAATTCTGAAATAAGTAAACACCTATTACAGCACTTTATTAGTGCTGCTGTTTCTGAATTTGAACTAGTTCTGAAAATAACTAAATAACTACTACAGCACTTTATAAGTGCTGCTGTTTTTGAAACTGAACTGTTTTGCAACACTAATATATCTGCAGCACTTTTTAAGTGCTGATGTTTCTGAAAATGAACTATTTTGAAATCCTAATACCTACTGTAGCACTTTATAAGTGCCGCTGTTTTGAATTTGACAATGTTTTTGAAATGTTAAAATATTTACCGTAACACTTTATAAGTGCTGTTGTGGCTGAAATTTCAATGAACTTTGGAAATGAATATTATTTTGAAAGATTTTGACATTGAATTTAAATGGTTTAAATGAATATGTTTTGAGGTGAAATATAAACCATTTTTGAAATTTATAAGTTAATACAATGTTTTCGAAATTGGTATAATTGAACGAATGAACTTAAAAATGCTATAACTTTGGTAATGAACATTATTTTTAAGGGTGTTATGATTTTTCTAAATATTATGATTTCCAAATGATAACATTTTAAATTGATATGGTTTCAAAGTGTTTGGTTTAAAAGGTGTTATAACTTTGAAAGTACTATGATTTTGGAAATGAATTTATTTGAAATAGTATTTAATTAAGAATTTTCTTTGAATATTTTGATTTGCAATTTAAGATTTAAGAATATGGCTTTATAAAGTGGTTTTGGCTTAAGATGATTTACAAAGGAATATTTCAAGTTTAAAAAAATGAAAGAAATATTCAGTGATCGAAAATTTGGGTTTATTCAAATGATATATTGGTTATGAAGTATAAACTAGTTGAATATGATATTTTGGTTTTGAAGTAAAAACTAGTTTTGAAATGGATATGATATTTTGTTTTGAGGTGTAAATTATTTCAAAATAAATATCCATGGGTTATAATAACGATTGGTTGGCAAAGAGACCGGGATCGGATATGGGCATACTCTCTATCGATACCGAAAACCACTTTGACAACCGTGTACGCGGTGAAGATTCCAGAATGAAGTAGGATGGTGGCGACGATTCTATTGAGGTATATACGTGGACCCGACTCCCGTGAGTTGGCATAAGGTGGCTAAAATAGGAGCGATCGACGGGCCGATGAGGTAGCACTCTAATCGGACACATTTCTTCGACACCATTCTATTACATTGTGATTGATTTGGTGGCCACCCTTCGATTTTTGATTTGGGAGTGTGTTTCGAGGTGGGCGGTAGTGGCTGCTATGCGTTACCACCAGTCTGGATGCGTAATTGGTATATCTACCTTGGCATTGCCTCGTTGTGCCGTGTCACCTACCATAGCGAGCTTTACTACGAGTTTGGTTTTGTGCCGTAGCCTGTGGAGTATTTAGGGTAGCCTCCCGATCTGGAGGTACGCTGATACTGGATAGACTACTGGGACTATTATGTGTTAAGGTGGAAAATATAAAGCCTTAACGCTATTTAAAAGTAAGTTTATTTTACTATTAGACATTATTATAATAGGGAATATTACTACATAGTAAATAGTTTAACGGATCCTTAGAGGATGGGCGGTCCCAAGCATCCTTTAAGTTACTTGTGCATCTTTATTACAGTTCACTTGAGTTGGTTTACATTGTATAAGTATGTATGTCCTGACTCGAGTGTTTTGTGTTTTGCTTTACGCTCAGGTCAGACTGAGTTGTACCAGTATTCGAGACTCACCTTTGGAGTTGGAGCTTCGCTTGGATCCATCCATTGATTCTGCTTACAGTCATTCAGTTAATTCCAGTGATGTATTCAGATCTTGTATTTGACCACTGTATTGAGACATCTTTGTATTTGTGATTTCTATTGTATCTTGTTGAACTCTGTTATTTTATATATAGTAGCTTCATGAACTACTATTTCTTTGCTTCCGATGCATTGTTATATTACTCTGTGTCTGTGATCTGTGATTTATTTACTGTATATTCTGAGTTTTTCCAAATTTTATTTACAATCTATTATTTTGAATTATTCAAGTTCGACATGTATGGATTTATTGTCGATTTGAATGGTCCAAAATAGTGGGTCGTTACACAAGAGAAGGATGGAAATATGGAATTCTCCGTCTAACCTTTTTTGGTAAAAGAATATAGGTTTAGAAAGCTGGATTTTTTTTCGCTAAATTTTGGATGTTAGAAAACCGTATGTTAGGTACTAGATGTTAAAAAATAATTAAAGGTGTAATTATGAAAGTTAATATAATTAATTAACATTAATTGTTAACGTTAACAGAAACTTAAACGTTAAGAAATGTTAACATTAGATCAAATCAAAGAAAATATATATAGTGGGAAACAAATAACATAAACCAGGCAACAAAACTAAAGACTCACCGGTCTACACCCTCACTACTACCAGCCAACCACTAGCAGTTAGGGTTAGGGCCGACATAGATTGAACCTAGGCCAGAATGGCCTGGATTTAATAGAAAATAATTTAACGGCTGCAACTAGTTCTAATGCCTATAAATACAGGCCTATGCCACCATTTCTCTTCTCATATTTTCTAGATCACGGAGCAAAGCTCTTCCACTCTTCTCCACAAATTCTAAAAATTCTAAAAGTACTATATATGCATAAATAAGTGGAGAAAAGCAGATAATAAGTGGAGAGACGAATATGATCGTAGCAGAATGCCAAAATAGGGTAAATTGTAAACCTTAACTCAATTCTAAATTAAATCCAAATCTCTTCTTAGATTTAGATTCTGATAGATATATGTATGCTTACAGTATATGTATATATTCAAATAGGGGGAATAAGGGAAGTCAAACTGGAATAACAGGGATTAAATTTGGAGATTTGGAAAGCTAAAAAGGATAGTGGAAAATTATATATTTTTATATAATATTGAATTTATATCATTGTAAATCTATTCATGTATGCCTATATGTAATTTTCAAGTTGTAGGCCTAATTGTATACATATAATGAATTTATAATCCCTGCCTGCATATTCTGTGAATGATAACTTAGATTTAGTATTGCATGTACTTAAATATGGAAAGTATTGGGTAGTAGTAGTCCCTGAATTTTATAAATTATATAGTAGTTACAGATTTGTCGGTTAAATTGTTTATGCAAGTAAATGTAAATTAGAAGTTATCACAGTAAATTATTGGGATTTAAGAAGTATTTTAATTCGTTGGAATGTTGGGTGTTGCAATGTGAATTTCTATAGATTATCAAGTTCAAATTCATAAATAAAAGCGTATAGTTTAAAATAACAAGGAATACGCCTAAAAGAAAGAGATGTATAAAATAGGGATGTTTACCGTATTTTGTACTGTCTATTTCAATAACTATAAAAATATAACTCCTTGTAATTCCAATCATGACACAAATTCCTTTTTTGGATAAGATATAGAAATTTACAGTTTTAACCTTTCCTTTTGAGGGAGATGTAATTCCAATGCATTAAAATGCATAAATCCTTAAGTGTGAATTAAAGAATCATAGTTTTGATAATAATAACATTTAAATTATAAAATTATAATATATATATATATATATATATTTGTGTGTGCGTGCAATAGAGACAAGATTAAAATCAAATAGTAAACGTTAAAAAAATAGGCAAGTAATAAAATCGATAAAGGCGAGAAGAATATAAAATACACGTGTATGGGAAGCCCACTAAAAAGGAAATGATAGTACGGGTTAAAAAAGGGTAGAAATAAAAATTCAATAATAAGAGAAGAAAGTAAATAGTAAAAGATATTTAAATTTTTTAAGTTTAAGGAAAGTGGTAAATGATATTAAACAAAGATTAATGGAACAAGTGGTCAGTTAAATAAAAATAACTGAATATGAGTGATTGAACATTGGAGGGTTAATAATGAGATAAGAATGAATAAAAAAGTGTAGATCACGTTTAGGTAATGCACCGTCATAGTTGTTTGCTAGTTTGTTTATTAGGAGGTAAAGCTATATAACCCTTAAGTGAGGTCTTCCAAACGATTGGGGTAGGCCGAGGAGCTGAATCCTCAATAGTCCGTGGAGTTTAGTCCATAATATGAAGCATTCAGGTAAATCCCCAAAACGAGATAGAATACGGCTAAACTATTATGACACCGTTATTAGGCACAATGGGAGTTCCTTGGTATGCACGACGATGGGGAAGTGATACTACATTGATGATGGATCCTGATGAGGTGCTGGGTTACAGATACTAGCGGGGATAGTATCTTGGCCAAAAAGGGAATTATGGTACTTATATATACACACATGCGCATGTAGTTATTATCTACCCAGGGTAGATAGGGTGTATCGTATGCGTACGTGGAATCGGGATGACTGAGTAAAATAAAAGATATAACAAGTGGTGGAAGGCAATCGGCCCAAACTAGTGATATTTACAAACAGTATAATTTATTAGTCGCTAGAATGTTATTCCGAACCTCTCTTTATTACAACCCATAGGATAGCTTTAGAGGGACAGGTATTGGTGCAGAGTGGAAACGAAGGAAGTACATATTTCCTAATGCATTCTATACACTGACAAGGACACTTGATCTCAGAAATGTCAACCTTGGTCGGTAACTATATGTCTTATTATACTTTATTATTCTGATGTGAGTTTATATCGATAGTGCTCTGATATGAATTTGTTTATTTGCAGGATACCAAAAACCATCGATCCTACTTTCGTAGACTTGGGTTTTCGATTTAGAAAAAATTCGGGCCCACTGGGGTGTGGGTTATCACATAATTATTAGGAGATTTGAATGGTGGATTATGGGTTCCAACCTTCCTAGCCCCAACCAACCGGGTCCCAAGCTCTTTGAAGTGACCATGCATGGGCTTCTTATAGTGGTTGAATTGATGTTTAGATAACTAAGATTATGCTGCAAAACAAGCATGAAGCACCTAGCCATTGATCTGGCTGAATGGACTTGATAAGATACAGCTAGCGAAAGAAAGAAATGTGTGACTGAGATGAAGGTCAACAGAAGAACTACACTAGGGCCATGCTCTGCTATGTTTTGCATTTAATGTGATTGTACTTGCAGTGTGCATGTGGAAAATGGAACATGCTATTTTTGAGAAGTAGTTATAACCGGCTACCTCTTGTTGATTTACTCTTGGATGCCTAGGTCGCAGGACGAGCCGAGCTAGTATATTTAGACCATAAGGAGGGTGGGAAAATAAAGAGAGCCGAAGGCACACCGATTCGATTGAGATGAGATGGAATGTAGATCATATGTGGCGGTATTAAAGTTGGACCAATTATGGGACACTCTTGAGACAGTCTCAAGCTATGTCGGTCGAGAGATAGCTGAGGGAGAGAAGCTTGAGCAAGCGGGTTGGCTTGGAGCTAGGTTGTAAGCGGGTGGAAGAGAGAGTTGGTCGGTCAATGAGAGATGGGTCGAGCTTCGCTTGTGCCTTGTCTTGACAGGAAAGCTAGTCGTAGAGGGGCCTGCGTGGGGAGGCTCAGCCAAAGAAGGCTTGACGTGCAATTGAGCAGAGGATCTGATGCGGACCTAGGATAGATTTGGTTTATCATCATACATAGGAAACCCAATCGACCAGCCTCTAGCCAAGGCAGACTTACAAGCTGACCTGGACCTAGTCGGCTTGGATCGGACCTGGCCAGGCTAAGATACCTCGATTAGTCAACCTTCTAACTTACGAAAAAGCTGAGTAATATTTTGCCCCCCAAGTCCGGGCCTGTGAGCGAGCGTCAGCTTGTAAAATCATGAAGACTCCTTCTGACAATTATTCCATGCAATTAATGCACTGCCCATGTGGCATTGTACCATTGGTCGTGGGGGTTGTGCTTCTCGAAACGTGGCAGGGATGTATCATTTAACCCATGTACATGGTGTGACACAACACTTATCACCCTTGAATGGTTAAGATGCATTTTTTCCTTTTTGGTCATACTGGCAACGATTGAAGGGAGATGTATATAAATACCCACTCTTCTTTCCCTTTAAACCCATGGAACTTTTTGTAGGATCGTTTTCACTATAGAGGGGGGAGAATAGGGTGATACTAATAATAATAAAAATTAATGCGAAAATGAAAAACAATCACAGATAATAATGCAGAAAGGATCACACACAAAATTACCAAGCTTCGGCAAAAACCTGCCTATGTGCTGCCCCCAAGGTTTCTACTAGAAATTAAGTAGTCAGACGCTTACACACGTAAACTTGCGACACCCGCTAATGACTAACCTAACTCTATGCTCAAAATCCTGTCACAACTCAGCCACTGAGTAGCGAATTCTCGAACTACACCACCATAGTTCGTAACCTAGTCACACGACTAGAGAGTTACACAATTTTAAAAGGAAAATTACAAAATAAATAAAAATACTAAACAAAACCCTAATTTATCACTTTAAGCCCAATATGAAAAAAAAGGCCGGCCCAAAAAATAATTAGTGCTGTAAAAATAAGATGCTCGTTCCCTTTTCTTTTTCTTCTATTGTGCGGCCGCCTTCTTTGTTCGTCTTCAAAAAGGAATTAGGGTTTTCCTTAATTAAAACGCCGCATTATGATCAATCGATTTGTTTGAGGAATTTGCATTGCTTTGTCAATCAAATTGCTGGCTGTGATAGGCTTTCTGTCGCTCCAATTGTATCGAGTTCGAATACTACTGGTATGTGATTTTTACTTTGATTTCTCTGTTTGATGATGCTTGAACATGACACTTTGAATGCCATTGATGATATGGGATTAAATAGGGATAAAATCCCTAAATATACGGTTATATATTTCTTTTTTACTTCTTCAAAAATTATGCTCGGCCATTTGATTTTTGCTTGAATGCTTGTGGATAGTCTGACTTGTTCATCTCTGATAAATTTGAATTTTACTTGAATCGGTTCCATTATTTTTTGCATTTGAATTTGTTTCTCGTTCTTTTCCTCTATGACTTCAGAGAGTAACTTGTTAATACGTGTTATTACCTCTATTCCTATCTTCGCTGGCACTATGACTTCTTCAATTCATGTTATCGGCTTTGACTTTGGCATTTTGAAATTGTGATAATATTTTGACTTTTTAATTCTTTCCTTAACTTTCATTGAACTACTACATGATCATTTCTCTTCTAAACTGCTTCTCTGTTTTAATACATTATCTTCATGTATATACATATGTGTGTGTGTGTGTGTGCGCGCGCGCGTGTGTGTGTGTGTTATTTGTGTGCTTATGTACTTGGCGGCCTTGATGTCCCATTGTTGTTACATTTGTTTCAAGTACATGTGCATTTATATTCTCTGTTGCATTGCAATGAACTGGGTTCTGACATTATTGTGTTGCAGATTTGAGCATGTTTCATGTTGTACTAGTTCACAATTTTGAGTCTGCACCATATGTTGAAATTGAGTATGTCTGAAGCGTTGTTTCTGCCTTTGTATATTTGGAGTCTTGTTGCATTGTAGTTGGTCTGAGTTTGCGCTTTATTGTACATTTGAAGTTTATTTGCAGCTTTCCTTGTGTATGTTCTGGTCTAGTTGTACTTGCTCATTGCATCCATCTCTAGTGGTTCGGTTATGAAGTCTTGTTCTGTTCTTGTATCATTGTGTGCCTGGTCTGATACATTCTTGTTTGGTTGCTCTTGCCTTGAGTTTGAATGGTTGAGGTTGTTGTGTGTTACTGCATATATATGTATACATGTGTGTATACATATGTATATATATGTATGGTGGGTTGATATTGAATCTGGTTGTATTGCAATTTAGTCTGGACTTTATTTGCTATGATCCAGTTCATTTACCTGATCTGGTTGCACCCTATACCTGAACTGATGTTGTATTATGGTCTTGAATTCTTTTGAACTGGGTGTGATGGTGCACTTTGTTTCTAGTTTCACTTGATCACCGATTCAATCTTCACCTGGATGTCACTACACACACACACACACACACACATATATATATATATATATATATATATATATATATGTTCACACATGCATCCATGTATGTTGTGTACTTCGTTTTGGTTTGGTACACTTTATGTTGAGTTGCCTTACATGTACATCATGTAATATGGCATGTTGTATTCATTTGAATATGTCTGGTCTTTATGTTGTACATGTTGAAAGTGAATACTTGCATATGAACTTGGTTTGAGTTTTGAACCTTGATTTCACTCTAACTATTGTGTACTGCTTTGATCTAAGTCTTCATTGTTATGTGGTCTGGTCATTTAAGTTCTGGTCTTCATGTGTATGTTTGGCTGGTAGCTGCAGTTTCTTCGAGTCACCTATGCATGTGTGGGTTCATGTCTTCATACTTGTATTGTCTTGTGTGTGTGTTCATGTGATCATGTTGAACTCCATTAAGTCTTGTTCCAGCTGTTTTCTACATTTTGAAGTCTTCATGTGTGTAATGTTGAAACTGATCTTGTTGCACTCATTTGCATTTAAGTTGATCTTGTTCTTGCCTCAAGTTTGAATGGTCTTGTTACCCTTGCATTTGACTTGGGGTCTGGTCTTCTTGTTTATGTAGTCATATGAATGTGGTCAAACTTGATTCTTGACTGACCATGTGTATATTTGAAATGTTGTATGTTGTTTTGCACCTGAGTTGAATCCACCATTTGGTTGGGTTTGACCTTGTGCTCACCTGTCCCTGTAATTTTATCACGCAAGTGTATATCGGTGTGCACGGCCTTGTGAGATGTACAGTGATACACTGTGCATGTTACAAGCTATTCGTGTAAGATGAATTCAAAATAAATGATAACGAACAACCCAAATAACTGAGGAAAACAATATTTTTAAAACACTCACTTTATTATGCACTGTAAAATATTTTCTTTTTCAATTTTACTGTGTCAGTTTTTATTTTGCAGATAGGTCAGATGTTGGATTCAGACTGGACTAGAGTTGAAGGAGACTGAGAGTGAATATGTAGTAAGGTGAAAATTGAAAATTGAATATTGTGTTGTAATTGAAATTGTATTGTAATTGAAAACGTGTAAATATAGTGAGAGCTCACACTTGTACTATTCGAATTAGTAATAAAATATTTGTTTGAATAAAATATTTGTTTGAATATGAATTCTGAGTTATTTATTTTATTCAACAAATATTTATTTAATTATGTAAAAAATAAAATAGTACAACAACAAATACATTTAAACGAATATATATATATATATGTTTATTATCATCAAACAAAAATCATATGCCATTGTATTCTACAATTTCCCTCTTTTGATGATAACAAACATATATTAAAATTTTGACTCTATTAAATGTATTTGGTCATGATGAATTCCATTAGCTCCCTCTATTTGAATGCTCCCTCTACAACAAAACTCCCCCTTCACCTATGCATGAAAATAAATAAAAAATATGCAAATGAACTTAGATGGGAATATACAAATAAAAAATATTTGAACTTATTTGCCAAAATCTTAACTTTTCTCTCCACCTTTTGTTATCAGCAAAAGAGTAATAGTGTTAGAAAAATAAAGATAAAGTGATAGACATTAAATACAACATTAATACCTAATCGAGTATAAATATTAAATTTCAATAAAAAATCAAACAACAATCATAAATACTCAGTTAGGTGCATATTCCACTTTAGAGTGATAGAGGTGATGTCGGCATATAAAACCATATACTAGTGTTCATTTGTGATACATTGTTAACAGGAAATTGTTGAATACTTACTAACCATGCATAACCGTTAGGACTTTTAAATAAGATTAGTAGTATTCCTTAATATTTGTTTTAAAATGAATTTTAAGCATCTTCTAACCACGCATAACCGTGAGGACTTTTAAATGGGATTAGAATCAACTTGCCTATTTAATAATCATTTTTGATATGCGTTCCATACATGCATAACCGTGAGGACTTTTAAGTGAGTATGAAAGCACATAATCAAATATTCCAAGTACTTCATGTTTGATGTGATTTTTTGTTTGATGATGACAAACATATATCAATTTATATATGTGTTTGCAGATTGTACTATACACATATAGGAATAAATATTCATATTGAATAATAATACTATTGCACAGAATTTATATAATTCAATCAGTATTTTTATTCAAAATAATATTTTATTTCAACACTTATACATACAAAGTTTTCAGCTCTCTCTATATACATACACCGGTTTCATACATTTCACATTTATATTTTTTTTTCTCACTACAACACTCAACACTTAGTTTTTCACTCTGTCTGCACATCTGCATCTATCTACATTGTCCAGCTCCAGTTCTTGTCCTGTCTCCTATGTACCTGTATAATTAGCAACTACAGCAGTAATCTGAAAATAAACAAATTTGAATTTGCAAGAATATAAATTTGTTTTTATTGGTGCCTCAGATATATGGGTTATTGTCATCATTTTTTGTGTAATATCTGTGCATATCAGTATTCTTATCAGGGACAGGTAATTATGAGTGGCTGCAATACACACGTGTACATTTATACACGTGTGCACTGCCTCGCCAACTCGTGTGCACAGTCGAGCCAAAAGACAAGCTGGATTCAACACAAATGCAATACCAACACCAACAGTGAAACAAGTAATGTACACATGAATGCTACAGTCTCAAGTCCAACTAGACCAAATTGAAACAGCAATTTGAAAATGCACAAGTGACTCAAGTACAACAAATCAGAGACATGTATATATATACAACTACATGATGACCAGACCAGACCACATGAATACAACAGCCTCAACATCAAATTGTCAAGACAAGCTACAAAGCTCAAGCTATAGCATGGTTCAGTTCAATATGCAATGCACTGACACATGAACCAGACACAATACAATAGGGGGTGCAATTCAATACAATCAAACCCCAAATGTAACAGCAGCAATCTACAAATAACTCAAAGGCAATCAAACCAAATCCATACTGCATGATGAACCAACTACACAACTCGAAGCACAGTGCACATATAGCAGTAAAGTACACAAGTCAATCCAAACAACAAAATGCACAAGACAAAATGAATACATGAAGACCATATTCAAGTGCATCGAACCATCGAGCAAGTGCAACCAGACTATATTGGAACAAAGACTACAACAATGAATCTAACATTTTCAAACCAAAGCCAGGTGATAAAAATCACAGTGCCGAAGTCACAGAAGTCAATCACAAAAATCAAGTGCAATGAAGACTACAACGTACTCAAGTGATTGAAACTGCAAGATGTACCAAATGCAAATGCAGACTCAAGTACACAATGAAGACTACAAGTTCAAGTCCAGCTACAACAAAGATCAAAGAAATGGTGATGGCCGAAGTCATGAAATCTCTACACAAAGTCAAAGCCGAAGTCTACATAAATTTTAAATACCAGAGAATTCGAACAGTAATCAATGTCACCAGAAAAACAATGCCATGATGACCAAGGTAGAGATAAACAGAATCGAACAATTCAAATTAGAACGTACAAGTCAAAGCCAGAAACTCATAAAATCAGAAATGGTCGAAGTCAACACCGTGATGACCAAGGAATCGAAACCAAAGTCGTGTCAACCAAGAATCACAATATATACGTATTTTGAAGAAGTCAGAAACCATCTCGAGCATCAAAACAAAATCAACCGGCCAAGATAATTAATTGACAAATTCAAACGAATATAAACGAACGAAAATCAAGGGGTTCGAACGCTATATAAAAACCCAATCATCATTGGCTAAAAATCATCGAGTTCAAGTAAACCAAAACCAGCAAAGCAAAAGGAACAAATAACATACCAGAGAAACATCGAACTCGATCAAAAATTGAAGGAGCCATGTGCAGAGAGAAGGAATCATTGATTGAAAAAGTAAGGGACGAAATCATCATTCGATCGAACTATTGAAAGAGGCGCTTTCGATTTCCAACAAAAGCCCTAATTTTGTTTAAAGAGGAACAAAGAATCGAACGAAGTCGCCATTATTTCTCACGGGCCGGAGATAAAAGGAAGAGAGAGGACAACATAATATTGGGCCGGCTAATAATAACAAGGCTTTAGTTTTATTTAAGTTTAAAAATTAGGGTTTTAAATTTATATTGGTTTTTATTTTTTGTTTGCTCTTGTTTTTATTTTTAAAGTCTACTTTTCGAATCAAAATCACCACCTAGGATTTAGGTTGTGTCAGATTGTCTAGTTAGGATTAGTTCAGTAAGCAGGGTTTGCGAGTTTGCAAAACTCTATAGGCGGTAGCAAGGTTTGCAAGTCTGTTAGAGTGTTTGTAAGCGGGAGACTTTTAATTCTAATAGAAATCTAGGAATGCAGCAGTAGGCAGGGGTTACCGAAGCTGGGTAAATTTTGTGTGTGATTTACTTTTCAGCATATTTACTTTTCTGCAGTTTGTTTAAATTCGAGAAAATTTGCTATAACCCTATTCACCCCCTCCCCCTCTAGGGTTAATCTAGATCCTACAAGTGGTATCAGAGCCCGGTATTTTTCTTTAACTCTAGAGTCATGAATCCACCAAATAATGCTTTTTCTGAGGGGAAATCTATTGCTAGGCCACCCATGTTTAATGGGAATGATTATGCTTATTGGAAAGTTAGGATGGGTATTTATATTAGTTCTGTTGATTATGATGTTTGGGACATTATTGAAACTGGCTATAAATCTCCCACTATAACTGTTGGTGATACTGAGATTCCTAAACCTAAGGATAGGTGGGACGCTAATGATAAGAAATTAAAAACTACAAATGCTAAAGCCATGAATGCTTTGATCTGTGCTCTTGATAAGAATGAATTTAATAGAATTTCTCATTGTAAAACTGCGCAGGAAATTTGGCATACCTTGGAGGTGACACATGAAGGAAATTCTCAGGTCAAGGAGTCTCATCTAGCCCTATTCAGCAATGAATACGAGAACTTTGTGATGGACAAAGGCGAGAGCATAAAGGACATGTTTGGACGGTTTTCAACTTTGGTGTACAATGCTAGAGCGCTTGGGAAGGTATTCACTGAGGTAGAGCTTGTGAGGAAGGTGCTACGAGTCTTACCGATGAACTTTGAGGCAAAAGTCACGGCAATACAAGAATCGAAAGATCTGAGTAAACTAAGCATGGAGGAGTTGATCGGCAACTTGATGACATATGAGCTCGAGCTAAAAACAAAGGAGGAATGCAACAACTCCGAATCAAAGAAGAAGACGATTGCCTTAAAGAGAAAAGAAGAGAGCGATGAAGAAGATCCAATTGAAGAGCTTGCAATGGCTGTCAATAATCTTAGAAAATGGTCAAAATTCGGGCCACGCAAGAAGAAAACAAGTGGTAATAGGTCAAAAGATTCTGGCAATTCCGATAATGAATTGACTTGTTATAACTGCAAGAAGCCTGGCCACTTCAAACAAAAATGCCCACTTCTCAAAAACAACAAAGGAAAGAAAAAGAAGAAGAAGGCCTTTGCAGCGACTTGGGATGATGAAGAAGGAGAGGAAGTTTCGAATAATAGCTCAGAGGAGGCTAATTTGTGTCTTATGGCAAAATCAGATTCAGAAGCAAGCTCAGAGGAATCTAGTGAGGTAAGAGACTATTCTTATAAAGAACTTGTTTTGATGTGTTATGATCTTACTAAAACAATTGATACTCTTGAATCTAAAATTGAAAAACTGAAATCTGATAGGAGAGAACTTGTCCATTAAAATACTAGGTTAGAAACTGAACTTGAAAAAATTCAAAACCTGGACTGTAAAAAATGTAAAATTTTAGATTCAGAATTATCAAAACTTAAGAATAGCTTTGAGAATCTTGAAAAAGAAAACTTGAGTCTTAAGGAAACCATTGACACTAGGAAAAAGGATTTTATAAATAGATGCACCTCAGTTGTGACTAAAAACACAACACTAAAAACCAAAGTGCAAAATCTTGAGAAAACTCTGAATAACTTTTCAAGAGGAGAAAAATCATTCAACATGTTATTGGGAAATCAACTTTTTGCTAACAACAGAAAAGGACTAGGTTTTGGGAAAACACAAGTTGATGATAATGCAAAAGGTAAGAGTGTCTTTGCTAGATGTGGAATAATTGGACATCGTGCTGAAAATTATAGTCATAGGAACAAGAACACAAAATTTATACAAGTTTGGGTTCCTAAGAATTCTACAAACAAATTTCATGTCTATTGGAACAAGAATGAGAGGACAAAACAAGTTTGGGTTCCAAAGGGATTGTTTATTCACAATGCTTCAGTCACTAATATCATTGGACCTAAGAGTTTCTCTAGGTCATTTTCCTCTCTCTCTATGTAGGTTTGTTGGCGGGCTAAGGAGCAACAAGAATGGTTTCTAGATTCAGGTTGTTCTAGACATATGACAGGTGACAAATCAAAGTTCCTTAGCCTAGAGAATTTTAAAGGTGGAAATGTGATCATGGGAGACAATAGCTAGTGTAAGATTATTGGTAAAGGTGAAGTAGGTAACGGTACTTTTTCCTTGACTAATGTTTTATACGTCGATAATTTGCATCACAATCTCATTTCTATTAGCCAACTATGTGACAAAGGTATGAATGTGGTTTTTGATAGTGATACTTGCAAAATCATTGATAAATCTTCTAATAACATTGTTTTTATGGGCAAAAGAAAAGGAAATGTTTACACGCTTTCTTTTGATAATCTAAATCTTTCTAGATGTTTGGTAGCCACTGACGAAGAGGCATCCTTATGGCATAGGAGACTTGGACATGCTAGCATGGGCCTCTTGGAAAAACTTGAAACGAAAGAATTAGTCAGAGGGTTACCACATAAGAAATTTAAAAATAATAAAGTGTGTAAAGCATGTTCCTTGGGCAAGCTTAGTCGATCATCATTTCGCCCTAAAAACATTGTTAGCACATCAAGGGTCCTTGAATAAATTCACATGGACTTATTTGGACTAAATGAAATTGCAAGCTTGAATGGAAAACGTTATTGTTATGTATTGGTTGATGATTATTCTAGATTTACATGTTTTTATTTCTTAGCCAAAAAGTCTGAATCTTTTGATTATTTTTCAAAATTTGCAAAACTTGTTCAAAATGAAAAAGGAGTTTCAATTAAAACTTTGAGAAGTGATCATGGAGGCGAATTTGAAAATTTGGATTTTGAAAGCTTTTGTGAAGAAAATGGTTTAAAACATGAATTTTCTGCTCCACGAACACCTCAACAAAATGGGGTGGTTGAAAGGAAAAATCATACATTGCAAGAATTGGCTAAATCCATGTTGAGTGAGTATAAACTACCTCTAACCTTTTGGGCAGAGGCAGTGAATACTTTGTGCTATGTAATGAATAGAGTAATGATTAGACCAATACTTGGCAAAACATCTTATGAATTGTGGCATGAAAGGAAACCTAACATTTCTTATTTTCGTGTATTTGGATGTTCTTGTTTCATTCTTAACACAGGTGATCAACTTGGAAAATTCGAATCAAAGGCTGATGAGGGAATTTTCATGGGCTATTCAACAAGGAGCAAGGCTTACAGGATATACAACAAACGAACATAAACAATTGTTGAATCAATCAATGTGAAATTTGATGAATCTGACCTGGAAAGGACGACTGAAAAGGCGGTTGACGATGGGGTAGATCATGAAGGCATTGAAGAAGGGATATCTAGTGAGAAAGCTGAAAGTAGGACTGTTGATGCTGATAGATTGAAGTTCAAATCCAATCATCCTCCTGAATTGGTTATAGGTGATCCTATGGAAGGTATACGCACTCACTCTTCATTTGATAAAAATTTGTGTGCGTTTTGTTGTCACAGTGGTTTTATTTCTGAGATTGAACCTGATTCTGTTGAAATGGCTCTTAATGATGAAAGTTGGATTTTAGCAATGCAAGATGAACTTAATCAATTTGAGAGAAATAAAGTTTGGAAATTAGTTCCTAGGCCTAATGACTATCCAATTGTTGGAACTAAATGGGTGTTCAAAAATAAACTTGATGAATCAGGTAATGTAATTAGAAACAAAGCTAGGTTGGTCGCAAAAGGATATAACCAAATAGAAGGCATAGATTTTGATGAAACATTTGCTCCAGTTGCTAGGTTAGAAGCCATTAGGATTTTGCTAAGTTTTGCATGTTATAAGGGTTTCAAACTTAAACAAATGGATGTAAAAAGTGCCTTTCTAAATGGTGATTTGAAAGAAGAAGTTTTTGTTGAACAACCACCCGGTTTTGAAAATCATGATTTTCCAAATCATGTGTATAAACTAGAAAAAGCATTATATGGTCTTAAGCAAGCTCCTAGAGCTTGGTATGACTGCCTTTGTACATATCTTTTGGAAAATGGCTTTAAAAGGAGGAGTGCTGACACGACACTGTTTCTATTACATAAAGAAAGTGATTTTTTGATTGTTCAGATTTATGTGGATGATATCATTTATGGTGCTACTAATGAACTCTTGTGCGAGAAATTTGAACAAGTCATGCAGGCTAAATTCGAGATGAGCTTGGTTGGAGAATTGAAATTTTTCCTTGGATTTCAAATCAAGCAAAGCAGTAATGGTATTTTCATTTCACAATCCAAGTATGTGTTGGAACTGTTGAAGAAATTTGGAGTTGAGAACTCCAAACCATTGAGAACTCCTATGAGCCCATCAACAAAGTTAGACAAAGACGAGAAAGGAGTTACTGTTGATCAGAAGAAATATCGAGGGATAATTGGTTCACTTCTCTATCTTACTGTTTCTAGACCTGATATTATGTTTTTTGTGTGTTTGTGTGCACGTTTTCAATCTAATCCTAAAGAATCTCATTTGAAAGCCACTAAACGAATTTTGAGATATCTTTCACACACACACAAATTTGGACTATGGTACCCTTCTTGTGAAAATTTTGATTTAGTTGGTTATTCTGATGCTGATTATGCTGGTTCATTGGTAGACAGGAAAAGCACTAGTGGGACATGTTTCATGCTAGGACATTCATTAGTTTCATGGTCAAGTCGAAAACAAAATTATGTTGCATTATCCACCACTGAAGCAGAATACATTGCTTTAGGAAGTTGTTGTGCTCAAATTTTATGGATGATGCAAACTCTTTCTGATTTTGGCTTAGTTTATAAACAAGTTCCATTAAAATGTGATAGTAAAAGTGCAATAGACTTGTCAAATAATCATGTTCATCATTCACGCACAAAACACATTGATGTGAGACACCACTTTCTTAGAGATCACATTGCTAAGGAAGACATTTGCATTGAACATATTTCAACTGAGATTCAACTTGCTGATATTTTCACAAAACCCCTCCCTAAAGACAGATTTTCCAGATTACGTTTGGATTTGGGGATTATAGAAATTGACTAATCATTTTCCACTTTTGGTTGAAATATTCTTGGATATTTATTTTCAACTTCAATTTCTAAGATTCAAACCAGTTTTGGATATTATTCAAAGATTGATTCAAATATGGTATTCAGTAGTGGAAATATATTTTTGTTTTTATATCTTTTCGAAATTAAAAAAATATTTCATAATATAATTAACTTGGTAACTTATTCCACGATCATTTCTATTTTTACCATTTTTCTATCATTCATAATGGTTTTGTAAAATGAGAAGAGTGATTTCTTTTAAAATTCAAAAAAAAATATCTCATGCGTCCATTCTCATTTAAAAGTCCTTATGGTTATGCATGGATGGAGCATGTGAGTGAATTATTTTACCATCATTCCATTCTCATTTAAAAGTCCTTATGGTTATGCATGGACGGAGTATGGTAGCTAAGTATCTTTCTGGTCTCACTTAAAAGTTCGGATGCTTAGACTAATAAGTAACTGGTAATCCCATTTAAAAGTCCTTATGGTTATGCGTGGTTAGTAAGTGCTTATTTTTGTGCTTAAATGTCAAATTATTTTTAAAATATCTCTCTTCTCATTATATAAAAACCGAATCATTGATCCATTCTCTACAATGTGGAAATTGTTAACTCGTTATGATCTATTATGATTTTTCTTTGTTTTGCATTTGTTTTTACTTTAAAAAAAATAAAAATAAAAAACTCTTTTTCCACTACTGTTCCATTAGTGTTGTTAATCTTTTGATGATAACAAAAGGGGGAGAAGAACAAGATTTTGATAAGAAAGTAAATATTTTTGGAATACTTCAACAAATTTGTTAAATGTTGTTAGTTAATTTTCTTTAGTTCTTTTATTCTTCTATAATTTTCTAAATCTTCTAAATAGGGAGTGGTCTCAGTTGTAGGGGGAGCATTCATATAGGGGGAGCATTCATATAGGGGGAGCTAAATATTTCATGCTCAAACACATTTATTAGAATTTCAAAATCTTTAATATATATGTTTGTCATCATCAAATGGGGGAGATTGTTTGATGTGATTTTTTGTTTGATGATAACAAACATATATCAATTTATATATGTGTTTGCAGATTGTACTATACACATATAGGAATAAATATTCATATTGAATAATAATACTATTGCACAGAATTTATATAATTCAATCAGTATTTTTATTCAAAATAATATTTTATTTCAACACTTATACATACAAAGTTTTCAGCTCTCTCTATATACATACACCGGTTTCATACATTTCACATTTACATTTTTTTCTCACTACAACACTCAACACTTAGTTTTTCACTCTGTCTGCACATCTGCATCTATCTGCATTGTCCAGCTCCAGTTCTTGTCCTATCTCCTGTGTACCTGTATAATTAGCAACTACAGCAGTAATCTGAAAATAAACAAATTTGAATTTGCAAGAATATAAATTTGTTTTTATTGGTGCCTCAGATATATGGGTTATTGTCATCATTTTTTGTGTAATATCTGTGCATATCAGTATTCTTATCAGGGACAGGTAATTATGAGTGGCTGCAATACACACGTGTACATTTATACACGTGTGCACTGCCTCGCCAACTCGTGTGCACAGTCGAGCCAAAAGACAAGCTGGATTCAACACAAATGCAATACCAACACCAACAGTGAAACAAGCAATGTACACATGAATGCTACAGTCTCAAGTCCAACCAGACCAAATTGAAACAGCAATTTGAAAATGCACAAGTGACTCAAGTACAACAAATCAGAGACATGTATATATATACAACTACATGATGACCAGACCAGACCACATGAATACAACAGCCTCGACATCAAATTGTCAAGACAAGCTACAAAGCTCAAGCTATAGCATGGTTCAGTTCAATATGCAATGCACTGACACATGAACCAGACACAATACAACAGGGGGTGCAATTCAATACAATCAAACCCCAAATGTAACAGCAGCAATCTACAAATAACTCAAAGGCAATCAAACCAAATTCAGACTGCATGATGAACCAACTACACAACTCGTAGCACAGTGCACATATAGCAGTAAAGTACACAAGTCAATCCAAACAACAAAATGCACAAGACAAAATGAATACATGAAGACCATATTCAAGTGCATCGAACCATCGAGCAAGTGCAACTAGACTATATTGGAACAAAGACTACAACAATGAATCTAACATTTTCAAACCAAAGCCAGGTGATAAAAATCACAGTGTCGAAGTCACAGAAGTCAATCACAAAAATCAAGTGCAATGAAGACTACAACGTACTCAAGTGATTGAAACTGCGAGATGTACCAAATGCAAATGCAGACTCAAGTACAGAATGAAGACTACAAGTTCAAGTCCAGCTACAACAAAGATCAAAGAAATGGTGATGGCCGAAGTCATGAAATCGCTACACAAAGTCAAAGCCGAAGTCTACATAAATTTTAAATACCAGAGAATTCGAACAGTAATCAATGTCACCAGAAAAACAATGCCGTGATGACCAAGGCAGAGATAAACAGAATCGAACAATTCAAATTCGAACGTACAAGTCAAAGCCAAAAACTCATAAAATCAGAAATGGTCGAAGTCAACACCATGATGACCAAGGAATCGAAACCAAAGCCGTGTCAACCAAGAATCACAATATATACGTATTTTGAAGAAGTCAGAAACCATCTCGAGCATCAAAACAAAATCAACCGGCCAAGATAATTAATGACAAATTCAAACGAATATAAACGAACGAAAATCAAGGGGTTCGAACGCTATATAAAAACCCAATCATCATTGGCTAAAAATCATCGAGTTCAAGTAAACCAAAACCAGCAAAGCAAAAGGAACAAATAACATACCAGAGAAACATCGAACTCGATCAAAAATTGAAGGAGCCGTGTGCAGAGAGAAGGAATCATTGATCGACAAAGCAAGGGACGAAATCATCATTCGATCGAACTATTGAAAGAGGCGCTTTCGATTTCCAACAAAAGCCCTAATTTTGTTTAAAGAGGAACAAAGAATCGAACGAAGTCGCCATTATTTCTCACGGGCCGGAGATAAAAGGAAGAGAGAGGACAATATAATATTGGGCCGGCTAATAATAACAAGGCTTTAGTTTTGTTTAAGTTTAAAAATTAGGGTTTTAAATTTATATTGGTTTTTATTTTTTGTTTGCTCTTGTTTTTATTTTTAAAGTCTACTTTTCGAATCAAAATCACCACCTAGGATTTAGGTTGTGTCAGATTGTCTAGTTAGGATTAGTTCAGTAAGCAGGGTTTGCGAGTTTGCAAAACTCTATAGGCGATAGCAAGGTTTGCAAGTCTGTTAGAGTGTTTGTAAGCGGGAGACTGTTTAATTCTAATAGAAATCTGGGAATGCAGCAGTAGGCAGGGGTTGCCGAAACTGGGTAAATTTTGTGTGTGATTTACTTTTCAGCATATTTACTTTTCTGCAGTTTGTTTAAATTCGAGAAAATTTGCTATAACCCTATTCACCCTCCCCCCTCTAGGGTTAATCTAGATCCTACACTTCACCCATGCATAACCGTAAGGACTTTTAAATGAGAGTGAGTACTTTTTGAATAATTTTTATTGTTAATTAATTAAAAAGGAATAATTTCCTGTTCTAAATTCCACATTTTGAAATACTATATTGGATTTTTATGAGTGATGGTCGTTAGAAATATGATAGAAATATAGATGGTCATGGAATTTTTACCAACAGAAGTTATTATAAATTTTGTTTAAATTTTTAAAGAAATTTACTACATATACTATCTCAAGTCAAAATGTATGATTAATATCAATACTCATCATTTTTTCAATCACTATTTATCTTTTTGATAATTAGTAGGAAGTCAGATTAGTTATTATATTCATTTAAGATCAAATCCAAAAATAAATATAAAATCAAATTTCTAAAATGTCTAATGTGAAACGAAGTCAACAAAAACTATTTTCTGGAAGGTGTTTTATGAAAAAATGTCTACCAATTGAAAATCAGTTAAAATGAAAATTATGAAGATATTTTATTTGGAAATGTGATGCAACTTATGAATGTCCCTACATAAAACACATTACACTAGTACTTTTTCTATCAACTAGGCTACCAGTGTAATCTACATCTGAATTCCCCTTTGACTCAAAGTTATCATTAGAGACCAAACCATGAGGTGTGCAACAAATACCTAATAATCAATTTACAATTTTTAAAATGAGATTCATTTGGATTTGATTGAACCCGTGTACACAAGTAAGCAGAGAACACGATGTCTAGAAGCAGTAAAATGAAGAAGTGATTAATCATACCTCGATGTTTCTTTTGATCAACTACCTTACCAATTTCATCCTCGACAATTTAATTGTGGTGCTTAAATTTTCTCAGTTGATCGTTGGCTGATTGAAATCTGGTTATGGTGCAGATTTTCAACATATAATACATCGTTTGACCCATTTTGACTCTGCCACCTTTGTACTTCTCTAGGCTAAGGATGTCGCCCGTCGTGTGCCAGGAACAGCCAGAATCCAGGTACCACTCTTGTTGTTCCTTAGCCTGCCACCACACCTACACGAGGACCTATTTGTTTTTATTGGTCCATGATTGTTAGTGACAGATGATTTTGAAAAACAAGTTTGCGTAGAACTAAAACAATTTATATTTGTTCCTTTTGGGACCCAGATTTGTTTGACTTTAAGGGATTTTATATTTGTGCCTTTAGGAACCCAAATTGGTATACTTTTCACGTATTTGGGCCTATACCAGCAATTGTTTTGATTGTGTCCAATTTTTCTACAAATTGTGCACTCGGATTTGACACGATTAGTTTTACTTCTAACTCTTTCAGATTGAGTATACCCAAGTCCTTGTCTAACAGTATTAACAGTTTGTTTCCCTAATAACATATTTAGCGATCTTTCTCCTTTGGAAAATTTTCCTAAAGTTATAGACAATTGTTGAACTTGTGACTTAAGTGATTCATTTTCATTCAATAACATGGTGCACTTTTTAATAGAATTTTCTCTCCTAGTATTTTCACTTTCTTTCAAAATCAGAATTTCATTTTCAAGAGATTTAATTTTAATTTCTGATTTTTTAATTTCTTCTTTAATTGATGGACACTTATCACACTTAGGGCACTTATTTTGATAGTTTTTAACCAATTGATCAAGCTGCTTATTTAGTTCTATCAAACTATCTTTTTGCGATTCAAGTTTAGCGTACTTCTCCCTAAGTCTTTCAAAACATCCATTTATCTCATGAAAATATATAAGTAATTCCGAATGAGTAAGTTTTGAAACCTCGCTTGGCTCGTCGTCATCACTGTCAGTTGTTTCTCCTTGAAGACACAACTTTGCTTTTTCATTCTCACTGCCAGTGCTTTCATCTTTATCTTTATCACTTTCATCCCACATGGCTGCAAAACTTCTCCTCTTCGGTTCATTTCTTTTGCTGAGTCGATTTTGAGGACAATTAGGCTTGATGTGACCAGGTTTATTGCAGTTGTGACAAATGATCTCCTGCTCTTCTAATTTGTCTAGAATTTTGACGATTCCGCTCTTTAGTTTTTGATTTAGGGCAGGATTTCCATATTTTCGGTTCCATCTTTTGAATCTCTTTATTATCAGTGCCAATTCAGCAGCTCCATCATCATCGTCATCATCACTTTCCGTTGTACCTTTCAGAGCTATTAATTTCTTTCGCGTATCACCTCCTTCACATTCTTCCTTGAATTTGATTTCTAGCTCATAAGTGGTGAGATTTCCGATGAGTTCTTCAACTTCAATTTGTTTCAGATCTTTTGATTCTTGAATAGCAGTTACTTTTGCTTCAAAATTTCATGGAAGATTTTTGAGGATTTTTCGAACTATTTCCAGCTCTATGTATGGTCTTCCAAGAGATTTTGATTTGTATACGAGATTAGAAAGTCGTCCATACATTTCTTTGACACTTTCATCCTTTGCTATTGTGAAGTTTTCATATTCGCTCCTGAGCATGAAAAGGAGAGATTCTTTGACTTGGGAGGTTCCTTCGTAAGTCACTTCAAGTGTGTGCCAAATTTCATGCGCAGTTAGACAATGCGAGACACGATTAAATTCAATTTGATCTAACGAACAAATAATAGAATTCATGGCTTTAGTGTTTGCAAATTGCAATTTATTTTCTAGATCTGTCCATTGATCCATCGGTTTTTCAACTTCTTGATTATCTACCACTACAGTTAGTGTCCTATATCCCATCTCAACAATATTCCATCCATCTATGGTTTTCAGAAAAAATTTCATCCTAGTTTTCCAATAAGTATATTCACCATTGAACATAGGTATTCTAACTATGGACTGACCCTCAGCAAAAGAATTATTAAAAGAAGCCATTTAAAAAATCAAATTTTTAATTGAAAAATTGGTTTTTGTTCCTAGCTCTGATACCACTTGTAGGATCGTTTTCACCCTAGAGGGGGGTGAATAGGGTGATACTAATAATAATAAAAATTAAGGCGGAAATAAAAAACAACCACAGATAATAATGCAGAAGGGATCACACACAAATTTACCCAACTTCGGCAAAAACCTGCCTACGTGTTGTCCCCAAGGTTTAAACTAGAAATTAAGTAGTCAGACGCTTACACACGTAAACTTGCAACGCTCGCTAATGACTAACCTAACTCTACGCTCAAAACCCTGCCACAACTCAGCCATTGAGTTGTGAATTCTCGAACTACACCACCGTAGTTTGTAACCTAGTCACACGACTAGAGAGTTACACAATTTTAAAAGGAAAAATACAAAGTAAATAAAAATACTAAACAAAACCCTAATTTAACACTTTAGGCCCAATATGAAATAAAAGGCCAGTCCAAACAATAATTAGTGCTGTAAAAATAAGATGCTCGTTCCCTTTTCTTTTTCTTCTATTGTGCGGCCGCCTTCTTTGTTCCTCTTCAAAAAGGAATTAGGGTTTTCCTTAATTGAAACGCCGCTTTAAGATCAATCGATTGATTTAAGGAATTTGCTTTGCATTGCTTTGTCAATCGAATTGCTGGCTGTGATAAGCTTTCGGTTGCTCCAATTGTATCGAGTTCGAATACTACTGGTATGTGATTTTTACTTTGATTTCTTTGTTTGATGATGCTTGAACTCGACACTTTGAATGCTGATGATGATATGGGATTAAATAGGGATAAAATCCCTAAATATACGGACGTATATTTCTTTATTGACTTCTTCAAAAATTATGCTCGGCCATTTGATTTTTGCTTGAATGCTTGTGGATAGTCTGACTTGTTCATCTCTGATAAATTTGAATTTTACTTGAATCGGTTCCATTATTTTTGGCATTTGAATTTGTTTCTCATTCTTTTCCTCTATGACTTCGGAGAGTAACTTGTTAATATGTGTTATTACCTCTATTCCAATCTTTGCTGGCACTATGACTACTTCAATTCATGTTATCGGCTTTGACTTTGGCATTTTGAAATTGTGATAATATTTTGACTTTTTAATTCTTTCCTTAACTTTCATTGAACTGCTACATGATCATTTCTCTTCTAAACTGCTTCTATGTTTTAATGCATTATCTCCATGTATATACATACATATATATGTATATGTGTGTGTGTGTGATTTGTATGCTTATGTACTTGGTTGCCTTGATGTCCCATTGTTGTTGCATTTGTTTTGAGTACACGTGCATTTATATTCTCTGTTGCATTGCATTGAACTGGGTTTTGACATTATTGTGTTACAGATTTGAGCATGTTTCATGTTTTACTAGTTCACAATTTTAAGTCTGCACCATATGTTGAAATTGAGTATGTTTGAAGCGTTGTTTCTGCCTTTGTTTATTTGGAGTTTTGTTGCATTGTAGTTGGTCTGATTTTGCGCTTTGTTGTACATTTGAAGTTTATTTGCAGCTTTCCTTGTGTATGTTCTGGTCTAGTTGCACTTGCTCATTGCATCCATCTCTAGTGGTTCAGTTATGAAGTCTTGTTCTGATCTTGTATCATTGTGTGCCTGGTTTGATACATTCTTGTTTGGTTGCTCTTGCCTTGAGTTTGAATGGTTGAGGCTGTTGTGTTTTACTGCATATATATGTATACATGTGTGTATAAACATGTATGTATGTATGTATGTATGTATGTATATATATATATATATGTTTGGTGGGTTGATATGGAATCTAGTTGTATTGCAATTTGGTCTGGACTTCATTTGCTTCGAGCCAGTTCATTTACCTGATCTGGTTGCACCCATACCTGAACTGATGTTGTATTATGGTCTTGAATTCTTTTGAACTGGGTATGATGGAGCACTTTGTTTCTAGTTTCACTTGATCACCGATTCAATCTTCACCTGGTTGTCACTACACACACACACACACACACATATATATATATATATATATATATGTTCATACATGCATCAATGTATGTTGTGTACTTCATTTTGGTTTAGTACACTTTATGTTGAGTTGCCTTACATGTACATCATGTATTGTGGCATGTTGTTTTCATTTGAATATGTGTGGTCTTTATGTTGTACATGTTGAAAGTGAATACTTGCATATGAACTTGGTTTGATTTCTGATTCGTGTTTTCACTCTAAGTATTGTGTACTGCTTTGATCTGAGTCTTCATTGTTATGTGGTCTGGTAATTTAAGTTTTGGTCTTCATGTGTATGTTTGGGTGGTAGCTGCAGTTTCTTCGAGTCACCTGTGCATGTGTGGGTTCATGTCTTCACACTTGTATTGTATGGTGTGTGGGTTCATGTGATCATGTTGAACTCCATTGAGTCTTGTTCCAGCTGCTTTTTACATTTTGGAGTCTTCATGTGTGTAATGTTGAAATTGAGCTTATTACACTCATTTGCATTTAAGTTGATCTTGTTATTGCCGCAAGTTTGAATGGTCTTGTTACCTTTGCATTTGACTTGGGCTCGGGTCTTCTTGTTCATGTAGTCATATGAATGTGGTCAGACTTGATTCTGGACTGACCATGTGTATATTTGAAATGTTGTATGTTGTTTTGCACCTGAGTTGAATCCACCATTTGGTTGGGTTTGACCTTGTGCTCACCTGTCCCTGTAATTTTATTACACAAGTGTATATCGCTGTGCACGGCCTTGTGACATGTACAGTGATTCACTGTGCATGTTACAAGCTGTTCATGTAAGATGAATTTAAAATATATGATGACGAACAACCCAAATAACTTAGGCAAACAATATTTTCAAAACACACACTTTATTATGCGCTGCAAAATATTTTATTTTTCAATTTTACTGTGTTAGGGTTTATTTTGCAGATAGCTCAGATGTTGGATTCAGACTGGACCAGAGTTGAAGGTTAAATACGAGTGAGAGTGAATATGTAGTGAGGTGAAAATTGTAAATTAAAAATTGTGTTGTAATTGAAATTGTATTGTAATTGAAAATATGTAAATGTAGTGAGAGCTCACATTTGTACTATTCGAATTAGTAATAAAATATTTGTTTGAATATGAATTCTGAGTTATTTATTTTATTCAACAAATATTTATTTAATTATGTGAAAAATAAAATAGTACAACAACAAATACATTTAAACGAATATTTACATATATATATATATATATATATATATATATATATATATATATGTTTATTATCATCAAACAAAAATCATAGGCTATTGTATTCTACACTTTTGCCATGCAATTTCTTTAGCAAATTTGAACTCTACATGGTTTTCTATTGGTAAAAATAGTTAACTTTGCCTTCCTTTTCCTCTCCCACCACTCTTAAGCGTTTGAGTTTCTATGAAATTTAGTTGGGATTAAAAGGAAGGATACAACTGTTTGGGTGTTGAACCGTGTTTGTCAATTGCAGTTTGGACCGCTACTTGGATTTCTACTTCTTGAGATGGATCTTGCCATTGGCTTAGAACCGTGCCCATTGTCCAAAGTTCTGGTGGTGATCGAACGTCGGTCTTGGACCAATGATCCAGGCGAAGCTGGGAGGTTTCCTTGCTTTGAAGCTTTGACATTCCCAACCTTAGGTCGATTAAACGCCTTGTTGGAAAGAGTAGTGGTTATCGCCTCTACTTTTTCTACCATGGTCGAAGCCTTGGTCTACTCAGTGGTGAGGTTGTTTGGAAGCTTTTTAAGGTTTCTTGCGAGGTTCAATGTTGAAGGCTTCAAAGATGGTAGCACACTCCCTTTTATTCTGCAAGTTCCTAATTGATCGAAGTGCCGGAGGAGTCCTATTAGTTTAGTCGGGCATGGTCTGGGTGATGATAAGAGCATAGGCTAGCCTACCTTAGAAGAGTGTTGTTGGCATGCTTCTCCTTCTCTTTCTCTTTTTCTTATTTTCAACTTAGCAATTGAAAATCTTGTTAGCCTGGCAGGGTAGGCATTGTGCCACCGCATTCTTTTGAACTAAATCAGAACTGATCTGTTTATTGAAAACTTCTTGTCTATGAAACTAGTTGTTGTTTTTTATTGTTTACTTGTGATTGGTAGGGTAGCTGTAACAACCCATCCTTCGGGAATACCCAAAAAGACGGATCATTGGAGTAAAATTAAACCAAAACACTAAACCAAGACATCGATAATATCTCATAATGGAATGACAATATCTAATATACTGAATATACATGAATAGAATAAGAAGACGATATATAAGAGATCGCACAAGCGGAAGCAACTTATAAATAAATATCAATACAGAAAATCAGAATACATCAACTCCTAATAGAATAGATTCAGAATAAATATATGATACAACAGTCTCGTATATAGATAATAGGTCTGTCATGTACGAATGAAATAACAAGTATATATGTATATCTTAAAATCCTGATGCCACGCCTCCAAAATGCTCCATTTGCATCCTGCAAGTGTATCCCCAAAAGCACCTGACTTTCAAACTACTCAATCGAGTATCAAAGAGTTGTGATGACATAAGCAGATAAAGACAAAAGACATATCAGACATAAAGTCTAGTGTGAGGAGAAATATCTTAAAATATTGTATATGAAAACTATATATAAATAGACAGGAACAACTAAATCATGGTCGGCCCTCTCCACAAACGTGGCTCAATGGGTAATCCAAACTGCTTAAAACAAATACGATAAACTCATCTCAAGGATAGGGTTTCATACTATAAGCTATTCTTCTCCTGTAATTAATGAGTCAGAACAACTAATATAATGTGACTGAAACGTAAATATCATACTATGATAAAAGTAACCAACATCCAAAAGTAGGGTGATCACAATATAAGTCTATCGCGAAGCACAGAATAATAGTAAATGCAGCAATAACAATAACAGCCAACTAATAACACATACAACATAGCAATGGAATATAACTAAGGAATACAAATCAATACCCGTCATTACTGACAGGTGGAGTCAACAATGGACACTTATCGTGATCCAACAATTCTAAATAAACAGGGCCAGTACACTAATGTACTCAGACGTTTGTCACGATTTAGTTATAAATAGAGTCAGCACACTAACGTACCCCGACATCTATCTCGATCGTATAATAAGTAAAGCCAGCACACTAACGTACCCAGACATCTATCACGATCTTATAATAGGTAGAGTCAGCACACTAATGTACCCAAGCATCTACCATGATCCTATAATAAATAGAGCCAGCACTCTAACATACCCAAACCTCTATCGGGATCTTATAATAAATAGGTTCGGCATAGTAACGTACCCAAACACCTATAATGATCATATAATAAATAGGGCCAGCGCACTAACGTACCCAGACGTCGATCATGATCTTATAATAGGTAGAGTCAGCACACTAACATACCCAGGCATCTACCGTGATCCCATAATAAATAGAGCCAGCACACTAACGTACCCAGATATCTATCGTAATCTTATAATAAATCTGGCCAGTATTGTACATGGTCACTAATGTAAGACCAGTGCAATTTATCTAGCTATATGTACCTCAGGATCAATCCCCGAAGGTACGAATCTACTTCATTCGATCGTACACGTTTACTGGCTGTGATCGTGTGACCAATCACTGTACCGACCCCATGCTCAATCGTTATTGATTCTAAAGGTATCACTTGACACTTGCATTCGAATCATGAGCTTCGCCTTGCATCCTGCCTCCCTGAGTAGCTCATATTCTTCTCGAAGTCGAGCTAAGATATCATAAAGAACCGCGCTCGAACGAGGAAGAAATTCCCTAAAATTGCATGAAGCACAATAGGTCAGTCGACTGAAGGGTTCCATTCAGTCGAATGAACTTGGGTAGAGAGGAATTGTTTCCTATCAACCAGTCAACTTCGTGCAGTCGATTGAACTTACAGGCTCTAGGCAATGAGCCTGTGCAGGGCAAATCCCCACCAAACGATCACCAATTTACATGTTGTTTCCTCCGATGCTTCGCTCGATGAGTCGCCTTGCTACTAGAGCCTGCCTCCATCCCACCGTACATCTACCGGGGTTCATTTATTAACGTTTTGGAAGTGAATTTGAAAAGTATTTGAAAATCGGTTTCAATACCAAAATCCACTCTTTGCACGAGTAGAGTTCCATGGGCGATTATAGCGACCTGGCTTCCTCTAACATGCCAAGACGACCTACTTGGCCTCCTCGTCTTATGTGTAGCTTATGTGTGTGTCGATATACATAAATCACGTTTTGGACTTCACCGGGGCAATTACTCGACCTAGTGTACTCTCATGCAACTTAGCGCATGCAATAGTCGCTATGGCTACGTGAAATGCCCGCAACGAACTTGCATCTAATTATATTTCTATATAATCAAACAAATTGCAAACGTATATAAACAAACAATCACACAACAATTCTAACTAAAGTACATACATCGTACTGATTGTTGTATAACTTCAAATACCCATATACATATACTTGCCCATACTCATATACGTACACGTATATTGACATAAGTAATTCATTTATTGCTTAATCCAATCTTACTTTTATTTACTAACTCTTTTCAATGAAAGTCTAATATAGTTTCATACTATTTTATAAAATCTTACTTCTATTTTTTTAAATATATCATTAGCCCAAATCATTTTAAACCTTTAAATACTTAATTATCTCATTTGAAATTGAGTATACTTCATATTAATATCTTAAAAAATAACATTTCCATTTTATAAAATCTATACTTCATTTATAAAATCATATAACCATTTTATAAATACTAATTGAACTTCATTAACTATTTTATAATACATCATATTATTTTATAAAATACTTCTTTGCTTATAAAAATCATTCTTCTATTTAAACGATATTTATAAATACTAATTTAGCTTCATTAACCCTCTAATCACTTTAACAATAAGTGTAGAGTTCAAAATTAACTAAATTAGCTTAGTAACTAATTTCAAAACCATTTCAATTAGTTTAATTATTACTAACTAATGGCATGCACTCAATTATCTCATGTAATTAGCCTCTAATCTGTCATTATATCACTTAGTATCATTCAACTAACCTAAAATCAAATTCTTAGGTTACTAACTATTTTCAAATATAGTCATTAAGGGATTAAACAATTAATGAGCTAATCTAATCATGTTTATAACACAAGTATAAGCCCAAATGAACTCAAACAATCTCCAAATCACTTCATCGAATTCTATAATCATCAGTAATCAAATATATGAAATATAACACGTAAATTCATAAGGAGAATCATCCCACTCACCTAATTTAACTCCAAACTAAGCTCTAATCGCCAAAACCCAAGCTTATGCTCTCATGAAATTTCGAAATGCACACCAATACTCCAAATCAAGTCAATCCTTTACGGGTTTTAGAGAATCCCATGGGAAGAATTATGGTGATTTTTATTTGATTTTAGGAATTTTATTTGGAGAGGTTAGGGCCTGTGGATTAAAAGTGGATTAAGGGGTAATTAGGAGGTCATTAGAGAAGGAAGAGAAGGAATGAACGTGGAATGATAAATAAATGAAGGGCTTGGCTTAATATAAGCTAAGTCAGAGGCAAGCTAATGGGCTTAGCCTAATTCTCTTCATCGAGCACTATTCATCCTCGAAATTTATCAACTCCAAACATAGTCAAGTTTATACTCATTTTACTCGTGTCAAAAAAGCAAACTCAACCACGGATTTATCGAGTGCTAATTCGCTCGTTTGTAAAAATTGAGTATAAGAGGCATTCCGTTACTTACCGATTAAATATTCAAATTCATCATTTAAATATTCGATCGTTAAAATTGCAAGGTGTTAAAGTAGCGTATCTTGGATAGCTAGCAAAGTCCCTTGTATTGTGTTGACCAATCTATTTTAGCTGATAGGTCGGGTCAATCAGTGGACTCAAAGCGAGCATTGACCGAGCAATCCGGTCGTCCGTCATGTGTTGACGCTGGCATATAACAGTAGAGCTTCACTATGTTGCTTTGTTAATGGGCGGTCTCGGCATAAGCGTGAGCTCTGAGTGGCTCGAGGTTCTCCTAGGCAACACATGTTAGAAGGAGTTCCTGCATTATGTTTAAAAAAGGGTTTATGTTTAAGACATGCTACATAGTAATATTGTCAAGCGATGGGCCGAACCCGGGCATTAATAAGAGTCAAGTGCCAGCTAGTTACCAAGTGCCAGGTGCCATTGGCATAGTGTCGAGCGCATGTTGGCCCATGGGTTCCCCTGGATGACAAGCGGTCATATGTGTCAGAATTGGGCCAACTCGTAGTGGAAGTTATGAGTGCATTTAAAATTCGTTTACCATATTCGATCTTTGTTAAGCTTATGAAGTCTAATTTATTTAGAATATTTCTAAATTTTATTTAAATAAAATATTTTATTTTATTTGAATTCATAAAATTATATTGTATTATTTAATTGATGTTGTATTATATATACATGTATCATATACATATATGTGTGTGTGTGAACATATGTAACTTATAAATCCATGCAAGGTATAACATATCCGTGTATAGATATTGAGATTTACATTGCAACGGATACGTTAGCTTATCGGATATGCCAATACATTGTACAAATGTATGTTTTTATATTTTTATAATATTATATATATTTTTTAATTAATTTGTTAGATAAATATAAATGTAGACATATATATATATAAACATAATTATGAAATATTAACATAAAATATGTAAAGATATAATCATGTAAATATATTTAAATATATTTAAATTAATTATAAATATACCAAATAAAATAAATAAATAAATTTTATTAAAAACCGAAAACAATACATATACTTATGTATATAATTTTTTTAATATATATACATATATTATAATAATTACTTGTTTATAAATGTATAATAAAATATTAAAATTATAAATTAATAATTAAAAATAAAAATATATTTTTTATAATAATGTATATTTACCTAGTCCTGTGCATGACTCAGAAATAAATTTTTTTATTTTAAATATTATTTTTAATTAATTCTGTATAGTTTTAATTTAAAATATTAATATAAAATAATTTTGAAACATAATATTGAAATTTAAATTTCCAATAAATTTCAAAATGATATTTTGTACTTAGAAAATTTATTTTATAATTTTATGATTTAAAAATAATTCTATAATTAATTATTGATTTTCGGCCAATATTTAAAATAAATTTTTTATGTAATAAAAAATTGGATTTTTTTTCTACCAAGCATATATTTTATAATAATATTATTTTATAAAATGTGAAACATAATTTTATATAACGTATTAATACGTCTGATTTATTTAATTAAATGACATTTTAAATAGTAATAAATATACATATATATAATTATTTAATTGTAGCCAAATATAATATATGCATAATACACTATATATAAAATTTATATAACATATTTATATAAAGGATAATGAAGTAATTAAATTATAAACTATATATTAATGCATATATTTATAATATATATATATATGTATATGTTATTAAATAATCAAAACTTATTTTTTGATTTCTAAGTCATGCCATTATGGATATGAATATACTAAAAAAATTATAAGTATGCACATACAAACAAATAAAACAATTTTGTGATAATACATTTGCGAATCAGAATCGTCCCCTAAATAAAACTATAAAATATATTTATAATAAAATATTGTATATAAGAAATTATAATTATATTTTGATCAAAAATATACCTCACTTCCAATGCCTTGAAGTGCACCTTGAACTGATGACGTGTTCTCCTTGAAACAATTTTCGATCCAAAAGAGTGCTAGTCCTTGAACTGTTGACCGCTGGTTATCGTATAACAGTTGAACTGAATTGATTTGAACTTGATGAAATTAGAGAGAAGAGGGGAGTTTTTCCAGCAATCAATAGGGACGGAGGCTCAAAAAAAATATCAAATGGAGGAAGTGATGCTTAAATAGAGGAAGGAAAGGAGAGAATTTAGGATCTTACCTTTTACTTAATCTCCTTTAATCTGAGCCCTCCAACTCTCCATATTAGAGCCGCTTATTCCCCTTATTATGGCAACACATACCAGCCTTTCTAATGGGCCATGAAGCCATTCATGGTCTGAACAAAATATTTTGCATTTTAAATCTAATTTAAAATGCTTATAAATATCGTATATCAATTACTATTTTATAACTTTTATAAATACAATTAATATTTGTTTATCAAATCAAACTAAAATTTATAAATAATGTTTCATAAATATTAATTAATTTATAATAATTATAAATTAAATAAATTGTTTACTCAAAGGAGAATTCATCATTTCAGTTGTGTGACTCATTAGGTGTAAAATTGATCAACGATTAATATCAAATTATTCGAAAATTAACATACATGCATCATTTAGCATGTGGTGTGAAATTTTGGCCAAATTTATCGCTTACTTGGTTTCGGTAAAATCCAACTTTACTTTGTTAAGCGTTACCCAGTTTGTGACTTCTATTTTACACCAATTCTCTTCGTCAAAACTATATTACTTTGGATTTATGAAATTTGATAATGGTCAAAATTCCAACATCATCCATATTCAACTCTATAGTCCAAACACAATGTCCTTGGTTCAATAACAACAATTATTATTAGTTGAAATGCACTAGTTAGAGACTTTGACTTTGAGTTGACCATGATACTAACCCCATATTACTGAGGAGAGGAATCCTCTCTTGAATAGTGCTTTACTTCCAATTCTTCCACATGACCCAACTATAGTCGCTCGATGGAATCTGTGCCATAATTTGACTATAATCAAAGTGGAGATTTTATATTAAAGAAAGACAGTATTCTTAAGTCGAGAGAACTGTATAAATTAGTCACATCGATATTTTCTATTTGACCTTAGTTATATTGGCCAATAGAAAACTACCAAGTGAGTCATTCCATAGTTATACATAATTATCAGTACGCAACCCATTGGTCCCCCAACAACCATGAGCAATACACTACCCAACATTTAGAGAGCATTACATATTCTACTCTCAACGGACGTATCGATATGCAGTCTCGATACATCTTTACTAGGAATATTTAAAATGATATATTTATTTTTATTGTGATAAATTACTCACTGTTACAACACTTTGTAACTACTATCACAAAACATATCATTTATGCATTTTCTATTAAATATACTTTTAAGTAAATTTATTAATTAATATAACACATTAATTCAAGTATATAATAGAAAGAAAACACCTTTTATTTAGAACAAGATTGGTCATCGAGTTAGATATATGTAAAAAAAATAGATAATTGCACGTAGGGCATACCTCTAACTCTATCAATGTGTAGAGCGACGGATGGGTCCGGCTCAGACCAGAGCGCATGGAGGGTCGAGGGTTCTCTTGGGTGACACGTCGCCTATTGTTTGATGACTGTAGGTCTCGACTCAAACCGAGGTTCGTGGTTGGCTCGACCACTCATGTACAAGGTTGTGATATAATGGTAAGATGAGTAGCAGGCTCCATCGTTCATAAAAATTTAGTAAATAGAAATTATAAAAAAATCAAACTTATCTTTGTGTCACTCTATTGTTCGGCGGTCCCGACATGAACCTAAGCACTGAGTGGGTTGACGATTCTCTAAGATGACATGCTATAATAAGAAGTGACAGTCAGTACCGGCCAAATCCTAAGCGCTGAGGGGCTTGAAGGTTCTCTAGACGAACACACTGCAATAAGGAGCTACAAGCGGTCCCGGATCAAAACTAATTGCTTAGGGGCTTGAAGGTTCTCCAGGGTGACAAACTGCAATAAGGAGCTGGACTGGCTTATTTCTACGTGTGCACACTACATGTGTTGGACTTTGGCATCACTCCAGGTAGTAGCGTCGGTCCTGATAACAGTGTCCCATCTTGTATGGAGGATGAGTGGCATCACAAGCGAGGGGTACGAACCATTACGGCCGCATATCTAATCGTTGATGCACCCAAACACAAAGGAGAGAGATGTCTCACCTAAACTCATATGGCATTGGGTAGTCCCTAAGCAAGGAGTTGAATGCATGGTGATTCAATCTTGTTGAATAGTCTAGCAGTCCCCAACAAGGGAACGAATTCTCAGTAGTCCACCCTCGTGGATAGCCAACTAGACAGATAAGGAGCAAAGGCTCACACAGTCCTGGGTGGAAAAGGTTAGTAGTCCTCAAATAAGGTAATGAGCACATGATAACTCTTCCTCGTTGGATAGCCTTGGTGAAGGTGTTGAATGATGCATGCTCTACGGTCTTCGATGCATTCTTCACAAGAGGTAATGGGCTTGGAAGTGAGCTTGAGAAAGGCACCAGCGATGGATTCTATGCATCTTAAGATATGCGAGCGAGCATCTAGCTGCTATAGGACCCATTGAAGGCGAGGATGAATGAGAGAACTATTTGGTGACTAACAGGGGGCTGCTTCGGGCATTAACAGGAGTGCTGGGTCTCTAGGAGTTCTATGTAGGGGTGCTCGGCGGGTGGCCAAGATTGCTAAGTGGTTACCCTGCCCCCAGGTTTTACCATGAAAAGGGCTAACCAGGACGTATTTCTGAGGAAAGATCTCGGAGCAGTTGGGCACGGCCCTCAAATAGGGTACACACAAGGTTGATAGTAACATCAATGTGAGGAGATGAGTGGGCGCGCATAGCAACTGGGCACGACACGATGCCAAACTGAGATATTTAGGGAATCTTCTTGGTGACTAGAGGAGGTAGAGGAACACGTTTTCCATTTTCCACTGTTGATGTTGAATGCGAAGTACCAAGCACGGAAAGAGCTTACACAGGAGGTTGCTAACCACAAGATCAAAGATTTGACTCCTTCTAGTGCCCAAATGTTGACGATAAGTTTCATCGACCTCATAGCTATGATAAAGCATTGTGAAGAGCAAAGGCTATTTGCTAATCACTAGGCCTAATGATGGAAAAATGAGGGTAAAAGAGCATTTAAAGGTAAATGGCACAAGAGGTGAAGTGGTTCGATGAAGTTTCCTACGTCCACTATGAATTTCTGTTACTATATAGCACTCTAATAATTATAAGGAATTACATGATGATAATAAGAAAAGATGATGCACCTAAAACTGACGAAGTTGCTAATCTCAGGGAGCTACTATATCAGGAAATTTGAATGGCAGATTATGGGTTCCAACCATCCAGGCCACAACCTTTCGGGTCCCAACCAACTAGGTCGCAAACCCCTTGAAGTGGCCATGCATATTGTCCTTATAGTAGTTGAATTGATGTTTGAACAGCTAAGATTGTTCTCTAAAACAAGTGTAAAGTGCATCTAGCCATTAATCTAGCCGAATGGACATGAAGAGAGACGGGTGGAAAAAAAGGAATGCGTGGATAAGATGAAGGTCAGCAGAAGAACTGTGATAGGGTATGTTCTTCCATGATCTGCATTAAATGTGTTTGTACTTACAGTATGATTGTGTAAGATGGAACGTGCATATTGTTGGAAGTAGGTACAACTGGATGTACCTCTTGTTGCTTTGCTCCCACATACCTAGATGGCAAGACGGGCCGAGCTGGCTTGCTGAGACAAGGGGTGGACATTTAACCGATTTAACCAACCTAACCGACTTAACCGACGTTGATCGAACCGCTTTAACCGATTTTATCGGTTAACGAAGTTTAGGTTAACCGACCAACCTTAACCAATAAAATTCGGTTCGGTTAATGGTTAACACATTGATTATTCGCGGTTAATCGTTTAGCCGAACAGGTTCTGAAGTAAACAGCTATCGAATCTATATTATTACCAACACCGTAACCGGCCCACCATGTTTCCTACCTAAAAGTTAAAACCCTAAAGCAAAACATAAGAACATAGCTTTCTTTCATTTCATATTTCCTCTCGTTCAAGTAAAAACTCTATATCCGCAAAATCAAAATCTTGATTTCGACCAATACATATCACGTCGATTTCGATCAGTACATATCCACTATCGATTTTGATCAATACATAGTGAATACATCCAATATCGATTTCAAAAAATCAATATTTATGTTGCACTGCAAGCTTGTGATTCCCATTAATTTGGCATTTGAGGCCTTGAAATATGGTGAACACTAGCCGAAAGAGAAACAATGTGAGTTTGTTTTCACTTTAACCTATTTTATTTAATTATTATGTGTTTAATTATTAGATTTATTTAAATGTATACTATAGCTGTTATAAATTACAGTTTAATCACACCTATCATATTAATGTAAAGCTGTTACATGTATACAATTTGCCACCTATACAGTTTGCCCGTAGCTGTTAATACTAATATACATTTAAATGTATACAATTTGCTAATTACCTATATAATTTGAATTTGTCTATACATAGTTGTTAAATATTAATATACATATTACAATTTGCCCATAGCTGTTAAATGTATATTAATATTAATGTAAAGTTGTTAAAACTGTATATTAATGTATACATTTTGCCTATACATTAATATACATTTAATGTATAGTTGTTATTAATGTGTAGTTGTAATTAAACTGTATGTTAATGTATAGCTATAATATAGGGGAATTTCACCGGAAGGACAAACTTTGCAGTTCAATTAGTTTCTAGGACACACATTCAAAGAAATTAATTTCAAGGCCAAAGTCAACAGAATAATTACTTTTAAGGACAAAGTCAGCGGTCCAATTACTTTCAAAGACATAATTTCATAGGTTTTTAGGCCTTAGAAACTAATTATTTTACGTTTTGTCCTTGAAAGTAATTATTTTAGTTGTGTGTCCTAGAAATTAATTCCACTTGCTAAAGAGGCCCTTGTGGCTAATTTCCACTATAATTAAACTCTAATTTATAACTATAATTTATAACCGTATACTAATGTGATATGTAATTTATACTTTTTAAGCATCATAACATAAACATCAAATTAAGTGGAAAATAGGCACAAGGACAAATTTTTATAAAATTTTTGGCTGAAGGACAACAAGTTTTATTTTTAGGCTGAAGGACAAACTTTGGAAGATAATTAGACTGAAGGACAATGCTAATACAACTAGCATTTTGTACAATGTAAAACTGGATATAATGCTAGTTATAATTAGCATTTTGTACAATGTTTGCACTGTACAAAATGCTAATTATATTTAGCATTTTCCTTCAGCCTAATTTTATTTCAAAGTTTGTCCTTCAGCCCAAAAATGAAACTTTGTGTCCTTCAGCCTAAATTTTTTTCAAAGTTTGTCCTTGTGCCTATTTGTGATCGAAGATTTCTGCCATTATTCAGTTAAACATCAATTTTTCTTCATCGATTCCTCTACAAGTATGTACTATTTTTTTTATGTAAACGATTTAGGTACATGTTTTGGAGCTGGTTTATTGTTAAATGATATTAATTAACGAGTTCTTCGTAAAATAGTAAGCGTCAGATCTTACTTTATTCAACTATTTAAAAAGATAGAAGCATTTATCTTCTGATGTAAAGGATTTACGTACATTTTTGAGTTATATGTTCATAATCATTGATACAAATGGTACATTATCTAATGCATGCAAGGTATTTGATGTTTTTCTCATGATATTAGTTACTACATTTAATGAACAGATATGTTAAACCCTAGGTAAAAAAGAGAAAAGCATTTATGTTTTTATGTAAATGGTTTAAGTTGTTTGTTGTTTTGGAGCTGGTTTATTGTTAAATGATATTAATTAACGAGTTCTTCGTAAAATAGTAAGCGTCGGATCTTACTTTATTCAACTATTTAAAAAGATAGAAGCATTTATCTTCTGATGTAAAGGATTTACGTACATTTTTGAGTTATATGTTCATAATCATTGATACAAATGGTACATTATCTAATGCATGCAAGGTATTTGATGTTTTTCTCATGATATTAGTTACTACATATAATGAACAGATATGTTAAACCCTAGGTAAAAAGAGAAAAGCATTTATGTTTTTATGTAAATGGTTTAAGTTGTTTGTTGTTTTGGAGCTGGTTTATTGTTAAATGATATTAATTAACGAGTTCTTCGTAAAATAGTAAGCCAGATCTTACTTTATTCAACTATTTAAAAAGATAGAAGCATTTATCTTCTGATGTAAAGGATTTACGTACATTATTGAGTTATATTTTCATAATCACTGATACAAATGGTACATTATCTAATGCATTCAAGGTATTTGATGTTTTTCTCATGATATTAGTTACTACATATAATATACAGATATGTTAAAGCCTAGGTAAAAAAGATAAAAGCATTTATGTTTTTATGTAAATGGTTTAAGTTGTTTGTTGTTTTGGAGCTGGTTTATTGTTAAATGATATTAATTAATAGTTCTTCACTCTGTCTAACATTTCATTATATATGACATTTTTTATGCAGCGTAAAAATGCATACAAGGTCTTCTAAGTCGAAGATATTCATTCGAAAAACAACTTGCATATTCATAAACGAAGGTGGAACCCAATGCATAAATATAAGACCTATTTCCAGTCCATTTTGTGATGAACACAACCAAAGACCATCACCATTTACAACTCCATTGGTAATTATTTTCATACTTATGTTTCCCATAATATTTAATTCTAATCTTCATTTTGTATATACGTAATAAATTGGAATCTAGATTCCATATTTTAAATAAAAAAATACCTAAATTTTTTGAGCTTACATTGTTTACCTTGGTTAGTCTGCTATTCTGTCACTACATTTACGTATACATGTGTGTGTGTGTGTGTGTTTCTGCATTCACTTCATATATTTTGTATTGGGTTGATGTGCATTGACTTGACTTGTTGCTTTATTTGCAGTCAGTTATCATCTAGCTTGTCTGCACTTGCATTCTCATCTTGTCGACATGTCTGCATTGGACTCTGGTTTCAATGTGTATGATGTTGAAAATTCACTTGATGTTTCATACATGTATATATGTAATGTTCGAACACTTCAGTCAGGTTTGGTTACTTCATTTTCATTGATGTTGAGTTGTTTTTATGGTGCATTTGTTTGTGTATGTTGTGCACTTGTTTGCACTGTCACTTTTGAATCTGAATATTCATTGATGTTGTAGCTTTCATGTTGCATTCATACATGTTGTACATGTAATTACTTCAAGGCTATTGTGATGATGAAGATAAAACACATTATCTTTATATACTTTGAAACTTTCTAATTGTAAATTTTCATTTCATCAAATAAATTTTGTTGGTTTTCAGTTGTGAATGTTCATTTATCTTTCATTGGTCTAAATTATAAATTAGAGAATGCGAAATTTTCAAACTGTGATGATTGAAATAGGTCTAAAAAAAATTCAAACATTTGTTCTTTACAACAAAACCTATTGGATTCAATTTATACTTTTGTTTTTTTTTAAAAAAAACTTTATATACTAAAAAAGTGCTTTATCTTTTATTTTTTTAAATTAGAGGTACTTTATGTACTAAAAATTATCTTAACCTCAAAAAAATACAAAATAATGTAAATGATAAAACATATTATCATTTTATTCAATTTTTTGTGTAGTAAGATATTTTTTTGATAATCTTGTTATTTTTACCTTCTAATTTATTTTTTGATTTTCCTAAATATAGAATCAAAGTGCACCAACACAAGAATTACCTGATGTGAATGAAAAAGAAGACTTCATATCTGATGATGAAAAAACGTTTTCACAGCAACTAGCAGAAGACAGTACTGATTTGGATGATATAGATCAGTATGAAATTAAGAAAATAGATAAGAAGCAAAAAAGGCAGTACACAGGTACTTATAGATGTAATTTAGATGTAGTGTATAAGGTGATGTCAATTATAAAGGAGAAACACATTCTTTCACCGGAAGCAAAAGCTTTTTTAGAAAAAACGCCTTTCAAAAACATCTTCAACGTTTTTCTTAGTGATTCAATAACAAGACAAGATTTGAGGAAAAGTGCTTCAAATTTAGATGATATCATTACTTCTTTTAATGAAAAAGAAAATGCTTTCACAATTGGAAACAAATTACTCAAAATTACTCCTGAAGAAGTCAGTCTAATTTTTGGAATGCCAATAGCTGGAGAGGACTTGTTTCCTATACCAGCTTCTAACAAAGCCTTAGCAATGGAAAGTTTCTCTAATTTTTTAACTGCTAATTTTGAAGAAGAAGACATAATTAGCCAAAAAACAGTAACTAAAAGACTGAATACACTGTTAGAAGAAGAAAAAGGAAATGAAGATATAGTGAAATTGTTGTTGTTGCTGCTAGTTATAACTTTCCTATTTCCAAACAACCAAAGCTACATGCAATGGGGATTCTTGCCGAAGTTGCTGAACTTAAAAAAATTAAATTCAATTTCTTGGCCGCGAGCGATATGTGAAAATGTGTTGAAAAATGTTAAAAAGTATCATGCTGACCCTAGAAGTACACCAGGCTGCACTATGGTGTTACTGGTATGCTTTCATAATTTTAACTAAATGTAAATATATTCAAATTTATATTTAATACAAAAATATAAATGCTTTTATCCTTTTCTTGCAGTATTGGATTTGTGAACGAACACAAATAGTTGCTGAGAAGGAAAATCTGCAAACAAAAATCCCAAGAATGGGAAAATGGGATTTATCGAAATTGAAAGATTTGGACCTTACTGAGGTTGACAATGACAAAGTATGCTATTTTTTAACTGTACATTTTTTTTGATTTTTTCGAAAGCAATTTTGTAGAATGTTAGTAGTCATATGTTTAATGTGCAAGCTTAACTTGTCTATTACTTCAATGACAATATATATGAAAGCTTAACTTTAAATTTATTCATTGCAGATTTTAAAAAAATTTGCAGATGTAACAAAAGAAGAAAAAAAAATTCTTTCCAAAAAAATAAAAGCTACTGAAGTGGAAGTAGACCGAAACAACAAAAGGAAATTAGATGAGTACCAGGAAGACACAAGTTTGAGAAAATCTGAAAAGGAATCTGCTGATAACATAATGGAGCTACAATCAAAAGTCAATTTTTTGTGCTCTGAGATGAAAAATGTTGAAGAACAATTAAAGGAGGAAAGATGTTTAAGAGAAGCAGCTGAAAATAGAATCCAAATTCTTGAAATGAAGCTTCAGAAATTGGAAAATTTAAAAAAGCATGAAGTGGAGGAAAAAGATAATTTCAACAAAAAAACTGAAGCTCAAAAAGGTAAAAAAAATTGTTGGTATGATTCACATAAACAGTTCTGCTAATTTTCCAACTTTTGATATTATGCAAACTCAAGATTTCATAGTAGAAAAGCAGACACAAGATAGTTTAAAATCTGACAATCTGAAAGAGCCTGCTCAAGAAAATGTTTCTGAAAATCCAATTGTTGTTGAAGATATTGTCCTAAAAGAACCAAAAAAGAAGAAGAAGCCAAAGAATGTTGACAAATGTCCACTACTCGAATATCTTACCGAAGAAAAAAAAGAAATTATCAAAAAAAATTTCAAAATTCTTGGACGAAACAAGTAAGTAACTAAACTACTTTTGACTCAATTGAATTATGTTATTGTAGAAGTTCCACTCACGGCGATCTGGTTGAATTGGGGGAAGATGTAGGTATTATTGCGGGGCAATCAATTGGGGAACCTGGGACTCAAGTTGAAACTAATTATTTTTAAGGACAAAACTGGGCCATTAGCATTTCTCTTTTCTTTTTAATGCACCGTCAGCTGTTTTATGTACTGTTTTATGTACAATTCATAAAATTCCTGTAGAGTATAACAATATATTTTTCTTAAACCTGTTATTAATATTTGGTTAACTTATGGTAGATCTGTACCATCCTTTAGTTAATATTGAAGGTGACAATTAAAAAAAGATAAAACTGATTATCTTTTGTATGTACTGTCATATGTTTAATGTACAAGTCACAAAGTTGTCAACCATTTTAACCATGTCATAATATGCAAACATTTTAACATTGTCATGTTTGGTAGTGCCATTCAATAAACATCCGATAATGTGTAAACTTTTTAAGTTATGGTTTAATCAGAGTTAATAAACAATTTGTCACTTGTGCCATTCAATAAACAACCTTGTATTGTTGGTGTACTACACAACGACTTGATGGATTGACTCAGTTTAACTTAAAAATTGCCAAATTGAGTCATTCTATCAAGTAGTTGGGTTGTATTATCGACAATCCAAGGCTGTTGAAATTTATTAAAATCTGAAGAAAAAAAAGAAATTTTTGGTGATGAATAGTTTGCTGGTTGATGTTCATGAAGATAAAAAAAGTTATTTAAGCACCTATTATTGTAAGCACCAAGTATTTTTATTTGCAACCTTACTTTTTTTAATGCACTGTACTTTAGTTAATAATCCAAGTGACAACTAAAAAAAGATAAAACAAAATATCTTTTTAATGCACTGTCAGCTGTTTTATGTACAATTCATAAAATTCCTGTAGAGTATGACAATATATTTTTCTTAAACCTATTATTAATATTTGGTTAACTTATGGTAGATCTGTACCATCCTTTAGTTAATATTGAAGGTGACAATTAAAAAACGATAAAACTGATTATCTTTTGTATGTACTGTCATATGTTTAATGTACAAGTCACAAAGTTGTCAACCATTTTAACCATGCCATAATATGCAAACATTTTAACATTGTCATGTTTGGTAGTGCAATTCAATAAACATCCGATAATGTGTAAACTTTTTAAGTTATGGTTTAATCAGAGTTAATAAACAATTTGTCACTTGTGCCATTCAATAAACAACCTTGTATTGTTGGTGTACTACACAGCGACTTGATGGATTAACTCAGTTTAACTTAAAAATTGCCAAATTGAGTCATTCTATCAAGTAGTTGGGTTGTATCATCGACAATCCAAGGCTGTTGAAATTTATTAAAATCTAAAGAAAAAAAAGAAATTTTTGGTGATGAATAGTTTGCTGGTTGATGTTCATGAAGATAAAAAAGTTATTTAAGCACCTATTATTGTCAGCACCAAGTATTTTTATTTGCAACCTTACTTTTTTTAATACACTGTATTTTAGTTAATAATCCAAGTGACAACTAAAAAAAGATAAAACAAAATATCTTTTTAATGTACTGTCAGCTGTTTTATGTACAATTCATAAAATTCCTGTACAGTATGACAGTATGACAATTCATAAAATTCCTGTACAGTATGTACTATTATTATTTTCTTTTGTTAAAAAATATTTCATTACATACTAATCTTACTTTTTCAGTATACCAATCTTAATTAATTTTCTTTTATACTGTAAGTGCCATACAACACAGAACATACTAATCTTAATTTTTTAGTGATGAAGCATTTACTTGTGACGATGAAAACTTCATCACCATCACAAAAAGTATGATAGAAGAACTTCTCTATGGAGAATATATTTCTGGTCAAGTAAGTACAAAAAACTATACTTTGCGTCATTATAAATTCTTTTCTTTGCTTCATTATAAAATCTATTCTTAATCCATATTTTTTTTTGGAAATGTAGGTTATTGATTGGTTTTGGTTCAGAAAAACAAAATTTTTAGAACAAAGTTCTAGCATTATATATGTGAACACAACAATGACAGTAAGTGTACTATAATGTAAAATTTAATTTGTTTCTAAGATAAATTTTTTGAAATTATTTTTTAACAGAAAAGCGCAACAGATGGAAACCTGGAAAAGATCAAAAAAAATATGTTTAATCCTTTTATTAAACAAGCACTTCTAAATCCATTATGTTGCAATATATTATTTCCTATACATGGCAACGGACATTGGAGCTTGCTAGAACTAGTAGTGGAATCATGTTCATGGAACCATTATGATTCTCTACACTTGACCACAAGATCTAAGACATTAAGAAGTGGACATTCAAGGTTTGCTATTAATGTGGTAAGTAAAATACACTGAAAGTAAAAAAGATAAATAGATTTATCATTATTATTAAAAAAATTATATATATATATATTTGGCAGAAAGCAGCGGTAAACAAAATCAATAAAGACTTACAGGACGCAGGCGAGAAAACAATTCTGGGAAAGTCTTCATTGATTAAAAATATTAACTGTGCTTAACAAAGCAACGGGTAATTTTCATAATCACTATTAAAAATGTTTACCTAGGATTTAAGTACATTTTCAGTTATATTTTCATAATCACTGATACAAATGGTACATTATCTAATGCATTCAAGGTATTTGATGTTTTTCTCATGATATTAGTTATTACATAGAAAAGATAAAAGCATTTTTGTTTTTATGTAAATGATATAAGTTGTTTGTTGTTTTGGAGCTGGTTTATTGTTAAATGAAATTAATTAAAGAGTTCTTCATAAAATATTAAGTGTCAGATCTTACTTTATTCAACTATTAAAAAAGATAGAAGCATTTATCTTTTGATGTAATGGATATAAGTACATGTTTAGTTATATTTTCATAATCACTGATACTGGAGATTTTTATACAACGATGAATGTTACACAATAACTAAAATTTTAAAAAATGCAGGTTCGACTGTGGAATTTTCGTAATGATGTTTATCCAAAAGTTAGCACAAGGAATGGAAACAACATCAAAAATCAGTCTAGAACAAGTAAACGCATTTAGAGCACAGATAACTGCACAAATTCTCTCTGATGAACCATACTGCTGGACAATTGAAAAATTCTGCATTTCAGCTTCAGCAACAAAAGATGTGAACTGACAATGATAGCAACAAATTCTTTAATGTCTAACAGTCCTTTTATCATACATTTGTTAAAATTTTATTTGACTGATGAATTTGTAATGGTTGACTTAGGCCATATTATTTGAATTGTAAAACCTACTTACAGATGTTGTAGACTTGAGTTTGTTTATGTGTATGCTGTGCACTTGTTTGCACTGTCACCTTTTAATCTGACTATACATTCATGTTGTGTCCTAGAAAAAAATTGGGCCGTATAATACAGAGTGTGTTGTGTAATGTGAAGGTTACTGTGATGTTAAGTAATTTGCTAGGATGAGGAAGATAGTGTGGATGGAAGTGCTATGTAGTTAGTGTTGATGGTTGCTGTGAATTTCAGGTTATAAAGGTTGTTTCTGTTGGTGTTGAGGATGTTTTATGTCAAATGACAGAAGTTTGAAGATAGTGATTGGAGTTGCAGTGCAGTGAGAGGTGATGGAAGTCCTGTGAGCTATTTTAGGTTGTGGCAAGTGCAAGGTTGGTCAGTTGTAGGCATAAGGGTAGATGTTAGTGGAAATGAATGATGAAAGTGATGATGCATGAGAATGGGAAGAAGGAATGCTGGTTGAATACTGCTCTCTTGAAAAAAGAAGTTATTACAAAAAGATAAATAACGATTGGAGATGGATAGGTATTCCACCGTTATGAAAAATCAACAAATATTTCTGCACAAACAAAATTGAACAAATATTTCTGCACAAACAAAATTGAACAAATATTTTTGCACAAAGAAAATTTAAATCAATGACCGCAAATATACTTGGTCCTAAGCCTGTTTGAGGCCAATGATATATCAATTTATCTTTTTAAACAGAACAATTGCAAACAATAGTTCTTCCATACTTTCCATTTCCTGTTAGAAGAGTAACTACCACCTTCATCATTCACAACTTCAAGTGCCTCTGACTACTACTTACTTCACTGCCAACCTCCACTGCCTCACTTCTTAACTACAACACCTCCTCCTTTACAAAAGTCCAAATACCACTCTGTCATACTTCACTTACTAACCATACTTCCATCCCAAACCATTCACAACCTATAAACTTCACAGTTCTCTGACCATACAAGCAAATACTACTACACCACTGTTTCATTCAATACAAACTGCAGCAACATTCCACACTCAACACTGTCAGAGAAGCCACAACCCACAATTCTTCTTCACTAACCATCATCTTACCAATTCCACACTGACTACCTACCGACAACCATCACAGTGCCTACCAGAAAAGCAGAAACTCATAAACAATTGCATACAACCAAAAGTAATCAAAATCAGATTATATCCAATTCAACATATGCAATAATCCAAATATTCAAGTCAAAGTATTCATAGAACAACCAATCAATCAAATACACTGCACTAATACAATCAACTCAATTATTCAAGTCAAAGTATTCATAGAACAACCAATCAATCAAATACACTGGACTAATACAATCAACTCAATTATTCAAGTCAGATTATTTATAGAACAACCAATCAAATACATTGGACTAAAACAATCAACTCAAATATTCAAAGAACATCCTCTTCTATTATGTCCTTGTTTTTTACACTTTCCACATCTGTTTTGCTTAGCATGAAAGTCAGCCCCTTCAATCCTATTCATCCTAGGCCTACCAGCTCCACGAACAGGCTTAGGAGGAAGAACAATAGATGATTCTTCAGCTTCAATTGCTTCCTTATCAAAAGTTGGAATAGGATTGATCAAATGTGAATATGAAGCTCGATAATACTCAGCAGTAAAGTAATTCTCAATATATTCATAAACAAAATTTCTAGTTAAAGAAATACACTTCAAAGCATGCGCACAAGGAAAACCTGTCACTTTCCATTGATTGCAACTGCAAATGCGATTTTTAAGATCAACCTTTTGAGATGTTGGAGAATGAACTTCAAAAATATACCTACAAAATGTAAAATTAAAAACAGTTAAAATATGTACACAGATTGCATTTCCAAAATATGATTATTAGCACTATATATATTCTCTCTAATCTATCTAATAAATAAGACCCAATTCATGTGCATAGAACTAATAGTGAAAAATAAGACTCATAAACCAAAACAAATAACAACAGGCATACTATTCATATTCTTTAGAGAAAGTATATCTTATGTAAATTTTGATTTTGACTTTCTTTTTAAAAAAATGATAACCAATCTAGAAAAAAGAAAGCATAAAGGTTATAGTAAGAATTAAAACCAGTAAACCTTGACAGTGATTTCAATGGGTAAGGCATCCACTGATTAAGTGGAATTGACTAAAAACATTCCCTTGATGCACCAGATTTGACTTTTCCAAAAATATCAACAGGATTGTCCAAGTCAAGAACTAATATACCATAAGTAAAATGTACAGACTCATCCAGACAAAAATAATGAAAGAGCTAAGAATTACATACAGTGTTAATTACAATGCCGCGACTGTCAAGATTCAAAAGATCCAGAGGGGTTTAAAATTTATAAATACCAACAAAATGAAATCATAACACAGGCTACATAGCAAGTTGAAAAAAGATAAATGCATTTATCATTTTTTTCAGAAACTATGAACATCATGTAAAAATATAGAAATAAATACCTAGATGATTTAGAAACACTCCACCCAAATCCTTCTTCCTTCAATTTCAACAAACGAGCTTCCATTTTTGGACATAGCACACTAGTCCACTTTGATGCCTCTTCTCTACGATTAGACATTTGCATCATCAGTTTTACCCTAATTCCATCAAGACAAGCAGTAACAGGCAAACTTCTTTCATCCAAAATCCAAGAATTAAAACTCTCAGCTACATTGGACTTATTTTCGCCATATCGCTTCCCCGGAAAAAACAAATCAGCCCAATGATCATATGGTTTATCATTCAAGTACTGTATAGCTTTGGCACCTCCAATTTCTTTGTACTTGGACATGGCTTTTTCAAACTCATGATGATTAGAAGCTATAGCACAACGCTCAAGTAAATGAGCTACCCAAACACCCCTTCCACTTTTCACAATGCTAGCAATATTATTTTGCATATGATGCAAACAATAAGAATGATGACTATTTGGAAAAAAATTTGGAATACTTAACAATAAACCCCAGTGTCTATCACTTAAAAAAGTTAATATTCTATCACAACTGAGAGCATTCTTTAGGTGTTTTAAAAACCAACTCCAACACTCTTCATTTTCTTTAGGAACAAGAGCCATTGCTAATGGGAAAAAACCTGGAAAAAAAACAAAAAAAAAATAATTCACTGTTTATGTATTACATTTGAAACAACAAAAAATTAATTCACTTTTTGTGTAAAAAAAATTATATTTGAAACAGTATTATCTAATAGTAGACAATCACATGTGTAGTCTACGCAGAAAGGGTAGAAATTGCAAAGATATGATACATAATTCATGCATACAATACACAGAATAATATTCAAACATCTAAAACATATATGCTTTTATCTTTTCTATATGCTGTTTAAATCATTTGTATACCTTATGTAAGAACTTCAAATAAAGAGAAAAATGATAAATATGTTGAACATGTAGTAGTATCTATGATATATAATGACGGCTTAATATGTTATTTAATTCTTTATATTAAAAGATAAATGCATTTATCCTTTTTAACTCCTGTATACAGTAACATTTTGTATATCAAATTAAAGAACATTATATCTTTTACAGTATTTGTTTTGGATCAAATTTACAATAAGAAGAGCATGACTGTCCATTGAACAATTGTACCTACTTTGTAACTAGTGCAACTAGATTGAAGATGTTAGAGATAAAAACATATATGCATTTATTGTTTGAAATATGACAGATTCTGGTAAATCCAGCATAAGCAGTAGGTATCATGATAAACTGAAAAAAATAAAACATCTAGATTATGTATCTATCAAAATAAAAATAAAAAAACAACCAACATTAATCATCATTAATTTTCAGTTGAATTAAATTGTCAGTTTGAATTCATTTTTGAAACAACCAAATGCACTATATTTGAAACAGTACTATATAACAGTAGACTAATCACTTGAACAAAATGCAGTATGTACACAATAAAATTCAGTAGAACAATAACTTAAAGAAACAGTACTATGTAACATAAATACAACAGCAAAAAAAAATTCAGTACCTTGATTCCCATTTTTCGCAGTGGCAGCCATCAAAATACCACTTCGCCCTTTCAAAAAGGTAGCATCCAAAAACACCATAGGACAACAATAGTTAAATCCAAATATACATGCCTCATAACATACAAAAACTCTCTCAAATTGATTTGTTTCAGAATCCACATCCATACTTGAATAACTATTTGGGTTATTTCTTTCCAATGCCTTCAAATACCAAACTAATTCATTGTAAGATTTCTTTTCATCACCAAAAATATCATTCATAGCCAATTTCTTACCCTTATAAGCAAAGAAATAGCTTAGCTCCACATCATAATCTCTTCTAAAACTTTTAATGATATCCTTGGTTTTTCTTTTTGGCTCATCACGAATTTGATTGACGATTAAACTTTTCACAAGATCACTATTAATGGTTGGACTACTAAGGGAACGAAATCCACCACCACAAGTATGAATCAAGTTAATGTTTTTAACAAATAGTTGGTCCAATTGCTTCAGTTTGCAAGAAGCATGAATCCTAAAAGGACAGCTAGCTACAGCACATCGAACTGTCAATCGTTCTTTACAATTCTTAATATACTGTACTTTAAATCCATTCTTCAAACAATAAGCACTAACTGTTCTACGGAATCCAATAGCAGAATCAAACTGTTGACCAACGCCAATAAAAAATTCCATATTTGAATTCTTCTTCAACAACTCATGTAAATCCTTTTGTTGAGTAAAACCAGAATCTAAATCATCATCATAACCTAACATATTATTACTTGACTCAACACCAACAACTGAACCAGACTTGCTACTTTCACCAACAAAATTATCCATTGAATCATTCTTCAGCCGTAGAAAAAAAAACCAAAAATTCTTCCTTTTTAAACCAAGACAAACACAATATAGCTTGAAGATCACTATCCGTTTCAATAAAGGTAGTCTTTGATTCTCGAATATAAAAAATATCAAAGCATAATGGAGTAAAATTATTCCACTGCTCCCAAATCCTATTCCTAACATAAGAAATAGAAGCATCCAATCCAAAACGAGCACTAAAACAATTGTTATTGAAATCAAACACAACTATAACAGATGAATCAAACTTGCAAAAAAAATGTAAAAAAAAAAATATAACTATGTGAAACTGATCTTAAATAAAAACTAATAGCATAAGACTATTTAAATCATTTTTTATACCACTTTTTGAAAAAGATAAAACAATTTATCTTTTAGAGATCACTATCACTCTTTGGGATAACCTGATTACAACAGTGGAAAATATAACTATGTAAAACTGATCTTAAATAAAAACTAATAGCATAAAACCATTTAAATCATTTTATATACCACTTCTTGAAAAAAGATAAAACAATTTATCTTTTACAGATCACTATCACTCTTTGGGATAACCTGATTACAACAGTGGAACACGTGGAAGAAAAACATTCATTGTGATTGTACCTATTCAAGTTTACATTGTTGAAAAATCATAGGTGAAAAAGATGATCTGCAAAAATATACTTAATGGTGAAAAAGAAGAGCTAAAAAATTATCATAACAAACACACACTAAGATCAATATGGTCTTTAAAACACATAATCACATTCAATGGCTGCCAAATTATTACTAGAGCCAGAATGGAATTTTGATACACCATTCTTAAACATCTAAACAATCAGAGTTTAATTGCAAACTAAAGAACAAACGAAGCTAAATACACAGTGATTGTGTTATAAGAATAAACCAATACCATTCAGAAGCCATTATTCCAACTACATCAAACAAAACCTTCCTCCAATAGATGAAAACAGCCTCCTGTGAAAAGAAACATACAGTAACATCATAAAAAATAGAATTGAGAATGAAAAACAGCAAATAAAAAAGAGACTCACCAAATGAAGAAAATCGCCTCACGATTTCCCACAATTAAAGTCGATTTTGATTTGAGAAGAAACTAACGCCTCACGACCGCTTCAATTGCACAAGAAACGACCGCTTTGATTGAACAAGATACGTCTAATTTTCACGACCGCCTAATTTGCAAGATCGGTAGATTTCAGAAGGTACGCAGTTCTTTGAGAAGATGAAGACGCACGCGCCTAATTTTCACGATCGGTAGATTTCAGAAGATACGTACTTGTTTGAGAAGATGAAGACGCACGCGCCTAATTTCCAAGATCGGCAGATTTCAGAATATACGTAGTTGTTTGAGAAGATGAAGACGAACGCGCCTAATTTCCACGATCGATTTCAGAAGATATTTAGATGTTTGAGAAGATGAAGACGCACGCCGCACATAATTGTCCTCAAAAATAATAGTTTCAAACCCGTGTCCTGGAAAAAAATGGGCCATATAATTAGGCCCTTCGTACCAATTTCCACTAAACAAAATATATGCATATCATGTATCTTTTACGTTATCATTAAATTTCTAATTTATTATTAGTAGTTAATGTTATCTCTTTAAGTAATGTGTGTAAATGGATAGATAGACCAAATCAAGGTATCAAAAATTTACAAAATACTAAATATTATAATTTTGTTTTATGTCATCAAATTGCAGACATGGAGTTATTGCTATGGAAAATAAGGTGAAATTGTTTTAGGTTGGTTGGATGTTGCTTGCAAGAGTGGATGAGGAAGTGTACGTATGTTTAGTTTATTCTAAATTGGTTAATCAAATAATAATGTCACTACCATGAGCTTGACTTTCGGATTTATATGTTAATTAGTGGGGTTTTGTTTAAATTACTGTACGATAATAAGTGTATGTATACTTAGCTTAGTAGTTGTTAAGAAGTATGGTAAAATCAAGTGAAGTGAATCAAATAACCTGGTATCAGCATACGTAATACAATGACTTCCTTAAATTTCAGTATTTTTTAAGTTTAGTTTCAGTTTATAGTTGCATTCACATTAAAATAATACTGCCAGTGAGCTACTAGATCAGTTCATGTTTATTTATAGTAATATACTAATATAGTTCTACAAATTTGCATTTTGCAGTGGAAAATGGATGGACTTAAGCTCACTGTCTTAGCTACTTAGGTTCAATCTTCAAACCATTTATATTAATGCATTATCAAACTATGAATGTAATTGTATGTTACTGTTTATTTTGCTGTTTATTTTGTTGTTTATTGTGAACTTAGTTTAGTTTAGTTGTGAACTTAGTTTATTGTATATAACTGTATGGTCGACTGTTGTGAACTTAGTTAATTAGTTTATGTATTGTGCTCTGCTCTTTGTTATGCTACAGACAGCAGTTCAGTTTATGTATGTTGAAACATATACTGTTAACCATCAGTTAACCATGCAATGGTTAACCGTTAGGCTTAAATGGTTAACCATGAAATGGTTAACTATTTGGTTCGAAAGATTAACTAAACTGTTAAATTTAACTGATTAACAGCGGTTATATTTAACCGGTTCGGTCAGTATGGTCCGATCGATTTTAACTGATAAACGGTTAACCGAACCGTTATTTTTCATTGGTTAATAGTTCAAATTAACTGATCGGTTCGGTTAACCGACCGTGCCCACCCCAAGCTGAGACCATAAGGAGAATGAGGAATTAACAAGAGTCGAGGGCACACCAAACTAAGTGAGACAAGACGGACTGCAGGTTATAGGTGGAGGTATCGAAGCTGGATCAATGACGAGCCACCCTTGAGATAGTCTCAAGTTATGACAGTTAGGAGATAGCTGAGGGAGAGATGTTTGAGCAAGTGGGCTGGTCTGAAGCTAGGTTGTAAGCAAGTCGGAGAGGAGTCTGTTGGCTAGTAAGAGATGAGCAAGCTTTGCTTGTGCCTTATCTTGGCGGGCGAGCTAGTCAGTGGGTAGCTATGTAGGGAGGCTCGGACAGCAAAAGGCTTGACGTACAATTGAACGGAGAAGCCAATGCAAGCCTAGGCTAGATTTGGATTGTCAACATACATAGGAAACCCAATCGACCTGCGCTCAGTCGTGACTGGCTTGCGAGCTACCCAGACCAAGTCGGCCTGGATCAGACCAGGCCAGGCTAAGGTACCTTAATTAGTGAAATGTCATACCTTTATACTCATACTACCAAAGAGTATTACTAGGTAATATTGTCTGATAATAAAGAGAATGAGGCAATATTGGGCTTGCACACGTGAATATTACCTTGGACTAACACCTGTACGTATTTTAAAATCGTGTAAATATCTCACAAGTACATGCCCAGCATCGGCACAAAACAATAAACACGTGTGTTACCAGAATAGAACAATAGACGATATGCAATAAATAATAGAGAACACAGAGGCATTATCGCAGCGATAAGATATAATATGGAATATACAAGAAACTGTGTGGCATACAAATGTATCTAATTCCCACGACCTCAAAATACACAATGTATAAGTCCAATATGCATCTCAATATCATACATACATGAGGCTATAGAGTACTGTATGATATATAGTATTGCTGAATAACTAATCTTCCCTATGCCCAGAAAACACAATCATGCCACTATGTCCTTGAACCTGAAATGTCTCGGGCTGACCCAAATATTATAACTACACACGGGTCAAACTATGTTTAAATGTAAGGGTTAATACATACACATATTATATACATATATATATATATATATATCATAGCATATGCGTGGTAAGATAATAATATTATAAATAGTATGGAAAAATCTTAAAATACTAACTATCGCTAAACCATGCATAAAATGTCATCATACACATAAATTCACATCAAATAATAAATCATAGAATTAATGTTAAATGGGTGAATCATCCATACAAATAATAATTATCAAAGAATAGAAACCATCAAGTAAAATTGGGCTAGCATACAACATTGCCCATAATAAATATAAAACAGACATTTCTAGGTCTGTCGTACTCACAACAATATAAATAATGTCAATAATCAATAATAATAATTAGGTTCCTACCCATCAGTCACACATAATAATAATCATGAGAGTTAGCTATACTTTGGACACCTATCCCAGGTATAATCATGTGTATGTGCGCACGCGCGCGTATAAGAGTGTGTGTGTAACTCATAATAAGTGGTAATGAGAATTGACAATATGACAGACACAAGGTCCCAATTAGAGTCAGATATCAATAAAGGGGTCGCCTAACCCATATCTATACTTAGGTAGGTGTAAAATAAACAAGAGGCTGATGGTGTCTTCCTGCTCCAAGGGTCACACACATGGGTCACCTAACCCGATCCACCATAGTATATGTTTATATATTACTCAGCGCAGAACTAGAAGGGAGACTGATGGTTGTATGCCCGCTCCAGAGTCACACACATGGGTCACCTAACCCAACTTTATAGTCTTAGTTATCTCAATTGTCATCGTGAAACATATCCATTAGTGTGCTCGTCAATGCAAAGACTCGGTCACGACCCTGTTTTGCCCCTATAGTAATGGACTGCTGACCTATGTGACATAGGGGCTATAATAATCACCAAAAAAGGTCACATACCATGTGATGTGCATCAAAGATAAGGGCTCCTACCCTGTAATACTCAATAAAGGTGTCGAGGATCTGGGGTGCGACCCCAAAATTAGGCCGCTAAGATGGACGCTAGCCAATCTAGTTCTATCTCTCCAACGCTAATAATAGGAATGCATCATGATAGACATAATATAGTATCTACGAATATAGGCACCAACCTCGCTCACACTTATGAGCATCACCTCATGTAAGTGTTATCTCAACATCGTTGTTCCTGTCACATGAGTATTATCTTCTTACAGTGAATAACCAAATAAATATCACAACGGCATCTCATACCACCATGTGTCACTCAATCGTTTATTCACTACTCATAAACAACACTCAATCGTTTATTCACTATTCTATATCGTGAGTCATAGTAGCAACCGAAAATATACTACTAAATATTCTATACCAAATGGTATTACAAATATATTTAGTTAAATTCCTCACAATCTAGAATTTCACATAATATATTCTACATAACAAGTCCACAAAATAACCGGAGAAATATTATCAAAAGTCTCATACCATACGGTATTATAACCCTGTTTATTCAGATTACTCACTACACAAAATTAGGAACAATTATAGTATACCAAAATGATTTAGGGTAAAGATTTGATTTATAAAATGATACAAAATCTCTAAAACATTCATATATTAAATTTTTTTTTGCTACCCAATTTCACACTTTGAACAAGCTTCTTCTATTTGTTTATTGACCAAAAAATGAACCCTAATCTAACAATTCTTTAACCATCCAAACTTGATCAAAATTGGACTTTGATAACTTTTAGTGGTGTAAATAGGTATTGAAAAGATATTTAAAGTTTCATGATTTTTGGAAATTTACTTGATTTTTAATGAACTTTGGAAGAGAGGTCATTTTTGGGTTTCAAGTTGGAAAACGAAAATCAAGAGTGAAGAACGGTTCGAAGATGATACGTGATGAAGCAAAGTACTAGAATACTTTTGATTAGGAAAGAATAGAGATATTTCTCTTAGCACAAGCGGGCTTGGGCCTAGGGTTTGTATTACCCATTTCATTTCAATTTATTCCTTTTTTTACTTCCTTAATCACTATTCTAATCATGTTTTTCTTTATCTAAACCACTTTCAAAAATTATTATATTTCACCCATTTACTTTACCACTCGATTACTTCTTACTAAAATCATAAAACTTATTTATAGGAGTTATTTCATCATATTTGTTATTAATTAAGTTCAACTATCAATTGATTACACATTAAAATTTAAAATTTATATCTTCTCAAAATCTCATGTTGTTACAATTAGCATGCCTTCTAACTTACGAAAAATTGAGTATGACCTCTTCAATCAGATTTGTATTTTCTCTTCCTTCATTAACCTTTTCTTTCATTAAGTTCATCCTCTGCATCTTCTCATTAAGAAGGCTACTAACCACTGAACCCATTCAAACAATTCCATCTGAATTTCAGTAATTTAATGCAACCACAAGAGTTTCTAAACTCTTCAGCAATGAACTCATCAAAATCAAGGCTTGTGTCTCATCATCAACGTTGTAAAGCATGATTTCCGACTGATTCACAATTGCTTAAAAATCATTGAAATGTCCTCCAATTGATCCACCTTCCCCAATCTTTATATTTACCAATCTTCTTATAAGAAGAGTCTTATTTATCACAAAGTACTTAATGTAAATTCCTTCTAACTTCTTCCAAATTGCATAAGGTCATTAGCAACAATACAAAATACAATATTCTCCAAAAAAACATTGAATGGCCATTGCGTCCTTCCTATCCAAAGTTTCCCATTTTGTTTTTGTTATACAACTAGGTCTCTCCCATTTATTCTCTAAGAGTTGGTGACGATCATTGAGATATAGAAAATCCTTCATCTTCACCTTCCACAATCCTTAATTTCTCTCTTTAATTTTTTCAACACCTATCTTCTCCATCACCAAACACTCTTCGAAAAACAATTATGCAGTTGGTTCTGATGTCAATTGTCAGGGTTATCTCAAAGATCTCTACACATTTAGATCTGAGAACAAATAAGTGGTGAAGAAAAACTATACACAAACAATTTCCTCTAAATAAAACTTTATTAAATTTACCAAAATATTACAAAATAATCCTAAAATTGAAAATCAATCTTAATCCAAAAACCCTAGAACAATGGTTCTTCTATCTCACAATGACTTCTAAACAAGTCTATTTATAATATTCTAATGTAATCTCTGACGTTGGATTAAATATCTACATAAATCTATGGAGAAAACTTGAAAAAACCCAAGAAACGAAGAGTTTCCTTTGGAAATTCGTGCCTAAGTTTCTTCAGCAAAAGTCGATCCAATTGACTAGAAATCCCATCAATCGACTGGTGCCAGTCAACTAGGAGAGATATGTAGTCAACAGAAAGCATAGAGTTGCGCTCAAGTAGAAAAAACTCCATTCTTCAGTTGACTAGCAGCATTCACCAGCCGATTGGAAGCCTGTAGCTTCGGCTATAGGCTTTGGTCACTCTCCCACTTCTTCATCTCTTCTCTCCACTTCATTGCTTCATTTCTACAACTCCAATTGATGTGTCATCTTCACCGACGTGATCGTGGTGCCTTCTTCTTTAATCTGGAAATATTGTATCATTGCTTTCAACAATATGATATTTTGTAATGCATAAAATTATTTATAACATTATATTAAGAAGTTAATCTCTATCCTAAATTATTTTATTATCTTCAGGGAAACAAAAAAACAAAATGTTTTATTTATTGTATGACATTTACCTAAAACCACTTGTAAACAACCAATGCAACCTAAGAAAAGTGAATACCTATAAGAAAAATCAAAGATGGTCATGTTGAAATTAAGAAAAGAGAGGCAAAATAATGGGATTGTGAATTTAGATCTACTTTAAATTTAAATGAATCCGAAAATTGAATTTTTTTTCAAATTCAAATAAAAATGAATTACCCTTGGAGGCATAGCTGGTAGTGGTTGCGGATGTCTTGCACAAGCGATAGTGATGGTTGCACTTGTGGTTGCTGTTTTGGTGAGGTTCCGCCAAGATGGTGAGATGATGTGCAGGCTGTGGTTGCGTTTTTGGTGAGATTCCACGAAGATGGTGCACCTAAGATCGGTTGAATTCGATTGTAAAAAATTGAATTTTGAAGAGAAGCCACACTTAAGATCTGAAACTGAAATAGGCAACAATAATCTTAGCAATGAGAAGTGTGACACCCTACCTCTATACCCATACCACCAAAGAATATTATATAGTAATATTGTCTGGTAATACGAAAAATAAGGCTTGTTGGGGGCGACCATATGTGAATATTCCCTTAGGTTAACACAGGTATATGTTCTTACCTCATCAAGTACATATATGTACTCGATATCGGAACAAAGTAATAAACTCATGGTTTTCCAGAACAGAACAATGTATAATATAAACAAAGAATAGGGAGCCCCAAAATATAGTGACATAGATAGTATCATAATATATATATATATATATCACAAATAATACATATTATATTTCCCTATAATGATATATACAACATCATCTATATTACATCACATTGCATACATGATATCACCAAATCGATATCATTAAGTACAAAATATCTAATATCGCTATCATCCTCTGCTCCTTCACCAACACGAATCCCAAGAGAACTATATAATCATCATAATATACCCTGTCAAAAATAACCTCGGTCTGACCGAGGTAGTTAAATAAATAACACAACTCGGGTCGGATCGAGGTTGTTTTTGATAGGATACGTTGTGACGACCCACATTTCGGAAGGTTTAAGTCGACAATAAACCACATATGTCCAACTCAAAATAATCCAAAACACAGATAATCAATGGGTTTATTTAAGAAAAGAAGAAAACAAACACAGAATCTCGCAACGGAATGACAAAATATGATAATCAAATAAACAGTTCATGAAGCTGTTTATACTATATATTTGATTATAATTTATACAACATTTCTCAAAGTTATACATACAAAAAAACGGAATATAATGCAGTAGAACAAAAGGATGCGGTGGAATAATATAGTAATGATAATAGACAAATCTTCGTCTTCATCCTCCAGAATAATAATCTTCAATGCACTGAAATACTCAGGGCTGACCCGAGCATAAAGTAAAACAATACACTCAAGTCAGAACTAAAATATTCTCATGTGAATCAAATCAATATCACATATAACATGACTGTAATAGCATTAGAGAAGTGTATGGGTTTTTACATCTCCTATCCAGTGTACGACGTGCGTGCAATAACTTAAGAGATGTTACGGGATTTTCCATCTCATAAGGATCCATCAAACTATCTATATATAGTATAATACGCTATATATGTAATGTCTAATCAATAAAATAAATATTTTTCCTAGCGTTAAGGCTTTACATTAATCTCCCATATCGCGTTTTTAAACATTGTCGTACAGTTTGCATATAACACAACCAGTAGCAAGTCGATAGATAAGGATGTGCCGTGATACAACAGCACTAAACCAACTCGTGGTGGTCTCATATAAGGATTAATTATGACAAGGCACGTGAGGCAATGCCCAAGGTAGGATACTACCAGTTCGAGTCGTCGGGATGGTGGTAACGAATCGTAGCCACGACCGCCGACCGCGTCCACCCATCCCATATCGAGTCAAAGGGAGGTTATCCCAATCAAGGTGCACCAATTGAAACCAACAACAAAGGTAATATTATGGACCGAGTCGATGAGGAAAATCGAAGAACAGGTGTTTGCTAGGGGTAGCTAACCCACTTGGTCTGGTCAAGCCATCCTGTTTTAGTCATTTCAAATTGACACATGTGTCGGGGCTATCCATTATTGTTCTCTTTCTTCAAATCCAGCAACGTACACCAAATCCAACCACTTCATTCGGGAGTCTTCTCCGCGTACACAGTTGTTAAAGTGGTTACGACATTGACAGAGAGTATGCCAATAATTAGCCTCGTTCTCTTTAACAACCAAACGTCGTTTTACATACCGGTAGGTTCTTTTACATTTCGAAAATGATTCATACTTGATATCAAAATATCATATTCACTTCAAAATCAATTTCATTTCAAAATTATCATATTCACTTCGAAATATCTTTCATTTCAAAATCATTTTCAATTTCGACCTAGGTTAAAACTTCATTTTAACCACATTCGTATTTAAATCAATGATTTAAATATAAACAGTTCCCGACGTTAATCAGCTTGAATTTTGAAAATTGTTTGAAATAAAATTGTTTGAAATAAAATAGTTTGACATCAAATAGTTTGAGTACTGAAAATGGTTATATACTAAAATGGTTTGAAAATTTAATAATTTGAAATTTAAATAGACGAATTTTAAAACAGTTATAGTAAAATAGTTATAGTGAAAATAATTTCAAATTTAAAACTGTTTCTTTCCATTTCCAATAAATCAGGACTCAGGTCCAAAATTCCAATCAAACTGATCAAATTTTAAATCTTTTAATTTAAACATTTTCAATCTCAAATCAATTTTTAAATCAACTCGATTTCGATTTAAATTCAGATCAACTCAATCTCGATTTAAATTCGTATTAATTTCGATTTCGATTTCAGTTCAATTCTCGTTTTAAATCATTTCAATTTAAATAGATTTCAAATCCAAGTTCAATTTACCGATTTAAATCACTTAAATCAATTAAACTTCAATGCTCAATTTAAGTTTCAAATCTTTAAAATAATTCAATTCCGAGCTCAAATTTGAAATATCCATTCATATCACTTTTACTTAGGTAAATTCGAAGTTCAAGTAAAAGTTCAAACCTTAAACAATTCAATTTCCATGATTCAAGTCATATATCAATTATAACTTCAAATTCTAAATTAAATTCTTTTAACAAATTTTAAATTCAACATTTCAAAACTCAAATTCGAAATTAATTCAATCTTTATAAATTCGATTTTATTTCTTTAAAACAAAATCATTTAAATAGATTAAAATTCAAAATTTTAAAACTATTTAATTTAACCAATTCAGTGTCCATATATAATTTTCTATCCTATGGCCAAGTGAATAGTTATTTCAATTTTTAATTGCAGGGATGGATATATATCATTTCAATCCAAATCTCAATAAAAATAAATAACGTCATGATTTCGATTTAACTAACATAAGAAATATTTAGTATTTCGTGAGCGAATTAAAACACTCACCTTCGTTCGAATCTGAATATTTGAATGAAACCAACCAACACAAAACCAACTCTATAGGAAAGATCTCATCGATGTGAATCTGACGCAAAAGACGACATCTAAATCCGACCTCGTATGAAGTTACGATTTAATTAACAATTCGGAATAATTATTTTAAAATTTATTTGATTAATTAGTAACTAACACTAATTATCATACCATAATCATGCTATAAAGCCGCTAAACCTATCTTCCTCAACCCAAATCGCGATCGTTCGTCGCCCCCTTTCATTTGAATGTCGCCGCCGCCTTGGTCTTTAGCTGCCATCGCTCCACATCCAAGTGAACACCTCGACCGACCTCGAACCAACGCTGCTGGCCTCACCTTCCACCTCGCCATCGTTCAAGAGAATTAACCACCTAAACATTTCCCGTTCAACTCATCATAACCTCCGCCACGGACCACCGATGGATGATCGGAGGGTGGCGATGGGTTCTAGGGATCGAGGCGCAACTTTCTTCTTTTGGGTCCAATGCCTGATTCGGCCTCGATCATCATGCGAATTTTCGGCCATTGGATTTAATGGTGGCTAGGGTTTAGTTAATAAGGTTTTTGCAAAAATGAACCGAGCAAGTGCTTATATAGAAATTTTATTTTAAACACTATTCATTCGTGAAATCTTCGAAGTCCAAACGAAGCATGCTGCCTGGCGTTTTATATGTTATACCCCTATTTCGAACACAATGGAACATATATCAGGAGCTAATTCCATCATATTCAAAAGAGAGCTTTTCAAATCAAATTATTTTAATTAAATTCCTTTAATTGATTTTTACGCGTTTCAAGCTCGCACGACCAAACGATAAGTCCTATTGCTATGAAACTTGAAATCCTATAATAATTCACTATTACGGATACGATGAAACTGCTTTCATCGAAATCTGATGAAACTGCTTTCATCGAAATCCGAGAAAGTGCCCATAAAGACTATGTTTATACGTTAATTAAAACAAGCTATTTTCCAAAATAAATTTGTTCACTTTAAATTCAATTTTAAAAGTTAATAATTTTCATTCTTGTTTAAATAAAATTTAAATCAATTTCCGACCTCATTTTCATTCATATTAAATTCAGGATTCAATTATTTAAATAATTTCAAATATTAAATATAACAATTAAATTGTCAAATAAATCGCTATATTTGAAATCCAAGTTATTTAACTTATAAAATTTGCTTTTAAAACGAATTCAAAAAATAAAACAACTATCACCTTCTTTATAAAATTATAACTATAGTCAAATAAAATGTATCTTTAAAATTTATCTCAAATATCATTTTATTAAATAAAATGTTCGTTCAAATTCTATACAACCAATGTTCTTACCTTAACTTCAAAAATTACACTTAGTTTCACTTCTTAAATCAAAGCATCGCAATAATTCAATTTGCGACAAATCAATATTAGATTTTAAATGAATTCTAGTTATAAATCAAATATTTTATTTTTATCTAAATAATTCAACATTTATTATTTAATTCTTGCTATTGATTACAACACGTTAAATATATCGAACTTCATTCTAATACAAATAATTTCCTTAAATCTTATCGAAATTATTATTTCAAAATTCTATTCAAGTTCTTATTAAATAAATTACAAATAAAACATAAATTTTTATTTCCAACCATTTTTATTCAATAATCATATTAAATTCAATAATTTAAAATGGCTAAAAATACGGGTCGTTACAATCTCCCCTACTCAAAACTTTTCGTCCTCGAAAAGGAACTAAGTAAGGAATCTAACATTAGATATATTTACTCAAAATAATCAACTTACAAAACATAAAATCTATTTTGCAAAACCCTTACTATGCTTCTGCTACGCCACTCTGATATCGGCTTATTTGTAAACAAGTTATAAAATTGTAAAGTCTCAAAAAATTTCTAACTCCTGAATTTACGAAAAATTTCGACAACGTCTCCTTTGCGCTGCTCGATCGGAAAAATTTACAATATAGATATATAACACAACTATACATCTCATCTCAGTGATGAGGCATCCCGTAGGAAAAAATATAAAAGTACGGTATGTAATCCGAGATATATACTTTATTATTATTATATGAGTGAGTTCGCTCATATTAAGCAAGCAAAAGCGTGTCGAATCGCAGATACGTCCAAACAGTCTTCATATGTACCTATCTCAACTCAAGTTTGAATATTAATCGCTTATAATGAGATATAGAAACATGTATGAGTTTAATAGAACCGTATAACATGAATTCTAAATCCAAATCATAAGCACGACAACACACAACATAATAATCATATGCAATCAAAAGCAGTAATAACAATGATTTACAACCGAAGAAACCATCCAATAATTAATATTCATCCAATTGATTTACTTTCAATTTATTCACATCTTACTTCATTCAAGTTCAATTTATTCAAATTCAATTATTTCACTTTATGTTAACACATTTCCTATCAATTCATTTATGGACTATTCATAAAATCATTTTATTAATTCATTTCATTTCAATAAATGAAAATTATTAATTTACAGAGAATATAAGAACTAAACACCGGGTTTCTTTCCAAATCATTTTTGAAATATATATACTCATATATATATATATATATCAAATCATATTTAGAAATTTTAAATTAAAATCTTATTATTGAATCAAATGCGTAGCAAAGCTACTAAGTGGCCTCCCCCACTTTGAGACTCGAAAATGAATGTTAATGATGTGGTCGTCATCACCGAAATTATTTTCCAGCGACAGAAGAGATGAGTATAGGACTTACTTCCTTTTAAAATCCATTTTTGAAAATAACTTCTATTCGTAAATATTTTAGATAATACTAATATTACTTTCAAATCTTAGAAAAAAATTTCAAAAGCACCCGAATCCAAGTTTCCAAATTCTCAATTTAAATTTCATTATTTTAACTTAGCTAAAGTAAGATTTTACTTAAGTTCATTACTTAAGTTCATATCCATCAACACAAATTTTTTAAGTTAATATTTTCAAACTTGGTTTTATCGCTTATTCACTTCATATTCAATTTATTTTATAAATCCATTCACTTCATAATTTTGAACTTAAAATTTAAATTATTTCTTACCACTTTTACTTAATTAAGTGAATAAACATTTATTGATTCAAGTCCAAATTATTATAATACTCTTCTATCCAAAAGAGTATATATACCAATTCAGATTTATTTTACATATCCAAATTATTAAATACTTCCAAACCCTATTTTCTACCATTTTAATAGTTCGAAAATAATAAATTTACGAACTACCAAAACGTGACGGTTTTGAAAATTTGATTTGGATATAACTTAACTTTTATTAAACGAAGTCTTGATTTTTCACTTTCATAATGAAACTATGATTATAATGGTCCAGAAAATTCTTGTTTCAATGAATTCCAAATTATATTAAATCCTACAAGTCCGTTTAAAGTTTCAGGTTGCGAAATCGCGAACTGCCAAAACGCGATGCGTTTATTTTAATTTATATTCCAAACTATTATAAACAAGTTTAAATACCTTAAAACCTTACCAAAAAAGTTTAAATACCTTTAAAACTCATATAATCACATTATAACTTTGCTTAGCTGGAAATCTCAAAATTTAAACGCTAAATTTTACATTTCACATCATTTTGAAATAATATCATACATATTTACTTTATATATCAAACTACATCTTTGAAATATAAACAACTTGTTTTAACCAGAATAAAAAGAAAATTGGAAGCAATTCTCACTCGGAAACTCGAAAATGAATACTGACGATGTTGTAGTCACCTCTAGAATTATTTCCCAGCGACTAAAGCGAGTTCAATGCTTTTATTTCTTTCAAAATATAATTCTCGTCAAAGCCCTTCCAAAATAATATCATTATTATTTCTGAAAACTTTGAAAAACAATTTTTGAAAATCAACGAGGTTTCAAATTCTAAAATTCTCAACTTTCAAATCCTTTCTATTTATAAGCTATATTATAAATAGACTTATACAATTTCATTACCTTATTATAAAAACATTTCATTAATTAACATCTTTATTACTGTAAACAATTCTTATTGTAATTAAATTTCAATTCAATCTAATTATCGAACGCTTCATGAAGTAGAGTTCACAAAGTATTCATTTTTTAGTTTAATTCAACCAATAATCGATGATGACTAAATATTATCATCTCCTAACAACAAACATCCATAAATAAATTCGTATTTTCACAAACCTATATAGTTATTTATGGAAAATTATTCTTTTTTATATATAAATATAATTCAGGTAAAATTATTTCATTTACCCGATTTTAAAACAATATTATGTCGACTTGCCTTGTTTAACTATTTAGAAACCCCTATCGATAACATGGCGCCTCATGTATCGACCAGAATTCATAAACAACTCAACAGGTAAGTAAACACAATATAAAATGTTTTATAACACTGACAAGTACATGCTCTCATATATATATATATATATATACACACACTCAAACAAACTCATTCTAGGGTATTACTACCCTATCTCTAATGAGTCAATCCCCATCAAAGCTAAGATTATCGCTAAACCAAAGCTCTAATACCAACTGTGATGACCCATATTTCGAAAGGTTTAAATCGACAATAAACAACACATGTCCAACTCAAAACAATCCGAAACACGGATAATCAATGGGTTTATTTAAGAAAATAAGATAAGAAGAAAACAAACACAGAATCTCATAGCGGAATGACAAAGTATGATAATCAAATAAACAGTTCATGAAGCTGTTTATACTATATATTTGATTATAATTTATACAACATTTCTCAAAGTTATACATACAAAAAACGGAATATAATGCAGCAGAACAAAAGGATGCGGTGGAATAATATAGTAATGATAATAGACAAATCTTCGTCTTCATCCTCTAGAATAATAATCTTCAATGCACAGAAATACTCAGGGCTGACCCGAGCATAAAGTAAAACAATACACTCGAGTCAGAACTAAAATATTCTCATGTGAATCAAATCAATATCACATATAACATGAGTGTAATAGCGTCAGAGATGTTAACGGGTTTTTACATCTCCTATCTAGTGTACAACGTGCGTGCAATAACTTAAGAAATATTACGGGATTTTCCATCTCATAAGGAACCATCAAATTATCTGTATATGGTAGGATACGCTATATATATAATGTCTGATCAATAAAAAAATATTTTCCTAGCGTTAAGGCTTTACATTAATCCCCATTAACGCGTTTTTAAGCATTGTCATACAGTTTGCATATAACACAACCAGTAGCACGTCGGTAGATAAGGATGCGCCATGAAACGACAACACTAAACCAAACTCATAGTGGACTCGTATAAAGATAAAAGTATGACAAGGCACGTGAGGCAATGCCCAAGGTAGGATACTACCAGTTCGAGTCGCCAGGCTGGTGGTAACGCATCGTAGCCACGACCGCCCACCGCGTCCACCCATCACATATCAAGTCAAAGGGAGGTTATCTCAATCAAGGTGCACCAATCAAAACTAACAACAAAGGTAATAGTATGGACCAAGTCCATAAGAAAAATCGAAGAACAGGTGTTCGCTAGGGGTAGCTAGCCCACTTGGCCTGGTCAAGCCGTCCTGTTTTAGTCAGTTTAAATTGACACAAGTGTCGGGGCTATCCATTATCATTCTCTTCCTTCAAATCTAGCAACGTACACCAAATCCATCCACTTCATTCTGGAGTCTCCTCCGCATACACAGTTGTTAAAGTGGTTCCGACATTGACAGAGAGTATGCCAATAATCGGCCCTGGTCTCTTTAACAACAAACGTCGTTTTACACACCGGTTGGTTCTTTCACATTTCGAAAATGATTCATACTTGATCTCAAAATATCATATTCACTTCAAAATCAATTTCATTTCAAAATTATCATATTCACTTCGAAATATCATTCATTTCAAAATCATTTTCAATTTCGACTTAGGTTATAACTTCATTTTAACCACATTCGTATTTAAATCAATGATTTAAATATAAACAGTTCCCGACCTTAAATAGCTTGAATTTTGAAAATAGTTTGAAAGAAAATTGTTTGAAATAAAATAGTTTGACATCAAATAGTTCGAGTATTGAAAATGGTTATATACTAAAATGGTTTGAAATTTTAATAATTTGAAATTTAAAAAGATGAATTTTAAAACAGTTATAGTAAAATAGTTTATAGTGAAAATAATTTCAAATTTAAAACTGTTTCTTACCATTTCCAATAAATCTAGACTCAGGTCAAAATTTTCAATCAAACTGATTAAATTTCAAATCTTTCAATTTAACCATTTTCAATCTCAAATAAAATTTTAAATCGACTCAATTTCGATTTAAATTCAAATCAAATCAATCTCAATTTCAATTCGTATTAATTTCAATTTCGATTTCAATTCAATTCTCATTTTAAACCATTTCAACTTATATAGATTTCAAAATCAATTTCAATTTACCGATTTAAATCACTTAAATCAATTAAACTTCAATGTTCAATTAAAGGTTCAAATCTTTAAAATAATTCAATTTTGAGCTCAAATTTGAAGTATCCATTTATATAGCTTTTACTTAGATAAATTCGAAGTTCAAGTAAAAGTTCAATCTTTAAAACAATTCAATTTCCATGATTCAAGTCAAATATCAATTATAACTTCAAATTCCAAATTAAATTCTTTAAAACAATTTCTTTTAACAAATTTTAAATTCAACATTTCAAAACTCGAATTCGAAAATAATTCAATCTTTATAAATTCAATTTTTATTTCTTTAAAACAAAATCATTTAAATAGATTAAAATTCAAGAATTTAAAACTATTTAATTTACCCAATTTGGTGTCCGTATATAATTTTCTATCCTATGGCCAAGTGAATAGTTATTTCAATTTTTAATTGCAAGGATGGATATATATCATTTCAATCCAAATCTCAGTGTCGTAGGTATATATCGTTTCATCGTATTTCTTAATTTATTCGAAATAATTCAATTTACAGTTTTATATACTCTCAATAAGATACTGGATGATAACAGGCATGTATCAAAATAAATAAACAACCAAATCATCCAATACATCAACCAATACACATCCATCACAAATAATATCCAAATCAGCCAATAAATCATGACAGTTAACTAGCTATCAATATCGGTGTTTAACTAGCAATTCAATTTCAAATTTAACTGTCAATTTAAATTCCTATCAGTTCAATTCATATGTCAATTTAAATGTCAGTTAAATTACTAAACAACAGTCAATAAAAATAAATCATGCCATGATTCTGATTTAACTAACATAAGAAATATGTTAGTATTTCATGAGCGATTTAAAACACTCACCTTCGTTCGAATATGAAAACTCGAATGAAACGAACCAACACAAAACCAACTCTATAGCGAAGATCCCGTCGATACGAATCTGATGTAAAAGTCGACATCTGAATCCGACCTCGTATGAACAAGTTACGATTTAATTAACAATTCGGAATAATTATTTTAAAGTTTATTTGATTAATTAGTAACTAACACTAATTACCATACCATAATCATGCTGTAAAGCCGCTAAACCTATCTTTCTCAACCCAGATCACATTCGTTCGTCGCCCCCGTTCATTTGAATGCCGCCACCTTGGGTCTTCAGCTACCGTCGCTCCACATCCAAGTGAACGCCTTGATCGACCCCGACCCAACGCTATCGGCTTCACCTTCCACCTCGCCGTCGTTCGAGAGAATTTACCGCCTAAACATTTCCCGTTCAACCCATCATAACCGCCGCCACGGACCACCGACGGATGATCGGAGGGTGGCAATGGGTTCCAAGGGTCGAGGCGCAACTTTCTTCTTTTGGGTCCAACGACTAATTCGGCCTCGACCATCACGTGAAATTTTGGCCATTGGATTTAATGGCGGCTAGGGTTTTGTTAACAAGGTTTTGCAAAAAAGAACTGAGCAAGTCCTCATATAGAAATATATTTTTAAATACTATTCATTCATGAAATTTTCGAACTCCAAACGAAGCGTGCCGTCTGGCGTTTTATATGTTATACCCCTATTCCGAACACAATGGAACATATATCGAAAGCCAATTCTATCATATTCAGAAGATAGCTTTTCAAATCAAAATATTTTAATTAAATTCCTTTAATTGATTTCTACGCGTTTCAAGCTCGCACGACCAAACAATAAGTCTGATCGCTACGAAACTTGAAATCCTATAATAATTCACTATTGCGGATCCGATGAAACTAGTTTTATCGAAATCCAAGACAGTGCCCAAAAAGACTTTTTACACGTTAATTAAAATAAGCTATTTTCCAAAATATATTTGTTCATTTTAAATTCAATTTTAAAAGTTAATAATTTTCATTCTTGTTTAAATAAAATCTAAATCAACTTCTGACATCATTTTCATTCATATTAAATTCAGGATTCAATTATTTAAATAATTTCAAATATAAATATAACAATTAAATTGTCAAATAAATCGCTATATTTGAAATCCAAATTACTTAACTTATAAAATTTGTTTTTAAAATTAATTCAAAAAATAAAACAACTATCACCTTCTTTATAAAATTATAACCATAGTCAAATAAAACGTATCTTTAAATTTATCTCAAATATCATTTTATTACATAAATTGTTTGTTCAAATTCTATACATCCAATGTTCTTGCCTTAACTACAAAAACTACACTTAGTTTCACTTCTTAAATCAAGCATCCCCAAAATTCAACTTGCGACAAATCAATATTTGATTTTAAATGAATTCTGGTTATAAATCAAATATTTTATTTTCATCTAAATAATTCAACATTTATTATTCAATTCTTGCTATTGATTACAACACGTTAAATATATTGAACTTCATTCTAATACAAATAATTTTCTTAAATCTTATCGAAATTGTTATTTCAAAATTTTATTCAAGTTCGTATTAAATAAATTACATAAATAAAACATAAATTTTTATTTCCAACCATTTTTATTCGATAATCATATTAAATTCAATAATTTAAAATAGCTAAAAATACGGGTCGTTACATATGTTATCGTGATTGTATATTTCTCTTGGAACTCGAGTTGGTGAAGGAGCAGAGGACGATAGCGATATTAGATATTTTGTACTTAATGATATTGATTTGGTGATATCATGTATACAATGTGATGTAATATGGATGATGTTGTATATCATTATGGGGAGATATAATCTGTACTATTTGTGATATATATATATATATATATATATATATTATGATACTATATGCTTCACTGCATTATAAGGCTCCGTGTTCTTTGTTTATATTATATATTGTTCTATTTTGGAAAACCCACGAGTTTATTGCTTTGTGCCAATATCGAGTGTGTAAATTTGATGTATTTTATGAGGTGAAATATGTATCGGTGTTAGTCCAAGGGAATATTCACGTATGGTTGCTTCTAATAAGCCTTACTTTCCATGTTACCAAACAATATTACTATATAATATTCTTATATGACATGAGTATAGAGGTGTGGTTTCGCAAGAAGCGTGAGAAGGGGTGTTATGTAACAAAAAATGTGAATAACATATATATCATATTTACTTCAACTTATTTACGAGGTTACCAAATTTTCTCACGCTTATAAGTGTTGCAAATATGAAGTAACAAAAATAACCGTTAGTAATTTATAAGGATTAAAAACTATTACATCGCAAAAACTCAGCATTATAAAATAGCTGAATTAGTGTAGGGTTTGGTCCGAACCCACTATTAATATTGATATGAGTTTAGCTTTGATAGTCTAGTCCCGAAGTTTGATCCGGACTGATTTTTATAAGGGTCGGGTATTGTTTCATCACTACTCAAGCCGACTTGGGACTTACTCGATTACTGGTTGTTCATAATATGAAAGATAATGGTGTTGATATTTTTGTGTATCGTTTTGATAGTTTACATGTGAACCTTTTTACATGTTTTTGTTTATAAACTCAGTTTCATCACTATCAAATTATTTAAAAACTTTTATCTATAATTTTTTAGAACACTACAAGCTAAAGAATGGTTTTTATTTATTTATTATTTTCATCCGAGAACCATTTTAATAGATAATACTATTAAAATATTTTTAGCTCCCTAAACTAATAAATGATTAGTTAAAATTTATATTAATTTCTCCATATTATTTTTGTAGTTCTTATAGCTTTTTCATTAATTATTTTGGTCCTATGCTATAAGTTACGATTGTGAAATTCCAATTGCCCTATTTGATATTCAAACAATTTAAATTCATGGTAGTGTTGGAAACATTATTTACTTATCCCGTCACTTTTCACCTAATTTGACTAGGGTCTTGAATCAAAGTTGTAGCTTAGGCTTCTAATTTTTGAATGAACACGATTTCATTGTGTTTCGATATATAGAACTTGATAACAAAATTGGGACTCGTTTTTACACATATCTTATATTTTCTTAACAAAACCAAAATTATATGTCTAGTTTTTGCATTTATTTATTTTGTATTGTTATTATTAAACTAGTCACTTTAACATCGCATGTAAATCTTTCTATCGTGGATACATAAAATTAGTTAAACAATACTGTTTCTAGTATACATGTGATGTTATCTATAAATTCTCAATAAAGAAATGATTAACATATTCGAAATAAATACGGGATTTCAAAATTCAATCTTAATCAATTAAATTTCATGAGATCTGAAATGTGATATGGTTTTGGATGTTAAATCAAATAAAAATTAATTTAATAAGATTACATTTTTAAAAATAATTTCAATTTTGGAATTATTTCAGCTATTGTCTGCTACCTAACAATCTGTAATGTGTATTGGCATGCCATAGCTAAAGCTGAGGTTCTGCATCTACAATTCGCAATAAAAGTGATTTCTCATTTGGGTTGATTTCGCAATGTATATAGTTGAAGTGATGTGATTAACTACAACAATACTGCCTCTTTTACTTAACTTTATCAAGTTGGATTTGAAGGCTGTATGTAATGTTGTATGTATTGTTCTATAATAAAACATTTAGGATAACTACTTTTGGGTTTCCACCAATACCAAATTCCCATGACAACGAAGAAGTATCACGCTAGTTAATGATTAAACAATTTAGTTTATTATATTGTAATGAATGAACATCTCCTATGTAAATGTAATGATTGCGCGCTGCAATTGTAACTTATGAATGAAAAGCACAATTCATGACAATAGAGTGTTCCATATTATTTGATTTGAAGGACACCACTAAGTCATGAAAATTATTATTTCATATCATTTGAATGTGAAATTCATCATTAAAGGATGACTGAAAAATAAGGACTAAGAGCTATTCAAAGCTATGCATTAACAACCGCCCGCATGCATCAAAAGCAAACCACATACAAAAAGAAAGAGCTCTGGTTACTTAGTTGTCTGTCAGAATTTCATATTTTTGTTGGTGGAAAATAATAACATTACCTTTTTTTCTTTTGGTCCCGTCGACCAACTAAATCTCCATCATTCATTTATAATATTTTAAACAATTAAAATGAAATAAAATAAACAATGCACGATGGAGATTTAACTGGCATATTTGGTTTGTGATTAATAAATAGGGGTTGGATATCTAAAATATTTATGTTATGTTTCCTGGAATATTTTAATAAGTAATAATAAGATATAAAGAGGACTATTATGTCAGAAGCCCTCATCCACTAAGTTCAATTAGTCAATATAATAATAAGTGAATGTTCAACTTTTTAATTATTAATTAGAACTCAAAATAAAATAATAAGAACTCATTATATTATAAATAATTTTGAAAGTACTCGACCAAACAAATATTTCACAAAGAACCAACAGGGGATACCATTAATAACCGGCCGTTTTGATTCTTTGTAACAACTTGATGAATTTAGTAGATCCTTTTAGGAGCTAGGAATACGGAAAACACCAAAAATAGAACTAGGGGATTTGTACCCTTGGTTGGTAACATCATGCAATGCTACATTATAGTTGTACCAAAAAGAATACTGAAAATCATCCAAGTTTAACCATTAAAAATACAATCATGCATACCAGTGCTAAATACCATAGAGCACAAAACAATTTTTCTACTTGATATATCCAAACAATACGCTCATACGGATATGAAGCCTGTCCATTCAAGTATTCTATGTTTATAAGACGCTGCATCCAAGGACAAAATCTCTTTAAAAAAATTCCAATTTTATCATAAAACAAGCTCAAATTTCCATACTCGAAGTCGATACAAATTTCAACCATCAAAAACCCGATATTAGAAGAGCAAAATTTGGCCTCCCTACCGCTTGGTAACCTACAATGAAATTCAACTCTAACCTTACTTACTATCAGTAAAATCGGCATCAATAACATCACCATCTTCAGCCTCCTTACCACCTGAAGTTCCAGAAGGTTCCGAACCAGGCACAGGTCCAGCCGAGTCAGCCCCACCAGGAGCTCCAGCAGCACCAGGCTGGTTATACAGAGACTGTCCTAACTGCATTACTTCTTGATTCAACGCTGCCATGGCATCCTTCATTGCTTGTGTAGAACCTCCACTTACAGCTTCTTTCAGCTCCGTCAATTTTGCTTCCACCTTCTCTTTCACTGGAGCTGGTACCTTCTCACCAAGCTCTTTCAGCTGCTTCTCGGTTTGGTACACAACAGAATCCGCTTGATTCTTAGTATCAATGGCATCTCTCTTCTCTTTGTCTTCTTCCGCAAACCTCTCTGCTTCACTCACCATTCTCTCCACCTCGTCGCTCGGTAAGGTACTTGCCCCTGTAATTGTAATATCCTGTTTCTTTCCGGTGCCTTTATCCACAGCGGTGACTGAAAGAATACCGTTGGCATCTATATCGAATTTGACTTCGATCTGAGGAACGCCTCTTGGTGCTGGAGGGATTCCATCCAGTCGGAAGCTTCCTAATGATTTGTTATCTCGGACGAATTCTCTTTCTCCCTGAAGAACGTTTATGTCTACACTTGTTTGTCCATCGGCTGCGGTTGAGAAGACCTCTGATTTTGATGTTGGTAGAGTGGTGTTCCTTGGGATGATTTTAGTCATTACTCCCCCCAATGTTTCAAGTCCGATGGATAGAGGTGTTACATCCAGAAGAACAATATCGCTCACGTCTCCAGATAGCACACCAGCCTGAAAGTTTAACATTCGTCAACGTGCATGTAAACCATAACGTTTTATTATTATTATTATTATTATTATCTTAGACGATGGATGCTCTTGTTTAGGCACCACATTATGAACTTTCAAAGTAAGTGGTTAATTCTTGACCTGAACGGCTGCACCAAGAGCCACGACTTCGTCGGGGTTGACTGTGACATTAGGGTCCTTTCCGGTCATTTTCTTCACGAGTTCTTGAACGGCTGGGATACGAGTTGACCCACCTACGAGGATCACCTCGTCCAAATCTTTGAAGGAAAGTTTTGCATCCCTTAAGGAGTTCTCGACAGGAGTTCTAAGCCTGTCATAATACAACAAATATAAAATAAACAGAATGAGAAGATGTTACAAATAGATGGGAAGAGGAACAACAAATATGCTCCAGCTATAAATAGTGTGGACAAAGCACTTGTTATCACAAGTTACAAGAATTTATATACATATGTAGCAACTGAGTTGCAAACAGAATGAAAACCATACATGACCAACAATGGGTTACATGAAAAGAACACAGAGCTCACCTGTCAAGAAGATCTGAACACAGTTCCTCAAATTTGGCTCTTGTTATTGTCGTCTCAATGTGTTTGGGGCCGTCAGCAGTTGCAGTGATAAATGGTAAGCTACAAAAACATAAATGCATCAGTCATTGTGGATTCACAGGGGGGGAAAAGTACATATTACCTTTTGTTTTAAAATAAAATAAAATACCATATGAACATGAATAAATAAGTATATAAGTAGATCCCTGGTTAAAAAGTAGGATTTCAAAAAGCACCTAATATTAGTCTGTGTTAGAGATGATAATTCCATTTTGGCTTTCTCTGCGGTCTCAGTGAGTCGTTGAAGAGCTTGTTTATCTTTTAAGAGATCAATGCCCTCGTTTTTCTTAAAATCTGCAGCTAACCAGTCAACAATTCTCTGTAGAAAATGAAATTTGATTACTTAGTCAAACAAAATAAAAAGCTTTTCCAAGCTAGACGCACAAATAAATACATATAAGCAAACTTCAGAAAATGCAATTATAGCAAGAATAGTGTCAAACATGTTAAGGATAGATTGAGGGTCTAATGAATCTCTAAAGACTAGTCCAATTTCACAGATAACAGACACATCAATAAGCAGGATCTATCATAAGATCACCACAAAATTAATGAATTGGCGTTTACAGTATGAATTGCACAGTACATGCTTGAATAGGTGTGTAAGCACATATCCTAGTTAAATAACAACATTAAGACCAACCTTATCAAAATCATCTCCACCAAGATGTGTGTCCCCCGAAGTAGACAACACCTCGAACACTCCATCGCCAACTTCAAGAACTGCAAAAAAAAAAAAATAACAATGATGTAACAGAGAGTGCAGAGCAATAACATGATTATATCTTAGAAAGTAAAGCTCGAGCCCATGAACTGCCAACAATAATGCATGATTCTAATAAAAATATCATCATTTAAAGAAAAAAGAATCTGTGTCCATGGAACAGAGTCCTAGCTGATCAATCTGTGCCCATGAATTTGTTGCCCACCACAAAAAGAATCATTATTTGCAGCAATGTTACAGCTACAGCTAGAGTCTGCACCATAAGGTGTAGATATATATACCTTTGTTATTTCTAACTTTAATTCACAACAGTAGACTTGTGGTAAGATGACCAGTTGTCACGCAAAGTCATTGATTGCTTGCAGTGTATGAAATAGACACTACTCGACAAATATCCCCATTTATTACATCTAAGATTGATTTTTTTTTTCTATTTCTTTGCTGTATAAACTTTCTGATGATAACTGATCTCACCTAATAACTAATTTCATATTTTCCCTGCCTGTAAAGAATGTCTTAAACTATTTCATTTAATTCTAGTATTCATGCATATATGATGCACATATCCATCAAACAATTGGTGCAATAAAAATATTAATTCTAATATTTAAAATTTAGAAATCTCAATTAAATAGAAACGTGTTATCTATGTGCATTGTGATATTTAAATTGAAGAATATGTGAAATCTAAAAGTAAATAAATAACACCTTTTATTTATTAAATATTAGAATAAAATTTTCATATTCAAGGATAAGTTGAGAAAGCCAATTTTATTGACAAAAGGGAACTCGTCAAATTTATACATGTTAATACTCATCATTGTTTAATAATCAAAATCGACATATATATAGTAATTTGGTTGACTAACTGTCTTCGGCAATAATCAAAGAAGATGAAGTTGGACCTGAAACATCAAATGTGCCACCACCCAAATCGAAGACAAGAATGGTCTCATTGTTCTTCTTTTCAAAACCATAAGCTAATGATGCAGCAGTGGGCTCATTAATGATGCGAAGAACTTCTAAACCAGCAATTCGCCCGGCATCCTTCGTTGCGGTCCTTTGGGAATCATTAAAATATGCAGGAACTGTGACAACAGCTTTGGTGACCTTGTCATTCAAAAACTTGGATGCATCATCTACAAGTTTTCTTAGGACCTGTAAAAATACAAACATCAAGAGGTAAATGAATTTACACACGTTCAGGTTAAATAAAATAAAATCCTATTGTAAAAATATGCACAATGGAAAATCATGTACAGACAACCTACAATATAGTAGTTGATGGTCCAACTGTAAAAGAAAATTCACAATGATAAAATTTTGCATAAACACATAAATTAAATACACCTCAAAGATGCACAGCTTCATGCTAATATAACAGTTTCAAACCACTTATACCACATGCTCCACCAAAATAGATATGGTTATTTAATACACCACTTTATCCACAAAAAGTCCTTGCTAACCACCAAATGCAATCTCGCTTCCTATTTTTATGGTCACACCTAATTTGAACTTGCAACCATACTAGTTCAACATAAAAAAGGATATCTCTCATTTTGAAAGATCCAATTAAGATTTCTATTGGTGCAAATATTTGTAAAATAAGTGCATTTCAAATCAGAATTTGCAAAAGTAGTTACAATCACCTGTACTTTGAAATAGACAATGAATATTTACACTTATACCAATTGGAATTTGGTTTTCACAATTAAATCATAAGTTTTATAAATTTTCAACACGATTCATATGTCATACATTTTTGTAAAATTCGTCAAATATTCGCAACTCAACGCAAAGTTGAAAATATTTGCAATCACTTGCATTCTAAATTAGTCCACGCTGACATTTGCATTTATTTCACATTTGAAACATCTGATTGAAATTTCTTTTCACCACAAATTTTACGATCTTTTCAACAAGATCATTTGTCATATGTTTCGGTAAAAAATTTGTTGATATAAATACGTGCAATTTGAAACAGACTGTAAATTTTTGCAATCACCTGAATCTTGACTAACTTATTATAAATGATACATGGATCTTGATTAACAAAAGCATAAACTTCTAATTTTAAGATTAAAACTAAAAATTTAGTGCAACAATTCTTGCAAAGATATTTTGTGTAATCAAAATAACGGTGTATACGTCTTATAAAAACTTTAAAAGCAGAGTTAGATTTTAATACATGCTTAGCAGATGTTTGACCAATTTAAAAGTTAATAAGGATTTGAGACAAAACTGTTGTGAAACGACGGTCGGACCAAGCTCTCCGTCTCCAGCACGTGGCGTACGCATACGGGTTGCACACACTTTGTTGTAACAAAAGGAGTCTCCAATGTTACGTGCCTACCAACTCATATTTATACATCACTTCTCCATATTATTTAGAGATGCGGGACTTTTTTCCAATCCCAACCGTCGTTCCTCCATTAAACATGCGAGACAACCCTAACAGTCTTCCCCTTGACTCGCATCCCTTTGCGGTAACATTTGATAGCACTGTCATGTCTGCATGGCCCAGTCTGTAACCATCGGCTCTTATACCATTGTTGTGAAACGGCGGTCGGACCAAGCTCCACGTCTCCAGCACGTGGCGTACGCATACGGGTTAGCACACACTTTGTTGTAACAAAAGGAATCCCCAATGTTACGTGTCTACTAACCCATATTTATACACCACTTCTCCATATTATTTAGCGATGCGGGACTTTTTTCCAATCCGAACCGTCGTTCCTCCATTAAACATACGAGACAACCCTAACAATTGGTATCAGAGCTTCTATGATACATAAACACAACCCCAACATGTATCTATTCCTTTGATTTATTAGCAGGAAGTGTAATAAGCCCATCAAATTTTACTTAGGGTTATCAGTGTCTTCATTTAGGTTATTAGTATCTTCATCTATCTAAACTCCATAAACTAGAAAAATATAATTTCATGCCTCCACCAAACCTTTGACATCTCCATTATATTTTTTTCACTTAACTAATCTTTCTCTTTTAGCAATTTCCTACATAAACGTCCATCTCTTTATTTTATTTACACTACCATATTTTTCCATTAGCCTAAACCACGCACGCGCGCACACAACACACAAACCCCAATATGTATCAATACCTTTGACAAATTATCATGAATTTGTTTGTAATAGGACCATTGAATTTTATTTAGGCACAGTAGTATCTTCTTCCATCTAAACTCCATAGATTAGAAAAATATGACTCTGTGTGCCTCTACCAAAACCATTATCATCTCCGCTTTAACTCATTGTCAATTGCCTAATCCTTCTCTTTAACTTGTTTCTTTCCTAAATATCCATTTCGTTATTTTGCATACCCAAACATGTTATTCTAGTAGCCTAGTTAAATGATTCTACTCAAATTAGCAACCAGATTTGACATATGCCGCAACATCAAAATTATATAAACAAAGAAACTTCGGGCATAACTGGCCACGTAATAACTACTATAAGAGAAATAGACAAATTCAGTCTCAACTAACATAAAATCACAAATATACGAAACCAATAAAAAGAGATTGAAGATTCAACCTGAGCAGAAATCTCCTCGGCAGCAAACTGCTTACCAATAGCAGGACACTCCAACTTAACATTTCCGTTATCGTCTCTTGCAACCCTATAACTAACCTGCTTGCTCTCCTCATCAACCTCACTCATTTTCCTCCCAATAAACCTCTTCACACTAAAAAATGTATTTTCCGGATTAACCACGGCTTGCCTTTTCGCAATTTGCCCGACCAATCTGTCCCCGCTTTTGGTATACGCCACTACGGATGGAGTCGTTCTTTGACCTTCCGCATTCGTGACGATGGTAGGTTTTCCTCCTTCCATGGCAGCGACAGCTGAGTTTGTGGTGCCAAGGTCGATGCCGACGACTTTTTCGTTGACAACTCGTAGAGGCCTGTATGAAGAATTGCGTCTGTACTTAAGACTGGACTGCAACCGGGTTGGGTTTAGACTGAAAAAGGGGGATCTGGAGGAGGAGAAAGGTTTTTTATTTTGGGATGAAAGAGGAGAGAAAGAGGTGATTAGATTGAATTGAGTCGATGCCGCCATCGCTCTGAAATCCTAACCCTAAGTTGGAGTGCTTGCTGAATTTGAAGAAGCAGCAAGAGGATAAGGGAGAGACGAAGGTGGACGAATTTATGCTGGGAGGCTTCACTGTTTAATGGTGACTGTAATACTTGCAGATAAGGACCTGTTATATATAACTATTTAACTTATTTTACATATTGGGGGATTAATTTAAAGGACAAAAATTTGTATATTTTCAGCTTCAAGGACACGACTTCAATATTTTAATCACAAGGACAAACATTCTTCTAAAAATTATTCACAAGGACAAACCTTCTTTAAAAATTATTCATAAGGACAAACATTTTTCCAAAACTGCTACCGGACTAAAAACTGATACCTAAAAACTGCTACCGATAACTACAAACCGATACCTAAAAACTTAAAAACTGATACCTAAAGAAAGTTGTCCTTCAAGCTAAAATACTGAAGTTCTGTCCTTGAGGCTAAAATGCTGAGAAATTTTGTCGTTGACAATAATTTTCTGTTATATATTTATATATTTGACCAGTAGTTTTGTAAGATAGTCCGATTCTCATTCAAGTTCGTGGCCAAAGAACGTCTGTCAAGGTCCTTTAGATTTTCATTTAGAACGTGAATTAGGACAACAAAGTTTGTATGAACAAAAATCTCGTTCGATCCGTGTTCGTTCGAATTCGTCCGAATTTCTTATAATTAAGTATATCCATAATGTTGCTCAAAATATTTGTGACAACTTTTAACTTGGTTGATTGAGTAAAGATTGATAAAATTATTATACTTCAGTACAAACTGATAAAAATAATATAATTGATAGAAGCTCAATTAAAAAACATAAAATATGATGTAAATAACAATGTTTGTCCATATCTGTTCGAATCCGTGGTCGAAAAACGTCCTCTGTGTCCGTCTGAATTTATTTAGGACAGTAAAATTTATACGAGCATAAATCTCGTCTGATCTGTGTCTAACCTGATTTCATTTAAGACAGAAACTGAACACAACTCCATCTGATTCGATCGATTTATACCCCTATATATGACCTAGGATTAGTTAACCTTTTATTTAGCATCATTTGTAGCCGTCCGATATTAGCCACCAATTTCTATTTAAATATTTGTTCTTTCTCTCTCCTGTCATATGAACCAAACATTTAAATATAAACTTATGACTGATATCAGAGGGCTACAAATAGTGCTAAATAAAGGGGACTATTGATCATAGCTCATTATATATATATATATATATATATATATATATATATATGTGTGTGTGTGTGTGTGTGCGCGCGCGCGCGTGCGCGTCCGCACTTATGTGCGCGCGTGTGTGGACCGGCTATTTGGACACAAAATAAAACACAATTTATGACACAATAAATCTGAACCGTTGGATCTAGCTGACTTCGTATATAGGGTTGAATTCACGAAGGAATCTAATGGTTGAGTTTCATTGTGTCCACATTTTATGTCTCTGTGTATATATATATATATATATATATATATATATATATATATATATATATATAACCAATTTATTCTTTCCTCCATTCTTGGACCCGTTTTGCTTCATTTTGAGTTTTACGTCTTGGGTTTTCAACGTTCGATACAAAATACAAAGAGAGAGGAAAAGAATATTTAAAACAGTAGCCAGTTAGGACGATGAAGACGGCGGAGGGGATGAATTATTTTCTTTGCTTTTTTTATTTTCCAAAACAAAAAAAATCTATTTTGTTCGTTGTCTTTCAAATATGCATGTATGGTGAATATTTTTGTTTAACGGAAACTCAAAAATTAAAATGGCAAATCAAACAGAGCCTTAAATTTTTGATGGAAAATTACAGTTATACCCTTAAATTTGCTAAGTTCACTAAGGCTCGCAACCCAGGACAATCAAAATCAGTGCTTAAATACGATATCTAACTTGGATGTCGTAAGTGATAACCTCTGGTTAAATCAAACCCAGCTATCTAAAATGAACTATGCAATATTATTAATACCGAAAAAATAAAATATACTAAGATGTATATGCACGGAAAATATAATAAATATATATTTATGAGACTACATGAGAGATCAACTAATAAAATCATAACTACTAATAGCCAGAGTACATCATGTACATACTTATGGAACACTAAATAATACATAAGTATAGTACATAATCACATACGTAATGATTGTGTAACGTGCATAGAATAAATATTCAGTGTATAAGAAATCGGTCCTCGTGCCTCCAAAATGATGAAACTGGATCGGTACGCGGCGAGTTAAATTGGTGAATTTTAAAAAAAAAATCCATTTTTAAATTTTGTTGGACCTATGAAATCTAAACTAATTTAAATCCATTTAAAAAATTTTAAATAAAATATTTATTTTATTTATTTAATGTATATAAAAATTTGATTTGATTTGATTTATATATGTGTGTGTATCAAATACACATATACGTATAATGTGTACGTACAACGTATAGCACTATTAGAACAACAGTAAATAGCGACGAAAGCTTTCGACGGCCGCCGACGGCAATTTCCGACAGCTGCCGACGACTGACGATCTCCGTGGCGTTTTTGTAAGTAAAATTGGCCGTCACAAGCCATCGAAAACCGACGTAAATTAGTCGTAGGCGGCCGTCAGAAAAAATCGCGTATACAGGCTCCAGGCCGAGAGCCATCTTCATTATCTCATTTCCCCCAAAATCAACCAAATCTCTAACTCCACCACCTCCTCCCCGTCGTCAGCCAGGCCCCGCACCTCCCCGATCATCTCCAACTTCATCATTCTCCAGTGTCGACAAGCCTAGGCCCTTCATCAATCTCCAATCATGTTTTATTCATAAACCCTAATTAATTTTGATTTGTTAAATTAGTGTTAATTTGTTGTATAGTTGTATAATACGCCATTGATTGTTTGTTATACTCTATTGAATGCTAATTAGGTTGTTATTATAATTGTTTATCATTTACATGTTGAGAAAAAAAATGTTTAGTATATATGTGTGTTAATTGGTGTATATGTGTTGATTAATTAGTGCATATGCGCATTAGGGCTAGTTTGAAATAATTAGAGTCGATGTTCAGGATTTAGTGTATGCGTTTTAAAATGACGATTTAGTGTATGTGTTTCTTAGAATGTAAATAAATTATTGTAAAAATTGTTGTATAATACGCTTTACTTTTTATAAATCCCTTAGAGAGTTTTTGGCCCCGTCTGACAAGTATTGTATATGATCGTTGAATGGATATTCGTTTTTATCACAGAACAGACATTTATATTCATCCGATACAATATTTGTCGGAATTATCTCTGTATTGGACAAGTTACAAACACAATAAAGTAATTATATTGTAAATTATTTCATTTTAAACGGTTCACAAAATTTATGTCCACATTTGTGTCACCAATTGTGTCCACATTTTATGTCTGTACAGATTATATACATATACATACATACATACATACATATATATATATATATATATATATATATATATATATTGCAACCAATGTATTCTTTCCTCCATCCGTTTTGCTTCATTTTAAGTTTTACGTCTTGGGTTTTCAATGTTCATTACAAAATACAAGGAGAGAGAAAAAGAATATTTAAAACAATAGCTCGTTAGGACGATGTAGATGGCGGAGGGGATGAATTATTTTCTTTGCTTTTTTTATTTTCCAAAACAAAACAAAATTCTATTTTGTTCCAGGTTGGTTGTCTTTCAAATATACATGTGTTGTGAATATTTTGTTTAACGGAAACTAAAAAACTAAAATGGCAAATTAAACGGGGCCTTAAATTTTTGATGGAAGATTACAATTATGCCCTTAAATTTGCTAAGTTCACCAAGGCTCGCCACCCAGGACAATAAAAAACAGTGCTTAAATAAGATATCTAACTTGGATGTCGTAAGTGATAACCTCTGGTTAAATCAAACCAAGCTATGTAAAATGAACTATGCAATATTATTCATACCGAAAAAATAAAATATACTAAGATGTATTTGCACGAAAAATATAATAAATATATATTTATGAGACTGCATGAGAGATTAACTAATAAAATAATAACTACTAATAGTCAAAGTACATCATGTACATACTTATGGAACACTAAATAATACATAAGTATAGTGCATAATCACATACATAATGATTGTGTGTAACGTGCATAAAATAAATATTCAATGTATAAGAAAACGGTCCTCGTGCCTCCAAAATGATGAAACTGGATCGGTACGCGGCGAGTTAAATTGGTGAATTTAAAAAAAAGAAAAAAAATCCAATTTTAAATCTTATTGGGCTTATGAAGTCTAAACTAATTTAAATCCATTTAAATAATTTTAAATAAAATATTTATTTATTTAATGTATATAAAGATTTGATTTGATTTGATTATATATGTGCGTGTATCAAATACACACATACGTATAATTTGTATACAACATATAGCACTACTAGAACAACAGTAAATAGTGATGGAAGCTTCCGACGGCCGCCGACGGCAATTTTCGACAGCTGCCGACGACTGACGATCTCCGTAGCATTTTCGTAAGTAAAATTGGTCGTCGCAAGCCGTCGGAAACCAACGTAAATTAGACGTTGCCGGCCGTCGAAATCTGTCGTAAAAAAGCGTGTATACAGACTCTAGGCCGAGAGCTATCTTCGTTATCTCATATCCCCCAAAATCAACCATATCCCTAACTCCACCACCTCCTCCCCATCGTCAGCCAACCCCCGCGCCTCCCCGATCATCTTCAGCTTCATCATTTTCCACTCTCAACAAGCTTATTCTCTTCATCAATCTCCAACCATGTTTTATTCCTAAACCCTAATTAATTTTGATTTGTTAAATTAGGGTTAATTTGTTGTTATAGTTGTATAATACCTTATTGATTGTTTGATATACTCTATTGAATGCTAATTGAGTTGTTATTATAATTGTTTATCATTTACATGTTGAGAAAAAAAATTGTTTAATGTATATGTGCGTTAATTGATGTATATGTTTTGATTAATTAGTGCATAAGCGCATTAGGGCTAGTTTAGAATAATTAGAGTCAATGCTTAGGATTTAGTGTATGCGTTTTTAAGATGACGAAAATGATGATTTAGTGTATCTGTTTCTTAGAATGTAAATAAATTATTGTAAAAATTGTTGTATAATACGCTTTACTTTTTATAAATCTCTTAGAGAGTTTTTGGCCTCGTCTGACAAGTATTGTATATGATCGTTATATAATATTCGTTTTTATTACAGAACGGACATTTATATTTATCCGATACAATATTTGTCGGATTTATCCTTGTATTGGACAAGTTACAAACACAATAAAGTAATTATATTGCAAATCATTTCATTTTAAAAGTTTCATAAAATTTCGACAACACTTCTTTTTTGTTCCCTGTGTACACATATGTATACGATACAGGGAACAAAGGGGAAGTGCTGTTGAAATTTTGTTGAATCGTTTAAAATAAAATGATTTACAAAATATAATTACTACTATGTTTGTAATGGAAAGTAGGATGACCAACCATCAAAGTGTAAAACAATAACCTAAAAATTTGTAGATTATATTCATATAATAATTTGTGTAAATCCGTTTGAAAAAAAAATAGAATAATATTATATATTTGCGAAAATTTAAATATATGATTTAACTGGAAAATAAAATGTCAATACTTAAATGATTAATATGTTTTTATGTTTTAAAGTAGGAAAAATGCTCAGTTATTTTATCGATCGGAGCTGGATGTACCAACAAAGAAGAGAAATTGGAGACTCGATAAGTGAACATTTTTAAAATGGTGTATACGTCTTTATTGAATTCGCTTTAAATAATAATGGAAACGACGAAGAAATTTGTTGTCCATGTAGTAGGTGCAATTGTTGAAGCATTTGATAACGGATATGGTAATAGTTTATTTGCACCAATATGGTTTCGTGCCGAATTATTTGGTGTGGGATCGTCATGCAGAACTTATAGCACCTAATCTCGTACATTTGGAGGAGGAGGTGGATACTGAAATTGTTCCGACGAATCTCATAGAAGATATGGTTGAAGATGCAGCACGTTCAATGTTCTCTCCTGTTGAAGTTGATGGTAACGATGTTAATGTCGAAGAAGAACCAAGTATTGGAGCAAAAAAAAATTATGATTTATTGGATGCTGCTAAGAAACCCCTTTGTGATGGTTGTACAAGCGGTACTCAACTATCAGTAACTGTAAAATACATTGCAATGAAATCAAAATACAACTTCACAGAAACCGGGTTTACAGCTATAGTACAAGCTGCAAAACGGCATATACCACCTGATAATTTAATGTGCGAAAATCATTATGAAGTGAAAAAATTTATGTCTGCTTTTGGTTTGCTGATCAAAAAATAGATACATGTTTAAATGGTTGGATGTTGTTTTAGAAAGAAGACAACAATCTTAGGAATTGTAAAATATGTAATCAGGAAAGATACAAACCAAGAAAAAAGAAGGGAAAGGAAGTTCCGTACAAGCGTATGCATTACTTACCCATCATTCCTAGGCTTCAAAGGTTATATGTGTCTTCTGTAACCGCGCATCGTACGAGATGGCACTGTGTGAGAACATAGGAAGAATGTACGTTAACACACCCAACTGATGGAGAAGCATGGAAGCATTTTGATGAGACATACCCCACTTTCGCAGCAGAGAGCCGTAATGTTTGACTTATTTTATGTACGGATGGATTTTCACAGTTCTCTCAATGTGGTTCAAAATATTCTCTTAGCCTATAATCGTTACATCTTACAATTTACCTCCGTGGATGTGTACGAAAACTCTGTATATGTTTCTCACTATTGTCATCCATGTCCCTGATAATCTAACACAAGGAATAGACGTATATTTACAATTGTTGATTGAAGAGTTGAAAACATTGTGGTATGAAGGTGTTGAAACCTATGACATTTCAAAAAAAATCGTATGTTGGCTTCTCTGTTGTGGACTATAAGCGATTTTCCTGCGTATGCAATGCTTTCGGGTTGGAGTACGGCTGATCGTCTAGCTTATCCTTATTGCATGGAAGAAACACGAGCATTTTCTTTACCGTATGGGAAGAAAATTTCGTGGTTTGACTGTCATCGGTGTTTTCTCCATATTAACCTCCTTTTAGAAAAGATAAAAAAGGCTTTACAAGTAATAGACTTGAGACATTGCGACCACCAACGATTTGGTCAAGCAAAGATACTTATGACCTTGTAAATGATTATCCAAAGATACATGAAACTGGCGAACTAATTGAAATTCAAGGTAAATGGATGATTTATAATTGGTGCAAACAAAGTATATTTTGGGAGTTTCCTTGTTGAAAAGATCTCCTAATTCATCATAATATCGACGTGATGCACAATGAGAAAAATATGTTCGATAATGTATTTAACACAGTTCTGAATGTTAAAGGAAAAACTAAAGACGATTTGAAATCAAGACGTGATATAGAGGAAATATGCAATCGTCCTGAGCTTCATATGAAACCAAATGACAAAAAAACTCAAAGCATGCTATGAGCTAGACAGTGACTAAGTTAAAGTACTGTTAAAGTGGGTGGAAGGATTAAAATTTCCTGATGAGATTTCCTCTAATCTTCGTAGATGTGTCGACTATAAGAACGGTAAACTGAGTGGGATGAAAAGTCATGATTGTCATATAATGATGAAACATTTGTTACCTGTCGCTTTCAAAGAACTGTTGCCCACAAAATTTTCGACGGTTGTAACAGAACTTAGTTTGTTTTATAAGGAACTTTGTTCAACTACGTTAAAAGTTGATCGTCTACGTAAACTTGAGAAAGAAATTACTATACTGCTCTTCAAACTGGAGAAAATATTTCTTTCGGGTTTCTTTAATGCAATGGAGCATTTACTTGTTCATCTTCCGTTTGAAACACGTCTTCAAGGTCCTGTGTAATATGGATGGATGTATCCGTTTGAAAGGTATTAATATTGAGTATGTTAAATTTTAGTTTAACTACATGTAATAAAATTTAGTTATAATTATTCTTAATAGGTACTTAAATCATCTAAAGAAAAAAGTGAGACAAAAAACACGAGTTGAAGGTTCGATATGCAAATCATATATCGAAGAAGAAGCTTTGTTCTTTTTCTCTCATTATTTCAGTGATCATGTGAACTTATCTTTTGAAAGTGCTACGCGAAACGATGATGGCATTGAACAAGATTCTTCTGAATCAGTGCTATATATTTTTAGACAGCAGTGACGCCCTATTGGAAAATGTGTGAAAGTATGGTTAGACGATATAGATTACCATGTAGCCCACACATATGGTTTTCTTAACTGTGCAGAAGTTGCGCCATTTGTTAGGTATTATTAAATAACACATCTAAAATTATTTACTTGAATAATACATGTGTGTATTAATTATAATGTAATATATTATCTATATATACAATATTTACGAATCACGGCATCCAAGCGGCAATAGCAGCAAAAATTTTGCTACTTGGTTTTCGAATGACGTATATGATCCGATAAATTGTGTAGTCGACGAAGGGTTGAAACATCTTGCGATAGGACCAAAAAGAAAAGTCAAGACATATCCAATATTCTTTGTCTATGGATAAAAATTCAACAGCAAAGAATATGGGGATGAAAAATTAACTAATAATACCGGTATATATGTTAAAGGTAGTGATGATTCAAATGATCACATAAATGATTTTTACGGCGTGTTAACTCAGGTTTTGCAATTAACATTTTTCACCAGACCTGCGGAAGAAGTTTATTTGTTCAGATATAACTGATTCAGTAATGTTACAGGTTCTGGAATCAACGTACACCCAAAATATAATATTATTGAAATAAAGCATACATCACGTTATCATAAGTATGATCCGTTTATACTAGCAAAACAAGCCCTACAAGTTTATTACGTTCTTTATTCATCTCTAAAAAGAGATAAAGCAGATTGGTCGGCAGTTTTTAAAACGAAGGCGAGATTTACGTTTGATGGAAAGAATATTCCAAACGAACAAGTGTACCAAGCGGATATCGAGGAAAATGGCAAAATTACAATAACAAATGATCAAACCGATTTTGGACCTCTAAATGATGAATCAAATGTATTAATAGAAGCATTTGAGAACACAGAGGAAAACAATATAGAGTACGAGACCGAGTCTGAATCAGAAAACGACGAGGACTGATTTAATCGTATACATGTTGAAAAAGGGTAATTTATGGGAGTATTGATGTTAAACTTTTTTTGTTTGTTATATGCGATTATTGATGTTAAATCTTGATATGTTTACTCATAATTGAATGATATGTTCTGCCATAATAAAATAATATGTATATGACAGGTATTACAGATGTCTTTCTTTAGGCGGCGGAGTTTTTCGTATTCCAGTTCTCCCTCTTCGTCTCAAAGAGGGACCATTCGCAGCGGAGGTGATGGCAGTGGCCTGTCGCAAAAGGCGCTGCGTACGGTGGTTAGATTGCTACCGAAAGCAGATGACTCGTAAGTATTAAATTTACTTCAACATTATAAATATTTGTATGATATATTAGTCATGATTTGTCTATATCATATTTAATGCAGAGATTTTGAGCTTGAGCCTTCAAATATAATGCTCAGCATATCTAGGCAGGCATACATGAGCCGTATGACTGCATGCTGGCCGAAATGGAGTAGGATCCCAAAGCATGTCCGGAAGAGCATCTGGTAGGACTTCCTGGTAAGTGTAAAATTATATATCATTATATATATTCACTTTACAATCTATTGACTGAGTATAAATGTATAACTTATATTTTTTCAACATATATACAGGGTGCGGTAGACCTACAAGAGGAGAATGTTGCTCTTTGCCAGCGCCACTGGAACTCCAAAGTTGTAAAGAATTACCGGGATACAGTGTCTACTATTAGAAAATTCGAGAAGAAGCCAAACTTGATGGGTGCCAGCATACGGGATGTTTCAGTCGCATGGTGGAGCAGTGATGAGTTCAGCGTAAGTCTATCAGATATCACCTTAATTTATTCAGTAGAGAATACATAATTTATACATGTAAAATATAATCTTAATTTTTAATTTGCAGGCGGAGTCAGACAAGAACTCGGTGAACAGGTAAAAAAATCCAGTCACACACCGTGGTGGCTCGAAATCATTTCAGCATCATCGCGAAGACCTAGTAAATTGATTAATTGCAATTACGAACAATTATTGCATTTTTTGTATAAATTTGTATGAACAACAATAATATACACCAATTACTACAGGAAAGAGCGTGTGGGGCTCCTGTCTCATATATGGACGTATTTGCACATACCTATGCCGTCAGACAGACCGACGATGAGGGATCGGTGACGTATGTCTGGCATGAGAATGATAAAGCATACGTCGCACATGTAAGTATATTTTAAGTTATAAATTATTAAGAATGATCATTTTAATTAATTAGTTATAAAAATTATAATAATGTCATGTAATATTTAATTGTATTTAATTTTACGTTGCAGGAAAGATTTATGCAAGCACGTGCGCAGATGCTTGAGCATTCGGGACGGGAGCAATTGACTACTGATGAGGAGACGCTATCTTCGACTCCGTTATGGACCCGATACAGAGAAATAGGCGTTATGGCTACGACAATCAAGCGGTAATTTAAAAAAATTAACTAAGTTGTAAAAATTGCTTAATTTTTATAAAATTTACACAATAACTTAAACATATTTCGACTTGTTTTGTAGGCTCGGGCCTCACAAAAGGCCTATCAAAAGGCTCAGAACAATGCTAAGATTAATGAGCTTCGACAGCAGATTGCACAGCTGCAGAAGCAGGACCGCCTCCGAGCAGCGCAAATGGAGCAACTGAATCAGCGTTTGACCGAGTATATGGAGCATTCCCTTCGTCTGGTGGTTCCGGTGCCGATGACGAGTCATGAGGTACGTTTTAAAGTTTTTGTTTTTGAAACTTGTGTATATATACAATGAGAGATTGTGAGGTTGATTTGTGGACATGTGGTGTTTGATATTGATTTGTGGTAGGGGTGGGCATAAACCGCACCGCTATACAGAAACCGCTCGCACCGAACCATAAAAACGGTGCGGAAAACTGCACCGAATCTTCTAACCAAAGCAAATATCCCAAACCGGACCGACCCGCATCGATATGGTTCGGTTGCGGTTTGGACGATTGAACCAACCATATTAAACCGGACCGAACCGAATATTTACACTAGTAATCTTATGATATAAATATAAGCAACTCCTATCTTATTTTAGATTCTAACGATGTATATTCAATTTTTAGCGTATGTTATTATATTAGTAATATTCGCTGTCATAAAGGAAGAAGTTATAGTTTTGGTATAATATTTTTCATCTCATTTTTTTTGGATAAATGCCAATTATAATCTTATTCTAGTCATTTTCTTTGATGATTATGCATTTATTAATGTTGATGTTTGGTTAATCTACCAAAAAGAATCTCCCTTATAGCTAAATGTAAAATTAAAATATTCATACAGTTAAGAACTAATCTTTCATTTCGGTATAATATTGTGTGTTTTAACCTTTAAGTGTAAAAGCTTCACACAGCTGCCTTCGTAAATTGATTGTTGATTGAACTAATTCTCTTATTTCATATTTAATATGAGTTCAAACCAGACCGGACCGAAACCGAACCGTATTACATTCAAACCGAACCGAAACCGAACCGTTTAAAAGATTAGTATAATGGTTTGTATTTTTGATTAACCGTTTGATGCGGTGCGGAAGCGGTTTGAACTTCAAACCGCATCAAACCGACCCACGCTCACCCCTAATTTGTGGGGTTGATTTGTGGGGTTTGACGTTGGATGTATATATTGTACATTGATGTTGAATGTAGATATTGTAGTTGGGTGATGATGGATGGTTTGTTTTGTGTTGATTGGAAATGTTTGAGTTTGTGATGGTAATGTTTGAGTTTTATATTATTATTGATATTGATTTTAGCTTATATATCTGATATATATATATATATATATATATATATATATATTATATTGATTTTGATGTGTTGTGATATATATCGATATTGATGTGTTGTTGGACTGCTAAAGTAAAAAAAAATTACCCAGATTTCCGACGGCTTATAGGTCAAAATATTCCGACGGTTAACCGATTGAAAACTCCGACGGCTTCCAACGGCGTCCAACGGTTTTCTGCCGTGTTTTTAAGCCACGTGGATGTCAGCACCGTCGGAACTACCGTCGGAGGCCGTCGTAAAGCTGTCACCGTTTCCGTCAAAAATGAACGAAAGCCGTATTCTCTATACCGACGACATTTCCGTCGACGGCCATCGGACTTTCGACGGCCGCCAACGGCTTCGAGCCGTTGAAATCACTGCATTCATTGTAGTGTATGTTTGTGCATAATTGCCCATTAATATACATATCTGTTGTGTATAAATTATACTTTTAATATATACACATACATACATACACACATTTATATATATTTAATAGTGTTTATTTAAAAAATATTGACCACTTCAAAGTAATTCAAATTAATATCTAAAATGTCTAAATATAGATTTAAATTTAAAACAGATCTAGATCTAAAATAAAAATCTATTTGAGATTTAAAATTTATATTTCAAATGTTGATATATATTTTTTTTTTTTTGTAAATAAAAAAAAAAAAAATACGCAAAGCAGCTCTTGGAGATCATCATTCAATACTCGACGAGTAATATGCATTTAAGCTCTTCCAGCAAATACGCAACAATCATCGTGGTAATTAAAAGACACCAGCTACTATTGTACAACTACCACATCTACACGATTTAACATTTTTAGCACAATTTATTGTAATTCAACAATGGTTTTACTACGATTCTTTCTATGGTTCATTAACTTGACATGGTCATGTGGGTTCATTAATGATAACTTGATTTAATATTGATATTCACACATACAATGCGAACCCCAAGCTATAAAATCCAATTCCCAAACATGTCAAACATTGTTTAATCCTCTGCAATTCATATAATGGTTTATGAGAATTCATCTACTAACTCATTAACTCATGTGTATATCAACCTATGGGTTCATTATTAGTAATGTCATCTTACTTTGTTGTTCAAGTTACTAATACAACTTCAAAACTATTCAAGTTAACTTTTAAATATAACGAACATGATTTGATTCACTAGAATCCATCCTATGGTTTACCAACTCATTTACATATCCTTATTATGGGTTGAAGGTAAGAATGTGATTATATAACCATGTTTATATCATCATCTATATAGCTTCAATTTAACCCACTTCAACTTGCTAACATTTTCGCTCAACTATATAGTCATATATATACAAGCTCTATTGTAAAAATACTTCTAGACTCACGTCTAGACACTAGGCTATCCTTACCACCTAGGTATTTGTCTAGTCCGCCTAGATGAGACACCTTGGAGGGTTCTAACTTCATTTTCCAATTATATCTCTTGGAAAATTAATCTTCACAAAACTAAAAAATAAATATGAAAGTGGATATATAATGTTACTTTAGTGGAAATTTTTTAAAATCGGTATATATTAAACTCTTATTGATCGGCTATAACAACACTTCAAGTAAACCAGTCAAAACCGGTACTCTCAAAACCTCTGATTACCGGTACCACAAAACTCTCAAACGGAGGCTTAAGGAAGAGGAGGAATAAGAGATAAGAATGAGAAGTGTTTTGCTTGGACATATGAAAAGTAGGCAACTCCTTAAAAAATTGGCCTGGTTCGGGACTTCGACCAACCAGTCTGCTCCCCTAAATATAATAAAACTCATTTATTTCATGTCTCCCAATCTGTTACTTCGAATGACCAAGTCCTATATGTTTTTCTTTGTCTGAACGACGCTATGAACAGAATGAAAAAGTTTTCAAATCCAAACTAGTTTATCTTCAAAGTTGTGTCTTTAAACCATTCGATAAATTGGTTATCTTAACTAAATAAAATCAATTAATTACTAAATGTTAAAAATTATGCTAAAAAAACTAGGAGTTAGTAGAACGAATTATGCAAATATGTAGATAAAGGGTTGATATTAAGGGGCAATTATGAAATATATAATTCTAATTTAATCTGTGTTCATCTAGTTGTTAATTCAGTGATCGAAGTGGAATTTTCCAAGGTAAAATTGTAACATGTAGTTATAAAATTACAACTAAAATTAAGGCTGCATTTGTTAAAAATGTTGAATTTGAATGTTGAGTGCTAAATTGTGTATTGTGAATATTCACTTGTTTGCTTGCATTTTAAAACTTCTTATTCGAATTAAAAATTATGTTTCTTTTGACTATAATGCCCTCTATATCAATTATTATTTTAGTAATGATTATTAAAAAGAGAAATTTTTAGTAACTTTTAAATGTTTTTAACTAAAAAAAAATTGAATTAAGAGAAACTGAAGTACTAGAAAAGGTTTAAAAAATGTTAATTTTGAAAGATTAAATTTTCAAACTTATTAATTACAGATTTTTTTAATGTTCGAAGCAATAATTTATGAAAATAATAAATTTTTGGACTTTTAATTTTATTTTATTTTGTAATTTTTGATTAAACAAATAGTTTTCAACATTTCTAGTTTATAATTCTTTGAATTTTCGAAAGCTTAGATTTGAAAAGTATACTAAATTTTGAAAATTCAAATTTCAAATGTTATCATTGAGATTTAGGATTTACATTAGGTTTATAGAACTTGTAAGAGGATAAATTGAAAGTTATCATTCAACATTCAGAACTAATCATAACCAAATATAAAGGTCCGAATAGTTTTGTCGGAATATATTACTTTAATCAGAAGTCTGATTACAAAACAAACAAATATGTTCTGTTTTAGTAATCAGAAATTTATTAAGAACTTCCTAATAAACTTGGAAACAACCATTAAACAGTTTCTAAACATAAATTACAGGCTCAAGCAAATGCTCCGCTTATTCACGCATTCAAAGTAGATATTAGGATGAAAATAGTATATTTTAAGTCAGCAACCAAAGAGGAATTGTTGTTAAATATTTTTAACAGACGCAATGAAAACTAAAATTTTCAAACATTCTGTGCTCAGACCTAAATTAGATGCAGATTCAGACTTGCATATGCTACAACTACAATACAATTAGGTGGGGAAAAATGGAACAAAGTAAGGAAAAATAAGAAGAAAAGGCCAGAATTTCAAAAGAACACACCGCATTACAATTAAACAAACAATTAAACGAATTTCAACTTTTAGGCTGCTTCCAGTTTCCTGATGACTCTAAAGTCTAACCTGTCTACAGACACGAATAAATGCAAAAACAATTTTTTTTTACATACAAACCGTATTCCCCAGAACTTCAATTAAATATAAGTTTCCTCCCAAGGCTCTCATTTCAGAGTACAGTGTATCTGAATTGTTTTGAAGCAATAAACAACATTTTAAAAATATAGATGTTTCTGCTTAGCAACACATCCTATAACTATAAAATCCCCTAAAAAGAAAGTCTATTCCTGAAAAAAAAAACTTTGAAAAATTGCCTGCTAAGTCTATATAGGTTTTACTCCATAAGTCTAAACATGTAAGGTACTCAAAATTGACATGTACATAGGAACCCAACATATTCAGTCATAAGATGAAAAACTAATTTGCTGTCTTCAGTTGCAATCGACTTCGCCATCATCCATGTTATTTGACGGAACACCGCTAAACCCACATTCATCTTCCTCTTCGTCGTCGTCTTTTCTAAACAATCCGAGTTGTTCCAAAGGATTACTGCCCCCAATGTTGAATCCCAACTGATCCGGACTTATTTCATTGACCGCAGATTGAACATGTTCGTCTTGAGCAGTTCCAAGTATTTCCAAGTCTTCCAAAACTAAGTTGCCCTCGTTAATCTCCACCGTCTTTTCCATCTACATAAGTCAACACAATGCATTCAGGTCCGGTTACTCTAGACTCATTTGACGAACATGATTGATCTATGAAACTTGTATTTGCAAGATATTAGATGTGTTGCTTCTACAGTTAATACATGCAACAGGGAATATAAATCTAGGACACATTCTTATGAACTGAGGTCTGATACAAAATTAAAGCTATTTAGGTGACTGAATCGACACTTGATATATCAATTAGCAGATGTCGCCAATGAGCATGGTGAAGTTATGGTAAAAACTGATAATCCATAATCAACACGCCATGATTATGCAAAATAAAATGATTCATGGTAGCTAAACAACAGGATATGAATTTGGAAAACGTTGAAGAAATGGGAATAAAATAAATGACCAGATAACACTTAAGGGGCGCATACTAGTTTGCAGACTTGACTCTTTGCCTTTGTATTCTTCTATTATGATGTACCTAAGTTCACTAATGATAATGGGATAATTGCTAAAGTTCTTTCCGTAAAAATTTACTCATACACGATGGAGGTTATATTGGCGATAACTACTGACTTCTCATTAGTGGCAATGAAAGGAATATGAATCGCAAGTTAATTTTAAGTTAGTGAAGGTATCAACAAAAAAGTCTACAAGAGATGGGATAGAGCAATGAGAAATTGGAGTTTCTGATAAAGATGGTTTATTACTATTATTCTTTTCATTAATACAATGGCACAGTGTGATGCACGTACGCATACTAAGATCCTTGAAGAATATATATAGTTAACTGAAATAATCAAACCATAAATGTGCATGTATTATATAATATTTTTTGTTTGGTGATTTTATGATAAAAATAAACTATATAGTCGAAGTAATTTCGAAACTGTTGAATATCAAATAGAAAATAGTGAATGTAAATGAAGAAACAATTTTAGATATATGTTTCAAATTTGATTCATAAAATGTCTGTTGTTCTAAATTAATTTTTAAAATATAAGAAAATTGGAAGTGGCAAAAATGAAAAATCTTTTCTTAAAAAATCAATTTTATTTAAGCTTAAAACTAGAATTTTATTTTATTTTGCAAAAAAGCAACTTTCAAAAAACAAGTTAAAATTGTATGAAAAACAGAATAATGAGTCCACTCATATTAACATCAAGTAAATCAAAATTTTGAAATCTAGTTTAAACGATATTCAACAAACGGTCTAAACCAAATTTCAAATAAGTAGTAATTATTATTTTTTATTTGTTAACTATTAGTAAGAAACATATGAATAATCTGAACTTCCAAATTGCATAAATGTAGATAAAATATGAAAGTTGTACCCCACCCCCACCCCCCCCCCCCAAAAAAAAGAGGAAATTACAGAATTTAAAATACGAAATACAAGAATTAGTTTTTCATAGCATAGTTTGTGGCATAATAATTGAGTGCAGAAATATACATATCATTCACGGTTCACTGTGTATTTGGAATTCAACTTCTGTCTCTTTTATCAAGTTAGAAATGGCAGTGAACTCCTATTGTGACATGATAGCCTTAGAAATTCGCATTTCATCAAAATAAATAAAGAATAATTTAAAATGATAAAACATGAAAGTATAGTTTGAAACGTATTCAAAGTATTTCATCTTAAACCAATTGAAAGTTGTAATCTGGAACGGCAATATATCAAAGGAAGACTTAAAAATATATACAAAGGGAAATGATAAGCTATTTATGGGATTAAAATAGATATTCTGCACTCAACAAATTTAATATTATAGTTTTTTGGCATGTTCAATGAACATTCTCATAAAAAATATACTATATCAAATCAAAATTATAGTCTATTTTTCATGAAATACTTGATTAAAAATTGCAAAATAATATAATACCAAAAATATAGTTCAAAGTGACTTCAAGACTTCCTAATTTCAGAAATAAATAAAAAATGAACTAAAACTATATGGTTTTATTTTATTTTTTTCAAAAAAGGTATTGCTACAAAATAATAATCAGTTAACCGTGAATAGTTTCACTAAAGAATCATTGTACGTAAAAGGTAAGATAGGTAGAATACTGAATGTATGAACGTAAAAAAACTGCAAGAAAACAAATCTTTTAGAAGAAACAAGTTTGGTTGGATCAGTACTTTCCATGTGTAATATAAGTTTCCATTGAGAAGAAAAAAACAACTAGAAATAAAAATGATTAGATATACCATTACTAGTAACCTAAGTGCCAAATTTATTTGTGATAAGAAAACATTTGAGCATTTAAGTCCACCTTATATGTTACACTAAACTTTTTTACCTTAATATAGAATGGCATTTTCAAAAGTTTTTGGGCACAAAAACCGTAACATCAAAGATATTACAACTATTACGAAAGATAAATTACTGACAGCATAGATGACGAGCTTGTAGAAGCTCAAGATATATACGACACAAAAGTGACACACTTGCACCATATTTAGATCAGGGTTTTCGCCACTGTTTTAAGATTTATAAGTTTCAAACTAGATAACCTTCTCTTGAATTCTCAAAACAAATAGAGAATTCCTATTACACATGGAAAGTACTGATCCAACCAAACTTGTTTCTACTTAATTTCTGCTTTTAAGACTAAAGAACAGGAATAACGTCGTCTGATCTTATCCAAACGACTTCCTACTTAGAAATTGCAATCTTATGGTAATTGGAAATCAGCTCACATATATTATTGGTGTGTATTCAAATGCAGAAATCAGCTCACATATTATTGGTGTGTATTCAAATGCAGAGTTTAGTTTTTCTTTAAGCACATTGCTACCATTGAAAAAATTAATGAAAGAAGACGAGTGATCTATCCACTTATATGTATTTTAAATTGACATTAGCTCTACCAGTAGCAGCCATAACAGCCAAAGCATAGGGAAGGAATTCTACAATGAAGATTGTTAAGTATTAATTGGAGAAGAAGACAGTGGCCCAATGCTTGCTTAATTACATACATGGTAGATTCCACAAATATCGACAGTGATGAATTTTAAAGTTTCCAGTATAATGACCTTGTTATGAGCGATTTAATCAAAATCAATTTATCAATGTGACGGTGTTGGCACAATTGTAATTAACGTAGATCGGTCGATTTGGCATTTTCGGAACAACTGTAGTTAGCCCAGATTTATCAATGTAATTTTTTTATTGTTAAGAGTTTATCATCCTCTTCTTTGGTCTTATCATCCCTAAATAAATCTTTGCTGTCATCCCCAGGTTACTGACCCAAATGAAGTAACTGAAGTAGCTTAGGGTTGATTTATGACCAATTATCAGTCATGCAAATATGGCCATGCTTATGATGAACACATGTACAAACAATAAACTTGCCTGTAAAAGGGCCTGACGTGCTGCTTCTCTCTCAAGTTCCCTTCTCTTCTTAGCTGCTTCAGCTTCAGCTAGCTTCTGAGCTTCCTCGGCAACTTTTGCTTCTTTTGCCAAACGTGCTTTCTCTGTTTTTATAAAATCAATGAAGTTGATGTAAACACACACACACACAAACAAGGGAACTGTGTAATTCATACCCTCTTTTTTCTGGCGTTCAAATTCTTCCCTCTCACGCTGTAACTTCTCAAAATCCTTCTTTTCATTCTAAACTCCCAAACAATGTTAAGTCATGATATATTCGCCGTAACAAAGCTTTTCAAAAGACAGATGGTTCTTTTACAAAATAAGGACAAACCTGGTTTAGAGTTTTCTCACGAGCTTTAAATATTGTGTCCGCAAAACGGTTCCTCAACTGAGCTGCACGATAAAGCTTATTTGGGGAGACCTGCCGCTCGGATTTTGGATATTCCCCTACTAGAATATTCAAAGTACCATATCAAGGTTTAAACATTCAAAATGTGCAGAGCTTAATATCTCGCATATTTTTCACTGTCTTACCTTGTCCTGAGCCATTTACCTCTAAAGAAGCACTATTTTCTCGTTCGAATACACTATGTTCTCCTATAAAATAACAGCTTCATTGTAACGATTCGCACAACAAGATCCCAAATAATTACTATGAATTATGTTAATCTTGCGAGTAGCATGGCAGATGAAATATGAAATATGAAATATAAAAATAACTCACTGTTTGTGTCCAGTGGAGCCATAGAGACATCAGTTTCAGGGTGTTTAGTTACCAAGCTCTGTTCATTTTCCTGTACAATTAGACAGGAAATGAAAACTATAATGTCAATCTAAGAACGTGGGTATACATACAAGAGAATATGAGAGTTAAAACAAATACTGTGATTTGGACCTTTGAATATTTGGTTGAAGCTGCAACTTTCTCATCTGAATCACTTTCTGAAGAACTACCAGAATCAGAGTCTTCAGAACAATCATGATAAAGAAAATATAAGTGTACAAAACAATCATTATACAAAGTCAACCACATTTCATATCAATAAAAATGCTTACTGAAAGCGAAATAAATTCAGTAAGATTGGCAATCACATAATGTATTGCATTTACCAATAAAAAATAAGGTAGAATCATGAAGGTACTAAAGACAGAACTGAAGAAATCGAGAGAGTAAATTGTTAACTGACCGCTTGAAGAGGAACCAGACTCGCTGCTAGAACTGGGTGCTGTATCTTTCTCTAGTTCCACTGCAGGAAAGCTTGAAATAGGAGGATCATCCCCACCAATATCAATATCCTCATCAGCAGGCTCATTGCCTAAACAGATATTATAATGGGGTTAGAACATTTTGAAGATGCTACTACCAAAAAAACAAATACAAACATGAGTTCGTGTATATATAGGAAGGATATGTAGCACCTCTATTTTCAGCCTTCATAGCCCTTAAATAATGATCATCAGATTGAGTAAATCAATCTATGGGTTTAACGTAAATATCTAATACTCATCCTTTATTATTATCTCTCTTACATCATCATTTATTTAGGACATTGCTAATTTACCCAATTGACGGCCAATATTTAGAGGGTAAAAATATAAAGGCTACGGATCGTTCCTCTCGCACGCGCACGTGTGGGGGGGGGGGGTACCTTGAGGAGGCTGTACTGGTGAATTGCTAACTCCAGATTCAGCCAAAATCTGCATAGATAAAGAAGAATACGATAGAAATTATTTATACACCCAAACTAAGTACAGACTACTGACTGCTTTCAAATGGAACACAATTCAACAAGAGCTTTGTAAATTTAAACATGGTATTTATCCCTCCTAATAATGCAAACTGTATTGGCAGGTAGTCTTCTAAACCTATATTCTTAAAGTTCTTTTCAAAAGCACCCTTATAAACAAATCTGGTGGTCAAATAATAACTTAGTAGGGTATTTGTGGATTTATATTTTTTACAAAAAAATTAAATGCAGAAATATCATTAGCTTAATAATCAACATGTGTAAGATTCACTTGCCACATGACAACTGTTCTAACTTCTAACAAAACTATTGAATTTTGAAAATGCAACCACTTGAACATACAGATGTTTTTCATTCTTTAGCAAATACAACGTCTATCGGTTAGAATGAACATTCTTTTTATAACAAATTGGAGGGTCAATTAACAACTTATATGGTACCTGTGCATTTTCCTTTCTACGCCGATTATATATCCAGAAATATTGTTAGCTTAATTAATAACAAACATGAGTAAGCTTCACTCCAGCCTTAACATGACAATGGTTCTAAGAAAAACCATTGAATTTTAAATATGCAACATCTACACGTTGGAAGGTTAAAATGAATATTCATTTTTACTGTTAAAACATATGCATCGTGATCTATCCAACAACCTCCAGTTTGCATATGTCAAAGAATGACTGATATTTATAATAGTATTAGACTGCTACTATTATGTTAAGTGATAAAAGTACAGAAGATAATGCAATAACATACAGAGCCACTGCACTGCAAATAAGATGGTCATTCATACATACACTTCTATTGAACTCTTTAATTCTACAACTGTTGTTAATTTTTATATTCTATTTTTCTACATAAATATGGTCATCATTCCAAGAAAAGACAACCGTACTTAAACAGTAATATCTACCTCCATTTCACAATGCTCTACTTTTTCTGGAAGTGCTGGTTGTTTCCTATCAAAATAGTCGTCCAAAAGCCTCTGCAACTCAAACAGGGTCTCATCGTCAAGACTCTCAATATCAATCTCTATCTCATCCTCGTTAGACTTATCATTATTGGTTTTCTGCCTCAAAAATTCAATAATGTGATTGGGCATTTCATCAATTTGGGATTGCAAGCGGTTACTTAGTTTTTGCTTCTCAACAAATGACATCTTAGGCTTATTATCAATGGACATATTAACCCCATTCTCAGTTGAAGCTTTTCGGTTTTTCGGCATTGATGATGATTCAGATTTTGCACTTTCCTTTTCTCGTTTCATTACTTCGGTTGCCGCAGCCAATTTTTGGTCTATAGGTTTCCATTTCTTCTCAAAAATCTTGTTTAGCGCATCAGCCATAATATGCACATCATTGCCAGGAGGGTTGTAAGTCATAGCATTGGTGAACGTAAGCCTCACATCGGAAGCAAAAGCCATTGGGTTTGAATAAGAACCCGATGCCAATCTTTTCTTGATGGTTCCAAGATCCATTGGATGCTTTATGATGTTAAAATAATCAGGAATGTTCAATTTTACAACATCAACCGGTGACTTGAATACCCAGCTATACTTGTGTTGCATCAAACTTTTTAACAGAGACTCACACTGTTTCAGTACCATGGCATTCAGGTTTACAGGAGGAGGAATTGGTGTAGGTTTTGTATAGCATCGACTCGAAACTTGATTAGTATTAGCTGGATATCGTGATTGTAATTTCATTTGTAATATCCGAACCCTCTCAAGATCTTCTGTCAGTTTCATTTCCAGTTCCTTTCGCTCTGGACAAGACATAGTTGATGGTGAAATGAATTGAACCGGAACATTAAAACTGTTGCTTTGATCTGCATTTAAGTTCATGCACTTCCTCTTTTGGGTATGAGAATCTTCAGAATCAGCACGGAAAGAGTTATTGAACCCTTCTGTTTCACCAACTGTCTCTACTGCATGACTGCAGTCTGTGGCAAAAGCAGAAGGATATTCTTTGGACAATATATGTGATTTTCCCATAACTATAGATGAATTGTTGCTACGATTTCGCTTTAACTTCTTCCCGTTAGAGCACTCGATAATTACTGTCTGTGTCATAGGGTCAAAAATAAAGGCCTCTGTAGAAGATTGCAAATAATCACCATTAGTAACTTTGTAATGTTAGATACTACCAGTACAGGATATATGTTATTCCAATTCATGCCCAGATTAATACTCAAATTTCAATTGCTTACATGATTATGTTGGAATATGTTCCCTTCCAATGTTTGAAGGTTGCTCTAATATCAATTTCATAAGTTAATTTATTGAAGAATGAATAACGGAATATTATTATCAACTGATTTTTTTTGGATGTACATGTACATATATTGACATCCGTAAGTGTGGGTACATACATACATACGTGTGTGTACAAACCTATGTAAATATATACATATATGTATGTATATGGGTCCAACTATAGTGTATGATTGTTTATGTGGTACTGATATAGTGTCACGATCTTTTATCTATCAGGGTACCGGATTGGGGGCTTACAAGATTTTCAACAAGAAGGTTTTATCCAGTTTTAATAATAAACGTATATGTATAACATATACAAACGTGCGTGCACACACAAGCATGGGTTGAGCAGAAATTACATTTGTCTTTTGTATTCTTTTCTTCTTTGCCAAATTTAACAATGATATATGGTTGGTATTGCAAAACAACAATTTATTGTTACTTATTTTTAAAAACATAATATGATTAAATTTGAATACGGTGCTTATATTGTAAATTTGAATAGGCATTTTACTGTATTCAGAAATCAATAACTAGTACCAAAAATTCACCTCAATCACATCAGATTGATGTCTATTCCAGCATCAATAACTATCATTCAATTTGCATCGATCAAATTACCATTAAACATTTTTCTCTTCAAAATATTATATCACTAAATAAACAAACAAGATCTTTAGGTTATCTGTATCTTCTTCGCGAAATACAAACTTTTCTCAATCCAATTCGCAATTCAATTCAAACCCTGACCCTCTTCCAATAAATTGTCGAAACAAAACCAATGCCAAATCGCATCAAACCATAACAACATTGAAAATAAAATCCTCAAAAACGGAGATCACCAATTGATAACTAAAACCCTAGATCTCTCTCAAAAAAAGAACCCTAGATCTCTCCCAAGAAAACCCTAGACCCCTCCATTAGAAACCCTAAAATTAAAAATTAAATAGAGAATAAAAATCGATTACCTCTTATAAAGAGGGAGCAAGAATCCCAGAGGCTGAAAACGGCGCCCGGAAGAAATTAGCCCTATACTTATCGAGGTGTTTTTTCCTCCTTTTCTCTGATCCGATCCGGTTCATCCTGGCCGTTGGTCGTATTGTAGATATGTTAAGGCGGCTGCAATCGGACGGCTGGATATCTATGCGTTCCTGTATTTGCGTCCGATGAACAAGTTAGTTTGATGCAATGGTATTAAAAATAAAATGACATTGAAGTGGAATGTTACTTGAAGATGAGCAGAAGGCGGAAAAAAAAAAAACTTTTCTCCCTAAAAAGATTCAAGGAAAAAAAAAATCATTGATTCTTCTTTTGCATAAATAAAGCAAAATAATTAAATTGTCGTATTTATTATAATGAAAATTAGGTCACTCCTTATTTTCAAGTTTGATATACGAAAAACCGTTTTTAAAAGACAGGTTTTAAATTATATCTTTAAAAAAAATTTCGAATTAACTTTTTTTTTTTAAAGTTTAATCAAAACTCAATCACATGTTTCTATGGTCAAAACAATTTCTATATTCACTTTCTTTCTGCAAAATGCAATATTTGCAGTTCACACTGCAAGCATTTGCAGTGAAAACTGCAAATATGTCGCTGTAAATATCTATAGTTTTCATTGTAGATATTTGCACTTTAAACTTCAAATATTTGTAGTTTAAGAAACTGCAAACATTTGCAATCTGGTTAACGCTAAAAGCAGAGGTGTTTTTTAAAACTTGTTTATCAAGGGATGCAGCTGTATATTTTGAAAATTAAAGATGATGTTTTACAAAGGTTTCTTTCATAATAATTCAACTTCTTCTTTTTATACCCTTCCAAAACTATCTCTCTAATTTTATTTATGTTTCAATAAGATTATATGGACACTAATTTCTTTCCTATGTTCAAGATTCAGTGGTGTCGGACGTTTAAGGTCTTGAAGTTTAACCATATTTCAAGATAAGTTCATTAAAAATTATTTTGTACATTAGTTCAAACAATTTAGTACGAATTTTCAATTGAAGATAGAAACGGGAGAATATGATCAATGAAAAACATATTTACCTTCTTAGGTTGAAGGATGCGGGTTTTAAAATTTATTATGAAGGATGATGGAATGTTAAATTAAACTAGCATTATATAAGACAGAATATTAAATTAAACTAGCATCTGATGCACATAATGCTATTTTTAATCAATTAATATAAATACCACGTGAATGTTATTCTAGTTCATCTAGTACTAGTTCATCCGATACTAGTTTAATTTAACATCACGTTCAACTGATGCTAGTTTAATTTAGCGTTATGTTTTATTCGATGTTAGTTTAATTTAGCATTCTGTTGTCCTTCGGATTGTTAAAAACCGTGTTCTTGAGGCAAAAATCGGATTCGGTTTTTTTTCTTTTAACTAATTCTCTTAGATAGAAAATACAAAATTTACTGTAATCCCTACCTACTAATTTCACAAGGGAAGAGATATATCTATTAATTAGTAGTAAAATAGAATAATTTTTGGTCTTCTCATTTATTGTTGGAGTTTTCTCATGTCACCTTAATTCTCTCTTGAAATTTTACATTAAAATCCTTATAATAATTTATAATTTTCAATATTAATCGCAGTGTTTTATTGATCCTCCAGAACTATTATATAATCAAGTACCTATATTTTATAAATTTTATTATTTACATAGTTCTCCCAAATTCTCTATATCATTTTACATTTAATTCCTTATATTTAAATGAACTAAATAATCATAAATTTTAGATAAAATTTACAATTTCAATGTATATAACACATTTATTTTACAATATTGAAATTTGATTCGTATACAAAAACATATAAAAATTGCATATATAAACAATAATAATAGTTTTAACTTAAAATTCGTTTATCCCTATAAATTATCAATATCAACAACATTTATTTATAACTCGTATCCCGTTATGTTATATGTTGATAAATAATATAGTAAAACAGCCATATTTCTCGTTAATTTTATGAACTTCTTCCTCCATTTTCATCCTCTCCTGATATTTTATTTTAAAATACATGAATTTTATTGCTAACCATAATATTTATTAATTATTTTCAACCATTTTACATTCAAATGTCTACATTTGATATTTTTTTATAGTTCTTTACATGAAATAGAGATAATATACTAAGTGCACTACGACGCTCGCCTGGGCAAGTATCATCTCGTCACTTAGAAAATTATTTGAATCGTCGCAAAACTAGCCGAGAAATCCTTTCCCGAACCACCCCAAGCATATTACACTAAAATTTACAATAACTAAAGATCATCTAAAATGACACGATGTCTGTTCCAACCATTAGTTTGCTCACAAGATTTCTTTGTTATATTAGGGTCGGCCATATGACTCTTCTCATGCGAACTCCGATCCGGTTTCTTGACCTGACTGCTAAAATCTCCTCGCACGACCAAGGTCGGGCTTCGAAAATCTCATAGTTACCTTAAGAATCCAACTCAAATGCTCGCCTACAAGAATCAAGTGAAAAACCCTTTCCTAACTGGTGCAAATCACCTAAAAATTCTACGCTCGAACTAGGGGTTAAGAACTGGTATGTGAATGGACCAATCTTTAGAAAGTATGCCTTTCGGCACATAGGATTACTCCCATCACCTAAGGTTTACTAACACAAAATGAAATAATACAATTCTAACATCCGCTCGGTCTTTGCTCATTATTGGGCATCTACCGAACCCTACTGGATACAAATCTAAGTCCTACTTCATTGACCAACTCCACTCAACTTGAAAGCTCGTGCGTTAAGTTCAAATGGTAGTACTCTCAGTTGCTTCACCTCATTTTTGCAACTAAGGTTACTCGTACAAGGTTTATCTTTACATAAGAATTTACCTACTATAAAGGGTGTCAAGTTTAGCCTATCTACCAAGTAACTGGCAATAGAGGAATATATCCCTTAAGTATCGAAAAGAACAGAAGTGAGTACCCCAAATATACAACATACCGCGCTACATAAGCTCATTTTGTTTCTCCTTAGCAGTAGGCTTGCCAAGACCTGGTAATGCCCGTAAGGCATAAGTCATCATCACTTACCTACCCTTTTGCAATATAGGACAATCCTTCCTCAAGTGATCAAGCTGATCGCAATTGAAGCACTTACCCTTCATTTTAGCTGGATGACATTTCATAGCGAAATGCTCCCATTTGCCATGAGTGTGACATGCTAGTGAAGCTTTCTTCTTCGCTTAAGCTCGATCTTCCTTGTATCTTGGTCTTTGCGCTTCGGTTGGAGCTTCGGTTTGGTTTCCACTTTCGCTACCTCCAGCGGTACCTTGGGGGTGCTCTTAAGGAGGAAAACCATCCCAGCGAGACTTTCAAAAGTGGCTTCCAACAGGGATAAGACTAAGCAATGAATCCCCAATTGATTTTTTAAGACCCAAGGAAAACTCCTTTGCCCACACCAATAAAGTACCGACCATCCCAATCCTCAAATCAACCCAAAAGATTGAATCGATCAACCTACTCATCTACCAACAAGCTACCCTATACGAAATGGATGAAGTCCTCAAGCTACACGTCATTCTTGATCTCAGAAATGATCTAAGACCCAAAGCGACTATAAAATCACTCCAAGTCACGGACCTGCTCATCAGCCACTTCTAACAGTATGTCCAACCCAGCCAAAGTCTCCCATCTATAGATAACGAGAAGCAATCTCCCTTATGAGAACATTCTTTAGACTGAACGTGTCCAAGGCCGTGTCTTAGCAACAATCTTAGGACTCAGATATGGCTTCCTTACAAGGTTAAGGAAATCTTGTGTAACGACCCGTATTTTACACATCGGGGGATCGTAAAATATTTTTATTTTATTCATATGAGGTCATATGATTCTATAATTTTAGGATATGACTCTTATGGACATTTTACATATCTATGATTTTTTCCGAATTTCTTGTGACCATTTTGACCCTGAAAATCTTGTTTGGGCTATAACTTTTGATAGGAGTCGAATTAAGGTCTCAAACTAGATCCATTGCTTCAGAATGATGGTTTTCCATTCCTTAGAGTAGTCATAATAAAAAACGAACTTATGGTTAGAAAGTTATGTCTGTTTTAAGTTTTTAAAGCTGTTGGCCAAGGTTAGTGTGTAATTAATTAAGCCCGTTAACGAGCCCATTAACCTAATTAGAGAATAGTATAAATATAGGGCTAAAGATTCATGTTAAAACTTTTCCCTCTCATTCTAAATCAGGTTTAAACCTTAATTAGCCGTAGATCCATCCTTATTTCGTCCAAAATCATCCAAATTGCTCTCTAAATCAAACCAGATTGTGGATTAGAGATTAGATAATGAACTAGAAGAAAGAGATCATCATTTAGTTGATTTGAAGTGCATTCCATTATTGTCCAGATTGGATCTACGTTCATATTGGTTGAATTTGGTAATTGATGAGTGGTTTATGCCTTCTCATTATACTATGCATGTTTATATGGTAGAATCATAGGATTTAACATGCTTTAAATCGATTTTTGGCCATAAAACATTTTCTATCTTTAATTATATGTTAAACTATGTATATAATCTAGATTGACTAGAAATCACCCTTGATCATGCTCATATATTCATGTTATATGAAGATCTACGTTAGAAATTGACTTTTTTGTCTTATTTCGGTGGATTGCATATTTGATTGGATGAAATTGCTTGTTATTCTATATTGGATGATATGATTTGATATTGTTCGTTAGTGTTATGATTGCATAGAAAGTTAGGTCGGAGAATTGAGTAAATCAAAGGCAAAGTTGGTCGGAATTGGACGAAACTTGTAGGAGAAGCTATAGAGTACGAGAGGAGCTTGGGTTCAAGTTGCATATTCAGATTCTCTAAACATAGAAGTCGGCACTGACATGAGAGGTCTGTACCAAGTTCTATAGGTTGGTCCAACAAGTCGGCGGTTTTGGGGAGAGCAAAGATGTTACTAGTAGAGGTTGCCTATGGTGAGGGATAGGTGATTTGCTAAGTGTTGGAAGCTATGTCGACTTGTTTTTAGAATATGAAGTAGGGTGCTTTGAAGAGGAGACTTATTCTATAATGACTTGATTTGTGTAGAGAAATCGGGGTTAAAGCATCTGGGCATGGAGTACTAGAAGCAAGGAAGGAGTGGAAGAAAACTTAGCCATAAATTGGCTAAGTAGAGAGGTCGGGGACGAGTGGAGAGGTCGGTACCGACTTCTAGGTTTAGGTCCAAATGGTATGAAACTTCTGGGAGGTGAAGTAGAGGTCATGTAGATCATGTTGGAGGTGTTGGCTCATTCATATTAGGTTGGATGACGATATACCATCATGATGAAAAGCTATGGTCTTTGGATGTTGGCTCGTGTTGGGAGTAGGTTCCGAAGATGGGGGCTCGTAAAGGGATGGGCCGTATGATCGGGGAATGTGGAAGGGCTCCTCGTGAATAATGAAAACTGGATTGGGCAAGAAGGGCTCGGTATCCAAATAGAGCAAAGATGGGCTTGGGTGCATGTGCTAAGGAATCGTTGATGACTCGTAGAGTTTTCAGTTGTATTGGAAGTAGGGGTATTGTAAGTGGGGATGCTCGTGTGTTAATGAAGGGACCCGTCTACCCTAGACCTGTAGCTTTGGGTCTAGTGTCCATCTTTGGGCTGCATTTTCGAGAGTACAACAAAGAACCGGGATTTCCATTAGTCCCTGGCTTGGGGTCATACGCGTTATCATATATTCAGAGTGCATGGAGTGATAGTTAGGATTTTTGATTGATGTTGTGGATGATATGGTTTTTTTGTTGCTCTCTATAATAGGCTGTCACTCGTAGGTACCAGGGGAAGTAGGTATTGGAGATAGGAATACCTGAAAGACTGATATCCTTTATTTGGTTTGTGGTGTATCTTTATGATATTGTAGAGTAGCATATTGTAGTGTTGTATGCTAACTCTTTGGTTGCGGGGACATGTCAGGTATGGTTCGTGTACTCTTGTTCCTTACCATATTTACATGTTTAGTATTTTGAGACTCATTTACCACTCACACCAAACTGTTTTCTGATCCAAGGTTTTATGCTTTGCCTCTTATTATCTTGGGTACTCTTAAATGAGTAGACTAGATAACAGGTTTAGGTGACGTAGTAGTTGTTCGGAGGACGAGCTGGATAGAGCTATCTCATATTATATACATATATGGAGTCTACGCTTATTCCGCTGTGCAGCACTGGGGAGCCTTAACAGTGTCTGCTTACCATTTGTATTTAGGACAGTTTTTGAGTTTATTTACGTTGTATAAACTCTACCATTGATGTATAATTCTATGGATATGCTACTGATGATGATGGTTTGTTACCATTGTTATTACTGTCTCCTCTGTTGTATATGTGATATTATATTTTGACCATGCGCTGTGAGATATACGACAAGTTATATGCTGTATTGGTTCATTCTAGACCCTGATAATCGTCCTATGTCGGTTGGGCACAACAACAGCGCACTATTTATATACTATTGGTGTCGATGCTATAGGGCGGTCGTCACATTTGGTATTAGAGCTTTGATTACGCTATTAACTGGAGTTGATATTATGATCTAGTAGAGATAAGAAAGGTGTTATCGCCTTACACCGGATCGAGGGTATATATATACACGAGAGAGTGCGTGCTTGTTATAAATTTGGTTTTCAAAACTATATAGCAATATATTATATAGTATAAGTTGCATTCACATGAGCACCATGTACATAGTTTTATTTATGAGAGACTGATCATTCTTATTACAAATAAGAATGAGCCAGCATACAAGAAATGTTGTGAGGAATTCTACTTTAGGAGTAGAAGAAGGAGCGGGATTAGGAGCTGCTGCGCCTGATATTCAAGCCATGTTCAATACTATGATGCTAATTTAATGAGGAATGCTTCTAGAGTGGTGATAGATGGAGGTGCTCCCATGCAAGCGCCTAGGACTGGTTTCACTAAGCTGAATAAAGATTATTCTACTCTTGGAGGGAAGTCATTCCAGGGTATGGAATTAGCCATATAAGTGCAAGATTGGTTAGATACTTGTAAGCGCATCTTTGGTGATATGGAGGTGGAAGATGCTATGAAGAGGAAGTTGGCTTCGAGACAGTTTCAGGCCTGAGCCATGAATTGGTGGAATGTTGTTACTATTGCTACTCCAGAGGATTAGTTCAGCTGGGATCAGTTCAAGGCGAGGTTCGAGGAGAAGTTTATTTTGGCTACTTAGAAGTCGATTCTGTTCAGAAAATTTGTAGATCTCAAGCAGGGAGAGATGATAGTTTCTGAATATATGGCCGAATTTGATGCTTTGTCTAAGTATAGGATGTCGTTCATCGACACTCCATTGAGGAAGAATGAGAAATCCATCATTGGTTTGGATGACTACTTGAGGGAAAATCTGGTGGACCATACATATGAGTTGTTTGAGAAGCTTGTAGAGAAGGCGCTTCGCCATGAGAGCTTGTACCCTAAGGTTAAGACTGCTATTGTTGTATTTGCTGAGAAAGAAGAGCCAAAGCCTCAACAAGGAATTGAAGGAAAGAAGAAGTAGAATGGAAAGAGAAAGCAGTCCTAAGGAAAGGGTGGTAAAAAGAAGGATAAATGAGAACCTACTTGCCTCGGATGCAATGAAAAGGGTCATTTAATTAAAGATTGCCAGACGAGTGAGAAGAGGAAATGTTACAACTGTGACAAGCATGGGCATTTGAAGAAGAATTGTCCAAAATCGGTGAAGGATAAGCATGTAGTGAAGGCATATACTTTGGAAGTAGTCCCGACTACGTTGAGTGCTTCCTTGGCAAAGGAGAAGGGGAAGGGAGTCGTCATTCAAGGTATGCTTTCTATTGGTGATGTTCATGTTCGAGTTTTGTTTGATAACGATGCTTCTCATTCATTTATCTATAGAGACCCAGTGGTTAGATTGGGACTGGAACGTAAGGTAGTAGACCGACCCTTAATCGTGACGAACCCTGTTGGAGGCTCTACTAGCCTTTGCATGGTTTGTCGTGGCCTAGTTTTATTGAGTCATGGATGTTCTTTGGTTTGTGATAGTTTTGTATTGAACTTTGTTGGGTTTGGGATTATCTTGGGTATGGACCGGCTTAGGAAGTATGCGACCATAATGGATTGCGAGAAGCTGTTGGAGATGTGGATGGGTGAATAGTAGTGACTAGCTGCCTACCAGAGGATGAGGAGATGGTTAGCTTTCTATATTTGCTTAAGGTTCCACATAAGGGACCATCATATGTGCCTATTGCTAGAGAGTATCCGGATGTATTCAAGGAAGTAATTGGATTGCCACCACATAGAGAGGTCGAGTTTCAGATAGGCTTGGTAAAGGAAGTCAGACCGATAGTTATGCCTTTGAGGCGTATGGCACCTAGAGAGCAGAAGGAATTGGAGGTCCAAGTGACCTATTGAGGAAAGAGTTCATTCGAAGGAGCATATCTAAGTAGGGTGCACCTATAGTATTCACAACGAAGGCAGATGACACTTTGAGGTTATGTGTGGATTATCGTGAGCTGAATAAAGTGACGAAGAAGAATAAGTATCCACTCCCACACATTGATGACTTGTTCGACCGGCTGCACGCTACGAGGGTGTTCTCCCAAATGGATTTGGCAACGGGATTTCACCAGTTAAGAGTAGCGAAAGAGAGTGTGCCTATTGCTACGTTTTATATGCCGTCGGATTTCTATGAGTGGTTGGTGATGCCATTTGGGTTGACCAACACTCTAGCGTACTTTATAGATCTCATGAATCGGGTTTTCAGAGACCAGTTGAATAAGTTTGTGCTTGTGTTCGTGGATTATATTCTGATCTACTCTAGAACTGAAGAGGAGAACAAGATGCACTTGAGGATTGTGCTAGAGGTATTGAGGAAGCAAAAGTTGAGAGCAAAGTTCTATAAGTGTCACTTTTGGAGAGAAAAAGTAAGATCCTTGGGTCACGTCATTTCGGGACAGGGTATAGCAGTGGATCCTGCGAAGGTGGCAGCGGTCCAAGATTGGAATCAGCCCAGGAATGCTACGAATGCGAGAAGTTTTCTAGGATTATCGAGATACACGCGTCACAAAGGACTTCTCGAAGGTAGCGGCACCGTTGACCAATTTAAAGAAGAAGAATCAGACTTTTGTATGGGATGCGAATTGTGAGCATGTATCTTTGAGTCTGAAGGAGAGGTTGTTGAGTACACTAGTATTAACCATTCCAAGTGGAAATGAAGAGGTGACAGTATACATTGATGCTTGTGGTACTAGATTGGGTGTAGTGTTAACGCAGAAGAGAAGGGTTATCGCTTATGCAAGTCGACGGCTAAAGCCGCACGAAAGGAATTACCTAACTCATGATTTGGAGTTGGCGGTAATTGTTTTTGCTTTGAAGATGTGGAGACACTATTTGTTGGGAGAAAGGTTTGAGCTGTTTATAGATCACAAATCCTTAAAGTACCTTTTCTCTCAGAAGGATCTCAACCTTCAACATCAACGGTGGTTTTCTTGGCCTCTTATGATTTCAATATTTTCTACACTCCAAGAAAAGGGAATGCAATCTCTGATGCATCGAGTAGAAGACATGCGGGGTTGGGAGCGATGTTCTTGGAATGGAAGCAGATAGAGTATATTATCGGATTTGATTTCAGGCCTCACTACGAGCTAGAACCTGAAATGTTGGCAAGTTTATCGATTAGACCTACTCTAATTGAAAGGATCGGTACTAGTTAGAAGTAGGATGCTAGGCTAGTTACTAGTAGAGGTCATAACAAAAAAAGAAGAAGGAGCAGAGTCTGAAGATATGAAGCAATACGAACTCAACCAAGATGGTTGGCTTCATAAGGATGGAAGATTATTTATTCTCGATGTTGATGGATTGAGAGATGAAGTTCTAAGAGAGTGTCATCATTCTAGATTGACCATCCATCCCGGTGGTAACAAGATGTACCGAGGTATAAAGCAAACTTACTATGGGAAAGGTATGAAGGGGGATGTTGGGGCATTCATCTCGAAGTGTATAAACTGTTAGTTGGTAAAAACAGAGCAGAAGAAACCTAGTGGATTGTTGCGACCATTAGAGATTCCTAAATGGAAATGGGAACAAGTATCGATGGATTTTACTGATGGACTGCCAAGGACTCGAGCAGGGTACGATGGCATTTGGGTCATAGTAGATCGGTTGACCAAGAGTGCAAGATTTATACCGGCCAAGTTAAGTAGAATGGCATCTAAGTTGGCGGAGTTGTACGTAAAGTGGATAGTATGATTTCATGGTGCGCCATAGAGCATTGCGAGTGCCGAGACCTGTTGTTCACTAGTGGGTTTTGGAAGAGCTTACAAGAGGTGTTAGGGATGGAGCTGCATCTTAGTACATCTTATCATCTGTAAATGGATGGGCAGACTGAAAGATAAATTGTATATTGGTAGATCTCTTGCAAGCATGCATTATAGACTTTGGTGGATCATGGAATGATCATTTGCATCTGGTGGAGTTTACATATAACAACAGTTATCAGTCAAATATTGGTATAGCTCCGTACGAAGCATTATATGGCCGACCATGTAACGCTCCTTCATGTTGGCGGAAAGCAGGCGAGAAACTAATACTTGGACCAAATATGATTAGAGAGACTTCGAAGAAGATTGAGGTCATTCGGCAACGAATGAAAGCTGCTCAGAATCGACAAAAAAGCTATGCTGATAAGAGACGAAGAGATTTAAAGTTTTTTGTTGGAGATATGGTATTTGTAAAGGTTTCTCCTCTAAAGAATGTAGTTCGATTCGGTAGAAATGGGAAGTTGGCACCGAGATTTGTATGTCTTTTTCCGATAGTCGAGAGAATCGGGAAGCTAGCATATAGGGTCAACTTACCTTAGAAGATGGCGGGCATGCACAATGTTTTTTATGTTTCTTATATATGGAAGTTTGTGCACGACTCAGGCATGATGATCATACCAGATCGGCTAGAAGATGTTGAGATAGAACCATAAGTTTCTATATCTCGTAGGCCGCTTCGTATTGTAGGGTACGATACGAAACAGCTGAGGAGAAAAACGATGAAGCTAGTTAAGGTACAATGGAGCAGAAGTGAGGACGATTGTATGTGGGAGATGAAAGAGAGCATGAGGACCTTTTATCCGGAGCTCTTTGAATGGTAAGACCCATAGTTTATCGTGTTTACTTTCACCATTGTATACTATATTGATGGGTTAGTATTCTGCATGCTAGGATAAGTCACTTATATTATTGATTGCATGGTTGGTTGTTTGAGATGTTTGATTGGTTGCTTATGATTGATAGGCATGCGGGATGACCATGGTTGCTTATAGCTTGTTTGAGGATTTCGGTGGTGAAATTCCTAAAGAGAGGGAGAATGTAACAACCTGTATTTTACGTATCGAATGATCGTAAAATATTTTTATTTTATTCGTATGAGGTCTTATGATTCTATATTTTTGGGGTATGACTCTTAGGGCTATTTTACACACCTATGATTTTTTTCCAAATTTTTATGTGAGCATTTTAACCCTGGAAATCTTGTTTGTGCTATAACCTTTGATATGAGTCGAATTGAGGTCTCAAACTAGTTCCATTGCTTTAGGATGATGGTTTCATATTCCGTAGAGTGGTCATAATAGAAAACGGATTTACGGTTAGAAAGTTATGCCTGTTTTAAGTTTTTAAACTGCTGGTTAGGATTAGTGTGTAATTAATTAAGCCTATTAGTGAACTCTTGCCTTTTGACTAGGAAGAATCTGGACAAACTGGATAGATAGAACTTGGAGTTATCAAGGCAGAAAGCCCGGAGAGATAGCCCAAGAGTCCAGAAACCAAGCATAGATGGAGCCATGAAGTCAAAGCAAAAAACCATCAAAGACAATAAGGAAATTGGATCCCCCAAGTTGGGGATCGGTACCGACTCCCGCTGGGAATTGGTACCGACTCCCAAATAAAACTTGGGTGGATCCCATCTTTTACCAACATGCTTATCTCGGTGCCGAAAGCCTATTTCCAAAGTTAGTTTGTTGATTCAATGCATTTCTCCACCGAACTCCATGGATGCTTGAAACTACAACTTTGTTCTCCTACAACTCCATCATTTGGGCTCAGAAACAAGCCAAGATTGGTGCAAGCAACTATGCATTCACGAAGCCTACTACAAGACAATCCAAGCTAAGGAGTTGAAGACTCAAGAATCATCAAACTTGGGGATCGGTACCAACTCCCACCTAGGGATCGGTACCGATTCCCATATATTGTTGAGCTGTCACCTACCTTTTTGGGAGAACAAGTCAATTTCGGGCACAACGACTAAGAGATATTACATGCAAGATCTTAGGCCCCTACCTATATAAATAGGAAGGTATGGCTCATTTTTGGGGATCTTTTGGCTCTAGCTCTTTTATTTCTTATATTCTTTTAACTCTGAAATTCTAAGAGTTGGAGTTGTACCGACCCTCATGAACTTCTGCCTCCAAATCAGAAATAAGCTATAAAACTTCAAAGTGGGCGTAGGCCTTGCTTTGCTGAACCAATATAAACGATCGTGTCTCTTTTCTTTTCTCTTTTTCATTTATATTTCTGTTATATTTCTTCACTTCTATTCTTTACTCAAATCTTTGGGTGTTTGTGCCATTTTTGGTTTAAACAGAACCCATTAACCTAATTAGAGAATACTATAAATAGAGGGCTAAAGAGTTAAGTTAAAAAATTTCTCTCTCATTTTAAATTAGGTCTAAACCCTAATTAGCTTTAGATCCATCCTAATTTCACCCAAAATCACCTAAATCGCTCTCTAAATCAAACTAGATTGTGGATTAGAGATTAAATCATCAACTAGAAGATAAAGATCATCGTTTTGCTTGATTTTAAGTGCATTACATTGCTGTCCATATTGGATCTACATTCATATTGGTTGAATGTGGTAATTGGTGAGTGATTTATGCCTTCTCACTATACTATGCATGTTTATATGGTAGAATCATAGGATTTAACATGTTTTAAATCGATTTTTGGCCATAAAATCTTTTTCAACTTTAATTACATGTTAAACTATGTATATGATCTAGATTGACTAGAAATCACCATTGCTTATGCTCATATATTCGTGCTATATGTAGATCTATGTTAGAAATTGACTTATTTGTCTTGTTTTGATGAATTGCATGTTTGATTGGATGAAACTGGTTGTAATTCTATGTTGGATGATATGATTTGATGTTTGTGCCATTTTTGGTTCAAACATTTTGGTGCTTTCACTAAGAACGACATATTCTCGGGCCATTTGGATCCATCGTCTACTATTGGATTTCCTATATCCAAGAGATAGATCCAATTTCTCCATCTTTTAATTCCACAACTCAGATTTTCAAAGGTCTACCAAAAGCTTTCTGCCATGGCCCCGTCAAGAAGAGATTGTTCTATCAATTCCATAGCTACTACTAAAACTAAGAATCAGAATCATCAGCAAGGAGATGGAGTTGTCCAACTAATTCAACCCGAGATCCGTACTCCAACTAACGTTGTGACTAGAGTGGAGATGGATAGGATGATGAAACAGATGGAAGGCAGATTCCAAACTAGCCAACAAGAGATTAGCAACACGATGCAATAGAGCTTGAGGCTACCGAATGAGTTGACTCAAAACAACTGCAAATGGAGTATAAGGGATTCCAACTCAGGGTCAGAGAGTTCTTCTTCATTCGAGCGAAGATGGAGGGAAGGAAGACAGAAGAAAGATCGACACGCTGTTGGAACTTCTGCACAAGGAAGAGGACAAGCCTCGGGCTCGAGTTCAGGGATCCGTACCGATCCCTACTTGGGACTCGGTACCGACCCCCAAAATGGTGGGCCCAGGGCCCATCCTTTGGAAGGTGGTGTGGATGTCGTCTCTGGACGTGCTGTTGAATGTCTGGATCTGGAAAATCATAATATTGCCGATGATGTTGCTCGTGGGAATCAAACAGGGGAATGCTGGATGAATGGGTCCCCCGGAGTTTGGGGAGCCTAGGTATCGAGCACCTTTCCGAGAGCGTTCGTCGGGCCGAACACTTGGGGCAGGACCCGATCACCACCGTTCAGTTGAACCTGTTGATTTGGATTATCTGTAAGATGTGGTTAGGAGGTTAGCTAGTGAAAACAAGTCCAGAACTAATGACGATTGGGGAACTTATGTGAGTTGGAACCCGTTTACAGAGGTCATCCTTCATACAAGATACCCTCAGAGATTCAACATGCCAATGATGCCATTGTATGGAGGAACGACGGATCCTAGGCAATACTTACTAAGGTATGAATGACAATGGATTCAGCCATGGCTTCGAATGCTTTTAAGTGCCGCTGTTTCCCAATTTTCTTAAAAGGGGGTGGCTACCATGTGGTTCACTCGGCTTTTGCCAGGGTCCGTATCATCTTTTGCAGAATTATTATGGAAATTCATGGAGCAATTCCGTTTTCATACCTCACATCCAAAGCACGTGATGTCGTTGTCTAATGTATATCAAGCCGAAGGAGAGTCGTTGTGAGACTATTTAAATCGGTTCCACACGGCTGTAACGGAAAAAACGGATCTAAAGGAAGATATGGTGTTGATGGCACTTTATAGAGGAGTTCATCCCGACTCGGATTTTAGGTATTGGATAGAAAGGAAGCAACCGTTGACAATGGAAGCTTTCTATAGGAAAGCTAATGAGTATTTACGTTGGGAGAACGCATGTAAACGTCTACGGAGAACTGACGCTGCAAGTTCAAATGAGCCGATTCAGAGTGATACTGCTGTAAAGCAATCTAGAAGAAACTCTGGAAATGTTGATATGACAGTTAGTAATCAGAACAAAGGAGGAAAACCAAATAATGATGGGGCAAAGAAGGGAAAGCCAAATAACATGAGTCATTTCAGAGGTCCCAAGTATGACAATTACACTGAACTGAACAACTCGATAGAGAACTGCTATCTAGCTACTCAGAATACCAAACTTTATAGGAAGCCGACTCCTAGGGAGTCGACTAAGAAGGAGAGGAAATCGGGAAAGTTCCATAGATTCCATGAGACTCACGGTCATAATAACGAGTGTAGGCACTTGCGTGACATGATTGAAGAAGTAATAAGGAAAAAGAAATTGCAGCAATATGTGAAAGCCCCGGAGGATGGAGGGTAAAGAAATTCTAGTGCCCCTGGGTTGTCTTCCCAGCGGGGGTGAGCTGAGCCTGGTGTTGATGCATTCAAGCAGCCAGAAAAATGTTTGCTGATAAACACAATCATCGGCGGGCCTTATCCTACCGATAAGAGCTTTGCAGAAATGGATAGATATATTGGAGCCCTGAAGCATGTTGAGAACGAAAGTTGCTATGCTGTCGAGGATGGAGCCTCAACAAAACAATCTCAAACTATGACGGATGATATATTTTTTTGGGATTAGGGATGCTGACGGACTCGAGGCTCCGACGATTTACCCATTCGTGATCTCAGCCGTAATTGATCCTATTGTTGTATGAAAGGTGCTTGTTGACTGTACGAGTTCTGTCAATATTCTATTCAAAAAAGCTTATGGTCAAATGAAGTTGGAGGAGAGAGATTTGAAGCCTTATATATCTCATATACAGGGGTTCAACGGAATGGCTACTGAAGCCATCAAATTTGTCGAATTACTAGTGGAACTTGGCAAGGGCGACCGCAGGCGAGTGTGGGTCATGTCGTTTTTAGTGTTGGATATTTATTCTGCTTATAACGCATTCTACGGTCAACCGGCCCTAACCGAATTTAGAGAGGCCATCGCTCCTTGGTGTTTAACTATGAAATTCCCTACAGACAATGGAGTTGGGATTGTGCACGGAGATCAAGTGGCTGGTCGTGAGTGCTATGTCGCTGAACTAAAGGAGAAAGGAAAGAATGCAGAGGGGGTAATCTGCATAAAGGCTTTCGACACATAACAACTACCGCCTGAGCCCCGACTCAGGCAAATTAGTCGGCTCTATGATGACATGTACCGATGAAAAGATCCTAAGGGCAGATCAGCAGCTCCCATCGAGTTGACAATCGTTGTTCCAATCAGTAGGGATGACCCAAGTAAATTCCTGAAGGTCGGATCTTAGCTCGGTACTGGTGTGATGAGGGAGTTGGTTGCTTTTCTCTGGGCAAACCTGCATGTGTTTGCCTAGACACACTCGAATATGTGTGGGATCTCACCCGGGATAGCAAGCCATGCATTAAACATAAATCCTAAATGTGTTCCTGTGAAACAGAAACGCCGCAGCCTGGGTCCAGAGAGATCCACTACGCTTTAAGAAGAAGTGGATAAGCTAAAGGATAACCTCTTCATCCGCGATGCCTTATACCCGGATTGGGTATCAAACCCTGTTTTGGTGAAGAAAGAAAAGGGGAAGTGGAGGACATGCATTGATTATTCCGACCTGAATAAAGCATGCCCAAAGGACAGCTTCCCGCTTCCAAGAATAGATCAGTTGGTGGACTCAACTGCTGGACAGAAGTTACTTTCATTCATGGACACGTACTTCGAATACAATCAAATCCCGATGCACGTTCTGGATCAGGAACACACTAGTTTCATCACTGACCTCGGACTCTATTGCTATCCGGTCATGCCCTTTGGACTAAAGAATGCAGGAGCGACTTACCAAAGACTTGTGAACCGGATGTTTAAAGACCAGATTGGATGATTGATAGAGGTTTACGTCGACGACATGCTTGTGAAGTCACGACGTTCGAGAAACCACATCGATGATCTAGCAGAAATGTTTGGTGTCCTCCAATAATATAGGATGAAGCTCAATCCCTTAAAATGCTTTTTCGATGTTGCATCAGGGAAATTCTTAGGTTTCATCGTCAACTCTCGTGGAATTGAAGCCAATCTAGAAAAAAATAAGGCTATGAGAGAGATCGAAGCTTCAAAGACGATCAAAGAGGTTCAAAGCTTAAACGGGAAGTTGCCCTCATGAGTTGATTCATCTTCAGAGCAACTTACAAATGCATATCTTTCTTCGAGGTGATCAAGAAGGAAAATAAAATTTTCGAATGGAATCAAGACTGCAAAGATGCATTCCAGGCTCTGGTATATCACTCGGAAAGACCTCCCATTCTCTCAAAACTGGTGGATGATGAGGATTTTTTCTTATATCTGGCGACGTTGGTGCATGCTTTGAGCGCCGCACTTGACGTGAGGAATCTCACATCCATCGACTGTTCTACTGCATTAGCAAGCAGTTGACAGAAGTAGAAAGAAACTACCCAAGACTAGAAAAGCTCTCATACTGTCAGTTGATTGCTTCGAGAAAGCTCTGCCCCTATTTCGAGGCTCATTCGATTAATGTCCTTACCAAACAACCTTTGCGACAACTCTTGCAGCGATTTGAGACTTTCGAAAGGCTGTTACAATGGAACATTGAATTAAGCCAGTACAATATCACCTATCACCCTCGGAGTGCAATTTAGGACCAAGCTTTAGCGGATATCATAGCTGAATTCACTACACAAGATGATCTTCTAGATAGCAGTGAAGAAAAGGAAGTTGGATGGAAGATGTACATAGATGGTGCATTTAACGATCGATGTTCCAGTTCTGGAGTCATGCTTGTCACTCCCGAAGAACACCCGATCAGTTATGCCTTGAAACTCGATTTTCCACCAACAAACAATGAAGCTGAATATGAGGCCTTGATTGCAGGACTCAAAATTGCCAAGGAGCTAGGAATAAAGACTTTGCATGTTTTTGTGACTCCCAACTGGTGGTATGCCAAGTTCGGAAAGAGTATTAGGAAAAAAGAGCAAGGCTAGCTCCTTATCTAAACTGGGTTCTTGAGCTTCTTGATGACTTTGAATATTACACGATTACTCATATTCCTAGAGAGGAAAATGGAAAAGCCGACTCACTTGCAAAATTGGCTAGTTCTGGAGATGCGCAGCACATGGGCCTGGTTCCAGTGGAAGCACTTTCAGCTCCAAGCATCGACCAGATGGATGTCGATTGGATCTTGGAAACCGAGCCTAAACAAGAATCATGGATGACTCCAATTCAGGATTATTTACAAAGAGGAATACTACCAAAGAGAAGGAATGAACGACGAAAAATCCTTTGCCAAGCTTTGAGATACATCATGCAAGAAGGATCAATATACATGAAGGGTTTCTCTTTCCCACGCTTCAGTGTGTCACTCACGACGAGGTCAAACAAGTTCTGAGAGAAGTTCATGAAGGGGCCTGTGGCAACCATACTGGGGGCAAACCCTGGCGATGAAAATCCTTCATTATTGATATTTCTGGCCAACTAACAATCGAGACGCAACTGATTATACCCAAAAGTGTGACAGGTGCCAGAGATTTTCTAAAATTCCGAGGGCACCACAGACATAAATTAGCCAAATGGTTAGTCTTTGGCTGTTTGCAGTTTGGGGGATTGATATTGTCGGTGTATTGCCGATATCTAAAGGTGGCGCAAAGTATGCCATCGTGGCGGTTGATTACTTTACAAAATAGGCTGAGGCGGAGCCCTTGGCCATAATTACCACGAAGAAAGCAATCAAATTTGTTGTTTGGAATACCATCTGTTGCTTTGGAGTTCCACAAGCAATCATTACCGATAACGGGACCCAATTCGATAGCACAGAGTTTAAGGATTTCTACCTTTGACATCGCATAGAGAAGAGATTTGCAGCGGTAGCACATCCTTAGGTGAATGGATATGTAATAACCCGCATATTTCACGATTATATATTTAAATGTTTTATTTAAATATATCATCATTAATCGGATTAAGGTCCGAAATGTTACTTTTTGTAAATAGTCGAATTGGGACTCGAGACCACTTCCATTGAGTCCAAAATGGCGTTTACAACTTTTTTGAGTATAAATATCGATATGTTTGGAGTTGAGTAGAATTTGCTATTTTTCTACTTGGGCTTTGGGTTTGGGTTTCAGCCCACTAAACCATCATAATACCCTAACTCCACCCCCTCTCCTCTTCATTCATTTTCATTTCCTAATACACTCAAGCTCTAGAGAAAAATGGGGGAAAAGATTGGAAATTGGAATTCCAAAACCCTAGTTTGTTTAGGAAATACAAATTCAAGTCCAAAATCAAGGAGAAGCTTAGGTAAGCACCCTCTTCATCTTCTCCATCTCTATCTCTCTTCAATTTCAGAAATTCCTAAACCCTAACTTAGGACATACTTGCTTATTAGCTTAGATTGGAGCTTCTTGAGTTGAAGTTGAAGAGGATTTGGCCTTTCCTTTGTTTTAGAGCTTCTCATTCGTGTCTTTGAGTTTTAAAGGTGAGTTCTTTTACTCACATCTACGTCTATAGCTATCATTGTTGTTAGGTATGAATTCCTAACATTTGTGCATATTCATTTGCTTTTGATTTGAATTGATTTGGTGAATTTTCCAAATTTTGGTGTTTTGGTCTAATTTTATGAAAATCCTTCTATGGATGTTTGGACATTGATATTTGGGGTGTATCAAAGAGCCTTTAAGGCTGGGTTGTCGCTTGGCATAAATCCCTAGTCGATGTTGCTCTTCCAATCGCTTCCGAAACGAATTGGCCATCATTAGCCTAGGTTCAACATTTGCCTGAGCAGCAGCTCAGACGTCTGGTATAAAGATCAGACGTCTAAGGCCAAGGAATAAATATTTCAAACGTTCAGCTTAGACATCTGACCTTGCTTTCTAGACGTCTGGGAGATCTAGACGTCTGAGCTTACTTCCCAGACATCTGGGTGATCTGGAATAGAACTTCCAGTACCTCAGTTCAGACGTCTGATTTACTGGGTCAGACGTCTGGTTTCGGTTCAGACGTCTGCCTTGTAATTTTAAACGTCTGGAATCTTTCTGGATTATTTCCAAAGAACAAATCCAGACGTCTGGATTCTAAACCAAACGTCGGGAATTGTGCATTTTGCCTATTTTAGGCTGTTTTGTGTGGATTTCTAATTTTAATCGGTTTTTGTTGATTCAGATAGTTGTTATCACTTATTATCGACTTTAATGACTTCTTTCTTTGGATTTTTGGGAATATCCGTTTGACGGATTTGATATCGATTTTTATGGATTTAATTCACATTTTCGTATGTGAATTTTTGGTAATTGATTGTTTCTACAATCATTTCTGTGATTTGTCACTTTTAAATAGAAAGGTTTCTATATTGGTAGTAAATACTAAAACTCTTTCATCAAAACGATTTCAACACTACTTTTAAATACAAAGCTCGTTTTTAAAACTGTTTTCCAATCTATTAGTATATACAAACCTTTACCTCATTCGTATGAGAAATCTAATTAAACGGCTTAGCAAAATAAGTGGTATGAAATGCTTGCGTTTACTTCATCGGTTAATTCTTAGACTTGTTCGATTGAAACTCTTGTGACAATTTTCGAGTGGAAATCTACAATCTGTTCGTAAATATTTAAGTTAAGCCAGTGGTTATGGGACATGAAGCTAAACTCATTTATTTACTAGCTTAGTGTAATTGACACTTCTCATTGATCAATGGTGATCCTTTTGTGATTAGACTAGCGATGTGCGATGTCTCTTAGTCGGCATGGGGGACTGTACCCTGTTTGGAGGAGTTTCGTCTCATTGTCCGCAAGGGGGACTATACCCTATTTGGAGGAGTTTCGGCTCATAGTCCGCAATGGGGGACCATACCCTGTTTGGAGGAGCTTCGACTCATAGGAGGAGCTTTGGCTCATAGTCCGCAAGGGGGGACTATACCTTGTTTGGAGGAGCTTCGGCTCATAGGAGGAGCTTTGGCTCATAGTCCGCAAGGGGGGACTATACCCTGTTCGGAGGAGCTTTGGCTCATTGTCCGCAAGGGGGGACTATACCCTGTTTGGAGGAGCTCCGGCTCATTTGTGATACACGTGTTGGGGAGTTTTCATACTCTCGTTTGTGATAGGCCTTCCCCTTTTTGTGATTTCTGGATTTCTAGTTGATGATTTCTAGAATTTGTGTTTCGCCGATTTTTTGAGATTGGCATTGATATGTTTTGTCAATATTTGTGTTTTGGCGAATAATTTGAAGAATATGACATTCTTTTTGGTGTTTGAGTAGATTTGAGATATTGTATGATTTTTTATTGTTATTGAATGTATACTTCTCACAGTATGGCATTATTGTTATCATACGTTTTTGGTCATATCTATTATCCTATCTCATTTTATATGATATTTATAGCTAGACTGATCCGTTTATTATTTTCTTCTTAAATAATACTTGGGTCAGACCGAGGTATTTCAGGTGCTCCTGCTTGACTTTTTATCAAGGTCCGTCACCTGACTTTTGGCTAACTACTTTAGCATAGTAGTTTTTTGTTAGTATACATTTTAGAAAGAGACTCCTTGTTGTATACTTATTCTTTTGTCTAGCACTTGTATCTATACTTTTGTGATGTAGTGGATCTAGTTTGACCACTATTTTGATGTACACTTTTATGTGTTATATTCATATCTGTTTCCGCCTTTGTGATGTGAATATATGTGACTGATTTGTGTTATGTTTATTTCTATATTTGTTTCCGAAGTCCACATAGCCACTGTGTGGTAGCTTTGAGTTTGTATTTGATATGTCGGATTTCCTCTTGAAATGAAATGTATGTTATATTATCTGACATATCAGTACTCGCACAAAGCAATTACACAGATGGTCACTCCTCAACAGCCTTATTCTTCATGCTAGTCGACGGCATTACCTCGTAGTGTCCTTGGCTAGCGTGAGTATAGAGGTGGGGCGTCACAGCTTGGTATCAGAGCCAAACTTCGGAATAATGTAGAATAATCTAGCAAGGATCATTGTCCTAAGTCTTTCTTAGGAATCGTGTCACAGGATTTAATTCGAGTCTTCGTACCATTCTATCCTATTTCTTTTATGATGCCTTGTTTTATCAATCTTGTTTATTTGAATTCATTTTGAGAATAACCTTTTTCCTCTTCTTTCTTTTTTTTTCTTAAAGAAGAGAAATGGTTAGACCAGGCTGTCCCAGCACCGGTCAATCCGATGCTACTCCTCAGGATGGAGTATTCATGTCTGCCCTTGATAGTATTATATTGTTTCATGATTATCCTATTCGAATTCTTTTGATATGGGTGCATCTCCTTCTTTTATATCAAAAGAACTTGTTGAGACCTTTTCTTTAAATATTATTGGCTTGATGACTTCATTGAGTATTGCGAATCTGGTTGGTGGATCCGCAACACTCAGTTTACTTGGTGAAAAATGTCGAGATTATTTTATGTGATTATTCTTTCCGAACCAATTTGCATGTTATGCGTTACTTAGGCTTCGGAATTGATTTTTGGGAAAGGATTGGCTTAATCATATGAATCCCATATCCTATGTCCCGGACGGACTATCTATCTTTGACATTCTCAATCTGTTAAGCAGATTTCTATTGTTCTTAATGATTTTGATTTCCAAATTCGGTGGCATCAATTTATTTTTTAAACCTACATGATGAGGAGAATGTTATTTCTCTCATTCAAGTAGTTTGTGAATTTTCCGGTATATTTGAGCTTGTCTTAGGATTATCACCTAAGCAATCTATCGAGTGGTGCTAAGGTCTTTTCAGCTCGACCTTACCACCGGTTTTCTTCAGCTACGAGTTGCGGAGGGTAGCATTCCACTTACCGCATTCCGCACTCGTTATGAATCTTATAAGTGGTTCGTTATGTCATTCGGTTTGATGAACCTTCCAGCTTATTTCGTCCATTTTATGAATCGAGTATTCTGCGAATATCTTGATTAGACCATCCTTGTATTTATTGATTATGGATGAAAACAATAATTTAAAATTTGCAAATCTTTTTAATAAGATATTTATAAGTATGATTGGATTTTGTTCTTAAAACGAGCAAAGAATATTTGTAAGTTTTATAAGAGGCATGTTTATCATATAAAAGATGATTTTGTGTTGTTTTGCCCATTGAGTGCTTTGAGAATTCTGGTCGATGCGCTTGATCAACGTTATCGATAGGAATCTCCTAAACGCTATGATGAGACAGTCAGACACAATAAATTGACTTGTAAAAAGTAATTTTTTCTAAAAAGATGATTACACAAAGTTAATTATAATTTTGAAAGTCTTAGCTTTTCGGAAAAGAGGATCATTTAAAAGAACTCATTTCCGATGTTTTTATTCTTGCGATTCCCGAAGGGAACCAAGACTTTGTTGTTTTTACCGATACTAGTCGTATTGGTTTGGGTGCCGTTCTCATGCAAAAGGGAACGTGTTATCACTTATGCTTCTATACAATTAAAGCCTGTCGAGACTAGATATGCCATTCATGATCTAGTGCTCGCGGCCATTGTTTTCGATTTTAAAATTTGGCATCATTATCTTTTGGGAGAGAAAATTGTTCTCTACACCGATCATAAATCTTTGAAGTATTTATTTTCTCTAAAAGGAACTTAATTTGCGTCAACAAGGTTGGCTCGAGTTCCTTACATCTTATGATCTTGATATTCTCTATACTCCCGAAAAGGGTAATCGAATTGCCGATGCCCTTAGTCGTAAGCAACAAGCGGTTGTTTCCATGATGATATCCGAATGGAGTGATCTGAGACTTCGTCCACTTATGAGATTCGAGATCGTGAATCTGATTCATGTTCATCTCTTGTTTTGTGTAGCCTTAAGGCTCATCCTTCTCTTTTGGACCGTATCTCTTTTGGCTAAACTTTATGTCAAAGAAATTGTTAAATTGTATGGAGTTCCTACTTCTATTGTTAGCGATCGTGATCCATTATTTTCCTAGTGGATTTTGGTAAGGTCTTCAAAAGCTTTGGGAACAAGCTTAATTCTAGCACCGCTTATCGTCCTCAATCCGATGGACAAATAGAGCGTGTGAATCAAACTCTTGAAGATCTCCTTCGTGCATGTGTTCTTGATTTTGGTGGAAGTTGGGAAGATCATATTTCTCTTGTTGAGTTTTCCTATAATAATAGCTTCCAATCTAGTATTGGTATGACACCTTTCGAGGCACTCTACGGAAGGCTATGCCGATTTCCTTCGTATTGGCTTGAAGCCGGTGAGAAGCTGGTTTTAGGTCCAGATTTTATTGGTATTCATTTGTGTTTCACCTATGAAGGGTGTTGTGTGTTTCAGTTGATCAGGAAAACTAGCATTTCGATATGTTGGTCCCTTTCCCATCACCGAACGTATTGGTTCCGTGGCTTATCGCTTTTATTACTGGCTCAATTTTCTACTATTCATTGACATTTTCCACGTCTCTCAACTATGGAAATAACTTAGGGATTCCGATTCTATTCTTGAGCCTGGTGTAATTGAAGAAATTGAAGTTTCACCAAATTTGACTTATGAGCAACATTCTATTCGTATCATTACTTCGGAGGTTAAACGCCTTCAAAATAAAGATGTTCTTCTTGTGAAAGTTCAATGGTCCTCAAATCCTAAGGATTGCTCCTGGGAATCTTGAGAATTCATTGAGCGAACACATCCGGACTTACTCTCTCGTGCTCCTTAAGGTGAACTTCTCATTTCAAAATTTCTTCTTTTGTGTTGTTATGCCTTAGTATGGTTGTTACTTTTTATTTTTCTTCTTAAGTATTGCGAGGACGCAATTTCTTTAAGGAGGGGAGTCTGTAACAGCCCGCATATTTCACGATTATATATTTAAATGTTTTATTTAAATATAGCATCGTTAATCGGATTAAGATCTGAAATGTTACTTTTTGTAAATAGTCAAATTGGGACTCAAGACCACTTCCATTGAGTCCAAAATGGCGTTTACAACTTTTTTGAGTATAAGCATCGATATGCTTGGAGTTGAGTAGAATTTGCTATTTTTCTACTTGGGCTTTGGGTTTGGGTTTCAACCCACTAAACCATCATAATACCCTAACTCCACCCCCTCTCCTCTTCATTCATTTTCATTTCCTATTACACTCAAGCTCTAGAGAAAAATGGGGGAAAAGATTGGAAGTTAGAATTCCAAAACCCTAGTTTGTTTAGGAAATACAAATTCAAGTCCAAAATCAACGAGAAGCTTAGGTAAGCACCCTCTTCATCTTCTCCATCTCTATCTCTCTTCAATTTCAGAAATTCCTAAACCCTAACATAGGAAATATTTGCTTATTAACTTAGATTGGAGCTTCTTGAGTTGAAGAGGAATTGGCCTTTCCTTTGTTTTAGAGCTTCTCATTCGTGTCTTTGAATTTTAAAGGTGAGTTCTTTAACTCACATCTACGTCTATAGCTATCATTGTTGTTAGGTATGAATTCCTAACATTTGTGCATATTCATTTGCTTTTGATTTGGTGAATTTTCCAAATTTTGGTGTTTTAGTCCAATTTTATGAAAATCCTTCAATGGATGTTTGGACATTGATATTTGGGGTGTATCGAAGAGCCTTTAAGGCTGGGTTGTCACTTGGCATAAATCCCTAGTCGTCATTGCTCGTCCAATCGTTTTCGAATGAATTGGTCATCATTGGCCTAGGTTCAACATTTGCCTGAGCAGCAGCTCAGACGTCTGGTATAAGGATCAGACGTCTGAGGCCAAGGAATAAATATTCCAAACGTTCAGCTCAGACGTCTGACCTTGCTTTCCAAACGTTTGGGAGATCTAGATGTCTAAGCTTACTTCCCAGACGTCTGGGTGATCTGGAATAGAACTTCCAGTACCTCAGTTCAGACATCTGATTTACTGGGTCAAACGTCTGGTTTCGATTCAGACGTCTGCCTTGTAATTTTAGACGTCTGGAATCTTTCTGGATTATTTCCAAAGAATAAATCCAGACATCTGGATTCTAAATCAGACGTCTGGAATTGTTCATTTTGCCTATTTTAGGCTGTTTTGTGTGGATTTCCAATTTTAATTGGTTTTTGTTGATCCGGATAGTTGTTATCACTTATTATCGACTTTGATGACTTCTTTCTTTTGATTTTTAGGAATATCCATTTGATGGATTTAATATCGATTTTTATGAATTTAATTCACATTTTCGTATGTGAATTTTTGGTAATTGATTGTTTCTATAATCATTTTTGTGATTTATCACTTTTAAATACAAAGGTTTCTATACTAGTAGTAAATACTAAAACTCTTTCATCAAAATGATTTCAACACTACTTTTAAATACAAAGCTCGTTTTTAAAACCGTTTTCCAATCTATTAGTATATACAAACCTTTACCTCATTCGTATGAGAAATCTAATTAAACGGCTTAGCAAAACAAGTGGTATGAAACGCTTGCGTTTACTTCGTCGGTTAATTCTTAGACTTGTTCGATTGAAACTCTTGTGACAATTTTCGAGTGGAAATCTACAATCTGTTCATAAATATTTAAGTTAAGCCAGTGGTTATGGGATATAAAGCTAAACTCATTTATTTACTAGCTTAGTGTAATTAACACCTCTCATTGATCAATGGTGATCATTTTGTGATTTAGACTAGCGATGTGCGATGTCTCTTTGTCCGCATGGGGGACTGTACCCTGTTTGGAGGAGTTTCGTCTCATTGTCCACAAGGAGGGACTATACCCTGTTTGAAGGAGTTTCGTCTCATAGTCCGCAATGGGGGACTATACCTTGTTTGCAGGAGCTTCGGCTCATAAGAGGAGCTTTGGCTCATAGTCCGCAAGGGGGGACTATATCCTGTTTGGAGGAGCTTCGGCTCATAAGAGGAGCTTTGGCTCATAGTCCGCAAGGGGGGACTATACCCTGTTTGGAGGAGCTTCGGATCATAGGAGGAGCTTTGGCTCATAGTCCGCAATGGGGGACTATACCCTATTTGGAGGAGCTTCGGCTCATAGGAGGAGCTTTGGATCATAGTCCGCAAGGAGGGACTATACCATGTTTGGAGGAGCTTCGGCTCATAGGAGGAGCTTTGGCTCATAGTCGCAAGGGGGACTATACCCTGTTTGGAGGAGCTTCGGCTCATGTGAGGAGCTTTGGCTCATTGTCCGCAAGGGGGGACTATACCCTGTTTGGAGGAGCTCTGGCTCATTTGTGATACACGTGTTGGGGAGTTTTCATACTCTCGTTTGTGATAGGCTTTCCCCTTTTTGCGATTTCTGGATTTCTAGTTGATGATTTCTAGAATTTGTGTTTCACCGATTTTTTGCGATTGGCATTGATATGTTTTGTCAATATTTGTGTTTTGGTGAATAATTTGAAGAATATGACATTCTTTTTGGTGTTTGAGTAGATTTGAGATATTGTATGATTTTTTATTGTTATTGAATGTATACTTGTCACAGTATGGCATTATTATTATCATACGTTTTTGGTCATATCTATTATCCTATCTCATTTTATATGATATTTATAGCTAGGCTGATCCGTTTATTATTTTCTTCTTAAATAATACACGGGTCAGACCGAGGTATTTCAGATGCTCCTGCTTGACTTCTTATCAGGGTCCATCACCTGACTTTTGGCTAACTACTTTAGCATAGTAGTTTTTTGTTAGTATACATTTTAGAAAGAGACTCCTTGTTGTATACTTATTCTTTTGTCTAGCACTTGTATCTATACTTTTGTGATGTAGTGGATCTAGTTTGACCACTATTTTGATGTACACTTTTATGTGTTATATTTATATATGTTTCCGCCTTTGTGATATGAATATCTATGACTAATTTGTGTTATGTTTATTTCTATATTTGTTTCCGAAGTCCACATAGCCACTGTGTGGTAGCTTTGAGTTTGTATTTGATATGTCGGATTTCCTCTTGAAATGAAATGTAAGTTATATTATCTGACATATCGGTACTCGCACAAAGCAATTACACAGATGGTCGCTCCTCAACAGCCTTTTTGTTCGTGCTAGTCGATGACATTACCCCGTAGTGTCCTTGGCTAGCGTGAGTATAGAGGTGGGGCGTCACAGGATATGTTGAAGCTATAAACAAGATTATCAAGTCCATTCTTAAGAAACGATTGGAGAAGGCCAAAGGCAAGTGGGTCGATGAACTTCCATTAACACTCTGGGCTTATCGAACCACCCACAAGACAATGACTGACCATTCACCATTCGCCTTGGCATACAGATGGAAGGCTATGATCCCGATCGAACTATAAGTACCTTCTCATCGGGTCGCCCACTATAATCCATGGACGAACAAGCAACTCCTTCTGGAGTCTCTTGATATGATCGATGAGAAGCGGACCGAAGCTGAGTTGAGAGCAACTGCGCACAGACACTATATCCCACGATATTACAAACTAAAGTTAGTAGTCGAACCTTTGAAATAGGCGGTTTGGTCTTCAAACGAATCTTCCCTAGCCCTAAGAACTTGGGCCCGATTTGGAAAGGTCCGTACGCAGTAGAGAAAAAGCTTGGAGATGGCATTTTCAAGCTGGAAAATATGGATGGGATTTCGCACCCAAGGGCGTGGAATAGCGAGCATCTACGGCGCTATTTCACTTAGAGAATAAATTTGTAAATAACTGGCTAGAGCCATGTAATAAGATAGAATTTTGTCACTTTCCATCTTTAATCAAATAAAACAGCCTTTCAAGCCTGGAATTATGTCTCTTCCTTTCTTAAGAGTTGTGACTTGATCAACTCAAATGAATCTGCATATGATTAATGCAAGTGCATGTGTACCCGAAGATAGGTACCAGTCAAACTTATGTGGCCCATGATTAGGCCCGTGAAGTCCCTTTTTGATGTCCATAGATTGACATTATCCAACTTTTGCCTTCAAATTGGGGGAAGGAGCATAAACATAAGCCGGACACGACATAATCATCTGCGTCCTAACTCCTGCTCCCGGAGTAGGAGCCGGAGTATAAACGTAAGTCAGATATGATATGACTGTCCGCATCCCAACTCTTACCTTCAGATTGAGGGCAGGAGTATAAACGCAAACCGGATGCGATACGAGCCTCCATACCCTAACTCTCATTCTTGGAGTAGGAGCCGGAGCACAAACTTAATCTGGATGAAACATGTTCATCTGCAAACTGGCTCTTGCCTTCGGATTGGGGACAAGAGCACAAACTTAGAACCAGACATGACACAACCATTTGTATGCTAACTCTTACCCTCAGATTGAGTGTAGGAGTATAAATCAAAAAGAGCGTGATACAACCGATCGCTCACTCAACTCTCCTCCTCGGACTGGGGGTAGAAGTATAAACGGAAACAGGCATGACAAGTCTGTTTGATCCTTAACATCTTACCCAAAGAAGGTAGAACATAGGGTCCATGCTCGGAGTAAAGCGGGATCCAATTTGTGAGCCTTCGGTCAATGCCCAGAGTTATGCGCGATCGAATGCTAACATCCTGGATGAGAATGTGCAGACTACGATTTTGAGTAGTTAACTCCAACCCGCGCCCAGAGTTTGGTGCGGTTGAGACTTATTATTCTGGAAAAGGATATTCAAGCCACTTTTTTAAGTGAATTGCCCTAAGGATTACTCTACATTTGCTAGAACGATGCGAGTCGGCAAATTACAAAATGAATTAAGGACCTGATCTGAAAATGATCACTAAAAGAGATAAATCGCAAGTACATTGAATGTAAAGAGTATTTCTTAAGTACTTAGACAAATTTGAGCAAAGATTTTTACAAAACAAAAAGTCTTTGTTATTTACATCAAACCAGGAAAGCTAAGTACAAGTGGTTCACACCAAAAGCGACAAAGTAGCAATGGGGGTCAAACCAGTACAAGGCTGGCCAACAAACAAAAGGAGTCTATATACGAAAAAACAAAATAGCAACTATTTCATTTTGGACTTCTTTCTCTTCTTAGAACTAGGGGAGACTTCACTCAAGCTTTCTCCTTGCCTCTTTTCGCCTCTTCCTCTACCGCCTTGGCCTTTAGAGGGAGTTCTTTTCGAAGATCCAATAGGGGCACTCTGGCCGCTTCCGGGCGGAGAAATGGAGGTCGGAATGCTTTGTGAAAATATTGTCGATGTACTTCGAACACCCCTAGGCGGAGGAATGTAAACTGGAGTGAAATTGTTTTGCCTGGGCAAAGCAATCGGTAATAGAGGAGGGAAAAATTCGATTTACTCATGCTAGATTTGACTGGCAAGGAGGATATCCCACCCCAAGTTTTTTCTCAAGTTCATGCATGGAGGGACCCGACAGGGATTGGGAGACCCTAGTAATAATAACATCCTCATTAACTTGGGTCCCCTAATTCTCATCATTTCCTTCTTCCAACAAAGCGTCTATCATGCGCTCATCAAGGTTCGGGGTCTCCTCAAATGGGATGTTAGGAATTGTTGTCGAAATCGTGACAATTATGGACTCCGTCGCCGACATTTGTAGGCCCAGTTGAGAATCCTTGGAGGAAGTGGAACAATTGCAGGCTATCCTGTAGCTACAGAAATACAAAGAGGGAAGTTAGTGACGTTAACCGACAACACGTCAACTCTGTGGTAAACGGGAGAAGTCAACATGATACCTTATTTGGTTTGGACTTACGCATGAGTTGGAGTGCTGCCGGGATTTCCTTTGAGAATAGGGGAGAGAACAGTGGATTTCTAGACCTTTGGCTTCTCTGGGTCATAACCAGCATCGGTAGAGGAATCAACGATGGAACTAGAAGCAGCTTGAGCCCGGGAGTTTGACTAGCTATAGCATCATGATGCGCAGAACCGGAAACTTCGCCTAACTCTTTTTGAGCAGTTGCATCAAGTTTCAAATGAATAAGATGCTGGTTGTCATGGAGGATTTTGGGCTCATCTCCCTTCAAAATCTCTTTTTCCAAGTGCTCCATATCAATATTATCACTAGTAAGAAATTCTTTCTCTTCCTCGACAACCCATTCCTAGGCACGGGCAAGCATCAAAGGGAAATCTTCCTTAAACCACTCCAGATTCCGAAATTTGAGCACATCGGCGTTGTACTGAATGATCAGTGGCTCAAACTTCTTCATCATCTACTCTTCTACCCGCTCTTCAGCCTGTTTTACTGCAGCTTCAACTTCTCTCTTGATGAGAGAATCAACGTCCCTAACCATTTCAAGTGCATTGTCCTTCTCTATCCTGACGGCGACCAGCTCGTCGCATGCATCTTGGGAAATTTTGTGCTTTATCTTTTTCCTTGGTCTCACGCTCGAGCTTGGTTTTCAATTCAGCCGCGTTTCTCTTGGCAGCATCCCTTTCCATTACAAGCTCATGTTCCGATGATGCGCTTGCTCGATTTCGTTCAAATTCTTATATCTCTCTGCTTCGAGTGCTTTAATGGCCTCCTCGGCCTTCTTCTCCGCTTCGGCTTGTGATTTTCTTGAATTCTCGAATTCAATGTCGACAGTGGCTATGATTCTGTCATTTTCCGCCTCAATGTGTTTCTGGTTCTCTATCTCTTACGGCCTATCTTTTAGGACTTTTGAAATCTTTTCAGCCAGCTTCGCACGTTCATTGTATTGATTATGGACATCGATCGTGTAGTCGATGGTCCTCTATTGGACTTCATCGAGAATTCTCTTTAAGTTTGGCAAGAACATAACTCCATCAAAGCGGATATCGGGGAATTTGTTCTTAAGCTTGGCTATCCGCCCCGTATTGTCTATCTGTTGCTCCTCTGTAATGGCCGGAGCCACAACACTTCCTTTTCTTGGCCTCTAATGGAAAGTAACAGAGCCACTCTTATGATGTTTGCACTCAGAAGACCGACTGGAGTGAGATAATGCCATAGATTGTAATGGGATATAGGCAGGTGGTAGAGCTCGAGAAGAGTCAACTGGTGGAATATCATCGCGGCAGTTAGGCTGCCTATCTGGCCCTCTAGAAGGAGGCGATCAAGACGATGCTTAGAAGCGTAGTCATGAGAAGAATGGTCCCTATCGTAATTACTCCTGTCCCGGTCGCCTATGTCATAGTTGGAGCGGTAGCTTGAATCATAGTCTCAACCACTCCCTTTATGGTATGAGCTTGACCGAGGGCATTGAACATGATACGCTTTCTATTCCAGGGATCGGAATGAATGCTTTCTCTTATCCATCGAACCTGTAAAGAAAATAGGGATGAGTTAGATCGAACGAGTAAGAACACAGACTAATTGTGAGTGTCGAATAGTGCATGTGTCTGTGTGTGTCCTAGTGTCCCCCTGTTAGACCATGTACTAGAGCTTTACTTATGGGAGTAACCTCCCCCACACCGATTGGAATGATGTCCTTATCAAAGCGGATCAAAGAACCGATATCACCGATGCCGATGTTACCAACGTTAAAAGAGTCAAACTCCAAAGGGATAGGCCCTAGACCGGTGAACGTGTCCGTTGAAGGAATAGATGGAGTCTTCTCTACACTTGTGGCTAGTGGAGACTGAGTGGAAGTCTGCATCTTTGAAATCCTTACAATCAATTTCTTTTTGGGAGCAGGCGGTGGGTCGTCTCTGGGTTGTTCGATATAGGATCTGTAGCCCACTTCAATGTTACTTTGGCCGGCCTCACCACCTTCCTCGATGATTTCGTGCTCTAGTCCCATGTTTCCTACTGCTCCGGCACTTGGACTTAAGGCCGGAGGCAACTCAGGATCGACTTCTCCTTTTACGGACGGATTGTTATCATCATCATCCTCAATGTCAACAACCGGAACTATACCAGTACTACGGCCTTCCTCTAATAAGCCATGAGTGAGAAGATTCTCATTCGTCAATAGAGTTCTTATATACCTATCCTCGGTTGGGACTGCCATGAGATTATTAACGATATCCGAGAGTGATCCGCCACTGAGTCTCGCCGAAACATCTGTACAACAGTGAAAGATAAATTAAGTATGCAGACTATAAGGCAAATACACGGATGGCATTTGAAACAAAAGCTTACGTCTGGATATCCATTTACGAGCGAATACGGGTGGACAACGTACATTGAACCACAGCCTTGAAAGAACTCAACTTGTTCCAAGCCCCGAAAACGATTCTGCAACCCCTCATCGGTTCCATGTAAATAAGAGATGAGTTTTCTTTGAGGCTTTCAAAGCTATAAATGTATAATATTTCTTCATCACTAGGCACTCGATTTAAATGCTCAGAGAAAACTAGATAAATGCTCAGAAGTAAAGCATAGCTATTTGGATGCAGCTGTGTGGGAGCCAGTCTCATAAAGTTCAGGACTTGACGAACGAATTGATTAAATGGCGGGATGCAACCTGCCAGGCACATGTATCTGTTGTAATCTATATATACATCTAGAGGATTGTTAGCTCTCTGTCACGAGACGGTGCCAAAACATCGTCAATTGGAATTCCATCCTTACTGCCTATCCTCCGAAGAGATCCCTCATTAATTTTGGAAGGAACGGAGTCGACCGGGTTATCCAGTATTACAGCATCCTCAAGGGTATTGGGTGTTGGATCTATTTGAGGCCCATCTACCGGTTCAACACGGTTGCCAGGAATCTGTTACTATGCTTCAAGATTCCATAGATTTTGTTGGTCAATGCACAGAATTTCCGGTTGCCGGTCTAGTTGGATAGGAGTTTCCTTCACCTGAGAAGTTGTAACTGAGCTTGATTATGCATCAGAATCGATATATTTTGAAGGAGAAGTACATGTAGTCTGAGCAGCTAGACATTTGGAACGTCTTTGGTCCATTTCTATAAAAAGCTCGATAGATAATCAATATTAGAAGATTAACTATAAACCGTGCCTCCCGTGCTCAAGTGATTCTAGTGCAATATGGTACAGTATGGTGCAGTTCGGATTTTGGTTATTATTTAACTGTTTATTTTAGCAGTTCATTTTAAAGTCTAGATGTTGCTCGACACGACCATTGTCGCTGACCGCCCCGACTAGCTTAATGTTATCAGCCGTGCTTCAGAAATGTTTGAGATGAAAGAAGAAATTCAGCGTGAAACTCCAAAGCAAAGTTCGGTTGCAAGGCTTGGAGCAGACAAAAATTTGCCTAAGTATGGGGATCGGTACCAATCCCCAAGAATCCTATAATTAGGAAAATCCCACCTTCCTCCTTCATCCCTACCGACCTCAAGAATCACAGCCGTAAGTTCATTCAATGTCCGCACCTAACTCCATATCCATTTACATGCGAACAGTCACCATTATCCTAGCTAATTTTGTTCGACGTGGAGTTAAGATTAGGGATCAATTCGCATGAAAGCGGGATCTAGAGCTGGGGGTTCGGGTTGGTGAAGGCGGATATGACCAAGGTGATGAGTGGAGACATGGGCGATGTCAGGCAATGGCAAAGGTGGATAGCGGCGGTCCTTAGTTCAGGTGAGGATAAAGGTTCATGTTGGCTTTGAAGGTTTAATGGCGAATATCGAAAAGTTGATTAGAGAACTCAAAATCTTCAATGGCAAGCTCGAGAAGTCAAGTTGAAGGCAGGAATACGAATGGTCAAGTGAGAAAAGAAAAGGGAGAAAGGAAGACTTATATGACCTCTCTAGCCTGAGTTCCTAAAGCCAGCAAACTTAAAGAAATTTCTCCAAGTGAGGAGTCGGTACCGACTCCCAAATTGGGGATCGGTACCGAGTGCTAAACATTCTAATATATATATATATATATGCAAAGACACATGTATGGTATATGTGTATGTGTGTGAATGCCTATGCACCTATGATGAGCCATGTATATATACCCAATACTTGATGACTGAAGTTGAAGGAAAGTTAGACTTGTACCTGGGCAACTTGCAAATGGAATTAGTCTAAAACCATTAGACTTGGAATAAAGGATCATGGGATCATGCTCCAGATTTATAGTCCCGAATGTTGGCAGAATATCACAATAGATCATTACAGATATGACAATTCATGGAATCGATTCGCGAAAGGGTAGCAACCATTCAAAGCATAGAGTGGAATCCTTCACATAAATCTGAACTTGTCTCGATTCAAAGCAAATCACGTTGGAAACAAGTTGTACTTTGAGGGGCAAGTGTTATCCTGCCTTTTGACCAGGCACAATCTGGACAAACTGGACAGATAGAACTTGGAGTTAGCAAGGCGGAAAGGCCAGAGAGATAGCCTAGGAGTCCAGAAACCAAGCACAAATGGAGCCACAAAGTCAAAGCAGAACCATCAGGGACAACAAGGAAATGAGATCCCCCAAGTTGTGGATCGGTACCAACTCCCATTGGGGATCAGTACCGACTCCCAAATACAAATTGGTTGGACCCCATCTTTTACCTACATGCTTATCTCGGTGTTGAAAGCCTATTTCCAAAGTTGGTTTATTGATTCAGTGCATTTCTCCATCGAACTCCACGAATGCTTGAAACTACAACTTTGTTCTCCTACAACTCCATCATTTAGGCTCAGAAACAAGCTAAGATTGGTGCAAGCAACTATGGATTCATGAAGCCTACTACAAGACAATGCAAGCTAAGGAGTTGAAGACTCAAGAATCGTCAAACTTGGGGATCGGTACCGACTCCCGCCTGGGGATAGGTATCGAGTCCCAGATATTGCTAAGCCGGTACCTATCTTCTTGGAAGAACGAGTCAATTTCGAGCACAACAGCTAAGAGATATTACATGTGAGATCTTAGGCCTCTACCTCTATAAATAGGAACGTAGGACTCATTTTTGGGGATCTTTTGACTCTAGCTCTTTTATTTCTTATATTCTTGTAACTCTAAAATTCTAAGTGTTGGAGTTGTACCGATCCCCAAGAACTTCTGCCTCCAAATCAGAAATAAGCAATAAAACTTCAAAGTGGATGTAGGCCTTGCTTTGCCGAACCATTATAAATGACAGTGTCTCATTTCTTTCCTCTTTTTCATTTATATTTTTGTTACATTTCTTCACTTTTATTCTCTACTCAAATCTTTGGGTGTTTGTGCCATTTTTGGTTCAAACAGAACCCATTAACCTAATTAGAGAATACTATAAATAGAGGGTTGAAGAGTCAAGTTAAAACTTTTCCCTCTTATTCTAAATCAGTTATAAACCCTAATTAGCTCTAGAGTCATCCTAATTTCATCCAAAATCACCAAATCGCTCTCTAAATCAAACTAGATCGTGGATTAGACATTAGATCATCAACTAGAAGATAGCAATCATCGTTTTGCTTGATTTGAAGTGCATTCCATTGTTGTTCGGATTGAACCAACATTCACATTGGTTGAATTTGGTAATTGGTGAGTGATTTATACCTTCTCACTATACTATCCATGTTTATATGGTAGATCATAGGATTTAACATGTTTAAATCGATTTTTGGCCATAAAACCTTTTCTAATTTAATTACATGTTAAATTATGTATATTGTCTAGATTGACTAGAAATCACCCTTGCTCATGCTCATATGTTTGTGCTATATGTAGATTTATGTTAGAAATTGACTTGTTTGTCTTATTTTGATGGATTGCATGTTTGATTGGATGAAATTGTTTGTTATTCTATGTTGGATGATATGATTTAATGTTGTTTGCCAGTGTTGTGATTACATAGAAAGTTATGTCAGAGAATTGAGCAAGTTAGAGGTAAAGTTGGTCGAAATTGGACAAAACTTGGAGGGTAAGCTCTGGAGTACGAGAGGAGCTTGGGGTTCAAGTTGTAGATTCAGATTCTCTAAGCATAGAAGTCGGCAACGACATGAGTGGTCAATACCGAGTTCTGTGGGTTGGTCCAACAAGTCAGCGGTTTTGGGGAGAGTAAGGATGTTGGTAGTAGAGGTTGCCTAAGGTAATAGATAAGTGATTGGCTAAGTGTTGGAAGCTATGACGACTTGTTTCAAGAATATGAATTAGGGCGCTTTGAAGAGAGGACTTGTTCTATGATGACTTGATTTGTGTAGAGAAGTCGGGGGTAAAGCATCTAGGCATGGAGTACTAGAAGCAAGGAAGGAGTGGAAGACTACTTAGCCATAAATTGGCTAGTAGAGAGGTCGGGGCCGAGTAGGGAGGTCGGGGCCGAGTAGGGAGGTCGGTACCGACTTCTAGGTTTAGGTCCAAATGGGATGAAACTTCTAGGAGGTGAAGTAGAGGTCTTGTAGATCATGCTAGAGGTGTTGGCTCATTTTTATCAAGTTGAACGACGATATAACAACATGATGAAAAGCTATGGTCTTTGGATGTTGGCTCGTGTTGGAAGTAGGTTATGAAGATGGCGGCTCATAAAGGGGTGGGCCGTATGATCGGGGAATGTGGAAGGGTTCCTCCTGAATAATGGAAATTGGATTGGGTAAGAAGGGATCAATATCCAAATGGAGCAAAGATAGGCTCGGGTGTATGTGCTAAGGAATCGTTGATGGCTCAGAGAGTTTTCAGTTGTACTTGAAGCAGGGATATTGTAAGTGGGGACGCCCATGGGTGAATGAAGGGACCTGTATACCCTGGACCTGTAGCTTTGTGTATAGTGTCCAGCTTTGGGCTACAAGATACGAGAGTATAACAGAGAACCAAGATTTCCATTAGACCCTAGCTTTAGGGTCATATGTGTCATCATATATTCAAAGCACATGGAGTGATAGTTAGGATTGTTTGATGAATGTTATGGATGTTATGGTTGCTTTGGTTGCTCTCGTTAGTAGGCTATCACCCGTAGGTATCAAGGGAAGTAGGTATTAGAGATAAGAATACCTGGAAGACTGATATCCTTTATTTGGTCTGTGGTATATCTTTGTGATATTGTAGAGTAGCATATTATAGTATTGTATGCTAACTCTTTGGTTACTAGGACAGGTTAGGTGTTGTTCATGTACTCTTATTCCTTACCATATTTACCTGTTTAGTATTTTGAGACTCATTTACCACTTATACTAGACTGTTGTCTGACCCAAGGTTTTATGCTTTGCCTCTTATTATCTTGGGTACTCTTAAATGAGTAGACTAGATAACAGGTCTAGGTGATGTAGTAGCTGTCAGGAGGACGAGTTGGATGGAGCTATCTTGTATTATATACATATATGGAGTCCGCGCTTATTCCCATGTGCAGCACTGGGGAGTCTTAGTAGTGACTACTTACCATTTATATTTAAGACAGTTGTTGAGTTTTCTTTCGTTGAATAAACTCTACTATTGATGTATAACTCTGTGGATATTATACTTTGATGATGATGGTATGTTCACATTATTATTACTGTCTCTTTTGTTGTATATGTAATATTATATTTTATCCATGCGTCGTGGGATATACGACCGGTTATATGCTGTATTGGTTCATTCTAAACCTTGACGATCGTCCTATATCGGTTAGGCAAAACAACAACGCACTATTTATATACTATTGGTGCCAGTGGTATAGGACGATCGTCACATCCTGGCACAACTTCGAAGAGTCTAAAAGTGATAGAGCTAAAAACACTGGTGCCCCAAGGGCCACACCACCTCTGACTCCAACCGCATTTGCTGGAAATGTTCTCGGGCAGTAGAACATCCCTTTATGGTAACTAAATTGTCTCTAAACTAATCATGCATCTTAGACTGCCCATTCGCGATCGTGGTCGTGTATGCTATCTACCCACACTAATAGGCTAACAAAGATACCTTAGCGATAGGCGATAGAAATAAATCAAAATTCAGAGAACAATTAGCGTATATAGTATAATATAGGAGAAATAAAATACAAGTATGCTTTCTCAACATATCTCCTTTTACCAGATTGATTAACTCAAACTGGTCTACTTGGTCCAAGTGTTGAGCCTAAGCTTTGATACCAAATACAACAACCCATCCTTCGTAATACCCAAAAATCATCATCTCACAGCAACGACTAACTTTTGAATACCATAAAAGATGTATTAATGGGGTGAAATTAGAATGAAACACTAAACCAAGACATCGACAAGATCTCACAACGGAATGATAACATATAATATATAGAATATATATGAAAAAAATTGGACGACTATATATAAGAGACTACACTAGTGGAAGCAACTGATAAATAAATATCAATACATAAAGTCATAATACATCAACTCCTGACAACACGGAGTTCCGAAGAAATAACGGGTACAACCAGTCTCATATACAAATAACAAGTCTGCCATGTACTACTAAAATATCAAGTATACATATCTAAAATATCGATGCCACACCTTTAGAATGCTCCATCTGCGCATCTTGATAGCGTATCCCTAAAAATACCCGACTTCCAAACTACTCAATCGATTACTCGAGAGTTGTCATGACATAAACAAACAAAGAAAAAATACGGGTCAAACTTAAAGCTTGGTTTGAGGGGTGATAAAGTTAGGGATATGCTCTTGGGGTATAATTTACTGTAAATTAATTAACTATGTAATTAATTCCCATTCATAATAAAGGTGTTTTTCTTTCTGTTATATTTTTTTTATAATGTGTTATAAATAATTAAATATTTAATTAAAATATATTTAAAAGAAAATCCATAAATGGTGTGTATTTGATAGTAATTACAAATAATTATAATCATGATATTATATCACAATATAATAAACATATCATTTTAAATAACCCTATTCAAGATGCATCGAGACTGGATATCGATATATCCGTTGAGAATAGAGTACGTAATGCTCTCCAAACATTGGGTGTGTATTACTCATATAATATATATATATGTATTATTTAAAGTTTGGTAGAAATAAAAATAATTTTTTACATATATACTATAATTTAAATATTATTAAATTAATTAATTAGGTAAATTAATTATAAAAATATACATATATATATATATATTATAAAATATGTTTTATATTTTATAAAATTAGTTTATTCTTAATATACTTTCGATAGAAATAAAAAAACATTTTTTGTATTTAATTTAAATTTTAAATGCTAGCGGAAAATAAAAATAGATTTAAAATTGTTCTAAAATTATAAATTAGATTTTAAATGTTCAAATAATAAAATATTACTCAGTTTTTTTACTAAAATTTTAAATTTTAAATTATGTTCAATAGTAATATTTTTATTAATTTTTAGATAATATCCATACAAATATTAATTTTTAAATAATATTTGTACGGATATTAATTTAAAATACATTTTAAAATATATTAAAATAATAACATTTTTTTGTGTGCGGTAATCGGTACAAATATATTTTAATATATATATATATATATATTTTAAAGATATTAATATTTATTTATTTATTTATTATCATATTATATATATGTATTTGAATATATGTATTATATATATGTGTTTTCCTTAGCGCTTTGCAATAAAAAAAATTAATTCTACAAATGTTATAAACATATTTATATAATTATACATATATACATATATATTTATATAATGTAAAAATTCTATGCAAATATTAATTTATATATATAACTATATATATAATTATTTAAAACAAAATATAGTTTATATATTTATATATATTGCAATATTTTGTTTTCATAAATTAAAGTATATAAATATACATTTGGATAATATATTTGTATATCAGATAAGCTAACATGCCTATTGCAGTGTAAATTCTGGCACTATATACGGACATGTTATACCTTGCATGGATTACTATATTACATAGGCACACACATATATATGTGTATATGATACATGTATAATATATATGTGTATATGATACAGGTATAATATAAAACCATTTTATAAATTTAAATAAAATAATGATTTTATTTAAAAGAAATTTAGCAATGTTCTAAATAAATTAGACTTCATAGGCCCAATGAGGATCCAAAATGGATTTTTTTTTGAAATTCACCCATTACTTCCGCTGCTGACTGGCCAGGTTTCAACAATATTATCAGAGCCCAATAGCCTATGTGGTCTAAATTAGTCGAGTTATGGTTAACTATTAAGCTCACAGCCTAGATAGTAGGGTGTTTGAAAGGTAGTGTCAAGGATTGGCTTTGGGTAATCAAGTACTCTGCCCTACCTTGCTACCGACCTGGCCCGAACAGACACGTGAGCCCAAATGTTGCCTCTAATAGAAAAGGCCCAATTTGAATTAGGCCTTGGGCTAAGTTTCAAAATTATTTAAAAATTAAAATAGAAGATTTTAAATTTAATAATTAAATTTGAAAATACATACATATTATAAAAGATATAATATAATAATGTTTTTCAAAATGTTTGAAAAACAACATAAATTAATTTCGAAAATTTTAAAATTTATTAATAAGATTAATAAAATAAATAAATTAAATAAGTTAATTAATTAATAAATGTATACGTGTATTATATATTATGATATATGTTATGTTGTTTTAAGTTTTTTTAAATAACATAAGTACACATGTATGTATAAGAAATGAATTTTGAAACTAGTATAATTTAATTAAAATTGTTTAATTAAATGAATTAATTAAAAAAGGTTAATTAATTAAATAACATGGTTAATTAATTAAATAACATACACATATATATGATATATGTGTTATACAATAAAGGTTACAATATATAATAAATATTAAATATAAATGTTATATTAAGATAATGTAAAATAAATTAAAATGCTAATTAATTAATATTATATTATACATAAGACTATTATGTATATAATACGAAATATAAAAGTTATATAATAATAAAACTTATATAACATGAATGCATATATTGAAGGCGGAACATTAAGAAACCCTAACTAGACTTAAGGAATAAATACATACGTAAATGTACATACACCGTGATTTTTGATGTATCCGACACTTGAATCATGAGAGTAAATCATAATAATTACATATTCCATAAGTCAATATCATTCAATGTAAAATATTGAAAATTATGAATCTTCAATATAATGTTGTCCTTTACCATATATATATTAATAACTTACTTGCATACTCCTTAGTTGTTGAGCAAACTCAAGTTAGGGATGTTATGTGTAGTATTATTAATATATTGAATAAACAAGGTAAGACAGCTATATGTATTTATTGAGTAAACTCAAGATACATATACTATACTTAGACCGTCACGATATAGTAGGTAAGAGTGAATAATTTTGTTTCGATTTGTTGAGCAAACTTAAGGTTGAAGTGAAACTAGGACAAGGTACCAAGGGTTAGGAGTTGTATACGATACAACTAATAAGGAGTTATCCATCGTCCATGGAGCTATGACTTATTGAAAAATCTCAAGGTCAGAATTCCGAGACGGATGAGTCCTAACACCAACTAGTGAAGTCGAAAGACTTTTATGTTTCGACTTTGGGTTTGGCGAAACATAAATGACTAGTGGCAGCTTATTAGTAAAATGAAACATAAAGTTTAACCTTATAAATATTATAAGAACATCTACTATGATTTGTCCTAGTAATCTACCACTTAAACTTACAAAAAATGACAACTCCAAAATTGTTTTCTGATAATGACAAGCTTACTCGACCAAACTATACCAATTGGCTAAGAGCAATTAAAATAGCATTGACTTACGATCACCTATGGTCAGCTATTACATACAAACCTAGAGAACAACTCGTTGATGATGGTACCCTGAACTAAGATTTGCTTATGAGAAATGGGTGTCATACCAAGAGATCACCCAAGTTTTCTTGTTGTCTACGTTAGACAAGCCGTTGCAGAGGCAGCATGAAAATATGCCTGCTCATGAGATATTTGATAATCTCAAGGCTCTGTTTGGTGAATAGCCACGTTATACAAGGTACGAGCTTACGAAGAAGTTGTTCAATACCAAAATGACCAAAGGACAGAAAGTGGACGATTACGTACTGATGATAAAGGGTTATATTGATAAGCTTTCCAAATTGGACGTACATATAAGCAATGAATTGCAAGTTGATTTGATCCTTGGTTCTCTTACTCCTTGGTATGAACCGTTTATACTGAATTATAATATGAAACAATTAAATTTGAATCTCGTGGAGCTCCTCAATATATTGAGGTCAGTCGAGTCCACATCTAATGATCAAAGGGATGTACTTGATGTTAAGTGTAGTGCATCAGCTTCGAAGAGTTTGAAGAAGCATAAAAGAGAAGGTAAGAAAAAGAAGAAAAGTAAGAAGACCGATGATACGGGTGAATGTCACCACTGCGACAAGAAAGGTCACTTGAAAAGGAATTGTCATGACTACTTGAAGATTATTGAAGAAAGGAAGCAGAATGGTTCTGTGGCTCCATCAGGTACATTTATGATTCAAAATTGTTTTGTAATCAATAAAATGCCTTGGGTCTTAGATACTGGATCTGGAACTCATATTTGTAATTCATTAAAAGGGCTTAGGAATTGGCACCGCATGGAAAGAGGAGAGATGATGCTCTAAGTTTTTGATGGATCTATTGTAGATGCAACGACGGTAGGAGACTATCAATTAGTTTTTCCTAGTGGAGTGGTTTTGATATTAAATAAGTGTTATTTTGTAAAATACTTTATTTATGGGATTATTTCCATTTCTGGATTGTCTGAGACTGGATATACATTTCATTGTGCAAATAATGTTATAAACATTAATTTGAATGGAAATAAAGTATGCGATGGTATTCTTGAAAATGATGTTTATGTGATCAATACTAATTTTGTGTGTTATGTGAATAATACTTCTAACAATATATATGATAGTTATCTTTGGCATTGTAAGCTAGGTCATATTAGTGAGAAACGATTGCACAAATTGAAAAACGAAGGTTTTCTCATGTCCCTTGATTCTGAATCATTTGACACGTGTGAGCAGTGTCTCAAAAGTAAAATGACCAAGCACTCCTTCAATGGGAGCAATGAAAGTGTTAATGAACTCTTAGGGTTGGTGCATAGTGATGTATGTGGCCTTATGCCTATAATCACCAAAGATAATAGTTCGTAATTTATTACCTTCACTAATGATTTCTTGAGACTAGGATTTTTGTATCCTATGAAGAACAAATCCGTTGTCTATGAGAAATTTATCGAATATAAAAATGTAGTAGAAAACCAAATGGGTCGTAAGATTAAGATTTTTCGATCGGATCGAGGAGGTGAGTACGTTGGACAAGATCTCTAACGGTACTTAAAATATAATAGGACTATCTCTCAGGTTACTCGATCATATACTCCAAAACACAATGGTGTGTCAGAGCGAAGGAACTAAAACTTATTAAATATGGTTCGTTCCATGATGAGTAAGGCTGAGTTACCTCTATCCTATTAGGGATATGCACTAGAAACCACAACGCATATGTTGAACTTGTTGTTTGCTAAATTTGTGCCTAAAACGCAATATGAGATGTGGCATGGTAAGAAACCCCAGCTCAAGTATTTAAAGGTGTGGGGTTGTCCAGCATACGTTAAGAATGTTGGTCCGAATAAACTAGAGGCAATATCAGTATCGTGTAAATTTATAAGATATACCAAAAATAATGGGATATATATTCTACAATACCAAGGAACAAAAGGTTATTTTTTTCCAACATATTGTCCTTTTAGAAATGGAATTTCTATCAAAAGAAATTAACAGTGAGGTTGTAGACTTAGATGAGATCCTAGAAGTTAACATTGAGGTCGAACTAGTAGGAGAACCGAGTTAACCCGTTTACGAAAAGGTGCAACCTATTAGAAGGTCTAGTGGGGAATCTTGCGCACCAGAGAGATACTACAGTTTTCTCATGGATGGCGAGAAGGAGGACCGTGTCTTAGATATTGACACTCTTCCGTCTTTCCAATAAGCATTATAGAGTAAAAACTATGCACTTTGGCTTGGAGCAATGAAATACTAAATGGATTCCATGTACGGAAACAAAGTGTGGACTTTGTTGGACGTACCCGAAGGGATAAAACCCATCGGCTGCAAATGGATTTTTAAGATAAAGCTAAACGCAGATGGAGAAATAGAGACTTATAAAGCTAGGCTAGTTGAAAAAGGATTTCGTCAAATTCAAGGTGCTGATTATAATGAGGCTTTTTCGCCCATAGCCATGCTTAAGTCCATTCGGATTATGCTAGCCATTGTTGCATTCTATGACTACGAAATATGGTAAATGGATGTAAAGATGGCATTTCTTAATGGTGATTTAGAATAAACCATCTATGTCACAACCCAAGGGTTTTATGGTCAGTGGGAAAAGATTGCAAGTTGTTAAAGTCCATTTATGGACTTAAACAAGCTTCAAAAGGTTGTAACAAGTGTTTTGATAAAGTGATCAAACAGTTTGGTTTTTATCAGAACATGGAGGAAGCATATGTATAAGGAAAGGAACAGGACAACACTATTGTTTTCTTAATGCTATTTGTCGATGATCTATTATTAATTCATAATGACACTTCGTTGTTGCAATCAGTGAAAGCTTGGCTTTTCAAGAATTTCTCCATAAAGGATTTGAGAGAATCAACCTATATACTAGGTATAAAGATCTATATAGATAGATCCAAGTGGCTGTTGGGATTGTCCCAATCCCTGTACATAGACAGCATACTAAAAAGGTTAAGTATGTAAAATTTCAAACGTGGAAATGTTCCAACACAGTCTGGAATCGTCCTTTCTAAGAAGGACGCTCCTCATACCAATGAGGAGAAAGAGCTTATAAAGAGGATCCCTATCCATAAGATCCATAATGTGCATTATGCTATATACTAGACCGATATAGCATAGGCATTAAGATGCGTAAGTTGATACCAGTCTAATCCTAGAAAAAACATTGGATGACCGTAAAATGCATACCGAAGTATTTAAGAAATACTCGAGACTTATTCCTCATTTATAGGAACGGAGACCTCCTTTATGAAGGGGTATATGGACTCTAGCTTTCAAAATGACATAGATGATCGTAAATCAGTGTTCGGTTATGTCTTTACACTTAACGGCGAAGACGTCAGTTGGAAAAGTTCCAAATATGAGACATCAGCTGATCCGAGGATGGAGGCTGAGTACATCGCCTCCAATGAAGCAGCTAAAGAGGCAGTGTGGATGCACAAGTTTTTGAGTGAGCTCGGAGTGATTCTTGACACAGAGAATCCTATGGCATTGTTCTATGATAACAATGCAGCGATTCAGATCGCAAAAGAGCCCAGAGTACACAAGAAGTCACGTCGCATTCTTTGAAAGTTCCACCTCATTAGAGAATTCAAAGAAAAGAAAGAGGTCATGATACAAAGGGTAGATACCAAGGACAACATAGCAGATCCATTCACAAAGGGTCTAGCTCGATCGACTCTTGAGAAGCTGATAGAAGGGATGAGATTGAGATTCCATAATTGGCCCCAAGTGCAAGTGGGAGATTGATAGAGTTAGGGGTATGTCCTAGGGGCAATTCTATAATTTATTGTAAATTAATTAACTTTGTAATCAACTCTCGTTCGTAATGAAAGTCCTTTTCCTTTTGTTATATTTTTTTTATAATGTATTATAAATAATTAAATATTTAGTTAAAATATATTTAATAGAAATTTCATAAATGGTAGGTCTGTGATTGTAATTATAAATAGTTGTAATCATGAGTATCATATCACAATATAATAAACACATCATTTTAAATATTCATAGACAAGATGCATCGAGATAGGATATTGATGTATTCGTTGAGAGTAGAGTACGTAACGCTCTCCAAATGTTGGATGGTGTATTACTCATGACCGCTGGGGGCACCAAGAGGTTATATAGTGATAGTTAGTGGATAACCTTGAAATGATTCACTCGATAGTTTTCTGTTGGTTAACATAACTAAGGTTAAACAAATAATATCGATGTGACTAATTTACACAGTTCTCTCAACTTGAGAATACCATTGATCTTCAATATGAAAGCTCCACTTTGATTATAGTCAAATCATGGCACGACGTCCATCGAGTGACTATAGTTTGGTCGAGTGGAAGTATTGGAAGAGAAACACTATTCAAGAGAGGATTTATCTCCTTAGTTATATGGGGTTAGTATCACGGTTAACTCAAGTCAACTCAAAGTCAAAATCTCTGACCAAAGCAGTTCGATTAATAATAATTGTTATTATCGAACCAAAGAATTTGTGTTGCCTATAGAGTTGAATATGGGTGATATTAGAATTTTGACCATTACCAAATTCCATAAGTCCAAAGTGAAATAGTTTTGACGAAGAGAATTGGTGTAAATAATATTCATAATCGAGTAATGCTTAACAAAGTAAAATTAGATTTGATCAAAACCAAGTAATCGATAAATTTGGATAAAATGTCACACCACCTGCCAAGTGACGTGTGAACGTTAATATTCGAATAGTTCGATATTAATCGCTGACCAAATTTACACCAAACGGGTCACACAACCGAAAAGTTGAGTACTCCTTTGATCAAACGATTTAATTAATTTGTGATTGTTAAAAATTAATTAATATTTATGAAATATTAGTTATAAAATTTTATTTTGATTTGATGAACAAATATTATAAATGTATATTTAATAGTTATAGATATATTAATTAGTATATGATATCGGTACGCGTTTAAATTGAATTTAAATGCAAAATATTTTGTTCGGGCTTTAAATGGGTTTAAAGTCGATATGGGAGGCTGGTTGGTTCGGATCTAATAGGGCATGATATGCAACCGTATGATGGCATCAAAGTGCACTAAATTTATATGGATAAAGGATGAAGAATTGGTAAGAGATCTAGCTCCTAACTTGTCGTTCTCCATATAAGCATCTCAACCTATGCCTATTAGATACTTCTGGAAGCCTTCATCTACGCTTACTTTTGGCCAAATTCTCCACCTCCCCATCTCTCTATTTCCAAAGTCAAATCAAAATAAATCAGATTATGTTCGATAGCTAGTGGTCATCGGTTCAGGGACTGGCACTCTATTAGATTGGAAACTGTTTCAAGGAGTAGATCTCATCGTTTCAAGATGTACTTAAAGGCGTTGGATATAAGGTAAATTTCTAATGTATTTATGAATATTAGTGTATGTATTATTTATATAATGTATTTTATATTGTTAGTTAGGTAACGATTCTATTATATGAATATATTGTCACAATTAGAGTAGTTGTATATTTATATATACTCTTATATATTTTTATAAAAAAATTATGACATATATATACCTACGATGTAAACGACACAAATTAAAAAACAATTCTGTTTTTAATTAATTTAATATACAACATTTAACTATATATAAGCTTTGTAAATTTAAAATCTATGTTTTAATACATTCAAATGCAGTTTTAAAATTTTATATAAATAGTTTAATAACTAAAACAATTTCGGCAGAAATAAAAACATTTTTTGCATTTAATTTAAATTTTAAATTCTAGCCGAAAATAAAAATAGATATAAATTTTAAATTTATAAAATTAGATTTTAAATTTTTAAATAGCAAAATACCACTCGAACTTTTACTAAAATTTTAAATTATGTTCAAAAATAATATTTTCATGAATTTTTAAATAACATCTATATAGATATTAATATAAAATACATTTTAAAATAATAAAAATAACATTTTGTTGTGCGCAATAATAGGTATGTATCTTTTTAAGTGGAAAATAGGCACAAGGACAAATTTTCATAAAATTTTTGACTGAAGGACAACAAATTTTATTTTTAGGCTGAAGGACAAACTTTGGAAGATAATTAGGCTGAAGGACAATGCTAATACAACTAGCATTTTGTACAATGTAAAACTGGATATAATGCTAGTTATAATTAGCATTTTGTACAATGTTTGCACTGTACAAAATGCTAACTATATTTAGCATTTTCCTTCAGCCTAATTTTATTTCAAAGTTTGTCCTTCAGCCCAAAAATGAAACTTTGTGTCCTTCAGTCTAATTTTTTTTCAAAGTTTGTCCTTATGCCTAATTCCCTCATCTTTTTAATGTATATATATATTAAATATATTAATATGTATATATATTTATTATCATATTATATATATATGAATATATGTATTTAATATATATATATTGCTTTTGGCTTTGCAATAAAAAAATTAATTTTACAAATGTTTTAAACATATTTATATAATTATATATATATTTAATGTTAAAATTCCATGTGAATATTAATTTACATATATGTACACGTATATGTATATTTATAAAATTATTCAAAATAATATATATATATATATTGCAATATTTTGTTTACATAAATTAAAGTATATAAATATACATTTGGACAATATATTTGTATAATTAGATGAGCTAACGTGTCTGTTGCTGTATAAATCCCAACATTTGTATACAGGCATGTTATATCTTGCACGGATTGTTATGTTACACATGCTCGCGCGCACACACATATATGTGTTTATGTATATGACACATACACATATATAATATAACATTAATTAAATAAAAGAAAGTCATTTAATAAATTTAAATAAAATAATGATTTTATTTAAAAGAAATTTAGAAATGTTCTAAATAAATTAGACTTCATTAAACAATAAGGATTCAAAATGGTAAAAAAATAATTGAAATTCACATATTTCTTCCATTGCGGGCTAGCCTAGTTCTAACATGGGGAACTATTTCAAAATACTGTATCTCAAAGCTATATACACAAATAAACAAGAAACAACTAAATCACAACCAACCCTCTCCACAAAGGTGGTTCAGGGGTAGGCTAAACTGTCCATAAACAAGTAAAGTAAACTTATCCAATAGATAGGAAAACATACTGTAACCTGCTCTTCATCTGTAATCAATGAGTCAGCACAACTAATGTAATGTGACTGCTATGTAACAACATACCATGATACAGGTGCCCTAGCATACAAAGGTAGAGAAATCATAATATAAGTCAATCACAAAGTACATGATGATAATAGTAACAATAATAACATCAGCCAACTAATAACACATAAAACATAGCAATGAGTGACAACCAAAGAATAAAAATTGATACTCCTTATCATAGATGGGTGAAGTCCACTACAGACTCTAATCGTGATCGAATGACTCCCTTCGAGGGTTTAAGATAAATAGAGTTGGTACCTAATTATACCATAGACCTCGAGCTACATCCTCAGTAATGGGTCTCATGTAGAACTCATCATACACCTATAATGAGCTTTGGTGATATATGAGCTACTCTATATACTTGAAACCTAGTCCCATAATAAATAGAGTCAGTAGTTGAATGTATCATAGACTCGAGCACATCCTCAATGATGGGTCTGGTATAGATCTCACCATACCCCTATAATGAGCTTTAGTGATATACGAACTACTCTAAGTACTTGAGACCTTTATGGATCGCGCCGTACTCCTATAATGAGCTTTGGTGATATATGATCCCGTAGTGGATGATTGTCATCATCCCCCTAGGCCATCATGGATGTCTTAATAACTCGCATAACGTTTCTATAAAAGAGAACGATGGACGTATCTCATATAATATGCCATCGAGACCACAAAGGAACATCGATGTCATGAAGATATATATATATCAATTATAATATCACATAATCAAATATGCCTATCACAAACGAAGACCGATATCACGTCATCGACTATCTATACATGTGGTCACTAATGAAAGACCAATAATATGTATAGCCACTAATATAAGGCCAATATGATGTATGATCACTAATATAAGATCAATATGGTTCATCAAAAAGATATGTACTCCAAGGTCAAAGCCAAGTGGCACGGACTTACTTCATTCGATCGTACACACTTGTCGAACGTTATCGTGTGACCAATCACCATATCGATCATGTGCCCAATCATTGTTTATCCCATAGGCATCACTTAACATTCGCATCCGGATCCCAAGCTTCACCTTGCATTCCGCCTTAGCCTATGGTCCTCACGAATCCACACCCGAAACAAGGGAAGAAACCCCTATAAAATAGCACATGACATGGGCCTTACTGCCCAGGTCAGTAAACTACTGGTCCACCTGTGGTCTACCACCGATCGATCGGTGGTAGCCTATCCCAGGAAATCAAGCCTGGGGCAGGTGCCATCCAATGGTTGTGGCCGCCAATTAGCATGTCGTTTCCTCCAATGCTTTGCCCGATGAGCCGCTTTGCCTTCCAAGCCTGCCTCTACCCATCGAACCCTCTTCAAAGTTCATTGGTTGATGATTTGGAAGTGGTTCCTTATGTGTTCAAAACCCGATATCGACACGAAATCCACTCTTTGCATGCGTAGAGTTCAACGGGTGAATTTAGCGATCCGACCTCCTCTAACATGTCAAAACAACATAACCGACCTTCCAACCTTGTGTAATGCCCATGTATACGCCCATACATCCATTTGTTTATGTTTATACACACACGAACACACAACCACACTTTCAATTATATAAATCACATTTCAGACCTAACCGAAGTGATTATTTGGCTCGTTATCTTCTCACGCAACTTAGGACGTACAATAGTCACAATAGCTACATGAGACGCTCGCTACATGTTTATATACAAGTAAAGATATACACATACATAGATATACACAATAATTCACTTTTATACATATGTGTGTGTGTATGCATGACTACATACGACAATTCTAGCTACAATGCAATAATTGTCTTGATTAATATATAGCTTCAAATACACATATATGTATATCCGCTCGTACACATATATGCACACACATATTTAAATAAATAATTCTATTATTACAAAAATAAAATCTTACCTTATACATAGGTGTCTCTACATGACTCTAAACAATACTTTAGAATTCATAGTTCTACATAATATAAGTGCTGAATAATAAATAGAAAACAAATAAATAACTAAGGACTTCAGCCTCTCCATTGCTCAGTCTCATATCTGGTATCCCCTAATCCCTATCAACCAATTATACACAAGAAAATGGAAATATAAAGGGGACTAGGTATAAGACCGGTGAGTGAGAAATTACCTCTAAGTATATGACACTATCTTGCTAGTAAGACATCACTGGAAGCTAATTCTACCCTTATCATTTTAGGTTTCTTTTTTAAATGTTTAGCTCTTCTTCATAACATGTCAATTCTAACCATTCTACAATACTATTATTTTTATATGGTGAACTTACTAAATAGGGATTTCCACATAACGACTAATATACCATATTCGTTCATAGGCAATGACCATATGTCGTATATGCCTGCACCGAGATCAGTTGGACAACGACCGTTTATGGTATACGTCTTTCGATTCCTTAGGCAATGGCCTTATGTCGTATATGCCACATAATGTTAAGACAATGACCATCTATCGTATACGCCACACAATCCATATAATAAGGCAACGATCGTATATCATATACACCATGATCTATTGTAAAGCAACGACCGTCCCGCAGTATATAGTCGACAATGCATCTTTCATTAAGACAACAACCATCCTTTGTATATGCCATCATGTTTACCTAAAATTAAATATTGCCTACACATATAAACACAAGTGTTCCTAACATCATCCACTTTGTTGTATCTTTCCACATTTGACATATTTACATCATACAATGTCCTAATATTGCTAACTAGTCAGGACAAAGTAGCTACAGTCATTCGTATTGGCCGAAACATGTATAGATTAATTTTACACTGCCTATAGGCGATGGGTCGACTGCCAAATTAAGTTAGTTGACCGTTCGTCTACTGTATGTTTTCCTACACAGTCGATCGTTCATTTGATTGAAAATGAACAATCGATTGTTCGCATGTTCAGTCGATTGATCACTCATGTTTAGCGACTATTCTAGCCCTATTTTACACTGTTTTCTTTTGGGTTTCTACTATATAATTTCAGTCGGTCTTTGAGGTTCGATCATTCGATGGTTTGCCTGTTTATTGCATTTTTTTCGTATGCATTTTTCACTTATCCGATTGTCTTACTTAATTTTGACAATGATATTGCTTCCATGTTGATTATAGTTGGGTTATATTACATTTTAATAGTCGTTTTGCTTATATTCTCCCCTTTGTATTAATAATTCTATATTTATATAGTTTCTTCTTATATTCATCATCATCCCTAATTAATTTATATCAAATAATTTATCAGATTTCTTTATTAACAACTTATTATCTCATATAATCTGTTTTTAATCATTTCAACTATATTCATTATATAAATAATGGTCATAACTTGATTTAATGGTTAATTACTACAACCAAATCTAATTTAAATGTTCATATCCCAATCAAAGGTATCCATGAGTTTCTTTCATATCAATACTCCAATTTTATTTAATTTATGCAACCAATAGTGGATTAAAAATATAAATAAGATCATATAACAAAGAAAATAGAATTTCACTCAAAGATTAAACTCTAATAGCTTAGAAATTCTCTTTCTCTCTTGCTATTCGGATTTGCCCTAGCTTCCAAACTGAGTGAAATGTTGAGATATTTATAGATTTGAGAAGCTCTCTTTTTTCTCTTTAATTTAGACTATTTGTTTATTAATTTTGGTGGAGGATTGTTGATTTTGTAATAGATATAAAATTTCAGATCTAGGGTTTGTTTAATGGAGGTTGAGAAGATGAAGAATGAAATGCATGTACCCTTTTTCTAGGTAGGGGTGGTTTATATATGCACTAACTGGTATTATTGGGTCACTGACCTTAATTAGCCTTTTTTCATTTAATTTATTCTTTAAATTATATCATCTTGATAGTTTGTTCGTTTTTAATATATTTATAATGAAAACTAACCAGAAAAATGCGCTCTACGCAACGGTGCAAGCTTCATTGTTTAATTCCTTCATTTAAAAATGTCATATTTCATCCTTTTTAGTAAAATTACTATTTTATCATTTAACTAATATTTTAATTTATTATTAAAATTTACGGGGTGTTACAACAATTCACTTTATCCTCTTCTTACACCCTCTTATAAATCATTGACGGATATCGATTTCGACTATGAAGATATAGAAGACTTGATCGCAATAAATAAATTTATGAATGGAAGAAAATAGAAATACGTCGATTCGCATTTCAACTTTCACCGACATGCATTGGGTTAACGATATTCTTTTTGAACATCAAGAGCATTGGCGAGGAAACTTCCGTATAAAAAGACTGTATTTCATTACGTTGTGTGATCGTTTGGAATCTTACAGTTTGCAACCAAAAAAAATACGTTAAAGAAATTGTTGCAATACATTTATACATCGCCACTTTGTTTCTTCCAACATGTCAGGTTGCGGAAAAATTTCAAAGATCATGTAGCACTAATTGTGTTTATTTTCATGTTGTTATAAAAGTTGTTATTGTTGGATCTCAGCAGGGCCGGTCCTAGGAGTTTTGGTGCCTAAAGCCAAAACTGAAAACAAGGCCTTTATATAGAAACTAATGGTACTACCGTTAGTTAAATCATCAAAGTAATTTATATTGTTTATAAATAAGGAGAAGAGGAAAAAAGAAAATAACTTTATCCGTAATAATAATTCAAGTTATACAACAAAATTAATATTAATTACTTACGAACATTTTTCTAGCCTTTTGACTTGCAAAATTACTAATAATATTATCATATTCAAGTTCGTTGAACCATATCCTGTTCAATCGACAAAAGTGTCAAACCATTTAATCTTTCTTGTGACATAGTGGAGCGAAGATAAGACTTTATCAACTTTATCTTTGAAAATAAATTGTGAATGTGGAATCTACTACTACTACTAGATTACTAGTGATAATTGATTAAAATTATTTTTAACGATAATTTATTATGTCAAATATCAATTTGAATATACCAATACGGCAATACCAATTTTGATTTAATCCTTACTAATTATTAAAAAAATCACAAATGTACAAATAAATCCTTAAAAGTTAAATTAATATGAAACTAACTAACAATATTTTATTATACAAATCACAAATATTATTTGATATTATCAGAGATTCAAACTTCAAAGAGATCAAAATTGGTATAAATCATAATATATTGTATGGGATTAAAATTGAATTTGTGCACAACATTGTTACATAGATGGAGATTGCAATTTTACCTTCTGCAAAATTACACAATTTTAAATTTTAAATTATTAAATTGAGTTTGCAATTTTACCTTCTACGGACTGCAGTTATGCCTTCAAGGAAAGGAATCAAGATTCAACTTCAAGCTTCAAGTGACAACAAGCAAATCAAGCATTCAAGCCTTCTGCCTAGTTCGGGTCTCCGTCTGCAACCGTGAAGCGACAACAAGCGACCGACCCTGTCTGCCTTCAACCGTCTTTTGTGAATCAGGTCTTCTTCTTCCATCTTCATGAATTGCGAATCAAGCCAGGCAAATGCAGGAGCGAACCGCGAATTGCAAATCGCGGTGGACTTATGGAGGCTGGAGGAGCTGTGCGGTTGGAGGCTGACGACCGTGCCCTTAATCGCGATTTCTTTTTTTTCGTTTTTTTTGTGAATGGCAGTATCGTGAATTCTGGTGTCCTCGATGTTATGATGCCCTAAGCGGTCGCTCTCCCGCTTTGGGGAAGGGCCGGACCTGGATCTCAACAAGCACGCAACGGGATAAATGGGTAAATTTCAAAAAGTTTATTCTATTTGGATCTTATTGGGCCTATGAAGTCTATTAATTTAGATCTTATCTAAATTTTATTTTAAATAAAATTAGTATTTTATTTAACTGATAAATGAAGTATTTATTTATTATTGAGTTTATATTATGATATATATATATATATTATATAATATATGTATCATATACACATATCTGTGTACGTGCACATGCAACATAAAAGGTGTACTTGGTTTAACATGCATGTATATATATGGTGGAATTTACATCGCAATGGACATATTAGCCCCTTTATATACATATATTTTGTAAATGATGTATATTGACATGTTATAAAAAATGCTGTATATCGACATAAATAATAACTATAACGGTTCAGTAAACGCTATATATCAATATAGATGATAAATATAGCCACCTAAAACCGCTATAAATGATAACTAGAGTGGTTCAATAAACGCTGTATATAGATATGTTCTAAAAAAACAATGGTTTATTTTTTTAGCACACAAAAAAACCGCTATAAAATATCATATTTTTTAGCACTTTTTTTCCGCTATCGTAGATATTTTATAACAGTTTAATAAACGTTGTATATCGACATGTTATAAGAAAGAATGACTTATTTATAGCACAAAAGGACCGCTATTTAACATCATCTTTTAGAGGGCTTTTTTCCGTCAGTGTAAGTATTTTATAGCGGTTTAATAAACGCGGTATATCGACATGTTATAATATATACTGAACTATTCATAACACAAAAAAACGCTATAATTTTTTTTACTTTGATAACGCTTTTCTTGTACGCTTTCTAGAACGTTTTTTTAACTGCTATGGTTTATTTTTTGCATTTTTAAAATCTATCGCATCCCTATAAATCACGATAGTCAATACATATCAAAATGCTGCATTAAGAATATTTCTAAAACATAAATTCATTTAGATAAACAATAGAAAATATTAAACCTAAAGATATAACACATTGTATTAAATAGAACCAAATATTCATACACATAAGATCTCATAGTTTTACCTACATAATTCTATTGTATACATCCAATAAAAACAAGTAGCTAGTTATTTGCATTAAAAAGAAGAAATATCTCAAATCTTTTATTCTCTCACTTGCAAATAAAATGAATATAAATATGAATACAAATAAAATTGAAAAATGAAGTATCTACGTTAGAAAAAAAATTGTTAAATATTTCTTATCAAAAATATTCTAAGTGTGTAAAGTTAATTTTTTTGCCAAAGTCTCCTTTGCGCGACTAGCACCAGGAAAAATCCCAAACAGAAGAAATAGACATACACGATCAAAACATGATAGGAATCACAATATCAATCACAAACACCCGCCCGAGTAAACTATCCAAATATTTACTTATTTATATCTTATAAAGTGTGTGTGTCTCGTAACATACACCCATGTTAAGCATTAAAATGTACCTTTTAGCAATATTAGCGAATTCGCTAACATTTCCAAAAGAATATGAGCATGAAGATAACCAAAAGCGAGTCAAGAGCCACCAATACCCACACTTAACTTAAACAAGCATATGAGCACATATATTTATGAATTTTACAACTAAATCTATAGAAGTAAGACTATGACTTTTATACTAACATTTGTAGGTAAAGAACTTAAGCATTATCATCTACCAGGATAAGACTTAAGACATTATTATTTCTATTATTAACTTAGTTTGTTTATAGTTGTTATTATTGTCATCGTCGTTGTTGTTAGTATTATTATTATAAACTTAGTTAATAATAATAATAATAATTATTATTATTATATACGAGTACATATGCACGCCCCGGTGGGTCTGCATTTAATCACAGCATGCATGCATTTTTAGTTGTACATGTGGAAGTAGATTTGATAGTAGCATCCCCATATTTGAACTCCGCCTAGGCAGAAGCCACTATTTTCTTTTGTTTAGACTGCAATAACTTTTTCATACTAACTCGAAATCAGGCGAGACTTCGACCGATGAACTCCTATCTAAATTACAAACAATAAGGAACACTCAGATACTTCATCTAGTGAATGTATATCGTAGTTCTCCATGATGACTAACAATTGTACTTAGGAAATAACATGCTACATCCCCGTATTTGAACTCTGCATAGGCAGAAGCCGCTATTTTTTTTGTTCATACTAACTCGGAATCGGGCGAAACTACGACCGATGAACTCACACCTAAATTACCGACAATATAGAACACTCGGATACTTCAGCTTATGAACGTATATCATAGTTCTCCATGGTGCTTAACAGTTGTACTTAGAAAATAACAGGCTACATCCCCACTTCGACGCTCACTGTAGTTCTCCATAGTGACTGATAGTTGTAATTAGAAAATAACAGGCTACATCCCCGTATTTGAACTCTGCCTAGGCAGAAGCCGCTATTTTTTTGTTCATACTGCACTAACTTCTTCATACTAACTCCAAATCGGATGAAACTTCGACCGATGAGCTTATACGTATTCAATGTTGTAATTATAGCCATAATTACCATAAAATAATAATCAAATAAACAGATGGTACAATTGTAGATTAGTAGAATTATCCCACCTTATTTTTAGAAGTTCCTTATGAGCTTTTTCATGCTACAACCTAAACCACCATCCAAGCTAAGATTAATAATATACCATAATTTTTAATGATTCAAGCTTGGTCCACATACTAATTTTGTAAAACAAACGAAAAAGGGTAGAAAAAAGATGAATGTAAAGCATTTAGCTACCTGCTTCATTTTGCTTATTACATGAAACTTTCTTAAATGCACCATAATCTACAATTAGAAATCAATTACTTCAAAGATATATATATACATATATAACTATTTGTAGTTAAACAAAATCTTCATATTTAAAGAGAAAAATCATCACTTACTATTTTTCATCGAATGACCCTCAACATTGTCACTCCACCATTTGAAAACCTGTTTTCTAAAACCTTAGTTTAAATATTTAAGGATCGCGTAGACTAATGTATATAGGTTATATAAACTAACTAAAATAAGAAGAATTTATCCATTCAAACCCATGAAAACTTTGCACATTGATGCAGCATGGCTTAGCATGTACAATGTAACAAACATATCACTTAATATCAGTAAACAAAGGATGCACATTTTGAAAATGTAACATGTAGAACTTGGTTTAATCAAGTGTAATACAATGATAAAAACATTTAAAACAAAATCATGGTCAATAAGCACTTCCTGATTATAATTCTTGCGTATAAAAAAGTCCATCTAACAATATTATTGACAAATGCTTCAATCAATTTTATTACCCATATGAACTACCGTGTTATATTCTATTATCAGTGTGTGACATGTCAATTAATGCAATAAAAATGGTGTAGAAAACTATTGAAAACTTAAATTCAAAAAGTAAAAAAACTATTATCGTTTATAATAAGAAACCTTACCTGTAGGCCCTGGACAATTACTACAACAGTATAAGGAGATATCAGCCATCTAGTTCCTGCCATCAATCAATAGAAAAAGGTTAAGAATTAAACCTGCATATATGCACTTTTAGATATCAAGTTAACCTTTACATATTTACTTGTTTTTTTGATACCGCTATCATTTTAACACTTTTAGGAAATCAATGATCCTTTTCAATGGTGTAAGTATCAACTGTAAGAAAAGTTTATCTGATTAACAATGATTATCATGTCCATGGTAACACAAAAATGCAAATAATCGATAAAATACTCGATTTATTTACCCTTAAGCAGCATCAGAACTTTAGTTGCTTCAAAATTAAAAATCCTCCTTTTGTTGTTTACAAAGCATTATAATATTACATGCGACATCGAACATTTTGTGTGATCTTGATCTTGTATAGAACACCTATGTTACAAATTGGATCTGCTATGAAAAGATAAAAGTCTATTAAATCATGGGAACAAACATTTAGAGCATTTTCACAAACAACTTATGAGCATACACGTGTAATTTAAGAAAAAATAATGAATGTAACATAAGTAGAGAAAGGTAGGAAGCAAATTGCTTTTGATTTGCTCATTCTTTTCTTTCTATGTGTGTATTATCAATACCATTATTTTCTTAAGCAAATAACATGAAAAATCCATTAAATAACTTGTACAATTAATTATCAAAACATAGATAGCACAATTCAGGACTTAACTTCAAGCATCCGACAAAACTTGCGATAAATGAAAATTTACTATTCATGTCAATCAGTCGCATCGCAGACCATCGTCATCCTCGGTTTGGAATAAAGACCATCATAGTCGATGATAGAATTTTTTTGTGAGGGTATCTAGATATAGAGATCTATGTGGAATTTCTTGAAATAGCAATCGAGCGATAATTGAAGAAAGGGCAACTGTCATTTGAGGTAGAGAATGAAATTGTGGGAGAGGAAGAGTAATGTAGTTGTGTTGATTCAATTGAGATGAGCTGGCGCATTTATAACCACTTGATGTATGTCATAACATTAAATCTAGTCCGTCCTTTGTCTATTTGTTTGTCCCAGTCAGCAAAACCGTGCTTTTTATTATATAGATTTTACTTTAAATGGACAATGAGAGCTGCAGCAACATTAAACACATTCAAATTGTTTTAATTAGTCCCACATCGTCCAAAATATATTAGTTGTTGTTGTAAATAAGCTAAGAGATGAAGAAGTAAGTAGTTCCAATATCATCTAATTGTGATGAGATGTTGTTGTGAAGTTTTAATGATATGGCGTATGAACAGATGGCATATCCAATTATCATCAATATTTCTTTATGGAGATGTAAATGGTATTTTGAGAAATTCAAAAGGACACTTCTTTATACAGATGTAAGGGGTATTATGGGAAATTTAAAAAGACACGGTTGAATTCTATTCATGGAATTCTTATTATTAATAGTAGAGATAGAGATAAACTTAGTTATTTTTTATAAAACTTAGTTATTTTTATAAAATTCGTTGATCTTCATCTTTAAACTTAGTTATTCTTTATAAAATTTAGAAAATTATAAAATGAATTAGATGTAAAGATGTTGAATACTTTATAATTTATTATTGTTGTTGTTATCATTATAAACTTAGTTAATTTTCTTAAATTTAGTTCATTTATTATTATTATAAACTTAGTTAATTTTATAAACTTTTTTAATTCTTATTAAACTTAATTAATGAAGTTAATTTTTATGAAGTTAGTTAATTTATTATTATTATTATTATATAAATTTAGTTAAATTTTGTAAAACTTAGTTAAATTGGTTACTACTTTATCATTTATCATTGTTGTTGTTGTTGTTGTAAACTTAGTTAATTTTTATGAAACTTGGTTAATTTGTATAAACTTAGTTTGTCAATTGTCATTATTACTATTATGACTATTGTTGTCGTTCTTGTTAGTATTATTTTTATAAAACTAAGTTAATTTATTATTGTTATAGGTTAAATTGTTATACTTTATTATTAATTATCATTACAAACTTAGTTAATTTATTATTATTGTTATCATTATAAACTTAGTTATATTTATAAAACTTAGTTAATTATTATTATTATTTGCATTTTATGAATGTTTTTCAAAACAATTTAGCACAAATTATTTTTCTCATAGCATATTATGTTTCTTCTTATTTTTATGTACAAGCAGCTTTTCATGAATTAGAATTCACATTTGTACCATGCCATCGGCACGGGCTTCATACTACACACATGTACGTATGCATGCGTGTATATTTATATGTGCACGTCTATGTATGTATAACAAACATCTAGTGGATCAGAATAGATAAAAGCTTAAACGATTCATGATTTTATGCCATGAAATTTTATTATCCAAGTAAAAAAGCATTCAAAAGTGCATATATGACAGCGGTTTATCAAAAATCCAAGTCATTTGATTCATGTTTTAAAGAAAAGTCGCAAATATAAAACCCGAAACTGCTATTAGAAGTAAGAATGTCATAGTAATCAGGATATGCAAATCCATTTAGTTTCAACCATTTGACCTTTGAACCTAATTTATTTTTCTAAGTCTATTGCTGTTATCATATCGAGTGCACTATCTATAACAGGAACATATAATAAGTCTGAACAGTACGTGTTATCCCGCCTTTTGGCAAGGCCGTGACACCAAGAAATTGACTAGAAACCAAAGGTAGTTCGTCCCGGAGATCGGTTATACACTACTTCGCTATGGATATCGATGAATTTTGTCCGAGTCTGGATCGAGCTACAATCGACGGGACATGACGAGGAAAGCCATAAAAGTCAACGTTCCAAATTTCAAGTCAATCCGAGTTCATATGCTCAAGTTATGATCGATGCAAGTCAAGAAAGCCCATCCATTCGTATCCATCATTTCGAATCGATTGGAGTCCCAACCCATCATTTCGCATCGGTCGTTTTCGTATCCATCAGCAGATAATGCACTTCGTATCCATCAGCTGGAGCGCGTTGCTCGAATCCATCGAGCAACAGTAGTTCATGTCCAACATCTATCTAGTTCGTATCCACATTAGAGAAGCTTTGTTTGCATCCATCAAGTTCCGGTACTTCGTATCCATCGTGGATCCACTGTTCGAATCCACCGCGTTGCCCTTATTCGAAACGATCGGGCCATCATTGTTCGCATCCATCCAGGCCCTTCAGCTTCGTATCGATCGACTGGAGTCGATTTCCATCGATAATAATAGAACCATACCAACAATGCGCGCCATTCACTTTCCATCAATACGAAAAGGATTCTTCATCGATTCGAACTGAGCGTACTACAGATCGATATGAACAGCAGAACTTGGATCGATACGAACTAGGCGAAATATGGGGACGAATTGGTCAGCTCGGCGTAGAAGGAAGATTGATCCGAGGAGTGCTCGCCACGTCATCACCTGGGCACGCGCAGCCATCGAGTCGAACATGATCGAGTCGAACAGGATCGAGTCGAACAAGATCGAGTCGAAGTGATCGAGTCGAACGAAACAGCCAACCGGAAGTCCTAATTCGTATCGATCATATCTCCTAATCTACAAGTCCAAATGCTATGAAATTTTTACAGAAGCTTACGCACATGCTAAAGAATGTCCATGCCAAATTTCGACTCCATCGGACACAATCTTGATCGATACGAAATCCGTTCGTATCGATCACGGATCGGACCGAAACTTCGCGGGCTTGGGCGCGCGGGCCTAATCACGTGCCAGAGGGTGTCTCCCAAGATCTGAGCGAAATATCAGCCTCCTGCACCTATAAATAGAGCCCCAGGGCATAGAGAAAGGGGATCTTCTTCTTCTTGGGAATTCTCCAACGCCGAGACTCTGCCGGATCCAGTTCTAAACTCCATTGCTGCTGCTGCAAACGAATTTCACTGCTGTTGTACTCGAGTTTCAGAACTATAACTCACTGCAATCCATTGTAATCAATTGTAATCGACAAGTGAACATCAATAAAGTCATCAACTTCAAAGTGGACGTAGGCAAGATCGCCGAACCACTATAAATTCTGTATTGTTTATTATGATCTGTTGAATTTTCTGAGTGTTCTTCATTATTATTTCTCTGCATACTTATTATCCGTGGTCCGCGATTGTGAATTGGTGCTTTCATCAACAATTGGGTGTTTGTGACCAATTTTGGCGCAAACATTTTGGTGCTCTCACCGAGAAGGCTAATTCAGGAATCCTATCGTTTGGAAGTTGAGTTTGAAGGCTTAGAGATTCAGATCTGAAAAGCTATGACAAGGCAATCAAGTAGAAGACAAAGGCCAGAGAGAAGTCAGCTTGAAGGGAGTTAAGAGGCTTCTTCAGGTGCAAATCAGACATCAATCTTCATCACCAGGGATGAGATGGAGACAATGATGAAAAGACAAGAGGAAATGATCCAGAATTTGTTTCTTCAAATTGGGCAACTAGGAGCGCAAAACCAAAGAGCAACTAGAGTTCAGAATGGAGCAGGACTGTTCGTCGACGGAAATTCTATCGGTTTAGAAAACCGTCGAACGAATTTAGAAATAAAATTAACCGCAAGCGCATGGCGTACACTTGTAGTACATGGCGAATACGGGTCGATCCGCAGGGAATTGATGATTTTAAAATTCTATTCAATCAAATTATACCAAAGTCGAGTGATTGTTAACTAACTAAAATGAGAAAACTAACAAACTAGTAAAGAAAATAGATAAAAATATGAGAGTGTAGAGGCAATTTAGAGGTAAATCCACTCTCTAGATCACATAAATCAACAAAATGAAGTTATGATCTCTCTTTTCTTGTCATTAGTGTAATTAGTTGATGTGCTTATCATAAGTATGGTATATTTGTGCTATTAATTAGCCCAATATAAACCATCAAACTATAACACAACCACTAATACACATTTAACTCTTATGAAATATGACAACAAAGTTGAAATAAAAATCTATTTTAAGCATAGCCTATTAACTATTGTTTAGAAATATAGGCTATCAAATTTCAATCTCAACATTCACTTCTTTGCCATAATCATATTTAGAAGAAGAGGCAATTTGTGTTATGTTTGTTTAAGCATAGCCTATTTGTTATGAACAATATAGACTATCAAATTCAAAGCTAAACAACATCATTAAACCACTTCAAGTGTTTCCATTAAAGCACAAAAGGAGAGTATAAGCATCAAAATGTTGCATCTACATATTAGAGAGCTTCATTACCCCTAAATTGTAGGGATTAAGCTCTCATATTTGTTATCAAATCAACAAATGTAGAAAACAACATGAAACTAACAAGAGGAAAAAAAAGAGAAAAATGAAAGAAAGAAAAACTATTCTACTTGCATGAAAAATAAATCTACACTACTAACATGAAAGTAAATAAATAAAAGAAGCATGTAAAAGAAAGAGAGCACTAATTAACATTGCATAAAAAAAAGGAAGTTACATGAAATAAAAATATGGCTAAGTAGCCATGAAAAGAGAAAGAGAGCTTTGAGTTTTATTTTTGAGCCTAAACTAAACTAAAGAGAGACTAAGGGAAAGAGGAGGTTACATGAAACATAAGGGGTGTATATAGAAGTGTTAAACCCTAATTCATATTTTTGAGGAATGCCCAAAATACCCTCTTAGGAAGTGTGGAGGCCAAGTAATCATTAGCTTCACATAATCCTCATTTAAGTGTACATGAAGCCATTAATTCCATAAGCATGTGCATTAGCCTTTAATGTGTACATTAAGGTAGGTGGGTAGGTGGGGTCCTCCATGTTCTTCACTTTGAATTATTTCCATCTTCATTCTTTTACATCTTCTTTGTGCATGCATATTCCTTCATGAAACCACTTGTAATTGAGTTTAAATTCCTACAAAATAATATAGAAATTTCCAATTAAATTTTCTCAAGTTAATTTATGCACAAAAATGACTATTTTGCCCTTGGATGAAGATGAATATGTGACAATTTGGAATTAATATGGATTTTGGTTAAAACAAGTTAAAATACCCAATATGTTCATTTATTTAAATTAATTAGAATAAATATGGTGGTAAAAATATGCACATTTACGTGCACATCAAGGACCATCTGGCACAGCCCCAGAACTAGGGGGCAATAACCCAGAGCATGTTGGCCCAATCCCGGACGGAGTACCAGATGGAACTGTGCAACGCGACATTGACATAGAAATGAATGCTCAGCTAGAAGAGCAGATTCCAGGAATCCCTCGTGAACTCGGGGGGCAAATCGAAAGCAACGGACAAGGACTACGACTTGGAGATAGTGACAGATTGGCGGAAATGGTCAGACGAGCCATGAGAGGCGGTCTGGAAGATGTTAATAGGAGTCCCTTTGCTCCTATAATCAGACAAGCTAGGAATCCACCAGAATTCATGCTACCAGCATTAGAGACGTACGATGGAAGGACAGATTCTGCAGTACGTCAACACGATACATGAGGCATATGGAGGTGTTGGGGGCATCAGAGGAGGTCATGGCCCGGTGCTTCCCATTGTATTTGACAGACATTACAGCGCTATGGTTTAGACAGCTGGAGAGTGGCTCTATAGGAACATGGACCGATCTGACTAAGAGGTTTATGAGGCAATTCAGAGTTCACATTTTGAGACCTAAGAATGTGATGAGTTTGGTAGCACTGAAGCAAAGAACCGGGGAGTCCTTGAGTAACTATCTGACGCGATTCAATGCAGCGGCAACATCGGTGGATCGACCCGATCCATCCATGGTTTTGATGGCAGCTGTATCTAGCATAGTTGATGGCACAGAGTTTAAGAATTCGTTAACAAGGGATCCCCCTATGGATCTAGGAGAATTTTATCACGAGGCTGAAGGATTTTTACGATTAGAGGACGCGAATGCTGAAAGTGAGGAAGGAGAAGGAGTTGATGTTTATGCAGTCAAGAGTGAAAATCCTCCTAAAACAGATTCAGGAACTGGTAAAGGGAAACGAAAAGCTGAGGATAATAACGATGGACCGACGCGACCACGAAAGGAACCAAGATTCACCTCTTATACGGAATTGAATGAGACTTTGGAGCGAATCTACCAGGACACCAGGGGGCAGATTCTTTATCGAAAGCCAATGAGAAGAGATCCGACCAACAATGAAAGAAGGTAAGACAAGTACTGCTTGTTCCACGAGCTGAATGGTCATAGTACGAATGATTGCCGACACTTGAAGGATGAGGTTGAGGGACATATCCGGAATGGTCTGCTATCGTAGTATGTAAAGAGGGGAACAACAACGGCGGAACGGGAGCGACCACCACCTGCACCTACTGGGGACGACTCAGGATCGAGGCGTCAGCTTGTCATCAATTGATTGATAATGACGAATGAGTAGCAAACTCCACACCAACGCGATTAAGTCATTTACACATGTACATGACCGCGAACGATCCTCAGGCATGCTCTGACACGACTCATAATCACAATGGTGTAGGTGTTTGCACTTTGACGTCCCTGTTTTGCTTTTGTTTTCTGTTTCTCATATTTAGACTCGATTTTGTTTGAAATTTCTGTTGGAAGACTTATTCCGAATGAAAATCCACTACCTATGATTCCACAACAGCTAAGCCACTTACACATGTACGGGACCGCGAACGATCCTTAGGCATGCTCTGAGATGGCGATAAAACACCACCACAAACAACTCGAAAACTCACTCGAACGTGAAATCTGATGTTAATGATACCAAGTCCCTCCCCGGGCACACACAATTCGCCTCGAACGGCACCCGACCGCGAATGGTCACAATTCGCCTCGAACGGCACCCGACCGCGAACGGTCACAATTCGCCTCGAACGACACCCGACCGCGAACGGTCACAATTCGCCTCGAACGGCACCCGACCGCGAATGGTCACAATTCGCCTCGAACGGCACCCGACCACGAACGGTCACAATTCGCCTCGAACAGCACCCGACCGCGAACGGTCACAATTCGCCTTGAACGGCACCCGAATGCGAACGATCACAAATTGCCTCGAACGACACCCCGACCGCGAACGGTCACCATTCGCCGCGAACGGCATCCGACCGCGAACGGTCACATATCACCTCAAATGACATACGATCCCGAACGATCGTCATTCGTGGTCAGATAAGGCTATCAATTTCTTTGCAGGTCATCAACAAGATACAAACATCCAGCTCAAGACATTACAAAACACACCTTCTGTGACGACCGCCCATGACCCCTGCACCGAATCTAGAGATAGTGCGCTGTAAAGTGTGCCAGGCGACCATGGACGATTGTCAGGGTAGATTAAAACAACCGAATCTATCGTATTACTCACAGCGCATGGACAAAATACAATAGAACATATGTATAGTGAAGCTTTACAGAACAAAATGACATCATATAAAACTCCATAATAGTTGAATACAAGCATCCAAATAGTCAATACAACAAGCCTCACTACATATCACTCAGAGAATACAAACAGCGGAACATCCAGTATATATAATAAGAAGATAATATGCAACCCTCCAGCTCGTCTTCGATATCAGCATCGTGAAAAGAGAACAGCACCTGTCACCTGCTACCTAGTCTGCCCGTCCCAAAAAATGGACGAACAGCCCAAGGCAATAAGAATTAAAACATAAAGCCTTGAGTCAGACAACAGTCTTAGTGAGCAATAAATTAACTAACAACATACCAAAAGAGTACAAAGGAAAAGGGAATAGGAATACAACCCTCCTACTCCAACCTCTTTCTACAGTGATAGCCCCCAGACACACACTAAATAGAAGCAAACATAGCAGAGCATACAATTTAAAGTAGAGTAATAATCATTCGAGTCAAGGGCGATGTTTTCCAAGTACCAAGGCCTAAATCAGATAAGCACCCAGAAAATACCGCTCTTAAATCCGAATGACGATACTACCAAACATCCATGACTCTGGCTATCACTGTTATCGTTGCCTTGATATCACCGTTAATTGAATGACCGGCTCATTCTTTCAGCCGTCCGTCAAGGGCTAATGGAAACCCCGGTTCTAGACATAACTCCCGCACGTCATCATGACCCGTGCCTAGGACTATCTAATCTGCCCAGAGTACTTGACTATCAAACATTAGCCTTCAGGGACTATCTAATCTGCCCAACGTACTCTTGCTTTGAGCATGCTAGAACCTTCAACAACGATGAGATCTCAGCCTCCTAGTCATCCTCCTCGACGACTATTTCCATACTAGCTCAAGCGCCTCTCGAGCAACCATTATCCTTAACTCGAATCATATCACCGAGTTACCAACATGCTTGGAATGATCCCGTCTGGATTAGACCAAGTCTTCATCACATGACGCCTCGCTTCATTACATCCTCGCAAAGCCTCATCTCAACATCATATCATCAAATCTATGCATAAGAGCTTCATCATCCCGCTACATATGCCACGAGCAGCTTTTCCAATTCAAGAGCCTTTCCCTTAGCTTTTGAATCACCTTTGGTCTAAATCAAACCATCAATCATCTAATTCATAGCAATCAATCAAATCAATCATTAATCCAAGCAATCAAACATTCGAATATGATCTAAGTAGACAATTATAACAATAATGGCATTTTCGTAATTAAAGAGTTGAAAGTCTAACAAGCATGAAAATATGAACAATATCTCTACAAACTTGATGAATGAACTTGCATAGGTTAACATGCGATAAAATGGATGTAACATCATCATGAACAATGGATCTACATGAATCTACACTTAGGTTTACAGAAATGCATAGAAATCACTATTTTAACACCAAATCAAGCCAACAATCCGATCTACTCCTTTGGATCCGTGTGAGAGATAATCACCACTCACCAAATCACCTAAACAATCTCAAATCAACACGCTTCAGATCTGGACAGCGAAGGATCAAGCTTGATCTATCACGAATCCGCTTCAAACGAAGAAATCTCTCTTGAAAAGATGAAGATCTTCAATCTATGCTCTTGAATCTTCAATCTTGATCTTCGATATGGATGAAAGGAAGCACTAGATTAGAGTGGAGAAAAGAAGTGAAGAAGTGTAGAAGTCGAGCTCTCAAAATGGCAGCACTTCGTCGCTTCAAAATCCGGATCCCAAAAAGTGAGAAAAACCCTTCCTATTTATAGCAGAAATTTCCTTAAGTCGTAACTCGGCTATCTCCATAGGTCATTTCCGACCTAAGCCTCTCCGACCTAACAGATAAGCACGAGCGCCCCAACTCCTACGACCTAACACTTCTGCGCATCCAAACACCCAGCGACCTACAACCTAACGCAATGCGCGACTTAACACATGCGCTTCCTCTTGTATACCACTTACGACCTAACATAGATCGCGACCTAACACTTAGACAAAACCCAGCGACCTACGACTTAACAGGTTACAACCTAATTTCTTAAGCTTCCACGCGACCTAACATAAGTCGCGAACAACTGGGATGCGACCTAACTCTACCCAGACTTACGACTTAACTCCTTAAGTCGCTCACTACTACTTAGGTCGTTGCCGACCTAACTACACTAACACGCTAACCCTCTTAAGTCGCTCAACCCTATAGGTCGCTAACTCCTATAGGTTGCTAACTTCCATAGGTCGTCCCAACCGACCTAACAACTAAATTACTAAGTCGCTAACCCGGAACCACTAGGTCGCTAACTCTCCCAGCCGACCTAACACTTAACTAAAACTTAGGTTGCATAATTCTATAGGTCGCTCCAACTAACCCACGACCTAAACCACCATACGACTTAAGACAATACGACCTATTTCTTAACTCGGTCAAAACCTTAAGTCGTCTACTATATCTTTAAGTCGGTCACTACGACCTAACTCTATCCTTAAGTCGTTCCAACCTGACAACCGACTCAACCCACTCCCCCATCTTCCTTAGGTCGTCGCCGACTTACCCCTTAAGTCCTTAACTCGCCCAGACTCATCACTAACTCGTCCAGAACTCATAAGTCGGCTACGACTTAGGACTTAACCAAAATTCTGCCAAAAACCTGAAACTTGATAGAAATGCAACCAAAGGTCAACTCTTTTACAATGTTTCGATCCGTGAAAATACGGGTCGTTACACCTTCCTCCCGCAAGGCATGTTTTGGGGGGCAAATGTTATCTCGCCTTTTGGCAAGGCCGTGACACCAAGAAATTGACTAGAAACCAAAGGTAGTTCGTATCGGAGATCGGTTATACACTGCTTCGCTATGGATATCGATGAATTTTGTCCAAGTCCGGATCGAGCTACAATCGACGAGACACGACGAGGGAAGCCATAAAAGTCAACGTTCCAAATTTCAAGTCAATCCGAGTTCATATGCTCAAGTTATGATCGATGCAAGTCAAGAAAGCCCATCCATTCGTATCCATCATTTCGAATCGATTGGAGTCCCAACCCATCATTTCGCATCGGTCGTTTTCGTATCCATAAGCAGATAATGCACTTCGTATCTATCAGCTAGAGCGTGTTGCTCGAATCCGTCAAGCAACAGTAGTTCGTGTCCATCATCTATCTAGTTCGTATCCACATTAGAGAAGCTTTGTTCGCATCCATCAAGTTCCGGTACTTCGTATCCATCGTGGATCCACTGTTCGAATCCACTGCGTTGCCCTTATTCGAATCGATCGAGCCATCACTGTTCGCATCCATCCAGGCCCTTCAGCTTCGTATCGATCGACTGGAGTCGATTTCCATCGATACGAATAGAACCATACCAACAATGCACGCCATTCACTTTCCATCAATACGAAAAGGATTCTTCATCGATTCGAATTGAGCGTACTACAGATCGATACGAACAGCGGAACTTGGATCAATACGAACTAGGCGAAATATGGGGACGAATTGGTCAGCTCGGCGTAGAAGGAAGATTGATCCGAGGAGTGCTTGCCACGTCATCACCTGGGCACGCGCAACCATCGAGTCGAACAGGATCAAGTCGAACAAGATCGAGTCGAACAAGATCGAGTCGAACAGGATCGAGTCGAACAAGATCGAGTCGAAGTGATCGAGTCGAACGAAACAGCCAACCGGAAGTCCTAATTCGTATCGATCATATCTCCTAATCTACAAGTCCAAATGCTATAAATTTTTTACAAAAGCTTACGCACATGCTAAAGAATGTCCACGCCAAATTTCGACTCCATCGGACACAATCTTGATCGATATGAAATCCGTTCCTATCGATCACGGATCGGACCGAAACTTCACGGGCTTGGGCGCGCAGGCCTAGTCACGTGCCAGAGGGGGTATCTCGAGATCTGAGCGAAATATCAGCCTCCTGCACCTATAAATAGAGCCCTAGGGCATAGAGAAAGGGGATCTTCTTCTTCCTGGGAATTCTCCAACGCCGAGACTCTACCGGATCCAGTTCTAAACTTCATTGCTGCTGCTGCAAATGAATTTCACTACTGTTGTACTCGAGTTTCAGAACTATAACTCACTGCAATCCATTGTAATCAATTGTAATCGACAAGTAAACATCAATAAAGTCATCAACTTCAAAGTGGACGTAGGCATGATCGCCGAACCACTATAAATTCTGTGTTGTTTATTATGATTTGTTGAATTTTCTAAGTGTTCTTCATTCTTATTTCTCTGCATACTTATTATCTGTGGTCCGCGATTGTGAATTGGTGCTTTCAACAACAATTGGGTGTTTGTGACCAATTTTGGCGCAAATAGTACGCAAAGTATAGAATAGAAAGAATTACCATGCAAGTTGACTTGCTTGGCGGATTTTGAGTCTCTTTCTGGATAAAGTCATCATCAGGTTAACAGAATTGTAAGCCAATAAAGGTTTTCCATGGAAATACTTGAAAATGACACATATCTTTCCATTTATACTTCAAACTACGACTGAGACGATCAACATTGGGTTTACATCAGATAATAGAGTAGGGATAAAATGATTTACAAAACAACCAATTAAATGGATCGATCATCAAAAATTCGATGATCCCTAAAGTATCAAAGAAATGTTTTTATGTCCTTGATATTAAATACACTAAATAGTTTAGGTTTCAAAGAAAGAAACCATGAAGCAGTATCTAAACAATGGCCAAAAAGACAAAAATAAAGGCACCCATTGAAAAAAGCAAACACAACTCCCTTGTCATTGATGTTTGCGTCGACCATTCTTAATTGTGCTTGCACCCGAAAATCAACCTTTTGCTATCTGTTTTGCAAAAGGTTCAAAACTATCAACATATTACTGAAATGATAAACATAAGCATAATAAAATCCTATGAATCCATATCAGTACTAGCTATTCCACGAAAAATAAGAAAGTTTTATATGATAATCATTTCAAACATTTTAGAAACAACAAATATTGGAGTCCAAATTTCATATGAGTACAGGGTCAAAAGCGAATACAAATAATGGTCACAGTGTAATCGAATCTCAATGATACATATCAAAAAATTGGGGATTGATAATGAACAAGTTGTCAAGTATTAGGAGTGCAAATCAATTCAAATAACACCTTATAGTTTTTAAATGATTAAAAATAAGATGAGGGTAAGCTTCAAGCATTGAATCATTTCGAACTTAGGTTCACTGGCTGGAAAGGAAACAACAAACCACTTGACCAACTAATCTCATTAAAAAATTTGCCCTTTCACTAATATCAACAGACTATCTGTAAACATGGATATTGAAAATGTTGTCCTCCTTTGCCGTGTTGCCTCAAGCGGCCGTCTTGGTTGCCTTGCCCTGGGGCCGGCCCTGACTCCGAGAGCACCTGTAGATGGTTAGCAATTGTAAGATAATTATTATTACGTTGTAAATATAATTATAATTAATCATGCTGCTCCAAAGCGATAAGCTTTAGGAGTTTCATCGGAGTCTCGTGTAATAAAAATCAGAAGCTTGGGATGATTATAATAGCTCAACTTGATTAACTACAATTAATCAAAGAAATAAGGCATTGATGCACCATATTCATGTCTATGAAGTCTGTATCGCTACTAATGCCTTGTATATTCATGTTTATTGGATCGATTATTGAGCTGTCAATAGGAGATTCAGATTGAAGTTTGGAGTTACCACTCATCCTCGGTCACGTCCATGGGCCAGCCTCGCCATTGCTTGAGTCAGATGGAGTTCGACATCTTGTGTTATTGTTATTATTACTATGAGCGTTACGGCACGAGCTTCGCGTGTGATGATGACATGTGCTTTGCGCGTGAATTGTTCTTCCACCATTTATATATGATTAACACATTCAAGAGAAAATGATTTGCAAAAGTATTTAGTCATGTTTTTACGTTGAACTCATGCATAGTTAATTTAATTTTTTATTTCTAAGTTGCAACATTTAATTTTTTGTTAGTTTGAATTTTATTTATACTATTAATTAATAAACAACAAATTTGTAAATGATGTTTATTTGTTTAAATGCTATTTTTTGTTAGATCACATTCTTAAGCGTAGAGGAATAGTTTGAATTCGTAAAGAAATTTAACCGTTTTAACTTAGTTTGAATAGTTTCAGTCTAGCCTAGAAATAATAGGCTAAAAATAATAGGAATAACAACTGTATCTGATTAGGATTTTACCGATTTTTTTTAAATACTTGTACGTGGAATAATATATAATGATTAAATTATATATGAGTAAAGGATATTTTGGAAAGTTCATGGTCGGACCAAAAGTTTGCGCTTTCAAACCAACTATTAATAAAGATTATAAACTTGGTTAATATTTATAATTTATTATTATTATTATTATTATTATTTTAGACTTAGTTAATTGTTATAAAACTTAATTAACTTTTGTAAACTTAGTTTGTTTATTGTTATTATTACTATTATGACTGATGTTGTTGCTATTATTATTAGTATTATTAGTATTATTATTATAAACTTGGTTAATTTATATAAACTTAGTTAATTTATTATTATTATTATTATTGTACATAGTTAGTTATTTTTTATAAAACTAAGTTAACTTGATTAATATTTTATAATTTATTACTTTAATATTATTATTAGAAACTTAGTTAATTTTCATAAAATTAGTTAAATTATTATTATTATCAACTTAGTTAGTTTTTATAAACCTATTTAATTTTTATGAAACATAATTAAATAATCTAAGTTTTATACTTGGTTATTTTATTTTGATTATTACTATTATTGTATAAATTTAGTTAATTTTCGTAAAAATTGGTTAACTTGGTTAATATTTTATAATTTATTGTTATTATTATATGAACTTAGGTAATTTTAATAAAATTTAGTTAACTTGATTAATATTTTATAATTTATAATAATAATAATAATAATAAATATATTATAAACTTAGTTTTTTTATTACTATTAAACATTTAGTTAATTTTCATAAACTCGATTTGTTTATTGTTATTATCATGGTATGAGGATCCGGCTGGAACCACGAAATTCCGATGAACTCGAACTGGTTCCAGCCAGTGGCGGGACGGAATCGGGGCAAAATCCCGTCTCGTTCAAAGCAGCAGTAAAAAAAGGGGGGATCGCATAATTGTAAGCAGAGAAGTAGACCGACAAAAAAAACACACGAAGAATCATTCAAAATCGAAAAAGCGAACACAAACAGAAAAAGTGAAAAACCCTAGTTCGACTTTTACCTATAAATTGCATGCTTAAACAGAAAGAGAATAAAAAAATTCCTATAAATTCATCGTTTGAATACAAATTACCACAACCGATCTTTGTCCTCTCCAATTCGACAGTTCGAGAATCCAGTTCGACTTCCCCACAGCTAAACCCTAGTTCGAGTTCGATCACGACTTCAACAAGCTTCGACGTCGAGTTTAACGGTAGAAGCTCCGACTTCGTTCAACATCAAGGTGAATTTTTTTTCCTATTCGAACTTTTTTTTAACTGGGTGAGTGAGAAAGTATCGTGTTTTTTGAAGAAGGTGAGAATGAAACAGCGTGTTTGGTGATCGTGAATTTTTGTTTGCGGGTGGGCTTTGGGCCGATTGTTTTGTTTTGAAATGGGTGAGCGTGAATTTTTAAATGAGATCTGCAACAAGATATATGTTGACGTAGCTTGTTAGTTTGTCAAAAACATATACATAAAGTTTGTCAAATATAGGTTCTTTTAAAGTTATAGTTTGCAAGTAACAGATATTGAAACATCAATTTTATTGTATGTTTGCTTCCTAAAAATAAGTCATTTCCATACGAAATATGAACAAATGTTCCAAAAAGAACATACATACTTTGCTAGCACTGCCAATTGTCATGTAGTATCTCATTTATATAATATGGGAAGTGCTGGAACGACTGGTGTTGCTGCTGTGAATAAGTTGAACTGGCATATGTTGGACTTGAATATATTGAACTGACCTTAATATGCCCTGAATATCGGCCTTGAATATGCCGATTTGAATGTGGACTTACATATGTTGGATTTAGAACATCGAACATGAATGTGAATATATTGAACTTGAATATTGAACATGAACATTGAACTTGACTCGAAATTTTGGACTTGAACATTGAACTTTGATGACTTCGATTATTGTTTTTTAATTCATTCATATTTTATTTTTGATTTGATTTGGACTATTAATTTGTTTAGTGACTTTTGTTAATTATAATTTCAGGTACATTATGGCAACTCCGAGTGAAATTGGTTGAAATTATGGTACTGCGATCGATGGCAATTTTCGAGAAAAAAATGTAACTTTTGCAATAAAATAATTAATGGTGGTGGTGTGACACGTTTAAAGGAACATCTGGCAGGAGTGGGCGGCGATGTATCGACATGTCTAATTGTCCCTAAAGAAGTTAACAACTTATATGATCACATATCGTTCAAAAGAGAAATACATATCGTTTAAAAGAGAAATGAACGAAACAAAGGAAAGCTTGACAAACAATGCTTACAAGAGGAATTAATGAACAGACCGCAACAACTATCGGACAATGAAAATGAAGATGATAAAGAACTTCAACATGTCATGCGGCAAAGCAGAGATGCATTTAGAGACGAAGAGCTGCGTAGATCTCATACTGTTGGACGATCGGGTGGTGGTTCAAGTCAAACACTGCACAAATCTAATACCACTGGACGATCGGGTAGTGGTGATTTTGACACTCATGTTGCTGGACGAATCGACTCATATATGAAAAATCGAGAAGGTAGAACTTGTTAGTCCTTGAAAAGAATGATTTTGATGACAACAACCTTAGCACTTGTTATAAAATATAAATACTAACATTATAGTTTAGATATATATGTATATGCAGGATATAAACATGCAGGTACTAAGAATGAAGACTGTACAGTATAGAGACTCAAGATCGAAGACATCAAGATTGAAGACTCATGAGTATCAAGATATCAAGAGTTCAAGATTTCAATAGTACAAGATAAGTATCAAGTCTAGAATTATGTTAAAACTCCTAGAAAAGCACTGACATCTTAAAATCCATTTTATTCGTGGAATGGAATCCACTTCGAGCTTGTTAAAGGGATGGAACCCTAAGTAGGATGGAACCTACGAAAAATCTAGTGGAACATTGTTTTGTATCTACTAACTTTTATTCAAATGTTTTACAAAAGTAAATCTTGTTTTCAAAATGATTTCAAAATCTTCCTTTTAAAATCAAAAACATCTATCCTGGTTTTTAAATATTTTAGCCTCAAAATAATCTTTATTTTCAATGTCAAATTATCCTTGATTTTAAACTATCTTTTAACTATTATATATTTAACATTTAATATTTATACTTAGATTTAAATATGAAATTATAGTAAAATTTTATATATATCAAAATATTATTCTCTATACTTATTTATGTATTTTAACTATAGTATATTTATAAAGTTTAAAATAGTGTTAATACAAGATAAAAGTTATTTTCAAAGAAAAACAAATTATCAAAAATTCCTTAGGCATGTCGACAACCCCTAGGGACCCTTGTCGACATGGTGTCAGTTAACTTCAAAAGTTTGAATTTCAAAAAAAGTGTCTATTCGTCATAACCTTTTACGAATGGACATGGCTGTTGTTCTACTATAAATAGGGGATGTTTTTAACGAATTTATATTCATAATTTTTTGATTTCACTTCTCTTCTTCTTCCACATTTCTTTATATACATTTCTACTATTACTCTGCCGAAATTTCCATTGAATCTAACTAGATCATCTCTGGTTTGATTCTTTATCACTATCTCAACAAGATCCTAGTGCTATTCAGAGTTATGGGCTTCTTTTGTAATCAATCGAGCGAGAAAAGGTGCGATTGTAGCCTGGAAAATCAATCAAGTGAGAGAAGGTGTTATTGTAGCCTAGGAAATCAATTGGGTGAACTTGTTGCCCGTAAAATCAAGTATCTCTACCCAGAGGATTGTGAATCTGGAGTGGTGTACCTCGTGGCCTTGAAATCGAGGGTGTAATTGTAAGAATAGATTTTGAAAGGAAATCCGTACTTGTGTTGCGGGGCTGGATGTAAGGTAACTCCGAACCAGTATAAAATCCGGTGTGTTCTTTCCTTTATTGCTTTTACTTTATATTTGCATCCGTGTTTAATTTTGTGATCATATCCGTGTCTGAATATTGCATACATTTGTGTTCAAATTAATATAAAATCAAAAAGAATTAGTAATTCCTTAAAACACTATTCACCCCCCTCTAGTGTTAATTCTAGCCTTAAGATCCGTAATCCGCATTTCTCACATTTGATATCAGAGCAAGGTTTTCAAAGTTTCATAATCTGAATTTTGAAAAAAATTCAAAATGGCTACCAACACTGATACTGCTGTTACTATCAACACTAGTTCATTTGTAGAAGGTCAGTATACTGCCAGACCACCACTTTTTTAATGGCAGTAACTATGCATATTGGGCATGTAGGTTGAAAATATATTTACAATCAGTAGGACTAGACACTTGGAATATCACACAGACTGAATATTTTGAACCCACAACTGATTTTGCACAGTGGACTGCTGAGCAAAAGACAGTCGCATAAAATAACTCTAAAGCTATGAATATTCTGTTTTGTTCACTTGATAGGAATGAATTTAATAGAGTGTCAGTTTGTAAGTCTGCATATGAAATCTGGAAAACTTTGCAAGTTACTCACGAAGGAACAAGCAAAGTTAAACAGACCAAAATTTCCATGCTCACAAATCAGTTTCGATTATTTAAAATGAATCCTAATGAGTCTATTCCAGATATGTATAGTAGATTTCAGGATATTGTGCATTCTCTAATATCCTTGGGAAAGGTATTTTTGGAAGAAGATCAAGTCAGAAAAATCTTAAATTCTCTTACTCCAGAATGGGATCAAAAGACACTTGCGATCGAAGAGGCAAATGACATCAGTACCTTAAAGATAGAAGAATTAATTGGAAATCTAATGTCGTTTGAAGTTCAAATGATTGGGAGAAGAGAAAGCAAAGCATCTGAAAAGAAATCAATTGCATTCAATGCATTGACCGATGGATCAGACTCAAACAACGATAATGATGAAGAGATAGCCTTTGTGACCAAGAACTTTCGGAAAATTCCTAAAATACAGAAAGATGAATAATCTCAAGAGAAACAACTATAAGAACTCTGGTAATCAGAATGTAGTGCCAAACTATATCAAATGTTTCAACTGTGATGAACCAGGCCATATCAAAAGAGACTGTCCACATCCAGATAAGCAAAATCTTCCTATAAACAATGATTCCACAAAGAAACGAAAACGTGCTTTTACCGCTACTCTAGATGACTCAGACTCGTCCTCGAGCGATGATGATCAGAAAACAGACAATTCAAATATGTGTTTCACGGCAATTCACGACTTCGACGAACTCAGGGGAACAGACTCAGAAAAAGGTACACGTTTACAATACATTGGTTGAAATTGCTTGCTTAAAACTAAGATGTTTGATTGATTGATTTTGAATTGGTGTGTCGTTTGAATTTTAAATTTTTATTATTATTTTATTATATTATTATATTTTACTATTATTCTATTATTACTTTATTTTATTTTTTCATAATATTGTAACGCCCCACTTCGAGACCCACATTAGCAAAGAGTATTACTAAGTAACACCGTCTGCTAATGTGGAGAATAGAGCTGGTTAGGAGCGACCATCTATAGCCTTGTCTTAATTATCTATTGAATACGCCGACAATGCCACTTCTTACTTAAATGGATCAACATATCCAATAAATACTTAATACAAAACCATAGGTGGCTGAGGATCTATCAGAATAAAATATAATAACTCAAATGTAATACACATCACAGAACAATAGATCATCACATACATTTTTACATATACAGATACATCACAGAGTTTACAAAATGATATATGTCAAGTGGTAAAGCAAACCATAATATACAGGCAAGTCAATAGAATACATATCAGAGTTATAGACAAAAAGGACTACACAAAAAGCTATAACAAAAAGGAGCTAGCAGAATAGTCCATGCAAAAGCAAAAGAGGCTAAGTCCAAAGTACTTAACCTGAAACATCTCGGTCTGACCCGAGTATAAAATACCCAGGTCAGTCTAGCTAAACAAATCAGTTAGATCAACTAAATGATAATGAACATACAAGATCATAAAGTACCACAAATATCTCCAAAAGAGATAACCAAATCATCTAACAAAAGATGAACCAAAACAAGCCTCATATCATAGGCAACTCAATTAAACCAAGGACATACATATCCCAAAATACGCCAAAAGGCAAATAACAAATACCAACAAAGGTAACACAAGTTTCCACAAGGTAATCGCTATATATCGTGTGGTTCAAAGAACCTACACCGAAGGGCGATACACTAGGGAAATATAATTGTCATAGAAACAAAAGATGCTCGAGCTCAGTACTGTATAACAAGGATCCAAACGCTCGAAGGCAACAAACCCAAATATCACTCGAGCGGTGATGAATGACCAACTCCAAAAGCGATACTATAGGGCAACAAACCCAATATCACTCGAGCGGTGGCGAATGACCAACTCCAAAAGCGATACTATAGGGCAACACCCAAAGGCAACGCCCGAAGGCAACGCCCGAAGGCAACGCCCGGAGGCAACGCCAAAAGGCAACAAACCGTAGTGGCGGTACTGGACACCACTGCCCGGTGGAATGTGTCACAACTCTCAGTAAGGAACCCGGAAAATGTTAACGTGAGTCCCATACCCCACGTTCGCACTAAACGGTTTACTAACCGTTAGTCAATTTCACACTCAAAGCAGTACAAAGTTCACCTCATTTCATCGGCAAACCAAACCCAAAGGTCAAAAACGGTCAAACGAATAGATTAGGAATTAACTGAAAAGATAAACACACGTGTTCATAGCACGCGTTTTATTTAATCATTTAACTCTCCTCCCTCTTCGCTCGAAGTGCAAAATTGTGTGTGTGTTTTAAAATGAAATTATAAATTGGAGAAATGAGCTTTTAATACAATTTGAAAAGATCATTTTATAAAGATCCGTGTACTCAATTAAAAAGGAATCATTAAAGTCAAATATGCAATAACAACTAATTGGAATCGACACGAATCGATTGAAATTGGAAACCAAGCAAAATAGGCAAAAATAGGCAAAACAAGCAGGTCAGTCGACTGACTGCAGAGGCCAGTCGACTGATCCAAAAACCCGGATGTTTCGTTTTCTACAGTCAGTCGACTGGCCTCTGTAGTCAGTCGACTGACTGCAGGAAACAGAGACTTCATGTTTCTACAGACAGCCCCAGGAACTGCCATTTGCTACAGCCAGTCGACTGACTAACACTGGGGCTGTTTTTCAGCCCATCCAAATGAAGAGCAAACCCTTTCAATTAGCAACCGGATGAGCAATGGGCGCTACGGGTTTATGCCAATCGACAACCCAGCCCTATTGGCTCTTCAATACACCTCCAAAAACATGTTCATACATCAAAGCTAGGATTTTTAGAGTTTTTGACTTTAAAACACCAAAAATTGAAATGTTCACCAAATCAATTCAAACCAAAAGCAAATGAACATGAATAAGTGTTAGGAATTCATACCTAACATCAATGATATCAAGAGAAGTAGACGTGAGTTCAAAACTCACCTTTTAACTCAAAACAAAGATGAGAAGCTCAAATGCAAGGCTAGAACAATCACTCTTCAATTTCAACCCAAGGAGCTTCAATCTAAGCTCAAAAGAAAACATTTTCTAAGTTAGGGTTTAGAACATTTCAGAAATCGAAGAGGAATTGAGATGGAGAAGAAGAAGGGAAGGCTTACCCAAGCTTCTCTTTGAATTTGGAGCAAGAATTTGTATTTGCAAGAGGATCTAGGGTTTTGAATTCTAATTTCTCATTCCTCTCCCCATTTTCAGTTGCTTGAGTGTTTAAGAAAATAGAAATGAAGTGAAGAGGAGAGGAGAGGGGCTAAACTAGGTTATAGAGTGAGTTGGGGTGAAACCCAAACCCAAAGCCCAATAGAAAATAGCTAAATTCAACTTACTCCAAACCTATCGAAGCTTATACTCAAAAAAGTCACAAACGCCATTTTGGACACAATGGAAGTAGTCCCAAGTCCTAATTCGACCGTTTGCAAAAAGTGACATTTCGGACTTTAATCCGACTGACGATGTTATATTTAAATAAAAATATTTAAATATAAAATCGTAAAATATGCGGGTTGTTGCAATATTATGTAATATACTATAATTCTAGTAATATTCCAGATATATATATATAGATATTAAAAATAATATATATATATATATATTAGAATTCTTAAAAAAAATAAAGCATGAAAATTCAAGGACACCTGTCGACATGGTCCCCTCCATGTTGTCGACAAGGGTACAGAAGTTTGAAATTCAAATTTGAATTCAAATGTTTGAATATCCCTCCATCTTTTCACTTCTTTCAAAACTCTGAAAAGCTACCTTTTGACCAGAGAACTTGTCCTTTGAGAATCTATTTATTTACTATCTCTTATCACAACTTTTCACTTTCATTTTCAAATTCAAATTCTTATTTCAAAATATCAAGACCTCTACTCTCCACTCTAATGGCTTCTTCAAGCAACCACTCCACAATGAGACTTTCTAGAAACATGAAAGAGCAACTCTTCAATGATCCGGAAGCTATAAAAGCATATATCAACTATGCTAACTATGAAAAAGTCCATCCCGGAAAGTTTGCTATATTTCAAGATTTCTCTTCTTATGAAATCGATTCACTTTTTGCAAACAACCAAATTCTTAGTCTTGTTGATGCCTCACAAAATGATTTTGTTTGTTATCCAAATCTTATTAAAATTTTCTATACAAATCTCAACCGTGGATTTTATAATGGAAATGATGATGAAATTTGGAGTAGTGTCAAAGGCACTAGAATCATTTTAAATTGTGATATTTTGGGTACCATTCTCAATTGCAAAAGCACGGGAATGGATCTTTCTAGTTTTAAAATCGATGAAAATGATCGTGAGACATTTCATCACATTTTTGTAGGAGATGAAAACTTTGAATTCAAAAATCGAAATTTTCGACCAAAAGCAAGAATTGTTAATCTTCTTTTACAACATACTTTGACCCCAAGATCGGGAAGTTTTAACAATCCAACTTCAAAAGTTTCAAAGCACTTTTTGCTATTTTTGGAAATTATGATATTAATTGGGCGCAAGTTATTTTGGATGAACTTCGTCCCAAAAATCTTGAAATGGGTGAAAATACTTTATATCATGGAATCTATCTCACTCGGATTTTTAACTATTTTGGAGTAGATTTCAAAGGAGAAGAATCTGTTTCAAGAAAAGTTTTTAATCACTCAAACATTTCTCTTATGAAAATTCCATATGTTTTTCAACCATATGAGACTCTTGCCGAAAAGGAAGAGCGTTTGGCTCTTGAGGGGATGGAAGAGGAGGAAGAGGAAGAAGAAGAAGAATGGGATGAAATGGAAGTAGAAGAAGAAGAAGGTGAAACATCATAGGAAAGTATTGATTATCCCTCTAATCCAACTAACAAAACCTTACTCAAGAATCAAAAGACTATTGTTGAGAATCAACGGATTCTTAAAAGATCCGTTAGTAAGAAATTGGATAAATTGTCATCCAAGATGAACAAGTTTTTCTCCAAAGTCAGCAAGAAACTTGGATTATCTTCATCCTCATCATCCTCTAACTAGTTTTACCTATTACTGTATTTGTTTTAGTTTGTTTCCAATTTGAATGTTCTAGTATTTCTTAATGTTTAATCATTTTATCGATCTACTATCAAATGAAATTGACTTACAGTTCTGTTATCTAGCTTATCTTATCGTCAGAATAAATGTTAGTATATTATAGAAATATATATACATACACACAATTATTCACAAAATCAAAATAAGTCATAAAATTGAACTGACCCCTGTCGACAACCCCATATACCCCATGTCGACATACACTGGTCAGAAATGACTTCTCATTTTAAAATTTGAAATTTGAATAACTACCTTATGTCTATTCATTTCAAACGAATTCCTACATCTATAAATACATATTTCTTCCAGAATTCATCACTCAAAATCATTTCTTATCTACTCTATCTATACTTCTTCTCACAAATTCAAAAATGGCCAATCCAATTCATAATTTGACTGAAAATCTTGAAGAAACTCTTAATTCTTTCAAGAATATTCTTTCTTTCATTCTCCGAAATCAGTGACACTTAGAGTTAAGTCAAATGCAGATGATCAAGGAACAAGAAAAACATTTCGATGCGATTCGATGGATGATTTCCTCCATGCACAAAGATGATAATGAAGCACATCCTTCATTCTCTCTCACCAATGACAATGAAAATTGGGATGTCATTAAAGAGATTCAATATTTGAAGAAGAAGGATGTGTGTTTGATTTTACTTGTTTGCGTTGTTTTAAAAATAGATTGGAAGCAGTGGAAGACCCCTTGAAAGAGGAAAGAAGAAGGGAAGAAATTGAAGATCGTCTTAAAATTGACATGAATTAGGCAAACCCTAATTTTGTGAATGAGAATGAAGAGGTACAGCTAGGGTTTACTTCTGAATACTTTGTAATAGCCTCGGGTATACTACCTGATAATGTTATGTTCTATTTTATGGGCCTTGGGCCAACGCATTACTTACGAAGAAAAAACAAAAAAAAAAAAAACAAAAGAAAACGAGAAAGTTTAAAAGGTGGAACTTGAAATGGGTAGTTTACAGGATATATGGAGTCATGGACAAAACTTGTACACGTTCACTGGTTCTCATCTTATAGCCCAAACTCCATCAAATGGTGGATCTTAATCCACATAACCTAAAGTTCTTTACGTGCTACATCTCTAACTGAAATAAGGTATTTCCTCTCCAACGTCTTCTAGTCACCTGGTGAAAGCTTGCTCTTGCCTCCACGTAATGGTAGTTTCTATGCCACTTAGGCGTCCTCTATTTTTCATTAACGAACGACGAGTTGAGTAAGAATTGCGTAAACGAAAACTGCTCAAATTTTAGGTATTTCTCTCCTCATCCGTCACCCTCCTTGGATTTACTTTTAATAATGGTTGTTTTAATTGATTTCATTTCGATTCATGGTGATTTTTATCGCTGTATACAGTATGTTGATTTTCATTGATTGATTTCTATTAGAAAATAATACTGCCACTGTTTATTGCACATATATTGTTTGTAACAATGCCAACTCCATCAGTTCCTCCCTTCTTACTTAGCATACTTATTGTGAAAGTATAAAGTTAATAATTTTTGAAATAAAATTAAAATTGCTTTTCTCACGAGAAATTTTTGCCCATCCTCTAACCAAAAAAATGATCGTGTTAGGTTCAGGATATTAACTGATAATTATATAACCAGGATATTTATTTTATGTTTTATTGTTCTAAAAAAATACAATAGTGTTACAGTTTTCAGGAAGAGCAATATAAAAGTCGCTATTTTCGTGAGTGTATCAGAAATAGAGGTTATACAGTAGTATAGTTTTTATCGCATTTGGAGTTGTAGTTCGATGATATTCTATGGTATTTAGGTGATCCATTTTCCATATTTGCATATGAAGCTGAAGTTCGACATGGGTCTGTGTTGTATCATGATAAAGTGATTATAATCAGATTGCAAATGAAGTTAAAATTGGATAGTGGACTGTCTTATTCTAATAATTGGTGGTTTGTTTCGGCAAATAAATAGAACTTTATTTTGTTTAATTTTTAAGTTTTACTTTTCTTTCAAATTTTGGTGACAATCAATCAAACGATATTATTCATTGGGAAAAAATATCATGGCTAATTTGCAAAACTAGGGTTAATTAGAATTACCTGTGCCATCAAGACGATAGGGATTTATTGAATGTATTGATGCAGGGTAACAAAGTAATTGCAGTAAAACTGATAGGAGAAACCAAAAATTTGTTAATCCCTCACAACATTTATCAGTTCATCAACTGGCCATTAGGAAAATTTATCTTACCGCAGTGATGCAAAATGGAATTATCTTAAGCAAAAAAAATCAAGGGTCGTAAAGACTTTATCTTTTATATGTCTTGGTTCTCTTCAATCTCAGATTAATTCTTTCATGCTTATTTTGATATTGAAAATGATGCTGAAACTAGTATATTTATATTTCAAAAATTAAACTAATAATTTTCTTTTGAAAACTCCAAAATAATATTTTCAAAAAGAAAATAAAAATAAAAAACACTTGATCTTTTTTTTTCTTGGAAAAATCAGTTTTTCTCCTTTTCAGTTCAAATATTATTCTAAAAAAAGTTCAATTTTTTTTTTAAAAAATCTTTTTAAAACAAAAGAAATCCAAATTTGTTCAAAAATATAATTTCAGATAAATTTGAAAAATATTATTGACATTCAGAAACATTTTAAAAAATTCATTGAAATATAAGTTTGTTCATTGAATGTACAAAAAATTCTTCATTTTTTGAAGAAGTTACAAAGTCAAAGTGGTAAGATCTCTAGATTGTGGTTCTAGATGTTTTGGGTTCGATTCCTCGAGACACCAAAATGAGTGTTCTGCTTAAATTAAGTACCACTTGCTATAAAAAAAAGTAGTCACAAAAAACTAAAGTCCCGTTTGGTTTCGTTTTGAGTTTTGTGTTTTGTGTTTTCAACATACACTACAAAATACAAGAAAATGTGGGAATTTTTTTACAATTCTTAGCCATCGCGACGATGGACGGGAAACGGAGGAGATGAATTGTTTTCCATTCTTTTGTTATGTCTCAAAACACGAAAAATCAAATAAACTTGTTTTCTATTTTCTATGTTAGTTTCATTTTTCAAAATTCTGTGTTTTTCAACAATACATAATAAATGCGAATTTTTCTTTAGTCGAAAATACAAAACTAAAAATAGCAAACCAAACGGGGCCTAACATTCTTGTATTATTTTTATCAATAAAACTAAAATTTATTGAAAAATCTGATCCGAAATAGATCCATTTTTTTATGAATATTTAAGAATTATATTGCTTTACATTTTTAATGCAGTAAATTAAATAGTCAAAATGTGAATCTGTTTTCCCCTGTCGTTGCGTGGTAGTACTAGATAGAAAAATGTACACCTCTTAGCATAGTTGGGGTCCCTTTAACTATACACTGTTTAGTATTTTTGCATCATCTTGGAGAAAGGATTAGTTATCAAGAATATGGAAATACTGAATAAAAAACCGTATAAAATCCATAGTAACATACTATATGTGGCCCATGTGCCTTTAGAAATGTACTTCTGTTTTTGGTTTTTTGGGAAGATTTCGTTGGGGTTTTGCTGCAATTTAAATATAGAAGTTTAAATTTTCTTATGCAGGAGGTTGATTACTCAATATTCATCAGTCGTCGGATCATACAATGTCCAAATGGTTTCAAAAATGGAGCGGTACACGATACCATATCCTCTGGCTGTCTAGGAAGACTGCACGATCCAATTATCGCTACTTCAGATTATTATCGTCCTCCGCAGATGGACATGTGGATGTGCCTGTGCTGATTGTTGGTGCTGGTCCGGTCGGTCTAGTCCTCTCAATGCTCCTCACCAAATTAGGTTTCTTCGTTTTATTGCTTTATTACATATAAAATTTTGATTTTGAGTACCATCGAAGAAAAAGTGATTAGGTTTGTTGTAGTTTAGGAATTCAGTAGGGCATCAGCTTGGAATAATTTGCATTAGTGCAGCAGTAATTGATTTGTGAACAATAAAGATACCTTGATAAAAGTACTTATTCATATAAATCAGCATTTAAACAATGTATTTCTTTATGATGATTTTGTGGTGTTTGTTTAGTGTTGCTATGTCTGTAATGCACAGTGTGCAGTTTGTTCAGCTATTCTCAATTGCATAAAGCTTGGCTAATATTAACATTGATGTGAAAAATCTGGTTATATTTGTGTGCATGCTGCAGTTGTATGTGCAAATTTGAACCTTGTACTAAGTGATGAATTTGTGGGATTATTTTTAATAAAACACTTGTAAAAAAATTTATGATAATTCAGAACAATCATGTGTTTTCTTGATTCACAACGCTGTAGCTTTAACCATTGAAGTGCATTACTTGTAATTTATACTGTAATAATATGCCAACAACAAGCTATTATATCCTGGAAACGCCCTTAAAAAGCATGATTTTGTTTGTTTATTTTAAAGCTTGAGTAAATCTGACATTATTTTCTGAAGGCGATGGTTAGTAGCTAGAAGACAGATTTATGTTTTATTTACTGTTCTTGCAGAGGTCAAATGTGCAGTTATTGAGAAAAACACTGCTTTCTCCAGACATCCACAAGCACATTTTGTTAACAATCGCTCTATGGAGGTTCTATTTCTTCTACGATAGATTCCCTTCATTGTTGTAATTTCTCTTTGCTTTGCACCAAAAAACTTATTTTCTTCCAAATATTAAAATTCAGAATATGTTATGAATCAGTGAATATTATCCTCTGACGAAAGTTTTTCATTTGATGTTTTTTACTTGCAAATTAATATCCAGTGACTATTGGAAAAATTCTTTATAAGTCGTCTACAGATTACTTACCCAGATTTTCCAAAACGGCCCCTTAGTTAATTAGATATTTTTATGTGTGCATTTCTCCTTTTTGTTGAATTATTTATTTTGCAGATTTTCCGAAAATTGGATGGCCTAGCAGAGGATATCCAAAAGCTTCAACCTTCACTTGATTTGTGGAGAAAATTCATCTACTGTACTTCTCTTTCAGGTTCAGTTCTTGGTTCAGTAGACCACATGAAACCTCAAGGTAAACATGTATGTGTAATTGTATATGAACCCTAAATAAGCCCTTGGTTTATCATTTACCCGAATTTGTTAATGATGACACAAACATATCTTCTATATAGATTTTGAAAAAATAGTCAGTCCAACATCCGTTGCCCACTTCTCACAGTATAAGCTAGTTTCGTTATTACTTGACAAGCTGAAGAATATGGGTTTTCATGTTTATAACTGTGAGGAATTAGAGGAGTTTCGATCTAATCTCTCACTCGATAAGAAAATTTTGATGGGTCTTGAATGCATTTCTGTCAACCAATCTGATCAAAGCATCAAAGTAGGCATGACTTTTCTCAAGAGAGGAAGAGTGGAAGAGAGAACAATTTCATGTGGTATTCTTGTTGGTTCAGATGGTGCAAGAAGTACTATCAGAAGACTGATGGGCATAGAAATGAAAGGCGAAAGGGACCTGCAAAATCTTGTTAGTGTTCATTTTTTGAGCAGAAATCTTGGGAAATATCTTTCAAATGAGAGACCTGGAATGCTGTTCTTCATTTTCAATCCCGAGGCAATTGGGGTTCTTGTTGCACATGATCTTGATAACGGTGAATTTGTTCTTCAGGTATACTGAAATTTATATGATATACACTTAATCTTATTTGTATATGCATTATTATTTTTGTGCTGACCGGTCCCTTTTGTTTAACTTTAAGATTCCATTCTATCCTCCACAACAAAGCTTCAAGGATTTTAGTACTACGGTAATTAATTGGCTGTGAATTTCCAAGTAAAAGCATAACTCAGTTGTTTATACAGTTTTATTTTGTAAAAAAATGAACTCTAGTAATATCTTTAATGGAAATTTATACAGGTATGTGAAAATATTATTTTCAAATTGGTTGGCTGGAAGCTTGAAGATGTAGAAGTTGTAGACATTAAACCATGGGTGATGCATGCAGAAGTTGCTGAAAATTTTGTTACATGCAATAACCGAGTTGTACTTGTGGGTGATGCTGCTCATCGATTTCCTCCTGCTGGTGGTTTTGGTTAGCACTCAAATATTTAATTTATGGTGTTGCAACTGATCTAATTTTTCCTTTGAAGTATCTTTATTTTGTACATATGTTGTATTAATATAGATCCTGTAGTATTCTTGCAAGATAAGTATAACAATGTTTTTGTATTTGATAATAAATGTTTTGATCAAATCACATATATTACTGTGTGCTTACTAAATCATCTGTTTATCTGCAATATCAATCCAAAAGGAAATAATAATTTGAGCAATGTTTTACGGGAGTAAGCTACAAGAATCAAGTGTGAAATCTAACTTTTAAAAGGTGAAACCTTCTGCTACAGTGCTACTGAGCAAGAAAAGCAATTAGATCTGTTCTCTGAGTTGAGTGCATAGGTAGTCCTTGTTTAATGGTAACATGCTTATATAACTTGATTTTTTATTTATAAACTTTATTTTTTATTACAACACTAGGTACAAAAAATGTTATAAACTTGCAAAAATATAAATTTGATAATACAATATAAGTTTGGTTGATTCGGTTAAACCGATAACTGAACAAAATTACAAGCTGAATTCAATCAGGAAAATAGTTTATATTATGTGTATTGTAGCACATTGATAGATTGACATTTACCTTTTTATCGAGGTAACAATTTATATTATGACTATATATATATATATATATATATATATATATTAATGTTCATTGTTGTATTTTTAGTTTTTAATACTTTTATACTTTTATAGACAATAGTGTTAAAATAGTTTTATATTAAACCTGAATTTATATTGATCTCTTTCTATTTATTAATGGTCAGCGGATAAGATAATATCCTACATTCATTCACTATTCACGAGTACGAATATCTGATATCCGAAAATGGTTTGGGATATGGATGCATATATGACACGGTTCGCTTCTGTATCCATATCCAACCATTGAAAGAAGCATGTTTACGTAGTCATGGCCTAAGAAATTTTGCTACTATGCCGAAAAATGTAAGGAACATAAAAGTTATAAAAGATCACTTATCTGCAGGTATGAATACTGGCATTCAGGATGCACATAATTTAGCCTGGAAAATCGTCTGCCTGCTGAAAAATGTTACCTCACCAGCCATAATGGAAACATACGAGACTGAGCGCAAACCAGTAATGCTCTTTACAGAAATCCAACTCCAATATAACTAATCGTTGTTCCAAATATAAATTAACTCCAATTCCCATAACTAATTTCAGATAGCCATCTCAAACACAAGATTAAGTGTGAATAATTTCAAAGCAGCTATGTCAGTCCCTGCTGCGCTTGGTATTGACCCAACTGTTGCAAATACAGGTGAAATTCTTATACAAAACAGATGTTTGTATGTACTTTTTCCATTCAATTATCTATCTGAACTGGGATCTTGCAGTTCATCGGTTAATGAATAGCAGCTTCGGAGCAATTCTTCCATCTAATCTTCAAAAAGCTGTATTGGAAGGAATTTTCTCAATAGGCCGATCACAACTCTCAGATTTTGTTTTAAACGAAAGTAACCCTATTGGTTTGTCGAGGCTTTCTAGATTAAGAACTATATTTGCTGAGGGAAAAAGCCTTCAGCTCCAGTTTCCTGCTGAAGATCTTGGTTTCAGGTGAGTACGCAGCAGCTAGTAAATTTATATACAGTTTGAAGTTTAATGCTAACATCACATTTGACCTCGTAGTTGGAGTATTAGCACATAAACGTACAAACAGACTGAAACCACGACAGTGTTGTAATACTCAAAGCAACAAAATTTTGTATTTTACATCCTGTTATACTTCTGTACTACATGCAATTTCCATTATGGTTCTCAAATAATGTATCCGTTGATATCAATTTCTTCATAATTTATTGTATCAGATACCTTGAAGGCGCTCTAGTTGCTGGCAGTGACAGCTTAAAAACGGTCACTGAAAAATTTGATTCTAGTAAAATAAGGGGACCAAGAGAATATATTCCCTCAGCCAAACCTGGATCAAGGTTGCCGCATATGAATCTGAGAATGTTAAATGGATCAACTGAGGTATTATCCTAGTTATAGCATTCTACTTGGACTTTAGAGACTATTATTTATTTCAAAAGATCATAGCAGGATTCATGAAACCATTTTAGCATCCGGATCTTGTTAAATTTGTCATTTGCAGGATGTTATAGTCTTTATTTTCTCCGAACATTTAAAACTTGTTTGCTTCCAAACTACATTTTAGAAAACACTCGTTCCTTGAAAGTGGAATTAACAAATATTTTCTTGTTTGTTGTTTTGCAAACAAATTAAAAAAAAGCGGGAAACAATGGAGGAATCATTCTTATATCTTTCTGCAAAATTTTGAACTAAACTTACTTTTCTGGATTATAAAAACAGAATTTCTAACCAATTAAACAAAAAACCAAATATGTTTCCAAGATTTATGGTTCGAAAACATATTTTTTGAAACTATTCAAACCAAAAATGCCAGTGGGTATTCTTATGATAATGCTTTTAATCATGTACTGTGTTTAAGGACTGTCTAGCATATCATCTCTAGTTTATAGTTTTTCGACAATTTTAGCCCACTTTTCAAAACATTAAAATAGACCATTTCAAAACATATTACAGGTGTAGATCAGTTTTGTCATTTTGGGGTTTGATTCAACAATTTATATTTGAGCACTTTAAGAATGCACTAATCTGTTATATTTTTTTTTTCGAAAAATCTGCGTCGATGTGTCCTCTTAAGTATAAAGTGTAATGAAATTGCATTGGCATATTCTCAAAGTGTTCCAAAGTTTTCAAACAAGGAAAATGACGAAATTGCATTCATGTCTGTGATATGTTTTGAAATGGGTTATTAGTAATTTAAATGTGAAAATCACTGATCGTATATAATCTTCATAATGTTCAAAACAGGAGATCTCCACATTGGATCTAGTACAAATAGACAAACTGGAATTTGTTCTCATTATAGCACCATCGAAAGATTCTTACGACCTTGCCAAAGTGGCTTCCAAAGTAGCAGAATTGTTCAAAGTGTCACTTAAGACTTGTGTAATTTGGCCTCATGGCTCGGTGCAGACAAACACCTGCTGTAGTCGGATGGGACTGGCTCCATGGAACAATTTTGTAGATGTCGAGGAAGTGAGAGGACCGAAATTGGAGTCATGGTGGGAGATGTGTCAAATGTCAAGTAGGGGGGTCATTTTGGTCAGACCTGATGATCATATTGCTTGGAGCACGCAAATTGATCTGCTTCCAAGTTTTGTTCCTGAGGTGGAGAGGGTTTTTTCTCAGATATTGGGAGTCACAAGAACCACCGGCAATTAGTTGAGAGATGCTAGTTACAATATACTCTTCCTTTTTTTAATTAGTTTATAGAGCAGAGCCACCAATAACTGTGTACAGTCTTTGCCAACAAAGTTATCCATTCTTTTAAAAATAAATGTCTGTATTTACATGTGTAAGTTTATAGCTAATTATTATAAAGTTATTTATATTATTTCAAAATGTTTGTATTTACGTTAATAATCAGTAGAGTGGCAAGTCATCAAGTGGCAAGTGTTAATAATAAAGTGATAAGTGGTGTGATGTTTTTAAACTGGTGTTTTAGATATTGTGGATTCGCACCTTCTAGACATCCAAATAAGTGCACTACATGAATAAAGCACCACACTGATGTTCCAATGGTTAAATGCTTCAACTTTTATTTAAACGGTCACAAATTTGAAAATTTTGGAGCTCGCTATGTACCACCACATAACTATTCAAGTTTTTTCTTTTTTCAAAGGCTGATATAAAATATTACATAATGCAACCTGATGAACAAATTGATTGTTTTCAGTAAAAGAATCAATTGTCTTCAATAATAGAATTAACTGTCCATCGGTCAAACAAAAGAATAACAGAAGATGTTACATTTTGTGGTTGTAATAATAACAAGAAACATACAACTGCTCTAGAATTGAAAAGGTTGGTGCATCAAATTGATGAATGCTTCCAATTTCAGTTCAAAACTGTTGAGGAACTGGTTAAACTTTAGGCCAGGAAGCTGCTATTGCAACTCATTCTTTTTTGATGGCGTGCGCAATAGTAGCTATAATCGTTCCAAGAACTGCACCAGCAATAACCTGAAAAGGGTATTTGCACTTGTATCATTGTGAGCGAAGAATACATGGAAGGTATCTAAGGAATTGTATGCTAATACTCTTGCTAGAAGGAATAAGTGTTAAAGAGGAATGTTAAGCAAACAATCCTTCAAGAAGAGTGTGCTTGTACTCTACACTTGGTGCAGAATATGAATACGTCAATCATTACCCACATGTTGTCAATAATTGTGCATCACTCTCCATCAATCATATGTAGAGTACAAACCTGTCCTCCTTAAGGAAAGTGTGCTTAGCATTCAAATATTTGTAAAAGTGTACTCGTGTTGTCAATGATTGTGCACCACTCTCCATCAATCATGTGTAAAGTTCAAACCTATCCTCCTTAGAAAGTGTGGTTAGCATTCAAATATTTGTAAAAGTGCACTGAAATTACACCATGCAAGTTGTGCATTGAAATGCTAACATTTCTGCTGTTTGGATAATTATTGTGAAGAACGCATTGGAGTTTGTGTTTTCTTCGAAGAAACATCCGTCTTTCATACTCATTTTCATGAACTTGCGATAGAACACTACTACCAAAAGCTATAAGCACTTTTGTCACTTAAAATCAGCTAGTGTTGATCTATAGTTAGGTTTTAAAATCTCCTATTGGTGTTCTGTTACGAAGTATATGACACAAAAATAATTGAGAAAACAAATTGAAACTGCGTGACTCGATTATGGTCAGAAAAAGTTTTTATATATACCTGAGTTGGTGTATGACCAAGAAGTTCCCGTAAGGGTCTTGATTCAGCAAGAGGGTGCTCAGCTGGTAGTCCATACACAATTTGATTAATTACCTGAAGAATCAAGAAGGATAACTTGCTAAGAGAATCATAGGCAAAAATTGTCTAAAATAGTGAAACAAACAAAATATTATTTTACATCACAATTGCACTCAGTTTTCGAAAGATAATAGGACAAGGGACAGTGGTACGTAGGAAAAAATTATGATACAACAATGCTATATCCATTTTTGATGCAGAATGCCTAAGGTAACATTTGGTTTTAAAACGAGTTTTATGTTTTGCAACATGTGTACTTTAAAATGCACCAAGATGGAGGGGATGGAAAACAGTTGATTTGAAAACATTTAAAATTGAAAATGACATTTTTTCTTCTTCAGTGTTTTGCAAAATTTCAACAAGAAACTTCTTTCTTTTTCTCCTCTTTGTGGGAATGATTTGAATTTCACAACTCCTCCTTCACCCTCGAGTCATCGACACATATATTAAAAATGTAAAGCACAAAATTCTTTTTCAAGTCAAATACTATCTAAGCTTTTGATCTAGCTATGAGTTTGTATTTGACAACAGCCTTATTCTTCGTGCTAGTCGACGACATTACCCCGTAGTGTCCTTGGCTAGCGCGAGTATAGAAGTGAGGCGTCACAGCATGCACCTCTGCACTAAATGACAAAAGTAAATACATTAAATTATTGCCCACACATATCCCATTTTAACCCCCACTACACATCTCAATATCTAAGATCTTCTGTATCAAATTTTGATACCATCATTGTTGTATCAAAGTTGAGCTCTTGTTAGGAAAGAGTATGTTGTTTCCCTCTCCATGGTTAGGCAAATTCTTTTTCTATTTTCGATTCTAAATTACATGTGGAATCAATTATAAATATCAGACCAATACTCAAGTGAGTGCATGCACAGCGGTCTTTTAAGCAATTGTGCCTGGCAATAGGCGTGCTTCCTAGTCTCTAGTTTTAGCTAGTCAGTTACCATTCCTGACATAACAATATAACATTGCCAGTATAACAAGGAGTTCGATAAACATTCCAGACATGACATTTGCCTGATAACACTTGGTAGAATCAATTTGAATATTTTGTTTAAATCTACAATGCATTACTCAACTCATGTTGTTACCTTTATATCACAATTTTTACACCCCAAATGCATACACAACAACCCCCACCTCAGTCTCCCTTTTTATTTATGTGTTAATATAACTGCATTACTGCGGCTCAAAATATCCCTAGGAAGGGTAAGCATTAACGAACACCTAGAGGTAAGATGCTTACAATGCTTTCTTCTGATGAAAATATGTGTTCATATGGAACTTTATGTTAAATAAATCGGCAGAGAAATTCTAAGAAAACATTCGTGTCCATTCTGCAATACTTGTCATATTTCAAATATGTAAACGTTCTCGGAAGAAAGAAAAGCAAGCTAAACAAGTGCTAGTATATCATACAAGCATTATGGCCTGCGATACCATGTCTTTTCTCAATCTGATCGCAATATTTGTTTGAGTTGGTATTCTTATATATATGTTTTAATAGGGTTAACATGTTGGCAGGTACAACGGAGGTTAAGCATGCAAGCCTATATAGTCACAGATAATTAATTACATTATTGTCAGATGATAAAGAGGGTATTTGCATAATTGGAAATTGTGCGCTAATGAATGAAGCATGACTGATTTTTGAAAGGAAAAAGAGGGGGAAAAACTAACTTCTGCCTGCCTTCCAGCATGCAGTCTAACCCCAGAAGCATCGTACATCACCTGTCAAAGAGAAGGTTGTGTGAGAAACTAGAAATAAATTACAAATTTTCAATGGTGAGATGATTAGTACATACTCAAGCGTTTGCAAGTAAACTTGAGTTAAGGTTGGATTAAAAATTGGTTTATGAATCAAGTGATTTATTTATTATATCCAGTATCCACCAATAAATATGAGTGTATCATTCCACACTCTTTGTAAGCCTGACCAACACTCCTCGTTTTCTCCAGGTCACCGGTGAGAAGGGAAAAAAACCTCCTCAAACAGTTGCCAATAAAGACTAAATTGTCAAGTATGATACTACAGCTTCTTTCAATACTACTAGTTGTCATAAAAATATTAGCATGTCAATCCCGCCGCCCAAGGGATATCCAAGGCAGCAGCACTAGTGTTCAGATATCAGATATGCATGTTCTTAAAGTAGAGAAGCATGCAGGTTATGAGTTACTTACAACACAAGCTAAAATCATTGCAGTTGCGAAGATTGAACCACTAAAACCATCTTGGAATCCAATGCTCACAGCAAGAGCAGTGACGGTTGCAGAATGAGATGATGGCATCCCTCCGGATCCAATTAGTTGTTTAGCATCCCAACGTCTCTCTTTGTACCTATGAGTCTATAAACAATTAAAAACTTAGAAAATTGTCTTACATGAGCGCATGTCATGACTATGTTTTCAGATCGTTCATATTTCCACGTTTCCATTTTTATATAAATTTGGAATTATCTATGTCCTAGCATCCCTTTTTGAACTCCAAACAGACACTAAAGGTATACAAAAGTAATGTTTGTGTTATAAAACAAGGGTTCAGTATGATATATATACATATGCAGTCCAGATCCATTAAAAAAACATGCATTACCTACAACCTGTAAAGATGTATCATCACTGCTTATACGCAGAGTCATGTATGTCTCTGTGTGTGAAAGAGAGTAAAACATAGGCAGATTGTATTTATACACCGTAAATTACTGCACATACCTCGAAAAAATTTCTAAACTCATATACGCTACCTTTTACTTAGTATACACACATATTACAAAACTATCCTTGGAATAAAACAAAGCGTTTATCTCATTTTACTAATTCTCTCTTATGCACTAATCAAACTAAGGAAACCTAGTTTCAAAATTCTCCAAATTGACTTTTGCAAATTTCAAATTCATATACTTAAAATGGAATTTAAAATATTTATTTATTTATATACATCAATTTGAATTTAATTTTTGAATATTAAAATATTAAAGTGTTTAAATTTTAATGTTAAATTTAAATTTGATTAGATTTAAATAAAAGATTGAAGAATTTAGCACTTTGAGTCATATTAATTTTAGTAATTAAATTTTAATTTTAATTTTTATATTTAATTAAAGTGAAAATGTTAAAATTGACTATGCATAAATACAGCTTGAAACGGTATGAATATACTTTCATACCGTAAAGTAATTTAAATTTAATTCAATCAATGATGTATAGTAATTTTAGTTACTTTATGAAAGAAATTATATTGACTATACACAATGCAGATAAAGAGGAATTGTATACCATTTTCATGCTTTAATACTGATTCTATTTTTTAATAAGGACATTTTGGTCTAAATTTTTGTTTAAAATTTTATAGTGCAAGTAAAGTAACTTACTGTATGAATAGAATTTGCCTAATATATATTCATATATCATTGTGTAAATATATTAGTTCCCGCCAATAAGATAAAAATGTGACTTGTTCTACCCTTTGTAGTCACTTTAATGACCAGATTTTTCATGTACAACGTTTTGTGATTCAAAGGGATTTGCTTCCAGCAAAATATCTGGAAATTAGAGACTAAAAAACACTTATTCGGTATTATGAAGTTCTGCATATTCAACTGAAAGCCAAGAACTCTACATGATAGTGCAATCACATATTCATGTTAGAAAAATCATGAACAGACAAATTGGGACCCTAAATAAAAATAAATTTTGGGCCCTAAATATTTTTTTTACCTATCATTTTTCTTACATTTTTTTAATTAGCTTTGATTTCCTCTTAAAAATTAACATTTTACTGAAATTAATTTTTCTTCTTTTTTTCTAAAATGCAAAATCATTTACTAAATCATTATAATCGAGATTTTCATGTTAAAAAGCACATATTTGATTGTTATAGTCAGTTTCTATTAGCGGGTTAATGCTAACCACTGATGTAAAAATACTTATAGGCCTCCGCCTAGGTCGAGACTTACTGCCTAACCATCCACCTACACCTATGCAGTTAAAGCCCCGTCAAATTTTGGCCATAGCGCTTTTCGCTACACCTTTTCAATTTAGTACTATTAAACAAAGATTTGCTTTAAGCTCTGCCATTTTCCGTTACATCCGTTAAATAAGGTTTTTAGTATCCGCTTTAGCAACATTATTATGAAAATGTTAATTTGACTAGTTCACTTTTAAACCAAATCAATAAAGTTAGAGTAAAACCAAATTTTAAGGCATGGGTGCTTCATATAAGTTATAAACTATTGTGGTCACTAAATCTGGATGCATAAATCATGGTATTCTTCGATTTTATTTTATAAGATTAAACAATATTTCTTTTTTCCCACACAAATGATATGAGAATGAGAATAATTTAATTTTAAACATTTGGTTTTATATCTAATGAATCTTTTTGCATCTCCGTTATTTTCTGCTATATCCCCGCTTTATCTCCGCTGTAAGCTTTTGCACCTCAACTGCTATAGAATCACTAAGCGCTTTAACTGCACAGGCCTACACTCATCTATGCATGGTCTATCGTATCATCTAAGAATCTAAACACGTATTTAGGCACAGATTATGCATTATTTTTGGGGCTAGGTGCCATCTATTATCATCTATGTGCTAATTTATGACGGTCTTGTCTTCATGACTACTCCTATCCATACCAAAGAAATTTAAATTTTGATCAAATAATGCTATATCAAATACTAAAATTTCATCCTAAATACATGAGTTGTCAAAAACGTCTGTTTCCGATTAATCCTTGATAAACTTCCTTCCCCCAAACGTTTAATCTCTAGTCCATACTTGCCGTCTAGCATTCACATAGTAATTTTTACAACCTTGATGCTAACTGATTATGAACTAGTTAAAATATGTTATCACATCATTCAAGTGAATGATTATTCAATTAGTTTACTTTCATAAGTTTTGTAAGTACATCCGTCACTTTTATGAATAATTGAACCATTAGTCTCATTTCCATTATGTTTTTTTATATCTTGAAACATATTTTCTAGTCGATAAAGATTTGATTAATAAAATGTTCATTATTCTTTAATTTCGCCTAGAATTACATCGAACATGGTAGAATTGTAAAAATCATTCAAGATGAAGAATCACCAAGGTCTTGAAATATAAAAAGAAAAAAGAAATTTATTGATTGTTGTACACTACACAATAATAAACACTCACTTAAATATTGTGATATCATAATTGAAGAAGATCATAATCAGTTTGCATCAATAGCCCGGTCGCGACTTTTGTCATAGTCAAGGACGGTTGAAATTTCCAGGAAATTTTTTTGAATTGGAAGGGTGATCCATCCGTTGAACTGACCGTACCCCAAACCAACACAGTTGAACAAGTAGAGTATACTAGGAAGCGTCGAGAGAACCATGTCGAAGGAACTCGGAAAAAATGACCCCATAACTTTGGGAGAAGTGAAGCGGCACATACCAGGAAGCTAACTATAAGGATTGAATTTGTGTTCTTGATGATGTTGGTGAAATCTCTCAATTACAATGACTTGGTTAATGATTTTGCATCTAAAAATCAAACTTGGTTAAATATTAAATTTTAAGATAAAATCAAAATTCAGAAAAGAAAAAAAGTTTTAAAAGTTATGTTCTTTGTTCACCAGGAAATAATGATACATTGCCAGTTCTAACTGCCGTACAAGGAAGAGGAATTTTAATAATAAATGTGAACACGCGAAAGGTAAAAAAATATTAGAGGCCCAAAATTAATATTGTTTATAACTGCAATCTTTTTGAGACGACCGTCCCTTTGAAAAGAACTAATGGGAAGCAAGGTTTTTATGGAAAAAAAAATGGAGGTTAAAAGCAAATGTAGGGATGTAAGTAGGCTTTGCCTTAAAACTATAGAGAATGTACAATGAAATCGTTCATACAAATTTTCACAACTCATGTTTGACGTTGATAGAATATTTGAATCCTGAATAGCTTGAAGAAATGAAAACAAGGAGATGATCATATTGGATGAAATAATGTGATAAAGGACGTCGGCGGCGGCAGCAATAATAATAACCATATTCGTATAATTGATATAACTGCATTTTTACAAAACTATTATTTTAGGATCAAGATGATTCAATTAATCTGATGCAGGTTTCAATCAAAATGCCTTCGAAGTAACATAATACACTTGACAATTTCATCCTCCATAGTTTTTCAGACGCATATATAGAACATCGTTCAACTGTTCAAATATTCCCAAACATTTCAGTATTTTGCAATATATCTTTTTACACATAACACTAATATAAAGAAAGCATTCGTTTACACACATGTTTATATAAAAAGAGCACAAATAATAACAAATCTTAGAATAACCGCATACATATAGATGTGCTTAATGAGAATAAAACGAAGAATTACCAAGTCGTGAAAAATTTGATGAGCTGAGCAACTGAGAAGGCTACGAGAGCTGAGATTAGAGGATAATTGTGTAATATTTGCAAGGATCCAAATGGTGAAGAAGAAGACGACGAAGAAGAAGATGAATCTCCATTGTTTAGCTCTCTCATCTCTCAATTTTCTTATATCTGAGATCTGAGAAATTGAAAAGCATGAACAAACACCGAAAGTTTAGCGGGCTATTTATGGAATTTTGGAGGATTTGAAACGAAAATTGTGAGTTCTGACGTATTTGTTTGACGGCCCTCGCGATGTATTAAACCTGCATTAATGCATTTGAGCACTGGTAAATTTCTCTCTCTTTTTTTTTCTTTTTTCTTTTATCTTTTTTGAAGCACCCGAACAAGATACCAAAAGGATAAACATAGAAAAGAAAAAAAAAGTTTTTTGCCGTGAAAAAGACAACGAAAAATTATAACTATACCATAATAATTGTTGCCAACGATAATTGATTGTTACTAATGACAATTAGTTTAGAAAAAATCTATTTGGACATGGCACAAGTTGTGACACAATAAATGTCAACTATTAGATACAAACGGTATGGCATGCGCTTCGCGCGTGATTATTGCACGCGCTTCGTATGTGCATTGTTTTCTATAAATGTTTAACATATTCAAAAGAAAATGATTTGCACAAATATTAGTATGTTTTTGCTTTAAAATCATGTGTAATTAGTTTGAATTTTTATTTCTAAGTTGTAACATATAAATTTTTTGTTAGTTTAAATTTTCATTTTATTATTACTTAATAAAAAACTAATCTATAATGAAATTTTATTTGTTACATTCTATTTTTAAGCGATATTAAGATTTGGTGATATCTCTAGATGGACGTTTGAATTTGTAAAATAAATTTAATTGTTAGATCCTATTTTTAAGTGATATTAAGATTTGATAATATATGTAAAAGAGCGTTTTTGGTAGTTCACGTTGGTACCAAAAAAGTGTGACACCAAAGATATCACAACTATTATTAATTTTTTTTAAGTAATATTAAGATTTGGTAATATCTTTATTAATAGTTGAAATAGAAATACAATTTTTTTCTTCCGACCGTAAAATTCCAAAAGTGCCCTTATATACAAATAAAATGTCAGAAATTCAAATCCCACTACAAACAAAAATAACATCTATTTCAAATGAAAACTTTGATACGTAAATAAGATCACATGCTCAAATTATAATCTCAACATAACGTTAATAATATTATTCTTTATAATTTTCAACTTTTACTTATCAAAGCTATATAAAAAATTGAAATTTAACAATTTTATATCACTATATAAGGTTTTTTATATGCACATGCACTGCACGTACCAAAAAACCTCGTTTGTATAAGGGTGTTTTTGGTAGTTCACGCTGACACAAAAAAAGTATGATACCAAAGATATTGCAACTATTATTAAAGATTCTCTTAAATTCAACTCCGATGAGATCCAATGACCAGATTCTGGTGTGTCACCATTTTGTGTTTTATTTTGTCCCAATAGTCGCCTCCATTAGTTTATAATTAAGAAGTATCACACATGATTAAACAATCCAATATTAAAAGCATAACGGTTTATAGCAAAAAAAATGGAATAGGTACAACAATATATATATTGAACGCACGTGGTAATAAAAATTAAAAAATACATTTAGCGAAGTCATGCAGTAATTATTTCACTCCTTATCCTATCTTAAACGAAAGACGTATTATTTTCGACACTTTTTCTATTAATTCATTTTCTTTTTCCCCGGTCGCTTGAATATTGTAGCATTCTTCAAGATATTCTTCTGGAATAAGATCAGGATCATCGTCATAAAATTTGCATCTCTGTTGTTGTACTTCTGTATGAAATTGCGAATAACCATTATAGCGACAACCACTTTAACTTAAACAGGAAATTGGTAAGTCGACATATTACTTAAGATAGCAAATTTTATCTTCCATATTTTGAATGTTCTCTCGATTACCAGGCGTAAACTTGAATGGAATAAATTGAAATTTTCATCACTCGATTTTGATTCATTTTGAGTTTTACGAAAATTGAGGATATGATATATAATATCTTGGTATGGAGGCATATAACTATTGTAACTCAATTCTTTTATAAGTAAGAAGACGTACTAATCAATGTACCTTAGCCTAGCCCAGTTTGGTTTAGACCGTCTAGGTCTAAGTCATCCCATAAGCCAGCCACGACCGAGGGCGGATGACTAGGTTTCTACGTATGATGATAACCCGAATCCAACCTAGGTTTGCGTCAGCTCCTCTGCTCAATTGCACGTCAAGCCTTTTGTTGGCCGAACTTCCCTACACTGCAACCAGCTTGCCCGTCAAGGCAAGGCACTCGCCCGTCAAGACAAGGCACTCGCCCAGCTTGGCCAGTCACTCATTAGCCGATCTACTCTTACTCTGGCCCACTTGCGACCTAGCTCTATGCAAACCCGCTTGCTCAAGCATTTCTCACTCAGCTATCTTCTGATCGGCATAGTTTGACACTGTCTCAAGGATGGGTCGTTGTTGATCCAGCTTCGATACCAAAACCTACGACCTGCACTCCATCTCGTCTCATCTAACTTGATGTGCCCTCGGTTCTTGCCATTTCCTGGTCCTCTTTATGGTCTTAACAGAATAGCTCAGTCTCTCCTGCCACCTAGGCATACAGGAGCAAAACGACAAGAGGTACAACTAGATGTACATGTTTCTAACAAGAATCATGTTCCATTTTTTACAAGCATATGCAACTACAAGCGCATTTAATGCAAAGCACGGTAGAGCATGCTCCTGGTATATTTCTCCTGTTGACCTTCATCTCAGCCACTCATTCATTTCGTTTGCCAGCTGTCTCTCATTAAGTCCATTCAGCCAGATTATGCCTGTTTTGCAGTACGATTTTAGCCATCCAAGCATTAGTTCAACTGTCATAAGAACCTCACGTGTGTCCATTTTCAAGGGGTTGGTTGGTCCCCCAATGGATGAAATTCAGGTTGGTTGGACCCCAGTGAGGTGGGGACCTAGAAGGTTGGAACCCGTAGTCCGCCGCACAAATCTCCTGATACAGTAGCTCCCTAAGATTAGCAGCTTCATTAGTCTTAGGTGAATCATATTTCCTTTTATTCTCTTGTAATTCCTTGTAATTTTAAGAGAGCAATATAGTAAGAGAACTTCACAATGGACGTAGGCAGTTTCGTCGAACCATTTTACCTCTTATGTCATTTACCTTTAAATGTTATTTTCCCGATATTTTTCCATTATTAAGCCTAGTGATTAACAACTAACATTTGCTCTTCATAACGCATTATCATAACTCCAAGGTTAAGGAAAAATATCGTCAATATTTCGGCGCTAGAAGGAGGGCGAACCTCCAATCTCGTGGTTAGCGACTTCCTATGCAAGCTCTTTCCATGCTTGGTACCTCGCATCCAACATCGATAGTAGAAACAGTGGACAGTGTTCTACCGCCTCCTTCAATCACCAAGAAGATTCCTCAGCTATCTCAGTTTGGCTTTTGGTCATGCACAGTTGTTGTGCATGCCCGTTCATCTCCTCGTATTGTTGCTACTATCAACCAAATTATGACTATCATTCCGACACCCTATGTAAGGGCCGCGCCTAACCGCTTGGAGATCTGCCTCAAGATTTAGACCATCCTGGTCAACCTACTTCATGGAAAAACCTGGGGGGCAGTGTAACCACCCTAACAATCTTGGTCGCCCCATGAGTTTGGGTGAGACATCTCTCTCCTTCATGATGGGGCGCATCGACTATTGAATACTTGGTCGTAACGGTTTGTACCCCTTGCCTGTGATTCCACCCATCCTCCGTACATGATGGGACACTGTTGTCAGGACTAGTGATGTTACCCCGAGTGATGTCGAAGTCTGGCACCCGTAGTGTGTCCGCATAGAAATAAGCCAGGCCTAGCTCCTTATTATAGTGTGTCACTCTGGAGAACCTTTAAGCCCCTCAGCGCTTAGGTTTAAGCCGGGACCGCCTTCTTATTTCAGCATGTCACCCTGGAGAACCTTCAAGTCCCTCAACACTAAGGTTCGAGTCAGGACTGTCTATCGGCTCTTTATAGCATTATGTCACCCTAGATAACTATCAAGTCCCTCAGCACTTAGGTTCGAGCTGGGACTGCCTGTCAGCTTCTTATTGCAGCGTATCACCCTGGAGAACCTTCAAGCCCCTCAACGCTTAGGTTCAAGGCAATAGCACCTACCACCTCCTTATTGCAGCTTGTCACCCAAGAGAACCTTTAAGCAACTCGGCGCTTAGGTTCGAGCCAAGACTGCCTGTCAACTCCTTATTACACTCTAGAGAACCTTCAAGCCCCTCAACACTAAAGTTCGAGCTGGGACCGATTGTTAGCACCTTATTATAGCATGTCACCTTAGAGAATCTTCAGTCCCCTTAGTGCTTAGGTTTGAGCTGGGACTGCCTATCGGCTTCTTATTTTAGGGCGTTGCCCTGGAGAAACTTTAAGCCACTCAGTGCTTAGGTTCATGCTGGGACTACCCAATAGTAGAGCAATGCACATATAAGTTCACTTTTTACCATCTCTATCTGTTAAATTCTTGTGAATGACAACGCCTATTGCTCGTCTCACCATCATATCACACCTTTATGCATGAGCGTTTGAGCCAGCCATGTGCCCTAGTTCGATCCAGGACCTACGGTCACCTAATGACCGGCGACTTGTCACCTAGAAGAACCCTCAAGCCCCTACATACTCCGGTTCAAGCTAGCCCATCCTCTACTCTACGCATGACCGCTTGTCACTCAAGAGAACCCATGAGCCAACATACGCTTCCACTTTACGCCACTGTCACTCACCAATTGGTACATGGACGACACTTGTCTCTTATCAATGCCCGGGTTCAGCCTGTCACATGACAATATTAATACCTAGCATGTCTTAAATAGGAACTGAAAATAATGCAGGAACTCCTCCTGACCATGCGTCGATCGGGGGGACCTCCAAGCGCTCGAGTTCGTGTCGGAATCACCCATCAACTAAGCAGCAAGTGAAGCTTGGCTATCATTTACCAGCCTTGGTATCTGACAAATGACCTGGTTACGGTTGGAACTGGGATAGCCCTCAATGGAAGTTATGGGTGAATTTCAAATTTTTTTTACCTTATTGGATCTTTATTGGGCCTATGAGATCTAATTTATTTAGAACATTTCTACATTTAATTTAAATAAAATCTTTATTTCATTTAAATTATAATTAATAGATTGAATTTTATTTAATTTATATTTTAAAGTAAGTATAATGGTACACATATGTGTATGTGTGTGTAACATAACAATCCGTGCAAGGTATAACACGCCCGTATATAAATGTTGGGATTTGCATCGCAATAGACATGCTAGCTCATCTTATATAATATGTTGTCCAAATATATGTTTGTATGTATGTGTGTATACACACAAACTTGTTTTTTTAATATAAAGGATGTATGACCCGAGGATCATACAACCATAATAAGCATATACATATACATATACATATACATATACATATACATATACATATACATATACATATACATATATATAAGATATAGAAGTATAAGCAAGTAACCCCCACCCAATGATACTGCCAACATGCCTGGCCAAATAGCAAGATCAACAATAAATCACAACAGAACTGACCAGGTCCAACTACATCAAATAGAAAGACAAAGACCAATAATGCCATTACAAAAGTAGAGAGAATATACCAGGGCGACAACATAACTAGATTCCCGCACAACGACGAAACCAACCATTGAGCTCTGGGCAATAACTAGGAGTGCGTGGCAGGAAGGTATATTTCTGGTCCCAGTCCGGAGCAACTAGAATCCCTTAGTTGTTGGCACCGAATTCACCATCATTGTAGAGGACAAGCTCCCATCCATCAGCCAATAGTAAAGCTCCCGCTCATCCTTCTCATCGTCGGAAATCCACATAGAGAAAACCTTCCAATTTGAGTGGAAACACAAGCCATTATCCTTGTGAGACCAAATCTTAGCATTTCTGTTCCATACCAGTTGTGTACCTTCAGCCAATTTTTCAATCAACTCTAGGGCAATGCCTTTCGCACTAGGAGGATCAGAAATCATAGCATCCACAAATTTCTTCTTAAGAGAAGTGATAGGGGAATCGCATGGAGGAACATGACTAGCTTAGGGCTTGAAAATAGGAGGATCAAGCGGAGGAGAGGTCGAGTGGTCAGGAGGATCGGAAGGGGGAACAGAAATGGGAGGATCTAGAGATTTGGGGTGAGATGGGAGGGGAGCTTTGACCTTCCAACGCTTAGATGGGGGTTTCGGGAGTGGATTCTTTGGGAGGAGGCTATCCAGGTCGACGACGGAATGTGGACAAGATGAGAGCACATGACCAAAGGTCTAACAAAGCTCGCAAATAGGCGGCTTCCACTGATAAGTGACATCAATATATGCTACTCTATCCTTGGCCAGGGAGATAGGAGTACGAGACAGTAACTGCCTAGACGGGGAGATCTCAATAAGTGTTTTGGCATAACGAAGAATCTGCCTATGTTTGGTGGAAAGGTCAAAGAAAATTAACGACCAATATGGTATGCTAACCAGTTCACACCCTCAAAGGACTGGTAGACTGAAGGAATTTTTGAAAAATGCACCCAAAATGGAATGAAGAGGACTTGCTCATAAGCAAGGTCAACAGAAGGGCTTCACTAGGTTACAATAAACACTTTACCTTAAATAATAGTACGATTCGGTTCCAAAATACGAATTCTCTCCTAAGAGTAGGATAATTTAAAAAAATACATTGAATTATCACACCTAATATTGACTGAACCCATAAGGTGCCAAAGACCAAGAACATGATTTTTCACAACAGAAAAGTGGGGAGCTTCATCTAAAAAGAAACCCACTAAATAGTCTTTCTAAAACACAATTCCTATGTCAATTATTTCTTTCGACGGAGGGACGGGTTTGCCGGGAAAAAACAACATTATACTGCTTGAGGGAGAACGAACTAGCATTTCCAATTTTTTTTTGTTAAATAATGACGACCAATTACTAACAGCCTCAGTATTAACAACATAAATTTCAGAGCATCGGCTTAAATTAGGAAGGGAATTAGGGATTGCCTTCCAGGCAGGAGCAACCGACGAGGTTTGAGACCCAGGCTTTGGGCCATAATCCAGAGCACGATCGCCGGACTCACTAGGCAACAAATCAACATCAACATAGACCTAAGCAACCGAACTATTGACCCTAGAGACCTTCTCATTACCGACGCCCACCACACCAAGACAACCAATAGCTTTGGAATGCAAAGGAGGGAACTCATCGATGGCATCAGGATGGGAAGGCGCCACTGACATAGAGGGCAGTAGAAACCCTCAAAGAAGACCGTCGGACCTAGAAGGAAACAGACGCCCCAGAACGAAGCAAAGAACGATGTGGTAGAGCAGGAACCGATAAACACTGAAAAGGAAGACTAATCGAAGAATGCGATTGAAAATTTTGCTGGAGGGACTGAATTTAGGGCAAATCACGAAAGACGGATTTCAAACTGGCCGCCCCCACTCACAAATGATAGTATATATTCTTGATACAAACTTGTTATTTTAAAATGAGTATTAATACAATATAAATATTTGCACATATATATAATATGTATAACATAAATGTGATATATATATTAAATCATATAATAATTTGATGAATGATTATATATTAATACACACACACACATATTATAAAGTGGAAAATAGGCATAAGGACAAATTTTGAAAAAAATTAAGGCTGAAGGACATCAAGTTTCATCTTTGGGCTGAAGGACAAACTTTGAAAAAAATTAGGCTAAAGGACAATGCTAGTTAGAACTAGCATTTTGTATAGTGTAAAAAATGAATATAATGCTAGTTAGAACTAGCATTGTCCTTCAACCTAATTTTTTCCAAAGTTTGTCCTTCAGCCAAAAAATAAAATTTGGTGTTCTTTAGACTAATTTTTTGTCAAAGTTTGTCCTTTTCCCTAATTCCCTCTATTATAAATATATATATATATATATATATATATATAATGCAAAGATGGTTTTTATTTATTTATTATACATGTATGTTTTACAACAATAAAATTAATATATATATATATCTATGTATGTATGTATTTATATATAATTATATTTGTCATATCTAAAATATTTTATAAATGTATGTATTTATATATATATATATTTATATTATATAATTATATCAATTATAAAATTAATTAAATTAAATATATGTATATCTTAAAACATTCCCAATCCAAAACATAGCATAAAAATATTTTATTATATCATTAAATTATTTATATATAAATTTATTAGCTGAAAAAAATTAAAATAGTATTAAAACTAATTTTGTAACATATTTTTCAAATTTTAAATTTTCTAAAATTCTAAATGATATTATAAGGTCACGAAAAAATTTCCATAACTTTCTAAGTTGAAATTATATTTTTTATTATTTAATTAATTTCGGCCTTTATTATAAATGATTTTTTAAAAATAATATTTTTGATTTTTAAATTCTGTAATTTTGGTGGTAAGTTAATATGATTATGGAAAAAATTTATAAAATTTAAAATATAATTTTTGAATCATATATTATTTTGTACTAATTATATAACATTTATTTCTATTTAAATAATATTAAGAATAATAAATAATTACAAAAATATTTTTCTGTTACCTAAATTATATTTAATATAAATTTGCATATATAAAATATTAGATCAACTTTTAACATGATATGCTGAAACAATGAATTATATGTTATCTAAATTTGTGTAATATGACTTATTAATATAAATATAATAAATTAATACATATATATATATATATGTGTGTGTGTGTGTGTGTATTAAAATAAATAATTTTGGTTGTGTATACATCAGATCTAAATAATTTTTTTATTATACATACATATAACCATTCAATATGTGACAACATTCATACATATAGGAATCTCACATAACTAACAATATAAATATGATATATATGCATAAACAATGGAATATTATACATGAATTATAAGTTATTACCAAAACTATGCCTTGAAGTACACCTTGCTATGATGAATATCCCTCCTTAGAACGCTTCTCAATTCGATAGATTGCAAACCTTGAATCGTGGACCCCTTGTTATCAAATAGTTGTAGCTTTGAATTGATTTAATTTGAATATTAATGGAACTCGTAGGGGTATGGATCAGCCAACAAAATAGAGATAGAAGGCTGCTAAAAAGTTCTTCAAAAGTTAAGGTTATGGGTCTTTTTATAGTGGTGGAAATAGGGACAAAGGTAGATCACATCTTATCCTATTTCTCACCAAATCTCAACCATCCATTTCCAAATCCTTTTACCCTTTTTAGCTGCCCCTATACCTTATATTTGCTGCCAAAATTTCTTCCCAACATCATGGGCTAATAGCCCATTTAAGTCCAAATAAATATTACTAATTAAATATGATTTAATTGCTTGTCGATATCGCATATCGATCGATATATTTATAACTATTATAAATACATACAATAATATTTATTCTCTAAATCATATTCAAAATTTTATAATCAATATTTCATAATATTAATTTATTTAATTAATTTATAACAATTATAAGCTAATTAAATCATTTGGTCTAAAGAGAAATCATCATATCGGTTGTGTAACTCGTCAAGTGTAAATTTGGCCAGCAATTAACATTAAACTATTCGAATGTTAACGTTTACACGTCACTTAACAGGTGGTGTGACATTTAGCCAAATTTATCGCTTACTTAGTTTCAGTAAAATCCAATTTTATATTATTAAGCGTTACCCAGTTGTGACATTTATTTTACACCAATTCTCTTTATGAAAACTATATCGCTTTGGACATACGGAATTTGGTAATGGTCAAAATTCCAATATCGTTTGTATTCAACTTTATAGTCCAAACACAAAGTCCTTGGTTCAATAATAACAATTATTATTAACCGGAATGCTCTAGTCAGAGACTTTGACTTTGAGTTGACCGTGATACTAACCCTATATAACCGAGTAGACGAATCCACTCTTGAATAGTGCTTCACTTCCAATACTTCCACTCAACCCAACTATATTCACTCGATGGATGTTGTAACAACCCATATTTTACATATCAAAGGATCGTATAATATTTTTATCTTATTCATATGAGGTCATATGATTCTATAATTTTGGGATATGACTCTTAGGGACGTTTTACACAACTATGATTTTTTCCGAATTTCTATGTAACCATTTTAGTCCAGAAAATGTTTTTTAGCTATAACTTTTGATAAGAGTTGAATTAGGGTCTTAAACTAGTTCCATTGCTTCAGGATGATGGTTTCCTATTCCGAGTGGTTATAATAGAAAAACAGACTTACGGTTAGAAAGTTATGCCTGTTTTAAGTTTTGAAAACCACTAGTCAAAATTAATATGTAATTAGTGAAGCTATTAGTTGGCCCATTAGTCTAATTAGAGAATCATTATAAATAGGGGCTGTAGGAGTCAAATGAAAACTTTCCCTCTCATATTAAATCAGTTCTAAACCCTAATTAGCCCTAAGTTCATCCTAATTTTATCTAAAACCACCCAAATTGTTCTCTAAATCAAACTAGATTTCAGATTATAGATTGGATACTCAATTAGAAAATAGAGATCATCGATTTACTTGATTTGAAGTGCATTCTATTGCTATCTGGATTAGATCTACATACGAATTAGTTGAATTTGGCAATTGTTGAGTGGTTTATGTTTACTCACTATACTACACATGTTTATATGGTAGAATTATAGGATTTAAAATGTTTTAAATTATTTTTTAGCCATAAAAACCTTTTATAACTTTAATGACATGTCAATCCATGCATATGATATAGATTGATTAGAAATCACCTTGATTTATTGTCATATATTCATGCTATATGTAGATCTACGTTAGAAATTGCCTTGTTTATCTTGTTTTGATTGATTGCAAGTTTGATTGGATAAAATTGCATGTTATTGTATGTTTGGATGATATGATTTGATGTTGTCTACTAGTGTTGTGATTGTATAGGAAGATAGGTTGGAGAATTGAGCAAATCGGAAGCGAAGTTGGTCGAAATTGGACGAAACTTGGTAGATGTGCTATGGAGTATGGTAGGAAGAGGCATGATAAGTCGTAACTCAAATGGACTTGGCAACAAGTTAAGCCTATAACTTGTACTAAGTTATGGTGAAGATGGCTATGACTCGGTGGTAGATATGGGTGGATAGAGCTTGGCTAATGAGGTATTCGACGGTAAGATGCAGGGTATTTGGCTAAGGATCGGATGTTATACCGAGTTACCTCTAGAACTTTGAAGTGGAGCTTTGGATTGGGGGCCGAGTTATCAAAGGTAGATGAGTCGGTGTCCAAGGCACTGGAAAGGGAGTACTAGAGACATGGAAGAGAAATTAGCTATTTGTAGGCTAAGTGTATAACTCGACATCGAGTTATACCTATAACTCGATACCGAGTTATCATGTTGAATGATATGGCAATGGAACTTCTAGGGATTATTGTTGAGGTTTTGTAGATCGTGCCGGAGGTGTTGGCTCATTCATATCAGGTTGGATGATGATAAAATAGCATGATGAAAAGCTATGGTCTTCGGATGTTGGCTCGTGTTGGGAGTAGGTTTCGAAGATTGTGTGAGTCAGCGGAATAGGGATTTTAAGGCTAAATTAACACTAGAGGGGGGGGGGGATATTGTTTAATGGATTATATGAATATTTTTCAAATTCTTTAAGATTCTACTGGAATGATGTAATTAACAATCATAGAAACAATCACAAATCAAAGTGCAGATAAAAGTAAATGCAGTAAAAGTAAAAAAGGAAAGAACACACCAGAATTTTATACTGGTTCGAAGTTACCCTACATCTAGTCCCGCACAATTCCTTGTATGGATTTTGTTTCAACTAGTAAATGCAAATATAATCTTGATTTCAAGGCTATGAGACATACCCTCAAGAATCCCGACCTCTGGGTAGAGTCACTTGATTTTCGGGCTACAAGCATACCCACTAGATTTATGGGATACTAAGCACACCCAATTGATTTTACGGGCTACAATCACACTCACAAGTATAGCAGTATGATTTGATAGAGGTTTATAGGCTCAGATCTTCGATCTAGATTAATATTGATCCTATAACTCTTGAATAGCGCTTTGATCTTGGTTTGAGTGAGAGAGATGAGAGAAATTAGAGAGTAAATGATGAAGAATTAAACTAGTGATGATTGAATTTGATTCTGGTTGAATTTCAGCATAGTTTGGGTATATTTTGATTTAGAAAATGAGAGAGTGGAAAGAGGAGAGAATAATAAGAAAGTTGATGTCCAAAATTCGTTCGGAAGTCCAGTATATATAGGGAAACAACGGTCATGACCGTTCGCGAAGAGATACGATGAAAAGACACTTCTATTTAAATTTGAATTTAGAAAAATTATGGCCACTATGTCGACATACATTGATAGAGTATGTCAACATACTCTTCACAAAATTGAAAAACACTTTCAAAACATTATTTGGAAATCCGTTGCTTTGTAAAATAATTTGGTACTTTGTAGAACCATTTAAATATAGTTTATACACATTTTAATCAAAATATAACTTAAATAAAATTTATAAAATCAGTTTAAAAGGTTTAATAAGAGTAGTCAATATAATGTAAATAATATATATAAAATCAATATTGTTATAAATTATAAGTAAATATCTAAAATCAAAATATAAATATAAAAAATAAACATAAGGAAGATATAAACTAAAATACCAAAAAAAAATAGATTAATAAATACTTAAAAACTTAATATAATATCTTTGTAAATATAAAAGTTTAAGAAATTATTTTGAGAAATATTTTGAATAGATCTTTGAAAATATTATTTTGAAAACCATGATATTTGAAAATATTTAAAACTTATTTGAAATAGATAGCGAGAGATCAAGAAAGTGCTATCAGGGTTCTAATAAAAATTCTATGACTCTATAACTTATCAGAAATATCTCGAAATCTCGAACTCTGCAATACTCATGAGTCTTCATACTTCAACTCTTAAAACTTTATATCAACATCTTTAATCTATTCTTGATACTGTATAGTCTTCTTAACCAACACCTGTTTAATATCCTGCACTATATACTATATATAACTTGATAAAACATTAGTATCTATATTTTATAATGTCCTATATTTGTTATCACCAAAACCTAAGGTACTAACATGCCAAACCACTATAAATTTGTGTGTGCTCGTTTTCTGTCTGATTTCCTATGTTTTTCATTTACTTTCTTCATTTAATCTCTACTCTCTTACTCTTTTGGGTGTTTGGGCCATTTTTGGTTCAAATATTTTGGTGCTTTCACTGAGAAGACTCGATTCTCAGGCTATTTGAATCATTTTCTACTATTGGATTGCCTAAAATCCAAGGAAGAGATCCAGTTTCTTCTTAGCTAGTTTCTCTACTACTCAGATTTGAACAAAGTCTACAGGAAGCTATCTTCAATGGCCCCCAGGAAAGTTAAAGTTGTTGCCTACTCAAGAGCTACTAATGAAGCAGAGAATGCCAACCTCCACATTCAAGATGAAGATGCACAACAAGAAGCTGTTAATGTCCAAAATCCATCAAATGTTATCACCAGGATTGATTTTGAACGTATGATGAAAGAGCTACAGGATAGACGTGTAGAGTTGAACTGGCGAATCCAAGAGAATAGAAATTCGATGACACAACTAAATACTCACTATAGGAAGACAAGGAGATGGCCGTCTCCTTTGTACTTGGAATTTGGAAGTTCCTCATCGTCTGAACATCTCTAGAGGAAAAGAAGGCAAAGGACAAACGCATACAGACCTAGAGCATTAAGGCAATTGCTCGAAGATTATGCGACTAACTCCCACCTAGGCATAGGGATCAGTATTGATTCCTCCCCTATAGGGTTCAATACCGAACCCATCCACCTAGGAGCAGAATTTCAAGTTGGAATTGGAATGCAATCTGGGCGCACTGTGACTGACCAAGGTATCGAAAATCAAGAGTTTGCTACTGAATTGCCCCCCAAGGAATGAACGTGGGGCTACTGGGCAAACGATTCTTCCGGAGGTAGGAGAAGCTAGGCGACGAGGTATGAACCAGGATCGTTTACTGAGCCAAGCACAAGTAATAGATTATGATTACCATAATCCAATAGGTACCCAAGAGCCAAACTTGGCTGAGATGGTAAGGCAACTTGTGAGGGAAAGTCAAGGCCAAACTAACGACGACTGAGGCACTTCCCATGGTCAAAATCCCTTCGCTGAAGTAGTCTTACATGAAGCGTACCCCCATAGATTCAACATGCCGACAATGCCCTCATACTTAGGAAAGACTGATCCTAGACAACATCTCATGAAATACGAGTAGCATATACACTCCGCTAGAGCATCAGATGCAATCAAGTGTAGGTGCTTCCCAATCTTCCTTGAAGGAGTGGCGACCATATGGTTTACTCGACTACCACCAAGGTCCATCTCTTCTTTTTATCAGCTGGAAAGGAAATTCATCGAGCGGTTCATAATGTATGCGACTCGCCCCAAGTATGTCATGTTGTTGTCTAACTTAGTCCAAGGACTAGGGGAATCACTCAAGGACTTTTTACAAAGATTTAGTACCGCTGTGACTGAGGTGAGCAACCCTCAGGACAACATAATCTTGATGGCTTTGATCAGAGGGATCCACCCCATAAAAGACTTTAGTGACTTGTTATCTAGAAAGCCTCTTGCTACTCTGGATCGTTTTTACAATAAGGCGACCCATTACTTATGCAAGGAGGAGGTTACACTAACTAGAAGAGGCAATGATACAAGCCGTCAAGACGAAGCGGTTCAAAGCAACATTGCTGTGAGACAGTCTGGAGCGAGTTTCGAGAAAATAGCTGTGAATGTATAGAATAAGAGCAATGGTCAGAGGAGAGGCCAAAGCAGGGCCCCAAACGAAAATCCACAATCTTAGAGACGATCGAGAATCCCGAGATTTGACACCTACACCCCATTGAATGACTCAACTGAAAATATTTACTTAGCTACTCGCAACTCGAAGCAGTACAAGAAAACAAGCCCCAAGAGTCAACTGAAGACTAGAGGAAGTCTGGAAAATTCTGTATATTTCATGAGACATATGGTCATGACAAGAACGAGTGTAGACACCTTCATGATATGATCGAAGAATTGATCCAAAAGAAAAAGCTTCAACATTTTTTGAGAAAGCTACAGGATGGCGGACAAGGAACATCCCACCCTCAACGAGGACATACCACTCCTAGTGCTGACGAACCTACGCGGCCTTGAAGGAGATTGGCTATAAACTCGACCGTCGATGGTCATCTTCCAGTTGTGAAGGGATGAAGCGGAATGGAATAGCAAACATCTACGATGCTATTTCGCTCGAGAATACAACATATTCCTATTTGCTTTGAATTATTTCTTAAGATAGACTCTGTTATTTTTCAATATAATGGCTTTCCAGCCACACAACCTTACCTTCATGCAATTTCGTTGTGAACCACGAACAACTCAAATAAAACAGCATATGAATAATGTAGGTATGTAGGTACCCAGAGTTAGGTGCCTACCGAATCTCATGCAAATGATCAGACCTGTGGAGCTCTACTGAGGCGAGCATGACTCGACCGTTCATCAGTCAACTCTTTCCCCTAACTCGAGAGCAAGACTGTGATTCAGAAGTGGATGTGATTCGACCATCTGCTCTCAAGCTCATACCCAGCTTTTTCTAGAACACTTACGCCTTGCTTGGAGCTCGGCAGACTCAGAACCCAGTCTAACGTGGACATGACATGACCGTCCACGAACTAACTCATTCCCTTGGCATGGGGCCCAAAACATAAACCAAAATGGATGTGACTGACCATCCATTAACTTAACTCTATCCTTTGACCTGAAAGGAGGAGTTCAAACTAAAATGGATGTGACTGACCATCCATCAACTTAACTCTTTCCCTTCATCCGACAGGGGGAGTTTTAACACAAAATGACGTGATCCGATCATCCATCATCGAACTTAGAGCAGACGTGACCCGACCATCCAGATCCAAGCTCTTTTCCTTTACTCAACAAGAAGAGCATAAATCATAAAGGTGGACGTGGCTTGACCGTTCACTCACCAGCTTTTACCCTTGACACGGAAGCAGAAGCACAACCCAAAATAGATGTGATATGACCATCCATCAGCTGACACTGTCTATGATCTAGACATTCACGAACTCCTACCTTTGATCCGACAGGGGGAGTGTAAGCTTAAGATGGGTGCGACCAGACCATTATTCGCTAACTCGATCCTTAGACCCGATGGGAAAAATATAACTTCATAAGGATGAGACTTGACCGTCTGTGCGCTAACCTCATTAACCCAAGACTAGGGGCCTTAATATAATCACCTGAAAGCTAGATACGACAGCTTAGCACTGTGGCCCATGCCTAATGTTCGATACGACTCAAGGCTGCGACCAAAAGGATGCCTTAGGATAAAAACAAACAAATCAATTTATGATTAAAATTCCATGGAACTTGGCAATGACCTATAGGCACATGGACATTCTTGGGAGCCAATGGAAAAAGTATATGCATGGATGTACGAACACATGTGCATAAATTTCCTGAATTGATGAGAATTGAATTGTCGGTTGGAACTTTCGATAAAGAAACCAAGTCAGATAATCAAGGCCTACTAACTCAATCAACTAGCTTAATTGAATCGAGCACAGACAATTGCCGAGAAAATACATTTCGATTTTATGATGTCAGATGTCGACCAAGCATCGCAACAGACAATTAGAGATACTACTCTTCGTGAAAGCCAATCGACATAGGATAACGATAATTCGAGGTACTGAGTGAAATCCATTCCAATAATTCTAACTTGTCTCGGTTCAAAGCACGTCATGTTTGCAACAAGATGTACTTTGGGGAGGCAAGTGTTATCTGGCCTTCGATTAGGCAGTATTCGAACAGACATAAACGATCAAATTGGACAAGTAGATGATGGAGAAATGACCCAAGGACATTAGGAATATAATAAAAAGGAAAGAAAAGATAGATATCAAAAAATGAGTGAAAAAGGTTGAGAATTTAAAAGTTTTGGAAGGGATGACTCGGAGCAAACCCATAAATTCTCAGGTCAGACTCGAAACTGTTAACCCAAAAATGGATAAACTCCCTGGTTTCAGTTTGAAAGCACCAGCCCTGTTCTGATAGAGCACTGTCACAGATCACAGATATAAGAAAATAACAATAAAAGAAAGAAGATGGAGAATTTTTATAGTGGTTCGGCTGTAAATGAAGCCTACGTCCACTTTATATTTTTCTTATAGACTAATTGTTGTTACAAGATGTGTTTGATTATAAAATTTTGATTATCTCTCAATATATTGAATCCCCGGAGTTGGAATCCACTGGAGAATCACAGTGAATTTCTTTGGAGATTGTTGTGAGGGAGGTAGAGAGTGAAGAATGTTTCCAGTAGAGCTTCAACAATCAGTCTGGAGAAGCCCCTATTTTTGTTGCAGGTAGGATGGTATTTATATGGGTAGGAGAGCTTCCGGGCCAGGCTACGTCATCATCAGCTCGCAGTTAGGTAAGAAACGACCCAGGGATAGTTTGGCACACAAAATGAGGAAGAACCATGGGTCGTTGGTGACCCATGGCCTATGGGTTGCTAGCGACCCATGGCCCATAGTCTATGGGTCGCTGGCGACCCATAGACTTGGCTTGTTTTGCAAGCCAATGTCTTGGTCTCTTCTCGTATGTTTCTTTAGCTAGTTTGTTTGAAGGTTTGTAGAGAGGTATGGGTTGCTGATGATCCAAGCACTTAGGATTTTTCTAGAGTTTGGAATTGGAGATGTTTCCATAGTCTTTTATCGTAGTTGTTTGCGTAGTATCGTTGCATGCTACTCCATCTTGATGTTGTTCTGCTGGCTGATTATGCTTTAATTGCCGACTGGACTGAACTGACGCTAGCTGCTTGGTTCAGTTGAACTCGATCGTTGCTTTTGTAATATGATTTGGCCCTCATCAACTCCTTGCCTTAGCATTTCTGGCTAAGTTCTAAGCCATTCCGATGTGATGGGATTGTTATGTATTCTGCCGGATCATGTTGGGTCAAAAACCCAGATAACATTTTCCCCCCAAAGTACGCCTTTTGAATGAAAGGTGTGCTTTGCTCTAGAACAAGTTATAGCAACGAGTCTTTGGTTGTTGAGCTTTAGCCTTGGTGAATCGTCCAGTTCCTTCAGATTCTCTTGCCAGTCACAAGTCGTTCCAAACCTGTTACAGCCTAAAACTCTAGACTCTACCCAAGTGTAATCTATACATCACAATCATTCTGATTTAATTCGGGGTTATTACATCACATGTCTCTAATTACATTACACATCTCTAATCGTCCCACGTTCATTCGGGATTTACATCACTATCAATTTTTGCTTTTCATTCAGAGTTTTTACATCATATATCAAAATCAAATCATACATCAGAATCACATCATATTACATCATATATCAAATCACATTATATCTCAAAATTGCATCATGTCACAACATATATCAAAATCACATTGTATCACATCATATATCAAAGTTATCTTGTGTTCATCTAGGATTTATCCATTTTGTTCTATTTATAAGGCAATCAAATCCTTTGTTTTTGCAAAACCAAATCTGTTTTAAGGTCCGATCTTTCTGGACCGCTTAAGAAAGTATAATGCATGATCTCTTCGGATCGTTTAATGTTTAGTTTAATGTACAATCTCTATGGATCGTATAATGTTAGTTTAATGCGCGATCTCTCTGGATCGTTTAATGTTTTAAGTTAAGGGGATGATCTTTCCGGATCGTTTGTTTGTTAAGTCAAGGGGGATTAAGTAAGCCCATCCGCTCACTCTCTGATGAGAGGACTTACTTCTTGCACTCCGGTCCCGTGGTGGGACTCTAAGGTGATCAATATCGTACAAGTCCATCCACTCGCTTTCTGGCAAGGGGACATGCACCTTGCACTCTGGTCCCGTGGTGGGACTCTAAGGCGATCAATATCAGTTATCAAAATTCAAATATTCAAATCAAAACAAATAAACAAAAATTAACCAAGCCGGAGTCCTAAATGTTCAACTCAAGCATCGACTCAGAGCGTGCCTAGGGACCGTTTGGGATCCTGTACACATGTAAGCGGCCATCGATTATTATCGTCTACATACCAAAATAAAAGTGCGGGAAAAGAAATGATAAAACAAAGCATTGGAATCAAATCCGACTCCTGTTTACCCCGATCATGGGATAATTTGTCTTGGCGCTTGTCCCTAGGCGTTTCTTGATGCATTTGCCATGGATGGCGGTTGTTCCTACAATTCCGCTGCAGTTCTGTTCTCACATATTGTGGCAGCTGGTTGTTCCGAACCAGTTCTTCTACCAGATCATGAATGTGTCGACACTCGTTCGTCTCATGCCCATTCAACTCGTGAAAGATACAAAACTTTTCAGATATTTTCTCTCGGTCAGTGGGCTTCCTCCTAGGCGGCCTTAGGTAGAGGTTCTGCCCCCTCGTATCCAGGTATATCCTCTCCGGGGTTTCAGTTAGGTCGGTGTATGAGGAGAATCTTGGCTCATTTCTCTGTCGTTTTGGGTCTTTGATGTTGTCATCGACTTTCCTCTTCCCTTTGTCTTTTCCAATTCCAGCTCCAGATGGTCCCCCGCCTTCGACGACATCTATTTCAGCATCCATATCCTCATTCTCGGCTTCGGCGTCTTCCTTATGCAGGTACCTCTCAGCTTCGTAATAGAATTCTACAAGATCCATCGGTGGGTCCCTTTTCAATGCGGCTTTGAAATCACTTATTTACGACTCCAGATACTGCTGCCATTAGGATAAACGATGGGTCCGATTTATCCACCACGGCTGCCGCTGCATTGAATCTTGTTAAATAACTTCACAAGGACACTCCAGGCCTTTGTTTTACGTTTGAGAGCGTAAGTACATTCCTTTGTTGTGAGACATAAACCGTAAACTGTCTCAAGAATCTACTCACTAAGTCGGTCCATGTGCTTATGAACCCATTTTTCAATTGTCTGAACCACATTGCAGCCAAATCTATTAAGTATAAGATGAAGCATCGCCCCATTACTTCCTCAGAAGCACCCAACACCTACATATGTTGGATGTATCGCATCATATGAATTGTTGGGTCTCTCTTCCTGTCGTACATTTCCAGTGTCGGAAGCTTGAAATTTGGAGGATTTCTCGCGTTCTGGATATTAGCAGTAAATGGATTTCTATTCAAATCTTCCAGACCCTGATCTGAGGGGCCTCCTCTAATGAATCTCCGTACCAATTTAGAAATTCTGTTCTCACCGTCCAATGAAGGTCTCTGTTCCAAAGAAATACTTTTCCCCCTGCCCCGTTGGGGGTTATCCCAGGATGGACTCTTCCGGCAACATACCTATGTTCTGATTTGCAACTCTAGCTTTATTCATTCCACCGTTCCTTCGAGGAAGTTCCGGTAAATATCCTTCTGTCTGCCGCATCCTAGTATTCGGATCAGCTCCCGTGCCACCAGTCCTTGGTGTTTCAACAGTCGCTCCAACATTGGCATTGATTCCCATGTTGTTTCCAGCGCTGCCCCCATGTGTCAGTTGCTCTGGGCATGGGGCAAGGCTCCACCTTGCTCCAATCCAAATCCACAATCCCTGCATTGTTCCATGGAGTTTGATTCCTATTCACTATAGATCTAGCCATCCCTTGCTACTCCATCCTTTGGAAGAATCTGTCCATCATCTTCTGTTGTCTAGCTAAGAGCCATCCTACATCTCTTTCATCATCCTTTCCATCTCCTCTCTAATCACATAGTTGGGTTGATGAGAATTTAAGGACACTTCCTGGATGCCCCCAAGCTTTGGTTGACTTGCTCCAGTTTTATATCTGGTGTTAGGCCTCTTCATTTTCTTTGAATCTCAAATTCAAACTTCAATTTTTCAGATCTCGTTCAAGGTTCTCAGTGAAAGCACCAAAATGTTAACCCAAAAAATGGATCAACACCCTGGTTTAAGTTTGAAAGCACCGGCCTTATTTTGACAAAGCAATGTCACAGATCACAGATATAAGAAAAGAACAGTAAAAGAAAGAAGACAGAGAATTTTTGTAGTGGTTCGGCTGTTAATGAAGCCTATGTCCACTTTATATTCTTATAGACTGATTGATGTTACAGGATGTGTTTGATTACAAGACTTTGATTATCTCTTAATAAATTGAATCCCTGGAGTTGGAATCCACTAGAGAATCACAGTGAATTCCTTTGGAGATTGTTGTGAGGGAGGCAGAAAGTGAAGAATGTTTCCAATAGAGATTCAGCAATCAATCCGAAGAAGCCCCCGTTTATATTGCAGGTAGGATGATATTTATATGGGTCGGAGAGCTTCTGGGCTAGGCTACGTCTTCACTAGCTCGCAGGTAGGTAAGAAACGACCCAGGGAGAGTTTAGCATGCAAAACGAGGAAGAACCATGGGTCGCTGGCAACCCATGGCCTATGGGTCGCTGGCAACCCATGGCCTTTAGACTTGGCTCATTTTGCGAGCCAATGTCTTGGTCTCTTCTCATATGTTTCTTTGGCTAGTAGTTTGAAGGTTTGTGAAGAGGTATGGGTTGTTGATGATCCAAGCACTTAGGATTTTTCTAGAGTTTGGAATTGGAGATGTTTCCATAGTCTTTTATCGTAGTTGTTTGCGTAGTATCATTGCTTGTTACTCCGTCTTGATGATGATCTGCTGGCTGATTGTGCTTTGGTTGCTGACTGGACTGAACTGACGCTAGCTTCTTGGTTCAGTTGAACTTAGTCATTGCTTTAGTAATATGATTTGGCCCTCGTCAACTCCTTTCCTTAGCCTTTCTGGCTAAGTTATAAGCCATTCTAATGTGGTGGGATTATTCTGTATTCTACTGGATCCTGTTGGGTCAAAAACCCGGATAGCAGAAACAAAATAGACTTGAGAAATCCCCGAGCCAGACCCGAAGCAATCAATTCAAAACCCCGAGCAAAACCCAGAGTGGATTCAGTATCGATCCCTGGACTTGACTCAGTACTAAACCCCAATGACTCAGAGTAATACTCAAAAATCTCGGGTCTGACTCCAAGCAAACAAAGGAAAACTTAGAGCACACAAATCGCAGAGATCTTCTGGTTGAGCCCTGAGCAAACACTCAAATATCTCAGGTTGGACTCCAAGCAAATTCAACCCAAACCAAAACAATAAGAGGATCACCCAAGTTGGAGATGGGTAACAACCCCACTCTAAGGATCGATACCGACTCTCAATTCCACATTGGGTGGACCCCATCTTCAGCCTACATCCCTAACTCGATGCTAAGCGCCTATTTTCAAAGTCGTTACGTTGAATCAATGCAATTCTCTATCGCTCTCCATGAGCACTAGAGTTAACAACAGCCTGGAATACACTAAGTATAGATTGGTGCTCCACCTTATATAGGGGATCGGTACTGAGCCCTTATGGTACACCCAAAGTAGCCTCCACTCCTATGGCACTCTTCTTTATCTACATAGAGCCTAATTCAAGTATTGTTCCAGAGTTCCTATGCGTCGTGTTGACAATCTCCACATACTGCCTAAAGCAACAATTCAACCTTCTGTAGATCCATCGCTTGGACTAAAAAACACCCAAGCGACCATGCAAAATAATCTTGGAAATATGTAACCAACATCAAGACGAGCCAACACAAGAGGTCGCAAGACCCTATGATGCATACATAGGGATCGGTACCGATCTCCAAGCCTAAGGGATCTGGGGCCGATATTTTGTGGAGTACTTCATCTTCATCGTGAGGATCTGTAGGCAAAATATCAGCAAGGTATTTGGTCATTTACCCCTATAAATACATGGGGCATGGTTCATTCTAGGGATCTTTAGGCTGCTACTACATAGAAACTCCATTGAACTCTGGGATCCCTACCGATCCCTACTACTTGTAATCACAAAATCTAGTGCAAAAGCAATAAAATCATTCAAGTGGATGTAAGCCAAGATTGCTGAACCACTATGCTTGCTTTTTGTCTGATTTCCTCTGTTTTCCATTTACTTTCTTTATTTAATCTCTACTCTCTTACTCTTCTGGGTGTTTGTGTCATTTTTGGTTCAAACAACCACATAGTTAGAACATGTTTTTTAACTTTTGATATTTCCATATAGACCATTTACATGCTAGGATGTATATCTATATTTAACTACAAACATTACGAGGCTAGTTTCCCACAACTGACTTCTGTCCGACCCTCGTTTTCTCTCATTTATTTCCTATATGTAATCGATGATTACTCCTATCAAAATAGTTTGAGTGACAGGTTTATTTTTGGGACTAGCTAGTTGGAGAGCTAGACTTTTGGGATATGGTGATGTTGCTTATTTAATTATGATTATTCCATTTATGACTATATGTATCACTCCTTTTATTCATGTATGAGACTTTGTACTTGTTTGTACCAAAAATGGGCACAACACTCTTTAGATATAACTGAAGAGATTATAATAAAGAAATAAAATGAAAAATGAGACTAATCTAACAATCACACCAAGAAAAATGAATGATAGTAAAAGAAGACAAGAATTTATAGTGGTTCGGCGTTGTAGCCTACGTCCACTTTGAAAGGTTTGCCATTTGTTGCTGATTATAAACTGAATTACAACAGCATAATGGCTAACACTCAAGTTACAATGGAGTTTCAATAGAGCAGCAGCATAAAAGTCCCCTTTCAGTTGGCGTGGAGGTGCTATTTATAGGCATAAAGCTGGAAATATCTACCCCAAAACTCGGAATACCCTTTCTCATGCGTATGTGGGCCCAAAAAATTGTTCTGGAGTCGTTTGGAATCGATTCTGATCGATCCATGTGGATTTTGTATCGATCAAGAATGGCTCCAATTGAGTTGCGATCGATCATGAACGTCCTTGAGTTGATATGCAAGCTTCTGTGAAAGTTTCATGGCATTTGGACTTGTAGTCTGAGAGATATGATCGATCCAATGTTGAGTTTGCTAGTGAGGCTGAAGCCTTCGTATCGATGGGTTCGTATCGATACTCTTCCTATCGATGACGTGGTGCGAGTGTTTTGTAGAGATCCATATTTCATGCTTAGAGACCGTTTCCTTCGAGTTGACCTCTTCCTTCGTATCCATCCTATACATTGCTCCTCGTATCAATGTTATGTCTTTGCTTTCGTATCAATGCTTTGTATTTGCTTTCGTATCAATGCTTTGTCTTTGCTTTCATATCCATACCGAACTCCTTCCTTCGTATCGATCTCTGGCCCCTCTCTTCGTATCGATCGAGTAGCTGATCGATACGAAATATGTAGCCATTGGTTGAATGAAGTGTGACCGATACGAAATGTGTAGTTGTTGAACAAGTAAACTATGATCGATCCGGGAAGTGCTAAGGTCCACTGAAATCTTGATGGATATGAAACGGTTGGATACGAAATGGATGGATACGAAATGAACATGTTTCATATGGATCTTGATCGATCCATAACTTGAGCATACGAACTCCGACTAACCTGAAATTTGGAAGGTTGCCTTCCATAGCTTTGCTTATCATACCATGCTAATTGTAGCTCGATTCGGACTCGGACCAAGTTTGCCTATATCCATTGTGGACCTATAGATAACTGATCTCTGGGGCAGATTGTCTTCATTCTCTAGTCTAGTCCTTGGTGTCATGGTCTTGCCAAAAGGCGGGATAACATTTTCCCCCAAAGTACGTCCTATGTGAACATGACGTGCTTTGAAAAGCTGTAATCTTCATTCTGAAAAGGTTCTATCCAATTTGATGAACAGTTGTTGTCCTATCATCAAGAGATGTAACCCTCGATTAATTTCCAGTAGCATAAATGTTGAGCTATAGATTGCCAATGATCATGCATTTTTTGTTGTAACTGAAGGCCGAGTGCTAGCAATTTGTTGTTTATTGTTTTATTGTCACCAAGCAAGCATTCAATCCCTGTTAACTTTGAAAATCAAATGTTAATTTGGCACACATGCATGCATTTTAACCTGACTCCCATTTATGCTTGCACATTCACGGGTAGTTGTCAAGTTCTTTTTTCTTATTTGGATCGAGTTTCGTATCGATCCTCTCTTAGATCGATGTGAAATCCGAGTTGCAACAACGGTCGATGGTCGTTTTGATCCATTTCTTCGTATCAATCCTCCCCTGGATAGATCTAGGATGTATGAAGGTAGGCTTCGTATCGATGGTTATTGATACGAGATAGACTGACATACGTCGTGTTTTGTATCGATCGATGGATATGAAATGCTTGCTTCGTATCAATGTGCACAGATGGTCCAGGCATAATGGTGCAATGCTCTTCGTATCGATGGATGTTGACGGCTTCAATCGGTTATGTGACTGGGATACAAATCGTTTTTCTTTGGATACGAAGGAGTATAAATATATTTTGGACTTAGAATATTTTCCACTTGCTTCTGTTATTACTTTGTATCGATTGGAGAAATAGAACTATTGAACTCTCATCTTCCAAACAACCAATTTTTTAATCTTACGTCCAGATTCTTCGAGCTAGGTAATTGATTGATAGAACGGTTCTTAAAGCGACGAGACTCGAGTTTTTGTGCCATTGCGTTCATGGCAATGGCCATCTCCGGCGTTGTTGGTGCCGAAGTGGGGCTAGGGTTAGGTCGAGGATGTAGTTAATGGCAACTTGGAGGTTTGGGGAAGAAGGAGAATGACTGGGAAGAATCGATGGAGTCACTGACTCCAAGTCTCTCTCGAACTCGTATCGATGCGAGATGTGGATCGATCAGAATGCTTTGGAGTAGTTTGTAGGAAACTTTTATGATTGAGGCGAAAGGCAGTAGTTTATCGATCCATCTAGGATGGAGCAATTCGTGTCGTTGGAAGAGGCATGGTGATCGATCCGAAACCAAGGTCTTGGGACCGATACGAAGAGCATCGATACTTGGAGTGATCGATATGAGTGTGTGACCGATATGAACCAGAGATTGACACGAAGGCTATATTGATACGAGAAGGCTATCGGTCTAAGTCTTGGATTGGTACGAACATTGGTTTCAGGGGAACGATCCAAAGTGAACCAGGATGGATACAAAATCCATCGCTTTTGCATACTCAAACACTTAACTCTGACGAGCTTTAGCCTTGCATATTTGGACTTCATTGTAAAACTGCATATATGACTATCCTTCAAAGCTCGTCGATGGAACCGTAACTTGATAAACATAACCAATCTTAACATGGATCATTCTTTGAAGTCAGGATGGCACGGTTTAGACGGTCAGCGATGACGGTCATTCCGGTCGAATCTCGAAGTCTTGTCATTTTACCATCTTTCAAACTTGTAGAAATTCAGAGTATTATATGGCACTTTACACATAACACGATCACTCACTTTGCATCGGGGGGAACACAGATTTTTTGCCATATAATAATGGTTTTACCGAGTTCAATATTTATGGATCCTAGGAGCTCAGAGTGACAAGAAGTTCAAAGTCCTCCGTTTTTCTAGAATCGAAGTGCCAGACATCGCGGTAGATACAATATACCCTGCTCCCGATGAACTGCCGGATGTAGTATTGGTTATGAATCCGGAGGAGTCCATCCAGTCCAAGGTCTCAAAAGAAATGGTGGGCAAAATTTGTCGTAGGCATGGACTACCTTTGGAAGAAGTTCAATTACCGGGGCCAGAAAATAGAGTGCATAATCCCCCAGAAGGGTTCACTGCATGTAATAGATTCATGTGCATGGCTGGAACATTGCCCCTGTTCAATCAGTTAATTAGGGATGTGCTATTCTTTTTTAGGATCGCGCCTTCTCAGCTCCACCCCAATGGATACGCGCTTCTCAACAGGCTATATATCATATTTATGGAGCATCTCCTTCGACCCCCGACCGTCGATGAAATCAGATACTTATTCAATGTCAAGAGTCGGGGAGATAATCCATCGTTCACTTTTTGGAAGCGGTCAGAAACTGCCAAGTGGTGGCAGGTGCGTGGAGTAAGTTGAGCTACTTCAAGACAGAGTGGTTCTACATGAGATGCCTACCGGGGTTCGCCAGACGATGGTTGGTCAAACGTAAGTACTTTAACTTGTTCGTCAGTTAACTGGGTAATATAAATCGAGCTGAATCCATTACTGTATTTCTTTCACAGCTTCTATTTCACGGCCCGAAGGAGCAAAGTATAAAGATAGTAAGGACACTCCAGGCGGTGCCTGTCGAACTAAGGGAAATCGACGAAGTCCTTACTGATGACAACTTGATTGCCGTAGGGCTTATAGAAAGAGGTCAGAGTATCGGGTTGACAGGGGTTCCCATAGTGGCCCCAGTATGACAAAGTGGAAGATGGGCTCCTATCGTGCCCCCAGTCGAGGGAGCTCAGAGTGCGCATGGAGTAACAATCATCGAACTTGGCGACGACGAGGGCATGCAGCTATATGTGAGCCCGCGGTCGTGCCTCTGCAAGGCCCTCGGCCGTCAGAATCAAAAAGAAAGGGCAAAACTCTCGTCCATAAAGCTAAGAGGTAGAAGAATTTTGAAGCAACTTAGCTTGTTGAAACTTTCATAGGTCCTAAAACCTCTTCCCCATAGACGGAAAGTTCACTAAAAGGGTTATCAGACGTTCCTATCCCGGACGAAATATCTCCATTTCTTAATCTCGGGTTAGAGGGGCTCCACTCCCCTCCAAGAACCGGCATGGGCCTACCTCCAATAGATATAGGGGAGCCAACTCCAATAAGCAAGGCTACCACAACCGGTCGGTTGGGGGGTTTTGCTCATGCATACACACACCACATGACACCCTACCACATGCTTTTTAATCTCTAGCGATGACTAATTCTATTCCTCTTTTCATTTTTGCAGATATAATGGTGAAACAAGGCTCCATGCTTAGCAACCTCCGCTCTTCGCGCCATTCATCTGGATCGCGTTTCGAGTCACATTGCAGCGAGAGCAAAAAAGATTATGACCGTGGATACCAAGAACGCGAATGCTACGACAGAGAGAAAGAAAAATCATATCAAAGCAGGCGCCGTTCTAGGTCGCGATCTCCGCCACCAAAAGGACCCTCTATACCCTTTGGCTTTGGTAGGCCTTCTTCTGAATCATCCATCAAATAACATCGCCTCATGCTCCGAAAACTGGCGATCAGTGCCGCAGAATCGAAATAGAAACTCTTGCCGTTGTAGAAAAAACTGCCATCGAGCCAACGATGGAGGGAGCCATTCGCATCGCCAAACCGAAGAAAGATTTTACAAACATATGTTTCGATGGCTTCCACTTTCAACCCAACTTGAAAAGAATCCCAAGTGACATAGAGAAATTAGTGCAGGACTATGTGCATGATGCGTACATCCAATATCGCGAATGGGTTATGATGGCAGAACGGGTTTCGACTGTGTCTTTTGAGCGGGCCAAGGCTATCTAGAAACTAGAAGGCAATCTCTCTCATAAGGATAAAATAATAGAAGTACTTACCAATGAAATTGAGTCTTCGAGAAAAGACGAGATTGAGACTAGCCAAAGAGCCGAGGAAGCCATGAAGTCAATGGAGGAGATGAGGAAAATGAACATGAACTTGGTGTAGGAAATGGGGCATCGCAATACTGTTATTATGTGAGAATGGGATGCCGTATTGAAATAAGTCACCGAATTAAAGGTGAAGCTGACTGTGGCCCTTAAAGAGAAATACGAAGCTAACAAAGTGGCCCAGGAGGCGTGCGAGGAGGCGGTGATACTTAGGGAAGAGAGGGATTCTACGAACAAAAGGCCAAAGAAGCCGACGCCGGGGTGGAAAAGGAAATAGAAGTTGTAGAAGCCAGGATGGAAAGCGAATTTAAAGATCTTCTGGTCACCTACAACGCTGATGTCCTGAGAAATCGCAACCTAAACTGGCTCGGTGAGGACCATCCTTTCTAATTATATAAGGCCTGGAACCGCTTGCTTAAGGACGAAAAGGCGATCCGCAATGTTGTAACCATCGATGAGTTTGAATTAGAAACTCAGGTGCTGATCGGAGATGAGCCTAAAGTCCTCCATGAGACAACCATCACGCTTCAAAAAGAAAACCTAGCCGCTAAGTATCCGAAAGCCGAAGAAGGATCGGGAAGTGAACACCACAAAGTTGGTCCCGAAGTACCTCCAGCGTCTCAAACTGAGCCAACATCCTCTGTCGATCCCCCAGTCCTCCCGGGGTATGATTCTGATAGACCACATCTCTCTCCGATTATCAAGCATGGTCCGAAAGGTACGTCGTCTCAACATGGCAGCCAACTCGAGGAAGGTATTCTAGACACTTCTCCTATTCCTCAAAATGTAGGAACACTATTGGAAGATATTACTAATATATTCTCTTAACTTCATTCAGTCTTAGATTCTGCATCGGCCGACCCTCCTACAACTCAAGAAATCCACCACGAGCAGGAGGCATTAACTATGGAGGCCACAACCGTGACAATTTCTTCTTCGGCTGTAAGACACATGATGGAAGCTATGTGCTTGATGATCAACTAATGGAAGCGCTCCTCAACCATCAAAGCGATCCTAGTATTGAAGTGCCTTTCAATGTAGATGAAGATGTAATTATCATGGGCTCCTCGGGTCCGATCGGCAGCATTTCGATGGGTGAGCGCATGGGCCAGGAGGAACAAATAACGACAGAAATCAAAGCTGAGATTAAGCAGGCTGAGCAGGCTCGTAGAGCTGGCGGAGGCATGGTGGGTCCCAGCCCAATCCCTATTCTTATGGTTTCTCCTGGTGGCACCATTATTGAGACCAGCGCGCCTCATTCTTCTAGCATCGAGAGTGCCACCGTTCCACCGGTTCCACACATAGAGGACACTTCAATCCCTGTGAGTTCTCAAGAAGAGATTGCGTCGATTCCCCCGGCTAGAGATAAGCCAGCTGGAGCGAGCCGAGGAGGCAAGGGTTCAAAGAGAGGTCTGGGCGGTAGCTCATGCGGATCTACGCCAAAGAAAGTTAAGAAGAAACCGAAGGCATAGATTTGCATTTTCGCTTCCTCTTTTGTAGATGGCTAGAATAAGCTTCTCTTTTGCTTTTTGTAGGCCATGTATAGATGCGGGTTTGGCCCCTGCTTATAGGAATTCTTTGAATAGATTTTGTACTTACTTTCTCAAAGAATAGTGTGAATAAAAAATTTCCTTTGTTTCTAGCAAAACTCTGTGTTTACTCGTCTAAGTACTTTAGCACTCACATTTCCATTCAATGTACTCATGAAGCTTTAGTCTCTGAGTTGAACTTGAGTCCAGTCTTTAAGTCCTGAAGTCATGGCCTCGGATCATAACCAAACATTGAGTCGAGTCCCAATGTTGCGCTGTCTCGGTCAGCGGCTGGAACTTGAGTTTTGCCCCTAGTTCTGGGGAGAATTGAAGTAGTCAGTTGGAAATCGTCCTCTGCCTTTACTGACTTTGATTTAAATTAGTCAGAACAAAGTTAAAGTGGCACGAGTTTGAGCGGTCGGATCACACTCGCTCGCTTGCTAGTATTTGCATCCACACTCTAAGGATTTAGACTTGTATGCTGGCGGTCGATCACGCCTGCTTATTGTTTAGAATTATATCCATACTCCGGGGACATAAGTTATTTTACGGGCGGTCGGTCACACCCGTTTAATATTTATACTCTAGTTTGCACTACGGGAATCTAAAGTCAGTTGATAGACGATCGATCACATCTGTTTAAGTATTACAATCTTATTCGCACTCTAGGAATAAGGAGATGGTCAAGGTCGTGGATGGTCGGATCACATCCTCCTTGATCCAGTAAGCGAAGTCCTAGATGGATCCATCCATCTTCTTCAAGCTTGAAAAAAAAGCGAGGTCGTGGATGGGCGGATCCATCCTCCTCGAGCTTTGAAAATAAGCGAGGTCGTGGATGGACGGATCCATCCTCCTCGAGCTTTTGAAAATAAGCGAGGTCATGGATGGATGGATCCACCCTCCTCGAGATTTTGGAAATAAGCAAGGTCATGGATGGACGGATCCACCCTCCTCGAGTTGGATGGTCGATTCACATCTTAATTTTGGAGTTTTCACTATAGCTCGCACTCTGGGAGCTGGAGTTGGTTGTCATGTTTCAATTCTCTTTTGATTGATCATTATTTTCCCTTCAAGCTCGGGGTTTCATCTAGCGAATGACCGGTCGGGTCACGATCACTTTCTATTTGAACGAGTCCCACCGTAAGATGAAACTCAGCTCTTCGTACATCATGGCGGTAGCATGATGCATCTAGGAACCATTAACTTGGCTTTGTGAGTCTGCGCTTTATTGTTGAAATAATAAATCATGGAAAAATTAGTTGCCTTATTACAAATACAAATTCTCGAATTGCATAAACAAACTTGAAAAGGAAAGCAGACTAAATGAATGAAACCCAATCATACGTAATAACGACGGAGACTTTCGCCATTCCATGCTCTCATTAGTGTGAGACCATCAACGGTTGATAGCTTGAATATGCCGTCTCCAAGCCTCCGTTCGATGACATATGGTCCTTACCATGTCGGTTTCATGTGTGAAGGGATTGGATAGACCCGCTTGAGTATGAGATCGCCCACTTCAAAGGTTCTAGGTTAGACCTTAGCATTGTATAATCGAGTGACTCGGTTGTGATGTGCGGCTTCCCTCAAATTAGCCCCCTCACGCTTCTCATCTAACAAATCCAGAGATTCTACAAGCAGGATGGAATTCATCTTTGGATCATAATAAGTCATAAGGTGAGAAGGTACCTCTAGTTCAACTGGAACAATGGCTTTAGAGTGGTAGGAGAGTGCAAACGGAGTATGGCCGGTCGTGGACTTGTGGGTAGTTCGATATGCCCATAAGGCCATGGGGAGCTCATCGACCCACTTACCTCCAGCCTTCTCCAGTCGTTTCTTCAAAATGGACTTGATGACTTTGTTGATAGCTTCGACTTGTCCATTCGCTTGAGGGTGAGCTACTGTCGAGAATTTCTTCTGGATGCGATAGTGTTGGCAGAAATTCTTAAACTCGACGCTATCAAATTGGGCTCCGTTGTCTATTACAATTGTCTGTAGGAAGCCGAAGCAACAGATGATGTTGCATACAACAAAGTTGATTACTTTTTTCATTATGATAGTGGCAAGGGCTTAGCTTTCGCCCATTTAGTAAAGTAGTCAACCACAACGATGGCATACTTCGCACCACCCTTAGCTAGAGGCAAGGACCCTATTATATCGATACCCCATGTGGCAAACGGCCATGGACTGACCATTTGGGTAATCTCGATTGGTGGGGCTCTCGAAATTCTGGCATGCTTCTGGCACCTATCACATCTCTTAGCGTAATCCGATGCGTACCGATTTACGGTTGGCCAGTAATACCCGTATCTGAGTATCTTCTTCGCAAGGGCTTGCCCCCCAGTGTGATCGCCGCACTCTCCTTCGTGCACTTCCTGCAATACTTGCTTGATTTCATTGTGGGTGATACAGTGGAGCAGAGGAAAAGAAAATCCCCTTTTGTACAAGATTCCATCTTAGATAACAAATCGTGAAGCCTTTTTTATACACGGGTCAGTCCGAGTTGTTTCAGGTTAGATACCTGCTTTTGGACTTTGCTTTGATGTTTCCGCTTGGATGTCAGCTTATCTCCTTTGTGTAGTTTTGTAGTCTTTTTGCTTAACTATGATATGTATATTTATTTAACTCGTTGTATATAGTGTAGTTTTTGAACCACTTATGATGTATCATTATGTATTGTACTGGGATGTATCAGTGTATATGTATGTATATATATATATCTGTTTTTTGTTGTTCTATGATGTATTATACATTCTGTTATTGTATTTTGTTCTAATAGATCCGTTAGCTACTATAGTTTGGTATTAAGCATTTATTGAATATGTCGATCCACTTGAGAAATAAAAAATATAGAGCACTAAATCGACGTATTCAGTAGATGTTTAAGACAATGCTATAGATGGTCGCTCCTAACTAGCCCTATTCTCCGCATTAGCAGATAGTATTACCCAGTAATACTCTTTGTTAATGTGGGTCTCGGGGTGGGGCGTCACAGCTTGAGAATTTGTCTCTTCTCACTCCTGCGCTCGATTAACGTTCCGTGCTTAAGATAGTTTCTGATTAGAGTCATCCATACTCCCTCTCGAGTGTTGCCTCATGAACCCAATTTGTCTCCACCTGATCAATACTTGGAGCAGTAAGTGTCTCCACGGGGACGAGTCCCATCCGATGTGCTTCGTCCGTGCTGGCCAGTTTTGCTAAAGAATCGCCCGTTTGATTTTGCTCTCGAGGTATACAGCGGATAGCGTAATAGTCAAACTGGTTCAACACTTCCTAGACCCGCATAAGGTAGGAGGCCAACCTTTGGTCTTTGGCATGATACTCTCCTTGGACCTGACATACCACCAGTTCTGAATCACAGTAAATTTCCATAGCGACGACTCCCAAATCCTTGGCAAGCCTTAATCCAACAAGTAGGGCTTCGTACTCGGCTTCGTTGTTAGTTGCATGGAAGTCGAATTTCAAAGCATAGCATACAGATCGCCCTTCTGGGGTTTCGAGCACCACTCCAAGGCCTGGGCATCGGTCGTTTGATGCGCTATCAGTGTACAACTTCCATATATGGTTGAGAGGTTCACTGGTTTTGGGCAAGTCCTCCGGTATGGTGAACTCAGCTATGATCCGCCAGAACTTGTCCTTGAATAGCTCGCCTTGGGGAATAAGTGATTTCAAAGTGGCTCGGCTTGATGTTCCACTTGAGCAACCTACCAGACGTCTTAGGTCGTGTCAGGATCTGTCATATAATGGATGATCGGTGTAAACAATGATCAGATAAGCTTGGAAATACAGGCGAAGCTTTCTCGAGGCTACAACAAGACAATAACAAGCTAGCTTCTCTATCCTCGGGTAGTTCCTTTCTGCCCTCGTCAATCTTTTGCTGGTATAATAGACCGGTCGTTGGATCTGATCCTCTTCTCGAACTAGCGTGGCACAGATTGTGTTGGCCGAAACTGCCAGATAGACATACAACTTCTCGTGATCAACCGGCTTCGACAAGATGGGAGGTGTTGCCAGATGTTGTACTAGTGCCCGGAATGCGCCCTCGCACTCCTTTGTCCACTCGAAATTTCGTTTTCCTTTTCTGATCAGATCGAAGAAGGTAATGCACTTGTCTGTGGATCTGGAAATGAACCTGCTCAAAGCTACCACCTTCCCATTAAGACTTTGCACCTGCTTTATGGTTCTGGGAGTTTCGAGGTTTCAAATCGCCCAGATCTTCTCAGGATTGGCTTCAATTCCTCTGGCGTTGATAATAAACCCAAGGAACTTTCTAGACGTGACTCCAAAATAACACTTCAATGGATTTAGCTTCATTCTATATTGTCGGAGTATGTTGAACATCGTCTCTAAATCATTGATACGGTTGACGGATAGTCACGATTTCATGAGCGTATCGTCTATGTACACCTCCATAGTCCTTCCTGATCTGGTTTACAAACATCCTGTTTACAAGCCTTTGATTGGTTGCTCCAGCATTTTTGAGTCCAAACGGCATCACTTTGTAGCAATAAAGTCCCAAAACAGTGATAAAGCTAGTGTGCTCCTGGTCAAGAAGGTGCATCAGGATTTGATTATAGCCGGAGTATGTGTCCATGAAGGATAAGAGCTCATGTCCGGCTGTTGAATCCACCAGTGGATCAATTCTGGGAAGTGGGAAACTGTCTTTGGGGCAGGCTTTGTTTAGATCTGAGTAGTCTACACATGTCTGCACTTCCCGTTTGACTTTCTGACAAGCACAGGATTAGATAACCACTCCGGGTATAAAGCATCATGAATAAACCCATTAGCCTTGAGTTTACCACTTCATCCTTCAGGGTGGCAGATCTCTCTGGATCCATACCGCGCCTTTTTGTTTCACCAGGACGTGCTGTGGGTCGATATTTAATGCATGGCTCGCGATATTCGACGAGATCCCACACATGTCTGAATGAGTCCAGGCAAACATATCGAGGTTTGCCTGAAGAAAATCAACCAGTTCCTATCCCATCTGAGGGTTGAGTTGCGATCTGATCTTTACCACTCTAGCATCATCATCATCGTCGACCGGGACATCAATTGTTAACTCTGTCGGGGAGGCCTGGTATTCTTTGACTTCCCCTTTGTCATCATTGTCTCTAGATCAAGATCTTTAGGAAACTGGTTGTGGCGCCCGAGCCTCGGCTCAGGCGTTAGTTGTCAATTCTCCATAAAGCGGACGCAGAGAGATTCCTCCACGCCCTTACCTTTTTCCTTTCATTGTGCATCCTGCAGCTTTGCAACATAACAGGTGTGTCCAGCCGCTTTTTCACCATGTACTACCCCGACTCCATTATCAGTGGGGAATTTTAGAGTCAAACACCAATGGGCAATCCCTGCCCTGAACTCCACAAGGATACGTCGGCCCAGGAAAGCATTATAATGAGAACGAATATCTAACTCAACAAACTACAACATTCAGACTCTTCGGCAATCACCAATACCCTAATCGACGGGTAACTCCACCTTCTAGTTGGTTTGGTTGCACTACCATTAAAACCATGTATACATGACTGACACGGATTCAGATCCTTCGCTTCTATTAGCATTTGGCCATAAGCACATTTAAAAATTATGTTCACAGAACTTCCACTATCGATTAAGATCCTCTTCATCCAAGCAGGACCTATCTGGGCAAAAATAACCAACAGATCAATAGTGGGAGCCTCGACCCTATCGGCATCACGGTTTCTGAAAACGATGTCATTTGTCATCATCCTTTGTTACTTTGCCGGGGCCCCTTCATCGGTACCACTACAACATTCGAAGTCCACATGCCTAATCGAACTAGCATATGACTTCATTTCCTTCCAGCTCCGATCAGATGGATGAGGACCACCACTCACAGTATTAATACCAGTCTCCCGCCCGTCCGTGTGGGTTCTTCAGGCCTAACCTGGCCTTGGCCCAGATTGGGACTAGATGGGCCCGCTCTACCATCCTACGGAGCCCGAACAAACTGCTCCAACTTCCTTTCTCTAATCAACTTTTCAATAATGTCTTGTAGATGACGGCATTCATTAGTCTTATGGCTGTAACAGTCATGGAGTCTAAAAAACTTTTCGGTCTGAATCTCCTTCTCGATGATGGTTGCAGAGCTGGCTTCTTGTACTTCCCTGTATTACAGGTTTGAAGATAAACATTCCCTAGCGACGTGTTCAAAGGGGTATATCGATCGAACATAGGAGCTCTAGATCTCCCACGATGAGGGTCTATCTTCTTTCCTTAACCTCCATCACCCTTTTGCTGGTTTTGCTTATTCTGAATATTTAATTGTATTTTACCAGAGCTCTTTCCGGTCTGCTTCACTACAACATTACTCTGGATACCTTCACTACTAGGCCCCGCAACGTCCTGCTTTCTAGACCATCTAGCATCTTCCCTTCTCAAATACTGGGCTACCTTTGCATATAAACGGTCCAACGATGTGGGGGGTTTTCCAGCCAACCAATCACCAAACTCGGAATCGGGATCGATCCCTTTAGTCAATGCCATCAAAATAGAGTTGTCGTTGGGATTACTGACTTCGGCACAAGCAGCATGGAGCCTTTCCAGATAATGCCTTAGAGTCTCTCTTGGGGATTGAGTAACATTGGATAAGGTATTAACGTCCTTCGACCTTATAGCATGCATATGGAACTGCTCGTCAAACTTAGTAGCCAACTAGTCGAAACATGAAATAGATCTTGGTGGTGGACGGGTGAACCACATAGTCGTAATGCCTCCTAAGGAGATAGGGAAGCTTCTACACTTAACCGCATCGTCAGCTCGAGCAGCATTCATGAGCCATTCATATTTCAGAATGTGTTTGTTGGGATCCGAATTTCCTTCATATAAAGGCAAGGTCGGCATCCGGAATCGGCGCGGTGGTTCCGAATGTAAGATATCGTTGGTGAATAGGGTGTGACTTCTAGAAATCTCCCAATCATCATTTGTGAGGCCTTGACTTTCTCTTATCATTTGGCGTATCATAGTTGGAATATCGAGCATCAGGATATTCGGGGCCAAGGCATGGTCGAGTTCCATGTCACGAGGACTGTCCGGTCGCTGTCTACGGCCTGTTCCATGCCTCCTTGGCTCTTGGGCTTCAGGGAAGTAAGGATCCTGAGCATGAATGTGGTGATGAGGGGCTGGATCTGGTTGGTTCTGGATCTCGGCATCCAGAACTATAGCAGCAGCTACTGCACGGTCATGGGTAGTGTTGTAAGGGAGTGTCCCTCCTCGGGAGGAGGGTGCAGCTCGATGCACTGTGGAAGGACCTATTTCGGCCTGTCCAGAATTCACAGCATGCGGGTGCTCAAAGACATCTACGTAATTCCCATCTAATCGGCGGCGTGTAGATCAGTGATTGAAGTCAGATGATGCCGAGCTTTCAGTCAAAGAATAAGAGGCATGCTCCCTTCTAGATCTCCGTCACCTTTCTTCATTCAGCATGTTCATGAGTTCCATGTTGGCACGGATTTGCTGAGTGAGCTCTTGACGGCTTTGAGTGACCTCCTGCATAAGGGTCTAGAATTCCTCTCTAGTTACTGGACCAAGCGGATCTGGAACTCCAACTGATGTTTGGCCTGCTGTGGTCAGTTGTGTGGGATTTTGCCTATCCCTTCCTTCCGAATCAGCAACATTGCAAGCAGTTCTGGTATTGCACACCATGTTGGATGTAGTTTTTCTTAGATCTGGAACAATCTGAATAGGATAGAAAGAACCACTGGAAAAAAGATCTGGATCTCCTCTTTAGATTTTAGCAATCTGACAATGGCAGGGGATCCACAGAGCAGGAGAAAAAGCAGAGTTTCTCTTAGTGAAAGCACCAAAATGTTTGTACAAAAAATGGGCACAACACTCTTTGGATGTAATTGAAGAGATTATAATGAAGAAATAAATGAAAAATGAGACTAATCTAACAATCACACCAAGAAAAATGAATGATAGTAAAAGAAGACAAGAATTTATAGTGGTTCGGCATTGTAGCCTACGTCCACTTTGAAAGATTTTCCATTTATTGCTGATTATAAACTGAATTACAATAGTACAATGGTTAACACTCAAGTTACAATGGAGTTTCAATAGAGCAGCAGCATAAAAGTCCCCTTTCAGTTGGCGTGGAGGTTCTATTTATAGGCGTACAGCTGGAAATATCTGCCCCAAAACTTGGAATACCCTTTCTCATGCGTAGATGGGCCCAAAAAAATGTTCTGGAGTCGTTTATGATCGATCCTGCCATGTGGATTTCGTATCGATCAAGAATGGCTCAAATTAAGCTGCGATTAATCATGGACGTCCTTGAGTTGATATGCAAGCTTCTGTGAAAGTTTCATGGCATTTGGACTTGTAGTCTGAGAGATATGATCGATCCAATATTGAGTTTACTAGTGAGGCTGAAGCCTTCATATCGATGGGTTTGTATCGATGATGATGTGGCTCGAGTGTTTTGTGGAGATCCATATTTCATGCTTAGAGACCATTTCCTTCGAGTTGACCTCTTCCTTCATACCGATGCTTTGTCTTTGCTTTCGTGTCGATGCTTTGTCTATGGTTTCGTATCGATGCCGAACTCCTTCCTTCGTATCGATCTCTGGCCCCTCTATTCGTATTGATCGAGTAGCCGATCGATACGAAATATGTAGACGTTGATTAAATGAAGTGTGACCGATACGAAATGTGTAGTTGTTGAACAAGTGAACTTCGATCCGGGAAGTGCTAAGGTCCATTGAAATATTTATGGATACAAAATGGATGGATACGAAATGGATGGATATGAAATGGATGGATATGAAATAAACATGTTTCATATGGATCTTGATCGATCCACAACTTGAGCATATGAACTCCGACTGACCTGAAATTTGAAATGTTGCCTTCCATAGTTTTGCTCGTCATACCATGCGAATTGTAGCTCGATTCGGACTCGGACCAAGTTTTCTTATCCATTGTGGACCTGTAGATAACTAATCTTCGAGATGGATTGTCTTCAGTCTCTAGTCAAGTCCTTGGTGTCACGGCCTTGCAGAAAGGCGGGATAACAGTACTTAGTGTATATATTCAGTACTAATATGTATGAAGTTTATGGAGACTAATTTGTTCCTATTATGACTTTATTAGTTTGTTATGCACATCGTCTTATATATATATTAGATATCTGTCGTGCCTTTGATTTTTGTGTTGATCATGCGTTCATGCACGGTATATATTTGTCATATTATACATTGTTCTTTCCATTGTGAGTTATTCACAGAAGTTATGTCCAAATTTAGAGTTTAGTCTTATTTAAATTTACCTGATGGTACATATAATACGGTATTATGAATACATGTGTTGATTATTGTATATAGAAGGCATCATAAAAGGAGAGTCATTACACTTGGTATCAGAGTTTAAGGTTAAGCGAACCGGTAGGTATAAGGAAACAATGAGAGTGCTCACTTGTATATTTTCTATTATATAATATATGCTCACTTATAACACATTCACTTTAAACTACTCTTAATTTTTTTAAATGTATCCCCATTTTAAATCTCCTACTATGCATGGAAGGGGTGGTAGAGGTACTAGAGTAGTGACAACTAAAGTTGTACATGCAGCCACCGATGAGGCGGAAATACTTGCATATTTTTGCCTGTATCAGCTGACCATAGCATAATGTACTTTTCCAATTATGAGTACTTGGCAGGGTGCAATGCGTGGTAGAGTGGGCATGGCACCTATATTAGTGGCACCACCAGTTGTTGATTTCATGTAGTTATGCCAGGATTTCCCAAATCTAGGGTGTAAGTTTTTTGATGGTACTGAGCCCTTTCTGGATACAAAGACATGGATATGTACTTATGATAAGATCTTTGTTGATATGGAGCTGGTTTGTATGGCTCATAGGAAAGTCTCTTCTCGACACCTTTGGGGAGAGGCATTGGCTTGGTGGGAGGTAGTTATTGAAGAGGTACTGGAGGATGAATCACATGGGAGGATTTTCAGGCAAAGGTTTGGAACTCAATTTATCATCGAGAAAGAGAAGGATGCACGGCTATAGAGGTTTATTCATTCAAATACGGGGTTTGACAAGTCTTAGCACTATTTATCATGATATTTGTTTGATTTTTTACAAATTAAGGTTTTATTGTTATAATACCCCAAAAATCTGAGATATACTATAATTAAAATATTAATATTATAATGACAATGAATAATTTGATTTAATTGGTAAACTATATCATCTAAATTAAGAAGGGGAAAATGGTCATTTTTTCAACTTTGGAATTTGATGATGAGAGTTATGTCATTACGACAGTCTCTTTTTTCTAATCAGCATGTTATATTCATTTGACTAGCTTAGAGGTTGTACGAAGGAGTTATGGATTGTTTTGTGTGTGGAGCTAATGAGAGCCAAAAATTTGAATTTAAAATTTAGTCGTTGCTTTTCCCTTCATCTATAAAAGCCCAACCAAACATTATCTTCCTTTTCTCATTTCAAAGCTTCCACCGTTTCATTTTCTTCCATTTCGCTCTTCCTTCCCAGTCTTCGAATATAATAACACACTCGTTTCTCAACGAAATTGAACAAAATCAGTAAGATCACAAAGTAGACAGAGAGTACTATGGGTACATACTAGATTGTAGGTGAAATTTGAAGGCTAGTTGTTGTAGTAGTCCGGACAGCGAAGGTTTGAGACATTGGAGAGAAATTCGATGAGTGATTTTTAGTTCTCGCGATATAATGCACCGATAATGTACATATATATGATTTATACTCAAGAATCAAGTAGATATTGATCTAATTTACTTAATTCATGAATTAAATGGGGGACATGGGAGGGAATTGATGAACGGCAAACTAAAAATTAAGATATCACTATTTTTTTGAATTGGATGAATACGACATAAACTTTAATGTTGTTTAACTCCAAAATTGACATAGAAACATAATACTATATGTTAGGATAGGTAGTAGGTGATTGGAAGTAGAACGAATGTCAGACTTGTGAAAATACACGAACTAGAAAAATTTCCCATTTTCGTGACCAATCGACTGATCGCCTGCATATTGTTGATCGATCATCGGCTGGTTGGCCCAGGTTGAATCTGGAACTAACTGGGCCATGTTGTATTGAATTTTTTTTGTCGTATTTCATAAAGCATATTGGAGTTGTTTAGAAGGTGACTTTAATGTGAAGCTAGGGAGGAATACGTTGGATTTGTGATCGTTGTATGTGATTCAATTTTGAGTATTTTGGGTAATGATAAAATTATTCGAAGTCGATAGGAACATGAATGGTACCAAAGCGCAAGGAGGCTGCCCGGATGATGATCATGTAGCTCAAGTATGCAAGTCAAGGATGTAAATTCTCTTGTAGCGCATAAGGCAAGTCCATGTAGGAGGGGACAGGAAGTGTTGTACTGCATAAGGGGTTGATTACACGACGCGATTCCATTTGTCATTGGGGCATGGATGTTAAGTGGTCTTATAGGGATTCAAACAGGCCCAAGACATGAGCCCAGTTCATAGTTTAAAGGGACGTTAAACGGTCCTTTAGCATATGAGATGGGTCTAGGATGTGAGTCTAATTTGAGTTAGTTGAAGACCTAATAGTATACTATAGATGGTAAGTATGACTTGTTAGGTAAGTAGTGTGACCTTTTATGATAGAGAAATGACCGAGATGTGGAGTCCAAGGCATCAAACTCCTATTGTATTATAGTGATATCTATGTAGTATATGTGGAGCATATGGGTTATGGTGTAATGGATTTTACGGCTACTTTAACGCTGGAGAGGGGTGAATAGTGTTTTATAACTTTTATAAATCTTTTTAACTTTGTTTTAAGATTTAAATCAAATCACAGATCATCAACAACAGATCAATACTAACCAAGCAATCACAGATAAATATAAAAGCAATAACAAAAAGTAAAGTAAGAGAAATGACACTAGGAATTTTATACTGGTTCGGATAAACCAATCCTACATACAATCCGGTACAATACTGTACAGATTTCTTTTCAATCGCCTAATTCAACCAGGTAGCAAGCAAACCAAATTATAGTCTCGATTTCAAGGCTACGAGATACACCCTCCTATCTCACGGGTCCGGGGTAAACACTCTTGATTTACTGGGCAACAAGATCACCCACTAGATTTAGACGGGCTACTAAGCACACCCACTTGATTTGAACGGGCAACAAGCACACCCAAACAATAAGAGTAGAATTGTTGATTTCCAAATACAAACAGTTGTACTTGGAATGTAAGATATCCTATAGAACTTCTGATAGCGATTTGATATTTGTAGAGAGAATGCTTCCAAAACAGTAAATAATTTATAGAGAATCAAAATCTAGTAGTGTATGTATTGGTTCTGTGTAGTTTTGAAGAATGTAGTAAGTAGTTTTCAAGAAATATTTCAAGGGAGTAAGGAGTAAGAAGAAAGTAAGAAAAGTTTATTAGAAAATTCATTTACGTTCCTCTTTATATAGTAAATGAATAGATGTATCCATTCATGAAGAGGTGTGTCCAAAAGACACATCTTTTCAAACTTAAAAAATAAAATAACGGTCGTATTGTCGACATACGAGGGGTATGTCGACATACCCTTATAAAATTTGAAAATGATTTCTTTTAAATTGTTTTCAAAATTCTATATTCTTGTAAAATAATTTAAACATAGTTTTTTAAATACTTTGAACACATAATTTTTTTATAAAATATTTATAAAAATATAGTTTGACTTTTAAATAATTTATTTTAATAAAATATCAAAGATCAGAAATTTGTGATAAAGATTAGAATCTTCTATTTGGGACTTTACAATTTATTCTAATGACTCGTAACTATAAACTAAAGTCTTGGGCTCTTCAAATCTTTATCTTTAAACTCATGAGTCTAAATCATCTTTGAATTTTGAACTTTAATCTTTATACCGATCAGTCTTCAAGCTTAATCCTTCTATACTTGTGTAATATTCTGTAATATATATTATACAACTTGGAAAAACATTTGTATCTATATTTATGTTGTTGTTATCAACAAAATCAATAAATGAGGTATTAACAATCTCCCGCATTTTGATGATGAAAACCATGTAAATATTTCTATATATAAAATATAATATAACTCCCCCTGAGTTAAATAACTTCCCCTTAGCATATGCATGTGTTTTATTTTATTATTTTTCTCTAACTTTGTCATCAACAAAAATGGATGAAAAACAAAACTACCCCTAAATGTAATATACTTACGAATTATGGAGTCAAAATGAATATTTAAATTCTAATAAAAAATGATATACACAATTGTAATTAGATTACATGTAAGGCATGTATTTGTGGAAATACTAGTTATTTAAAATGTGGTATATTCAGAACATATATTTAGGACCTATATTGAGTAATGATTAAATTCTAAATCATATACTAAATATTGAAGACATTAAATAAATAAGACAAGATAAACTTTATTAATCATTCCAAAATACAAATCAAACTATTATACAATCCAAACATACAAGCAAAATATCCAAAACAAAACAAGTCAAATCATATATACAAACCTATAACGATCCAAACCTAACTGTATAAAGTATTTACAAACCAATCAAATTAGAATATACAAGTTTCAAAATACACACTTATAAATTCTTCACAAATTGGAATACTAGTTTTTCTTTGGAACTTCAACCCATTCTTCGGATTTAAATATGGATTTGTTTTGATGACATCCCAATCTTCTTGTTCCATGCTTTCTTTGGAGTTTGAGCATTTTGGGTTGTTGTTTTGACCATCTTTGATAAGGGAGGAAATTTACCAACGAAGAGCATCAAATGTCACTCTTGTTCCTTTATCATTTTCATTTAACTGAATTCCAAATGCCTTTGATTTCGGAGAATGAAACAGAGAGCATCTTTAAAAGATTGAAGTGTTTCTTCTATGTTTTCACCAAGTTTTTGATGTAGAGAACTCATTTTTATGGAAGGAAATGTTTAAAATGGAAAGAGATGAAAAGATGAATCAATGTGTAAGTTTTTCTAAAAAAAAGTGGTGAAATAGAGATGAAAAGATGGACTAAATAATCGATTTAAAAGTATTTACCAATTTTTGAAAATTAAATTTTTTCAAAAATGACTAGTATATGTCAACATATGTATGTGGGATATGTCGACATATGTACCTTAATTTGCACAATTTATGTTTTTGTTCTAATTTTTGTTTATAGTTAATACTATTCAGTTCTAATGAATTGTAGAGACTAAGATAACATAACTGAACAACAAAATTAAATTTTTATGTAATTTTCATTAATATAAAAGATAAGTACATGGACATAATAGGAAAATACATGAAAATAACACAAAATAAAACTATAAAAACATACAACTAAGAGATACAAAGATAAATAAAAGATTTAAAAAGATGTTGATGATGAAGAAGAGTTTCCACCAAGTTTCTTAATGATCTTTCCAAAGTATTTGTCCACCTTGTTCGATAGAGAAGTGAAATTTTTACTAAAGGAACGTTTAAGCTTCTTTTGGTTGTTAAGAAGCTTTTCTTAGTTCTTGGGAATCTCTTTGTTGGAATAGCGAGAAGGTTTGTCAAAGCTTTCTGGGGAAGTGTCCACCGCTTCCTCTTCTACTTCTTGCTCTTCCTCCTCTTCAATTTCCATTCCAACACTTTCTTTTTCTTCTTCTTCTATAATCTCTTGCTCTTCTTCCCTTGCCAATCTTTCTTCCTTTCCGAGAAGAGATTCATATGGTTCAAATTCAAGAGGAATGTGCATAAGAGAGAGGTTGATTTTGTCGAAAGCTTTGTGAGGCAAAATGTTTTCACCTCTTAAATCGATACCAAAATAATTGAAAATTCTAGTAAGATACACACCATAGTAAAATATGTTTTCATGCCTAGATATTTTCTTTTGAACAAAGTCATTCAAAATCAGTTGAGCCCAATTTATATTATATTTTCCAAAAATATCAAAAAGAGCTTTGAAAACCTTTTGAGTCGGGTTTTGTTATTCCCCGTCCTCGGTGTAATACTTTGTTGAAATATAAAACTCATTAGTCTTGCTTTAGGCCTAAGATTTTTGTCTTTAAAACCATACTCTTCGTCATTAAAAAATAAATCATGCATAACTTCTCTATTACCATAATCAATTTCAAAAGTGGAGAGGTCATTTCCACTAAATTTACAATCAAAAATTTGACCAAGAATTTCATAATCTAGAACACTAGTAGTGTCATTTGCACTACTCCAAAGTTGACCTTCTTCTCCTTGAAAAAATTTCCATTCAAATTAGCATAATACATTTTAACAAATCGGGATAGCAATGAAAATCATTTTGAGATAAATTAATTAAACTGAAAATATTATTTTCAAAAGCAAGATTTTGTAAACCATAAGAAGAAAATTCATTAAAATTTGCAAACCTTTCTGAAAATACTTTTCCATAAGTAGCATACTCAATATAAATTTAAATGGACTCTTGATTATTATGAAGTTGACTTTTGATCTTATTGGTAAGCCTAATGGTTTTGGATGAGGTAGGTTTGTTTGAGGAGGACATTTGTGATTTATTTTGGAGAGAGGGAACGAAGAATAAGTTTTGAATTTTGAAACTATTTGTGTGTGGAAGATGTGATAAGATAGAGTGAATAAATAGACACTGAATAGCCATATGACAGGTAAAAAGGTGACAATTTGAATTTTGAAATTAATGCAAGAGAGGAAATTTCAAAATTTTGAATTTTTTTGAAAAGATTTTCAAAATTCTGCCAGTATATTGACATACATATGTAGACTATGTCGACATATATGCATAAAATTCCAAAATTAAACTAAGGCAATAAATTATTATTATTATTATTATTATATATATACTTATATACACTCATTATTATTATTATTATTAATTTATATTTATTCCTAAATTCAGTAATTCCAACTAAATGAGATAAAAATTAAATGTAAAAAGTACCACTTTTGCTGTTTTCCTATGTTTTGATTCAATTAATCTTCTATTTTTGTGAAACACATGTTAGAATTCTCGATGTCTGGTTCATTTTCACTCGAAGCTGTATCAGAATCATCTAAAGTTGCAGTGTAAGCCCTATTTATCTTTTTGGATGAATCAGTGACATGCATGATCTTTGATTTCTTCTGATATAGACAATCTCTTTGCAGATGATCAGATTCATCACTGTTGTAACACTTAATCACAATTCCATTTCTAGAATTTTTGTTTTCAGGTCTACAGAAGTTATTCATCTTTCTATACTTTAGAAACATTCTGAAATTCCTAACCATAAGAGCAATTTCCTCATTATTATCGTCATCATCTGAATCCTGACCATCAGTTGTAACGTTGAATGCAATTGATTTCTTTTCGGTTGCCTTGCTTTCCTTTATAACCTGCAACTGTGTTTCATAGGACATTAAATTACCTATTAATTCTTCAATTCTAAAAGTACAAATATCATTAGCCTCTTCTATTGCTAATGTCCTTTGATCCCACTCTGAAGAGAGTGAATTAATGACTTTTCTAACTTGGTCCTCTTAAGAGAAATTTTTACCTAGTGATACTAAAGAATGAACTATATCTTAAAATCTAGAATACATATCAGAAATAGACTCATCTTGTTTCATTTCAAAAAATTGAAACTGATTAGTAAGCATGAATTTTTTTCTCTGTTTCACTATACTAGTGCCCTCATGTGTAACTTGCAGTGTTCTCTAGATTTCATATGTAGACTTACAAATAGAGGCTCTATTAAATTCATTTTTATCTAAGGAGTAAAATAAAATATTCATGGCCTTAGAATTATATAGTCCATGTGTCTTTTGGTCAATTGTCCACAGTGAAAATTCAGTTTAAGGTTCAGTGACTTCACTCTGTGTAATATTCCAAATATCTAAACTATTAGACTGTAAATAAATCTTCATCGTATATGACCAATATGTGTAATTACTACCGTTAAATAGTGGGGGTCTAGTAGTTGATTGTCCTTCTACAAAAGTGTTAAAAAGTGAACTACTAGTGTTACTAGCCATTTATACTTTTCAAAAATCAAATTACGAATTTCTGAAAACCCAATGCTCTGATACTAAATGTAGGTTGCGGTGTAACGGATCTTAAGGCTACTTTAAAGTTAAAGGGTGACGAATAGTGTTTTATGACATTTATGAACCTTTTTAACTTTATTTCAAGATTTAAATGAACTCACAGTTTATCAACATAGATATACTAATCAAGCAGTCACAGATGCAATCACAGATAAATATAAAAGCAATAAGAAAAGGTAAAGTAAGAGAGATGACATTTGTAATTTTATACTGGTTCGGATTAACCAATCCTACATCCAGTCCCATACAATATGGTACATATTTCTTTTCAATCACCTACTTTAACCAGGTCGTAAGCAAACTAGAATACAGTCTTGGTTTTAAGGCTATGAGATATACCTACCTGTCTTACGAGTCCGGGGTAAACTCTCTTGATTTACCAGGCAACAAGGTCACCCACCTGATTTAAACGGGCTACTAAGCACACCTAGTTGATTTGAAAGGGTAACAAGCACACCCAAACAAATAAGAGTAGAGTTGTTGATTTCCAAATACAAATAGTTGTACTTGGAATACAAGATATCCTATAGCCTTTTTGATAGCAGTTTGATCTTTGAGTTTATAGAGAGAACGCTTCCAAAACAGTAAATAATTTGTAGAGAATCAATCTAGCGGTGTATGGATTGGTTCGATGTAGTTTTAAATATGTAATAAGCAGTTTTCAACAAATATTTCAAAGGAGTAAGGAGTAAGAATGTAATATCTCATAAAATTAATGATAATTAATAAATAATTAATAAGGCTCCAAAAATGAAATTTGAGAAAATGTTAGAATTTTGCCACGAAATTTCCACCACTGTGTTCATGGCAATTTTCTGTGCAACTTTCATATTTGGAATTTCACGATCGAAGCTCAATTGGAAAAGTTATCATCATTTGAAGTTTTCGGAGCAAAAATAATTAAAAATGAAAAAGAAATAAATAATATTAAATATAGGACTCCACCGGTTGCCCCCCTCCTTGGATCGATCGTCCGCTAGCGTCAATCACGTATAAGGGAGCGGTCGATCGATTCGAACATGGCAGCTAGGGTTTGAACCTTGGCCAGCGTTCCAGATTTAATTATTTTAATCTAACGATTACGATTGATTCGTGTGCCTATAAATAAAGGCCTAACCTCTCACTTCTTTTCTAATATTTTCATATCCAAATAGCGAAGCTCTACCATTTTCTCTTCTACACTACTTCTAAAAATTATAAAATATTATATAAATATATTATCGGAGAAGGGTAGAAAATCAAAAAAAGAAGAGAAGGAGAGAATCAATACTGTAGAAAAAGATAATTTTTGTAATTATAAATTTATATTCCCCTTAACTCCAAATCCCTCCTTAAATATGTAATTCTAATAGTATGTATACGCCTTGCTATGCATATTCTTTTGGATTAGAAAGAGAAAGGAGTCAAGTAAAGGAATGGATTCAGATTTAGAGATTTGGAAAGCTTTAAAGGTGCGTGAGAAATTATATGATTTATTTATAACATTAAAATTCATATTGTTGGATTTTATTTAATTATTATGCCTAAATAAGATCTGATAAATGTAGGCTTAAAACTAATGTATAGGATTATCGCCTATAGATTCAATAAAATAGGTAATTGGAATAAAAATAGTATGTACAACCTAATCTGAAAATTTGAATTCAGTCCCAAATATTCATTATTGTATAATATTTATTTATTCCAGATCTTTATTTGAGTTGTAAATTAGGTTGCCCTAGTTGACTTGAAATGTAAATTTCTATGTTCTGACTTATTTGGAGAAGGTTCCATGTAATTTCCTTAAATTATCTAGTTCCTAAATATGTATAAAAGCACGTCGTTTGTAAGGGATATACCAAAAAGGAAAATAGATGTGTAAGCTATGAATATTCTTTTCTATAGTTTACATTGTCTATTTCAATAAAAGAAAAGAAATAATTTCTTGTAATTTCAAACGAAGCACTCACTTTTGGTTAATACACTGAAAGTTATAATGGAAATCCTTTTTGACAAGGTAGATCTGATAAATTAAAACATGGAAATGGATGTTTTAGTTTAGAAATTAATAGTTAGAAATATAAATATATAAATATATAAATAAACACGTATAACCGTGCCTAACGTTTAAAAATAAAAATATGTAAATAATTTAATTTACATCGATATTCGTATTGGTTATTAATAGCATAGTAATTATAGGAATATGACTTATGGACACTAATTACAGATATAATGGGCAATAAATTTGTAATTAATAGAGAGTTAAAAAGAAATTAAATAGGGACCGATTAAGGAATTTAATACGGCATTTATGGGAAAATTGAATAGACTAATAGATGGATTTTGGAAGTGGTAAATATATCAAATGAATTGAATGAGGATTGATTAGAGATTGTCCAATTTTGACATAAATAACCAATTATTACGGGTTATAGACATTTATTATATATTACAAGGAAACCAAAGCCTAAGCGTATAAATTAGGAATAATTATGTGACGAATAAAGTAAGTATTAATACTATTAAATATAAATATACGTAAAAGGCAATATAATTTTCATAGTAGTAAATTATATAGCTTCAATTATACGTTTAGAACAAGCGTGAATTAGTGGGGTTAGCCCAACACTTAGGCTTTGGGTTATTGGGTCGGCTTAGTGGGTTGGGATGCGAGGTTAATAGAGTTACACAATAGAAGTATACCCTTCATCTAGAGGCTACCAGCAGTTGTGTATACTTACTACTGATATGGGACATCTCTAACCATTGGACCCGTGTGGAAGGGATATGTGTGAGACGTAGGGCCTGCTTCTGGGATGGAGGTTTTAAGTAGCTATTATAGGATCCGCCTCCTCCCTATTTAGGAATTATTAAATGGTTGGGGTTAGCGGTTAGGCACGGTAGTGGATATCTCAAGAAGGGTCCGCTTTGGGTTTGAGGTGTTAAAAAGCTATTATAGGGTCTGCCTCTCCCATAAAGAAGTATTAAGTGGCCCGATGAGATTTTGTGAGATGTCAGCTAGATAGTATCGGAGAGGAGACCACCTTGGGATAGCTATTAAATGATGGAGATATGCCTAAAATGTAGGTATTAAATGATTAAAGTTTACCTAGATCTAATGGATTAGCGATAAATAATAGACATAACACTTAAATGAAAACCAATCGGCATAAATTAATGAGATGAGTAAAGTATGTAATTTTCCAATCACCAGAACGTTCTTTTGTCCCCCCTCTTTATCACAACCCACGGGTTAGGTTTTTAGGGACCCGATACTGGAGCAAGATGAGAACTGTAGATGGTGAAGTCTTTTTATTCATGCTCTGTGCTGACAAGGCAACTAAATATCTAAGGAATGATATTCCGATGTAGGCGCCTTATTCAATGCGTATGTTATATTGTATTTTTCAATTTTTCTATGAGTTTATATTGATCGCACTCTGATATACTTGTGTTTATAGGTTACCAAGACCAATGATCTGTGCCCTAATGGACTTGGGTTTCGATTTAGTTGAAATTTGGACCCATTAAGGTGAGGGTTGTTACATTTGGTATCAGAGCTTATGTTAGTCGATTATAGGAATTAGGATACGCAAAGAGAACGTATTTGTATTTTTACCTATAATTGTATATAAATTATAGGCCCAACTCTATAAATTATGATTATAGAAGTAGTTGCGACCATATCCCGAAAGGAAAGGCGAAGCGACTATGAGTTGGAAAAATAAATATAGATAAATTTAAACTCCTACCCCGATTTCCCCACGGGGCGGAGGTTGTATTGTAAGAAATGGTCTAGAGAGTGCATGAGCATGACATATAGAAGAATCTCAGAGGTTGGATGGTACGACTCCTTTGCTGGGCGTAGGCTGCCTTATGATTATATATTTTGATGGATTGACGATTGAAGATGCACATTTCGTCTAAACAAATGGGAAGTAAGAACCTTTATATTACAAGCAACCGGAAGGAAGGTATAAAGGAATGGAAAAGTTCCCACAAGAAGGTGTACACTAATCACCACAAGAAGATAGGCTAGATTTTTGATGGAGATGAGTTAAGGATAAGTAGGGAAGAAGGAGTGTCCTAAAGATAGGGCAATAATAGTCTATTTCTAAGTCAATCCCATGTGAAAGAATTTGATAAAAATGTTTTTTTAGAATTCCTTTAAATGTTTGAATGGGTTTTTCAAAGGATTTATTGGGAAGTTATTATTTTGAAAAAGCAAGGAAATTTGGAAATTTATAATTTGAAAATTTGTAGGGTCAAAAGTTTCTGATTTAAAGGTTTTTGGTAGAAAGGGTTTTTCATTTTTGAAGTTTTTAGTTTAAAATTGGTTGAGTTAAAAGGTTTGGATTTAAGACTTTTAATAAAGGGATATTTGTTTTTGAAATAAATGAAAAATAGAGTGTAGGTTGGAGTCGATGATTTTTTCTATTTGTAAATTTTGATCTTACATTTTAAAATTCTTTTTAAGGGGTGGATAAATGAAAATTGTAGTTGACTCAAATAGGGCATAGAGAATCGAAGGGTAAGAACGCCGGACAATTTAGATAGAAATTGCATTAGGAATATATATATATATATAAATAGGATTAGTAATCTAGTTAGAAATAATATAGTAGAAAAATAATAGGAATAGGATAGGAAGAATGGAAAAATTCTATGGATATGTAGTAATTGTGCATATACTCTAGATAGACACATATATAGATGTTGCAATTAGACATATCCTTTAGAAGTCCCCCTCTTGTGCTATGAAAATCTCCATCAAAGGAGGAAGCGGAGGTATCATGAGTATAGGAAAATAATAGGATGAAAGTTATCCTTGTCTACTCCAATTTTCATTTGTAAAGTTATAGAAGATATTTTTGAAAAAATGGTTTGGTATGATAATTGATTTTTGGAACGGTGTGAGTTAAAAATCCTACTTTTGAAAGAAGTAAATCTCTGTTGTAAAAAGTCCTTGAAAAGGTAAAGTTGGTTAGAAAAGGGAAACTTTTCATGGCTCCTTTTTGGAGACCAAGGAATTTTGAAATTTAATAAAAATGTTTCTAAGTTTATATTTTCAAAAATAAAGGTTTTGGATTAGGTACTTCATGGTTGTGAAGTTTTAGTTTTATAAAGAATGGTAAAAACCAAAGCAAGTTTTTTTAATATGGAGTAGATAGGGATCGCTACTTAGATAAGACGGGGTAAAGGTTTAGGCTATGAATAAAATTGCTATTGATGCTCATAGGGTAGCGATAAGGAATCCCCGTTGAATATAAGGAATGTTGGTACGAAAGTAGAAATATTTTATTAGAGATGTATGGAAGCCATGAGAAGAACCCTCAAAGGAATGGTGAAGGGTACCAAAGTACAAATTTGCGAATCCCATGGTATACTCGCATGAAGGATCAAGGATGTAGAGGGAGTAAATACCTAAGTTTGAGGATATTTCTAAGATATTTTAGTAGTATGGTTGGAGAAGAGAGTGGTGATTGTCAAACACACATGAAGGACGTTGGTTGACTCAAAGCTGAAGAAGGCAAGATATGTGGTAGGAAAGTTATTCCACTAAACAAAATTTTCGGATGAGTTATTCTAAATATGCATAGTTTATATTTCTTACCTACTACAGTATGGGAATGCACAATTTATCCCATAATCGGGTATAATAATTAAAGTACCGGATGGACCATATTTTTTAGAAGCCAATAAGGAGAGTTAAGGAAGTTGGGTGATAGTTGAATGTCATACTAGGAATGTCCATCTTAATTTAGTAAGGAGTGTTAGGGCCACAACATCATTAACACCAGTTGATGATGAATGACAGCTTCCAACAAATTTTCTTTTAAGTTCTTTAGGTTGTAATCATTAGTTGTCTCCCTTAGATAATTAGAAAAGCGTACGATATAATATGATATATGTTTCTGTTTTATCACTGTGTTGATTTGATGGATGTGATTAAATCGCTATATAAATATCCAGGAAAATAGTGCAAATAAGGAGATCTCATTAAGACATTTAACTAGCGATAAAAATGTAGGTAAGACTGGAAGTTTATAAAATAAGTTAGGAAATTAAGTTAGCAACTGAAAGTTAAAAATGCTTTAATCACCAAAAAATTTAAAATTTTGGGAAAAATAATTTTTTAGCAAGCAAAATAAATTTTAGCAAACGAAGGACAGAGAAAGGTTTTTGCGAAGTCACGGGTCACTGTCCCTATGCCTTAAAAACTAAATGCGCTCGTAGGGAGTTTGTCATTTTAGAGTCAAAGAAGAGGAAAGGTTCCTCAAATCTAGGATTAATTGCATAATACTAGGGTCAATCATATACATTAGCTCATAAACTGAGTTCCAATAACGTTAAGACGTGGCTTGATTTTTTTAAGAATGGAACGACAAATGTTTTGAAAAATTGTGTTGAAATGCTTTTGAAATTTTTTTAAATGCTTTTGAGAAGTTGGGTTTAAATGTTTTTGGAAGTATTTGTTCAAATGCTTTTGAATATATATATATATATAATAAAATGGTGTTTAAATGCTTTTAGGAATTTGATTTTTCAAACTATTTTGCAAGTTCGATTGGATAAGGAAAAATATTTTTGATGGAAAATGAAAAAAATTCAATTTTTTAAGGCCACATGCATAATGTAGGGCGGGTCGACGTGTTAGTGAATATGAATTTTATTGTCCGACAAGGGTGACAATATACTAAACATAGATAATAACAAGGGAAAATGTTGTTTTAACTTTGAAATTTCTATTTTCATACCTTGTTGGTAGTAAAAAAACTTGCACTTAGGATAAATGTGCTTTAACATTCAAAAATAATCCTCTTTATGCAAACTGTATTTGGAAAAGTTTTAGGGGCAAAAGAGAAGGTTCTAAGGCACAAACATAATAGGTATATAAAAGAAGGTGGAATTGTAGAATTTTACTTCTAAATTCTTTTTCCGGCATAGGAGTACGGATTCAGAAAAACTGGATTTTCAAAAATTTTGGATGTTAAAAATTATGTGCTAGGTTTTAGATGGTAAGGATTGAATGCAAAATTGGTTGAACCATACTCCTGTTCATAGGAGCGTGGAAATTATTGTGTGAAAAAGGATTTTTGAAAACTTGCATATATATCGAACTGCCAGTATATCTAGGTTGTTTGCATCATATTTTCAAAATGGTTTTAAAAGAATGCATTCATAAGAGGTGCCGATTTAGAGTCATTCCGCATACATGTTTTATATGTCGTGATACACCATGTACCTGTACACATTTGGTTGCAAAATTGGTTGTACAATAATTGGTTGAATAACTTAGATTGGTTGCGCGCTATGTTACATGATTCAATCCTTAGCGAATTTCGAGGACAAAACTCTTTTAAGGGGGAAGAATGTATGTAACAACCCGCATATTTTACGATTTTATATTTAAATAATTTATTTAAATATAAGGTCGTTAGTTGGATTAAAGTCCGAAAAGCTACTTTTTGCAAACGATCAAATCAGGACTCGGGACCACTTCCATTGAGTCCAAAATGGCGTTTGCGACTTTTTTGAGTATAAGCTTCGATATGGTTGGAGTAAGTTGAATTTTGCTATTTTCTGTTGGGCTTTTGGGTTTGGGTTTGACCCAACTCAACATATACTCTAACTCAGCCCCTCTCTTCATCCATTCTTCCTCATTTCATTTCTTTTACTCTAGCAAAACTGAAAATGGTGGAAGAGAAGAGGAATTAGAAATTCCAAGCCCTAGATTGAATAGCAAACTCCAAATTCTTGCTCCAAATTATAGAAGAAGCTTAGGTAAGCCTCATCTTCATCTTCTCCATCTCTTCTACTCTTCGATTTCTAAAATTTTCTAAAGCCCTAACTTAGAAAATCTTTCATTTTGAGCTTTAGATTGAAGCTCCTTGGGTTGAAATTGAAGAGTGATTGTTCTAGCTTTGCTTGTAGCTTCTCTCTTGTGTTTTTGGGATAAAAAGTGAGATTTTTATCTCACATCTATGTTCATAATCATCTTTGGTTGTTAGGTATGAATTCCTAACACTTCTTCATGTGCATTTTCTCTTGATTTGGATTGGTTTTGTGAATATTTCAAATTTTGGTGTTTTGAAGTCAAATCTTTAAAATCCTAGCTTTGTTGTTTGAACATGCTTTAGGTGGCGTTTCAGAGAGTCCATAAGGCTGGGTTGTCGCTTGGCATAAATCCCTAGTCTTCGTCGCTCGTCCGATCGCTTCCGTTTTGGATTTTCGCCCTTTTTGGGCTAGGCTGTTTTTTTTGCCTACCAGGAAATTTCAGACGTCTGGATTGAATTTCAGACGTCTGGATTCAAATTTCAGACGTCTGGTTGGAAAATCCAGACGTCTGGAATTAGTCCCTGGAAAACGCAAAAAAGGCAGAAAAGAATCCAGACGTTTGGAAATCCAAATAGACGTCTAGTAGACGTCTGGTTGAAATTTCAGACGTCCGAAACGTGCAGTTTTGCCTATTTTGGGCCAGAACCTAGGGCCAGACGTCTGGATCAACCCCCCAGACGTCTGGAACTGTTCACTTTGCCTATTTTGGGCTGTTTTGAGTAGATTTTCCATTTTAATCGATTTGTGTTGATCCGGATAGTTGCTGTCAATTATTATTGTCTTTGATGATTCTTTTTCTTGATTTTCATACACGGGTTTTTATAAAGTGATCTTTTAAATTGTATTAAAAGCTCGTTCTCCAATTTATAATTTCTATTTAAAACACACACAACTTTGCACTTCGAGCGAAGAGGGAGGAGAATTAAATGATTAAATAAAACGCGTGCAATGAACACGTGCGTTTATCTTTTTAGTTAATTCCTAATCTATTCGTTTGACCGTTTTGATCTCTGGGTCTGGTTCACCGATGAGATGAGGTGAACTTTGTACTGCTTTGAGTGTGAAATTGGCTAACGGTTAGTAAACCGTTTAGTGCGAACGTGGGGTATGGGACTCACGTTAACATTTTCCGAGTTCCTTTCTGAGAGTTGTGACACATTCCGCCGGACAGTGGTGTCCAGTACCGCCACTACGGTTTGTTGCCTTCGGGCGTTGGCTTCGGGCGTTGCCTTTTGGCGTTGCCTTCGGGCGTTGCCTTTTGGCGTTGGCTTCGGGCGTTGGCTTCGGGCGTTGGCTTCGGGCGTTGCCTTTTGGCGTTGCCTTCGGGCGTATGGATCCTTGTACTGAGCTCGAGCATCTTTTGTTTCTTTGACTATTACATTTCCCTAGTGTATCGCCCTTCGGTGTAGGTTCTTTGAACCGCACGATATATAGCGATTACCTTATGGAAACTTGTGTTACCTTTGTTGGTATTCGTCAATTGCCTTTTGGCTTGTTTGGGGATTTATGTCCTTTGTTATTGAGTTGCCTATGATACAAGGCTTGTTTAGATTCATCTTATGATAGATGATTTGGTTATCTCTTTTCGAGATAATGGTGGTACCTTATGATCTTGTATGTTCATTACCATTAGTATATCTAACTGATTTGTTTAGCCAGACTGACCCGTGTATTTTATACTCGGGTCAGACCGAGATGTTTCAGGTTAGGTACTTTGGACTTAGCCTATTTTGCTTCCGCATGGACTACTCCGGTAGCTCCTTTTTGTCATAGCTTTTTGTGTAGTCCTTTTTGTCTGTATCTCTGATATGTATTCTTTTGACTCGTCTGTATATTGTGGTTTGCTTTACCACTTGACATGTCTCAATTTGTAAACTCTGTAATGTATCTGTGTATGTGTAAATGTAAGTGATGATTTACTGTTCTGTGATGTATATTACATTTGAGTTGTTATATTTTATTCTGATAGGTCCTCAGCCACCTCTGGCTTTGTATTAAGTATTTATTGGATATGTCGATCCATTTAAGTAAGAAGTGGCATTATCGGCATATTCGATAGATAATTAAGACAAGGCTATAGATGGTCGCTCCTAACCAGCTCTATTCTCTGCATTAGCAGACGGTGTTACCTTGTAATACTCTTTGCTAATGTGGGTCTCGGAGTGGGGCGTCACAGCTTGGTATCAGAGCAAGGTTCAGAACAAAATATGATAAACATAGAACAGAGACACATATTACGGTACATTAAAGTGTTGTATGAATGTTACGAATCTTTGTATCACCGTGTCTTTGGGGTAGATAGAATTTTGAGAATACGTCCAGGAATGCATTTTATTCCGTAGTATTCCATATTTAACTTTAATGATATCTACCTTGTGAATAATCTTTTTCTTATCTTATCTTTCAGCTAATGGCCGGAAGAGGCCGAGGACGATGCTCGGATGCTGGGCAATCCAGTGGCTCACATCCGGATGGCGTTTATATGTCTGCTGATCAGTTCATGGAGTTATTTTGGAGCACTCAACCTCCAGCTCCTATTCGTGCATCTCCTCCACGCAAGTATGCCTTTGCACGTCTGTGCAGTGATTTTTCTCATCTTGGTGGAAAGCCATTCAAAGGCTGTGAGTCTGTTCTTGAGGTCCAAGCTTGGATTCGCACATGTGAACGTATCTTCTCTCGCATGGATCTTTCTGACCATGATCGAGTTCTTGTAACTTCTAGCTTATTGTAAGAGCGTGCCCTTGATTGGTACGAGCTTCTTATATCTGAGCTTGATGAGTCTGTTCTTTCTTGGACTCGGTTCCGGGAACGCTTCAAACTCAAATTCGTTCCTGAATCTGAGAAAGTTTTATTAGCCCGTCGCTTCCTTGAGTTGAAGCAAGGGAAGTCTTCCGTTTCTGATTATGTTGCATCTTTCGATGCCTTATCTAAGTATGGTCTTGAATTCATTAGCACTTCTTATAAGAAGAATCTGAAGTTTGTTTCTGGTCTTAAGAAATATCTTAAGAAGTCTTTAATGCTCCATCTTAAGCTTTCCTTTGAGGAGTTGGTTGATTTAGCACTTCATCTCGAGGCCATCGAGAAGGAGTGTGATAGTGGTGATGATGTTGAGGTTCGCAAGAACCCCAATAAGAAGAAGTTTCCATTTAATAAGCATGGATTTCTTCCTTCTAAGAAGAAGAAGCCGGTTGAATCTGGTTCTAACTCTCAATCTGCTGGAACACCTTCCATTCGGAAGTGTTTCAATTGTGGTTCTCCTGATCATATGATTCGAGCTTGTCCTAAGCCTCTCTTCTGTCATTATTGCAAGAAGGAAGGTCACCGTGTTTCCACTTGCCCTACTGCTCCTGCTAGTGCTAAGTCTGGCAAGCTTTATGTTGCTAAAGCTTCTGGAGGTCCTTCTCAGCCCAAAGGTATATCTCCATCTATTTTGGAAGGTTCTATTTTATTTCATGACCGTAGTATTCGAGTTCTTTTCGATACGGGAGCTTCGCATTCTTTCGTACAGAAAAAGCTCGTCGATGATTTGTCCTTGGATGTTTCTTGTATGATTACTTCGTTAAGGATTGCGAATCCTATTGGGGGGTCTGCAACCCTTAGCATGCTTTGTGATGATGTTGAGATTGTTTTATATGGCTTTTCTTTTCGTGCGAATCTGCACGTTATTTCTTATTTGAATTTTGATATGATTTTGGGTATGGACTGGCTAGTGAGATACGATGCCAGGATTATTTGTTCTGAAAGAATTTTATATCTTCAACATCCAGATTCGTCTATGCAGCTATCACTTGTTCTTCGGAATGTGGATAATTCTGAAATGGCTTTATATTCTCTTGACTCATGAGATGATGATGATATATCTCGTATTCCGATTGTTTGTGACTTCTTTGATATTTTTGAGCCGGTTTCGGGTTTGCCACCCAAGCGGGCGATCGAGTTCCGCATTGATCTCATTCCAGGCGCGAAGCCAGTTGGGCGTCCTCCCACGAGGATGTCTACAAAAGAAAATGAGGAACTCAAGAAGCAGCTTTTAGAGCTTGAGTCCAAACAGTTGATCCAATCCAGTTTTTCACCGTGGGGTACCGCGGTCGTCTTCGTGAAGAAGTCCGATGGAACTCTTAGGCTCTGCATCGACTATCGCAAGCTTAACGAGTTAACCATCAAGAATAGGTATCCTTTGCCGAGGATCGATGATATGTTCGATCTATTGAGTGGCGCTAAGGTCTTCTCTCAGCTCGACCTTGCCACTAGTTTTCATCAGCTCCGAGTCGCGGAAGATAGCATACCCCTTACAGCTTTCCGCACTCGATATGGTTCTTTTGAGTGGCTCGTTATGCCGTTCAGTTTGACGAACGCTCCGGCTTTCTTTGTTGATCTTATGAATCGAGTATTCCGGGAATATCTCGATAAGTTCGTTCTTGTGTTCATTGACGACATTCTTGTTTATTCTAAGTCTGAAGCCGAGCATGCTAATCACTTGAGAATTGTCTTGAGTACTCTTCGTCACCAGCAGCTAAAAGCCAAATTCTCCAAGTGACATTTTTGGGAGAATAAGGTTAAGTTCTTAGGCCATGTTGTATCTTCCGACGGCATCTATGTCGATCCCTCGAAGATTGAAGCTATTCAAAATTGGAAGAGGCCTGAAAATGTTCATGAGATTCGAAGTTTCCTTGGATTGGCGGGTTATTACCGTCGGTTCATTAAGAATTTTTCTCGTGTTGTGCTTCCTCTCACCAGCCTTACTCGGAAAGGCATTCGTTATATTTGGTCCGATAAGTGTGAAGCTTCCTTTCAGACATTGAAGGAACTTCTTACTAATGCTCCTATTCTCGTGGTTCCTGAGGGGAATCATGATCTTGTTGTCTACACCGATGCTTGTGGTAGTGGCCTCGGTGCCGTGCTTATGAAGAAGGATCGGGTAGTTGCTTATGCTTCCAGGAAACTGCGTCCGAATGAAGTTCGCTATGCCACTCATGATCTTGAGTTAACCGCCATCGTCTTCTCCTTGAAGATTTGGCAACACTATTTGTTAGGTGAGCGCTTCATTCTCTATACCGATCATAAATCCTTGAAGTATTTGTTCACTCAGAAGGAACTCAATATGAGGCAACAGCGTTGGCTCGAGTTTCTCGCTTCCAATGATTTTGATATCCAATATACCCCTGGTAAGGGAAATCGTGTTGCTGATGCACTTAGTCGTAGACATTCGGCTGTCGTTTCTATGATGCTTGCCGAATGGGATATTCTTGAGACTCTATCTTTTTGTGATATTCGTGATCGAGCTCCATCCTCTGATTCTCAGGTAGTATTATTCAGTTTGGAAGCTCGACCCTCTTTATTGGATCATATTGCCGATGCTCAGCAGCGTGATCCTGATCTTGTGCATCTTATTCAGCTTTGTGAGACTGAACCCCGTGATGAGGCGTTACGGGATTTCAGCATTGATTTTCATGGGTGTCTTCGCAAGAAGGACCGTCTTATTGTGCCTTCTGATTTTGTACTTAGGCATGACATTCTTGATGACTGTCATCGGTCTAAGTATACTATTCATCCTGGTAGTAGCAAGATGTATGCCGACATGTGTCGCTTATATTATTGGGAAGGCATGAAGCGCGATGTAGCAAGTTATGTGAGCAATTGCATGACTTGTCAACGTATTAAAGCCGAGCATCAGCGCGCTTCTGGTCTTCTTCAGCCGTTAGAGATTCCATTGTGGAAATGGGATCAGATTTCGATGGATTTCATTGATGGTCTACCTCGATCGAGGTCGGGCCATACTTCTGTTTGGGTCATAGTTGATCGATTGACCAAGTCCGCTCACTTTATTCCGATTAAGTCCACTCGGACTGCTCCTCTTTTGGCTAAGCTTTATGTGAAGGAAGTCGTTCAACTTCATGGTATCCCTAGTTCCATTGTTTGTGACCATGACTCGTTATTCACTAGTCACTTTTGGAAGTGTCTTCAATCAGCTTTGGGCACAAAGCTAAATTTTTCTACTGCTTATCATCCTCAGACTGATGGTCAGACTAAGAGAGTGAATCGTGTCTTGGAAGATCTCCTTCGCTGTTGTATCCTTGATTTTGGAGGTTGTTGGGAGGATCATCTACCCCTTGTAGAGTTCTCCTACAACAATAGTTTTCAGTCCAGTATCGGTATGGCTCCTTTTGAAGCCTTATACGGAAGGCCATGTCGATCACCTTCTTGTTGGTTGGAATCTGGGGAGAAGCTTATTCTTGGCCCGGATTTTGTTCATGATTCTTCTGAGAAGATTGTTCTTATTCGTCAAAGAATGAAAGAGGCACAAAGCCGCCAGAAATCCTATGCGGATAACTGTAGGAAGCCTCTCGAGTTCTCGGTTGGTGATCTCATCTTTATTCGTGTTTCTCCTTTGAAAGGGGTTATGCGCTTCAGTGTGACGGGGAAATTGGCTCCTCGCTTTGTAGGACCATTTCCTATTACTGAACGTATTGGCCCTGTGGCTTATAGAGTTTCACTTCCAGCTCATCTATCTGGAGTTCACAACGTGTTTCACGTCTCTCAGCTTCGGAAGTGTCTTCGAGAATCGGATTCTGTTATCGACTCCCCTGATTTGCAAGGGCTTGGGATATCACCCGATTTATCTATTGTACAACAGCCTATTCGCGTACTTGCCACGGAGGTGAGACACCTTCGAAACAAGGACGTGCCGCTCATTAAAGTTCAATGGTCCGCTAATTCAATGACTGTACTTGGGAAACCAGAGAGTTTATCGAGCGATCCTATCCGGGTTTTCTATCTTTGCTTTGTGATGGTGAGAATGTCTTTTTATCTCAAGCTTATTTTCTTTTCTTTTTGGGAGTAGTAAATATGTAGTTGTTGTGGATTCTTCTCTAGGAAATTGCGTGGACGCAATTTTGTTAAGGAGGGAAGATCTGTAACAACCCGCATATTTTACGATTTTATATTTAAATAATTTATTTAAATATAACGTCGTTAGTCGGATTAAAGTCCGAAAAGCTACATTTTGCAAACGATCAAATGAGGACTCGGGACCACTTCCATTGAGTCCAAAATGGCGTTTGCGACTTTTTTGAGTATAAGCTTCGATATGGTTGGAGTAAGTTGAATTTTGCTATTTTCTGTTGGGCTTTTGGGTTTGGGTTTGACCCAACTCCACATATACTCTAACTCAGCCCCTCTCTTCATCCATTCTTCCTCATTTCATTTCTTTTACTCTAGCAAAACTGAAAATGGTGGAAGAGAAGAGGAAGCCCTAGATTGAATAGCAAACTCCAAATTCTTGCTCCAAATTATAGAAGAAGCTTAGGTAAGCCCCATCTTCATCTTCTCCATCTCTTCTACTCTTCGATTTCTGAAATTTCCTAAAGCCCTAACTTAGAAAATGTTTCATTTTGAGCTTTAGATTGAAGCTCCTTGGGTTGAAATTGAAGAGTGATTGTTCTAGCTTTGCTTGTAGCTTCTCTCTTGTGTTTTTGGGATAAAAGGTGAGATTTTTATCTCACATCTATGTTCATAATCATCTTTGGTTGTTAGGTATGAATTCCTAACACTTCTTCATGTGCATTTGCTCTTGATTTGGATTGGTTTTGTGAATATTTCAATTTTTGGTGTTTTGAAGTCAAATCTTTAAAATCCTAGCTTTGTTGTTTGAACATGCTTTAGGTGGCGTTTCACAGAGTCTATAAGACAGGGTTGTCGCTTGTCATAAATCCCTAGTCTTCGTCGCTCGTCCGATCGCTTTCGTTTTGGATTTTCGCCCTTTTTGGGCTAGGCTGTTTTTTTTGCCTACCAGGAAATTTCAGACGTCTGGATTGAATTTCAGACGTCTGGATTCAAATTTCAGACGTCTGGTTGGAAAATCCAGACGTCTGGAATTAGTCCCTGGAAAACGCAAAAAAGGCTGAAAAGAATCCAAACGTCTGGAAATCCAACCAGACGTCTGGCAGACGTCTGGTTGAAATTTCAGACGTCTGAAACGGGCAGTTTTGCCTATTTTGGGCCAGAACCTAGGGCCAGACGTCTGGATCAACCCCCCAGACGTCTGGAACTGTTCACTTTGCCTATTTTGGGCTGTTTTGAGTAGATTTTCCATTTTAATCGATTCGTGTTGATCCGGATAGTTGCTGCCAATTATTATTGTCTTTGATGATTCTTTTTCTTGATTTTCATACACGGGTTTTTATAGAGTGATCTTTTAAATTGTATTAAAAGCTCGTTCTCCAATTTATAATTTCTATTTAAAACACACATAACTTTGCACTTCGAGCGAAGAGGGAGGAGAATTAAATGATTAAATAAAACGCGTGCAATGAACACGTGCGTTTATCTTTTCAGTTAATTCCTAATCTATTCGTTTGACCGTTTTGATCCCTGGGTCTGGTTCACCGATGAGATGAGGTGAACTTTGTACTGCTTTGAGTGTGAAATTGGCTAACGGTTAGTAAACCGTTTAGTGCGAACGTGGGGTATGAGACTCACGTTAACATTTTCCGGGTTCCTTTCTGAGAGTTGTGACACATTCCGCCGGACAGTGGTGTCCAATACCGCCACTATGGTTTGTTGCCTTCGGGCGTTGCTTTCGGGCGTTGCCTTCGGGCGTTGCCTTCGGGCGTTGCCTTCGGGCGTTGCCTTTTGGCGTTGCCTTCGGGCGTTGCCTTTTGGCGTTGCCTTCGGGCGTTGCCTTCGGGCGTATGGATCCTTGTACTGAGCTCGAGCATCTTTTGTTTCTTTGACTATTACATTTCCCTAGTGTATCGCCCTTCGGTGTAGGTTCTTTGAACCGCACGATATATAGCGATTACCTTATGGAAACTTGTGTTACCTTTGTTGGTATTCGTCAATTGCCTTTTGGCTTGTTTAGGCATTTATGTCCTTTGTTATTGAGTTGCCTATGATACGAGGCTTGTTTTGATTCATCTTATCATAGATGATTTGGTTATCTCTTTTGGAGATAATGGTGGTACCTTATGATCTTGTATGTTCATTACCATTAGTATATCTAACTGATTTGTTTAGCCAGACTGACCCGTGTATTTTATACTCGGGTCAGACCGAGATGTTTCAGGTTAGGTACTTTGGACTTAGTCTATTTTGCTTCCGCATGGACTACTCCGCTAGCTCCTTTTTGTCATAGCTTTTTGTGTAGTCCTTTTTGTCTGTATCTCTGATATGTATTCTTTTGACTCGTCTGTATATTGTGGTTTGCTTTACCACTTGACATGTCTCAATTTGTAAACTCTATAATGTATCTGTGTATGTGTAAATGTAAGTGATGATTTATTGTTCTGTGATGTATATTACATTTGAGTTGTTATATTTTATTCTGATAGGTCCTCAGCCACCTATGGCTTTGTATTAAGTATTTATTGGATATGTCGATCCATTTAAGTAAGAAGTGGCATTATCAGCATATTCGATAGATAATTAAGACAAGGCTATAGATGGTCGCTCCTAACCAGCTCTATTCTCTGCATTAGCAAACGGTGTTACTTGTAATACTCTTTGCTAATATGGGTCTTGGAGTGGGGCGTCACAATGTCACACTCCATAAAATTAACAATAATTAATAAATAATTAATAAGGCTCCGAAAATGGAATTTGTGCAAACGTTGTAATTTGGCTACGAAACTTGCACCACTATGTTCATGACGATTTTCTAAGCAACTTTCATAATTGGAGTTTCACGATCGAAGCTCAAGCAAAAAAGTTATCAGCGTTTGAAGTTTTCGGAGCGAAAATAAGTAAAAACGAAAAAGCAAATAAATAAGATTAAATACGGGACCCAATCGGTCAACCCCCTCCTTAGGCTGGTCGACCGCCTAAAAGGGAGCGGTCGACCTATTCGAATGTGGCAGCTAGGGTTTGAACCTTGGCCAACGATCTGGATTTAATTATTTTAATCTAATGGTTACGATTGATTCATGTGCCTATAAATAAAGGCCTAACCTGACACTTCTCTTCCCATATTTTCTTATCCAAGTAGCGAAGTTCTACCATTTTCTCTTCTCCACTACTTCTAAAAATTATAAAGTATTATACATATAATCAGAGAAGGGTAGAAATAAAAAAAATAAGAAGATAAGGAGCGAATCAATACTGCGAAAAAAGTTAATTTTTATAACTATAAATCTGTATTCCCCTTAACCCCAAATCTCTTCTCAGATTTGTAATTCTAATAATATGTATACGCCTTATTATACATATTCTTTTGGATTAGAAAGAGAAATGAGTCAAGTAAATGAATTTATTCAGATTTGGAGATTTGGAAAGCTTAAAAGGTGAGTGAGCAATTATATAATTTATTTATAACATTGAAATTTATATCGTTGAATTTAATTTAATTACTATGCCTAAATAAGATCTTATGAATTGTAGGCTTAAAACAACTGTATAGGATTATCACCCACACATTCAATAAAATAGGCAATTGGAATAGAAATATTATGCACAACCTAGTTTGGAAATTTGAATTCAATCCCAAATATTTATTATTGTAGAATGTTTGTTTATTCTAGATTTATAATTGGGTAATAAATTAGGTTGCCCTAGTTGACTTAGAATGTGAATTTCTATGTTTTGGTTAATTTGGAGCCGGTTTGGTATAATTTCCAAAAATTATCCAATTCCAAAATATGTATAAAAGCATGTTGTTTGAATTAACAAGGGACATATCAAAAAGGGAAAGAGATGTATAAGATATAGATATTCTTTTCCTTAGTTTGCATTGTCTATTTCAATAAAAGGAAAGAAATAATTCCTCGTAATTTCAAACAAAGCAAATATCACTTTTGGTTAATTTATGGAAAGTTATAATGGAAATCCTTTTTGAAAAGGCGGCTTTAATAAATTAAATCGTGGAAATGAATGTTCTAGTTTAGAAATTAAAAGTTAGAAATATAATTAAAAAAATAAACATGTATAACCGCATTTAACATTCAAAAACAAAAAATATAGCGTAATTTATGATGATATTCATATTAGTTATTAATAATGTAGTAATTATAGGACTAGGATTTATGGACATTAATTACAGATTTAATGGGCAATTAATTTGTAATTAATAGAGAGTTAAAAAGGAATTAAATGAGGATTGATTAGAGAATTTAATACGTCATTTGTAGGAAAACTGAATAGGCATAATAGATGGATTTTGGAAGTGGTAAGTAGATTAAATGAATTAAATGAGGATTGATTAGAGATTGTTCAATTTTGACATAAATGGCCAATTATTATTGGTAATAGATATTTATTAGACATTACAAGGAAACAAAAACCTAAGCGTATAAATTAAGAAAAATTATGCGGTGAACAGAGTAATTATCAATACTATTAAATATACGTAAAAGGCAATATAATCTTCATAGTAAGAAATTATATAGCTTTAATTATATGTTTAGTAAAAGCGTGAATTAGTGGGCTTAGCGTAACACTTAGGCTTTGGGTGATTGGTTTGGTTTAGTGGGTTGGGACGCAAGGTCGGTAGAGTTATACAACAGAAATCTGCCCACTATTGATTTGGGACATCTCCAACCATAGGACCCATGGGGAAGGGATATGCGTGGGATGTAGGACCTGCTTCTAGGACGGAGGTATTAAGTAGCTATTATAGGGTCTATCTCCTCCCTATTTAGGAACTATTAAATGGTTGGGGTTAGTATTTAGGCATGGTAGTGGATCTTAGGAAGGGTCCACTTCGGATTTGAGATATTAGGTAGCTATTATAGGATCTGCCTCTCTCATAAAGAAATATTAAGTAGCCAAATGAGATTCCATGCGATGTCAGCCAGATAGTATCGGAGAGGAGCCCATCTTAGGATAGGTATTAAATGACGTGGACCTGCCTAAAATGTTGGTATTAAATGGTCACGTCCACCTAGATCCCGTTGAAAATGTATTAAGTGGCTTGGGTGCTATCTCTTCCATTGTTAGGACATGATTGACGGTAGTTGCATCGGACTTGGAAGGGCCTCCGGCCTACAGTTGAGGGTAAGTTGTAGAGTTGAGATACATTAGTAATATGGCAATTATTATAAAGCCTTATATATGTGTCATCGGTCTCTGTGGTTAGGACCGATTGGCTAGTGGGTTGTTGCGGAGGACCCACTTCAGGGACTAAGGTATTAAGTAGCCATTATACGATTAGCCTTCTCCCTATTTAAGAATTATTAAGTGGACGGGGTTTTAGGTAATGGAACTGTTAGACCTATATGCGGATAGGCATATACTTATATTGTTATACCTTGGAGAAGGTTAGGTTAGACATACCGTACGTGCACATAAGATTTAACGAACTAGCCCTAAATAATAGACATAACACTTAAATGGAAACCAATCGACATAAATTAATGGGATGGGTCAAGTATGTAATTTTTCGATCACCAGCACGTTATTTTGACCCCTCTCCTCATATCAACCCATCAGTTAGGTTTAGAAGGATCAGATATTGGAGCAAGACGAGAACTGCAGTTGGAGAATTCTTCTTATTCATGCTCGGTGCTAACAAGGAAATTAGATATCCAAGGAATGATATTTCAAGGTAGTTGCCATAGTCAATACGTATGTTATATTATATTATTTAATTCCGCTATGAGTTTATATTGATCTCACTCTAATATACTTGTGTTTATTGTATATTACCAAAAACAACGATCCTTGCCCTAATGAACTTTGGTTTCGATTTAGTCGAAATTTGGGCCCATTAAGATGCGGGTTGCTACAAAGAAGAAAGTAAGAATTTTTTTTAGAAAATTCGTTTACACTCCCGTTTATATAGTGAATGAACATATATATTCGTTCATGAGGAGATGTGTCCAAAAGACACCTCTTTTCAAATTTTAAAAACAAATTAACAATCGCTATGTTGACATATCTAGGAGGGGTATGTCGACATACCCATATAAAATTTGAAAATGATTTTCTTTTAAATTGTTTTCAAACTTCTATATTTTTGTAAAATAATTTAAACATAGTTTCGAATACTTTAAGCACATAATTTTTTTTATAAAATATTTGTAAAAATAGATTTTGAATTCTAAAAAATTTATTTTGATAAAATATCAAAGATCAGAAATTTATGATAAATTTCATAATCTGCTATCAGAGACTTTAACAATTTATTTTAATGACTCATAACTATACACTAAAGTCTTGAGCTCTTCAAATCTTTGTGAGTAAATTCATGAGTCTTGATCAGCTCTAAATTTTGAACTTTCGCCTTTACATTAATCAGTGTTCAAGCTTAATCATTCTGTACCTATGTAATATTCTGCAATATATATACTATATAACTTAGCAAAACAATAGTATCTATATTTATATGGTTATTGTTATCAAAATCAATATCTAAGGTATTATCAGAGCAAGTATGGACTTTATTGTGTATATTGTAAATATTGTAAATAAGTGTTATGATTTGTATCTGATTGTGTATATGGATTGGGTATGATTGATATTGTAAAGACATACACACTATATATATATGATATTATTGACTCTTTATGATGTTATGATCTAATGATGGCCATTTGATATTATAATCTGTTTTCTTCCACTGTTAGATTCTGAAAGTTGTTAGTTAGAATGTACTTGTTTCTTGTTATCATATCCCAACGACTTGTCCTTTTGGTTTTTAAAGTGTCAACGTCGGTTCGGGCGTTGAACCTGAGAATAAAAAAGGTGGGTTGTTACATTTTTTATCAAAGCAAAAGATATCCTTAGATTAAGAACTAGGAATGTATTAAAAGAGAATATTTGTATTTTCTATTATATATATATATATATATCTAATAAGAGTCAAGTACATATGCACATACCATTTATTGTTCCAGTTTTGTTTACTATCTATTGGGGAGTCACTAATGAATCTCATTTTTACAAATAGCTTAAAATGGGTAATTCAATTGAAATTGGAACAGAGATCGACACAGCCAATACTAGTAGGGTAGTGTAACAACCCACAAATTTGACACAGTTAAAATTAAACTAATTAAAAATGAATTTTTAATTAAAGGCTGAACTAGGTGTAACTCTCTTCCATGGGGATAATATCAAATCGTGGTTTATGTCGGTTTGGAAGACTAAACAAATTCTTAGATCAGTAAACATGGATTCAGGTTTGGCTTCCACTAATTTAATTTTTGTGATTTCTTCTTAATCAAATCAATATGGATTATCTATCTATGGATTTAGGAAAATGATTAATCATTTCTAAAGAGTACTAAATCTAACATTAATTTGATAATACATTTTGAAAATAATATTATTTTTCAACCAAGAAAAATAATATGTCACCTCACACTCCTTTAAGAGCACTACGGTGAGGCTAACTTTTCTCATTTTGTTATACAAAGTTGTGTCGATAACAAGTGCCACAAGGGATTATTAACAAATTTAACCGAATTAGTTATATGCGTAGAGGCTGGATAGACCAACATGTGATTAGTGTCAGAAGCTAGACTTGGCTACATACTATGGTGCATTACTTAGGGCATCTCCAACCGCTTCAAGCCTAAAAATTCAAAGGGATGAATTTTTAAGTTTGAATGCCCTTATTTTGTCCAACAACTAGGCCTTCAGAAGTTAGGCACCCATTTTTTGGGCATCCAAAGTTGGGCGCCCATTTTTTTGGCACCTAGCTTTGGATGCCAAAAAAGGAGTACCCTAGGAGGATGGAGGACTGTCACAAACTCTACAATGCAGGTTTAGTGCATATTATACTAACTATAGAGATGATGATTTATGACCTAGGTCGATCGAGGAGATGCCTGAGAGCTCCATTCATAGGTCGACTATTGTTTTGACACTATGCAGGTATATTATGGTAAATTTCTATAACACATTACAGTTCGAGTAGCGATAAAAATAGTAATCTGTATAAATTTTAAAAAATACAGGATCGGTATATCCATCATCACAATAGTTAGGCTAAAGCCATCACCATATTTACGACATTCTGCTCACACATATCATAGCTATATTACAAGCCAATACTTTTATGGCTTTTTTTATAGATTAGGCCAGTACAGTCTTTTGATTGGCCTCTTATTGAGGCCCTAGCCGAGAGGTGGTGGCTTACCACCCATATATTTAATTTTCCAGACTTCAAGATGGTATCACTTCTCTAGATTTTTACATGCTCACACATATATAGATCGATGTTCCAGGACGTACTCCTTTTCCTTTTGAGTGTGTGTATGAGACGTCCTAGTTCTACACTGTTTTTTTAACAAAGGATTGATCCAGATCGCATCGAGAGTGGTGCTCTTCGACTTACTTATCTACATGACTACATCATAGAGTTTAGAGATAGATTAGACATGGCTGACACATCTATTAGTGCTTTTCTTCTATATCTATTTGGTTTGACTTTCTTCTCGAACCAAAAGAGAACGGTTTGTCTAGGTTATCTTAATGGGATAGCCAACCTGAAGCAGTTGAACATGGTAGATTGTGTGGAGTGCGATACTTTTATGTTTATGCACTGCTTTGGATCTCTGTTCACTTTTTTGGGTTGAGGAGATGTTTTGGTTTTGGTTATCCTTCCGCTGTGGTACTATGAGTATAACAAACATGCATCCTTGACTTCAGATGATAGCCAGTCGGTCTCATGAGTCATAGTACCCTAGGATTCATAGAAGAGAGACTATACGATACATCTATCGAGCCTCTTCTGGTGTAAGGCATGACATTCAAGAGTCCCGGCAACTGTTGGACATGTAGGTTAGGAGTAACCTTTTGGCTCCATAGGAGCCTTAGTATATAACATTAAAGGATGTCGATCGGTAGCTTGACGATCATCTGTCGAGGATCTCATTTCTCCTTTCTAGGCGTCGAATTTTATTACATTTGACTATATTCATTCAAGTTTGGTACTTAGGAGAGATATGTTGGTATTAGATCACCAAGGAGGTTCGTTTTCCTATAGATCCATTATCATGTGAGGACATGTTTGGGTAGTCAAGATCTACTATGGCACAGTATATACAAGCACTTCGAGATGCTCGATGATTAGATGATCTGACCTATCTCTTAGTTGTTGTTGATTATGATGCTACTAGGCCAGAGTTTCTCTCCATCGTTACTTAGTTCCGAATTATACACGGTGGGTGAAATATGATCATATTAATCCATAGTTGTATATTGGCATAATGTAGATCCCCTAGGTTGGTTTTGATCCTAGGCTATCACAGTTCTCTCATCCTCTATACAGCCTAAAATTGATTATAGATTTAGAGTATACAACATCATAGGCACGATGCTTGATCTTCCACTAGAGTGTCCATCGGATGATGATATTGTTGGTGTTCCTTCAGTCGAGTCGTACCCCCAGTATGAGATATGTTCAGACTATTATATGATTCCCTATTAAAGTAGGGACATTATATAAGATCTAAATCATTCATAATTACATAATGTAGCTAGATTAGATAAGTCTAGATTAGCGTACACTGTGTATCAATGCATGACACTCCATCATAGTCAGGTGGCACATGACATGTACCACAACCACACACAACTTCTACAGGCATAAAACGATTATTTGATAGCTTAGTTGGTGGATTTTCAGGTGTAGGGAGATGACGAAGATAGCAATGGACACGACGACGATGGTGGCAATGATAACACAGTCGATTTATGTACGGACTGTATTCATTAGTTCTGCTGATTGTATTTACTGTATTATTTTTATTAGTTGTAGTGATTATATTTACTGTATTGTATTCATTAGTTGTAATGACTATACCTACCGTGTTGACTATATTGTATTCATTAATTGTAGTCATTGTACTTACTGTGTTGACTATACTGTATTCATCAGTCGTAGTCATTTTATATACCGTGTTGATTGTATTGTATTCATTAGTTGTAGTGATTGTACTTACTATATTGATTGTACTGTATTCATTAGTTGTAGTCATTGTACTTATTACATTATACGATGCAATGTACTAAATGAGATGTACTTTATTATTAAATTTGATGAGGTATAATGTGTTTTCTTTTCTATTAACTTTTGGTCTCTTCTTCTTTGAGGACAGTGATACTTCACATCACCTTATTTATGTGCTTTTCTAACTACTTTATATCCATTCTCCTTTTTGCTTTTCTGAAAACTTTAAATACAATAAGCTGTAACTATTTAGTCAATTCACTTGTATGCTTTTCTGACAACTTTCTGCCCCTTCTTCTTTTAGGACATTGATACTTCACATCATTTATGTGTGTGTGTTTATTATAAATAACCTCTTTCTATACTGAATTGCCACAACACAAATCTACTCTACCAATCATGGTGGATCATAGTCATATATCTCTCTCTACATCGTACGACTATGAGGGTCCCCCAGAGCACCCAATGCCACCTTTTAAACCATCATCACCGGAAACTAACATTGATTTCTACTTTGAAATGCTAGAAAGATGCTATGATGATTTACAAGAGTATGAAAGAAAAATAAAAGAGCAAAGGCATCATGAAGAAAGGCAAAGACTTCAATGTAGACGACAGTCAAATCTGCAAGAACAACGAATCATATCACCTGGAATAGAGCAAGTAGTTGACTCACCACTAATAATATATGCATGCGGATACGCTGCTATAGAAGATGTCATTAAAAAAGGAGATAACAGTGGTCACCATCATTTTAGATGCCACTTGTATCTAAATGGATATGGGTTTTGGAAGTGAATCAACGATTCTTTTCCTCAACGAGTAGTTGAGCATGCTAATGAATTAGAGGATCAAAGAACATCATTATGGAATCAATCGATTGGATGAAAAAAATGAAATCAGTAGACTTTACCATCAGCTTCATGGGTTTAATATTCATAGTCAGAACTATCTAGAACTAACTTAGGATGGACAGTTTAACTCTATAGCATTCCACTCCACAACCACTTCCAAAACATAGAACTCGTATATCAATTTTAAAGTGGTTTTTCATAAGTTATACAATACATGATGCTTAGTTGTTTATATATACTTCCAAAGTTAATTTGGTCAAATTCGATAGTTGACTAATCGGGTATCAAGTACAAAATAGAAACGATCGCATATGGAAACCAAGTCTTATAAACTTATCATGTTTCTGACACTTCTATACATAGGATTCATAATGGTCCGCCTTTTCGACCCTCAAATGTCAACACTAATACATCCACTATATTCACGTGCCGAGCACTCAATACTGGAAAGACATATTGTTATGGTAAATAAAAAGAAAAGGAAACAAAATAAGAAAGAAAGAACACAACATCAGAATCTCACAACAGAATAATAACATATAATATCAAAAGGATAGTACAAGGTGTCACTCTAAGATACATAACATTTCAGAGTCACAATCCTAAGTATTATCATCAGCCTCAATAGTTATAACATCATGCCCTTACAATTGCTGACATATACATACTAGTACTGCAATGGAAATAAGAATACTACGATAGGTAAAATAAACAGTTAGTCTCTTTGAGCTTCAAAGAATATCCAATTAAAACCTGGTTTTCTCAAACTACTCGAAAGAGAACTTGTGGAATTAAGGGAAAGTTAAAACGATGAATCGAACAAAAATATGGTATAAGAAACCCAAGAAACACGTGCCCACATAATAACATCTTTCGAGACCAACCGAATCATCAGAATGGTTTTCCCCTCGGAAGAGCCAACCATCTAAAAAGTACATATGGTGATATAATAGATAATTTCTAGGGTGTAGAATATAAATCTAAAAATAGCTGTGCTGCGTGTACAACACAAGAATATTAAGTATACAATCAAAACCGCTAAGCTTCGTTCACATATGTATTTCCATTAGAGGTGCCCTTGGTACATCAAGAATGGGCCTCCTGATAAGGGTCAGAGATATCCTTCTTAAGCAGTGTATATCTCTAGATAAAATACACCATAGAATAAACATAGCTGGTCCACGCCCTAACACGTGGCACTAAGTATCATCGCTCTCGCTAGCAATCCGAAAGCATCTCTAGAATAGAGCTCATATACCATTGGATTAACTAAACCTTTTAGCTATGCATCCCACTCTGGTTTCTGTCATTTCCGATGGTGAAGTCATGTTCAGCATATCAACACACGAGTCTTCATTACTCGAGTAGACTTCGAATCTCTCTATGGATTCCAGTATCTCAAACAAATCTCCAATCTCTACATGGATCCCAACATCTCAAATAGTTTGTGAATCTCTCCATGGATTCTAGCATAAGTCCTCCGATGAATGCTAATGTTGTACTCTGTCTTAGGATCACCCTCAAAATAGATAGTACAACACGATAGCGTTGTTCGAAATGTTTGTGCTAACCTCTCCCTTGGACTTAACCTTAAGATAGACGATGCAACTCTATAATATTTTGCTTGACAACCACTTTCAAAACATAGAACACATATCTCGGTTTCAAAGTGGTTACTGTTTCGAGTCATCTCATATAAGTACACTCTCCCGCTTACTGGATGCTTCAAAACCGATCAATAGATTTCCGGTTAACTTAATTCCGGTTCTTTTAGAAATAAATAGACAATGCATAAGGGTGAATTAGAAATAAAAAACAATCATAAATGTGGTAAAATACAAACATAGATAAATAGATAGTATACTTAAGTGACACACTTAAGGTTGTTATTCAAATTGCAATATATAGTTGTTTCAAAGCTCATATGTATCATACTCGACAAAGCTAGTTCGATATTCGAATGAGTAACGTGAGTCGTAGGTTGACCAAGACAACTAAAAAATGTCCTCCTCATTCACCTTAGCCATAATTTTGCAGTATCTCCTACATGACCTATTAAATGTGACGAACATACTTCTTGTTTCTAGAATCTTCCTTATTAGTCTACGTTATGGATGATTGTTGTAAGCTTCGTTGATAGTAACCTAATATTTTTGATCAATCTCTTCTTCCATGTGAAAACGATTTGCCTCTATGTATGCTTTAATCAACACTAAGTAATTTGATGGTGTCTATGTTGCATTTTCCCATTACAATTATAGGGTAGAATTGTATAGAGTTATTTCAGTTTAAATGGAAATGAACTAAATATCAAGTGTTTAAATAAAGAATCGAGAAAGTAGCCATTTTATGACCATTGTAGTCAAATGGAAGTAATATTCTAGGTACCATATTTTGGGTGTCCAAAGCTGGACGCTTATTTTTGGGACATCCAATTCAACTGAATTATCAACTGAGTTGGGACTGTTGGGCCATGAATATTCAGCCCCTTAATATTCAAGATGAATACTTACTTTATAGGAGATGTTCTTAAAAAATGTAATGTTTTATTCTTCTACATTTTAAATTTACTCATCTACCTTTAATCTTCTATTGGAATATGAGGAGGCATCTTGATTACTTTTTTTTGCACTTGGTAAGAGTGTTATTACTTACCCATTACCATGTCCTTAATGAATAGAAATAATTATTTACAAAGTATTTCATATTCAAAGGATGTTTTTGCTTCCTAAGCTTAATTTTATAAGTTAAGTGAAGCTAAAAGCCTAAAAACTATAACTGTTTTTGTTCGACAAGTGTAGATTTCAACCAAAGTTCATAATCTTGGCTTTAATCTTTTATAGTATCAAAAACTTTATCTAATTCATCAATTTCAAGCCAATTTCAGATTTCGTTATTCATTTTTCAAATAGTTACACATGTATTTGTTTAATTTTTTTGTAATAAAATACATAATTTACATTTAATTGAAAATAAAATTTAAATGAACAATACTTACTATTTATACATATTGGAATACTAAAAAAATGTCTATTCATCACTTTATTTTCAACTTTTTTTTAGTTACTCCATTTATATATTTTCTGATTTAGTATGCTCCTAAATTAAAATTTTATATTTTGATTATTCATATATTTGAATTAAAATAGTTTTTTTATTGAACTAGAGTTCGAGTTTGATTTAATTTCGTTCACTACTAAAATCGAAATAGAACGACCGAAATCTTGGTGTTTCGGCTGAAATCTCAAACCTTGAATTCAATACATGTTTATTTCTATTTGTATTGGTAGATAGCGAAACCCATTACGAAGGGGAGTATTGGCAGTAGGTAAGTAGGATAAGCACTGGATTAACAAAGAAGATGTGATATAGAGACATGCTCGTACCAGTACTATATTTCATATCATAGAATATGTATTTCATCATTGAAAATTTCATTATGATTGTAAACTTTATTCCATTAGTTAATAAATATTTTCATTACGACTATGGCTTGTGGATGAGCATTACTTGAGCAGGCCTTGCATATCATTAATGCTACATAATATCATATCTATAAAAGTATTTTCAATCCAAATCTTGATGATTTCTAACTGCCATTACTCCACGAGACGAATCTTAATGGCTTAATATCATAATATGACATTTCATATTGTATTATAATATAATATGACATTCCCAGACTTGAGGCTGAACATTAAGTATTTGTGTGTTTGTCTCTCTCTCCCACATCAAGTTTTTGTTTCGTTTAGAAATATTTTTTCACAAAAGATGAGAGAGTGGTTAAGGAAATGCTACATATAAATGAGGCTATGTATCCATTCTCTCTCTCTCACATGTGTGTGTGTGTTTTTATGCACCCGCATGCATGTTCTTATATATATGTATGTATGCATATGTGTGTTAGTGTATTTATGTATACATGTGTTTGTATGTGTGTGTACGTACATATGTATGTATGTGTGTGTATAATGTGTGTAGGTATACACTACAAGAAAATGGGGTCTTTACCTACCGGTTATAAGTGTAGGTAAAACTAGCCTAATGGTGGGCAATATGTTTTAGATACCAATATTGAATTGGTAGACACTGGTAGGTAAATGTTAGTAGGGAAAGAGTCTTTACCTACACTTATTAATACTAGTAGGTAAAAGAATCTGTGGACCCCACTAAGTTGCGAATCAAATGATGAGTCATTGGCTGATGTGTTTGATGATGTGTCATCCTACGTGCGTGCTGGCATGGTTGCCACAGTAGCATATAATACATCAATGCCGTCACTTGGCATCTTGTGGTTGGTCCATGTGTCAAACAACAATTTGTCTACGTGTCATCATTTGATTAGTACATATGACATCATTTTTCTTAGGCCACGTAGCAGTATTTGATTAGTCCATGTAGCATTATCTAATTTTCCACGTGGCATCATTTTATTGGTCTACGCTGCACAATATTATTGGACCACGTGGCGTTATTTTATTCGCCCACATGGCATCATTTTGTTGATCCGTTAAATAATTCAATTTTTTGTCAAATTTAATGGTTATGTGAAGGTAAAAGATAATAACAGTTATTTATAAATGTTCTATATTACAAATAAACTAGAAAAAACATACATTGTTATTATCTACAAAACTAATATATCAACAACCAAAATAACCAAATCAAATGTATATGTAGTGTACATAAAATTCGCATTTATATATGTACAAACAACTGATGCCCATGTATGTATAATTTACAAAAAAATAACTTGAAAAAATTAGATGTCTCTTCTACACAATGGACAGGAAGCATGCCTGATAAGCCAGCTATCACACTACACCATTATAAGATATTAACAACGGGTATAAACCGTTGTTATGTCTAAAAGCAACGGGTAAAAACCGTCTTCATTACAGGAGTGGTTGAATTTAGCGACGGGAGAAAACCGTTGCTTTATGTCCAAAAGGCAACGGGTATAAACCGTTGCAAATTTTGGAAAAGGCAACGGGTATAAACCGTTGCAAATTGGATCAAAGGCAACGGGTATTAACCGTTGCAAATTGGAAAAATGCAACGGGTATAAACCGTTGCTTTATGGACAATAAGCAACGGGTATAAACCGTTACTTTATGTCCAGTAAAAAACGGTTTAAAACCGTTGCTTTATGCCCAAAGTCACACATAAAGCAACGGTTAACAACCGTTGCACATAGTGTTTGCTCCTGCTCCTACAAAATCACATCTGTAACTCACTACTGCGTATATCTCAGTATATATACCAGAATATCAATATATATCAAAATATTGGTACACAAGCACTATAAACATATCGCACATATACCATACATATAAAATTATTATCAAACTTATAATTACACTCATTGTTTTGCAAACAGAATGCTACCGTGCCGGAATATCATACTTATTACACTGCATTGTTTATTACACTACAGTACAAAGATTTCATTAATTACACTACATTGTTTTGCAAGCAGTGAAGTCTACATGGTTCATTACAGGGCAAAGCATTCCAGTTTTCAGACTTCAATGTTCAACCTGGTTCATGTGCAACTCGAAGATTAAATTCAGAGGCAGTTCAACTTCATAAATCTGGAAAGAATATTCCACTTCAAAAACAAAAAGCATCTACCTGATTCTACATATGATCAGAACCTCAACCAGACAGTACAAACTCAAGGCAAAATGATTTGCAGTGCAGACTTGAAGTTCAACACAATATAGACCATCAGTGGAGCTACAGAAATGTACCAAGCAACCAGGGGATGAAAACAAAATTCAGTATATCTGAAGTGAATGCAGAGACAAAGCACAAGAATGCAACTATACTGGAATGCATAAATAACTGATGCAAACTAACCATCACATGATATACAAGAACAAAATGGTTGGACCAAATGCGTATGGATACTATGCCAGACTGTAAACAAGATCAAAGGCAGACCAGTAAAAGAAACTACAAGTATACATCTACGACAGACCAGGCAGTAATAAAGCAAACTGCACATCTAACTAGAGCCAAGACTACAAGTACAAGGCATATATATATATACATCTAACTAAAGCCAAGACTACAAGTACAAAGCAATTCAAAGCAAACAACAGTTAGGATAAAGAAAATTTGATCAAGCCTCAATTTCCAGATTTTGAAATCTTTTTCAGGTTCTCTTTCCTCTCTGTCAAACTATCCAGGTGAGCAAACCACCCTTATAAATTCTTAAAACTTGATATATCTATTTTGCATGTGATAAGTCTTGAATGTAAATTGTGAAAGGTGCTTGCTTGCTTGTATTTATGTATGCATGACTGTGTGTACGATTGTGTACAGGCAAACAAAAGAAAATCAACAATATATGCAAAGAACAAGTCAGAAATATCAATACCTCCGACTAAAGATATCGTATCAAACCCTTTTGATGGCTCACATAACCTCCGACTCCAACATCCCCAAAGGTCTCGGTAAATTGTCGACATATTTTGGCGGTTAGCTCATCCGGCAATAAAATTTTGTCCAACAACACTTTTTCATATGTGGGTGGTACTGCTTTTCCATGAATTACTAATGCTGTGGAATCTCGACATATAGTACCTGTTATATAAGCATTTTTGGAGTGAATATATGGAGTCACATTTACAGAACTAACAAAAAACAAAACTCATGCTACCCAAAACCATTTCACAAACATGCAGCGATGGCCCAAGTTTCATAGCATATGAACTAGACCCAAATTTGCCTAATAATGACTTGGGTTTAATGACAGAAGTGAATTACAGAGAATTTTTTTGGCAACCAGGCAACATATATATTAAATGCGTGAGTTTCAAACTCACCTGTCTTTACTCTACAACAGCTAGCAACTCAATTTAAAAGGGTGTAGAAGTTTAAACAATATCAGCCATTATTTCTTGACTAACAGCCTGACTATTGTTCAGCTATGTTAAATGAAAAATGTAAAAATGTGTTGAGATATAACTCAGCAAAATTGTGACGGTTCACTTTGTATTAAACATGTGGCAGCAAGTTATAAATTTGCTTATACGTGCAAGAAAATGCAGCACACACTCCCGTTCACGAAGTTAAGCATTCACTGACTTTGCAACATATTATTTTCTTCAAATTTTAATAAAATAGTACCTGTTGCAATTACTTCGTCCTCGAAGTTCAGGATTTCACATCTTTGGTCGATTAACTGATTGTTCCGAGTGGCAAACTGAGAAGATGCGATTTCACTGCCTACTTGACGATTATCTTGGGCTATGCTGAGAAGATGCTCCAGTTTATCATCCATATTGTTCAGCTTCATCAATTTTTGCTCCACATTTTGCAGTCGCTGCTCATATATTCCTTGGGCCTGTTTGAGCCGTTTGCATGGAATGGCAGCACTCTTAACTTGGCTAGGAGCTATATTGGTCCCCATACTTCGGCTCCTGCCCTTTACATCTTTACCAAACACTGATATAAAGACGGCTTCATCATCACCACTCGTCGTTTCCTTTTCTTTTTCAATTTTGTCCTAAAAAGTAAATACATATATATTAATAATGAAAATTTAATTTAGAGGCGTTGTTATTTGTTTAACTTACAAAGTAGGAAGATGTCGCATCTGACGTGCTGCCATCTTTTTTCTTACGCGTTTTCTCCCATACTTGAAGACGTGATACTTCTGTTCCCGGACTACTTGAATCGACCTGCATACAATGACCTAAAATTATATTTGGAACTAACGGTATATGCAATGTGATGCACCAATTCAATGACACATACCATTTCTTGAGTAATCATAGCGTGACTCTTACGTCCCGAATGATGACCATATTCGAGCATTGATCTATTTTGTTTGCCTCGCTTCCTTTTTTCTTTCGCCTCGGGTTTTGATTCGTTTCTTATGAACTCATCCCAATCATCTTGAGCAATTTTCGGTGGACAATTTCTCATTCTTTCTTCGTCAGTGATGAAATGGTCATAATGATTCTTGCGCAAATCATTCTTGTGTCTCCTAAAAGCCTCGGAAATTTTTTTCATAATAAGGTACTTTGATAGAGGATCGAGCTCATAATATTTCTGCATAACAAAAAATGCATGTAAACCATTTTTTATTTCTGTATTGAAAGCATTATAAATGAACGGAGCTCATTATTACCTCCAATTGATTCCACATGTCTTCCTTGTAATTTGGCGGAACTTTTTTCCAACTTGGATATGAGATTGGCACATGATTTCTTACTAGTTTACCAATCTTCGTAGCGACCTTTGAACCATTTTTTCCGACTGGAGAACCGGAGTTGTCTATATCAATTTTCTCCCGTTTTAAAGTGGATGATTGGGAAATTGTATCATTTGACGGTGGTGTGGCATTTTGTGACATTATGTCCTGCAAAGTCTCAAATCCTAAAATAATCCCAACAACATTATGACGTACAGTTCTTCCCCTTCCAGTCCATCCCTGTGATGCCCGATTTATGTTGGCCACCTTATTTCATGGAGCCCCCTCCATAACAAGATCAAATGCCCTATATGTCTTAATAAAATTTGCTCCAAGCGATCACAGTTAAGCTGCTGTACATCTGATATATGAACCAACGTCCCCTTATTGATTTGTCTGATCCCACCAACTTCTCACCACATTACGATTTTTGTCAGTCCGACTGACAATAATCGTAATGTGATGAGAAACTGATGGGATCAGACAAATCAGAAGGGCACGTTGTTTACTATATCAGATGTACAGCAGCTTACCAGTAATCGCTTGGAGCAATTTTATTAAGTCATATAATGCATTTGATCTTGTTATGGAGGGAAGTCCATGCAATAATGTGGCTAACATCAATCGGGGATCATAGGGATGGGCGGGAAGGGGAACATTCACTTTAATGTGGCAGTGATAAAGTCTTCCTGCATCACCAGAATTTTAAACTTAAGCGGATTCAAAACAATATCTAAAATACTGACTGAAATAAAGGATGCAAATACAAAAATATATTACCTTAGCACTGTTGAACTAAAGGGTGCAAATACAATATCTTGAACTGCCTGTCTACCTACAAACACAAAGAAAGAAAGAAAAGTCAAGCTGATCATATGTATGTATGTGTACATGTGTGTATGTATGTGATCATATGTAAGTACCTACAACTACAAACACAAAATGAACTCTTGCAATATATCCATCCTTATGGATCCATCAGGATATTATAATGACACTAATAAAAAATATAATGCATCTATTACTATCATTCACGCTATATTTTACATTTTACACCATTTTAAATAAATATTTTGTTAAGGTACAATAACTGCTCTGAAATACAAAGTTAACATATGCATTTGATAAGATCTTCTAATTTTTCATTGTCTTCAAAAGCTGATTGATAACCGGTGGGAAACTCAGTGTCATCCACATTTATGGTCAACCGTTTTGGTGTATGCAAAACCACAAACCATCTGTTATTTTTTAAATCTTTTGAGTAGAACACTTGACTCGCTTCCGATGCAAGAATAAATGGGTCATCATTCACGCTATCTTTATTCTTCAATTTTCCCAAGTTAACTGTGATCAAGCTTGAAACAGAATCTATTTTACAACCATTGATCTTATCTTCGACCTTTACCCAATCACAATAAAAAACTGTTTATTTGAAGTCAATGTAATCCAACTCAATTATCTGTTGAATGACTCCGTAATAAGTTGTTTCTGCTTCCTTAAAATTTTTATCCTTCCCACTCGCTCTAAATTGTGTAATTGCTCTTATGCATACACCACTATCCTGTGTTATCTTTCGCTCTTCATAACTCTTCGGAGAAAATAAAAACCCATTCACTTGGTACTTCATATAACTACGGGCATCAAACTTCGGCCCGTTAACTAACCGCCAAAGAGTTGAGTCAACATCGACGGTCTTCAACAACTACAACAAACACAATAAGTAAAAAAACATTGTCAAGGAGGTGTATGGTCAACTTGAAAATACGTTAAATATTTAATACATATACCTCCTCACGTAACCAAAAAGTGAAATTTTTAATAGCTTCCCCAGATGTACCCCCGCCTCGAGTTTGAGATTTGGTGCTTTGAACATAGGAGTTATACCTCCTACGAAAAACACACAATAAATACTATATATATATGAATTGATTTACAATAATAAGAATTCAGAACAAATTCATGAATTTACTTCTTCCATTCATCCAATCCGTCGTATTTATCAAGGACCCATTTACGCACTTGTTGAAATTGCACTTGAGTTAACGTTATATCTTTACCATTATCTAGTGCTATTTCATCAGCAAACTCATCATCCTCGTCTAAAAACGCTTCACGGGTATGTTTATGAGTGCCAGCACCTCCTTTTGGCATATACTCCATGCAGTAAAGACTAGCTTCTTGTACAATATATCCTTCTGCAATACACCCTTCAATATATCTTTTGTTGCGCACATATCATTTATATGTTTTCATCAACCTATGAAGATGAATAATTGTAAAATGTAGACATCAATAGCTATTTAAATCGAATAATTATGTACATAACTAAAATTAGTAATTTACCGTTCAAATGGGTACATCCACCTATATCTAACAGGACCAGAAATCAATGCTTCATCGGCTAAATGAACCATAAGGTGAATACTGATATCAAAAAATGCAGGCGGAAAATGTTTTTCAATAACACACATTGCTTCTACCAAACTAGCCTTTGCTTTTAGAAGATGTTCCCTGTTGATCACCTTTGAGCACAAAATGTTATAAAAGAGACTAATGTGGTGAATAGCATTCCGTAGATCCTTATGTTGCGGAAAACAATGCTGAAGCAATACCGGAAGTAAATGTTGCATTATGATGTGGTAATCATGTGACTTCATATTTTTTAGTTCAGGAGGGTTGATGCTCACATTGTTATGGAAGTTCGAAGAGAATTTGCTCGGCACTTACAAAATTTTCAAAACGGTGCAAAACTGTATCTTTTCTTCTTTGCTCAAAGTGAAAGTCGCATTTGGTATGGTTACTTTACTTGTTTCAGGATCTTCTATCACCCACAACTTTTGTTTTATACCCATGATTTTCAAATCCTTCCGTGCATTGATTCCATCTTTTGACATGTCTTTATGGTTCATAATTGTGTTGATCAAATGTTTCGTGACATTCATCTCCGTATGCATAACATCAATATTATGTCGGGTCAAATTTGTTTTCCAATATGGCAAATCAAAGAAATTCGACCTCCTATACCATGCAGGAACTTCTTCATCGATTGTCTTTTTCCGTTTTCGACCAATTTCCGGTATGTTTTTACCAACTTTCATTTTTATATTCGCTACCTTTTTTTCAACTTGATAACCAGTCAGTGGTTTTGGAGGACGCTTAAGTTCTTGCTCGTTGTTGAAATTTGTCTTATCGTATCGAAACTTGTGTCCGGACGGAAGAAATCTACGATGTCCCATGTAACAAATCTTCTTACTTTCAGGGAGATAAACAGATGTAGTTTCTTCTCCACAAAGAGGACATGCAAAGTAGCCGTGAGTTGTACATCCCGATAAAGTACCAAGAGCGGGATGATCATGGATTGCCCACAACACTCTAGCTCTCATTGTGAACTCAGATTTCATAAATGAATCAAATGTAACGACTCCTTCCAATAACTGCTTTAACTTGTCTATCAAAGGTTCTAAATAAACATTAATATCCTTCCCCGGTTGTTTTGGCCCAGAAATCAACAGTGTTAACATTGAGAACTCTCTTTTCATGCACAAAGACGGAGGAAGGTTATATGGTACTACAATTACTGGCCAACAGCTGTAAGGGTTAGTTAAAGAAGCATTCGGACAGAAACCATCTGTTGCTATTCCAAGCGTGATATTTCGTGGTTCAGCAGCAAACGAAGAATCAAAAGAATCTGTAGTTTTCCATTGAGAAGTATCACGCGGATGACGCATTACGGTTGTACCGGACTTGGCACGACCATGCCAGGTCATCGCTTCTGCTATCCATGGTACAATATACAGTCTTCTCAATCTAGAAATTAAAGGAAAATGTCTTAAGGTCTTTTGAGGTACTGTGGTAGCTTTTCTCTCTTCGTCGAATGATGTCTTGTATCTTGGTGCGTTGCAATTTGTACATGAAACTTTGTTCGCATTATCTTTCCAGTACAAGATGCAGTCATTAATGCATGCATCATAAGTTATGTAATTCATCCCAACTTGCTTAATGATCTTCTTCACGTCAGGGTACTTTGAAGGTAGCGTGTTACCTTCGGGGAGTAACTCCTTTATGAATTCGAGTACTGCAGTCACACCATTGTCTGAAAAGCCGTATTGGGTCTTCAAGCTATTCAGTTTCACAATGGCATACAACTTTGTAATCTCTTTTGGACAAGAAGGATACAATGGCTCTGTTGCAGTTGCACTATCAAAAAATGATTTATCCGTAAACTGCTCACCAATATTAGCATTATCATGAAACTGACTTGTAGGTTGAAAATGATGGAATCTATCTGCATCATTGATCAAATCCTCCATCCTAATATGTTCGGAGTCATCAGTATTTGTGACATGACTAACCGGTTGTTGTTTTGGCTTCTCCGGTATTCTTTCCCCGTGAAAACACCACACGTATATGATTGAACAATACCATATCTAAGCAAATGAAAATGAATGTCATTTAATTTGAATGTACCTTCATTTTTGCACCGCGTGCAAGGGCACGAATACTTTTCCTTATTGCCACCGTTTTCAGCAACAAATTTAACGAAATTTCTCACACCTTCCACATATTCTGTATTTCTTCGATTAGATTGATTCATCCATTGTTTGTCTATACTAAAAGACATACTGAAAGAAAATAACAAGAGCTAATAATAAATCATGGGTAACAATATCTTATGGCTTTCCACCAAGTTCAACTCTGATATTAACTAAACAGATGAATATTCTTTTGATTTCACTTGAAATTTAACATTAGCATCAAACTGTTTCCAAAAATTTTGCCATTACAACGGCGCCATTTTGTAGCACCAGAGTAATGTCTATGCATTACCCCTCTCCTGATACTTGGTTTGCGCCATTAACAACAATTTTATCCACTTACTAAATATGGTCTCATATTTAGTAAAACAAAATTCATTGCATCAACTTATACCCTAGCAGTCACTATAAGCAACTATGTCTAACTAGCATGCAGTACAGTACAGTACATTACAATTTGTAAAACAAATCATATATAAATGTAAAAAGATCATCCCTTGCATAACCAATTGTTTCTTGGTTCTCTAACACTGTACACTTAAAACATCAAATATGTATTCTGATGGTTCAGATTAGAAGGTGCATCTCTACTTTGGCAAACTATTGAAGAGTAGTAGATATTTGTCATTTTTTTCTTTAATCAACCAAAATTTCAGAACTGGAGGAAGTAGGTCATTTTAGTGCCTCCCCCAAAATTTCAGCTTTATTCTTCCATAAAATGCAAGCGTAATGACGGTAAGCAACTCGTCTAAACTTATAGCAAGCTTTTGATTGCTCGATCGATTTGCAGGTATGGTATGTTGTAGTAAATTTTTAATTTGTTTACGATTTTGTGATTTCTACTGTACAATAAGCGATTGCCAATCATCTGCATGTGGATTTTTTAATAATGTAATTTTTAGCTTAGTCATTTATTCAATTCTGACAAATCAATGTGGTGCTATTAATTTGACTAGTTGAAGTTTATTATATGTGAAGCTTGAATTTTTGTGTTGTGCGCAAGCAAGGTTAAACATAATTTAAGCACAGTATAAATCATGAGAAATCATTACATATGGTGAACCTATTACATGTATGGTTATTATTCTAAGTTGTCTATGATATGAGAAACCATTATATGAGTCGAGATAGAGGTAGGAAAAAAGCGGCTAGCTTTATTGGTTCCATGTTTACCCTATTTTTCTAATTTTCGACCTATATATGGTAGACCCTTTTTTTTAACGGTATAACATCTGCAGTTGATATATTTTGAGTTCACTTCAATTCTGAGGAGTGACATATGAAGACATGGTAAGTAGAAATGACCTTCACGACCATTTTGGTTGTGCAGTTGATGGTCTGGTTTACACATGGTTCAGTGGAAATAGTAAAAAAGGCAGAAGGGGATCTTTTCAAGTTGCAGAAAAAATGAACTAAATGTTTGCGGGTAAACATACACACACTGTAGGAATAATAGTACATCAATGTAAGTATCAGTTCCTAAATAATTATTAGTTTTTTTAGCTTCAGCTTTCAAATTTCAATTCCTAAACGATTATTTACAGAAAACTACTTGTTTATAACTAAATACTAATAAGTTGTTAGCTTCAGGCGTTTTCAAGGTTAATGAAATCTAAAGCAGTAAAAGGGCGACTCAATTTTAGAAAATTAGACAACTCAAAACAAGAAATTCGCATACTTAATTAGCAGTGGCAGTATAGAGACTGTAGCAGGACTTCAAATCAGCAGTAGAAAATATCGCGTAGGAGGCAAGCTTGAGCCGACGATGGCTGATGGAATAGCCGAGTATGCAGCGATGATTATTTAGAAAGCGTTGATTTTTGAAACCCTAGTTTTTTTGGGTTCGAGCAGATCGCCAACATGGAGATTGCTATTGAGCTGTAACTGTGAAGTAAAACAGATTTTGGGTGTTGCCTGGCTCAGTTGGTTGCCCCATCCCAGGGGCTTGGTGGGCTTGCCACTGGGCCGGCTAAAAGATTGGGACGGTTAATAACCGTTGCTAATTGGAACGAAGCGCGCCAAAAATTATGGCGCGAAAGGATGAAATTCACCGCCATCATTTGTCTCCAAAGAAGCTACGGTTAATAACCGTTCCCAATTAGCAACAAGAAAAACCCGTTGCTAACTGAACCAAGACGGTTATTAACCGTTGCTAAATGGCAACGGTTATTAACCGTTGCCAAATGCGCGGATGGTTAGTTGCAAATCTCAGTATTTGGTGTAGTGTCAACACACTCTACGTGAAAAACATGTTTACATTGGTAGATACCTCGTGCTTTCTTCGATTTCAAAATCATGCAAAAAATATGTTAATCATCAACTAATAATTAGGCTTAACATATCAAGAAAATATTTTGCATTAAAAGTTACACCTAAAGGAAAGCTGAGCAGCATACTGACTTTAATGCATAAGAACTATTCTCCATTGATATCTTAATTGTTCCAATTTTATCAATTGTATCTTATGACATGCCTTTTGTGCATTTTGTACTGAATATGTCGAGGAATTTGATTATTGGGGAGTCTACTACGTTTGATATATGATGTGAATATCAATTTCATTTTTATGAAATATCAGTCTATAATATAATGATTTGGCTGTATGTTACCTGACTTTGTACTGCAAGTCCAATCTTCTCTCTAACGAGTCTTCTACTCAAATGACTAGTAAGGACATTGATCAGTGGTCAATTGTACAATAATTATAAGAATGTTAGTTCTTAAAATTGAATGTATAGTTTGTTTTTACTCGATTCATTTTGGATTTCTCTAAAATAACAACAAGAAAACTTGTCTTAAAAAGTTCCTTATGCATTTTTCTATCTTTAATTCAGTCTGCACTAATATTCGGATCCCATGCATTGATTGAATATTTCTATAATATCAACAAAAACTTAACTAGAAGAAATATGCAATATGCTGTATACTAGTGAAAAAATAATGTTTCTTTTTTTAAGCAAAAGTATGAGACATGTGAATGATCAAAAACTGCTAAAAAAATGGATGTTTGATCAAATTCAAATTGTTTCCATAATACTCATGATCTTTGTGAAAGAAAGTTATTAATGTAGATGTCACTAATTCAATTTTCATTTAAGAAAGAATGAAAAAGGAAAACGCTTTATGACATTTATGACTATTTCGATAAATAGAAATGTTTTCTAAAGGAATTGTTTTTTCATACCTAAGATTGCATTCGTTTAATTTTTAGCATACTACATACGAAAAACCATGATGTTAACTTTTTTTAAAATCAAACAGCACAAATATAAGGAAAATCGAAGATGCAAATGAAAGCTTTTGCTTGGCTGGTTACTTATCATTAAAGTATAATTTCAATTCTTCCAAACTATCTTAATTAACTTTCTTTCTATACAATATAGTAGATGGTAAAATTATGTTAAATTTTGATCTTAAAATGGATCTTATAACATATTTAACTTAATTCCAAATTCTTAGCAACTGCATATTTAGAAAAGTGAAAAACACAAAAATACTTACTATGTTCTATCATTGTTTTCTATTAGCTTCTTTAAATGAATATACAAATATCCTACATATTCTTAAGCTACGTACTTTGTAAAAAGAGTAAATAGGAATAACTAAGGAATAAAATGGCAATGCCAACATTTTTGGATGAACAAAATGAAATAAAACATTAAATGAAGGAAGTAATTAGATTTTTTGATTTTAGTTCTCTTGTTTTTTTATTATGAGTTAAAAGGATGAAAAGAGTAAAAGAAAATTATATAATGATTTAAAAAAAATAAACCATGAACTAGGGAGAAACAGGAAGATAAATAGAAATAAGAGACCAAAAATAAATATGAAGTAAAGGAAAAGAGCAAGTAGATTAATCCACTGTTTCAAATAATAAACTCATGACTGTTCAAATTAGTGACAGAACATAGTAAGTTTGATTAAGAACAAGATTCCATGTTCCCACCCACTACATATCACCCAACATTTATTCCATCATTTACCATATAATAGGATCCACTATTTTATTCTTAAAAAAAGGAATACTATGATTAATAACCTTTTAAAGATGTATTAATAAATGCACTCTATATTTACATTGGGACATAAAACATCTACTTTAATTATAATGCTAAATAACACACAATAAAATGAAAAGAACAGTGCATAAGAACCACGCCAATGTAACAAATATATTTATGGAAAGTGAAAAAAGAAAACAAAGCGTACTATGTTCCCTTATTGACCTTTTCAACTTTTTTATACAAATATTATACACACCCCTTAATTTACCTGCTACATAAAGGAGTATATATGAATAATTAAGAAATAAAACAGCCATGCTAACTTTTAAAAAAAAATAGATGAACTAATGAGACGATACTTTTGAAATTATCACTATTTTGTTTTTTAAATGTGAATTAAAGGGAAAAAAGATTGAAAGAAAATCATATAGGTGATTATTTTCTTCAAAATAAATCTTGAATTAGAGAGAATGGAGAGCAAGATGTACTGAAATAAAGAGATGGAGGATAAGTAGGAAGTGAAGAATTAGTGAAAGTTTGTAACATTAGCTGGTATAAAAAATGAATTGTAGGGGCCAAACGTAAAAGAATTGCCAGTGTTACTTAAAGTTGAATATATGACTTGATATTGATTGAGAAGTCAAGTATCAAACTCTTTCCATTGTATAATATATCATTCAAAGAATAAACTATTGACTATCATTAGCAAAAATTCAATCCTGAATCATTCCAAGGTATAACAAAATGTTGAAATCACTCTAAAACCAACTTAAAAGCCAAATTCAACAAGTTTCAAATAATAAAAAACTAAAAAAAATGTAGGGACAAAGATGAATGCATGTTAATAAACATATTAAACTAAAATATAGAGAGTTACTAATAATTTAGAAATTAACATACCACATTTACGATTCTACCAGCAATTATTCCAACCTTACTTTTTACAACGTCGTATTCATTATACAAAAAATTCATAGTTTCACATAAATTGAAGTGTTTCTCTTATAAAAGCTATGACTAATTTCATAATTTCAATTGAACCAATTATCATAGTAAAACTATCTAAATTAATCTGAAATATGAAAGCATTTAAACAGCAAAATAACGTCAACTTTGAAAATAAATAAATACAATTGCTAAATAATTCCATAAAAAGCAACAATAAAAGTGAATCTATTAAAAATTGTTTACGTTGCAACATTCACTTGAATCAAAAGAATCAAATTCTATGTATTTCAGATAGCAATATTAAAGGTAGAGACATAAAAACAATGTAAAAGCTATCATATTATAGGAGAATACTTACTTTTGTATATATGATAGTATTATAATAAGCACCTCAGCTTTCGCGGCTTGGATATTGTTTCAAACACCTTACGTGCATGTAGGTTTTAGAGATTGCCAAAAAAATTATTTTTAGAAGGATTCAAAAATCAGACTAGCAAAAATAATGGCAAGAAATTACTATGAATAGGTTTTAGAGATTAACAAAATTTTTCTTTCTAAAAGGAATCAAAAATAATAACAAAATGATACATCAAAACCCACATCTAGGATGACAGAGCAAGTAATTTAAAATTAAGAGAAGGATATAGGGGTAATTGATTGATGATACCTTTCTCCTAATTTATTTCTTAAAGACTTGGAATTGCCCAGATTATAGACGATATTTTCTCAATATGCTAATGATGAAGATTTTCATGAGGATCTTAAATCAATTAATTGATTTCAGGAATTACGGTTTATATGAAGGACGTAGAAGGAGGAGATTAGAGAAAAGTCTTTTTTGAGTGTTGAAGAACGTGATAATAATTATATTAGAGGCGGATTGCTCAGCCTTTCTTAATAATAATAACAGCCAAATTAGAATTTGCCTTTAACTTTACGTTATTAGAGGAAATTATCTTATTTTTCCTCTAACTTTACATTATTAGAGGCAATTATCTTATTTTCCCCTTAATTAAGTGCCTCTAATACTCTAAATTTTGGTAGTACAAGCGAATTGAGATTTGTACCATTAGATTTGATTTAAAATAAACGGTTAGATCTGTAGCTAGGGTATGGTACAAATTGTATTTCTCTAATAAACTTGGGAGAATACGTTTTAGCCATTTTGGATGATGACATATTGGTATGAAATTGTGAAACTTTTTAGAAAAATTGCAACACTTGCATTTTGATAGTCAATTGTTTGAATTTTTTTTACAATATATGAAAAATTATTAATAGCTGATTAGTTATTAATAAATGATTATTGATTATTGAATATTAATTATTTAAAATTTAATTACTGTTTATTAATTATTAATTGCTAATTATTTCATATTTCAAAATAATTATAACATTTAATAAATAACTGATTTTATAAAGAACATTGCTAGGATATGCAAAAGAAATTTTCATTCCAAAAAAGAAATTGCTATGATAGGGATTTTTGACACATCACCGCACAATTCAGTGTTATTTTTAATGAAAAATTAAAATGATAGGAGGGGAATATATGCACTAATTGCAAAAAACTTTCCCTCCAGTGTATGCGTAGGTAACATTTTTTACTTACTTATATTTATTGGTAGATAATTATCCTTCTAAAATGTAATAATATTAGCAATATTTACGTACCAGTAAATCTTACCCTTAAATATTGGTTGATAAAGGTTATCTTTACCTGCCCTTATATATTGGTAGGTAAAGGTCGGATTTCTTGTAGTGATATGTGTGTTTATGTGTGCGTATATGTGTGTTTCTATGTATGCATATGTGTATGCATGTATGCATATGTGTATGTATATTTGTATTTATGTATGTTTGTATGTATGTAGGTTATATATAGGCCTGTCAATATGCCGGGTTCGGACTGGGTATCCCGAGCCCAATTACAATAATTGACACACGAGCCTAACCCAAAGTCGCATGGTATTTCAAAACTAATATCCGAGCCTGGCCCGTCGGGCTTTTTAATCCCATTGGGTAATACCTGTATACCTAAATCATAATATTTATGTTAAAACCATACTTTACAATTCTAATTTTTGTAAAATTTATATGCAAACAATGTTAACATATAAATTGGATGATGATGTAGCCAAGTTCACAATGGAATTATGTAAAAACATCTACATACAAATAAAAAAGATGGCGAATAAACAACATACACACTCATGTTTTGATACGACGGAAAATTAATAATCAGATCGGCTCCTAACTGGTTCGAGTTTTGATAAAACCGTACTCAACCCTAATAGTAACCGAATCGGGCCTTGATCGGGCTTGGGTAGTAATGGCAAAGCCCGTACCTACATTAATAGGACAGGTTCGGGCCGGGCTCGAGTCGAAACCCATACCGTTGACATGTATGATTATGTATGCATGTATGTGTGAATGTATGTTATGTGTGTATGTGTTATGTATGTATATGTTTGCATATGTATGTATGAAAACAGGCCTGACCCAAAGAGTAGGCAACTGAGGTCGTTGCCTAGGGCAACAAGAGACTGGGCAGAGGGGAAACAAAAAATCAATTTCTTCACTATGATAACAAATCTATCAACATCAGCTAGCGCCACCTCTTGCATTGGCCACATATGCCGCCCCTCCTTCCGCCTACTGCCAACTACTGGCAGGCGTGGACCCATTTTTTCCAGCCTAAACCCTAGAATGACGATACGAGTATAAATGTATAATTAAATTATGGTTAGAGTATTACCAACTGATGTTAAAACTGATCTTTATTTGATTTTCTGATTTGTGTTTAATTGCATGGTTAGAGTATAATTAAATCATGTATACAATACTGATGTTGATGTTGAAAAATAACTGGCCTAAGCCCTAACTTGATTTGCCCTAATTTAATATTGCCCCTATTTGAATTTCTCACGTAATTACTTCTTAATAATTTATTTTATGCTACTTAAATCATGTTAATTAGCTACTTAATAATTGATTGTTAAAATAATTGTCGTTGAAAAATAATTGGTGAAAAGTTTATTGAGATCATTTGAATTATTGCGTTATAAATTATTGATAATGAAATATAAAATTAAAGAATAAAGGATGACACAAAGGATTAAATATGATGAATGAACAATAAAATTTAAATAATACAAAATTAAAAATTGTTGTATTAATATTGTGTTATAACTTAATTTGAGATAGGAATCGAAGAAAAAATTCTAGATGTCAAAAGAAAAAAAAAGCAATGGATATATGAAGAATTGAAATCATTATCTAGACTAATATCAACTTTATTTCAAGCAAGAAATAGAAAATCACAAATTTCAAGTCAAATTGAAGAAACCATTTCGAAGTCTATAAATGAAGAGCCTACAAATGAAGATGTTGAAGCATAAATTGATAATCAATGTATTGTAGAACTTCTGGAGGAGGAGTATAATGAAAACGTTATTGGTAATTTTAATGATGAAGATGTTAATGATTCAAGTACAATTGATCCTAAAAAGGATGTTGATATCAATTATGATCCAGGATTGTGGGGAAGAATTAGTGATATCAAACGAATAATGTCAATTCAATGCGGTCCAATTGAGATTATAAAAGAAAATGACACATTTCCAAAAAGCAAGATTGATGGTGGACACTTTTCTTCTAGACGCTACATTGACAGATATCCATGTAGAGAAGAACATGAAAGAAAATGGCTTGTGTATTCAAATGAATATGATAAAGTTTATTGTTTTTGTTGTAAGCTTTTTAAACATACACAAAAAGTATCGCAATTAGCCCATGAAGGATGTATTGATTGGCATACTTATCTAAGAAACTAAGAAAGCATGAAAGTAAACCATCGCATAATGCAAATCTTATAAATTAGGTTGACTTGCACATAAGACTTCAACAAAAGAAAACGATTGGCAAGGCAAAAAGTTCAAATTGATCAAGAGAGACAACGTCTAAAAAAAGTACTTATGCACATAATTATGTTGTCAAAACACTTTCTAGAAATAACTTGCAACTTCGTTAATCATATGAGAAAACAATGGCTTTTTTGCCAACTTATAGAATTTGTAGCCGAGTTTGATCCAATTATGAAAGACCATCTTAGACATGTGGTAAATAATGAAATAAATAATCATTATATTAGCCACAAAATGAAATGTTATGTTTGTTGGACAACAAGATCAAAGTAGTGATGATAAAAAAATAAAAAATAAAAGTATTTTTCCATCATCCTTGATTGCACTATGGATTGAGTCATAAGAAGCAATTGTCCATTATTATAAGACATGTGAATGCCGACATTGCACTTGATATCAAGTTGGAAGAATATTTTTGGGTTCATAACATCACTTAGAGATCGATTTGAGCAATGTAAACATTATGGAGGAATCTTTGGCTTTTTGTTAAATTTGAAATTCAAAATTATTAGTGATGAAGAATTGAAGGACTATTGCATGAATCAAGTGTGTTTTTTGCACTATGAAGAACAAGATATTTGCATAAAGGAGTTATTCTATGGGGTTCGACAATGAAAAAGAATTCTACCATCGGAAGTAACCACGTAAGTTGGTATTCTTAATTTCTTAAGGTCATATCGAGATGTAAGCGGATTTCTCAATGTTTGGATTACTTATCAAATTTTATTAAATATCCTGATTACGGTTGTTCCAAGGGAAAAAAAGCTTTTCAAATTGAAATTGATAAAACATATGTTCGGACTACTATTTTGCAAGAGAGATTAAGTGTAGTAGTTATGATTTCAATGAAAACAATTACTTGGATATGCTTAACTATGAAGAGATAATAAATGAGTTTTTTGTAACGACCCAGAATTTCAGTCATCCGAATTTGGAATATTTAATTGATTTTAAATATTCATAAGTAAATTTTATAAGTTGAATAACTTATATTTCAAATATAGCATTTAATTTGATGATTAAATTGTTTAATTTAATATTTGAAATTGGGGAAATAATTGAATCTTGAGTTTAAAATAAATGAAAACGATTTCTAAAGTTGATTTAAATTCTATTTGGATTAGAATGGAGTTAATAAATGATGCAGCGCAGCCCTCATTTGTCCAAGGTATAAGTCGTGACCGACTTAACATGATAGAAGATTTCAAAGACATAAGTCGTGACCGACTTAAGGAAGGAAGCATAAGTCGTAACCGACTTAAAGAAGCAGTTTTGCGACCTAACGAAGTTGTAGGTCGTCTACGACCTAAGGAGTTAAGGGATAACTCGCTGGAACGACCTAACTCGTTTTTAGGTTGTGTACGACCTAACGAGATAAGAAAGAGTGCTGGGTTACGACCTAAAGCTACAGGAGCGACACAAGTTGAAAAGTGCAAAGGTTTACGTCGGCAACGACTTAAGGGAAGTGTTTGGGTTATGGAACGACTTAACGGAACAGGTGATAAGTCGTCACCGAGTTACGACTTAGTTAAGTCTCCTGAACGACCTATCGAGTCGCACAGAGGAAAGGTAGAGCAAATTGGTGAAGAGTTAGGTCGTGAACGACCTAACGAGTCAAGAGTTAAGTCGCTGAGGATGGAAACCGTTGATTCTCTGCCGAGTTAATCTCTACCATTGATTTCTTTAGGTCGCCGCATGCTTTTAAGTCGCTGAAGCTGTTGCCGTTGATTCTCTGCCGAGTTAATCTCTACCGTTGATTGCTTTAAATCGCTGTTCTGGGATGCCGCAAGTTTATTAGTCGTAGGTCGTATTTCTGTAAGTCGTATGTGTTGTGTAACATGTTGGTAAGTCGTTGAATAATGTAACTAGGTCGTTACCGACCTAAGTGAGTCGTTGTGTTGTACTTGTAATGTTGATAAGTCGCTATGTTGAACATAGGTCGTCGCCGACCTTAGATAGGTCGTAAGTCGTCATCTATAGGTCGTTTCCGACCTAGGAGTTGTGAATATTTTTGTTCTGCGTGAGTTGTAGCCTATAAATAGGCAAGTTGAATCATTTTGTAAGGTTGTTGATTTTTGAATAAAAATTCTTGTTCGATTGCTTTGTGCTTTCATTTAAATTGGTAGTTGAGTGTAATCTCCTATCTCCTCTTTCGGAATTCAAGTGCGCTTGAATCAACGATCGTAGAAGCCGATTCACGGAATCTAGTGCGCTAGATCAACGTGCAAGAATCGTAGATCTTTAAACACGGTATAGTGCGCTATCAACGTGTTTGAGATAGCTCGAATTCGGAATCTTCGGATCAACGAATTTGGCAATTCGGTATCTTTCACACCATCGATCGCTACTTTCATCAATCTACATTGTTTTTGATTAATCCGCTGCGTCATTTTTGGTATCAGAGCTTGTTTTAGCCAATCATAGCTAAATCGAGTCTTGGAGCCAATCATCTCGAAGAAGTTTGAATCGAAGTGAAGATTTGAGTTTTGTTTACCACGGCCGAGAGCAAGTTGAAGTTGTTCGACTTTGTATTGGAGTTTAGAGATCGGATCTATATCATTTGGAGAAGTTGTGTTCATCGTGTTCATCGCGAAGTAGCAACAAAGTGGGAGTTGTCGATCCATTTCATTTTGGATCAAAGTTCGAATTGTGTTTGAATTTGAAGTGTTTGTAAAGTTTTCAAGTATGCCGCCGAGGAGAGCTAATCGTCCCCAAAACGTAGAAGCTTTGTATCGAAGAGAAGAAGCTGATGAGATGGAGCAGAGAATTAATGAGAACTTTAGTGAGAACCTTAATGAAGGGATTGGACGATTAGAGAAGATGATGTTAGAAATGAATCAAAATCGGAGAAGGGTTTCACCTGAATCTAACCATGGGGGAAGTAGAGTCTCGCCACAATCCAATCGAGACAGAAGTGTTGATGATGATCAAAGGCGTGGGAGGAACGTGAATGATCGTGAACGGAGGAATGTAGATAGAAGGGATGATGGTGGTAGACGTGATGGGAGTAGAGATGTGGGTGGACGAGATAGACAACGATATACATCTGATTTTGAAGAGGAGTATGATGGTGGTAGTGTTCGAGGACAAGGACGAGGACAAGGAAGAAATCACTCTGAGTATGATCACAAATGGGAGTCGGGGATGAAGACTGAAATTCCAGAATTCAAAGGTGGTATGCAAGCAGAGGAGTTTCTAGATTGGGTAGCTAATGTTGAAGAAATTTTTGACTTCAAAGAAGTTCCGGAACATCGTAGAGTGAAGTTAGTTGCTACAAGGTTGAGGGGTAGAGCTTTGGCGTGGTGGCAGCAAACTAAACTTACACGTGAACGAATGGGGAAGTCAAAGGTTGAATCTTGGGAGAAGATGAAGAAATTGATGAAAGCAACGTTCTTACCTTACAATTATCAATCTTTGATGTATCAACGTTTGCAAAACTTGAGACAAGGGACGAAAGCTGTAAATGACTATGCTGACGAATTTTATCAACTTATTGCAAGGAATGATATTATGGAGACGGAAGAGCAGCTGACATCTAGATTCATTGGGGGATTGCGAATGCAGATTCAGGATATGGTTAACATGTTTGATCCCAGATCTGTAGCGGAAGCACATCAGAAAGCGTTGGCTTGGGAGAAACAGGGACGACGAGGAAGTGGTGTGTTTACTAATTCTAACAATCAAGTGAAGGGTGTTGGTGGAAGTTCTAATGTTTCCAAACCTATCAGTAGACCAGTGGTGAAGGAGGCTGAGAAGGCGAAAGTCAATAATGGTTTCAAATGTTATAATTGCCAAGAAATGGGCCACAAAAGTAGCGAATGTCCGAAGCCGAAGAAGAGAGCTATGATAGCGGAGGTTGAGGATGAAGAAGCTGAATGTTCCAATTCACCACCTGAAGAGGAGGAAGAAGAAGTGACGGGAGACGAAGGTTACAATCTAATGATGAAGAGGTCCTGTTTAACACCAAAGCAAGAGGAGGATTGTAGTTGGTTAAGGAGCAATATTTTTCAGTCAACATGTACTATTCTGGGGAAAGTTTGCAAATTTGTTATTGATGCTGGAAGCTGTGATAATATAATTTCTTCCGAAGCTGTGAGGAAGTTGGCGTTGAAGACTGAGAAACATCCGAAACCGTACAAGCTAGCTTGGTTGAGGAAAGGCGGGGAGGTGAAGGTTGGACGAAGGGCTTGTGTGAAGTTTTCAATTGGGAAGAAATATAAAGATGAAATCTGGTGCGATGTGGTAGATATGGACGTTTGTCATTTGTTGCTGGGGAGACCGTGGCAGTATGATAGGGCGGTGCAACATGATGGGCGTACCAACAGTTACAGTTTCATGTTTGAAGGCACAAAGATTACTCTAGTTCCAAAGAAGCGACAACAGGAGGAAAACAAGTTGGAGGAGATTGAAGAGCTGAAAACTTTATTATCTCTGAAGGAGTTTGTGAAGGAAGTAGAGGAGGAGCTGGAAGTATTTTTATTGATCGGACGGGAGAGTCAGGAAGTGGTGGAAATACCAGAAGAAGTAAAACCAGTACTGAAAGAATTTGACGATGTATTTCCAGAGGAGTTACCAACGGAGTTGCCACCGTTGAGGGATATCCAACATCAGATAGATCTTGTTCCAGGTGCTGTGTTGCCACACAGACCACATTATCGAATGAGTCCGAAGGAACATGAAGAGTTGCAGAGGCAGGTAGAGGAATTACTTGAACAGGGGCGTGTGCAGGAGAGTTTAAGTCCTTGCGCTGTACCAGCTTTATTGGTACCCAAAAAGGATGGAACGTGGAGGATGTGCACTGACAGTCGAGCATTGAATAAGATTACTGTGAGATATAGATTTCCAATGCCAAGGTTGGATGATTTGCTAGATCAAATAAGCAGAGCTACTATATTTTCGAAGTTTGATTTGAAGAGCGGATATCATCAAATTCGTATCAGACCAGGTGATGAGTGGAAGACTGCTTTTAAAACCATGGAGGGTCTATACGAATGGTTGGTTATGCCATTTGGCTTATCAAATGCACCAAGTACATTCATGACGGTGATGAACCAGATTTTTCGACCATTCATTGGGAAGTTTGTGGTGGTGTATTTCGATGATATTCTGATATATAGTGGAAGTCCTGAGGAACATTTGAATCATCTGAGGGAAGTACTGATGGTATTGCGACAAGAACAATTTTATGCTGCAACGAAGAAATGCGTGTTCATGACGCATAGCGTTTTATTTCTGGGGTATGTTGTGTCGGAAGAAGGAATACAGGTTGACCAAAGTAAAGTTGAAGCGATTAGAGATTGGCCACAGCCCAAGACGATAACGGAAGTTCGTAGTTTTCACGGGTTGGCTTCATTTTATCGAAGGTTTATTCCACACTTTAGTAGTGTGATGGCGCCTATGACTGATTGTATGAAGGGTAAACAGTTTACATGGACGGAGGAAGCAGGAGTTGCTTTTGAACGAATCAAGGAGTTGTTGACGACAACACCAATCCTAGCATTACCTGATTTTCAGTTGTTGTTTGAATTACATACTGATGCGTCAAAGGTTGGGATTGGAGGAGTGTTGAGTCAAAGGGGTCGTCCTATTGCCTATTTCAGTGAGAAGTTGTCAGGAGCAAAGATGCGATACAGTACATATGATGTGGAGTTTTATGCTGTTGTGCAAGCTATTAAACACTGGAGACATTATCTATTCCAGAAAGAGTTTGTTCTGTATACTGATCATGAGGCCTTGAAGCATTTGCAAGGGCAAGACAAGATTTCAGCAAGACATGCATCGTGGATTGCATATCTGCAACAGTTTACTTTTGTTGTGAAACACAAATCGGGAGTGACGAATCGTGTGGCTGATGCTTTGAGTAGGAGGAATCATTTGTTGACAACAATGAAGGTTGAAGTGACGGGGTTTGACATGTTGCCGGAATTATTTGTTGAAGATCCTTACTTTATGAAGTTTGTTGATAAAGTCAAGAATGGGGAGACGAATGAGTTCGTGATGGTAGATGGTTTTCTGTTCAAGGGAAATCGATTGTGCATACCTGATTGTAGTTTGAGAATGAAAATTGTGAAGGAGCTACATGAAGAAGGACATGTTGGGAGAGACCGTACATTACAGTTGATTTCACAATCTTACTTTTGGCCATCGATGAGGAAAGAAGTGGGAAGGTTTGTGGAGAGATGTCATGTTTGCCAAGTTTATAAGGGAACAGCGACAATTGTGAGACTGTATATGCCGTTACCCGTGCCTGTAAAACAATGGGTGGATATCAGTATGGATTTTGTTTTGGGTTTGCCTAGAACTCAAAGGGGGAATGATTCTATATTCGTTGTGGTGGACAGATTTTCCAAGATGGCACACTTCATCGCTTGTAAAAAGACAACTGATGTCGTTCGGGTTGCTGAGTTATTCTTCAAAGAGATATATCGTTTACATGGTTTGCCGGAATCCATTGTATCTGATAGAGATACTCGATTTCTGAGTCACTTTTGGTTGAGTTTGTGGAAAATGGTGGGAACGAAGCTGAAATTTAGTAGTGCTTATCATCCGCAAACGGATGGACAGATCGTTGGGAAACTTGTTGAGGTGTCTTGTTCAAGATAATCTGAAGAGTTGGGATGTGAAGTTATGCCAGGCAGAGTTTGCCCATAATCATGCTGTGAATCGAAGTACTGGATTTAGTCCATTCCAGATTGTTTATTCGAGCTTACTGAAAGGGCCGTTGGATTTAACGGTGATACCACAATCAAAGAAGACAGTTAAGAAAGCTGCTGATTTTGTTGATGGATTGGCGGAATGTCATAAAGTCGTTCAGGAACGATTGGAGAAAGCAAATGAGAATTATAAACGATCTGCAGACTTGAAACGAAGGAATGTTGAGTTTAATGAAGGAGATATGGTATATGCTGTGTTGACAAAAGATCGTTTTCCAGTGGGTGCTTATAACAAATTGAAAGCGAGAAAGATTGGTCCAGTGGAAATTCTAAAGAGAATCAATGAAAATGCTTATAAATTGAAGCTGCCAGATGATGTGTATACGTCTGACGTATTCAATGTTAAGCATCTCGTACCATATCACGAGAATGAGTTTGTTGGGGAAGATGCAAAATTTACAAATTCGAGGTCGAATTTTTCTCAACCTGGGGAGGATGATGCAGCGCAGCCCTCATTTGTCCAAGGTATAAGTCGTGACCGACTTAACATGATAGAAGATTTCAAAGACATAAGTCGTGACCGACTTAAGGAAGGAAGCATAAGTCGTAACCGACTTAAAGAAGCAGTTTTGCGACCTAACGAAGTTGTAGGTCGTCTACGACCTAAGGAGTTAAGGGATAACTCGCTGGAACGACCTAACTCGTTTTTAGGTCGTGTACGACCTAACGAGATAAGAAAGAGTGCTGGGTTATGACCTAAAGCTACAGGAGCGACACAAGTTGAAAAGTGCGAAGGTTTATGTCGGCAACGACTTAAGGGAAGTGTTTGGGTTATGGAACGACTTAACGGAACAGGTGATAATTCGTCACCGAGTTACGACTTAGTTAAGTCTCCTGAACGACCTATCGAGTCGCACAGAGGAAAGGTAGAGCAAATTGGTGAAGAGTTAGGTCGTGAACGACCTAACGAGTCAAGAGTTAAGTCGCTGAGGATGGAAACCGTTGATTCTCTGCCGAGTTAATCTCTACCATTGATTTCTTTAGGTCGCCGCATGCTTTTAAGTCGCTGAAGCTGTTGCCGTTGATTCTCTGCCGAGTTAATCTCTACCGTTGATTGCTTTAAATCGCTGTTCTGGGATGCCGCAAGTTTATTAGTCGTAGGTCGTATTTCTGTAAGTCGTATGTGTTGTGTAACATGTTGGTAAGTCGTTGAATAATGTAACTAGGTCGTTACCGACCTAAGTGAGTCGTTGTGTTGTACTTGTAATGTTGATAAGTCGCTATGTTGAACATAGGTCGTCGCCGACCTTAGATAGGTCGTAAGTCGTCATCTATAGGTCGTTTCCGACCTAGGAGTTGTGAATATTTTTGTTCTGCGTGAGTTGTAGCCTATAAATAGGCAAGTTGAATCATTTTGTAAGGTTGTTGATTTTTGAATAAAAATTCTTGTTCGATTGCTTTGTGCTTTCATTTAAATTGGTAGTTGAGTGTAATCTCCTATCTCCTCTTTCGGAATTCAAGTGCGCTTGAATCAACGATCGTAGAAGCCGATTCACGGAATCTAGTGCGCTAGATCAACGTGCAAGAATCGTAGATCTTTAAACACGGTATAGTGCGCTATCACCGTGTTTGAGATAGCTCGAATTCGGAATCTTCGGATCAACGAATTTGGCAATTCGGTATCTTTCACACCATCGATCGCTACTTTCATCGATCTACATTGTTTTTGATTAATCCGCTGCGTCAATAAACATTTAAATTTGATTTAAAATTGAATAAACAGAAATTGGAAATTATTTGATTTAATTAACGTGTAAAAATAGTCATTTTGGACACTGTCTCGGATTTCGACGAAACTAGTTTCATTGGATCTGTAATAGTGAATTATAGTATGTTGTCGAATTTCGTGTCGATTGGACATATCGTTTGATCGTGCGAGTTTGAAACGTATAGAAATTAATTAAAGGAAATTTAATTAAAATAATTTTATTTTGAAAAGCTATCTTCTGTATATGACGGAATTGGCTCCCGTATATATTCCATTGTGTTCGAAATAGGGGTATAACATATAGAACGCCAGACAACACGCTTCGTTTAAAGTTCGGAATTTTCATGGATGAATAGTGCCAAGCGAAATCTTCTATAAATAGCCCTCAACTCTTCTCATTTGCAAACCCTAATTCTCAGCCTCCATTTCTAAACCTCCATCCGATGGCCATTAACGATCAGAGCCACTAGAGGTAAAATTAGCCAATGACTTCAACTAGGAAAATATAAAGCATGATCATACGAAGCTAGTGTACGGTTGGATCGAAGGATCGTCGACCGAGGAGGGCAAAAAGTGCTTGCGTTCGAGCACAATATTGGGTTCGACGAACCCTACGTGCTGACATGGGGCTTGCGCAGGTCGAGGTGGAGGCGTGCGGTGGGGTTGGTCGGCGTGAGTGGCGGCGTTCATCTGGAGGCGTGCGATTTCAATCACGATTCGAATAAAAAAAGAAAATTGGGAGGAAGCGCATGAAGAAGGGGGGGATAGCGAAGGGTAATGAAAGTTTAAAATTTAGTTAAGTTTAATTAAGTTAATTTTATAATTAATTACCCGAATGATTATTAATTGATAACATTTTCGTACGAGGTCCGTTTCAAGCGCGACAAATTGAATTTGGTTCGTATCAGTGAGCACCATGTTATGGATTTGGATCGGACAAATTCGGAGCTCGTAGGAATTTTGAGTTAAATTGAATGACCGTTCAATTTTAATTCAATCCAGAGCGCTTTTGCGACTTCTGGCATTTTTGTGAGCGAACTCACCTCTCTGGCCTGCTTATATTTTTATATAAGTGGGAATAAATTTATATATGTTGGTTGATGCTTGTTTGGATGATATATTATATGTATATTACTTGGTTTGGATATATTCCCGCATATTGGAGCGGATGAGACCCTATTGCGTTCCCATGTAAGAGCGGATGACTCTTTATATACGAATCCCGCCTCGAAGCGGTTGATTTTATTTTTATAATCATATGCTGTATTTGATGAAGGGGGATGGGTTGGAGGGATCCAAAAGGATTCCTCACCACTGTTGATTTTATTTTCATATATATGCTGATATATGATGTGAAGGATGGCATGATGATGTTTTGATGTGATTTGACTTATTTAGTTCTATGGTAGCACTGGGCCTTATTTTTGGATATTTTGAAATATTGAAATAATGATTACGATTTTAAAAGTTTTCGAAGCAATTTTGGAAGTATATATGTTTTTAAAGATTTTTAATTTATTAAAAGAAAGGAATTTGTTTTTAAATAAAAGTTATGATTTTTGTTGATATAAAAATATAGTTTTATGAAATACTTTGATTTAGAGATTTTCGAATATGTTTATAAAAAGGATTTATAGAAGTGGTATTTTTATATATAAAGAAACAGATCTATAATCGAAATTTATAAATATTTAGAAAATGGATTTGAAGTTGTTTTGTAAAGGGTTTGATAAATGGATTTTATATATAAATTTGATTTATAAAGAGATATGGATTTACAAAGGGATTTTGGTTAAGTATGTTGAATATGCTAGTATATGATTTTTTTTTATGATAATAAACATATATATTCATTTAAATGTATTTGTTATTGTACTATTTTATTTTTCACATAATTAAATAAATATTTGATGAATAAAATAAATAACACGGAAGTCATATTCAAACAAATATTTTATTACAATTTTGAATAGTACAAATTTGAGCTCTCACTACATATATACATTTTTCAATTACATTACAATTTCGATTATAACACAAAATTCACTTTACAACGTTCACCTCACTACATATCACTCATTCACTAGTATTTATCTTCAACTCTATTCCAGATTGAATCTAGCATCTGAATTATCTGCAAAATAAACACTGACTCGGTAAAATTGAAAAAGAAATATTTGTGCAATGTACAATGAAATGTGTGATTTTGAAAATGTTATTTGCCTCGGTTATTTGGGTTGTTCGTCATCATTTATTTTGAATTCATTTTACACGAACAGCTTGTAACATGCATAGTGTATCACTGTACATGTCACAAGGCCGTGCACACCGATATACACTTGATAAAATTGCAGGGACAGGTGAGCACAAGGTCAAACCCAACCAAAAGATGGATTCAACTTAAGTGCAAATATTCAGGTGCAATACAAATAAAGTCACGACATGAGCACAAGAGCCTGTATATACACAAGTGTACACGTACACATGTGCATTGCCTCAGCATCTCAAATTTCAGCCATGAGGCATGAGAAGACAATGACCAGCAAAAAATGAGGCATGAATTCAAAAACAACTAGATACAAATGTGCACAAGTTTCAGAATGCCAAGGCAACCCAGTCCAAATGAATGGGCAAGATGACCAACATTCAAAATGCAACAGACTCAAATCAACACGCAACAGACACGACATCAAGTTATACTTAGAGAATACAAGGAAACATGATATCAGATACAATAAAGCAAGCATGGATGGTCGAGCTACAGATATATCAAAATCAAGATCAACATGAATGAAAATCCACATGTGAAAACAGGTCCAACCAACACAAACCAAACCATGCTAACAAGTCCTCATGCATACAACATGTGGAACCATTTCAACTCAATAAAGCTTCAGATCAAACATTAATGTTAAAGATAGCACAAAGACTCCATCAACATTTGGCTTCAAATTCACTCGAACCAGAATGGACTCAACCACAACACAGACATCATGTGACACATAACAATTACAATATGAACTCAAGGAACAAGAACACATACATACAACATGAAGACCAGCTCAGACCATACATAAACAAGAACATGCCTAGACTATAAGACCACATGATACTACAACTGCCAGAGTTCATCAGTTCAGAGGTGACAATAGAGCAATAAGTAAATGGCATGAACTCAATGAGTCAGATGGACTAAGTGCATTTCAGTTCATCATAAAACAAGCAGACTGTATGTATGAAGACACAACTCAGTTGAACAAAGGAGAGACAACACAGCAGTGGTTGGAGCAGAGCAGACATGCTACATGAAAACCAGAGGATTGCAACCAAGACTAGACCAGAGGCACACAATGGCACAAGACAGTGAATAGTTAAATACAACCAAACTCCAAAAAAACCACAAAAACAATATGCAGTGATGAACCAGACTACAATTACCTATGCAAAAAACAACTGACAATGTGAACTGAGTGAAGCCGTGTGTAACAGGCAGTGGTGACAACATGACTCAAGTGCAGTTCGAATAAGAATTTCCAGCATTAAAGAGAAGCAATTCACATGAAGCCGTGAGTCAATGAACGAAGTCGATTTTTATCTCAAGTCAGCAAATTCAAATACCAGAGAATTTCAAACAAAGTCAATGATCATGTCATGCCAGAATCAAAGCCGTGGTGACCAAGGTAGTAACAACAAGTCAGTGAATTGAACAAGTCAATCTTCACTAAGTCAAAGGTCATAAAACCAGATTATCACAATTTCAAATAGCTGAAGTCATAGGTGAAATGAACGGAACCGCCTCAAAGAAATTCAAGTAACATACGAATTGAAATAGTCAGAATACATCACAAACATTTAAGCAAAATCGAACGGCCAAGCAAGAATTATGAAGAATTCAAACATATTTATACATACTAAAATATAGGAAATCGATTCCTATAAATACCCAAAAATCATCATCAGCAAAGGTGTTCGAGTTAAAACAAATACCAGAGCTAGCTAAATCACGAACAAACATAAAACTCGAATCAAGTCGAGAATAATCAAAATTCAAAAAAGGTAATTCACATACCAGTATAAAGCATTGTTCGATCTCGATGAAATTGGAGTATACGTAAGCGAACGAAGCAGTATTTGATTGACAAGGCAATCCAAAGCAAACGCATACTTCAATCGAAGCACAAATATCAATCGGCGACTTCAATTCACAAAGCCCTAATTTTCTCAAAGAGGAACGAAGCAGACATTAGAAAGCAACGAAGAAGAGCGACCATGAAAATAAAAAGGGAGACATCATTATTCTAGTGTTATAAATTAAAGTGGGCCGGCATATAAAAAGGGTTTTTTAGTTTCATTCTGTAATTTTCTTTAAAACTTTTATAAAATTCTAGTCGTGTGACTAGGGACGAACTACGGTGGTGTAGTTTGAGAATTCGCAACAGTGGCTGAGTTGTGGCAGGGTTTTGAGCATAGAGTTAGGTTAGTCGATAGCGTGTGTCGCAAGTTTACGTGTGTAAGCGCCCGACTACTTAATTTCTAGTAGAAACCTTGGGGGCGGTACGTAGGCAGGGTTTTGTCGAAGCTGGGTAAATCTATGTTGTTCTATTTTTGCTTTTTATTCTGTTGTTATCTATGCTGCAATTATTTTATATATTTCTACATTAATTTTTATTATTATTAGTATCACTGTATTCACCCCCCCTCTAGGGGAAATCGATCCTACAAAGTAAAATTAGTTTTATAAAAGAGAAAGAATATTTATAAAAATAGTTTTATAGATATGGAAATGTTTTATGTTGAGATGTAAATATGAATTTTTATTTAAAGGAGGTTTGAAAGAAATATTTTGATGGAGTTAAATGTTTTAAAAGTAATTTATCTTTTAAAAGCAATGTTTTGGAAAGTGATGATTTTTAAATCGAATTAAATGGTTTCGAAAATGTTTTAAAATGAGATATGCATCAGAAACATAGATTTAAACATTTATTGTTGCAATAGAGTTTTCGAGGAAGTAAGGAAGGCATGGACTATAACACCATTGTTATAGTAAATGACTTTCGAAAGGAAATGTGTAACAATCCCGGATTTTAACTAAGTTTAAATTGATAATTAATTTATTTTTTTGAATAAAAATTGTAAAATTAATTGTAAATTGAAGCGAGTTTCCCCAATTCAAATAGAATATATATTAAATCATATGAATTTAAATATTGTATATATGTGATTTGGATTTAAATTTCAAGTAAATGGTTTAATAATAACTTGAATATATATGTATATATGTATATTATTGATTGTGAATTAAATTTTAACTAAATGGTTTAAAGATAAATTATAATGATAAAATTTGGGATTAATGGTCTATATTAGAAATAGAAATAAAAATAAACAATAAGTATTATAGTTAAATTTATAATAAATATTTAAAATAGAAATGGAAGTAAAAATAATAATAATAATAATAATTTAAGCTAAAGATAGGAATCAATATATATATAAGATAAATTATAAAAAATAAAATAAATACATAAGATAAATTTAAACAACATATTAAATATAGAAATTCATCTATATTACAAAATTATAAGTATAAGAAGAAAATGAAATACACTCAAATATGAAAAAAATAAATATATGTGTACACTTGTGAAGGAATATATATATATATATATATAATAGCTTGCAAAAGAAGATATATGTTCAAGTATGTACATACGAAATTGAAAAAGGGATAAGGATGCAAAGTGGTGAGGACACAAGCATTTAATGCTCTCATATCGGCCACCAAGAGATAGAAAAAAATCTCCGGTATATTGTACATACAAATTATATCACACTGAAAAATATCTTGTACCAGCCAAGAAATGCAAACCTGTTCACGCACTATTTTTTTATACATATATCAATCTTTATCTCAGTTTGACCATTTCATCTGAGCAAAGTTTAAAATAACATCATCTTTAAACTTAAACAAAATTCAAATTTAAATAGCAATACAAACCAGAGATCAAGGAAGATTTTAGCTTGCAAATTTTCAAAAGCCTGTTTCAAAGAAAAGAAACTCTGTTCTTTCTTCTGGAAAATCACTGTAAGTAAACATTAAATTTAAAACTTAAGTAGATTTATGATTTTTTGCTTGAGAAATCGCTGTGATGATGATGCCTTGCATGTGTATATAGAAGTATAAAATCTGTATATATGAATGTGTTCATATGTGCATGTCTGGTTGTATTCATGTTCTTCTATGTTTTCATATTTCAGAGTTTGAATATAGATCAAAATCCATTCTCTCTTCCTATGATTTCTAATAAGATTTAGTTTTCAAACAATAAATGTTTGTTTAGTCATAGATTTAAACTTAAAAATGAATTTAAGCAAAATATTTAGAAGTTTATCTGGAAAATGGAAAGACAGTAGAAATTCTTTTAAACATGTTTAAATCGATCATTTTAATTTGTTGTTTCAAGATTATAACTTGAATCTACTTTGAAAGTTAGGATTTTTAAAACAAAAATCACAATTTTTAACATGGCATCGAGTGTACAATTTGGATATGACCAGAAATTGGGTTTTTGGGTTTTTCTGGTAACTGGAGAGTGGTGAGGCCTAGGGGTTTCATCTGAAGAAAGGTTGGTGATCAGGGATGTTAGGAAAAATGGTGGAAGCGTCGAGTGATGGTCGTGGCGTCGACGGCGAGTTGATCTAGGTTGTAAACCTAATTTGGTCGAACTGGAAAGATTGAATCACTGCTTCCTCTCTGGTGTATCGAGTTCGATGGGACCAAGGGGAATGGGTTCGTGGATGGTCAGAGTTTCCGTGACCGGAAGCGCAGCGTCTCTGGTGGTCGGGGGTGAGTGTTCGAGGCATTTTCTGGTGAAGGTTGTGTTCCAGTCACTTCTGTGATTGCTCGATTTTGATCTCGAGGTTGTGGAGATGTTTGGATGGTCGAGTTTGCTTGTAGGGATATTCGGTGATGAGATGATGGTGTCGTCGATGGTCGGAGGTGGCTCCGGTGATGGTGCACGTGCACTGTGACTTGGGTTGTGTCAGGAGATTTGCTGTTGTTTGGGTTGGGTTGTGACTCGAAGATGGTTTCGGGGAAGCAGGTCATAGGCTCGAGGGAGGTCTCGAGTATTTTTAGGTTGTACTGGGTATAAAATAACTTAAACAAAAATTTTAAGTTTTGAAATGTGACTCGGGTTGGTTTGGGGAAAACTCGAAGCAGGGAGTGTTTCGACTCGGGAAACACTCGAGTAAGTCTCGGGTTGCTGAAAGAAAACAGTTTTGACTTTAAAACTAAAATTCAAACTTTTTAACATTTTTAAACCATATTTTCAAATGATGATTTTGATTTAAAGTTTGAATTAATTAAGGATTTAGTAAGACATTTTTAAAGTAATTAATAAAGATAGAAAGATGTAATCTTTTAATCTATTAAGTAATTAATGATTTGTTTAATTAAAGAATAATTACTTAATTAATTACTTAATATTAAAGGTTAATTTAACAAATAATTAATTAAGGTTAATTAATTTTTTATTGATTATTAATTAATTAAGGAGTAATTAATTAATAAAAGTAATTGAGAGTTAATTAATTAACAATTAAGGGTTAATTAGTTAAGATAATTAATTAAGGAATGATTAATTAATGAAGGTGATTAAGACTTAATCAAATTGTAATTAATGATAATTAATCATTGATTAAAGATTACTAATGAAAGTAATTATGTGGTTGATAAATTTAAAACCACACGATTTATTCATCTTAATTGTAGATGATTGATTATTATCGAATGCTTTGTATTGATTGATATCCCTGGTATGTGATTGTGATACTATGTGATATGAATTTCTTTGTGCTGAGCTGTGATATTTGTGATGAATATATTACTGTGTGAATATGAAAACCCCTTTGCCCGTAAAACGACATTTGAATTTCGATGCGACAGGGAGTCGGATTCCAGTTGGTTATCCGAAACCCACATCGAATCGTAATGGTGAATCTTTGTGATTGATCAATTGACTTTATCTATGAATCTGTGAATGAAGATAAGCGTTTTAAATCATATCGCTTATCGATATTGATATGATTGAAGCTGTGATGATTGAATGATGTTGCACTATTGTGTTAAACCCCTGGACTACACCATGCACACACAAATATGGATTGCACGTGGAAGTTGGTTAAGTCACAGATCTTTGAAATGGTTTTAAAATTGAATTTTTGAATCCAAATGGTTTTGAAAAATGGATCGGATTTAAAGTGGAAAGCTTCTGATAAAGGGATTTCAAAGATTAAAGTTTTTTGAATAACCTGATTTAGTTTTGAAATTTGATTTAAATTTGCATTCAAAATTTGAAATTGAATTCTACGTTGAGAAATTATGATGTAAAAAGGGTATACAAGTTTATATGGGTTTTTAAACCATTTTAAAAGTATGATTTTGAGAATTTGAATTTAACCCAAGAACTTTAACTCGTATAAATGAATCAGATTTTCCAAAATAAAAACTATTTGTTTTCAAATAATAAAAGCTTTCATATAAGTAATGAATTTCCAATTTGTGTCAAAAGAATTTCAAGTTTGAAATGAAAATGGTTTTCCGAGTTATGAATAAATCTTTTTGAAAGATTGTTGAACTTTGTTTTGAAATTGGGAAGGTGTACCTTTTGTATAAAAGGTCAAAATGGAATTGTTTTGAAAGATATCAGTTAAATCTTTGTTTTAAAGATTGGACGAGTTAATCCAAATTGAAATGGAAATCGATTTGAAAATCTATGAATAGATCTTTGTGAAACTGGGTGAACTTTGTGAGATGAATCTTTTTGTGTAAAAGATTAAGATGGTAATGTGTTTAAACCATTTGAAAGAGAAGTTTTGGGTAATAAGTTGTGACTTAAATGAAATCCCAATATCCGTATGTTTTAAAATATTACGCTCATTATTCGGTTTAGCCGGGAGAGGACTTTGTGTCATATAATCCATTCCGAATAGTGATACGACGTGAATGGATAGCATTTGAAGATCGGTGTTGAAGATCGGGTATTTTTGAAAACGAAAGGATAACCCGTCGATTGTCTCTACACTGAGTCGCGCCGATATAGAGATTTCCTAAGTGATGGGAAATCCGATCGGGATTGTGAATACCCGGATTGCAAGGGCTTCTTCGGAAGTGCCTTCGGTTCTGTTTGAACCCAGAACAGACTTGTATGGTTGTATGTCTGACATTACACTTTGAGATATAAAGCTGATTTCTTTCAAATACATTTCTATTTGGTGGCGGAGAATTTATTCTCTTAGCTTAACACCCTTCTCTGAGACGTACGAGCTCAGAGGTTATGTAATTGAAGGTTATCAGTGATATACTCCCAGATTGGTAGTGTGGCATGCTAAGTGTTGTTGTGTGTTGCTGATCATTTGTTGATCAAAGCATGGCTTTGTGAAGAAGCGTAGCTTTGTGGACGAGACCTCATCGGACCTCACAAACCAGTAATGGTCGAAACAGGAAAGATGCGGCAAGGTTTCAGGGGTAGCTCCCATAGGGTATGTCCATTCCTTCTGGAAAAAGGTGGTATCATGGTATGGAGCCCAGATATTTTACCTGTGTGGTTGCTCCAATCTCATTTACTGTGTGATTGTTGCTTTGTGATCGAGGCGCCTCGGATAAAGGTCGCAAACGACCGGGGGTGGCATATCTTAGGTTTACTTCCCGGGAAGGGGGTAACCGGCCTTGTGTTGGCAGAGGGTCTGGTAGGTTCTCGGGGCGTCTCTCCAGAGGCGTTCCCATGTGGCATAGGAAGTTTCTTAGCCTGACCATTTGTTGGAAAAACCAAAGAAACAATACGAGCCTTGTACGGCTTTAGTTGTAGAACCTGCCATTTAAAATGGTAGCTATAGTAGGCATAGTATAATGGTACCTATGCTGGCTAAGATTAATATTATATTTTCGAAATGTTTCCTACACTATGCACTAGTAATAATATCAAAAGAGTTTTTTTACGTAGTGAGCATATTTGAATATCATAAGAAGAAATCTCCTCCAAGTCTGCGATTGCATTGTGTGTGTGGTGGGAGGTCTTATGGTAGTTTCATTTTCCAAAAGAAAGAAGCGCGCATTCGCGCTACCAGAGAGCGCATAAAGCATTGCGGGTTTCAATGTTTAAAATTCTTTTGTTGTTTGTTTTAAAGATAAACTATTTTTGTTACTCACACCAGTCCCATGACTTTCTCGGAGTTTATTGTTCCCTTCCTAAACTCTGGGTGCCCACAATTTTCCACACGGGCAATCTAGAGTTGGGTTTTTCAGATAGTCAGGTTTAATAAATGATTTGGACCTAGTTCAGTCTTTGTGGAGTTCCCAGATGACTGTCCTTGCTTATCTTTGTGAAACGTGATGATGGTTTGAGCTTGACGTTGGAGTTATTGGTCTCATTCTCTTTGTCGGATCACTTGGAGTATCACTTCTGTTTTCCGCTGTAGCATCTTTATTTATCTCTGATATTCTTGTATCATATTGATATCATTGTTGTATATCATTCTGGATATTGTATTCATTGGAGTTGCATATGATATTGTCCATTTCTTTATTCCGCTGTGTTGTTATTCTTACTATGTTATAAGCTCCGGTGAGCCAGATTCGGCGTTTGAATCTGCGGCATTTGAGTACAAGTGAAGTACGGGTGCTGATTTTCGAAGGCCGAGTTCAGGATCACTACAAAATGTTTTATATAGTATATAAGATTTATCTATATATTTATTTATCGAATCCCTATACTAATGTTTTTGGGTTGTCGTGTCGATGTTTTACGCAACATACGTTTTGACCTAATAAATATTTTTTGACCTTCCATCGTGAAATACACGAACCGGTTCTTATGATCGTACTAAAGGCTTAGTGGTGTAGGAGCATTGCTTCCTATACTTAACACCCGTCCAGAGGGCGTACAAACTCTGGAATTGTACAGTTATAGAAATCTGTTTCATGTGTCTCCAAATGGTAGTGTTATGAAATATACTTATATGCTTGATATAAGTATATGAAATTATTTTCTAAGTGTTGAAAGTGAAGTGATTTGTGAATATGCTTATACGGTTGATATAAGTATATGGAAATGTTTTCCTATATTGAAAGAGATTTGAATTTTTTTTAAGAATATACCCTTTTAAAGATAATTTGAAGTGAATATTTGGAAATTGATTTAATTTATAAAGATTAATTAAATGGGCCTAGTAATTGCTTATGGTGCTAGATATTTGTTGTTGCTTTGGTAGTTAACTAATCGACTATCAAATAAATTGGCCTCTTTATCGTTGTTGGTTTGGAGAGACAGGGGTCGGATTTATCGAAAACGACTTCAGACCAACGTATATGCGTTCAAATGTGCAGGTATTGGAAGATATTGATATATGGGATTTTCATAGTGAAGGACTGCTTGTTGATCATTTGGGGATAAACTCCCAATATACATATAGTAGCAGTGGTCTCTTCATTATGAAATATCTGATGCAAGGACTATTCGCTACTAATCCTAGGGGTAATTCCCAATAGGATGTGGTAGAAGAGTGCCTTCGGTTTCGTTCAGTCCCAGAACGAACTTGTATGGATGGATGTCTGGTAGTGCATTTTTGAGACTACATCGTTGACTTTTATAAAATTACATCTGTTTGGTGGTGGAGAAGGCAACTTCCCTTAGCTTAACGCCCTTCCCTGAGACGTATGAGCTCGGTGGTTGTATGTTTGTGGAAGTCAACAAGTGATCGAAGGAATGGCACTGTGGCATTCAAAGAGAAAGATGATATGTGCTATGTGAAAGGTAATCGTGACCTTTGGCCTCACACCTAGAAATGATTGAAACATGGTAGATGCGACAAGGTAATGTGGTTTGCAACCATTAGGGTATGATCATCCCCTTCTAGATATATTTATTTCCGCTATGACGTTCGGGATGTAAATTATTGGGGATGTATGCTATGAGGGCCCTCGGATAGGTCGGTAACGATCGAAGTGATGACATATTCGGTACTATCTAAGGAAAGGTAGGTCGGTCTTGTGTTGGTAGAGGTGCAGATGTTTTGTTGGCCTCGGTACATTCCTCTAGAGATGTACCGCCAGAAGGTAGTCTCTTCACCTGGTCATATGGAATCCATTCTCCACTACGTGCCTGCTATTTTATTTATAGAACCCGCATTTGTGGCTAGTATTGCTGGAATTTAATCAATGTAACCATTTCGGCTATGATTATTATTATTTGTATACTAGACACTATTATAATATAACATGATTTGGTATAAAATGTTTTGGTTATCGTAAGGGGAAAATCCCGTCCGTGTTTATATGTGGACATGCCTTACGAGATACCTTTGTTTTGATAAAAGAACGCTTTTATAACTTTAAAATAAATTTAGTTGAGATGTGTTTTCTCACGCTGGTTTACCAGACTAATCCGGGCGTTCTTCCCTTTCACTGCTCGGGTCAAACCGAGTATATTTATAGATTCAAATTTGGATGTTTTGGAGCTTCAGCAAACGAGCTGGAGGTCTTCTGGTCGTATTAACGTATATGTTTATTTTTCCGCTGCTTTGTTGTTTAAATTATCAGCAATTGTATGGACAGATTATTATAACTGTCCAGGTTGATGATGGTGATTGATTGATGTACTCTGATTGATGTATGTATATTATATTATAGTTTCTGTTTTGTAAAGGCCATTGATATGATATTATATGTTTCTCCCTTGCGATTGCGAGATTCTGTAATTGGTTTTGTTTCTTCTGTTTTGTCTTCTCTCTCTTCTCTCTCTTCTTCTCTTTCTCTCTTCTTCTTCTTTCTTCTCCTCTCTTCTTTCTTTCTCATGATTATCTGTGTTTTCGTTCGGTTTGGGGCTGGACATGTGTGGTTATTGTTGACTCTAGACGAGATGGATTTGTGGGTCGTCACATTTTTTTCAAAAATGCAAGAAGAAGTCACTTTTGTTGACACCTTTTGATATATTGGTATATCAAATTGATATTTTTTTTGATATGTAATATAAATGGTATAGTTGACCAATATTTTATAATTGATGTTAAAATTTATAATGGAATTTGTATTTTATTTTGCATATATAAATGTATTGTTGTTTATCAAATAATGTGGCAAAAAAGGACTACGACATTAAATATGTTTGGTTCGACTTGTATGTGCACACATTTTTCTAAAAGCTATTGTAAGTTGGCCAATTCTGTTAACATACTGCATTTCGTCTTTTCCACCCGTTAAATTAGAAAATTTTGATTGATTTACTCTTATAATTATTTAGACTCATAAGTATGTATTATGTCTTTCGATATTCATTAATTTTTCTTCTTCTTTTTTACTGGCAAACATGGATGAACATGGAAATATAATTTTTGAAGAAGACAACTTATTATAAGAAAACAATATTTTTGAAAAAGATGATGAAATTGAATCTCAAATATTTGTTAATTTGCATGTTTAATTTGTTGGAATTGAACATATGTTTTCTAGGTTTTATACAAAGTAAAGCAACCAAGCCTATGCCTACATTGGATTGGTAGTAAACCTAGTGCATAAAGCAGTTGGAATGATATTAAATGCAGTGTGGTACATTGCATAAGTTTCTTATGTTTTTCTTACTATGTTAAACTCTAACTAATCTCTCTCTTAGATTATGAAAACAAGATGAAGAAATTATTGAACAACATTTGAACAAATTAAACCCAAATCCAACTGATATCTTAACAGAAATGTCTGGAAAAAATATTTAAATGGAAACAGCTACAAAATTAAACAAAATATTACTTTGCTTGTGCTTTGATATGTTTTTCTTTTACATGATTTAATGGCTATTGTTTTGTTTGTAATAAATTGAGGAAGAAGATAGAAAGAAATGTTAGGTTCTGTTTGTTTAAAATGTTGAAATCTGAATTCTGATCGTCGAACTCTGAAGTCCGAATGCTGATTGTTGAAAGCTGAATTTGGAATAATCATTTACTTGTTTGTTTGGATTCAGCATTCAAAACAAAAAACGTCATTAGACATTCAAAACAAAAATTAAGCATGAAAAAAGTTCTGAATAATTTTATCTGAATAGATGGCGTTTTTCAGAACTCAGACAAAAAACAAACAAAAAAAAAACAATAAACAACATAGAAAGTTCTGATTTATAAATCAAAAGTTGGATTCAGAGCTTTTGATTAAAAACAAACACCATCATAGTAAAAAATGTAAGAGTATTTTGGTAATGAAACTAAGGGTGGGTGTGGGTCAGTTTGGTGTAGTTTGAATCCCAAACTGCTTCTGCACCGCATCAAACGGTTGATCAAGAATACAAACCATTATACTAATCTTTTAAACAGTTCGGTTTCAGTTTGGTTTAAAGTAACACGGTCTGGTATTGCTCCGCTCCGGTTTGAAACCATATTAAATATGAAATAAGAGAATTACTTCCATCAACAATCAATTTACGAAAGAAATTGTGTGAAGCTTTTACATTTAAATGTTAAAACACACAATGTTATATTGGAATGAAATATTAGTTCTTAATTGTATATATAGTCCGATTTGACATTTAGCTACAATTGAGATTTTTTTAGTAGATTAACTGATCATCAACATTAATCAATACATAATCATTAAGTAAAATGATTGGAATAAGATTATAAGTAACATTTATCCAAAAAACTGAAATGAAAAATGTTACGCTAAAACTATAACTTTTCCTTCATGATAATGATTATTATTAATATAAACTGAAAATAGAATATATATTGTTAAAATATAAAATTAGATAGGAGTTGCTTATATTTTTATCAGAAAATTACTGGTGTAAATATTAGGTTCGGTTCGGTTTAATATGGTCGGTTCAATCGTCGAAAACGCACCCAAACCGTATCGATGCTGGTCAGTTCGGTTTTGGGCATTTGCTTTGGTTAAAAGATTTGGTATGGGTTTTCGCACTGTTTTTGCGGTCCAGTGCGGGTGGTTCTGTATAGCGGTGCAGTTTATGTCCACCCCTAAATGAAACAGGAGGTGGCAAGAGAAAAATAAAATGGGTACATGTTTTTTTTGACAAAAGCACAGGGTGAGGAAAGACAAAAGAGGGTGTGTTAATAGAATTGGTATTGTAAATTAAACTACTTCAAAACCATGATATACCTAACAGACCCATCTGTTGTGAAAATTTTGATTTGTGGAAGCTTTTCCTAATAAATCTTTTATCATCCAAATCACAAATAGATAAAATGGGATAGAAAATAAACGGACATGAAATCAAAAATCAATACACAAGCGCTTCCACCCGACCACCCTCTTTATTGATTCACCAAAAATTATTTACAATTAATTGAACAAAATAAAAGTAAACAAAATACAAATTGAACCAATAACCAAATTGAGAAAGGGAATCTTGATCTCTATGGCTAAAATTGTTGGAGGAGAAGAACAAAGATGGAAGAAGAGAGAATTAGCAAATAGATTTCCACATCTTTTACACTCTCTCTTCTAGGCTCTATTTATAACATCAATTACTTAATACCCAAGTTAATGTTAGATGGCAAAAAATAAATTGATTAGCCAATTAGAGAGAGAAATAAACATAATCAAATATGCCTATTAATTAGGGGAAACAAAATCTTCTCTTTTTTCTTTTGCATATTTATTTCTTTCTATTTGTAATTTTATATCATCAAAATTTAACTCTCCACCTTGATGCAAAATCACATATCTCCAACATATCAAGCATGCCATCTCTAGATCTATCACAACTTCCTATATCTCAATCATCTAAATTACAAACCTCTACCACCGCCTATAAGTGATGCATCTCCCGCCATGAGGTGTACCACACCAATCTGTCTCAAGAGCGTTTGTAATACCACAAAGACCTCCATACAGTCTTTGTGAATTTTCCTACTTGACACCCGTCTACAACACGATCCAAGCTTATTACATAATCATTATCGATCCGTCGAGCATCATCAACATGAAGACCCATGTCTAAAATATGATCCTCAACACGATCATCATAAGCAGTGAACACATTAACCTCTCCACCTGACTATGGACTAGGCTCTCCAACTGTCACTCGCTTCCCATAGTCGACTACATGACCAACCAAACTATAAAGGTTTCCTTCTTCCAATACTCCACTCATTCCTACATGACCCCCTTCTTCACTCTCAAAAGTCCACCTCGAGTCTCATAAGTGCAACCACGACGATCCAACTGACCGAGAGAAATAAGACTGTGCGATCAAGTAGGTACATGTCTCACTTTAGAGACTTCTCTAACCACACCATCATGCGTATGAAATCAGATAGATCCAATACCACAAATCGGTAGCTCTTCTCCATTGGTTGTCCTAATCATGCTGACACTCTTCTCATAAGAAGAGAAACAATTCACATCTCTATAAATGTGAAAAATGGCTCTCGAATCCATCTTCCAAGGCTTCTCTTCACTAATGAAGACATCACAAGAAGTATCACTGTTGCTACCTTCAGCTATGCCCACCCGTGTATCACTATCACTGTCACTATGTATAGCCTTCTTTTAATCCCTTTTATACGCTTCACACCTATTGCGCATATGACCATTTTTATGAGAATAATAACAAATGTACTTTTCGACATACCTTACCATTAGCGACTTTCTTCTTCGGACTTGTATCCTTTTTCGACTCCCTTGCTACCATAGCCTCATCTTGAACTAATTTCACACATGACCCTTTTCTTCTAAGCTCCTCATTCAAAAGACTACTTCGAACAGTTTCCAGTGAGATAGTTTCATTAGCATTGGAGTTACTCAATGTTGGTATCAGAGCTTTGGTTTTAGGCAAAACTCAGCATATGAAGTAGATTTAATTACAAAATCACTTTCATTCAAGCTTGAATTCCTTCTTCTTCGATTCGGTTTCCTTTGAATTTTGGAACGTTTCCCTCGGTTCCAAAATTCATCATTGTCTCCCTCTATTCGTGTTTTCTGCTTCCGGAGTATCCCATGACTCCACTTCGAATGATTTCTATAATAAATCGGCGGTCTCACCAATCTTTGAATGATTTGTAAAGGAGTGAAACTCCTTTACATTTGGCATCGATTCACCGAAGATTTCTATGTCCTCGGTTTAGGTGCTAATATCGTTTGTTATGCCAAATTCTATCTCTTGGGATCGAATGTAGATTTGCCTTAGAATTCCACATCGATCTAATTCTTAATTAAAGTCACGGTCGACCCGGTTAAGGTTGCCAATTTATAAACTTATCCATCTTTTTATTTTGTTATTTAATCATCTTATCTTTGTTTCAAACCTATCTTCGAATCAAAATTCTCTTTGATTCGAGTCCATCAAATTTGAATCTCTATCCTTGCTTTGAAATCCATTCTTGTATCGTCGAGCGAGGAAGTGTATTTTTGAATTAATATGAAAAATGTTTTATATTGTGTTGTTTGAGTTGTTGATGTTGATTTGGGTTTTCGATCGATTCGTCTGATCAACGCTATCGATAGGATTTCCAAAACACTTGAACAGAGCAAACTGACACAACATTATTTTCAAATTGGGTAAATAAAATAAATTTGTATGATTATATTATAAGTATATAAGTAAAATTTTCTGGAATTTAACAAGTTAATTAAATTGATTGTTTGTAATGATAATAATTGATTATCATTTACTATTCTATAAATGAATTTATAAATATGGTTTATAAATTGATTTGGAATTTAAATGAATTTAAATCAGAAATTTGAGAATTTAATTTTTGGTGATTTCAAACTTTGGTTTTAAAGTTTTAAAGTGTATAGTATTTAAAATATTTCAAATAGAAACCGTTTCAAAGAATTTTAATTGTTTAAATCAGTGCTCTCCTGTTTTGTCGCTGGAAAATAATTTCGGTGATGGTGGCCGCATCATCGACATTCATTTTCGAGTTTCGAAGTAGAGAGACCATTCTGTAGCTTTGCTACACTTTTGTTTTGGAAATTAAATTGATTTAAATCTCTAAAGTATGGCTTGATTTATAATATATATATTGGCATATGATTATTTTGATATATGTAAAATATATAAACATATTTATCTCTAAATTGTTTGAAGATAATCGGAAATTTAATTCTTAAATTTTTCTTAAAGGATGATTTCAATTATAATTAAAGCTAATTTTTTTGAATGAATAGTTAAATTTGAAATAATTGAATTAGAAAATTTACTTGTATAATACTTAATTGCATTCCAATATAACTTACCTTAATCATTTAGAAGTTAACTATGTAATTGAATAATGTACAATATAAAATGTTGTTAAAAGAAATTTTAAATAAATTTTGGTTTATTTTTAAAAGTGTGGAAAGGAATTTACGGATTTGGGATGTAAATTTAAATTTACTTAAATTTGAGTAGTTATAATAAGTGTAAATATACTTAATATATGTGATAAGATATATTAAGTGGAATAAATTTAATGATAATTTGGAATAAAGAAGAATTAAATTTGTTGAATAAAATATGATTGTAATAAACGACTATTCAAGTTTATGATTTTAGAAAATTATTAATAGAGGATAATTGGATAATAAGATAATGAATAAATGGGATAGATTAAATTTTGCTTTGAAGGAATTAATAAATTGTATCAACTTAATGAAATACCTTGAAAAAAAATCAAATCAAAATCAATTATTGAATATTAATTGATTTAAATTGAAATTTATATGATTAGAATTAATAGTTTGAACTAACAAATTTCAATTGAATGACTATTTATTGATTTAAAATAAATGGATTTAACCAAATTGTTAAATATTAATTAATTAAATTGAAATCTATATGGTTTAAATTAATTGCTTATTTTGTTTTCCAATCTATTTTTCTTTCTGGTTGTTTCCATTTTTCTACCTCCTTCCTTTTCGGGGACGAAAAGTTTTGAGTGGGGGAGAGTGTAACGACCCGAAAATTTTGGTCGTTTTATTTATTTAATTAATTGAATTTTGTGGAATTTTAAATAGTAAAATTTAGAAATAAAAGTTTAATATTTGGAATACGTCTAATTGAACATAGCAAACTATAAATTTTCATCTGATTTTATGAAAGTTTATTTCATCGTGAAATTCTATTAAATTCAAGTCAGTTAATAATTGTTGATAATAAAATATTTTTCAAACCTGAATATTTTTACATAGAAAAATTCTAAATCATCTTCTAACCGAGACGTCATTTTTTGTTTTTCCAAATTCGGACTTCTTTAGCTCCGTCGATCTTATTTTTTTGCGTTTTTACCGCATTTCCGCTAGTAGAAAATTCGAATTTTTATAATTCAATCATACTACTGATATTAGTATACCGTTTCAATCATCTCGTTATGTTGATCTCTGCGGTATATTTATTTCTGTATTTTGAGATCCGACACGCAACGGAAGCAATAAACTGTCCGTTGTAACGGTACCAAATTTGTGGCTTTTCACTTTTATTTGCTTTTCAAATCCAAACGTGCTGCTCAAGCAACTTTTGTGGAATCAGGGATCATCAACTTTTATTAGCCTTGAATTCAAGCGTTCCTCTTTTCCCAACGTTTGATTTATTGGTTGGTCCGTTTCTGTGTGTGTCTATTTGCATTCTGCTATTTGCTTTTCAAACTTTATATATATAACGTGGTTGCGTTCTTTGTCTCTTCCTTATTTTTTTTCTTTTCTGCTCCTCCTTGTTTTGCCTGTTGCCTACATATCTTCTTCCTCCTTTCACCACTCTCACTTTTATAAAAAATAATACCGAACCAATCAATTTCTTCTCCCCTACACGGCATGTCTGCTTGCTACTATCCCAATGGCCGAACGCCTCCACTACCCACCAGTCGCCTTTGACAAATTCGCGTTTGCTTCTCGGGCCTGACCTCCGCCAACCCGACGTGTTTCCTTCCCTCCGTCCCTTCTCGTTGATCGGGCAGGTGTGCATGCGTGAGTATATATCTAAATATATGTTGTTTCCTATGAAGTATTAGTCTGATGTCTATATTTATATATTAACATAAGTTATACATTTGTATGTTAGTTCATATGTTGTGTTATGTAGTTTATATAAATAGAAGCTGTAGTTGCATACATACAACTTTATATATATTTCTTAGTGGAGATATCAATATACTTATAATCTGTTTGAAGTGTTACGAAATATATATACTACATATGTATATTCACTTATATATTCTTTTATCCAGCTTCATTTGTGTTGCTGTCTGTGAGGAAAAAAAAGAAGTATATATAGATATGATATCTTATATATTAAAAAAGGAACGTATGTATATAGAATGAGATATATGCTGAAATCTTTTCACAATACTATGTTAAGTTATAGAAGTTATATACAGGGCATATTTAAGCTTATGTTTATATGTATTAGTGTGATATACAGCCTTATATAACATTGTACACATATATATTTGATCTGAGTATATAATATGATGTTTAATAGATTGTCCAATATGTCAGTTTATATATATTGGTTATGTAAGTTTATATATAAAATGAATTAGCATAGTAGCATCTGCTGTGATTATATATATATATATGTATGTATGTAAAGTAAAGATTTTCCATAGTAAGTTATCTTAGTTTCAAAAGATGGAAAGTTATATATAATATGTTTAAATATATTTGGGTATGTTAGTAATCTGAATACATTATTTTCAAATGAATATACAAAAATATATAAGTATTTTACATTTTTCAACAAGTATACATATATCTTATATAGTGTAACTTATACATGAGGTTTCGTTATATATTTAAAAGCAGTGAAAATTATACATTATATATATAGGTTATATGTGTATGCGTGAGGGTTATTAATGTTATATATACGTTGATAACGCGTTATATATATAAATTCATATGGTTTTTTTTTACTGTTATAGTATATACTATCAACTGTGAATATGGTATTGACAGTGCTTATATATATTAGTGTGCATATTTTTGTTTTTTTGTTTTGTTTGCATCTTTGTTTATTCAGTTTTGCTGTTCGCATATACATTTTTCGAGCCTACATTATGTGAAGTTTGCATATTGGTTTATGCATATTAAGTTGTTTGCGGATATATGTGGCCTGTCTACATTTTTGTATTGTCTGCATTTATATATTGGTATATATATGGTCTGGATATATAGTTTTGGGTAGCTGGTATTGATGTGTATATTGTATATATATATATATACTTCGCAATTTAATATATGTGTTGCTAATAGACATTTACAGTAATAACGATTTGGAGGATATATATGTCTCTTATGTGTTTAATTTTAAAACAGTGATTTTGAAATATATATATATATTCAAAATTAAAATGTGTTTGTATTTAGAATATGTTTATATATAAAAATAGTTATATTTAGTTATATACATAAGTTTGCTTATACCATATATCTGCATTGACTCAGTTCTGATTTGAATTGTTTTATCATTTCCTCATTATCAGCTTTGTCCATCCAATTCGTGCCAATTCTGTTTTGCTTTGGAATTCGTACTTGGATCCGTAACTCGTTTCATTGTCCATTCTCTCTAGCCTCGAAAGGTGAGCAATCACTCACGATTAATGTTCTTATATTTATTAAATTTGATTTCAATTGAAACGACAATTGAAATATGCTGATGTTGGTTATTTACATTTGCTATATATATGCCATTATCTGTATCTGTTCACCTGTGACATCTGACACCATTATCTGTTATTTATATTGCTATATATATGCCATCGTCTGTATCTGTTCACCTATGACAGCTGACACCATTATCTATTATTTATATTGCTATATATGTCATTATATGTATCTGTTCACTTGTGACATCTGACACCATTATCTGTTATTTATATTGATGACATATGCCTGTTATGTTATTATCATATCTGCTATCACTCTGCAAGTTCCCTGTTAGTATAGAATTCACTATGGGTTGAAATGATACATACCCGAACGATCTGTAGAATAGGAGAAAATCGTTATGGGTTGAAATGATAAACCCAAGCGATTTTCATTGACATTGGATTTGGGATTGCGGGTTGAAAAGATATATATCCGTATATACTTAAATTGTGGATTGAAATGATAAATATCCGTATCACTTGACCATAGGATAGAAAATTTTATACAAACACCGTTGGTCTATATATAAATATTTTGAAAATGATTTCTATGGTTTTGAAAAGGAATATACGGTTTTTAATAAATATCGATTTTCAAGATTTATTAAAGTTTATTTAATAAAGTTGATATATGATATGTTTAAGTATTTATTTAAATATATATTTTTAAATATAGAATTTATATTGATTCAGGTTGGAAAGATAAATTTAAAATTGATTTGAAATGTTATTTATTTAAGAATTTTACTTAAATAAGTTTGATTTGAAATTTATTAAATTTGAGATTTTAAAGATATATTTTATAACTTGAATTTGATTAAAAGTGACTTAAATGAATATTTCAAATTTATATAAAATTTAAATGTGATATTTTGTTTATTTAAATTTGTAAATTGAAGTTGTATTTAGATGTGATTGAAATGATTAAGTAAATATTTCAAAACTAAATAATAGTAAAGTGAATTTGATATATATATATATATATGAAATTATCGAATTTAGTTTTGAAATGTTGAATATTTAAAGCTTTGAAATATATTGAAATTGAAATGGCTTATTTTGTGGTTCAAATATGTATTTGAAATTGATAATTTGAAATGGTCTATTTAGAAAATGAATCGAATTGAAATTGATGATTTGAGATTTGATTAAATTTGAATTTTGGAATCCGAGTTGAGTTGAATCGATTTGTGAAATTTGAGGAAACTATTTTATTATATAAAGTATTTTAAATTATATTTAAAACTATTTTATATTATTTTATAAACTATTTTTAATATATACTATTTTTAATATAACTATTTTTAATATAAACTATTTTGAATATACTAATTGTTTTAATATAAATTGTTTTTACTTATAACTATTTTATATAAATTATTTTATTTTGTAAAATATTTTATTTTATATACTATTATTAATATCCAATCTGTTTGAAGGAAATTGTTATGATTCCAAAGCATTATGATTTCTAAATTTTGATTTCCAAAGAATTATGATTTCCAAAGTGTTTGATTTAGAAAGTGTTATAACTTTGAAGTACTAAGATTTTGTAAATGGATATATTTAAGATGGATATATTTGAAATGGAAATGATATCGTATTTGGTTTTGAAATGGAAGTGATATCGTATTGATATGGTTTTGAAATGACAATGATATTTTGGTTTTGAAATATAAACTATTTTGAAAGTTTATTAAATGACCAGTCGGTGTAATAATTATGTAGGTATTGAAGAGTCCGGGATCAGTTAGGGACATACTCTCTGTCTAAACCGAAAACCACTTTAATAATATTATACGCGGAGTGTGATCCAGAATGAAGTGGTTGGAATGATGACGTTGCTGGATTTGAAGAAAGAGAACGATAATGGATGACCTTGACACTTGTGTCAAATTGAAAATGACTTAAACAGGAGCCGAGCCGGGCCAGTGAGGTTAGCTACCTCTAGTGGACACACTTCTTCGTAAACTACTCATTACTTGTTTTTGATTGGTGAGCACCCTTGATTTGGGAGTGTTGTTTCGTGGTGTTGCGGTCGTTGCGGCGATGCGTTCTCACCAGTCCGAATCAGGCAAACGGTAGTTTCACTACCTTGGGTATTGCCTCATGTGCCTTGTCATACTTGTATCCCTATGCGCGACCACTACGATTTGTTTTGTGTTATACCTATGGAGTACTCCCTGATAGCCCACTAGTTTACGGTGGAGTTTACAATGTTGTATAGACTATGATGCTTATATAAAATGTGTTAAGGGGGATAATGGTAATGCATTAACTGATACTTTATATTACTGATAGGCATTATCTACTTAGCGTACACTACTACATAGTAGATAGTTTAAAGGATCCTTAGAGGATGGTTATCCCAAACATCCTTCGAGTTACTTGTATTTCAGTCGTTATTTCACTTGAGTTGGATTTATTGATATAAGAATGTTAATCCTGACTCGAGTGTTTTGTGTTTTCTTTACGCTCGGGTCACTGAGTGTACCAGTATTCGAGACTCACCTTTGGAGTTGGAGCTTCGCTTGGAGATCCAACTATCTATCCAGCTTTCAGATATTCAGTTGATTCTAATGATGTATTCTGATTCTTGTATTTGACTATTGTATTCGAGATCTGCTGTAACTTATTTAACTGTGTTATATATATAGTATCTTCATGAACTACTATTCATTTGTTTCCGCTGCATATTGTTATACTACTCTGTGTCTGTGATTCTGTGATTATTTATTTGCTGTATATGCTGAGTTTTGCCAAATTTTAATTACAATTTATTATTTTGAATTATTCAAGTTTGACATGTGTGGATTTATTGTCGATTTGAATGGTCCAAAATAGCGGGTCGTTACAACCCTTTTCTTCTAAGCTCCTCATTCAAAAGACTACTTCGAATAGTTTCCAATGAGATAGTTTCATTAGCATTGGAGTTACTCAATGAAACAACCAAAGTTTCCCAACTTTCTGAAAGAGAACTCATCAATAAAAGTGCTTGTAACTAATCATCATATTTGACATTCATATTTGTCAATTGATTTATTACATCTTGAAATTCATTCAAATGCTCTACAACAGACTTCTCTCCATCCAATCTCAATTGAACCAACTTTCGAACAAGAAAAGCCTTATTTATAGAACTCTTCGACTCATACAAAGATACCAACTTGTCCCACAAAGCCTTCGCGGATTTACAACCAATCACATGATGGAAGACTGAATCATCAAGACACTGACGAATCAATGCAATTGTCTTCTTATCCATCTTCTTCATTTTTCCTCCTCTACATCAGAAGGCTTCTTCCCATCTCCATCAATCAGATCATGAAGATTATTGAGGTACAAAACATTTTCCATCCTAGGCTTCCAAATACCCCAATTTTTTCCATTCAAAATAACCATCTTTAAAAATGAAATCATATCCGACATCTCAATAATTTTTCAAATCCAAAATTGCCCTAAGCTTTGCGATGACCTTGCTCCGATACCAATCTGTAATGAAAACTTTGATTTGTGGAAGCTTTTCCCAATAAATTTTTTATCATCCAAATCACAAAGAGATAAATTTGGATAGAAAATAAACGGACATGAAATAAAAAATCGTATGCAAGAGATTTCACCTAACCACCATCTTCATTGATTCATCAAAATTTGTTTACAATTAATCGAACAAAATAAAAGCAAACAAAATACAAATTGAACCAATAACCAAATTGAGAAAAGGAATCTTAATCTCTATGGCTAAAATTGTTGGAGGAGAAGAACAAAGATGGAAGAAGAGAGAATCACCAAATAGATTTCCACATCGTTTACACTCTCTCTTCTAGGCTCTATTTATAATATCAATTACTTAATGCCCAAGTTAATATTTGATGGTAAAAATAAATTGATTAGTCAATTAAAAAGAGAAATAAACATAATTAAATATGTCTATTGATTAGGGAAAACAAAATCTTCTATTTCTTTCTTTTGCATATTTATTTCCTTCCATTTGTGATTTTATATCACCAAAAGTTAACACTATCAACTATGTTTTTCTTTAGAAAACTTAGAAAAACCAACCATTTGTGCAAGATGGAACGTTGCAAACTTGTAGTGCCATTGTACTGTCCCTAGGGTTTACTACTACCACTTTCTTATTAGTGTAATTTATAACTTCAATGGCAATCTAATCCATTTGTATGAATCAAGAACTAGCATCCTGTAAACTGATTGGAAGATAACGATTAACTAGATAGCCTACAGACATCATATAAAATCACAAGAAACATGATGTCAGTAATTGTTAGGTGAGCTGGACAAAAAACAAACAAACCAAGAACTCAGCCAAACTAAAACTGAATTATTTTAACCTACTTCAAAACAATCATGTTCGGTCATGTAGTTCTCCTGGACCTCTTGTTACAAATAATGCTGCTGCCTTCTTTCTCTCCTTGTCATTATAAGCTTGTATTGACCAAAAATACATATTAAAAATCATTAAATCTTGATTAATGGAGAAAATTAGAACTTTACTCAGAGAAGAGGGGATAGTATCACACCCAATCCTTTTTGTTACAGTTGTAATATTAGGTCTAATATTTACAGACCCATTTGAAGTTGGTCCTTTAGGGGGGTTAAATTTTCGTCCTAAAAAACTCGCACTTGCCCCGTATAAGCAAGTTATGATGCACTGGCCTAGAGACAATCAAAGCAGACTGAAATCTGGCAGGCTTGAGTTTGTGGATCAGGTTTTTGGGCCTGAGTCCCTTGAGTTCGACCGTGAAGGAAATGGGCCTTATGCAGGCCTGGCCGACGGTCGTATTGTTCGATGGATGGGTGAATCTCTTGGGTGGGAGACCTTTGCATTTGTATCTCCAAATTGGTAAACATCTTATCTTGCTGCCCTTCTAGATGTGAAAGAATATATATATTTATGTGGACTTTTTACTCATTTGTACCACTTTCTAAACAAATTACACATTTAAACCATTTCCACAACTACATATAGAAATGATCCCCATTTCCACAACTACTTATAGAAATGATCACTTTCTTCCTACATGACAAAAATATGAAATTTTATACCGATGAGGTTTTGAATATCATCGGTACCATATTTTCTAAAAAAACTAAATTGAATTGGCGTTGTTTCAAATATATATTGTTTTTTTTTAAAAAAAAGGGAAAATGAAATTGTTCTGACATTATTTAAAACAACGTTATTACAAAATGAAAATTTTGTCATGTAAGCAAAAAAAATTGCATTTAAAAAAAAAATAGTTTTGGAGGTGGTTTAAATTTGTTTTAAAAAGTGGCTTAAATGCCTTAATTTATTGTTTATTGTTATTAAATACTTAGGCCCCGTTTGGCTTGTCGTTTTTAGTTTTGTGTTTTCGTTTATACAAAAATGCGTCCGTCGTATGTATTGTTAAAAAACAAATAATTTTGATAAATGAAATTAACATGTAAATATAAAACAAATTTATTTTGTTTTTCGTGTTTCGAGAGATAACAAAAACACGAAAAACAATCCAACTCTTTCGATGTCCGTTGATCGTCGTAATAAATAAGAATTGTGGATCTTCTTCTCTTATTTTTTGGTATTTCTTAGTACAAATTGAAAACACAAAACTCAAAATACAAAATGAAATCAAACAGACCCTTATGTTATAAATGGTTTTTAATCAAAAAGTAAAAGACTCATGAAATGAACCTTGAGTAACATATATCTTTTCCAGGACATACATCCGGATAAATACAAGGGATGTGTTTGTGTTTTATGCTGCCACTGCGGTTCAAACTCTTTGCACAATGCACCTTTCTCTCTGTAATTAAGTTTTTAACTGATTATAGATATTGAGCATTAAACAATTTTTAGTGTTCATTGAAGTTTTTAATTCTGACTATATTGTAAAAACACTTAATGGTAATCAACGTTCAACAATCAAATTTCTTGTTTGAAACGATCACCAACTAAAACGTTGTTCTAAATTCTCAAAGGACTGAAAAGCTATGTGCAAATGGAGTGGATTCCACAACAGCAAAGCAGCACAACTATGAAACACAGTGCGGTCGACCTCTTGGCCTAAGGTTCAATAAGAACACGGGTGACCTATACATCGCCGATGCATATTTCGGGCTAATGGTTGTTGGGCCAAATGGAGGCCTTGCATCTTCACTTGCTAGTCATGTAGAAGGACTTCCCATTTTATTTGCTAATGACTTGGATATCCATAAAAATGGCTCTGTTTATTTTACAGACACAAGCATGAGATACACCAGACAGTAAGTTACATCATTTTCTTTGAATGTTTAATACTACAAAAGTATTAGACTATGGTTAACATCTTCATTTGATTATGGTTGTAGGAATCACTTCTTCATATTGCTAGAAACTGAAGCTACTGGAAGACTACTAAGATACGACCCTGATACGAAAACAACACATGTAGTGCTCAGTGACTTGACATTTCCTAATGGTGTACAAATATCAAAGGATCATACATTTCTACTTTACACTGAAACTACCAGCTGCAGGCAAGAAACTATTTTCAACTAACTCCAGTTTCTTTTAGCTTAATTGAGTAGTTTATCCTCCAACTCATCTGTCAAAGCCATTAACTCTATTTGAAAATTTGAGATAAGTTGCTATAGTTTACAAGTTGGAGAGCTAATTCCAAAAATATAATAAGAAAAGCTAAACTAAATAAATAAAATGAAATAAAGGATTTGCAGAACCAGTAATTGCCTTTTTTTTTCTTTATTTAAAAAAAAAATTTGTATAGAGGAGAAACTTAAGCGTTGAGTGTTCATTGCAGAGTTATAAGATACTGGTTAGAAGGACCAAAGGCAGGACAGGTTGAATTATTTGCAAATTTGCCAGGATTTCCAGACAATGTGCGAATGAATGATAAAGGGCAGTTTTGGGTGGCAATTGATTGTTGTAGAACTCCAACTCAACAAATACTATCTACATATCCATGGTTAAGAAGCTTATATTTCAGAATACCTCTAAAATTGAAGTATTTAGCAAAGAAAACAGGAATGGAAATGTATGCAGTAGCTTCGCTGTTTAATGGAAACGGAGAAGTGATCGATGTACTTGAAGATAGAAGAGGTGAAGTTATGAAGTTAGTAAGCGAAGTTAGAGAAGTTAATGGAAAATTATGGTTTGGAACTGTTGCTCATAATCATATTCCTACTTATGATTATCCTTAGGGTTTGGTAATTAGCTGTGTTGTCTTTTATGTAACAGTTGTTAATTGATTTGGGGGATATGCTATATAATGTGCTTTTAAGTGCATTGTTCTGATTTTGTTGTATCTTCTGAATAAAATTCTACTGTCCAAAAGATCGTTGATATGTTTTTTTACCATAATTCGTTTAATTTTGTTACAAGCCTGCTATTAAGCATAAAAGACATGAGCTTAGCATGTACCATGTTCGTGGGCCAAAATTTTGTGGTCCTAATATTTGATATTAATCATGGCAACCCGTGATTCTTTTTTGATGAACCACTGTATTTTGAATGGTGGAAATACAACTTTTAAATACCATTATATTCCTATTGGTGCAATGAGAAAAGTAAGCAGGGAACTTTAGTGTTGTTTGGGAATAGTAGTTTGACAAATCTGCATATGTTTTGTTATTTGCCTTGTAATAAAGAGGACCACTATCAGTACGCATAACAACAAAACAGACAGATGATCTACATCAACACAGGCCCCATGAGATCTAGGATCATTAAATCCTAGATTTTATCATAATAATGAACTCACCTGTCATCAATATATCTTTTATTTAAAATGATGCTCTTTATCGTCGAATTTTCTTCCTAGCTATATTTATGCATGCCTCATGCATATTTAGGTATAATAAATTGTAACGTTACTACTATTAAAAGCGCTAGCTATGTGACACAACACCTACCTTTGTTTCATAGCTATAGTCCAGTACCAACACTCACTATTTTTCTCATTTGCATTACAGCATCAGTATTAGTTGATAACGTTTGTTGGAATGGGACCAATTTGTATGTTAACTAAATATGCAATCCATATCTATCTATGATTCTATATATACTTGAACAATCAAGTCCAAATTAAGCTCCACTAATACTAATTTGTTTAAGAGAAAGATTAGTACGTAACTGTTGAGTGTAAAGCAACAAAGAATCGATTACCCGTAAACTTAGATTTAGAAAATCTATTAGGGCTCTATATTGATTAGATATTTGATTTGTTCTTACTTGCTCTTTATTTATTTAGTCGTCCCGCTTTTAACTTTCTCTGCAAGGTAGACTCAAACATAAAAGAGTGTTTACCAATTCATTTTTATGATCATTGATTATTTATTACTTAATTCCATCTATGAATTTATTCCACGCACTTTAGCACTTATATTTGCTGGCCTTTTTCTTCAAAATGAGTGATATTTGAACCAATTGACATGAGAATAAATAGGTGAAGCAACTTAAGAAACTTCAAAAAAATGCAATAAAATAATATTAGTTTACGACAAAACCATTGATCATGAGGCTTCAAAGAAAAAGCATTTATAATGTGGTTAACGATCACACATAATTTTCTTCAACATGCAAATGCTTACTGTGTTCATAACTTGTCCAATACAGGGACAAATCCGACAAACATTGTACCAGATGAATATAAATGGTCGTTTTTCGAAAAGAACGACTATTTATACAACGATCATGTACAACACTCGTCAGACGGGGCCAAAAACTCTGTAAGGGACATTTGTCAGTTACATGCGCGCATTTTACAAAAAAATACAGTTTTACTCAATGTTCACATTTACAAAAATATATATTGATTTAACACATTTATTCAACGTATTACGCATCAACTAAAGGCTCGTTCGACGTATTTTTTTGTTGCATAAACTAACACAATACAATGATAACAGTGCTACACACATATATAATCAATATAAATTATACATGTTTTTCGCAATTTCACGATATCAGATGAAATAGGAATACCATGGAATGCTAGAAACTATTATAACACTATTGTAAACAATTTCAATCAACAATTACCCCTAATTTATCAAATTATGCAAATCTTGAATTAGGATAAAAACTGAAATTTTGGCTAAAACAAAAGATTATACCTGTTCTAGAAAGCAGTAGAAGTTAATTGCACAGCCGGGAAGAACCTGAAATCTCGAAATTGATGATTGGAGGGCTGGGGAAGAGAATTGGGGGAAGGTGACCTAAATTTTTCGTATGAAAGTGGAGAAGAAGCAGGCTCAGCTGGAGCCAAATATTCGCGAATTTCCGACGGCTTCCGACGGTCCGTCGGAAGCCGTCGGAAATAAGCCGTCGGGAGCCGTCGCCCTACCCTGCCGGTTTTTGAGCTTTTTCTTGTAGTGATGTATCTCCTTGCGGTAGACGGAAACTGCAAGTTGTCTACTGTCATGGAATCATAGTCACAACTTTAGATCAGTTGAAAGATCCAATGTGATACACGCTTAACCATTTTAGCCCATATCTTGTATTTGCACTTGTTTTAGGAACTATATTTTTATAAACATGTATTGTATGTCCAGAAAAAATCAAGATTTTCATTGAACATGTGTGTTAAAATTGTTATTATATATACTTATTATTATTTTTATTTTCCGAATAAGATTAAGAAAATTAGTTTGTTTCTTTTTGATGTAATTTAGATATTTAAATTGAAGTTCAAATGATACTGCATAGCGTATAATGTGATGCATGACGTGCAGTGTTTACCAAAGAAGAAATGTTTCCAATTTTAGTGTAACGTAAACCGTTGATAATGTTAATATCCAATATGATTCAAGTTTAACTGGATAAATAATCAAATATATATATCGGTATGTGGGTAGTTTAATTAAATAGGTTTTTCTATTCATCTTCATATAATATTAATTAGTTTTTCTTATTAGAGTATATTTTAATGATCAGTAATTATAACAGGTGCACAAAAATCCTATGATGGTACAGACTTTAGAGTTTTCAAATATTGTTTGGAATATGAATGGGTAACAATACGTTAAACGTGGTAACAGACAAGGATGGAATTTATTTTCCCTTACCATGTTTGTCAAGTTAAAATGGTAAGTTCACTTCATCTCCATCAAATTCCCAAGACAATTTTAAAATTCAAATACCTCATAGTCAATAAGCCAATCTTCTGAAACTATTTTTTCTGTAATAATAAATAAAGGAAAAAAATGATCACCCTAACATCAAATTAGCTTTGCATTCCACTGGTAAATCATTTATTTAACACGTCCCTCATCTCACGATAGTAATATTCCACTGGTAATTCATCGTACACTTTGCAGCACACGTGTTAATCGTGGCATATCCGACATTCGAACTGGCTTCAACAGAAAATCATCAGCACCTTCTTCCAAGCATCTAACATTTCAAAAATTAAGCTAGACTACAATACTACTCAAATAATTAATTGTACAACTTATATCATCTATATTTATCACGTTGTTACCTGTTGATATTAACAGAAATATTCTCGGATGACATAATCACGACCGGAATTTCCTTGAGCCGCGAAGAACACTGCTTAACAAAGAATATGACTTAAACTATGTTAAACTATATCCATTTGTATAATCATAAAAATATTTGAAAAAAAAAAGTATGAATAAAAATATACCTTGATCTCCTTTAGCAATTCATAACCGGTCATTTCAGGCATGGAATAGTCAGTGATTATCATATTCACATTTGGTTCCTGCATCATCACACACTTGTAAACAAACCGAAATTAAACAGTTATCCAGAAGTTTAAAATAAGTGAAAAAGGAACTACAAACCACGTTCAGCATTTCCAGTGCTCGTCTCCCGCTGTCAACTGTAGTCACTGCAATCCCCAAACAGAGTGAGATGATATTGCAAAATCGACCCTCAAAAAAAAATATATTGAAGCAAGTTTTAAAAAAAGAACCTCTGAATTTGTTGCTGCGAAGCAAGTGTGCAATCACTGCCCGATCTACTGAACTATCATCCACTGCCAAGACATGAACATCACTCTCTGATGCTGACATTATATATATTTGATGATTTGCTTTAGGGAGCTATAGCTGGAAATCGAAGAGAAAATGGAGGGATATTTATAGAGGTTCATGAGAGAGTTAAAAGAGATAAGGTATCTTATGTCTATTTTGAAATGATTTACTTAAGATATGGCGATCTGGTTTAGTTCCAAATATTAAATGGGTGATTGCATCATCATTGCTTTATCAGTTAAAGGTTTTAATGGAGATGGATTTGTGGGATTCTGTCTCGTACGTAATAACTTCAACCATATATACTAATTCTGAATAGCTAAAAATACATTACTTTTGACATTTCTGAAATCACTGTATATTTAAGAAATATCTTTCACATTGATGTTTACGGGTTCAAATTATAGCTTTTGTTTCTTAACTTTGACAGAACTTTTATCGTACTTTTTTCATAGTTATATAAGTGGTTGATCATTTTTTATTTGACATAAATTCTATATGTGTGCATAAGTGTATGTAGCTTCAAGTAATTTCAGAATAATTAAGCAATTGTTTAGTTTATAGTTGAGGTAAACCATATATAATAAGAGAATACACATAGAGAAGTAATTTCAGCACCATTGCATCTTACAAAAATCAAATAAATATTATTTTTATTTAAAAAAAAAGAATAAAATACAGATGAAAGAACAGTTTACGTATACGGAAATTTAAAACTTTTACTGGTCAATATTAAAAATAACTGGAAGACACTTGGTTTGAGGGGAAGGAACACACTTTCCCCGGATATAATTAATGGATGTGCACGCATATTTCGGAAGAAATCGTCACATCGTGAACTTACTTTTGGTGTATAGCACTTTTGGTAGCATTAATTTGTAGCCAGTAAAATTGTAGGTGATATTATTTGTGTACTTGTTATTCTATTCGCCTATATTAATTGGATTTTATTGTCTTTTAATTATGCACATTTTTATACCATCTCATTTTCTCCGATCATACATGGACCACATACATCTTGTTTTATATTTTTGTGCATTCCACGCCGACTAGTTTGGAATGCCACAGTAGCCCTCATTCATTCATTACCATGAGAGTATTTGTTATATTTGCCACCCCTTCATTTGTTAAAAGAATAATAAGTTTGACTTTTTTTTTGGTGAATGTTAAATTGAATCTTTATGTTTATTTGAGAATAGGAATGTTACGTGTTATGTTTTATGTTTTTCGTAATTATGCTTTTGGCTCGAAAACATAAAATGTGTATTTTTTGCAAAGCAAAAGAGACATCCAAAGGGACTATTTTGAATGGTGCGCAAACGGGGAAAGTTCAACGAAAGAAAATTACATTTTTATGTTTCAAAAAGGACAACAAACGTGAAATAATTATTTACAGTTATTTATTTTAAATTTTTTTAAGTATCGTAAGAATAAATGTTATAACCGATATTAAATCATAAATTAATGAAAAAACTAAGAAATTAAAATACAAATACATTAGAAATAAAATTGATATACCACAATTGGAAAAGGTACAATAAGCATAATATGAATCAAAACACTGTAGGATTGAAAGTAAGTAACGATTAAAAAATATGTGTCATTGTGCAGGTTTGCGAACACGGAGGGTCGATTTGGGGGGGGGGGGGGGTCCATGGGATGGTAACTGTTGGATCAGATGCATCGGAGAGTGGAGGAAAATGAATTAATTTCAAAAGAAAAAAAATCTTTTACTTCATTATACACTAGATCTTTTGTAGTATTATGACAAACAATATCGACAACATTAAATTATATTTAATGTTGTTATGATATAAAGAGAGTATTATTTAAATTAAATAATAAATTTGTGCACGCGCGTGTAGTGTATATTTATAAGCAAATAGAATATCATATGTCACACGATATGTGAATAAGTACACTATATATAGTTTTACTTTAATGAATATTGTTCAATAATACTCTGTGAATGCTAAAAGGTTTAATTTACAATTTATCCTAATTCCAATGCCAATTATTCAATGAAAACGATTAGTATCATAATATATTAACTTCTAATTCATAATATTAATGTTCGTATCTATATATATTAGAACAATATCAATTTTATGTTGTGCAATTAAAGCCCCACAAAATCCCCATTATAGCATATAGCATTCTTCGAACGCCATGCTATTTCAATTTAGCCTTATTAAACAGTAGATCTGCTTTAAGCCCCGCTATTTTCCACTACATCCGCTAAATCAAGGATTTAAGCATCCGTTTTAGCAACATTAATATACAAAAGTTGTTTTGACTAGTTTTCTTTTAAACCAAATCAAGAAAGTTAGGGTAAGGACCTAATTGTAAGACATAAGTGCTCAATATAAGTTAAAAATCTATTGTAGTAACCAAATCTAATTTGCATAAATCGTGATATTCTTCGGTTTTGTTATATAAGGTTAAACAATATATTTTTTCCTACACAAATGATGTGAGAATGAAAATAAATTAAATTTAAATATTTAGTCTTATACCTAATGAAACTTTTTACACCTCCACTATTTTCTACTATATCCTGTTTTAACCTCATTATAACTTTCCGCACCTCCACCACTATTAAATCGCTAAGCGCTTTAACTGCACAAATTCTATGAAATCTAATATGCAATGTCAAAAATAATCATATTAATCACAATTAACTTATGCCAATGCATTTAGAATTTAAACATGAACCTAATGATGCAAGTCGCACATGAAATGAAGTTTGTATGCAAAGTTTATATAGGTTACAAATTGTAGGGTTTTAATTGAAAAAACTAACATTTAAAGGGCTATTATATATAATAAGATAAAATAATGAACACATAGCTTCTTCCCTATTGTTTTGACCCTAGCCTCCTTGAACAATACTCATCAAAAGATATCGCTGTGTTCACCAAACCGCGCCCATGTTCCTACTACTAGCTAGCCGTGAATGTCTACACCGCTCTGACATTCCGACCGACCATCGCAAGAGTAGCCAGATGCTATGTAGTTAAAGCGCTTAATGGATTTATAGCGGCAAATGTGTAAAAAACTATAGCAAGGTTATATAAAAAATTTGTAAATTTTTTATTAGAAGATAAAATCAAATCTTTAAAGTTGATTTATTCTCATTTTTACATCATTTGTGTAGAAAACGGGAACATTGTTCACTCCTATATAATAAAATCGAAGAATATCATAATTTATGTTGTTCAAACATGGCGAACATAATAACGTTCTAATTTATATTGGTGCTTAGGACTTAAACTTAGACTTATACCGTAAATTTTTTAATTTTGATTTATAAGAGAAATAATCAAATTAATCTTTTTATATTAAAGCTGTTAAAACGGGAGCTAAAAATCCCTAATTTAGTGGGCTTAGTGGAAAATAGCGGGACTTTAAATAGCATTAAACTGAAAAAATATAACGGTCGAAGCGCAAAAAGGGTTTTAGTAGGACATTAGCGAGGCTTTAGCGGGGTTTTTACTACATAGGCTAGATGCGAATTTGACCTAAATTCTTCTACGTTGATGCCCTACCTCACTGATGTAGCCGCCATATTTCATAACTCATCTCTAACGATCGACTACGACTTAGGATGGCCTTCTGTGATTGATCTATGATGATATGTGATGTCGATGCAGTCATTGTATGAGGGGTAGTGATGAAGTGCATACAAGAGAAAGATGTACAAGGAAAATAAAATAAAATAAAGCAACTCATTTTATAACATATATATTTAAAAGTTTATAAACATATAATCTATGAATACAATCAATTTTGGTTTAAAAATAATATTTATTATTTTGATAATCTAATTGGTCAATACACCTTGAACCACCAAACTTCGCCTTTGAGAGAACATTTCTCTGACTCAATGGTGGAATTTCAAAGTCCACGATTAAGATTTAATTTATAGAGAGAGAATGAATTTTTGTGTTTTTGAGGATGAAGAAATCTAGGTAAATTTATAGCAACATTAACGAGCTATGTGAAATATCTTACCCAGATACATCATTTAAGGCATGACCTACTGAAACTCCCCTGTCTCTTAAACACCTTCTGACATGACTTATCCAGAAGCAATGGCCTAATTCCTTCAGACTGAACAAGGACTACCATCTTTCATAACGCTTATTTTGACTACCATCAAATTGTAATGCATGTTCTAGATCGGAGGAATATAAGATTTATCATAGATTTTGGACTATATTGCTATAAGGTAATATCGTTAGGCTCGAAGAATGCTCAAGTTACTTGCCAGTGTTTGGTCAACAAGATATTTTTCAGAACAAATTCGATAAACAATAGAGGTGTACGTGGATGATATGTTGTTAAAGTCAAGAAGATCAATAGACCATGTGGAACACCCATCAGAGATGTTTGATGTATTTAGATTTACGGAATGGAGTTGAATCCTTTGAAGTGTTCTTTTGGAGTTGCATTTGGGAAATTTTAGGGTTCACCATGAACTTTAGGGAGACAAAGGCTAATTCAGAGCAGTTTAAAGCATTGAAATATGTACAACTCCAAGGTGAAAGAAGGAAATGCAAAGCTTAAATAGTAAAGTTGCCACTTTGTCATCTCAAAGGAAACAAAAGAATAGTGTTGTTCGATACCCTTAATAAGGTAAGAAGGAAGTTCTGATGGATGGATGGATGTGAAGCTGCATTTCAATAACTATTGGAACATCTCTCGAAACTAATGATATAATCGAAGTCTTTGGAAGGAGATGATTTATACATTTACTTAGATGTATTGACTCATGCATTAAGTACAACATTGGTGCATGAGGATGTAATGATCTAAGGATTGGTATATTATATCACTAAGTAGTTTACAAGCATGGAAAAACATTATCCTAAACTAGAAAATCTAGTCTAGTGCTTATTGATAACATCAAGTAAGTTATGACCTTACTTCCAGGCTTATCCAATAAGAGTGTAGACTGATCATCCTTGTGACCTCCCATCCCAAGACCCACGGTAACAAAGAATATTACAGAGTAATACTGTCTACTAGCGTAGAGAATAGGGTTGGTTAATAGCGACCATCCATGAATTTTGTTTTAAGCGAGCAATGTATGTCGATTAACATGCTATATATTTTTTCACGTGCAATCGACATGTGCAGTCCGTGCTTAAAACAAAACTGTGGTGGATATAATAATAATTCAGAACAATATATGATAAATACTATAACGACCCATCTTTCCGAACCCCATAAGTCGACACTAATACATCACTACACCAGAAAAGGTCTTTTTAGCGCTGAAAAACGCTACCAAAATTTTAAGCAGCGTTTCGATAAACGCTGCGATACGACATGCAACTAAAAGTCTGAAACTTTTTGTAGCGTTGTAGAAAATGCTACCAAAACTTAACCTATTGCAGGGTTTTAAAAACGCTACAAAAAGTTTCAGACTTTTAGTAGCATGTCGTATCGTAGTATTTACTAAAAGTTTTGCGTTTTTCAACGCTTCAAAAGTCGAATCGCATCTATTTACATTTATTTTAGTAGCGTTTTTAAAATGCTACTAAAAGTTATTAACTGTTTTGTAGCATATTGTACATGCTGCTATTTCATGTTAATGGCTTGTACCATTTTCAGCCATCGCTCATGTTAGCACCAAAATTGGTCACTAACCTCGTAGAAGAAGATTGTGAAGAGATATAAGTGATGAAATCAAATTAAACAGAAAAGACAGTGCTAATCTAAATACAGAAAGTAAGAACACCAAATTTATAGTGGTTCAGCGTAATTGCCTACGTCCACTTTGAGGTTAAACTTTATTGATCTTCTTTATAGTTGATTACAAATACAATTCATGAATCAAATGCTTGAATGAAGTTGTTAAGTAGAGAAGATGAGTCTTGAAAATGGCAGAGTCTCCCCGGTGTTTTCTCTCCAAAAAGGATCCATTTCACTGTGACCCTGCCCCTCTATTTATAGGCAAATATGGGCTGGACTTCCCAAGTGGGCTGGATAGCCGAACGCTCAAGCCCCAGTGCAGTGGTCGCTGTATGCCGAACCAGGCATGCCGAACGCTCTGCGCCGAACCATTCCTTCTATGCCGAACGGTATGTTGGTGTCGTGGGAAGTGTAGGACGGTTGTCTGTTGAGGCCGAACGTGCCTCCATCTCAAGCTCTTGAGCGAACGGCGTATGCATGCCGAACGATACCGGTATCCTGATTAGTTGTGCATGCTGAATGTCTTTTGTATGTTGAGTATTACGCCGAACACCATGGGATGCCGAGTACTCCTGTTGCCGAGTAGTCTCGACGCCGAGTGCTCTTTATGCCGAGCAGCCTTGATGCCGAGTAGTCTTGATGCCGAGCAGTCTTGTATGCCGAGCAGCCTTGATGCCGAGCAGCCTTGATGCCGAGCAGTCTTGTATGCCGAGCAGCCTTGTATGCCGAGCAGCCTTGTATGCCGAGCAGCCTTGATGCCGAGCATTGGTTGACGTTGAGTGCCAGTTGACGCCGAACACTACTGAGTACTACGCCGAACATTACTGGACGCCGGACACTATGGATGCCGTGTACTTTGCCGAACACTCCTGGACGCCGGATACTATGGATGCCGAGTACTATGCCGAGTACTCATGGATGACAGTTGCTTCGCCGAACACTCCTGGATGGCAAGTGCTTCGCCGAACACTCCTAGATGCCGGACACTCTCTGATGCCGAGCACTTATTGCCGAGTACTAGTTGCCTGGTCAAATCCCCAGGAAACACTTGCCCCCCAAAGCGTATTACGTGGCCGAACGTGATGCGCTTTGAATCTGGTACCTTCTCGAGAATGCTAGCGAAGGTGGTGCAAGACGAACGAGGTTGGGATGCCGAACGATACGTTCGAAGCCGAACGTACCTAGCGTGCCGAACGTCTCTCCGGTACGATGCCGAACACTCCGGTATTGACCGGCTCTACCGGGTATAGCCTCTTCGACTTCTACCTCCCTCTATATAACCGGGTCCTTCCCGTCCCTTTTCCTTTACTTTTTCGTTTCCGTCATTCTTCCAAGATTTCTAACCTTCTCCAGTCGAACAGATTTGCAACTTAAACACTCCTTCTTAGACTCCTAACTGCAATCTAGGTACCGCTCCTCGTATAACTTGAATACGTTTCAAATGAGTCAAGTGTGTTATGTAGAAAGCTTTCGAGTAGGTTGTTCCCCTTGCCGAACGATAATGTGAGGCGAGGAGGATGGATTTGAGGTGTTTGCAAATATGTGGCTATTGTATTTAGCTCCATCGCGTCGAACCACATCCAAAAATGAAGGAACAAGGGAAACGTTGGAGGTGGTAAAGGTGTTGGATGGCATAGTTATGGTTCGGCGTACGTTGTCGTGCGCCGAACGATAGCGAATAGTATCTCGTCTTAATGAGGCTGAATACTCGTTAGAGTGCCGAACGACAACTTAGCCGAAGGGACTAAAGACGAACACTTACAAAAATGCTGAACGATAACTCAGCCGAACAACCACTTAGCCGAACGATAACTCAGCCGAACAACAACTTAGCCGAACGAACTATAGACGGACACTTAAACACAAATGCCGAACGATAACTCAGCCGAACAAAAACTTAGCTGACCAAAACCCAAGCCGAGCATTCTTAGATGCCGAACAGTATTGAGGCCGAACAATACTATTGCCGAACAGAACCTAGACCGAACAATTCCAATGCCGAACAACATTCAAATGCCGAACAAACACGTACATGTCGAACAGAACTTAGGTCGAACAGTCTCAATGCCGAACAAACACATACATGCCGAACAGAACTTAGGTTGAACAATGTCAATGCCGAACAACATTCAAATGCCGAACAAATACATACATGTCGAACAACATAAACGTCATACTACACTTAGGCCGGTCACTTTATAAATCATATGCTTTCTGAATCTGGAACTGTAATCACCTCAAGGCGAGCTTTTTGAGACGGTCAGCGATGACGGTCTTCGAAGGCGATGATTCGAAGCTAATTATTATATCTTTAAAACCTTTAGATTCTTATTGCCTGTACACAATTGCTTGCATTAGTTCACACACCACATGGGGGGAAAAAATCGTGTTGCTAATTCTAACGTTCAACGTTTTTTAAGTATAGCTTTCTCAAGCATTTAGCCAGGTTCATTATTTATTCGGGATGTTGAGAAAATCTAGTTCTGCCACCATATCTGACAGGCCTGGGCCGTCAGCAAGGCAAGGAGCCGCTGATTCTTCTAACCCGTCAATTTCTCCCGCTCATAATTTGGCGCCTGACGCTCTGGAGGCAACCATCTTACTAGACAATCCGATCGATTCTCAAGCTTCGAAGATCAACGAAGCTGCCCTGAGGCGGATATGCTCTATTCACGGGATTCCTTTCGCCGACGTGTTAGTCCCTTCGAGACATGATCGCCCTCATCTGCCCCCAGTCAGGTACACTACCTGCAACAAGTTCATGTGTTGGATGGGCAGCGTGCCTCCCTTCAACTTATTTCTCCGGGACGTTCTGCAGTACATAGACATGGCTCCATCGCAACTGCACCCGAACGGTCATGCGTTTCTATATGGGACTTACTTACTTTTCATGGCCGTCTTCTCCAGACCTCCAACCCCCGGTGATATCCGATACATTTATATGTTCAAGAGACGGAAAGATAGCCCTTCCTTTATGTTCCTCGAGCCATACCACAAGTGCCAGATCTTGACAGGGGCCTGCAGCAAATTCGCCCTGTACAAACAGGAATGGTTCTATGTGCGCTGCCCGTCTGGTTTCGCTAGGAGATGGGTTGAAGGCAGTAAGTCTCTCTGCCGAATCGCTATTCATATTTAATTGGAGTCATGCTTTTCCTAACTCTTCATTTCATCTTTTCAGGCATCAACCTGCGTTCGGAAGGCCGAGGATATTCTGAGGCCGTTGAAGCCATTAGAGCTCTTCCTGCTGAGGATCGAGACATCCGGACTATCATTTCAAATGAATCGCTGTCGGGGTTTGGCTTGCTAGCCCCTGGTCGTCGGATCAGCCTTCCAGAAGGTGTCACTATTCCCAAGCCTTCGTCTGGTAAAGGGAAAAAGCAGGCCGGACCGTCGTCGTGCCGCACTCCCAATACGCACGGAGAAAGCGAGCGTAGAGAGGATGTTGCTCCCGAGACTCAGGGCGAGAACGTGGGTCCCGCTTGGAATCCGGCAATCGAAGTTCAGGATATTGAGACATCATCCTCCCCTTCGAAGGGAAAAAAGAAGCTGAAATATATGGTTCAAAAGGAGAAAGTTGGTGGCACCTCAAAATCTACACCTATCCCTCCTGAGAAAGAGGCTTCTTCGCAGCATCTGGAAAGTTCTCTGAGGGGTCTGTCCAACTTGTCCATCCCCGATGATTTACTTAATTACAGATTCGATGATCCTGAAGCTCTCAAATTCTCTTCGCCCGTTAGAGGCAATGTAGGAGTTCAACTCCCGGCTCAAAGAGACAATACTCCAATTAGCAAAGATAAACGAACGGGTCCGTCGGGGGGAACACTAGGACACACACGCACATGCGCATTCCATAATATACTTCAAGTCTTTTTAATTCGTGAATTCTCCTTAACTCGTTGTTATCTCCATTCTTTTCAGGTGATATGGGCCGCTCACACGGACTTGATCGCCTTTAGGGGTCTTCTATATTCCATCACTCCGGACGGGATTCCGGTTCAGGCAGACGCAGGGACCGAGGTGATTATGAAGATAGGGACAATCGTCCTCGCGAGTCGTCTCACCGCAAGAAAGCACACTCTCAATCTTCCCAGTCCCGCGATCTTCCTCCTCCAACTGAGCCGGATAAAGAGAAGTCTTTGCAGAAGGGTTATCAGTCTGATGCTGCTCGAGAACAACATTCCAGTTCATCGAGTACGAGGCAAGTTCGAGAGCAACGTAAAAGAACGGAATTCTCTAAGCCTCCTCCTCCTATTCCTGCCGTGGACCCAACTGTTGCAGAAAAGATGGTCGACCTTAAGGCCAAGTTTCCGAAAATCTGTTTTGATGGCTTGAAATTCCTCCCAGCCATCCATCACATTCCTGGGCACGTGAAGCAAAGTGCCATTTCCTGCAACAATGACGTCTATGTTCAACATGACGCATTCGTGCACTTGGTGGAGAAGATCTCGGAAGTATCTGTCGAGCGTCAACACGAGATTGACCGTCTGAATCTGGAGGCTGACAGCGATAAGAAAATCATCAAACTCCAAGACGAAGAGCTCGCTTCGTATAAGTCAAAACTAGAAGCCGCTGAACAAGGTGAGAAAGATACTGCTGAGGCAGTTACTCGCTTAGAGGTGGCTCACAAAAAGGAGCTTGACGAAGCAGTTCAGCGCAGTGGCGCCCTTGCCCTAGAAAAAGACTCTGTCCAAAAAGAAAAGGACGCGCTCGCTACTCAAGTCAAAGAGCTGAAAGAACAACTCTCCAAGGAGAAAGAAGACAAAATAGCTGCTCAGGAAGAATCATAGCGATATTGTGATGAGATTGTTGCTACCCGACTCCTGAAGACAAAGCTCGACAACGAACTTGCCGGGGTCGAGAAAATGAAGGATGAGGCCCATGAGGAGGGCAAAAGAATGGCTGTGGAGGAGCTTGATTCTCGCCTTGAGGCGGCCGCAGAGGCCGGCAGGGAAGAGGTCAAAAGTATGTTTGACCCGTTGATCGCCGAGTACGGAGCCCGCGTCCTTATGCACCGTGACTTAACATTCTTGGGCGACGGCTACCTCGAATCCCTGGCTGAGGCATGGGAAACTCTGATAAAGATCAGGAAAGTCGAGTCGGGCCCCGAAGAGGTCGACGAGGATGCATTGGTGAAGGAGTTCTTGAGGGGGAATGAGCCATCGGACTTATCCGCAGCATTGGCTCTTTATGGCAAAGGCTCTTCCCCTTCGAAAGAGAAGAACGACGAGGCCGGCCCGTCAGAGGCCGACGCTACTACTCCTCACATCGCCGCTCCTTATGCTGCTCAATCGGCCGGTCGGTCGACGCTTGATCCATTCGAGCAGCATGCCAGTTATGATCCCGAAGATCCCGGGCTCGGCGTTCATGTGCTGTCACCTATCCTGGAGGGTGAAACCCCGCGCGCCACCGATAGCCAACCGGATCCTGGTAGGAAATTCTTCTTTCTCTAGAAGTCGAAGAGATCCCGTCATTTTTCAGCAATGGTTATTCGTTCTAATGCCCATTTCTTATATTTTCGTGCAGGTTGTTCTGACGCCGAGCCAACTCTGAGGAGCGATGACGCCACGGAGGAAGCAGGGAAAACAAGCGACGTTGCTCATGCAGGGGTAACTCCCGGTCCCGACGCCCAAGTGATCGGGGCGCTTGATGATGACAAACTTGATACTTCGTCTCCTGTCGAAGGAAGCGATGAAATTAAAATCACTGGCGCCTCTGAGCATACTTCAGAGATGAGCATGAAGGACCGTCTTGCCGACGAGGAGAAGAGAAAAGTCAAAGTCAAAGTCGAGTCTGAAATATTGGAACTCACTGACCCGCGGAACAGACCTTTGAAAATCATTCTCCCGGGCAGGTCCAAACCACTAGATGTTCCGTCTCCTACTCCTGACTCCGTTTCTCTAGCAAGCAAAAAGTCCAAGAAAAAACGTGAGGGAGAGGAGTCGTCGGAAACATCAAAGGAAGACAAAAAGAAGAAATCGAAGAAATAATCGATACACTCGTTCAACGAGTTTTTTGCTTAAGTCTTGTAATTGCTTTTATCTTTCACAACTTGCAGTTTGTATAGAGAGGTCTGAATTTTGTAGGAGTGATCATGTATCCCCATTTTGGACTTATCGAATAAAATTTTAGTTTCTTTATTGCTTGAATGATTCTCTTGTCTTTCTTTGGTTTGTTGACTAATTGTAGCCATAACTCAAGTTCTTATGAGTTGCATTATCTCCCGGTCCATTCTTGTGCTGTTCAAACATTTTTGGACATGGCGTGCCTCCCGTCCCACATCTTTTGAGTACTTGGACTTCTTGCAGACTCTGTGCCCCGGGGACTTGGAGGCTTGAAATAGTTTCTACTCTAGTCCGCGCCCTGGGGACTTAGAGTACCCCGATCCACGCTCTGGGGATTCGGAGATTTGGAATCGTTTATGCTCTAGTCCACGCTCTGGGGACTTAGAGTACTCCGATCCGCGCTTTGGGGATTCAGAGTTTTGGAATCGTTTATACTCTAGTCCGCGCTCTGGGGACTTAGAGTACTCCGATCCGCGCTCTGGGGATTCGGAGATTCGGAATCGTTCGTACGAGTCTGTATGTCGTGCAGGATAATGTAATTTATCATCCAATTAAGAGATATAGAAACTTCATAGAAAATGTGGCTTCAAGCCTTTATTAATGAAAATCAACTAAATTGCTTGATTACAACTTTAAAAGGAAACTAAGTCATTATTGAATGGAAACATGCAGGAAACAACGGTGCCTACAACAAGAAAGGAAAACATGCTAAATGTAATAGTGCCGCAAATGTTCACTGTTCCATGCTCGGGGGAGTGTCGCGCCATCAACGGTCGCTAGCTTGAATGTTCCTTCTCCAAGCTTCCGTTCAATGGCATATGGACCTTCCCAGTTGGGATTCATGCGTGATGGTACCGGGAAGACTCGTTTCAGAACGAGATCTCCCACATCAAAGATTCTTGGGCAGACTCTGCCGTCGTAGTAACGCTTGACTCGATGTCTGTGCGCCGCCGCCCTTAATTCAGCTTCTTCCCGCTTTTCGTCGATGCAGTCTCGTGATTCCAGCAGGAGGTTTTGGTTCGTCTTGGGATCATAGTATGTCACTCGGTGCGATGGAACTTCAAGCTCCACGGGTATAACGGCTTCAGAGCCATATGCCAAGGCGAACGGAGTGTGGCCGGTCGCGGACTTGTGGGTAGTTCTATACGCCCATAATGCTGTCGGGAGCTCATCTACCCACTTGCCTCCAACCTTCTCCAGACGCTTCTTCAATATGGACTTGATTATTTTGTTAACGGCCTCGACTTGTCCGTTAGCTTTTGGGTGCACAACGGCGGCGAACTTTTTCTCGATGCCGTACTTCAAACAGAACTCTTTGAACTCTCTACTTTCAAATTGCGTTCCGTTGTCCGTAATGATGGTGCGTGGAAGGCCAAAGCGGCATATAATGTTTCGTACAACGAAGTTAATGACCTTCTTAGAGGTGATAGTGGCCAAAGGTTCTGCCTCAGCCCATTTCGTGAAATAGTCGACTGCAACTATTGCATATTTCGCACCACCTTTGGATAAAGGCAAAGAGCCGATTATGTCGATTCCTCAGATCGCAAATGGCCAGGGACTGATCATTTGTGTGAGTTCCGTTGATGGAGCCCTCGGGATTTTTGCATATCTTTGACATTTGTCGCATTTTCTTGCGTAGTCCGCGGCATCCCGGTTTACGGTGGGCCAATAATATCCATAGCGGAGGATCTTCTTTGCTAGCGTTTGCCCCCCAGTATGGTCGCCGCATTCCCCTTCGTGAACTTCCCTCAAGACTCGCTTTGTTTCATCATGAGCGATGCACCATAATAATGGGACTGAGAATCCTTTTCGATACATGGATCCACCCTGCATTACGTACCGCGCAGCCTTTCGAAGGACCTGTCGTCTTTCGCTTCTTTTTTCTGGTAAAGCCCCGGTTGTCAGGTACAGTTTGAATGGGGTTATCCACGACTCCTTCTCGATTTCTGTTCCCAACACGCGATCGACTTTCATTTCGTCTATGCTCGGGGCATGCAAGACTTCGACGGGATACAATCCCATTTGTTGTGCATCGTCGGTGCTTGCGAATTTAGCCAATAAGTCGGCTTCTTTGTTCTGTTCGCGCGGGATATGTGAGATGTCATAACGCTCAAGATTTGATAGTAGTTCTTGGACCTGAATGAGGTACGGAGCTAGCCTTCGTCCCTTTGCTTGGTAGTCTCCCCGTACTTGGTAAACCACCAACTGCGAGTCACAAAAGATTTCGACTGATTCGATCCCGAGTTCCCTGATGAGCTTCAAGCCAGCGATTAGTGCTTCATATTCAGCTTCGTTATTTGTAGCCGGGAAATCGAGCTTCAAGTCATAACAGATCGATCGGTTTTCCGGAGTTACAAGAACTACGCCCGCGCTGGAGCAACGGTCGTTTGATGCACCGTCAGTGTATAATTTCCATCGAACGGGGGGAATGATGTCGTGATCGTCCGGTTTGGTGGGTATGGTAAATTCAGCGATGAAGTCTGCTAACGCTTTCCCTCGGATGGCTCTCCGTGGTAAGTACGCGATATCGAATTGGCTCAACTCGATGTTCCATTTTAGCAATCTTTCAGAAGTTTCCGGTCGTTGGAGTACCTGCCTCAGGGGTTGATCGGTATAAACACCGATTGAATGCGCTTGAAAGTATGGGCGCAGCTTGCGTGATGCAATCACCAAGCAGTAAGCCAATTTCTCGATTTTAGGGTAATTCTTTTCTGCCCCCGTTAAACGCTTGCTAACATAATATACCGGCTTTTGGACTTGATCCTCCTCACGAACCAAAGCTGCGCTTATCGCATGAGGGGATATAGCCAAGTAAACGTACAACATCTCATGGTCAACCGGTTTTGATAGCATTGGTGGGCTTTCCAGATGCCTTACCAGATTCCGGAATGCTTCCTCACAGCTAGACGTCCATTCAAAATTTCTCTTTCCTTTCTTTATTATGTCAAAGAACGGGATGCACTTGTCAGTTGCCTTGGATATAAATCGACTCAGTGCAGCTACTTTTCCGCTCAAGCTCTGTACCTGCTTTATAGTCCTGGGCGCTTGTACATCTCGAATAGCTTGGATCTTTTCTGGGTTGGCTTCGATTCCCCTAGCGTTGACGATGAATCCCAAAAACTTCCCTGATGCAACGCCGAATGAACACTTCAACGGGTTGATCTTCATGCCGTAAAACCTGAGTATGTCGAACATTTCAGCCAAGTCTTGAATGTGGTCGTTTGACCGTCGTGACTTCACGAGCATGTCATCCACATAGACTTCCATGGTTCTACCCAGCTGGTCCTTGAACATTCGATTCACCAGACGTTGGTAAGTTGCTCCAGCATTCTTCAATCCAAAGGGCATCACTACATAGCAATACAGCCCGACATTTGTAACGAAGCTAGTGTGTTCTTGGTCCGGAATATGCATTGGGATTTGGTTGTATCCTGAGTACGCATCCATGAATGACAGTAACTCGTGTCCTGCGGTGGAATCGACCAACTGATCGATCCTAGGCAACGGGAAACTGTCCTTAGGGCATGCTTTGTTCAAGTCGGAATAATCTACGCAAGTCCTCCATTTCCCATTCGCCTTCTTTACTAGCACGGGGTTGGAGACCCATTCCGGGTAGAGGGCATCGCGGACGAACCCATTTGCTTTGAGTTTGTCCACCTCCTCTCCAAGAGCGGCGGACCTCTCCGGATCCATTCCTCTCCTTTTTTGCTTGACTGGGACGTATTTCGGGTCTATGTTCAACATATGACTCGTGATGGCGGGAGAAATCCCACACATATCAGAATGCGTCCAGGCGAAAACATCAAGGTTCGCCCGGAGGAAGTCGCTAAGGTCTTCAGTCATTGCGGGGCCTAGCTGTGATCCGATCTTCAGTATTCGCGAAGGGTCGTCACGGCTAACTGAAATGTCAACAGTTAATTCAGCCGGTGCCGCCTTCTCTTCCCTGGGTTTCTCATCGTCGTCTCTCGGATCTATATCTCCGTAGATCCGAGAACTATGCCCGAGCCAGGGCTCGGGAACTACTTGTCAATTATCCGTATTGAGGATGCGGACGGGATCGTCCGCAACCTTTCCTTTCTCCCTCCGGTGGGCCTCTCGGAGCTCGGTCACATAACAGGAACGACCAGCTGCTTGATCGCCGTGAACAACGCCTACTCCTTTGTCAGTCGGGAACTTCAAAGTTAAACACCACGGGGCTAACGCTGCCCTAAACTCCGCCAGGGCTGGCCGGCCCAAGAAAACGTTATATGGAGAGCCCACATCCAAAACTACAAAGGGTAGAATTCGCACTCTTCGACGCTCGCCTTGTCCCAGTTCAACTGGTAACTCGACATATCCCACTACATCAGTTGCAGCGCCGTTAAAGCCGTGGATACGGGCTTTGGATGGTTTCAAGTCTTTTGTTTCTAGCTTCATTTGATCGTAGGCCTTCTTGAAGATGATGTTGACTGAACTTCCAGAATCGATCAGAATTCTTTTTACGTATGCTGGTCCGATCGTTGCAGATATGACCATGGGATCGATGGTCGGAGCCTCTACCTGATCAGCGTCTCTGCTTCTGAACACAATATCGTCTGTCATTACGCGCTGTTGCTTAGCAGGGGCTCCGTCCTCCATGTTCGAACAACACTCAAAATCTGCATGCTTCAAGGAACTTGCATATTGCTCCATCTCTTGCCAATTCTTATCCGCGGGGTGAGGCCCGCCGATAATTGTATTTATGACCAGCCTACCAACGGTCCGGGCAGGCTCCTCGGGATGACGTGGAGCCGGTGCACGACCTGGATTCGACGTTCCCTGTCCTCCTTCTTGTGGATCCTTCACAAATTCTTGCAATTTCTTCTGCCTGATCAACTTCTCGATAGCGTCACGCAAGTGTCTACATTCTTCCGTATTGTGTCCATAAGTCTCATGGAAGCGACAATATTTCCCGGTCCGCTTCTGTTCTTCAGTTGATTCTTTTGGACGTGGTTTTCTGTACTGAAAAGTATTGCAGGTGGATAGGTAAATGTTTTCAAGTGGGGCGTTTAGTGGAGTGTACTCGCTGTAGCTTGGAATTCTCGACTTCGACTTTCCTGCTTCTTTCCTTTTCCCTTGGCTTCTTCCTTCGGACTCCTTGGGTTGCCCAGGCTTGTTCTGGACATTGACTTGGACCTTTCCCGAGCTGTCTCCGGATTGCTTCACAGCAATGTTGCTCTTTATTGACTCTTGGACAGGTCCTGGCGCCTTGTCTCGTCGTACCCACCTAGCTTCCTCTCTTCTTATGAACTGGTGTGCCTTAGAGTAGAAACGCTCTAGCGTAGCTGGAGGTTTTCCTGCCAGCCAGTCTCCAAACTCAGAGTCTGGATCCACACCTCTCATCACAGCCATCAGAATTGCATGGTCATTTGGGTTACTGACTTCAGTTGCTGCTACGTGGAATCTTTGCAAATATTCCTTCAACGATTCCCCAGAGTTTTGGATTACACTTGACAGAGACATCACGTCTTTTGGGCACGTAGTGTGTATCCTGGACTGCTCAATAAACTTCTTTGCCAACTCCTCAAAATTTGATACGGATCGCGGAGGAAGTCGGGTGAACCACATAGTAGCGATCCCAAATAGAGTAATCGGAAAACACCTACACTTGGTGGCATCATTCGATCTGGCTGAATCCATCATCCATTCGTACCTCATGACATGTTGTCTAGGGTCAGTCTTTCCTTCATATGCAGGAATAGTAGGCATACTAAACTTCCTGGGGTACGCCGCTTGCAACAAAACATCCGTGAATGGAGTATGACTTCTTGACACTCCCCAGTCATCATTTGATAAGCCCTGATTCTCTTTCATCAATTGCCTGATCATGGCTGTCAGATCGGGTGTCTATATGGAAGGCGGAAGGTTGGAGTCTGTTCTACGCGCCTGTCCATGCTGATGCCTCCTCTCTTGGCGATCTGCCAATCGTGCATCTTGAGGTTCGACATCGTTAGCATTTTGATGATCTGGGCCTCTATCTTCCATCTGTATCCCAGTCCTGAAGCTTCCAGCTCTTGCTTGGTCGCGGTCTCCAGCTGTTCGAACAGCAGCATCTGCTCGCGCAGCATCAGTCTTACGGCGTCTGCGCCTGGGAGGTTCATCAGAGGAAGTTGAGCTGTCAGATGAGGAGTAAGCAGCGGGATTGCCCCCAGCATTCTGTTGCTGCTGTTGAGTGAGTTGTGCCATCAGGTTGGCATTAGCTTGCATCTGTTCTCCTAGTTGTCTCCTGCTTTCCCTAAGTTCTCTCATCAAGTCATTGAACTCTACTCTGGTGACAACTGGAGTCTGTTCTTCAGCGGCAATCCCTGCACTCGGGATCGCTGGTTGATTGCTAGGCCCTACTTGTTGCACGCTAGCAGTCTCGCGGGCATTTGCATTATGAGAAGCTGACCTGGTACGTGGTCTTGCCATTGTAGAGTTATTGGTATGAACTCTGAGTAGAATCAACGGATGTCCTATCAGTGAGTCGGATCTTCTTTGGGGGATTTGTTCAATCCAGTAGCTTCAAAGCAGATCCTTGAGGTCTGAGAATTCGATTCTCAGTGAAAGCACCAAAGTGTTAGCACCAAAATTGGTCACTAACCTCGTAGAAGAAGATTGTGAAGAGATATAAGTGATGAAATCAAATTAAACAGAAAAGACAGTGCTAATCTAAATACAGAAAGTAAGAACACCAAATTTATAGTGGTTCAGCGTAATTGCCTACGTCCACTTTGAGGTTAAACTTTATTGATCTTCTTTATAGTTGATTACAAATACAATTCATGAATCAAATGCTTGAATGAAGTTGTTAAGTAGAGAAGATGAGTCTTGAAAATGGCAGAGTCTCCCCGGTGTTTTCTCTCCAAAAAAGGATCCATTTCACTGTGACCCTGCCCCTCTATTTATAGGCAAATATGGGCTGGACTTCCCAAGTGGGCTGGATAGCCGAACGCTCAAGCCCCAGTGCAGTGGTCGCTGTATGCCGAACCAGGCGTGCCGAACGCTCTGCGCCGAACCATTCCTCCTATGCCGAACGGTATGTTGGTGTCGTGGGAAGTGTAGGACGGTTGTCTGTTGAGGCCGAACGTGCCTCCATCTCAAGCTCTTGAGCGAACGGCGTATGCATGCCGAACGATACCGGTATCCTGATTAGTTGTGCATGCTGAATGTCTTCTGTATGTCGAGTATTACGCCGAACACCATGGGATGCCGAGTACTCCTGTTGCCGAGTAGTCTCGACGCCGAGTGCTCTTTATGCCGAGCAGCCTTGATGCCGAGCAGTCTTGATGCCGAGCAGTCTTGATGCCGAGCAGTCTTGTATGCCGAGCAGCCTTGATGCCGAGCAGCCTTGATGCCGAGCAGTCTTGTATGCCGAGCAGCCTTGTATGCCGAGCAGCCTTGATGCCGAGCATTGGTTGACGTTGAGTGCCAGTTGACGCCGAACACTGCTGAGTACTACGCCGAACATTACTGGACGCCGGACACTATGGATGCCGTGTACTTTGCCGAACACTCCTGGACGCCGGACACTATGGATGCCGAGTACTACGCCGAGTACTCATGGATGACAGTTGCTTCGCCGAACACTCCTGGATGGCAAGTGCTTCGCCGAACACTCCTAGATGCCGGACACTGTTTGATGCCGAGCACTGTTTGATGCCGAGCACTTATTGCCGAGTACTAGTTGCCTGGTCAAATCCCCAGGAAACAGCTCACATAATAATCGTATTACAACCACCAATCAATCACATAATCGTGGTATTCAAACAATCAATCACATAATCATCGTATTTAAACAATTAAAAAATACGTTAATCACATATCCATAACCATTTCGATAATAGTTTTTCGACAAACCTAGCAAATTCATATGAAATCCATAACAATTCATAAACAAGTTTACAAAACAAGTACTAACAAAATGTTATAGTATATATAACAATTAAAGACATGTTCATTACTTGATTACCCACACTTCTTTGCTGCAGTAGGTCTTTACTCCTAAAAAGCTAATTACCTATAGACAAGTTTAACCATCAACAAATGATTATGAATTTAAAAAGTGATTAAACCAATTTAATAATAATCTATTTAATTAACGTGAAAATTAGCCATTTTGGCCACTGTCTCGGATTTTGACGAAACCTGTTTCATCAGATCCGTAATAGTGAATTATTGTAGGTTTTCAAGTTTCATAGTGATCATACTTGTCGTTTGATCGTGCAGGCTTGAAACGTGTAGAATCAATTAAAAGGATTTAAATGAATATAATCTGATTTTAAAAGCTAGCTTTTGTATACAATGGAATTAGGGTTTGAAACTAGTTCCATTGAGTTTAAAAATATCGAAAACCTGTATTTCGATATATTGGATGACACATTTTCGTTTGGGAACGAAACGGGCATTTCAGGTCGTTGTTATCGTTTCGATCAAACCTTGCCTATATATAGGCTGTTATAAACCCTAGCTGTTTCTCATTTCATTAATTCTGTACGTACATCTTCTTCCTCCTTCTCAAATGACATAGCATCAATCCAAATTCCCAAATTCCAAAACCTAATTTCAATTATTTTAAAAAAAATGCAGATCTAGTGCGACTTCGGGCGCGCTTTGGGTTCCAAAGGCAATAACCCTGTAGCGACTTCGGATCAGGAACCAAATGACTCGGGTCTCGGGTCATTTTGGCAAAAGCTCAGAGCGAGCATCGGGTAATTGAGACGGTGGATCGAAGTAAGACTCCAAGTCGAAATTTTCCAATCTTTTAACGTTAATAACTTTTGCATTCGAGCTCGAATTCAAGAGCGGCTTTCTCCGTTATGATCGTATCGAAATTCCGGACATTAAGGAACTAGTTTGGCTGCATTTGGAGACTGTTAAATTTTTGGGCCTTTATTTGGATTTCAAATCGATTTGAAATCAAAGGTGAGTGTTTTAACCCACTCACAACAACTAAATTATCTTATATTAGTTAAATTAAAATTTTGATGTGATTAGAAATTGATTGTTTGATGTTTAGTATATTTAAATTGTCATTCGGGTTTAATTTGAATTTATATTGAATTTAATTGTATTTAATTTAATATTGAGTTTAAATTGTTGATTGAATACCCGAAATGATAACCAGTTAATTGTTGTGATTTATTGGTTGATTTGAATGATGATTGTGATGGATGTTAATTGCTAATATTTGGATGATTTGATTGTATATTTAAATTATATATTGTTATCACACTATAGGTTCCCTTAGTTATTGTTAGGAAATCACTATGGGTTGAAATGATATATACCCGAACGGTCTATAGATTAGGGAAAAATCGTTATGGGTTGAAATGATAGACTTGAGCGATTTTATGGATTTTGAATTTTAATTCGGGATTGCGGGTTGAAATGATATATACCGGTAAAATTTAAATTATTGCGGGTTAAAATGATATATATCCGTATCACTTGACCATAGGATAGGTAATTATATATGGACACCAGATTGGTTAAATTAAATGATTTTAAATTCTTAAATTTTGAATTCAGTTAAATGATATTATGAAATAAAATTTGATTTATATAAACTGAATTATTTTTCAAATCCAAGTTTTAAAATGTTGAAATTAGAATTGGTTTAAAGGAATTGTTTAAAGATTTAAATTGAAATTTTAAAGTTGAATTTTGAAATATAAATAAATTTATCAAAAATTGAGTTATCGTAACGTTTGAATATTTAAACTTTGATATCTAAAAGGAATTTGAAGTGGTTTAAAATTGTAGTTCAAACATGGATTTGAATTGAAATAAAAATGGAGTTTTGTTGATTTGAAATCTAGATACAGTCCAGATTGGTTGAAATGGAAGAAATAGTTTAATTTGATATTATTTGCAAATTGATTATTTTAATATAAACTGTTTAAAGATATATTATTTTTTAAATTCCGATTTATTTAGATTTCCAAACTATTTCTATACAAATCGTTTTCAATAATCAAACCATTTTATATTAAACTATTAAAACTATATTAAATCTATCTTTAAACTATTTTATCTATTTTAAACAATTTTAATCCATTTTAAACTATTTAATCTATTTTTATCTATTTAATCTATTTTAATCTATTTTAAAACCATTTCAACTATTTAAACCATTTAAACTATTTTAAAGTATTTAAAACTATTTTAAAGTATTTAAACTATTTTAAAACTATTTAAACTATTTTCCAAAAATAAAACGATGCAAGGTTGGACTGTTATATTTAAATCCTTGATTTGAAAGCGAAATGGTTAAATGAATGCTATAACTTACGTTGGAATTTGAAATGATATTTTCTAGTGAAATGATGTATTTGAGTAAATATGATGATTTTGAAATGAGGGTATAACCTATTTTGTGGATATGATTTTGAAAGTAATATGATTTAAGTGGATATGATATTTTGATATCAATTATGAATTTATTTTGGAAATGTAAAAGAGCCATCAGGTGTGAAATAAGTGTTTGGTTGTTAAAGGGATCAGGATCAGATATTATCATACTCTCCGCCAATACTTAAAACCACTTTAACAACTGTGCACATGGTGGAGATTCCAGAATGAAGTAGGATGGTTTGACGAACGATTCTGTATGAGGTATTAATGTAGTCCTGACTCCCTCGAGCCAGCATGATGTGACTAAAACAGGAGCCACGCCGGGCCAAGTGAGGTCGCACCTCCAATTGGACATGATTCTTCGATACCATATTATGACTTTGTGATTAATTTGGTGCCTACCCCTCGATTTGATTATAGGAGTGTGTTTCGAGGTGGGCGGTAGTAGCTGCTATGCGTTACCACCAGTCCAAATCCGGAAAACAGTAGTATCCTACTCTAGGCATTGCCTCGCGTGCCTTGTTACATGCCTTATCGTGCCCATTACGAGTTTGGTTTGTGTCGTACCTATGGAGTGCTCCCTGATAGCCCACCAGTTTACGGTGGAGTTTACAGTATTTGTATAGACCACGACATTTATATAAAAATGTGTTAAGGGGGATCTCGGTAACATCTTAACGCTATTTTAATACTTTACTTTACTGATAGACATATTATAATAGTGTATATTACTACATAGTAAATAGTTTAACGGATCCTTAGGAGATGGTAATACCGAACATCTCTTAAGTTATTGCATACACGTTAGACACTGGATAGGAGATGTAAAACCCCGTAAACGTCTCTGAAGCCATTGCACTCATATTTATTTATTTTTGATTTAACTTACATAAGACCTTTTAGTTCTGACTCAAGTGTTTTGTCTTTTCATTACGCTCGGGTCAGTCTGAGCTTTTCAGTGTATTGAAGACTTTATTTCTAGACGACGAAGACGGAGATTTGTATGCTATTTATTTTTATTTATCCCACCGCATCATATTGTTCCGCTGCATTATTTATTTATTCCTGCTGTATGTAACTATGATCTATATTGTAAAAGTGTAATCAAATGTTATTTGTAAAATGGCTTCATAAACTGTTATTTGATTATTATATTTTGTCATTCCGCTGTGAGATTCTGTGTTTGTTTGATTCTTTCTCTTCTTTTTCTTATTTACCCCATAACAATCCTCCCTTTTGAATGGTTTGAGTTTGACATGTGTGGTTTATTGTTAATTTAAACCGACCAAAAAGGTGGGTCGTTACATATTCTTATCAAATAAATATATCCTATATTTTCTAATGCTAGTTGTAATCAACTACATTTTTGAACAATGCATGAAATCGATAAGTGTTAGCTAGTTTAATTTATATTTTTATGCACTAAAAAAAGAGTATAACATTAATTCATGTAATACTAGTTTAATTTTTACATTATCTATGTTGTATAAATAATATAACATTATATCTCCATTTAATGTTAGTTTAGTTTATCATTTTCTATTGTTTTTAGTTTTCTTTTCCTTTTCTTTTTTAGGATTGTGGTGAGCTGACATGGCATGGTGGTCTAGTTCGACGGTCAGATCAGAAGTTGTAGCATGGCGGTGCACCGATTTACGATTGAGGAAAGGCAATGATAGAGTTGGTTGTGATGGCGATGAAGGCGGTTTTGATGATGTAGGCAGTGAGGCCAGGGTTTTGACTTGTTTGTGGGTGACCTGGACATAATTATGAAAGTGATGGGAAGATGTGCTTTTTTCTTAACTTGTAGCATAGGTCCAATTCTTTTATTAAGTTTGTCTATCTACCTAATTGCTTTCTCATTTTTTTATAACCGACAATCTTATGATGTCATTACAGTTTATACACTGCTTTTCGGCATCATATATAAGGGAATTTTAAGCAAACACTTCTATTACTAACTGAATCATTAGCCTATGAAAAGCATATTTTAGTGTATACATATACAGTGTAGAATTAAACAGCAACTCGTTATCAGCTTTTGCTAGGTAGTATGAATATTATAGCTTTTTGAAAGTAACTATATTGAGAATAAAATATCTCAAATCTTGTACTGTAAAGTAACTGTGTTGTATACGAATTGTCATTACCTTTTTAGCTAATGTAGAATCTTCTGGTCTCTCATCATCCAACCATACAGATTCTTCTATTTAAATGGTAATAAAACTTCATCTTATTTCTGGTTTTAGATAATAAAAACCAAGTCAAACAACTTTGTAAGTCTGAGTTTCAAAATTAGTATATTGATAAAAATGAACATCAATTCCAGGTAAAAAATGATTAAATACATAGGTGTTAACCACAATAGGTGTACTTATTTCTAAATGCACCAGCCCATACCCATCTTCTTGAGAACTGTCACTTCACGTTCACTATTGTTATAGGTTAATGAAAATGCAAGTTACTTTCTCAAATCGTAATTCAAATAGTAGAGAACATTGTGAGTTAAAAAATTGGGTACTGTATTTTACTTATTATAAAATAGGTGGTTATAGAAAATACCACTCATCACTGTATTATCTTTCTAGATATCGGATATCAGAACTCAACCAAACTTTATTTGTACTGCCTTTCATTTACTATAATTGGAGTTATTTTTTCATTTTGATAGAACATTGCGCATTTGGATGATGAATTAGTATTGTGACAGAATAATAAATGAATTTTACGATGAGGTGTAATAAATATAAAGTAGATTTGTTTCAAGCTTTACAAGGAAAATAGCTATACATTTATGTCCAGTTTTAGGCTTGTAATATAGCTCTACATTCATCCGTTTCAAGTTAACAAGGAAAATATCAAGAAAATAAGAAATTGCAAGAACCTATGTACCTGTAAGGTAACGGAGAAGCAAAAATTTGCATTAGACATAATGTTATTGTGTATTCTATACTAAAAAATATTTGCGCTGAATATTTGTAATATGTACTTTCTTTCAAAGTATAAATACTAGCACTAATGGTGTTGTGCATAAGCTTTGATTGTTTATCTATTATATAATATATGAATCTTACTGAGAAAAATAACATAAAATTCATGATGCTTTTATGGAGTTCATTTGAGCGAGCAATGTGGTCTTGAATCTGACTATGTTCTTAATATGATATTATGCAGCTAAGTTTGGAAGACTTTAGAGCCATTGTTTGTCGATATAACATGCTACAACAAACTTGAAAGTGCAGGTGGTATGGGTGTTAAATTCATACAAAAGAAGGATATTGTTAATAAAGCTCCAGATGTGTATGACAAACCAAAATTACTGAAACTGGTAAATTTGTACTTAGCATTTATAATTGAATCCATTAATTTATGCAACAGCCCATCATCTCCTGATCACTAGCTAAATCATCAAATATGATTTACCTGTATGCACAAAAAATATGGCTTCAGTATGCACCTTACAGCTCATATCTCATTTGAATCATAGAAGGGTGATCTCATATCTCAACTGAATGGTTTCCATCCTTAAGCCCAGCATATTACACCCCATGTTGTCTTGCTTCATCATGCTACCACTCTTCTCTCCACTTCAGCATCCACACAATAGGCCCCGACTTGCAGCAACCTTTGTTTGCTACTGTCTTGCCCTGGCCTTACTGTTACCATGTCTGCATGGATGAGATTTTTAGTAGCCATGCAATTCTCAGATTAATCCAACAAGAACGGTAAATTCCTCACCTAATGAGCCACCTGAATTGCATCAGCTTCAAGCATAACTGGACTTACGTCCTACACATGACCTCCCTACAACTCCATCTCGTAGTAAGGCTCTTGTGCAAGCATTTGCTGTTTAAACGTGTTTATCTATTCCACAAGTTATTACTAGTAATAATGGTTGGCTGTTATTATCATCTCACATATTTGTAATCATGTCAACTTGCTCTCTTTTCATTTGTTCAATTAATCGATCATCATTCTACCATAATTGTAATAACTTATACCCCATAAACATTTCTTCAAACTTTGGTTTTTGCTTAATAAAATATGAGTGCTATCCTCTTAAGAGGACCACTCCTTCATCAAAAAGAAAAATTCTTAATGCTGAATTGAACATTTAAGCACTTCATCATGATCATTAAGCAATTTTTTGTTATTATAAAAGAACTAAATAAGTATGAATATTAAAGGTAAACAAACACACTTAGAAGTTAGAACTAAGCAACATTCAATAATGAAACCAATTATTTTAAACAATGTAACCTATGTGTTTTCATCATGAATAATGTATTAATCATCAATCAAACAGCTATAGTAACATCATAATTGCCAATAAGAACACTTACACACTAAAACACATCGACAGTTCAAAATTCCAAAAAAGAAAGAAAAAAAAGTAATGCATAAATTACCTTCAGAAAAAGGCCACCAAGCTCAGAACACAAAGAACACACTTTATTAGCTGCAAGCTCATGCTTTCGCTCCCAAATTTCATCTTGCTTATCCACGTCCTTCTCAAGCTTCGGTCTCAACTGATAAAACTATATAGAAGAAATGGAAATCCTCAAAGACCGACTAGATAAAAAGAATAATTATAAGTGAATTAAATTGTGAAAGGAGCGACTTGTAGCTTGTATAAATATCTGCAGCATAAGCCTAAAAATGAAAAGATCTATACAAAGGAAGCAAATGGAAAGATACTTTCTCTTTTAAATTGATTCAGAGAGCTAGTGAAAAACAACTGATGTGGAGATTGAGATAGAGATAGGAACAAAGGGAGAGATGAGGACAGATGTGGCTGTTGAGATAGAGATATGTATAAAGTTGTAGACGAGTATGAAGGTGGTGATAAGTGGAGGAAGCATAGATAGGATAGATGTTGAGTTGAGGGAAAGCAACGATAGGGTGGAAGAACCGATGCGGTAGAAGAGAGAGATGGGGAAGGAGGTAGAGGTGGATGTGGCTGTAAATGAGAACTAGGTTATGGAAGAAAATTGAGAAGAGGAAAATGAAAATTTGATAGAGTGAAAAACCAAAAGAAGTGTGGGCAATTGAAAAATTAAGGGAAAATTTAGCCGCGAAACTTAAATTTATGTTTGTTAGCGTTTCATTTGTATGGAGAAAGCATGAGAAATGCCATTAGTTGCATTTTGGTAACAAATGCTGCCATATCTTGCTAATAATAACTACTTTTCTTGTAGTGCATTCATGGTATTAACACGTCGAACAACTAAGTGTCGGAAAGATAAATTGTTAGGGGAAAGAAAGGAAATAGAAATAGAATAACTAGGAACAAACATGGAATCTCACAATGCAAGAATAATATATAATATAATCAAGTCTTTACAAAATCTGAGACCCTCTTTTTATTACATATACATATTAGACTTGGACAGTTATAACACATGTCCTTACAACAACACACATAACACATACACAATGGAAGATATCCAAAATAAGAGAGTATGTCATGGGTCTCCAACTCGACTCCATAGCTCCAAAGCAACTAAAGCTAACCTGGCAAACATGCTCGGTCTGACCCGAGCATTACAAGGAATAACGCCCGGGTCAGTCTGGTAAACCAGCGTGAGTAAAACTCGATAACAAGTAACAACCAAACTGATTTCTACATTTGAAAACTTTTCAAACAAACGGTATCTAGTAAGACCACGCCGCACATAAAAACAGATGGGTTTTTACCTTACAATAACCAAAACATTTTATATCAATATCCAGTGATATTATCATATTATCCAGGGTTAAAGTAAATAGATAAAATAGGTGAAATGCTTGCATCTCACATTCCAAGATACTAGGCTCTACAATCGAAAACGTAAAGCACGTATTGTAGAATGGATTCCAACTAATGACTGGGCTACTGGGGTACCGCCTGCCACCGTACACCTCTAGAAAAACATACCGAGGTCGTACCTAACGACCCCTGCCATCACAGAACCAACCTACCCTTGCTTGATGGTACCGAAGATATCATCACCCATGTTGCTTTGCAACCTTCAACCAAGCACTCCCACGTACACGAATTCATTGATGATTGTGTATATATCTAGAAGGGTGATGATATACCCCAATGGGTGCGACCTACATAGCCATGCTACATCTCCCCTGTTTTAGTCATAGTCGTCCGATGAGGCTTGAGGCTACGTTTTACCTTTCTGAATAGAAATCCCTCTTGGAGTGCTAACACTACCCTCTAGGCAGTAATACAGTTCCAACATTCATCCATACAAATTGTCACGGATGAGGACAAACCGAAGGCACTACTTCTACTACATCCATTTTGGAATCACCCTTAGGATTTGTAGCAAACAGCCCTTGTACTTCAGTGGCTCCGTTTTCGATCCCATGCTTTAAGATGTCTTCATTTAGAAACGCTTGAGTTGGACCGAAGTGGTTTTCGGATAACATATTTGATCCCGGTCTCTTCGAAACAACTTTCAATAATTTCCAGTAAACTTAATCCTGGTTCTTTAGGAAACAAACAAACAAATGACAAGAGTGGAGTTCACCTCTTAACCGTTTGTGGACAGATTTCCTTATCATTCGTCCTAGAAGAACAAACAAGTTTATATGTATAGTATAGCACCTTCGACGGTAACTGAACCATATAATTCTCATGTTTCTCCTAAATATTTCCAAAGTTACATTTTATGTCCAGCTTTCATAGTCGGTTATTTAACTATCAAATAAATTAACATCCAATCATGGTTTAATTTCCATATGGGATCCACCGAGCCTTTATTAATTCTCTTTAATTAATAAAACCACTTTATAAAATCTGATCACAAGATCTTTTCAAAACACTATTCCCAAACCCCTTACATTCCTTTATACTTGGAAACATTTATATACTTATCTCAACGGTATAAATATATAAGCAAAACATTTTACTTTTCACGCCATGAAACAAAATCATATACTGATCTTATCAGTATAAGTATATTTACAAACTTTTCAAGGTTTACTTCTTTCCAAATCCCATATTAAATAACCAAACATTTCTTCCACATAAAACATTCCTCTTATCCTTTATCAAAAATTCCCTTTTTAAAAGCTCATCTCACTTTTCAATTAACTTATAACTTTCAAAATAAAGTTATAACCCACTTTTATAAACCCTTAAGTTAATTTATAAACCTCTTTCCAAATCTCTGAAATTATTTACAAACCTTTTTCCTATTTTTAAAACTCTCTATAAAAACCTTTCTAAACTCCTTTATAAAATATTCTTTATAAATATCATTTACAAAAACATCATTTGTAAAACACCTTAATAACCCTTTTCGTTAGAAAAACCCCTTTCTGTAAACAAGTTATCATTTATAAATACCTTTATAAGAATTATATAACTTGAAAAACCATTTATAAAACCTTAGCTTCAAATTGATTAAAGAATTAAAGTAAATTCAAACCATACTTTATAAATTCCAAATGAGGCTTAGCAGTCCCAATGATACTAATTTAAGTTACCATTTAATTTCAATTCGATTCCCAAATCACATAACATTTATTTACATAAGCTACCATATATGTAAATACAATTCATATCCAATCAGAGAATAACACGTCAATATAACTAGTTGGCATATACAATTCCAAATAACATAACAACAAGATGTTGATTTATCTTGCTAAATAGATGTCCAAACAATTCAATCAATTTATAGTAGAACGGAGATTTATTCTGCTTAACACATGTCCACACAATCAAATCACTTACATTATTGCAGATTGGTGTTTTGTTATGCTAATGGATGTCATTTAATTCTCCTAATCATATGGGTTACTTAAGGGTCCGGACAAGAGATCCTTTGATATGGAATCTGTTTACTTTGAAAAAGAAAATTGATTAGAACACATTCTGTTTAGTTTAAAATCACCTTTGAAAAGTTAAAAGTATATTTAATTAGCTTAAACCCTAACCAAATCTTAATTAAATAATTATTAATCACTTAATTACTTCTTAACCATATAAAACATTAATTAAAACTTTATTAATTAATTAACAGTCATTAACTTAACTTAAGTGGTGATTAACCTTTAATCATCTTCTTAATTACCAATTTAGTGCTAATTACCTTTTAATTAATTAATTAATTAATTATATTACAACTTAATTGCTTTTTAATGTTACTAATTAAGTTTGAAAAACTTTGTAAACTAATTTCAAATTAAAACAAATTTGAAATAGAAATTCAAACCTTTGCCGAACAGCATCCATAGCGACCGTTGCTACGAGTGCAGTTTGCTCTAACCCACCTTTAAGCAAAGCCACTTTACTAAAACCATACTAGTTCATGATTGAAACATACCTTAGTAAATTTTCACACTTTAAAACCAATTACGCAAACTTTAACCAAAATCTAAACTTTAAACTCTTGAAACGAGTTTGATTTCAAATCCGGCCTCAAATTCGTCACGAATATATACAAAGTTTCAACTTTTTTTTCAACCCATCATGACTATAGTCAAGTTCATCATCAACCCTTTATATTCACACATCACATTCATACTACAAATTGTATACGTATACCAATATATATACAATTACTAGCTTTGCAATAACACATCTATTCGAGTGCTAACACTAACCCATACATTAGCACTTATCATCACATTTCAAACATGCCATGATCCATTAACATACATATAGCTAATGATCAACAAAACATATAAAGGAAAGCCCTTTTCAAAAGATTAGGAATTTACTCACCGAAAGCTATCCAAACTCTCGCTAAATTAGAGTATGACATAGCACTTCCATTCTTAAGCAACAAGATGGAGTCTTGAACCCTAAATGCACTAGGTAAGCTCGGCCTTGAAGGGAAGAGGAAGTGGGATTTGTTTTGGTAAGGTGGAGCGACTTCCGATAAACATCGAATTCTCAATAATAAATGGGAAAATAGGTCATTCTCAATAATATTTGGAGAAGTACAATTTCCTTATCGAAATTGTTACTGATTTACTGTTTTAATCACGTGATTGGAAAATCGTTTTAAAAATGAAAATTGTTTTATAAAATTTTAGCAGTTTGCATTTTCAAAAGAATGAGAAAGTGACTTAAACGATTCAGCAAAATCGAGGATTATGACCCCTTTCTTTTACTGTTTCGCTTAACTCCGGACTTGTCCAGTTGAGAATCTGAATTGTTATTTTTACAAAATAAATAAAATTGCTTTCAGAAATTTTAACAGTTTACGCTTTCAAAAGAATGAGGAAGCGATTTAAACGTTTCAGCAAAATCGAGGACTATGACCCCTTTCTTTTACTGATTCGCTTAATTCCGGACTTGTCCGTTTGAGAATGTAAAGTGTATTTTTACAAAATACACAATTTTGCACTTTCAAGGAAACGATGAAGTGATTTAAACGATTTAGCAAAAGTGAGGAGTATGGAACCACACTTTTACTATTTCGGTTAATTCCGGACTCGTTAATTGAATATCTGTTGTTTTGATGATTTTGATGAATTTTGCACTTTCAAGGAAACGATGAAGAGAATCAAACGATTTAGTAAAACACGTGGTATGGGACATGTGCGTTTGCTATTTCGGTTAATTCCGGACTCGTTAATTGAGATATTTTGATGCTTTCGTGTGCTTTCGAGCCACTATGAGGACCTTTGGGTCATTTGTTGGACCTTCGGGTCATTTGTTGGGCTTTCGGGCCACTCTGATGGACCTTCGGGTCAAATACCAGTACTAAACCTTCGGGTCACTCTGCGGACCTTCGGGTCATTTGTTGGGCGCCAAAATTATGTTGAGTACTTGGTAGGCTTCGGCCATTTGTTGATGCACGTGCGGCGAATTAAAAACTCGCCATCTGATGGGATCGATCCAAGCTTTTATGTTGATTTTCTAGTCTTCTTAATTGATTTCTAGATATTTGTTGTTTCCAATTATCTGCAGGTAATTGGATATTTGTTGATATGAGTTCTGATTATCGTTTTGATAATCAGATATTTGTTGTTTCTAATTATCGCTTGAGATAATTAAATATTTGTTGAATTTAAAATTTGATTATCGCTTGTGATAATCAAATATTTGTTGAATTTGAAATTTGATTATCGCTTGAGATAATCAAATATTTATTGAATTTGGAATTTGATTATCGCTTGAGATAATCAAATATTTGTTAATTTGAAATTTGATTATCGCTTGAGATAATCAAATATTTGTTAAATTTGAAATTTGATTATCGTTTTTGATAATCGAATATTTGTTGATTTGAGAAATTTGATTATCGTTTTTGATAATCGAATGTTTGTTGATTTGAGAAATTTGATTATCGTTTTGGATAATCGAATGTTTGTTGATTTGAGAAATTTGATTATCGTTTTCGATAATCGAATGTTTGTTGATTTGAGAAATTTGATTATCGTTTTCGATAATCGAATATTTGTTGATTTGAAAATTTTGATTATCGTTTTTGATAATCGAATATTTGTTGATTTGAGAAATTTGATTATCGTTTTTGATAATCGAATGTTTGTTGATTTGAGAAATTTGATTATCGTTTTTGATAATCGAATGTTTGTTGATTTGAGAAATTTGATTATCGTTTTCGATAATCGTATGTTTGTTGATTTGAGAAATTTGATTATCGTTTTCGATAATCGAATATTTGTTGATTTGAAAATTTTGATTATCGTTTTTGATAATCGAATATTTGTTGATTTGAGAAATTTGATTATCGTTTTTGATAATCGAATGTTTGTTGATTTGAGAAATTTGATTATCGTTTTTGATAATCGAATATTTGTTGAATTTGAAATTTGATTATCGCTTGTGATAATCGAATATTTGTTGAATTTGAAATTTGATTATCGCTTGTGATAATCAAATATTTGTTAAATTTGAAATTTGATTATCGTTTTTGAGAATCGAATAATTGTGACTTGAGATTTGATTATCGTCATTGATAATCGACTATTGGTTGATTGCTAATTTTGTTGATTATGAAATTTCCTAGCCTCTAATTGATTCTAGGTTACGTTGATTGTATTGAATTGCTGTTTTCTATCTACCTCTGTTGATAATTAGAGTTTGCTGATATGAAGTTTGTGTTTTCTAGTTAATTGTGAATAACTAGATATTGGCAGTTTTGCGAATTTTGATTTGTGTTTCATAATTATCTTTATTGATAATTAGATATTGCTGGTTTGAGATTTTCTGTATTTTAATTATCTATTTGATAATTGAAGATTGCTGATAATTGTATTTATCCAGTTTTGCTGTTTTCTGATTATCTATTGATAATTAGGCTTTGTTAAGAATTTGTGAATTTCTTTTATGAAATTGAAGGATTTCTTGGCGTTTGTGTTCTCGATCTTTATTTTCTAGCTTAACCAGTTTATGTTAGAAGAATAATTGTTATAGACAACTTTAAGTATGAAAATTGCGGGGACGCAATTTCTATAAGGAGGGGAGTCTGTAACAACCCGGGGTTTTATAACAAATTTATAATCGTCATTAGACGACTTAATTTGGTTGCTAATTTATTATCGTCATCAGACGATTTATTTCTGATGGCATAGCTGGTTGTTGATGGAGTTTTAAACCAATGGAATTCCTTTCAAAAAAAAAGAAAATTGTTGAAATGGTTCGCGGGCTGTAATTGGACCTTGGCCCACGTTCATTTGCTTTTGGTTGTGGTAATTATCTAGGGTCGAAAACCGTTCCTCCTTTATCACTTTTTCCCATTCGTATAAACCTAAACAAACAGTCGAAAGAAAGAAAAATGGTGGCGGCTCTCATCTTTCATTCGCTCCTCTCCCCCATTCACTGTCAAAAACCCTAATCTAAACAATAGAGAAGAATGGAGGCCACGATTTCTTCGTTCGTTCGTTTTTCCAATTTAGGGCTTCGCGAAAACGAAGGCGTTGGCTTCTCTGATCAATCGAATGCTAAGGTGAGTAATTTAATTACTCACATCTTGTTCAAATTCGTAGTAGCGGGGTGTGAACCCTCGTTTTCTGGTTCGTATAATTATGTTTGAACTCATCCATTGATTTCTCTAGGCATTCGTATGTGTTGTGATTTCTTAAGTTGGCATGATATCGACTTTTGTTTATACGTATTGGCTTGAACTTGTGACAGTTGATTTTTGATTCAGCATTTTTCTCCGATTTGATAAATTAATATGCTCCCCGACTTTGGCACCGACATAGTCCCCCTCGGCTTCGTGCCTGATTACTGTGTCGGCTTTGTTTTAAATTTGGTCTCTGGGGTGACCACGGCTTTGACCTTTTCTGACTTGTTTTGACTTTGTTCGATGATTCTGTTTATTCCTGAGCACTTTCTCGACCTTCTGACTGTTTCTGTGATACTTGTTCTATGCGGCATCACTTGTAGTTCATGTATACGAATCTTGTTTCAGTTATTTTTGGATCCAGAGTACATTCTAGTCTCTGATCATGCTAGCTTTACTTCCCTGTTGCCAGTCTTAGTTGCACTGGTCATTGTTGTTTTGAGTTCGATGATGATTTGGGTTCTGCTTGTTTTCGTAATTTTGTCGATGATTTGATTTACGTGATATTCACGTCGTTGATTCTTTCTTTTTATGCGGGGATAATTTGGGAAAGAATGTTGTACCCACGGTTTTCTTTACTTGTCTCTGTTGATGATCACCTGACTTTCGAATCTGATCATCTCGACTTTGTTCTGTGATATTCTTTTCTTTTAGATTTCACTGTAAATTTAATTCATATCTCTGGCTATCTTCTCTGTTGACTTCGGCATTACTGAGATTGTGATTTCCTGTTGCTTACCACGGTTATCACTGTTTTGATGAGTTCGAACTAGCTCCATCTTGATTTTTAAAGTGTTGCATATCTGTTGCCGTAGTTCTGATCATATTGCCACTTTGTTTCGATTTTTCTTGATCATTGAAGTATTACTATACCTGTTGCTTAGTGTGGGTATTGAGTTTGTTTCTGTTATCATTTCTCGGCCATGTTGGTTTCATATGCATTCTGGGTTGTAGTCTTACTTCAACCACACTGTAAACTGTATATATTGTTACTTGATTCTGCGTTTTGTACTTTAGTCTGCTTTTGCATTTGGTACATCTTGCAGTTTGAATCACCTGAGTACATTGCAGTCTTCTTTGCACTTGACTGTGATGTTGTGGTGATATTATCTGCCTTCGAATTTCTGGCATGTCTGGCTTTGCTTTGCCTTTATTATTTTGTAAATGTTTGATACCATGACTTTATTCACCTCTGATTTATATTACACTCGACTTTGCATTAGCTTCGAGATTTCTTGTTTACAGTTGCACTTGTGAACACTGATTCATTGAAGTGCATCCCTTGGGTTTCACTGGGCTTTGACATTGCTGAGTCTTTGCCTTTGATATTATTTTGTGGTCTTTACTTTAGTTCACTGTCATCTGAACTGTTGCCACTGTCTTCTTTGTAGTTGCATTTTGCCCTTGACTTTGCAACTGTTTGCCACTGCAGTTTCATCGTGGTGGTTGCTTCGTATTCGCTTATGTCTGCAGTTGCATGTGCTTTGCAGTTTTTCCCCTGTTGGTATTTGTTTTCGAATTCACTTGAGTTGAATCCGGTACTTCGGGGTTTGACCTTGTGATCATTGTGACTTTCACTGAGTTTTTGTGCAACTCTTACGATAGTGGCGAGGCAGTACACGCGTGCGTGTACTGCAGCCCTATCAGTATCGATAGCTTTAAATTGATGTTTCGATTTGTTGGATTGTTTCGTTGGTTAATTTCAATGTTTTGGAGTTGAATTATGATTTGATTGATTGTTTTGAGATTGCTGATTTGTTGATTTACATTGTTGGTGTTATATCTGCCGTTATCCAATTCTCGTATCGAGAGTTGGATATACGTGATTTCTGTGACTGTCATCTATTTGAGATTTTTATATATCTGCCGTTATCCAATTCTCGTATCGAGAGTTGGATATACGTGATTTCTGTGATTGTCATCTATTTGAGATTATTATTGCTTCTATGCACTAATAACTGAGTTTGAATTAGACTGACCCGTGTATTATTTTCTTTTGATTGTAATACTCGGGTCAGACCCGAGTTATTTCAGGTTGTAGATTTCCTTCTTTGAGTTGCTGTTCGAGATTTGAAGACTTTTCACATCTTCTGAAGTTGTCACTGTCATTTTGTAGTAGTCGTGTCATTGTATAGAACGATATGTATTCATGTATATTAGTCGATAATGTACTTGTATATATAACTTCTAGAGTCGACAGTTGTAGTTGTATCATATGTATCGTGTCAACTATATTGTAACTTACATCGGTTATATATATATGAGATTTTTGTTAATCTGTGTTCCGCATTTATATTGTCTGTGTTATTGTTATATCTAATGTCCTAAACTATTATGAACTATCGTAGTTTGTTTTATACTGATAATTGGATATGTCGATGGGAGTAAATAAATAATAGATGAAAAATAAAAAGTATATACCACTCCTATCGATATAACCAATATTAGTGTAAGGCCAATTACGGATGGTCGCTCCTATCCAGCCTTATTCTTCGTAATAATAGACAGTATTTCTTTTAATACTCTTTGTTATTATGAGCATAGAGGTGGGGCATTACAACTAACACCTGAGAAGAACCCACCGAGACATCCCCAACAACACGAGCATAGGTCCGAAAGAGCAATGCAAGACAAGGGTCATAGTCCACTGAATCAGAAGAGTAAATAAACGATCGGTCCCAGGAAGTGTCAGATAACACTCAGCATTTCGAATCCCCAATTGACCATCCATAGCAAGTACTAAAGAGTCACCAGAGGTACAGTAATGAAGGCATCCGAGGTCAAGCTGATCATCAGAAACAAAACGATAATAGGAATCATCCACAGGGTCAAATCTCATATTAGACTTAAGATCAATCCATCGCCTCTCAGACTCAAACCAAACTATAGACAACTTCGGAGGGCGAGGATCAGGAGCAGAAATCGGAAAATCTAATCCGTCAAAAGGAACCACGGGAACAGAGGGTGAAGCAGCAGAACAAGGAGAAGAGTTAGAAACAGGAATCTCAGCCAATTTGGCGGGGGAGCCTTAGGAACCCATTTCCTAAGAGGGGGACGTGACAGAGGAATTTTCAGAGTAGCTCTGGAAACTTCAAAATGCTTGCAAGAGACGGCAAGGTGGCCAAAGGAATGACAGGTAGAACAAATGTTAGGCACCCATCCATTACGAATACGGACCTCCTCAACATGCCCAACAGCAAGCTGAACCGAAATAGAGGAAGGGAGAGGCTTATCTGCGGTAATTTCAATTAGTGCCTTCGATACACCAACTTCTCACGAGCTACAGTATTAGAGTCAAAATATTTCAACTTGCCAACGTTACATGCTAACCAATTCAGACCAAGCAACGGTTGTAATACAAAAGGAATGTGCGAAAAGAAAACCCATACCGGAATAGAAAGAACTTGTTCTCGAGCATTAGCTATCGTTGGAGTCCAAGGAGTAATAATAAAAGGTTTTCCATCAAGTTCATCTTCAAGAACACGACGACGTTCCTCGATGGAGGAAAACTTAAGATAATACATGGAGTCAACCAACAAAACTTTCAATTCTCCACGTAGCTTCCAAGATTTACGATAGACTTTAGCCGCATCATGGCGGATATGATTAGGATACAAAAAGAATCCTACCAAATATTCTGACCAATAGTCCAACCCAGCTTGTAAAACACTAGGAGGAGGAATCATAATTCCATTTTCCAAAACGATATCAAAATCAATCGGTTTGTAACTACCCGCATTACAGAGCAATGAAGAGAAAAGCGATGACCATGGCTTTGGGCATGATTAGGCTAGGACTGCAGACTGCACCACAACATTTGGAGCAGCATGAGACTTGCGAGAACTCCCAAGTCGGTCAGAAATAATATTTGGGACTATTGCAGTGTCCAATACAGTAATATCCACTGGCAAAATAGCTTTGGAATTTTCACAAGAACCAGACGTGCACACTCCAAAAACAGAATTAATTGTCTTCGAGGCAGATCCATTGTGTTCGAACAGCACCCCAACTTCACCGTCCACAACAAATGTGGCATTAACGTTTGTCTGTCATAATTCCAAACATTCAGCACCAAATCCAACTTCAACCTCCTATATAGACAAAGCAATGACAGAAAAGGAAACTGGCACTGATCCAACTAACGGATAGCAAGTGGAAGAAGGAAATAAAGAGCAAGGCGTAGAGGAGAGTAGTGGAGGGAACTCCGATTCAGAGCTTAGGAGCGGCATCAAGCAGGACGGAGAAGTAAGATGGAAAATCCTACCATATCTAGTACGGGACGAGGGGGGAAGGGAAGGGGAATAGGAGGAGGAATCAGGTATAGACAAGCAAAGGAGGGGGAGGTGAGGTGAGGCGAGCGGTGGCGGAACGAAGAGGAAGATCAACGCGAAAGACAGAAGACACGAAGACCTAAAAGACTCTTATATATATATATGTATAATTATTATGTTTAGTCACATCACTTTCTTTTATATATATAATTATTATGTTTAGTCACATCATTTTATTTTATATATATATATATAAACTAAGATGTGACAAGAGATAATTATGGTTAATGATTACAAATCTAAGTTGTGACAATACTTAATATATATTTTTATATAAAATGTTTATTATTTTTAAAACTATGTATTGTCACATCACTTACTAATCCAAATTAATATAAGATAATTTATTTCTAAGCGTATTATTATCTAGTTGATTAACTCGTATATATATGTACATATAGTGCACAAAGACGAACAACGTTCCCGACAACTTTCCAATGTCGAAAGGTCGAAATTTCGGAAATATTCTTCGATCACATTTTCTGTTTTTCCACGAACTATTTAATTCGGTAAAAAAATTTGAAAACGATTTTACCATCATTTTAATTAATTAAAATGAGTTTATTTTCATTAAAAAACCTACATATTGAATATTTAAAATTAATTAAATATTCACTAATCAAAGCAGTGAAATTCGGGTCGGTACATTCTTCCCCCTTAAAAGAATTTTGTTCCTGAAATTAAACCTCGACCTATCCCAAAAAAAACTTAACACTATACATCAGCTCGTATGATGTACATCATTCTTATGCAAAATCTGATTCGATCTCAGCTCGAATACATACCTTTCCTTCTGAACTAGTATCGCTCACTCAATTCTCTAGTGCAAACTCCGATTAGGCTCCTTGATTTCAAACCTCTGTTCTCCTTACATTTTTGTAACTATGATAGAAAATTTCGGTCCTACACCAAGAACCCTCATCAAGTGCTCGCCGTTAAAAGTCGAGCAATAGATCCTTATTCTGAATGGTGCAAATAACTCAAAGTCATGTACTCAAATCTTGGACCAAAACTATATGAAAAGGAGAAATGATCTACGTCCACCCTACATACTTACTAATTAGTTCTCCCTAATACGCGAAAACATTTCATAAACTACGCTGGCTCGACTTGGATGCTATTCCATTACATCCTAAGATCATATATCCCTATCTGATTCCATTATTCCATTTCGAATTTATCTCTCAAAGAAAACTCAAGATCCAAATACCCAGCTTTTATTCGAAACTTTTTCAAATAAAACTCTATATTTCAATCATAGAAATATATATGTATAGCCCGAGTAAATCCAAAATGATACTAAGGAACTAGGTACTACCAAACAGTATCCTACATTCCCTTACCAAGAAGGGTAACACTCGAAAGAAGTGTTTGTCATTTGAACACATTTCTTCCCCAATTTTAAGTTATTTTCAAGCCACTCGAACTAGTTAACTTAAAAATATTCCTTTTATTTCAAAATCTCATTTTTGGAACAATACTTTACATTTTCCAACAAAACATCTATTTCCAACTTATTTTGGATTCGTTCGGGTTGAGATTGTTCCGACTGTACAATGATAAAAAGAATAATTTACTAAGTACCCCACAACGTTCACCTAGGCAAACATCTGATCGTCACTTAGAAGATTATTCTGATCATCACAAAACAATCAAGACTTTGTTCCCCGTACAAATCCAAAGATAACACTTCTTAGTTACACTTCTATCCCTAAAAATTTGTACTTAAACCAAATTGGTTTCAAATATAATTATTATTATTTTCCCAAAATCTTGAAAATCATTTTTCCAAAAGCACCGAGATTTAGGTTCTCAAGTTTTTGACCTAAATTCTTCCAACTTAAATGATATATTTTTATAAACCCATTTTATAAATCACTTCTATTAAACCATTTTAAATAGTTATCCCAAAATATTCTAACTTTTAAATCAAATTCTACCTCAACATTAACATCGAACGCCCTATAGTCAAACTGTGAAACTTAATTCACAAGATATTCGTTGCCAATTTTTTCCCAATCCTTATCTACCCAACTCATATCTTAAAAAGGAAACTTCCTATAACCATAGTCAATTCTCAATTGGACGAACATGACTAAACAAACCTTAAATGATAACAATAACATATTATTATCTCCTAATATCTTAACCAACTATACTATACTATTTTTGAAAATCATTCTTTTTATATATAAATATATTCTAGTTAAATTTATTTCATTTTCCCAATTTCAAAATAATACTGTGTCGATTAAATTTTTTAAGTGTTTAGGAAATCTCTATCGATAACGCTGGAAAACGCATCGACCAGAATTCTTAAGCCACTCAATAGATCAAACAACACAATATAAAACATTTTAACAAATACGCACTCTCATAAACACACACACTCAAACTCATCCAAGGGTCTCACTTACCATATCTTTGATGAGTCAAACCCCACCAAAGCCAAGGTTCTCGCTTAACCTTCAGCTCTGATACCATTTTGTAACGACCCATCTTTCCAAACCCCAAAAGTCCATACTAATACATCCATGGTATTAATATGCCGAACAACTAAGTTCCAGAAAGATAGATTGTTAGGGGAAAGAAAGGAAATAGAAGATAGAAGAACTAGGAAGAAACACAGAATCTCACAACGCAACGATATAATATATAATATAATCAAGTCTTTATAACTTCTAAGACCCTCTTTTTTTACATATACATATCAGAGTTGGATGGTTATAACACCCGTCCTTACAATAGAAGACAAACTACACATAACACATACACAACGGAAGATATCCAAAATACGAGATTATGTCATGGGCCTCCAACTCGACTCCATAGCTCTAAAGCATCTAAAGTTAACCTGGCAAACATGCTCGGTTTGACCCGAGCATTACATGAAATAACGTCCGGGTCAGTCTAGTAAACCAACGTGAGTAAAACTCGATAACAAGGGACAACCAAACTGATTTCTACATTTGAAAACCTTTCAAACAAAGGGTATCTCGTAAGACCACATCACACATAAAAACGGATGGGTTTTTACCTTATGATAACCAAAACATTTTATATCAAAATCCAATGATATTATCATAGTGTCTAGGTTTAAAGTAAATATATAAAATAGCTGAAATGCTTGCATCTCACATTCCAACATACTAGGATCTACAATCAAAAACGTAAGGCACATAATGGAGAATGGATTTCAACTAATGACTGGGCTATTGGGGTACCGCTCGCCATAGTACACCTCTAGAAAAATGTACCGAGGTCGTACCTAATAACCCCTACCAACAAAGAACCGGCCTACCCCTTGCTTGGTAGTACCAAAATTATCATCATCCCGGTTGCTTTGCAACCTTTAACCGAGCGCTCCCATGTACACAAATTCATTGATGATTGTGTATATATCTAGAAGAGTGATGATATACCCTAATGGGTGTGACCCACATAGCCCTACTGTACATCCCATGTTTTAGTCATTCCTGGTTGATGAGGCTTGAGGCTATGTTTTACCTTTCTGAATAGCAGTCCCTTTGGGAATTCTAACACTGCCCTCCATGCAGTAATGCGATGCCAACATTCATCCATACAAGTTATCCAAGATAAGGACAAACCGAAGGCACTACTTCTACTACATCCATTTTGGAATCACTCTCAGGATTAGTAGCAAGCAGTCGTTGTACATTAATGGCTCTGTCTTTGATCCCATGCTTCAAGATGTCTTTATTTCAAAATGCTTGAGTTGGATCGAAGTGGTTTCAGGATAACATATCTGATCCCGGTCTCTTCGAAACAACTTTCGATATTTTCCGATAAACTCAACCCCAGTTCTTTAGGAAATAAACAGACAAATGACAAGAGCGGAGTTTACCTCTTAATCATTTGTGGACGGATTTCCATATCATTTGTCCTAGAAGAACGAACGAGTTCATATGTACAATATAACATCTTCGACGATAACTGTACCATATAATTCTCATGTTTCTCCTATATATTTCCAAAGTTACGTTTTAGGTCCAACTTTGATAGTCGGTTATTTAACTATCAAATAAACAAACATCCAATCATGGTTTAATTTCCATATGGGATCCACTAAGCCTTTATTAATTCTCTTTAATTAATAAAACCATTTTATAAAATCCGATCACATGATCTTTTCAAAACACTATTCCAAAACCCCTTACATTTCCTTTATACTTAGAAACATTTATATACTTATCTCAATGGTATAAATATATTTCCAAAACATTTTACTTTTCATGCCTTGAAACAAAATCATATACTTATCTCATTAGTATGAGTATATTTACAAACTTTTCAAAGTTTTCTTCTTTCTAAATCCCATATTAACATAACTAAACATTTCTTCCACATAAACATTACGCTTATCCTTTATCAAAAATTCCCTTTTTAAAAGCTTATCTCATATTTCAATGAACTTATAACTTTCAAAATAAAGTTATAACCCACTTTTATAAACCCTTAAGTTGATTTATAAACCTCTTTCCAAATCTCTAAAATGATTTATAAACCTTTTTCCTATTTTCAAAACTCTTTATATAAACCTTTATTTACTCCTTTATAAAATATCCTTTATAAATACCATTTCCAAAATCATCATTTGTAAAACACCTTAATGACCCGTTTCGTTAGAAAACGACCTTTCTATAAAAAAATATCATTTATAATACCTTTATAAGAATTATATAAATAGAAAAACCATAAACCATTTATAAAACCTTAGCCTCAAGTTGATTAAAGAATTAAAGTAAATTCAAATCATACTTTGTAATTCCAAATGAGGTTTAGCAGTCCCAATGATACTAATTTAATTTACCATTTAATTTTAATTCAATTCCCAAATCACATAACAATTATTTACATAAGCTACCATATATGTAAATACAATTCATATCCAATCAGAGAATAACACGTCAATATAACTAATTGACATATACAAGTCCAAATAACATAACAATAGGATGGTGATTTATCCTGCAAAATAGATGTCCAAATTATTCAATCAATTTATAGTAGAACGGAGATTTATTCTACTTAGCACATGTCCACACAATCAAATCACTTACATTATTGCAGTACTTAAGGGTCCGAACAAGAGATCCTTTGATATGGAATCCATTTACTTTGAAAAAGAAAATTGATTAAAACGCATTCTATTTAGTTTAAGATCACCTTTGAAAATTTAAACGTATATTTAATTACCTTAAATCCTAACCAAATCTTAATTAATCCAATTTAAATCAAGATTAAATCATAATTAAACTATAATTAGACTAGATGAACTTGATTAAATACTAATTAACTTCTTAATGCAACTTGGTTAAGATTAAACCAAATTATTTAAGAGTTAAACCCTAATTAATTAAATAACCCATTAATTAAATAAGTAATTAATTAACCATTAATCTTAATTAAATAATTATTAATCACTTAATTACTTCTTAACCATATAAAACATTAATTAAAACTTTATTAATTAATTAACAGTCATTAAATTAACTTAAGTGATGGTTAACCTTTAATCATCTTCTTAATCACCAATTTAGTGCTAATTACCTTTAATTGATTAATTAATTATATTACAACTTAATTGCTTTTTAACACTACTATTTAAGTTTGAAAAACTTTGCATACTAATTTCAAATTAAAACAAATTTGAAATAGAAATTCAAACCTTTATCGAACTGCATCCATAGCGACTGTCGCTACGAGTGCAGTTTGCTCTAACTCACCTTTAAGTGAAGCCACTTTACTAAAACCATACTATTTCATGATTGAAACATACCTTAGTAAATTTTCACACTTTAAAACCAATTACGCAAACTTTAACCATAATCTAAACTTTAAACTCTTGAAACGAGTTTGATTTCAAATTCGGCCTTAAATTCGTCACGAATATATACAAAGTTTCAACTTTGTTTTCAACCCATTATAACTATAGTCAAGTTCATCATCAACCCTTTATATTCACACATCACATTCATACAACAAATTGTATATGTATAAAAATATATATACAATTACTAGCTTTGCAATAACACATCTATTCGAGTGCTAACACTAACTCATATATTAGCACTTATCATCACATTTCAAACATGCTAAGATCCAACATATATATAACATACATAGAGCTAAGGATCAACACAACATATAAAGGAAAGTTCTTTCCAAATGATTAGGAATTTACTCACCAAAGCTATCCAAACTCTCGCTATATTAGAGTATGATATAGCACTTCCATTCCTAAGCAGCAAGATGGAGTCTTGGTTCCTAAATGTACTAGGTAGGCTCGGCCTTGAAGGGAAGAGGAAGCGAGACTTGTTTAGGTAAGGTGGATTGACTTCGGATAAACATCGAATTCCCAATAATAAACCCGAAAATAGATCATTTTGCAACTGATATTTGGGCTATTTACTCATGGAATTTCTTAAAACACTCATAGAGAAAGTTATTGGAATTTCCTTTATCTATCATTACAAAAAAATAATTACTCATTTTCGATTGGTTTTGAAGTAGTTATGATCAAAATAAGAAGGGTCATTTTCGGACTTGAAATTCTAGGTGAAAAATTGCTTTGTAAAGACAGGGTATTTTGACTAGCTGTGATAGAAATTTGAAAAAGTGGTCAACTAGAATGTTGTAGCCATTAAAATTTCACAAGGTCACAAAAAACGTAAAACTCCATTTGAATATGAAATGAGGAATAAAAGGTTGGTGGAAAGAAGAGGAAAAATGGAGAAATATATGGGCATTTATAGGCAAGATTTCATACCTAATCACTTTGTCAAGTCACATCACAAATCTTTTATAATATATATATATAATCATGTTTAATTACATCACTCTTATATATATAATTATTATGTTTGGTCACATCACTTTCTTTTATATATATGTATATATATATATAATTATGTTTAGTTACATCACTTTCTTTTATATATATATATATAAAAGTTTAATTATTAATTAACTGAGATGTGACAAGAGATAATTATGGTTAATGATTACAAATCTAAGATGTGATAATAATTAATATATATTTTTATATAAAATGTTTATTATTTTTAAAACTATGTGTTGTCACATCACTTACTAATCCAAATTAATATAAGATAATTTATTTCTAAGCGTATTATTATCTGGTTAATTAACTCGTATATATATGTACATATAGTGCACAAAGGCGAACAACTTTCCACTGTCGAAAGGTCGAAATTTCGGAAAACGTTCTTCGGTCACATTTTCTGTTTTTCTACAAACTATTTAATTTGGTAAACAAATTTTGAAAACTATTTTACCATCATTATCAATTAATTAAAATGAGTTTGTTTTAATTATAAAACCTATATATTGAATATTTAAAATTAATTAAATATTCACTAATCAAAGTAGTGAAATTCTGGGTCGTTACAAATACAAATCGCAGAATCAAAGATCACAAAATGTACACGGCGGAATACAAATAAATATAACTGATCAAATCGAATAGGTACATAAAGTTGACTATAAAATTATGGTCATTACGAACCATGAGATATACAATCCTACATCCCATAGATACAATATGTACATTTAAATGAGTCTAAACTCGATATACGATATAACACTGCATGAATATGTACACATATATAGGATGAAGGTAAGATGAATGATAATTGGAGTGAAATTCTCTCTAGAACTATCAAACTGGAGCACCTGAAATATCTCGATCTGACCTAAGTATTATAAAATAATAAATTATAAAATAATAAACGGGTCATTCTAGACTATAATGAATGAATCAAGATAGATAAATAATGGATGTAAGGAAATAGATCTCAAATATAAACATAAAGTCAAGTATTGGTAAACATCAAGAATGCTTCGATAAACTCTAAGAATGTAATCGCCAAATATCAAAACCCCATGATAGCTTATAAAAGAAAAACCCTAAGACACTTGGTGAGACACAAATGATGAATTATAATGAATCAATTTCAATTATTAACGTATGCCACGTATGGGCAATTTCCAAGATTTCAATTAAACACAAGATTGTAATCACCAAATCAGAAAACCCAAGATAGCTTATAAAAGAAAACTTCCTGAAATATTTGGTGAATACGCAAAACACATAGAATCTAGAAATCATCATTAGAAATCCAAATAAATCACATAAAAGGAAAAAGATGCCAAATAAACCCAAGATTTTTGAATAAATCCACCTACATGCATGTATACCCAAGATAGGCCGAAACCTATAATATCCTAAGATAGGTGTGAGCCTATAAAAACCCAAGATAGGTACGGGACCAAAAATTCTAAGATAGGTGCGAGACCTATGAACCCAAGATAAGCGAGAGCCTATAAACTCAAGATTGGTACAAGACCTATAAATACAAGATAGGAAAAACCCTACAACACAAGGGCGAGTCAGAAACTAGTCGATAAGTGTCACGTACTCTCAAATAGAAATCAAATAAGTAACAACTCTATGTCCCATACCACATGGGTTTACCTAAACGCTTACTATAAGCTAGTAGACTCCACTCGTGTGTATAAATGGATCAATCGAACAAGTCCGGGAAGTTAACCGGTAAAACAAACGCTGGCATCCCATATCACTCATTTTATTAAACCGTTTAAATTAACTTCTTATTCCATTGATAACATGCAATTTTTATAAAAATACTTTTCTTTAAAATCCTCCTTGGAAAATATGGTTTTATAAGCTATTATGTATATTGAAAAGTCCTTGTTAATTCCTTATATGAAAATACCATTTTAAACTATTATTTCAAATTGTTATAAAACCATTATTATTTTAAAGAAATAGATTATTATATTTATGTCCTTTGCATAGAAAAACATAATTGTACTTGAAAATATAGGGAAACGGTTTAAAATTGGAAATTGTTCTTTGCAAAACTCAAGTTAAAACCGTGCAATAAAATTGTGTGTTGTAGCATGGATCCATAGAGCAATTCTATGGAATAATAATAATCCAAGATGAATTCAGAAATTCATAAATCAAAATCCATAAGTAACATCAAAACCCGCATGGAAAACAACATCAAAATAAGCAAATAGGTTCAAGCGATCAAACGGACGAACAGAGGGGCGCATGGGCGTGACCGGAGAGCCGAATGGCTTGACCTAGGACTTAGCCTAGGTCACCACTAGTCTGGTCGGACTGGTCCATTGATGGTCACACCTGGACTGAGTTCCAGGCGGCTCCGTTGGTGCTTCGACGGCCCGTTGTCGCCTGTTTCTTCGCCGTTGATCAACTTGAGGTGTGGGGAACTGAATTAACATTCAAGCAAGCATGCAAACATGTATAAATGAATGCTAATTAAGATCATAAAGTAAGAAATTCAGTAGGAAGAAAGTTGCACAGAAAAATATATGAATAAAAACAAAGATTGAGATCAAACCAATGCCAAAATTCATCCAAAATGACCAGCAACAACATGCATTCAATATAGGATAGAACTGTGAGTATTACTCACCTAAAAGAACTTGAATTAGTGCTTAGAATCTAGATTCACCTAGGCTATCACTCTTAGCCACAAAACCTAGGTTTATCTCAAAAATTGGAGAAGAAAAGTTATAAACCTAAGCCAAAAACTAAGATTAAAACTCCAATAGATGCGATATAGGATGGAAGAGATTACATAAATTGTTTATCTTCAATAATTAGCCGATTACCCTTTGATTTAACTTGAATTTGGGAATGATTTTAGTTTCTAGGGTTTAGAAATAAAGAGGAGATATTTTCAGATTTTGATGTTTTGGCTGAAATGAGAAATGGTGAAAGGGAATGAACGTATATGTTTATTTCTCACCTTACTACATGGGCCTTGGGTTCCCTATGGACCCAATTATGATAGGTGTTATTATTTTCTTTCTTATTTTTCCCTTTATAAAACATCATTTTGTATTTAAACAATGTTTACACATTTTATAAATTGATTTCTCTAATTTTTAATAAAGCAATCAATATGCCAAAAATTCACACCCCCTTAGTAATGGAATATTTTATAAAACTCAATACAACATTTGAAATTAAAAGTTGTTCTCATGTTATTAATAAAAATGACTTAATAATTGTAAAAATCTCATTTTTACAATAAATCCCAATATTGCTATTTTACTTAAAATAATAACATTTTGTTGGAATAATTTTAAAAGGGAAAATAGTTTATTACTATTCATTATTCATAAATAAATGAAATAATAATAACTATTTTATTCATAATTTTAGTTGTAAAATCATCTCCATATATTTTATTTATTTTTATTTTCACCAAGATTATTCTTATCACTTAGTTTTTAATATTAAATAAAATTTTCCAATTTTATTTATTGCCATCTGAAAAGCCATTTTAATTTGGAAATTATAACTAATAAAATTTCTCAAATTTATATTAAAATTAATTAAGACAATTATAAATCATATTTTAGATTTAACTCCAGGTAATCTCAACCAGGGTTACTACAATCCGCTTAGGTAGATTTTACTTCATCCCGAACTTTGAGTCGATTATTGAAGTGGAATATTGAGATGAGTCAATATTAGATTACTTATCATCCAAGGAAGGCAATTTATGGACAAGAATTGACGGATTTCATTGTATAATTGACTACCTATGATGAAATAATGGTTGAACTTTCACAAAGGGAGCTGTATGTAGATGGTGCATCCAATGACCATGATTGTGGAGTAGGAGTAGCCATTTTAACTCCATAAGGCCAGAGGGTGTGCTAAACATTGAAGTAGGACTCAAAATAGCATATGAATTTAGGGTATGGTCATTGCGAGTATTTAAATTATCCTAATTGGTGATTTGTTAAATGAAGAGAGAAATTCAAGTTAAGGATGAATGATTTGCCCTTACCATTTGAAGGTGTTTGAACTATTGAACAAGATCGAGCACTACACGATTGCAAACATCCCTAGAGAAGAAAACATGAACATAAAATTTTCAGTCAAACTAGCTAGCTCTAGTGATGTATAGTTGTTAGGAATCATTTCAATGGAAGTGTTGAAAACCTTAAGTATCGAAGATTTGGACTGTATCATGGAAGTAGAATAGAAACAGTCATGGATGACTCCATTCAAAGAGTATTTACCAAAGGGAACTCTTTTGGAAAGTTGAGATGGATTGTGGAAACTCTAATGCAAGGTGTCGTTTGATGTCAATCAAGATGGAGTTTATTTTAGAGGGAATTATTGATCCTCTTTCTAAGGTGTGTTAATAAGGACAAGGGGAAGAAAATTCTTAAGGATGCTCATTGAGGAAGCTATGGAGATCAAAATAAGGTGTAGAATTTAGCAAATAAGGCATTTCACTATAGATATTTATAGCTAACTATCAATTGAGATGCAACGGAATATTCTAAAAAATGCAAAAAGTTACAAAAATTAGCAAAGATACCAAGAGCCCCATAAAACAAGTTTACGTAGATGTTTTACCCATGGCCATTTTCTATTTGGAGAATTGACATTATTGGAGTGCTACCGATACCACGAGGAGCGAAAAATGCAATTATTGCAGTGGAATATTTCACAAAATGGGTTGAGGCAGAGCCGCTCGCCATGATCACTTCTATAAAATTGATTAACTTCATAGTTAGAAATATTCTATGTAGGTTTGGGTACTTAAGAAGATCATCGCTAATAACGTAACATAATTTACATGCACAGAATTCCGTGAATTCTTTTTTCAATGTCGAATACAAAAGAGTTTCTCAATGTAGAACATCCAAGGTGAACACAATGGTGGAGGAAGTGAATGAGATCATCAAATCCATTATTAAAAAGCAGTTAAAGCAAGTAAAAGGAAATTACGTCGATGAGTTACCACCGGCACTACATGCTTATCTAACGACCCATAAATCTACGACTAGACACGCAATGATTGCACTAGCATATGGAACTGAAGCGATGATTCCAATTGATGTAGAAGTCTCTTCATACCAGCAAATGTATTATGAACTAAAGATAAATGAGGAGATATTACTAGAATACATCGATTTGGTGAAAGAAAATCCAGAAGATGCTAATTTGAAGGTAGTTGCTCACCAGTTGAGAGTAGCATGGTAGTTCAACGTCAAGGTCCAAAACTGTACGTTCGAGATTGATGACCTCGTTTTGAAATGGGTTTTTCCAAACATAGGGGCACTTGGTCCGAGTTGGGAAGGAACCCATGTGATAAGGCAAAAGCTTGGCGATGGCACATTCAAGTTATTGATTTTAGACGACGACCAAATTCTATAGATGTGGAATAGCGAGCGTTTACGTTGCCAATTCACTTGATTTATTTTCTTAGGTAATTCTTATTTGGACATTTATAAGATTGAATTCTAGGTAATAAAGCGATATTTTCTATAAATATTTAATAAAGTTTGCTTTTTGAATCAGTGGAACCATATGCATTAGGTATAACTCAGTGTTATAGGATTCGTTACAGAAACAACACGTATCTTGAAATTAGGATGATTATTGGTACCTGAAGATAGGTACCAACGGACAATTATGATTGATTTCTTGGAGTATAATCAAATAAGGGGATTGGATAATCCGCCCCATACATCAAATTCTTGACTAACGCCCAGAGGTAGGAGATGCCTGGGATAAATGTCCAGAGATAAGCATCGACAAACACTGACACTCGGTGATAAGTTCTGGTGTATAAAAAAATTGAAAATGTACCCTTAGTAGAAATCACAATGGAGCTTGACCAAATGCAACATGGAGCCAAGTAATACAATAAGACAATAAAATGTTATTTATGGTTGAACATAATAAGTTTAATTGACAATAAACAAAGTTCAGTAAAAAGCAGCAATGTGTAATAGAAAAAGTTTATTTACATTTACAAAGCTACAATAAATAAATGTATCACATAGATTAACATATATAGGCAGATATGATACAAAGGTAAATCATTATTAGCACATGACAAATATTTATAGGAACAATAAATTAAATACAGGCACTACACCAGAAAAGACTTTTGGTAGCGTTGAAAAAACGCTACCATAACTTATGGTAGCGTTTTAGAGAACGCTGCTATACGACATGCAACTAAAAGTCTAAAACTTTTTGTTGCGTTGTAGTAAACGCTACCAAAAATCACTTTTAAATGCAACTATAGGTATTTTCTGTAGGATTTAAAAAATGCTACCAAAAGTCACTTTTAAATGCAGCTATAGGTTTTTTCTGTAGGGTTAAAAAAACGCTACCATAAGTCTTCATTTTTTGGTTGCATTTTTTGTTTATATGCTTTTTTTAATTTTCAATCGCATAATTTTCATATATTCAAACAAACAATTAAATCACATAATTAGCATATACAAACAATCAATCATATGATCATCATATTCAAATAATTGCAAAAACATGCTAATCTCACAATCAAATATAATATCCATAATCAATTCGATAGTAGTTTTTCAACAAAATAAGTCACATACTACAAGCATTCACAGACAAGTTTCCACAAATGGTACTAACAAAATATGACAACATATATAACAATTAATTTCATGTTCGTTGCTTGATTACCAATAGTTCTTTGTTGTCGACAGTCTTCGCTTCGAAATAGCTAATTACCTGCAAACGAGTTTAACAATCAACAATATATATATGTATATATATATGTATCAATAGTTTCAAGTGTATCAATTGTTGTGGCTCTGTAGATAAACACGTTTACCATAGAGGATATGTACTGAAATGTTGTGGCTTTGCACATAAAAACTAAAATGTTGTGATACAGATAAAAACTAAAATGCTTTGCTTATCACTATTGAAAAAAGGGTTACACATAAAAACCGATCCTCGAGTCAAATTAAGTTATGTTGATAGACTCAACTCAAGACTTTGAAAGAGAGAACTATTAGTCAAATCTAGAAAAGATGGTGCTCTAAATATCATTTTACCATCGTATGGATAAGCACAATTGCAGCTTTGTGGGTTGAGACTTTGAGCAGATGGGCATGCTTTCGAGCCATATTTGATGTGCTTGTAGAGTAAGGTGCACGTTGTGATTGCTGACTCTTGCAATAAACTGTATTTGCCAGTTGGTTGTTGCATACAGGATTGTCCACAAGTCTGTAAAGTTTGGAAATGAAAAATGGGTTAACTAAAAATGTACTGTATTTTAACTGTAAAATTAAAGTGAAGAAGAAGAAGAGATAACTGAAAAGTACTTACATCAGAGTTCCATTATATGTTGGACTTGAAGTAAATGAGGTGATCGAATTGTTTTGAAAATTGACCAACTGTAGCTGCAAGCAGAATTTATCTCCCAAGTTTATGCTACCATTAAATTGATTATTACCCAGTGATCTGCATTATAATGCAGTAGGTGAAGTTCATACACAAATTCAGATTATATATAATTTCCTTTAGGTGAGTTTAAAGATGAATAACTAATTAATGTAGAACGTCCGGTTATTATATATTTGCTACAAGTAAACATAATGATCCATTTGAGTTCATGTGGTTTAGTTATTTGAAACTTACACTTGCTCTAATCCGGGAAGACTGAACATTATTTCAGGGATATTACCGTGAAGTCCTCCAGATTCCACAACACTGGATACCATAATATTTTTAGAACAAAAGCTTTAGTTTAAATGAATAATCAATGCAAAGTAACGTCCAAACTGGCACTTATTAAACTTTTTTTTGGGGCACTTGTTGAACTTACAGATCGACTAAAGATTGTATTGTCGAGAACCAACTTGGAGCCTCTGAAGCATCGAAGCTGTTGTTGCTCAAATCTCTGAAGAAGAATACTGGTATTTAATAGTCTTCATCAAATTTTATTATATATTTTAATCAGTATATGAAAGGATACGTACACATAATTGAGGCTGTTCATTCCTGTTAGGTCATGCATTGGTCCAGACAGTTTGTTGTTTGCTAACTTCCTGGAAGAAAAACATCTCATTGGTAAAATATATACTTACCATTATAGATTTCTATTGAATCATGGCACAGTGATCATATAACAAATACATACAGTTCGTTGACACTTGTGAGATTGCTAATGCTGGAAGGAACTGTACCGCTGAAAGAATTTCTATCAAGCCATCTGTCGTCGGAAACAAATAATTACCATATTTTTTTTATGCGGAAGAAACAAGGATAAGAGATGGTGCATTCTTGTGAACATACTTACAGAACCTCAATCGATTTCACCAGACCTACTGAAGCTGGGATCTCTCCAGTGAACTCATTTGCATCAAATAGCCTACAAAATCTAGGTCTAATTATTATCCAATAGTATTTGTGCATAATAGTATATAAATTTTGATATTTTTAACTCTTACACACGTATAAGTTGCATTTTAGAGCTGAAGAGTTTCTCTGAAATGGTTCCTGATAATTGATTTTTGTTGAAATGGCTTTTCATTGAGGAAATGAGTTAGCTAAACTAAATCGGTAATAAACCAAAAAAAAGGAAAAAACTTTAAAATTTACTTACAAATGCTTATCATTAAGAAGTTGGTCCAACCCTGGCGAATTATCATTTGAAATTGGTATAGTTCCACTCAGTTGATTATCTGCTATATCGAACCAGTATAGATTTGATAGCTGGCCGAGTGAAGGAGGAATTTTACCAGTAAACTTGTTTGAGTTTAGAGCCCTGAGATTAGTTTTCAGCGAACACTTCAATAAATTCAGGTATTGGGTATTGGAATATTGAGAACGATAAGGTTAACTTACAGAAATGAGAGGAGTGGTAGGTTCCCTAATTCTTGTGGTATGTTGCTAGAGAAACTACAACCTGACAAAATTCTGTAAAGTGGATTGGGTTAGTTTACATTTGTAAGTAGCTAGTTAGTGCTAAAGTCCCTATACTATGTGAAACTAAAGTATCTTTATCGTAACAGTAAATTTGTAACAAAGTTTAAGCAACATATTTGGATACGTGCTTGCATGTTATACATGTACCATGTTTCTTCAGCCAATATCTTGGTTATGTCATTATGGCGTTCATATTTTTTCACTTTTCTTCTGCTTTAGGTATTTGAAGCCATGCCGGCATGATGTAATCAATCAAGCTTGGCCTAATATGACCATAAAGTTCTTTTTTTTCTCTAGTGCATCAGAATCTCAAATTATAACGCGCTAGAGGTATTACATTTTAAATCGTTTCATAATATCGAGTGAACTATGATCATTTGGACTTACAAAGTGTCGAGCAATACCAAATTCCCAATATTCTTAGTGAGGGGACCTCCAAGCTCAGCGCTGGATGACAAATCTCTGCAAAGCGGAAAATCCAAACATTTCTTTCAATAAGAATATTCATGCATTTTTGTTTGCTAGTTCTGGTTTATACTAGATGTTTGTTTTAAGATGAGAAAACCCACAAGGATTGTAGCTTAGTAAATTGTCCAATGTCACCACTTAATGTGCCTTTAATTCCCATGCTCGGTAATTTCCTGATCCATCAAAAGCTATTCATTATAGGAATCGTTTAATAGTTTGGAAATGAATCTGTAATTGTACTCACAGTGCAGTCACTCGAGAATTTTTGCATACGACTCCAACCCATTCTTCTCCACATGGATCGTTTGAGTCGCCCCAGTTTGGTGGTGTATTTTGCCATTGGCTCATTAGGGATCTCAGAGCAACAGCTGATTTCGTCGTTTAGACCATTGTTAGTATTAAGCTATCAATGAACTATTTTTTTTCCGTAGTTGTGCTAAACTTAGTCCAGCTTAACATTTACTCAAACCAAGAAAGGGATAGTTTAAGGGTTCTCTTGGACCATAAGTGCTATAAACTCACCATATGTACTAGGATGTGCATCACAGACAAATATCCTTACGTCCAAACATATGCACATGATGTGCTGATAACTATGGCTCAAGGTAAAAGCAAATTAATCACCGAAAACAACCGATAATTAAACAGCTTATAGACCACATTTGTAACGACCCAGAATTTTGAACGAATTTAATTGAGAATATTTAATTTATTTTAATTTTTTGAACGATAATCTAATTCGAATCCCGAATTTAAATATTGAAATCGGCGATTAAATTATAAAAACTTAATCGATTGAAGTTGAATAAAAATTTGTATCTTCAATTTTAAGCTGAAGAAAAATATTTCGAAAGCTTTTAAAATTCGTATTGATAATACTGAAGATAATAAAAGCGTCAGAATTGAAATTGAAACTGTTTTGTTCAGTTTTGAATTTAATCGTTCGAACCGATATTTAAAAATAGCGTTCCGGGGTACAGTCTCGGAATTCAACGAGACCAGTTCCATTGGATCCGTAATAGTTAGTTATTATCGGATTTCAATTTTCGTATCAATCGGAGTTGTCGTTTGACCGTGGCAGCTCGAAACGCATCGATATCATTTTAATTTTAAATCGTCGAGTTAAAATAGTCATTTTTCAAACAGTGTCGGATTTCGACGAAACCGGTTTCATCGGATCCGTAATGTGATATTATTGTAAGATTTCAAATTTCGTAATTTTTGGATTTACCATTTGTCCGGTACGAATTGAAACGCCTCGAAATCGATTTAAATCGGTTTAATTTAAATTGATCGTTTTTCTCCGTATCTCGTACAGACGATCGAATTAGCTTCCGAAACCTGTTCCATTGCGTTCGGAACATGGGATAAACCCCAGAAACGCCAGTCACTGCGCGTAAATCGGAGTTCGGGAAAACCGGAATGAATAGTGTCGTTCAAACTTCTATAAATAGGCCCATTTTATCACAAATAAAAAAAAAATAAAACCCTAAATTCAATGGCCAGCCGCCACCATTGTAATACACGGCTGAAAACGTGCCTTCTTCCCCTCGATTTCTCTTCCAATCCGTTAATCATTATCAAAAACTCCCAACTACAATCTTGTAGAGCATCACGAGACGAAGATATCCAACGGCTATGATCAACTATGGCGGTGGCATTTGATGGGAATTGGCTCGAGAAGACCTGCGTTCGTTCGTGATTTCCTCGGCCATAAATGGACCGAGCTCAGCTGCATCTTGCTCGTAGGTGTGTGGCAACGTGGGCTTTGAAGTGGCGCTCCCTGATCGACGAACGATGAACGTTGGTAGCCGCGTTTTGAAGCCCTAGCTTCGCATGTTGGGTTCGAACGCGGTTTCTTTGAAACCTGGAGACGAATTCGCGTGGGAGGGAAGAACAAAGGCAGCGGTCGTGATCTCCCTGTTCAAAAATTCACGGTCCAGATCTGTTTAGTAAAATGTAATTAAAGAAAAAAAAAGAAATTGATTTATTATCTCGTTTTAAATTGTACGATGTTTAAAATATCATATCTTTTTGCTGCGAGGTCGGAATGGAACGAAACCAGTTGCGTTGCGTTCGTATCGTTGAATACTACGCTATGGAGCAGGATTGGAATTTATTGGAGCTAGTTTGAATTTCGGGTAAAATTAAACGCGTGTTTAATTTTATTCGAAATAAACGCTGGAATCAGAATTAAAATCTCGGTGAGATCTTCTCACTCAAATTTGAATGTGGAATTATTTACAGTTATTGATTGATGATTGACTGTTTGGATGTGATATTAGATATTATAGGATATATATCTATATATAGCAATATATACATATTGGCATATGTATATATTGGATTGATTGATTTCCCGCCTCGTATAGCGGATGAGACCCTATTGCGCCGTTAGTAAGCGGATTTATAAAAACCTATATACCGCGATAATTCCGTACTGGAGCGGAATTGGTATTGTGCTAACATCTGTGGATGCAGGGAAACAGGTTGGAGGGATCCAACTGGATTCCTCACCCGTAGTTATTTATTTACAGATATTGATGAATATTCTGTTATCATATGATGATATATGATATTTGACTGTTGTGATGGACTGATTGATGCTGTTGCATCATCGGATTCAGTTTTGAAATTTAAAAATAACGACTTTTATTTTAAAAAGATTTTTAAAGTGATTTTTGAAAAGTAGACGTTTATCAAATTTTTGAATTGATTTATTTCAGAAAATTAAACGTCTAGAATTTTAAAGTTATAAGAGTTAAGATTTTTGGTGAAATATAACCAAAGTGTGATTTTTGAAATGAAAGTTGATTTAATTGTAAAATGGGTTAAATTGAGATTTTTAAAATATTATGAAAGATGTACAGAAAAATTGATGTATTTATCAATTAAAATTTTTGGAATTTTAATACGAATTTTTATAAGTGAAGATATGAATCTTATAGAATTTTAAAATTGTGAAGATATGAAATTTATAGATGTATAAATTGTGAAGTTAAAATGAATGAAATTGTAGAATATAAGATTTATAAGGAATTAACTTATAAATTGGATTTTTGCCTACAAAGGAAATATTGATCGAATTTGTTAATAAAGGAGATTTACAAATCGAAGTTGTTATAAAATATAAAAAGGTGAAATTTATAAACATTGTTTATAAATCCGAAATCACTTATTCTTATAAGTGAATTTTTGAAGTTAATAAAATGAGATTTATAAACCGGAGTTGTTATAGAAAATAGAAAATGGAGTTTATAAACGTTGTTTTATAAATTCGGAAACCAATCGATGGGATTTGATAAATTAAAAATAGAAGATTATTAAAGGAGATATATTCGCGATTTTGGATAGCGAATTATTATTGAAATAAAACGTGTAGAAAATAGTGAAATGTAATTTGTGAAGTATATTCACGATTTTGGACAGTGAATATATTATTAAGTAAAATGGATATCGTTTTGGAAAAATGATATATGAAATGAAGTAATTGTTTTAAAACGTGTGAATTATCGAAACATAGATTTCAACATTTATTGTTGAAATAGACGTTTTCGAGAAATAAGGAAATGATGGACTATAACACTGTTGTTATAGTAAATGATTTCCGAAAGGAAAGGTTTTGATGTAGTATTGGGATTTATATATCTATCTAAATCCGAATCCCTATACTAGTGATTTCGAGTCGTCGTAACAATGTTTTACGCAACATTTGTTTTGACTCAAATAGATGTTGAAATTTATGATTTCCTTAAAGAATGAATTTATACTTAATTTGATTTAAGTATATCGAATATTTTCAAATGTTGAAAATAAATGATTTGTGAATTACTTATTTTTAAATAAGTATGGGAATGCTTTTCCAATATGAAATGAACTGTTTTGAGTTTTTATCTTCAAAGATAAAATGAAATGTGGAAATGGATTTGAAGTTGTTTTCAAATGGTTAAGTGTGGAAATTTTATATCTAGTAAAGATATTTTGGAAGATAAAATAATTTGGAAAATTATTTGGAATCTGATGATGTTGCGCATCTTTATTGATAGTAAATAACCGACTATCAATATTTACCTTTAGATAGGTATTTGTTGTGAATTGGATGAATTTGAATGCCACACTTGTTTTTAAATAATCGCTCACTATTCGGGTTAACCGGGAAAGGACCATGGGGTCGTATAACCCATTCCGAATATGTGATACGTCGTTATGAATCGCATTTGAAGACCGGTGTTGAAGACCGGATATTTTTGAAAACGGAAGGATTACCGTCGAGTTACTCTACATCGACTGATCTTCGATTTAGAGGTTTTATCACCCTTAGTGACGGGAAGTCCTGACGTGATTGAAAATTATCCGGAAATGCAAGGGCTTCGTGAGAAGTGCCTTCGGTTCTGTTCGATCCCGGAACAGACTTGTATGGATTGTGTGTCTGACGTTACAATTTGAGATATAAAGCTGATTTCTTTCAAATACATTTCTGTTGGTGGCGGAGAATTTATTCTCTTAGCTTAACACCCTTCTCTGAGACGTACGAGCTCAGAGGTTATGTAGTTGAAATTTATCAGCGATATATCCCAATTTGGTAACGTGGCATACTGAGTGTTGCTGTGAAATGATCAGTGTTTGATCATTTGTGATATGATCATTTGTTTGATCTTATATCTTTGTGATCATAGGTTGATCATTTTGTTTGACCCGAAGCAGGGCTTTTTTTGAGAAAGCGTAGCTTTGTGGACGAGACTTCGTCGAGCCTCACACCCCGGAAATGGTCGAAACAGGACGAATGCAGCAAGGTTCTAGGGAGTAGCGCCCCTTAGTGTATGTCATTCCTTCTGGATAAAGGTGGTATCATGGTATGGAGCCCAGATACTTAACCTCTGTGGTTACTGCATTATTATTTCTATGTGGTTTGTTGCGAATCGGGGATCCTCGGGAAGATCGGTGACGATCGGGGGATGGCATACGCGTGTCAGTAGTTACCTATTTTTGCAGAGGTAACCCGGCCTTGTGTTGGCAGAGATCTAACCGTAATGTTAGGTTATTTCTCGGGTCGTCTATTCCAGGGACGTACCCATCGTGGAAAAGGAAGTTCCTTAGCCTGACCATTTGTTGGAAATCCAAAGAAACAATACGTGACTTGTACGGTATTAGTTGTAGAACCTGCCATTCACTTATGGTGGCGCCCCACTGTTTGGATGGTAGCTATAGTAGGCATACGATACTGGTCGTATGTTGGCTAAGATTAATATTATACTTTCGAAATGTTTTCTACACTATGCACTAATAATAATATCAAAAATGATTTGATTTTGCGTAGTAAGCATCTTTGACTATCATAAGAAGAAATCTCCTCCAATTCTGCGTTTGCATTGTGTGTGTGGTGGGAGGTCTTATGGTAGTTTCATTTTCCAAAAGCATTGCGAATTGACTTTAAAGTTACCCTGTTGTTTATTTTAAAGAATAACTGTTTTTACGATCTCACACCAGTCACCATGACTGACTCGGAGTTTATTGTTCCCTTCTAAACTCTGGGTGCCCACAAAATTTCCACACGGGCAGCCTAGAGTTATATTATCAGGATATTCTGGATATTCTGGAGCTTTGGAGATAAGCTGGAGGACGAGACGTAGTATTTGTATCTGATAGTATTTATTCCGCTGTGTATTCTGTATGAGGACAAGTTATATAACTGTCCATTGATGTGATGTATTGTATTGAGTTGTATATTGACTCTGATGATTGATGTATGTATAAAATGATATAGTTCTTTGTTTTAAAGATTACTGATTTATCTATTATATATTGTTCCGCTGCGATGTGTAAGATTCTGATATTGTCTCTGTTCTGTATCTGTTGTTGTTTTGTTGTTCTTCTTTCTTTCTCCTCTTTCTTCTTCTTCTACCTTTTCTTCTTCTTAAAACCCTCACTCTTGGAGTTTCCGGCGTTCGATTTCTCGGCAGTCGATAAAGTGAGTATCGATGTCGAATTTTCGAAAGTCGAAAATTTCAGGTCGTGACAAAGTGGTATCAGAGCATATGGTTAAGCGACAACCCTGCTCTGTTGGGTGTTACTCATTAGAGATAGAGTCAGCAGTACTCTAGAATGAGTTTGAGTGTAATAATAGATACGAGTGCGTATTTGTTATTTGAATATAAAATTGTTTTATATTGTGATGATGGGTTTGTTGAGTGGTATATGGATTCTGGTCGGTATTGTCCGTACAACTCTATCGATAGGGATCTCTAAACACTTGTATAGAACAATTCGGCACAGTATTGTTTTAAATAGGGTAAATGAGATAATTTTACCCAAAACTATTTTTGTATAGGAAAGAAATGTTTTTCTATAAATTTCTATAGTATATGGTTGCATGGATGTTAGGAAGTAATAATAGTGAATTATCATCACTAAAATTGAATAAGAAATTGAAAATCGTAACTCCAAAGTAAGAAATAAATTCACATATGAATGAAATTTGAGAATGTAAATTATAAATGTGAATTGTAATTTAAACGGAATTCCAGAGAAGTTTTTGGAAATGTTTTGAAAGGAATTCGTAAATTTTGGAGATTCGAAAAGTTTAAAATCTTTTTGGAGTTGAAAATGAATTTCAAAGGTTTTGAAAAGTATTTGGAGAGGTGAAAAGCTCTAAACTCTTTTCGGTCGCTGGAAAATAACTTCGATGATGACCGCGGCATCATTGATGTTCATTTTCGGGTTTCCAGAAGAGAAATTGCTGCCAAATTGTTTTAAATGGAAGTTGTTTGAAAAATTTGAAATTTGTTTTAGAAATTCAAAGGGTAATTTGAATTGTTTTCAAAAAAATGATTTTTGAAATGTTGAAAAAACTCTGGAATGCTATATGGAAATGTTTATGAAATATTATGAAGTCGATAACTTGTAAAGTTTAAGTTTAAATAAAAATCTAACTCAAAAGAAATGAATTCATATATGAATAGAATTTGTGAATATGAAATATTAATGTGATATATAGTTTGAAATAAAGTTCCAGAAAAATATTGGAAGATAAAATTCATAAAGGAATGAAATCAGTAATATGAATGTACAAATGAAATTGTAAATAAGTCGAAGACTTATAAAGTATTTGAAATTCGATTGAAATGAGAATTCGAATTGAAAATGGATATAAATTGTAAAAGAATTTATAAATAGAAATAAAATTCCTTAATGAAATGGAATTGTGAATGTGTAAATGATTGTATAAATCAAGATGTAAATAAATTGATAACTTATAGAATATTTGAAATCTGATTGGAATGAAATTCAAATTGAAGACGAATAAATTAGTAAATAAAACTAATTTAGAATAGTATAGTTATCAACTAAAGATAAAAGATGAGATTGAATTCAAATGGAATTTTTGAAATGTAAAATTGAACGAAAAAGAATATGTAACTTCAATAGCGAATTTAGAGATGATATAAGCGATTTATATTGAAAATTTTGTAATTGAATGTGCAAAATAGTTGAATGTTGTAACTAGATATAATGGCTAGTAGGATATACAGGTGTATAAAGGGATTGGAAAATTTATTTCACAGATAATTTGAATTGCTCGACAAAAGGTAAGTATTTGAATTCGAATATGAGATTTACTGATTTCTCTCTAGCCGCTTGGCTTTTTCCTTTTCTTTTTGAAATCTGAGAGTCCGAAGGGACGTTTTGTAGTAGTGCCGTATTAGCCGCGCAAAGGAGACGCTGGCGAAATTTTTCGAAAATTTCGAGTGTTAGAAAATTTTTGAGAAAATTTTGAAGTTAAAATTTGAATTTAAACTCGAATTTGAATTTTGAAGTAAACAATGTTGTTTGAAACTTATAATTGAAGTTGGAAAACGAGATTGAATGATAACGAATCTTTAATAGAAAGATTTGTTTTGATAAATTGATAACACTATTAGATTGTGAAAAATAGTAGACAAGTTAAGAACCTTTTTCCCTAACTTGTAATTTCGAGGACGAAATTCTTTTAAGGGGGGAAGTTTGTAACGACCCAGAATTTTGAACGAATTTAATTGAGAATATTTAATTTATTTTAATTTTTTGAACGATAATCTAATTCGAATCCCGAATTTAAATATTGAAATCGGCGATTAAATTATAAAAACTTAATCGATTGAAGTTGAATAAAAATTTGTATCTTCAATTTTAAGCTGAAGAAAAATATTTCGAAAGCTTTTAAAATTCGTATTGATAATACTGAAGATAATAAAAGCGTCAGAATTGAAATTGAAACTGTTTTGTTCAGTTTTGAATTTAATCGTTCGAACCGATATTTAAAAATAGCGTTCCGGGGTACAGTCTCGGAATTCAACGAGACCAGTTCCATTGGATCCGTAATAGTTAGTTATTATCGGATTTCAATTTTCGTATCAATCGGAGTTGTCGTTTGACCGTGGCAGCTCGAAACGCATCGATATCATTTTAATTTTAAATCGTCGAGTTAAAATAGTCATTTTTCAAACAGTGTCGGATTTCGACGAAACCGGTTTCATCGGATCCGTAATGTGATATTATTGTAAGATTTCAAATTTCGTAATTTTTGGATTTACCATTTGTCCGGTACGAATTGAAACGCCTCGAAATCGATTTAAATCGGTTTAATTTAAATTGATCGTTTTTCTCCGTATCTCGTACAGACGATCGAATTAGCTTCCGAAACCTGTTCCATTGCGTTCGGAACATGGGATAAACCCCAGAAACGCCAGTCACTGCGCGTAAATCGGAGTTCGGGAAAACCGGAATGAATAGTGTCGTTCAAACTTCTATAAATAGGCCCATTTTATCACAAATAAAAAAAAAAAATAAAACCCTAAATTCAATGGCCAGCCGCCACCATTGTAATACACGGCTGAAAACGTGCCTTCTTCCCCTCGATTTCTCTTCCAATCCGTTAATCATTATCAAAAACTCCCAACTACAATCTTGTAGAGCATCACGAGACGAAGATATCCAACGGCTATGATCAACTATGGCGGTGGCATTTGATGGGAATTGGCTCGAGAAGACCTGCGTTCGTTCGTGATTTCCTCGGCCATAAATGGACCGAGCTCAGCTGCATCTTGCTCGTAGGTGTGTGGCAACGTGGGCTTTGAAGTGGCGCTCCCTGATCGACGAACGATGAACGTTGGTAGCCGCGTTTTGAAGCCCTAGCTTCGCATGTTGGGTTCGAACGCGGTTTCTTTGAAACCTGGAGACGAATTCGCGTGGGAGGGAAGAACAAAGGCAGCGGTCGTGATCTCCCTGTTCAAAAATTCACGGTCCAGATCTGTTTAGTAAAATGTAATTAAAGAAAAAAAAAGAAATTGATTTATTATCTCGTTTTAAATTGTACGATGTTTAAAATATCATATCTTTTTGCTGCGAGGTCGGAATGGAACGAAACCAGTTGCGTTGCGTTCGTATCGTTGAATACTACGCTATGGAGCAGGATTGGAATTTATTGGAGCTAGTTTGAATTTCGGGTAAAATTAAACGCGTGTTTAATTTTATTCGAAATAAACGCTGGAATCAGAATTAAAATCTCGGTGAGATCTTCTCACTCAAATTTGAATGTGGAATTATTTACAGTTATTGATTGATGATTGACTGTTTGGATGTGATATTAGATATTATAGGATATATATCTATATATAGCAATATATACATATTGGCATATGTATATATTGGATTGATTGATTTCCCGCCTCGTATAGCGGATGAGACCCTATTGCGCCGTTAGTAAGCGGATTTATAAAAACCTATATACCGCGATAATTCCGTACTGGAGCGGAATTGGTATTGTGCTAACATCTGTGGATGCAGGGAAACAGGTTGGAGGGATCCAACTGGATTCCTCACCCGTAGTTATTTATTTACAGATATTGATGAATATTCTGTTATCATATGATGATATATGATATTTGACTGTTGTGATGGACTGATTGATGCTGTTGCATCATCGGATTCAGTTTTGAAATTTAAAAATAACGACTTTTATTTTAAAAAGATTTTTAAAGTGATTTTTGAAAAGTAGACGTTTATCAAATTTTTGAATTGATTTATTTCAGAAAATTAAACGTCTAGAATTTTAAAGTTATAAGAGTTAAGATTTTTGGTGAAATATAACCAAAGTGTGATTTTTGAAATGAAAGTTGATTTAATTGTAAAATGGGTTAAATTGAGATTTTTAAAATATTATGAAAGATGTACAGAAAAATTGATGTATTTATCAATTAAAATTTTTGGAATTTTAATACGAATTTTTATAAGTGAAGATATGAATCTTATAGAATTTTAAAATTGTGAAGATATGAAATTTATAGATGTATAAATTGTGAAGTTAAAATGAATGAAATTGTAGAATATAAGATTTATAAGGAATTAACTTATAAATTGGATTTTTGCCTACAAAGGAAATATTGATCGAATTTGTTAATAAAGGAGATTTACAAATCGAAGTTGTTATAAAATATAAAAAGGTGAAATTTATAAACATTGTTTATAAATCCGAAATCACTTATTCTTATAAGTGAATTTTTGAAGTTAATAAAATGAGATTTATAAACCGGAGTTGTTATAGAAAATAGAAAATGGAGTTTATAAACGTTGTTTTATAAATTCGGAAACCAATCGATGGGATTTGATAAATTAAAAATAGAAGATTATTAAAGGAGATATATTCGCGATTTTGGATAGCGAATTATTATTGAAATAAAACGTGTAGAAAATAGTGAAATGTAATTTGTGAAGTATATTCACGATTTTGGACAGTGAATATATTATTAAGTAAAATGGATATCGTTTTGGAAAAATGATATATGAAATGAAGTAATTGTTTTAAAACGTGTGAATTATCGAAACATAGATTTCAACATTTATTGTTGAAATAGACGTTTTCGAGAAATAAGGAAATGATGGACTATAACACTGTTGTTATAGTAAATGATTTCCGAAAGGAAAGGTTTTGATGTAGTATTGGGATTTATATATCTATCTAAATCCGAATCCCTATACTAGTGATTTCGAGTCGTCGTAACAATGTTTTACGCAACATTTGTTTTGACTCAAATAGATGTTGAAATTTATGATTTCCTTAAAGAATGAATTTATACTTAATTTGATTTAAGTATATCGAATATTTTCAAATGTTGAAAATAAATGATTTGTGAATTACTTATTTTTAAATAAGTATGGGAATGCTTTTCCAATATGAAATGAACTGTTTTGAGTTTTTATCTTCAAAGATAAAATGAAATGTGGAAATGGATTTGAAGTTGTTTTCAAATGGTTAAGTGTGGAAATTTTATATCTAGTAAAGATATTTTGGAAGATAAAATAATTTGGAAAATTATTTGGAATCTGATGATGTTGCGCATCTTTATTGATAGTAAATAACCGACTATCAATATTTACCTTTAGATAGGTATTTGTTGTGAATTGGATGAATTTGAATGCCACACTTGTTTTTAAATAATCGCTCACTATTCGGGTTAACCGGGAAAGGACCATGGGGTCGTATAACCCATTCCGAATATGTGATACGTCGTTATGAATCGCATTTGAAGACCGGTGTTGAAGACCGGATATTTTTGAAAACGGAAGGATTACCGTCGAGTTACTCTACATCGACTGATCTTCGATTTAGAGGTTTTATCACCCTTAGTGACGGGAAGTCCTGACGTGATTGAAAATTATCCGGAAATGCAAGGGCTTCGTGAGAAGTGCCTTCGGTTCTGTTCGATCCCGGAACAGACTTGTATGGATTGTGTGTCTGACGTTACAATTTGAGATATAAAGCTGATTTCTTTCAAATACATTTCTGTTGGTGGCGGAGAATTTATTCTCTTAGCTTAACACCCTTCTCTGAGACGTACGAGCTCAGAGGTTATGTAGTTGAAATTTATCAGCGATATATCCCAATTTGGTAACGTGGCATACTGAGTGTTGCTGTGAAATGATCAGTGTTTGATCATTTGTGATATGATCATTTGTTTGATCTTATATCTTTGTGATCATAGGTTGATCATTTTGTTTGACCCGAAGCAGGGCTTTTTTTGAGAAAGCGTAGCTTTGTGGACGAGACTTCGTCGAGCCTCACACCCCGGAAATGGTCGAAACAGGACGAATGCAGCAAGGTTCTAGGGAGTAGCGCCCCTTAGTGTATGTCATTCCTTCTGGATAAAGGTGGTATCATGGTATGGAGCCCAGATACTTAACCTCTGTGGTTACTGCATTATTATTTCTATGTGGTTTGTTGCGAATCGGGGATCCTCGGGAAGATCGGTGACGATCGGGGGATGGCATACGCGTGTCAGTAGTTACCTATTTTTGCAGAGGTAACCCGGCCTTGTGTTGGCAGAGATCTAACCGTAATGTTAGGTTATTTCTCGGGTCGTCTATTCCAGGGACGTACCCATCGTGGAAAAGGAAGTTCCTTAGCCTGACCATTTGTTGGAAATCCAAAGAAACAATACGTGACTTGTACGGTATTAGTTGTAGAACCTGCCATTCACTTATGGTGGCGCCCCACTGTTTGGATGGTAGCTATAGTAGGCATACGATACTGGTCGTATGTTGGCTAAGATTAATATTATACTTTCGAAATGTTTTCTACACTATGCACTAATAATAATATCAAAAATGATTTGATTTTGCGTAGTAAGCATCTTTGACTATCATAAGAAGAAATCTCCTCCAATTCTGCGTTTGCATTGTGTGTGTGGTGGGAGGTCTTATGGTAGTTTCATTTTCCAAAAGCATTGCGAATTGACTTTAAAGTTACCCTGTTGTTTATTTTAAAGAATAACTGTTTTTACGATCTCACACCAGTCACCATGACTGACTCGGAGTTTATTGTTCCCTTCTAAACTCTGGGTGCCCACAAAATTTCCACACGGGCAGCCTAGAGTTATATTATCAGGATATTCTGGATATTCTGGAGCTTTGGAGATAAGCTGGAGGACGAGACGTAGTATTTGTATCTGATAGTATTTATTCCGCTGTGTATTCTGTATGAGGACAAGTTATATAACTGTCCATTGATGTGATGTATTGTATTGAGTTGTATATTGACTCTGATGATTGATGTATGTATAAAATGATATAGTTCTTTGTTTTAAAGATTACTGATTTATCTATTATATATTGTTCCGCTGCGATGTGTAAGATTCTGATATTGTCTCTGTTCTGTATCTGTTGTTGTTTTGTTGTTCTTCTTTCTTTTTCTTCTATCTTCTTCTTCTACTTTTTTCTTCTTTCTTAAAACCATAACTTTTCGGGTTTCCGGCATTCGATTTCTCGGCAGTCGATAAAGTGAGTATCGATGTTGAATTTTCGAAAGTCGAAAATTTTCGGGATGTTACAACATTAGATGTCAGACTCTATTTAATCATTATAGGATTTTTAGTTTATAAATAAACAGGACAATCAAAATAACGAAGCAGCATGAAAGCTCACCATCTCCAGAATCTGTAGTGCCAAAACAGACTCGAATTTCTTCAGAAAACAATGAGAGCAGTATAAGATTTATGATGATCGTCATCCCTGCTTCAAGTTTTTGCTTGATCTTAAGTTAGTTATTAGTACTATAGTTTATGATTGCAGTGTTAGGAGCAATACCTACTAGTAGATGGACTGAGATCATCCAAGTCAAGCAAAATATCCCATTGTAATTTTACAATTGAATGCAACACTGAATCATCTAGGGTGACGATAGAAGAAGCAGTTGGTATTAAAGCCTCGGCAGCAACAGCCCTTACATCATCGTCTGGGTCTTCAAGCCCAGCCTTGCAAGCAGGTAGGACATATATTAAGAGTTTTTCGATCATTTCCTGTACATGAAATAACAGTGTAGAATGGACTGTTAATTGGGAATGAACCATAAAATCAAAATGTCAATATTCATGTACCCAGTACTCGCAGCCAAGCTATATACCAATTCCTTAAATATTGCAAATAAAAATCCATTGAAGGCAGCAACATTGTTATGATATAGTACAATAAACGACAAATATCCAATGTGGTGATACTATATATGGAGATTTAGACACAAATTTTGGCCAAATTCCATATGTAAACTACCATGCATGTGGTTCAACTAACAATATGCTATTACGACTTAAGATATGCATATCTACAATGTGAGGTGCTATGTTTAAATCAAATTGATCGTGTGCCTATTAAGAAGAGAAAATTCAAGTTACAAGCTAAATTATTCTGTTGGGTAACTCCTATGTAAATCACCGCACACTTGACCCTTGAATAATCTGATTAGAAGAAAGTCCATGATTACTTTATGAAATGTACACTTGGTAATAGTTTACATTTTACAAAGCATACGTGTACATTTATTTTGGTAATCGACTTGATTTCCATTACCGATTTAGTATGCATTGGTTAGCATGTTGCTAATATGTTCACATTGTTTGACCTGTGTAGACTTGAATATGAAATGGTTAAACATTGTAAAATGAATTGTAATTACGAAATGTTTTCTATGATGTGACAACTATCGTCAAGCTATTTATATATGGGAACATGGTTTACCAATCAAAGTTCAAGGTCCTGAAGTTTGTTTTCCTAATTATAGTGTTTTCAATTCGTTTGCAATTCTTGAACTGTAATATTTTACACATTGCAAAAAAAGAAAAACAGAAGAAGAAAAACCAATACTATTAACATGAATGTGCCCGCAAAGTGAATATACAGCTACATGACTGTTAGTGTATAGTAGTCAATAATTTTCCTCCTAAAATATTAAAAAAAATTATGGAAGTACATTTAGTTTTGTGATTTGCTATAAATAAATACTAAAAAAAGTTGGATGTGATCATAGGAAGAAAACTAAGAAAATAATTGTGATTTCGAAGCACAATTATAAATGTGGAAATAATGGTCGAACAATGATAATAAAAGCACAGACTATTCAGATAAGGGAAAGAATCACATAGGCTGCACTGCAACTAAGATAGTACTAAGGTATTTGTTTTCAAAATCAGAATAATAATGAGAAGACCTTTATTTTCGAGAGAACATTGCTAGGTAGTTTTAATCATTTGTATGTAATCATATGAAACAAGATAAGAACATTCCATGATTCCACGTTCGCAATGGTTCTTGATCATGACTTTTTATTAAAGATACTTTGTAATATGGCACAAACAAAAAACAATGACAGTAAAACTGTTTTATCAAAATATAAGACATGAAGATATTGAAGTAGCAGCCTCTATAATGAATCTACTGAAGACTAATATTTAATCATTAGTCAAAAAATAAAGTAGCTCAAACCAGCAAGATGAATCAAATTTGCAGAACAAATATAAATGACATAAAAGCGCATAAACACCATATAGAACTTCAGTATAACTAGAAATAGCAATTTATTAGCTCACAGCTCCATTTTATTTTATATTTCAATTTATCCTTAGGTCCAAACTCTCGATCATGTAAGCAATTTAAATGGTGTCACTTGCATGGAGAAAGTGACATGTGTTCTTATGAAGCATATTATGATAAAGAGGGTGTGAGACAAGGAACAAACAGCGGGAATATTTACAGTGTACATTTCCAAAGTAGTGGATAAAGTTTGATGTGTGTGTGCGAACGCCCAGTAATTAAGCATTAGAAATCCAAATTATGTCTATATAGAGATGAAATCCTTTGTCCCCATTTCTCATGTTTCCACTTACATCTATGCCATTGTTGATTTCATTGTTTTGATCAATAATTGAGCCACATACTATCATAAACAATATTGATCAATGCACAAATTAATGCGTGGATGAAGTTGAGCACATGGAGATAGAGGAAATGAATACCAAGGAATTCACCTCGTCTATACTGATATACTTCTGTATTAAAAATATTCCATGGCTAATTTGCCTTATAACTAGGAATAAAGGGATGAGGTTAAGAGTATCATAAGATACACTTGCTACTTGAGATGGGAACTAGCCCTGTGCAATTTTGAAAAGCAAAACATGTAATTGCCAACAGGTTAAGTGTGAAAACGTATACAATAAAATTGATCACACATGTTCACACATTTAACTATTTAATGAACAAATTAAACTAATCATTCATCTCGTCCTATTGCAAAGACCAAGAATTTAATGGCACCTAACTTTAAACTCTCTGATGCTACCTAATATAAAAATATATATTCAATGGATCTAATACTTCGTCTTAATACCACAAAAATGTTTTTAATGTAGGTTATAATGTGAAACCATCTGAAATAAACAACGAATTCCGAATATATTTAATATAATTCCTCTGCTTAAGAAGCTGTCATTTGTTTCTTTGTTTTCTTGAAGACTCGTCCTTTTAAGGACTTGTATCATTCTACATTCAAAGATCATGTGAACCCTACTATTAAATTATTATAACTATCCCAAGACCTACAACCCTAGATTTTGAAACACCGAACAATCATATATGTTCCAACCTTATAATCAAATATTTTAAGCACTCTTTGATAACACAAGTCAATTTCAGTGTCTCATTGCAAAACAACTTCACAGTTATGAACCTTCAGAACAATGAATACAATAAGTATATGATGAAGAGAACTAGTCATTAGGTCAGCAGAAAAGTTACCGAATAAATGATCTTCCAAGCTGCCCTTAGGCATGTATTCATAAACTAATAACCTCTCGTCTCCTTCGGCACAATATCCGTGCAATGTAACAAGATTTGGATGATGTAGCATGCTCAACATAAGAACTTCCACTAAAAACTCTTTGCTTCCTTGAATTCCATCTCTGTTCAATTGCTTAATCGCAACAACCTAAAACAATAACAAATAGACAAATCAGTTCATCTCATGATGGAAGGGACTTCGAAGTTTGTAAACGAGAATCAGGTTTGAATGTGAAACTCAAGAGCTTTATAAACCAGAAAAGAAATTATCTGAATTTACCAACAAATACTTGTATTTGTAGAGTCGGGCCTTGTGAACAAAGCGAAGAGGAGATTCCACCGAGGAGATGCTGATGATCAGCAGCAACAGATTCGACCTAGTGGTTGATTTTGGGGATCTCCATTGACCAGCGGAGGGAGTTTCGATCGATATTCAAACAACGGAGGGGAGATTTGATCGATATTCAAACCAGCGGAGGGGAGATTGACCGAGGCGATCTCTGAAGGAAAGAGGGAAATTTTGAGGAAAGAGGGAAATTTTGAGGGAAAGAGGGAAAAAGTGAAACATTGGAGGGAAAAGGAAACACGGGAGGGAAACATTCCTAAAAAACGTGACAAGAGCCAAACCATAAAATTACACCGCAAAACATTAAAAAAAATACATATATAGTATTGGTAGCACTTACACTACAAACGCTACCAATAATTGCAACCAAAAGTAGGTTTTCTTATAGTGAGGAAGATAGTACATAAAGTAAAGGACACAATTAAAAAAATGCTTTTTTATTATTTACTTTCTTTTATGTACAACTCAAGAGCTATACCTATATGAAAAAATAGTGCACAATTATACAAAAAAAATCCGAAAAGGAGAAGCCGAAGGCATCACTTCTTCGGCTTGAGCTTGATGGTGAGCTTCCTTGGGCACTTCCTAAGGTGTCTTCATCCTCCAAAGTAGTCTTCTCTTCAAGATGGGAAGGTTTGTCAATAGGAATAACATTCTTTTTTCTCTTCCTCTTCTCTCTCTCTCCAAAGGCTGCAAGATCGGTAGACGTGAGGGGAGTGTTCGATCTTTGGAAGTAGAGGAGTGATCGATTCTTACACAAAGACTCTGTCCACCTTCTCTTTATTTACCTCTTTCGGCTTGACCTTTTGGGTGGAAAGAATTTGACAAAGGATGAACTCTGCTTTGAGGGTGTGGGTAATGGTGGCATTGTTCTCTTCTTCCAATCAACATTAGGATCATCCCTTTCAAACAAAGCTCTAAATTATTAGTCCTGGACATGATAGTGGTGGTGGCTTCAGTTAACTCCAATAGAAGGGGCAACATGTAGATGGATAACCAAGGGAGCTTCAAGTGTCCCTGAAACATGAAATACAGAATAGTATAAGTTAAAGGATTCAAGAAGAGATAGTTGAAGTTTTTGATGCAATGGAGAATGCAGCAGAATACCTTCTACTAAAGGTGGGTTGGCACCTACAAGAGTAGTTTGGCCCTAGGCTGGAGCCTCAATTTCAATTGTCTGCCCCTCATCGGCGATATATGACCATTGAACTTTAGGAGAAGAAGCAAAAGGAGATACAAATGCGTAGGGTTTGACTATGATGGAGGAGGAAGCCTGAGATGATTGAGGAGGCAACAAAGGAACATCGAGGACCGCATAACCAGTCATTAGAACATCGGACTCAACCTGAGTAGAATTTGCATGATTTTCTTAATTAGAGCTTTTATCGACTCCTTGGAATAGAGATCGGCAAAGATTCTCTCAACGGAAATCCTCACTTCTTCAGTTGCCTTTTTATTACAACCTTCATCCACTGCTTGTAAGTCTTTAGAGTCGATCAACGATGAATTTGACTCAAAAAAGGATATCACTTTCTCTCAACCCACTTATGTTCATCATACATTAGTTTTTCATGGATGTTGAGAAGGATGCGAGGGTAGTCTCCTTTGAGCCACCTAAGTTTTTGCTCCTGAATACCATCTCATAGCAGTGGAAGATTGTAGGCTCAATATCTTCAATGATTATTTCCCTATCCACTAGGACCTAGGCCAGTTCGACTTGAAGATTAGAGATAGCAGATTTAAGCTTGTGATGTCTGATTCAAGTCAATATAACTTATTGGCTTCCAACTTAGATGACTCTAGTTCAACTTTCGCTTGAGCCAACTTTTAGCTCAACGTATAGCTTAGCTTTGGGAACTAGGACAACATGCAGTGGGTTAAATGGGTAAATTTCAAAAACATTCCAGTTTGGATCTTATAGGGCTTATGAAGTCTAAATCTATTTAGATCTTATCTAAATTTTGTTTTGAATAAAATCAATATATTATTTATTTTATAAATAAGGTTTTATTTATTGTATAATTTGTATTATATAATACTAGTGTAAATCGCATGTACGTGCATCCATAGAAATATTTCATTTTTATTTAATAAAAACTTAATTGATTGATGTGTACTATAAGTGCAAAAACTTTGATGGTCACAACATTTTTATTTTAAACAATTTTATTGGTTGTGTTGGTTGTAAATTGATAGGTAAATTCCGTTGATGGGTGGTCGGAAAGGGGATGGTGGTTGACACTGCAAACAGATGATAAGATTCCGTTGATGGGTGAAGAGTGGAATTTTAAAAAGACATCGTAGAAATCATATTCATTGAATTCTCTTTATTAACAGTAGAAATGTATGTGTATTATGTACACATGTATGTACGTGTACATGCCAGATAGTTAAGTGTACATGATTTGACGTGCCCATATATAAATGCTGAGATTTACAATGTAACAGACATGTTAGCCCCTTTGTATATATATATATATATCATCAATGTATGTACATATAAATATATACATCTATGTCTAAATATAACTTTGTATAATATGAAATATAGTTTATAAATAAAATTAATATAATACATTTATATAAATTAACATAAGTATAATTACCTTTATCAAATTATTTTGAAATTTAATTTTATCAAACTAGTTTTTAACAAACCTTAATGTAATGATCATACATACTAACATACATACATACATACATACATACATACATATGTTGAAACCAAAAAGTATTTTTAACATGTATATATATATTTATTTATTCAAATAACTTTAAAGTTGTTACACATAAATATATAAGTATATATATAACGTGTAAATATATATATTATAATATAAATAATAACTAAAACAAAATTACACATACTCCCTTCCATGCTTACGGCCAAAAATATTTCTTTTTTCGGCTTAATGTTTATTTAATAATTTTATTAAAATTTCATACGAAAATCTCTTTAAATACATATGTATGTATACATGTATGCATGTATGTATTAAATTTCAAAAGCAAAATTATTTGAATACTTTTGTAAGTTTCAAATATTTTGTGTTAATTATATATATAAATTTAATAATTGCATAACTAAATTAAATGAATAAAATACATAAAATATATACTTATATATATATTGTATATACAAATTGTTTTTATTTTTTTATCAAATCCGAAAACATTATAAGTGTAAATAAACATTTTGCAAATTTAAATCTTACATTATTTATTACTATTTGAAATCAATACTTAATTATTAAATCATTTATTACTAAAACAATTTTGAATTTTTTTAATCATTTCCGTGAGCATTTGAGCATGCATAGATGAATTTTTTTTAATTTATGTACACATTTATACGATTCATCCAATGTGACGACACCAACATATACCGATTCGTTATAATAATCGACTAACTAATTAACTATACAATATGATAAATATAATAAATATTTATGTGTGATTATGAATAAAGAATTATACCTTTCACCAAACCCTAATTGTTACACCTAGGACTGTTACGGTTGAATAGCTCAACCGCTCAACCATACCAACCGTTCATGCGGTTACCATCTATAACGGTAACAGTTACGGTTGAAGAATTTGAAAACCGTAGTTAACCATACCAACCGTACATGATTGTTTTGAGTAATATTTAACATTAAAGTATAAAAATTAGTAATTTAAGTTAAAGGAATAAATTGTACATTAATAATATGTGTCTTAATGAACTAATAACATGTGCATGCATATTGGTTGTTTTATAAACAAATAAATAAATTTGCAAAAACCAGTTAGAGCTATATCAATTTATCATCAATAATGCATATAATTGAAAATATATGTACGACATGCTTCAAAATTGAAAATACGATGGTTAACCATCATAGGCGGTTGTGGTAACGGTTATAAGAATTTATAACCGTCAACAATGGTTACGGTTATGGTTGGTGGTAATAACGACGGTTACCGCAACCGTAACACCCCTAGTTACACCTTGAAACGAAGAACAAAACTCCTTAAATTGAATCCAGTATCTAGAAGTTGCTAGATTTTCGAACATAGCTACCACAGATAATTGAATTGTGTTTAATTTGATGTTTTAACACTTGATAATTTAAGGTACGAAGAGGGAGGAGGGCCTGATCTGATCAAGAGGAGAGGCAAAAAGTCTAAAGAGAAAATAAGGGTTAGAGTGATTCAAATAAAGGAGATCCTAAGGGGTAAATAAGGACCTACATCCTTGTTTTTTCTTACCCAATCTTCTCTCTTTAATTCAAAATATAACCCACACTTAGCCATTATATGGCTGACCTCCCCTGCGCTAATCATGGTTGCACTCTATCAACTTCCATATGGGCTTCAAAATCATCTTAAGCCTAATAAATAATTAACATATTTAAATCCAATTAAACGCGTATCAATATTGATTAGCGTATGTATAACCATTATATACACACACATTAAATATTGATCAATAAACATCAAATAAGATTTTATAATTAATATTTCATAAATATTAATTAATTTGATTAATTTATAACAATTATAATTTAATTTAGTTGGGTGTTAACAAGAGTATTCAACATTTCGGTGTGACTCTTAATTGAAAATTCGGGAAGTGGTTAATATCGAACCATTCAAATATTAACGTTTGCATGTCACTTAGTAGGTGGTGATGTTATGACAAAATTTATCGCTTCTTTATTTCATTAAAATCTAATTTTACTTTATTAAGTGTTACCCGGTAGTGATAATTGTTTTCACCAATTCTCTTCGTTGAAACAATATCATAATAGGACTTATGGAATTTGGTAATGGTCCAAAATTCCAATATCGTCCATATTCAACTTTATAGTCCAAACACAAAGTCCAATTATTATTAATAGAACTGCTGTGGCCAGAGACTTTGACTATGAGTTGACTTCAGTTGATCGTGACACTAACTTCATATAACTGAGGAGACGAATCCTCTCTTGGATAGTATTTCACTTCCAATGCTTCCACTAAACCCAACTATAGTCGTTTGATGGACGTCATGCCATGATTTAAGTATAATCAGAGCAAAGCTTCCATATTGAAGATCAATGGTATTCTCAAGTCAGTAAAACGGTGTAATTTTGCCACATCGATATTTTTTCTGACTTTAGTTATATTAACCAACAGAAAACTATTGAGTGATTCATTCCATAGTTATCCAACAACTTTTAGTACGTCACCACTTGGTGCCCCCAGCAGCCATGAATAATACACTGCCCAACATCTAGAGAGCATTACATACTCTAATCTAAATGGATGTATCGATATCCAACTCAATACATCTTAACTAGGAATATTTAAAACAATATGTTTAGTTTATTGTGATAAATCACTCATGGTTACAACACATTGTAACTACCACCACAAAACATACCATTTATGGATTTTCTATTAAATATACTTTTACTTAATTGATTAATATAACATATTATATAAAAGAATATAATAGAAAGAAAATGTATTTTATTTCCAACAAGATTGGTTATCGAGTTAGACATATGTAACAATTACATATTTCCCCTAGGACATACCCCTAACTCTATTATTGGCGGCATTGGCTTTTGCTTGTTCCATTTCTTTGACTAAGTTGCCATTACGGCAATAAGCCTGCTTAAGCTATTTTCCATCATCTTGATTATGAGATTTCGCTGTAGAAACTCCATGTCGAGGGCCTCCTTCACTTTAATACAATTCTTCTCATTCTCCTACCTTTCCTTTTTAAGTCTACTATTTTAGAATCCAAGATAGCTATCATTTTCATCTTTTTTAAGCTAACCGGCTTTTTCATTAAGTAGAGTATGGTAGATTGTGTTTGTATGGCTTTGATGCTTTGCCACTTTGTTGCATTCATATCAGTCCTTAAATAAATCTAGAGGTTCGTGAGCATTCTTAATCATATCCCCTGGAACCTCATATATAAGTTATAAGATAATTTTAAGCTATTGAGGTCTAAGTTAGGGTACTGAGAAGACCTAGAAGAAGTAGCAGATGTATAGGAGATTAGGCTAACAAAAACACGAGCAGCTGAAGTGGCCTATTTCCATGGCACCTACAACGGTCCAAAGAATTAGTAGTAAGGGATGCTAAAGGAGTAATTAATTATGGTAATGGTGTCATAGGACCAAATGTTAATTCCCTTATGACTGGGACTATTGATGAAGACTGAATATGAGCAGAACTTGAGGAATGGCTATGAGAGGTGAGCTTGGGCACACATGAGAGTGCGTGGAGGGATATTGACTCCTCTCGTAGTAAGAGTCACACGGTCGAGGCAGTAGAGATGGATTTTTGGAGTAGTAGGAGCTCATATTGTAAGGGGGTGTAAGTATTTGTATTGATCATATCGATGTCTCTCCCCTATCATCTCTATCTCTCAAGGACTCCCTTTGGTCTCTTTTGCGCATTCTCCTTTACGGTAGTGAGAGGGAATCCTAAGTGGAGAGATAGATCGATGCTTTTCCAAGTTCGTACGGAGGCTGTTAAAATGTATATGTGAGCCCATTATGCTTGGAAACAAAAGGAGAGGACAATTATGATATATTTTGGAAATAATAAAAGAAGTATTGCATTAGTGAATCCAAACCTGGGTGATGTCTGTGTAGTGATGCTCTATCTAACCTATGGACCGGGTATGTCAGGCTACATGGATGGAGATGGCTAACCACCCACGAGGGCAACTCAACATGACCAATTCTCATGAAAAGATCATCATTCCGTACTTCGTTTGGTAAAATCAAAGATGAGGTTGGCTAAGTCGTCAAGAGTGGGATAGCTAAAAAGAGTGACCGTCTCATTGATGTTATGAGCCATATGATTTGTAATCTCGGTCCTACTAGATAATGTGTAGGGGGTGACTTTGGGAAGGCCTCTCCTTAGATGTTTAAAAGAGGAGTCATGATTGTAGTTTATCGAAGACTAGCATTCTCCCGGTCGACTCCTCATCAGAGTCTTCTTTGTCTTCCTCTTCCTCCTTTATCAACTCCTCTTCTTCTTTAGTTTTTTCTTCTTCCTCTTTTTTGTTTATAATTCTCCTCTATGCTAGAGCCTATGTAGGCTAATTAACACCAGCCGGTACTCATCTCGAAGGTTGGGTCCTAACTCTCCACATCTCAGGTGTAGTATGCTTGTAGAAATCAAATGTTAATTGTACATAAGTCTTAACTGATGAAGCCTCATATCAGTGAGGAGGAAGAACTATGGTGCTTCGGTTTCAGGATAGCTTTAAGATTCTTGATCATGCACCAAAGAGCATCGCTAATGGCTCGCCTTAGTATATTTGTAAAAGGGTGAAGATAATGATAAATTCCAACAAAGTGGAGATAAATATGAGAAATATGTAATTAAAGATGCAGACTTACATTTATAGAACCATCTCTAGAAGAATCCCTTAGGTCACACCATGAAAAAGTATTTTTCTTTAAATTTTCTTGGTTGTTAATAAAGTCAATAACACTTGGTAGGAATGATGTGCCTCAGGGAATACATAGGAGACAATGGGATATCATTGTTATAAGTTATATAGATATTAGATTTCAGCTAGTCCTGGTTCGCTTCCAAGATGGCATACAAAAAGCATATAGAGGCTAAGCCGAACAACATAAGCATCCAAATGCAATTAGGGAGGAGAAATTCGAAGCGAGTGGAAAACATGACGAAAGAATAGGTTGAATGGAGGTGTTACAGCCGATAAGAACATAAACTTATAATAGGAAGTGTAACCAATGGATGGATTGTGAGCCTACTTAAATGGTTGTGGAAGCCTCACTTTGTCCTCGGAGATCCCATGCCTATCACAGATGCAACGAAGATGGGAACTGGAGAATTCGATGTGTTGTCGAGTATAACAACTCCATTCATAGTTATGTCAAAACCAATATCATTATGTGGCTCTTCGATCATCATAACGGGAACTACAACAATAGGCTCTTTGTGAATAGTAGATGATCCAATGGTTGCCATTAAGGACAAAACTAACATGGAAGTGGAAGCTACGACCGGTGAAGTAGAGGTATTCGAAGAACCAAATAACGAAGGCAGTTACATGTTTTTTATTCGAAGTAAAGATTGAAATGAACGTAGCAGTATGAAATGAGCAGAGTATTGTAAAATAATATCATCACTAAACCGTGCCAACAATCAAGATCACTTACTGCTTTCTGATCTCATTCAAATATTGGTCTAAATTCACCTGAATAACCAGCAGTTTTCTCAAATTCTTATTTGCCAATCGGGTTCTTGATTCTTTCCCTCATTTGAATAATTTGTCCTTCATTCTTGAATCTTAATCATTGCAGAAGGAGTTACATTGACAAGAATTCATAAACATCACCAAAACCCAAGATCAAACCCTCCACCACCTAATGCTGCAAAGAATATATCAAAAATTATAGTAAGTCCATAGACACGGTTAATATACACTCAGTTAGATGAAACAAATTATCTTCTATGGAAGTTTCAAGTTCAAACAGCAGCAAGAGAATATGAGTTAGAAGAATATATTCTTGGAAGAAAATAAGAACCATAGCAATTTATTTCAAACACTCAAGGAAATTAATTCAGTCTTAAACATAGAATACACAATTTATCAAAGGCAAGGCAGTCTACTATATTCTTCGATACTGTCTACAATAAGCTTAAATTTATTACCACAACTAATAGGTTGCAAGAATTCTCATGAAATCTGGTCAACTATAGAACAATTATTCAATTCTCAATCAGCAGCAATGGTCATGCATTACAAGAGGCAATTGCAAAACATAAATAGGAATAGCATGTCTATGCGAGAATATCTATCAAAGATTAAAACACTATGTGACTTACTTGGAGCAGTATGATATGCAGTGACTGACACTGAACAAATTTTGTTAATCTTAGGTGGATTAGATGATGAGTATGAAGCCATCGTGGCTGTGATATCATCAAAGGATATTGCACCATCTTCATCATACATGCACTCTACTCTCATAGCTCATGGTGGCAGATTAGAGCAGAGAAAACCAATTGTTTCTAATATACCAGTCAATTATGTTGCAAATAAAGGCAGAAATCAAGAATGAACTCAATTAATAAATGAGCTAAATAATGTGCACGTAAATGTGCATATATTTACTTTCATATTTTATCGAATTTAATTAAATAAATGAGAATATAGGGTATTTTAACATGTTTAAACAAAAATTCAAATTATTTTAAATTATCATTTATTCATCTTTATATAGGGGTAAAATTGTCAGTTTTGTGCATATATTAATTTATGAAAATTTACTTGGACATTTTAATGTTATTTTATAGAAATTTGGATTCAAATTAGAAGAGGCTTCATGGAAAATATGCATGCACAAGCGAATACAAGCAAATGAAGATGGAAATAATTCATTTCATACAACATGGAGAACCCACCTACCCACTTACTATGATGTACAATTAGGAGCTAATGCACATCCTAATGAAGATTAAAGCAACGAGCATACTTAATAGAGGATTAATTAGAGACTAATGATAACTTGGTGGCCACACTTCCTAAGGGGTATTTTGGGTAGTCCCTAGAAATATGCATTAGGGTTTCAAACATGTATAAATACCTCATATGTTCAGTAAATTAAGCCCTTAGTCTCCTCTTTATTTAGTTTAGTTTTATGCCTAAAAATAAATATAAGCTCTCTTTCATTTTCATGGCTACTTAGCCATTTTCTTCTTTCATGTAATTTTCTTTTTTATGCAATTTTAATTCATTCTCTATTCTATTTACAAGATTTTTTTTCTCATATGTTAGTAGCTTAGTTTCATTTCTTATGCAAGTAGATTAGCTTTTATTTCATTTTAATTAGCTCTCTTTTTAATTAGCTTGAATTTTTCTTCTTGTTTTTGTTTTATGTTGCAATCTACATTTGGTGAAGTGATAACAAATATGAGATGCTAAAACCCTTCAATTTAGGGGTAATGAAGCTCTCTTATCATGTAGATTCAACTTTTTGTGTAACGACCCGTAAATTTTCGATAATTAAAATGTGTTAAGTTAATAAGATTCTGGGATTTAATATTGGGAGAAATCAAAATTTGTGACATAATAATGTAATAATAACTAAGAATGAAATGTAACAATGGTAATTAAAGCTAATTATTGATAAATTGAATGAAATTACAATAAATTGAAATAATGTAAATGATATAACTTGGTTATAAATTTAATATAAGGAAATGAATGTAAATATTGAATTTATGAATGAGATAAAATATAATGAATGGTAATTGAATAAAACCATTGTTATGTAAGTAATTGTAACATTGGTCTGTAAACAATAAACTTATAGTGTAAATAAAAGTTTAGGGTAACAATTATTGGAAGTACCTATTTATTTAGGCTGCTTAAAATTTAATTTGGAAATCAATTGTAATTGAATGGAATTAAATGTTACATTAATGTGAGTTAAGACAATGACTGTAAATTGTGAATGTAATAAATTAAATAGAAATGTTAATTTTATTCATAGGGTAATAATTGATGTAATAAAAAGAATGAAACCAAGATAAAATAATTAATTAGGATTTAAATTTTAATTAATGTGTAAAATTGACAAAATTCAAATATAATTGAAATATAGTAGTTGATACAAATAAAGATGAAATTTGGAAAATATAAATGTAATGAAATATGAAACAATGTTAACTATGTAAGATGAGTAATAATTGATTGATTATAAAGCCTGGAATCAAATCAAAACAATGTATTGAAATTAAATTTTAATTAATGGGATAAATTGCAGTTGCAATTGAACACTATAACTATTGAAATAATAAACACTGAATTGACATGTAAATTTACTTTAAATTATTATGAATGTCCAAGCAATCAAAAATGATGAAATTTGTTAGTTATTAAATTTGAAATAAAAATGTGATTTAATTAATTTAATATTAATTTATTAATTAATGTGAAAATAGCCATTTTGGCCACTGACTCGGATTTCGACGAAACTAGTTTCATCGGATCCGTAACAGTGAATTATTATAGTATTTCAAGTTTCGTAGCGATCGGACTTGTCGTTTGATCGTACGGGCTCGAAACGCCTAGAAATCAATTTAATTAAAATCAATTGAAATCGATTTGAAATAAGCTGATTTAATCATAACTTCTTCATACGATTGAATTAGGATTTGAAACCCGTTCCATTGAGTTTAAAACTATCAAGAACATCTATTTTGATATATGGGTTGACCCATTTTTGTTCCGGAGTCAGAACGGGCTTTTTGGGTAATTATCGTTCAAAATCCAAATCAAATCGTATCCGTTAATTCTATATTCAGCTTTGCCTATAAATAGCCCATTATAAACCCTAGATACTTCTTATCCTCCATTTGTCTGTACGTGCAATTCTCTCTGACTTCTTCTTCTCGATGACAGACAAACCAAACAAATTCCCAATTCAATTTCAAATCAAATATCAAATCGAAAAATTCAAACTCCTCAAACTATATCATATTATATATCGATTTGAAGCTCTCGAAGAGCGCAAGTCAATTCTGCCGTTCGTTTTTCGATCTGGGTTTTTTTGTGGCCAGAAATGAATGATTAATTCTCGGCCTTTCATGCTAGGGCTCGAGAATTGACGGTGGATCTTCGTTCTGGGTTCGATCGGGTTGTGTAGGGTCGTAGAGGAGGTCGAGGCAAGGTGATCTGGCGGTTTGCAATACATCTCTGGTGATCGATTTCGCCAGAAATCGAGCTCATAGGCGTACGGCGACGTAGCCATTTTTGGTGACTTCAGGTGGCCGCGTTTGTTCTGGTGGGGTCGGCTATTGATGGGGAGGTTCGCGGCGATGATGGATCGTGGCGTAACGTCGGTGATCAGTGGCAATAATTAGGGGAAGAGTGGTGACTGGCTAGGTTTTAGCTTGTCGATAGTTGAAAACTGTAGGGTTTTGACGTGAACATCAGGTGACGTGGTGAGAGAAGTTTTTCTTTTTATTTATTTATTTTAATTTAAACTATAAAATCTAATCGTTCTAACGATCATAACTTTTGCATACAAGGTCCGATTCACACGCGGTTTGATCCGCTGGGATCGTATCGAAATTCCAAAAATTTTGACGCTAGTTTGGATGGATTCTGAGACTGTTTGAATTTTGGGATTAAATTGGATTTAAATTCAATTTTATAACATCCCGCCTTTTTGTACGCTTTAAGCACACACGCATGCCGACTCAAACCATACAGAATGGCGAATTGTTATTTGGGGTGAATAAGAAAAAGAGATAGAAATAAAAAACAAAACAGAATCTCATAGCGGAATGACAAAATATAATAATCAAATAATAGTTCATGAAGCCGTTTACAAAACTTTTGATTATACTTATACAATACAGAATCAGAGTTATACATATAAGAGATAAATACATAACATTTCAGTGGAACAGTATGATGCAGTGGAAGTAATATAGTAAATAATAATAATACAATCTTCATCTTCGTCCTCCGGAAATAAGGTCTTCAAATCCTGAAATGATCAGGCTGACCCGAGCAAATTGAAAAGACAAAACACGCGAGTCAAAACTAAAAGATCTTATGTGAGTTAAATCAACGATAAATAATTATGAGTGTAAACGGTGTCAGAGATGTTTACGGGGTTTGACATCTCCTATCTAGTGTCTAACGTGAGTGTAGTAACTTAAGAGATATTCGGGATTCACATCTCCTAAGGATCCGTTAAACTATCTACTATGTAATACAATACGCTATTATAACATGTCTACAATAATATAAACTATTAAAATAGCGTTAAGGCGTTACCCATATCCCCCTTAACACATTTTATAGGTATGACAATAGTCTATACAGTACCGTAACTCCCCGTAAACTAGAGCCGCCAGAGGATACCACATAGTTATGACATAAAACAAACTCGTAGAAGGCGCGCTAGGGTAGATGACACGACACAACTAGGTAATGCCAGGGTAGATATACCAATTACGCATCCGGACTGTTGGTAACGCATAGCCGCAACTACCGCCCAACTCGAAACACACTCCCGAGTAAAAATCGAAGGGTGGCCACCAAATAAATCGCAAGTCAGAATATAGTATCGATGGAATGTGTCCGATCAGAGGGGCTACCTCATTGGCCCGGAATCGCTCCTATTTTAGCCACCTTATGCCAACTCACAGGAGTTAGATCCATGTAAATATACCTTTAGGATCGTCGCCACCATCCTACTTAATTCTGGAATCTCCACCGCGTACACAGTTGCCAAAATGGTTTTCGGTATTGGCAGAGAGTATGACAATATCCGATCCCGGTCTCTTTAACAACCAATCGCTTATTACACACCGGATGGTTCTTTTACACTTCCAAAATCGTTTCATAATTGATATCAAAATATCATATTCAATTCAAATCATATTACTTTCAAAATCATTACTTACTTTCGAAATCATATTCACCTTTGAAATCATAGTTCGATAATTATATTTCCTTTCAAAGTCAAATTCATAGTTTATATCGAAATACCGTATTCTCAAAATTATATCACTTTCAAATCATATCGTTTCAAAAATCATAATTTCTTCCAAATTCATATTTCCCAAAACAGGTTAAGTCCTTGCTTCAAAATCATCATTTCAATTTATTATAACATTCAAAATTTCAACTTAAGTTATAACATCATTTAGTCTTATTCTCTTTTAAACCAAATTGAAATGAATATAAACTCTTCCACGTACTTAGTTTGGAAATTCAGAAATTTGTTTAAATAGTTATAAATAGTTAAAATGCTCTAGAATAGTTTAATTGTAGGTAAAAATATTTTAAATAGATTTAAGATAGTTAAATAGATTAAATTTAGATAAATAAAATTAAAATAGATTAAATAACTTTAAAATAGATTAATTATATTTAAAATAAATAAAAATGGTTTAATTAGTTTAAAATAAATTGAATTGGTTTAAAATGGATTAAAATAATTTATATAGTTAATATTGGTTAAATAGTTTAATAAATATGAAAATCTTAATAATTAGAAATTTTAAATAATGTATCTTTAAAATAGTTTATATTAAAATATGAGTTTGAAATTAATATTAACTTAAACTATTCATTTCATTTCAACATATTTGGACCATTTCAAGTTTCCAAATCAACAAACTAAATTTCAATAACTATCGAATTTCATATCGTTTCAATCCATGTTCAAAATGTCAATACTCATTACTCCAGTTTCAAAAATATTTCAAAGTTATTTCCAAACAAATTCAATAACTCAATTTCGATAGAATTTCATTTATACTTAAAGTTTAACTTCAAACTTCCAATTTAATTTCTTAAAGAAATTCCTTTTTAAACCAATTCACATTTCAACGCAAAACTTGATTTTCCAATAATACTTCAATTTATATAAATCAAATTTTATTTCAAAATATCCTTTTGTTAAATTCGATAATTCTGGATTTAAAATCATTTAATTTACCAATCTGGTGTCCTTATATAATTTTCTACCCTAGGGTCAAGTGATACAGATATTTATCATTTCAATCCGCAATTTAAACATTTTACGGTTGTATATCATTTCAAACCGCAATCCCGAGATAAATAAAAATCCATAACGAACTTGCAGTTTGTAACGGTATATAACATCCTTTCAACCAACATCAACAATCAACACCCATCACAATCATCATCCAAATCAATTAATAAATATCAATATAGAACTGATAATCAATAGTGGATATTAAACTGGCAATTTATATTCAATAATAAATTAAATGACCATTTAATTCAAATAAATTCAAATTAACTGAGATGATGATTTAAAATATACCAAACAGTCATAAATAAATTTCTAATCGCATCAAAAATTAATTTAACAAACATAATAAATATTAGAAGTTGTGAGTGGGTTAAAACACTTTTGAATTTAAATCGAATTTAAATTCAAAATATGCCCAAAATTTGAACGGTTTCAGAATTTCTTCATACCAGCGTCAAAATGTCCGAAATTCCAATACGAACCTAGCAGAGAAAACCGCGCATGAATCGGACCTCATATGTGAAAGTTATTCACGTTAGAACGTTTGAAATAATAAATTAAAATTAGCAAAAATAAAACAAAACAAAACCCTTACAGCTCGCCATGTCACCAGCTTCACAATCCTCGTTTGCTATCTGCTCAAACCCGATAACACGTGCGCCGCTGCTACGCCCTTCACCGTCGTCGCTAGAGCCATGCAGACCGATCAGACCACCAAGCGCTGACATCCCCTTCGACCCCGCCTCACGCGATTAGGTCGCGTCCAGCCCAGGCCGAGAAGAGCATGCAGCCGCCACCATGAATTTTAACCCTAATCCAATTATCGAGGTGCACCCGGTCGTTAACTTCTCACAAAAACCACATGGATGCGATCCCCTCGGCTCTCTCCATAAGACTGTACCAACGAATCGTCGATCCGTCGAAGTTCATCGATGGCCAACGAACGGCCGAGAGTAGTTCATCAAATTCTGGACAGACAGAGTTTCAAATTGGAAAAAAAAATACAGATCTGAGATGCGCTCGTCGAGAGCTTCTAATCGATATATATTGAGGAGTTTGATTTTTGGATTTGAATTTGATTTGCCGTTGGATCTAGAATTTGTTTGTCTGCCATTGAAAAGAGGAGATGGAAAGGAGATGTACATACAGACAAATGAGTTGAGGAATACTAGGGTTTATAACAGGATATTTATAGACAGATCAGAAAATAGAGAGAACGGATCAGATTTGGTTATAACGTTGAACGATAAATGGCCCGAAAAGCCCGTTCTGTCTCTAGTACGAAAATGGGTAATTCCATATATCAAAATAGACGCTCTCGATAATTTTAAAATCAATAGAACTGGTTTCAAGCCCAAATTCCATCGTATGAAGAAGTTATGTTAAAATCAATTTATTTCAAATTGATTTTAATTGATTTCAATTTAATTGATTTTGAGGCATTTCGAGCTCATACGACCAAACGACAAGTTCGATCGTTACGAAACTTGAAATCTTACAATAATTCACCGTTACGGATCCGATGAAACTAGTTTCGTCGAAATCCGAGTCAGTGGCCAAAATGGCTATTTTTCAGTTAAATAAATAAATTAAATCACATTTTTAGTTTAAAATTTTATAATTTACAACTTCTATCATTTTTTATTTCTTAATCACTTACAATAATTTAAAAAATTTAGATGTCAATTTAAAGTTGATTAATCCATCAATTTCCGTGTCTAATTTAAATTTCATTAAATTCGGAAATTATAAATTAAATTTTCAATAATTCCATTTATTAAATTTTAAACCTTGTTATTCAAGTCTTTTATTACAATAAGAATATAACTAACATTGGTTTATATCTTAGTACCTTAATATTTCCCGATTTCATCTTAATTTCTTCTGACGTAATAATTAAATATTAAATATAGATTTATTGCAATTGATTACCAAATTTAACTTAACATGCAAAATGAATAGGTAACATATAATACTTGTTACCATTTACTTTTAATTACACATATAAGTTATCATTAACAAACAAAGATTAAAATTACCTACAGAACATTGATTTTATTCAATTACCATTTATTATATTAATTCATTAATTAATTCAATGTTTACGTTTGTTTTCTTATACTCACTTTATAGCCAAATATAACATTTACTTTATTTCAATCAAATTTGAATTTCATTAACTAGTTAATAATTAACTTAAATTAACTTTGTCCATTTTATTCTAGTTATTATTTCATTAATAAATCACAATTTCTATTTCTACAAATATTCAATAACAAAGTTTATTAAATTAACAAATTTTAATTATCGAAAATTTACGGGTTGTTACACTCTCCCCAACTCAAAACATTTCGTCCTCGAAAAGGAAAAGAAGGGAAAAGAAATGAATTAAGTAATCAATATATCTTATTCAAAATATTAACTTTATAACTAAATAAATTTACAACTCAAAAATTTAAATAAAATATATCAATTTATAAACACTTAATCCTTTTATACTCAAATTAATAAAGTTTGGAAACATTTTTCAAAATCTTCTAAGTCCAAAAATTTCGAAAAAATTCGACAGAGTCTTCTTTGTACTGAGAGGCTCGGGAGAAAATATAATATCAAATATAACAATATATATATCACAATATCTTAAAATAATATATCCCAACAATGGGAAAATATATAATACCGCTAGAAAACCGTAATCCGAGAACGTACCTATTTGCCAGGCAAATAATGCTTAATTATGAAACCAAAAGAAGTAGCAATTTCTACCATAACCTGTATTTCACTTATATAATCTAAAAGAGTTTATAATTATATAAAATGAAAATATTTAAAGTTGTTTCAACCACTAACAAACAAATCAATATAAAACAACAATCACGTGCAATCAATACAAATCAATTATCCATTCATAACAACCCAGAACAAATAGTTTGTTCGAGTTAAGACACTTTTAATCACATAGAATGACAAATAACTACAAAGTATACCATTTACTCAACAGTCTTAGATAAAACTCAATAGATTATTCATACATCTTAAACATTTAGAAGTATCCTATCCCAAACAATCCATAAACCAAAACAAACAATAATTTACAATGTTATTTGAGTTATTCTTATTAAATTTCTTTCATAACATTTACATTTTTTTAAATTTTCTTTTCATTCATACAAGGATTATTTCTTTAACTTACATTTTCTCTTACAAAATTTTATTCCCATTCATTCATTCAGTGTTTATTCCATTTATTTTCATTCATTACTTACAAATTCATTTTTTCATTTATTCATATAATGCAAATTTCTTTTATTGCATTACATTCATTCATTTATTTACTTTAATTATAAGTAGTTTCAATATTAACTTAAGTTCAAAATCCTTTACTTACAGTACTCATTTTCTATTTCATTCAATTAGTAGTATTACAATTTTAACTCAAGTTTATAACTATTTTCATATCAAAATTCTTATTTATAAAAGTAAATTTCATTAAACACTTCCATTACATAAGTTTTACTTGTAAAAATTTCCATTACATATTCTTTTAACATTTCAACTTTTTATAATTGGTAAGTTATATATATATATATATATATATATATATGTTTTTAAGAATGCAACTGAAAGTTACACAAGTTTGACTTACTTATTCTAATTAACTTAAGGTTCAATAGTTATCATTTCTTATTGTCATATTCATTTCGTTTACAAGTTACAAATTTCAAGTTCCTTGCATATTTCATTTATAACTGGGCATTTACTTTCTTAATTTCATTTAGAAGTTCCGATTATTAAATAGTTAAAATTTCCATTTCATTTTCAATAATTAAAACCTCTAATTTATAGAAATTTAAGAACTAAATACTGGGTTCCTTTTCAAATCTTTTAAAATAAGAAAGTATATATATAATCGCATCTTTATATATATCAAATCATACTTGGAATTAAAATTTTAGATTAATTCATCAAAACAATTGTGTAGTAAACTACTACAGCAGCCTTCCCACTTTGAAACTCGAAAATGAACGTCGATGACGCTTGCACTCATCACCGAAATTATTTTCCAGCGACAGAGAGGGGAGTACAGAACTTATTTCTTTCCAAAATTTCTTTAAAACATTTCTTCCAACTCACTTTGAAATATTTATATCCGAAAATACCTCTAAATAGTATTGTTATTATATTCCAAAATCATACGAAAGAAATTTTTAAAAAACCCCGCAACTTAAGTTCTAAATTTCCAAATTTCATTTATTTTATTTTCAAATCTTATTTCCAACTTATATTTATAAATTTCACTACCTAACAACCAATATATTACAACCAAATATATAATTTATAAATCACTATTTTATATATATAAATATACAATAGGCAAAATTATTTCATTTACCTATATTTCAAAACAATATTGTGTTGGTTTGTCCTATTAAGTGTTTAGAAATCCCTATCGATGTCATAGCGTCCTATGCACCAACCAGAATTTATAAATACAAAACGGAACAAATTAACACAACATAAAAATCTTTCTATAACACTAACAAATACGCTCTCTCATATATATACTCTCAACAACTCATCATAGGGTATTATTATCCTATTAATAAAGAGTCAGCTCCCATAAAGCCAAGGTTTATCGCTAAACCTAGCTCTAATACCAACTGTAACATTCCGCCTTTTTGTACGCTTTAAGCAGAGACGCATGCCGACTCAAACCATACAGAATGGCGAATTGTTATTTGGGGTGAATAAGAAAAAGAGATAGAAATAGAAAACAAAACAGAATCTCACAACGGAATGATAAAATATAATAATCAAATAATAGTTCATGAAGTTGTTTACAAAACTTTTGATTATACTTATACAATACAGAATCAGAGTTACACATATCAGAGATAAATACATAACATTTCAGCGGAATAGTATGATGCAGTGGAATAATATAGTAAATAATAATAATACAATCTTCATCTTCGTCCTCCGGAAATAAGGTCTTCAAATCCTGAAATGCTCAGGCTAACCCGAGCGAATTGAAAAGACAAAACACTCGATCAGAACTAAAAGATTTTATGTGAGTTAAATCAATGGTAAATAATTATGAGTGTAAACGGCGTCAGAGATATTTACGGGGTTTGACATCTCCTATCCAGTGTCTAACGTGAGTGCAGTAACTTAAGAGATATTCGGGATTCACATCTCCTAAGGATCTGTTAAACTATCTACTATGTAATACAATACGCTATTATAATATATCTATAGTAATATAAACTATTAAAATAGCATTAAGGCGTTACCCATATCCCCCTTAACACATTATATAGGTATGCCAATAGTCTATACAGTACTGTAACTCCCCGTAAACTGGAGCCGCCAGAGGATACCATATAGATACAACATAAAACAAACTCGTAGAAGGCGCGCTAGGGTAGATGACACGGCATAACTAGGCAATGCCAGGGTAGACATACCAATTACGCATCCGGACTATTGGTAACGCATAGGCGCAACTACCGCCCAACTCGAAACACACTCCCGAGTAAAAATCGAAGGGTGGCCACCAAATAAATCGCAAGTCAGAATATAGTATCGATGGAATGTGTCCGATCAGAGGGGCTACCTCATTGGCCAGGAATCGCTCCTGTTTTAGCCACCTTCTGCTAACTCACGGGAGTTAGGTCCACGTAAATATACCTTTAGGATCGTTGCCACCATCCTACTTCATTCTGGAATCTCCACCACGTACACAGTTGTCAAAGTGGTTTTCGGTATTGGCAGAGAGTATGACAATATATGATCCCGATCTCTTTAACAACCAATCGCTTATTACACACCGGATGGTTCTTTTACATTTCCAAAATCGTTTCATAATTGATATCAAAATATCATATTCAATTCAAACCATATTACTTTCAAAATCATTACTTACTTTCGAAATCATATTCACCTTTGAAATCATAGTTCGATAATTATATTTCCTTTCAAAGTCAAATTCATAGTGTAACGACCCGACTTTCCAGACCCGGAAAATCGAACCATTTGAGTTAAGAAGAAGAGGTAGAAGAAGAAAAATAGAAAACAAAATCAGAATCTAACCATCGCAGCGGAATAAAATATAATATATATTAACAGATCTTTACACAAATCAAAACTATATCAGTTTTATATAATATAGCATCAGAGTATACACCAGAGAACACATAACATACAACTGGACAATAACCATATCATGTCCTCAATACAACAGAGTACAACAATCAACACAGCGAAATATATATATATAAACAAGTACGGGAGATACGTCTCGCCATCCAGCTCATCTCCTGAGCTCCACAGCATCATATCCTGTAACCTATAATACTCGGTCTGACCCGAGCATCATATAAAACAATACCCGAGTCAGTCTGGAATACCAGCGTGAGAAAATCACACTCAAATTTATTATTAAAGTTTCAAAAATCCTTTTGAAAATAAAAGCATCTCGTAAGACCACGCCACAAATAAACATGTCGGGTTTTTACCTTACGATAGCTAAAACACTTTTTATAGAAATCCTCTGATATTATAATAGTGTCTATTCACAATTACTTATTAAAATAGCTGAAATTGTTACATGATTAAATTCCAGCATACTAGGTATACAAACAAATACCGTACAAGGCACGTAGGGAGAATGGATTTCCAACGAATGACTAGGCACTGGGGTACCACCTGTCACAGTACGTGGCCTAGATCACAGTACCGAGGAGTACGCCCGCTCCCCTGCAACACAAGGCCGGAATCATCCCTTACTGGATAATTCCAAATAAAATCACCCCACGGTTGGGATCAGCAACCGCACTACTAAGCCGAAATAAAGGGACATCTAGACGAGGATGACCTTACTCTCAAGTGGGGGCTACCCACGAAGCCTTGCTGCATAACCCCTGATTTTCAGTCATTCCCGGTTGATGAGGCTTGAGGCTAAACGATACCTTTTTCAGAACATATCCCTTAGAATGCCCATCGTCCACCTGACGATGTTTCGTAAGCATTCGTCCATACAAGTCCGTCCCGGGTCCGAACGAAACCGAAGGCACTATTCCTACTACATCCATTTTGGAAATATCCTCAGGATTAGTAGCGACTAGCCCTTGCACTTCACTGCTCCATCTTCGACTCCGAACACGTTACACGAAACGTACAAACCGAATCGAAGTGGTATTCGAGTCTCCAGACCTAGAATCCCGGTATACGGAAACCCGATCCCGGTCTCTTCGAAACGATCAACGCATTTGGCCAATATTGATAGTCGGTTATTTAACTATCAATTAACATCCACAAGCAACCATCACACAATAAATAATTTCCCACATTATTTATTTGCCCAAATATCTTTCCAAGATATATTTCCAAATTTTCGAAGCTCTTTTGAAAACAATTTCAAACAGTTTCCGCTTACGGAATACATTTCCCAAAGGTTTATTTCCTCTGAATCTCCAAGTACAAAATACTTTTAATTTTAAAATAATTTCAAAACACTTTATTTAAATATACTTTATAACATTGAAATCAAACTACTTTAATACTTTATTAAAAATATATACTTTAAAATAAACCACTTTATAAATATAAACTAAATTTCCTCTTTAAAACATAATACCAAATCACTTTTATATAATTACTACAATAATAGATTTTTGAAAATACTTACTTTGGAAATTAACCTTTAGAAATAATCAATTTCCTAAAACATGCATTTTTAAACAAATTAGAACTTTTAACTTATATTTAAAATTGCTTTGAAAAACGTACTTGGCAATCCAAGGAAATACACTTCTCTTCACATCCTTTTAAAAATAAATCAACATTTATTTTTAAACCAATTCATATTCTTTTATAAATTCCCACCTTGAATTTATATTTTCAAATATCCCCTGATATTTTATTTTACTTTATAAACCCAGTTTATAAATTCCAAAATCTCATTTCTCTTTAAATTTCAAATCCCAAAGTATTTAAATCAAATTTATAATTGATTTCCCAATTTATTTTACTTTGAAATAAATTTCCTTAATCCATTTATTTCCAAATTCATTAACTTCCAGATTTTATTTCTCATTATGATTTAAAATCTTTAAACTGAACACAAGTTTCAGATTTCCCAAATTCCTTCTTTCTTTTTAATTACATTTAAACATTGAATTAAAATAAATTATTTATTCCTTTAAATAATATCACATAAGTTTTCTTTAAATTCAATATTTCTCTGTTTATTCAAAATTCCTCTTTTCCATATTTATTAGAATTTTGGAAATCACTTTTATTCTTAATCAGATTTATTCTCACATTTATTCCAAACTCTTTATAATTATTTTACTTAAAAATTTACTCTTTTATTTCTTTTCAAAAATTCCATTCTAGAGATTTTGATAATTCAGCACATCCAAATCGATCCAACCAAACCATAACATCCAATTATCCATATAATTCATCACAGGATATCAAAAATCATATCACAGAATATTTAAACAAAATTAAATATTTTGAGGAATCCAGTTGGATCCCTCCAACCTGTTTCCCTGCATCCATAGACGTTAGCACAATACCAATTCCACTTCAAAGTGGAATATCACGGTATATGAGTTTTATAAAATATCATCTGCTATTATGCGGCGCATAGGGTCTCATCCGCTATACAATGCGGGAATATCAACAACTCAAATATATACATATGCCAATATGTATATATTGCTATATACTACTATATACCATATCAATCAAATCAATCAATTCAATCATTCATCAATATTTAAATTTAACCAATTAAATTTAAATTATAATTTAACTGAGTGAGATTAACTCACCTTTTATCTTAAGTTGCAATCCATTCCCATTCATTTCCTTTCCATCTTGTTCCATGATTTTGAATGTAACGCCCCACCTCTATACCCACGCTAACCAAGAACACTACGATGTAGTGCTGTCAATTAGCACGGAGAATAAGGCAGTTGAGGAGCGACCATCCATGTAACTTCTTTGCGCGAGCACCGATATGTCAGATAGAATATAATGCATATCTTTTAAAGAGGAAATCCAACATACCGATACAAACACAAAGCTATCACACGGTGGCGATATATAATCTTCGGAAACAAATATAGAAATAAACATAACACAAATCAGTCACAGACAATTCATATCACAAAGGCGGAATAAGATATGAATATTACACCTAAAAGTGTACATCAGAGTAGTGGTCAAATAAGATCCACAATAACACAAAAGAATAGATACAAGTGCAAGACAATAGAATACGTATACATCAAGGAGTCTCATCACAAATTCATACAACAAAAACCTACTAAACTAGAGTAGTTAGCCAAAAGTCAGAAGATGGCTCCAGATAAGAAGTCATGATGAAGCACCTGTAAAAACTCAGTCTGACCCGAGTATTATTTAAGAAGAAAATAATAAACGGATCAGTCTAGCTATAATTATCAGATAAAATGAGATAGAATATGAGATATGATAATAGAACGTATGATAACAAAAAGGTGTCATACTATGAAAAGTATACATTAGAAATCCCACAAAAGTCATACAATATCTCAATAATCTCAAAACAGAGAAAAGAATGTCATATTCTTAATTTAATTCACCAAGCCACAATAAAATGACATACTCATCAATGTCAATGGTAAAAGCTGGTGAAACATAAAATTCCAGAAATCAATCATTAGAAATCCAGAAATCACAAGAAAAGGATGGCCAATCCCAAACAGGAGCATGAAAGCCGGTACATTGACGCAGTGCAAACGGTACGTCCAATGAACCAGAAAGCCGAGACATCGATGTAGTACAAACGGTACATCAGATGAATCAAACATTGACGCAGTGCAAACGGTACGTCCAATGAATCGGAAAGACAGAGACATCGATGTAGTACAAACGGTACATCAGATGAATCGAACATTGACGCAGTGCAAACGGTACGTCCAATGAATCAGAAAGCTAAGACATCGATGTAGTACAAACGGTACATCAGATGAATCAAACATCGACGCAGTGCAAACGGTACGTCCAATGAATCAGAAAGACAGAGACATCGATGTAGTACAAACGGTACATCAGAAGAATCGAACATTGACGCAGTGCAAACGGTACGTCCAATGAATCAGAAAGCTAAGACATCGATGTAGTACAAACGGTACATCAGAAGAATCGAACATTGACGCAGTGCAAACGGTACGTCCAATGAATCAGAAAGCTAAGACATCGATGTAGTACAAACGGTACATCAGATGAATCAAACATTGACGCAGTGCAAACGGTACGTCCAATGAATCAGAAAGACAGAGACATCGATGTAGTACAAACGGTACATCAGATGAATCGAAACACATTAAAAGTACTTGGGTTGCCAGCCCACAAAGAAATGAGACGAAGCTCAATAAAATGAAGTACAGTCCTTCATATGGACAAAGAGACATCGCACAATTGCTAGTCTAAATCATAAAATGATCATCATGATCAGCGAGAAGTGTCAATCACACCAAGCTAGTAAATATATGAGTTTAGCTTCATGTCCCATAACCACTTGCTTAACTTAAATATTTACGAACAAGCTGTAAATCTTCACTAGGAAATTGTCACGAAAAGGGTTCAATCGAACAAGTCCAAGAGCTAACCGACGAAGTGAACGCAAGCGTTTCATACCACCCGTTTTACTAGGTCGTTTAAGTCGATTTCTCATTCGAGTGAAGTAAAGGCTTGTATATACTAGTAGATTGAAAGTCGGTTTGAGAAAACGAACTTTTGATATTTAAAATAGTGTTGAAATCGCTTTGATGAAAGAGTTTTGATATTTACTATTAGTATTGAAACCTTCATATATCTTTAAAGTGACAAGTCATAAAACGATGGTAGAAACAAATCAATTCACGTTCGAAGACGTGAGTAAAGTCCAAAGAAGTCAGTCCCAAAACCATCAAAGTAGAAATTCTGATAAATGCTTTTCAGACGAGATTGCCTACGCAGAGTAATACGGGGTTCGACCTGCCCGGTCAGGTCGCGGGGGTCCAGGGGGCAGCGCCCACGGCGGGGTGCGGGGCAGCGCCCCGTCACGGTACGACCTAGTGAAGGCAAGCGGTCTCGAGAAGCCAAACCGGTCAAATGACCAAGTACTAACTCGCGAACGACCTAGGGGAAAAATAGGTCAAACGACCAAGTACTAACTCGCGAACGACTTACGACTTAAGGGATAAGGTCATACGACCTAAGTGGAGACTGCCACGCGACATAGCAGAAGAACAGATCGAACGACCTAGGGGGAAAACAGGCCAAACGACCAAGTACTAACTCGCGAACGACTTACGACTTAAGGGAGGCTGCGACTCACGACTTAAGGGAGGCAGGCGACTTACGACTTGAGCCTTGAACGACTTAACGACTTAAGCTTCAATTCGAGCTACGAGCTAAGGCTGGAACGACCTAGTGGAGTTAGGTCGGGGACGACCTACGACTTAAGGTCATACGACTTAACAGTTGCGAGCTAGCAGAGTTGGCATGGCCTAGCGACTTAGTAGAAGCAGCGACCTACGACTTAACGATTTAAAAGCCAACGACCTAGTGGAGTTAAGAGCCATACGAGCTACGACTTAAGCTCAAATACGAGCTACGACTTATCACTTAACTCGCGAACGACTTAGCAAAGGCAGAACACCCAGAACGACTTAACACTTTAACTCGAGAACGACTCAGGCCTTTAACTCGTGAACGACTCAGGCCAGACGAACAGAAATACACGCGCGCGACTTAAGCCCTTAACTCGTGAACGACTCACGACTTAGACTTAACTCGTGGACGACTCAGCGAAGGCCAGAAACGACTTAAGGCCAGAAAAATCACCAAAACGCTGAAAATTGAAGTTTTTCGCCAATCCAATCCAAACCAAATGCAAATGTTGATGCAAATGCAATAGGGGATCATTCCCAACAGTCCAATGACAATTTAAGCAAGATGTGAGATTAAAAATCTCACCTTTTCACGGAATTTGATGAAGATGAAGCTCGGGGGCAAAGCAAAGATCAACCACAAGCTTGAATCAATGTCTTCACTTTGAATTTGGAGTTAGATGTTGAATTTGCTAAAGAATTTGAGCTTGGAATTTTAATTTCCTACTCCCTCCACCATTGTTGCTAAAGCTTCAAAGTTGATGAAGTGATGAAGAGAAGGAAGGGGTTGGGCTGAGGTAGAAGAGGTGCAGCCCAAACCAAAAGCTCAACACAAAAAGTGACGAAAATTTCACTATCTCCAAACATATCGAAGTTTACACTCAAAAAGATCGCAAACGTCATTTTGAACTCAATGGGGGTGGTCTCGAGTCCCAATTTGACCGTATGTAAAAAGTAGCTTTTCGGTCTAACATCCGACTAACAATAAAATATTTAAATATAAAATCGATAAATATGCGGGTTGTTACATTGAACCTTGTATAAACGTTATACACTTTAATTTATATTTGAATTAACTTAATAGTCAATTTCCATAAAATAACTTTAATTGGCAATTGAATTGAATTTGAACTAATCCTTCCTTAAATAATCTCCTAGTGACTAAAATTTTGGTCTAATAAACGATACGTCTCCATCATTTTAAAATTAACTAGTAAATGAGAAGAGGTATATATTTTCCTTTCAAAATCTTATTTGTAATTTCTGCATATATACACATTTGTTCTAATAAAATTCCTATTCTACCCAAAGCTCATCTACACATAAACTCCTCTGTTTTTCTTATATATGTTTAAACTAAAACATGTATATGAATCTATGTGTGCGTGTATATATTAACTTTTAAACAAAATTATTTTACACTTCTGAAATTATTATTTTCCTAGTTTGCTGTATATACACATAGATAAAGAAGAAGAAAGGTCTGCATATACCTCACAGCGATTAACCCTCCATCGAACACCAACCCAAAGTCACAGCGCAGACAAGCTCGAGTCCGAGCCATCCTCGAGAGAAACTGCGACAATCGAAACCATCGTGACTTCGCCAGAGAGCTTCCAGGCTTCCAACGCCTCACGCGAACCCATGAATCCGTCCTCACCTACATCCTTCTCTAATCGATCGTGCTCCTTGTCGTCGCGAGGACCAAGTCGACTACGTGATGCCATCAGGAGATTCGAAGTCGCCACGCTTGAGACCCACACGACGAAACACGATTGAATCGCGAACTGACTTCGCCTCTTTCCTCTCTTTTTTATAAACGAACTCAAATTCGTTGACAGCGGAAGGAGGAAGGGAGGCTCGCGTTCGATCCTAATTAAATTTTGAAGCTGACAATTTGATTTTAGGATCTCGACTTTGATTTTCGAACGAGAAGACTTCAATTTCGAAATTAAGTGAGGAGGAACGAGCGGCCATGATTTATGAGAAAACTCGACCTTGATTTTATTTTTTTTATTCTGAGACTTCGACAACTTCAATATAGTTTCGGCCATTACTTTGAAATGAAAGGGGTAAGCTTTGCACGATTATTTCCATGATTTTAGGCGTATCTAACGGGAACACTGAGAGGAGATGGAGATAAAATATCGGTTTGGGGAAACTTCTCGAGTACGCGTTGGAAAAAATATCTCTGACTATATGTACTACAAATTTTATTTTATTATAAACTTCCAAAACGTCCCGTTAATTTCTACTTAAAATTGTGAACTCCTCTTAAGGAGTGCCACTAGGCGATTTCAAGGTTTTACCCGCATTCCGAACACAATGGAGCGTGTTACGGAAGCTAATTTAATCGTATGTGGAAGTTAGCTTTATAAATCAATTTAAAATATTAAATTATCGATTTTAATTTCAACGCGTTTCTCACCCGTACGAGCAAACAGTGAATCCAAACGCTACGAAAATTGAAATTCGATAATAACTAACTATTACGGATCCAATGGAACTAGCTTCGTCGAATTCCGAGACTGTGCCTCGGAAGGCTATTTTTAAATATCGATTCAAACGATATAATTCCAAAACTGAATAAAACAGTTTGAAATTACATTCTGAAGCTTCTATTATCTTTAGTATTATCATTACGAATTTTACGAGCTTTCAAAATATTTTTAATTAGCTTAAAATGCCAGATTTACTATTTTATCCAACTTCAAATAAATTTTAATTTAATTATTAAATTACTCAATAACAGCGATATTTGAAATTTAAGTTTATAATTAACCTCTGAATATTTAAAATTAATTAAATATTCCAATTTCAAATATACAAAAATTCCGGGTCGTCACACATAGTTTATATCGAAATATCGTATTCTCAAAATTATATCACTTTCAAATCATATCGTTTCAAAAATCATAATTTCTTCCAAAATCATATTTCCCAAAACAGGTTAAGTCCTTGCTTCAAAATCATCATTTCAATTTATTATAACATTCAAAATTTCAACTTAAGTTATAACATCATTTAGTCTTATTCTCTTTTAAACCAAATTGAAATGAAAATAAAGTCTTCCACGTACTTAGTTTGGAAATTCAGAAATTTGTTTAAATAGTTATAAATAGTTAAAATGTTCTAGAATAGTTTAATTGTAGGTAAAAATATTTTAAATAGATTTAAGATAGTTAAATAGATTAAATTTAGATAAATAAAATTAAAATAGATTAAATAACTTTAAAATAGATTAATTATATTTAAAATAAATAAAAATGGTTTAATTAGTTTAAAATAAATTGAATTGGTTTAAAATGCATTAAAATAATTTATATAGTTAATATTGGTTAAATAGTTTAATAAATATGAAAATCTTAATAATTAGAAATTTTAAATAATGTATCTTTAAAACAGTTTATATTAAAATATGAGTTTGAAATTAATATTAACTTAAACTATTCATTTCATTTCAACATATTTGGACCATTTCAAGTTTCCAAATCGACAAACTAAATTTCAATAACTATCGAATTTCATATCGTTTCAATCCATGTTCAAAATGTCAATACAGATTACTCCAGTTTAAAAAATATTTCAAAGTTATTTCCAAACAAATTCAATAACTCAATTTCGATAGAATTTCATTTATACTTAAAGTTTAACTTCAAACTTCCAATTTAATTTCTTAAAGAAATTCCTTTTTAAACCAATTCACATTTCAACGCAAAACTTGATTTTCCAATAATACTTCAATTTATATAAATCAAATTTTATTTCAAAATATCCTTTTGTTAAATTTGAGAATTCTGGATTTAAAATCATTTAATTTACCAATCTGGTGTCCTTATATAATTTTCTACCCTAGGGTCAAGTGATACAGATATTTATCATTTCAATCCGCAATTTAAACATTTTACGGTTGTATATCATTTCAAACCGCAATCCCGAAATAAATAAAAATCCATAACGAACTTGCAGTTTGTAATGGTATATAACATCCTTTCAACCAACATCAACAATCAACATCCATCACAATCATCATCCAAATTAATCAATAAATATCAATATAGAACTGATAATCAATAACGAATATTAAACTGGCAATTTATATTCAATAATAAATTAAATGACAATTTAATTCAAATAAATTCAAATTAACTGAGATGATGATTTAAAATATACCAAACAGTCATAAATAAATTTCTAATCGCATCAAAAATTAATTTAACAAACATAAGAAATTTTAGAAGTTGTGAGTGGGTTAAAACACTCACTTTTGAATTTAAATTCAAAATAAGCCCAAAATTTGAACAGTCTCAGAATTTGTCCAAAACTGCGTCAAAATGTCCGGAATTCCAATACGAACCTAGCGGAGAAAACCGCACGTGAATCGGACCTCGTATGTGAAAGTTATTCACGTTATAACGTTTGAAATAATAAATTAAAATTAGCAAAAACAAAACAAAACAAAACCCTTACAGCTCGCCACGTCACCAGCTTCACAATCCTCGTTCGCTATCTACTCAAACCCGGTAACGCGCGCGCGCCGCTAAGCCCTTCGCCATCGTCGTTAGAGCCATGCAGACCGGTCAGACCACCAAGCGCTGACATCCCCTTCGACCTCGCCTCACGTGATTGGGTCGCGTCCAGCCCAGGCCGAGAAGAGCATGCAGCCGCCACCATGAATTTTAACCCTAATCCAACTATCGAGGCGCATCCGGCCGTTAACTTATCACAAAAACCACATGGATGCGATCCCCTCGGCTCTCTCCACAAGACTGTACCAACGAATCGTCAATCCGTCGAAGTTCATCGACAGTCAACGAATGGCCGAGAGTAGTTCATGAAATTCTAGATAGACAGAGGTTAAAATTGGAAAACAAATTACAGATCTGAGATGCGCTCGTCGAGAGCTTCAAATCTATATATAATTCGATATATATTGAGGAGTTTGATTTTTGGATTTGAATTTGATTTGCCATTGGATCTAGAATTTGTTTGTCTGCCATTGAAAAGAGGAGATGGGAAGGAGATGTACGTACAGACAAATGAGTTGAGAAATACTAGGGTTTATAACAGGATATTTATAGACAGATCAGAAAATAGAGAGAACGGATTAGATTTGGTTATAACGTTGAACGATAAATGGCCCAAAAGCCCGTTCTGTCTCCGGTACGAAAATGGGTAATCCCATATATAAAAATAGATGCTCTCGATAATTTTAAAATCAATGGAACTGGTTTCAAGCCCAAATTCCATCGTATGAAGAAGTTATGTTAAAATAAATTTATTTCAAATTGATTTCAATTGATTTCAATTAAATTGATTTTGAGGCGTTTCGCGCCCGTACGACCAAACGACAAGTCCGATCGTTACGAAACTTGAAATCCTACAATAATTTACTGTTACGGATCCGATGAAACTAGTTTCGTTGAAGTCCGAGTTAGTGGCCAAAATGGCTATTTTTCAGTTAATTAAATAAATTAATATTAAATAAATTAATATTAAATAAATTAAATCACATTTTCAGTTTAAATTTTTATAATTTACAACTTCTATCATTTTTGATTTCTTAATCACTTACAATAATTTAAACAAATTTAGATGTCAATTTAAAGTTAGTTAATCCATCAATTTCCGTGTCTAATTTCAATTTCATTAAATTCAAAAATTATAAATTAAATTTTCAATAATTCCATTTATTAAATTTTAAACCTTGTTATTCAAGTCTTTTATTACAATAAGAATATAACTAACATTGGTTTATATCTTAGTACCTTAATATTTCCCGATTTCATCTTAATTTCTTCTGACGTAATAATTAAATATTAAATTTAGATTTATTGCAATTGATTACCAAATTTAACTTAACAGACTAAATGAATATGTAACATATAATACTTGTTACCATTTCCTTTTAATTACACATATAAGTTATCATTAACAAACAAAGATTAAAATTACCTACAGAACATTGATTTTATTCAATTACCATTTATTATATTAATTCATTAATTAATTCAATGTTTACGTTTGTTTTCTTATACACACTTTATAGCCAAATATAACATTTACATTATTTCAATCAAATTTGAATTTCATTAACTAGTTAATAATTAACTTAAATTAACTTTGTCCATTTTATTCTAGTTAATATTTCATTAATAAATCACAATTTCTATTTCTACAAATATTCAATAACAAAGTTTATTAAATTAACAAATTTTAAATATCGAAAATTTATGGGTCGTTACAAATTTTAATTCAAAATGTGAGTGTTTTAACCCACTCACAACTTCTAAAATTTCTTATGTTTGTTAAATTAAATTTATGATGTGATTAGAAATTTATATATGACTGTGTGGTATATTTTAAATCATCATCTCCGTTAATTTGAATTTATTTGAATTAAATCGTTATTTAATTTATTATTGAATATAAATTGCCAGTTAAATACCTGTTATTGATTATCAGTTCTGTATTGATATTTATTGATTGATTTGGATGATGATTGTGATGGATGTGTGACTGTTGATATTGGATGAATGGATGTTTTATTTTATATCGTTATAAACTGCAAGTTCACTATGGGTTGAAATGATACATACCCGAATGATCAATAGATTAAGGAAAAATCGTTATGGGTTGCAATGATAGACTCGAGCGATTTTTTGGATTTTATTATTAATTCGGGATTGCGGTTTGAAATGATATATATAACTGTAACATTTTAAATTGTGGATTGAAATGATAAATATCCGTATTACTTGACCCTAGGGTAGAAAATTATATACGGATACCGGATTGGTTAAATTTAATGATTTTGTACTTCTTAATTTTTTTGAACTAATTAAATGCTATCTTGAAATAAAATTTGATGTATATAAATGGAAGTATTGTTGGAAAATCAAGTTTTGTGTTGAAATGTGAATTGGTTTAAAAGGAATTGCTTTAAGAAATTAAATTGGAAGTTTAAAGTTAAACTTTTAAGTATACATGAAATTCAATAGTTTATTGAAATGTTAAATTGGAAGGTTTGGAAATTGGTTTGTCGACTTGGAAACTGAAAATGGTCCAAATACGTTGAAATGAAATGAATAGTTTAATTTGATATAAATTCCAAATTCATGTTTTAATATAAACTGTTTTAATAATATACTATTTCAAAATTTCTAATTATTAAGATTTCAAAGTATTAAACTATTTTAACCTGTATTAATCATATTAAATCATTTTAACCTATTTTAAACCATTTAATTTATTTAAACTAATTAACCTGTTTTAACTTATTTTAAATCTAATTAATCTATTTTAAAGCTATTTAATCTATTTTAATTATATTTAATCTATTTTAAATCTATATTAACTATTTATAACTATTTTCTTCTAAATTCCAAACTAAGTAAAATGGATGGTATATATTCAAATTCTCGATTTTAAAGTGAATGTGGTTAAGCGACATTATAACCTAAGTTGGGATTTAAATAACATAATTTGGTTTAATATGATATTTTGAAATGAGATTTTAACCTATTTTGGAAATATGACTTTTGAAAGGAAATATAATTTCAAACTATGATTTCAATGTGATATAATTTCGGAAGTAAGTAATGATTTCAAAAATGATATGATTTGAATTGAATATGATATTTTGATGTCAATTATGAAATGATTTTGGAAATGTAAAAGAACCATCCGGTGTGTAATAAGCGATTGGTTGTTAAAGAGACCGGGATCGGATATTGTCATACTCTCTGCCAATATCGAAAACCACTTTGACAACTGTGTATGCGGTGGAGATTCCAGAATGAAGTAGGATGGTTGGCGACGATCCTATATGAGGTATGTACGTGGACCTGACTCCCATGAGTTAGCTTAAGGTGGCTAAAACAGGAGCAATTGACGGGCCAAGTGAGGTCATTCCTTCGATCGGGCACATTCCTTCGATACTATATTCTGACTTTGCGATTGATTTGGTGGCCACCCTTGATTTTTGATTTGGAAGTGTGTTCTGAGGTGGGCGGTAATAGCTGCTATGCGTTACCACCAGTCCGGAAGTGTAATTGGTATATCTACCCTGGCATTGCCTAGTTGTGCCGTGTCACCTACCCTAGCGCACCTTCTACAAGTTTGTTTTATGTCGTACCTATAGGGTATCCTCTGGCAGCCCCAGTTTACGAGGAGTTACGGTACTGTATAGACTATTGGCATTATAAAATGTGTTAAGGGGAAAATGGGTAATGCCTTAACGCTATTTTAATAGTTTATCTTACTGTAGACATATTATAATAGCGTATTGTACTACATAGTAGATAGTTTAACGGATCCTTAGGAGATGTGAATCCAAACATCTCTTAAGTTACTGCACTCACGTTAAACACTGGATAGGAGATGTCACACCCTGTAAACATCTCTGACGCCATTTACACTCATATTTATTTACCGTTGATTTGACTTACATAAGATCTTTTAGTTCTGACTCGAGTGTTTTGTCTTTTCAATTCGCTCGGGTCAGCCTGAGCATTTCAAGGTTTGAAGACCTTATTTCTAGAGTACGAAGACGAAGATTTGTACTACTATTATTTACTATATTTATTCCACTGCATTCATATAGTTCCGTTGCATTATTTGTTTATCTCTGATATGTGTAACTCTGATTTTTTGTATTGTATAAGTATAATCAAATGTTTTGTATACAGCTTCATGAACTGTTATTTGATTAGTATATTTTATCATTCCGCTGCGAGATTCTGTTTTTGTTTTGTTTCTTTCTCTGCTTTTTCTTATTTACCCCATAACAGTCCGCCTTTCTGTATGGTTTGAGTTGGCACGTGTGTCTGCTTAAAGCGTCCAAAAAGGCGGGATGTTACATTTTGATAACTTATGTTCTCTTTTTGTACTTAATGGAAAGTTGCATGTTGATGTAAGTTTATTAATGAATTTGGTAGTCTATGATGTTAATCACATATGGGCTATTTTTACTCAAATAAACACAATTTGCATCATCATCTAACTAATTGATTTTGATAATGGAAGTGAATTTAGAATGAAAATTTGATGGTTTATATTACTAATTCAGTAGTTAATAAACCATGCTTAAAATAGATTTTATGTTTAATTTCATTGCAATTTTCATGAGAGTTAAAAAGTGGTTTAATAGGTGCGTTATAGTTTGATGGTTTATATTGGGCTAATTAATAGCACAAATATTCCATACTTATGATAAACATATCAATTAAATTCACTAATGACGAAAAAAAAGAGATCATAATTTTATGTTGTGTTGATTTATGTGACCATGATAGTGGATTTATCTCTAAATTGTCTTTTCATCTCATAGTTTTCATTCGCTTTATTAGTAGTTAGTTTTTGTAGTTTTTTGTAGTTAACTATTTTCAATTCTTGGTTTAATTTGATTGAATAGAAATTTAAAATCTAAACAATTCCTTGTGGATCAACCCGTACTCGCCACGTACTAGAATTCTACACCGTGCACTTACGGTTATTTTTAATTTAAAATTTTCGACTATTTTTCTAATCCGATAAAGATTTAGCCGTCAAACAAGTTTTTGGCGTCGTTGCCGGAGAATTTATTTGATTTTAATTTTCTATTCTTTGAATTATTTGTTGTTTGATTTATTGTGTATTTGTTTTGTGTGTTGAATTGCATTTTTAAAAAAATTGTGTGTTTGTGTGATTTTGTTTGCATTTTGATTGTGTGTTTGTTGCTTTTCTATTGGCATTTGCAATCACAATTTCAAAACAATATATATATATGTATATGTATATATATATATATATATGTATATGTATATGTATATATATATATATATATATATATATTTCATTTCCTTTTTACATTTATATTTCCAATATTTGCTTTGATTTTACAACTTTTATTTTTATTTACAAACAGTTCCAGTTTTTGATTCACTACACATCACCGCCTTCAAACAATATCACCTCTTACAAACAACATTTCAACTTCAACAACCAAACCGCCCCTTCATTTACACAACACACCATACATATCACTGCAGTCACTTCCATCCAACTGCTTCAATCAACACTCCACCATCAGTGCCCTCATGCCTTACATTGATTGTTTGCCTTCACGCTGTCAATATAACCACCTTCCTTGATCACCATATTCATCATTTACTTAACCACCTGCCTACCCCTCACCAACACCCAACCAAACCACAGTACTCACTGTCGCTCCACCTTTAAAAATTACCCACCCTCAACAGCATTTTATCAATCATCTTTCCATAACTCAACCCTGCACGTTGCTGTTACCAAATACATCCACTTCAATACTTACATACTACCCTATTACAGTGTCACTTACATAATTACATACCACATTCATCATACTGCCTAACCACCTCCCTCTTTCCCAGTCATGCCACAAACATTTCTCAACATCACCATACTAAACCACATATCAGTACACAAACAACAGAGCATCGGTGCAAACAACCTTTCAACAAATCACCCCCTTCAACATTTCCTCAACATTACCATTGTGCAACTGCACAGTCCAAAAACACTTGCTGCTAACCCTCCAATCTGCTCATATACATACCTCCCCACATAACTGTGCATCCTCCTTTATCAACAGTACACACTTCTTCTACTTCATCAAATCCCGAACACTGTTCCAGAACACAGTCATTCCTCACAGCCATTTCAACCACCTACTGACAGTGCATCATCAGTTCTATCCAACTTCTGCACCACTTCACCCAAACTTTCCATCACAAACCACACAAGCCATTTTACCATTGACAACGACTTGAAAACCTCCACTTACATCAAAAATTCCATACTGTCTGATCACAATTCCACCCACCAACAACACATTACTGCTGCTAAACCATCCTCCGACCACAACCTGACCACAACCCTGACCATACTGCCTTGCCATAGAAAATTGAACAAACTTCACCCTGCACAAAACATATATCACCCACCAATGCCGACCCGAACAACCAAGCAACTCCATCTCCTTAGCCACAATCTCTGAACACCCAATCTTCAACCAACTCGTACTTGAAACGCGACCCTACCTACCACTACTTTTTTCATTTCAGATTCGCCGATTTGCCAATTCGTCGATTCAACCTCTTCGAGCACCGCAAACCAAATTGAACAACCTCGCGCAACCCAAATCGAACCATGAAGCCGCCTCATCCAAAATCGCGAGTGCCCTAACCAAGCGGCCCAATCGACAATTTTAATTTCGACATTTTAATTTCTGGAAGCGGGAATTTGTGGCTTGATTGAGAGCATTTGATTTTGTCTCGAAAAAATTTAGTAGTTTGGGGATTTGTACGTGAAAATTTAGTTTAGTTGGAATTTTGTTTTGGGTTGGTAGGCTTAGCTTTAAAATCATTTATTTATAGTTTAGCTTCATGTGTTGTTATTTTTAAGCTTCTTTTAAAAAAAATTCAAAAAAAAAACAAGTTTGTTTTTTTTTCACTCATTTTGATTTTCTTTTGTTTAGTTTCTTTTTTTTAATATATAAAAGATATTAATATATATATATATATATATATATATATATTTATTTTCATTTGTTTTATTTGTTTCTAACTTCTTTTGATTTCTAACTTCTTCTTTTGATTTTTATTTTTTTTATTATCATTTTTTTAAAACAAATAAGTTTCTAAATTCATTTGATTTCATTTGTTTTAGTTTCCTTTGTTTTATTTCTTTTGATTTTGTTCTATAAAAAAATATCTTTGTTTTGTTTTATTTCTTTTGATTTCATTTGTTTTGATTTCCCTTTGTTTTAGTTACTTCTTTTATATTAAAAAAATAAACAAATAAAAAATTAAAAAAACTATATATATATATATTTTTAACTTCTTTTCACGTTGTCATTGTAGATAAAAAGAAGTGTTCGCTAAAAACCGCCTTGCTTTGCTTGCTTGGAAAAAAAATTGCTAATAATCTGCGTGCTCCGGTATTGTGTTTTGATCTCTAGTTTTATTTAATCTGCATTATTGGTTGCTTGCATTTGCATTTAAATAAAAAAAATTAAAAAATTCAAAAACAAAAACAAATTTCTTTGTAGTTGCATTGTTAATACATGTTTAATTCTTGTTTTGCATTCATCTCATCTTGTTTTACTTTCTAATGGCAATACCCAAATCCACATAAGGCGGGGGATTTCATCACCGCTTCCTTGGCCCACAAATTGCATTTCATATTAGACTTGACTAATAATAATGATTAGACTCTTGACTTAAGGGTGTCACGAGCTCACTTAGGCTTAATTGTTTCTTGACAGTTGTCTTCTTTGAATAATTTTATTTCTTGGTGTCTAGGCTACGGCATAGCAATAACCATTTATAAATATTACGGTGATTCGTAAATATTATAGTGGTTGTTTCTCTGAAGGTACTTAAACCTTCGGTTGCATTGCTATGGTGTTTCGTGGTGCACCAATAACTCTTGCTCGTTACCTGGCTAAGAAATATTTTGTTGATTTAAGACAAAGTGTGATTATACAATTTGGTTTAGGAGCTATTAAGGACAGAAAATTGTAATTAAGTCCTTTGCATTCATTTAGTTGCATTAGTTCATGCATATTTAAAAAAAATTCTAAAATCCAAAACCAAAAAAAAATGTAAATTTAGCTGTGACGCCCCACCTCTATACCCACGCTAGCCAAGAACACTACAGTGTAATGCTGTCAACTAGCACGGAGAATAAGGTTGTTGAGGAGCGACCATCCGTGTAACTTCTTTGTGCGAGCACCGATATGTCAGATAGTATAGAATGCATATCATTTAAGGAGGAAATCCGACATACCGATACAAACTCAAATCTATCACACAGTGGCTATATATATATATCTTCGAAAACAAATATAGAAATAAACATAACACAAATCAGTCACAGACAATTCATATCACAAAGGCGGAAATAGATATGAATATAACACATGAAAGTGTACATCAGAGTAGTGGTCAAATAAGAACCACAATAACACAAAAGAATAGATACAAGTGCAAGACAATAGAATATGTATACATCAAGGAGTCTAATCTCAAAAGTATACAACAAAAACTACTAAACCAGAGTAGTTAGCCAAAACTCAGATGATGGTTCCAGATAGGAAGTCAAGAGGAAGCACCTGTAAAATCTCAGTCTGACCCGAGTATTATTTAAGAAGAAAATAATAAACGGATCAGTCTAGCTATAATTATCAGATAAAATGAGATAGAATATGAGATATGATAATAAAACATATGATAACAAAAAGATGTCATACTATGATAAGTATACATTAGAAAATCACGAAAGTCATACAAAATCTCAAGAATCTCATAGCATCAAAAAGAATATCATATTCTTTATTTAATTCACCAAGCCACAATAAATGACATACATATTAATGCCAACTGAAAAAGGTGGTGAAACATAAATTCCAGAAATCACAATGAGAAATCCAGAAATCACAAGAAAAGAGGATGACCAATCCCGTAAAACTGAACATCGACGCACCTAGAAAGATACGCCCCATGTAAAGTCTAGCATCGATACACCTAGAAAGATGCACCCCATGCAAAGTCGAACATTGACGCACCTAGAAAGATACGCCCCATGCTCTAGCATCGACGCACCTAGAAAGATACGACCCATGCATAAATAAACATCGATGCACCTAGAAAGATTCACCCCATGTAATGTCTAACATCGATACACCTAGAAAGATACACCCCATGCAAAGTCGAACATCGACGCACCTAGATAGGTACGACCCATGCATAGACGAACATTGACGTATCTAGAAAGATACGTCCCATGTCCCGACTTATTGAGCCGATTGCTCCACGAAGTAAACAAACATCGACGCACCTAAACAGGTACGACCCATGCGTGAAGTAAACATCGACGTATCTAGAAAGATACGACCCATGCGATAAATGAGACAAAGCTCAATAAAATGAGGTAAAGGTTTGTATATACTAATAGATTGGAAAACGGTTTTAAGAAACGAGCTTTGTAATAAAATAGTGTTGAAATCGTTTAAAAAAAGGGTTTTGATATTTACTACTAGTATAGAAAACCTTTATATTTTTAAAGTGACAAATCATAGAAGTGATTGTAGAAATAATCAATCATAAACATTCACATTCGAAGACGTGAATAAAAATCCAAATAAATCAACTCAAAATGCATCCAAGTAAAAGTTCTGTTGAATGTTTTTCAGATAAGATCCCCTACGAAGAGGGATACAGGGTTCGACCTAAGTGAAGACAAGCGGCCTCGTGAAGCCAAACGACCTAAGTGGAAGGCGGGTCGGTCGACATTCTCAAAAATCCCGAGAAGAAGTCATCAACGAAGATAATAAATGATAACAATAAGTCGGATCAACAAAATCGATAAACAATGGAAATTTAACCTTGAAAAGCCTAAACAGGCAGAAATGCATGCTTCCAGACGTCTGATTTGGAATCCAGACGTCTGGATTTGTTTTCTGGAAATAGCTCAGAAAACCACCCAGACGTCTGGAATAGCAAATCAGACGTCTGAGCAATGGCCAGACGTCTGGTTTTGAATCCAGACGTCTGGTTTCGTTCTCTGGAAAATTATCCAGAGAACACCCAGACACCTGAAAGCTCAAGTCAGACGTCTGAGTCTCAACCAGACGTCTGATCTTGAATTCCAAACGTTTGGAAATAGTTTCTGGCATTTTTTTAATAAAACGCGTGCATACATTTTTCTCTCCAGGTCCAAACCAGACGTCTGGGCTTGGTCACCAGACGTCTGGTCACCTGGTCTGGGCAACATTTTGCCTAGGCCAAAGTGGCCAAAACAATTCGGAAGTGATCGGATGAGCAATGGTGACTAAGGATTTACGCCAAGCGGCAACCCGGCCTTAAAGGCTCCTCGATACACTCCGAATATCAATGTCCAAATGTCCATAGAAGGATTTTCATAAAATTGGACCAAAACACCAAAATTGAAGAATTCAAAAAACCAATTCAAATCACAACAAGTGAACACGAAATAGATGTTAGGAATTCATACCTAACAACAAAGATAGTTATAGGCATAGATGTGAGATATAAATCTCACCTTTGAACCCAAACAAATGAAGAAGAAGCTTGAAGACAAGGGAAGATCAACCATACTTCAATCTCAACACAAGAAGCATGAATCTAAGCTAAAAGAGAAATATTTCCCAAATTAGGTTTAGGAATTTTTCTGAAATCAAAGAGAGAATGTGTTGGAGAAGAAGGAGATGAAGCTTACCAATGGGTTCTCTTTGAATTTGGAGCAAGATCTTGATTTGCAAATGGAAACTAGGGCTTGGGAATTCTAATTTTCCATTCCACTCACCATTGTTGCTCAAGAACTGAAATGAGGAGGAAGTGAGGGAGAATGGGGAGGAGTGGTTCAGATTTGGGGGTTAAGTTGGCAAAGGGGCTGAACCCAAACCGAAACCCAAAGTGCAAATGGTCAAATTTTTGACTAGCTCCAAACATATCAAAGTTTATACTCAAAAAGGTCGCAAACGGCATTTCGAACTCAATGGAAGTGGTCTCGAGTCCCAATTCGACCGTATGCAAAAAGTAGCTTTTCGGACTAAAATCCGACGAACGATGTTATATTTAAATAAAATATTTAAATATAAAATCGATAAATATGCGGGTTGTTACATAACTTAACTTAGTTTTTTTTAAATCCAAAACAAAAAATATCCTTTTAAATCCTTTCCTTTGAAATTTCCAATCAAAATCAAAAATACAAAAAAAATTTAAGTTATTCTTTTTAATAAAGACAAAAATGCAAAAAAAAATTATAATCTTTTCAAAAAAAAATTTGAAAAAAAAAACAGAACATAACAAAATCAAGTTTCCCTTTTGAAAAATAAATTCCTTTTGATAAATAGTTTTCCTTTATAAAAAAATAAACTTTTGAAAATGTCTGAATTTCCCTACTCACCAGAATTTTACGGTAGTCGTGAAAATCAATATAATCCATATAATTGCACACCAAATTCTTATGGATATTTTAATGACAACTATTGTATAAATAATTTGAACTTTGAACCACAAAGTTTTCAAAATGAAAAGCAACACTCAAATCTGGAAAAGAGTATCGAAACGATTTCGTCGTTGCTTGAACTCTCTATACAAAATGATCAAAGGATAAATGATTTGTGTAATTCATATTGTGCAATAACTCAAGTCAAGGATTTCAAAATGATCAAAATTTAAATTCACTTCAAAGTTCAAATAATTTTGATTATAACCTATGCCAATTCAATTTCGAACTCCAAAATGAATTTTAAAATCAAAACGAAAACGGAAACAATTGTTTAAATGATTTTGGCAATGGGAGCTGTTTCAATTATGGTGAAAATTTTTGTTCTCAACAATTTCAACTTGAAAATTTTCAAATTAATGATTATAAATTGGATTTTGTTGAGCAAATGGAAGAGATTTAAAATAATCACACAGATTTATTGTTTGAAACATATATGAAATAATGTGAGCAACAAAATCTAATCCCAACCCGTGACGAGTCAAATAATAATCCACCTTTAAACAAAATTAAAGATTTTCAAATAACAACTTTTGAAATTGAAAATGACAATCTTAATGAAGTTGTTGAAAATACAGTAATTGAGTTGGATTTCAATTCTTCTAAGGGTGAGAAAGTCGATTTAAAATTTGATCTTTCTTTTTCTGATTTTGAAAAGTTGAATACAACAATTTTGGATTTTGAAATTGATACATGTAATGAAGTTGTTGATAATCCAACAAAGGATGACGAATTTAATGAACATAATTTCTTCGTACTTTTCGAAGACGAGTTGTTGAATTCTGAAGGGGAAAATTTAAATCACCATTTTGATTTTGAAATCAATAACTCTGAAGAAATTTTCAATGATGAGTTTGAATTTCAAATTGGTGAAAATAAACTTGAACTTCAATCAATTGTTTTATCAACTCCAAAAATCATCTAAAACAAAACAACTCATATAATTTTTAATAAAACGACAGTCGTTTTCCTAAATCAACATTCAACTTTGAAATCTTTGATGGTTTGGTTTTCCCTGCTTAAGCTGTGTCTCTCACACTTAACGAGACAGATGAATTGGTCTTTGGAAGGCCGTTTCATTTACTTTTTAACAGTATATTTTCTGATATCATGTAAATAATAATCCTTTCATTTTCATGTAAATATAGGTCATATTTTTATTTTTATTTTTCTCCTTTCACTTGGGTTAACTGTGGGGACATAGCCAAAATCAAGTGTGGGGGGAGTCTCATCTTCGTTTTTTTTATTTTTCATGATTTATTTTTTTTGCAATTTCTTTCCAAAACTCAAAAAAAAAATTAAAAAACAAAAAATATCTCAAAAACAAATTTTTTTAGCATATTGATTTACTTTTAAAGAAATACTATAAGATTTTGGTTATTAAATTGAAATTTTTGAAAATTTATTTGTCTTAACAAAAATAAAAATTAAATTTGAGTACAAGTAACAATGGTTTGACTAGGATATAGAAAGATTCATAGGTGTTAATTATGAAGTATATCCTAATTGAAATCTTTGTTTAAAAAAAGTGGTGGATTTAAAAGAAAAGGATATAATATTTTTCATCTTCTAAGTTAAATGGCGCTAAGATGATTTTGTAAAACTCTCTTCAAAAAAAACAAACAAAAGAAAAAATATATTTGTATATATGTATATTTTTTAACACCTAGAGTCATGTGTTCACACGCAAGTGTGTACACTCGCCATGCTCTGTACCCTTCTCATGTAAGCCCGAAAGGCAATGCATGATCGGTATATCTTGTCTCAATTTATCTAAGTTAGGTGTATGTATATAAAAATTCTTTCACTAATAACGCCTACAGTCGATAGGTGTACACACTTGTGTGTTCACTCGCCATGCTCTATATTCCCCTCACTTAAGCCCGCAATGCAGTGCATGAGTAGTATATCTGGCATCGGTTTTCTAAGTTAGGCTTATGTAAACATTGTTAATATGAATTAAAATTTCAAATAATGAGAGAGTAAGCAATTGAAATTCGAGCACTATTTTTACTTGTTTGATTTGACTTGCTATTCAAAAGTCATGAAAATACCACTTTGAAAAACTTTGATAATCAACTAAGGGTCTATTTCATAGTTGCACTATTTGATCAACCGAAACAACTAGCCAAACTTAAGCCTGATTGTGATGATAACTTAATTTTTGTTGGAAATTTTGACACGTAAAAGGAGTTCAATTTCTTGATAATGACCATAACTTATATTTAACTTATTCATGTCAATTTGAAAGTAAAATTTTCATTTGTAAATATTTTCAAAATTTTGCATCCATATCTTTGTAAATAAATATTGCATTTAGGAATGTTTTATATTGCATTTGGATTTTGTGGGTAGTATCCATTGAAAACCCTCACAAGACAACACTCGTCCTACTAGGGACACCTAGAGGTTTAACGTCTTATTGCATACGCTCAATGCAATCGTGCTTCCTACGAAAATGGATTTATCGTAGTTTTGGTTTATTTGAGGACGAATAAAAAGATAAGTGTGAGGGTATTTGATGTGCACGTAAGTGTGCATATTTTTAATTCCATATTTTATCGAATTTAATTAAATAAATGAGCATATAGGGTATTTTAACATGTTTAAACCAAAATTCAAATTATTTTTAAATCATCATTTATTCATCTTAATATAGGGGCAAAATGGTCATTTTTGTGCATATATTAATTTGAGAGAATTTACTTGAATATTTTTATGTTATTTTATTGGAATTTTGATTCAAATTAGAAGAGGCTTCATGGAAAATATGTATGCACAAGGGAATACAAGCAAATGAAGATGGAAATAATTCATTTCATACAACATAGAGGACCCCACCTACCCACTTACCATGATGTATAACTAGAAGCTAATGCACATGCTAATGAAGATTAAAGCTACATACATACTTAATGGAGGATTAATTAGAGACTAATGATAACTTGGTGGCCACACTTCCTAAGGGGTATTTTGGGTAGTCCCCAAAAATATGCATTAGGGTTTCAAACATGTATAAATACCCCCTATGTTCATGTAATTAAGCCCTTAGCCTCCTTTTTAGTTAGTTTAGTTTTATGCTCAAAAATAAATATAAGCTCTCTTTCTTTTTCATGGCTACTTAGCCATTTTCTTCTTTCATGTAATTTTCTTTTTTATGCAATTTTAATTCATTCTCCTTTCTATTTACAAGCTTTCTTTCCTCTTATGTTAGTAGCTTAGTTTCATTTCTTATGCAAGTAAATTAGCTGTAATTTCATTTTAGTTAGCTCTCTTTTTAATTAGCTTGATTTTCTTCTTGTTTTTGTTTCATATTGCAATCTACATTTGTTGAAGTGATAACAAATATGAGAGGCTAAACCCCTTCAATTTAGAGGTAATGAAGCTCTCTTATCATGTAGATTCAACATTTTGATAACTTATGTTCTCTTTTTGTGCTTAATGGAAAGTTGCATGTTGATGTAAGTTTATTAATGAATTTGATAGTCTATGATGTTAATCACATATAGGCTATACTTACTCAAATGAACACAATTTGCATCATCATCTAACTAATCGATTTTGGTAATGGGAGTGAATTTAGAATCAAAATTTGATGGTTTTTGTTACTAATTCAATAGTACATAAGCCATGCTTAAAATAGATTTTATGTTTAAATTCATTGCAAATTTCATGAGAGTTAAGAAGTGGTTTAATGGGTGTGTTATAGTTTGATGGTTTATATTGGGTTAATTAATAACACAAATATTCTATACTTATGATAAACACATCAATTAAATTCACTAATGACCAAAAAATAGAGATCATAATTTCATGTTGTGTTGATTTATGTGACCCTGATAGTGGATTTATCTCTAAATTGTCTTTTCATCTCATAGTTTTCATTCGCTTTATTAGTAGTTAGTTTTGTAGTTTTTTGTAGTTAACTACTTTCAATTCTTGGTTTAATTCGATTAAATAGAAAATTTAAAATCTAAACAATTCCCTACGGATCGACCCGTACTCGCCACGTATTAGAATTATATGTCGTGCGCTTGCCGTTATTTTTAATTTAAATTTTTGGCTATTTTTCTAATCTGATAGAGATTTAGCCGTTAAACATATGATTATAGTTAAATCATGGTACGCCGTCCATCGAATGACTATAGTTGGATCGAGCGAGAGCATTGGAAGTGAAACACTATTTAAGAGAGGATTCGTCTTCTTGGTTATATGAGATTAGTATCACGGTCAATTGAATTCAATTCAAAGTTAAAGTATTTGGCCAGAGCATTTCAGTTAATAATAATTGTTATTGAACCAAGGACTTTATATTTGGATTATAGAGTTGAATATGGACGATATTGAAATTTTGACCATTACCAAATTCCGTAAGTCCAAAGTAATATAGTTTTGACGAAGAAAATTGGTGTAAATAATTATCACTAATGGGTAACGCTTATAATAAATAAAATTGGATTTTACTAGAAATTATGTAAGCAATAAATTCAGCCAAAACATCACACCACTAGCTAAGGTGATGTGTTTACGTTAATATTTGAAATGTTCAATATTTACCGCTGACCACCTATGAGTCGCACAAAATAATGAAGATTCTGAATGAAGTACATGATTTAATTAATTTTTAATAGTTGTAAATTTTATTAAATTTATTTGAGTACCATCAGTATTTAGTAAAGTGTGTATATAAAAGCTATAAACTTACGCATCGATATACGATATCGGTAGAATGTTTAAATTTGATTTTAACAGAATGAATACTAAAAAGGACTCTAAATAAATTAAATTAATTAATATTTGTGACATATTAATTGCTAAAAATTTCTTGTTCGATTTGTTTGATTTTCATTAGTATTTAATAAAGTGTGTATATAACAATTATAAGCGCTTGTATATGTATACGATATCGATAGGAAATTTAAATTGAATTTAAATGGGAATAATAATAATTGATTTCTAGAATTTTTTAAAACCCAAATTGCCCATGCAATAGCTGGATTAACTTCAAGGAATAAGACGGATCTTTTGTTTTACATGTAAAGAAAATATTATTATAAGGAGAGGAATCAACATGTATTGAATGCTACATTTATTTCCTCCTTAAATAAAATTTTCACTCAGTCATTTAACTCTCTATTTTTCATCTTCTCGTTCAATAATATTTGAAATTTCCATGGTGGTATGTCTCCAAAAAATTCAAAACAAATTTCAAACAAAAGAAAAGAGAAAAAAGTGGTTGGTTCTAGATTATTGAAGATCTAGAGATCGATTTGAAGAATGTAGGAATTCTTCTTCATTCAAGGTGTATTCTCTAGGCTTCATCCTAAGGTAATTCTATATATTTACATATCCTTTAATTTTGTTTACATCCCCTTAATTCTCTACCTCACCCTTATGTTCATATATATGAATTGGATTTTAATTTGGATGTCTCAAGCCCCATACTTGAATCAATAATACATTCTTACCGTGAGGAAAAAAAAACCTTTGCTATGTTCACTGTTATTTTATTATGAAAAATGGTAATATTTTTTGTCTTTATTTTGTATGTTTATTTATCCAGTTTGATTTACCTAGATCTAAATCCTTTTAATTTCATTTTCTCAATTTTGCATGTTGATTCATCCATGTATAATATAACAACCCGGAATTTTATCGCTTTGGTTTGACAGTGTTGACTTTAATTTAAATATTCAGTTAATGGTTTTTATTAATTTAATAACCCTCTTTTAATTTACAACTAATAATAGTGTTATCCCATCTTTTGGCAAAGCCATGATATCATCGATTCTACCAAGAATGAATGATCGATGGCCTGAAGAGCCAATTATGTACCGAACTATCAACGATAGTCGAGCAGATTCAAACCAGGGCTCAATTGAAGTATAAATAGCATGGATTAACTAGTCTAGCCCCATGAAGTTATATCTCAAGTTTGGATTTGATTGAAGTTCATATGCTTAAGCTACAGATGAAGCAAGAATTTGTATGGATTAACTAAGAACAATCCGTGGAATAGTTCAGGTCAGTGGAGAACGTTCAATATCTTGAGATCCATGAAGCCAATTCATGTGAGACTATCATAGCATCAACAACATGGCAAAGGGAGCATACAATAACGATCGCGCATCCCAAAGTAGAAGTGGGAGGAAGGCCGATCGTTATGCACCGATCGTTATTGGATGATTCAACGTAACGATCGGTGTACTTCTGTGTGTATTCTATCTTCAACCAAGATCGACCCATACTTCCCAATCTACAACTCACAATGATCCCATATTTAAGGAGCAACATCAAAAAGCACGTGGGACCCTCCATGAACGATCACATAGTGATTGGAGCTAAGGAAAAGGATCGGCTATCTTTATACCGATGGTTCCTGATCATCGAATTAACATGCCGATCGATATGGTAGGCCCTTTTGGATATGGAAAGCCTTCCTGCAAAGTTTTAGCCCGATCCGTGCGCGTCTTCCGCTATAAATACAACAGGCATAGCTTCAGAGTGTGGATCCTTCTTTCGGCTACCGAGGCTCTACCATTTTCATTCTTTATTCTTGTATTAATGGATCCTAACTGATCTAAAAATCTTTGTAATTGTAAGTGAATGGAAGATCAATAAAAATATGAAGTGGATATATGCCAAGGTTGCCGAACCACTATAAAAATCTATGTGTTCATTTACTATTCCGCTCTGCCTTTAATTTCATTCATTGTTTAATCTCCGTGAGATTCTATGGGTGCCGATGCCCAATTTTAGCATCAACATTTTGGTGCTTTCACTAGGAGACGAATTCTCGGCTCGATTGGATCTCATCCTCTACTAGTGAATTTTCATGTTCGCGAGATAGATCCAGTTTTTGATCGATAAGTTTCCTATTCTACTCAGATTAGAAAGAGATCTAGATGGAAACTATTTCCCATGGCTAGAAAAGCCAAGCCTATTACCCTTGCAGAAGAAGGAAATGATGAGATCAGTGACCAAGTAGCCATATGATTCATGAATGTCCATACATTTTCAAGTTTTAAAGCATGAGGGAACAATCGACAATCAGCTATGACCCTTACACACTTATTGAATGTTCGCTCATCACGAATTCAGGCGCCCTATCATCTTAAACGATCGTTCCCTACGTTGGTTCATACTAGTCATTTCAATAGCTTGGATTTGTCCAATTTCTCCTCTTCATGATCATTTTCCACCGATCGTTTCCATACGATCGTTCTAGTTAGCCCCCTCATCGAGCGTTTCTAATTTGACCGTTTCTTATACAAACTTTTCAATGGCCAACTCAACCGAACATTCCACTTCCAACTTCGTGGCCGATCGTTTTCTATTAGCCTATCCACCAATTAATGATTGAATTATTGTCATTCCTATACGATCGATCTAGTACGATCATTTCAAGGTCACTGAGTACAACTGATCGTTTTTATTAACATATCCATCAATAATTGTTGAACCATCCACTTTAGTCTCCATAGGAACATAGGATATTAGCTTTGAGGAACTTCAATACCAATCATTGCTAGACTGTGGGCCAAAGTGTGAAGTATGGAAAAATAACATATAAAATTCGTTGAAGCCTGGTGTTGCATGTGAATTTTGACAAGTACAAAGGCAAGCGAGATCTTAGAGCCCTTGCTCTGACCTAAAGCAAGACTCGGGTAAGACAGAGTTTTCCCCAAGCAAAACAATGATTAACCCCAAGAAAACCAATGATTGACTCCAAGCGAACTAATTGTTGACTCTAAGTAACTAGTAGATTTTCCCGGGTCCGACTCCAAGTAACTTTCCACTAATCCATCAGTACCGATCCATCTTGCCTCGCTCATATCTCGGGAATGCATACACCATTCACAAGGAAAACAAGTAACTGTATCTTGAGAGCGTACCGGATTGATGATGACAAAAACATCCGACTCATATCAATAAAAAAAACTTTAGCGATTAATTGAACACCTGCAATCGACTCCCAACTGAGAAGGGCTTGGACAGAGCGGAATAGCGAGCATACGACATCGCTTCACCTATTAATGAGATTTATTCCGATCTTTTTTGAATTATTCCCATTTCAATCTCAATTGTGTTGTGAACTACGACATACTTGAACTAAACTTCTTCTAAAACGATGCAGGTGACCAGGTACTTATAGTTGGCTGCAAACCAATCTTTGCAGATCGTGACAAAACCTGTGGGGTTTTTATCAAGATGAACGTGATTCGACCATTTATTAGCTAACATATGCCCCTGACTCAGGACATCGAGACATGGAATAGAAAAACCTGACAAGGTCAGAATCCAATAGAACGTGGACATAATTGACTGTCCGTTCAGCAACCTTCATATTAGACTTGAAGTAGCTACGGTTGATTGCCTACTCATCAACCATTGCGCTCAACATATGGACATGACTGCACCTTGAAACAAATGCGACTTAACTGTCCACTCAATAACTCTCTACCTTCGTTTTCTAGAAAGAATACGAAGCAAATTGTACAAAGCTTGATTATCTAACCCCAGCATGGATGTGTTCCAACCATCCATCATTTACCTCCTTCCTTGACTTGATTGGAAGAGCTACAATCACTAAGTGGATGTGAATCGACCGCCTAATTGTCAAGTTTCATCCTTGATGCTGGGGGCAAAATTCTATTCCATGGATGAACATGGTTCGACCGTTCACTCGATAGCTCTGACCTCGACTTGACAACTGAAGTATAAATCAAAGATGGGTATGACTAGCCACCCATCGAGAAAACTCTAAGTCCCTAGAGTGGGGACTCGAGTATAAACAATTCGGGTGGAAAACCGACTGTCGTAGGTAGAAAAATGACTGCCCACGAGAAAACTCTAAGTCCCTGGAGTGCGGACTGGAGTATCTAAAATTCAGGTGGAAAAATGACTGTCTTGGGTAGAAAACTGACTACCCATTTGAAAACTCTAAGTCCCCGGAGTGTAGACTAGAGTATAAACAATTTAGGTGGAAAAACGACTGTTCATGAGAAAATTATAAGTCCCTAAAGTGCGGACTGGAGTATATACAATTTGGGTGGAAAAAAGACTGCCCCAAGTGGAAAAACGACTGCTCATGAGAAAACTCTAAGTTTCCGGAGTGCGGACTGGAGTATAAACAATTCGGGCGGAAAAACGACTGCCTAGGGTGGAAAAATGACTGCCCACGAGAAAACTATAAGTTCTCGGAGTGCGGGCCAGAGTATAAACAACTCGGGTGGAAAAACGACGACCCACGAGAAAACTCTAAGTCCCTAGCGTGCGGACTGGAATATAAACAACCTGAGCGTGAATCGACTGGTCGCAAAATAACTCTAAGCCCCCAAAGCATGGACCGAACTGTAACCTCTAGGGATTGATGAATGGATTTCGACTGTTCTCTATCCCACAAACTCCAACCTGAAATCCATGGGAGGAATACAAACTGCTAAATCCCAGAATATGTGCGACTCGGTTTTCTATCCACTAGCTTGATCCCACAATTCGACAAGAAAGAGTAAAAAGCTAAAGCAAACTTAACCTACCTTCTTACTTATCAATGTACGCCCCAGACTTGGGGACATAAGAGAGAAACATGATGAATGCGAATTGAGCATTCATTGATCACTTTTAAGTCTCTTAGAGATAAGGTGGGATCTAAACACAGCTGGAGCGAGACTCGACATTCGCGCAGTGCATCTATCAATCCGAGACCGGGGGTAGAAGTGTGATCGTCCAAGGAATGACTACGATAGCTCAACACTATGACTCATACCCGTGTTTACAATGACTCGAGGCCATGACCATAGGGAGACCTTAAAATGGATGAATCAAATCGGTGTTCAATTAAATAGGCAACAAGTCACGAGTGCATAAAATGAAAAATGTTATAACTTGGACATTTAAACAAGTAAATGCAGAAATCTTATGTAAGAACAAAAGAGTTTTTATTCACATGGAACCGGTTGTAGATCACACAAGTCAGCTTAAAATACAAGACAAAAGTGAAGGGCCACGCCCAAACAGATACAACCAACAAAATGAGAAATGATTATCTGAAATATTTACAAGTCCGAAGATTACTCTTTGGATTTTTATCCTTCCTTTGCTTTTTCGGAGTGGTTCCCCCTGAACTACCGCTCAACTTCCTTGTTGACCCTTTGCTGCCTCGGCTTTTCTTCGAAGGAGTCTTCTCGGCTGTATGGATCGAGGCGGTGTCATCTTTGGAAGTAGGAGGGATGGGGGCATATTCAGCACCGGAAGAATGTGGAACGTCATCCGAAGGAATCACCCCTCCAGGAGGGATCATCTAAAGTGGGGAAGTAATTGGCTCATCTAGGACCGACTCAACGGGCTCGCCCTTTACTTTCCTTTTTGAAAGCTCCTCTCGTTCAATCTGATCTTTCATGCTAAGCCCACCGGTGGGATCGAATGAACCTGTGATCACGACTTCCACGTCCAAAGGGATTTTGTGGTGCGGAACGCTTTCCTCTTTGAATAACGCCTCCATGAATTGATCGTAAAAAACGAAGGCATCTTCACAAGCACTTTGAGTGGCGACCGAAGTTGTGAATGTAATAGACTCTGTCGCACCCATTTGTGACTCCAGATGAGGCTCTTAAGAAGGGAAAGGAACGATACTTGATGGGTCTAAAGCTAAAAAAAGAAAAAAAAATTAGGCGAAGAAATTAGAAATATCGATTGATAACATCCCAACTTTATGAGAGAGGAGAAAAGTCGACGTAATACCTTCTTCGGTGTGAACTCTAGGTTGAGCAAGAGTATCTTCGGTACTGCGCTCAAGAATTGAAGATAGACGTGGTCTGTCCTGATCATACCCAGAGATAGTTGAGGAGCTCGCCGTAGAGCTGGTCATGACTTGAGACACTAGGGGCAATTCGGCTGCTATGTCAGAGTGCATCGATCCGGATCCTTCACCTACTTCATGTGGAGGAGCAACCATGGATTATTTTTGAAGAGAAATCTAAATGTCATGCAATATATTAGGTTCATCGCCCAGTAGCACTTTGCTTTCAAGTTTGGCTACATCAACGTCCTCTTAGCCATGAAGTTTCTTCTCCTACGCGATAAGAAATTCCCAAGCTCGATGAAGCTGGTAAGGATAGTCTTTGCCAAGCCATGCCAAATTCTTATGCTTGAGAACATTGGCGTTATAGAGAATGAGAAGCGGGTCGAGCTCATTCATTACATCTTCTCTTACCCTGTCTTTGGTCGCTTCCGTCTCACATTCGATGAGCGCGTCGACATTTTTCGCCTTTTCAATAGTCGCATCTCTCTCAAGCCTGACGCGAACCAACTCTTCACAAGAATCTTGAACGATCTTTTGAGCGTTATCCTTCTCTTTAATCGCATATTCAAATTTGGCCTTGAGCTCAGCTATTTCTTTCGGGGCCGCATACTCGTTGGTCCAAGCCGCGTCTCGCTCGAGCGTAATCTCCTGGTTCCGATGATGCAGTACTTGAACCATATCAAGATGACTAGACTTCATCTCCTCTATATATTTCATGGCGGCATCAGCTTTTTCTTCAGCTTCTGTTAAGGCGGTTCTAGAGGCCTCTAACTTATTCGTCAGTGTTGATGATTCTTTTGTCCTGGGCCTCTTGTCGTTTTAATTTTTCGATTTCTACCTCACGCTCAAAGGAAACATTTAACATTTTTGCACTTCTTTCATCCATTCTTGATATTCCATGTGGATATCGCTGATGCAATCGATGGTCATCTTCTGGACATCATCCGGAACCCTCTTTAGATTAGGAGAAAAATATAATCCTTCAAAGCATAAGTTTGGAAATTCCTCTCGAAGTTGTGCCATACAAGCATTTAGATCAATTGGAAGATCTTTAGAAGCAGCTTCAACTCTGGTACTTTCTTTGCCAGGCCTGTGAACGGTAGTGTATTCGCCATGGCAGCGGCGATCGCTCGGCCGCTAAGACTGAGATGAAACCAAGGATTTTAGAGGAATTGGAGCGGTAGAAAGGACGCAAGAGGGATCGATGGGCAGGTCCCTACGCTTTGAGGGTCTTTCAGGACCTTTTCGAGGAGGAGATCTCGATCTCGATTTGTGTATATCCTAAGCAGGCCTATCCCTGAAGTATCTCTTTGGATAACCCTGATCGTGGTTAGTGCGATAGCTAGAATCATAATATTCTCGACTGCCGCGGTAGGAGCCGGATCGCGATCTTGATGACTGATGCTGTAAAACCTGCAAAGAATCGAACATGCTCCTTTTCCTCACCATCACTTCTGCAAAGAAAAGTGGATATCAATCAACTTTGAGTATTAAAAAGTACAAGTCAAGTATGGTGCAGTGTTGAACGTGCAAGTGTGTGTAAGTGTCTTAGTACAACCTCTCGACAGACCAGGTGCAGGAGCTTTGCTCATCGGTGTAACCTCCCCTCCGGAAGTATGGATCTGCGAGCCAATTCTAGTGGGAGATTTTGACTCTCCGATGCTCACGTCAGTGAAATGATAGGCATCGAGATCATGCAGAATTGGTAGATCGGACAGAGGGTTTAACGGTAGATTCATCGATGGCCCAGGTTGGTCAGAGAGGCGACTTCTCGAAAGCCTATATGCGAATGTTTTCTTTTTTATCTTGACTACGACCAGGGGTTGTGAAACTTGCAAGGATTCGGCACCAACCCTAGGATCAGATTTATCACCGTCATGACCAGGTGCATTTTCACCCTGTCTTCCAACATTTATATCAACGGACTATTGTATACTCGTGATTGAGGGCACCACAGGACCAGATTGACTATCTCTTTGACCGATTTCGGCCCATGATTCGATCCCAGCCGTCTGGGCAGTTCTGGTAAGCCCAACGCTGAGGCCCTCCTCTATCAAACCAAAAGCAACGACACGTTCATCCCTGACCAAAAATTTGATATTTCTATCTTTGGGTGGAGCGTTCTTCAAAATTGAGACCACCTCTTCGAAAATGTCGCCACTAGGCCGGGTAATGACACCTGAAAATGATTAACATCATCGGAATGTAACTTGGATAATATTTTCCTATATTATTATGAGACTAGCTAGTAATACTTATGCCTTTCTAGCCATTGTCGAGCGAAGCCAGGCGGCCAGCAAACAAAGAACCACTCGCTCTTGAAAGCACTTAATTTATTCCACGTGCCAGTCAGAATTTGGCATCTCTTTGCCGACTCAAGAGATGTGAATGATAGACTCTCGGTCCGCCGTTTGAAAGAAAAAATAAATCAGATGTCTTTGATAGTGGGAGGACAAAGTGCAAAAACTCCATAAATATCATATAAGTATAATTAAGAAGCGCATAACCATTTGGATGGAGTTGTTCAAGAGCTATCCTTAGATAGTGTAAGATCCATGGATATATGAATTGAAAGGAGGGATGCACCCCGCCCAGCACATAAATTTGTTACATGTTGTATACCCTTTGGGAGGTTTATGAGCCCTGTCGTCTCATGACGGAACTAACACATCGTTAAAAGGAATTCCTTGCCTTGTGCAAATCCTCTGGAGAGCGTTTACTTTAATCTTTGAAGCCATTGAATCAGAGGGATTTTCGAGGATGACTGCGTCCTCTAAAGTGTCGGGTGTCGGTTCGATAAATTTTGGCAAAAAAACGGGAACAATCTCAGAAAGGTCAAGTTGAGAACCCAAGCCTTCCGGCTATTCTAAATAATAGATGAGCAGCAAACTTTCAGACTCAGTCGCCGAACTAGACTCTATGTCGGAATTAGTCCTATGCGAAGATGATCCAGCTGGCATGATTGCGGAGCACCCGAAACATCTAGATTCCCTTTCTATCAAACCTAGTAAAAATAAAAATTAGAAGAAATAACCTGTACCCCCAGTGCATAGTGAGTGTAGGTGAAGTACGGTAAAGTACAGTTCAGTATAATGATAAGTTGTGCAAAACTGAAGACATAAAGGACAATAAAACTTAGAAATGTGTCCAGAGAGACCGTCATTCCTGACCGTCTCTACTGTCTCTGCGTGTTATCGAGAAACTATATAGCTTGAGTTTCATGGACCATTGTTAGCCAATAGAAATCTGGTTATTGTCTAAGTTACAGATGTGTTTCAACATGATAGTTAAGGGCTTTCGTCCATGACATTTTTTCTAAGACAATTTGCTACTAGTGAGGAGGTCATATTATATGCAAGACATATTCAAGTCTATGTGTGTACGAGGAACTAGAGCTCCTTCCTTAGTTCAAGTTAATCTATTTTTATTCCATTTTATGAGAGAAGAGAGGAATGGTTTATATGTGGTTTGAAGGCACTTAGTTCAAGTTCAGACTGATCGTTCTAGTATGTTATGTTATAGGTCAATCATTCTAAGTGTTATGAAGGCCGAACATTCTGAAAGATATATGCCGGTCATTCCCTGAGGCAGCATTAGCCGAACGTCCAACATCAATCCTACCCACTGACCGTCCTTATGATTGAGGAATAACTGATCTTTTTTCAAGCCCCAATGGTCCAGAACATCACCGATCGTCCACAAATAACCATATATGGTCAATTGTACAGCACCCTTGTCTCCGCAACTTCATCTCCCTTAATGTACAATTGATAATAATCATAGTTTGCTCACCTCTCTTCCAAGCAAGCCACCTTATATCCATTGTGTGTGATTAAAAAAATGAAGAAAGAAAAACGACTCATGAAACGAGTCGACTATCATAGGTTTAATATATTGTTCTAAGAATTATGCAGCAAATTCAGAGGTTGTTCTACCTAAGTTCGAGATCTAAAAGAGAGGATTCGAAGTCGATTCGAAGCCCAAATATAGAGGAGGATAATGTTTGTTGTAAGGATCGGCAGATGGAAAAGGCAGGGCGACTAGTCGTTTTTTTTTGCTTCAAGACGATAGTGCAGAAAGTAAAGTGAAGAAAATGACCAAGTCTCAGGCCTTATATAGGGGACGGGTTTGGCCAATCGTTTTCACTTTGAAGGGTTAGGCTGATCGTTTAACGTCCAAAGACTATTCCGATCCATTTCCAAGCAGTATGTCGACCGATCCATTTCTGGGCCATATGCCAATCATTCCATCACGTGCCAATCATCCTTTATCTACGCCTAAGGACGATCGTTTCATTACCTAACATATGGCGATCAATCCAACGATTACAAATGCTTTGAATTTTTTTAAAAAAAAATAAAGGAAAGGAAAAATAAAGATAAAAATGATGAAATGAATGAAAAGGATGGATGATGAATGATTGTTAGAATTCGATTGCAAACGCGAACATGTAGAATATCATAAAAATGAGCAACGACCTATGGACATTCGAACACGTCCGGGAGCAATCGACATAAACAATATATGAATATGCACAAGAACAGTTTGAAAGTTCAGCCTTTTGAAATCAACAGAAGATGTAATCACACCTGGAACTTTCAATTTTGAGAATGGATCAGATAATAGAAGGCTCATAAGTTCCGCATGACCAAATCAGTATATGCAAGCAGAATACGACATCGGATTTGTACTATTGAAAGTCAATAAAGGGATAGTAATCAATCAGGTAGTTGGATGGACTTCTTTACCGGAATTCGGACTTTTTTCGATTAAAAGCACGTCATTTTACTCACAAGACGTACTTTGGGGTCAAATGTTATCCCACCTTTTGGCAAAGCCATGATACCATCGATTCGACCAGGAACGGATGGTCGACATCCTGAAGAGCCAGTTATGCACCAAAGTATAGATAGCATGAACTAACTAGCCTTGTCCCATAAGTTATATCTCAAGTTTGGAGTTGATTGAAGTTCATATGTTTAAGCTACGGATGAAGCAAGGATTTGTATAGATTAACCAAGAACGATCCATGGAACAGTTCAAGTCAGCGGAGAACGTTCAATATCTTGTGATCCATAAAGCCAATTCATGTGAGACTGTTAGAGCATCAACAACACGGCAAGGGGAGCATACAATAATGATTGTGCATCCTAAAGTGGAAGTGGGAGGAAGGCCGATCATCATGCACCATTCGTTATTGGATGATTCAACGTAACGATCGGTGTACTTCAGTGTGTATTCTACCTTCAACCAAGATCGACCCATACTTCATAATCTACAACCCACAATGATCCCATATTTAAGAAGCAACATCAAGAAGCACGTGGGACCCTCCATGAACGATCGCACAGTGATTGGAGCTAAGGAAAAGGATCGGCTATCTTTATACCGATCGTTCCTGATCATCGAAATAACAGGGCCGATCGATATGGTGGGCCCTTCTGGATATGGAAAGCCTTCTTGCAAAGTTTCAACCCGATCCATGTGCGTCTTCCACTATAATAAAGTAGGCATAGCTTAAGAGAGGGGATCCTTCTTCTGGCTACCGAGGCTCTGCCATTTTCATTCTTTCTTCTTGTATTAATCGATCCTAGTTGATTCAAACATCTTGGTAATTGTAATTGAATTAAAGATCAGTAAATATATAAAGTAGATGTAGGCCAAGATTTCCGAATCACTATAAAAATTTGTGTGTTCATTTACTTTTTCTGCTCTGCCTTTAATTTCATTCATTGTTTAATCTCTATGAGATTCTACGGGTGTTGATACCCAATTTTGGCATCAACAAATTGAAAATTTATTTTAAAATTTGTTTACATGATTAGATAATTTGATGGAAAACGGGAAATCCGACCGAAACGCAATTTTTGGATTTTTAGCTTTTTATCGAATAACAAGGTGTTGGAAGTTGTAATATTTTGGTTTTGCCTTAGAGAACTTTTTGTAAAATATATAATAATATAATAAGTATTTAAAAAGATAAATTTATTTAAATTTCAAACAAATAAATGATGTGACATGGATTTGAGATGGAAAATGTAGAAATGGATTAAGTACAAAAAAAAACTTGTTATCCAATATGTTTACTAATGCTTGTCCTTTGGGTGACTTTGAAATGATGTTAGGGTTGAAAAATATAATTAAGGGGTATTTTGGACTTGGCACTTTCATTTCATTCATAAAAATAATTCTTGTTTTCGTTTTTCAGATTGTCTTCCATCTTCCTTTTCTTTCTTAACTCCATTTTTTTAACTATTAAAATTAAAAATATAAATTAAAAATCTTATCTCTAAAAAGCATAAATATTTGGATTAGAATTTTTAAAAGCGCGAAAATGGAAAGTTGAGTTATTTAAAAAGCAACCAGGGTGATGAAATATTCGTTACTATCCAGTAAGGGAAAGGCTAGTCCTGGTTAGCAGGGGGTCCATATAAGGCCCTTGGTACATTTTTCTAGAGGTGTACTATGGCAGGCAGTACCTTGGTGCCTTGTCATTGATGGAATCCATTCTCCAATCCATGCATTTACGAACTTAGTTGTATACCTATTATGCTGGAATTTAATTAATGTAACAATTTCGGCTATAATTCAGTATTTACTTTAAACCTGGACATTATTATAATATCACTAGATATTCTATAGAAATGGTTTGGTTATCATAAGGTAAAAACTCATCCGTGTTTATAAGCGGTGTGGTTTTACGAGATACCTTTTATTTTAAAGGGTTTAACAAGGTATAATAAAATTACTTGTAATTTGAGTTTCTCACGCTGGTTTTACCAGACTGATCTGGGTGTTGTTTTCTTATAATGCTCGGGTCAGACCGAGTATGTTTTTCGAATTTAGCTTTGGATTCTTTGGAGCTCAGAAGACAAGTTGGATGACCAAGATGTATTTCTCGTACATTCCTTTTTATTTCTGCTGCATTGTCTTATTGTATTTTTCAGCATTTGTAAGGACATGCTATTATAACTGTCCAGACTGTATTAGGATAGTTTACTCTGATTGAGTATATAACGTTTTCTTATGTAAAATTCATTTTGTATTATAGATTATTCGTTGTGTTGTGAGATTGTGTTCTTTCTTTCCTTTTCATTTCCCCAAAGAACTGTCTTTTTGGCACTTTGATGCATGGCACGTGAAGACCATGAATGTATGAGTGTCGACTTTTGGAGGTCGAAAAGGTAGGTTGTTACATTTGGTATCATAGCTTAGGTTGAGCGAACACCTAGGCTTTGATGGGGTTGACTCATTGTGATAGGGTAACTGAGACCGTAGGATGAGTTTGAGTGTATTATATATGAGAGTGCATATTTGTTAGTACTATAAAAGTGTTTTTTATTGGGTTGATTTATCGGTTGAGTGGTTTATGAATCTGATCAAGATGTGGGAGACCATAGTGTCGATAGCGGTTTCTAAACACTTAAACCAGGCAAATCGACACAGTATTATTTTGGAAATTGGTAAATAAAATAATTTTACCTAGGATTATATTTGTTATATAAAGGAATAATTCTCAAATGATAATTAGATTTATTTTTGTTATGATTGTTTGTTAGGAATTGTTGATATTTATTATCATTATTTGTTAGGTTTCTATTGCTCAGTTAGTTTATGAGTATTTATTGGTTGATTTAATTTAAAGGTAGATACGAACACCTTACGAATTTAGTTTCATGATTTGACTATAAGGCGTTCATTAAATAATGTAGGTTTAACAAGTTTACTTTGTTCAAAGGAATTTCTATAATAAAGGAAGTTATTGTATAAAGTTGATTTGATATAAATTTGGGTTATAAAATGTGACTTATAAAATAAAGAGAATTTTTGAGAATTTTAATCCCGGTGTTTTTGAAATGATTTCAAATAGTTTTGAGAAAATAATAATGGTATTATTTGAGAGTATTCATGATTATAAATATTTTAAAAGGATTTTAAAGGAACAGAAAGCACTAAACCCACTTCAGTCGCTAGAAAATAATTCTGATAATGACTACATCATCATTGGTGTTTATTTTCGAGTTTCTAAGTGGGGAAATGCTATCATAGTAGTATGGTTTCAAGTGTTTTGGCAAAAAAAATCTTGATTTATAATCCCAAAGGTATGATTTGATATACTAAAAGTATGAGAGAATATATATATACACACACAAACTCGCACACATATACATATATATACATATACATATATATATACATATACATATACATATACATATATATATTATTCAAATTGATTTGAAATAAAACCCTGGCGTTTTAATTCTTAAGTTTCCCTTAAGAAAAGATTAAATTAGATAGTTTTAGTTTTATGAAATATTTTTTATAAATAATTTTAACAGCAGAATTGGTATTAGTGAGAACCAATAAAAAAATGAGTACATAAGTTGTACATACACTATTTCTCCTTTCACATAGTTTTGATCCAAGATTCGAATACATGACTTTGAAGTGTTTTACACTATTCCAAATAAGGATATATCAATGTATTCTTGATGGCGAACACTTGGTGAGGGTTCTTGATATGGAACCAAAGTTTTCTATCATAGTATATGGATATGTAAGGAGAATAGACGTTTCTAATCAAGGAGCCTGATTGAAGTCCGCACTAGAGAATTGGGTGAGTGATACTAGTTTGAAATTGAAGTTATGTATTCGAGTAGAGAACAAATCAGATTTGGCATATAGATGGTCTATGAACATCATGTAGACTTATGAATTACATTGGGTATTCATGTGGTGAAATTTCGAGGTTGAAATTCTTCTAAGGAGGAGAAAGTAACGACCAGGAATTTTATCACTTTGGTTTGAGAATATTTGGTTCAAATATTTAGTTAATGGTTTTTATTAATTTAATAACCCTCTTTTAATCTATAGCTGATAATAGAAAATTTATTTTTAATTTTTTTACATGATTAGATAGTTCGACGGAAAACTAAAAATGTGACTGAAACGCAATTTTTGGATTTTTAGGTTTTTATCGAATAAGAAGTTGTTAGAAGCTATAATATTTTTGTTTTTCTTTAGATAACTTTTAAAAGTTAAAACACTTTTATTTTGTAAAATATATAATAATACAGTAAGTATTTAAAAACTAAAATTTATTTAAATTTCAAACAAATGAAAGTTGTGCATGGATTTGAGATGTTAACTTTAGAAATGGATTAAGTACATAAAAACGCCTTATTATCCAATATGTTTACTAAAGCTAGTCCCTTAGGTGACTTTGAAATGATGTTAGGGTTGAAAAATATGATTAAGGGGTATTTTGGTCTTTGTAGTTTCATTTCATTTATAAAAATAATTATTGTTTTCACTATTCAAATCGTTTTCCATCTTCCATTTCTTTCTTAATTCCATTTCTTTTCTAACGTCTAAAATTTCAAAATATAAATTAAAAATCTTATCTTTAAAAAGCTTAAATATTTGGATTGGCGTTTTAAAAAGTAAGGAAATAGAAAGGTGAGTTATTTAAAAAGCAACTGATGTGATGAAACATTCGGTATTGTATTGGTGGAGGTCCATGTGAGGCCATCGGTAGATTTTCTAGAGGTGCACTGTGGCTGGCGGTACCTCAGTGCCTTATCATTGATGGAATGCATTCTCCGGTACATGCCTTTACATACTTAGTTGTATACCTATTATGCCAGTATTTAAGTAATGTAACAATTTTGGCTATGATTCAGTATTTACACTAGACCTTATATCTTACTATAATATCATTGGATTTTCTATAGAAATTGTAACGACCCGGATTTTTAACGTCTGTTAATTTGGAAATTAACTGAATTAAATTATTGGAATATTAACTTTAATTAAATGAATAAATAAATTTTCCGATATTTAAGATATCTATACATATATAATTGGCTAAAACTACAAAATTCTGGATGTGATAGATTTTACAGAAAATATGTATATGTAGAAATAGTACATATAGGATATATATATATGTATGTATAGGTAAGATAGGAAGTAAAATGAACATGTGCATTGTGTGGATGTGCAAATCTATAAGTATTTATGTTTTCCAAAATACATATATTAGTGATTGGTCAAAAACATGTTCATATAGTCAAATTGATTACATATAAATCAACACATATGAATGTATATATATATATACACATAAAAGAAACATCATCATGACATGAATTAAATGCAAGCACACAACATTTCAATTCAAGCCACAATAAATCAAATCAACTTTATATAAAATCAAGTCAGTTTTTATCCTCCAAAAAATAATAATAAGTGTTGTACATAAAAGCTATAGCTCATTCATTCTATAAAAAATACCTATGCCTTGCTTCATGTCCCTTCATTCGAGTAAGACAATAGAAGAGGTTACAGGCTGCCAGTTAAAAACTTAGAGGAAAAAAATATATACAAACACTCAAACCATAACAAAGATCATCAAGGGGACTCAACCAAAGCAGTGCTCTATTCAAAAGGGAAAGGTGAGTAAACACTTAACTTAAATGCTTAGGGTAATAAATGATAGTGCATGTGAATTTTAGATGATGTTGTGCTACATGATTATATATAGATGTGAATCTCTGTGTATGTTTATATATGTCTGTTATGTGCATGCTTAAATGTTTGGTCATCTCTGTTTTTCAAGTACAGAGTTCAAACCAAAGTAAAAATTCAAATTCTTCTTCCTTGATCCCTGATAGGCCATAGTCTTCAAACAAAACAAGTGTGGTTAAACATAGATTATGGTCTAAAATTTGTTTTAAGCTTGATATTGATGTATTGCCTCTGTAAATTTAGTTTATAGAGAAAAATTTTAAACATATGTTAAATTCGAATGTTATAAAATATTAATTTGATTATATAACCTGAATCTTCTTTAGAAAATAGGATTTTTAAGACTTAATTGGTGATTTTTAGTTTGGTATGTGAAGAACAGTTTATAATTGAACAGAAAATGTGTTTTAATCGATTTCTGGTGATCGGAGGCATATTGGGTGTTGAGTTTTTGATCAAAGCTAGTGTGGCTGATGGTGAAGTCGGGAAAAATGTTCAGTGATTTTTCCATTGCCGGAGATGGTCGGTCGAGGCTAATCTAGGGTTTAACGCTCGAGTTTGTCGTGGTCGGAAAACAAGATGATTTTGTCACCTCTGGTTGATCGAGCGGCATGGAATTCAAGGGAATGATAGTATGGGGGATCGGTGAGTTAAGGCCGGAGTCGTAGCACCTTCGATGGTCGGCATGTATGGGGCGAAGCGATTTGCCTGGTGAGGATGGGTTCGAGTTTCGAACTGGAAGCTCGATTTTGTTTTGGGGTTGTTAGCGTCGAATCGACCATTGCTTTCGAATGTAGTGATGATATGTGACTTGCCAGAGGAGGCGCAGTTCGCCGGAGGTTCGTCGGCGGTGAGTACACGTGCACAGTTGGTCGTGTGTACGTTTGGGTATTTTGAGTTTTGGGTTCTCGAGAGTATGCTCGGGGAAGGAAGTGATTTTCTTGAGTTTTCCTGGTTGCTTGCGTCTGTTGTTTAGTACCAGGTTTTCGAAAGTTTTAACAGATGTAAATAAAAGAAGAAGAGAAGGACTCGGGGGAAATAGTGGGAAACCTCGGGTTGGACTCGATTAAACTAGAGATTTTCTCGGGTTTTTGGTTTTCAAAATTTGTAGTCTAATAAAATTAAAGTTTAAGCTAATCATCTTAAACAAGTAAGGTTGATGAATTAATTAATGTTTGAAAATTAAAGTAAAGAATTTATTTTAAGTTCTTAATTGATTCTTAAGAACGTTTTAAATATTAATTAAGTAGTTAATTTAAGATAAGTGTTTAAATTTAATTTACATTAAAGCTTTTTAAGTTAATAATAAAGTGATTTCAAAGTTATTTAGGAAGATTTTAAAATGTTAAGTAAGAAGATAATTAAGACAAATGATTATTATTTAATTAATTGTTTTGGAAGGTAATTAAGAATGATTAATTAATTTATAATTGTAATTAACTAAGTGATTAGAGATTTATCAATTTGTAATTAAGGATAGGTTAATTAATAATTAAGTGTTTAATTAATTTGTAATTAAGTTTTATTAATTAATAATTAAGGTATTAATTAATAATTAAGGAGTAATTAATTAAGAAATTAAGATTTAATTAATTGATTTTAAAAGGGTATTTAAGAAGTGATTAATAGAAATAAATAGGTTATCTTTAAGTTAATCAAGGGCCTTAGTGATTAAAGATTAATTAATTAAAGAATTAAAGAGGAATTAATTAATTATTGATTAAGGACTAATAAATTAATAATTAAGGGTTATAAATTAATCCATTTGAGATTAATTAATTTGTAATGGTGATCAATTAATATACATAATTAAAGGATAAATTTGTTAGGGGTTAACTAGTTTAAGTATGGATTAAAGGTTTAATTGATTAATGATTAAAGGCTAATTGATTAAGGATAATTAACCCATAGAATGATTACTTGATGAGAGTAATTTAAGAAAAAATTACTTTGTGGAAGTAATTAAGAATTCATTTCTTAGTGTAATTAATTAAAGGATTAATTAAATATCAGGGGTTAGCTAATCAATGAGTGTGATTAATTAAAGAATAAATTAATCAATATAAGTGATTATAGGATAATTAATTAAAGTAATTAATTAAGGATCAATGTAATTAACTAACCAATGAGGATACTTAAAGGTTAATTAATGTGAATAGTTAAAGGAAAATTTGTGTAATTAATTAAAGGTTAATTACTTAATATAATTAAGGCATAATTAATCAAGGATGATTAATTAAGATGTTAACTAAAGGATGATTAATTAATTAGTTGTAATTAATTAATAATTTAGTAAGCATGATTTAAAGGTGGGACTAATTAAATCTTGCTTATGAATGATTGGATTTTGGAAATACCTTTAATGGGTTGATATCTCTGATATAGAATGTTTTGTGATATGATATGTTTTGATTAATTAGTGGTATTGTGGTAGTCTATCGATGATAAATTGCTATGTAAAGAAGACATCCTGTAATTAAAGTTGAATTGTGTTTATTTGAATAACTTGGTTTAGGATGACATGGGACTCGAAGAAACCGGGGTCGGGTATCTATAAATACCTGAAACCACTTCGATGCTTTATAGGTCTGGTATGTGAAATCAATATGCTGAAATGTGATAAATTTAAACGACTGGACTCTTTAAACTAAGTAAAGATACTTAGGGATCCATTTGTGAATATAAGTGTTGACTATAACAAGTTGTGGACTTGTAGTGAAGTACGAGTACCCCGGGTCTTAAATTGTTGTGTGCATTGGTATTTCTTGTTGATGGGTTTACTCACGCTGGTTTCCAGCCTGACCCGGGTGTTACTTTGATGTAATGCTCGAGTCAGACCGAGTATTACAGATTTTCAGGTAAGGACGTTCAGGAGCTCAGAAGACGAGCTGGATGGCAGGATCGTATGGAGTGTTTTCGCTGTGATATATTTCTATTTATCCGAGATATGTTGATTTGTATATGTCCAGTGATTGTGTATGTTTGTAACTCTGATATATTAAAATAAAATTGACAGATACAGTATTCTTTGTAAACTGGTATTATTTGATATTATATTTTGATTCGCTGCGAATGTGAGAATATGCGCTATATTTTTGTTTCTTCTTCTTCTATCTCTTTCTTCTTATTCTAACTATCTGGAATTTTTGGGATCGGGTTTGCTACATTACAGCATGATAGGGGGTTCTCGCTTCGCGGTTTGGTGGCGAACGGGAGACTCTTACCCCTACATGTCCCTTTGAGGTAGTATAAGGCCTTGGGTTGGTTGCGAGTCGAGAGGCTGGCCGTAAAAGCAAATTCGAGGTACCAGTGAAAGCCACGGTGGGTCTGGGATGGTTGAAAAGCCTACCGGTCGCCATTGGCTCGGCCCGTTACATTTGGTATTAGAGCAAAGGTTAAGCGAGAACCTTGGCTCTGGTGGGTGAACTCATTAAGGATAGGGTCAATAGTACCCTAGAATGAGTTGAGTGTGTATATATATGAGAGCGTACTTGTTATTTTCTTATATAAAGATTTTAAATGATTTTATATAAGAATATATTTTGATATATATAAAGCAATAATTCTTACTAATAAATGTTAAGGTAATTGGTTGTTAAAAATTATTGGAATTAAATTAAGAGGTAATAGAAATACAACCAAATTGAAATTAAATAAAGGTAAGTTTAAAATGGGTTCAAACTGAAATTAAATCTTGAATTTAGGGAAAGTTTCAGAATAAGATAATAATGAATTGGTTTCCAGATATGATAATCTTGGTTATTATCATAAATAATTGTTGTGTTTAATAATAAGATGTGTATTATTGAGTAAGCAAAATGAAATTTTTTAGAACAGTGACTTATAAATTGGAACTGAAGATGATCTAGATTGTGAAGTTTTAAATCTAAGCCAGAAAATTTGGAATTTGTTTCAAAGTGCTAAAAAGAAATAATAAATAAATATTATTTGAATAAAAGGGGCTTGTTGCAAACAAGGTTGTGTGAAAATTTGTTTTGAATTAAAAACCAAAAGTGGTTTAAAATTTAAGGATAACTTAGTGTGTAAAGAAAATAATATGTATATATATGAGGAATATACATAATATCAAAAATGGTTTGAAATAAACTCTAAATGTTGAGTTTTAAATTTGAAATGAGATGTGATATCCAAGGTGATAAGTTTTTGAACTTATAAGATTATTAATGTGAAGTTTAAATTTTAAAATGGGAATTCAATTTGGGTAAGGTTGGCTAGATTAAGTAAATTGAATTTAACTTTGGGAAAGTTAAATAAGTTAACAAGCAACCTGAATTGGAAATTTCAAATTAAAATTGGGATTTAACTTGGAAAGTTAAATGGTTGATTTGAATGGGGAGTTTGTGTGATCTCAAAATGGGTTTGAGATCTGGAAATTGAAAATGGATGTTTTAAAATAATTTGGATAATATTATCCTATTGTTATTAATAATCTTTAGATTGTGAATTGGATTTGTTTAAATGAATGAAGAAATGGATTGTGGTGATATATCCATTATTTAGATAAAAAGGGAAATTAAAATTTGAAATTAAGGAGATGAAACCACTTTGAATTTAAGATTTCAAAGTTCAAAAGGAACTTGGAAATTTAAATTGTTAAGGATTGGTTTCAAAATTGAAATTGGGGAATAAATTGGATATATCTATTATTATGAAGAAAATTTTAAATGGAGTTTTGAAATTTGGGCACAAAAATTTAATTGATTAAAGATTTAGATTGTTGGTTTAAAAATAAGGGTTAATTTGATTTAAGGGATTAAATCAACATTTAAAAATTTAACTCGAATTTATATAATTCGAGATGGTTTAAAATGGAGATTTAAATTGAATTAGTTCAAACTGAATTTGATTTGAATTAATGGGAATTGTGATTTAAGATGGATAAGTTTAAAATTCAAATAGGAAATTTGAATTGGCTTAAATTTGAAAGGAAATCGAAGTTAAATAGTTTCAAATTCAAATGGAATTTGATTTAAATTTGAAAAAAATTGAGGTTAATTCAACTTGAATTGAGATTAAGTTCAATGGAAATTGAAGTTATTTAAATTGGAATTTAATTGGAAGTGGAAATTTAAATTGAATTGTTTAGAAATGGAGGTTGGGAATTGAACAGTTTGACTCTGGACTATTTTCAAAATAAATTGTTTTAATATAAATCTATTTTTTTCAAACTATTTACTATACAACTTTTCTTTTTTTAAATCTAAAACTATTTTAAACTTGTTTGACAATTATTTTGGAACTATTTAACAATTTTACAACTTTTTTATAAACTAATTACTATTTCTCAACTATTTTACAAATTAATTACTATTTTGCAATTATTTAAAATTTCTATAACTATTTAACTATTTTATCAATACATAACTATTTTACAGCTATTTTACAAACTAATAATTATTTTTTTCAACTACTTATCTATTTTTAAAATTTTCAAGCTATTTTCTAAATATAAACTGGTCGGAGTTCAAACTATTATTGATTAAATACCCAACTGAGATAAGAATTGAAGTGATAATCCAAATGGGGATTAAGGCAAATGTGAATAAGTGAATAAAATCAAGGTGAGGATGAATAGAAAGGAAATTGATTTAACTGATAATCAATGAAGATAAATACGTAGGATGTACATATATTATTCTATTCGCATAGTGATTTGATCCAGATTCGAGCACAGAATTTCAAGATAGTATTATCGATCTGAGTTGGGATTTTTCGCTCGATTTTCGACGGCGAACCTGGATATGGATTTTTGATTGGTTCTGGAAATTCTCTGTAACAACCCGCATATTTATCGATTTTATATTTAAATATTTTATTTAAATATTTTATCGTTAATCGGATTTTGGTCCAAAAAGCTACTTTTTGCATACGGTCAAATTAGGACTCGAGACCACTTCCATTGAGTTCAAAATGACGTTTGCGATCTTTTTAAGTGTAAACTTCGATATGTTTGGAGATAGCGGAATTTTCATCACTTTTTGCTTTGGACCTTTAGTTTGGGCTGAACCACTTGTTAACTCAGCCCAACCCCTTCCTTCTCTTCATACTTCATTTCTAATTTCTTAAACTTAGAAGCTTTATCAAAAATGGTGGAGGGAATGGGAAATTAAAACTCCAAAGTCTTCTTCTTCATTGCTAATCCAACATCTACTCCAAATTCAAGTGAAGAACATAGATTCAAGCTTTGGACTGTTCTTGCTTTACTTTTGGGCTCCATCTTCATTGATTTTAGAGCAAAGGTGAGATTTTTATCTCACATTCTTGCCTATAACTATCTTGGACTGTTGAGGATGAATTCCTATCACTTTAGCAAGTATATTTGCTTTTGGTTTGGATTGGATTGGTGAAAAACTCCAAATTTTAGTGTTTTGGTGAATTTCCTGGAGTTAGGTCGTTCTGCCTCGGAACTGGCTCGTCCCACTTAGGTCGCTGGGCCATAGGTCGCTCTGGCGTGGAGAAGGCTCTGCCTGCATTTAGCTCGCTCTGGACTTAGGTCGTTCGTCCATAGGTTATAGGTCGCTCGATCATCTTAAGTCGTTCGCATGTCCAATAAGGAGAATGAAGAGATGCGTAAACAATTATCCGAATTAGAGACGAAGCAATTTATTCGCTCTAGTTCCTCGCCTTGGGGGGCTTCAGCAATTTTCGTGAAAAAATCCGATGGTACACTTAGGCTTTGCGTCGACTACCGCAAGCTTAATGATCTAACTGTTAAGAATAAATATCCTTCGCCTCGGATTGATGATCTATTCGATCAGCTTAGTGGTGCTAGAGTCTTTTCACAATTGGACTTGGCTACCGGTTTCCATCAGCTGCGTATTGCAGAGGATAGTATTCCTTTGACTTCGTTCCGTACACGATATGGATCTTATGAATGGCTAGTTATGCCATTTGGTTTAACGAATGCTCCGGCTTATTTCGTTGACCTTATGAATCGAGTTTTCAAAGATTTCCTCGACCGGTTAGTTCTCATCTTTATTGATGATATTCTTGTGTATTCTAAAACCGAGGAGGAACATGAAAAGCATCTTCGGATTATATTGGAAACTCTTAGGAGCAATCAATTAAAAGCGAAATTTTCTAAATGCCACTTTTGGCAATCTAATGTGAAGTTTCTCGGTCATATTATTTCCGAATCCGAAATATCTGTGGATCCTTCAAAGATTGAAGCGATTCAAAATTGGAAGAGACCGGAGAGCGTGACTGAAATCCGTAGCTTTCTCGGATTGGCAGGTTATTACCGCCGTTTCATAAAAGACTTTTCTAAGATTGCCGTGCCTCTTACTGGCTTAACAAAGAAAGGTGTTATATACATTTGGTTGGACAAATGTGAAACTTCTTTTCAGAAATTAAAAGAACTCCTTTCTGATGCTCCTATTCTTGTTATTCCCAAAAGGAATCAAGATTTTTTTGTTTATACTGATGCTAGTCGCGTTGGTTTGGGTGCCGTTCTTATGCAAAAAGAACGTGTTATTGCTTATGCCTCTAGGCAATTGAAGCCGGCTGAGACTAGATATGCCACACATGATTTAGAACTCGCGGCTATCGTTTTCGCCCTTCGAATTTGGCGACATTATCTTTTGGGAGAGAAATTTATACTTTATACTGATCATAAGTCTTTGAAATATTTATTTTCTCAAAAGGAACTTAATTTGCGTCAACAACGTTGGCTCGAATTCCTTGCTTCTTATGATCTTGATATTCTTTATACTCCCGGAAAGGGAAATCGAGTTGCTGATGCTCTTAGTCGTAAGCAACAAGCGGTTGTTTCTATGATGATCTCCGAATGGCATGATCTCGAGGTTTTATCCACTTGTGAAATTTGAGATCGCGATCCGAATTATGTTCATCTTTTGTTTTATGTAGCCTTGATGCTCGTCCTTCTCTTTTGGACCGCATTCTTGAAGCTCAGAAGCTAGATCCCGAATTGGCTCTTCTTAGCCAGAATATTAAGGATAAAATTGATATTGAAGATTTGAAAGACTTCGATATTGATTCTCGTGGCGGCATTCAAAAATTTGGTAGACTTATCATACCAAATATTAGTGATCTTCGTAAAGATATTCTAGAAGATTCTCATCGTTCCAAATATTCCATTCATCCTGGTGGTAGTAAAATGTACGTGGATATGAAGCGACTTTATTATTGGGAGGGAATGAAATCTGATATTGCTAATTTTGTTAAGTGTTGCATGACTTGCCAACTTGTCAAGGCCGAACATCAAAGGCCTGGTGGGTTATTGCAACCATTGGAAATTCCAATTTGGAAGTGGGATCAAATTTCCATGGATTTTATTGATGCCTTCCCCGTTCTCGTTCGGGTCATGATAGCTTATGGGTGATCGTTGATAGACTTACTAAATCCGCCCATTTTATTCCGGTCCGGTCTAACCGAACCATTCCTCTTCTGGCCAAACTCTTTATCAAAGAAATTGTTAGATTGCATGGAGTTCCTACTTCTATTGTTAGCGATCGTGATCCATTGTTTACTAGTGGATTTTGGAAGAGTCTTCAAAAAGCTTTGGGAACGAAGCTTAATTTTAGCACCGCTTATCACCCCCAGTCCGATGGACAAACTGAGCGTGTAAATCAAACTCTTGAAGATCTTCTTCGTTCTTGTGTGCTTGATTTTGGTGGAAGTTGGAAAGATCATATTTCACTTGTTGAATTTACCTATAATAATAGTTTCCAATCTAGTATTGGTATGGCACCTTTCGAGGCACTCTACGGAAGGCCATGCCGATCTCCTTCTTGTTGGCTTGAGGCCGGTGAGAAGCTGGTTTTAGGTCTAGATTTTATTCGGGATTCCACAGAAAAGATTGATCTTATTCGACATAGGATGAAAGAAGCCCAGAGTAGACAAAAATCCTATGCCGATAACCAAAGAAGGAAATTAGAATTTTCTGTTGGAGATCTTGTATTTGTTCGTGTTTCACCTATGAAGGGTGTTGTACGCTTTAGTCGATCGGGAAAATTAGCGCCTCGATATATTAGGCCATTTCCTATCACTGAACGTATCGGTTCCATGGCTTATCGCGTTTTATTATCGGCTCAGTTTTCTACCATGCATGACGTGTTTCACGTTTCTCAATTACGGAAGTGCCTTTGGGATTCCGATTCTATTCTTAAGCCCGGTGTTGTGGAAGAGATTGAAGTTTCGCCTAATTTAACTTATGAGCAGCATCCTATTCGAATTATTGCTTCGGAGGTCAAACGACTTTGAAATAAAGATGCCCCGCTTGTTAAAGTTCAATGGTCCTCAAATCCTAACGATTGCTCTTAGGAAACTAGAGAATTCATCGAGCGAACACATCCGGACTTACTTTCTCATGCTCGTTGAGGTAAACTTCTTATTTCAAAATTTCTTTTGTGTTAATATGCTTTTATGGTTGTTACTTTTTATTTCCATCTTATATATTGCGTGGACGCAATTTCTTTAAGGAGGGGAGTCTATAACAACCCGCATATTTATCGATTTTATATTTAAATATTTTATCGTTAATCGGATTTTGGTCCGAAAAGCTACTTTTTGAATACGGTCAAATTAGGACTCGAGACCACTTCCATTGAGTTCAAAATGATGTTTGCGATCTTTTTAAGTGTAAACTTCGATATGTTTGGAGATAGCGGAATTTTCATCACTTTTTGCTTTGGACCTTTAGTTTGGGCTGAACCACTTGTTAACTCAGCCCAACCCCTTCTTTCTCTTCATACTTCATTTCTAATTTCTTAAACTTAGAAGCTTTATCAAAAATGGTGGAGGGAATGGGAAATTAAAACTCCAAAGTCTTCTTCTTCATTGCTAATCCAACATCTACTCCAAATTCAAGTGAAGAACATAGATTCAAGCTTTGGACTGTTCTTGCTTTACTTTGGGCTCCATCTTCATTGATTTTAGAGCCAAGGTGAGATTTTTATCTCACATTCTTTCCTATAACTATCTTGGACTATTGAGGATGAATTCCTATCATTTTAGCATGTATATTTGCTTTTGGTTTGGATTGGATTGGCGAAAAACTCCAAATTTTAGTGTTTTGGTGAATTTCCTGGAGTTAGGTCGTTCTGCCTCGGAACTGGCTCGTCCCACTTAGGTTGCTGGGCCATAGGTCACTCTAGCGTGGAGAAGGCTCTGCCTGCATTTAGCTCGCTCTGGACTTAGGTCGTTCGTCCCTAGGTCGTAGGTCGCACGATCATCTTAAGTTGTTCGCATGCTTAGGTCGTAGGTCGCTTGACCATTATATTGCTAGGTCGCAAGACTTTAGGTCGCACTTTGTTAGGTCGCGCCTTAACTTAGCTCGTCCACCACTTTAGGTTGTTTGTACCTTAAGTCGTTCGCTATTTTAGGTCGCGTACCCAGTTAGGTCATTCGCCCACTTTAGGTCGCGTACCCAGTTAGGTCGCGCATTTCCTTTAGGTCGCTCGACCTCTACACCTTAGGTCGCTTGGACCTTAGGTCGCATCTCCTATAGGTCGCTAGTCCTATTGGGTTGATTGGTCGCTCAACCACATATTCCACTAGGTCGCTCGACCACCTATCCATTAGACCGCTCGCCCGCTTTACCTTTAGGTCGTAGGCCGCTTGTCTTCACTAGGTCGAACCCCGTAGCGGGGGTGTTGCCCCCGCACCCCCACCTAGTGGGTTGCCACCCCCTCTGGACCCCCCTCCGTAGGGGATCTTATCTGAAAAACATTCAACAGAACTTGCTTTGTAGAGATGCTGAGTTGACCATTCTTCGAGATGAACTATCTTTGGCTTCTCGGTCGATTTTATGGTATCACGGCCTTGCTAAAAGGTGGGATAACAACTTTAAAAATATGAAGGCTTTAATACTAGTAGTAAATATCAAAACCCCTTCTTCCAAATGATTTCAACACTATTTTAAATATAAAGCTCGTTTTCTCAAACCATGTTCCAACCTACTAGTATATACAAGCCTTTACTTCACTCGGATGAGAAATCGAATTAAACGACTTAGTAAAACGAGTGGTATGAAACGCTCGCGTTCACTTCGTCGGTTAGCTCTTGGACTTGTTCGATTGAACCCTTTTGTGACAATTTTCTAGTGAAGATCTACAACTTGTTCGTAAATATTTAAGTTAAGCAAGTGGTTATGGGACATGAAGCTAAACTCATATATTTACTAGCTTGGTGTGGTTAACACTTCTTGATGATCATGACGGTCATTTTTGTGATTTAGACTAGCAACTGTGCGATGTCTCTTTGTCTACGAGGGAGACTGAACCCCGTTTGTGTGATGTTTCGCCATCACATCTGTGGGGTAGCGCCCCACGGTCTTCGGACCATTCTTGTGGAGTTTCGGCTCAAAATTAATAGTTAGCTACCATGAGATAGCATCTCGTCTTGTGTTACACGTGTTGGTGAGTTTTCATACTCCTGTTTTGTGATAGGCCTCCCCCATCTTGTGATTTCTGGATTCCTTGAGATGATTTCTGGAATTTTTATGCTTCACCAATTTTCGTGATTTCCATTGATAAGTTTTATCAATTTTTGTGCATTGGTGAATTTTTGTGTCATTGACTTGTCATGAGTACAAGTTTAGGGTATGATATCCTATTTTATCTTTGAGAAGATTCTTGTGATATTGATTAATCTCTTGTTGATTTTCAATTACATACTTATAGTAGTATGCCATTACTGTTATTACATGTTCATGCCATGTCTTTTATTCTAAACCATATCATCTGATATTCTGATTCGTTTATTATTTTCTTATAAATAATAGTCGGGTCAGACCGAGATGTTACAGGTGCTTCTGCTTGACTTCTCTCTTGGGATTACTCTGACTTTTGGCTAACTACTTAGATTAGTAGTTTTTGTTGTATACATTTGAGATATCGACTCATAGATGTATTCTTTTGTGTAGCACATGTTGCTATTCTTTTGTATTATCGTGGATCTTTCTGACCACTACTCTGATGTACACTTTCATGTGTTATATATATATATATTCATATCTTTTTCCGCCTTTGTGATATGGATGTCTGTGACTGGTTTGTGTTATGGTCATTTCTATGTTTGTTTCCGAAGATTATATATAGCCACCATGTGATAGCTTTGAGTTTGTATCGGTATGTCGGATTTCCTCCTTAAATGAACTATACCGTTTGACATATCGGTGCTCGCACAAAGAAGTTACACGGATGGTCGCTCCTCAACAGCCTTATTCTCCATGCTAGTTGACAGCATTACTTCGTAGTGTTCTTGGCTAACGTGGGTATAGAGGTGGGGCGTTACATTCTCTATCATAGTTGTGACTATGCAAGGAGAATGACGGTTTCTGATCAAGAAACCAGATCTGAGTCCGCACTAGTAAGTCGGTGGACGATACTAGTTCGGAAGTGAAATTGTGTGATCGAGTGAGCGATCAGACTGATATTGCGTATAGATGATATGTGGACATCGTACGAGTTTGAATGAAAGTGATATTGAGAATTTGTGGATAAGAAATGTAAAATGATTTTTGAAATAGGAATTATATTTTGAGAAAATATATGATGAAATAAAGTGAAAGTTGGATATTTCTATGGTAAAGATTTACTTTATAGAAATAAGCAATATGGTTAAGGATTTTTAAAAGGGTAATCAAATTTGAATATTTGATTTGGAAGAAAGTAAGTCATATATGTGATATATTAATAAACTCCCCTTATTGAATCTATAGCCAGAATAAAAGGGTTTTGAAGTATTTGAAGTATAAAAAGGGAATTTATACAAGTATGAATTGATTCAAAGATTTTCCAAGATTATTATATATATGTATATATATAAAAAAAAGGATTTTGTGAAAATGATTTTTGAGGAAAGGTTTTGGGAACCTTTGGATTTGGAAAGGATTTTGATTTTTGAGAAAAAATCAATTTTGAAAAGCTGGAAAGCCTAGTTTGAAAGGTATCGATTTTGGGATAATCAATTTTGAGAAAGAAGATTTATATGAGATTCATACTAGGTGTATGATTTGGAAAATACTATATGTGTATAGTATAAAGTGTTTTGAAAGTGGCTCTGGGGAAAAAGGCGCTCCCTTGGAATGAACTTCTCAGGAGTGCCACAGGGTGGTACTGCCTTGAGCCTCAAAGAGGGGGAAGCTCTAAAGTTGATCCTGTGAGGAGTCCAGACAAACTAGTTCCTGAGGATTATTGGGTAGCGAAAGTCAAGGGTGCTGATGCCTACAGGGGCATTTGGGTTATGCTGTGACGATAGTGTAACTCGATGTCGCTGCGATCTACTATGGACAATAGCAGAAATCTTGTGGAGGTGAGTGTCAACGGTCTACGTTTGATTTTGCCGGAAAGGCAACGTAACATCGGTAGACTGCGATCTATGGTCGAGTGGAGAAGTTTCATTTTTGGCAGCGAAATTCGAAGGCGTTGATGCCTACAGTTACATGGGTTTTTGCTGTGATAGCAACGTAAAGCCCGGGTGTAACTGCGATCTATAGCGGGTTCCATGGCGTAATCGAGGGGAGCGGAGGCCTACAGTTATCTATGGATTTTGTCGGGATGGCAACATAACCATCGGGTTAACTGCGACCATGGATGGGGGTGATGATTCCCTGAGCATTCTCAGCAAAGATATTTCCTCTATTTTCAAAAAATGTTTTCTATATTTTCAATAAAATTATTTTCCAAGTATTTTCACTGGGTGTTGAAAATGGGTTTACCAAGTACTTACAGATTTTCAGTCCTACGCCTGATCAACGTATGACCGAATTTCTGTGAGAACGAGGATGGACTTGTTGAGACATCGAGTTATGAAAAGTATTCTTTATAAATCTATTTTGGTAATATTATGTAGATTTCAAAGTGTTTTAAAATTTTAAAATAAAAGAGTAGAAGGGTTAAAAATGTTTAAAGATAGTTTAATTAATAATAAACATTAAAAATAAAAATTTCTCGCTTCGTTCCTTTTCGAGGACGAAAAGTTCTAAAGGGGGGAGGAATGTAACGACCCGGATTTTTAACGTCTGTTAATTTGGAAATTAACTGAATTAAATTATTGGAATATTAACTTTGATTAAATGAATAAATAAATTTTCCGATATTTAAGATATCTATACATATATAATTGGCTAAAACTACAAAATTCTGGATGTGATAGATTTTACAGAAAATACGTATATGTAGAAATAGTACATATAGGATATATATATATATGTATGTATGTATGTATGTATGTATGTATTTATGTAAAGGTAAGATAGGAAGTAAAATGAACATGTGCATAGTGTGGATGTGCAAATCTATAAGTATGTATGTTTGCCAAAATACATATATTAGTGACTGGTCAAAAGCATGTTCATATAGTCAAATTGATTACATATAAATCTACACATATGAATGTGTGTATATATATATATACATAGAAGAAACATCATCATGACATGAATTAAATGCAAACACACAACATTTCAATTCAAGCCACAATACATCAAATCAACTTTATATAAAATCAAGCCAGTTTTTATCCTACAAAAAAATATAATAATAAGTGCTGTACATAAAAGCTACAGCTCATTCTTTCTATAAAAAATATATATGCCTTGCTTCATGTCCCTTCATTCGAGCAAGACAAAAGAAGAGGTTACAGGCTTCCAGTTAAAAACTTAGAGGAAAAAATATATATACAAACAATCAAGCCACAACAAAGATCATCAGGGGGACTCAACCAAAGCAGTGCTCTGTTCAAAAGGGAAAGGTGAGTAAACACTTAACTTAAATACTTAGGGTAATAAATGATAGTGCATGTGAATTTTAGATGATGTTGTGCTACATGATTATATATAGATGTGAATCTCTGTGTATGTTTATATATGTCTGTTCTATGCATGCTTAAATGTTTGGTCATCTCTGCTTTTCAAGTATAGAGTTCAAACCAAAGTAAAAATTCAAATTCTTCTTCCCTGATCCCTGATAGGCCATAGTCTTCAAACAAAACAAGTGTGGTTAAACATAGATTATGGTCTAAAATTTGTTTTAAGCTTGATATTGATGTATTGCCTGTGTAAATTTAGTTTTACAGAGAAAAATTTAAACATATGTTAAATTCGAATGTTATAAAATATTAATTCGATTATATAACCTGAATCTTCTTTAGAAAATAGGATTTTTAAGACTTAATTGGTGATTTTAGTTTGGTATGTGAAGAGCAGTTTATAATTGAACAGAAAATGTGTTTTAATCGATTTCTGGTGATCGGAGGCATATTGGGTGTTGAGTTTTTGATCGAAGCTAGTGTGGCTGATGGTGAAGTCGGGAAAAATGTTCAGTGATTTTTCCATTGCCGGAGATGGTCGGTCGAGGCTAATCTAGGGTTTAACGCTCGAGTTTGTCGTGGTTGGAAAACAAGATGATTTCGTCACCTCTGGTTGATCGAGCGACATTGAATTCAAGGAAATGATAGTATAGGGGATCGACGAGGTGAGGCCGGAGTCGTAGCACCTCCGATGGTCGGCGTGTGTGGGGCGAAGCGATTTGCCTGGTGAGGATGGGTTCGAGTTTCGAATTGGAAGCTCGATTTCGTTTTGGGGTTGTTAGCGTCGAATCGACCATTGCTTTCGAATGTACTGATGATACGTGACTTGCCAGAGGAGGCGCAGTTCGCCGAAGGTTCGTCGGCGGTGAGTACGCGTGCACAGTTGATCATGTGCACGTTTGGGTATTTTGAGTTTTGGGTTCTCGAGAGTACGCTCGGGGAAGGAAGTGATTTTCTTGAGTTTTCCTAGTTGCTCGCGTGTGTTGTTTAGTACCAGGTTTTCGAAAGTTTTAACAGATGTAAATAAAAGAAGAAGAGAAGGACTTGGGGGAAATAGTGGGAAACCTCGGGTTGGACTCGATTAAACTAGAGATTTTCTCGGGTTTTTGGTTTTCAAAATTTTTAGTCTAATAAAATTAAAGTTTAAGCCAATCATCTTAAATAAGTAAGGTTGATGAATTAATTAATGTTTGACAATTTAAGTAAAGAATTTATTTTAAGTTTTTAATTGATTCTTAAGAACATTTTAAATATTAATTAAAACTTTAATTAAGTAGTTAATTTAAGATAAGTGTTTAAATTTAATTTACATTAAAGCTTTTTAAGTTAATAATAAAGTGATTTCAAAGTTATTTAGGAAGATTTTAAAACGTTAAGTAAGAAGATAATTAAGACAATGATTATTATTTAATTAATTGTTTTGGAAGGTAATTAAGAATGATTAATTAATTTATAATTGTAATTAACTAAGTGATTTGAGATTTATCAATTTGTAATTAAGGATAGGTTAATTAATAAATAAGTGTTTAATTAATTTGTAATTAAGTTTTATTAATTTATAATTAAATTATTAATTAATAATTAAGGTATTAATTAATAATTAAGGTATTAATTAATAATTAAGGAGTAATTAATTAAGAAATTAAGATTTAATTAATTGATTTTAAAAGGGTATTTAAGAAGTGATTAATAGAAATAAATAGGTTATCTTTAAGTTAATTAAGAACCTTAGTGATTAAAGATTAATTAATTAAAGAATTAAAGAGGAATTAATTAATTATTGATTAAGGACTAATAAATTAATAATTAAGGGTTATAAATTAATCCATTTGAGATTAATTAATTTGTAATGGTGATCAATTAATATACGTAATTAAAGGATAAATTTGTTAGGGGTTAACTAGTTTAAGTATGGATTAAAGGTTTAATTGATTAATGATTAAATGCTAATTGATTAAGGATAATTAACCCATAGAATGATTACTTGATGAGAGTAATTTAAGAAAAAATTACTTTGTGGAAGTAATTAAGAATTCATTTCTTAGTGTAATTAATTAAAGGATTAATTAAATATCAAGGGTTAGCTAATCAATGAGTGTGATTAATTAAAGAATAAATTAATCAATATAAGTGATTATAGGATAATTAATTAAAGTAATTAATTAAGGATCAATGTAATTAATTAACCAATGAGGATACTTAAAGGTTAATTAATGTGAATAGTTAAAGGAAAATTTGTGTAATTAATTAAAGGTTAATTACTTAATATAATTAAGGCATAATTAATCAAGGATGATTAATTAAGATGTTAACTAAAGGATGATTAATTAACTAGTTGTAATTAATTAATAATTTAGTGAGCAGGATTTAAAGGTGAGACTAATTAAATCTTGCTTATGAATGATTGGATTTTGGAAATACCTTAAATTGGTTGATATCTCTGATATAGAATGTTTTGTGATATGATATGTTTTGATTAATCAGTGGTAATGTGGTAGTCCATCGATGATAAATTGCTATGTAAAGAAGACATCCTGTAATTAAAGTTGAATTGTGTTTATTTGAATAACTTGGTTTAGGATGACATGGGACTCGAAGAGACCGGGGTCGGGTATCTGTAAATACCCGAAACCACTTCGATTCTTTATAGGTCTGGTATGTGAAATCAATAGGCTGGAATGTGATAAATTTAAATGACTGGACTCTTTAAACTAAGTAAAGATACTTAGGGATCCATTTGTGAATATAAGTGTTGACTATAACAAGTTGTGGACTTGTAGTGAAGTACGAGTACCCCGGGTCTTAAATTGTTGTGTGCATTGGTATTTCTTGTTGATGGGTTTACTCACGCTGGTTTCCAGCCTGACCCGGGTGTTACTTTGATGTAATGCTCAGGTCAGACCGAGTATTATAGATTTTCAGGTAAGGACGTTCAGGAGCTCAAAAGACGAGCTGGATGGCAGGATCGTATGGAGTGTTTTCGCTGTGATATATTTCTGTTTATCTGAGATATGTTGATTTGTATATGTCCAGTGATTGTGTATGTGTGTAACTATGATGTATTAAAATAAAATTGACAGATACAGTATTCTTTGTAAACTGGTATTATTTGATATTATATTTTGATTCGCTGCGAATGTGAGAATCTGTGCTGTATTTTGGTTTCTTCTTCTTCTATCTCTTTCTTCTTTTTCTAACTATCTGGAAATTTCGGGATCGGAAATTTCAGGTCGTTACAGAAATGGTTTGGTTATCGTAAGGTAAAACTTGTCAGTGTTTATGTACAGCGTGGTCTTACGAGATACCTTTTATTTTAAAAGGTTTTATAAGATATAATAAAATTCCTTGTGATTTGAATTTCCCACGTTGATTTTACTAAAATGATCCGCGCGTTGTTTTATCATGATGCTCGGGTCAGACCGAGTATGTTTTCTAGATTAAGCATTGGATGCTTTAGAGCTCAAGAGACGGTTGGATGTCCAAGACCTCTCGTATATTCCTTTTTATTTCTATTGCATTGTTTTGTTGTATTTTTTAGCATTTGCAATGATAGGCTGTTATAACTGTCCAGGCTGATTGTAGGATAGTTTACTCTGATTGCGTATACAAACTTTTCTTATGTAAAGATCATTTTATATTATACATTATTCATTGCACCGTTAGATTTTGTTCCTTCTTTCCGTTTCTTTTCCCCAATGAACTATCTGTTTGGCACTTGGATTTGTAAAATCAATATTGTGAACTTATATATTTACTTGTTCATGAATTTGTTTTCGATGATCATGCTTATATAAACAGTTTAAATTTAAATTTTAGCAAAATTGCTTGAAATGGGCCAACATGTTTACTGCAACCCAAGAAATCAAGTTATTGTGCTCTATTTGTTTTACAACACAAACCACTTTTTGCATTCAAAATTCAATATATCTAAAACCAATTTGAATTTGCTTATGCAATCAACTAGTAAGTTGTTTGTTTTGATCCATGGTTTATTCTAAAAATACTTATTGAATGTTTAGTTGAATATACTTTGAGAAATTGTCAAATTATAGTAAATGGTTGATTTTGTCAATTTTTCGTCGACCGCGAATCGACGAACGACCTTTCTATTCGGGATTGTCTAGGCGGATCATGATTTTTAATGGTAGTTTTAGGGTATTTAGTGTTGTGTTTGTTAGGATATGATCATTTTTCGATTTTGGGTTAAAAATGCAATTCTGATGAACCACTGGTCGTGGGGTCTTGTCGTTGGTGCTGGAATGAAGCTTGGATGAAGAATCACCTTTTTGTGCTAGAGGTGGAAGTTCTGGTGGCCTGTGGTGATGGGTGTGGCTAGATCTAGGGTTTAAGGGGTGGGTTTTACTTGTGCTTGAACGTGACTATTTTATGGGGTGTTGGTTACGTCAGAGAGGAAGCTGGTGGAGATGGAGGCGCATATGTGGATGGGCTTTGATTCGAAGGTGGTGGCGCAGGGTCCAGTGGAGTGGGGAGGTGGTGGAAGCTTGTCGACCGAGATGGATTCAAAAACTAGATCTCAAGATTTAGAATCGGCCATGGAGTCGAACGGGGCATGGGGGTGCCGTAGGTCGAGAAGATGGGTCAGATGGGTCGTGCAGGCTCTACCGCTTGTGTGGGTGGTGTCGAGGTGGTGGTGGAAGGCTCGACGATTGTGTGCACGTGCACACGTTCATGTGTGTGCATGCATGGAGGTTTTTGAGTTTTTATAACCTAGAAGCTTGGTTTGGAGTTGCAATTTTCTACCTGGGAGGAGATGATAGCTTAGCATGCAGGGTTGGGTGAGTTGGTCGGGCCTTGGGCCTTAAGTGAGTGTTAGTACATAAAAAACATAGAATAGGATATTTTAAAACTTAAAACTTAGAAAATCATATCTCATTCCTTTGGAATCCGTTTGACACGCGGTTTCCGGCGTTGAGTTCATATTAACTTATAGAACATACCTAGAAAAAATTCGACTCATAGGTTATAGTATATTTAATAGTAAATATATACAGACTGTGTATAATTACGTTGTTTGGTAATTATAATTAATCTTTGACATCTTATTAGTATAATAAAACACCATTCTTCTATATATATGTAAACTAAATAGATTATGTTGGATATTTATTTAGAAGAATAAACCACAATTCTGCTATTATATTGATTTGGACATTTTTTCTATGTTAGTTGAATTATATTGAGTTTCTATCCATCGATTGTTGATTATATAGGTTTCGTTTACATATATGTGTTTATGTAAATATCTGCATTATAACTTGAATGTCAATCTAAAATATAATGGTAGCTTGTTTAAGTACCATTGAGATGTGGTAAGCATCTTTCCAAATTGGACGAGTTATGGATTTGAAATCAGTTTAAGTTTTATAACAATTTAAAGTAAATTGTTAAATTAATAATGTTTGATTGTAAATTTCATTAAGGATGTTTAAAGTTGATTTAATTTAGAAAGGTTTTAAGTTAATTGTTATTTCGAATTAACAATGTTTTAAGTTAATTATTATTTAGTTGACTAATGTTTAAGTAATTTATTATTTACTTAATTAATTATAATTTAATTAATAATGATTAAGCTAATTATCATTTAATTAATGATTTTCCTTAAGTTAATTAATGATGTTTGTAAGCTAATAAATTTTTATGAAGGTATTTAAGGTTAATTAGTTAATTTATTAACAAGGTTTAGATTTATTACTTACTCTATTAAATGGTATTTTAAGTAGATTAATTATTTAATAATGATGTATATATTTAATTAATTATTTTATTAATTGTGTTTAAGTTAATTTGTTATCCCGCCTTTTGGCAAGGCCGTGACACCAAGAACTTGACTAGAAACCAAGGACAGTCCGTCCCGAAGATCGGTTATACACAGGTTCACTATGGATACTGGTGAATTTTGTCCGAGTCCAGATCGAGCTACAGTTGACAAGACACGACAAGCAAAGCTACGAAAGCCAACGTTCCAAATTTCAAGTCAATCGGAGTTCGTATGCTCAAGATATTGATCGATCAAAGCCAAGAAGATCAACTACTTCATATCCATCACTACACCAGAAAGGTGAATTTGGCAGTGCTTAGGGTTGTATCTAATGCCATTAGGCACGGCCGTAAGCCGTATCAAATGAAAGCGTGTTTATTCATTAGATACGGCCCATGGCCGTATCTAATTAGAGAATTAGATACGGCCTGTGGCCGTATCTAATTGGTGAATTAGATACGGCTATGGGCCGTATCTAATTAGAGAATTAACATTTGTGGTTTTACTAAGCAATGGGTGCCAAAGAAAGTGATAAACATAAACATAGACCACAAAGTAACACAATGGAATGTGGTGGTGGTGGTACCATTGAAAATAAGGTGCAGTAAGATTAATTTCCATAGCAAACTAACAAAGGAAAAAAAATATAACTGAGAATACAAACAAAAGGATACAAAAAGAAACACAAAGCACTGCAAAATAGACATAAAATATTAAAACGTAGTCCAAGTTTATCAATACAAGCACAATACAAGACATATGTTCTGGCTAGTCTGATTCACAATAATAGAATATTATTGTAGTACAAAAATTAAAGTGCAACACTATGGACATAGACGATAAAGATAAAAATGAAAACCATATAGAAATAGAAATAGTCCAGGTAGTGATAGGCTCTGGAGGTGGTAAAGCATCTGCAAAAAACACAAAATATTTTAGCGCATATAATGGTGATGATCAAATCAGAACTGATTGCATATACATTGCAACAAGTAGTAACGATACATTACAACAGTTACATAATATGAGTAATTTTTTGAACGACAAACCTCTAATGCAGAGAGCACTAGCATCATCTCTTTAATAAGAGAAGAATGAGGACTGAAGAAAATCCTTTTGAATTTAAAGCAAATGCTTCAGCAGATGTAATCAACATTCCACTATGGTTAGATCTAATTTCTCAGATCAAATCTAAATGCAGGAAAAACAAAACAAGTAAAGTGATTACATTCCCTAGTGGCTCAAAGAGCAGGAGAGATTCTACTTCAAACAAGTAATGATGTTCCTTGTGTGGAAAGCGAGGGGATTAAACTCCCTACAAGGAAGTACAACATTATAGAACATGTTAATGGAGTCAGCCTATCTATATATGTACTTTTAGAACACCAGCATAACAGGAATAATTTAGTTGTATTTATCAAAATCTCTAAGTCTAAATGGGACTACTTATGCAATAAAGAAGTTAATAAAAAAAGCAGAAAGTGCTTTGTTGGAACCCAAAATTTAGATTGTTAGCGAGGCACACATACCCACCCTAACCCTTAGAGTTGAACAAAGTAATTACATGGATAAAGTTTATATACCTACACAAATGCAAATATTATGTAGTTTTAAATGAATATCACTACTGACACCTAATTAGTAATGGAAGTGATATAAATTTAAAGTACACAATGAAAAATATGTCAGTTGGACAAATGGTACCATGCTCAAACTACAAAAGCTTTATCAATATTTCCTTCTACAATTGATCGTATAGACACAGACTACAACCACCAATGATTAGCATTTCTTAAATTTAATTTAGTGCTGGTACGCAGAACATCAATCACAAATGATGTCTTAACTTTTTAAGACGTTGCATTATATATACAATAACGTTGAATGTAATGATACAGATTTTCGTGTTCGAAAATCGACATCCATACTTTACATCGTACTCGAATGCCGTAGATTCGACCGTTCAAATCCGATTCGCCGGAGCTTATAACACAGTTAAGTAAATAACACAGTGGAAGAAAATGAATAATAATTGATATACAATATCTGATACAACAGAGTGATACAATGAATATCAATATACATCAGAGATATGATACAACAAATAGCAGCGGAAAAGAAAACGATAACATCAGCAGCGGATAATCTCCATCTTCAAAACGCCAATCCAGAAATAGCTTGAACTCCCAATAACGATGCACAAAGATAAGCAAGTGCAGTCCGATCCAAAGACTGAACTAGCTCCAGAAAATCTACTAATCTGACTATCTGAAAAACCCAACTCTAGACTACACGTGTAGAAAAATTTTGAGCATACAGAGTTTAGGAAAGAAACAATAAACTCCGGATCAGTCATGGGACTGGTGTGAGCAACAAAACAGTTTATCTTTAAAAACAAATAGCAGAGGATTTTAAAGTCAATTCGCAATGCTTTTGGAAAATGAAACTACCATAAGGCCTCCCGCCATACACACAATGCAAACGCAGAATTGGAGGATATTTCTGCTTATGATAGTCAAAGATGCTTAATACGCAAAAATCAAATCCTTTTTGATATTATTATTAGTGCATGGTGTAAAACATTTCAGAAGTAGAATATAAATCTTAGCCAGCATAGACATTTCGCACTTATTCCTACTATAGCTACCATGTTCAATAGCAGGTTACCGCCACATTCCATGGCAGGTAATACAACTAAAACCGTACAGGGCTCGTATTGTTTTGTTTGGATTTCCAACAAATGGTCAGGCTAAGGAACTTCCTATTCCACGAAAGAACGCCTCTGGCGGGACGCTCCGAGAACCAAACTGTTCTCTGCCAAACAAGGCCAGTTACCCCCTTTCCCAGAGAATATACAAAACCTCAGATATGCCACCCCCGGTCCTTTGGGACCTTTAAACGAGGCGCCTCTAAACCAACATCACACATAATAAATAAAGTGTGTCCACACGAGTAAGTATCTGGGCTCCATACCATGATACTACCCTTTTCCAGAAGGAATGGTCATACCCTAGGGAAGCTACCCCTGAAACCTTGCCGCACAATTCCTGTTTCGACCATTACCGGGTTGTGAGGTTCGACGAAGTCTCGTCCACAAAGCTACTCTTTGTCACAAAGCCATGCTTTGGGTCAACAGATGATCAAAGCAATGATCACAAAGATAAATGATCAAACAAATGATCATATCACAAATGATCAAACAATGATCATCACACAGCAACACTCAGCATGTCACATTACCTAATTGGGAATATATCGCTGATAAATTTCAACTACATAACCTTTGAGCTCGTACGTCTCAGAGAAGGGTGTTAAGCTAAGAGAATAAATTCTCCGCCACCAACAGAAATGTATTTGAAAGAAATCGGCTTTATATCTCAAAGTGTAATGTCAGACATGTAACCATACAAGTCTGTTCCGGGTTCGAACAGAACCGAAGGCACTTCTTACGAAGCCCTTGCAAATCCGGGTATTCACAATCCCGATCGGACTTCCCATCACTTAGGGAATCTCTATACCAGGCAGGCTTTTAAATCTCCCCGAGATGGCCGAGATGAAAAATCCGAGATATCAGTCAAAATCCGAGATTTGGCAGCCTATTTAGTTATAAGTGTTTTAAATATCGCCCGAGATAGCCGAGATATTTTCCCGAGAAATTGGCCAAAATCCGAGATTTAAAACACTGATACCAGGAGCTACCCAGTGCAGAGACAATCGACGAGTTATCCTTTCGTTCTCGTGAATATCCGGTCTTCATCACCGGTCTTCAATTGCTATCCATATACGACGTATCACTAATTCAGAATGGGTTATATGACACAAAGGTCTTTTCCCGGCTTACCCGAATAGTGAGCGCAATATTTAAAAATATATGGATATTGGGATTTCAATTAAGTCACAACTTAATAATTCAACTTCTTTTTAAATGGTTTAACAAATTACCATTTCCAAATCTTTAAACAAAAAGATTCATTTTAACAACCTACAACGGTTTAAACAATTTCCACATTTTTATCTTTTAAATAAAAGATTCATTCACAGATTTTCCAAATCAATTTCCACTTCAGTTTAAATCGTTAAATCTTTAAATCAAAGATTTAACTTATAGCTTTCAAAACAATTTCATTTCGAATGGGTTAAACAAAAGATCATTTTTAAATCTGTTAAAAATAAACAGATTCAATTCATAGTTTTCAAAATCAATTTCATTCATAACTTGGAAAACCCTTTTTTTCAATTCAATCTGAAATTGCTTTAATTAAACTGGAATTTCATTTCTTATCTGAAAGCTTTTATTCTTTTAAAACAAACAGTTTTTATTTTGGAAATCTGATTCATTTATACGAGTTAAAGTTCTTGGGTTAAATCCAAATTTTCAAACAATACTTTTAAAATGGTTTAAATTCATACAAACACCTTTATATCATCTTTAACCGTAATTTCAAATCATAGGATTCAATTTCAAACTTGAATTCAAATTTAAATCAAAATATTTAAATTTTCAAAACTTGATTAAGTTATTCAAAATAACTTTTATCTTTGAAATTCCATTTCAAAAGCTTTTCACTTTAAACCCAAATTTCCAATTTCAAAATCAATTGAAATTAAAATTTCAATTTCAAAAACATCAAATTTAAATTATCTGTGATTTAACCGATTTCCACGTGAAATCCATATTTGTGTGTGTAAAAGTGTAGTCCAGGGTTTTAAACAGTATTGCAACATCATACAATCATCACAGATCAGAATACAGAAATATAGTTGATAAGCGATATGAACTATAACGCTTATCGTTTATTCACGGATCACCGATATATAAAGGTCACAGATAATAAATTACAGATCACAACATAAATCAGGATGTATCACAAAGCATCATATATCAGGGATATCAAACAATCAAATCATCCAATAGAATCCAAAATATTCATAAGTAAGATCAGTTAATTATCTGATTTATTCAAATTAGATTAATTACTTATGAATTTCTAATCCTGGTTAATCAACATCGATAAATTACAAATTATTTTGATTTAATTATTCTTTAATCATTTCATTGATCAATTTTAATCATTAAATTATATTTAATTACGTAGTTATCTTCAAGTAATTGATTACTTTTAATTACTTATATTAATTTATTATCCCTTAATTAATTATCCATTAATTAATTTCATTGGGTAATTATCCATTAACTACTTTCATTAATTGATTTTCCCTTAATTGCTTACATTAAGTAATTAACTTTTAATTAATAAATTTTAAAATCTTAACTATTTATTTATTTATCCTTAATCATTGATTAATTAAACTAATTAATTATTCCCTAATTACTTTTATAAACTTAATTAACTCAATTACTATAAGATAAACCATTATCTTTTATTAATTCTTTAACCATTATTAACATAAACTTTAAACATCTTGTCCTTTTACTCATCACTTAAATACATTTCTAAATTTAGTTTAAATTAACTTAAGAGTTCATTTCAATAAGTTAAGTAACATAAAACATACAACTCATAAATCAATTATTAAAGCATTCATTTTATAAAGACTTGTTTTTATTTAAATAAAAAGGGACTTATATTTATGTTTAAGTAAAAACTGGAAAGTTAACGTTCACGTCCCCGAAGGTATACTCGTGAAAACTGCTGAATTCCCCAGTCTTCCCTCGAGCCACTTCTTCTTCCTCAGATTTCCTTTTTCTTTTTTTTTCTTTTTTGTTAAAGTTTAAAACTGTCGTTCATTCCCACTCACTCGAACTCCACTTCGAGTCAACAACATCTCCTACTCGAGAGCTACCCCGAGTCTTCTCCATGATTTCCCCGAGACCATCGCAACTACTCCAGCAACATCAGATACACGGTGCACGTGCACCATCGACTTCGACCTCCGGTGGTCATCGCGGCATCTCGCTACAGTCACTCGAACCCATGCAAACTCACATTCGAACCCAGATCGATCGAAAAACTAAATGAATCGAGAATGAGGTATCTCGACCAAACAGGAAAACCACCATGGCCAAAAACTATCGTCTTCCCAACGCCTCCGACCACGAGACCATTGGCCCACTTCACCCAAGCTACATCACTTCCTCAAGTAGCCATTCCCACCATCGCGATCGCTTCCGGTCCATCTTCCACGTCGCAAATGCCTCAACAGTCAAGCCGAGTAAAAATCAAGCTAAAACCCTAATCTGATCAATTCCAAACAAATTGGCCATAGGAAAAATTCCATAGTATTTTTCCCATCATACTCGACACTGAATCCATCATTTGACCAAAATTCCAAGAATTTAATCTCACCGATTGAATGAATTTGACAAATATGCATTTTCTTATCATCTCGTGAATTCACGTTACTCGCTCACTTAAAAATCCTAATATCTATGTTAAAATTCATGATTTACCAACACGAATTTAAGGATACAATCCAAACTTGAAAATTCAAAAATCAATATTTCCATCTGAGTAAATTTATTACTGTCATATTTCATTTTATAATACCCCATAAATATTTTTACTTGGAATTTATTTTTAAAACTTAGATTTGAGTGTTATAAGCATTTTTCATTCAAACATAATAATCTAAATGTTATTTTTTTCCAAAGAGATATGGATTTTTTTCTTGAATTGAGCTTAAACCTTGAGATTTTAAAACAAAGACATGTCTGTACACAGACATATATGTATACACAGTCATATATACACATTCAGGCATTTTCACACTCATGCTAACATATTCCTTAAGCAACCATCTAACACTGATCACATGCAAATCAAAGTACATATGCTTTTAAAAGTTTGCTCACCTGTGAGTAAGAGCAGAGAACAAAGAACAGAGGATCAGGTTTTGAAACTTCTATTATTATTATTTTTAAATCCTGGAAAATGATTTGAATGTGGAAGCTTGCATTTGTTTTTTATCTGAAGTTTGAAAACTTAATGTTGATCTTTCTGGAATGCTTGAAAACAGAGCTTGCCTTGATTCCAGGTTTGCTGAGTTGATCATTCCAAGTTTTAAGATTGGAGATTATCTTTGTTTTTCAGTTGTTTGATTTTCCAGTTGAAGCTGAAACTTGTTCTTGCATTTGTTTAAGTTTAAGATGGACGAAATAAAATAAAAAGGCTGGATATAAAGAAGAGGTTTACAGGGTGTATATTTGTACAACAAGATCTTCTCCTCTTTTTCTCTTTTTTTTATTAATAGGGTGGCTGAAATCTATTTTTGAAACAATTCAAGTTGTCCTTTGTTAATGCTAGCATTATGGCTGAGATGTTTTGTTTGTACTTGTTTTTACTTTATTTTCTAAGCTTCAGCCTTATCCTTTGTTTACTTCAGCCATACTTTGTACTGAGAAGATATTATACAATGTACATATGTTTCTTTTTCTATTTACAGGAATCATTTCATTGATTGTTATTTCGGCTGAGATGATAGCCTCAAGTACATATGTTTCTATTTTAGTTTACATGCATATCTTATTTTCTTGTTTTATTACTTTCTATTTTACAAAATTCATTAATATGTTGTTGACTTTTATTTTATAAAACTATATACGTTCATTTTCAAAATATAGATAAATTTCTAAATTTTATTTTGTTGTTAAATCTTATCAAATTTATTTACTTTATAGTTATCTTATATATATAAAATTTTATTTCCACTTTTATTTTAAACTTAACCATCAAATATTTAATTTACTTATTACTATTTCAAACCATAGCTTCTTTCAAAACACACATATTTGTATATATATTTATAAGTAATTTGAAATGACAATTTCTATTCAAAAATATGAATTCATTTGTAAAGACATTCTATTATTATTTAACTCTATATTTATTTTTAAAACCATTTATTTAAGATTTTATTTCAAATCCAATATATATACATATATATATATATAAATAAATTTAAATGATTTAATATATAATTTATTCAAGCTTCGTGGAAACTTGCTTCTATTTATAATAAATTATACAATTTTAATTCAAAAATTCAACAAATTATTAATTTAAATTAAATTAAAATCTGGGGTCGTTACAAACTTCCCCTCTTAAAAGAATTTCGTCCTCAAAATTCGCAGGCACGAAAAATAACACAGATATAGACAGATTCCATCTTCTATAATTCCTCAAACACAAGATACGAAGTAAAAATTTCCTACAACGATTCGTATGGCCATCATCGCACCGAAACTTCTTCTTGTAGCTGATACGAAGCAATCAAAATAATTTTGGAAACGAATCAAAGAAAATTGATAAGAAAGTTGTTTCCACTGTTGTTATAGGGTATTGACTATTTATAGTCGTATTCCCCTGTCCCCTATCTCGTCCTATTATTGCACTCATACTTACTATCAGTGGATAGTAAGAGAATTTGCTGAGGCATTCAAACAGATATCTGAGGAATTACTCATTCTAGAGTTTACTTCACTCTATCTCTAATGAGCTACTTAACGTGTTATACTCTTGAGCTAAAGTTCAACCTTAGCTCTGATACCAAATGTAACGATACGGATTTTCGCGTTCGAAAATCAACATCCATACTTTACATCGTAATCGAATGCCGTAGATTCGACCGTTCAAATCCGAGTTGCCGGAGCTTATAACATAGTTAAGTAAATAACACAGCGGAAGAAAATGAATAATACATTAATATACAATATCTGATATAATATCTGATACAACTGAGTGATACAATGAATATCAATATACATCAGAGATATGATACAACAAATAGCAGCGGAAAAGAAAACGATAACATCAGCAGCGGATAATCTCCATCTTCAAAATGCCAATCCAGAAATAGCTTGAACTCCCAATAACGATGCACAAAGATAAGCAAGTGGAGTCCGATCCAAAGACTGAACTAGCTCCAGAAAATCTACTAACCTGACTGTCTGAAAAACCCAACTCTAGACTACTCGTGTAGAAAAAATTTGAGCATCCAGAGTTTAGGAAAGAAACAATAAACTCCGGATCAGTCATGGGACTGGTGTGAGCAACAAAACAGTTTATCTTTAAAATCAAATAGCAGAGGATTTTAAAGTCAATCCGCAATGCTTTTGGAAAACGAAACTACCATAAGGCCTTCCGCCACACACACAATGCAAACGCAGAATTGGAGGAGATTTCTCCTTATTATAGTCAAAGATGCTTACTACACAAAAATCAAATCCTTTTTGATATTATTATTAGTGCATAGTGTAAAACATTTCGAAAGTAGAATATAAATCTTAGCCAGCATAGACATTTCGCACTTATGCCTACTATAACTACCATGTTCAATAGCAGGTTACCACCACATTCCATGGCAGGTAATACAACTAAAACCGTACAGGGCTCGTATTGTTTTGTTTGGATTTACAACAAATGGTCAGGCTAAGGAACTTCCTATTCCACGAAAGAACGCCTCTGGCGGGACGCTCCGAGAACCAAACTGTTCTCTGCCAAACAAGGCCGGCTACCCCCTTTCCCAGGGAATATACAAAACCTCAGATATGCCACCCCCGGTCCTTTGGGACCTTTAAACGAGGTGCCTCTAAACCAACTTCACACATAATAAATAAAGTGTGTCCACATGAGTAAGTATCTGGGCTCCATACCATGATACTATCCTTTTCTAGAAGGAATGGTCATACCCAAGGGAAGCTACGCCTGAAACCTTGCCGCACAATTCCTGTTTCGACCATTACCGGGTTGTGATGTTCGATGAAGTCTCGTCCACAAAGCTACGCTTTGTCACAAAGCCATGCTTTGGGTCAACAGATGATCAAAGCAATGATCACAAAGATAAATGATGTAACAAATGATCATATCACAAATGATCAAACAATGATCATCACACAGCAACACTCAGCATGTCACATTACCAAATTGGGAATATATCGCTGATAAATTTCAACTACATAACCTCTGAGATCGTACGTCTTAGAGAAGGGTGTTAAGCTAAGAGAATAAATTCTCCGCCACCAACAAAAATGTATTTGAAAGAAATCGGCTTTATATCTCAAAGTGTAATGTTAGACAGGTAACCATACAAGTCTGTTCCGGGTTCGAACATAACCAAAGGCACTTCTTACGAAGCCCTTGCAAATTCGGGTATTCACAATCCCGATCGGACTTCCCATCACTTAGGGAATCTCTATACCAGGAGCTACCCAGTGCAGAGACAATCGACGAGTTATCCTTTCGTTCTCGTGAATATTCGGTCTTCAATTGCTATCCATATACGACGTATCACTAATTCGGAATGGGTTATATGAAAAGGTCTTTTCCCGGCTAACCCGAATAGTGAGCGCAATATTTAAATATATATGGATATTGGGATTTCAATTAAGTCACAACTTAATAATTCAACTTCTTTTTAAATGGTTTAACAAATTACCATTTTCAAATCTTTAAACAAAAAGATTCATTTTAACAACCTACAATGGTTTAAACAATTTCCACATTTTTATCTTTTAAACAAAAGATTCATTCATAGATTTTCCAAATCAATTTCCATTTCAGTTTAAATCGTTAAATCTTTAGATCAAAGATTTAACTTATAGCTTTCAAAACAATTTCATTTCGAATGGGTTAAACAAAACATCATTTTTAAATCTGTTAAAAATAAACAGATTCAATTCATAGTTTTCAAAAACAATTTCATTCATAACTTGGAAAACCCTTTTTTTCAATTCAATCTGAAATTCCTTTAATTAAACTGGAATTTCATTTCTTATCTGAAAGCTTTTATTCTTTTAAAACAAACAGTTTTTATTTCGGAAATCTGATTCATTTATACGAGTTAAAGTTCTTGGGTTAAATCCAAATTTTCAAACAATACTTTTAAAATGGTTTAAATTCATACAAACACCTTTATATCATCTTTAACCGTAATTTCAAATCATGGGATTCAATTTCAAACTTGAATTCAAATTTAAATCAAATTATTTAAATTTTCAAAACTCGATTAAGTTATTCAAAATAACTTTTATCTTTGAAATTCCATTTCAAAAGCTTTTCACTTTAAACCAAAATTTCCAATTTCAAAATCAATTGAAATTAAAATTTCAATTTCAAAAACATCAAATTTAAATTATCTGTGACTTAATCGATTTGCACGTGAAATCCATATTTGTGTGTGTAAAAGTGTAGTCCAGGGGTTTTACACAGTAGTGCAACATCATACAATCATCACAGATCAGAATACAGAAATATAGTTGATAAGCGATATGAACTATAACGCTTATCGTTTATTCACAGATCACCGATATATAAAGGTCACAGATAATAAATTACAGATCACAACATAAATCAGGATGTATCACAAAGCATCATATATCAGGGATATCAAACAATCAAATCATCCAATAGAATCCAAAATATTCATAAGTAAGATCAGTTAATTATCTGATTTATTCAAATTAGATTAATTATTTATGAATTTCTAATCTTGGTTAATCAACAACGATAAATTACAAATTATTTTGATTTAATTATTCTTTAATCATTTCATTGATCAATTTTAATCATTAAATTATCTTTAATTACGTAGTTATCTTCAAGTAATTGAGTACTTTTAATTACTTATATTAATTTATTATCCCTTAATTAATTATCCTTTAATTAATTTAACTGGGTAATTATCCATTAACTACTTTCATTAATTGATTTTCCCTTAATTGCTTACATTAAGTAATTATTTTTTAATTAATAAATTTTAAAATCTTAACTATTTATTTATTTATCCTTAATCATTGATTAATTAAACTAATTAATTATTCCCTAATTACTTTTATAAACTTAATTAACTCAATTACTATAAGATAAACCATTATCTTTTATTAATTCTTTAATCATTATTAACATAAACTTTAAACATCTTTTCCTTTTACTCATCACTTAAATGAATTTCTAAATTTAGTTTAAATTAACTTAAGAGTTCATTTCAATAAGTTAAGTAACATAAAACATACAACTCATGATAAATCAATTATTAAAACATTCATTTTATAAAGACTTGTTTTTATTTAAATAAAAAGGGACTTATATTTATGTTTAAGTAAAAACTGGAAAGTTAACGTTCACGTCCCCGAAGGTATACTCGTGAAAACTGCTGAATTCCCCCAGTCTTCCCTCAAGCCACTTCTTCTTCCTTAGATTTCCTTTTTCTTTTTTTTTCTTTTTTGTTAAAGTTTAAAACTGTCGTTCATTCCCACTCACTCGAACTCCACTTCGAGTCAACAACATCTCCTACTCGAGAGCTACCCCGAGTCTTCTCCATGATTTCCCCGAGACCATCGCAACTACTCCAGCAACATCAGATACACGGTGCACGTGCACCATCGACTTCGACCTCCGGTGGTCATCGCGGCGTCTCGCTACAGTCACTCGAACCCATGCAAACTCACATTCGAACCCAGATCGATCGAAAAACTAAATGAATCGAGAATGAGGTATCTCGACCAAACAGGAAAACCACCATGGCCAAAAACTCTCGTCTTCCCAACGCCTCCGACCACGAGACCACTGGCCCACTTCACCCAAGCTACATCACTTCCTCAAGCAGCCATTCCCACCATCGCGATCGCTTCCGGTCCATCTTCCACATTGCAAATGCCTCAACAGTCAAGCCGAGTAAAAATCAAGCTAAAACCCTAATTTGATCAATTCCAAACAAATTGGCCATAGGAAAAATTCCATAGTATTTTTCCCATCATACTCGACACAGAATCCATCATTTGACCAAAATTCCAAGAATTTAATCTCACCGATTGAATGAATTTGACAAATATGCATTTTCTTATCATCTCGTGAATTCACGTTACTCGCTCACTTAAAAATCCTAATATCTATGTTAAAATTCATGATTTACCAACACGAATTTAAGGATACAATCCAAACTTGAAAATTCAAAAATCAATATTTCCATCTGAGTAAATTTATTACTGTCATATTTCATTTTATAATACCCCATAAATATTTTTACTTGGAATTTATTTTTAAAACTTAGATTAGAGTGTTATAAGCAATTTTCATTCAAACATCATAATCTAAATGTTATTTTTTTTTCAAAGAGATATGGATTTTTTTCTTGAATTGAGCTTAAACCTTGAGATTTTAAAACAAAGACATGTCTGTACACAGACATATATGTATACACAGTCATATATACACATTCAGGCATTTTCACACTCATGCTAACATATTCCTTAAGCAACCATCTAACACTGATCACATGCAAATCAAAGTACATATGGTTTTAAAAGTTTGCTCACTTGTGAGTAAGGGCAGAGAACAAAGAACAGAGGATCAGGTTTTGAAACTTCTATTATTATTATTTTTAAATCCTGGAAAATGATTTGAATGTGGAAGCTTGCATTTGTTTTTGATCTGAAGTTTGAAAACTTGATGTTGATCTTTCTGAAATGCTTGAAAACAGAGCCTGCCTTGATTCCAGGTTTGCTGAGTTGATCATTCCAAGTTTTAAGATTGGAGATTATCTTTGTTTTTAAGTTGTTTGATTTTCCAGTTGAAGCTGAAACTTGTTCTTGCATTTGTTTAAGTTTAAGATGGACGAAATAAAATTAAAAGGCTTGATATAAAGAAGAGGTTTACAGGGTGTATATTTGTACAACAAGATCTTCTCCTCTTTTTCTCTTTTTTTTATTAATAGGGTGGCTGAAATCTATTTTTGAAACAATTCGAGTTGTCCTTTGTTAATGCTAGCATTATGGCTGAGATGTTTTGTTTGTACTTGTTTTTACTTTATTTTCTAAGCTTCAGCCTTATCCTTTTGTTTACTTCAGCCATACTTTGTACTGAGAAGATATTATACAATGTACATATGTTTCTTTTTCTATTTACAGGAATCATTTCATTGATTGTTATTTCGGCTGAGATGATAGCCTCAAGTATATATGTTTCTATTTTAGTTTACATGCATATCTTATTTTCTTATTTTATTACTTTCTATTTTACAAAATTCATTAATATGTTGTTGACTTTTATTTTATAAAACTATATACGTTCATTTTCAAAATATAGATAAATTTCTAGATTTTATTTTGTTGTTAAATCTTATCAAATTTATTTACTTTATAGTTATCTTATATATATAAAATTTTATTTCCACTTTTATTTTAAACTTAACCATCAAATATTTAATTTACTTATTACTATTTCAAACCATAGCTTCTTTCAAAACACACATATTTGTATATATATTTATAAGTAATTTGAAATGACAATTTCTATTCAAAAATAAGAATTCATTTGTAAAGACATTCTATTATTATTTAAGTCTATATTTATTTTTAAAACCATTTATTTAAGATTTTATTTCAAATCCAATATATATACATATATATATATATATATATATAAATAAATTTAAATGATTTAATATAGAATTTATTAAAGCTTTAGGGAAACTCGCTTCTATTTATAATAAATTATACAATTTTAATTCAAAAATTCAACAAATTATTAATTTAATTTAAATTAAAATCTGGGGTCGTTACAAACTTCCCCCCTTCAAAGAATTTCGTCCTCGAAATTCGCAGGCACGAAAAATAACACAGATATAGACAAATTCCATCTCCTATAATTCCTCAAACACAAGATACGAAGTAAAAGTTTCCTACAACGATTCGTAGGGCCATCATCGCATCAAAACTTCTTCTTGTAGCAGATACGAAGCAATCAAAAGAATTTTGGAAACGAATCAAAGAAAATTGATAAGAAAGTTGTTTCCACTGTTGTTACAGGGTATTGACCATTTATAGTCGTATTCCCCTGTCCCCTATCTCGTCTTATTCTTGCACTCATACTTACTATCAGTGGATAGTAAGAGAATTTACTGAGGCATTCAAACAGATATCTGAGGAATTACTCATTCTAGAGTTTACTTCACTCTATCTCTAATGAGCTACTTAACGTGTTATACTCCTGAGCTAAAGTTCAACCTTAGCTCTGATACCAAATGTAACGATACGGATTTTCGCGTTCGAAAATCGACATCCATACTTTACATCGTACTCGAATGCCGTAGATTCGACCGTTCAAATCCGAGTCGCCGGAGCTTATAACACAGTTAAGTAAATAACACAGCGGAAGAAAATGAATAATGCATTGATATACAATATCTGATACAACAGAGTGATACAATGAATATCAATATACATCAGAGATATGATACAACAAATAGCAGCGGAAAAGAAAACGATAACATCAGCAGTGGATAATCTCCATCTTCAAAATGCCAATCTAGAAATAGCTTGAACTCCCAATAACGATGCACAAAGATAAGCAAGTGCAGTCCGATCCAAAGACTGAACTAGCTCCAGAAAATCTACTAATCTGACTGTCTGAAAAACCCAACTCTAGACCACTCGTGTAGAAAAATTTTAAGCATCCAGAGTTTAGGAAAGAAACAATAAACTCCAGATCAGTCATGGGACTGGTGTGAGCAACAAAACAGTTTATCTTTAAAAACAATTAGCAGAGGATTTTAAAGTCAATTCGCAATGCTTTTGGAAAATGAAACTACCATAAGGCCCCCCGCCACACACACAATGCAAACGCAGAATTGGAGGAGATTTCTCCTTATGATAGTCAAAGATTCTTACTACGCAAAAATAAAATCCTTTTTGATATTATTATTAGTGCATAGTGTAAAACATTTCGAAAGTAGAATATAAATCTTAGCCAGCAATAGACATTTCGCACTTATGCCTACTATAACTACCATGTTCAATAGCAAGTTACCGCCACATTCCATGGAGGGTAATATAACTAAAACCATACAGGGCTCGTATTATTTTGTTTGGATTTCCAACAAATGGTCAGGCTAAGGAACTTCTTATTCCACGAAAGAACGCCTCTGCGGGACGCTCCGAGAACCAAACTGTTCTCTGCCAAACAAGGCCGGCTACCCCCTTTCCCAGGGAATATACAAAACCTCAGATATGTCACCCCCGGTCCTTTGGGACCTTTAAACGAGGCGCCCCTAAACCAACATCACACATAATAAATAAAGTGTGTCCACATGAGTAAGTATCTAGGCTCCATACCATGATACTACCCTTTTCCAGAAGGAATGGTCATACCCTAGGGAAGCTACCCCTGAAACCTTACCGCACAATTCCTGTTTCGACCATTACCGGGTTGTGAGGTTCGACGAAGTCTCGTCCACAAAGCTACGCTTTGTCACAAAGCCATGCTTTGGGTCAACAGATGATCAAAGCAATGATCACAAAGATAAATGATCTAACAAATGATCATATCACAAATGATCAAACAATGATCATCACACAACAACACTCAGCATGTCACATTACCAAATTGGGAATATATCGCTGATAAATTTCAACTACATAACCTCTGAGCTCGTACATCTCAGAGAAGGGTGTTAAGCTAAGAGAATAAATTCTCCGCCACCAACAGAAATGTATTTGAAAGAAATCGGCTTTATATCTCAAAGTGTAATGTCAGACATGTAACCATACAAGTCCGTTCCGGGTTCGAACAGAACCGAAGGCACTTCTTACGAAGCCCTTGCAAATCCGGGTATTCACAATCCCGATCGGACTTCCCATCACTTAGGGAATCTCTATACTAGGAGCTACCCAATGCAGAGACAATCGACGAGTTATCCTTTCGTTCTCGTGAATATCCGGTCTTCATCACCGGTCTTCAATTGCTATCCATATACGACGTATCACTAATTCGGAATGGGTTATATGACACAAAGGTCTTTTGCTGGCTAACCCGAATAGTGAGTGCAATATTTAAAAATATATGGATATTGGGATTTCAATTAAGTCACAACTTAATAATTCAACTTCTTTTTAAATGGTTTAACAAATTACCATTTTCAAATCTTTAAACAAGAAGATTCATTTTAACAACCTACAACGGTTTAAACAATTTCCACATTTTTATCTTTTAAACAAAAGATTCATTCACAGATTTTCCAAATCAATTTCCATTTCAGTTTAAATCGTTTAATCTTTAAATCAAAGATTTAACTTATAGCTTTCAAAACAATTTCATTTCGAATGGGTTAAACAAAACATCATTTTTAAATCTGTTAAAAATAAACAGATTCAATTCATAGTTTTCAAAAACAATTTCATTCATAACTTGGAAAACCCTTTTTTTCAATTCAATCTGAAATTCCTTTAATTAAACTGGAATTTCATTTTTTATCTGAAAGCTTTTATTCTTTTAAAACAAACAGTTTTTATTTTGGAAATCTGATTCATTTATACGAGTTAAAGTTCTTGGGTTAAATCCAAATTTTCAAACAATACTTTTAAAATGGTTTAAATTCATACAAACACCTTTATATCATCTTTAACCGTAATTTCAAATCATAGGATTCAATTTCAAACTTGAATTCAAATTTAAATCAAATTATTTAAATTTCCAAAACTCGATTAAGTTATTCAAAATAACTTTTATCTTTGAAATTCCATTTCAAAAGCTTTTCACTTTAAACCCAAATTTCCAATTTCAAAATCAATTGAAATTAAAATTTCAATTTCAAAAACATCAAATTTAAATTATCTGTGACTTAACCGATTTCCACGTGAAATCCATATTTGTGTGTGTAAAAGTGTAGTCCAGGGGTTTTACACAATAGTGCAACATCATACAATCATCACAGATCAGAATACAGAAATATAGTTGATAAGCGATATGAACTATAACGCTTATCGTTTATTCATAGATCACCGATATATAAAGGTCACAGATAATAAATTACAGATCACAACATAAATCAAGATGTATCACAAAGCATCATATATCAGGGATATCAAACAATCAAATCATCCAATAGAATCCAAAATATTCATAAGTAAGATCAGATAATTATCTGATTTATTCAAATTAGATGAATTACTTATGAATTTCTAATCCTGGTTAATCAACATCGATAAATTACAAATTATTTTGATTTAATTATTCTTTAATCATTTGATTGATCAATTTTAATCATTAAATTATCTTTAATTACGTAGTTATCTTCAAGTAATTGATTACTTTTAATTACTTATATTAATTTATTGTCCCTTAATTAATTATCCTTTAATTAATTTCATTTGGTAATTATCCATTGACTACTTTCATTAATTGATTTTCCCTTAATTGCTTACATTAAGTAATTAACTATTAATTAATAAATTTTAAAATCTTAACTATTTATTTATTTATCCTTAATCATTGATTAATTAAAATAATTAATTATTCCCTAATTACTTTTATAAACTTAATTAACTCAATTACTATAAGATAAACCATTATCTTTTATTAATTCTTTAACCATTATTAACATAAATTTAAACATCTTGTCCTTTTACTCATCACTTAAATACATTTCTAAATTTAGTTTAAATTAACTTAAGAGTTCATTTCAATAAGTTAAGTAACATAAAACATACAACTCATAAATCAATTATTAAAGCATTCATTTTATAAAGACTTGTTTTTATTTAAATAAAAAGGGACTTATATTTATGTTTAAGTAAAAACTGGAAAGTTAACGTTCACGTCCCCGAAGGTATACTCGTGAAAACTGCTGAATTCCCCCAGTCTTCCCTCGAGCCACTTCTTCTTCCTCAAATTTCCTTTTTCTTTTTTTCTTTTTTGTTAAAGTTTAAAACTGTCATTCATTCCCACTCACTCGAACTACACTTCGAGTCAACAGCATCTCCTACTCGAGAGCTACCCCGAGTCTTCTCCATGATTTCCCCGAGACCATAGCAACTACTCCAGCAACATCAGATACACGGTGCACGTGCACCATCGACTCCGACCTCCGGTGGTCATCGCGGCGTCTCACTACTGTCACTCGAACCCACGCGAACTCACATTCGAACCCAGATCGATCGAAAAACTAAATGAATCGAGAATGAGGTATCTCGACCACACAGGAAAACCACCATGGCCAAAAACTCTCGTCTTCCCAACGCCTCCGACCACAAGACCACTGGCCTACTTCACCTAAGCTAGATCACTTCCTCAAGCAGCCATTCCCACCATCGCGATCGCTTCCGGTCCATCTTCCACGTCGCAAATGCCTCGACAGTCAAGCCGAGTAAAAATCAAGCTAAAACGCTAATCTGATCAATTCCAAACAAATTGGCCATAGGAAAAATTCCATAGTATTTTTCCCATCATACTCGACACTGAATCCATCATTTGACCAAAATTCCAAGAATTTAATCTCACCGATTGAATGAATTTGAAAAATATGCATTTTCTTATCATCTTGTGAATTCACGTTACTCGCTCACTTAAAAATCCTAATATCTATGTTAAAATTCATGATTTACCAACACGAATTTAAGGATACAATCCAAACTTGAAAATTCAAAAATCAATATTTCCATCTGAGTAAATTTATTACTGTCATATTTCATTTTATAATACCCCATAAATATTTTTACTTGGAATTTATTTTTAAAACTTAGATTAGAGTGTTATAAGCAGTTTTCATTCAAACATCATAATCTAAATGTTATTTTTTTTCAAAGAGATATGGATTTTTTTTCTTGAATTGAGCTTAAACCTTGAGATTTTAAAACAAAGACATGTCTGTACACCGACATATATGTATACACAGTCATATATACACATTCAGGCATTTTCACACTCATGCTAACATATTCCTGAAGCAACCATCTAACACTGATCACATGCAAATCAAAGTACATATGGTTTTAAAAGTTTGCTCACCTGTGAGTAAGGGCAGAGAAAAAAGAACAGAGGATCAGGTTTTGAAACTTCTATTATTATTATTATTTTTAAATCCTGGAAAATGATTTGAATGTGGAAGCTTGCATTTGATTTTTATCTGAAGTTTGAAAACTTGATGTTGATCTTTTTGGAATGCTTGAAAATAGAGCCTGCCTTGATTCCAGGTTTGCTGAGTTTATCATTCCAAGTTTTAAGATTGGAGATTATCTTTGTTTTTCAGTTGTTTGATTTTCCAGTTGAAGCTGAAACTTGTTCTTGCATTTGTTTAAGTTTAAGATGGACGAAATAAAATAAAAAGGCTGGATATAAAGAAGAGATTTACAGGGTGTATATTTGTACAACAAGATCTTCTCCTCTTTTTCTCTTTTTTTTATTAATAGGGTGGCTGAAATCTATTTTTGAAACAATTCAAGTTGTCCTTTGTTAATGCTAGCATTATGGCTGAGATGTTTTGTTTGTACTTGTTTTTACTTTATTTTCTAAGCTTCAGCCTTATCCTTTCGTTTACTTCAGCCATACTTTGTACTGAGAAGATATTATACAATGTACATATGTTTCTTTTTCTATTTACAGGAATCATTTCATTGATTGTTATTTCGGCTGAGATGATAGCCTCAAGTACATATGTTTCTATTTTAGTTTACATGCATATCTTATTTTCTTGTTTTATTACTTTCTAGTTTACAAAATTCATTAATATGTTGTTGACTTTTATTTTATAAAACTATATACGTTCATTTTCAAAATATAGATAAATTTCTAGATTTTATTTTGTTGTTAAATCTTATCAAATTTATTTACTTTATAGTTATCTTATATATATAAAATTTTATTTCCACTTTTATTTTAAACTTAACCATCAAATATTTAATTTACTTATTACTATTTCAAACCATAGCTTCTTTCAAAACACACATATTTGTATATATATTTATAAGTAATTTGAAATGACAATTTCTATTCAAAAATAAGAATTCATTTGTAGAGACATTCTATTATTATTTAACTCTATATTTATTTTTAAAACCATTTATTTAAGATTTTATTTCAAATCCAATATATATACATATATATATATAAATAAATTTAAATGATTTAATATAGAATTTACAAGCTTCGGGGAAACTCGCTTCTATTTATAATAAATTATACAATTTTAATTCAAAAATTCAACAAATTATTAATTTAAATTAAATTAAAATCTGGGATCGTTACAAACTTCCCCCCTTAAAAGAATTTCGTCCTCGAAATTCGCAGGCACGAAAAATAACACAGATATAGACAGATTCCATCTTCTATATTTCCTCAAACACAAGATACGAAGTAAAACTTTCCTACAACGATTCGTAGGGCCATCATCGCACCGAAACTTCTTCTTGTAGCTGATACGAAGCAATCAAAAGAATTTTGGAAACTAATCAAAGAAAATTGATAAGAAAGTTGTTTCCACTGTTGTTACAGGGTATTGACCATTTATAGTCGTATTCCCCTGTCCCCTATCTCGTCTTATTCTTGCACTCATACTTAATATCAATGGATAGTAAGAAAATTTACTGAGGCATTCAAACAGATATCTAAGGAATTACTCATTCTAGAGTTTACTTCACTCTATCTCTAATGAGCTACTTAACGTGTTATACTCCTGAGCTAAAGTTCAACCTTAGCTCTGATACCAAATGTAACGATACGGATTTTCGTGTTCGAAAATCGACATCCATACTTTACATCGTACTCGAATGCCGTAGATTCGACCGTTCAAATCCGAGTCGCCGGAGCTTATAACACAGTTAAGTAAATAACACAGAGGAAGAAAATGAATAATATATTGATATACAATATCTGATACAACAGAGTGATACAATGAATATCAATATACATCAGAGATATGATACAACAAATAGCAGCGGAAAAGAAAACGATAACATCAGCAGCGGATAATCTCCATCTTCAAAACGCCAATCCAGAAATAGCTTGAACTCCCAATAACGATGCACAAAGATAAGCAAGTGCAGTCCGATCTAAAGACTGAACTAGCTCCAGAAAATCTACTAATCTGACTGTTTGAAAAACCCAACTCTAGACAACTCATGTAGAAAATTTTTGAGCATCCATAGTTTAGGAAAGAAACAATAAACTCCGGATCAGTCATGGGACTGGTGTGAGCAACAAAACAGTTTATCTTTAAAAACAAATAGCAGAGGATTTTAAAGTCAATTCGCAATGCTTTTGGAAAATGAAACTACCATAAGGCCTCCCGCCACACACACAATGAAAACGCAGAATTGGAGGAGATTTCTTTTTATGATAGTCAAAGATGCTTACTACGCAAAAATCAAATCCTTTTTGATATTATTATTAGTGCATAGTGTAAAACATTTCGAAAGTAGAATATAAATCTTAGCCAACATAGACATTTCGCACTTATGCCTACTATAGCTACCATGTTCAATAACAGGTTACCGCCACATTCCATGGCAGGTAATACAACTAAAACCGTACAGGGCTCGTATTGTTTTGTTTGGATTTCCAATAAATGGTCAAGCTAAGGAACTTCCTATTCCACGAAAGAACGTCTCTGGTGGGACGCTCCGAGAACCAAACTGTTCTCTGCCAAACTAGGTCGGCTACCCCCTTTCCCAGAGAATATACAAAACCTCAGATATGCCACCACCGGTCCTTTGGGACCTTTACACGAGGCGCCTCTAAACCAACATCACACATAATAAATAAAGTGTGTCCACATGAGTAAGTATCTGGGCTCCATACCATGATACTACCCTTTTCCAGAAGGAATGGTCATACCCTAAGGAAGCTACCCCTGAAACCTTGCCGCACAATTCCTGTTTCGACCATTACCGGGTTGTGAGGTTCGACGAAGTCTCATCCACAAAGCTACGCTTTGTCACAAAGCCATGCTTTGGGTCAACAGATGATCAAAGCAATGATCACAAAGATAAATGATCAAACAAATGATCATATCACAAATGATCAAACAATGATCATTACACAGCAACACTCAACATGTCACATTACCAAACTGGGAATATATCGCTGATAAATTTCAACTACATAACCTCTGAGCTCGTACATCTCAGAGAAGGGTGTTAAGCTAAGAGAATAAATTCTCCGCCACCAACAGAAATGTATTTGAAAGAAATCGGCTTTATATCTCAAAGTGTAATGTCAGACATGTAACCATACAAGTCTGTTTCGGGTTCGAACAGAACCGAAGGTACTTCTTACGAAGCCCTTGCAAATCCGGGTATTCACAATCCCGATCGGACTTCCCATCACTTAGGGAATCTCTATACCAGGAGCTACCCAGTGCAGAGACAATCGATGAGTTATCCTTTCGTTCTCGTGAATATCCGGTCTTCATCACCGGTCTTCAATTGCTATCCATATACGACGTATCACTAATTCGGAATGGATTATATGACACAAAGGTCTTTTCCCGGCTAACCCGAATAGTGAGCGCAATATTTAAAAATATATGGATATTGGGATTTCAATTAAGTCACAACTTAATAATTCCACTTCTTTTTAAATGGTTTAACAAATTACCATTTTCAAATCTTTAAACAAAAAGATTCATTTTAACAACCTACAACGGTTTAAACAATTTCCACATTTTTATCTTTTAAACAAAAGATTCATTCACAGATTTTCCAAATCAATTTCCATTTCAGTTTAAATCGTTAAATCTTTAAATCAAAGATTTAACTTATAGCTTTCAAAACAATTTCATTTCGAATGGGTTAAGCAAAACATCATTTTTAAATCTGTTAAAAATAAACAGATTCAATTCATAGTTTTCAAAAACAATTTCATTCATAACTTGGAAAACCCTTTTTTCCAATTCAATCTGAAATTCCTTTAATTAAACTGGAATTTCATTTCTTATCTGAAAGCTTTTATTCTTTTAAAACAAACAGTTTTTATTTTGGAAATCTGATTCATTTATACGAGTTAAAGTTCTTGGGTTAAATACAAATTTTCAAACAATACTTTTAAAATGGTTTAAATTCATACAAACACCTTTATATCATCTTTAACCGTAATTTCAAATCATAGGATTCAATTTCAAACTTGAATTCAAATTTAAATCAAATTATTTAAATTTCCAAAACTCGATTAAGTTATTCAAAATAACTTTTATCTTTGAAATTCCATTTCAAAAGCTTTACACTTTAAACCCAAATTTCCAATTTCAAAATCAATTGAAATTAAAATTTCAATTTCAAAAACATCAAATTTAAATTATCTGTGACTTAACCGATTTCCACGTGAAATCCATATTTGTGTGTGTAAAAGTGTAGTCCAGGGGTTTTACACAGTAGTGCAACATCATACAATCATCACAGATCAGAATACAGAAATATAGTTGATAAGCGATATGAACTATAACGCTTATCGTTTATTCATAGATCACCGATATATAAAGGTCACAGATAATAAATTACAGATCACAACATAAATCAGGATGTATCACAAAGCATCATATATCAGGGATATCAAACAATCAAATCATCCAATAGAATCCAAAATATTCATAAGTAAGATCTGTTAATTATCTGATTTATTCAAATTAGATTAACTACTTATGAATTTCTAATCCTGGTTAATCAACATCGATAAATTACAAATTATTTTGATTTAATTATTCTTTAATCATTTCATTGATCAATTTTAATCATTAAATTATCTTTAATTACGTAGTTATCTTCAAGTAATTGATTACTTTTAATTACTTATATTAATTTATTATCCCTTAATTAATTATCCTTTAATTAATTTCATTGGGTAATTATCGATTAACTACTTTCATTAATTGATTTTCCCTTAATTGCTTACATTAAGTAATTAACTTTTAATTAATAAATTTTAAAATCTTAACTATTTATTTATTTTTCCTTAATCATTGATTAATTAAACTAATTAATTATTCCCTAATTACTTTTATAAACTTAATTAACTCAATTACTATAAGATAAACCATTATCTTTTATTAATTCTTTAACCATTATTAACATAAACTTTAAACATCTTGTCCTTTTACTCATCACTTAAATACATTTCTAAATTTAGTTTAAATTAACTTAAGGGTTCATTTCAATAAGTTAAGTAACATAAAACATACAACTCATAAATCAATTATTGAAACATTTATTTTATAAAGACTTGTTTTTATTTAAATAAAAAGGGACTTATATTTATGTTTAAGTAAAAACTGGAAAGTTAACGTTCACGTCCCCGAAGGTATACTCGTGAAAACTGCTGAATTCCCCAGTCTTCCCTCGAGCCACTTCTTCTTCCTCAGATTTCCTTTTTCTTTTTTTTTCTTTTTTGTTAAAGTTTAAAACTGTCGTTCATTCCCACTCACTCGAACTCCACTTCGAGTCAATAGCATCTCCTACTTGAGAGCTACCCCGAGTCTTCTCCATGATTTCCCCGAGACCATCGCAACTACTCCAGCAACATCAGATACACGGTGCACGTGCACCATCGACTTCGACCTCTGGTGGTCATCACGGCGTCTCGCTACAGTCACTCGAACCCATGCGAACTCACATTCGAACCCAGAGCGATCGAAAAACTAAATGAATCGAGAATGAGGTATCTCGACCAAACAGGAAAACCACCATGTCCAAAAACTCTCGTCTTCCCAACGCCTCTGACCACGAGACCACTGGCCCACTTCACCCAAGCTACATCACTTCCTCAAGAAGCCATTCCCACCATCGCGATCGCTTCCGGTCCATCTTCCACGTTGCAAATGCCTCGACAATCAAGCCGAGTAAAAATCAAGCTAAAACCCTAATCTGATCAATTCCAAACAAATTGGCCATAGGAAAAATTCCATAGTATTTTTCCCATCATACTCGACACTGAATCCATCATTTGACCAAAATTCCAAGAATTTAATCTCACCGATTGAATGAATTTGACAAATATGCATTTTCTTATCATCTCGTGAATTCACGTTACTCGCTCACTTAAAAATCCTAATATCTATGTTAAAATTCATGATTTACCAACACGAATTTAAGGATACAATCCAAACTTGAAAATTCAAAAATCAATATTTCCATCTGAGTAAATTTATTACTGTCATATTTCATTTTATAATACCCCATAAATATTTTTACTTGGAATTTATTTTTAAAACTTAGATTAGAGTGTTATAAGCAGTTTTCATTCAAACATCATAATCTAAATGTTATTTTTTTCAAAGAGATATGGATTTTTTTCTTGAATTGAGCTTAAACCTTGAGATTTTAAAACAAAGACATGTCTGTACACAGACATATATGTATACACAGTCATATATACACATTCAGGCATTTTCACACTCATGCTAACATATTCCTTAAGCAACCATCTAACACTGATCACATGCAAATCAAAGTACATATGGTTTTAAAAGTTTGCTCACCTGTGAGTAAGGGCAGAGAACAAAGAACAGAGGATCAGGTTTTGAAACTTCTATTATTATTATTTTTAAATCCTGGAAAATGATTTGAATGTGGAAGCTTGCATTTGTTTTTGATCTGAAGTTTGAAAACTTGATGTTGATCTTTCTGGAATGCTTGAAAACTGAGCCTCCCTTGATTCCAGGTTTGCTGAGCTGATCATTCTAAGTTTTAAGATTGGAGATTATCTTTGTTTTTCAGTTGTTTGATTTTCCAGTTGAAGCTGAAACTTGTTCTTGCATTTGTTTAAGTTTAAGATGGACGAAATAATATAAAAAGGCTGGATATAAAGAAGAGGTTTACAGGGTGTATATTTGTACAACAAGATCTTCTCCTCTTTTTCTCTTTTTTTTATTAATAGGGTGGCTGAAATCTATTTTTGAAACAATTCGAGTTGTCCTTTGTTAATGCTAGCATTATGGCTAAGATGTTTTGTTTGTACTTGTTTTTACTTTATTTTCTAAGCTTCAGCCTTATCCTTTTGTTTACTTCAGCCATACTTTGTACTGAGAAGATATTATACAATGTACATATGTTTCTTTTTCTATTTACAGGAATCATTTCATTGATTGTTATTTCGGCTGAGATGATAGCCTCAAGTACATATGTTTCTATTTTAGTTTACATGCATATCTTATTTTCTTGTTTTATTACTTTCTATTTTACAAAATTCATTAATATGTTGTTGACTTTTATTTTATAAAACTATATACGTTCATTTTCAAAATATAGATAAATTTCTAGATTTTATTTTGTTGTTAAATCTTATCAAATTTATTTACTTTATAGTTATCTTATATATATAAAATTTTATTTCCACTTTTATTTTAAACTTAACCATCAAATATTTAATTTACTTATTACTATTTCAAACCATAGCTTCTTTCAAAACACACATATTTGTATATATATTTATAAGTAGTTTGAAATGACAATTTCTATTCAAAAATAAGAATTCATTTGTAAAGACATTCTATTATTATTTAACTCTATATTTATTTTTAAAACTATTTATTTAAGATTTTATTTCAAATCCAATATATATACATATATATATATAAAAAATTTAAATGATTTAATATAGAATTTATTAAAGCTTCAGGGAAACTCGCTTCTATTTATAATAAATTATACAATTTTAATTCAAAAATTCAACAAATTATTAATTTAAATTAAATTAAAATCTGGGGTCGTTACAAACTTCCCCCCTTCAAAGAATTTCGTCCTCGAAATTCGCAGGCACGAAAAATAACACAGATATAGATAGATTCCATCTCCTATAATTCCTCAAACACAAGATACGAAGTAAAAATTTCCTACAACGATTCGTAGGGCCATCATCGCATCGAAACATCTTCTTATAGATGATACGAAGCAATCAAAAGAATTTTGGAAACGAATCAAAGAAAATTGATAAGAAAGTTGTTTCCACTGTTGTTACAGGGTATTGACCATTTATAGTCGTATTCCCCTGTCCCCTATCTCGTCTTATTCTTGCACTCATACTTACTATCAGTGGATAGTAAGAGAATTTACTAAGGCATTCAAACAGATATCTGAGGAATTACTCATTCTAGAGTTTACTTCACTCTATCTCTAATGAGCTACTTAACGTGTTATACTCATGAGCTAAAGTTCAACCTTAGCTCTGATACCAAATGTAACGATACGGATTTTCGCGTTCGAAAATCGACATCCATACTTTACATCGTACTCGAATGCCGTAGATTCGACCGTTCAAATCCGAGTCGCCGGAGCTTATAACACAGTTAAGTAAATAACACAGCGGAATAAAATGAATAATGCATTGATATACAATATCTGATACAATATCTGATACAACAGAGTGATACAATGAATATCAATATACATCAGAGATATGATACAACAAATAGCAGCGGAAAAGAAAACGATAACATCAGCAGGGGATAATCTCCATCTTCAAAATGCCAATCCAGAAATAGCTTGAACTTCCAATAACGATGCACAAAGATAAGCAAGTGCAGTCCGATCCAAAGACTGAACTAGCTCCAGAAAATCTACTAATCTGACTGTCTGAAAAACCCAACTCTAGACCACTCGTGTAGAAAAATTTTGAGCATCCAGAGTTTAGGAAAGAAACAATAAACTCCGGATCAGTCATGGGACTGGTGTGAGCAACAAAACAGTTTACCTTTAAAAACAAATAGCAGAGGATTTTATAGTCAATTCGCAATGCTTTTGGAAAATGAAACTACCATAAGGCCTCCCGCCACACAAACAATGCAAACGCAGAATTGGAGGAGATTTCTCCTTATGATAGTCAAAGATGCTTATTATGAAAAAATCAAATCCTTTTTGATATTATTATTAGTGCATAGTGTAAAACATTTCGAAAGTAGAATATAAATCTTAGCCAGCAATAGACATTTCGCACTTATGCCTACTATAGCTACCATGTTCAATAGCAGGTTACCGCCACATTCCATGGCAGGTAATACAACTAAAACCATACAGGACTCGTATTGTTTTGTTTGGATTTCCAACAAATGGTCAGGCTAAGGAACTTCCTATTCCATGAAAGAACGCCTCTGGCGGGACGCTCCGAGAACCAAACTGTTCTCTGCCAAACAAGGCCGGCTACCCCCTTTCCCAGGGAATATACAAAACCTCAGATATGCCACCCTCGGTCCTTTGGGACCTTTAAACGAGGCGCCTCTAAACCAACATCACACATAATAAATAAAGTGTGTCCACATGAGTAAGTATCTAGGCTCCATACCATGATACTACCCTTTTCCAGAAGGAATGGTCATACCTTAGGGAAGCTACCCCTGAAACCTTGCCGCACAATTCCTGTTTCGACCATTACCGGGTTGTGAGGTTCGACGAAGTCTCGTCCACAAAGCTACGCTTTGTCACAAAGCCATGCTATGGGTCAACAGATGATCAAAGCAATGATCACAAAGATAAATGATCTAACAAATGATCATATCACAAATGATCAAACAATGATCATCACACAGCAACACTCAGCATGTCACATTACCAAATTGGGAATATATCGCTGATAAATTTCAACTACATAACCTCTGAGCTCGTACATCTCAGAGAAGGGTGTTAAGCTAAGAGAATAAATTCTCCACCACCAACTGAAATGTATTTGAAAGAAATCGGCTTTATATCTCAAAGTGTAATGTCAGACATGTAACCATACAAGTCTGTTCCGGGTTCGAACAGAACCGAAGGCACTTCTTACGAAGCCCTTGCAAATCCGGGTATTCACAATCCCGATCGGGCTTCCCATCACTTAGGGAATCTCTATACCAGGAGCTACCCAGTGCAGAGACAATCGACGAGTTATCCTTTCGTTCTCGTGAATATCCGGTCTTCATCACCGGTCTTCAATTGCTATCCATATACGACGTATCACTAATTTGGAATGGGTTATATGACACAAAGGTCTTTTCCTGGCTAACCCGAATAGTGAGCGCAATATTTAAAAATATATGGATATTGGGATTTCAATTAAGTCACAACTTAATAATTCAACTTCTTTTTAAATGGTTTAACAAATTACCATTTTCAAATCTTTAAACAAAAAGATTCATTTTAACAACCTACAACGGTTTAAACAATTTCCACATTTTTATCTTTTAAACAAAAGATTCATTCACAGATTTTCCAAATCAATTTCTATTTCAGTTTAAATCGTTAAATCTTTAAATCAAAGATTTAACTTATAGCTTTCAAAACAATTTCATTTCGAATGGGTTAAACCAAACATCATTTTTAAATCTGTTAAAAATAAACAAATACAATTCATAGTTTTCAAAAACAATTTCATTCATAACTTGGAAAACCCTTTTTTTCAATTCAATATAAATTCCTTTAATTAAACTGGAATTTCATTTCTTATCTGAAAGCTTTTATTCTTTTAAAACAAACAGTTTTTATTTTGGAAATCTGATTCATTTATACGAGTTAAAGTTCTTGGGTTAAATCCAAATTTTCAAACAATACTTTTAAAATGGTTTAAATTCATACAAACAACTTTATATCATCTTTAACCGTAATTTCAAATCATAGGATTCAATTTCAAACTTGAATTCAAATTTAAATCAAATTATTTAAATTTCCAAAACTCGATTAAGTTATTCAAAATAACTTTTATCTTTGAAATTCCATTTCAAAAGCTTTTCACTTTAAACCCAAATTTCCAATTTCAAAATCAATTGAAATTAAAATTTCAATTTCAAAAACATCAAATTTAAATTATCTGTGACTTAACCAATTTCCACGTGAAATCCATATTTGTGTGTGTAAAAGTGTAGTCCAGAGGTTTTACACAGTAGTGCAACATCATACAATCATCACAGATCAGAATACAGAAATATAGTTGATAAGCGATATGAACTATAACGCTTATCGTTTATTCATAGATCACCGATATATAAAGGTCACAGATAATAAATTACAGATCACAACATAAATCAAGATGTATCACAAAGCATCATATATCAGGGATATCAAACAATCAAATCATCCAATAGAATCCAAAATATTCATAAGTAAGATCTGTTAATTATCCGATTTATTCAAATTAGATTAATTACTTATGAATTTCTAATCCTGGTTAATCAACATCGATAAATTACAAATTATTTTGATTTAATTATTCTTTAATCATTTGATTGATCAATTTTAATCATTAAATTATCTTTAATTACGTAGTTATCTTCAAGTAATTGATTACTTTTAATTACTTATATTAATTTATTATCCCTTAATTAATTATCCTTTAATTAATTTCATTGGGTAATTATCCATTAACTACTTTCATTAATTGATTTTCCCTTAATTGCTTACATTAAGTAATTAACTTTTAATTAATAAATTTTAAAATCTTAACTATTTATTTATTTATCCTTAATCATTGATTAATTAAACTAATTAATTATTCCCTAATTACTTTTATAAACTTAATTAACTCAATTACTATAAGATAAACCATTATCTTTTATTAATTCTTTAACCATTATTAACATAAACTTTAAACATCTTGTCCTTTTACTCATCACTTAAATACATTTCTAAATTTAGTTTAAATTAACTTAAGAGTTCATTTCAATAAGTTAAGTAACATAAAACATACAACTCATAAATCAATTATTAAAGCATTCATTTTATAAAGACTTGTTTTTATTTAAATAAAAAGGGACTTATATTTATGTTTAAGTAAAAACTGGAAAGTTAACGTTCACGTCCCCGAAGGTATACTCGTGAAAACTGCTGAATTCCCCCAGTCTTCCCTCGAGCCACTTCTTCTTCCTCAAATTTCCTTTTTCTTTTTTTTCTTTTTTGTTAAAGTTTAAAACTGTCGTTCATTCCCACTCACTCGAACTACACTTCGAGTCAACAGCATCTCCTACTCGAGAGCTACCCCGAGTCTTCTCCATGATTTCCCCGAGACCATCGCAACTACTCCAGCAACATCAGATACACGGTGCACGTGCACCATCGACTTCGACCTCCGGTGGTCATCGCGGCGTCTCGCTACTGTCACTCGAACCCATGCGAACTCACATTCGAACCCAGATCGATCGAAAAACTTAATGAATCGAGAATGAGGTATCTCGACCACACAGGAAAACCACCATGGCCAAAAACTCTCGTCTTCCCAACGCCTCCGACCACAAGACCACTGGCCTACTTCACCCAAGCTAGATCACTTCCTCAAGCAGCCATTCCCACCATCGCGATCGCTTCCGGTCCATCTTCCACGTCGCAAATGCCTCGACAGTCAAGCCGAGTAAAAATCAAGCTAAAACCCTAATCTGATCAATTCCAAACAAATTGGCCATAGGAAAAATTCCATAGTATTTTTCCCATCATACTCGACACTGAATCCATCATTTGACCAAAATTCCAAGAATTTAATCTCACCGATTGAATGAATTTGACAAATATGCATTTTCTTATCATCTCGTGAATTCACGTTACTCGCTCACTTAAAAATCCTAATATCTATGTTAAAATTCATGATTTACCAACACGAATTTAAGGATACAATCCAAACTTGAAAATTCAAAAATCAATATTTCCATCTGAGTAAATTTATTACTGTCATATTTCATTTTATAATACCCCATAAATATTTTTACTTGGAATTTATTTTTAAAACTTAGATTAGAATGTTATAAGCAGTTTTCATTCAAACATCATAATCTAAATGTTAATTTTTTTCAAAGAGATATGGATTTTTTTCTTGAATTGAGCTTAAACCTTGAGATTTTAAAACAAAGACATGTCTGTACACAGACATATATGTATACACAGTCATATATACACATTCAGGCATTTTCACACTCATGCTAACATATTCCTTAAGCAACCATCTAACACTGATCACATGCAAATCAAAGTACATATGGTTTTAAAAGTTTGCTCACCTGTGAGTAAGGGCAGAGAACAAAGAACAGAGGATCAGGTTTTGAAACTTCTATTATTATTATTTTTAAATCCTGGAAAATGATTTGAATGTGGAAGCTTGCATTTGTTTTTGGTCTGAAGTTTGAAAACTTGATGTTGATCTTTCTGGAATGCTTGAAAACTGAGCCTCCCTTGATTCCAGGTTTGCTGAGCTGATCATTCCAAGTTTTAAGATTGGAGATTATCTTTGTTTTTCAGTTGTTTGATTTTCCAGTTGAAGCTGAAACTTGTTCTTGCATTTGTTTAAGTTTAAGATGGACGAAATAAAATAAAAAGGCTGGATATAAAGAAGAGGTTTACAGGGTGTATATTTGTACAACAAGATCTTCTCCTCTTTTTCTCTTTTTTTTATTAATAGGGTGGCTGAAATCTATTTTTGAAACAATTCAAGTTGTCCTTTGTTAATGCTAGCATTATGGCTGAGATGTTTTGTTTGTACTTGTTTTTACTTTATTTTCTAAGCTTCAGCCTTATCCTTTGTTTACTTCAGCCATACTTTGTACTGAGAAGATATTATACAATGTACATATGTTTCTTTTTCTATTTACAGGAATCATTTCATTGATTGTTATTTCGGCTGAGATGATAGCCTCAAGTACATATGTTTCTATTTTAGTTTACATGCATATCTTATTTTCTTGTTTTATTACTTTCTAGTTTACAAAATTCATTAATATGTTGTTGACTTTTATTTTATAAAACTATATACGTTCATTTTCGAAATATAGATAAATTTCTAGATTTTATTTTGTTGTTAAATCTTATCAAATTTATTTACTTTATAGTTATCTTATATATATAAAAATTTATTTCCACTTTTATTTTAAACTTAACCATCAAATATTTAATTTACTTATTACTATTTCAAACCATAGCTTCTTTCAAAACACACATATTTGTATATATATATTTATAAGTAATTTGAAATGACAATTTCTATTCAAAAATAAGAATTCATTTGTAAAGACATTCTATTATTATTTAACTCTATATTTATTTTTAAAACCATTTATTTAAGATTTTATTTCAAATCCAATTTATATACATATATATATAAATAAATTTAAATGATTTAATATAGAATTTATTCAAGCTTCGGGGAAACTCGCTTCTATTTATAATAAATTATACAATTTTAATTCAAAAATTCAACAAATTATTAATTTAAATTAAATTAAAATCTAGGGTCGTTACATTGAAGATATATAGAAGAATGGTGAAACATTAAACTGGTTAAAACCGTACTGGAAAACAACACATGTTCAGTAACAGACAACACAGATTTTAGTACATGCACCATTCTAGTTGTAAAACATGAGTCTAGACTACTTTTACTCGATAAGTACTAACCAAGTTAGTTCATTGCAAGTGTACGAATATAGGCCACACATAAAATGAGTATTACCAATTAGGAATAACCTTCATTCTATTGGAATAGTAAAAATGATCAAGGTCCCTAAATTCTAGCCTACGTACAAATATATAGTAGACTAAAAATTAATATATATTATGTAATGAATTTGGGAAGCCTGAAAATGTTAAACGGTAGACTTATCAAATATAAAACTAAGTTAAATTTACTGTTCCTAGTAAAAAAAACATTTTCACTATCAGGTAGTTTGAGTGATACTGAAATAAAAAAATAAAATATTACATTGGAAATAACCACCGTAAATTTTGGTCATAGGAGTATATTCATACTGACAAATAAGCTTTATTTTCATAGATCTTCAGTAAAATCCATTATACATAGCAACATCTATGAAACTAGGTTTGAAAATATTTGTCGGAACGACAAAGCTTGGTTTGAACAACTTTTTTTTAAAATGCAAATTAACACCCAAAATAAACACACTAAAATCAAACAAGAAATAATTCGAATCATACCTGCTAAAGATATCGAATCATAATCTTCGGATGGCACACATACCCACCTACTCCAACATCAACAAAGGTCTCTGCAAATTGATGATTTATTTTGTTGGTTCTCTCATCTGATAGCAGTATATTGTCCAAAACCAATTTTTCATGTGTGGATGGTACAGATTTCCCATGGGTTTTGGACGATGTAGAATCTCGACATACAGTACCTATTGCAATAAAATTTATTGTCTAGATCTATCCAACAAAATAACTGTATCGAAAACAAGTAAGAATAAAAAGCAACTAATAAATACCTGTTGCTATTATGTCTAGATCAGAGTTGAGTATTTCACATTTTTGATTGTTCGCCACATTGGTTGTATCCTGGGATTGAGAAACAACGAATTTAGAAGCATTGAGTTGTGTGTTGCATTCTCCTTGTTCTATGTTTCCCACCATGTTGATCAGAAGCTCCATTTTCCCAGACAAATTTCCTACTGTACTCTCCAAACTTCCCACCGTACCCTCCAAACTTCCCATCCTCATTTTCAACTCAGCATTGTCTCCACAAACATGTTTCAATCGTTTATGTGCAATAGCAGAAGCCTTAATATTAGTCTTTGGTATGACGGTCCCAACTCCGCGGCTCCTACCCCTTATATCCTTTCCCATCACTTGTGATACGATATCTTCATCCACTGTCAATTTTTCTTCATCATTATCGGTGATCTTTTCCTTCAATTTCGCAATTTGATCCTGAGATTGCATAATATGTATATGAATAATGAAAATATATGTATGTATACATGTTTTGAAAACTTATGTTCCAAAACTGTTGCTGGCCATCTGAGGTGAAATGACTCAGTTATAAATGACCCTAGCGTGTATGTGTATATATGCATATATGTGTATGCTGTTATTGCTGTGTGTATTAATATAAGGTTATACTTATGTTAATGCTTATGTTAATGAATACAAGACTGTTAATTCATGTACACACAGAATTGAAATTGTACTTGTATGAATATATACCAGATTGTAGATATTCCTATGCTTATTCCTATATATATACCTGAAATTGTACTTGTGTAAAGATGGTACACATAGAACTGAAATTTTAACTTACGAAGTACGAAGAATTGGCATCTGATATGCTACCATCTTTTTTCATGTGTGTCTTCTCCCATACATGACGACGGTTGATATTTGCAGATGGATTTGCAACGATCTGCAATATATAAAATATGTTAGTTGTGATTTTTACCATTTTGGAAAAAAATGAATATAACTTACCATTTCGTGTTCTACTCTAGCGTGACTTTTACGGCCTGCATGGTGAGCATAACTGAGCAATGATCTATTTTTTTGGCTAACTCCCTTATTCCGCTCGCTTCAGGCGTTACTTCATTTTTTATGAACTCGTTCCAATCTTCTTGAGCAATTGTAGGTGGATAATTTTTCATCCGTTCTTCGTCATTGTCGAAAGTGTCATAAAAACTTGCTCTCAATTTTTTTTTGTGTCTCCTAAAAGCCTCGGACATTCTTTTAAAAAAATTTCCTTTGAAAGCGGTTCGAGCGCATACATTTTCTACAAAAAGTAAAATACATAAACAAAACAGTATGGAACTGTCTGTATGTAATACATGTTAAGACTTAAGATCGTCGCCGTTCATTTGTAAACTGGATTCTAGCAGACTTAATAAAAAGAAAACTAAAGAAGCAATTCTATCAAATAATAGAGCCAACTGCCGACCTAAGCAAGTTAATCAATTCTATCAGACTTACCACCAATTGGTTCCAAACATCGTCCTTATATGTACCGGGTACTTTGTTCCAACTTATGTATGATATTGGCACATGAGCTCTTACTAGTTTACCCAGCACTTCACTTCTTTCTCTTCTACGCATAACTTTGCATCCAAGGGGTATGTTGTTGTATTTTCTAAAATAAATTAAAGCCTTTTGGGACTAAAGGCTTTAACTTGTTGTTGTTGTGTTTGTTAAAATAAATGCATTTCTAGGTGGTTAAGAAAACTTCTCTTGTATAGAAGCTGATTTATGCTCAAACAGTACAACATGGGGGTCCTAAGACTCTGATATACTATGAGAGAATTGGGAGGTTTCGCAGATAGCTGATGGAGCAGAGACTTTGAACAAGTTCACATTCTTTTTGGTAAACTAGCTGAGTCGAACATGTAATGATGTAGGAAATAATTTTAACAACATGATTTAAGAAAATGGTGCAGATGGAGTTGTTGAATATGTAGGGAATTCACCAACAAATAAACTTTTAATAATAAAATATCAGAGTATGAACAATTGCAAAACATAGTATATATATAAAAGTAATTCAAACTTTAACTTGCAACAGTGGAAAAGATAGTAATCATCTTTTAACACATTTGATAGAACGCTCAATCAAAATACACATAGAGTTATCATTTTTCTTTATAAAAAAACCTCTACTTTGATTAATAATTTACAGCTTTTAGGCCATATACTAAAGAAATAGAAAATGAAATGGTGACATTGTTATATCAGTATTTGAAAAGGCAAATATTTGAGAATTCTAACGAGACATGTGTAACGCAGGAAGAAAAAAGCAACACGTTAAGGAGAAAAGAGTTTAACAACTCAATTTTAATCTTATAGTATAGATTGTTGAGGAGAAAAGAGTTTAACAACTCAATTTTAATCCTATAGTATAGATTTGATTTTGATGTTTGAGTTTCTACAGTAAATCAAAAACCCAAAAAAAAAAATTGCTTCATCTTTATTTTGTTTATAGAAAGATTTTTTTTAATATAGATTCAAGCGAACATCTTGGTATTTTTTATTTCAACATGGATTGAATGATTTTAATCATTTATAGTTTAGTTTAGCTTTGAATCTAAATTTCTGAATTGAATCTTAATGGAAGGAATTTGATTTAAAATGGGGTTGAATTTGTAAGAGTTTCAGATTTTGACAACAACGGTTGGTATATTGCAAATCCGATGCATAAAGGTGTAGCTTTAAATGCATAGATAAAAGACATGGGAGCTAACAAAATGTAGTTTAAGCTAGTAGGATGACTAAAGGTTGCTTGTTGTTCACAAAGTAGCTTAGCAGAACAATGGATCATGAAATACAAATATCAGTTCTCAATGTATTAATCAAATAAACTTTGCCGTAGCACCTTAGTAAGAAGTTTGATACGGTTGCTCGCTGCCTCCTGATAAGTAGATTTAATAAAATCCAGTCCCAATCTATGAAAAGAATAGAAATTACTTTAGCAAAATTCCTAAAAATAGAAAATACATGTACTTTATTAAGTACAAACATGATATACAAAGATGACAGATTGAAATGAAATCTTACAACCTAAACAAGATATATAATATTATGTGCCTTAGTTAGAATTATGAAAATACGACTTTCAGTGTTATTATGGAAAATGTCTCTATATGAATGAACGCGTAAACCATATACTCATACACTTTACTCACTGAGAAAACGCATACTTATTTGCAGCTTAGAAAAACAATTGATGGGAAAAGAGGTTTGTGTCACAACTAGACCCAGTTGGAAATAATACCACTACCGTTGACAGCCAAATTCAAGCGCCTAAAGGCTGCCTACTATTCTTACAGTTGACAGTTTATTTACACATTATTTAAATACTGTACGTCGAAGAAATATTGAAAATTGTAGGTGTGCAGACTATTGTCGTATGATCTAGGACTGCCTACTATTTTGATTTTTGACAGTTTCCCTCCCTTGAACATGCAGAATATATAATAGCACTGATATATTGAATAAACCAACACGGTCAATGTTGAACTCTCCAACCAAAAAAGAAATCAACCCAGTAGCATTGGTACAAATTCAGAGAAGCGAGCAGAAAAGTTCCGCCTTTGAATGATATTATTTTGAAATTAAATAAAACTGGAAAAAGATAGTATGCATTAAGGAACATATTAAGTTATTTTATCGTAACAATATATTCATTGTTTTAGGATTATATCAACAAAATTAGATTTATTATTTTCATTTTTATTTTTTCAACAGAAGCTTCACAGCTGGCATGCTATATTTCAAGTTTATTAAGTGGCGACCATGAGCTATATATGAAAATCGGCTAGTGAAAATGGCTGCACTTAGTATTCTGCACGAACCATTCAACCTATAATATGATTGTAGATTCCTTTATTTCCACCTAATAAGCATTATTTACTAGTATTCAAAGAGTTGGAAAGTAGTTGATATGATACAAATCAGAAAAATAAGCATGTATTAATATATGATAGTTGAACATGTATTATCAATTAACATATGCTACTATAGTACTATTATAATTGTATGTTCAGTTTTATACGTAAAATAACAGAAGTGTGTTTGACTTCAAACAAATTATATTTATCTACTGATACCGTGTAATATAACTCTAATTTATACATAAATGAAGCCCATCCCTGACCTATTCACATCTTACATGGATTGAAATTTTAATTACCAAGTCTCTAGTCAACAACTAATCTCCTTCAAACCGCAACTTGCTAACCTGCTATCATCCTCCTCTCATATATATTATATACAACTCAAATTTCAATCTATTTCTATATCTTCTTCGAAAACAAACTCAAACTATTTTATGAAACATTTGTGGAACAAAAAACACAATGAGTTTCTCAACAAATTCAAATTAAATCAACTTCAAAATTTCCATGGCTACTCTAAATTTACAAAGCGTATACCCAAAATCATCGCTATTGTCAAAAAGATACCACAAAGAAAGATGTTGCCAAGCTAGTCTACAAGCTCCGAACAGCCTAAAAAAGAATCAAATACCAAGGCCGAGCTTACCTACATCAGAATACCTGAAAGCCCCGATTACGTGAAGGAAAAAGAAAGGCGGCTGATAGAAGTTTGAGCTGAAGAATTTGGGGGAAGAATTTGGGGGAGAATGAAATAAAACGAGGGAAGGAATGAATTTGGGGTGGTCGTGAGTTAGGGGAAGAATTTGGGGGAGAATGAAATAAAACGAGCGAAGGAATGAATTTGGGGGAGAACGAAAAAAACGAGGGAAGGAACGAATTTGATACGGCTCAAAGCCGTATCAAATTTGATACGACTAAAAATGGTATCTAAACATTTAGATACGGCTTTTACCCGTATCAAATAAGGCGGATATGGGTGTGGCTAAAACAGCTTTGTGGTGTAGTGCATTATTGTTCGCATCCATGGAAGGAGCAAGCTCATTCATGTCCATGACAACACATTATCAAATTCGTATCCATCATACCACTTCCTTCGTATCGGCTTTGTTCGAATCCATCAGGTGGAACTAGCACTATTCGTATCCATCGAGGTAAGTGGTGGTTCGTATCCATGAAAGGAAGTTTCGTTCGTATCCATAAAACATTCAATAGTTCGAATCCATCAAGCATGTCCCATTTTGTATCCATCCATGCTCATATTACTTCGCATCCATTATCCCTAAGCTTATGCGTATCGATCCACCCATGTCTACTTCGTATTCATCGGAGCCATAACAAACCATCATTTCGTATCGATGCACCGATGCACCCTATTCGTATCGATTGGCCAGTGATCGATGTGAATAATGCAAGATGGACCGATACGAGTGACACCCTCGTTGATCAATACCAAATGGAGCAACAATCATCGATACGAACGGCATAACGATTAATGGATACGAACGAAGCCATATCAATAGACATGAAAGGCATGGATATGAAACATCTGAATGAGAGTGATACGAAGGGAACACTTAAAGAAGGAAAGACTCGTTCACTCGGCATGAAAAGTGGATCAATCCTAAAAGTTAGCGTCGCGCCATCGGTCATCACGTACCCAGTAGCGATGCGAACAGAAGTGATGCGAACTCGGTAGCCTTCAACAAATCCAAACTTGCATCGATCATAACTTGAGATCTACAAGTCCAAATGCCACCAAATTTTCAAAGGAGCTTGCATACAACCCCAAGAATGTACCTGACAAATTTCAGCCTGAAAGGACCATTTATGGATCAATACGAATTCAATTCGTGTCGCTCCCAGATCGAGTCGAAATTACCTAAACTCGCTCCCGTGGGCCCACTCACATGAGAGAAGTCTTCCGAGATCTGGGCGAGATATTTGCTGCCTACGCCTATAAATAGTGACCCTAGACCTACAGAAATGGGACTTTTGCACTCTTCTACGTCCAGACTCTGCCGAAACTACTATTGTACTTAGATTATACTGTTGTAACTCATTGTAACAAGCAAGCAAAAATCAATAAATGTCAGCCATTTCATAATGGACGTAGGCCATACGCCGAACCACTCTAAATTCGTGTGTTTATGCGCATTTTATTGTTTATTGGTTGGTGTGTTTGTTAGATCTATCTCGTTTTACATTTATTTCCTTCATTTTATCTCTTCAAACACATCTAAAGAGTGTTGTGCCCAATTTTGGTATAAACACTTTGGTGCTTCCACTGAGAAAACCCAGCTTTTCTTCTGCTCATTGAATCTACTGCCGATATCGGATTGCAAAAATCTAAGGAGAAGATCCAGATTTCAACCCAAGAAGCTCTTCCATCCTATTCAGATTCGTACCAAGTCTAGGAGAGAGCTTCAATATCCACCATGGTCAACACTAGGACTACCTCAGCAGCTGCAGATCAAGAAGGACGGGACAGACAGAACCCCACGCAACTTCCTCCTGCCGACCAGAATGCTGCTGGAATTTCAGATCCGCAAGGCCATGTCACTAGGGAAGAGTTTCAACTCCTAATGCAAGAGTTGTCGCAAAGCCGCCAGCAGCTTACTTAGCAACTCTGTGCTAATGCGGAATTGACCAATCGATTGAACCATGAAAGGTGAAGGAGATCCAGAAGGGATCAGGCTTCCTATTCATCCACTGAGAGTTCAGCCTCTTCTAACTACAATCGCAGATCCACCCACCCACAGCTGGATGGAAGCTATATGCAGGCTACCGGACATTAGCGCACTTTGACTAGTGGACAACCAAGAGTTGGTCCATCAACCAACCACCAGACCGGACCCTCTTCTCGAGGAGGGACGGTTCCTTATCACATTACCAACAACCGCGCTGCTGCCACAGCCACCGAGTTGGAAGCTGAAGCTCGGAACCAAACAGATCTAAACCTTCGCCGACATGATTATACTAGCAAACTGTATGTTCCCGAAGGCCTAGAGGCAAGGAGACGAGGTATGGACCGTCGACTGTGCCCGGCCCATCCTCGCATTGTGGAACCCGACCACACCTTGGCTCAGCATGCCTAGAATGTCTAGATGCCGGACATCCCGACAATGATCCGTCAGATGATCCATGAAAGTTAGGGCTTCACCAATGACGACTGGGAATCTCCCGAAGTCATACCCCCTTCACCGATGACATCCTCTATGCTGAACCGCCTCGGCGATTCAGAATGCCAACTCTACCTATTTATGAAAGGAGTTCTAATCCTAACCAGCACATTTTAAAGTACCAATGGTTAATGAATGTCGCACGAGCTGATGATGTGGTCAAATGCCGAAGTTTCCAGATCTCCCTAGGGGGTATAGCAACTATGTGGTTTACTCGTCTACCACCTCGATCTATCTCATGTTTCGACAAGTTGGCAACGAAGTTTGTTGAACAGTTTCGCATGCATGTCACAAGGCCGAAAGACGTTAATACCCTGTCTAGTGTCACTCAAGCTCCTGGAGAGACACTTAGACGTTATCTGGAGAGATTTCATGCTGCATACGCTGAGATTAGTAATCCTAATGACAACTCAATTCTGATGGCACTAACTAAGGGGATCGATCCCAATTCCGGATTTAGCAACTGGTTGGCCGGAAACCCCCTGCGTCATTGGACCGTTTCTATGCCAAGGCAGCTCAGTTCTTGAGAAGGTAGGATGCGAAACAGTCTAGGAAAAATGATGACGTAGGGCCTAATGTGGAAGGAATCTAAAGCAATGTCACTGTTAAACAAACCGGGGAGTGTTTTGGAAAAGTGCAGTTAAACATATAGAATAAACAAAATCAGTAGAAAGGCGATGGATATTAAAACAGGAAACGAGATCAGAATCGTGAGCCGCGACGTAGGGCTCCCATGTTTGACACTTATACTCCTTTGAATACGTCTCTGGAAAATGCGTACTTGCAGACCTGCAATACTATTCAATATAAGAAACCTGCTCCGAAGTAATCATCGGAAAAACAGATTCAAATGGGGAAGTTTTGTAGATTTCATGATAGCTATGGTCACAACACAAACGAGTGCCATCATCTACAGGATATTATCGAGAAGTTGATACGAGAAAGAAAGTTAGAGCAGTTTGTTCGAGCGCCGTAGTCTGGAGGTGTCGGCCCATCGAATCAGAACCAAATACCAAATCAGGCAAGGCCGGAGGAACCCGCTCGTACCGGCGGGAGGTTGTTGATTAATACTGTCAGTGGTGGTCCTTATCCAGCAGATCAGAGCTGGAGGGAAATGGAGTCGTATGGCAGCACTATTAGGCACGCGAGCTTCGAATGTTGTAGTAATTTGGAAGATGGGGCTCCGGCTAAACAAAAGAGAACAATGACAGATGACATCCTATTTCGAAACAGAGATGCCGACACAGTCGAAGCCCCAACCATTAATCCACTTGTCATTTCAGCTTAAATAGGTCCTGCTTGGATGAAGAGGATCTTGGTGGACAATGGAAGTTCAGTGAACATATTGATCAAGCGAGCTTATGATCAAATGAAAATGAAGGCGAAAGATTTGAAGCCTTGTCAGTCTCGTATCCATGGCTTCAATGGAAGTGCAACTATACCCACTGGGATGGTGGAGCAACTAGTGGAATTAGGAGTTGGAGAGCGCCAGAAAGTCCGAATATTGCAATTTATTGTATTGGATAATAACTCTCCATACAACGCTTTTTTGGGCCGACCGACCCTAGCTGAGTTCAGGGCTGCTATTGCCCCATGGTGTCTGACTTTAAAATTCCCTACCGACAATGGAGTTAGAGTCGTTTAGGGAGACCAGACTGCTGGACGAGCTTGTTATGTTGCTGAGCTGCGGGAGGCGTAGCGAAAAGAGAAGGGGAAGGGCGTAGAGGAATCTCTCTGCGTCCACTTTGCTGATAATTGATAGTTAATGCCTTGGCCAAGGCCCGTGCACCTCAACCAATTCCCAAGGGATCTTGACCCGAGAGATACCGAAAGTGAAGACGAAGGTAAAGATAGTCAGGTTTCCTCGGCAGAGCTGACGATCGATGTTCCGATAGATGATAATGACGACTCTAAAATGGTAAAAATCGGATCTCAGCTAAGCCTACAGATGCAGGAGGAATTGGTTAAATTTCTCAGGGCAAACCTCGACGTGTTTGCCTGGACGCATTCTGACATGTGTGGAATCTCCCTGGATATCGTGAGCCACACATTGAATATTGACCCACGACATGTCCCGGTCAAGCAAAAAAGGCATGGTATGGATCTAGAGAGATCTGCCGCCCTTAAGGAAGAGGTAGATAAACTCAGGTCGAACGGGTTTATCCAAGATGCGTTATATCCGGAATGCGTATCCAATCCTGTACCTTTCAAAAAACCTAATGGGAAATGGAGAACATGCGTTGATTACTCAGTTTTGAATAAAGCTTGCCCTAAAGATATTTTTCCACTTCCCCGAATCGATCAGCTCGTAGATTCAATGGCTGGACATGAACTCCTATCTTTCATGGATGCGTATTCTGGCTAAAACCAGATACCCATGCACTTACCCGATCAGGATCATACCAGTTGCGTCACCGATTTGGGACTTTACTACTACAAAGTAATGCCGCTCGGACTTAAGAACGCTGGAACAACCTACCAATGGCTGGTTAATCGAATGTTTGCTAACCAGATCGGAAGAACCATGGAGGTATATGTGGACGACATGCTTGTTATGTTGTGATTCTCCACCAATCATATCAGAGACCTGGAAACGATGTTCAACATTCTGAGAATACAGAATGAAACTCAACCTATTGAAGTGTCACTTTGAGGTCGCTTCTGGAAAGTTCCTTGGATTTATCGTCAATGCTCGAGGAATCGAAGCCAATCCCAAGAAAATCTGGGCAATCAAAAATCTTGAAACTCCACGAACCATAAAACAAGTCCAGAGCCTCAATGGGAAAGTAGCAGCGCTGAGCAGGTTCATTTCATAATCCAACGACAAATGCATTCCCTTCTTTGATTTGATCAGAAAAGGAAAACGGAATTTTGAATGGACTACCGAATGTGAGGGCGCATTACGAGTGTTGGTTCAACACCTGTCCACACTGCCCATTCTGTCAAAGCCTATTGATCATGAGAGATTGTACGTCTACTTGGCGGTGTTGGAAAACACAATCAATGCTGCCTTAATTCGGGAGGAGGACCGGATACAACGGCCAGTATATTACATTAGCAAACGACTGACTGGAGCAGAGAGAAATTATCCGAAGCTGAAAAGGTTGGCTTATTGTCTTGTCATTGCCTCAAGAAAACTCCGTCCGTATTTTCAGGCTTATGCTATCACAGTATACACCGACCAGCCGTTACGATAGGTCCTTACGCGGCCTGAGACGTTTGGTAAGTTACTCAAGTGGAATATCCAGTTGAGTCAGTTCGACATCACTTACACTCCAAGGCGAGCTATCCAAGGACAAGTCCTGGCAGACTTCATCGTTGAGTTCACTATCCTGAAGGACTTGCCTGAAACCAGTGAATCTCCTAAATATGTCTGGAAGCTACATACTGATGGTGCATCGAATGATAGCTGCTCGAGCGCTGGGGTTGTACTCGAAACTCCTGAAGGTCGATCTATTTGTTATGCTTTTAAAATTTTATCTCTGTACGACTAACAACGAGGCCGAATACGAAGCCCTGCTCACCGAACTTAGGCTTGCCAGAGATTTAAGAATTATTGCTGTGGAGATTTACTGCGATTCATAATTGGTCGTGTGCCAAGTTCGGGGGGGGGGGGAGTATCAGGCCAAAAACTGAAGGCTGGCTGCATATCTTGCACGGGTTCAAGAAATATTGAATCAATTCAATTATTATGCCATCTATTGCATACCTCGAGAATGCAATCAGAAAGCCGATTCCTTGGCAAAATTAGCCAGTACCGGTGAGGCACAACAGATGGGACTCATTCCCGTAGAAACATTATCTTCCCCGAGCACTGATTATATGGAAACAGACTGAGTATTTAGTCATACTCGATAAGGAGTCATGGATAACTCCATTCAGAAACTATCTCAAGTACGGAACCCTACCGGAGCGCAGGAGTGTAAAAAGACAAGTTCTTCGAAAGGCTTCGCGGTTCACTATTCAGAATGGAGTCATGTATAGAAGAGGATACTCTGTTCCTTTACTCCGGTGTATCGCCCACGATGAAATCAAATGAGTATTGCATGATGTACATGAAGGAGAATGTGGCGATCACACCGAGGGGCAAGCTCTTGTCAAGAAAGTGCTATGATATGGATACTATTGGCCGACTGTAAATCGCGACGCATCGGATTACGCCAGGAAATGTGATATATGTCAGAAGCATGCTCGGATTCCGAGAGCCCCGCCTACCGAAATAACTCCGATGGTCAGTCCCTGGCCGTTCGCAATATGGTGCATTGATATTATTGGTTCTCTACCTCTAGCTAAAGGTGGTGCGAAGTACGTTATCGTTGCAGTTGATTACTTCACCAAATGGGCAGAAGCTGAGCCCCTTGCTACTATCACAATGAAGAAAGTGATCAACTTTGTTGTACACAACATTATCTATCGATTTGGCCTCCCATATACCATCATCACTGACAATGGAGTACAATTCGACAGTGTTGAATTTAAGAATTTCTGTCAACGATTCCACATCCAGAAGAAGTTCTCTGTAGTTGCACACCCTCAATCGAATGGGCAGGTTGAAGCTGTTAATAAAGTTATAAAGTCCATTCTTAAGAAACGACTGGAAAAGGCCGGGGGCAAATGGGTCGATGAACTTCCTATGGCCCTATGGGCTTATCGAAGAACTCACAAGTTCGCGACTGGCCATACTCCATTTTATCTTTCCCATGGTTCAAAAGCTGTTATTCCAGTCGAGATGGAAGTACCTTCTCATCGTGTGACATATTATGATCCGAAGATGAATGCTATATTACTTACCGAATCTCTTGATTTATTGGATGAGAAGCGAGAAGAGGCTGATTTGAGGGCAGCCGCGTACCGAAGTCGAGTTGCCCGATTGCACAATGCCAAGGTCCGACTCCGAACCTTTGAACTCGGCGATCTCGTCCTTAAGAGAATATACCTGGTTCCTTCGCATATGAAACCAACGTGGGAAGGGCCGTATGTCATTGAATGAAGACTCGGAGATGGCACATTTAAATTATCGACCGTTGATGGTCTCACTTTGCCAAGAGCTTGGAACAGCGAGAGTCTTCGCCGCTACTACACATAACAGGCTTTATTTATTCATTCAGTCTGCTTTTCGTTTGCAATTTGTCTATGCATTTTGAAATTTGAATTTGTAATAAGGCAACTGACTTTGCCGTATTTTCTTATTTCAGCAATAAAATGCAATATCTTCGAGCCAGAGCAGTGATTTCTAAATGCGTCATACGACCATCACAATGCACGGAGAGCAAAGTTCCATCCTACGATGGGACTTATTCAAATAGGGAGTGACTGTGATATGACCAGTTACTCGCTAAGTGAAACCCGAGCTCGAGGGAAAGTCATCACACTGAAGCCAAAAAAGGATTGATACACGACAATCCTCTGACTAGCTCCAGATTTCCAGAGTGCGAACTAGAGTATAAACTTACAAATGCGGGCTCGAAGAGGGTAGATCCGTCCACCTAACGACTTCGCTCGTGTTTAAACCAAGTTCGAGGAGGATGGACCCGTCCATCTAACGACCTCACCTGTTAATTCAGGGTGGATGTGATCCGACCATCCACGATCCTGATACATCTATCGTTCCCGGAGTGCAAACGAAATTCTGAAACTCACAATAGATGTGATTGACCGTTTGTTAACTAGCTCCAGATTCCTAGAGTGCGAACTGGAGTATAAACATCAACTAACTCAAAGTCCCCAGAGTGTGGACTGGAGTATAAACATCAACTAACTCTAAATCCCAGAGTGCGGATTGGAGTATAAACACAAACCGGGTGTGAAACGACCACCCGTAGGACAACTCCAAGTCCCCGGAGTGCGGACCGGAGTATAAACGCAAATCGGGCGTGGCTGACCAACCTAGAATCAATCTAAGTCCCTAGAGTGTGGACGAAACTCTAAATATCAAACGGGTGTGACTAACCGCCCATAAAGTAACTTAAGTCCCCGGAGCGTGGACATATCTCTAAATCTTAAGCGGGCGTAACCGACCGTCGACGAACAAGTGCAAGCCCCAGAGCGTAGGTGCAATCACCAATGGATGAGCAGGTGTGATTCGACCACCCGAACTCGTCTTGTTTCAGCCTTGATTCAATAAAGTTAAGCTCGATGTATTGAGGGCGAAATGCAACTGCCGACCGATCTTTTCAATTTATCCCCGGAACTGGGTGCAAAACTTGAATACCAGCTACTGATCGAGACAGTGCGGTATTGAAATTTGACCCAACTTTCGATCATGACCTGAAGTCATGGCCTCAGGACTTAATGACTAAACTCAGGTCCAATTCGAAGACTAAAACTTCACAAGTACATCGAATGGAAGTTCGAACGCTGAAATACTTAATCAAAAAAATACAAACTGTGTTGAAGAAAAAATGGAATTTTATTTTTACTATTCTTTAGAAAAGAAGGATAAGTACAAAAATCTTTCCAAGAATTCCTACTAGCGAGGGCCGAATCCACATCTATACACGGCCTACAAGAAGCGAAAAGAAATTCCTATCTGTCTACCAAAAATGAGGCAAAAAGACATGCCTATTCTTTCACTTTCTTCTTCTTCCTCCCCGGCATTGACCCACTGGAGCTACAACTTGGATGCCTCTTCGAGCCTTTGCTTTTGGTGGTTGGTCTCCGGTCGGGGGAATTATGGTAACCTCTTCCTTCGAACTCACATGAATTGGAATACTTTCTGAAGGCGGAGTCGGAGGGGTGGGATCGATGTTGGAAAGCGGGGAAGGCACACCGGTGTCGATGACCGTGCCGCCCGGAGAAATAATTCGCAGAGGGGCTGGACCAGGGCCCGCCATCCCACCTCCAAGACTGCTGGCCCGTGCAGCCGCTTCCATCTCAGCTATTATCTCTTCTTCGTGGATTGTTTGAGCATCCGTGGGGATGCTGCCGGTTGGGCAAGAGGAACTAATCACGGGTGCACCTCCGTTCATGACAAATGGAAAATCGGTAAAAGGGTCGCTTTGGTGGCTAAGAAGTTCCTCCATCATCTGCTTATCAAAAGTAAACATGCTCCCCTGTGCTCCATCGGTTGATGCAGTGGTCGTTGTGGTGGTCGCTTCTGTGATAAGAGCCTCATGCTCATGATGCGACTCTTGAGTTATAGGGGGCATGACCGGTGCAGCTCCTATCGCTGGATAAAGATAAGAGAAAAGATGTTAATAACTTCTTTGAACAAAGCTCCTTACTTCGAGTAGGTGCGAGAGATGTTCAAAATACCTTCCTCAGATTGGCTTTCAGGTGGAGCCGGAACAGCTTCAGTGACCTATTCACGAGCTGGAGATAACTGTGGTTGATCAGGATTGTATGCGGGCACAAATAAAGGATCAACCGCAGGAGTGGATTCAGGCTGGGCTGGCATTGGAATTTCGGAACTCGCATCATGATGCTCAATGCCAGAACCTTCTCCAGCCTCCAAATGCTGAGTAGCGAGTCTCTCCTTTTCATATGTGATAGTGATGTTGTGGATAACTCTTCTCTCGTCCTCACCCAGCACCTGATTCTCCAATTCAAACATCGATAGATTCAGCTTGATGCTCTGCTTTTTCATCTTCCACTAAGTAGCACCAAGCGTTGTATAGGTGTGATGGATAGTTTTCGAGCCAGGTTAGATTTAGATGCTTCAGCACATTGGCGTTGTATGTAATAAGAAGATCTTCGATGTCACCCTCCAACCTTGCCTCTACCACTTTCACCTCATTCTCAACCCTGGCTTCGGCTTCCTGAACTTTAATCATTGCGGCATCCCTTTCATCCCTAAGCACTACAAACTGTTCACATGCTTCTTGGGCGGCTTTGTTTGCATTCTCTTTGATGATTTCAGAAAATTTGGCCTTAAGCTCTTTAAGCGCCTCGTCTCTTTCGGCCATAACTGTGGTGGTCCGATGTCACATCTCCTCAACAGGGCTAAGTGTGTCCGCCTTATCTCTTCCATCCTCCAAGTTGCCTCATCAGCCCTTTTGTTGGCCTCTGTCTCTGAATTTCTCGCGCACTCATTCTCATCGTTAAGCACCTGGATTATGCGGTCCTTTTGAGTGAGGTCGGTCCCTAACTTTTCGATTGTCTTCGTCTGCTCAAAGGCCACCGCTGATACTTTGTCCGAAGTCTTCATCCATTCCCGGTATTGGCCATAGACACCATGAATGTAGTCGTGTATTGTTTGTTCTACCTCGATAGGAATTCGCTTTAAGTGCGGGGGAAAGACGAAGCCGTCAAAACAGATATTTGGAAAAAAAATTTAGCTTAGCGATTCTAATCGCTCTTTCCCCGGTGGGCTCTATGATAGCTTGTTCAGCAGCGATGGGAGTTTTGGTCTCGGTCCTCTGACGCTGTGGTCGGGCCTTGGTGCTTGAGAAGGTGGTATTTGGCATGAAGATTCATAGGTTTGTTTGCTAGAGCTAGAAGGCTGTGTAGGAACTCTAGGTGGTGGAGAGCGTGATCGGGAGCGGCGCCTATACTCTTTCTCCCTCTCATAGCGCTCCCTCTCTTGACTAGAGTATCCGTGATCGCGGTCTCTATCGGCCTCACGTCTGCGAGACTCATAATATGAACTTGAGGAATGACGTGCAGAACGGAGGCTGCCAAGCATAGATCCTTGCTTTGACATCGTGCCTGTAAAATGAAAAAAAGAAACAGAGTTGGTATTTCCTAGAAATGAATTGCTTATGATTAGAAATTATGCAGTGCCGTGAAGTGTGTGTATGCATGTGCAATCCCCCCGACCAACCGGATATGTCGGCCATGCTCGAAGGAATAGACTCACCTAGATATAAGGCGCTCTAAAGCCCTTCCACCTCAGTATGTTGTTGAAGCGACACATAGTCTGGAATTGGAATGTCTGCATGTCCTTCGAAATGATTCTCCATATGTGGGGGAGGAGCCTTCGACATTATAACACCGATGGCTGGCAGAGACATGACCACGGATTTCTGTCCTGAAGACTTGTGAAGCTTATGAGCAACCGCCTTGCCTTTTCTCTTTCCCTCTGAATGTGGAGGGCTATCAAAGGGCCCAGCTATGGGTTCATCTTCGGTGGGCGTATCCTCTTCAACAACTTGCTCAGTAATTACAATCCCGAGCGCTTTACGCCTAGCCCGTTTTGTCGGAGCTGACCTAAGAGTTCCTTCAGGCCTTATGCTCTAGTCTCTATCAATCAGCCCAACGGCCCTCAAATTGTCATCTGTAAGTACCGAGTCGATCTCTCTAATCTCGCCTGGTACCTCTTGAAGAATCCACACTATTTCTTTAAATTGGGCACCTTCGGGTCGTGGAATTGCGGCTGTAAAGGAAAGAAAATATTTGACTCAACGTCGATTATAAATATCTCGTTAGTCACCAGAGAAATTGCGGCACTTACGTCTAACTAACCACCATCTAGCAAACCCTGGCGGGCATCGAACATAGAACCACTCGGTCTTGAAGTAGCTAAGTCTGGTCCAGGTTCCAGTCACAACTTGGAAATTCTGGACCGCCTCTAAGAATGTGAACGAGGGATTATATCCCCGACTCTTAACATTGAACAATAATCTGACTTCCTCCGAAGTCGGGGGCCGTAAGAGATGCTCCATGAAAACAATGAATAAGCTGTTCAACAACGCATATCCATTTGGATGCAACTGTGATGGAGCAATTCCTAGGTAAGATAGCACCTCCCGGATATACTGATTGAATGGTGGAAGTGTCCCGACTGTGCATGAAAATCGATTAAAGACAGTGTACCCTTCCGGGGGAGCATGTGGCATGTCGTTCGGCCCTGGTAATAGAACATCGTTCAACGACAGCCCATGTCACAAGCCAATTCTCCCCAACATATCTTCTGTGACATTGGATGGAACAGAATCTTATGGGCTCTCAATGAAAGTTTCTCCTGGTAACTCATCTGGAGCTGGACCAATGACTTCGGCCGTGATGGCTGGCATCTCTATTACCAAAGGAGGTGAACTTTGAGCCTCTTGCTGTGGTGGACTCCAGGGTTCCATAGCTAATCAACTCAGTAAAAACCATCATTAGATGATAAGCCCGTGTGTTCCCCAGTGTAAAGTGCATGAATGTAGTGCAGTACAGTGCTGTATATAGTTAATAAAATACTGCAAAATATAGAAGGTGTTCGAACGACGAGACTTCGGAATTCAACCAGTGTAACCGTCATCGCTGACCATCACAATCGTGCCATCTAGACTTTGGAGACCGATCCAAGTTAAAGTTCGTTAAATTTTGTCAAAGTTACAGTTCCGTCGACGAGCTTCGAAAGACAGTCAAATATGCAGTGAAAAGGCTAAGTCCAATTACGCAGGACTAAAGCTCGTCGGAGTCAAATGTTCGAGTATGCAAAGATTTCGTATCCATCAAAATTTCAAACTTGGATTGTTCCACAAGAAGCCCACTTCGTATCGATCATGGAAATTAAGTTTCGTATCGATCACAAGAGGATCGGTTCGTATCGATCCAAAACCCTCAGATTTGTATCGATCATAGGCCACATCTTCGTATCGATCATCAGATCCAGAACTTCGTATCGATCACACAGTCAAGTCTTCGTATCGATCGTTTCAGATCGATAAGAACTCCTACCATTTCCAATCGATACGAAGTTGTCCATTAATTGTTTTCGGATCAATACGGGCCTCCACATCTCATATCGATACGAACGATGCATCCACCATCGATACGAGATCTAAGGCAAAGCTTCTTCCAATGACTATTTCGTATCCATCGGTGTTTTTTCTTCCCCAAGCAGCCTAAACGCCATTACTCTCTCCTCGGCCTCGCTCCAACCTAACTCCGGCATCAACATCACCGGATCGGCCACGACTTTAAACGAATTAGCATTCGAACTCAAGTCTCCTCGTTTTTGATGTGAATTGATCAGTTATTGACCTAACTAAAGTATCGATTCAAGGGATTAGAGTGTTATTCGATTCGAGAGCAAGAACGAATTTTCTTTTCTCAAGTTTTTGAACGATACAAAAGCCAAAACAGACAAATGATAGAAAGTGATTTTTACTAAGTACAAAAAGCCTTTATATGAGCACGAGAAATGAAGGGAAATGGTGATTCAACTCCCTATTGCTATGACCGGTTAAAATGAGTATCCTCCCCAATCGATGCGAAGAGAGCAGTTCGCATCCATTCACCCTTTATCAAAAGCAAACAGTTGTTCGTATCCATCGGCTTTCATCGATGCGAACACCACTACCGAGTCATATTTGGATTATTCGACCCCATCGATACAGAGTGACAACTTTGTGTCCATCACTATGAAGATCACCAGACTTCGTATCCATCGATACAAAATGCTTTAAAGAGCCACTGATTCATATCGATTGCCATCGATACGAAGGAGATTTTTTCAGCTTCTCAAAATCAATCCAGGAGAGGATCGATATGAGGAGGCACTCTAAAACAACCAGTAAGCGTTGTTACAACTCGAATTTTACACCGATTCAGGAGAGGATCGATATGAATTTGGTATAAAAGAAAACCGACAACGACTCGTGAACGTGAAAAGGTTAACGAGAGTCAGGTTAACATACATGCATGTGTGTCAGACTAATATTCACTTTTCGAAGTTCACAGGAGTTGAATGCTCACCTGTTGACAATTACAATAACGGGCATCAGTTTTCTATCATTCAACACTCAATCACAATAGTGCATAGTACAATAATTGGCGGTCAACAATTCATTATTTGTACTACTGAAGATCAATCAAAGATTACATCTTTCGACGAAAAGACAACAACTATTCAATGAATCAGATATAACATTTTCAGAATGAAGATTGCGGCTTTTAAAAGCACCTCATGTTCACACAAGACGTACTTTGGGGGAAAAATTTTATCCCGCCTTTTGGCAAGGCCGTGACACCAAGAACTTGACTAGAAACCAAGGACGGTCCGTCCCGAAGATCGGTTATACACAGGTTCACTATGGATACTGGCGAATTTTGTCCGAGTCCAGATCGAGCTATAGTTGACAAGACACGACAAGCAAAGCTATGAAAGCCAATGATCCAAATTTCAAGTCAATTGGAGTTCATATGCTCAAGATATTGATCGATCAAAGCCAAGAAGATCAACTACTTCGTATCTATTCTCGTTTGCATCCATGGAAGGAGCAAGCTCATTCATGTCCATGACAACACATTATCAACTTCGTATCCATCATACCACTTCCTTCGTATCGGTTTCGTTCAAATCCATCAGGAGGAACTAGCACTATTCGTATCCATCGAGGTAAGTGGTGGTTCGTATCCATGAAAGGAAATTTCGTTCGTATCCATAAAACATTCATTAGTTCGAATCCATCAAGCATGTCCAACTTCGTATCCATCAATGCTCATATTACTTCGCATCCATCATCCTCGAGCTTATTCGTATCGATCCACCCACGTCTACTTCGTATCCATCGGAGCCATAAAAAACCATCATTTCATATTGATCCACCGATGCACCCTATTCGTATCGATCGGCCAGTGATCGATGTGAATAATGCAAGATGGACCGATACGAGTGACACCCTCATTGATCGATACGACGTTGAGCAACAATCATCGATACGAACGGCATAACGATTAATGGATACGAACGAAGCCATATCAATAGACACGAACGGCATGGATACGAAACATCTGAATGAGAGCGATACGAAAGGAACACCTAAAAAAGGAAAGACTCGGTCGCTCGGCATGAAAAGAAGATCGATCCTAAAACTTTGCGCCGTGTCATCGGTCATCACGTGCCCAGAAGCAATGCGAACAGAAGTGATGCGAACTCGGCAGCCTTCAACAAATCCAAACTTGCATCGATCATAACTTGAGATCTACAAGTCCAAATGCCACCAAATTTTCATAGGAGCTTGCATATAACCCCAAGAATGTACTTGACAAATTTCAGCCTCACATAACCGTTTATGGATCAATACGAATTCAATTCGTATCGCTCCTGGATCGAGTCGAAATTACCTGAACTCGCTCTTGTGGGCCCACTCACGTGAGAGAAGAAGTCTTCTGAGATCTGGGTGAGATATTTGCTGCCTACGCCTGTAAATAGTGACCCTAGACCTACAGAAATGGAACTTTTGGGCTCTTCTACGTCCAGACTCTATCGAAACTACTATTGTACTTGGATTATACTATTGTAACTCATTGTAACAAGCAAGCAAAAATCAATAAAAGTCAGCCATTTCATAATGGACGTAGGCCATACGCCGAACCACTCTAAATTCGTGTGTTTCTGCGCATTTTCTTATTTGTTGGTTGGTGTGTTTGTTAGATCTACCTCATTTTACATTTATTTTCTTCATTTTATCTCTTCAAACACATCCAAAGAGTGTTGTGCCCAATTTTGGTAAAACAATGATGTATATATTTAATTAATCATTTTATTAATTGTGTTCAAGTTAATTAATTTTCATAAAAATGGGGTTTAAGTTAATTAAATTAATTTGGAAAGGAGATTTCAAATATAAATCTTGTTTATTAAAGGATTTTTACTTAATACAAGAATTAAGTAAAATGGTTTGTTATTGGAAAGAGATGGTTTTATAGAACCATGTTTATGAATTGTATATGGAACTTATGAAAATTATTTTTGTGTATGATTTAGTTTTACTTAAGAAAGTTGAGAAGAATATCAAGCTCTTGAATTTATGAATAATCCTTCTTAACTATGGTGGTATGGAATGTTATTTTGATATTTAACATCGAAGGATAAGTAGTTTGGGTTTGTAGTAGGCAATATTTTAAATGACATCTGGTTTTGGACCCATTTAATGTGACTTTGAAATTGAAAATCTTTCTTAACTGGTTTTTGAATATACTTATATTGGTGTGATAAGCATATAAATATTTTTGCAAAATAATTAAAGAGATTAAATTAATGGAAGATTGATAAATTAGGCTTAGTGGTTTCCATAAGAAAATAAATCCGTGTCTGATGTGTGTTTATTTTATAGTTAAATAACCGACTATCAAAATCTTAGCCAGTTTTTAACTCTAGAAATATCTAGAGGAAATACAGGAATTATAGGGTACAGTTATCTTAGATGATACTACTGTATCCATAAACTCGATGTGTTCTTTTGGGATAGATGATTAGGAGATTCGTCCACTTAAATGGTTAGGGGGTGATCCTCGCTCTTATCTTGTATGTTTATTTCGAAAGAACCGAAGTTGAGTTTACCGAAAATAGTCGAATGTTGGTTCGAAGAGACCGCGATCGGATAAGTTTGAATTATCCAAAAACCACTTCAAACAAACTCAAGCATTCGAATTGGAAATACTTGAAGATGATGAAATCGAACACAAAGCTTGTAATATCTCGGAGTTTTAACGGCTTGATTTTGAATATTTAAATAATTTGTTTTTAGAGTTTAATAACTTGAATTCCAATATAGGGATTATTTAAATATTAGAATTGCGAATTAAATATTTGAATAGTGAATTTAAATGTTTGAATTGTGAATTAAATATCTGAATAGTGAAATTAAAGATTTGAATTATGAATTAAAAATTAATTTAATGGATTTAATAGCCTCATTTAACTCCTTTTAATTAATAAATAATAAGGGTGAATTCATTTTGTAAATCTATTTATAGTGATAAACAGTCGAACAATAACAAGGAAATCAATTATTAATAAAATGGTTCGATTTTAATGATGTATTTTTATTTCAATTTAATTGATTTTTCCATAATTATTAATTTTAATAATATTTAAATTATCGTTTGACGTATTTTGTGGCAAACGATGGTATTTTTTAATTTCACAAAATTAAATAATCAATGTATTTTCTTGTTGATTTGTAAACGTGTCGAATTTTAGTGCAAGATCTTATTTTTATTTCAGTTATTCTAGGTCCGTATGTGGACGAAACATTGTGTAGCGAGATACCATGAAATGTTCATTGAAAAACCTTTTTAAATTAAATCAAATACCAAAATTTGAACTTGATCACGTGATTAACATGGTGTGCTGCTTAGGAATATTAGTTAACTTGAAAATCTTGGTTAACTTGTTTTTCAAGTAAAGGAAATTTATTATATTTGTAAAATAATCAAAGTCTAACACCTTTTATTCATTTCAAATCTTCCTCTTTTCCCTTTTTTGTTCATTACTTTCACATTTCCAGGAAGAAAAAAATAATGGCCGTATATTCAAAAATAAAAATCGAATCGCCCACTTAACTAAAATCTCAAAACCTGATTCCTTGGATTAGTATAGCCAAAATCTTTGAATCCATACCCATATTATACGATGTGATCTTATTTGGTGATGATCCACCATAACATCATGAGACCAGGGTTTTGACCCTAACCGATTTAGGCGATGGTGGCGATTTGGAGGGTAGTGTTGAGTTCCTGGTGTCAGGGGCTTCCCTGAGCAAGTTTGGTGGGTCGCGGTTTGATATGGTGAAACACGACTTCTTCCTGTAGCCCGGCTAGGGTTCTATTCGCGATTTGAAGGAGAGGTGAGGGTCTTGCATGGTGATGGCCGATGTGGAGATGAGGAAGGGAGGAGTTCGCCGGAGAAGTTGGACGGCGATTTCATTGGTTATTGAGGTAGGAATTACGTGCATGTACAAGGTAGTGGACACGATCATGAGCAGAGTAAGCAGGAGTTTCATTTGTACGGGGAAGATGGATTAAAATGTTGATGAGGTTAATTAGTGCTAATGATTGTAATTAGTTGAATTAGTTAATTTAATTAACTCGATATCTTATAAAAATCATATCTTACTCATTCGAGGTTGGATTTGAACGCGGTCAGCTGCGTTGGACTCGACGAAACGCTGGCTACACACTGGAACCAATTTTGTTAAATTTAGATCTAGTATAATTTTGGACTAAAATTGAACGTCGTTCGATTGTAGAACGAACCGAAACATAAAAGCATCAACTGGAATTTCGATGAGTTTACTTACCGCTAAATAAATTATACGATATCTATATTGCTATAGAATATTGTTGAATTCTACCATGATAGTTTATATTTTTGTTTGGTTGTTTATTTCAATTTAAATTCACGTTTAAAAAGTAGATGGCATAAATAACCATTGTGTTGCAGGGAAAAAAATAAGAGTTAGTCGAAGTGTATGTAATGAATAGGTAGCTACGGAACACTTTGAAAAATACACATTCATCTACGTGATTTGCAGTGGACTTTTTGTAGGGAGGCCCTAAGGGGTTTCTCTCCAATATTTATCTATTTACTTATATTCTTATGCCACTTATATTGTTGTTTGATTGAAATTATTTATGACATGCTATTTGATTATGTAACTTTTGTTACAACGATTATCACTGTACCTTCACTTATGAAATGTCATCTCCTTAAACCCTTGGCGTACGTTGAACTTAAGCTTGTATTTTCACAAAATAAATATTTGATCGTGCTTTGCACTTTGGAATTAGTTTAGACTATATTTTCAAGTATTTTGAGAACTTCGAAAATAAATGATAAGTGTTGACTAAAATTTATAAAAGGAGTTATAAATTTGATTAATTATCTTTCAAGAAAATAAATATTGTTTTAACTCTATAATAGATTATAAATTGATAGGTTATCTTTTGGTATATTTAATATTGTTTTAAATCTATAAAAGAATTATGAATTTGATTAATTATCTGTTAGGATAATCAATTTTGTTTTAAATGTGCATAAAGGTTATTTCCCTTAAATATTTTGTAAATTCTTTTCGAATGGGTTTGTAAGGACTGCATAAGTTTCTGAAAAGAATTTGAGGGTTTAAATATATTTTTAATTATTATTTAATTATAATAAAGTTAATTATAAATTTATTGAAGATGTTTAAAGTTAATTAAATGATTTAATAAAAGTGATTAAATGTAATTAACTGTTTAAATAATAGCCAATGAAGTTAATTAACTAATTTAATAATGGAGTTTAAAGTTAATTAATCATTTTAATAACGATGTTTAAGATTAATAAACCATTTTAATAAATGATGTTTAAAGAAATTAATTGGCTTAAATAAAGGTGTTTAAAATTAACTATCTAATTTAATAAAGGTGGTTAAAGATAATTGATTTAACTATTAAAGGAGTTATAAAGTTGATTAATTCTCATTTGAGACAATTATTACGGGTTTCAATTTATAGAAGTACTTTAATTGATTTATTATCTTCCAGGATAATAATTGTTGTTTGAAATTTATAAATGATAGTCTATAAATATGAAAATCTTTAAAAAAAACATTTTTAAAGAGTATTTTTAAAATGTTTCACATATATTTGTGATGTGAAAACTAAGCACAAGTTCAAATTTTAAAAGTTTAAAAGCTAGATTCGGTTATGGAAAGGATAATAAATTTAATTTCCAGAAATGATATCACTTAGGATAGGATTTAGTCATAATTTTAGCATGAAATGTCGATGTATGGAAACGCGTTTCTATTTCGAACATAAAAAAATGGCGTCAAGGCAATGCCCACTACCTTAACTTGCCCAGTTTCAATTTTAATCGAAGGATAGTAAAGGTTTGAAATTAACAAATAGTGATAAGGTTATAAGATTTAATTTCCATATATGATCATTTTGACTACTCCCGATAGTTGATTTATTGACTATTGATTCAACTTTCTTCTTTGTGTATCATCAATTTAAGATGATTTGTTGCTCATTTGAGCATTGATATCCTTTGTCGGAAATGACTAAAACAAAAGAGCAAGTTGATGTTCAGCTATGTGGGGTTGCTCCCATTAGGGTATATCCACTTCTACTCTAGATTGGATTCGGTGGTATACACACGGAGATGTGAAATATTCAGATTCTTGGTAAGGTTTGCAGGGTCTGGATAGTACATTTTCACGAGAGTCGTAGAGAAAATGATCCTCTCAAGTATATTTTCTGGAGGTATACTTTCGGTGAAGGCGAATGCACCCTCTTAATCATTGTTGGAAAACTTCCTTTTCCTTATTGATTCAAATCTTCGAATTGTTTCCTCAACTGCATCGAGAAGTGACTGGAGTTCTTCTCGATGTTTGATTATTGTGTCCATTCTTTAAGTTTGGATTTTGGCATTGTTTATATATATATATATATATATTCTTTCAAGTTTTGAATTTTATTTTAAATTATTTCCATTCATTCATGTGTGGAAGTTATTCTTGTAAGGTAAAACCCGTTCTGTGATTAGCGGCGTGGTCTCACAGAATTATTATATGTTCATCATATTACTTGAGTTTCTCATGCTGATATTTTCTGACTGATCCGGTTGTTATTTTATTATAATGCTGGGGTAAGACTGGGTATTTTTCCAGGTTGCTATTAGTGGGACATGGAGTTCATGGAGTAGAGCTAGATGTTCACCTACCATAGTATTTTAGTGTATATACCCATCAACAATTGTAAGGTCAAGAAGTCATAACTGTCCAGGCTAAAGAGATTTGTTTTTAACTCTAATATAATATGCATTTTAGAGTGGCAGCTTTTACTGTCTTTGTTATATTATATGTTGTCGTTCCGCTGTGTGATTTTGTTCCTCCTATTCTTTTTTCTTTTTTTCTTTTTATTCTTACCCTAACAATCAGCCTTTTTGATGGTTGGATGTTCGGTATTGGAATACTGCGGATGTATTTGGTTCCGACTTTCGATGGCCGAAAAGTCGGGTCACTGCATTTGGTATCAGAGTTGAAGGTTAAGTGAGAACCTTAGCTTTGGTGTGGTAAGCTTATTAGAGATAGGGTAAGTGAAACCCTAAAATGAGTTGAGAGTATTATATATATATAAGAGAGCATTTGACATATTGTGTTAGTTTGTCGAGTTATTTATAAATTTTGGTCGAGGCGTGGGATTCCATGGTGTCGATAGGGATTTCTAAACATTTGAACAAGGCAAAGGGACATGATATTAATTTTTGAAAATTGGTAAATGAAATATTTGACCTTGGATTATATATTTTATATATATAAAGGAATAATTTAAATTTTTATAGATATTATGGTTTTTTTATATGAAATTGATAATATTTATTTATTATCATTATTGTTTAATTTTTCATGCTCTAATAGTCTAGGAGCATTGATTATTGTTGGTTGATGGTTAAATTGTTTTCAACTTATATAGCAGCATTTATCACTTTGATTTAAAAACGAACCATTTGTGAAATAAATTTTATGGTTTGACTATAAGGTGTTTAGAGAAATTTTTTAGTTAAAAGTCATCTTTTATTAATATTGAGTTAAAGGTAAAACTTTCAATAAAATTGTTTAATATAATCTAAATGGGAAGGTAAGACATTTAGATGGTAAATATTTGAGAAATTTTTATTATAATAAAGGAGAATTATGGTAAGATGAGATGATTTGATATAAAGGAAATTTTATGTAAATTTGGGTTATAAAATGTGTTCTAAAGTGGGGTTTTGAAAATTTAAATCTTGTTGTTTTCGGAAGTTATTTTCAAAATTTTAAAGGAAATAATAATAGTATTATTTAAAAGTACTAGTGTATAGAAATACATTAAATGGATTTTAAAAGAGATAAGAAAGCACTGAACTCAATTCTATCACTGTAAAATAATTCCGGTGATGATTTCAGCATCATTGGCATTCATTTTCGAGTTTCTAATCAAGGGAATGATGCAATAGTAATTTTTCATTGGCTTGTTTCGATAAAACAATTTTTTTAAACTCCAAAAGTACGATTTGATATACAAAAGAGAGATATGTATATTATTATTATTTCAAAAATGATTTGATATAAAAACCAGGTATTTAATTCTTAAGTTTCCTTAAATGGGATCTGATTTAATATAAAAGGTATTTTGATTAATAATTTGATAAATGAACATTTTAAACCTTGGATAGAAAGGAAATAAATTAACTCAATTTTAAATGGATTAAATTAGATAGAAAGGTTTTAATTAACATTTTTTTTAAACCGTGGTTTTTTTAAACATCTAAGTCAGATAAACTATTTGATGTTATCTCTCCACTTTACAAATTAATCAACAAAATCATGAAGATTTTCACATTTCAAAATGTGATGAAGAATTTGATTTTAAATAGAAGAATCTTCGATCAAAATCGAGACTTATGAATCTTATTTTACAACAAAGTATCACTCCGAGGTCGGGTAATTATAATATCCCTACTCAAAAAGATTTTAAAGCTTTTTTCGCCGTTTATGGAAACTACAACATTAATTGGGCACAAGTCATTTTAGATGACTTTGTTCAAAAGAACATTTCTAGACACGAGAACACACTCTACCATGATGTGTATCTTACTAAAATTTTCATATATTTTGGTGTTGATTTAAGAGGAGAACAAACTCTTCCTCGAAAAGTTTTTCGACAAGGTCAACATTTCTCTTATGAACATTCCACCTTATTTCGAACCATAAGGGACACTTCCTAAAAAGAAACAGAGGTTTGCATATGAAGAGGAACAAGAAATTCAACAAGAAAAAGAAGATGGCAATGAGATGGATGTGGAAGAAGAGGAGGAGGAGGAGGAAGAAGTAGACACTTCTTTGGAAAGTTTTGACAAGCCATCTCATTTATCCAACAAAAAGATGCTAAGGAATCAAAAAAAGCTCCTTAAAAACCAAAAGAAGTTTAAGCGTTCATTTAGTAAAAAGTTCACTTCGCTTTCCAATAAAGTGGACAAATACTTCGGAAAGATCATTTGCAAGCTTGGTGGATATTCATCATTATCTTCTACATCTTTTTAAGCATATCTAGTTGTTTCTTTATGATATCTAGCTTGGTATTTATCAGTAATTTGTGTTTTTATTTTAAATTCATGTCATTTTCATGCATTTCTTTCAAAATTCATGTACTTTTCTATTTCTGTTAATGAAAATTATTTCTCGTTGTTACATATGTTTCTATCAATCTCTGGAAAGTATAAAGATATAATAGTATAAGTTAAAAACAAACACTATAGCAAAAACATAAATTTTGCAATTTATGACATGTATGTCAACATACATGGACCTTATATGTCGACATATAACGGCCAATAGACAAAATTTCTGAAATTCAAAATAAAAATAACTACCACCTATTCAAATCATTCCAAGCAACTTTTCACTTCTATTTAAGCCAATTTCTTCCAGAAAAATTTATTATTCATTCTACTCTTTCATTCCTTTTCATTTTCAAACTTCTCTCTTAAAAATGTCTTCTCCATGGTGAAAATTATTTGAAAATCTTGAAGAACACTTCATTCCTTCAAGAATATTCGTACTTTTATCTTGAGATATCAAAGGCATTTAGAGTTAAGCCAAATGCAGATGATCAAAAACAAGAGAAGCATTTCGATGTCATTTGATAGGTGATTTCTTCCTTAATAAAAGACAATCAAAACAACAACCTAGAATGCTCTATTAAAAAAAGATAATGAAGATTAGGATGCCATCAATGCAGATCCAATCTTTGGATCCGACGGTTGGGTTGAATTTTCATGGAACATCTAGTTATTTGGTTTTCGATTTGATATGTGTATATATATATACATATATATATACACATATATATATATGTGGTTTGATTTGATTTGTTTGGTGTGTACATTTAAATTGGATTTTTTCATCTTGCTTTGGATTGTTTTTAGATTGGTATTTAGATTTACGTGTTTTAGATATTTGGATTAATTGTATAAGATTAATTTTAGTTAATTAAAAAATATGTTGTGTTATCTTGTTTATTAAGTATCATAATCATCATATATATCATGCTTAAGTATATCATGTTTAGTATGCTTAATCATTTCAGTACTTAGTTATTGATTTTGACTCTATAGTTTGTAAGTATTTGATTTAGGGGGGGTTTTATTCTTTTCACCCATTTTTGTTGTTGAAAAATGGGGAGAAAAATATAAAATATGCATATGCATATTGTTAGCCGCTATGCACTGGATTGATGATGGCCAAATATATGGATACAGAATTGACGCACAGTAATAACAGCAGCAGCAATAACAACAAGAATAAATAGTAAAGTAAAGCAAGAAGCAATCACACCAAAGTTTTTATACTGGTTCGGACCTCTAGTCCTACGTCCAGTCCTAGACTCCTTTTGAAATTAACTAACAAACATCCTCACTTTGCCCAGAGGAATAGGCACCTGAGCAGCAAAACAGGATTTTAGTACACTTGCCCGAGCAGCCAAACGGGACTTCAATCTTTTCTTTTACAAAGAAATAACTTGACTATATATTGTGTCTTCAATACACTGAGTATTCGAACTGAGGTACAACTTCTTTAACCTTCAAAAATGATGCATAATGAGTGTGTGGAGGTTAGGAAGTGGATTAAGAACAAACTCAAATATTATGGAGTGAAAGAACACTTGTCTAAGTTTGCTTTTGGAATTAATATAGAGTTTAGAGAATTTGGAAGCAACATGAGAATGATTTGAGAGAATAGAATTGTGTGTTTGCTCTTGGGATGGTGGGAGGCTTATATAGGAGGATAAGATGCCATTGAACCAGAGAAAACCTTCATCAACTTTGTTTGGAAGAGATGCATTCATTGAAACTTCGCAACACTTGAAAGAGATGCTTGAATGGACACTTGCACTGGTCATTTTTTAATGGTCATATAAAAGCGATAGCAATACCAAACTAGAACATTGTTTGCACAGTGGTATAGATGCCCATTCTTTGCTTGGCTGCCTGGTTTCAAGTCTCGCTGCCTTCATTTTTCATCTATTTATTTTCAGCCGATAATATATAAAATTGCTAACCAGTTTGTTAATCAAAACACTTATAGTGTAGTTGGTGAGCGAAGCGGTTCTTCCCTATAGTGATCTAGGTTCGAATCCAGTTGCATATTTTTTATCAATTTTATTTTGGTTCCTTTCTCAAATAATAAAATGCGCTAATAAGTTGTAATACAAAGAACTTGCAGTGTGTTGGTTGGGATGGTGCATTTCTTCATCAATCACCTTGGTTAGACTCTTAGCATGTCCACTTTATTTTGAAACTTTCCCACATTATAGTGCTACCTAGCTTATAATCAAATGTCATTTAAAATTCAATAGTTGGTTGATTATCATGTTCCTTTCTCGAATCTTACCACCTGTAAATATTTTTTTCATTGTATTCTTCAATATGGCCTGTATAAATTTTATCATCCATCGTATAGCTACTTGAGTTGAAATTGCTCAATAAACACGTTAGTAGCATTGTCATATAGTTGTTATCATAAAAACAATAAAATCATGTTTTAACACATATATGCAGAAGGAGTTATCAAACTCGAGGGGAGTTATAACATATTTTATATGCAAGTATATTAAATGGTTGTCATCGCCAAAAAGGGGGAGATTGTTAATACCTCAGTTATTGATTTTGACGATAACAACCTTGATAACAATAATATACATTCATATAAAATATAGATACTAATGTTTTGCCAAGTTATATAGTATATAGAGCAGGATATTACACAGGTGTTGAATCGAAGACTTTACAATATAAAGACTCAAGAAATGGACATGTAGGCTCATAAGTACAAAGACCAAGATAAGAAGATCTCAAGACTATAATATAGTATATATAGTCATAGAATATTGTTAAACTCCCTGGTAACAATCTTTGATCTCTATCTCCTACTTTTCTATCTTTTATGTTTTAAACAAACAAAATATATTTCCAAAATATATTTTAAAATATTTTATAAATGATTTTCAACGATGGAAATATTTATAAACTATATTTAAATTGTTTTGCAAAGTATCAAACTATTTTACAAGTACAGGGTTTTCAAAACATTTAAAAAAAATTAAGTTTACAAAATTTACAAGCACATGTTGACATATAACCTAATGTGTCGACTTAAATGCCGAAAATTTATTTTTTATATTTTGAAATGAAGGATCTGTTTGTGGTAACTCTTTGCGAATGGACACATCTCTTCATTCACTATATAAAGAAGAGTTCAAACAAATTTTTTGCAATTATTAACTTATTTTATTCCTTCCTCTTACTCTCTTGAAAACTCCATTGAAATTATATTATTTTCTCTTCAAAATCAAATAAAATCAATTCAAACTTCTTTCTATTGGTTCAATATTACTTTTTTACTATTTCAAAATCATCTCGCTCTCAAATCAAAGATCAAAGTGCTATCTAAGAGGCTATAGGATCCATTATATCCAAAGATCAAGAAATTGTCTTTGGAAAAACCATCAAACTCTATTTGTATTTGCTTAGGTATGGTTGCAGCCCATTCAAATAAAGTGGGTGTGCTTGGTAGCTCAGAAATCTAGGTGGGTGTGCTTGTAGCCGGTCCAAAACAAGTGGGTGTACTTTGAGCATGGAAAATCAGGTGAGTGTGCCTCGTAGCCTCGGAATTGAGATTGTAATTGGGTTGCATTATGCCAATTTATAGATTGGCATTTGTAAAAAAATCTAGATAAGCAATTGTACGGGACTGGATGTAGGAGAAATTCGAACCAATATAAAATCCCTGGTGGCATCACTAACTCTTTGCTTTACTTTACTGCTTTTATTTCATCTATGATTACATCTACGACTGTTTATTAGTATAATTCTATGTTGATAATTTATGATTTAATATCAAACTTGAAAGAAATTTAAAAGTACAAAAGCTAGAAAACACTATTCAACCCCCTCTAGTGTTTAATTAGCCTTAAGATCCATAATTCTGCAACCCACACCCACTTTTAAGTCGGTACCTCTAACGGCAACAATAGTCCTCTTGGTTTCCTGTAATGATCTGAAATTTTTAACGTTTCGAATGGGAATATTTAATTTATTTAAATATTCAAATTTGATTCAAATTTAAATAATAATAAGAAAATCAATTTTTGATAAAATGACTTGATTTTTAATAACATATTTTTAAATGAATTTATGGGATTTTTCCATAATTTTATTTGAAAATATTTAAATTTTCATTCGACGTGTTTTACGACAAACGTTTTTCTGAAAACAAAATAAAATAAGATAACCTGTGTATTTTATTATTGTTTTGTGATCGTGGTACATTATTAGGTGCGATCATATTTTTATTTTGTTATCTGTGGTTCGTACACGAATGTGGTATTGTGTAGCGGGATACCATGAAGCTTTCTTTTGAAAACTTTTCAAATCAAATCCTAAACAAAGATTTTTCAACAAGCCATTAATTGATTTGATTTTGTGGTGATGGTTTCTTGATTTTGGTGATTTGCTTAAGTATGAAGCAATGTGTTGGCTTGGTTATAGTCTGAATATCATCATCACTTCACTTCACTTGTTCATTTCTTTGCTTTTGTCACTCTTTCTTTTCTTCTTCTTTTATTTTCCCCTTCTTTGTAAAAAGAAAAATCAACAGTCCTCTCCACTTCTAAAATCAATATCTCAAAATCTATCAACTTTCACCCAAAACTTCCAACCGCAAAGTTTTTTATCTTCACCTCTAGTATTTTTAAAAATAGTCGCTCATCGTTTTGTCGAGTTTAGTGGTAGGAATCAGCTGATTACAGTTGCGGTCGAATGATGGTCATTTTTCAACGATCGTGGAATAGCGAACGAAGAGTATTGTAGGGTTCGTATTGTGGAGTCTAGATTTTTGGTAGCCAGAATCACCGTGGGGAGGAAGATGATATTTTTCCGATTAACTAACAATTTCCGGCAGCATGGTGGTCGAGAAGAGGAGCGACGACGTTGGGAGGAAGGTCGAGACTAGGCCAAGCCATTAGCACTAGAGTGGGGTATCTAGTGGTCCGTGGTGGTGCAGCGAACTCATTTTAGGGTTTTGGAGCTTTGAGTTTTTGGGTTCGGATGTTGGCATCACGGTGGAGATCGGATGCACTGAGTTCGATGTGGAGTTGGTTGGAGGTGTAGTGGGTACGTCGAGTGGAATAGTGGAGGAGCTGGTGGCTAATGTAGGGCGAGGCAACGGTGAAAGGGGATTTGTTCAAGCGACGTTCGATTATTTCTCTTCTTGGAGCCGTGATTTTGAAAAATAGGAGGGAGAAGGGCTAGAAGTTTTGGGCTTTGGGCCATGTGAGTTTTGCGTGAGAAACATACAAAGTTTGTTAACTTTGAAAATTAGTATCTTGCTCATTTTAAATTCGTTTAACCCACGAATTTTAGTATTAGACTCATATTGACGAGTAAAACATTATGGTAGAATTTTTTTGTAGTTTTAACGAAGTATAGAATATTGATAAAATGATAGTGATTGAATATTATAACATCGTTTTAAAAAATAATGTAGTTAAAATGATTATACTTCGTTTGTGATATCTATTTAGTAGAATAAAGCACCGTTCTACTATAATTAAATTGAATAGGTTATTTTGGACATCTATTGAGCAGAATGAAACACCGTTCTGCTATTATAAATTGAATAGATTATTTTAGACATCTATTCAGCACAATAAATCCCTGTACTGTGCTTATAAAGTAAAATGATGATTTTTTTGAAGTTAATTAATATGTGGAATTAATATTAGAAAAATGATGAGTTAACTATTGATTGTTAATTGTTGAGTGCTAGAAGCTTGGTAGCCTGGCCGTATTGTGTATAACATTGATATATGTTAAAAGTTGAATCTTTTTAGTAATAAAGGTAATAGTAGCACTGGTTAAATGCTATGGTAGCTATGGGCCTCATGTTTTGATTCAGATAATGATTTTAAATATGACTTTTTGGAAATTTCAGAGATATTTTATTTATAGTGATTTTTGAACTTTTCTATTTTACTTCAACCTTTTTGGAAATGTTTTCAATGTATTTCGAAAGTATTTATTTTACGGAAAAGTTAAATATAATAATGAGTGTTTATGTTAAAGGAAAGTAAAGGGTTTATCTTTTATTATAAAGTTATTCTGTTTTTAAAAGAAGATTGCAGTATTTTGGAATAAATATTTTTGAAACGTTTTATATAAAATGTCATATAAAAGAGATAGATTTATAAATGGTATTTTATAAATAAAAGAATAGATTTATAAATGATATTTTATAAAGAAGTTCTATAAAAGGAGTTTTATAATATTTAGAGATTTACAAATGGAGTTTTTTTAATTATATTTGGAAATTTATAAAAGGAGTTTTATAATTATATTTGGATATTTATAAATGGAGATTTTTAAATGAATTTGGAAATTATAAATGGAGTTTTATAGTTATACTTGGATATTTATGAAAAAAGTTTTATATTTATACATGGAGATTAAGAAAAGGAGTTTTATAAATAATTTAAGAAGTTTTATAAAGAAGTTTTACAAATTAATTTGGAGATTTATAAAAGGAATTGTAAATATGGTATGGATTTATAAAAAGGGAATTTTATAAAAGAAATGAGATTTGATTTTGATGATTAATCCTTTTTAATTATGGTGGTATGGAAGCATTCTTTCCAAACAAAACTCCGAAGGAAAAGTGGATTGGGTTTATAGTAACAATGTTTTAAGTGACATTTGTTTTGGCACGGTTAAATATGATTATGGGAAAATGGAAAAATGTTTTCTAAGTATTGGAAGTGAAATGGGTTGTGAATATACTTATACCATTGAGATAAGTTTATGAATATTTTTGAAGTATTTCCATGGTGATTATTAATTAAAGAAAAGATTAATTAAAGTGGCTTAGTGGTTGCTTATGTGTTTAACCATGCTTGGTTTCTTATGAAATTAAACATCTGAATTGATTGATTGTTTATTTGATAGTTAAATAACCAACTATCAAATCTTGACCAAATATAAATATGAAAATAGCTAGAGGAAACACGGGAATTATATGGTACAGTTATCTTCGATGATGCTATATTGTATGTATAAACTTGTCATCTTCTTCTAGGACAAATGATAAGGAAATCCGTTCACTTAAACATATAGGAGATGGTCTTCGCTGTTATGTATTGTCTATTTATTTCCAAAAGAACCAAAGTTGAGTTTACCAGAATCTATTGATTCATTTTGGTGCGATCGGTAAGCGGGGTAGTGTACTTATATGAGATGACTAGAAACCATAACCACTCTAAAACTATATACGTGTTCGACGCTTTTGAAGAGGTTCATGATAGGTTCAAGATGATGGAATTGAAGACGAGGTTCTTTGAAGTGCAAGGGCACTTGCTACTAATCCTGAGGGTGATTCCAAAATGGATGTAGTAGAAGTAGTGCCTTCGGTTTGTTTGTATCCTGAACAACTTGTATGGATGTATGATGGCATTGCATTGTTGCTTGGAGGGTAGTGTTAGCATTCCAAGTTGGATTTGCTAAGAGAGGAAAAAGGTAATCATGACCTCAAAAGCTTTACAACCCGGTAATGACTAAAACAGAAGATGCTTTAGGGCTATGTGGTTCGCAACCATTAAGAGCATCATTCCACGATCTATAATCGATATTTATGGATTTGGTATGCGTGGGCACGGGAGGAGTAGGGCCAAGGGCAATAAGATTGCAGCCTTGGTGCCTGGGAATGATGTAATCAGGTATGCCATGTTAAAGGGGCAGCCATCTCTAATTTGCAGGGGGTTTATGTGAGGCCCTCGGTACATTGTTTGGAGTCGTACTATGGTAAGCGGTACCCCATTAGCCTTGTCATTGTATGGAATCCAATCTCCAATATGTGCCTTTACGGACTTAGTTTTATACCTATTATGCTGATGTAACCATTTCGGCTATGATTAATATTTATTTTAAACCTTAAACATATTATAATATCACAAGATTTTCTATAAAATAGTTTGGTTATCGTAAGGTGAAAACCCGTCTGTGTTTATGTGCGGTGTGGCCTTACAAGATAACTTTATTTTTGAATGGTTTTATAATATTAAAAATCCACTTGATTGTGTTTGTCATGCTGGTTTACCAAACTGATCCGGGCATTATTTTCTTATAATGCTCAGGTCAGCCCGAGCATATTTCCTAATTTAGTTATGGATGCTTTGAAGCTTCAGGAGACGAGCTGGATGCTCCAAGACATATTCACATATCCTTATTTCCGCTGCATTTCTTGTTTTGTATTTATCAGCATTTGTAAGGACAAGTTGTTGTAACCGTCTACACTGATAATAGGTTAGCTACTCTAATTGATGTATATATATTACAGTTTTCTTTTGTAAAGATCATTGGTATATTATATATTACTCATAACATTGTGAGATTCTATTTTGTCTTTTATTTTCTTTCACCCTAACAATCTGTTATTCCAGCACTCGGATGCTCAAACCTTAATACCGTGGATGTGTTAGTGTTACTTTCAACGGTCGAAAAGGCTGGTCGTTACATGTGATATCAGAGCTTAAGTTTAGCAAACACCTAGGCTTTGGTGGGGTAGACTCATTAGAGATAGGGTAAGTGACACCCTAAAATGAGTTTGAGTGTATTATATACGAGAGCATATGTGTTAGTGCTATAAAATTATTTTACATTATGTTGATGGTTTGTGGAGTGGCTAATGAATTCTAGTCGATGCGTCTGCTGAACGTTATCGATAGGGATTTCTAAACACTTGAATAAGACAAACCGACACAGTATTGTTTTAAAATTGATAAACGAAATAATTTTACATAGAATTATATTTTGCATATAAAAGAATAATTTCTAAAGATTTATATAGATTATATGATTGTTTGTTAGAAAATGATAATATTCAATTATTATCATTTATTGTTTGATTGGTTTGCTTGGTCAGTTCATGAGAAGTTTTACCGTTTCATTGCATGGGTGGGGTAGATAGTAATTGTGGGAACATTGAAACTAATATCTTGTGAATTAAGTTTCATAGATTGACTATAAGGTGTTCGATGATAATGTGGGTTAAAATTTAATTTTAGTAAAAGTGGTTTAGTTTAATCTAAACAAAGATGTACATTTGTGAAATGATTTTATATAAGAAAGTGAATGTAACAGCCCTAGATTTTTGTATATATTTTATTTGACTTTATTATATTTTGAAAACTATTTTAAACTTGTTTTATTTCAAACATTTCATTTTTAAATATAAATGTTGATTATTATGTGAATTTTAATTTCAAACTGGTATAAATTGAACATTTTCCTTCAAAAGGGATTTCTGGTCAAACCGGTCAAACTTTGACTTTTAAAAACTTCAAATTTAAATTGTATAAAATCTTAAATTTTATCTTTTATTATGTAAATAGAATTAATAAAATGAACACTGCTTTTTTTTCGTTGAAAACGGAGTTAAACTGTAAAAGTTATGTATATTTCAATATTGAGTGCAATTTGTTTTATTCTGCAATTTTGTTATTTTAAATTTGTATAAATTATATTTTCTTTGTCATATTTTATTTTAATATATGTTAATATGTTATTTTATGTATATTTTTATCTTTTAATAATTTTAAAGTGACAATATAATTTGTCCAAAGTTTACTTGAATTTATTTTAATTTATAATGCCTAGTTTCCATTTTTCTGCTATTTTCTTCATTAAAATTATATTTAATTAAAATTTATTTATTTATTTTGTGAATTCATTTTTATTTTGTGTTCTTATCTTTATTTATAAATACTTTTCAAGTACATAAAATTTTTCCAAAGTTCATTGCATTTATTTTCAAATTTTCTAGACTAGTTTGCAATTTTGTGCTATTTTCTTATTTTAACCTTATATAATTAATAAATATTTATATATATATATTATATTTTGTTATATTTTCGAATTTGTGACTGAATGTATTATTATTTTCAGTAATATAAACTTATATAAAGAAATTAAAAGAAATTTGAAAGGTTATGACTTTTGATTTGCCTAAGGCCTTTTATCTTCCAACCTTTCACATTTGTAACTTATCTTTTCATCAATTATCCTTTACTATCCACATCTTTCAGCTGCATACTCTATTTTCTATTCACGTACATTCATTTTCATTTCTGAAACAAAAGAATTTCGGCCATGGCTATTGAGGAAAGTTTGGGTAATGATTTTCAACTTTTTCTTATTCTTTTTCTACTTGTTTACGTTGATTTTTGCATATGTTCTCTACCTTCATAGCTCCACTCCTCCTCAACCAGATCTGGTCTGACCTCCACCACCCCCTTTCTCTAATCATTACCCACCCTACTACACCACCAAGGCAGTCCAAGCACATCCATAGCAAGGAGCACCACCAAAATCAACATAAACCACCACATATTACACTAGCCGAGCCTAGATTGTTAGCACCACCATTTGCCGCCACTACCACCACCACCTCTGACCTGACCTCCACCCTCTGCCACATCATCCACCATCACCAGCACCCACTGTCCATGACCCATGACCTCTGGCCGAACCTATTTGTGCCAAAGATGTGAGGTTATGTTGCATTGTTTAGCCTTGAACACCTAGTTTTTGCACCTAGACTTCACCACTTTGTTAACGCATGCTAGGCCGACCCTATGGAACCCAAAACCAGATCCAAACCCACCCCTTAGCCAAGTATTTCAGATCTGGAGCTGAAGCATAGATGGTAGAAAGCAAGTGCAAACACTTTGGTTTTGTTTTATGCAGTTGTTCCTAACATTGTTTAGTGGCATCCTGTTTTGAAACTTATGTTTTATATTTTTTTTTTGTGTAATGTTCTCAAGGGGTATAGCTTTGGCTCTTCCAATCTCAAATCATTGTCGTGCTTTCGTGCCTCTGGAAATCTTTGTTGTGTGTTTGTGGTTGTCATCTCCAGCTTGAACAAGTGAGTTATTCTCACCAGACAATATGTACATATATAACTAGTGAATTGACCCCTTTTGAATCTGTAAAATGCATTATCATGTTACACCTGCTATGTTATGATTTTATGATGTTCACCCATGCTTAAACACCTATTATATTATATGTTACTGTTATATTATGCTGTTCTATTATTTTTATCAGTTTATCACACTGCAAGTTCCCTTTAGATTAGAATCACTATAGGTTGAAATGATACATACCCGAATGACTTTAGAATAGGAGAAAATCGTTATTGGCTGAAATGATATGCCTGAATGATTTTCAATTATTTTCATTTACTTGGGATTGCGGGTTTGAAATGATCAAACCCGGGTATCTTTGTAAATTACGGGTTGAAATGATAAATTACCCATATCACTTTACCTAGGCTAGAAAATGAAATACAGACCTGTTGTTAAAATATGTTTTATAATTTTTTTTTTAAATATTTTAGAAATGTAAATATTATAATATTTTGATTTAAACTAAATAAAAATGATTTTTGTAAAGCATTATTGATTTTCTGAAAATTTATAAGTGAAATAAATTAATGGTAAAATTAGAAAATTTGAAATGTAAGTTATTTTGGGAAATTTTAATTTGGTGATAATTGGAATTTAAATTAAATATGAAATGTGATAAATTCATGATAATTTGGATTAAACTGAATTTAAATGATTTTTATATTATATTAATGATTTTGAATAAAGTTAAAATGTGAAATGAATGAATATTTAAGTTAAAATTTTGAAATATAACTAAAATTGGAAATTTGTGAATTTGGCTTAAAAGTGAATTTTAAGTTTAGTAAATAAAAATGGAATTAAGTTATATTTGAAAATTTAAACTTAAGTGTTAAGTTAATTTAATTAATGAATTTATAATTTAATATTGGAATTTAATAAGTGAATTATTATTAAATTTTGATTTTTGAATGGAGGTTTAACTTTATAAAATCATGAATATAAGGGTATTTGAATGATTGTTTTAAAAGTGAAATTATATGATTTTATAAGTTAAAGATGATTTATATAAAAATATAATTGTTTGTGAAATTATACTGAATATTTGAAGTTAATTAACTGCATTTTTGAAATGCTATAAATTCTAATGTAAATGATAATACAACATTTGTAAATGCTGTAGTTGATAATAATGAACCAAATGGCTAAATTTAATTAAAGGCTATTATAGCATTTTTGTAAATGTTATAATGGTTGAATTTAACTAAGTTTATTTGAAACTAATGTAACCCCATTACAGCATTTTAAATGCTGTCTTTTGTTAAATTGAACTGTTTTAAATGTGACTTTCCGTAGCATTTTCTAAATGCTGCGAAAGTTGAATCTTCATTGTTTTAATTAATTTAAGTGAACGAATGAACTTTGAAAGATTAAAATTTTGGAAATTTAATAATTTAATTATTAAATATAATAACTTCATTTTTATGATTTAAAATGAAGTAATTTGTTTCGAAATATAAGCTATTTTGAAATATGATATTTTGAAATGGATTTTTGAAGGATATTGAATTTTGAAATGATATTTGATTTCGAAGTATAAAATACCATTTTGAAATTTTAACCACGGGATGTATTTAATTTATAGTTTAACTGATCCTTAAAGGATAGGCGATCCCAAGCATCCTTTGAGTTATTGTGCATTTCTTCTACAGTTCACTTGAGTTGGTTTATATTATATAAGCATATATTGTCCTGACTTGAGTGTTTTGTGTTTTACTTTACGCTCGGGTCAGCCTGAGTATTTACAGCTTAGCTTTGGATTTCTTTCTGGAGCTAGGAATCGCTGGAGATTCTGCTTGTCTAGTTATCTGTTCCTTTCAGTTCTGGTATTCATAAACTTCTATTTATTTGAGATGTCTATTGTATATGTTTTCAAGCAGATATTATGTATTATGTTTTGAGAGTTTGTTATAGTAGCTTCATGAACTACTATGGTTTTTATATTTCGCTACGAGTTATTCTGATATGTTCTGTGTTTGTGATTCTGTGTATTTGATTTCATTTGCTCCAAATTTATTTACAATCTGTTATTTTGAATTATTCAAGCCAGACATGTGTGGATTATTGTCGATTTGAACGGTCTAAAATAGTGGGTCGTTACAGTGAAATCGTATGAGTATGGTTTATAAATAAAAAGGATTTAAATTGAGAATTTGAGAACTTAAATCTAGGTATTTTGAAAATTGATTTTCAAAGTTATGGGGAAAATAATAATAGTATTATTTTGAAAGTATTTATGAATTGAAATATTTTAAAATGAATTTTAAAGAAAATAGAAAGCACTGAACTCACTTCTGTCACTGGAAAATAATTCTGGTGATGACTGCAACATTAACGGCATTCATTTTTGAGTATCTAAGTGGAGAATGCTACCACAGTAATTTGTTATAGAGTTGTTTTGGTAAAACAACTTTTGCTTTAAATTCCAAAAGTATGATTTAATATACAAAAAGGAGATATGTATATTATATTATTATTATTTCAAAATGATTTGAAATAAAACCCGGTGTTTAGTTCTTAAGTTTTCTATTAAGTTATTTTATGGATGCATGTAGCCTATGCATTCAGGTTGTTTGGTTTGTGCATCTCATTTTGATAGTTGTTTGGTAGTTTTCATTTGTTGAAATGAAATGGAATTTTTGATGATTTTAGACAGTCGAAAACTTCCAAATCAGTTGAGAACTTGAAGCTAATTGTTTATGAAAATATAAAAGTAAAGTTTTGTAACTCTAGAATGGAAAGATAGTAAGTTAAAACAAGTTTTAAATTTGTTGAACATCTTGGTTAAGTAAACAAATCTGATACTATATATAAACTCTCAGGATATAGTAGGGTATTGTACAAATTTATACTTAGGTTAAGTTTTTATGGAATATTTTCATAAATGATTTTAGAAGTAAAAAGAAATTGTTATAAGTCAGAACCAATAAGAATAAGTATGTAAGTTGTACATAGATCACTTCTTCACACGGTTCTTGATCCAAGGTTCATGTACATGACTTTGAGGTGATTCACACTGACCCGAATAAGGATTTATCACTTGATTCTTGATGGCGAACACTTAGTGAGGGTTCTTGGTATGTTACCAATGTTTTCAATCATAGTATATGACTTGGTAAGGAGAATGAAGGTTTCTAATCAAGAAGCATGATCGGAGTCCACACTAGGGAAGTCTGGTGAGCGATACTAGTTCGAAAGAGAAGTTTGTGTATTCGAGTAAGTGATCAAATCAGATATTGTGTAAGAATGATATATATACATCGTATGGGCTTTTGGAAAATGTTAAGTATTTATGTGGACTTAGTTTTTGCTTAAATTGATTATGATGGAATTTTGAGGATGAAATTCTTTAAGAGGGGAAGAATGTAACAACTTAGAATTTTTAACATTTCAAATGGGAATAATTTATTTATTTAGGTATTCAAATTCGATTTAAATTTAATAAATAATAAGAAAAATCAATTTTTGATAAAACGACTTGATCTTTAATAAAATAATTTTAAATGAATTTATGGGAATTTTCCATAATTTTTAGTTTGAAAATATTTAAATTTTCGTTTGACGTATTTTATAGCCAACGTTGCTTGTTTTGAAAACAAAACAAAATGAGATAACCTATGTATTTTATTGTTGGTTTCTGATCATGGTGCATTGTTCTAGGCGATCGTATTTTTATTTCTACCATTCGTGGTTCATACGCCAACAGAATATTGTGTAGCAAGATACCGCAAAGCTTTCTTTTCAACACTTTTCAAATCAAATCCTAAACAAAAAAATTTCAACAAGCCATTAATTTATTTGATTTTGAGGTGATGGTTGTCTTGATTTTGGTGATTTGCATAAATATGAACTAATCTGTTGGTTTGGTTATAAATTTGATATCATCATCACTTCACTTCACTTGTCCATTTCTTTACTTCTGCCTCTCTTTCTTTTCTTCTTCTTTTATTTTTCCCTTCTCTATAAAAAGAAAAACCAACACTCCTCTCCATTTATAAAATCAATATCTCAAAATCTATCAACTTTTAACCAAAGCTTCCAACTGCAAAGTTTCTTATCTTCACCTCTAATATTTTCTAAAAATAGTCACTTGTCGTTCCGTCGAGTGCAGTGGTAGGAATTGTCTGATTATAGTGGCGGTCGGATGATGGTCGTTTCTCGACGATCGCGTAATATGAACGGAGAGCATGGTTGGGTTCATATGGTCGAGTCGATATTTTTGGTGATGATCTCTGGATTTTTGGTGGCTAGAATAGCCGTATGGAGGAAGATTATCTTTTTTTGATCAACTGACAATTGCCGATGGCATGGTGGTCGAGAGAAGGAGTTGAGGCACTAGGAGGAAGGTTGCGACTAGGCGAAGACATTAGCGGTTGAGTTGGGTACTTCGGTAGTGCATGGTGGTGCAACGAACTCATTTTAGGGTTTTGGAGCTTTGAGTTTTTGGGTTTGGATGTTGGCATCATGGTAGAGACTGGATGCACTGAGTTAAACCTCAAGTTGGTTGGTGGTGTGGTGGGGTACAATGAGTGGAATAGCGGTGGAGTTGATGGCTAACGTATGGTGAGGCAATGGTGAAGGGGATTAGTTGTTCGAGCGGTGTTTGATTATTTCACATCCTGAAACCACGATTTTAAAAATTAGGAGGGAGAAGGGTTGTTCAAAGCGGTTGCGGGTTGTAGAAGTTTTGGGCTTTGGTCCATGTGAGTTCGGGGTGAGAAACATTTTTATATTAATTATTTAAATTGTATAAACAAAGTTTGTTAACTTTGAAAATTAATATCTTGCTCATTATAAATATGTTTAACCCAGGATTTTTGCATTAGACTCGTATTAACGAGTACAACATTATGTAGAATTTGTTGGTAGCTTTAACGAAGTATAGAATATTGATATAATAGTAGTGATTGAATATAATCACGTTATTTTAAAAAATAACATAGTTAAAATAATTATACTTCATTTGTGATATCTATTTGGCAGAATAAAACACTGTTTTGCTATAATTAAATTGAATAGATTATTTTGGACATCTATCGAGGAGAATAAAACATCATTCTGCTTTTATAAATTGAATAGATTATTTTGGACATCTATTGAGCAGAATAAATCCTCTTTCTATGCTTGTAAAGTAAAATGAGGATTTTTTTTAAAGTTAATTATTATGTGGATTAATTAATATTGGAAAAATGATGTGTTAAAAATTGATTTTTAATTGTTGAGTGTTAGAAGCTTGGTAGTCTGGCCGTATTAGGTATGACATTGATATATGTTAAAAGTTGAATCTTTTTTAGTAATAAATGTAATAGTAGCATTGGTTAAGTGCTATGGTAGCTCAGGGCCTCATTTTAATATTTTGAAATACTATGGGTTGCTATTTTGATTTGAATATGGTTTTGTTTTGAAGAATGATTTTAAATCCGACATTTTGGAATTTGTCGAGATATTTTATTTAGAAATGATTTTTGAACTTTTCTATTTTACTCCAACCTTTTTGGAAATGTTTTAAAAGTATTTCAGGAAGTATTTATTTCACAGAAAAGTTAAACTAATAACGAGTGTTTATGTGAAAGGAAAACAAATGGGTTTATCTTTTGTTATAAAGTGATTTTGTTTTTAAAAGAAGATTGCAGTATTTTGAAATAAATTTTTGTGAAATGTTTTATATAAATACTATATAAAAGAGATAGATTTATAAATGGTATTTTATAAATAAAAAAATAGATTTATAAATGATATTTTATAAAGAAGTTTTATAAAAGGATTTTTATAATTATATTTGGAGATTTATAAAAGGAGTTTTATAATTATATTTCGAAATTTATAAAAGGATTTTTATAATTATATTTGGAGATTTATAAAAGGATATTTATAAATGAATTTGGAAATTTATAAAAGGAGTTTTATAATTATATTTGGAGGTTTATGAAAGGAGTTTTATGAATTAATTTGGAAATTTATAAAATGTGTTTTATAATTATATTTGAAGAGTTATAAAAGGAGTTTTATAAATAATCTAAGAAGCTTTATAAAATAAGTTTTACAAATTAATTTAAAGATTTATAAAAGGAGTTTTATATTTATATTTGGAAATTTATAAAAGGGGTTTTATAAATATTTAAGAAGTTTTATAAATTGTTTTGGAGATTTATAAAAGGACTTGTAAATATAGAATAGGTTTATAAAAAGGGAATTTTATAAAAGGAATTGATTTTGATAAATAATTCTACTTATTTATGGTGGTATGGAAGCAGTCTTTCTACACTTAACACCAAAGGAAAAGTGGTTTGGGTTGATAGTAAAAATGTTTTAAATGACATTTGTTTTGGCCCGGTTAAATATGATTTGGGAAAATGGAAAAATGTTTTCTAAGTATTGGAAGTTAAATGGTTTGTGAATATACTTATACCATTGAGATAAGTATATGAATATTTTTCAAGGATTTCCAAGGTGATTATTAATTAATGAAAAGATTAATTAAAGAGGCTTAGTGGCTGCTTATTAATTTATGAAATTAAACCTTTGATTTGATTGATTTTTTATTTGATATTAAAATCACCGACTATCGAATTTTGAATTTTGACCAAGTATAACTCTGAAAATATCTTGAAGTAACATGGGAATTGTATGGTATAGTTATCTTCGATGATGCTATACTGTACGTGTAAACTCGGTGTGATCTTCTAGGGCAAATGATAAGCAAATCTGTCTACTTAAACAATTACGAGATGATCTCCACTCTCATGTATTTTCTGTTTATTTCCAAAAGAACAGGAGTTGAGTTTATCAGAATCTATCGATTGATTTTGGAGCGACCGATAAGCGGGGGAGTGTACTTATATGGATTACTTGAAACCGTAACCACTCCAAAACCATATACATGTTCGACGCTTTGGAAGAGGTTCATGATTGGTTTGAGATGATGGAATTGAAGATGGAGTTCTTTGAAGTGCAAAGGCTACTTGCTGCTAATCCCGAGGGTGATTCCAAAATGGATGCAGTAGAAATAGTGCCTTCGATTTGTTCATATCCTGAACAACTTGTATGCATGAATGCTGGCATTGCATTGTTGCCTAGAGGATAGTGTTAGCTTTCCTAGTGGAATTGGCTAAGAGAGGGAAAAGGTAATCGTGACCTCACAGACCTCATAACCCGATAATGACTTAAACAAGGGATATGCTTCAGGACTATGTGGTTTTCTACCATTAGGAGCATCACTCCTCAATATAGAATCTATATTTATGGGTTTGGTATTCGTGCGCACAAGAAAGTGAGTCCGGGGGCAATTGTTTTCCAGCTTTGGTGCCCGAGGGATGATGTAATCTGGGATGCCATGTTAAAATGGTAGCCGACTCTACTTTGCAGAGTTCCATGTGATGCCCTCATTACATTGTCTAGAGATGTACTATAACATGCGGTACTCCAGTATCCTTGTCGTTGTATAGAATACAATCTCCAATACGTACCTTATAGACTTAGTTGTATACCTATTATGCTGGAATGTAATTAATGCAACCATTTAGCCTATGATTAATATTTATTTTAAACCCTAAATATTATTATAATATCACAAGATTTTCTATAAAATGATTTGGTTATCGTAAGGTAAAAACTCATTCGTGTTTATGTGCGACGTGGTCTTACGAGATACCTTTATTTTTGAAAGGTTTTATAATATTAAAATCCATTTGATTGTGTTTCTCATGCTAGTTTACCAGATTGATATGGGCGTTATTTTCTTACAATTCTCGGGTCAGCCCGAGCATATTTTATGATTTTGTTATGGATGCTTTGGAGTTTCAGGGGATGAGCTGGATGCCTCCAATATGTATTCACGTATCTTTATTTCTTCTACATTTCTTGTTTTGTATTTATCAGCATTTATGAGGATAGGTTGTTATAACTGTCCAGGCTGATGATAGGTTAGTTATTCTGATTGATGTACATACATTACAGTTCTCTTTTGTAAAGATCATTGGTATATTATATATTACTCGTCACGTTGTGAGATTCTATTCTGTCTTTTATTTTCTTTCACCCCAACAATCTTTCTTTCCAGCACTCAAATGATTGCACGTGAATACCATGGATGTATTAGTGCTGACTTTCGAAGGTCGAAAAGGCCGGTCGTTATACTTCCCTTGTTTCATCTTTACATTTTGGTATGTCAAACACCTAGTGACATACCCCGCTACCCTTTTCTTCATCCATGGCTAATAAAAAATCCATTCCATGTCCCTATACATTTTATCTCCACTTGGGTGAATAGTCATCCTAGAATGGTGACTCTTTGCTAGCACTTTCTCCAAAACATCCTCCACCATTGGAACACATAGGCGTCCATATCTCCTCAGCCATCTCCTTTTGTCTATTGCATATATACCGACATAGAGGAAATGTTCTCTTCTACTTAGCTCATCCAAGATATCTACTACTGCCGCATATTTCTTTTGTTCTCGACCGATGTGGTCCAATAATGCTAGCCTAACTTTCATTGTTGCCAGATAACCTAGAGTGGATTCTAATGGCGTTTGGAAACTTAAATTCGAGAGGAACTCCAACTGCCACCACTCATATATAGAACCAAGGGTAGCATGCCTCTGGCTAAGGGCGACATCAACAACATTCCTTTTTTCAGGGGTTTTCTGTATCTCAAAGTCATATTACACTATAAACTCCATCCACCTATACTGCCTAAGATTTAATTTTTTTAGGGAAAATAGGTATTTAATGAATTTTTGGTCAGTGAATAACTCAAACCTTTCTCCCAATAGATGTGCCTCCACATCTTCAAAGAAAAAACGATAGCCACCAACTCTAAGTCATGAGTGGGGTTCCTTTTCTCATGGTCCTTCAACTGCCTGCTTACGTAGCCTATAACTTTAAATTCTTGCATAAGAATAGCTCTTAACCCTGTACCGCGTGCATTGGTGTAAATAGTGAAAGGCTTTGTCCCATCCAGATGGGAAGCACCCGACGCACTAGTCAATAGCTCCTTCAGCTTCTTGAATGCTTCCACGAATTTCTCATCCCATGCAAAAAATAAAATTTTCTTATTTAAACAAGTCGATGGGACCGCTATCTTTGCAAAGTCCTTAATTAATTTCCTATAGTATCCCACCAACCTAAGAAAACTCCTAACTTCCATGGCATTCTTCAAAATCTTCCAGACTTGAATAGCTTACACCTCTGCAGGATCAATAGACAATCCTATCTCGAAAATAATATAACTAAGAATCTTACCTCCTTCTCGTAAAAATGACACTTTGAGAATCTGGCTTTTAGCGGTGCCTTCTCAATGTCCCTTGTGCCTCCCTCAAGTGATATTCATGCTCATCTTCACTTTTAGAGATAACTCGAATATCATCTACGAACACTACGATGAACTTATTTAGCTGCCCTCCTAAAGATTCTACTCATCAAATCTGCAAGCTATGTAGGACATTCCTTAACCTAAAAGGCATTACTTTCCATTCATACAATCCATTTGGATTGCGAAAAGTAGTCTTCTGTTTGCTATCCTCATCTATTCTCAATTGGTGGAATCTAATGGCTAAGTCCAAATAAAAAAATATTTTGGCTCCATCAAATTGGTCAAATAAGTCATCTATCCTAGGTAAGGGATACCTATTTTTCTTGGTCAACTTGTTAAACTCTCCATAGTCAACGAACAGCCTTAAAGAGCCATTTTCCTTAGTGGTGTAGAGAACAGGTGCTCTCCATTCTGATGTACTATGGCGAATAAATCCCTTCTACAATAGCTCGAAAATTTGCTTATTTAACTCTCTCCTTTTATTGGGGGCCATCTGCCTTGATGGTAGCGTGATAGGTCTAGTGTCCTTTTCAAAATCAATCCTAAAGTTGATCTCCCTTCAGGGTGGGTGACCGGAGACTTCTTCAAAAACGTCTAGGAAGTTTCGAACTACGAGCATAAATGAGAGCTCATCTTGTGATACGCTAAGAGAATATAAATAGCTTAACTCGACGAAATTTTGGGGTGCATAATGAACATCAATATATCTCCACTTGCAACTCCTTAACTAAATGATCCTCATATCACAATCTGAGATAGCTCTATACTAAGATAACCAATCCATCCCTAGGATAAGTCCATACCCTCAGAACCCAAAACATACGCATTACATGTAAAACCAACGTTACATATCTCCACTACCAGGTCTCTATAAATCAATGAAATATGTATTGACCCTCTAATAAGATTCGAAATGACTACTGGGTTGGTGATAAATTAGATTTTTAGTCTCAAGGAGTTGAGTACATTTCTAGCTATGAATGAATGTGATGCTTCTGAGTCAAATATGGTAGGAAAAGTATTTCTAGAGATAATAGTTGTACTTTCCAATGTAGATTTTCCTTTGTCTTTGGGAGGAGGTGTACTTGAGACAAGTATAGTTTCAATGGCATAAGTTTGCCCGCTTAATCCCTCCTTTGCTAGCTTCGAGCACCGATTCTAGTAGTTCCCTTTCTTTTGACGTCTATGACATGTCGCTACTCCCTTCTTGATCTTCCCTTTAGCTTTCTTGTCAGCCCAGAATTCTGCTTTCTTTGCGCCACCTTGGTTTTGTGCTTGTACTACCTTCTCCTTTTCCTCAATAACAATTATTCGAAGCAGATCCATTTCAACTATCATCTCATAAGTGGCGCCCATGTGTACTTCGGTTAAAAGCAACTCATTAAGTGGAGAATTTAGAACTTTAACAAACTTCATAGCCTTCTTCACAGGGGTGTCAATCAGACCCAATCCAAACTTAGCTAATTCTATGAAATTATTGATGTACTCCTTCAACGTGGAGTTTCCTTACCTCGGCTATATAAACTTCTCCAATTGCAAACTTACTTCATCTTTGGACATGACTCACGACTCGAAGCAAGCACTAAATTCGGCCTAAGTAATTCCTTCCTTAGCATTCTCTACAACTAATATGGTCCGCCAATCCAGCGCCTTCCCTTTTTAATGCCATGCAGACACCCTCCTCTTAATCTAGTCTTCATATCCAAGTGCATGGAATATACTTTTATAGTTGTTAATCTAAGACTTCATTTCAACAAAATCTTCAACCACCTTATATGCCCATCCTCCCATATTTTTAATGTCTTTAAACATTTTAGGGATGTCTAACGGGCGGGGTGTTGCTTCAGTGGGCGATGCACTTAGTACCACTGGTATTGCTTGTTGAGGAATGTGAACTTGCCCCCACATGCCTTCGGTATTACTTAAACCATTCTGGTATACCTCATATAGTGGTATTTCCTGAGTGGTAGGGTTTCCAGCCTCTGAGTAGTTGATTTCAGCCATAATCAACTATTTGTAGGTTTGAACTTATAGTTAACTTCTTCTTAAGATAGTATTATTTACTGAAATAAAAATTTACCTTGTGCGTTTGCGTATGTTCATAAAAGTGTATATATATAGCAGGGTTCTAAAAAATACTTTTGTTAACCCGCCTTTTTACAAGGCCGTAGACAGGCGGGTTTAACTTAATCGACTGCACGTTCGTCGAGGCTGGTGTAAGATGGATTCAGTCGACTGGATGGATGGATGACACAACGTGCTTGGGAGATGAAAATATGATTGGATAAAGATGGATCAACTATAATGTGGGTCTAGGAAACATGGTTTGGCATTAAACATGATTCGGTATGGTGGAGGTTCGGCACAAATAGTTCGTCTGGCATTCACATTCGAATAGCATTCAAGAGTACTTGGCATACATAGAGCGTCCAACATACATGAGTAGTTCGGCATTCCAGGAGCACTCGGCATTCAGTAGCGCTTGGCATCCAGGAGCGCTCGGCATTTAGAGGCGCTCGGCATTAGAGATCGTTCGGCATGATGAGCGCTCGACATTAGAAACTGTTCAGCATCAGACATGGTTCGGCATGATGGAGGTTCGACATTAAGGATTGTTCGACATTGGATGGAGCGCTCGGCATAAATCTTGTTCGACATTGGATGGAGCGCTCGGCATAAATCTCGTTCGACATTGGATGGAGCGCTCGACATAAATCTTGTTCGACATTGGATGGAGCGCTCGGCATAAATCTCGTTCGACATTGGATGGAGCGCTCGGCATAAATCTCGTTCGACATTGGATGGATCGTTCGGCATCAGGGAGTGTTCGGCATTGGATGGGTCGTTCGGCATACCTCACCTCGCTCGGCATTGCACCTCGCACCTCCATACCTCGGTACCTCCATACCTCGGTACCTCGCACCTCCATACTTTCGTACCTCGCACCTCCATACCTCGATACCTCGCACCTCCCCACGTTCGGCATACCAACTGCTCAGGATCGGTCGGCATAATGAAGTAGGGTTCGGCTATGACCTTGATGGGCCCAAACTACTCAAGAGGCCCAACAACCTGGTTTTTCCTATAAATACAGCATGTGGGTCTCCAGATGGGGGATCTTTTTTCTGCTCTCTTAATTTCTCTTTTCTAAGGCTAAGGCAACTCTGCCATTTTGTAACTGTAATAGATTATTACAGCAATAAAAAGCAAACTTCTAAGTGGACGTAGGCCGGAGTTAGCCGAACCACTATAAAATCTGTTGTTCTTTACTTCTTTCATTTTAGTTTTAACTGTTCTTCACATTATTACTCTCTACATATACTCTATCTCTGAGCCGTGACTGGTATTTGGTGCTTTCACTTGGATTTGGGTGTAGTGACCAATTTTGGCGCTAACACTTTGGTGCTTTCACTGAGAATTGAACTCAGGGATTTTGGAGCTAGGAACTTGGACTCTAGAAAGCAATGGCTAGGCCATCAACAAGAAAGCAAGTGACAGAAAGGAGCAATCAGGAGGGAAGTCAAGAGGCTTCCTCGGGAGCTGGAGCAGGTCAAGCATCCATCTACATCACCAGAGAGGAAATGGAAGTCATGATGAAAAGACAAGAGGAGATGATGCAGGCTCTTCTCAGACAATTTACGCAAGTAGGAAATGCGAGGGCTCAGATCCATGGAGCCAGATCAGAAGCGCTCAACCAGCAAGCAGAGGGAATGGTTCAGCAGGGGGCAACCCCCAATCAACATACAACCAACAATCCGGATGGAGCTGGACTCGGGGGCGCACCATCAGATAATGTTGAACCAGTTCATAGAGGGGTTCTAGCTAACACCACGCAACAGGATGCTGGCAGGAATGTAAGAGCAAGAGATGAAGAGTATGTACCAAAATTCCCTTGGGAACTCGGGGGGCATCCCTTGACGGACAATGCTAGATTAGCTGAGATTATCAGGCGAACTATGCGCGGAGGTTTGACCAATAGAGATCTGGAAGGAGTAAACAGGAGTCCGTTTACTCGTGAAGTCAGGATAGCTCGGAATCCACCAGAGTTTAAGCTACCTAACGTGGAGGTATACAATGGAAAAGCTGACCCAACTGATCACTTGATGAGATACACAAGACACATGGAAGTGCTGGGGGCATCTGAGGAAGTTATGGCTCGATGTTTCCCTTTGTACTTAACGGATATAGCTGCTATGTGGTTTAGACAGCTAGAAGAAGGATCTATCGGGACATGGACAGAATTGGTGGATAGGTTTTTGAAGCAATTTTGGGTTCATATCAAGAGGCTGAAGAATGTAATGATGTTGACATCGGTAAAGCAAAGGACAGAGGAATCACTTAGGGCTTTCTTAACTCGGTTCAATGCGAAGGTCGCTTCGGTAGATCGACCGGATCCATCGATGGTCTTAATGGCAGCCGTGTCAGGGGTCAGAGAAAATTCAGATTTCAAGGTATCTTTAATATGGGACCCACCAATGGATCTCGGGGAATTCTTTCATGAAGCTGAGAGATTCCTTCGACAGGAAAATGCATGCCCAGATATGAAATTAAAGGAGGTGAACACGGCTGAGGATGGAGGGCTATCCAACGGAGGCTTGGATAAAGATAAAGATAAAGGAAAAAGGAAGCTGGATGATGAGTCAGGAAAAGCTAGGAAGCGGTGGAGAGGGCCAAAATTTTCCACCTACACGGGATTAGACGAGACGTTGGAACGGATATTCATGGAGACACGGAATCGCCTTCCCTACCGAAGGCCAGCGAGGAGGGAACCCTCGGAACGTGAAAGGGCGTCAGGAAGACACTGTCTTTTTCACGACTTGGACGGGCATGATACCAATAGCTGTAGGAATCTGAAGGACATAATTGAGGAGCATGTAAGGAATGGACAGTTGCGACAATATGTTGGAGCTCGGAATGCAGCGGTGGAACAGGAGCGACCACCGTCTACCTCAAACAACGATGGCGCGAGGCCCAGGAATGATGGTCGATTGGTTATCAATTGACAGGGGTAATATGAAATAAGTAGCAAACTTTGAGCAAACGGCCAAGTCACTTACACATGTACGAGGACGGAGATAGCCCCTAGGCATGCTCTGAGATGATGACAAACCGCGACGCTCTAGTTTGTGAAATTTGCCTTTTCTTTTTCGGTTTGGACATTTGCTTTTTCTTGGTTTGGTTCAAACTCCTGGTTTTGTTTGTCTTTTGGTTTTTTCTTTTGGTTTGGACTTTTATTTGGATGATTGATTTCTGGTTTGGATATTGGTTTGGATTTTTGATATGGATTTTTTGTTTCCTGATTTGATCTGGATTTAGGATTGGCTTTTGATTGGATTTTTATCTGGCTTTTGGTAAATGATCGTCAAGTATGGATCATACCTGGCAAGGGGTAAGTCGCTTTGTCCGAGCATGGCAAATCGACTTATTCAGGTCGTCGAGTACGGACTATGCTCGGTAAGGGTCCGGAGAGACCAGGATTCGACCTAGGACTTAGGCCCTCATAATATCGGTTACTATTTCAGGTCGTCGAGTATGGACTATGCTCGGCAAGGGTCCGGAGAGACCTGGATTCGGCCTAGGACTTAGGCCCCCATATTATCGGTTACTATTTCAGGTCGTCGAGTATGGACAATGCTCGGCAAGGATCCGGAGAGACCAGGATTCGGCCTAGGACTTAGGCCCCCATATTATCGATTACTATTTCAGGTCGTCGAGTATGGACAATGCTCGGCAAGGGTCCGGAGCAACCATGATTCGGCTTAGGACTTAAGCCATGCATTACTCAACGTTTAGAGACATTGGAGTACGGTCGTCAGGTGTGGATTGTGCTTGACAAGGACCCAAAGAGGTTACGGATATGAATATCGGCTATGGACGGCAGAGGATTTGGATATTGACCCGGAGAGGTCCTAAAGTCGGTTATTGGTTATTGGATATGGATGAAACATGGACCTTGGATATCGGATTTGAGGCTATTCAAAACACACCTTCTAATAGCAAGGCATGTTTTGGGGGGCAAGTGTTAACCCGCCTTTTTACAAGGCCGTGGACAGGCGGGTTTAACTTAATCGACTGCATGTTCGTCGAGGCTGGTGTACGATGGATTCAGTCGACTGGATGGATGGATGACGCAACGTGCTTGGGAGATGGAAATATGATTGGATAAAGATGGATCAATTATAATGTGGGTCTAGGAAACATGGTTTGGCATTAAACATGGTTCGGTATGATGGAGGTTCGGCACAAATAGTTCGTCTGGCATTCACGTTCGAATAGCATTCAAGAGTACTCGACATACATAGAGCGTCCGACATACATGAGTGGTTCGGCATTCCAGGAGCACTCGGCATTCAGTAGCGCTTGGCATCCAGGAGCGCTCGGCATTTAGAGGCGCTCGGCATTAGAGATCGTTCGGCATGATGAGCGCTCGGCATTAGAAACTATTCGGCATCAGACATGGTTCGGCATAATGGAGGTTCGACATTAAGGATTGTTCACTACAACAAAAAGTGTCTTTTATAGCGGCATATAGCCGCTAATAATCACAACCATAGCGGTTTGATAAGCGATGTATATCGACATGCTATAAAAAACTGTTGAATATTTATAACACAAAATATGCCGATATGGTTGAGCTTAGTTTTATAACGCAAATTTGCCGCTATGGTACGTTAATTCAATAGCTTATTATAGCCGCTATAATACAGCTAAATCTCAACAGAACTGGAAATCTTTATAACACCATTTTGCCGCTATAAAATATTTATTCAATAGCTCATTATAGCCGCTATAATACAGCTATAGATTTCCGATTACAAAGATCAAACATTTCAATTACAAAAGGTACTGTTACATATATAGAAATACATGCAATAAAAACAAAGTTCTGCATTTTTATTAAGCAAGCAGATGCTTCCTTTTGAAATATAAAGGGACCCAAAACAAAAAAGCACAACAATTGACAACTAATTTGTTTGCAAATTTAGAAGAAGAAAAAATGACTCATTCTCGAATGCAAGGTTGCAAAAATCCATAAGATTATTACATCATCTTGTTTGTTCAGCAAATAAATACGGACTTCTCTAAGAGGACGACTCCTTGGCAATCTTCTCAGCCTTAGCAATGACTTCATCAATTCCTCCAACCATGTAAAATGATTGTTCTGATAGATAATCGTATTTACCATCAAGAACTCCCTGTTAACACAAATACAAAAAAGAATTTGGCATATATCAATAGGTGTAATTAACTGGTTATGCAAAATGTTCATATACTGGTAGTTCTCAGTTACAATTATATATTACATTGTTCTAACGAAACAATAATTAAGAAATTGCAAAACTATATACCAAGCATTCTAATCTGAAGACTGTATTTGCAGAGCACTAATTTTGATGTCTCCCGGTTAGATACCATGACCTCTAAAAGCTTGGTTTAAAGTATCATACTATTTGATATTTGAGCTATTGGTTTGTGTTTTGAGAAAGTACCATTCCCTTTGAAAATTTAAACAATATCTAAATGACATGTAATAAAAACAGAGTAACAGACTAATTAAGAGAGGCCACAGTTTAACTAAAGAAAGTCATCTAAACAAAGTCATGCAAGTGAACTATATATTGATTATCAAACTATGTCCTATCCAAGTTAGATCAGAATGTACATCGATGTTTTGCTCCAACATTGAACACTCTGAAGTCTGAACAAAGTATATTTTGCATTGGTATTGTATCTATTTAATCAAGAAGTTTCAAAAAACTAAAATATGCAGTATAATGACAATTCTTTCTATGTAGAAGTAGAACTTAAAATATTTAATGAACATTTATAAGCAAGATCTACTTCTGCCTTCCTTTTGTAAAAAGCAGGTTACGATAATTCGGGGTAAAAGCAATAATTTCACTACTGGAAAAAAGAATTCCATATTTGTCAACGCAGTGATTGAAAAAGAGAATCTACTAATGAAATGACAACCAACATGGCAAAATCACCATACGTATTCTCTACAACTATAGGATTTTAGGATCAACTGTACGGTTATTATGCAACCGCACAATGTTTTTACAGTGCAACTAAACTGATACTGTCTTTGGTGTTCCTCCAAGAACAGTTGAACAGTGATTCAGTTTTAATTAAACTGTTAAACAATAAACTAAGGTGTGAAGTTAAGTCTTTGCAATGGTTTTGCCTACTCGTGCCCGGTGGCAGAGCCAGCAATACATAGTGGGGTTGGCACAGTGCTCAAAATTATTTTGGATTTCTATTACTACAAGTGTACAACCTGACATAAACACTTTTAATGCATTTTGGAGGTTATAAGTTTTTAACAGGGAAAATAAATCATATAGCAGGCAGGTCTCATAGTTAACATTATGATAGTACCAAAATTGTACAAGTATTAATTGTACTTCACTGTTGCAATTGATGATCCCATGAAATCATAAATAAGTGGACAAAATCTAATATGAAAAAAATTAAAATTATGTGAGATGTCAAAAACAATGAATGTTGGTTTAAAAATAATATTCTACCATGTATTAATCAAATTGGAAAATGATATTTTACCATATATAAAATTGGTAACTAGGATTATATGAATGGAAGAAAAATGAACAGCTAGGGGTACACTAAGTACACAAAATAATTTGTTTTCGTCGTCGTCTAAATTTTGGACATATTTCTGGAAACATCATGTTACCAAAGTCTTTTTGAAAATTACCCAAAACCCTTGTCCATGTCATTCGTTGTCGAAAATTGAACCTAAAAATACACGGTTCCACTTTCACCGTCAAGATTCACTGCACCTTCAATTTTCAAGTAACCGTTTGCATACCATGTCTCTAAAAAAAGAGCCTTGCAGTGTCGAAGAAGTCCTCTTTATTGGAACCAACTTTAGGCCTTTTTTGTAAGTTATTTCAATTACGATTGAATTTGTTGAATCCCTTCTGCAGTCGATATTCGACATTCAAATAAAAAATTTAACAAAATCTAAAAATTTCACCTTCAGACCATCGACTTGGCAGTGTAAGAATTTTTATGTGGAATCATTCGATAATATGGGACTGCATTAGGACTATCGGTTGAAGTTGAAAATTCCGAGGAGCGTTCACTGACAACAAATGAATTACGAGCGGGTTACATGAATACGAGCACAAACTGAGTATAGTATAGGTCAAATCCTCTATTTTATCGATTTTAACTTTTGATTATATCCTTCCTTACCTCCGTCTGTTCAACCTTTAATTTATAAATCATCCAACTTCGATGTAGTGCAGAGGATATCGTATAACAATAAAACCACGATGAAGAATAGATGAGATAAATTATAGATCAACAGAAAAAGTGACACTAATCAGTTTAAAGTCTTTGGACACTAATAAACTGATGATTAACAAATGCTATAAAATAAACAGCCTACTTATTCAAGAACACGATAAGGTTTAAGATGTACTTACAAAATTAGAAATCTTCTAATCAGCTCAAACAAAGATGGTTCATTTGCTTTGCAATTAAACAGATTGTCTGTATATATGTCGGCTTTGTGAGTTCCCAGAGCATATCTGCAGTTGTAGGTTTCATTCACCTTAGGAATGCAAATATGTTAAAACGAGACATAGAAAGAAATTTTATTGACAACAAAAGTGTGATTCCCCATACAAATTCACTTAAGAGATAGATCCATTGACTGTAAGTTCCCTGTGAGTTCTTATGTCTAAAATTTCCTACAATAAATTTTCAAAGTAGAAGTCATTTATTTACTAATGCTTAACACAAAGATATTGCTAATTTATTTTTAGCAAGTAGAACTATTGTGTGGACAAGGAGTGATTACTTTATGGAGATTCTATATGATGCTAACAAAAAAATGACATTTTGACTGATACTGACAATAAATGGTACTAACAAATGAATCACCAATTAATAATGGTACAGTACCAGTAAACGAATCTATTTAAAGGGTCTTTAGGGAGCAATATATTCATCAATCTCCAAGCTCATGGCATCCATTCCCTCCCACTTACCTTTTATGCCTTGCTACTTCTACTGATTAATCTTATAACATGTCCAATTACACAAGCAAATTATGAAGTGCAAGGGACTAAAGCAACTCATCATGTAAATTTAAAAGCTCAATCTCTTTTCCCAAAAGAAGTGTGCGATACATCACAAGGTTAGTTATTTGATAATCTTTTAGCTACAGGTATATTATCTATTTCTCTTTTAGTATGAACTTAGATTGAAGGTATAAAGGAAGGCGTATATTAGAAAAGACAGTCATCATTAGCCTATTGTTGCTATCATTATTTAAATCATTTCATTACCTTTGTATAGGATTTGATTATGTGGATATACAAAGAAAGTTACTCTTGCTCAATCATTTTCCAATACACCAGAACCTGATTAGTTTTTTTAATTAGATCATAACTAATATAAAATTAGGTTATGTTGATTATCAGCTGTACAAATCTAGCATAGACCGATTGCAACCTAGCCACAAAAATATATTGAATAGCATCACCTGTTTTAATGATTAACCTATATATACACATTGTTTCAAGTTAATAATACAGGGGTTCATATATTTCATAATGATTCTTCTCAGTTTTGAAAACTTACTAATGCATGTCAAAAAATAATTCTGTGGGATAGCTTCAGCTAATAATAATAATAATAATAATAATAATAATAATAATAATAATAATAATAAATATGTTTATTGTAATCAATTTTCATTTGAAAAAATGTACCTTCCAGTTTATTAAAGTAAAGAATGAAGGTTACTAACTTATTACAGCAGCTACTTGAGCATTTGGCTCTAGCTTATGTTCGGTTGATCTTAAGGTAAAACTTACTGTTCTACATTTTAAACAACTTATCAACTAGTAATATGTTTGATTTAGCTAGGAAGATAGGATTTGTTTTCAATTTAGAACATCATGACATAGAGTTTATTATGAGCAAGGAAATTTAGAGCGTCTGATCTCTTAGACCATGAGATAGATTAGTTGGAATGTTATGGGCTTAGATAATCTAGACAAATACAAAAAATAAGATCTAGATTACCGATTCTATAGAAGCCTAGGGGGTTTTGTTGGGATGGGATTCGGACTGAAGACCACTCAAATCGAAACCCCAGAAGCACAGCGGAAGACGGGATCGTGGTAAGAAGGGTAAAAACAGCCAATCAAAATAATTGACTACCGGATGGCTGTATATAGCCGGACAGTTGTCATCGGCCTTTCTCCATGGTTTTCTGTATTTTTTTAAAAGTACATCAAGCAACTAAAACTACTAAATTATTAATGCAAAATCTGTAACGAAAATCAAGCTAAACATTATGTACCCAAAAAAATTGCATTTTATATGGCAGTACAATGTTGACCATTCAATATAAATAAATAAAAATTGAACTGCCGAATGATTTAATTTCAAAAACATATTTCATTCGGTAGCAAATCACTTGAACCAAATTGAATCTAAATAATTTCATTTTGTCGAATGCTGTCAAAACCTAAACACTATATAGTTCAGTGATATGAAAATTGTATGAAAACTAATATCAAATATTTTATATTGTCGAGTCGCTTTCTAAACGTGAAAAAATTTAGGGTTTGCCAGTTTTTCGATTTAAAATGTTCAATGTCGACGCAATGCACCAAATTCAAACAAAATTGAAAGTAAATACAAAAAATACCTAAAATAGAAGTCGACTACGATGTAGAGGTATTCTTCTTCGATGGCGTAAGCTTCCTTCTGGAGGCGTTCACGAATGGCGACTTGAAAACTGCGATAGTAAATTTTGGCAGTGAAAATGTAGCGAGGGTAAATATTCGACAGTAAATGATATGGAGGATGGTTGGGTAATCTATGCTATATTATTATAATAATTAGTGAGTTCACTTTCTTCAAGCTCACACAAGACACCTTGAAATTTGGCAATCGAACCGTCTCCCCTTTATACGTACTTCCATCTTTCTCATTTTCATCCGCAAACCTTTCCCCTAATTCGGCCTCTTCTTCTCTATCTTCCAATTAACGCCGCCAACTGCCGATCGAATACCCTTTCCGTTTCCTATATTTTTTCACCCTCCCGCTTCAGCTTGGTCTCCCCTCTTCCTCACCCTATGCCTAACCCTAGACCTAGGTGTTACCATCCCTGTCGGTTTTGATTTTATGCACTTTGTCGTCCTTCCTCTCAGCTTTCAGCCTCCTTCGCCTCCCTTCTAGAGCGTGGTCGGAATCGATTCGTGAACGAACTGGTTTAATACTAAATTTTTATGTGATTTTATAAGTGTAAAAATATTTGGTAGTGTTAATTTTTTGGTTCTGAATGGATACCACACAAATGGTTGATGCAGGTATTCAGTCCCAAGGCAAGTGTAAGTTTGAGTTGGGAAATTAGTCTTGAAGTATGAGATTGTTTCAATCATTGAGTTAATGTCAACTTGCTACATGCACAACTGGTGATAAATAGGATGGTACTGTCCCGCAACTGGGATGGTGGCTGAGTAAAAGGTCAATCGAGAGAATTGAGTTAACACTCAAAATGTTCACTTACTTCGCCATGAGGTTAGATCTGAATTTCTGTTCATCTTTTACCAGTTCAATTTATTATTTTTTATCATACATTTACATTGGGTTTTGGATTTTTAGTATTCACAGAAGATGTTTGTTGATATGAAAATATTAGATTATAATGGTTATTGCAACAAATTATCGTATCAAGTTTTAAACTTTTATCAACTTAGTGAATTTCACATGGTTAGGTTTGTATTCATTCGAACATACTTATCATTTTGTTGACATTGATCGTAAATACAACCTCAGATGGTTGTAACATGCATATTTGTTTAATTTGGAAATGCATTATGAAGAAATATGCTTTAGTTGTGCATCCCCGAACTCTAATTTGTGCTCTTTTGCTTCTGTTTCCAACAACTTTATACCGACTTTAAAAGAGTAGGGATCAAGCTCGAGCTTTAACTGTAAGTTCTAAACTCCATTGTTTACAAGCAACGTTTATTATTTTATTTTGGTTCATATGAGCATGTCACTATCGTTTATGATGATTGTAGCTAAAAAATATTATGCACTTCATGGTTATTGTACTTTTTGAAAATTATATGATGTTTTAGTTCTACAACCTAAAATAGCGTGAACAAAATAACATCGACCTTCTATATTATTACAGCCATTTCACTTTGAAGTATAAGCTGTTGGAATGTGCAATTTATCAATGTATATTAATCACACCTTATATTTAACCATATAAACATAGTTGCAAGGTTATAGTATAATAATGCACATCTAACTAAACTAATAAAAAATGTTTCCCATTTAATATCTATTATATCATATGAATCCTAAACGTATATTTTCGCCTTCCAATTCCACTTTGTAACTCATAAATTGTTTTATATGGTTAGAATAAAGAGATCTCAGATTCCCATCAAAGTAATGTTCAACTCGATTTCCAATCTATTAAGTTATGAATATTGATGATTCAATTTTCAATTTCTAGCATCAAATGAAAGAACTTTCAGCCAAAAAGGAGCAATTTTAGGTCCCATTCTCAAATATGAACCCTAGCTGTTCTATTCTTTACCCACTTCGATTAAAAATTGTCTATTCTCAAAATTTTAGAGCCAAGATGTGGCTCCAAGGGTATCATTTGAAAAAATTTCCTTTTAAATGTACGATTGTTCAATTTATTCAATTAATGAAAGTCTTGAAAAAAGAAGAAGAGAAACTTAGGATAAGGTCATGGTAAAAAATTATTTTTGGCAGCACCAATAGAGTTCATTTGCTTAGGAAATTCTCTATAGAATTTAATCTTTTGGTTTACATTGTTTTTAATGCTTCTACTGCTTACATTTATTCTATTTTTTGATTATTCTCTACCTATAAAAATTTGATGGATCTCCCTTTATTGATCAGTTTACAATCGTCATTCCACAGATGAGTTCATCTTTGAATTAATTTTTGACCTCTTTGTGAAGCTTCAGTGTTCCCTCATAAGGTATGTTATGGATTTCATCTCCGAATTGCTAATTGTTACTATTGTAATTCATTCTTAGACGAAAGAGTTAATTATAAGCTTATTACATAATTAAATTGCGAGGTGTAGTTAAAATAACACGTCCATTTATAATTCATATGCTTAGTTATTCTTCAATCAATATTTAATTTATAAATATAATTTATACTCAATGATATAGTCTATATAAGATATTTTACTTTGTATAAATTCTAAATCGTGTGGTTTTGGATTATGTTCCTGTTAATACTTATCACCTAATATGGATTGATGGTGAATTGATAGGCTTTATATTATGTTGAAAGATATATTTTACTTTATATACTCTTCTAAATCACAAGGTATCACATGGATTTGGATATCGTTTTCATATATAAAATATATATTTTACTTTTTATACTCTTCTAAAATGTCATTGATACAAATATTATACTTTAAAACATAATAGAAAATGATATCCATCAACCTTCATGATGAATTGATAAGCTTTTGTGAATATATATTTCTTACAGTGTTATACGTAAAGATTCCTAAAAAGTATCAACTATTATGGATTGATGGTGTTAATTATGTTTTTGTCTCAAGCTTTTCTCTTCTATTGAGTCGGTTGCAACAATTTTTTTATTGGATATCGACAACATGAATTTAAAACAAAAAGAACATGTCCTAGGAAAGTTGATTATTCGTCTTTTATGTCTGCTAATTTAAAACAAAAAGATCACATCTATTAATGGATAGAGCCAATTGTTTGTTCTATTACCAGTTGATGAGATTTAATGTAATAAACAACTCATTTCTACTTCAAATATAGAACCATGCAAAGATGATCAGTTTAAGCATATAACGCACTAGAAGTAGTATAAAATGTATTTTTCTTCCGCATTTCCTATGGTAGAGGTCATATGAAAGTAAGTACCAGAATAAAAAGTCATAAGTCATTATTAGTTGTCCCAAAGAAAATCGACTTCATCTTGCAAAACTAAGATGAAACTATTACATGACCAAGTCTGTGCCTCAAAAGCATTTCAAGGTACAAAAATATGTTTATGTTTTTTCGCACTTACCTATCATTATATTTTATCTTTATAAGATGAAAAATTATGCACATATAAATGTGACACGTGCATGCATAGAATTAGTAAAAGTTTTACACAAACAAGCTTTGTTGCCAAATGCTCTACAATAGACTCCTCTAAAAAGATGTTTATTATAAAATTTATAGCTTTATGGTTTTTTTTATTTCTTCTAGAAACATTAGATTATAGTATATTTTTTCCAATTTTATAACAAATAAATAGAGAAAACTTGAAAAGAAAATTAGTTTAGAAAAATAAATTGAATATTTTCCAAGTTTTCCAATTTTTCAATATGCTAAAATATTTAAAAAAAAGGAATGCAAATATATAAAAAAAAAATTTCAAAAGAGTTTGGCTTTTATAAAAAAATGGTAATATTTTTAAAGGAAGTCTAATATTTTTGAACACTTGATTTCTTCTTGGGAAAGCAAAAGTTTCACTATTTTTCCTTCAGAATTAACTTTGTTAGAAATTCAATTATTTTCTAAAGAGTTCAACTATTCAAAGATTTTAGTTTTTTTTTCAAAGAAAAAGATGGCAAGGGTAATTTTATCCATTTGAGACAAGCTTTATATATTTCGCAAAGTATATGTCTTGACATGCTTTATATATATTGTAAGATTTTATTTAACATTTTATTAGACCAAAACATGGCTTTAATTCATTGGATTGGTCTGTTATCCTAATCATTTTAATAGAAGATCTCAACACTTTTGACTATAAAATGAAAATATAAAAACACTATCATCTTAGGTAGCTTTTCCAATATTATTTGTTTCTCAAATAAGTTAACTTTCCTATAATGGGATCATTGGTTAACTGACCTTGACATTCTTTAATCATTTTTAATTTATGTTGTGGCAAAAAAATGCAAAGTTATAGGTGTTTTCATCCAACAACACAAAATTGTGGTGGTTTGATAAGTTTATGGTAGTGGTTTTGATAGGTTTATGGTTGTGGTCTGCATTGTTTCTCCTTCATAATTATTTGCTGGCATTTCATTTTTTAGTATTGTTAGTTAATTGTATTGTGAACATTCAAATATACTCCTTTGCATATGGTTGTTACTAATTTTGGTTTTCATCATTGTATTAATGATGATATAGTCGGCAAATACATCGTTTCCACTCAATTCATGAAGTTTTACAGAGCATTACAATGGCTTTCTAGGCACAAGTGAATTATCAGTTTTTAATATTTTGTTGTAGGTAGAAATCTGAAACTTTTAGCCTACAATCTTTTTGACTGACTTTATTTTTTGATTTTTGCCTTATATTAGATTGGTATGACCAACTGCACTAGGAATTAGGAATTGGTACTGATGTGTGTCTACTTTTTGGTGCAGGTTATCCAAACTCAAAGCAAACATTCGTGTATATTGCAAATAAGAGAAGCTGAGTTTGTTACAGATGGTTAGCTACACATTTGTGTATACATATTGTATTACTTATTTGTATTATATTTACCAGAACATGTTTATGTACAGTTGTTAATATTATACTAATCAAACTTTGATGAGCTATTCATGGAAGTGGTTGGTTCTAGCTTATCCAGTTTAATGGAATGTTTGATGTTTTACTACAGCATCTGCATTATGTTTTGTTTCATTTTCAATAACAAGCACTTTTTATTCAAATAAAGTGTAAGGTGTTATCTGAGTAAGAAAGTAATTTTATTACTACTATTTTGGAAACTTGAAAACTATTATTATAATATGTATGAGATTGTCTTAAAAACTCACATTATTCTGCTATTACTCTTTTTTGGTAGACTATTAAGGCTGTTAGATGTTACTTTAATTCCAAATGGTAATGCTGCTTAACTTGGTAGTTTTTGAATTTTAATTGACTTTCGAATAAGCATACAAATTTCATGGAAAGTAAAAAAGATTTAGGTATTTTGCAAATAAGTAAAAATTTAAACAATGCAATAACATAGAGAGTCTAAAAAACTATTAAGCCGAATTCCGTGTGCGTAGCACGGGTTCACACTAGTGTTTGTTAAAAAAATATATGTGGTAAATTGAAGTTGGTAATGGCATGGACTTGTTAAATTGAAGAATGGATAAAATGAAGCCTCAAACCACTCTAATTATATAAAGCGGCAGGTAGCTGAAGAAGAAAAGAGAGAATAAAATTGGAGTAAATAATTGGGGAAGAGGGAAATAAACGAGGAAGAGGGAAAGTGAAATAATTAGAGGAAGCCGCGGCCACCAAAATAATTCCCGCTTTGTAAGAGCGTTACATATGTAGTGCCTAACGAAGATGAACAAATTAAAGCAAATAATAACACAGCGAAATAAAGCGTTATCTATTGCCGTTATAAAAACCAACTTTTCTTGTAGTGGTTCGACATTGGATGGAGCGCTCGGCATAAATCTCGTTCGACATTGGATGGAGCGCTCGGCATAAATCTCGTTCGACATTGGATGGATTGTTCGGCATCAGGGAGTATTCGGCATTGGATGGGTCGTTCGGCATACCTCACCTCGCTCGGCATTGCACCTCACACCTCCATACCTCGGTACCTCGCACCTCCATACTTTCGTACCTCGCACCTCCATACCTCGGTACCTCGATACCTCGCACCTCCCCACATTCGGCATACCAACTGCTTAGGATCAGTCGGCATAATGAAGTAGGGTTCGGCTATGACCTTGATGGGCCCAAACTACTCAGGAGGCCCAACAACCTGGTTTTGCCTATAAATACAGCATGTGGGTCTCCAGATGGGGGATCTTTTTTCTGCTCTCTTACTTTCTCTTTTCTAAGGCTAAGGCAACTCTGCCATTTTGTAACTGTAATCGATTATTATAGCAATAAAAAGCAAACTTCTAAGTGGACGTAGGTCGGAGTTAGCCGAACCACTATAAAATCTGTTGTTCTTTACTGCTTTCATTTTAGTTTTAACTATTCTTCACATTATTACTCTCTGCATATACTCTACCTCTGAGCTGTGACTGGTATTTGGTGCTTTCACTTGGATTTGGGTGTAGTGACCAATTTTGGCGCTAACAACTTTCAAAAATAACTAAAACGCACTCTTACATATACCTATTCCCTCTGATCGGGTAACATATGCTTTGATACCAAATGTATCAACCATCTCTGGACTGGGCCTAATTTTTGACCAAATAAAAGCCCATCAAACCTTAGGTCCATTCCAAAGTTGGTTGTTGGTTGGTAAAATTGATACAATGAATAATATATAGAACTATCTATCTATGCATTTAGAATCTCACAGCGAAAGAGATAAAATATAATAATAGCAATAAACACCCATTTTGTAAAAATCAAATCTTAGAAATACAACATTCCAAAATATCCATAATACAATATCTCAAAATAAATGATCAACATGTCTGAAATCTAGGTACATCTTAATACATCAAAAACATAGATAAATAAATAAACTGCCACAAATATTCACCGATGTCTCCATTTTCTCCAGTAGCATTGTTTTACCCTAACCTATGGGTTGTAATGAGGAGGGAGTCGGAAAAATAATGTTTGGTGAATGAAAATCTCAAGTCTTACCATAATAATATTTGAGTAGTATCATTTAGATAAGTAATATGTCTTACACATCTTATACATCATCCTACTAAGAAACCTCCACTGTAAGCAAAAGGCTTTTCTAGTCCAACTCCATAATATACCATTAACTATAGGCCAAGGGCCATTTCTACTCCATCTTCATGGCTCTAATGCAAGTACGATGAAACTACCGTCAATCATGCCCTAATGATGTGAGAGAAAGCATCTGAGCCACTTAATACATCTTTAATGGGAATTTAGATAGACTCTGATCATTTAATATCTGTCCTCTAGGCATATCTTCCTCATTTAATACATAAACCCAAGGTAGACCCCTCTTTGGTACTTCCTAACTAACATTGTAATAAATCCCATTCGACCACTTAATACTTCTTTTATGGGAAGAGGAGAACCCTACAATAGCCACTTAATACCTCAACGCTATAATGGACCCCTATCATGGATTTCCCACTACCACACCTAAAAGATAATCCCGATCATTAAATACTACTTGAGTAAGAAGAAGGTGGACCCTCAACAACCACTTAATACCTTCAACCCAGAAGTAGGCACGTAATAAGATATCTGTCTTATGGCATATAACCAAACTATAACGTCTCACATTAGTCCGAGTATTTGTAGGTACTGGTAGCCAGATTAGCTGGGCAGACTTACCCTACTGAATTAGGAGTAACCTCGCATCCACCATAGATACTTATTATAGACAATGTCTCACAATAGTCCCAAAGCCGCATTGTTGGTAGCCAGATTGCTGGGCGGAATTCTGTGTGCTTTTGATTGACCTAGCATCCCTATAACTTAATCATATTCCTGCTCTTCGAATATACTGCCATACACACACAGATAAATATATGTATGTATGTGTACCATATTTATGTATATATATATATATTTGTTAGACCAAAAACTGGTATAACACCAATGATGCTAATTGTGATAAATTAATCCTTGATTCGAATACATATGATGACATGATTAAGCATGACTTAATCAATATTGACCAAATAGTGCCATTAAGAACAAATTTACTGCTCGAGACTAGGTGCAAAACAATATCATTAAGGGATGGATTTATTATGCCAATAGAATTTTGAGGTTAAATATTCGAATGTCATTTGTTTTCTTGGAATATAGTATTCGAGATCTCTTAAGGTCGCTTGGAATTGAATATTCGAGTGCCCTAAAGATCACTTGGAATTAAATATTCGAGTGCCATAAAGAACACTTGGAATATACATATTCGAGAATCCATATGGTCTTTTGGAATTAAATACTCAAAAGCTCTTGCCATATATCCAAAGGAGATAGAAAAGAAAAGTTTCAAATTTGAGCTATAGTCCATTAAGCACATTAATGGACTAGGTATTCGGTCCTTATATTCGAAGTCCAATGTCCATATGCAATACAAAAAAATGGTAATTGTGCATATAGACACTTGTTTAAATCGAAGCTCCTCTGAAATAACCATGTTGAGCTTTGAACCTAAAGAGCTTATTATATGGATGTCCATGTCGATAAAGTCCAAAATGCATAGCCAAAAGATTAGGCATGTCCAAATCCTTGTACATATAAATTGTGCATTATTACAGTCAAAAGTGTATTTTTCTCCAATTTGATATAGGGTTTACAAGAGTTTAATTTCAAGAGTAGAGAAAAGAATGATCGCCCCTCTACAATGCCCTTTGGTTCGTATTTATAGGGGTAGAAATGTAGCACAATAGCCTAATGTCGGCTTCAATGGTTTTCGACATTATTAAGGAGCGGCATCAGTTTGAAGTTATTTCAGTATGAGTCGATATTGATATGAAGTTATATTGCTATGTAGCGGCATTATCTGGTATAACATCAGTCTTAACAACTTCACAACACCGCATTGGTAAATGACGATATTGATGAGTATCGATGTTGGTGAGTGGAGATATGGATAATGGGGTGTGTCAACAACAAGCAGCTTTAACAACATGCATCCTTGATGGCAAGCGTTTCCAACAAAGTACAACACCGATGAAAGGTAATATCAAAAAGGTAACATTGTTGCTGGGTCGAGATATTCAAGAGCAATGACATTGGTAATGAGCAATATTGATAAATGATGGCACTGATAGTGAAGCGGTGTCATTGGTTTTGATAGCTCTTTGTGGGCATTGATTACTCTTGGTATCAATGCTGTTAGTTGAAGACATGCAGTATCATCCTGTGATTGATGAGGTATGCCATCGTTAAGATCCAACACTAACTGTTGGCGATATCAATAATAGATGACATCAAAGAATGGTGGCATTGGAGTGGAGGGAACATCAAAGACACATGATATCATTACATAGCAGCATTGGTTAAAGGTGACATTCAAGACGAGCGACATAGGTAAAGAGTGGCATTCATGAATTACGACACCCATCCCATCTTCATAGGTAAAGGTGACACTAATAAAACACGATGCAACATAGATCATGTCGACATACATTGATGGCTTACTGTATTGATTGCATTCGATATCATCACTTCCTTGAAGAAATGCGGCATTGGTCACATGCGGCATTTATAATGAATAATATCCTTAGCTGTAGCAATAACATGCGGCACTGCATGTAACTCTTCATCAATAAGGCGCGACATTCCTCATTCACTCAATATTGGTCCATAGACATTCTTTTGATACTAACTATTGATGCAGCATCGTGATCACGTCGCATGTCTAACATCTTCAAGGTCGATAATGGTGATAATAGAAATTATGTGGATAACATTTTCCCCATCCTTGTATAAAAGAAGCTTTTTATACTTTATTGTAAAACTAAGAATTTCGCCATCTTTCCTTATTCTTCTCCCAGGTTTTCTTTCTAACCCTGTTTTCCTGTAAAATGCAAAACAAGTCTTCTTTTTTATTATTAACTCTTTGATTTGATTTTGGAGAAACCTTTCAGAATTTTGACAAATAAAGGATCTTTTGTTCATAACCCAATGTTACTTTTGGGGTCTATTTGGGTTAGAATACTATATGGAAATAATGATTTTCATGAATAGAAAATTAAATAGTCATTTACAAATTCTAATTCCCTAAGTGGACATACTATGGAGGGAGCACTAGAAATCTTTTGGCAATAATAATATAAGACCTAAAAACCGTTTGGTAATAATATCATTTTGAATAGAGGGCTAGGAACCCATTTGGTAATAATGGTAGAAGATCAGAAAACTCATATCTGATAATAATAGAAGACTAGAAAATCCATCTGGTAATAATGATAAAATACAAGAGAACCCATATTTGGCAATAATAATAGAAGACCAGAAAATTCATATTTGGCAATAATAATAAAAGACTAGGAAATCCATCTAATAATAATGATAGAAGACCAGAAAACCCTTACTTGGCAATAATAATAGAAAACCAGAAACCTTTATCTAACAATAATAAAAGAAGACCAAAAACCTTTATTTGACAGTAATAATATAAGATTAGATATTCTTATCTGGCAATAATAATAGAAGATCAGAAATCCTTATCTGACAATAATGCTTTCTTTTGAAATATGACAACTTATATCTAATAGATCTTCCTCGAGAAGAATATTTCACTTTGGAGCGCTACTGGCTCATTTCTGAATGATCTTCCTCTAGAAGATTTCCTGATTTGGAGCACTAATTGGCTCTACTTTCGATGGATTTTCCTCTGGAAGATTAATCGATTGAGCACTGGTTGGCTCTGATTTTGACTGACTTGTTGGCACCATCTTAGGTGACAATCTCTACTTGGATCGGACCCCTTATCGCCGTCTTAGGTGATGATTTTGGTCTTTTGTATGGTGCATTTGATTTGCTATTCTTAAGCACATCCAAAGACTTACCCGACTTCCCTTTAGGTGGAGCTTTAGTCAGGGCTTTTAGACGGTACTGAAGGCTGGGTCGGTGCTTTGACCTGGCCGTCTTAGGCGATGTCAACGGCTTACTCCGTTCTCCATCTAGAAGGCGCTCCAGTCAGACCTTATAGATAATACTAAAGGAGGGTCAGTGGTTTGACCTGGATGTTTTAGGCGGTGTCAAAGGGTTACTCCATCCTCCTTCTTGGAGGTGCCTTGGCCAGGCCACATAGGCGGGACCAAGGGCTTGTAGATGCTTTGGTTAGGCCTTTTCAAATGGTACCAAAGGCTTACTCTGACCTCCTTCTAGGAGGTGCTTTGACCAGGCCATCTCGACGGGAACAAAGGCTTTCACCCCTTACTATCATTTTAAGTAGTGGTTTAGGCATTCCCTTTTATTTTAGAAGATTCTGACTCCTCAACCACATAGATACACCTATTTCATCTTTCTTTATTCATCTACTGTTGGGAAATACAGTCGCAAGTGTTCAACATTCCATATTCTTGCTATTACGTTGCCATCAGGTTGGCATAGTTTATAGGTCCTAGGTAGGATTACCTTGTATATGAGTAAAGGTCCTTCCCAATTCTGTCTAAGTGGTCCATCCGTCAGATTCTTAGTATTTTCCATAACTGTTCGGAGTACTAGATCTTCATTTTGAAATGATCTTCCTTTTACTTTAGAGTTGTAATGCTTGGATATTTGTAACGACCCACTATTTTGGACCATTCAAATCGACAATAAATCCACACATGTCGGACTTGAATGGTTCAAAACAATAGATTGTTAATTTAAATTTGCAAAACTCAACATATACAGTAAATAAAATAATCACAGATCACAGACACAAACACAGAGTAATATAACAATAATGCAGCGGAAACAAAAGAATAGTAGTTCATGAAGCTACTATATATATAACAGAGTTAAACAAGATACAACAGAAGTCTCGAATACAATAGATATCTCAATACAATAGTCAAATACAAGATCTGAATACATCACTAGAATCAACTGAATAACTGAAAGCTGGATAGATAGCTGGATCTCCAAGCGAAGCTCCAACTCCAAAGGTGAGTCTCAAATACTGTATCACTCAGTCTGACCCGAGCGTAAAGAAAACACAAAACACTCGAGTCAGGATTAACATTCTTATATCAATAAATCTAACTCAAGTGAAATAACGATTGAAATACGAGTAACTCAAAGGATGTTTGGGATAACCATCCTCTAAGGATCCGTTAAACTATCTACTATGTAGTAGTGTACACTAAGTAGAAAATGTCTAATCAGTAAAGTACGATATCAAAATAGCGTTAAGTCATGGCTCATTCCACCCTTAACACATTTTTATTCCCAAGAGCATATACAAGACCGTAGTTTCCCCAAAACCGGAAGTCACCAGAGGGCAATCCATATACTAAAGGTACAAACCAAAATCATAGTGGTCGCAAATAGGATAATCAGTATGACAAGGTACATGAGGCAATACCAACTAGGATACTAGTAGTTGCGTGATCCAGACTGATGTTGGGCATAGCAGCTACTACCCCAACACCGCGAAACAACACTCCCATAATCGAGGGGTGCACCCAAATCGAATCACAAAAGTAATAGATATGGTAACGAAGAAGTGTGTCCGCTAGAGGTGGCGAACCTCAATGGCCCGGCGCGGCTCCTGTTTTAGTCATGTCAGGGGTCATCCAAAATCGTTCTCTTTCTTCAGTCAACGCGTTCACCAAACCATCCACTTCATTCTGGATCAACACTCCGCGTATAATAGTTATTAAAGTGGTTTTCGGTATCGACAGGGAATATGTCCATATCCGATCCCGGTCTCTTTAATAACTACGTATTATTTCACCGATGGTCATTTAATAAACTTTCAAAATAGTTATATTTCAAAACCGACACATCATTGCCATTTTACAAACCATATCAATGCGATATCACTTTTACTTCAAATAAATCCATTTCGAAAATAATATCACTTTCCAAAGTTATATCGCTTTCGAAATCATAAGTCTTTTAAAAATCAAAACACTTTGGAAATCACAGCTTTGAAATCATAGCACTTTGGAAATCATAACACTTTTCTTTTAAACATTTTAGATATTAAAATTAGTATATATAATAAAATAGTTTATAAATAAAATAATTTATATTAAAAATGATTTATATTAAAATAGTTTATATTAAAATAATTTATAAAGTAAAATATCAATAGTTTAAATATAATTTAAAATTACTTTATAAAATAAAGTAGTTTCCTCAAATTTCACAAATCGATTCAAATTAACTCGAATTCCAAAATTTTAATTTAAATCAAATCTCAAATCATCAATTTCAATTCGATTCAGTTTCTAAATAACCATTTCAATCTATCGATTTCAAATTCATATTTAAACCATAAAATAAGCCATTTCAATTTCAATATATTTCAAAACTTTAAATATTCAACATTTCAATAACATCTAATACAACTTCTATTCACAAATTTTAAATAAAAAAATATCCCATTTAAATTTATATAAATTTGAAATATTCATTAAAGTCACCTTTAATCAAATTCAAGAAAAAACATATCTTTAGAATTTCAAATTTAATAAATTTCAAATCAAACTTATTTAAGTATAATTCTCAAATAAATATAATTTCAAATCAATTTCAAAACATTATAACTCTATATTTGAAAATATAGATATTAAATAAATACTTAAACATATTATTTATCAACTTTATCCAATCAACTTTAATAAACCTTTAAAATCAATATTTATCAAAACCATATATTTCTTTTCAAAACCATAGAAATCATGTTCAAAATATTTATATATAGACTAACGGTGTCTGTATATAATTTTCTACCCTATGGTCAAGTGGTACGGATATTTACCATTTCAATCCGCAATTTAAATATATACGGGTATATATCTTTTCAACCCGCAATCCCAAATTCAAATAAATTGAAAATCGCTTGGGTTTATCATTTCAACCCATAACAATTTTCTCCTATTCTACAGATCGTTCGGGTATGTATCATTTCAACCCATAGTGATTCTATACTAGCAGGGAACTTGCAAAGTGATAACAGATATAATAATAAAATAACAATAGTAACAGGCATATATCAATATCATCACTATAAATAACAGGTAAGGGTGTCAGATGTCATAGGTGAACAGATATAGATGATGACATATATATATATATATATCAATATAAATAACAAATAATGGTGTCAGGTGTCACAGGTGAACAGATACAGATGATGGCATAGATAGAGCAATATAAATAACTAACAGCAGCATATTTCAATTGTCGTTTCAATTGAAATCAAATTTAATAAATATAAGAACGTTAATCGTGAGTGATTGCTCACCTTTCGAGGCTAGAGATGCATGAGAAGATGACACAGATACGCACACTGATACAGACATAGAGATTGAGTTACGAATCCAAGCAAAACAAATCGGCACGAATTCAACGATCAAAGCTGATAACAGAAATCGATGAAATCAAATCACAACATTCAACATAGCAACAAATAAAACATGTCATGCGTCAAAGTTTAACAATATAATTCTATGTGCTACCGAGATCGAAATGGTCTGAAATTTGGTATGAATAATGATCAAAACTTGTATTTTAAACTGCAAAAGAATCACTTGATTTGGACAAGAGACGAGAAAAGTTATGATGTCACGAATATAGACTCAGGCCATGTTTGCAGCAGTGTAAAATAATTTCTAGGTACAAAAGAACAGTTGTCTGGGTCTAACTTCCAGATCCTCGACCACTAATCAAACGATGTCGGATTTGGCTGAAATTTGACAGGCATAAACTAGGTAACTTCGACTCCTTTTTAAAAATAAAATCAACTCATTCCGATAAAATATGAGTGAGATATGATATCGCGAACATGAAGTCTAACTACTGTTCAGAAAAAAAATAGCATGCAAAGCTTATGAACTGTAATCATACGTAATACAATATACTTCTATATATACATTCTAATATACAACTAACATATTGCATCTAATGTAAACATACTATGGAAAAAAAAAAGCAGACCACCTATTAACTAATATATATCAACTTACTAATATATCACTTTAAACAAAACTAACCCCTTTTTTTTAAAAAAAAAAACTTAGAACACATATACAGACTGTTATAGGAAATCACTATAAAATTTGTCTCGGTAACATATATCATTGTAATATATAAAATACTTATACGCTATCAAATTATATAACCACCATACAAATTTAAACTGGTATACATCCAGACTTCTATATGTTTTGCAATAGAATATGTATATAAGCTTAAGAAACTAGTATATAAACTGGCAGACAGAACTAAAATATAACTTATACCTTATACAGCCTTATATATATAAACTATTTAAACCATATGTACCTATATACTTTAAATATATATATATATATAACTAATGTATATTACTGCTAACTGAATAAATATAAATACACTAACATTTAGACTGATATATAAAAATATTCTAAATATACACATGACGAACAAACTAGTACAACCACTGATACATGATAGTTATATACTTCTCTTCTAAATGTTTATACAATAAAATCTATATATAATTTTTTCTAAAAGACAAAGTCTGTTCCCCTTTTTCTTTCAACATCCTTTATCTACACATAATATAAGTCATTATAAACGAAACCAAAACAAAGTTCAGATCAACAAATAACCAAAATATATTTATATATGGTACCGTGTTCTATGAAGAGGAACCGGGAGTGGGAAGACGGCAGGCGGTTGCTGCTGCGAAGTGGTGGCCGAAGGCGTGGTGGAGCTAATGGGCTGTCGTCGGCTGACTTGGATTTGTGGAAGGCAAAGCATGGAGATGGGTTGAGGGCATGACAGAGGTGGAGGCCTTAGGCACGACTCGGAGAGAGGTCTGGGCGAGCTTCTAAGCTCGGCTTAGGCTGGGTGATGGTCGCGTGGCAGTGGCGACAAGAGGGCAGTTGATGTTGAGAAGCACGAAGGAGAGAGAGAGCGGGCGGAGGGGAAAAGATGGGTGCTCGGCTGCTCGTTGGTAATGCAGGGGAGGAGGTTGCGAGCTGCTTAAGAGAGTGAGGCCATGTTGATATATATGAAGAAGTAGGAAAGGTAGAAGGAGATGAAGGAAGGGTGGGTGCTGTATACATTTTTGAACGGTAATAAAAGAAAGAATAACTACAGAGAAAATTTAGTGCTAGATTATATATATTTCTCTTGTTGCTTTTCTGAGCAACGAAAAAAAGTATGAAAAATCAAATCCAAGAAAAAGAAAATGTCACAAATCCAACAGTTGTCTGAAACATTATAATTAAGATTCATTAAATGCTAGGCTGCGCAAATCAAATCTTGAAAGCACAGAACCAAAGGGTCAACATTTTTCGGTACCGTTATGACACGAACAGTTTTATTATATCCGTTGCGTACCGGATCTTAAAATACAGAAATAAATATATCGTAGAGATCAGCCCGACGAGACGATCAAAACAGTATATAGATATCAGTGGTATGATTGAATTATAAAAATTCGAATTTTCTAATAGCGGAAAAATGCAAGAAAAACGCTGAAAAATAAGATCGACGGAGCCAAAGATGTCCGAATTTGGAAAAACGACCAACTGACATCTTGCTCAGAAGATGGTTTAGAATTTTTCTATGTAAAAATATTTGCGTTTCGGAAACATTTTATTTTCATCGCTTTTTAACTGATTAAATCAAAGTAAATTTACGCGCGAAATAAACTTTCATATTTTCGGATGAAAATTTACCAGTTGCTATGTTTAACTAGACGCATTCCAAATATTAAATTTTTATTTCAAAATTTTATCGTTTAAAATTTCCCAAAATTTCAACTAATTACGTTATTAAAACAGTTGAAATTTACGGGTCGTTACAATATTCTTCGTTGGTATTCAACCGTCCGTATGGCTGCTTCATCTCTTAACTCAATAATTAAATTTGTGGATTCCCACTTTAATGCCTGATTCAAATTAAATGCATATGTAATCCTTCAATGAGGTTACTTCAACTTCAATTGGGAGCATGACTTCATATCCATATTTTAAAGAATATGGAGTATGCCTAGTCGTGGTTTTAGTAGAGGTTTTATATGCCCATAGAACAAGAGGTAATTTGTAACATCCCCTATTTGGAGGCCCGAAGCTAAGCGCTATAGATGCTGCAGTCATCCATAGTATTAACTTCCAGTGACCAAATACGGTAATGTTAATGGTATCCATAATATCAGAAGCACATGAATATGAAACAAAATCATAGATTTCAAAAACAACTTTTATGATTACATTTCACATAACATGTTTTATATTCCATTATATAATCCCAATCGTTTGTCAAGTTCAGATCAAATAAAATTATTACAAAATACGCCAAGAGCGACATATGAAGATGCCCCCTTGGTTGACCTGAGTACTATATAGTCATAACTGACATAATACAACACATCAGAATCAAATAAAATAAAATAGGAACTCCTAAATAGCTATCCGTTGGCCACCTGCTCGTGTTTGGAAGTTTTGTTCGCCAACCTACTAAAACCTAAAAATCCTCAACTGTCAGCCTACTCAAATTAATTTTGAGCATCCGAGAGAGTTTAAGGGGAAAAACATAAACTTCGAGTCAGACATAAAGCCTAGTGTGAATAATACTATACATCTCGATTATTTGATATTAAGTGAGACCACGCCGCTTAGCGGAATGAGTTTCCCCTCACTAATATCCTTTTAAAACATATCTTTTGCAAATCATAATCCTGCAACCAAAACTGGTTAAAAAGTGTAAAGCAATATCATGTTAACATACATGTCACGTAACAAATGAACTATCTGTCCGAACACTATAGTTTTGTTTGGCTAACTACTAACCTTTGGCTGACTTGGGCCTACCAGGCATTATGAACAAATAATCTAACACATGTTAGACACTCCTCTTCTGGACAGTCTGTCCCTAACTTATCTTCTCCTAGGTCACCTGATCCTAATGGTTTTGTGGGCTCACCAATAACCTATCTCTGTACACACACACACACACACACACACACATATATATATATATATATATTCCCTTCTGTGTGTAACATCAATTTAGTCTTATCTGTGACAAAGCCCTACACACTGGAATTTTGGACTAAATTATCTAGGGCTAATAGCTAATGTATAGGACATGACCCTATACCAGTCCCATCTGCATACAAATATCTGAGTCATTTCACTTAGGGTAACCTTCCCTTAAATTTTCCTTGGAAACCTTTTCATCAAAAATTGATTTAAAACCTTTAAATCATACTTAAACAAGAAAATATATACTCTATGCTTTACTCAAAATCACCTTGCCATGTTATATGTACTTTACTCAAATCTTTGTTGATGAAAACATTTAAACATTTGAAAGTACCCCTTTCGAATCCATTGAAAGTACCCCTTTTGAAACTAAGTAAAACCCTTTTTTCACCTAGGCCAAAAGGCCAAAACATTCCTTTCAAAACCATTCATATAAACCTTACAAAACCATTGAAAACCCCTTTCCTTCGAAAGTTATAAAAACCTAAGACATCCTATTATTAAAACACTTAAACATTGCCTTTCGAAAACATTGGAAAACCATTCCTTTCAAACCTTTCGAAACCATTGGGGAACCATCCCTTCAAAACCTTAATTAAAACCTTTCGAAAGCATCAAAACATCAAACCTTTCGAAACCATTTGGGTTCAAGTAAAACATGTGGAAAACCTTTCGAAACCATTTAAAACTATCTCCTTCGAAACCTTTGTGTTCTACCTTCAATGGAGCAAAAGGGTCATAAAACATTTAAGTCGAAAGCACTCTTTCGAAAGCATTTCCAAAGTAAAGAAGTGATGGTGTCGAAATCAACCCTTTCAAAGCATTATAGAAGTGGCTTGGAATTTAAAACAAAGTTTACCTTCCGAAACCATTTGCTTCGAAAGGTAGAAAAGTGGCAGCTAGGGGTTTCGACCCCGATGAAAGCATTTATTTAAAACAAAGGCGCAACCTCATTCAAAACCATTCCTTAAATCAATTTGACCCAGTCGGAAGCCAACCAAGTCGAAAGCATTACTTTCGAAAGCAAAGTAGGCGCGTTTTCATTTGAAAGTATAGTAGCGCTTCGACCCCTTAGGAACCCTTAGTTTCGTCCCAATACCTTCCGCCTATATCCAATTCGCTGCGCACCAAGTCTTTGATGCCATGTGCATTGGTTTCGATGGTGATGGAGGCGGAACTACTAAGTTGGACCTTAAGTGCCGAAATTGGCGAAACATGCTAAAAGCATGTAAAGACTTATTTTAACTTTAAAAAGAAATTCTTTGCAACCAACCTGCCTTGTTTGTTAAAATATTATTGGTTGCCAATTTCCTTTTCTAAAAGTGCTGTCAAAATTTCAGAATTTAACAATTTAAATAATTTACAAAATACCCCATCTTCGTTTTTAAACATATAAAACATTTAAGTCTCATACCTTAAATAATTTTATATATCTATTAAAATACTTAGGAAAATTCTACAAAAATTCCAAAAAATCATTTTTAAGATGTTTTCTAACATATATTAATTTCATGCCCAAAACTTATATTATTTGGCGGTAAATAATTTTAAACCTAAATAATCATTTTCCTCACTAGAAAATTAATATAAAATCCACATTAATTCAGAAAATTATGAAAATTGAAACCTATCTCTAAAATATCATTTCCGATCTAAGTCTAAAATCTCAAGGCATTATGGATGTAATTAAATAGGGTTTTCACATTAAAACATATCATAAAACCTATATGAATGAGCATAAATCATCAACGAGCATATATAAACATTTTATCCTTCAAAATCATGGCATAACATTGCAAATAAATTTGGATTATCCTTAAAACCTAAAACAATTAAGAAAACAAGGGATGTAGTCATTATTCACCTTAGCTTTGAGATTAAGGAGTTTGAGATTTGAATGGATTTGATTTTAATTACTCTTCTTCCTTTAATTGCTTTCTCTTTCTCTAGATTTCCTAATGGTGGCCGGCCTATACTTTGTCTTTGATTTTTAAATGAACGTGTAAATGAATTCCTAAGGGTTTAGGGTATAAGAATACTCTTTTCTCTATTTTACCCCTTCTCTATTTCATTTTAACTTATTTTTAGTTCATTGTTTACATAGCACGGCTACCCCTTAGTTTAATCACAAATCTCAATCCCCTAATCATCCCATTATTTTATTTTATTTAGCTAATTAAATATCCAAAATAATGTTACTAAAAATTTGGGTCATTACAGACTCCCATCCTTAAAGAATTTCGTCCTCGAAATTACGATAAGGTACATAACAAATCAAACATAAAGGTAAAACATACCATCAAACAAATCAGGATAAGCGTCTCTAATCCTGCTCTTAGTCTCCCAAGTACAGTCTCTCTCATCGTCGCTCCACTAATCTTTAACTAATCTGACTGTCTTGTTTCTATGCCTCTTCTTATCTCTCACAACTATCTGAACTGGCTTTCTAACTATAGTCAAGTCTGGCTCTACTACTAAGTCATCTAATACAGTCGGTGCTATAGTAGTCTCTTGATCTCCAATACACTTCCTTAGATGAGAAACATGAAAAACATCATGGACTCCTGCCAAACTCTTCGGTAACTTTACTCTATATGCGAGTTTCATGATCCTCTCTATAATAGGAAATGGTCCTACAAATCTCGACGCCAATTTCACTGATTTTCCAAATTGAATCACAACCTTCATCAGTGACACCTTAATAAAAACATAATCTCCAATAAAGAACTCCAAGTCTTTCCGTTTTCTGTCTGCATAACTCTTTTGTCTAGACTGAGCCTCCTTCATTCTAGCCCGAATCAACTCAATCTTTTATGCAGCTTCTTTAACCAAATCTGGACTAAGAACCAACCTATCCCCGGTCTCTAACCAACAAACGGGAGATTTGCATGGCCTTCCATACAAAGCTTCAAATGATGACATCCTTATACTAGCCTAATAGTTGTTGTTATATGAAAACTCGACTAAGTGTAGACGGTTTTCCCATGATCCCCCAAAATCTAACACACATCGTAAACAATCCTCCAAGATTTTGTTAACTCTTTCCGTTTGCCCATCGGTCTGCGGATGGTAGGCGGTACTCATCTTAAGCTTTGTACCTAAGGTATCATGTAGACTCTTCCAGAACTCGATAGTGAATAAGGAATCTCGAACACTCACTACAACAAAAATAATCTATTACAACAGGCATTTGCTGCCCGTTGTAATAGAAGGCTATTACAACGGTCCATTCAAGACCGTTGTAATAGATGCTTATACAACACATTTTTTACAACTGGCAATGGCTGCCCGTTGTAATAGAATGCTATTACAACGGTCCTTTCATGTCCGTTGTAATAGATTCCAAATTTTACAACGTTCACAAAATGACCGTTGTAATAGTTACCAATTTTACAACACTTATGCAATGCCCGTTGTAAGAGGTTTGAGCAGCATTTTAATAGACTTTTTACTTTCCAGTTATTAGAGAATCATATTCGTTTTTTCACGAAATAATGGCGACTGGCGACCCGTCCTCATCAAATCCCTAATTCAAATCGCCTTCGTTCGTCGTCCTCCTCAAATCCCTAATTTCCAATTGCCTTCGTTCGGCCTCCTCCACCTCCTCCGTCTTGATTTCTATTAGATCTTGCTCGAGTGATGTGGCTCACGTCTTGATTTGAAATGCTTCTCAAAATTGGCAGCCGAGATCTGGGCTATGTCGAACACAACAGCAGGTAAAACTTCAAGCTTTTCAGTGACATGCAACCTTTTGAGCCAATTCATCAAAGAGAAAGGCCGTTCTCCCTTAGATCTTAACCTTGCTAGGTCTATTGATGCTTCCATGGGTGAGTTTCTTTTTCTTCTATTATTATTCTTTTGAAGCTTTTTTTTTTCATGTTTTACTTGAATATTTACTTATTTAATTGGAATGTTTAGGCAAAATAGATGGTACTATGCATCCAAGACCGAGTATGATGAACCTATTAACAGGCGTAGATGTTTCCGAAACTAATTCGAAAAATAAAGTATCAGGTCAGACACCTGAGAAATCTATGGATTTGTTCCCTCAGCTTGTTAGTTTTGGGACAAAAGAAGATGACAAGAGGTCAGTATATCGGTTGATATTTGATAAGCTTTACCTTTTGGGTTGCTAAATAACTCAAATGTCTTAATACAAGCAAATTATCCTTGATTTTGGCATCCTATTGCAAGTTAAGATGTACACAAGGAAAATAACATAAATGGTTAATTAATTAGCACTTAAATGTCAAATGGAAGAGCGTGTGAATCTCTTTTGTGTGTGTGTGTTGTGCTTTTAATATATTCAGCAAAGGGGTAAAACTAACATAAATCAACTCCTCCATCTGTACAAACCATCCTCCCCCCAAGACCTGTTCAAACTGTTACTTCCGGTAGTTACTCTCTTTTCCATCATTTTCTTCTGTTAATTAATTACTTTAAACTTGATACCATATTCATATATTTTACACATGAATTTGTCCACATTTCGGTTTTGATATGATTGTAAAACAATAAGTTAGATATTGAAACTAAATTTAGGTCATATCAGCATGAGCTTGGTTTGGTTTGATCATAAAGATATAGTTTGGCAACGGTGTTAATTTTGAACAATAGTTTGGCAACACAGTTTAGATAGCATAATGTATAGTTAGGTATATGTCATCTTAACATATACTTGATAACTGAACATATTGATATGATATTTTTTTGACAACAGATCTTCCAATTGCACGCAAAGCATCGCTGCATCGATTCTTAGAGAAAAGAAAGGATAGGTAAGCAGCCAACTTCTACCTTAAATGTATTCATCAATATCAAAAAGCTACAGCTGATTTTTGTTGTTTTAATCTTGCTGTGGCTAATTTCATTTATTACGATACTGAATTTATATATAGGGTGAATGCAAGGGTACCATATCATCAAGTAAATAAGGCAAAAGACTCTACTGCAGAGAACCAGCCATGGCTTGGACTGAGTTCAGAGTGCAGCAAATGAAAGTTTGATATGAATGGCACCATGAATTTTCAAGGTTTGCTCAGATATAGTTTATCTATCTTGTTTTGTTTACTAATTAAACTAATTAGTGTTGCTCTATGATCATTATGTAATTCCAAACCACCTGTTAAAAGAATTGAAAATAATCATCGTGCATAGAGATTGTTTTTATGACTAATTAATATCCACTTGATTTATGTGGGATTTATTACCTGAAAATTTCAGCAGATACAATTAAAATTTTAACATGGGCTTGTAGAACATATGTGAGAGATGTGTAATGTAATAGCCAGCGTGGCAAGTACTCAACCATGGAATGAGTGGCTTGGAGAGATACTAATCATCAAAGCAATGCCAAAAATGGATGGTGCACTTTATGTTTATAAATTAACCTTAGCAACATAGAATTTCATTTTGAGCATTCAAACTTCCGTATTCTTTGCATTAAAATTATCCACATGCAAGTTTATGGCATGGTTTGATTTTAAAACATAGGACAAGGTAAGAGTCAGATCCTTGTATACTGAGATAAACGGTGAAACATACTTTTACCCTTTTGGTAGGAGTATATGTTAGGATCTGAGATGCTGCAATACAAGATTCTCTAGGCATCAATTAATTATAGTATTATGATTATGATTTTCTTCTCAGATAATATAGTTAAACATAACCCTTCCTTTTCCAGTAATGCTATTATCTACTAATATTTAGTCCATTGAATAGTGACTGTACTAGTAAATACGTGGATAGCTATGTCATCCACTTGCATATTGACAACAAAAGGAAAAGGTTTTATAGATGTTATAGATATCACATTGCGCACTAAGCACTTAACAGTAGTGTTTTTTCTTCTTTTTTTACTAGAAAAGGCATAAAAGAGCTGTACGGAATCAGGATTCATCTCCTAATTCCTTTTGGACCAATATATAGAACTAGTGCGCAATACAGATAGATTATCCATTAGCTAGGAGCATTTGGATTTGATGACGGTAGAACCTTGCATTATTTCAAAATATGATTGAAAGCATGTTTAGCATGACACCAATAAAGTAAAGAAAGTAGAGCTACGTGTACGATTTGATATGCTTTTAGCTAGCTTTTACCTTGTCGCAGAGATCCACTAAATATCGCTGTTTATCTTTACCTTAGATTACCATTGCAGATTTTGTTTTGCACTTTGATTATGTTCAAGAGCTTCAAAGGCAGGAAAGAAGTCGGGTTGTAGTTTGAAGAGGTGCACACCGAAGACAGTGTTAGACTGAAGGGAGTTGCGGCAAGGTTGGAGTTACAGGCAGTCAAAGATGATGTTATATGTCTTGGTAGAACAGGAAGATAGTAAGGTGGAAAGATTGTTGGTTGTAGTGTAGCGTGGATTGGTTGTTGTAGTTAGAGGTGGTAGACTGGTAGTTAAACACACTTGAAATGAAATGATTTTGGTTGTTTTATGATAATATTTATTATTCGTTAAATTATTCATTATTGGTATGGATGTATGCTGCTGTAATTTTTTTTAAAATTTGCATTTATTTTGCAACGGTCAGAAACCGTTGCAATATCATGTATTACAACGGGCATTGCCCGTTGTAAAAAGGTGTATTACAACGGGCATTGCCTGTTGTAAAAAGATTTATTACAACGGACATTGCCCGTTGTAAAAAGATTTATTACAATGGGCATTGCCCGTTGTAAAATATGGTCAACCTATTACAACATCGCCTATTACAACGGTCGGCTGTCCGTTGTGGAACACATATTACAACGGGCATTGCCCGTTGTAAAAAGCCTGTTTTGTTGTAGTGACTTATGATACTACTAGGAATTCCATGTAGTCTAACTATATTCTTCATAAATAACTTAGCTAGAACAAGTGCCGTCCTAGTTGACTTAACTGGAATGAAATGGACACTCTTGGTCAATCTGTCCACTAAGACCCATATACTTTCATTTCCTCTATTAGACCTTGACAACTCGTTTATAAAATCCATAGAAATAGAATACCACTTCCATACCGGAATATCTAATGGCTGAAGCAACCCACTTGGCTTTTGATATTCGGCTTTTACCTGTTGGCAGTTCAGACACTGTTTCACCCATAAGCCAACATCTCCCTTCATACCTTCCTAGAAGAAACTCCTCTTCATATCCTAATACATCTTATTCCTCCCAGATGAATAGTGAACTTCAAACGATGGCATTTCTTCAAAACTTCCTTCCTTATGTCTCCCACATTCGGAACACATAATCTACCTTTCTTTCTCAACCACCCATTCTAGTCAAGACTAAAATCCTTTAAGTCATCGCTCTTCGTTCCTTCCTTTAACTTTTTGATATGTTCAACCAATTCTGGATCCTCCTCCTATATAGAGGCAATCTTTTCAATCATCATCGGTCAAACTTCTAAGCCAGACAACACAACAGTTCCTTCAGTAGACCCAACTTCAGATCTCCATTGCACTCTGGAAGTCGACAACGTTTCTAAATCTTTCCACTTTTCTATCATTGCCAACATTACATTCTGATGCTTTCTGCTAAGCGCATCTGCAACCTTATTACCTTTCACTGGTGTGTACTCAATTCCAAAATCATAAACAGCAATAAACTCCAACCATCTCTGGTGTCTCATGTTCAGCTCCTTCTGGGAGAACAAGTACTTCAACGACTTATGATCCGTATATAGCTCAAACCTCTCTCCCAAAAGGTAATGTCTCCACACCTTCAATGCAAATATCACCGCAACTAATTCCAAGTCAGGCGTTGGATATCTAACCTCATGCGGTCTAAGCTACCGAGAAGCATAAGCAATCCCTCTACCTCTTTGCATTAACATGGTTCCTAATCCAATTCCACATGCATCTGTATATACTACCAAATCCTGATTCCCTTCTGGAACAATTAATACAGGTGCATGGGTCAATAAGTGTTTCAAGCTTTGGAATGCTTCCTTACACTTATCGATCCAAACAAACTTCACATCCTTTCGCGTTAGCTTGGTCATCGGTGCTGCTATCCGCGAAAAATCCTTAATAAACCTCCTATAATATCCAGCCAATCCAAGGAAACTCTTTATCTCAGTCACCGTCTCTAGTCTCTTCTAATTATTCACCGCTTCAATCTTAGTCGGATCTACAAACAACCCTTTCTCTAAGACTACATGACCAAGAAACTTCACTTCCTTCTTTCAGAAATGACACTTCTAAAAATTCGCCTTCAGCTGATTTTGCCTCAGCGTCTCAAGCACCACTCTAAGATGAACTTCATACTCCCTTTCATCCTTAGAGTATACCAAAATATCATCTATGAATACTAATATGAACATATCCAAATGCTCCCGGAAAATTCAGTTCATCAAATCCACAATACTGACGCATTAGTTAGTCTGAACGACATTACTAACCATTCATATGATCCATATCTAGTTCAAAACGCCATCAAACGAATACCATCCTCTGCTACTCTAAGTTGATGGAAACCTGTTGCTAAATCCAACTAAGAAAATACCTTGGCTCCACTCAACCGATCGAACAAATAATCAATTCTAGACAATGGATATTGATTCTTTATCATTCTCTCATTCAACTTACGATAATCGATACATAACCTTAACGATCCGTCCGGCTTCTTAGCAAATACTATGGCTGCTCCCTATGGTGAACTACTAGGTCTAATAAAATTATTGCCTTTCAAATCCACCAACTGCACCTTCAGCTCTCTCATCTCTGTAGGTGTCATCTTACTTGGCGGTCTACTCACTGGTTCTGCTCCCGGCACCAAATCTATCCGAAACTCAATGGCCCGTTTCGGTGGTAATCCTACTACAGGTTCAAAAACATCTCTGAATTCTGTAACCACGAAAACTCGATTCACCTCGTCCTCTAACTCCACAACACCCTACAAAGCATTCACCTCACAACTAGGGCTTTCTATGGCATATACAATCTGATCACTACAGTCAGGGTGTCTAAGTGATATTTTCCTATCATAGCAAAATATCCTAGCATCATACTTACTTAACCAATCCATACCTAAAATAATTCCGAACCCTACAAAGTCAAACACATGCAAATTGCAAATAAAGGTATGACCTAACAAATAAAACTCTAGGTGGTCACACTTCATTCCAAGTGTCGCATACCCTCCTATCGGATTTGCAACCCTTAAGGAAGTAACTAAGTATGAGGGTTCTAGGTTAAGCTTATCTACCAAACAATTAGATATAAAAGAATGCGATGCACCGATATCAAACAGAACGCTAACGATATATCATGAATCTGAAGCGTACCTCCCAACACCGCCTTCCCTTTCTCCTGCGCTGTTGGTCCCGATGTAGCAGGTTCCAATGCAAATACTTTGCCCCTTCGATCCTTAGCAGGCTCTTTGCACTGGTTCTTATAATGACCAATCTGATTGCAGTTGAAGCGTTTGATATTCTTCTTCCCGATCACTTCCTTCGCCTTCCCGGTACGACACTCATTAGCAAAATGGCCCTTCTTGTCGTGCTTGAAGCAAACAACCCCCGACTTCCCTTTCTTTGCGGCTCCACCTTTCTGAGCACCCTTCTTATGAAAGAACTTCCTTTTCTGAATCTGCCCCACCATGACCTCCTTTGCCTTATTCTTCTCTAGAGAAGCAAGCATCTCCTAGTGTCTTAAGCCATCTCCACCACAACATCACAAGGATCCCTAATATGAGGTAATGTAGCCCTGGCCAACTCAGGCTTCACCCCTCTGATGAACTTCTCATTCCTCTTCATCACGGTATCCACAGTGGCATATCCATACCTAACCAATCCTCAAACCTTCTAGCATACTCCAACACAGTCATCTCCCCCTACTCCAACTCAACAAACTTTCTAAGCAAAGCAAACTGTGCCATCACAGACATGAACCTCTCCTGGAACCTTCTCCTAAATCAGCCCATTTCATCGTCTCTTCATTCACTCCAGCCGTTACACTATACCACCAGAATAAAGCTGCTTCCTAAAGCTATCTCAAAGCAAGCCTCCTCTTCTGCTCATCATTGAGCCCCAAGTCAGCAAAGATTCTCTCACAATGCAACGACCAGCTCTCCACCTCAATAGCATTTTCAGTTCCGATAAATGGCTTCCCTTCAAGCCTAACATAATCCCTACTCAAGATAACATAATTATTGACCACCGAAGCTTCCTAAACTCCTACTCCATCATTTCCTCCAACCACTCTAGCAGCAATTCAAGCTTGCATCAAGTTCACAAAAAACCGATACATAGCTCCCATATCCACTTGTGGAACCCCAGCACCAACATTCCCATCTTGTGTCTGACCTTGGTTTCTTATAGTATTCGGTCTGGAATTTCCATTTATGGTGGTGCTTCCCCCAAGATTCAGTCTTCCACTTCTAGCATCCATATCTGTATTTACGCCTCGTGCGATACATAAAGAATAGCCGAACATAGATAGGAGAATAGAGATATATCGTATACTTATATATATCAAATACAAGTACGTTACTAAAGCATTATCCCATACCCCGATCTTATCTCTAATTCTTTAGGATTATGTTTTCAAAAAAATCATTTTTAGTTTAAAGTTTATCATAAACCTGTGCTCTGATACCAACTTGTAACATCCACTATCTGGAGTCCCGAACCGAAGCACTACAGATGCTGCAGTCATCCATAGTATTAACTTCTGATGACCAAATACGGTAATGTTAATGGTATCCATAATATTAGAAGCACATGAATATGAAACAAAAGCACAGATTTTGAAAACAACTTTTCTAGACTACATTTCACAAAACATGTTTCATATTCCATTACATAATCCCAATCGTTTCACAAGTTCAGATCAAATAAAATTATTACAAAATATGGCAAGAGTGACATATGAAGATGCCCTCTTGGTTGACCAGAGTACTATGTAGTCATAACTGACAAAATACAACACAGTGGAATCAAACAAAATAAAACAGCAACTCCTAAATAGCTATTCTTCAGCCACCTGCTCGTCTTCGGAAGCTTTATTCGCCAACCTACTAAAACCTAAAAATCCTCAACCCTTTGCCTACTCAAATTAATTTTGAGCACCCGAGAGTTTAAGGGGAAAAACATACACTCCGAGTTAGACATAAAGCCTGGTGTGAATAATATTATACATCTCAGTTATTTGATATTAAGTGAGACCACACCGCTTAGCGGAACAAGTTTCCCCTCACTAATATCCTTTTAAAACATATCTTTTGCAAATTATAATCCTGCAACCAAAACTGGTTAAAAACTGTAAAGCAGTATTATGTAAACATACATGTCAGGTGACAAATGAACTATTTGTCCAAATACTATAATTTTGTTTGGCTAACTACTAACCTTTGGCTGACTTGGGCCTACCAGACAATATGAAAAAATAATCTAACACCTGTCAGACACTCCTCTTCTGGACGGTCTATCCCTAACTTATCTTCTCCCAGGGTAACCTGATCCTAATGGTTTTGCGGGCTCACCAATAACTTATCTCTATACAAATATATATTCCCTTCTGCGTGTAACATCATTTTAGTCTTACCTATGACAAAGCCCTACACACTGGAATTTTGGACTAAATTAGCTGGGGGCTAATAGCTAATGTATAGGGCGCAACCCTATACCAGTACCATCTAGCATACAATTATCCAAGTCATTTTACTTAGGGTAACCTTCCCTTAAATTTTCCTTAGAAACCTTTTCATCTCAAATTGATTTAAAACGTTTAAATCAAACTAAAACACGGAAAATATATACTCTTTGTTTTAGTCAAAATCACCTTGCCATGTTATATATACTTTACTCAAATCTTTGTTGATGAAAACATTTAAACATTTGAAAGTACCCCTTTCGAATCCATTGAAAGTACCCTTTCGAAACCAAGTAAACCCCTTTCTTTCATCTAGGCCGAAAGGCCAAAGCATTCCTTTCGAAACCATTTATATAAACCTTTCGAAACCATTGAAAAACCTTTCCTTCGAAAGCTATAAAACCTGAGACATCCTATCTTTAAAACACTTAAACATTGCCTTCGAAAACATTGGAAAACCTTCCTTTCAAACCTTTCGAAACCGCTAGGGAACCACCCCTTCAAAACCTTCATTAAAACATTTTGAAAGCATTAAAACATCAAACCTTTCAAAACCATTTGGATTCAAGTAAAACATGTGGAAAACCTTTTGAAATCATTTAAAACTATCTCCTTCAAAACCTTTTGATTCTACCTTCAACGGAGCAAAAGTGTCATAAAACATTTAAGTCAAAAGCACTCTTTTGAAAGCATTTCCTAAGTAAAGAAGTGATGGTGTCGAAATCAACCCTTCAAAAGCATTAGAGAAGTGGCTCGGATTTTAAAACAAAGTTTACCTTCCGAAACAATTTGCTTCGAAAGGTAGAAAAGCAACAGCTAAGGGTTTCAACTCCGGCGAAAGCATTTACTTAAAAAAAAGGTGCAACCCCATCCGAAACCATTCCTTAAATCCATTTGACCCAGTCGAAAGCCAACCAAGTCGAAAGCATTACTTTCGAAAGCAAAGCAGGCGCGTTTTCATTTGAAAGTATAGTAGCGCTTCGACCCCATCGGAACCCCTAGTTTCGACCCAATACCTTCCGCCCTGTATCCAATTCGCTATGCACCAAGTGTTTGATGCCATGCGCATTGGTTTCGATGGTGATAGAGGCATAACTACTAAGTTAGAACCTAGGTGCCAAAAGTGGTGAAACATGCTAAAAGACATTAAAAATTGATTTTAACTTTAAAAAGAGATTATTTTCAACTAACCTGCCTTGTTTGTTAAAATATTATTGGTTGCAAATTTTCTTTTCTAAAAGTGCTGCCAAAATTTCAGAATTTAACAATTTAAATAATTTACAAAATACCCCATCTCCTTTTTTAAATATATAAAACATTTAAGTCCCATACCTTAAATTTTTTATATATCTATTAAAACACTTAGGAAAATTCTACAAAAAATCCAAAAAATTATTTTTAATATGTTTTCTAACATATATTAATTTCAGACCGAAAACTTATATTATTTAACCATAAATAATTTTAAACTTAAATAATCATTTTCCTCACTAGAAAATTAATATAAAATCCACATTAATTCAGAAAATTATGAGAATTGAAACACATCTCTAAAATATCATTTCTGATCTAAATCTAAAATCGCAAGGTATTTGGATGTCATTAAATAGAGTTTTCACATTAAAACATATCATAAAACCTATATGAATGAGCATAAATCATTGTTGCGCCGGTTTTTTGGCAAACAAAGGAAGAAGAAGCCCAAGGCAAGCAAATGCAGCAAGAGCCAGAGCTACCCAGACCAAACGTTTGGCTTGCATTCTCTGGTCTTCAGAAATACCGGACCAAATGTTTGGTCCGACATTCTCTGGCATGCCGGACCAAATATTTTGTCCGGCACAACCCACCATTTTACGAAACTAAACATTTGGTTCTGTGTAATAGATCGCTGAACCAAATATTTTGACTGGCAAAGAGGATCCTCCGAAGATGAAGATTGTCGAACCAGAGGAAGATGATGATGGCTGAACCAAAGGAAGAGGAAGATTGTCGAACCAGAAGAAGTTGAAGATTGCCAAACCAGAGGAAGATAAAGATTGCCAAACCAAAGGAAGATGAAGATTGCCGAACCAACAAAGGATGGAGATTGCCGATCCAAGCTTACCGAGCCACCAGTCCCAAACACAAATACCAAACCAGACCTAGGCAGCTATAACCTCTCCTCCACACCTCACAATCTCACTCTAAAAATACCGGAGCTTCTTAATAACAATAGGGACGGATGTTCAGGAAGAAAGGGAGAAACTCTACTGAGATCTATCACCCTGGTTATTCTAATTTCTCTAATAATTCCAAGAAATCTTGTACTTGTAACCAAATCTAAGAAGGGATAATAAGATGGAAAGTGGATGTAGGCACATTTTGGCTGAACCGCTATAAAACCCTATGTCACTTGTTCTTTCCTTATCTGCTTTTCTAAATCTCGAATTTGCTTATTATGTCGGTATCCGCTAAGGATCATTTCATTATAACTTGAAACGTCTAAAGAGTCGCAAGATAAACACAATCCAACAAGGCTAAATTAAAAATCAGATTAACAAGTGTTTGCCCAATTTTTGAGCAAACATTTTTGGTGCTTTCACTGAGAGGGGGTGGGCATAGAAAGCCAAACTCTCCTATCCATTATTCTTCCAACCTTAGTGCATCATTAGAACATGGATCCCTCTAGGTGAAATTCTAAAAAAGGTAAGAATGCAGCTACTGCAAATACGCTCAACCCCATCCAAGAAGATCAAGAAAACCCAACTACTCGCTCCCTACCACTAGGCTCAGCTGTCACCCGAGAAGACTTAGAAAGGGTTGTGAATGAGATGATTGATCGCTTCGCTGCCCAACAAGAAGCTTTGGTGGACCAATTCATGGCACGCTTAGGGGGCATAGAGGAATCCACTCACAATACCGGATCCCAAAGTGAATCCCAGTCCAGAGAGTCACATAGAAGGAACAGATCTCCCGCCAATGATGAGTTCAATCAAGAAGATCCAGGGGCTCGAAGCCAAGCTAGGACTTAACCCAAAGCTAGTCTAGAGAGGTCGTCAAGAGGTGGGCCCAGTCAAGGGGGCCCCAGAAATGGACCATCTATGGTTGATCCTGTCATGCTTCGAACCAATCATCGCCAGTCTGGCCTAAATCAAGGCACCAAACACCATCACTATCAAAGAGAGGGCCCCGCTTCTCCAAGGGCTGCTCCCGAGTCCAAGGAAAGAATGGCGCGTCTCTTCAGGGAGTACCTCAGGCGCGAACAACTTGAAAGGGGGATAGGCGCCAGAGTATCCAGCCCTTTCACTAGGGACATAGAGGCAACAGCCACGCCTCGAGAATGGAAGATGCCCACCATGGATCCATATAAGGGCACCTTTGACCCAATCGTCCACCTACAACGATACTCTTAGCACATGCTCATGAATGGAGCAATTGAAGGTGTACTGTGTAAATGTTTTCTGCTATTCTTGTCAGATTTAGCAACCACGTGGCTCTATCGCCTACCTCACAGATCCATCAGTTCTAGGAAAATGTTGAAGGAAAATTTCATAAGCCAGTTCTGAATTCATGTGGAACAGCCTAGAGATGCTTATTCCTTGTCCGACGTAGAACCAAAATCGGAGGAACCTCTGCAGAAATACCTTACTCGTTTCAACACAACTGCGGTAGCGGTGCAAAATGCGGATGATAGACTTATTGATGGCACTATGCGGAGGTGTCCACCCGAACTCGAAACTTGTAAGAAGACTGACAAAGGAGAAGCCTTTAACCCTTCAGGAATTCTACCATGAAGCAGGAAAATATATGAGACCGAAAGACGCAGTGGCTCTTCGGCATGGCGATCAACCCGCGGGGGGTTCCGGCTCCCATGGAAACACGAGAGTCCCACCACAAAGAGAAGGGAGCAAGCCAAACAATGATGATAAAAGTAACCGTCAAGACAACCCCGGAACTGAAAAAAGCAATAAACGACGATACAGCACGGAACTGAGATTGATTCCTACACTCCACTGAATAACACTATGGAAAACATTTACTTGGCCACTCAACACGAATTGAAGTACAAACGCCGTCCATATAAGAAGGAATCGGAAGCCGCAGTTAGGATGGAAAAGTACTATCGCTTCCATGAGTCTCACGAACATAACACAGAAGAATGTCAGTTTTTGCGGGACCTTATTGAAGAATACATCCAAAAAAAGAAGTTGGAACGATACGTGTGGCAAAAACATAACTCTCCCACTCCGACCCACGAAGGGCCAGGGCCACTCCAACATGAAAATAACAAAGAAGAAGCAAGCGCGAGCTGCTCCAATCAGGAAAAAATTATTGTCCATACTATATCAGGAGGCCCGCATTCAACCGGCGGAAGTTGGACCGAGATGGAGAGGTACGGAAAATCTTTGAAGGATGGAGAAGGATATGTTCATTCCATTACAGAAGGGCGCCTCGCCAAACGAAGAGAAAGGACCAATATAACCTTCAGCGATGAGGATTTGGTTGGAAAGCAGTACCCACATACAGATCCCATGGTCATTTCCATCTGGATCGGCCCAATAGAGGTGTTCCGCATTTTGGTCGATACGGGAAGCTCGGTGAATATATTGTTCAAACATGCCTTCAATAAAATGAAGTTATCAATGAAAGATGTATCGCCATGCAATAAGCCCCTACACAGATTCATTGGAGAAGCCACAATTTCGCTTGGGCAGTTGGACTTGTTTGTTGAACTAGGAAGTCACCCTCGATCCGTTATCCGAAAGCAAACATTTATGCTGGTAGACGGACAATCCGTTTATAACGCATTTCTGGCTAGACCTGCATTATCAGATTTCAAGATAGTCTTAGCCTCTTGGTTCTAGAAAATGAAGTTCCCTACCGATGGGGGAGTAGGAGAAGTAGAAGGCGACCAAGACGCAGCCCGCGATTGTTATGTGACAGAACTCCGCCAGAACAAAAGGAAGGAAAATGGTAAAAACGTAGAGGTTGCCCTCTGCGCCAAAACTGTGGAAGCATAGCAATCAAATAAGGCCCCTCCTCTCAAGTATACTAGCGACCCGTTTAATGAATTAGATCCGAAAGACAGAGAGAAGGTAGCCAGCGCCAAGCCCATGGAGACTATGGAACATGTTGCAGCATATGATCACGATGGCACAAGGCTTTTCAAGATAGGGTCGCAGCTAGACAAAAATCTGAAAATCCAATTGATAGGGTTCTTACGTAGAAATTTGGATGTGTTCGCATGGACCCACGAAGTCATGGTGGGAATATCCCCGAGATAGCTTGTCACTAACTAAACATAGACCCAACCAAAATCCCGGTCAAGCAGAAGAAAAGGAGCATGGGGATGGAATGCTCAACTACCCTCAATGTGGAAGTAAAAAATCTACTCGCCAACAGTTTTATTCGCGAGGCTATCTACCCCAAATGGATCTCCAACCCGGTTCTAGTGAAAAAATTCAATGGAAAATGGTGAACCTACATCGACTTCTCTAATCTCAATGACGCTTGCCCCAAGGACTGTTTTCCCATGCCTCGAATCGATCGATTGGTGGATGAAACAGCAGAGCATGAATTGTTATCATTTATGGACACCTATTCGGGGTACAACTAGATTCCCATGCATATAACAGACTAAGAACATACCAGCTTTATCACAGACCTGGGCCTATATTTCTACAAGGTTATGCCCTTCGGGCTTAAGAATGCTGGTGCAACCTATCAATGCTTGGTTAATAAGATGTTTGAGCAGCAGATTAGTCACTCCATGGAAGTGTATGTCGATGACATGCTTATCAAATCAAGAAAAGAAACAGTTCATTTACACCACCTAAAAAATGTTTCAGATATTGCGCAAATACCAGATGAAGCTGAATCCGTTAAAATGCTCCTTTGGAGTATCCTCGGGAAAATTCTTGGGTTTCATTGTGCACGCCAAAGGGACTGAAGCGAGTCCCAAAAAAGTCCAAGCCTTGAAGGACATCAAAATACAAGCCACACAAAGGGAAATGCAGAGTCTAAACGGGAAGGTAGCCGCTCTAAGTAGATTTATATCCAATGCCACAGACAAGTGTGTCCCATTCTTCGAAGCACTAAAAAGGACAAGGGAAAGTTTGAATGGACCGACGAATGCCACTCGGCTTTCCAAAGCCTGCTGGAACACATGCAGAAACCACCAGTGCTCTCCACCCTGGTAGATGGAGAAAGCCTCTACTAGTACTTAGTTGTGTCCCCCATGCATTGAGAGCTGCCTTGGTACGAGAAGGTGACCATATCCAAAAACCAGTATATTTCATCAGCAAGAGGTTTACAGGGGCAAAGGCTAGATATCCGAAGATCGAAAAATTAGCCTACTGTTTGCTCATAGCATCCAGGTAATTGCGGCATTACTTCCAATCTCACTCCATAAGGGTCTTAACAAATCAACCATTGTGTCAGGTCCTACAGAAACCGGATACATCAGGACACCTGCTAAAATGGTGCATTGAGCTAAGCCAGTATGACATCACCTACCATCCATGCACCGTAATCAAAGGGCAGGCCATGGCTGATTTCATAGCTGAATTCACCATTCAGGACGAGGATACGACCATCAAAACAGAGGAAACAATCGAGTGGAATATGTTTATGGATGGAGCATCAAACGATTTTGGCTCGGGGGTAGTAATAGTAATCATCACGCCCCGAGGAAGAAAGTTAAGTTACACGCTGAGGTTGGTATTCACCGCAACCAATAACGATGCTGAATACGAAGCAGTAAGAGCTGGCTTGGAAATCACTAGGGAAATAGGGATCAAATCGATATGCATACACAGTGACTCACAACTAATCATAAACCAAATCCTTGGGGAATTCCAGACTCGCGGGCAAAGACTTGCCTCTTACCTCAACAAGACTAAAACCCTCCTGAACGAGCTAGACTACTATGTAATCAAACATATCCCATGGGAGGAGAATCCAGAAGCAGATTCCCTTGCCAAAGAAGCTAGCATCAGAAACGAGCCGATGCTAGGGGCAACCCCCGTCATGATGCAAGCCACACCAAGCTTCGAATGTCTTTAGATCACACCCATCAATAGTAGTGAAGAGACATGGATGACCCCATCATCAAATACTTGCAAGAAGGAATCCTATCGGTAAATCGCAATGAGATTAGAAAAATCAAGAAGGCATACTGCTACACCATCCAAGAGGGCTTCTTGTACCGTCGTGGGTTTTCTAGTCCCCTACTGAGGTGTTTCGCCGGAAACGAAGCGAAAGATATTCTCAGTAACATACACCAAGGAAGTTGCGGCGACCACACCGACAATTAAACTCTAGCTAGAAAGATCCTGAGCTATGGGTACTTTTGACCCACACTAAACAAAGATGCAACCGAGTTTGCTAGAATATGTGACAAGTGCTAGAGATTTGCCAAAATCCCAAGACTGCCACATACTGGTCTAACCCAGATGGTTAGTCCTTGGCCCTTCGCCATCTGGGGAATTGATGTAATTGGGGAACTTTCCTTGGGTCGAGGAAGAGCGAAATACGCCATAGTGGTAGTGGATTACTTCACCAAATTGGTGGAAGCAGAACCTTTAAACAAGATTTCATCTACCAAAGTGATAAAATTTCTAATACGTAACATCTTATGCAGCTATGGGGTGCCACAGAAAATCATACGGACAACGGACTCCAATTTAACAGCAAGGAATTTGCTAATTGGTACCACGAACATTGGATTACCCAAAGCATTTCAGCTGTGGCATATCCATAGGCAAACAGACAAGACGAAGCAGTGAACAAGGTGTTGAAAACACTGATTAAGAAGAAACTGGAAAGATCCAAGGGGGGTATGGGTCGACGAATTGCCTACAGCTTTGTGGGCCTACCGAACTTCTTATAAAACTACGACAGGGCACACTCCATTCGCACTGGCATATGGAACCGAAGCCATGCTCCCCATCGAAAAAATTGTCCCCTCACACCAAGAATACACTATAATCCGAAAGAAAACGAGGAGCTATTAAACATATCACTCGACCTGATCGAGGAGAAGAGAAATGATGCTGCCCTCAAAGCAGCCGCTCATAGACAGAAGGTGGCAAGGCAATACAATTCCAAGGTGAAGCCTCGAACACTGTAGGAAGGAGACTTGGTTCTCAAACGAGTCTTTCCATGACCTGGAGCGTTAGATCAAATTTGGGAAGGACCGTTTGTTTTTCATAAAGATCTTCACAATGGAGCTTACATCCTATCAACAATAAATGGAGAGGTGTTCGGAAAGGCGTGGAATCTCCAACGCCTCCATCGATATTCCTCTTGAGCTGTAAAGAAACATGTATTGAACTAAGTAATAAAATAAAGATAGTGGACGTAGGCATATTTCGGCCGAACCACTATAAAAATCTTGGTGTCTTGGGTTAATTATATTAACAACGTACTTTTTCATTCAATGACAATCCCTACTGCGGGCGATTGCAGACACTCGCCGGCAGCAATGAAAGTGAGATAGCTATGATCAAGGGCATGAATTAAGCCCAGGCAATTCATTGCCGATGATCGGAAACCCTAGGTCGGCAATGACGAACCGATTATAAACCACAGATCAGAAACAATTCATAGCCTGGGCAGTTCGTCATTAGCATTCAGCTCGCCGGCAACTGCAAACCGATTATAAACCCCTCGATTAAGGCGTGGCTGCAGCCAGGGGTCGTTCACACTTGACGATCGGCATTACGTCGGCAACGACAAATCGAATAATACTCACGATACGAGCACTAGCCCGAGTAGTTGTCGTTAGCGATCGGCCATGAAGAAAAGCAGACGATTACGATTTTCAGCATGATAATGAATAAACAATTCATACACAATCTATAAAAGTCATGCATCACAGAAACAATTGCAAGCATGTGAAAAGCATAAATTGAAACATTAAACATCAGAAACCTTTTTACATACACAAGTTTTTATCCGTATTTACAGGTACAAAACAGCCATACTTTTCTTACAAACCAAAAACGAAAAGGGGAGAACAAAGCCTCTTCAAGACAAGGGGATATCCTTGCCACTTGGCCCACTTCCTTTGGTAACCATCATTGAAGGCTTGACTTGTCCCAAAGGTGTCCCTGCACAATACGAATGATAAAGATCATGAACTTCTCAATATAGAATAAGTAATGACAAAATAGGAAGATGCATTACCTGCAGTAGCATGAGGCGGATCACCAAGCCCCTCGAGATCAGAACCATCATCATCACCTTCCTCCTTCTCTAATAACTCGTACCCTCTTACAATTTCTTTAGTTTCCTCCGAGGAAAATTGGCTATTCACCGTCATAACATCATAAGCGGCCTCTCCCTCTTGCGCAGTTGTAGCATTGGCCTCCTTAATAAGCCGAGCATGAATTCCAGCCATCACCTGAGGGTAGTCATCCATCCACTGAACGCTCTTTTGCTTCCAGAACATGTAATACGTATCCCTCAGCATCTTGTTAACGGTATCGCAAAATTCACTAGCCTTGTCAGCTTAAGTCTGGAGGGATACCACCATGTTTATATATAGCTCCTTATCTTTCTTCGAGTGTACCAGCTCTGCCCTCAGCCTATCAATTTCAGCCCAGTAGGGGTCTTTCTCCTTTAGCCATACACCCTTGGACTCTTTCATCTCAGCCAGGGCTATTTCCAACTTCTTTACTCTACCTTTAAGGGAGAAAAGTCGTTCTATATCCTTTTCCCGGGCCTCATCCACGAAGATGATGGCCAAATCAATCTGGGCTTGACATATAGCGGTAGCCTCCTTCATTGCTTCATCCTTGGCCTCTTTTATGGCTTCTTCCTTGGCCTTCCTCATTTCAGATTCGCGAGACGCTTCAACCATTGCCAATTTAGCCTCTTTTTCCTTGAACGCCTTGCGAAGATCCTCCATCTCTAAACGTAACTGCATGTTGGCACTCCCAACCTCTTCACTAGCTCTGGCCAAGCGAGTCTAATATTCAACAATATTGCGAGTCTCATCGGTAATCTGAACCATCCTAGTTGTCAGATTAGCAAAATCCAAAGATTTAGCCTCATCTAATATCTGGACCAAGGGGTTGCGAGGAAGAAGAAACTCCGTATCGAGATCCATGGTACGACGACCCGCATAATCAGGGTTGATATCAGGATGACTTCCGAAAGGATTCCGCATGCGCTGATGATGAGCTGAAGAAGCAGGGTCCGCAATACCTTCTCCCAACTCATCTGGCACTTCATGCACTTCCGTACCTACAGGGAAATGACATCGACGATGCGAGGAGGTTTGAGAGCCTGGGGAGCTGGCCTCCTTCTCTGGGGACCTCATGTATTTCTGGGAAGATCTGTGGCTCTCTCCCTTATCCAAACCCAATGAGGCCTTACTGACTTCCTCTACCATGGTTCCTTCCTCTTGAGATGCCACTAGGGGAGGAACGGGAGCCGTCTTCATTCGTTTAAATTGCTCCAGACGCCTAGACACTTCGTTCCTCCTTGGATTCCTCCTTTTCCTTAAAATATACTTGGTCGCGTTAGAACTGAGAAGTAGAAAGAATTCAAGAAACAAAAACACTTAAGACACTAGGAACACTAGAAGCTGCTACAAACCCATAGAATAAGGTGGATCATGTGGCCGAGGAGGGATCTCACTCAAGTGGGAAATACTCTGGAACGGAACACCGCTCGACAGAGGGAGAACTCTCGGCAACAAGACATCATTGCATTAAGAATTAGGCGGGGGCTGAGACTCGTCAAAAAATAAAATGTTCTCAAGGAGAATCTCGAAATCCGTACAGTAATTGAAAGTACCTGGGGAAAGCCCGAAATCCTCACTAATGCAAGCTCCACCAGATACCGGAGGGGGCGGCACTTCACTCGAGTCACTCGGAGCCATGTTTTCTTAAGGAGGGTCAGCAATAGGAAGCGGTCCAGGGACTGAGTCAGGGCGTTCCAACTGTTCGGACCACTCCCGCACAGCCTCAACATCCTTTAAAGGATCCACACTGGGGCCTTCACTACCCATTACGTCCACACCTGGAGATGCGCAAGCTTCCCCTATCGTCGCCTCGGAATCACTCTCTAACGCTTCCTCCTCTTCACTCTCCTTTTCCGAATGTAACCCTTCCTCATCACCAGGAGAGGAGACGTCTTGAATGCGCAAGGATTTCCCAGAGCGGGGAGGGTGAACCACACCCTTCTTATGTCTCAGCTTTTTTGAGGCCTTAGCTTTATCAACCTCCTCATCCGGACCTTTGCCCTTATACCCTTTTTATCCTTCATCCCTCTTCTCTCTCTCAATCGAACTCGGCTTAATCTTGTACATGGATTGTCTGGGCCCAATCAGGTTGTAAAACCGAAGGGCTTCATCACAAAGTAGGAATGAGGCCTCTCGCTCGGCCTTTGGAACAACTAATATCTCCTTGGCCATCTTCTTTAAACCATCGTCCTCCGCCACTTTCACGCAACCTAGAAGTTATGAAGGGGTAAGTAACCGAGGTGAAAGAAAACTAAGAAAGGAAAAAGTAGCTACTTACATCTAGAGGTGAAAGAATGTTGAGCCACAACGTCGTCACGAACAAAGAAATACTCCTTCTTGAACATGCTAAATTTGGAATACAAATCCAGAACGGGCTTGAACTTGTGTGCAGACTCCAAGCTAATAAAAGGGCTACCCTTCCTATAGCTCCTCACGCTGTACAAATACCTAATCTCCCTATGAGTTGGAGGCCTCTGATACCGCTTCATGAATATCAGATATAGGGACGTCAGGATAGCATATGAATTTGGTTGAAGCTGCATTGGAGCGACCTTCAAATAAATGATGAAGCCTGCAATCCAAGCATTAAGCAGCGGGATCGCTCCACACATGCAATGATTTGCTTAACGCCGTATACCCGCCAGGAGGGAAGGCAGCTTTGTCATCCAGGCCAAGCAATAGCATATCTCCACGATTTATCCCGAACGCGGTAGCTATGGAGTTTAACTTCTCAGTCGTTAGTACACTGAGATAGCATTCAGAAGGCCTAGCCAACATCTGGTTAGGAGCGTAGCCTTCCACTAGTGAGTAAGCAGAGCTGGGTTGTTTAGGGAGGTTAAGTGGAACATCCGCAGAAGAAGAGCCTGCTCCTGCGGGCTATGAAGCTACAAACTTAGAATGGGTTTCACGACTAGAAGACATGTTTCTATAAAAAAAAGGGAGGCGAACATCAACAAAAAGGTCCAAATTATGAATAGAGATTAAAAACATGTTTGGAATCTCCTATCATCGAACCTAACTAGAATTCCACATCCCCAGCCTCACCAAATTCTGCTCAGCAAACCCATGGACAAAACGCTCGGCGAACTTGGTCAGGCATTGTCAAGAGCCAATGCCGAACCAGATAGGGCCACACACCGATTGCCGGTCCAGGGTAAACCTTAGCTTCCACCTAACAATCAGACAAACAAATATGCTACATATATGGCCTCTACCAGTGACAAACCATTCAGACAATGGGTCGAATACTTTGTGAGAGAATAATTACATGTGCTCACATAACCAAAGCGAATCTCCCAACACCTCGAACACGCTTAGGAGAACGAGGACCTAACTACTCCAGTCTCTCAACGATTTAAATCGAGTCACCCAGCATCAAAACCCTAGAATTTCGAAACCTAGTACCGAATAGAGGAAACACTTACCTCGAATTTGCAAAAAACACGTAAGCACTGAAGGTCTGCGGTGATGGAAGAACCTAGAAGCTGTTTACAACTAAACAAGATAGGTTAGGAAAATTCGATCGAGAAAGTAGGAAGAAGAATGAAGAAGGAAGGTGGTATTTAAGGAAGAAGATGGGAAGGCAAATAGTTATAGGGTGTGGCATTCGGTGATAGGAGCTACTGACCGGACCAGTACAAAGCATGCCGAGAAAATGCCCAACATGCTTTGGGGGGCAAGTGTTGGGCCGGTTTTTTGGCAAACAAAGGAAGAAGAAGCCCAAGGTAAGAAAATGGAGCAAGAGCCAGAGCTACCCAGACCAAACGTTTGGCTCGCCAAAAATGTCGAACAAATAATTTTGACTGGCATGCCGGACCAGATATTTGGTCTGATACCCTATAGTATACCGGACCCAGTATATGGACCGGCATCCTCAGAAATACCGGACCAAATGTTTGGTTCGGCAATCTCTGGTATGTCGGACCAAATATTTGGTCCGGCATAACCCACCATTTTACCGAACCAAATATTTGGTTCGGTGCAATAGATCGTCGAACCAGATGTTTGGACCGGCAACGAGTATCCTCCAAAGATGAAGATTGCCGTACCAGAGGAAGATGAAGATTACCGAACCAAAGGAAGTTGAAGATTGCTGAACAAGAGGAAGATGAAGATTGCCAAACTAGAGGAAGATGAAGATTGTCGAACCAAAGGAAGATGAAGATTGCCAAACTAGAGGAAGACGAAGATTGTCGAACCAAAGGAAGATGAAGATTGTCGAACCAAAGGAAGATGAAGATTGCCAAACTAGAGGAAGATGAAGATTGTCGAACCAAAGGAAGATGAAGATTGCTGAACCAACAAAGGATGGAGATTGCCGATCCAAGCTTACCGAGCCACCAGTCTCAAACACAAATACCGAACCAGACCCTAACAGCTATAACCTCTCCTCTACACCTCACAATCTCACTCTATAAATACCGGAGACTTTCAACAACAATGGGGACGGATGTTTGGGAAGAAAGGGAGAAACTCTGCTGAGATCTATCACCCTAGTTATTCCAATTTCTCTAATTATTCCAAGCAATCTTGTACTTGTAACCAAATCTAAGAAGGGATAATAAGATGGAAAGTGGATGTAGGCACATTCTGGCTGAACCACTATAAAAACCCTATGTCACTTGTTCTTTCCTTATTTGCTTTTCTAAATCTCGAATTTGCTTATTACGTCATTATCCGCTAAGGATCATTTCATTATAACTTGAAATGTCTAAAGAGTCGCAAGATAAACACAATCCAACAAGGCTAAATTAAAAATCAGATTAACAAGTGTTTGCCCAATTTTTGAGCAAACAATCATCAACAAGCATATATAAACATTTTATCCTTTAAAATCATGGCATAACATTGCAAATAAATTCGGATTATCTTTAAAACCGAAAACAATCAAGAAAACATGAGATGTAGTCATTATTCACCTTAGCTTTGAGATTAAGGAGTTTGAGATTTGAATGGATTTGATTTTAATTACTCTTCTTCCTTTAATTGCTTTCTCTTTCTCTAGCGTATCTAATGGTGGCCAGCCTCTACTTTGTCTTTGATTTTGAAATGAATGTGTAAATGAATTCATAAGGGTTTAGGGTATAAGAATAGTCCTTTCCCTATTTACCCCTTCTCTACTTCATTTTAAGTCATATTTAGTTCATTGTTTACATGGCACGGCTACCCCTTCGTTTAATCACAAATCTCAATCCCGTAATCATCCCATTATTTTATTTAATTTAGCTAATTAAATATCCTAAATAATGTTACTAAAAATTAGGGTCATTACATAATTCTTCTATCCAATTTTGTTTTGCTTTGTACAACCATTTCTTTAGGATGGTCTTTACAGTTTTATTGGTAGCTACAAGAGCTCCATTTGCTTTGGCATGAGATACAAGTGAAAAGCTCTTGATGATTCCATTTTTATTATAGAATCGAGTGAGTTCTTCACTTTCGAATTGAGTTCCATTATCGGATATTATCTTATATGGAATTTTTAATCTAGTAACAATATTCTTGATTACGAACTTGAGAATCTTTCCTGACTTGATATTCGAAAACCGTTTATCTTCAACCTACTTCATGAAGTAATCAATGGCTACCACTGCATATTTAGCCCCTTCTTTAGGCATAGGAAGTGGTCCAATTAGGTCAATACCCCATACATCGAAAGGCCAAGGGCTTGAGATGGAAATTAATTCATTTGATGTCAAATGTGGGATCTTAGAGAACTTTTAGCACTTTTCACACCTTTTTACGTAATCGAGGACATGGTTAGTCATTTAAGGCCAATAGAAGCCTTATCTCATAATTTTCTTAGCTAATTTGGTACCATTAGAATGGTCTCCATAGAATCCTTCGGAGACTTTCCATAGTAATTTTACTCATATTTCTGGATTAACACACCTTAAGTTAGGGAGTGAATATCCCTTCTTATAATGTATCCCATTTACCATAATGAAGGTTGGGGCTTGATGCTTTATTATCCTTGCCTCGTTTTTGGCTAATGGAAACTTTTATTTTGTTAAATATTCGACGATGGGTGTCATCCAACTATTTTCATATTGATTACCATCTCCGTATGAGGAGATTTTTCTTGAAAGATCTCAGTTTCATCTTCCATCTCCTTGCGTACTAAGGCTTGAGATTCTGTCAACCCAAAGGACTCCTTTTCTAGATTAGGGCTTTTCTTCTCTATACTAGGATTTGGTAGCCTACCGGTTCAATTCGGGCATCTGGTGCTCTTCGTGAGCTAGCTAACTTAACCAAAGAGTTAGTTTGGGAGTTCTTTCCTCTCGATGCTTGATGTATTAAGAAATCTTCAGTTGGGTCAACATTTTCAATATCTTTTTGATCTATAGGATCAGTTTTGTATCCTTTATTTGATACTTCTAGTTTAGTTGATTCAACATCAACTGCGGATCATTGAAGATCTCAATTTTAGGAATCTTCAACTGAAGAGCTAGGGTAAGTCCTACTATCATCGACTCGTATTCTGCCATGTTATTAGTAGTTAGGAATCCCAATTTCATAGCATAATGTAAACGGTGCCCATCGAGGGTAATAACCATACATCCAGCTCCAGTTCCTTGCTTATTTGAGGCCCCATCTACAAACAGTTGCCACTTAGGCTTTAGATCGTTTTCCTTTTCTGATTGCTCTCTAATATATCATATACATTCATTGATAAAATCGGCTAGAGCTTGTCCTTTGATTACCAGCTGAGGTAAAATTTTGATGTCATATTGGCTTAGCTCTATCCCACATTTTACTAGCCTTCTTGAAGCTTCGAGCTTACTAAATATTTAATTGAGTAGAAAGTTGGTTAGGACCTTAATTGGATGCGCTTGAAAATAGGCTCTTAACTTTCACGCTGTGAGCATTAGGCAGTAGCCAGTTTTTCGATGATAGGATATCTGGTCTCTGCATCCTTAAGCCTTCTTCTTGTATAGTATACCGGAAGTTGGATTCCTTTCTCTTCTCTGATTAAGACAGAACTAAATGTGTGCTTGGAAACTGTCATATAAATATAAAGGTTTTCCTCCTCTATAAGGCTAGATAAAATAGGTGGTTTCTCCAAATGATTTTTTAGCTCCTCAAAAGCAATTTGACAATCCTCACTCCACACGAAGTTCTTTTTGATCACATCAAAGAACTGGATGCATTTGTCGGTGGCCTTAGAAATTAATCTATTTAATGCTGCCACTCTTCCATTTAGGCTAATTACTTCTTTACTTGTCTTAGGTTCTACCATATCTTTAATAGCTTGGATTTGGTTAGGGTTAGCTTTGATTCCTCTTGCATTGACAATATATCCCAAGAATTTGCCGGATTGAATTCCAAAAGAACATTTTTATGGGTTAAGCTTCATCTGATATCTTCGTAACACATCGAACATTTCTTCAAGGTCTTTTAGATGATTGCTTCTGTCTTGAGACTTAACCAACATATCATCAACATATACTTCCATGTTTCGGTCATTTTTTCTCTGAACATTCTATTCACTAGTCTCTGGTATGCCACTCCGGCATTCTTCATTCCGAAGGGCATTACTTTGTAGCAATACGTTCCTCAATCTGTTATAAAGCTGGTGTTTTCCTTTTCTGGTTTGAACATTTGAATTTGATTGTATCCAGAATAAGCGTCCATGATAGATAAGAGTTGGTGTCCACTTATTGCATCGACTAACTGGTCTATCCTTGGGTGGGGTTAACAATCTTTTGGGCATGCTTTATCCAAATCAGTGTGGTCGGCACATGTCCTACATTTCCCATTATATTTCTTGACCAATAATGGATTTGCTAACCATTTTGGATAAAGCACTTCTCTAATAAATCCATTTTCAAGTAATCTTTTAACTTCTTCCTTCAAAGCATTAGATCGAACTTTATCAAGCTGTCTTTTCTTCTACCAGATTGGTGTGACATTCGGTTCCATATTCAAAGCTTGACACATGACGCTCGGATCTATTCCAACCATGTCTGAACGGGTCCAAGCAAATACATCATTATTGGATTGAAGGAACCGAATTAGCTATACTTTAAGTTCGCTATCTAGGTCTTTCCCAATCTTAACTATCTTATTGTGTTGACCAGATCCAAGCATATTTCCTCAAGATCTTCTGTGGATTTCATTTTTTCTTGCTCGCCCCTACAATCTAACTCAGTAATGATTTCTTCGCCCTATATCTCATCTTCCGCCAAGTTTGCTTCCTTCGTTTTTCTTTTCTTCTTATAGAAATCAAATTTCCTCAATACATGCTTAGCTTTCGATAAGCTTTGTTTTTGCTTTGGGCGATGAGTTTGAAGAATCATCATCCAAAGGCTTTTTAATGTCAGTTCTGATTAATTCATTTTCCTTCGAAACATAATAAGAAAGATAGTCCCATTTATATTGCTCAATTGTGGTAAAATACATCTCATGAGCCCTAAATTGTTCCGCTTATATGGTTCCCCATTCGATTTTGGTCAGGAACTTCACCATCAGATACTTCGGTGAGACAAAAGCATCAACTTCTTCTAAAGCTAGTCTCCCAAAGAAAGAGTTATAACAAGAAGGTTGATCCATGTTGACAAAGAGAGTTTCAAAGGTCCGAGATTGCGGTGGAACTCCTATTCGCACAAGGAGTCTTATCTGCTCAACAGGAGTTGACCCTTTATTATTGAACCCAAAAAAAGGCCCGAAGCTCGGCTCCAATTTTTCTTCCAGAATTCCCATTTGGTCAAATGCATGTTTAAAGATTACGATAACTGCCCTTCTAGTATCCACCAAAAATTTAGTAACTATAGGAAGTCTGATTTTTGCATTGATCATAAGCGGGTCACTATGTGGATGACAACCTCTTCTTAGCTCTTGCGGGGTGATGATGGTCAAGTTATGCATCTGGATTTTGAACCTTGGATTTTTGAGCGGTGGTTCCTCTTGAATAGAGAAAATCCCATCATTTGTTTCTCTAACCAGGTGACTCCTATCTCCTTTGATGCTTCCAACTAGATGTGGGCCTCTATAGATAACATCAATTCCATTGAGTGGTGGAATGAAATCTGGCTAAACGTCATCTTCAACTAAATTTGCAGCGTTTCTCAAGATCTTTTGGTGGCCATCCTCAGAATAAGTAGTTTTTTGCCCATCTTGATGAATTCTTTCAAATGCCTAGCACGAATCAAACTTTGAATTATACCTGCTAACATGCGACATTCGTAAATTTTATGTCCATTCAGTTTATGGTAAGTGTAGTAGTTGCCTCCTTTTCTCGACTCGGGATTGGTTTTAGCTTTGTAAGAAACTAGAAAATTAACTCTCTCTTTCGTTGTAGCGTAAATGTAAGATATTGGCTTGTTCAAAGCAATATGATTGGAACTAGGGGTCTCCTTCCATTTCTACTTCCTACTGTTGCGGTCATAGCCAGTTTTTCCTAGTTCCTTTTTTGTCTGAGCTTTCTTCTTGGTGTGATATATTTCATCCATGGTAACGAATTTATCAGGTTGAAAGTGGAAATCCTGCAAATTCTTGCATCCTTGTATATAGAGTTCTCGCCAGAATGGGTTTCCTCAATCAGCCCTGAATGTACCCCCACTAATTTGTCCCCATCGGTCATATCATTTACCTTTAGTGCTTTTATATTGAACTTCTTGAGATAATCGCCCAACAACTCCCCTAGTCTCTGTTTGATATTAGCCAGCACAGTATAGTCGATAGTGGGATCTTTACAAATACAAAACTGCATCGAGAATTCATAAGAAATCTGTATCGAAGAATAGATAGTCTTCTCTTGGTACTACCTATACTATTTAGCTATTGCCCTTGAAAAGCTATAGGGAAAAGCCTACAATGCATAGCTCCAGATGCGTTGTATAAGTCCATCTGACTTGCGAAAGCCATCAAGTGATCATCTGGATCGGTTGTTCCATTATACCTAATGGATGAAATCTTAATATCGGAAGGAAATTTTGTGGACATGATGTCATCTATGAAGGGAGCTTCTCTATGATTATTGTTGACTCTGTCATCAATAGTTCACTTTCCCTTAAGATTAAGCATACCTTTTGACATTTTTTCTACAATATCCCTTAAGTAGGCTTCATTGCTATGGTAGTTACTCCTATCGGATTTATATCCCTTGGATAAAGAACTTATGGATTGCTCATTTGACTTTTCCTCCAACCTCCCTTGGTAGTTTGCTTTGACTTTGTTATCTGCCAATGACCTAGGAGAGCGCTCAGTTGCTTCAGCCTTTTGGTCATCTTTTTTCTTTTGTGGAGTTACAACTAGTTTTCTTCTACTTTTTTTTAAATAAAGAGACATCTAAGCCTCTTCTTGGATATTTTTCTTCATCGCCTTCGGTGAGCCTGGTATCCTTGGAAGATTTTTGAGCTAGGATTCCCTCTAAAAGTTCTTTCATCATTAACACTTGATGTTCTACACTTTTAATCTTACCTTTTCTATTAGTAGGTTGTGCCGGCTCCGATGGTTATCCAACTTCCACATTGCCAAGGTTGAAATTGGTAACAACATTTTCTTCCAATGTTACTTGTTGTGCGACTTCCTCATTCAAAACATTTATTTGTCTTAATTTCCCTATTTTCCTGAAATGAAAATTTGAATAGTTAATTTGAAGAAGTTAAAATAGAAGTAGAGGTCCGAGCCCTCCTTCCAATCCAAAAAATGTTAGACTAAAAACTGGTACAACACACATGATGCTAATTGTGATAAATTAATCCTTGATTCAAACATATATGATGACACGATTAAGCATGGCTTTATCAAGTTGACCAAATAGTGCCATCAAGGACAAATTTATTATTCAAGACTAGTGCAAAATGATATCATTGAGGGATGGATTTATTATGTTGATAGACTTTTGAGGTTGAGTATTTGAAAGTCTATTTGTTTTCTTTGAATATAGTATTCGAGATCTCTTAAGGTCACTTGGAATTGAATATTCAAGATCACTTAAGATCACTTGGAATATACATATTTGAGAATCCATATGGTCTTTTGGAATTAAATAATCAAAATCCTTTGCCATATATCCAAAGGAGACAGAAAAGACAAGTTGTAAATTTATGCAATAGTCCATTACGCATGTTAATGGACCAGGTAGTCTTTATATTCAAAGTCCAATGTCCATATGCGATAGGCAAAAATGGTAACTGTGCATATAAACACTTATTTAAACCGAAGCTCCTCTAAAATAAATCATGTCGAGCTTTCGGCCTAAAGAGCTTATTATATGCATGTCGATGTCGATAACGCCCAAAAAGCATAGCCAAAAGAATAGACATGTCCAAGTCCCGGTTCATATAAATTGTGCATGATTACAGTCACATAGTTATTTTTCCCGATTCAATTTAGTGTTTACAAGAGTTTAATTTCAAGAGTAGAGAAAAGAAATGATTGCCCCTCTATAATGCCCCTAGGTCCGTATTTATAGGGGTAGAAATGCGGCATGGCAGCCTAATGTCGGCATCAATAAGGAGCAACATCAATTTGAAATTATTTCAGTATGAGTCGATATTGATATGGAGTTGTATTGCGATGTAGCAGCATCATCTGATATAACATATGGTATAACATCGGCCTTGATAACTCCATAACACGACATTGGTGAGTATCGATGTTGATGAGTGGAGATATGAATAATGGTTGGCGACAACAATAAGTGGCTTTAACAACATGCGGCGTTGATGGCAAGTGTTTCTAATAAAGTACGACATCGATGAAGGGTAGTATCAAAAAGGTGATGGTGTTGATGGGTAGGGATATTAAAGAGTAAGGACATTGGTAATAAACAATATTGATAGATGACAGCACTGATAGTGAAGCGGTGTCATCAGTTTTGATAGCTCTTGGTGGGCTCTAATTACTCTTCGTATCAATGCTATTGGTTGAAGACATGCGGTATCATACTATGATTGATGAAGTGTGCCATCATTAAGATACGATACTGACTGTTGGTGATATCAATAATGGACAACATTAAAGAATGGCGGCATTGAAGTGGAGGCAACATCAAAGACATGCAACATCATTACATAGCAACATTAGTTAGAGGTAACATTCATGATGAGCGACATAGGTAAAGAGTGGCATTGATGAAATACGGCACCCATCGAATCTTCATAGGCTAAGGCGGAGATAATAAAACATGGCATCAATGAGATGCGACATAGATCATGTCGGCACACATTGATGGCTTACTATATTGATTGCAGACAATATCATCACTTCCTTGAAGAAATGAGGCATTGGTCACATGCGGCATTAATGATGAACAATATCCTTCGCTTTAGCAATAACATGTGACACTGCATATAACTCTTCATCGATGAGGTGCGACGTTCTTCATTCCCTCAAAATTGGTCCATAGCCATTCTTTCGATACTGATTATTGATGCAGCATCTTGATCACGTTGCATGTTGATCATCTTCGAGGTCGATAATGGTGGTAACAGAAATTATGTGATAACAATATTCTATACATCACCCATATTTATGAATTAAGGGCATATAAGGAAAATTCCTTATTTTGCCTTTAATTATCGTTTAATTTCCATAATTATACTTAACTTCCTTCCTATAGGTTTTAATTATGTTCATTAACCTATTTATTCTATATGATATAAATTATATGTTACTAGTTATACGCTATTAATATATTTATATGTACGTAAATTTTGGGCTAACTAAATATCCCGAAGCGTGCGTAGAAATATTCATATTCATATTCTAAGATTTTCGCTTCCTATACTAATTGTTAGAATGTCAAAACTTCCATATTCTTACAAGCCTAGGTCCCAACAATAATTTTCAAAATAGCTAATATCCTTAGCTTGACAGAACAGGCTTATATAAAAAAAATTGAATCAAAATACCAATATTTTACATTAATATAATAGAATTGATGCCTCTATTTCAAGGAAACAAAATTTTACAATTTAAACCCTTTATATTCTATTCAACTTTTACATATAAAAACTTGAAGCAGAAAAAGGGATCATATTTGTCTAAATTATAGAAATAAGTAGTGCAAATTACAAATAAAAATCCATACTTTGCATACTATTTCCTAAAAATTTCTTTTTGAACCCTTTATCGTAACAACAGAAATTAGAAGTGGAAGTTAAATAGAACATAAATTTTTAGCAACAAATTAAATTCTACTATATTAACATAAAACAACTGAAATTCCAATTAATCCAAGAATTGGCATTTTATTTGAGGGAAATTTGGGGTTCTAATTTTTAGGTTTTTCGTATAAAAAATTCCCTACGGCATAAAACAAATCTAAACTGTTACTACACAAGTTACTAAGATATGAAAAACTAAGATTTTCACTTATAGATGGTATCTCTTCTTTCCTTTGGATTTGATTCATTCCTTCGCCTAATTCCTCCTTTAGATTTCTTCTTTTTGGAATATACAATAATTCAATTGTACATAGATTAGATTTGGAATGAATAGAAATTGGAAATGTGTGTGTGTATAACTTATCACCTTTAAATCTGATTGATTCTGAATCGAAGAATTGAAGAAGATGACTGATGGAGTTTCGCTAACGTTCCAATTTTATTATGAATAAAAGTGAGAAGGCTGGCCTCTTATTTATAGTGGTTAGGAAGTGCCTGGACAATAGGATTTAAATCAGTTTAAAATAATAAAATCTGAACCGTTATATCCTAACTTAACCCTAGCTGGCATAGAGGCACCGATCGATTGGCCCAGTGGAGGTGTCGACCGACCTTCTGCCATTGGCATGAGTTATTCGTTGCTATTAATTTTTTATTTCTTACTTATTCTGGTAAATAACGTTAACGTCTTCTTAAAGTTTTTTAAAATCTTAAGCTTCCCTTCAATGATAAAATATATATTAACCTTATTAATTTCAACGTTAATTAATTTTTAAATTTAAATTCGTTTGAATTATTTTAAATTCAAAAACTTCAAAGGTCAATAACTTTTTCATTTGAACCCCGATGGAAAAACCATTTGTTTGAAAGTTGATCAAAAAATTGCCACTAACACAATGTGTAAGTTTCGTTGCCAAATTCTGATATTTGCAAAATTTCCATTTTTAGCCTTATTTTTAATTAATTAATTTCTTATTAATATTTATGGGGTGTTACACTTGTGATTGTTAGCGATGTATTTGTGTTAAAATTATTTCAGTTTTATTGTTTAATTCTCAGTTTAGGATTTGGAAAGACATATTTAGAATGTGGGAATGTCCAAAATCGATATATACAAACAACATATTAAATTATTTAATATGAAGCATGTAAGGTGGATTCCTTATGCATTGGCAATAACAATTTCCATACATGCTATATTATCTGCAGTATCACACTTTGATTATGTATTTGATATATAGAGCGGGTATCAAATCCGAATTAAGATCACTGAATGAAAGTTTAAAATGTTCCTGAGTATTTATAAAAACCGGAGAATTGTTTATAGAAACAACAAACCCCTTATCATGGAGTGTGTAAACTCGAACTTCATAAGTGTTATCTAGTATAGTATTGCAATCATGATTTCATGTACAAACTCAAGTTAAGAACTTTAATTTGGAAAAGTTCCAAATAAGTAGTAGTGATTGACTCAACCAAAGACTTGGTACATTACCTTGAATAAAATTATAATAAAAGAAGTATAAATTAATGCACTAATTTATAACTAGGCTAAGGGTGATTCCAAAATTTGAGAATTTTATGACATTGCCTTGAATAACACCAAGACATTGCCTTGAAAAAATGCTACCAAAACCTTTAGTAGCGTTTCGTTAAACGCTGCGATACGACATGCTACTAAAAGTCTGAAACATTTTGTAGCGTGGTAGAAAATGCTACCAAAACTTGAATATTGTAGGGTTTTAAAAACGCCAAAAATTTCAATCTTTTAGTTGCATGTTGTATCGCGGTGTTTACAAAAACGCTACTAAAATTTTTGATAGCGTATTTAAAACGCTACTAAAAGTTTTTAACTGCTTTGCAACATACTGTACACGCTACCGTTTCCTATTAATGGCTTGTATCATTTCCAGCTATCACTCGCATAACAGTCTTATTAAAACCAACAATCAATCACATAATCGTCGTATTCAAACCAACAACTAATCAATAAATCACATAATCATCATATTTAAATAATTGAAAAAAACACGTTAATCACATAATCAAATATGATATCCATAACCATTTTGATAATATTTTTTCGATAAAATGACCAAATTCACATAAAAATTCATAACCATTCATAAACATTTTTGTATAACAAGTACTAACAAAATGTTATAATATATATAACAATTAAAGCCATGTTCATTACTTGATTACCTTTGTTGTAGCTGGTCTTTACTCCTAAAAAGCTAATTACATATAGACAAGTTTAACAATCAACAAATGATTATGAAACTGTTTTGCATATTTAAAGTATATCAAACATCCTTGGTTAAACATTTATTAAATTTAAATAATTTTTACAAAAATTAGTTAATTTAGTTAAATTTTATAAAACTTTGTTAATTCTTATAATTTTCTTATTTCATTTTTAAAAACTTAGTTAAATTCTAATAAAACTTTATTAATTTGTATAAATTTATTTAATTTTTATAAAACTTAGTTAATTATATAAAACTTAGTTAATTTTAAAAAATTTGGTTAATTTTTATAAAAATTGGTTTAATTTATGTAAAATTAGTGTAATTTTTATAAAAATCGGTTAACTTATTATCAAACAAAATTAATTTTATCGAACTTAGTTTATTATTACTATTACTATTATTATAAACTAGTTAATTTTTATAACACTTAATTAATTATTACAAACGTATTTATTTTTTAATAAAAACTAGTTAATTTATTCAAACTATTATTTATTATTATTAAACTTATAAATTATCTCAACTGCTAAAACTTAAAATGTCATAACTTATATTTTAATTAACTTAAACTTATAAATTATCTCAAACTTGAACTTTATTAACTCAGTTAATTTTTATAAATTATCTCAAACTTATAAATTTTTCATAAACTTAGTTAATTTATTATTATTATTGTCAACTTTGTTAATTTATTATTATTAATATAAAGTTTGTTAATTTTTATAAACTTAACTAACTTATTTAATTTTTATAAACTTAGTTTTGTTGTTGTTGTTATTATTATTAATTATAATACATAGTTGACTTAGTTAAATTTTATTATTATTATAAATTTAGTTAATTTTTATCAAATTATAGTTTATTATTACTATTGTTATTATAAACTTAGTTTATTATTATTATTATTATAAACTTGTTAATTTTTATAATACTTAGTTAACTTTTATAAACGTATCTAATTTTTATAAAACTTAGTTAATTTATTCAACATATTGTTTATTGTTAATATTATTATTGTTATTGTTATTATTATTGTTATTGTTATTATTTTTATTAAACTTATAAATTATCTCCACTGCTAAAACTTAAAATGTCGTAACTTATATTTTAATTAACTTAAACTTAAACATAAGTAGGAGATAATGTCCAATGATCATCTCTTACTGTGACATTAATAATGAAAACAACTTTATCGCTTTCCTTAAAAGTAGTTACTCCATGATGAATACCAATTACTTCTTTGGCCACATCTATGGCTGTAAAGCAAAATATGGTCATAGTGGATATATTTCAACATCTCAGCTTTGAAGAAGATCATGTTGATTGTAAACATAAACGATAAATTGTTCTGATATAAAACATGAAAACTAGCATAAGCAATATATACATATGTCTTTAGATATAGAAAGAGAGAGAAACATAGTTGGTATGTATGGAAATTTTGGAGGCATATAAGGGGGCATCATGCCTTTCTGAACCTTCCAATCAAAAGGGTCTCCACTGTAACGACCCAAAATTTTAGTAATTTGAATTTGAAATGATGAATTAATTTTAAATATTGAAATATTATTTTATAAGTCAAATAACATAAATTTCAAATAATTGGAATAATTTAATAACTGAATCTTGGATTTAATTTGAATAAGAATGATACTAGTAAACTTTTAAAATTTAGATTTAAAAGTGATTTATTTGGTTTAAAAAAATTCGTTTTAATTAACGTGTGAAAATAGCCTTCCGGAGCACTGTCTCGAATTTTGACGAAACCAATTTCATTGGATCCGTAATAGTAAATTATGTATGCAAATGAATTTCGTAGCAATCAGACGTATCGTGTGGTCGTGCAAGATCGAAATGCGTAGAAATTAGTTAAAGGAATTTATATTAATATAACTCGATTTTAAAAGCTAACTTTTGCATGCAATCGAATTAGGTATCGATACTAGTTCCATTGTGTTTGGGCTAGGGTACTTAGTATAGAACGCTAGGCGGCATGCCTCGATAGAAGTTTGAGATTCTTCGAATGTGTAGAGCCGAATATTTTCAAATAAAATAGTATGTACACCATACCCTAGCATGTCCTTCATCATATCCATAGCCCATAATTCAGCCATACCCTTCCCATGTTCAACCATACTTCCATCCTTTATATTATCGCGTCCATAAGCTGAAACAAGTTCGTTTTCAAATTCAAATCATCTCCATCCAGCAACCATAATCGATCGAGGCCAATCCAAGCATGTTTAGGTGATGTCGTCAACTAGAGATATGTTCGTCTAGGCTCGGTGAAGCTGGTGTACGGATGGATTAGGCTAAAGTTATTATGGTGGCCACAATTCATCAATGAACGACGACCGTGGTTTCATCGATTCCAGCGATTCTAGGCACTTTTAGGTGATGGGGTGTGAAGGGAAGATTAAGGGGATAGTGAGAGCTACCTTCGACGGGGGTTTGGTGGCGAATGGACGATCGTGGCGGCGTGATTTTCAAGTTGAACATCGGCATTTGGGTTCAATTTTCGAGGCAACGGTGGCAAATTGCATGATGAGTCCAACGATGGTGAGGTTGTCGAGGATGGGGGAGCATGTGGTGATGGTGCGGTATCGTATGGAGGTGCATAAGCGATGGTGGAGGTTGATGGGGTTGTGTTTTCGTGGCTGGGGCATTCGCATACGAGAGAGAGATAGGAGAAGGTGGGATTAATAATTGATTAAGTTAAGTAAATATGTATTAAGGTTTTAAAATTATTTTTATTTAATTTAAGTCTTTTAAGACCAATAACTTATTCGTTTTAGGCCCAAATCAAACGTGGTCGGTCATGTTAGGATCGGATGGATATAAACTACGTCATGGAATTGGATAGGTGATGATTAGAGCTAGTGGAATTTTATGCTGAATGCTAACGTTGTTCAGATTCAAACGGAATCAGAACATGAAAGTGACAACTGAGATTTCGGTGAGTTAAACTCGCCTTTTTGGTTAACCAGTATGTTATATAGTTGATAAGAATTATTGATTGCATGTTTGGATGATTTACTATTTTTATCAGTTGGTTTGGATTTATTCCTGCCTCTGGAGCGGATGATCTTTTATATATACCCGCCTAGTAGCGGATGACCCATATTATATAATTATATACTATTTGTGATGCAGGGGAATAGGTTGGAGGGAACCAATAGGAATCCTCACCACTATTATTTTATTTATATATACGAGTAGATTGGCACGTGCGATGCACGTGCGCAGAAGGAGTTGGTGTTAAGAAACAATGTCTATGAGAGTTTTTGAATGCGACAAAATGATTGTGACGTATATGTATTGTTGAATATTTTGGATATTGACATGCAGAATGAATCTACAGCAGATGCACGTGGACGTAGAAAATTTGTATCGAAAATGGGAAGAAGCGTTGGATCAAACTGACATTGGGTGGGTAGGAAGAAATGTAATATACATATGGTGTAACGAATTATTAACGCATGTTCATGCAAACCATAGAGAATAAGTTCGATTTGTAATGGAAATAGAATAGTGTCTTCGTTACGTATAGTAGGTGATCAGAGGTAGATATGAAACCATTTTGTGGGGATAAGGAAACAGAATGAGTTGTTGCACCTAAGAAACTATTTGATAGTAAATTGTAGGTAGTTAGTGTAGTTCTCGTAACCGTTTTCTCTCCTCCTTGTTCCGGGCTTGAGACCGGCATCAATAGTAAGTTGATGGCGGAGTTAAAAACGTTTATTAAGGGAATTTTTATGTGGACCGAAAGTGAGTTATGGTAGTAAAGGAGGAATTTTTTGTAAACCCAGTTTTGTATTTTGTATAATCTGTAGCTAAATATATGACTGGAAAACAGTAAAATGGAGAAAAAGATTATAAGTGCAGATATTACTCATTTATGGTCAGATTAAAAATCCCTTAATTATTTAAGTGGAGTAAGAAAATAATGGTAAAGATCTTATTTGTGTATCCAATGTTGTAGAGTAATAATTATAGTAAAACTACAACATGTGAAGTGGAAAAATGAAGTATTGTTAATTAAGTTCATGAGTACATTGTAATAACACATCCTTGTACACAACATTTCTAGTATGTGTGCCATTTCTATTTCGAATCTTTCCATTTTTTACCAAAACTTTTGTTGTTTTTCGTGAAACGCCTCTTGATAACGCAACATATAACTGACCATGACTGAAAACATGTTCGGGAAGATAAATACCAACCCGAGGAATGGTTTGTCCTTGTGATTTATTAATCATTAATGAAAAAGCTAATTTAATTGGAAATTGTTTACGTATTAGGTTGAAAGGCATGTTAGTATTCTCAGAAGGTTTTAGTGGTATACGTGGAATAAATACTCTTGTGCCACGAAAATGTCCAACAGTTATTTCTGCATCTATGACATTTCTGTGAAAGACACGACATAATAATCTGGTTCCATTACATAATCCAATTCGTGGATCAATATTCCTAAGCAACATGATTGGCGCACCTACTTTCAGTCTTAATTTATGTGGGGGTAGACCTCCCGGAGCAAGTGAGTTTAAGAATTCATATTGGTATAGATTATGTGTATCTTCTTCGACCTTGTCGAAGGAGTAGTAAATGCACTCAGTACCTGGAAACAGTTCTATAACTTTGTTATTAATGTCATCCACTGTTTCGTTTGTAGGGGCTAATATTGCTCTATCCATTATAAAATTAGGATCACCTAATCTGTCATTGAGTTCAGCGAAGACTTCATTAATCAGAGCATAGAGTGAAGAAGTGTTGGTCCAAGGTTCAACGATATCATTTGGGAGTTGTATAATATCGTCTTGAACATAGACTTCATCTCCATTTCCAATACGTAAAAGAAACTGTGCATATGATTGATCGTCTTTTGCGCGCATATTTTGTGTTAAATGAATTACCTGAACATTTTGCCATAAATACGATCGTACTATACATGCATCGACGGTTTGAGCTCTAGTACCGTTTACGACTATTGGTAGAACTTGACGAAAATCACCACCTAAAATAACAATCTTTCCTCCAAATGGTGCGTCGAAATTAGTTAAATCTCGTAATGTTCTGTCTACGGCCTCAAATGCATGGCGGTGAGCCATGGTAGCTTCATCCCATAGGAAAACAGTAGCAGACAGTAAAAGTTTTGCGAGTTCAGATTGCTTAGGAATATGACATGTAGATGAAGAGTCTAAATTAATTGGTATTTTAAATCGAGAATGTGCAGTTCGACCTCCTGGAAGAGCAAGAGAAGCAATTCCAGAAGTAGCGACTGCAATTGCAATATGACCTTGAATTCGTAAATGGGCTAAGATTGCTCTATATAAATATGTTTTTCCTGTACCTCCGGGACCATCTATGAAATATATACTATTAGCTCCACTTTCGACAGAAGACATTATCGTGTCAAATGCCTTCTTTTGTTCGGAGTTCAAGTTATCTACAGAATTGATATCATTATTGGGTATTTCTATGCATTGTTCTTCTGAAATAAGAGTGGATGTGTTTGTATGAGTAAAGTTGGTGAAATTAGTATGTGGAATGTCATAGTCAAAAATTGTTTTGTTATATTGTTTGAGAAGGTTGTCGAGGTCAGACAGACATTGAATTATTGAAAATGAATTGGTCACAGTAGTAGCAGATGTAGTAGGATAGTCTTCAAGTAAGAAAGGAGAAAACTCTTCCCACAATTCACGCACATGGAATGGGTCACAGTATACTAAAATTGTAACAAATAATCTTCTTAAAGAATTAGACATATGTGTGTTTGAAGCATCTGTCAAACAGTCCTTTATACTATTATCATTTTCAAGTAAACCTCTATGTTCAGCTGATTCTTTAAATGTGTTATATTCTATTTGATTAACTGTTAGTAAGTCAGTAAAAGATTGAGGACCTCTAACATGTGTTAACAGTAGACGCAAATAGTAACGATCTCCTTCAGTGGGAGATACAGTGTAAATTCTACCAATTGCCCTACGGTTATTTCGCCTACGGTTCCATTGCTTACTTGTAGAATCCCACCAATATTTTTCAGGAAACTCGTAGTATAAATATTGACGTGCTTGTTCAACAAAAACATTTTTACAGAAAAATTCAGTAAGCATTGTTTTAGATCTATGTTGATCATCCAGAATAGTGTTTATGTGCTCTTCTGCACGAAATAATAATTGTTGTCTATTTGGTAAATGTATTTGTAAACCAGTAACAGAAGGAAAAATATTACTTAGGGAAAATTTAAATATTCTCCATAAAGCTTCTGGAGCACAAATCCATCTAGCGTTAACAAATTTTGAAATTTCATCATTATCGTCAGATGTACTGGATAATCCTACAGAAACGCGGTCTGAACCTTTGTAAACATATTTGTAGAGATATTTCACAGATTTAATACTTGAACAAATCTCAACATTTATATGACAATCATATTTCAAAAGTAAGTACGGATTATAAGGTACTATCCAACGGTTATCGATTATGTGGCTTCCAATTTGATATTGTATTCCGTTGTCGCGTCTTTTGCAAATAGGGTAAGAGTCAGTTCCTTGTAAAGTAAATGGAGAGAAAGCTTTTGGAAAACCCTTCTTACAGCAGTTATTTTTCATGCAGACAGCTCTTGGGTTAAAATGTCCGCATGGATAATGAATCATATGTTTCATTACAGCGTTGTGTAGTTCGGGTTCTAAATGTGTACATGGAATTTCAGCGCGAACTAAAGCATCATAATCATCAGGATTGTTAATTTTTTCGTTTTCATCTAGGATAAGTAGAATGTGAGAATGTGGTAGTCCTCTTTTTTGGAATTCAATAACGTGAACATGGGCAATGACTTTACCTAAAACACCTGTGTCAAATAGGTCAGTTTTTAGTTGCTCTAGTTTTGATCGAAAAATCCTAGTTGTTAAATCCGGTCTATCTTGTGGTTGTTGACCGGGAAGCAATTCTTGTGTAATTTCTACCCAGTTAGTATTACAGGTCATAGTAATAAATAAGTCAAGCTTTCCATACCTTCGCACTAACGCCATTGCATCTTGGTATCTTTGATGCATATCTCGTGGACTACCAATATGGGAGGAAGGAAGAATCTTCTTGACACCAACACTTCCTAATGTGTGAAAACGCATAGGATTGAGTAGTAGTGAAATAACTGGTTAATAATTAATGGGAACAACAAATGGTTGATTGAATGAGGTAACGAAACTTACTGGCAGATGTTTCTCCAGTAGCTAAGGCATCTTGTAAACCTTGGTATAACTCCGCTCTGATAGTAGTCTGATTGTTGCGAAGAAACCTTAGCCGCATTGTTTCTATTTTTACATACATATCAACGACATATTATTGAAATAGGCGACCACCAAGCAGTATAAGTGATGTCTCAGTTGGTCGTATCTTTGTGTGTAGGCGATAGACAAAATGCAAGCAACATTAGTATTGATGTTGATATAAATTAGGTTTTGTGCTATTTACGAACAAATAATAATGGATATCAATTAAGGTATACGTACCTGTAAAATATGGGAGTAGTAAGATGTACAACTTATAGGTGTACTTCCATTTTCGTGGATGCTCAAATCCCATCCATGCTGACCGTAAGGCAACAATAGTGGATATTGCAGCGGATCGTAAAAACCTGCAGTATCAGATATTCTCTGTAGATTTCCACTTGTTGTCCGAACAATGATATCTCGACCTTGCAAATTGTCTGGTTCATCTCCAATTATTATTCCTGCTACTTGGGATGTGGTTGGCAGCTCATGGAGATGGCGATCTATTGTGATCTCTTTGATTTTGATCCTACATATTTGCACGTCAGGTTGTTGCCCCAGTTGTCGAAGTATGGAGACATATGGGTTATGAGTATCTAAAATTTGTTTCAAAATCATAATTATCTCCGGTCTCATTGCTTCACTATCTTGAAGTCGGTTTTCAATCTCATGGTCAGTGTCATATATGTACAGTTGCAAATATCTTGGTCTACTTCCAGCCAAGGGTAAAAGACTTCCAATACTATGATATATTGAACCTTGCGCGCGATATGTGTAAACTCCTTCTCTAGCATTGGCCAGGTTATTATCAATTGATGCACCCATAGACGTGAATGAAAATGCATTATTATAAGATCGGATGTTTGTACGAAAATGGGTACCCACTTCACCTTGATCTTGGAATAAGCTCAGTAACTGTTGTGGTGTTGTGGTAGGACGATGAATGTCGATGGAACCTCCAGAGCAACAATTTTGTAAGCTTTCGTGGAAAAATATTTTAGCATTGCAGAAATCACAGTAAGTGGGCTGAGGAAGTCGATGTTTGTGGTACGGAATGGTTGCGTTAAAATTTCGACCACAGTTATGACTACTGTTTAGTACAGTCCGCGGTATCGTTTCTTCGCCATCCCGTGTTATTGAAGAACCTAAAAAAATAAGGTTAGTATTCAGTGTAGTAGTCATACTTTTACAACTTCACATCACTGTCGTTGTACTTGAAATGATGATTTTTGCAAACATATCAGCGGTTTAAGTCAAATAATGACCGTGTAGAAAGTGAAATAAGGAAAAATACTTCCCAAAATTTTATCTTTTATCTTCTAAAAATAATTGTAAAGAATCTTTGTGGTTTTGCTCAGAATAATAAGAAAGAAAAAAAAATTAAGTTAATGCGAATTTTATTCCCCAACCGTCTGTTGTACTACTACTCTTTTGTTTCAAAACCGTTGATATTTGATGGTGCATATTTAGTCCAACACAGTAAACAGAGTTCCTTACAATTGTAAGAATTTTAGTTGACCGTTTAAAAACCTCAAACTGATAACAGAAATAACGTGCTAAGTATAGGTATGGTACGTAAAAATGTGTATTTGCTTGCATAAAGCTGAAAACATATACGCCTTATTAGAAAATTGACAGAAGGTTGGATTTTAAACGCACATTTATTAAAGAAAGAATATGAACGAAATATTTAAAGGTGGTAGGGAAATAAATTGTAATTTACTGTACAACTGAAACATATTTTGGCATCATTTATACAGTTAAAGTCGCATACCTATTTAGTAGCATAAACGCGTACAAAGATAGATGAGAAGGTTATAAAAATTTAGTACAATTAAGATGGGTACAGTTTGTAAAGCCATATATAAAATGCGTTTGAAAACAAAATATCTTTACAGACTTATACATGTACAGTAGAAGTTGTTTGTACGTTATTACGTGAAGAATAAAATGAATGCGGACTATTTTTTTGTGTGACACAGGTTATAAATTTTGTGCGTATTTTAAAAGTGGAAATAAAATATTGACAGATTGTGACGACTCGGGTTTTGCCCGCTCGAAAATCAACATCCGTACTTCACATTGTACTAGAATGCCGCAGATTCGACCGTTCAAATCCGATTCGCCGGAGCTATAACACAATTAAGTAAACAACACGGTGGAAGAAAAGAATAATACATTGATATACAATATCTGATACAACAGAGTGATACAATGAATATAAATATACATCAGAGATGATACAACAAATATAGCAGCGGAAAAGAAAAGATAACAACAACAGCGGAACAATATCAATGGAAGTGATAACTCCAAAATGATCTTCAGACAAGAATGAATCCACAACTCCAAGATAAGCAACTCCGATGAATGAACTAGCTCCAGATAATCTACTAAACCTGAATATCTGAAAAGAAACCCAACTCTAGACTGCTAGTGTGGAAAATTATGAGCACCCAGAGTTTAGGAAAGGAACAATAAACTCCGGATCAGTCATGGGACTGGTGTGAGCAACACAAACAGTTTATCTTTAAACAACAACAAAAGGATTTTTTTAAACATTGAAATCCGCAATGCTTTTTAGAAAATGAAACTACCATAAGACCTCCCACCACACACACAATGCAAACGCAGAATTGGAGGAGATTTCTTCTTATGATAGCCAAAGATGCTTACTACGCAAAATCATTGAATTATTATTACTAGTGCATAGTGCAGAAAACATTTCGAAAGTATAATATAAATCTTAGCCAACATACGACCAGTATCGTATGCCTACTATAGCTACCATGTTCAATAGCAGGTTACCGCCACATTCCATAGCAGGTAATACAACTAAAACCGTACAAGTCACGTATTGTTTCTTTGGATTTCCAACAAATGGTCAGGCTAAGGAACTTCCTTCCGCCGCATGGGATCGCCTCTGGCTGGACGTCCCGAGAGACAAACTGCTCTCTGCCAAACAAGGCCGGGTTACCCCTGTAACAGGTAACTCACGAATATGCCACCTCCCAGTCCTTTGGGACCTTTATCCGAGCGCTCGATAACCAACATCACACATAATAAATACGTGTATCCACATGAGTAAGTATCAGGGCTCCATACCATAATACCACCCCTTTCCAGAAGGAAATGACATACCCTAAAGGGCACGACCCTCATAACCTTGCCGCAACATTCCTGTTTCGACCATTTCCGGGATGTGAGGCCCTGACGAAGTCTCGTCCACAAAGCTACGCTTTGTCACAAAGCCATGCTTTGGGTCAACAGATGATCAACCTATGATCACAAAGATAAATGATCAAACAAATGATCATATCACAAATGATCAAACACTGATCATCACACAGCAACACTCAGCATGCCACATTACCAAATTGGGAATATATCGCCGATAACTTCAACTACATAACCTCTGAGCTCGTACGTCTCAGAGAAGGGTGTTAAGCTAAGAGAATAAATTCTCCGCCACCAAACAGAAATGTATTTGAAAGAAATCGGCTTTATATCTCAAAGTGTAACGTCAGACACACAATCCATACAAGTCTGTTCCGGGTTCGAACAGAACCGAAGGCACTTCTCACGAAGCCCTTGCAAATCCGGATAATTTCCAATCACGTCCGGACTTCCCGTCACTAAGGATGATAAAACCTCTATATCGGGGATCAGCCGATGCAGAGTAACTCGACGGTAATCCTTCCATTTTCAAAAATATCCGGTCTTCAACACCGGTCTTCAAATGCTATCCATATCGACGTATCACATATTCGGAATGGGTTATACGACCCAAAGGTCCTCTCCCGGCTAAACCGAATAGTGAGCGTAATATTTAAAAACATATGGATATTGGGATTTCAATTAAGTCACAACTTATTAATTTAAAACTTTTCATTCGAATGGTTAAAACAAATTACCATTCAAATCTTTTAAACAAAAAGATTCAACCTTTATGGTTTAAACAGTTTCCACACTTTAATCTTTTAAACAAAAGATTCATTCACAGATTTTCCAAATTAATTTCCCTTTTAATTCGATTAACTCGTTAAATCTTTAAATCAAGATTTAACTTATAGCTTTCAAAACAATCCCATTTCAAATGATTTAAACCAATCATTATTTTAAATCTGTTAAAAATAACAGATTCAAATCATAGCTTTCAAAAACAATTCATTCATAACTTGGAAAACCATTTTCACTTCAATATTGAAATTTCTTTAATTAAACTGGAATTTCATTTCTTATCTGAAAGCTTTTATTCTTTTAAAACAAACAGTTTTATTTTGGAAATCTGATTCATTTATACGAGTTAAGGTTCTTGGGTTAAATCCAAATTCTCAAAATTATACTTTTAAATGGTTTAAATTCAGATAAACACATTTATAACATTTTCAATCCCTAGTTTCAAATCATAGGATTCAATTTCAAACTTGAATTCAAATTTAAATCAAATTATTTAAATTTTCAAAACTCGATTAAGTTATTCAAAATAACTTTTATCTTTGAAATTCTATTTCAAAAGCTTTTCACTTTAAACCCGAATTTCTAATTTCAAAATCAATTGAAATTAAAATTTCAATTTCAAAAACATCAAATTTACATTATCTGTGACTTAACCGATTTCCACGTGAAATCCATATTTGTGTGTGTAAGAGTGTAGTCCAGGGGTTTTACACACAATAGTGCAACATCAATTATTACAGATATATCGATAAGCGGTAAAATCGATAACGCTTATCTTCATTCATAGATTCATAGATAAAATAAATTTATCGGTCACAAAGATTCACTATTACAATTCGATGTGGGTTTCGGATAACCAATTGGAATCCGACTCCCTGTCGCATCGAAATTCAAATGCCGTTTTACGGGCCAAGGGGTTCATATTAACATAGTAATATATCACAGAAATAGAAATCACAGATCACGATACAAATCAGGACGTATCACAAAGCATCATATATCAGGTATATCAAACAATTCATATCATTTAACAGAATCCAAATATTCATAAGTAGGGTCAAGCATTAAATCATTCTTTAATTACCTTTCAAAATTATTAATGAAAATTGTTTACCTTAATTATCATTTGAAACTCTGCTTTACACTTTAAAAATCAATTATTTGATATATCAAAAATTTTAATGTAAATTCACTTCAATTCCTATCTTTAAATTCAATTTCTTCATTTATATAATACTTAAGGCTTTATAAACATTGATATTTATATACTTACTTAGTAAATAACTTAAAACAACTTTTTACTTTAAGATTATACAACATGGTTTAGTTTAATAGTTTAAACTTTATAAAAATTTGGCCTTAACCCATTTTTGAAAACAACACGTGAATGCCCAGGTTCACTCGAGTAGTTACTCGAGTTTTCCATCGTTTTCCCCGAGTCTCTCTCTTCTCCTCTCGTATACTTCTCTCTGTTTCTTCTTCTCTTCCCTTTCAAATCTCTGTTGTTTTTTTTTCTTTTTTAACTTTCAAGACTTAAAACCTCTTCGTCACTTCCCCGAGTTTTCCTCCCAGATCCCCGAGTATCCACTCGAGTTCCCACCGCGACCAACCTACCCAGACCACGTACTAGCACACCATCACCACCGTGCACGTGCACGGTGGTTCGCGACCATTCCGATGATCATCGCGACCATCAACAAGTCGCAATTCATTCTTCCCTTAGAAATCAACATCCAGAGCTTCAAAAACAAAACAAAATCCAAAAATTTGCCCATCGCTCAAAAACTGGAACGAACGAACCCCTACAACTCCATCCCTGTCAACGCCACGTACCCCCAACTTCGACCACGAGAGCTCACGCAACTCCGGTCATCGACGCATCAACGCCCCAGCTTCCCCTTTCCAAACTCTCGCGCCACTCGATCCATCGATGGTGACGAACGAATCGCATATGAGATCTTCTTTAAAACTAGGTTAAAAATTTTCAATCTACCGCCGCTACCACCACGACGAACTGGAACCGCTCCAGATATTTTTCCCATCACCTACGTAGGCTCGTCCACCTTCGCAAGAAACTCCGACCTCGCTAGTGCCTCCGACCGCTTGAACTTGCCTAAAACCCATTCTCCGTTCAAACAAGAACTGCACTTGATTTCTATCACTAGAAATCATAATCTTTGTTTTAAAAATCATGTTTTGGTTATCGTATTCAAATTATAATCCTGATTTTGTAAAATAACATATTTGAGTTTTGGCTTAAATAAGAGATTCCCTGTTCTTTTTTTATTCCAGATATGTTCCAAGTTATTTCAACTTGAATAAATTATCAAACTTTAGTTTATATAAAAACAACAATCTTTAAATCCTAAGTTTACACAACAATAGGTCAAAAGATGATTGGATTTGATTTTAAACCTTAGCTTTGAAAACTAAGGACAGGGGATATCACAGAAAACACATATTCACACACATATATACCTTCACATATATACACAAACATGGACCATAAATATATATATATATATATATATATACACACACACACACACACACACACACACACATACAACCATACGAATTCATAGATATGAACATGCAACTGGTTTATTTTATTTAGGTTTTTAAATAAAAGGTTACTCACTAGATAAAGAGGAACAGAGCACTTTTGTTTTCAAACAGCTCTTAAACTTGCTTGCTGAGATCTCTTCTTTGATCTCTGGTTGCCTTGATTCATTTGTGTTGTTGAATGATCTTGTTTAAGTTTTGAAATGTTGCTACTTTAGATTTTCTCAGTTTCGAATAAATGAGACTGAGATGAAAAGAAAAAAATGTTGATATAAAGAAGAGGGTTTACAAGTTATATATTTGTACAACAAGTACAAGATTTTTTCCTTTGCTTTTATTTTTAAATCTTTAGCCAGAGATTTTCGTATGGAGGCTGATGATGTTGTATATACTTAGAGAGGTAAACATTTAATGCACATGTCCTTTATGTTCCCATACTTGTGATATTTACTTTTTCTTTTCGGCTGAAGATATTGTGGTATCTTCTTTTGCAAGCTTTTCTCCATATACACTTTTGCTTTTGCTATTTTGTTGTTTACAGCCCTATGTTAGATTATAGTTATGTGATTTTATTTTATTGTAACAAACAATTTCTTGCTTGTTATATGTTGTTTTAATTATTTGTATTAGTTTAACTTAGGTTGCATACTTGTCTTTATACTTAATTGAATACATTTTATTTTGTTTTATTTCTATGCTTTTGTTTTATTATTAAACCATTATTTACAATTTAAATTCAAGTCAAATATATATCGATATATATATTATTTCAAATTCGCTCATATATGCTCAACACATATATATTCACATACATATAATATTTACAATATTTAAATTTTAAATGATTTAACATAGGATTTATTTGAGTTCGGGGATACTCGCATCCATTTAACCAACTATTTCACAAATTTTCATTCAAAAATAAATTTAATTATCGATTTAAAATAGATTAAAATTCGGGGTCGTTACAGACTTCTCCCCTTAAAAGAATTTCGTCCTCGAAATTACCAAGGAGACAAAAAGATAGATGAAGGATATTTCATCAATTCAAACTGAATATCTATTCTGCATTTGGCTTATAGCACATGTGACGACTCGGGTTTTGCCCGCTCGAAAATCAACATCCGTACTTCACATTATACTAGAATGCCGCAGATTCGACCGTTCAAATCCGATTCGCCGGAGCTATAACACAATTAAGTAAACAACACGGCGGAAGAAAAGAATAATACATTGATATACAATATCTGATACAACAGAGTGATACAATGAATATCAATATACATCAGAGATGATACAACAAATATAGCAGCGGAAAAGAAAAGATAACAACAGCAGCGGAACAATATCAATGGAAGTGATAACTCCAAAATGATCTTCAGACAAGAATGAATCCACAACTCCAAGATAAGCAACTCCGATGAATGAACTAGCTCCAGATAATCTACTAAACCTGAATATCTGAAAAGAAACCCAACTCTAGACTGCTCGTGTGGAAAATTATGAGCACCCAGAGTTTAGGAAAGGAACAATAAACTCCGGATCAGTCATGGGACTGGTGTGAGCAACAAAAACAGTTTATCTTTAAACAACAACAAAAGGATTTTTTTTAAACATTGAAATCCGCAATGCTTTTTAGAAAATGAAACTACCATAAGACCTCCCACCACACACACAATGCAAACGCAGAATTGGAGGAGATTTCTTCTTATGATAGTCAAAGATGCTTACTACGCAAAATCATTGAATTATTATTACTAGTGCATAGTGCAGAAAACATTTCGAAAGTATAATATAAATCTTAGCCAACATACGACCAGTATCGTATGCCTACTATAGCTACCATGTTCAATAGCAGGTTACCGCCACATTCCATAGCAGGTAATACAACTAAAACCGTACAAGTCACGTATTGTTTCTTTGGATTTCCAACAAATGGTCAGGCTAAGGAACTTCCTTCCGCCGCATGGGATCGCCTCTGGCTGGACGTCCCGAGAGACAAACTGCTCTCTGCCAAACAAGGCCGGGTTACCCCTGTAACAGGTAACTCACGAATATGCCACCTCCCGGTCCTTTGGGACCTTTATCCGAGCGCTCGATAACCAACATCACACATAATAAATACGTGTATCCACATGAGTAAGTATCAGGGCTCCATACCATAATACCACCCCTTTCCAAAAGGAAATGACATACCCTAAAGGACACGACCCTCATAACCTTGCCGCAACATTCCTGTTTCGACCATTTCCGGGATGTGAGGCCCTGACGAAGTCTCGTCCACAAAGCTACGCTTTGTCACAAAGCCATGCTTTGGGTCAACAGATGATCAACCTATGATCACAAAGATAAATGATCAAACAAATGATCATATCACAAATGATCAAACACTGATCATCACACAGCAACACTCAGCATGCCACATTACCAAATTGGGAATATATCGCTGATAACTTCAACTACATAACCTCTGAGCTCGTACGTCTCAGAGAAGGGTGTTAAGCTAAGAGAATAAATTCTCCGCCACCAAACAGAAATGTATTTGAAAGAAATCGGCTTTATATCTCAAAGTGTAACGTCAGACACACAATCCATACAAGTCTGTTCCGGGTTCGAACAGAACCGAAGGCACTTCTCACGAAGCCCTTGCAAATCCGGATAATTTCCAATCACGTCCGGACTTCCCGTCACTAAGGATGATAAAACCTCTATATCGGGGATCAGCCGATGCAGAGTAACTCGACGGTAATCCTTCCATTTTCAAAAATATCCGGTCTTCAACACCGGTCTTCAAATGCTATCCATATCGACGTATCACATATTCAGAATGGGTTATACGACCCAAAGGTCCTCTCCCGGCTAAACCGAATAGTGAGCGTAATATTTAAAAACATATGGATATTGGGATTTCAATTAAGTCACAACTTATTAATTTAAAACTTTTCATTCGAATGGTTAAAACAAATTACCATTCAAATCTTTTAAACAAAAAGATTCAACCTTTACGGTTTAAACTGTTTCCACACTTTAATCTTTTAAACAAAAGATTCATTCACAGATTTTCCAAATTAATTTCCCTTTTAATTCGATTAACTCGTTAAATCTTTAAATCAAGATTTAACTTATAGCTTTCAAAACAATCCCATTTCAAATGATTTAAACCAATCATTATTTTAAATCTGTTAAAAATAACAGATTCAAATCATAGCTTTCAAAAACAATTCATTCATAACTTGGAAAACCATTTTCGCTTCAATATTGAAATTCCTTTAATTAAACTGGAATTTCATTTCTTATCTGAAAGCTTTTATTCTTTTAAAACAAACAATTTTATTTTGGAAATCTGATTCATTTATACGAGTTAAGGTTCTTGGGTTAAATCCAAATTCTCAAAATTATACTTTTAAATGGTTTAAATTCAGATAAACACATTTATAACATTTTCAATCCCTAGTTTCAAATCATAGGATTCAATTTCAAACTTGAATTCAAATTTAAATCAAATTATTTAAATTTTCAAAACTCGATTAAGTTATTCAAAATAACTTTTATCTTTGAAATTCTATTTCAAAAGCTTTTCACTTTAAACCCGAATTTCTAATTTCAAAATCAATTGAAATTAAAATTTCAATTTCAAAAACATCAAATTTACATTATCTGTGACTTAACCGATTTCCACGTGAAATCCATATTTGTGTGTGTAAGAGTGTAGTCCAGGGGTTTTACACACAATAGTGCAACATCAATTATTACAGATATATCGATAAGCGGTAAAATCGATAACGCTTATCTTCATTCACAGATTCATAGATAAAATAAATTTATCGGTCACAAAGATTCACTATTACAATTCGATGTGGGTTTCGGATAACCAATTGGAATCCGACTCCCTGTCGCATCGAAATTCATATGCCGTTTTACGGGCCAAGGGGTTCATATTAACATAGTAATATATCACAGAAATAGAAATCACAGATCACGATACAAATCAGGACGTATCACAAAGCATCATATATCAGGTATATCAAACAATTCATATCATTTAACAGAATCCAAATATTCATAAGTAGGGTCAAGCATTAAATCATTCTTTAATTACCTTTCAAAATTATTAATGAAAATTGTTTACCTTAATTATCATTTGAAACTCTGCTTTACACTTTAAAAATCAATTATTTGATATATCGAAAATTTTAATGTAAATTCACTTCAATTCCTATCTTTAAATTCAATTTCTTCATTTATATAATACTTAAGGCTTTATAAACATTGATATTTATATACTTACTTAGTAAATAACTTAAAACAACTTTTTACTTTAAGATTATACAACATGGTTTAGTTTAATAGTTTAAACTTTATAAAAATTTGGCCTTAACCCATTTTTGAAAACAACACGTGAATGCCCAGGTTCACTCGAGTAGTTACTCGAGTTTTCCATCGTTTTCCCCGAGTCTCTCTCTTCTCCTCTCGTATACTTCTCTCTGTTTCTTCTTCTCTTCCCTTTCAAATCTCTGTTGTTTTTTTTTCTTTTTTAACTTTCAAGACTTAAAACCTCTTCGTCACTTCCCCGAGTTTTCCTCCCAGATCCCCGAGTATCCACTCGAGTTCCCACCGCGACCAACCTACCCAGACCACGTACTGGCACACCATCACCACCGTGCACGTGCACGGTGGTTCGCGACCATTCCGATGATCATCGCGACCATCAACAAGTCGCGATTCATTCTTCCCTTAGAAATCAACATCCAGAGCTTCAAAAACAAAACAAAATCCAAAAATTTGCCCATCGCTCAAAAACTGGAACGAACGAACCCCTACAACTCCATCCCTGTCAACGCCACGTACCCCCAACTTCGACCACGAGAGCTCACGCAACTCCGGTCATCGACGCGTCAACGCCCCAGCTTCCCCTTTCCAAACTCTCGCGCCACTCGATCCATCGATGGTGACGAACGAATCGCATATGAGATCTTCTTTAAAACTAGGTTAAAAATTTTCAATCTACCACCGCTACCACCACGACAAACTGGAACCGCTCCAGATATTTTTCCCATCACCTACGTAGGCTCGTCCACCTTCGCAAGAAACTCCGACCTCGCTAGTGCCTCCGACCGCCTGAACTTGCCTAAAACCCATTCTCCGTTCAAACAAGAACTGCACTTGATTTCTATCACTAGAAATCATAATCTTTGTTTTAAAAATCATGTTTTGGTTATCGTATTCAAATTATAATCCTGATTTTGTAAAATAACATATTTGAGTTTTGGCTTAAATAAGAGATTTCCCTGTTCTTTTTTTATTCCAGATATGTTCCAAGTTATTTCAACTTGAATAAATTATCAAACTTTAGTTTATATAAAAACAACAATCTTTAAATCCTAAGTTTACACAACAATAGGTCAAAAGATGATTGGATTTGATTTTAAACCTTAGCTTTGAAAACTAAGGACAGGGGATATCACAGAAAACACATATTCACAAACATATATACCTTCACATATATACACAAACATGGACCATAAATAAATATATATATATATATATACACACACACACACACACACACACATACAACCATACGAATTCATAGATATGAACATGCAACTGGTTTATTTTATTTAGGTTTTTAAATAAAAGGTTACTCACTGGATAAAGAGGAACAGAGCACTTTTGTTTTCAAACAGCTCTTAAACTTGCTTGTTGAGATCTCTTCTTTGATCTCTGGTTGCCTTGATTCATTTGTGTTGTTGAATGATCTTGTTTAAGTTTTGAAATGTTGCTACTTTAGATTTTCTCAGTTTCGAATAAATGAGACTGAGATGAAAAGAAAAAAATGTTGATATAAAGAAGAGGGTTTACAAGTTATATATTTGTACAACAAGTACAAGATTTTTTCCTTTGCTTTTATTTTTAAATCTTTAGCCAGAGATTTTCGTATGGAGGCTGATGATGTTGTATATACTTAGAGAGGTAAACATTTAATGCACATGTCCTTTATGTTCCCATACTTGTGATATTTACTTTTTCTTTTCGGCTGAAGATATTGTGGTATCTTCTTTTGCAAGCTTTTCTCCATATACACTTTTGCTTTTGCTATTTTGTTGTTTACAGCCCTATGTTAGATTATAGTTATGTGATTTTATTTTATTGTAACAAACAATTTCTTGCTTGTTATATGTTGTTTTAATTATTTGTATTAGTTTAACTTAGGTTGCATACTTGTCTTTATACTTAATTGAATACATTTTATTTTGTTTTATTTCTATGCTTTTGTTTTATTATTAAACCATTATTTACAATTTAAATTCAAGTCAAATATATATCGATATATATATTATTTCAAATTCGCTCATATATGCTCAACACATATATATTCACATACATATAATATTTACAATATTTAAATTTTAAATGATTTAACATAGGATTTATTTGAGTTCGGGGATACTCGCATCCATTTAACCATCTATTTCACAAATTTTCATTCAAAAATAAATTTAATTATCGATTTAAAATAGATTAAAATTCGGGGTCGTTACACAGATGGTTGTTGATAATGTATATATAATGACTAAAATATATTTCAGTTAATAAGTACAGTACTTATTCCAAACTAAATAGGGTGTTGTACATAATACGCCAACGCATGTACATCATACAATAAGTTCTATCATGGATTTGTCTCCTCATCTAAAGAGAAAAATTCAATGTACATACCCTAAGTTTATTTCGCACTTTTCAAATAACTTTTTAGAAATTGTGTAAAAGTTCACCTTGCTGGGAAAAAAATCAGTTGATAAAATACGTACTCAAACAATTATACATTCTTACTAATAGCTCAAATGGATTTGTTGATGTACCTCAATCTTCCGGAAATCCCCAAATTAGATTGCACTATCTATTTAAAAAATTCTGATCTAATTTAGATATTTATGGTAACATCGATTTCGTACAGCCATTTAAAAACACGTGCTTGCACTTCTTTCATAAATGAATTGAAACTTCAAACGGTTTGGTTATATATCTTGAAATAAAAGCACATGCAACTGAATAATTCACAAACAGTAAAATGATATTTCATTTTCAAAAGATACAATCATGGATTTAAAAATCAGATTAAAGGAATGATTTAGTGAACATGTCCGCATGTACATATCCGTCATATCATAAGGTAATAAAGCATCATAACAATTTTCATTTAGTGGTGGGAATTATGTATCAAGTAGGGTTAGCATGGAGAATATCAATGTGATAAGCCTTGTGCGCGTGGTCCTCTATTACAATAATGACTTGAGAGCTGCTACCACTTATAAAGGGCATAGGGCATGCAATTGCTTAGGTGAACAACACAAATTTCAAGTGCTATATGAACAGCAGCTGTAGCTGCAACTAACTTCACGTGCCATACATGGAGTTGTAATAGGACAGTGAAAAAGGAGCTAGAAGATGACTGAAACAAATTGTCGCAAGGCTATTGCAGAGACAGGGCAGAGGGATCTAAAGAAGGGCAAAGAGAGATGAGCGAAGCTGGCTGGAGCATACTGGCTTGTATGAGTTGAAATAAAGAGTTCTCAAATGGCTTGTGTGAGTTGAAATGAAGTATATGTATTTATTTATATATGTATGTATGTATATTTATATAGCTTTAATATCAACAATATATATATATATATATATAAAACAATTTTCATTTAGTAGTCCAACTCAAGTACAGTATATCTGTATTAGCGTAAAAGCAGTGGTTTGGTAATATTAGCAGTAGAAGAAAAAACAATTTATGTCAATTATTTTGTATGCAGCCTGCATAGGGTCGACGATTGCCTGTGTATCATTTCATATTGGTAATTTATTAGCTATAGTACTAATAGTGTAATGTGCATACGGTACGGTTGCCTTTGTGTCATTTTTTTTACAATTTCCTATTCATAAGCATGGTATAAGCAGTTGGTTGGGGTGTGTGTCAACTGTATATGGATATTTTGTCTTGTTACATAAAGCAATAGGTCGGCTGTGAAGTAGGTTGTGTTATCCATCGTTGTGTCATATCATGCAAGTGCATTTAAAAATTGGCGTACGAAATGGACGAAGACGTGGAGAGAAGAAAACATAAGAATGAACGGTGTAAATGTGGTACACAGTGAAGTAACGGAGTAAAGCAAATTAGCTGTAGAGTTTGTGGTAAGAACGTAAGAAGGGGAAAAAAATACCTGTTAAACGTCGACCGTGGAAGCCTTCACTCAACCGTGTTCTTGTGTTTGTAATACGTATTTCTCTTGCTTGTGAACGTCTAGCTTGTTGACTAAGTCTACGTCTTTCTCTTTGTTGCTGTTCCATCAGATGCAGAGGATAAAGTGAAGAGGTAATAAATAGTAGTGAAGGGAGAAAAATTGTGACTGATTTGAAGAGATATACGGCAGCAGTAGAAAAGGCAGTACAGTAGTAAGTGAAGGACAATGCATTGAGAAGTGTGTATATATAGGTAAGGCAATGGTTACGTAAGTTGGTATAACTGCTGAAAATGAGTATGTAAACGTTGTTGAATTAGTAGAGATCCGAGATTTGCTCTGCTGATTTTTGGTAACGGGATGAAATTGTCTTATATACGTTGCGTGAAAGTGGCCATAATAACAGGTAGTCATAGAAAAATTGGTATGCAACAAACTGTGCACGTATATACAGTTGTAGTGTGTATTAAACAATGGACAAATGTTTATTTATAATCTTCACAACCATTCGTTCACATTTATTTACATATGCTAACTTGTCAAAGTATTTGAGTTTTGTTAGTCACCTCTGTAAGTTATAGATTTTTTTAATAAAATGAACAAAAATCTGTTTTGCAAAATACACATCAATTTGCATGCGAATATGAAGGTTGGTTAATAAGTAGTGATGGGTGGCTGAGTATATTTGGTTAGTTTGATGGGTTGGTGAATTATGTGCTATACTTAACCACGCTTGATAAAAATATGAGTACATGGAACAATTGTACACTGTAGTCCCTGTAGAATATGGAACATACGGAAAACATTGTAAAAGAAGAACTTTCTTTTTTTAGAAACAGTCAATCAGAGGTGTACTGATTTGTTAAGCAAGGTTTAATCAAGTTTCACAACAACAAATGATTTGCGCTCTGGATGTTTTACGTGATTAATTTGTTTACGTAAAAGCAAGATGACATGAACATTCACTTTTAAGCTATTCAGGTATAACGTACTGTGTATATCTAGAGTTGAACATATTCTTTCATATTAATTTTTGCCTAGTTTGAATGTAATAATTCTATGTCAATGTTTACTGATAGTTCACGTATGTTTAGTGATAGTTCATGTATATATTGAAGGCAGTATCAGTGTCAAACGAATATTACATGTATGCTTGGGAAATTATTTGTTGCTAGTCATAAACATAGTTACCCTCTAAGTCCAGAAAAGCATGAATTTTATTTTTATGCTTCCTCATTGGCATTTTTACATTACAAAATTTGAATTAGTGTCTCCACTTTGAAGCCATGCAATTTTGGTTTGTTAATTTTTAAACTTATGCCAAATTTTTAATTTGTCCCTCAATTGAAGATGAATTTGTAAAAATTTTTCGTACTGTTCAATGTCCTCTGGGTCAGCATCCAACTGTATAAATGCGCATTGTACTCATATTCTAATTGCTGAACAGAGCCTTATTTGTATTTGTAGAAAGTATTAAAGTGTCCGATGGGGATGGATGTAATAAGTGTAAGACGTGAAAATTGAAAATATTTTTTATACATATTTAATAGTGGCGGGTATTTTAATAGGCATATATCTGCGTGCGGAATATATACAGACGGCATATAAGTTTTTAGCAGAACGTACGTGCACATGAAAAGAACATGAAATTTATTTACGCAATGACGAAAGCATGGAGTACATGACAAATATAATGTAACATCAACGAATACATCGGAAACAAATAACTGTTCGTTAAAAGCGACGAAAGGAAAAAGTGCGGAAGCGTGGGAATTAAAAATTTATTGAATGTCATAGAGTAGAAGCTGTATTAAGTACGGTTCTTGAGAAAATGCTCAACAGCTGCATCACATTCGGCAATCTGTAAATGGAATTAAAATTGATGATTAGCATGTACTGTAGACACACACACATATATGTGTGTGTCCGTGTGTCTATCAAATGAATAGATTTTGGCATACCACTTCTGTAGTAAAAAAATCCTCCCATTTGTCATGTTGACAAAATTGTGGAAAAGACTGGAGTTCATCAGATAGTATCGTATGCCCTTCACAGTTGGAAGATGGTGATAAGGTGTCGCAGGTTCCCAAGAATTTTGTCGTAACCGGAGGAAGGTGAACAGAGTTGGTTGGTTTGTTAACATTGTCTAATTCAATACGGGAGACATTGGATGAAGCAGTAACTTTTTCTTCGGTAGTGGATTGAAGGTGTTTTGTTAAACGTGTACTTTTACGTTTGAATTTGTCTACGGAAGAGGATAATGCAGGCTCTTTACCTTGTTGTATGCATTTGTTCTGCAGAAAAAAAATGGTAACTTATGGCAAATCCGACATAGGATAGAATAGAGTAAGGGTGAATAAAAAATAGCATAGAAGTACCTTTGTCATTTTGAATAAAAAGTAATGTGAAGGTTTAGGAAGTTGGAATGGAATTCACGTAGGCGGAGGAATTGATGAAGATGAGCTGTTGAGGATACACAGTGGTGTGTGGAGACTGTTAAGGAAGATGTATATATAATATGTTGCGGTGGAAGTGTTAAAATGTTTGGGTGGAAAAGTATGTTGGAGCCTAGTTTGCTGGAAAAGTTGAAGCAGTAGTAATAGGAAACATGGACAGGAAAAACGGATCACGTGGTGAGGAAAATAAGGTAGAAATGGCACTGAGGTGGTACAATTTTCTGTACAGTTTTGGTAAAATTAAGAAATCCACGGTTGATGATCTGAACTGCAGGAATGTTGTAGCATATAAAGTTTAGTTCATATGAAAAATTGAAGGGTCTCACAGAGTGTGTTGAGATAGTAATGGAGGACAGAGATGGACGCTTACAGAGAAGTTAGAAAAAATATATTGTGATGCAATGTTATTAGTGAATATATTATGTAAATTCATAACTGTCTAATACGTTGACCTCTATATACTACGGTATATATTTGTTGAATGGAATGTGGTTTTATTTTAAACATGGTGAGGTTGGGCTTGATGCATGCACACACTCCAATTCACCACGCACACATAACAATGCAGACATATAAGTACAAAAACACAGAGTACGAACGTATAGCCTTATAAAAATAACAGCTTCCCATGCATCATATTCACGCCCATGATCTCACTAACCCTCTTACCCAGAAGCACATCACACCCATACAAAAACACACTCAGATCTGCCATACACACACTTGAACCCTGTACGAACGCAATACAGATGAAAAATCACTGACATGCGCACAAAAAATAGCATTCAACACATATACGCACTTGAATATGCATAGAACTCCACCACTTACATATACGGACTAATGCACAGCTAAATATATATAGACAGGCGCTAATTTTGTGGGCTATATTTAGTCCACTGCTCAGATGTAAGGAAAACTGAAATATGTACATTTTCAGATCAAATCTGAACTTAATCAGCAAATAGTGGTTTATTTGCTTACCATAACATAATAAAAAAATGAAAAAATTAATATACATTCATTTTCCTGGTACACCACAGTAGTAAGAATACAATTGCATATGGATGACAAATTGCATAGCTTGCATTTGGACAATTGCCTATACTAATCAAAATATTCAGTCAAATACACCCACAGGAAATTCAGTACCATTATTGATCTTTATTTGAACATCATATAACTATGTATATCATGTACAAAGTTTTGTGTGGGTCAGTAGAAAGTACTTTGATAGATTTCTCATATAATCTCATAGGCCTTGGGTACATAATCTCTGTATATTTCTGGATGCGAGGTAAGCTGATAATCGAATTTACTGTCTGAACAAAAAATGCAGAGTATGAAACTATAAGTTTATTACATCTTGTGATTTTTTGGATCATGGATAATCTTTTCATGGATTTAATATATTACATGTACTATTCTAACAAAAGAAATCTCAGATAAAATAAAATGAGAGACGATACCTTATGCGAACTCTGCACTCTATTCGTCAACCCAGATGTAGACAAACATGAATTCAAGCCCACTCCATCACTATCTCATTAAAACATTAAAAAAATAGGAGTAAACATTTAAAATTCTGATGAATAATAGGAAGAAAACAAAAATCCTATTACAACGTTCTTAAGCAAATCACAACAGTCAAAAACATGATCCTCACACCAAACTACATATATTCTGAAAAGCTCCAAGCAGTGCTCCTGGTCCAAATTCCTACTCCAAAACTTCTTATAACATTCATCATAAGAGTAACTCCTGTAAACAGAAGGTACCTCATTTTCAGTCAGTTTCTCAATAGGAAAATAACCGAACTATATATTGCACAGGCAAAGGTAGGAAGCAATGGACATCCTCTCGCTACTCACGTTCACCAAACTCCATGCCACACACTCCTGTACCTTCCATTACTCAACACCTATAGCATATTAACAATATGTACATTAAAAAGAGTAAACTAAGCGATGTTTTACATTTGTAAATAAATACCTATTACTGGTTGCTTATGTTGATAATGAAGGCATTAGGAAGAGGGTTGATTGAGGATCATTGTCCTTGCTGAAGTATCTGCAATCCAGATACGGTCTGGTCATAAAGAAGGATGGTGAGCAACATGTACGTCAGTTCAGGTTTTGGGCATTTCGAGTAGTAGTTTATAGCCATGTGCTTCTCTTGCTCTCCTAGGACTCTTTCTATGTACTTTTCTTCTAGTCCTAAACATTGTGATATCAGCCCTAGTAAGCGGAAGCAGAGTAGCTGTACTTCTCTGCAGTATTCCCTTGCCACTTCCCTTGATCCATGCAATTTCTAGTACAGTACATGCATTTAGTTTTTTTTATATTTAATCAAATATGACATAATATGATATGGCAGATAATAATAAGTGAAAGATATACAGTAAAACGATGTGCATGTGTATCACATTTTGCTAACGATTGCTAATGCAGGCATATATAAATAGCAAGTATTGATGGGATATTGCATGTAGATACATTCACCTCGCATTCTAACATACATGTTGGAACTTTTTACTAAACCTTTTCATGCAAATGGTTATACTAATCTTATTTAGTATGCATACACACTAAATTTAGTTTAACAACACTAAAGTAGTATTCATATGAGCGATAACCAAAATGTTCAATATATGTTAAAACATTTCTTGACTGAAGTTCAAAACATTTTTCTAATCAATTTAAAACATCAATTACTATTTGTAAAATAAGAATTGGTAATGTTTTCTAAATTAAAACCCATTTCCAGCTTTGGACATATTTATTTATGCATACGTCTTTGAATTATAAGATTATCAAAGTGTGTCACCAACCATCATTGCCATTTTAATGGCGCATGTCATCTGTAATGTAACTACCTTTCATTTGACTTTTTCTACAAAACCATAAAATTCTCATATCATATATGATTACAATCATTCTGCATGGAACATCCCAACAATATTATAAATTGGATAACAATTCCTTTACTTCTTATAGTTCAACATGAACATGCATTCACTGTCAAACTTCACTTACATTATATTGTATCACAGTTTCATCATATATTCATAAATACAGTGAGAAATAGTGTATTTAGAAGAAAAAACATAAAACATGGATGACAATTGAACATACCAACATAATCATCTGTTAGCCTGGAGTAGATTATAAATACATACACACAATTAACCGACCAACGTAAATAATCAACTGTGTAACATTTCATTGATTGTCTGGTTGAAATTGCAATATTACTTAAACTCTAGATAGATGAGCTCAACAATATAAATCATATATTGTTTTAAAGCCCGGTTTCTGCGTGTGGGACATGATCAATTTTCAAGTTGATTCCAATTTTCTATTAATAATCTGAATTAAAAGGAAAATAGATTATAAATATGGTCAGCATTATTGTTTATTCCGGTAAGTTCTCCACCCAAATAGTTAGCATTTAACCTCAATCCTAATATTGTGATAGAAAATAAAATCTAGTTTACTTACCTTTTATCAATGTTTAAGGTAACCATTTTTCCTTTGAGTGAAGAATCCCACCTATAAACAAATGAAACCTCCACTTGATTATCATCTTCAAGTATTACTTTAAACTCTGTTCCTTTAATCCTACACGAAAACATGCATATGAAAACAACATAAATTGAACACAGCAATAGCAGAATATACGAAATAAAGGGGGAAATGTAATATTTCACTCACCTAACAAATATTCCATTGCTTCCCGGTTAACTCCAAACAACATCCCAATATCTGTAAACCAAAAGCACAATTCAGGATTCAATCAACCAAAATAGTAGCACAAAAGTGTATGTATAATGTGGTGATAACTCATGTTCATTACTTAATTTACATAAACCTAGATGTTAACTATGATATTTATATTATTATTTTTTGCTTCCACCGTGGTATTTATATTCTTATGCTTCATGCTCCAACACCTTCATGCATTGGGTTTTAGCATGCGTGGATTCCTGATAGCTAATGAAGAATTTGCTAGCAAGCATGCATCAATAACAAACTCCATAATATAAAAAAAACTATCATCTGCTTAGAAATAAAAAGCAAGTACAAAAAGGAAAGTAGAACCCTCTATTATCATCCTCGTTGAGAACTTCCATCAAATTATCAAAACCATTATATTGAATTCCAGTAACAATCCCTTCAGGCTTTGATAGGGTAAGTTGCAATATCCCAATCAATCATAACCTGATAATATAACATCACATTAAAACCCATAAAAAAGCCACATGTCATGATAGCATGACATGATAGCAATTCGGTAAAACTGTAGTAAGAAATAACACTTACATATTGATAATGAGTGAATCAATATTAACAGCAAGTGCAGCATAGAAACCTCAACCAAAAGGAGAACGTTAGCTCTATAATCATTAACTGTAGCACCCAGTTGAAGATAACCTACAACCCGAATTAGCCAAAATTGATAGATTAATAATCTAAAATCGAAGTAAAAGGAGGAACCTGTGTTAAGCATTTAGGGCTTCAGTTCATTCAAGGCTAGGTATGGCGAGTCGATTCCAACGCTGCAGCCTCCCTCTGTACGCCTCGTCCCATATCCTGAACCCTAGAGTTCGAAGCCGAAGATTTGAGTTCCTGGTAAAGGGGGAAGTAAGGGAAGAAAGTGCAGAACGGTTGGGTTTGTGGAGAGGTTTGGGTTGCGTAGCCTAGAATGAGGAATCAGGAGAAAAGATAGGGCGGTTTCCGAAAACGTGAGTAAATGGAGATGGTGGAAGAAAGTTTGACCAAAATGTCCCGTTTTAACTGTGGTTTTACAAACTGTAAATGGTATGTAAATGGGTATTTTGGACAGTTCGAAAAAGGCTTCACCTCCTCAAGTATTTGCTTTATATATAAGATATACACATATGCGTGTGTGTGTGTGTTGATATATATATATATATGAGTTATGATGTGGGGAGACAGGTTGGAGGGATCAAACGGGATTCCTTGCCATTGTTGAAATGTTTTCTATAATATTCCTATTATATGATTTTTTTTTAAAATCAAACATGATTATTGACACTATGGATTGTGACATTATTATATGTTCAAAATTAAACCCTGTAGTAATAGAAAATCAATATCGATATTGGTTAATATTGTTTTAAAGATTATTTATTATACATTTAATGTTGCTTTAAAGTTATTTATCAATATTTTAATGTTTTGAAAAGTTAATTATTTAAATAATTAAGATAGTTTGAAATTAATAATAATGATTTATTAATAATATTTTGGGAAATAATCAATATCTTTTATAATAGTGTTAAAGATTAATTATTATTGTTTTCTTAATAATGTTTTTTTTTGAATTTTTGAATTATTAAGGTGTTTTGTCGCTAATAATTATTAGTATATAATAGTGTTTTAAAGTAAATGATTGTTATGTATTTATAAAATGGTTTGAAGACTTAAAGGAAGATTTTTTACATAGTAAATGGGGTTCTGTAATGGTTAGATATTTATAAACAAATTTTAGAAATGGGTTTTTAGATTTTAAGAGGAGTTTTATAATTAGTTTTATGGATTTATAAAGGGTTTTTAAATGATTTGAGAAATGATTTAGAGATGTTTATAAATGGTTTTTAGAATTGTTTATAGATGAGTTTTAGAGGTTATAAAGGGATTTATAAACGATTTAGAATTGAATAAAAAGAAAATCTTTCTCTATTTTGTTAGTATACTTATACCGTTGAGATAAGCATACAAATACATTTTCTAAGTTGTGAAAGTGTTATGTTTTGTGAATATACTTATACCGTTTGAATTAAGTATATGGATATTTTCCAAGTATTGAAAGGATTATAAGGATTTAGGGATATATCTTTGTAAAAGTGTTTTGATACAGTATTTACAAAGTGATTTTAATTAATGAAAAGATTAGCTAAAGAGGTTAGTGGTTGCATATGTACTTAACCAATGCTGGTTTTCCCTATGAAATAAATCCCTGATTTGGATGTGTGTTTTTGGATAGTTAAATAACCGACTATCAAATATGGACCCAAAACGTAACTTTGGAAGTATCTAGGAAAAACACGTGAGTTATATGGCACAGTCATCTCCGATGATGTTGTATTGTGCGTATAAATCTCATTTCGTTCTCTTAGGACAAATGATAGGGAAATCCATCCACTAACGGTTAGGAGATGATCTCCGCTCTTATCTTTGACTGTTTATTTCCTAAAGAGCCAGGGTTGGGTTTACCAGGAAATATCGAATGTTGTTTTGAAGAGACCGAGATCGGATATGTTATCCGAAAACTACTTCGACCCAACTCAAGCCTTTCGAAGTGAAGACAACTTGAAGATGGCAGAATTGAAGACAGAGCACTTTGAAGTGGAAGGGTTGCTTGCTATTGATCTTGAGGGTGATTCCAAAATGGATTTAGTAGAAGTAGTGCCTTCGGTATGTTGATGTCTTGAACAACTTGTATGGACGAACGCTGGCATTGCATTGTTGCTTGGAGGGCAGTGTTAGCATTTCAAGTGGGAAGTGCTATATGAAAGGTAAAACATAGCCTCAAGCCTCATCAACCGGGAATGACTAAAACAAGGGAGATGCAGCAAGACTAAGTGGGTCGCTCCCAGTTAAGGTATGATCATCTCTATCTAGAGTCGATATTATCTCTCATTTGTATGTTTCGGGGCCCATTAACCAAAGGACGATCATATTCGGTACTACTAGTCAAGTGGTAGACCGGTTTTGTGTTGGTAGGGGATCTCGACGAGGTTCTCCGTGTTATTTTATCTAGAGATGTACTGTGATGGGCGGTACCCCAGTAGCCCAGTCATTGTATGGAAATCCATTTTCCAATAAGCGCCGTGTGGATTTGATTGTAAACCTATTATGCCGGAATTTAATTAATGTAATAATTTTGGCTATGTTAATTATTTACTTGAAAACCCTAGACATTATCATAAAATCACTAGATTTTCTATAGGAAATGTTTTGGTTATCGTATGGTCAGTGTTTATGTGCCTCGTTGTCTTACGAGATGCTTTTATTCTCAAAATATTTTTGAAACATTAAAATTCAATTGATGTGTGTTTTATCAGTGTGGTTTACCAGACTGACTCGGGTGTTATTTTATTATAATGCTCATGTCACACCGAGCATATTTATAGATTGCTTTGGATGCATTGGAGCTCAAGAGACGAGCTGGAGGTCCAAGATGTATCTACGTATTTCTTTATGTTCTGTTGTGTTGTCTATTGGTTGTATTTATCAACAGTTACAAGGACAGGCTATTATAACTGTCCGGGCTGAAGTAGGTTAGTATATTCTGATTGATGTGTGTATATATATTATAGTCGTTTCCTTTTATAAAGATCTGTCTATATTATAGATTATTCGTTCCGTTATAAGATTATGTGTTGTTTAGTTTCTTCTTGTCTTCTTTCTTTTCCCTATCTATCCGCCTTTCCATTCAATTTGAGTGGGTCATGTATGGTTGATTACCTGCTTAAACTGTACGGAAAAGTGGTCGTTGCAGTTTGGTATCAGAGTGCAAGGTCAAGCGGGAACCTTGGCTTTGGTGGGGATTACCCATATAGATAGGGTCAGTAGCACCCTAGAATGAGTCTGAGTGTGTGTGTGTGTGTGTGTGTATGAGCGTGTATTTGTTAGTGATATAAAAATGTTTTATATTGTATTGATTGATCTGTTGACTGGCTTATGGATTTTGGTCAATACAAGTAATTAACTTTACTGGTACGGATCTCTAAACACTTGAACATAGCAATTCGACATAGTATTGTTTTGAAATTTGGGTAAATGAAATAATTTTACCTTAATTATATTTTATATATAAAGGAATAATAATTTAGAAATTATTATAGTATATAGGGTGTGTTTGGGTGTTAGTGAATGATAATATTTGATTATTATCATTTGTTGTTTGTTGTTTGTGTGCTAATAAAAGTTGTTGTTACTATAATGTAAACAAGGATAAATAATTAAGAAATGTTTTATATAACCAAAGTGAAATTATATATAAGGGAAATGTTTAAATAAAAAGGATTTAAAAGATAAGAATTTAAATCCCGTTGATTTTGAAAAAAAAAATTCAAAGGGTTTGGAAGAAATAATAATGATATTATTTAGAAAGTATTTTGACTAAAAATATTTGTAAAATAGATAGAAAGCACTGAACTCACTTCGGTTGCTGGAAAATAATTTTGATGATGACTGAGCATCATCGACATTCATTTTCGGGTTTCAAAGAGGGAAATTGCTACCATATGAGATTTGTTTTGGTAAAACAAGTTTTGATTTAAATCCCAAATACGATTTGCCATACAAAAAGATATATATATATATTATATTATGTATTATTTCAAAATAGAGTATTTAAAGTGTGAAAATTTTTATCTATGTATTTTTTTGAAATTATAGGAAATCAGTTTTTGTAACTTATAAATTGAGGAATAATAAGTTAAAACAAAATTTTAAATTATTGAATATGAATGTTAAGAAAAGAAAATTTGAAATGTAATTTAACTTAAGTTAAATGAAATGATTTTGAAATGAAATTGATTGTGATTTGAAATGGATTAATGAGATTGAATAATGAATGATTTAAATGAAATTGAAATTGATGTAAAATGAATATGAACTTAAGTTGTGAAGTGATAGTAAACATGAGAAGTGTTGTATAAAATGTTTATAATAAACATAAGTAAAAATTGATGGAATGGTTCTTAAGTGACATTAGTATTAACAGAAATATACTAAGTAATAAATGAATGTGGATAAAGCAATGTGAATAATGATTATGAATAAATGAATGTAAATAAAAGAATTTAAATAATGAGAAACCAATTGAAATAAATGCGTAAGTTGTACGTATATTATTTTATTCGCATAACTGTTTGATCTAGATTCGAGTACACGATTTCGAGATGATTTACATCGGTCCGAGTTAGAATTTTTCACTCGATTCTCGATGGCAAACACTAACTATGGTTTTTTGATTGATTCCGGAGTTCTCTATCATAGTATACGGCTATGCAAGAAGAATGAGGGTTTCTAATCAAGGATCTGGATTTGGGTTCGCACTAAAGCATTTATGTGAACGATACTAGTTCAAAAGTGAAATTGTGTGATTGAGCGAACGATCAGGTAAGATATTGCGTACGGATGGTATACGTACGTCGTACGGGCTTTAATAAATTAAATGTTGACATTGGAAAATGCAAATTGATATGGTTATGAATTAATAGAATGGGTATTATTTGATTGATGATTTCTCTAGTTACATTTGATACATTTGCATATGGTTATTGTATAGGCTATGTTATGTATTGATATTACTTTCTATATATATGTTCTTATTGGTTGTTGAGTGATTAGTAGGTGCGGATGGCGTATGCTTCGCATTTGGAGCTCGCTTTCGCATTATATTGATTATATATGCTTCCCAATATAAGAAAAGGTACACATCCTGGATTACATACCGTATTTTTATATTTTTCCCAACGGGATGCCTCCTCCTTGAAGATGAGATGTATATTTGTGATTATATATATATATATATATATATATATATTATAAATTTTTTTGATCGAACCGCGCATAAGAGACACTAGCGAAATTTTCTGTAAATTTAAGACATTAGAAAGTTTTTGAGAATTTTGGGTAATTTTTTATAACTAAAATTTGATATTTATGTTATAACTTGGAATGATATTGGTTAACATCGGTAAATGAAGTTAAAGGCTTAAAAGAATTTGGTAGTCTATTTCAACTAATTGGTTTTGAAAAGTTAACAGGTTTAGGGCATATTTTCTTACTTGCTAATTTCGAGGACGAAATTCTTTTAAGGGAGAAAGAATGTAATGCCCCAGAATTTTAGTCATTTGAATTTGAAATATTTAATTAATTTGAAATATTGAAATAATATTTTATAAGTCAAATAGCATAAATTCAAAATAATTGGAATTATTTAATAATTGAATCTTGGATTTAATTTGAATAAGAATGATACTAGTAAAAAAAATTGTTTTAATTAACGTACGAAAATAGCCTTCTGGGGCACTGTCTTAGATTTCGGCGAAACCAGTTTCATTGGATCTGTAATAGTGAATTATTATATGCTAACGAATTTCGTGGCAATCAGACGTATTGTGTGGTCATGCGAAGTCAAAATGCGTAAAAATTAATTAAAGGAATTTAAATTAATATAACTCGATTTTAAAAGCTAACTTCTACATGCGATCGAAAAAAGGTCTCGATACTAGTTCCATTGTGTTTGAATAAGGGTACTTAGTATAGAACACTAGGCTGCATGCCTCGATAGGAGTTTGAGATTTTTCGAACATGTAGAGTTGGATATGTTCAAATAAAATAGTATTTACACCATACCCTAGCATGTCCTTCACCATATCCATAGCCCATCCTTCCCATGTTCAATCATACTTCCTTCCCCTATATTATCGCATCCATAATCAGTAACAAGTTCATTTTTTTTTCAAATTCAAATAATCTCCATCCGACGGCTATAATCGATCGGGGCCAATCCAAACATGTTTAGGTGATGTCTTCAATCAGAGATATGTTCGTCTAGACTAGGGGAAACTGGTATACGGTTGGATTGGGCTGAAATGATGTGTGGTGGCCCCGGTTCATCAATGGATGGCAGCCGTGGTTTCGTCGATTCCGTCGATTCTAGGCACTTTTAGACGATGGGGGTGTGAAGGGAAGATGCAGGGATTTGGTGGCGAATGTCAGGAAGGTGGGATTTTCAAGTTAACGTGGGCGTATGGGTTCGACTTTCGAGTCGATGGTGGAAAATTGGGTGACGAGGCCAAAGATGGTGAGGTTCTCGAGGACGAGGTAGCACGGGTGATGGTGCGGTGTCGTATGGAGGCGCATAGGCAACGGTGGAGGTTGATGGAGTCGCGTTTTCGTGGCTAGGGCATTCGCATACGAGAGAGAGATAGGAGAAGACATGATTAATATTTTATTAAGTTAAGTAAATATGTATAAAGGTTTTAAAATTATTTTTAATTAATTCAAGTCTTGTAAAACAAAAAACTTATTCGCTTTAGGCCCAAATCAAACGTGGTCAGTCATGTTGTAAAGATCCGTAAACTTTAACGATTTAAATAACGTAATTAACTAAATTTTCCCATGAAAATAAATAGTAAAATTTAGCAATGAAAATTTGATATTTGGAATACATCTATTTTAATGTAACAAGTGGCAAATTTTTATTGAAAAATATGTAAGTATATTTGGTTGTGAAATTTCAATTTAAAATTTAAAATCAGTTAAATTGATGAAAATAAAATATTTTTGAAATATGAATATTTTTACATAATAAAAATGTCAAACATTTTCCGAGTGAGATGTCATAATTCGTTTCGCCGAATTTGGACTGCTCTAACTCCGTCTATATTATTTTCGGCGTTTAGCAGCATTTCGGCAGCGAATATCGAGTTTTGATAGGTGGGTCGTATCACTCATATCTATGTACCATCTTGTTGGTCTCATCGCATTGATCTCCGTAGTATAATCATTTATGTATTTCGGAGTCCGGTGCACGGCGAAATCTACAAAACGGTTAGCCGTACCGGTTTCGCATTTGAGCCTTTTGGTTTCCTATGTCCTTTCATTTATCAACCGTGAGAAATCAAATAGCCACTAGCCTTTATTATTTTCAGAATTCAATAGCTGGCTTTTGTTTTTCCCGCTGGTTCCAATATTTCTGGTTCGTTCCTTTTCATTTCATTCTCTCCCTTCTTTTCGTTGGTTCTATTCATTTGGAAAAAAAAGATAATAATAATCAATGAAGCATATATATATATTTGTTGAGAAGCTTGCCCATCTCCTTCTTGTTAACCTGCTCATCCATCAGCCTCGTGCCGCCTCTCACCGCAACACCCACACCTTACGCCGCAAACTCTCCTCCGAGCACAGCCACGTCCTTCCTTCACCCGACTCCGCTTGCGTCTCCTCCCTCTCCGCTTCAACTTTCCTCCGCCTCGTTACCCCTGCCACAGCCGAGCTCACCCCCTTTTCCTTGCCACCTGGCCTTTCACCAAACTCCACGCCTTTAGCCCACCACCGCAACCTAGCCTACCACCCTCATCCTCGCATCTCCACACAACGAACCCAAATGCAGTGCCTCCTCACCCAGACATCCACCCTCACACGACACCACTCCACAACCTCACGCGCCCATCCCTCCACCTTGCCGACCTAACCCAGATCCGCTCCACCTTGCCTTCCACCAGCCGAGTATATAGCCCGCCTGCACCTTCCTCTGAAAGCCACCAAACGCATTCGCCTCCCTACCTTGCCTGGCCGCGGCTACCGCTCCTCACCCGAACGTTTGTGCCACCGTCCAGCCAATTAGTTAGCTTCCAACCCACAACCCTTCAGCTTATCCTCTCCCACACCCGTGTTCCGCCTGTAACACGTAACAACCACCTGCCACACCGAGTTAGCCCACATCCTCTCCAACCTATGCCACTTTTCCACTTGCCTAGTCAGACCCAAACCCGAAGCTGCCTTTGCTCCTCCCCTGGCCGAAGAATCTTTGCTCTTCTCTTCTTATAAATAAAAGGTATATGTATAACTGTATATATTTTTTTTGTTCCATCAATCACAAGCTATTGATTTGTTTTTATCGATTCTAGTTAGCTCGCTTTGCCTTGCCACTGTCGAATTTGTCGCAGCAGCTTCTAGCTTATCGTTGTCCCGCTAGTCCGTATGTGTGTCCGTGTCTCTTTCTTATTCCCATTATTTTCTCTAGCCTCAAAAGGTGAGCGATCACTTACGATTAACAATCATTTTTTCAGTAAATTTAATTCACATGAAATGACGATTGAATATGTTGTTAAATTTGAATTCGTTAGTGAATATGATATGTTATTTTTTCTAAATTGTTTACCTATGTTAATTGACAATATTGACACCAATAACCTGTTAGTGTATATATATATATATTATATTTAAATTATTAATTTTGATTATATTTGCCATTGATATGCTATGTCATTTTATATTATTATTTTATTGTTCTCACTCTACAAGTTCCCTGATAGTTAGGAATTCCCTATTGGTTGAAATGATACATACCCGAATGATTTTATAGATTAGGGAAAATCGTTATGGTTTGAAATGATAAACCCAAGCGGTTTTATTGATTTTTGAAATTTTAGGATTGCTGGTTGAAATTATATATACCCGTAAATATTAAATTATTGTGGATTGAAATGATAAATATCCGTATCACTTGACCATAGGATAGAAAATTATATACGGACACCGTTGGTCTATTTTTAAATGATTTCCAAAAAATTTGAGAAAAGAAAAATATATGTGTTTGGATTTTAAAATAAAATATAGAGATTTTATTTTAATATATGTGTAAAATTTATATTTTTAAATTATATGTTTGGAAATTTTAAAAAATTTATAAGTTAAGTTTTGAAAAGGGTATTATTTTAAGATTTTACTTATATTTTTTATTATTTTTAAATATATAAAATAAGATTTAACATAGATTTAATAATAAGGTTTAATTTAACTTAATTTAATAAAAATTTAATTTAATTAATATATATATAGTATGTTTAAATATTTATTTAAAATTATATTAATATTTTAAAAATAGATTTTGTAATAACTTTAATAAATTAAGGTTGGAAAGATGAATTGAAATTGATTTGAAATTTTATTTGTTTAAGAATTGTATTTAAATAAAAATTGATTTGAAACTTATTAATTTTGAGATTTTAATGATATGATTTTTATAACTTGATAACTAGATTTTGATTAAAGGTGATTAAATGAATATTTTCAAATTTAAATAAAATCAAAATTGAATATATAATATTGAGTTAAATTTGTAATTTGAGAATTTATTTAAATGTTATTAAAAATGATTAAGTGAATATTTTCAAATTTAAATAAAATTAAAGTTGAATTTTGAAATATAAATGAAATTTATCAAATTGAATTATTGTAAATTGTTTGAATATTTAAACCTTGAAACCTATTGAATTAGAAGTGGTTTAAATTTGTAGTTCAAACCTGGATTTGAAATCGATATAAATTAAAAATGGTTTTAATGATAATTTGAATTGAACCTTTAACCTTTGTAATTGAAATTGTTGAACCGAGATTGATTTAAATTGAAGTTTGGAACTAAAGTTTATTTGAATTGATTTGTGAAACTGGAAGAAACAATTCTAATTTGAAACTATTTTCGATATAAACTCTTTTTAATATATAAACTATTTTTAATATATAAACTATTTTAATCTATAACATATTTTAAAATATAAACTATTTCTAATTTATAACTATTCCAATATATAAACTACTTTCAATATTCAAACTGTTTAAGTTGGAACTGTTATGATTTAGATTTAATGGATTTAAATGCGAATACTTTGATATGATCATTTAACCTATTTTGTGGTTATGATTTTGGAAATGAATATGATTTAAAGTGAATAATGATTTCGAAAGTAAATATGATTTTGAAAGTGAATATGATTTCGAAAGTGAATATGATATCAAAAGTGATATGACTTTTGGAATGAATATGATATTTTGGTATGAAGTATGAACTGTTTGAAATGAAAATGATCACGGTGTGAAATAAGCATTTGGTTGTTAAAGAGACCGGGATCGGATATTGTCATACTCTCTACCAATACCGAAAACCACTTTAACAACTGTGTACGTGGTGGAGAATCCAGAACGAAGTAGGATATTTTGGCGGACATCTGTATGAGGTATGAACGTAGCCCTGACCCCCTCGTGTCAGCTTGATGTGACTAAAATAGAAGCTATACCTGGGCTAAGTGAGGTCGCACCTCCGATCGAGCATGCTTCTTCGATACCATATCCATTACTTTGTAATTTGATTGGGTGCACCTTTGATTATGGGAGTTTGTCTCGAGGTGGGCAGTAATTGTAACAACCCGAATTCTAGTTAGTCCGGATTTTTCACAAAAATGCTAAAACCCAAGCCTACTGAAACCCGAGTTAGGAATCTGGTATCCTACAAATAGGCAAAGACAAATATATTAGAGCTCAATTAAATATCTCACAGTGGAATTGAATAAAATATAATAGTAAGTAAATACTCACCAATATAATAACACTTTCTAAACAAGTGCCTAAAAGCTGGAAAGTCTCTGCCATCTACCTAACCTATAGCATGTTATGAGGAGGGGGTCAGAACTAAAGTTCTGGTGAATGAATAAATTATATACTTCTAGGCTTAATTCTACATATATCGTTTTATTTCCATTTACTCTTATATTAGGTTCATTAGGTTTCAATACTCTCACCTCTGTTCGTGAACCGTGCCCATCTACTCCATAGTAGATTAAAACCTAATAACTAATATATACATAGATGTAGCTATATGCCTAATGACCATATTGGTCCTAGGTACCACCCATGGTACCTTCTGTATCCTCCTCGAAAAGGGCTCCATCATCTTGCTTCGAGAGCATTCCGTAACTACATCTGTAAAGGACTACTTTGTAAGGCCTATAATACAGATGCTCCATCGTCTTGCTCCATAGCTATATCTGTAAAGGACTGCTTTGTAAGGCCTACAATACAGATGCTCCATCGTCTTGTTTTGCGAGTGTTTCGTAGCTACATCTGTAAAGGACTTCTTCGTAAAGCCTACAATACAGATGCTCCACTACTTACTATGAAAATGTAAATCACGTCTGCACTAGTCTATGCCAGTGCTCGGACATCCACAATGTACTACCCAGTGCGTACATTGAGGACTACGTAGTCATTCTGTCTACTATTTGAATCCCGCCAACAAGATCTACCTTGTATGGAATTCGATCGGGGATTTTCTATATCTGTAAAGGACTGCTTCGTTAGGCTTACAATACAGATATTCTAATTGGTCTGTCTCTTGTTTGTACCAAAAATGGGCACAACACTCTTCGGAAGTTTTTGAAGAGATAAAAGTGAAGAATGAAAATTAAAACTGTGGATTATCTAACAAAAACTCCAAATAACAGAAAGTAAATTGCAAAGACAAGCGATTTAGAGTGGTTCGGCGTTTTGCCTACGTCCACTGTGAAATTTGATGATTTTATTGCTCGATACTTCAAGATTACAATTCTTTATACTGTAATACAACTGAATTTATATGCTAAGTCTCAATCTAAAGCAGCGGCGGTGTTCTGGAATAAATCTGGCAGAATCTGGGCGCTCTTCAGTACTTAGAATTCTCCGACCCCTTTTCTGAATGACTAGGGGCTCTATTTATAGGTGTAGGAGGCTGATATTTCTCCTAAAATGAGGGGAGACCAAGTCTGGTACGTCAGGGGGCCCACATGGCCGAAATCTGGAGATCCGGGCCCACTTTGGGATCGATTCGACCCTTGGTTCGAATCGATCAAGAAATCATCCAATCGAGCTGAAATTTGGAGTGAACGTTCTTCATCATGTGCTTAAGCTTCTGTGAAAATTTCATGACATTTGGACTTGTAGAACTCGAGTTATGATCGATTCAAGTTGAGGATTTTCGTGTTCTTCGTCCTATGGATTCGTTCGAATCGATATGGTTCGAATCCATAGGGTCGAATCCAGGCTTCTGTACGTTAAGGCGATGACGTGGTACGCATGCTTCGGGTCATTCCTCCCTTTTCTCTGAGTTTTCTGGGTCATACCCCTAGTTTTAGTTGTGTGGACTTGGGGGTTTCGAAGGTGCTGGATTGGAAGATGTGTTTCCTTCGAATCGATTGGACCAGTGATAGTTCGAATCGATTAAGGTATGCCATTATCGATCGATTCGAATTTGCTTCATCAGGGTGGATTCGAAGACAGTTATGAAGTGGAGTCAAAGTCTCTACAACTGAATGGATTCGAAGGTACTGGGGTCGAAGGTTGGCCTCCTTCGAATCGATGATGTTGGTGCTTTGGAATGGAGTCGGAGCTCCTCTGCCTGCATGGATTCGAAGGATCCTTCCTTCGATGGATTCGAACTGGAGCTTGGTGCTTATGGATTCGAAGCGAGGCCTCGAGGATGGATTCGAACTAGTGTATGGTTGATGGATTCGGAGCATGGCTTTCTTGAGATCGATTCGAGCCTGTGTTATTCTCGAGGGATTCGAACCCAAGGCTGGGCTTATGGATTCGAAGCACGTTGGCTTCTCATGGATTCGAGGCAATACACGTCTGATGGATTCGAATACAGGCTTCGCCTACGGATTCGAACTAAGGATGGTCTACTCCATCTTTTGTCGACGATATCTTGAGCATACGACCTCGGATTGACTTGAAACTTGGATCGTTGGTTCCCACGGCTTTGCTTGACGTGCCTTATCAATTGTAGCCCGATCCGGACTCGGACAAATTTCATCGATATCCATAGCGATCCTTGCGCGTAGCTGGTCTTTGAGATGATCTGTCACCGGTTTCTAGCTAAGCCCTTGGTGTCACGGCCTTGCCAAAGGCGGGATAACATTTGCCCCCCAAAGTACGTCTTGTTTAAACATGACGTGCTTTGACAAGCTGTAGTCTCTGACTGGACGGCTATGACATGCTTTACCGAAAGTTGCATTCTGTATCGCAGTAATCGACCGTCGTATAATTGTGACTGGCTGTTAGGTTTTTGAGTCATGACGAGATGAACATTTGATCCCTGTAGATGATAAAGACCAAAACATTAGTCAAAAATACGGGCATACGTGTATTATCTTGACTTTGGTTAACGTTGCGTGATCGCAAGTCGTTGTCAGCTCGATTTGCTATCGAAATCTGCATCGATCCTCTCCTGAACCGATTTGAGATTCGAGTTTAAACAGTGCTTTGATAATTGTCTATGATTATCCCTTGGTATCGATCCTCTCCTGAATTGTTGTACAAGGTAGACAAGTAATAATTTCATATTCGAAGCGATGCGTTTATATGATTGTTTTCGATGGATTCGAGAGGATTACTTAAGTCGATATCCTTCGACATGCTACGAGTCGGTGGTTTTGAAGTTGGCTCTTCGAATCGATGGGACACAGTGATTTCGAATCATCTTCTGTTAGCTGCTTCGAGTCTAGGGAGCTTCGAATCGATTAGGTCTCGTCCCGTGGCTGTCCGGATGGTTTCGAAGTTTGGATGGGTTCGGAATTGATGGATTCGAAAGTGGTCGTTCGAATCGATGGAGTCGTATGTTCCCTTGACTCTTCTGACGCTGTGCTTCGAATCGATGAAGCTTCGCATCGATACTGCATGGATGGATTCGAAGGAATGGATTCGAAGATGATTTGTAACCTTCGTACGTCTGGGATTCGAATCGGTGAAACCATCCTGTCAGCTTCGAATCGATGAATGCCTTTTAGTGATCGATTCGAAGATATTCGTTCGAATCGATAGGCTAGAACCGTCATTACCGGTTGTAACTGACCGGGATGTGAATCGTCTCGTAATCCCCTATATATACCGGGGTTCTTTTTCACTTTCATTTTTTACTTTTTTACTGTTGCGAGAGCTCCTTCTTCGAATCGACCTCTCCAAGGCCAGGACAAACGTGCTTCCCTCGAAACGATCGATCCCCTTCACGCTTTCATTCGTAGTAAAATCAGGTACTCAAGGGATCGATTCGAGAGGAGACAAATAGAACTTAGAAATTTTTGCATTGATTCAGTCTTTCCTTCTGAAAATTTCGAGGAGTGATGAGATCTGAACAAAGTGGGTCGACTCGATGGAATCGAGGAGTGAAACCTTTCGAGTTATATCGATCAGAGTGTCGTCTTCCGTTGCTTCGCATCGATCCAGGCACGAGTCATTCGAATCGATTTTGAATGCATAGCTTCGAATCGATGGTTTTAAGAGAAAAAAGGAAAGAAAGCTCGTGGCAATCGACTTGAAGTAGCGATACTCCGATCGATTTGAAGGATCTCAGTTTTGATCGATTCGAAGTCATGCATAAATCATGGATTCGAAGTGTTCCTCTATCCCAATGTTGCATCGAGTCGAACCATATGGATTCGAAGCACCTGGAACCGAACTTCATCGATTCGACCCGCATCGATTCGCGCTGATGGATTCGAAAGTCTTCGTCCTAGGAGACCATTACTTTTTGACTTGCTCCATCATATGAACTACGACCAGTTTCAAGTTATTCTCTGATGAACTTAATGAACTTTAGCATACTTGACTCCGACGAGCTTCGACCTTGCATAATCGAACTTGACTGAAAGACTTGAACTTGAATTTCCTTTGAAGCTCGTCGATGGAACTATGACTCAACCAATAATACAACTGATTTATACTTGAAGTTGGTTCATAGCGTTTGGATGGTATGGAAGTGACGGTCAGCGATGACGGTCATTTTCATTCTCAAATTCTCAAGTTATGTTGTACGGACATCTTGCTTCAATCTGTTAAATTTGCTTAAGTAATGCACAGCACTTGCACTGCACGACACGCTTCACACACTCTACACTGGGGAATGCACGGGCTCTACATGTACTTAACGTTTCTTTATGATGAGTTAGTTAATTATGGAATCTTCGAGCTCCCAACAACAAGAGGTACAGAGCTCGACTCCTCCGGTGCTTGAGATTCCCGATATCCCTGCCGATGTAATCGATCCAGCTCCAGATGAATTGCCAGAGGCTATATTTATTGAGGACCCTGTTGATTCGGTTCAATCTAACATCTCCGAATCCTTATTGGGACGAATATGCTTAAGGCATAACATATCTCTGGATGATGTGTTATTACCTAATGCCGATGACAGACCGCACAATCCGCCTGATGGATATACGGCTTTTTATCGCCATGCTTGCGCGGCCGGAACTCTCCCTCCTTTCAATCAATATATCAGAGGGATGCTATCATATTTAGGAATCGCTCCTTCACAACTTCATCCCAATGGGCACGCATTGCTGAACAGTACCTTTATCATATTTATGGACTGTCTATTTCGCCCGCCAAGGCCCACCGAGATCAGACACATATTTAACTTCAAGAGTAGGGGTGATAGCCCGTCTTTTACATTCCTGGAGGCAGTTAGGAACTGCCAAGTTGTAGTTGGAGCTTGGACCCGACTGAGTTATTTCAAGAACGAGTGGTTCTATGTTCGGTGCCCTCCGGGTTTTGCTAGGCGATGGTTGTCTAGACGTAAGCGCCTTAACCTGTTTTCTTGACCAATAGCTCTTTGGTGTTAAAATTGACATTTCATTCCCTTTACAGCCATTATCTCCAGACCCAACGGAGGGCGCTTCAAAGGTATCGTCCGAAGTCTTCAAGAAGTTCCAAGCGAGTTGAGACATATTGACTCGGTGCTGAACGATTATAACTTAAGAATTCTTGGTTTGATCGACATCAATCAAAGTATAGTCGTCGAGGGATTGGCAAAGCCCGCCTCCAAGAAGGAAGATAAGAAGAAAACCAAGAAGAGAAAAGTGAAGAAGTCACTTGGAATCAGAATAATCGAGGCGAGTGACGAAGAAAGAACCCATACGGATTCGGAGCCGATGGCTGACCTCTCGGGAAACTTGGAGGAGTCGGGAGGAAGACGGAAAGGCAAGGCCGCCATTTCCAAAAAACTTAAGTCTAAGGGGTGGAAATCTGTGGATGTGTCTCCTCCCATTCCCGGAGTTATGATTTCTGAGGCCACCCCTTCTCATTCGAGAGACTTTTTCAAAGGGCTTGACGATATTCCCATCCCAGATTATATATCGATTTCTCATAATCCTGGGTTGGAGGAATTTCAAGATGTCCTAAACATGAACGAGCCCTTTCCTTTAAGTGCGGTCAACACTTCCGGTCGGTTTTGGGGTTTACACATTTACACACACTTCCACAACACTTCATGACTTTTGCATAATAAGCATTGCTTTATGGGATCTTAATCTGTAATTCTTTCTTATCGCAGGTGAGATGTCAGGACGTGGCTCTACTCTGGATAGGATTCGAAATGTGCGCCAATCTGCTCCATTCTATGATTCCCGCAGGAGAGAGACAGATAGAGATCATGGGCGAGGCTATTCAAGTCAAGAACGTTATGATAGAGATAGAGATTACTCGCGTGGCCGTTCTGGCTATGACTATTCTGACAGACACCGGGGATACCAGTACCGACCCCGATCTCGCTCTCCTCCGCCTCCTAGGGCCCCAGTAGACCTCCCAGGGCCTTCTCACCAGCAGCAGCCGCCTTCTCAATCTTCTCGGCCTGACGTTCAGCGGCCAAGAATGGAACCGTCAGCAGCCGCTATAATAGAACAAGCTCCAGCTGAGTTGACAAGTGAGGGAGCTGCTAAACTCGCCCAGATGAAAAATGACTACCCTGAAATTTGCATGGATGGCTATGTCTTCCCTCCTAACTTTAAAAGAATTCCTTTGGACGCTGAGACCACTGCTCATAGTTATATCCACGACTTCTACGCTCAGTATAAGGAGTGGTACAAGGCAGCCGTGAAGGCTTCTAGAGTAGCTTTCGACCGGGCGAAGATCATTGCTGAACGTGATGCTGACATTGTTAAACAGAAACGCATCATTCAGGTTCTTCAATCCGAAGTGGAGACGTCCCGGAAGTCAGAGCTTGAAACACTTAAGAAACATGAAGATGTCGTGGCCAAACTGGCGAGGATGCAGCAGGAACACTGCGCCACGGTAGAAGAGATGGGCCACCGCAACACCACCATTGCAGTTGAGCGAGACTTAGCCGTTAAAGAGCTGAACGAGCTCAAGGCCAAATTTATTGAAATGGTGAAGGATAAGGACGACGCAAACGCCACTGCTCAAGAGGCTTGCGACCAAGTAGTATCTCTCAGGGCCGAACTTGCTGCGGCGGCGGTCAAGGCTAAGTCTGCGGAAGCAGAAATTCAAGAAAAGATCTTGGAGGAGAGGTCTAGGCTAGATGCTGAGTTTGATGATCTCTTAGTCACGTACAACGCTAATGTGCTGGAACACAGAAATTTAGCGTGGCTGGGAGATGACTCCATGATCTTGTACAATGCCTGGACCCGGCCAGTGAATGAGAAAAGAGCAGCGCATCCAGATGAAACACTTGACGACTTTGAGCTGGAGATGCGTTTGCTCACCGAGGATGAGAGGAAGATCCTTCATGAGGCGGTGATCTCTATGGCGAAAGAAAAGCTTGGCGTTCAATCTCTAGAGACAGGCGAAGGCTCGGGGATCGCACATCACGAGACAAGTGTTGGAGCTGTAATTCCAACATTGCCCGAAACCACTGGTGCGGTAGATCCCCAGTCTGTTCCTGCATATAATCCTGACCAACCATTATTATCCTCCGCCGAGGATTCTGCCCACGTTTCGGTCCAGACCAAGGAAGGTATTTGAACGCTTCTCGTAGTTTAGTTGTGAAGAACCTTAAGCAACACACTTGGCTAACAATCTTCGTTTTGTCGCATTTCAGTGACTGAAGTTATTGTTTCTGCGCCTCTTGCTCTATCAGTTCCACATCAAACACAAGGGGTTGTTTTTTCTGAAGCCATCACAACTTCTACCTTGATCGGCGAAGAGGGAGATGCAAATATGTTTTCTTTCAGCGCTCAAATGATTGAGGAGCTTCTCAATGAACCCGTCGATCCCTCTGTCAATTCGTCCGATGCTGTGAGTGGGGCTGCTCCGGCCGTTAGTTCATCTATGCTAGCTATTGGCACATCCGATGCGGCCCAAGTATCCCGTGAGGATGACATTATTGCTGAGATTGATGCCAAGATGGCAACTGGGAATGCTGGTATGAATCCACCCGGGCCTGCCCCGTTAATGGTGATTTCACCGGGCGGTACTGTAGTGATTGAAACTGCTCCTGTCCCTCCTCCTGCTACTACTCCTATGCCTCCAGCTCGACCTCCCAGAAGAATTTCCGTCGCCTCCAGTTCTGAGGAAGACGTTGACATTATATCGCTGCCGGAGGGCAAGCCTGAAAAGAGTAAGCGGTCGAGGAGAAAATCAGGCAGCGGATCTGGTGGAGCTACCCCGAAGAAGAAGATAAGGAAGAAGAAAGATTGAACTCTTTCTTTAAATCTTTGTTGCGTAGGGTAGCATTTTGTTGATTTTTCTATATCCGTGTATAGATGTGGATTCAGCTCCCACTAGTAGCAATTTTCTGAACCATTTTGTAATCAGATTCTTTTTGTTGATAGTGGAAATGAGAATGTATTCCCTTTTGTCTTCAACTTGTTATGTGTTATGGTTCTGCCCCCAGTATTGGGGATAAGTGTGGAGTTGACGTATGTTTATACTCCGCCTCGCACTCTGGGAGTACGGAGTTGAGTAATGTTTATACCCAGCTCACGCTCTCGGAGTACTCTGGGATTTTAGGAAAATGTTTATACTCCGCCTCGCACTCTGGGAGTACGGAGTTAAGAAAATGTTTATACTCCGCCTCGCGCTCTGGGAGCAGGGATTTTAGGAAAATGTTTACACTCCGCCTCGCGCTCTGGGAGTACGGAGTTAAGAAAATATTTGTACCCAGCTCGCGCTCTCGGAGTACTCTGGGATTTAGGAAAATGTTTATACTCCGCCTCACACTCTGGGAGTACGGAGTCAAGAAAATGTTTATACTCCGTCTCGCGCTCTGGGAGTACGGAGTTAGGAAAATGTTTATACTCCGCCTCGCACTCTGGGAGTACGGAGTTAGGAAAATGTTTATACTCTGCCTCGCACTCTGGGAGTACGGAGTTAAGTTAAATGTTTATACTCCGCCTCGCACTCTGGGAGTACGGAGTTAAGTGAAGGGTTGTCGTGTATCAACCCATTTCTTGGCCTGATGTGATGGCTTGCCCCCGAGCTCGGGTTTCATTTAGTGAGTGGTTGATTGCTTCACAGCCACTCCCTACTTGAATAAATTCCACTGTGTGATGTAATTTAGCTCTTCGTGCATCGTGATGTTGTACATTGTATTTAATGAATCACAGCTCTGGCTCGAAGAGATGGCATTTTATTGCTGAAATAAGAAAATATGGCAAATCAGTTGCCTTATTACAAATTCTAATTTCGAAATTCAAAAGTAAATTGCTGAATAAAAAACATAATGAAATAAATAAAGCCTGTCATATGTAGTAGCGACGGAGACTCTCGCTGTTCCAGGCCCTTGGTAAAACTAGACCGTCCACGGTTGATAGTTTGAAAGTGCCATCCCCAAGTCTTTGTGTAATCACGTACGGTCCTTCCCAATTTGGTTTCATGTGTGAAGGAACCGGGTAGATTCTCTTGAGGACAAGATCACCGAGTTCAAAGGTTCGGGGTCGAACTTTGGTGTTATATAACCGGGCGACCCGACTTCGGTATGCGGCCGCTCTCAAATCAGCTTCTTCCCGTTTCTCGTCCAATAGATCCAAAGATTCAGCGAGTAATATAGCATTTGTTTTTGGATCGTAATAAGTTACGCGGTGAGAAAATACTTCTGTCTCAACTGGAATAACGGCCTCCGAGCCATAGGATAAGGAAAATGGGGTGTGTCCAGTTGCGGTCTTGTGAGTTGTTTGATAAGCCCATAATGCCATAGGAAGTTCATCGACCCATTTTCCCTCAGCCTTTTCCAGTCGTTTCTTTAAGATGGATTTGATAACTTTGTTAACAGCTTCGACCTGACCGTTTGCTTGTGGATGTGCAACTGCAGAGAACTTTTTATGAATATGAAATCGTTGGCAGAAATTCTTGAACTCCGAACTTTCGAATTGGGTCCCATTATCGGTGATGATGGTATGCGGGAGTCCAAATCGACAAATGATATTGCGGACTACAAAGTTTATTACTTTCTTCGACGTAATCGTTGCGAGAGCTTCGGCCTCGGCCCATTTCGTGAAGTAGTCAACTGCGACGATGGCATACCTCGCACCACCTCTTGCCAGAGGTAAAGCGCCGATGATATCGATACCCCACATAGCGAACGGCCAGGGACTGACCATTTGAGTTATCTCGGTAGGTGGGGCTCTTGGAATTCGAGCGTGTTTCTGGCACTTGTCGCACTTTCTGGCATAATTGGATGCATCTCGGTTTACTGTCGGCCAGTAATATCCATATCGGAGTATTTTCTTAGCAAGCGCTTGTCCACCGGTGTGATCGCCACATTCTCCTTTGTGCACGTCATGTAACACTCGTTTGACTTCGTTGTGAGCGATACACCGGAGGAGTGGAACAGAATAACCTTTTCTATACATGATCCCGTCCTGAATGATGAACCGCGAAGCTTTTCGTAGAACTTGCCTTTTCTCATTTCGGTGCTCGGACAGTATCCCATTCTCAATATAATTTCGATACGGAGTCATCCATGATTCTCTGCTGGGAGAGCTTTCCAACACATCATTCGTTTTTATTTGATCGATGCTTGGGAAGGACAAAGTTTCGACCGGGACAAGTCCCATTTGCTGTGCTTCACCTGTGCTGGCCAACTTTGCCAATGAATCAGCCTTTTGATTGCGATCTCATGGTATATAGTAAATGGCGTAATAATCAAATTGATCCAGTATTTCTAGAACTCGAACCAAGTAAGCAGCTAACCTTCGGTCTCTCGCTTGATACTCTCCCCGTACCTGGCACACAACCAACTGTGAATCACAATAAATTTCTATAGCGATAATTCTTAGATCTCTGGCAAGCTTTAACCCAATCAATAGAGCTTCATATTCGGCTTCATTGTTGGTTGCGTGAAAATCAAACTTCAAAGCATAGCATATGGATCGACCTTCGGGGGTTTCTAGTACAATACCAGCGCCCGAACACCAATCGTTTGATGCACCGTCTATATAAAGTTTCCAAACATATTCAGGAGATTCGCTGGTTTCGGGTAAGTCGTCTGGAACAGTAAATTCGGCTATGAAGTCAGCCAGGACTTGCCCTTGAATGGCTCTCCGCGGAGCATAAGTAATGTCAAATTGACTCAGTTCGATATTCCACTTGAGTAACCTTCCAAATGTCTCAGGCCGCGTGAGGACCTGTCGTAACGGCTGATCGGTATACACAGTAAGCGGATGGGCTTGGAAATAAGGACGAAGCTTTCTTGAGGCAATAACCAAGCAATAAGCCAGTTTCTCCAACCTGGGGTAATTTCTTTCAGCTCCGGTCAATCGTTTACTAACATAATAGACCGGTTTCTGCACCCGATCCTCTTCTCGGACCAGAGCAGCACTGATCGCATGCTCTGATACTGCTAGATAAAGGTATAATTGTTCGTGATCAATCGGTTTTGACAAGATCGGTGGCGTAGAGAGATGCTGAACCAGCGATCGGAATGCGCCTTCACATTCCATGGTCCATTCAAAGTTTCGTTTTCCCTTCCGGATTAGATCAAAGAAAGGAATGCATTTATCAGTGGATTTTGAAATGAACCTGCTTAGCGCTGCTACCTTCCCGTTGAGACTTTGGACTTGCTTTATGGTCCTTGGAGTTTGCAAATTCCTTATTGCCCAGATCTTTTCGGGGTTTGCCTCTATCCCACGAGCGTTGACGATGAAACCGAGAAACTTTCCGGATGCAACGCCAAAGTGGCACTTCAACGGGTTAAGCTTCATTCCATATTCACGTAGGATGCGGAACATTGAATCTAAATCCCTGACGTGATCTGGGGAAAATCGAGACTTAACAAACATGTCATCCACATAAACTTCCATGGTCTTCCCGATCTGGTCAGCGAACATTCGATTAACCAAGCGTTGGTAAGTTGCTCCGGCATTCTTTAAACCAAAAGGCATGACTCTGTAACAGTAGAGTCCCAGATCGGTCACGAAACTGGTATGTTCTTGATCGGGTAGATGCATGGGTATTTGATTATAACCGGAATAAGCATCCATAAAGGATAACAATTCATGGCCTGCAGTTGAGTCTACGAGTTGGTCAATTCGAGGAAGTGGAAAACTATCTTTCGGACAAGCTTTGTTTAAGTCGGAGTACTCGACACAAGTTCTCCATTTCCCATTCGGCTTCCGAACCATTACCGGATTTGACACCCACTCCGGGTATAGAGCATCTCGGATGAAACCATTTGATTGCAACTTGTCAATTTCTTCTTTAAGGGCGGCAGATCTCTTTGGATCCATACCACGCCTCTTTTGCTTGACCGGAACATGTCGCGGATCAATATTCAAGGAGTGACTTGCAATGTTCGGTGATATTCCGCACATGTCAGAGTGCGTCCAGGCAAAGACATCGAGATTCTCTTGGAGAAATTCAACCAATTCCTGTTGTATCTGTTTTCCCAGTTGAGATCCAACTTTTAGTACTTTTGAGTCGTCATCCTCACTGACTAGGACGTCCACAGTCAGTTCGGCTGGAGACGCTTGATTCTCTTTGACTTCATCTTTATCTTCGTTATCCCTGGGGTCAAGATCTTTAAGGAATTGGTAGTGGTGCCCAGGCCGGGGCCCAGGCGCTAGTTGTCAATTATCAGTAAAACGGACGTAGAGAGATTCCTCTACGCCCTTTCCTTTCTCCTTCTTCTGTGCTTCACGCAACTCAGCAACATAACAGGCTCTTCATGCTGCCTGATCTCCTTGAACGATTCCTATACCATGGTCAGTTGGGAATTTCAAAGTCAAACACCACGGGGCAATGGCTGCCCTGAATTCAGCAAGGGCTGGTCGACCTCAGGAATGCATTGTATGGTGAAGCGATGTCAAGAACAACGAATTGCAGCAGTCGGACTCTCCTGCGTTCCCTAATCCCTAGTTCTACTGGTAGTTCCACTATCCTAGTGGGTATTGTTGTGCTCCCATTGAAGCCGTGAACTCGAGATTGGCAGGGTTTCAAGTCTTTTGCTTCCATCTTCATTAAATCGTAAGCTCGTTTGAATAGAATGTTTATAGAACTCCCACTGTCAACCAGGATCCTCTTCATCCAAGCAGGACCAACCTGGGCAGATATGACCAGTGGGTCAATTGTTGGGGCTTCGATTTTGTCAGCATCTATGCTTCTAAATATGATATCGTCAGACATCGTCTTTTGTTGCTTAGCTGGGGTTCCATCCTCACAATTACTGCAGCATTCGAAGATCGCATGCCTGATAGAGCTAGCATACGACTCCATTTCCCTCCAGCTCCTGTCCGCTGGATGAGGACCACCACTTATGGTATTGATAACTAGCCTCCCGCCTGTACGAGCGGGTTCCTCTTGTCTTTCTTGGTCTTGCGCACGGTTTGGGTTTGATGGGCCCGCACCACCAGACTGCGGTGCCTGCATGAATTGATCTAACTTTCTCTCCCTGATCAACTTTTCTATGAGATCCTACAAATGACGACAGTCATTAGTATTGTGGCCATAACTCTCATGAAACCTACAAAACTTTCCTGTCTGAATCTGCCTCTCTGATGACCGCTTCGGAGCGGGTTTCTTATACTGTTCAGTGCTACAAGTTTGTAGGTACACATTTTCCAGCGATGTGTTTAATGGTGTATAACTTTCGAACATCAGAGCCCTACGCCGTGGGCCTGGATTTGGATCTCTCTTCTTATTTTGATCATTGCTACCTCTTTGCTGAGTTTGTTTGTTCTGTATGTTTAACTGAACTTTTCCGGAGTTGTCACCGGACTGTTTAACTACTACATTGCTTTGTATTCCCTCATTTCCGGGTTTCGCATCATCCTGCTTCCTAGACTGTTTCGCGTCCTCTTGCCGTAAGAATTGAGCGGCTTTGGAGTAGAAACGGTCCAACGATGCGGGTGGCTTTCCGACTAACCAGTTTCCAAATTCAGAATCGGGATCAATTCCCTTTGTCAAAGCCATTAAAATTGAGTTGTCGTTGGGATTACTAATTTCCACACATGCCGCATGGAATCTCTCCAAGTAACGCCTTAGTGTTTCCCCACGAGCTTGGGTAACACTGGACAGGGTGTTAACATCTTTGGGTCTAGCGACATGCATGCGAAATTGTTCAACAAATTTCTTAGCCAATTGGTCAAATGACGAGATAGATCTTGGAGGTAATCTTGTAAACCACATTGTTGCAATTCCTCCCAGTGAGATGGGGAAACTTCGACATTTCACTGCATCATCGGCCCTTGTGGCGCTCATTGACCATTCATATTTCAATATGTGCTGATTGGGATCAGAATTTCCTTCGTACATAGGGAGAGTTGGCATTCTGAATCGCCGAGGAGGTTCAGCGTATAGTATTTCGTCCGTGAAAGAAGTATGACTCCGAGAAATCCCCCAATCGTCATTGGTAAGACCTTGGCTTTCGCGGATCATATGACGTATCATAGTCGAGATGTCTGGCATTGCTACATTTTGAGCATGCTGAGCTAAGGTGTGGTCGGGTTCCACAGTGCGAGTTTGGACCGGGCGCTGTCGACGGTCCAAGTTTCGCCTCCTTGGCTCAGCATCTTCCGGGCCGTATGGTTCAGAAGTACGTCCCTGCTGTTGATTGCTTGAATCTGGAAGATGTCGGGTATCAACCCTCGTTTCTACTGTGGCAGCTGTGACATGATTGTCCATAGTATATTGTGGAGTACGACCACCTCGTGCTGATGGCCCAGCCTGGAAGCTGGTTGACGGTCCTACCCTCAACTGTACGACAGTTAGGGCGGGTTGATATCCAGCAGCTTGAGCATGACTTCCGTCCAATCGGGGACGGGTAGATCTATGATGATAGTCAGATGAGGCAGAACTTTCAGTGGATGAGCAGGAAACATCATCCCTTCTGGACCTCCTACGGCCCTGGCGGTTCAGTTGGTTTGTCAATTCAATATTAGCACGCAACTGTTCGGCCAATTATTGCCGACTCTGAGTCAACTCTTGAAGCAACACCTGGAATTCTTGTCTAGTGACTGCCCCAGACGGATCTGAGTGGGCAGTGTTGTCTTGGTTGGGTGGCTGCTGTTGAGCAGGATTCTGTCCATCCCTACCTTCTTGTCCAGCAGCTATAGAAGTGGTTCTCGTGCTAACCATTTTGAATGATGAATCCTTTTCCTAGACTTTATGCAAATCTGAATAGAATGGAAGGATGATGAATTAGAGATCTGGATCTTTCTCTTGGATTTATGCAATCCGGTATCGATGGCAGATCCAAGGAGCAGGAGAAAAAAGCTGGTTTTTCTCAGTGAAAGCACCAAAGTGTTTGTGCCAAAAATGGGCACAACACTCTTCGGAAGTTTTTGAAGAGATAAAAGTGAAGAATGAAAATTAAAACTGTGGATTATCTAACAAAAACTCCAAATAACAGAAAGTAAATTGCAAAGACAAGCGATTTAGAGTGGTTCGGCGTTTTGCCTACGTCCACTGTGAAATTTGATGATTTTATTGCTCGATACTTGAAGATTGCAATTCTTTATACTGTAATACAACTAAATTTATATGCTAAGTCTCAATCTAAAGCAGCGGCGGTGTTCTGGAATAAATCTGGCAGAATCTGGGCGCTCTTCAGTACTTAGAATTCTCCGACCCCTTTTCTGAATGACTAGGGGCTCTATTTATAGGTGTATGAGGCTGATATTTCGCCTAAAATGAGGGGAGACCAGTTCTGGTACGTCAGGGGGCCCACATGGCCGAAATCTGGAGATCCGGGCCCACTTTGGGATCGATTCGACCCTTGGTTCGAATCGATCAAGAAATCATCCAATCGAGCTGAAATTTGGAGTGAACGTTCTTCATCATGTGCTTAAGCTTCTGTGAAAATTTCATGACATTTGGACTTGTAGAACTCGAGTTATAATCGATTCAAGTTGAGGATTTTCGTGTTCTTCGTCCTATGGATTCGTTCGAATCGATATGGTTCGAATCCATAGGGTCGAATCCAGGCTTCTGTACGTTAAGGCGATGACGTGGTACGCGTTTCGGGTCATTCCTCCCTTTTCTCCGAGTTTTCTGGGTCATACCCCTGGTTTTAGTTGTGTGGACTTGGGGGTTTCGAAGGTGCTGGATTCGAAGATGTGTTTCCTTCGAATCGATTGGACCAGTGATAGTTCGAATCGATTAAGGTATGCCATTATCGATCAATTCGAATTTGCTTCATCAGGGTGGATTCGAAGACAGTTATGAAGTGGAGTCAAAGTCTCTACAACTGAATGGATTCGAAGGTACTGGGGTCGAAGGTTGGCCTCCTTCGAATCGATGATGTTGGTGCTTTGGAATGGAGTCGGAGCTCCTCTGCCTGCATGGATTCGAAGGATCCTTCCTTCGATGGATTCGAACTGGAGCTTGGTGCTTATGGATTCGAAGCGAGGCCTCGAGGATGGATTCGAACTAGTGTATGGTTGATGGATTCGGAGCATGGCTTTCTTGAGATCGATTCGAGCCTGTGTTATTCTCGAGGGATTCGAACCCAAGGCTGGGCTTATGGATTCGAAGCACGTTGGCTTCTCATGGATTCGAGGCAATACACGTCTGATGGATTCGAATACAGGCTTCGCCTACGGATTCGAACTAGGGATGGTCTACTCCATCTTTTGTCGACGATATCTTGAGCATACGACCTCGGATTGACTTGAAACTTGGATCGTTGGTTCCCACGGCTTTGCTTGACGTGCCTTATCAATTGTAGCCCGATCCGGACTCGGACAAATTTCATCGATATCCATAGCGATCCTTGCGCGTAGCTGGTCTTCGAGACGATCTGTCACCGGTTTCTAGCTAAGCCCTTGGTGTCACGGCCTTGCCAAAAGGCAGGATAACATCTCTTTTTCATCGTGGCTATGGTCCCATGCAGCCACCCCTTAACTAACTGAAAGACTTCTAAAGAGTTAAATGGTCATGCCCTACTACAAACAATCTAACATCCAAATGGCGATGCCCCTCATCCAATTTCTCGATAGTGAAAGAATCATTGGTATGTTGGTTTAACTCTAGTCTTTCCCGAAATCGCTCTTGGTCTTGATGCTGGACGATATCCGCATGCGACTATCCTTAAACTTACTTGCAAGTACTGGACATACGAATACCCTACTCCAAACACCAAGCCCTTCTGACTGCCTACAAAGGTCTGCTTTGTTAGGCCTACAATGCAAATGCAGTCAAGGCATACTCTCTTGATGGAACACCTACAGACCTGCCTCCGGGGTTGTAGCTTCGTTAGACCTACCCAGAGGGCCAGCCTAGAGTATCCTCATGTCCCGTTGAAGTCTCGTAGTTCCTTGAAGCCCAAAAATACTAAGTTGGACGTGCTTCTCCATTTCTGAAATCCGTGATGAACTGCTTCGTTAGACGCTTAATCCTTTGGGCTGCTCCAAACGCGTCTCAATTCTTCTATTAGACCCTAAGTCTAATCTTTTAATTTGTGTTTAGTTTATTTGATTATTCTGTTGGCTACTTATTTACCCTAATTAGCATATTCTTGCCCTCGTCTCACCTCTATCTGTTGTGAGATTTCCATTTATTTAATAGGGAATGCTGTTGGTATGAGCCACATTCATTATCTTGCTTATTTAACTAAATATAAATCTTAAGTTCATTAAAATAAGCCTCTTTTATCATTCCTGCTTTATTTTCTTATTGACTTAATATAAATTATTTAAATAAGCTTCTACAATTATTATTGCTTATTAATTTATTCAAAGTCTCAAAATAAGTTTTCTATTCTTATTACTTAATTATAACCTATGTTATAATTCTACCTATAATTGTCATTTTCTCTTCTTTTATAGTCCGTACATAATTCTAGCATTTCTTTTCTATTCTAATCTACCTTCTTTTATTATGATATAGAATATTATTTTATTCTCTTATATTATACAATTCACTTATCATAATAACTATCTTCTTAAATAGTCTGCGTAGGGAATGCAGACCTAGGTTCATTATCGTTTACAGCTTCAAGTTCTTATCTAATAATTTACTTGATTCATGTCATACGTTGCTTTATTATCTTCTATTTTATTTGGTTTTGGTTATGAAAACTAAATCCATTTCCATATTTTAATATTAAATAATACTATAAACAATAATCCATAACTGCTAGATATTTCTTTTACTATTTTAGAATAGTGTAAAATACCATGTTTTCTCTATTTTACACTAATTCTCTTTTTCTTTCTTTTATTCTAGCAATTACGTTCATTGTTGTCTTTTAAATATTAAATTATAGAAATGTATCTTATTTTCTAAACCAACCAATTAACATTTTAGTTACTCCCAAATCCAGTTATTAGATTAATTAACTTTTCTCATTTTAACATAATTTATTACAGTAATTCCACTCCTCAAACTTTTATTACTTTACATCTTATTTCCTTCATTTCAGTATTCTTAATTATTTAATCCATATTCACGTTTAATCTATTCTAATCCATATGTGAAGAAAGAGGAGAAACTAGAAGAAGAATGACGCTTGCATAGAAATCCAAAACGTCGAAACAGATGTAAATAAATACTAATACTATAAATAAACTGTAAATTCCTTATAGTTCAGCATAACTTAATTAATAGGATTAAATATTTGAATAAAATTATCTAAATGGGAATTTAACGATAATATATCTTAAACTTAAGATATATAAATAAATCCACTCACATTGCTACCTTTCCAAATCTCCTTGTTTTTATTTCGGATCTGTCCTTAACATCAATATTCACCTCCCTTGTAATCCCTATTTGGAATTTCAAATGATATATTTACAGAGCTATAATATTTGAAAGAGAAAAGGAAGAGATTTGGATTAGAAATAGCAATAAAACTCAAATCTAGGGTTTTACCTTTGACATAGCCTTTTGATTTGAACCAATTCCTAATTCCCCAATTAATTCTATTCTCTTTCTAATTAGATATAAATTCGTGTGAATTAGATCTAAAATTTTGTTATTAAGAAATTGTATGTGACGCCCCACCCCAAGATCCACATTAACAAAAAGTATTACTGGATAATACTGTTTGCTAATGCGGAGAATAAGGCTAGTTAGGAGCGACCATCTATAGCCTTGTCTTAAATTTCTATTGAATATGTCGATAAATGCTCTATATTTTTTTTCTAATTCAAGTGGATCGACATATCCAATAAATACCTAATACAAACTCATAGGTGGCTATAGGATCTATCAGAACAAAATACAACAACTCAAATGCATAACACATCACAGAACAGCAAACAGATATATATATATATATATACATATAAACTGATACATCCTAATACAATACAAATAATACATCATAAGTGGTATGCCGACCACATATACACACGAGTCAAAATACTATACATATCAGAGTAGCGACAAAAAGACTACACTAAAAAAGGTTAGCAGATAAGTCCATGCGGAAGCAGAATAGGCTAAATCCATAAGGGTAACCAATTTGGAAAACCTCGGTCTAACCCGAGTATAAAATACACGGGTCAGTCTAGCTAAACAAATCAGTTTATAAGGATAAGCAGTAATAGATGCATAAGGATAAGGGTAATGTTCTTCTTAAACAAGAAGGAACAATACTTAGTTTAAGCATGAGTATAAGTATAGTGTGGTTACTCTAAGTGATTGGATGATATCACTTACACAAACATATAATCTCAGAAGAGATACGACAATCCATAAATGCTAAATATAGCAAGCCTTATATCATCGGCATATCACAAATCATCAATAGTGGTTTAGGGAAAATATAACTCTTAAAAAGGAGAAATCCCAAACCCGCCATATCGGCAAACCCAAAGAAATCTCAAATAAATTACCATCTTAAAATATGCCATATGGAAATCAAATATAATTCTCCAACATAGGAGAATATAATCCTAAATAAACGCCAAAAGGAAAATCTCGTGTAATAACGCCAATAGGCAAATCTCAATAATAACGTCAAAAGAAAAATCTCAATTAACACCAGTGTAGGCAACTCAAATCTCAAAATAGAACTCTCAAGAGTTCTAATTCCTGAAAGATAATCGCCACAAATATATATCGAATGGTTCAAAGGACCAATTCCGAAAAGGGGCGATACGCTATGGAAAATAGTCAAAGAAATCATCTGAAAAGTGTTTGCACGTGCATGTGGCCGAAGCCTTGCCAAGTACTGTTATCTCAAATAGGTACCTTACCCGAAGGCAAAACATCACAATGACAAATACGCCACACTGGCAAATATGTCACAATGGCAAATGTCTCGAAGACAAATACGCCGCAATGGCAATGACCCGAAGGTCCAGTACCGGCACGCCGCGAAGGCAAATGTGTCATAAACTCTCAGATAGGAACCCGAACAGTGTTAACGTGTGTCCCATACCACACGTTCGCACTAAACGGTTTACTAACCGCTAGTAAATTTCACACTCAGAGCGGTTAAAATTTTACCTCATCTCATTGGTAAACTCGACTCGAAGGTCAAAACGATCAAACAAACAAGTCGGGAATTAACCGATAAGATAAATGCACGTGTCCCATACCACGTGTTTTACCAAACCATTTAATTCTCCTTCTCATTCACTCGAAATGTGCAAAAAAATGTAATTTATATATAAAATAATTTACTTTGGAAAACAAGCTTTGAAAATCAATTTGAAAACCCTATTTGAAAATTTCCCTTATTATAGGGAATAAATAGATTTTACACTTGAAAATACTTTAAAACATTACATAATAATTATTTTGAAATGCCCATAAATTTTAAAAATTATTTCAAAATTGTTTGGAAAAATCCGTGCTCAAAATCAAAGAAATCACTCAAAATCGTCATTCAAATTCAATTCAAATTCAATTTAAATTTGAGTTTCAAATTCATCAAAACTTTGCTAGCCTATTGATAGGCATCATAGCCCTCAAAACATTTCAAGAATATCACAAACATGAAGTAAAAGTCAAAAGTCGGACGGAAAAAGAACATAAAAATGCATAGGCAAAATAATACCCAGGTCTAAAATCTTCTCTGGGTTTAACTTTCGTACATGAAACAGGTGGCCAAATGACCTTTGATTGAACTAAAAATTGTTGTGCACATAGTACAAAACTTCAACTTTCAAACAAAAAAAGAATAAATGAATTTCGACTAAAAATGAAAATTTTACGCTGTCTCAAATATGAACTCAGGCCAAGTTTGCAACAGTTCAAAAACAAAAATTTGCCCAGGCTTGAAAACCATCTTGGGTTCAACTTAGAGTCCTTAAACAGAGGGCTAAACGACCTCATTTTGAGCAGAAATTTGGTATGAAAATACTATAAAACTTCACCTTCCAAACAAAAAAATAGTCAATAAATTTCGACTGGAAATGAAAAATTTACACTGTCTCAAACATGGACTCAAGCCATGTTTGCAATAGTTCAAAAAAACAAATGTACAGGCCTAAAAACCATCTCGTGTTAACCTTTCAGGCATGAAACAGAGGACCAAAAGACCTTGGAATGAGATGAAAACTGGTATGCATATAGTAGAAAACTTTATCTTTCAACCAAAAAAAGAATCGATGAATTCCAGTAAGAAATGAAAGAGTTATGTTGTCTCAAACATGCACTCATGCCATGTTTGCAGCAACTCAAACAAAATATGCCCAGGCAAAAATCTGGGTTTTTGTTGATTTTGCAGCAAAGTTTTGAACACTCAAATAACAATATTTTTCGACTAAATTTTGCAGAGACAAAGTTCCACATATAAACTACTATCTGGAAAAAATCCGGCCGCATTTCGTTGCAGGAATCAAAAGTTATAGTCATTCAAAGAAGCAACATAAAACTGTTTTGACAGGGAATAAAACTTTAAACATAAATCGATTACAGCAACTTGTTTTTCACAGAATCAAGCAATTTTCCACTTTGATTTACTAGAGATGTGAGTTAACAAACTCACCTTGCTATAGAGAAGTTAAAACTTGAAATTATTTAGAAAGAGGCAAGCTTTGAGGAGATTCTAGCTTCAAATAACATGTACAAACTTAAAACAGTACATGCAAAACAAGTTTTACAGTAAATTAGAAAAACCCATCTCTCAAGTTAGGAATTGATCAAATAGTAGGGTTTGGAATTAGATTACCTTTTTAGTTACTCTCTAGATTGCAAAAGAATTTAATTTGAAAACAAATTAAAGAAATTGGCCCGAATTTGCTATATGGAGGAGTGGATTTCTATTTCTCGTTATTTGATTTTCAGAAGGAAGAAAGTGAAGAATAGAACGTACATTTGATTTCCATTTCTCACTTTCTCAATATTTGCCTAAGTGCTAATGGGCTTTGGACCCATTAGTAAAAATAAAATAAATAGCCTATGTTTGCGCCAAAATTGGCCACAAACATCCAATTGTCGATGAAAGCGCCTGTTTGCAATCACAGAACACAAATAGCAAGTATGTAGAGAATATAAATGTGAAGAACACTCAAAATTTAAAAGGGAAAGCAGTAGAAACACACGATTTATAGTGGTTCGGCATTGTACCCTACGTCCACTTTGAAGAGTTGTTGTTTTATTGATGATTCTCAACTGATTTACAAGAGTACAATTGATAATATCTGAATTACAATGGAGTTCAGCAGAGTAATGACGTAGAAGAGCCCAAAAAGATCCCTTTTCTGAAGCTCTTGAACTGCTATTTTTAGGCGTAGGCTGCAAATATCTCGCCCAGATCTCGGAACACTCCTTCTCTTACGCGGGTGGGCCCACGTGATCGATCCCTTGACATTTCGACTCGATCCATGATCGATACGAACCAAATCCGTATCGATCCAAAACTGCTCCTTTTGGGTTGGATCGATCATGAACATTCTTGAGGATGTACGCAAGCTCCTGTGAAAATTTGGTGGCATTTGGACTTGTAGATTTTGAGTTACGATCGATGCAAGTTTGGGTTTTTCGCAGGCTGTCGAAATCGTATCGATGTTGTTCGTATTGATAGTTTCGCATTGATGGTTCTGCACGTGATGTCTGATGACGTGGCGCTTGCTTTAAGGATCGATTCACATTTTATGCCAAGCAACCGAGTCTGTATTATGGATGCGCCTTGTTCATATCGACCCAGTTTAGCTCTGTTTGTATCGATTGTAACTGCTTTGTTCGTATCAATAGTAACTGCTCTGTTCGTATCGATAGTAACTGCTATGTTCGTATCGATTGTCACTGCTCTGTTCGTATCGATCACTGGCCGATCGATACAAAGTAGCGGCTTTGTATGGTTTTGATGGATATGAAGTGGACGTTGGTTGATCGATACGAACAAGCTGGAGATGATGGATGCGAAGAACGCCGCTTTCTATGGATATGAACTTGTGGTCCCCTAATCGATACGAAGCTATGTGCGCCCGATGGATTCGAACAGATCGATATGAATGAGGTTTCTTCCTGGTTGCTTGATGGATACGAACAATGTGATCACCTGTGTTGCTTCGATCATAACTTGAGCATACGAACTCGGATTGACTTGAAATTTGGAACGTTGGCTTTCATAGCTTTGCTTGTCATGCCACATCAATTGTAGCTCGATCCAGACTTGGACAAAATTTACCAGCATCCATAGTGAACTTTGTAGGTAATCAACCATCGGGACTGATTATCTTCCATTTTCAGCCAATTCTTTGGTGTCACGGCCTTGCCAAAAGGCGGGATAACACTTGCCCCCCAAAACATGCCTTGCAGTAGGAAGGTGTGTTTTGTAGTTCGACAAGTTGGATGTTCATATCCTGATAATGTCCTGTAAAGAGTTTGATAATCTTACCTGACTGTGAATAGCGATCGTTCGAGATTGTATGCCGTTCGTAGCAGTATGTGATCGTTAGAGGTCGGATGCCGTTCGAGGCGAGTTATGACCGTTCACGGTCGAAGTGTCGTTCTTGGCGGGTTGTGACCGTTCGCGATCGGGGTGCCATTTGTGGCGAGTTGTGTGTGCCCGGGGGGGCTTAGTATCATTAATATCGGATTTCACGTTCGAGTGAGTTTCCAAATTGTTTGTTATGGCGGTTTATCGCCATCTCATAGCATGCCTGAGGACCGTTCGCGATCCCGTACATATGTAAGTGACTTGGCCGTTATGGAATTACAAATACCAGATTTACATTCAAAATGAGTCTTACAAACAAAATGTTCAACCAAATAAAGTCCAGATGCAAAGAATAGAAAAAATCAAAGCAGAGACGTCAAAGTGCAGACACCTACAGTAATGCGGTTGATGGTCATCTCAGAGCACGCCTAAGGACCGTTCGTGATCCTGTACATGTGTAAGCGACTTAACTGCACTAATGTGGAGTTTGCGACTTATTCGTCATTATTTTAATTAGTTAATGACAAGCTGATGCCTCGATCCTGAGCCATCCCCAGTTGATGCAGATGGTGGTCGTTCTTGCTCCACCGTTGCTGCTCGCCTTCTCACGTACTATGATAGCATGTCGTTCCAGATATGCCCTTCTATCTCATCCCTCAAGTGCCTGCAATCATTTGTACTATGGCTGCTTAGCTTGTGGAATAAGCAGTACTTGTCTAATTTCTTCTCATTGTTGGTTGGATCCCTCCTCATTGGCCTCCGGTAGGGTACCTGCCCCCTAGTGTCTTGGTAGATTCGCTCTAATGTCTCGCTCAGCTCTTAATAGGAGGTGAATCTCGGCTTCTTTCGCGGCCGCTTTGGCTCATCAAAATTGTCTTATGCTTTCCGTTTCCCTTTCTCTTTGCTTGAATCCTTTCCGGCGTATCTCCGCTTTTGACTGCATAAACGTCAACTCCCTCTCCTTCCTCTCTCTCAGCATTTTCATTCTCTTGTCGCAAAAACCTTTCTGCCTCATGGTAAAACTCTCCTAAGTCCATAGGTGGATCCCTCATCAACGAATTCTTGAATTCTGAGCCATCAGCTATGCCAGATACAGCTACCATCAGAACCATGGATGGATCTGGCCGATCCACTGATGTCGCTGCTGCATTGAATCTTGTTAAGAAGTTCCTCAAAGACTCTCCGGTCTTCAGCTTCAGTGTCGTCAGACTCGTCACATTCTTGGGCCTCAAGATGTGAACCCTGAACTACCTCATAAACTTTTCAGTCAACTCGGTCCACGTTCCAATCGAACTACTCTCCAATTTCCTAAACCATAATGCTGCTATGTCCGTCAAATACAGTGGGAAACATCGGGCCATGATCTCCTCTGATGCCCCTAGTACTTCCATATGCCACATATACCTCGTCAGATGAACAGCAGGGTTTGTCCTTCCATCATACATCTCCAATGTCGGTAGCTTGAATTCTGGTGGATTCCTGGTCTGCCTAATTATGGGAGCGAAGGGGCTCCTGTTAACATCTTTCAGATCCCTATTTACTAATCCACCTCTCATGGCTCGTCTGACCATTTCCGCCAATCTGTCACTATCGTCAAGCTGTAGTCCTTGTCTGTTGCCTTCGATTTGCCCCCCGAGTTTGTGAGGGAATCCTGGAATCTGCTCTCCTAGATGGGCATTCATTCCTCTATCAACGCCGTGTTGAACAGCTCTGCCAGGTATCCTGTCTGAGGTTGGATCAACATGCTCTTGGGGAGTGCCCCCCATCTTATGGGCTGCTCCTGATGGTCCTGCTCTATTCTAAATCCTGGTTGTTCCATGCTCCCAATCCCTATCTCCAGCACCCCTTGCATTGGCGTTCTCTTGATTCTACACTCTAGTTTGTCCAATTTGCTGGAGTAGGTTTTGCATCATCTCTTCTTTCCTTTTCAACATTCCCTCCTGCATAGCTTCCATCATCGTCTCCATCTCGTCTCGGGTGATGAAGACTGAGGCCTAGTTCGCTCTCGAGGAAGCCTCCTGACTTCTTTCATGCTGGCTTCTTTCTGCTCTTGGTCTCCTTGCTGATTGCTTCACCATTGCTTTCCAGATCCAAGTCCTTAAGCCTTCGGATCGAAAATCCAAGCTGTAGAATTCCTGAGTTCAATTCTCAGTGAAAGCACCAAAATGTTTGTGCCAAATTTGGCCACAAACACCCAATTGTCGATGAAAGCGTCCGTTTATAATCACAGATCAAAGATAGCAAGTATGTAGAGAATATAAATGTGAAGAACACTCAAAATTTAAAAGGGAAAGTAGTAGAAACACACGATTTATAGTGGTTCAGCGTTGTAGCCTACGTCCACTTTGAAGAGTTGTTGTTTTATTGATGATTCTCAACTGATTTACAAGAGTACAATTGATTACAATGGAGTTCATCAGAGTAACGGCGTAGAAAAGCCCAAAAAGGTCCCTTTTCTAAAGCTCTTGAACTGCTATTTATAGGCGTAGGCTGCAAATATCTCGCCCAGATCTCGGAAGACTCCTTCTCTCACATGGGTGGGCCCACGTGATCGATCCCCTAACATTTCGACTAGATCCATGATCGATACGAACTAAATTTGTATCGATCCAAAACTGCTCCTTTTGGGTTGGGATCGATTATGAACATTCTTGAGGATGCACGCAAGCTCCTGTGAAAATTTGGTGGCATTTGGACTTGTAGATTTTGAGTTATGATTGATGCAAGTTTGGGTTTTTCGCAGGCTGTCGAAATCGTATCGATGCTATTCGTATTGATAGTTTCATATCGATGGTTATGCACGTGATGTCTGATGACGTGGCGCTTGCTTTTAGGATCGATCCACATTTTATGCCGAGCGACTGAGTTTGCAATATGGATGCGCCTTGTTCGTATCGACCCAGTTTAGCTCTGTTCGTATCGATTGTAACTGATCTGTTCGTATCGATAGTAACTGCTCTGTTCGTATCGATCGTCACTGCTCTGTTTGTATCGATCGTTGGCCGATCGATACGAAGTAGCAGCATTGTATGGTTTCGATGGATACGAAGTGGATGTTGGTTGATCGATACGAACAAGCTGGAGATGATGGATGCGAAGAACACCGCTTTCTATGGATACAAACTTGTGCTCCCATGATCGATACGAAGCTATGTGCGCCTGATGGATTCAAACAGATCGATACGAATGAGGTTTCTTCCTGGTTGCTTGATGGATACGAACAATGTGATCACTTGTGTTGCATCGATCATATCTTGAGCATACGAACTCGAATTGGCTGGAAATTTGGAACGTTAGCTTTCATAACTTTGCTTGTCGTGCCACATCAATTGTAGCTCGATCCGGACTCAGATAAAATTTACCCGCATCCATGGTGAACTTTGTAGATAATCGATCGTCGGGATTGATTATCTTCCGTTTTTAGTCCATTCTTTGGTGCCACGGCCTTGCCAAAAGATGCGATAACAGCCTATAGGTTAATTAAACAACACTTAACCAAAATATGTGCATATATCACTTATACACAAAAACAAAAATGCATTTTCCCTCAAGTTTTACAAAAGAAAAATTTGTAAACTTGTATACTTACAAAATAAAACATATTCTATCATATAAAAAGATTAATTTATATTTTAAAAACATTTTTATTATTAAAACCTTTATTTCACAATAACACAATTTTCACCCAATAAATGTAAAAGTTTACATTTTTAACTTCTAAAATTCCACAAAATTTATTTTCTAACTTAGTAAAATATTTTAAACCATTTAAAAATATTATTTATAGCCAAACTTATTTTTAAACCAATTTCCCTCTTTTTATTTAAATAAACAACCTTTAAAAATCCCATACTTCTTTTTGAAAATTGTTAAAAGAAGTAATTGGCAATAATTAATATAATTTTTGCATTTTCTCTAAATAAAACTCATTTTCCAATCATTATTAACCCAAATAAAATAAAATAAAGTTCCAAACTTTATTTTTTCTCATTTTATTTTCAAAATTCATTGTTTATTCAAAATAAACAATTAAAATTTCAAATTTTATTTTAATTTACAATATTAAATTATAACTACCATTATAATTTAATATTAACAGGTAGTCTCCAAAACCAGGGTTGTTACAGACTCCCCCTTAACAAAATTGCGTCCATGCAATTTCTAGAGAAGAGTTTATATTCCACATAATTATTTCATCAATTAAAGGAAGATAGATAAGCTCGAGTTTAAAATTTCTCACTCTCAACACAAGATGATAGAAAACCAAGATAAGATTGCACGATTAATTCTATGGTTTCTCAAGTGGAATTACTAGGATTTGTGGACCATTGAATTTCTACGAGTCATACATCCCTATTTCGAAGGCGTTTCACCTTCGAAGCAAAACACGGATAGGATGTTATGCAATAGATAAATCGAGTGAGATTGATTCCTAAGAAGCTTCACAAACAGAGTTGGAATTTAGTCATAACTTTATCCCGAACTCCTACCCACAAGATGATAATCAATACGACTTTCCATATAACACTACGAAGGGAGTCATACCGATATTAGATTGACCACTATTATGGAAAGAAAACCCAATAAGAGGTATGTGGTTTTCCCCCTAATACCACCAAACACATACGACTGCATAAATGCAAGTCGTAAAATAATTGCGCAAAGGCAAGTTAAGACTCAAGGAATAGATTTTTAAACTCTCTCTTATTAAAGTTTTCTAACCCATTATCTTCAAGATTTAAAATTCTCAATTTTCAACACTTGAAAATTTCTAAAGCTTCTTACTTAGATTTTTAAATTCAAATTCATTACTCTTCATTAGAGTAAATGAAGTTTAAGTTGTTTGTCTTTAATTTACAACATATATTATATATATTTTTCAATTTGTTTCCCAAATTTTCTAAGTGTTAGAAATTTCCACAAAAATCAGCGGAGTCTCCTTTGTACGGAGGGCCGTATACAATATTATAAAAATGATTTATATAATATACATCGACCATTAGGTCGGCAACACAATATATATCATTATTTAACTCTTTAAAATTAATCCGAAAATATACCATCCTTTATAGCATTTTAAAGTGAGTTTTCACAAACTTATATATAAAGATCATCAAAATGGGATTTACGGTTTGAAAGTTATGTTAAATTTACTTTCAGCTTAAATCTTAGAGAATTTTGTAATAGTGCAGAACTGCCTATCCACTTTCAAACCCATTTTAGACTCATTAAAAAGAAAAATCTTTTAAAGTGGTAAAAAAAGCATTATAGATTACTGAAAGCTCTTTAATATGCAAAAAGATTGAACTCGTTTGGAATTATAAATCTCAAGTTATCGCGTTTTTAGTATAGCACTTTTCCAAACAAAATTTCAGCTTTTAAATCAATTTAAAATTTGAAATTTACCCAAACCATATGAAGCTCAAACTACATTTTCAAACAAGCTTTTTGCTAAATCATTTATTAAATGATTTTCTTTTTCCCCCGGAAAGCTAAGACATACAAAATTATGATCAACTTATGTAATCATCATAAAACAATTCATTAAGTGAAAATATTTTCATCACTTTCCAAAATCTAGCTTTAAAAATAATTAATTATGCAAACTTATTTTGGAAGAGATAACTAATCTCTTCTATTATCAAGAGATGATTATTGATTATCCACAAAAATAAATTTTTGGGATATATCTAAAATGCTTAAAATTATTCTCACAATTAAAAATGATTATTCTACGTGAATTGTTTATTTATTAAAACAATCCAAATTCATATTTCCACTTGTCACAAAAATTAAATTTCCATCTAATTATCAACATAAAACTAATTAAAGTTGATAATTAATTCAAACTTGTTTTCAAAAGAATTTTGCAATTTCAAGCCCACAAGTTTTAATACCATTTAGTTTAAAACAAAAACTAGCTTACAAATTTATACTAAATGTTCTAAACTAACACTCCTATATTTTCTCTTAGGATAGAGTTTTATATCTATCCTCTACTACTACTGTAACAACACGCATATTCTACGATTGAATATTTAAATATTTTATTTAAATATAGAATCGTTAATCGGATTGAAGTCCGAAAAGCTACTTTTGCAAACAGTAGAATTGGGACTCGAGACCACTTTCATCAAGTCCAAAATGGTGTTTGCGACTTTTATGAGTATGAACATCGATATGTTTGGAGTTGAGTGAATTTTGCTATTTTTCACTTAGGGTTTTGGGCTTGGGTTTGGGTTCAGCCCACTAACCCAACTCACCTTATATCCTTCCTCCACCCCCTCTCCTCTTCATTCATTCTAATATTTCCTAAAACACTTCAAGCTTTAGAAAAAGAGGGAAAAGGCCTATCACAAATGGGAGTATGAAAACTCACCAACACGTGTATCACAAACGGAATGCTATTCCATGGTCGCTAACCATAGAGCCGGTGCAACGGCGTAGTGCAATAACGGTATGCCCGAGGAACCAGAAACTCAAATATTTCGGAACAACGACGTAGTGCAATAACGGTACGCCCGATGTACTCGAAACTCAAATAATTCGGATCAACGACGTAGGGAAATAACGGTACGCCCGATGAACTCGAAACTCGAAACATCGATGTAGTACAATAACGGTACATCCGATGAACCAAAAACCGTAAAAGAACATGGGTAGCTAGCCCATAAAAGAAATGAGATGAAGCTCAATAAGACGAGGTACAGTCCCCTACATGGACAAAGAGACATCGCACATTGCTAGTCTAAACCATAAAATGATCATCATCAATCATCAAGAAGTGTCGACTACACTAAGCTAGTAAATATAAGAGTTTAGCTTCATGTCCCATAACCACTTGCTTAACTCAAATATTTACGAACAGATTGTAGATTTCCACTCGAAAATTGTCACAAGAGTTTCAATCAAACAAGTCAAAGAATTAACCGACGAAGTAAACGCAAGCGTTTCATACCACTTGTTTTGCCAAGCCGTTTAATTAGATTTTCTCATACGAATGAGGTAAAGGTTTGTATTTACTAATAGATTGGAAAACGGTTTTATAAATGAGCTTTGTATTAAAAATAGAGTTGAAATCATCTTTGTAAAAGAGTTGAATATTTACTACTAGTATAAAAACCTTTGTATTTTTAAAGTGACAAAGCACAGAAATGATTGTAGAAAAAATCAACCATCAAAAATTCACATTCAAAGACGTAAATCAAATCCAGAGAAATCGATACCGAATCCATCAAAAATGGATAACCACAAAAATCCCGAAAAGAAGCCATCAGAATAGTTAATCAATGACAACAACAAAACGGAGAATCATGAATCGATTAACATTTGGAATCTTAAGCAAAGTAAGCAAATGGGGCTGAAGCAAGCAGGTCAGTCGACTGAACCAGGTGGTCAGTCGACTGACATAGGGATACGAATTCTGTATCCCCAGGGTCAGTTGACTGCCAGATGGTCAGTCGATTGATACAGACCCAGGAAATTTCCTAGGTCTGGTTCATTCGACTGAACCATTGGTTTAGTCGACTGAACCTGCTTCTAAGGCATTTCCTGCCTTCTAGTTTAGTCGACTAAACCACTGGTTCAGTCGACTGAACCTGCTTCTGAAGCATATTCAATCTAGCCCCCTTGTGGGGCGAAAATTCAACAAAACGCAATCGGACGAGCAATGGGCACTTGGGGTTTCTGCCAATAGGCAACCCAGTCCTATAGGTTCCCCGATGCTTCACCAAAAACATGTTCAAACATCCATAATAGGATTTTCACAAAATTGGACTTTAAAACCAAAAATTGGAATATTCACCAAATCAATCCAAATCAAAATCAAATGAACATGTAAAGATGTTAGGAATTCATATCTAACAATCAAAGATAGTTATAGACATAGATGTGAGATAAAAATCTCACCTTTAAACCCAAAAACAATGAATGAGAAGCTTAATCACAAAGGAAAGATCAACACTCTTCACTTCAACCCAAGTAGCTTGAATCTAAGCTCAAAAGAAGAACATTCCCTAAGTTAGGTTTAGGAAATTTCTGAAATTGAAGAGAGAACGAGTTGGAGAAGATGAAGAGGGAGCCTACCTGAGCTTCTCTTTGAATTTGGAGTAAGAACTTGAGTTTGCAAATGAATCTAGGGTTTAGGATTTTCTAATCTCTCTTCTCTTCCCTCATTTTTCTAAAGCTTGAAGTGTTTTAGGAAATATTAGAATGAATGAAGAGGAGAGGGGGTGGAGTAAGGATATAAGGTGAGTTGGGTTAGTGGGCTGAACCCAAACCCAAGCCCAAAGCCCTAAGTGAAAAATAGCAAAATTCACTTAACTCCAAACATATCGATGTTTATACTCAAAAAGTCGCAAACACCATTTTGGACTCAATGGAAGTGGTCTCGAGTCCTAATTCTACTGTTTGCAAAAAGTAGCTTTTTGGACTTTAATCCGATTAACGATTCTATATTTAAATAAAATATTTAAATATTCAATCGTAGAATATGCGGGTTGTTATAGACTCCCCTCCTTAAAGAAATTGCGTCCTCGCAATAATTAAGAGGAAAACAAAAAGTAACAACCAAAAAAGCATATCAACACAAAAGAAAATTGAAATAAGAAGTTCACCATAAAGAGCACGAAAGAGTAAGTCCGGATGTGTTTGCTCGATGAATTCTCAAGATTCCCAAGAGGAATCCTTAGGATTTGAGGACCATTGAACTTTCACAAGAAAATCATCTTTATTTCGAAGGCGTTCAACCTCTGAAGTAATGATACGAATAGAATATTGCTCATAAGTCAAATTTGGTTAAACTTCAATTTCTTCAATTTACACCGAGCTCAAGAATAAAAATCGGAACCCCTAAGGTATTTCCGTAGCAGAGAGACGTGGAAAACGTCATAAATAGAAAAAGATTGAGCCGGTCATAAAAGGCGATAAGCCACGGAACAAATACGTTTGGTGATGGGAAATGGACCAACATATCGAGGTGCTAACTTTCCCGATTGACTGAAATTCACAACACCCATCATAGGTGAAACACGAATGAATACCAATAAAATCTGGACCTAAAACCAGCTTCAAGCCAACACGAAGGAAATCGGCATAGCCTTCCCTAGAGTGCCTCGAAAGGTACCATACCAGTACAAGATTGGAAGCTATTATTGGAAGAAAACTCAACAAGAGAAATATGATCTTCCCAACATCCACCAAAATCAAGAACACATGCACGAAGAAGATCTTCAAGAGCTTGATTCACACGCTCGGTTTGTCCATCGGACAATAGATGATAAGCGGTGCAAAAATTAAGCTTTGTTCCTAAAGCTTTTGAAGACCTTACCAAAATCCACTAGTAAAATAATGGATCACGATTGCTAACAATAAAAGTATGAACTCCATGCAATTTAATTTTGACATAAAGTTTAGCCAAAAGAGGTATGGTCCAAAAGAGAAGGACGAGCCTCGAGGCTACACAAAACAAGAGATGAACATGAATTGGATTCACGATCTCGAATCACATAAGTGGATAAAGTCTCAAGATCATTCAATTCGGATATCATCAAAGAAACAACTGCTTGTTGCTTACAACTAAGGGCATCGGCAATCTCGATTACCCTTTTCCGGAGTACAAAGAAGATCAAGATCATAAGATGCAAGGAACTCGAGCCAACACTGTTGACGCGAATTATGTTCCTTTTGAGAAAATAAATGCTTCAAAAACTCATGATTGGGGTAGAGAACAATTTCTCTCCAAAAGATAATGAGCCAAATTCTAAAAGTGAAAACAATTGCCGCGTGCACTAGATCATGAATGGCATATCTAGTCTCGACAAGCTTTAATTGTCAAGAAGCATATGTGATAACCCGTTCCCTTTGCAAGAATAAAAGCATCGAAAAAGAGCTCCTTTAATCGATTCTCTTTCCCGAAAAGCTAAGACTTTGAAAATTATAATTAACTTTATGTAATCATCTTTTTAGAAAAATTTACTTTTTACAAGTCAATTTATTGTGTCTAACTGTCCCATCATAGCGTTTAGGAAATTCCTATCGATAACGTTGATCAAGCGCATCGACCAGAATTCTTAAAGCACTCATTGGGCAAAACAACACAAAATCATCTTCTATGTGAAAAACATGCCTCTTACAAAATTTACAAATATTCTTTGTTCGTTTTAAGAACAAAATTCCAATCATACTTATAAATATCTTACCAAAAAGATTTGCAAATTTTAAATTGTTGTTTTCATCCATAATCAATAAATACCAAGATAAAACAATCGAGATATATGTAGAATACTCGATTCACCAAATGGATGAAATAAGGCAGAAGGTTCGTCGTACCGAATGACATAACGAACCAAACACAAAAATCACAACGACTTGCGGAAGGAAGCATGGTATCGGAGCCAAACTTCGGAACAATGTAGAATAATCTAGCAAGGATCATTGTCCTAAGTCTCTCTTAGGAATCGTGCCATATGATTTAATTCGAGTCTTCAGACCGTTCTATCCTATATTCTTTATGATGCCTTGTATTATCAATCAATTTTTTTTTGATATTCATTTTGAGAATAACCCTTTTTCTCTTTTCTTTCTTTCTTAAAGAAGAGAAATGGTTAGACTAGGCCGTCCCAGCGCCGGTCAATCCAGTACTACTCCTCAGGAGGGAGTATTTATGTCAGCTCAACAACTGTTAGATCTTGTGAACAATGCTCGAGCTGCCGGACCCGTTCTAGCACCACCTCACCCTAAATCCGGGTTTTCACGTTTGTGCAGAGACTATACCGCTTTGGGTGGAAGGCCATTCAAGGGATCCGAAACCGTTATAGAAATCCAAGCTTGGCTTAGATCATGCGATTGCATCTTTTCCCGCATGGATCTTATTGATTCACTTTGAGTCCAAGTAGCCTCTAGCATGCTCCAAGAAAGAGCATTAGATTGGTATGAGCTTTTGATTTCTGAAATTATCGAAGCGGATCTTACTTGGGAGCAATTTCGGGAAAGATTCGAATTTAAGTTTGTGCCGGAGGCTGAAAAAGTAAATTTAGCCCGATGTTTTATTGATCTTGTTCAAGGTGAATCTTCTGTGACGGATTACGTCGCATCGTTTGAATCTCTCTCTAAATATGGGGTCGAGTATATTAATACCCCATTGAAGAAAAATCAAAGGTTCGTCTATGGGTTGAATAAGAACCTTAAAAAGCCTTTGCTTCTGAAACTAGAAGTTTCTTTTGATCAGCTTATTGATATCGCTCTTCGACTTGAAGAGGCCGATAATGAAAGTAATGTTGAAGTTGTTGGTGCCAAACATAACTTCAACAATAACATGAAGAGGCCTATTAAGTTCAAAGGCCCCAATCCCAATCCCAATAAGAAAGGGAAGCAAGAAACTTCGATAGAAAAGTCTCCTACCTCTAGTCGTGGACGATGCTACAATTGTGGTTCCATGGACCACTATGAAAATGAGTGTCCGAAACCTTTTTTGTCGTTATTGCAAAGGTTCGGGACATCTTTTATCTTCATGCCCCAAACTTCCAAAGAAGAGAGAGGGAAAGCTAAATGTTGTTCAAGCCCCTAGTGGCACTTCTCTTGGTCAAGGTAATTCTCGTTTTATCCTTGACGATATTTGTTTTGTGATTATCTTATTCGAGTTCTTTTTGATTTGGGTTCATCTCATTATTTTATATCAAAAGAACTTGTTGATTCTTTCTCTTTTAATTTTTATGGGCTTGATGTTCATTGAAAATTGTGAATTCGATTGATGGATCCGCAACACTCAATTTACTTTGTGAAAATGTCGAGATTATTTTATGTGATTATTCTTTTCGAGCCGATTTGCATGTTATGCGTTACTTAGGCTTCGAGATTGATTTTTGGGAAAGGATTGGCTTAATCATTATGAAGCCCATATCCTATGTCCAATGCAGACTATTTATCTTTGACATTCTCAATCTGTTAAGCAGATTTCTATTGTTTTTAAAGATTTTGATTTCCAAATTTGGTGGCAACATTTTATTCTTTAAACCTACTTGATGAAGAAGATGTTATTTTTCTCATTCAAGTAGTTTGTGAATTTTCCGGTATATTTGAGCTTGTCTTAGGATTATCACCTAAGCAATTTATTGAATGGTGCTAAGGTCTTTTCAGTTCGACCTTACCATCGGTTTTCATTAGCTACGAGTTGCGGAAGGAAGCATCCTCTTACCGCATTTCGCACTCGTTGTGATTTTTGTGTTTGGTTCATTATGTCATTCGGTACGACGAACCTTCTACCTTATTTCATCCATTTTGTGAATCGAGTATTCTACGAATATCTCGATTGGTTTATCTTGGTATTTATTGATTATGGATGAAAACAAAATTTTAAAATTTGCAAATCATTTTGGTAAGATATTTATAAGTATGATTGGAATTTTGTTCTAAAAACGAGCAAAGAATATTTGTAAATTTTGTAAGAGGCATGTTTTTCAAATAGAAGATGATTTTGTGTTGTTTTGCCCATTGAGTGCTTTAAGAATTCTGGTCGATGCACGTGATCAACGTTATCGATAGGAATTTCCTAAACGCTATGATGAGACAGTTAAACACAATAAATTGACTTGTAAAAAGTAAATTTTTCTAAAAAGATGATTACATAAAGTTAATTATAATTTTCAAAGTCTTAGCTTTTCGGGAAAGAGAATCGATTAAAGGAGCTCTTTTCCGATGCTTTTATTCTTGCAGTTCCCGAAGGGAACCAAGACTTTATTGTTTGTACCGATACTAGTCGTATTGGTTTTGGCGTGATTCTCTTGCAAAGGGAACGTGTTATCACATATGCTTCTTAACAATTAAAGCTTGTCGAGACTAGATATGCCATTCATGATCTAGTGCACGCGGCAATTGTTTTCGCTTTTAGAATTTGGCTCATTATCTTTTGGAGAGAAATTGTTCTCTACCCCAATCATGAGTTTTTGAAGCATTTATTTTCTCAAAAGGAACATAATTCGCATCAACAGCATTGGCTCGAGTTCCTTGCATCTTATGATCTTGATCTTCTTTGTACTCTGGAAAAGGGTTATCGAGATTGCCGATGCCCTTAGTTGTAAGCAACAAGCAGTTGTTTCTTTGATGATATCCGAATGGAATGATCTCGAGACTTTATCCACTTGTGTGATTCGAGATCGTGAATCCAATTCATGTTCATCTCTTGTTTTGTGTAGCCTCGAGACTCGTCCTTCTCTTTTGGACCATACCTCTTTTGGCTAAACTTTATGTCAAAATTAAATTGCATGGAGTTCATACTTTTATTGTTAGCAATCGTGATCCATTATTTTACTAGTGGATTTTGGTAAGGTCTTCAAAAGCTTTGGGAACAAAGCTTAATTTTTGCACCGCTTATCATCTATTGTCCGATGGACAAACCGAGCGTGTGAATCAAGCTCTTGAAGATCTTCTTCGTGCATGTGTTCTTGATTTTGGTGGATGTTGAGAAGATCATATTTCTCTTGTTGAGTTTTCTTCTAATAATAGCTTTCAATCTTGTACTGGTATGGTACCTTTCGAGGCACTCTAGGGAAGGCTATGCCGATTTCCTTCGTGTTGGCTTGAAGCTGGTTTTTGGTCCAGATTTTATTGGTATTCATTCGTGTTTCACCTATGATGGGTGTTGTGCATTTCAGTCGATCGGGAAAGTTAGCACCTCGATATGTTGGTCCATTTCCCATCACCAAACGTATTTGTTCCGTGGCTTATCGCCTTTTATGACCGGCTCAATCTTTTTCTATTTATGACGTTTTCCACGTCTCTCTGCTACGGAAATACCTTAGGGGTTCCGATTTTTATTCTTGAGCTCGGTGTAAATTGAAGAAATTGAAGTTTAACCAAATTTGACTTATGAGCAATATTCTATTCGTATCATTACTTCAGAGGTTGAACACCTTCGAAATAAAGGTGATTTTCTTATGAAAGTTCAATGGTCCTCAAATCCTAAGGATTCCTCTTGGGAATCTTGAGAATTCATCGAGCAAACACATCCGGACTTACTCTTTCGTGCTCTTTATGGTGAACTTCTTATTTCAATTTTCTTTTGTGTTGATATGCTTTTTTGGTTGTTACTTTTTGTTTTCCTCTTAATTATTGCGAGGACGCAATTTCTTTAAGGAGGGGAGTCTATCCGGACTTACTCTTTCGTGCTCTTTATGGTGAACCTCTTTCGAAGGAGGTTGAACGCCTTCGAAATAAAGATGTTCTTCTTGTGAAAGTTCAATGGTCCTCAAATCCTAAGGATTCCTCTTGGGAATCTGGAGAATTCATCGAGCAAACACATCCAGACTTACTCTTTCATGCTTTTTATGGTGAACTTCTATTTCAATTTTCTTTTGTGTTGATATGCTTTTTTGGTTGTTACTTTTTGTTTTCCTCTTAATTATTGCGAGGACGCAATTTCTTTAAGGAGGGGAGTCTGTAACAACCCACATATTCTACGATTGAATATTTAAATATTTTATTTAAATATAGAATCGTTAATCGGATTGAAGTCCGAAAAGCTACTTTTTGCAAACAGTAGAATTGGGACTCGAGACCACTTCCATTGAGTCCAAAATGGTGTTTGCGACTTTTTTGAGTATAAACATCGATATGTTTGGAGTTGAGTGAATTTTGCTATTTTTCACTTAGGGCTTTGGGCTTGGGTTTGGGTTCAGCCCACTAACCCAACTCACCTTATATCCTTACTCCACCCCCTCTCCTCTTCATTCATTCTAATATTTCCTAAAACACTTCAAGCTTTAGAAAAATGGGGGAAGAGAAGAGAGATTAGAAAATCCTAAACGCTAGATTCATTTGCAAACTCAAGTTCTTACTCCAAATTCAAAGAGAAGCTCAGGTAGGCTCCCTCTTCATCTTCTCCAACTCGTTCTCTCTTCAATTTTAGAAATTTCCTAAACCTAACTTAGGGAATGTTCTTCTTTTGAGCTTAGATTCAAGCTACTTGGGTTGAAGTGAAGAGTGTTGATCTTTCCTTTGTGATTAAGCTTCTCATTCATTGTTTTTGGGTTTAAAGGTGAGATTTTTATCTCACATCTATGTCTATAACTATCTTTGATTGTTAGATATGAATTCCTAACATCTTTACATGTTCATTTGATTTTGATTTGGATTGATTTGGTGAATATTCCAATTTTTGGTTTTAAAATCCAATTTTGTGAAAATCCTATTATGGATGTTTGAACATGTTTTTGGTGAAGCATCGGGGAACCTATAGGGCTGGGTTGCCGATTGGCGTAAACCCCTAGTGCCCATTGCTCGTCTGATTGCGTTTTGTTGAATTTTCGCCCCACAAGGGGGCTAGACTGAATATGCTTCAGAAGTAGGTTCAGTCGACTGAACCAGAAGGCAGGAAATGCCTTAGAAGCAGGTTCGGTCATTTGAACCAGACCCAGGAAATTGCCTCGGTCTGTATTAGTCGACTGACCATCTGGGTCAGTCGACTGACCCTAGGGATACAGAATTCGTATCCCTATGTCAGTCGACTGACCACCTGGTTCAGTCGACTGACCTACTTGCTTCAGCCCCATTTGCTTACTTTATTTGAGATTCCAAATGTAAATCGATTCGTGATTCTCCGTTTTGTTGTTGTCATCGATTAACTATTCCGATGGCTTCTTTTTCGGGATTTTTGTGGTTATCTATTTTTGATGGATTCGGTATTGATTTCTCTGGATTTGATTCACGTCTTCAAATGTGAATTTTTGATGGTTGATTTTTTCTACAATCATTTCTGTGCTTTGTCACTTTAAAAACACAAAGGTTTTTATACTAGTAGTAAATACTCAACTCTTTTACAAAGATGATTTCAACTCTATTTTTAATACAAAGCTCGTTTATAAAACTGTTTTCCAATCTATTAGTATATACAAACCTTTACCTCATTCGTATGAGAAAGTCTAATTAAACGGCTTGGCAAAACAAGTGGTATGAAACGCTTGCGTTTACTTCGTCGGTTAATTCTTTGACTTGTTCGATTGAAACTCTTGTGACAATTTTCAAGTGGAAATCTACAATCTGTTCGTAAATATTTGAGTTAAGCAAGTGGTTATGGGACATGAAGCTAAACTCTTATATTTACTAGCTTAGTATAGTCGACACTTCTTGATGATTGATGATGATCATTTTATGGTTTAGACTAGCAATGTGCGATGTCTCTTTGTCCACGTAGGGGACTGTACCTCGTCTTATTGAGCTTCATCTCATTTCTTTTATGGGCTAGCGACCCATGTTCTTTTACGGTTTTTGGTTCTTCGGATGTACCGTTATTGTACTACATCGATGTTTCGAGTTTCGAGTTCATCGGGGTACCGTTATTGCACTACGTCATTGATCTGAATTATTTGAGTTTCGACTTCATCGGGCGTACCGTTATTGCACTACGTCGTTGTTCCGAAATATTTGAGTTTCTGGTTCCTCGAGCGTACCGTTATTGCACTACGCCGTTGCACCGGCTCTATGGTTAGCGACCATGGAATAGCATTCTGTTTGTGATACACGTGTTGGTGAGTTTTCATACTCCCGTTTGTGATAGGCCTTTTCCCCCTTTTGTGATTTCTGGATTTCTCGTTGTGATTTCTAGAATTTGTGTTTCACCTCTTTATGTGATTGGCAATGATATGTTTGTCAATATTTGTGGTTTGGTGAATAAAATAAAGAATATGACATTATTTTTGGTGTGTTGAGATTCTTGAGATATTGAATGATTTTTGTTGTTATTTGATGTATACTTGACACAGTATGGCATTTCTTTGTTATCATACATTTTTGGTCATATCTATTATCCTATCTTGGTTTATCTGATATTTATAGCTAGACTGATCCGTTTATTATTTTCTTCTTAAATAATACTCGGGTCAGACCGAGATGTTACAGGTGCTTCCGTTTGACCTCCTATCAGGGATTATCATCTGATTTTTGGCTAACTACTTTAGATTAGTAGTTTTTGTTATTATACATTTGAGATATAGACTCCTTGATGTATAATTATTCTTTTGTCTGGCACTTGTATCTATTCTTTTGTGATATTGTGGATCTTATTTGACCACTATTCTGATGTACACTTTTATGTGTTATATTCATATATGTTTCCGCCTTTGAGATATGAATGTCTGTGACTGATTTGTGTTATGCTTATTTCTATATTTGTTTCCGAAGGTCCACTTAGCCACTGTGTGGTAGCTTTGAGTTTGTATCGGTATGTTGGATTTCCTTTTGAAATGAAATGCATGTTATACTATCTGACATGTCGGTGCTCGCACAAGGCAATTACACGGATGGTCGCTCCTCAACAGCCTTATTCTTTGCGCTAGTCGACGGCATTACACCGTAGTGTCCTTGGCTAGCGTGAGCATAGAGGTGGGGCATTACAACTACTCAAATAAATAAGTGCAAAACAAATTTTATAGTCATCACTAATAACTTGTACTAAAATATTCAATCAATATTTTAATTTTTCAAACCAAAGTATTCTTTTACTTTAAATACATCATTTTATTATTCAAGGTATCAAATGATATTTTCTTCTAATTAAGACATCCCCTTAATTAGAATTATTCACTTTTACTTACCCAAATTACCATATTCAATTTGTCAAATTTCAAATAATATAAGGGTATTGCCTCGCCATTGATTTATAGTGAATGACCCCATCAATTGGCTGCCGAGTTGATCAAATGATCAAAACTGCCTCGCCACTCATCCAACACTCACTATGGTTCAATGGTTTCATTGAACATTTAAAATAAAAATTAATACTCCACCATATTAATTATTTTCAAACTTTACTTATCAAAACTCAATTTACCGTGTCTGACTGTCTCATCACAGCGTTTAGGAAATTCCTATCGATAATGTTGGTCAAACGCATCGACCAGAATTTTTAAAGCACTAGATGGACAACCCAACACAAAAATTCATTTCCTTTAAAAAGAAATACCTCATATATAATACTCAAAATATTCTTTGTTTTTCCAAAAAACAAAATCCAGTTTCTCTTAGAAACATATCTTCAATTTTTGAAAAATTTGAAAATATAATTTATTTCTTATTCTCAAAATCAAAGACACAAAAAGAACTCATCGAGATATTCCCAGAATACTCGATTCACAAGATTGAAGAAATAGTCTGGAGTGTTCATTATTCCGAATGATATAACGAACCACCCACAAGACTCATAACGAGTGCGGAATGCGGTAAGAGTAACGCTATCCTCCAAGACTCGTAGTTCATGAAAAATTGGTGTAGGGTCAAGCTGAAGAATGATCCTCTTAATCCTAGCACTACTCAATAGATTAAAAAAGAAATGAGATATAAAAGCAAGGGTAAATATCTTCTCAAATGAGGAGAAGTAACATTGACAACAAATTATTGCTTAGAGTGAAGTAATACCACAAAGTATATCAACAATTGAGTATATAAAGAGGATAACTCAAAAGGGGTAAGAATGGAAATATCAAATAAATTCAATGAATAACCTCAATTCTTTAGTGGACATCCTCATGGAAGGATGACCTAAAGGCTCAAAATAGGAAAAGAGGTCAATACAATACTCAATTGCCCGATTGGGTGCCATACCTGAACGGACTTACAAAAATCAACAGAATCACAATGACTGGAATTCAAGATATATCATCAACATCTCAAAACTCAAGAGTGAATACAGAGACTTCGAAATCATCATTAACATTCCGAAGGACAAGAAGCAACAAATCAACCGAATAAGGATACCTAATATAGGATTCTTCGAATCACAGAATGTGGCTTGATAATAGGCAAGCCACTTCATCTCAAGCACTCCAAACTCTAGATAGAAAATGGTGTGCTAATTCGCATGAAAATATAAGCTATAAGCAACAGTCCCAAATCCTCATACATCATATCAAATATTACGGATCCACTCAATAGGATTTGCAATCCTCACAAAAAAAAAGACAAGAACATCCAAAAACATCATGAAACTCCTCCGATACGGATTAGTGTCAAGCACCCGTATTGAAGAGGACTCGAATAAAACAATCACGATTAGGATTACTCCTAAGATAAGATGTCATCAATTCTATTTTGGAATACTACGGCACAAAAACATTCCTAAACATATCCCAAACTTCAATCTCAAAGGACACGATAAGATAAAGGACATGATGATTAAGGGATTTGTAACGTTTGTACTATACTTGGATATATCGTAATATATGCTTTTGTTCTGTGCTTATCCTATTTTGTTCTGAATTCAGCTCTAATACCAAGCTATGACACCCCACCCCAAGACCCACATTAACAAAGAGTATTACTGGGTAATACTGTCTGCTAATGCGGAGAATAGGGCTGGTTAGGAGCGACCATCTATAGCCTTATCTTAAGTTTCTATTGAATACGTCGATAAATGCTCTATATTTTTTTTTCTAATTCAAGTGGATCGACATATCCAATAAATACTTAATACAAAGCCATAGGTGGCTATAGGATCTATGAGAACAAAATACAACAACTCAAATGCATCACACATCACAGAACATCAAACATATATATATACACATATATACTGATACATCCCAATACAATACAAATAATACATCATAAGTGGTATGACGGCCACATATACACACGAGTCAAAATACTATACATATCAGAGTAGCGACAAAAAGACTACAATAAAAAGGGCTAGCATATAAGTCCATGCGGAAGCAGAATATGCTAAGTCCATAAGGGTACCTAACTTGAAACACCTCGGTCTGACCCGAGTATAAAATACACGGGTTAGTCTAGCTAAACAAATCATTTTATAAGGATAAGCAATAATAGATGCATAAGGATAAGGGTAATGTTCTTCTTAAACAAAAAGGAACAATTCTGAGTTTAAGCATGAGTATAAGTATGGTGTGGTTACTCTAAGTGATGGGATGATATCACTTACACAAACATATAATCTCAAAAGAGATAAGACAATCCATAAAATGCTAAATATAGCAAGCCTCATATCATCGGCATATCATAAATCATCAATAGTGGTTTAGGGAAAATATAACTCCTAAAAAGGAGAAATCCCAAACCCGTCATATCGGCAAACCCAAAGAAATCTCAAAGAAATCACCATCTTAAAATACACCATAAAGCAATCAAATATAATTCTCCAACATAGGAGAATATAATCCCAAATAAACGCCAAAAGGCAAATCTCATGTAATAACGCTAATAGGAAAATCTTAATAATAACGCCAAAAGGCAAATCTCTATTAACGCCAGTGTAGGCAACCCAAATCTCAAAATAGAACTCCTAAGAGTTCAAATTTTCGAAAGGTAATCGCCACAAATATATATCAAATGGTTCGAAGGACCAATTCTGGAAAGGGGCGATTCGCTAGGGAAAATAGTCAAAGAAATCATCTCAAAAGTTTTTGCACGTGCATGTGGCCGAACCCTTGCCAAGTACTGTTATCTCAAATAGGTGCCTCGCCCGAAGGCAAAACGTCACAATGACAAATACGCCGCAATGGCAAATGTCTCGAAGATAAATACGCTGCAATGGCAAACGCCGTAATGGCAATGACCCGAAGGTCCAGTACTAGCATGCCGCAATGGCAAATGTGTCACAAACTCTCGGATAGGAACCTGAATAGTGTTAACGTGTGTCCCATACCACACGTTCGCACTAAACGATTTACTAACCGCTAGTAAATTTCACACTCAAAGCAGTAAAAAAATTACCTCATCTCATCTGTAAACTCGACTCGAAGGTCAAAACGATCAAACGGATAAGTCAGGAATTAACCGATAAGATAAACGCACGTGTCCAATACCACGTGTTTTACCAAACCATTTAATTCTCCTTCTCATTCGCTCGAAATGTGCATAAACGTGTCATTTATATATAAAGTAATTTACTTTGGAAAACAAGCTTTGAAAACCAATTCTCAAAATCAATTTGAAAACCTTATTTGAAAATTTCTCTTATTATAGTAAATAGATTTTACACTTGAAAATACTTTAAAATATTATATAATAATTATTTTGAAATGCCCATAAATTTTAAAAATTGTTTGGAAATTGTTTGGAAAAATCCATGCTCGAAATTAAAGAAATCACTCAAAACCGTCATTCAAATTCAATTCAAATTTGAGTTTCAAATTCATCAAAACTTGGCTAGCCTATTGATAGGCATCGTAGCCCTCAAAACATTTTAGAAATATCACAAAAACATGAAGTAAAAGTCAAAAGTCGGACGTAAAAAGAACATAAAAATGCATAGGCAAAATAATACCCAGGTCTGAAATCTTCTCTGGGTTTAACTTTCGTACATGAAACAGGTGGCCAAGCGACCTCTGATTGAACTAAAAATTGGCACATAGTAGAAAACTTCAACTTTCAAACAAAAAAAGAATCAATAAATTCCGACTAAAAATGAAAAATTTACTTTGTCTCAAACATGGACTCAGGCCAAGTTTGCAACAGTCAAAAACAAAAATGTGCCCAGGCCTGAAAACCATCTTGGGTTCAAATTACAGGCCTGAAACAGAGGATCAAACGACCTCATATTGAGCTGAAAATTGGTATGCAAATACTAGAAAACTTCATCTTTCAAAAAAAAAGTCAATGAATTTCGACTGAAAATGAAATGGTTACACTGTCTCAAACATGGACTCAGGTCATGTTTACAACAGTTCAAAAAAACAAAAATGTGCAGGCCTGAAAACCATCTCAGGTTCAAATTTCAGGCATGAAACAGAGGACCAAAGGACTTCAGATTGAGCTGAAAATTGGTATGCTTACAGTAGAAAACTTTATCTTTCAGAAAAAAAAGAATCGATGAATTCTAGTAAGAAATGAAAGAGTTATGTTGTCTCAAACATGGACTCAGACCATGTTTGCAGCAACTGAAACAAAATATGCCCAGGCAAAAATCTGGGTTTTTGTTGATTTTGCAGCAAAGTTTTGAACACTCAAATAACAATATTTTTGAACAATATTTTGCAAAGACAAATTTCAACATATAAACTACTATCTGAAAAAAATCCGGCCGCATTTCGTTGCCAGAATCAAAAGTTACAGTCATTCAAAGAAGCAACATAAAACTGTTTTGATAGGGAAGAAAACTATAAACAGAAATCGGTTACAACAAGTTGTTTTTCACAGAATCAAGCAATTTGCCACTTTGATTTACTAGAGATGTAAGTTAAAAAACTCACCTTGTTGTAGAGAAGTTAAAACTTGAACTTATTTAGAAAGAGGCAAGCTTTGAGGAGATTCTAGCTTCAAATAACCTGTACAAACTTAAAACAGTACATGCAAAACAAGTTTTACAATAAATTAGAAAAAATCATCTCTCAAGTTAAGAATTGATGAAATAGTAGGGTTTGGAATTATATTTCCTTTTTTTTACTCTCTAGATTGCAAAAGAATTTAATTTGCAAAACAAATTGAAGGAATTGGCCTGAATTTGCTATATGGAGGAGTGGGTTTCTATTTCTCATTATCTGATTTTCAGAAGGAAGAAAGTGAAGAATAGAACGTACGGGTGATTTCCATTTCTCACTTTCTCAATATTTGCCTAAGTGCTAATGGGCATTGGACCCACTAGTAAAAAGAAAATAAAAAGCCTATAGTTTAATTAAACAACACTTAACCAAAATATGTGCATATATCACTTATACACAAAAACAAAATTGCATTTTCTCTCCAGTTTTACAAAAGAAAAATTTGTAAACTTGTATACTTACAAAATAAAACATTTTCTATCATATAAAATTATTAATTTATATTTTAAAAACATTTTATTATTAAAATCCTTTATTTCACAATAACACAATTTTCACCAAATAAATGTAAAAGTTTACATTTTTAACATCTAAAATTCCACAAAATTTATTTTCTCACTTAGTAAAATATTTCAAACCATTTCAAAATATTATTTAAAGCCAAAACTTATTTTTAAACTAATTTCCCTCTTTTTATTTAAATAAACAACCTTTAAAAATCTCATACTTCTTTTTAAAATTATTATAAGAAGTAATTGACAATAATTAATATAATTATTGCATTTTCTCCAAACAAAATCCATTTTCCAATTATTATTAACCCAAATAAATAAAATAAAGTTTCAAACTTTATTTTTTCTCATTTTATTTTCAAAATTCATTGTTTATTCCAAATAAACAATTAAAATTTCAAACTTTATTTTAATTTACAATATTAAATTATAACTACCATTATAATTTAATATTAACAGGTAATCTCCAAAATCAGGGTTGTTACAGTGTAGAAGAGATAGAAAAATGGCAGAGCTTCTGTAGGCAAGAGAAAAATAATGAGAATAAAAATGAGGCTCTGCACCTATATTTATAGTGGTTCAAATCAGTGCTAACCATTAGATATAAAACCCTAAAATCTAAAGCGTACACTCAGTCTATGGACATTAAATTAATATGTTTTCTTCTGCGTTTGTTTTTATTTCAAATTGATTCTCCAACAATCTTTTCATTAATCACATTCCTCTTCTCTCTCGCAATCTATGGAAACATATATTTTTAAATGTGGCGTTTCTTTTAAATAAGATTCCCCTGTTAATCACTCAATTAATAAATTTCATATATACCTAGAATTAATTTACTATCCAATTAATCCCTGTCTGCACTGTGATTTCTTACCAAATTAATATGTCAATCAACACCATATTAATTTGTCACATATATGCATATTAATTTATTTTATTCCCATAATTATTGCATGCATACATTCTACAATTGAATTTTGAATCACAATCTTAATTATATATGTTACCATAAGTCTCAATGTTTATTAATTGACAATTGATACTTGCATAAATTACCCTTCCTCCATTTTATTCTCTTGCACTAACATATATGTTTCTAATCATATCAATTAGTTGCTACAATATATGTTCCCTTTCTTGTCAGTTCCTGTCAATTAATCACCTCTGCTAATTAATTGAATATTAATTTTCCTTTTAAACAAACACCGTCAATTAATCTTCCCTATTAATTGATTTTATATAATTTCTCTCTCTAATTTATTTGTTACACAAATATATATATATATCCCAAATAATATTAATTAGTTGCCTCATTTACAAACATTTCTTTGTTTTAAAATTTCAAACGTATATGACTTAATTAAATTATTTGCGTATATAATTGTAATTTAACGCAGGGTGTTACATTCTTCGCCCCCCTAGGAAATTTCGTCCCCGAAATTTGATATGGGTTCAATTATGTAATTTCTCGTATTAATCACATTCATTTTGTGTACATCCAATTTTGCAACAATCTGTGCATAGTGCAAAGTGCAATACATCATAAAATATATGCATTACAAGAATTTCTATGCGGTACCTCCTATATGAATGGTTTTTCTTTTAGAAATTCCTTTTAAAACATGATGCACACATCCTTAATATGCTTGCAATTTCTATATGAATGTAATCTTTTGAAAACTCAAAGCATTTTTCATAAATTTTTCCCACACTCCCACTGAATAGGAGCATAGTTCAACAAATTTTTACATTCAAACCTACCATACAACTTTTAATTTTCGAATTTAGAAAATTCTAATTTTCCAAATTCGATTTCTTATGTTATAAAGAAGGTAGAAAATGAAAAAACTTCATATCTCTCTAATTTTCTTTTGTGCACATCTTCCTCCGTACTTGGGATTTAGGCTACTATTCTAAAAAAAATTTACTTCCCCAAACACATGTTACATAAGAAAATATCTCTTTTTAAATTTTTCTGTTGACATTTCTGTCGCTTTTTTTAAATTTGTTAGTTTCCTTTTAGTTATCTTATTCTGCTTTTACTCTTTTTTATTTTTTATACAGCAACTAAACACAGCTATCATCTAGGGCAAGGAGGTCTAGGACCATGTCCACTTTGACACAGAAAGGTCCTACTCTAGGAATCCAAGTAACTCATATGCTCCTCCTGCCGCCTATTACTTGTTACCAACTTACGTTATATTACTCATGACGAATAGGATCTATTCATCTCTTCTATTCCATGCTAAAAAAGGAATAACTAAGTCTCATTTACTGTAATGGATAAGGGTTTCAATCTATGCAGTCTCTATCTAAAAAGACATTTAAGTTTGGGGAAATTTTCTCTTTACCTTTCATTTTTCCCCAACTAAGGTCTACCTATCCCAACCATGTGTGTCTTATCATCTTACTAATATCATTTCACTATTCTTCTATGGTCTGCACACATTAAACAACATTTCTAAGTTTTCACTAGTGTCCTATACACCTTACGGGAACTTTTATTATTAGTAAGAGTAATTACTGCTATAACCTTATACTTTTCTCGTTACATCTAGGAAATGATTCATATCTACTCCATATTTAAAAGTCTGATTTGGTTTGGTATTTATCAAATTTTCTTTAAAAATTAAAACTTCTAAATTTTATCTTTTCAAAAACTTATTTACTTTTCCACCAAACCATCTTTTTTTTAAACATGTCTTGCTTGTTCTTAAAACATTTTTCTTTTTTCTTGACTTTAAAAAAATGTCCTCACATGTTTTAAAAATATCCTTCTTCTTTTTTTATTGATTTTCAAATTTACTAAAACTGGGGTATATAAGAACAATTATTTTATCAAAAATCTCTTAACTTCCCTACTCTTCAAATTACTTAACCTTGAAGGAGTTACTAACTTACTACACTTAATGGTTTTATACCTTAATGTATTAGAATTACTTTCTCTTATGAGAAACCATTAACGCTAAAACCTTCTATGAATCCTTTAAAGGAGGATTTCATGTTTATGTGAAATTATAAGGAATTTATTTTATTTTTTTTCGAAATAGGCTATACAAAATATGGTGTTTTTCATACCTTGTACATCTCATTCACGTATTCCTTACAGCTTGCACAAAACATCTTTATTTGTGATTCATAGAAAATTATATCATTATTCATTTCATTCCAATAAATTAAGGTATGTTTACTCTATATTTACTTACATAAGATATTTCCTACTAAATTCATTAATTTATCGTACATTATTTTTCAAAAGTACTCATTTTTAAAACTTCTTTATAACTAGAAAATATTTTCGTGTGCTTATTTAAATAATAAGTGTACATACAAACCACTTTAGAAATTATCTTCAAAACTCATTTGGGTCAAAACAGATGTTGCGTAAGACACCGTTACTACAACCCAAAAATACTAATATATGGATTCAATTAAAATGAATATTAATAAATCCTATATGCTATGTAAAAATATTTACTTTTGGAGTCACTTACTATAACAATAGTGTCATAGTCTATGCTTCCTTTATTTTTACTGAAAACATTTATTACAACAATAAATGTTGTAACCTACGTATTCAATACTTAACACACTCTACGTTTTTATATTTAAAATAATTATTTACCTATAAAGTAACTAGCGAGCTATACATGCTCTATAATTCTTCAAAAAGAATTTCACTTTTAACAAAATTTACATTATATAAAAACCAATTTAAATTTTATACCACTTATTGTTTCAAAAACCCATATTTACTTCCTCAAATATATTAACAATTATATTTTTCAACTTTTTTAATTCAAAAGTTTCATTTTTATTGGGTTAGACAAAAAGTGGATTTTAATCTCTTATTCTTCCCGAAATAAAAACACTCTCCCTACTACCCTTAAGGAACATCCCTACTTCCTAAAACATATGGATACAAATTTTCTCTTAAAACATGGCTTATTTGTATGCTATAAGTCGGTAATAATATAGGGCTCTACATACTTGGGTCATCCCAAACACAACCAGCAAACTATGCACAAATATACTTCTAAAAACTTTCCATATGTTAAAATCTATGGTTGGGGACTATTTGGAGTTTAGTACATAATATATTTATATTTTACTCAAAAATAAAAATACGTTCACTCACTATCTACCTAGGAATCCTAAACCTAGGCTTTGATACCAAATGTAACAGCCCGAATTCCAATAGGTCCGGATTTTTCGCAAAAATGCTAAAACCCAAGCCCGCTGAAACTCAAGTTGGGAATCTGGTATCCTGCAAATAGGCAAAGACAAATATATCAGAGCTTAATAAAATATCTCACAGCGGAATTGACTAAAATATAATAGTAAGTAAATACTCACCAATATAATAACACTTTCTAAACAAGTGTCTTAAAGTTGGGAAGTCTATGTCATCTACCTAACCTGTAGGATGTTATGAGGAGGGGGTCAGAACTAAAGTTCTGGTGAATGGATAAATTATATACTTATAGGCTTAGTTCTACATATATCGTTTTATTTCCATTTACTCTTATATTCGGTTCATTAGGTTACAATACTCTCGCCTCTGTTCGTGAACCGTGCACATCTACTCCATAGTAGATTAAAACCTAATAACTAATATATATATATATATGTAGCTATATGCCCAATGACCATATTAGTCCTAGGAACCACCCATGGTACCTTCCGTATCCTCCTTGAAAAGGGCTCCATCGTCTTCCTTCGAGAGCATTTTGTAACTACATCTATAAAGGACTGTTTCGTAAGGCCTACAATACAGATGCTCCATCATCTTGCTTCATAGCTATATCTGTAAAGGACTGCTTCGTAAGGCCTACAATACATATACTCCATCATCTTGCTCCACGAGCATTCTGTAGCTACATCTGTAAAGGACTTCTTCGTAAGGCCTACAATACAGATGCTCCACAACTTACTATAAAAACGTAAATCACGTCCGCACTAGTCTATGCCAATGATCGAACATCCATGATGTACCACCCAGGTGCGTACATTGAGGACTACATAGTCGTTCTGTCTACTATCTGAATCTCGCCAACAAGGTCTACCTTGTATGGAATTCAGTCAGGGATTTTTTATATCTATAAAGGAATGCTTCGTTAGGCCTACAATACAGATATTCTAGTTGGTCTGTCTCCTTTTCATCGTGGCTATGGCCCCATGCAGCCACCCCTCAATTAACCGAAAGACTTCTAAAAAGTTAAGTGGTCGTGCCCTACTACAAACAATCTAACATCAAAATGGTGGTGCCTCTCATCCAATGTCTCGATAGTGAAAGAATCATTGGCCTGTTAGTTTAACTCTAGTCTTTACCGAAATCGCTCTTAGTCTTGATGATGGCCGATATCCGCATGCGACTATCCTTAAACTTACTTGCAAGTACTGGACATACGAATACCCTACTCCGAACACCAAGCCCTTCTCACTGCCTACAAAGGTCTGCTTCGTTAGGCCTACAATGCAAATGCAGTCAAATGCAGTCAAGGCATACTCTCTTGATGGAACACCTACAGACCTGTCTCCGGGGGTGCAGCTTCGTTAGGCCTACCCAGAGGGCCATCCTAGAGTATTATCACATCACGTTGAAGTCTCTTACTTCCTTGAAGCTCAAAAATACTAAGTTGGACGTGCTTCTCCATTTTTGAAATCCGTGATAAACTGCTTCGTTAGAAGCTTCATCCTTTGGGCTGCTCCAAACGCATCTCAATTCTTTTATTATACCCTAAGTCTTAATCTTTTAATTTGCGTTTAGTTTACTTTCTTATTCTATTAGCTACTTATTTACCCTAATTAGCATATTCTTGCCCTCGTCCCGCCTCTATCTATTGTGAGATTTCCATTTATTTAATAGGGAATGCTGTTGGTATGAGCCACATTCATTATCTTGCTTATTTAACTTAATATAAATCTTAAGTTCATTAAACTAAGCCTCTTTTATCATTCCTGTTTTATTTGCTTATTGACTTAATATAAATTACTTAAATAAGCTTCTATCATTATTATTGCTCATTCATTTATTCAAAGTCTCAAAATAAGCTTTTCCGTTCTTATTACTTAATTATAACATATGTTATAATTCTACTTGTAATTGTCATTTTCTCTTCTTTTATAGTCCGTATATAATTCCAGCATTTCTTTTCTATTCTAATCTGCCTTCTTTTATTATGATATAGAATATTTTTTTATTTTCTTATATTATATAATTCACTTATGATAATAACTATCTTCTTAAATAGCCTATGCAGTGAATGCAGACCTAGGTTCATTATCGTTTACAGCTTCAAGTTCTTATCTAATAATTTACTTGATTCATGTCATACTTTGCTTTATTATCTTCTATTCTAGGAAGTAATTCTATTTTATTTGGTTTTGGTAATGTAAACTAAATCCATTTTCATATTTTAATATTAAATAATACTATAAACAATAATCTGTAACTGCTAGATATTTCTTTTACTATTTTGGAATAGTGTAAAACATCGTGTTTTCTCCATTTTACACTAATTCTCTTTTTCTTTCTTTTATTCTAGCAATTATGTTCATTGTTGTCTTTTAAATATTAAATTATAGAAATGTATCCTATTTTCTAAACCAACCAATTAACCTTTTAGTTACTCCCAAATCCAGTTATTAGATTAATTAACTTTTCTCATTTTAATGTAATTTATTACACTAATTCCATTCCTCAAACTTTTATTACTTTACATCTTATTTCTTTCATTTCAGTGTTCTTAATTATTTAATCCATATTCACGTTTAATTTATTCTAATCCATATGCAAAGAAAGAGGAGAAAATAGAAGAAGAATGACGCTTGCATAGAAATCCAAAACATAGAAACAGATGTAAATAAATACTAATATTGTAAATTCCTTATAGTTCAGCATAACTTAATTAAAAGGATTAACTATTGAATAAAATTATCTAAATGGGAATTTAACGATAATATATCTTAAACTTAAAAGATATATAAATAAATCCACTCACATTGCTAGCTTTCCAAATCTCCTTGTTTTTATTTCAGATCTGTTCCTAACATCTATATTCACCTCCCTTGTAATCCCTATTTGGAATTACAAACGATATATTTACAAATCTATAATATTTGAAAGAAAAAAGGAAGAGATTTGGATTAGAAATAGCAAATAAAACTCAGATCTAGGGTTTTACCTTTGACATAGCCTTCTGATTTGAACTAATTCCTAATTCCCTAATTAATTCTATTCTCTTTCTATTTAGATCTAAATTCGTGTGAATTAGATCTAAAATTTTGTTATTAAGAAAGCGTAGAAGAGATAGAAAAATGGCAGAGCTTCTATAGCAAGAGAAAAATAATGAGAATAAATATGAGGCTTTTCACCTATATTTATAGTGGTTCAAATTAGTGCTAACCATTAGATATAAAACCCTAAAATCTAAAGCGTACACTCAGTCTATGGACATTAAATTAATATGTTTTCTTCTGCATTTGTTCTTATTTCAAATTGATTCTCCAACAATCTTTTCATTAATCACTTTGCCCTTCTCTCTCGCAATCTATGGAAACATATATTTTTAAATGTGACGTTTCTTTTAAATAAGATTCTCCTATTAATCACCCAATTAATAGATTTCATATATACCTAGAACTAATTTACTATCCAATTAATCCATGTCTGCACTGTCATTTCTTACCAAATTAATATGTCAATCAACACCATATTAATTCGTCACATATATGCATATTAATTTATTTTATTCTCATAATTATTGCATGCATACATTCTATAATTGAATTTTGAATCAATCTTAATTATATATGTTACCATAAATCTCCATGTTTATTAATTGACAATTGATTACTTGCATAAATTAATCTTCCTCCATTTATTCTTTTGCACTAACATATATGTTTCTAATCATATCAATTAGTTGCTACAATATATGTTCCCTTTCTTATCAGTTCCTGTCAATTAATCACCGCTACTAATTAATTGAATTTTAATTTCCCTTTTAAACAAACATCGTTAATTAATCTTTCTTATTAATTGATTTTATATAATTTCTCTCTTTAATTTATTTGTTACACAAATATATATGTATCCCAAATAATATTAATTAGTTGCCCTATTTACAAACATTTCTTTGTTTTAAAATTTCAAACATATATGACTTAATTAAATTATTTGCATATATAATTGTAATGTAACGCGGGGTGTTACAGTAGTAGCTGTCATGCGTTACCACCAGCCCGGTTCTGCAAAATGGTAGTATCATACCTCAGGCATTGCCTCGCGTGCCTTGTCACATACCTTATCGAGCCCATTACGAGTTTGGTTTGTGTCGTAGACTATGGAGTGCCCTCTGATAGCCCTCCAGTTTACGGAGGAATTACGGTACTATATAGACTACGACATTTATATAAAAATATGTTATGGGGGATATGGGTAACACCTTAACGCTATTTTAATACTTTACTTTATTGTAGACATTATCTATGTAGCGTATTGTATTATGTATGTAGATAGTTTAACGGATCCTTAAGGGATGGAATCCCAACATCCTTTAAGTTATATTGCATTTCACTTGGACATTTCACTTGAGTTGATTTACTTGCATAAGAATGTTAATCCTGACTCGAGTGTTTTGTGTTTTGCTTTATGCTCGGGTCAGCCTGAGTGTCGCAACATTTGAGACTCACCTTTGGAGCTTGGAGCTTTGCTTGGAGATCTATCTTTATCTATTAATCTTTTATGTTATTTCAGTTATTTCCAGTTGTTTATGTTCGGACTTGTCATTTGCTTTTGTATTGAGACTTCTATGTATTAGATTTCTGTTGTATTTTTCTTTAGACTCTGATGTTTCTGTAGTAGCTTCATGAACTACTATTTATCTATTCCGCTGCTTATTGTTGTAATACTCTGTATCTGTGATTGATTTATTTACTGTATATGCTAAGTTTTGCCAAATATAAATTAACAATCTGTTGTTTTGAGCAATTCAAGTCGGACATGTGTGGTTTATTATCGATTTGAATGGTTCGAAATGACGGGTCGTTACACATGTTAGGATCGTATGGATATAAACTACGTCGTGGAATTGGATTGGTGATGATTGGAGCTAGTGGAATTTTACGCTGAATTCGAACATCGTTCGAATTCAGATGGAACCAGAACACGAAAACGACAACCGGGATTTGGTGAGTTAAACTCACCTTTTTGGTTAACCAGTATGTTATATAGTTGATAAGAATTGTTGATTAGATGTTTGGATGATTTACGGTTTTTATCAGCTGGTTTGGATGACCTTTTATATACCCACCTAGTAGAAGATGACCCATATTATATAATTATATACTATTTATGATGCAGGGGAACAAGTTGGAGGTATCTAGCAGGATTCCTCGCCGCTGTTGAATATGTGTTGATATATATATATATATATATATATATATATGAGCTATGATGTTGGGGGACAGGTTGGAGGGATCCAACAGAATTCCTCGTCATTGTTGAAATGTTTTCTATAATATTCCTAGTACATGAATTTTTTTGAAAATCAAACTTGATTGTTGACACTATGAATTGTGACATTGTTATATGCTCAAACTTAAACCCTGTAGTAATAGAAAATCGATATCGATATTGGTTAAGCGCTAGGTGGCTATTGGCCTCAAAATTAGTAATTTAAAATACTATAAATCGCCATTTGAGTTGGAGTTGGTTTTAAAGACAGGAAATGATTTTAAATTTGAAATTGGTTTCAGAAATATTTTATTTTAAAGGATTTAACTTCTATTTTACTCCAACCTTATTATCCGTCTTTTCTAAGTCATGTGGAAATGTTTTTTAAGTTATTTAATTATATTTAATATTGTTTTAAAGATTATTTATTATATATTTAATGTTGTTTTAAAGTTATTTATCAATATTTTAATATTTTGATAGTTTAAATAATTAATATGGTTTGAAATTAATAATAATGATTTATTAATAATATTTTGGGAAATAATTAATAACTTTTATAATAATGTTAAAGATTAATTATTATTGTTTTATTAATAATGTTTTTTTTACCCGCCGTTCGTAGCTCGGTTGGTTTGGGAGCTGGGAGATGGGAACCAAAGGACTGTGTCCGGGCAGGTTCGAATCCCAGCGCCAAACCATCAGTGGGAGTTTCAACGTTAAGCATCCGTGTGCGACGACTAAATAAAAGCGGGGTAGACACACGACGTTGTTTACTTAAGTGAGTATCAATGAATACCATGATCTTAAGGTTTCCCATGATCTCAAAAAAAATGTTTTTTTGAACTTTTGAACTATTATTTTTAAGACGTTTTGAAGTTAATAATTATTATTATTTTATAATGTTTATTGCTAATTATTATTATATTATAGTATTTTGAAGTAAATGGTAATCATATATTTATAAAATGGTTTGAAGACTAAAAGGAAGATTTTTTACAAGGTAAAGGGAGATCTATAAATGGTTAGATTTTTATAAACGAATTTTTGAAATGGGTTTATAATTTTATAAGAGGAGTTTTATAATTAGTTTTATGGATTTATAAAGAGTTTATAATGATTTAGAAATGTATATAAATGGTTTTTAGAATTGTTTATAAATGGGTTTTAGAGATTTATAAAGGGATTTATAAATGATTTAGAATTGAATAAAAAGGAAATCTTTCTCTGTTTTCTGAATATACTTACACCGTTGAGATAAGCATATAAATACATTTTCTAAGTTGTGAAAGTGTTATGTTTTGTGAATATACTTATAACATTGAAATAAGTATATGGATATTTTCCAAGTATTGAAAGGATTATAAGGATTTAGGGATATATCTTTGTAAAGGTATTTTGATATAAGTATTTACAAAGTGATTTTAATTAATGAAAAGATTAGTTAAAGAGGTTAGCGGTTGCTTATGTACTTTACCAATGTTGGTTTTCCCTATGAAATGAATCCTTGATTTGGATGTGTGTCTGTGGATAGTTAAATAACCACTATCAAATATGGACCCAAAACGTAACTTTGAAAATATCTAGGAGAAACATGTGAGTTATATGGCACAGTCATCTCCGATGATGTTGTACCATGCGTATAAATCTAGTTTTGTTCTCCTAGGACAAATGTTAAGGAAATCCGACCACTAACGGTTAGGAGGTGATCTTCACTCTTATCTTTGATTATTTATTTCCTAAAGAACCAGGGTTGAGTTTACCAGAAATTATCGATTGTTGTTTCGAAGAGACCGGGTTCAAATATGTTATCCGAAAACAACTTAGATCCAACTCAAGCATTTCGAAGTAAAGACAACTTAAAGATGACAGAATTGAAGATAGAGCTCTTTGAAGTGCAAGGGCAACTTGCTATTGATCCTGAGGGTGATTCCAAAATGGATGTAGGTATGGACGAATGCTGGGATTGCATTGTTGCTTGGAAGGCCGTGTTAGCATTCCAAGTGGGAAGTGTTATATGAAAGGTAAAACGTAGCCTCAAGCCTCATCAACCGAGAATGACTAAAACATGGGAGATGTAGTAGGGCTAAGTGGGTCGCTCCTAATTAAGGTATGATCATCCCTATCTAGAGTCGGTATTATCTTTTATTTGTATGCTTGGGACCCATTAACCAAGGGGTGATCATATTCGGTACTACTAATCAAGTGGTGGGAAGATTCTATGCTAGCAGGGGATCCCGGCAACGTCCTCGGTGTTATTTTATCTAAAGATGCACCGTGACGGAGGATACCACAGTAGCCCAGTCATTGTATAGAAATCCATTTTTCCGATAAGCATTGTGCGGACTTGATTGTAAACCTATTATGTTGGGATTTAATTAATTTAACCATTTTTGCTATGTTAATTATTTACTTGAAATCCCTAGACATTATTATGTTATAACTGCATTTTCTGTAGGAAATTTTTTGGTTATCGTAAGGTAAAAAAACCGCCCGTGTTTATGTGCAGTGTGGTCTTACGAGATACTTTTATTTTCAAAAAAAATTTGAAACATTAAAATTCAATTGAGGTGTGTTTTTTCATGCTAGCTTACTAGACTGACTCGGATGTTATTTTATTATAATGCTCGGGCCAAGCCGAGCATATTTACAAATTGCTTTGGATGAATTGGAGCTTGGGAGACGAGCCATAGGTCCAAGATGTATCTACGTATTTCTTTGTGTTCCGCTATGTTGTTTGTTTGTTGTATTTATCAGCAGTTGTAAGGATGGACTGTTATAACTGTCAGAGCCGAAATATGCTAGTATACTCTTATTGATGTGTATATATATTGCAGTTGTTTTCTTTTGTAAAGATCTGTCTATATCATAGATTATTCGTTCCACTATGTGTTGTTTAGTTTCTTCTTGTCTTATTTTCCCTAACTATCCGCCTTTCTATTCAATTTGATTGGATCATATGTGATTGATTGTCTGTTTAAACAGTACGGAAAAGTGGGTCGTTACATCCACTATGTCAATATTTCATCCTTTTTTGCTATTGGTATTGGTACCTCAACAAGCTGAGGCTGGAAACATACCAAACTAGCTAAGTGTGCAATTTCCATAATTTCAAACATACAGCTTTTACAGGGGATGAATTGGTCATCTGCTTTGATATATGATCACACTTCAAGTGGTCCCATCAGTGACAAGCTTATTCAAATAACAACGAAAATAGTTTCATAGAATGAAGCTTCCAAACATTAAACAATTGTTGGAACCAAAAATCATGGGCGAGCGCGCACACAAGTGAGAAGTTATCGAACATACTGCTTACTTTTCTAGACAAGATTGTCACTTAAGACCATTTCATAGTTGATTGAACTTGCATATATTTTAAAGCATAAGCTAATTTTAGTTATGTAAGCTGATTGTTCCTATAATATTATGTTTATTTTATTCATGCAGTTGTCAAGATTCACAACAGAATGCTAGAAGTGGAAATTAGCCACAAGGGCCTCTTTAGCAAGTGGAATTAGTTTCTAGGACACACAACTGAAATAATTACTTTCAAGGACAAAACGTAAAATAATTAGTTTCTAGGGCCTAAAAACCTATGAAATTATGTCCTTGAAAGTAATTGGACTACTGACTTTGTCCTTGAAAGTAATTATTCTGCTGACTTTGACCTTGAAAGTAATTTCTTTAAATGTGTGTCCTAGAAACTAATTGGACTGCAAAGTTTGTCCTTCTGGTGAAATGGCTCATGCTAGAAAATCCCAAAATGTACAATCAGTGCTGCATGACAAAAAATATCCTATATTAACAAATAGTCTCAGACTCAACACCAGCCCTTTTTTGCTATTGACTTCTGAAAACATCCTAAATGAAAATTCCATCCTATCGTCTGTAAGAGTAAACATTGAAAATATGGAACAAATAAAATAAAGACGGTTCTATACATCAGGAAGAAAGAAAAAAAACCATAGAATAAGGGCATACTTATATATTATTGTAGAAAATAAAGATAAGACTTCAGACTCCCTTGCACAAGGTAAATTTCTTGCATAATAACCAAGTACATTATCTATAATAGGTGGTAAAAATTGTTTGCCTATATGTGGTTGTTCCCCAACCTTGTCTAAGAATGCTTCAATCAGTTTTAGAGTTTACTGCTTTACAGACCTGTATGTTTAAAATAAGAATAAAAATAGATATGAAAAGATAACATTAATTCAGAAACTTTACTATTTGATTTAACATGTACCCTAAAAGCTTCACTAGAGAAGTTTTAGAAGCATATGGCCCACCTTCAGCTATACTACTAAATTTCAGCTCGCTATACATTCTGTAAAATGAAAAAAAATAAAGATAAAAATTTATATAAAAAATACTCTATATAATCACACGCTCAAAGCTTATGATGTGAGCGGAAACACTACACACCTGTACACTGTGAGCATGTCCAAGAAGATTAATGTTATTTGTGGGAAGAAATAGGTGCCAAGAGAACTAGCAACACTTGTGTTTGTCTGTCAACCAGCATAGAGCAAATTAATCTCAAAGACCTAGGTGGTATGATATACAGTATTCACAGAAACCAAAATATTTACTATAGAAGCACTAGTTACAATAAAACAAAAGAAGGGTCCAATAAATGGGCATGCAATCATCTAATGCCATCACAATCTGAAATGACATTCTCTACCTAAAAAACAAGCTTGTTACAAGGGCAAATGAGGTTGCAAGTGGATTCCAGCCTCCATGTTAAGGCTCAGCAAGCACAACACACATGATGGCTATTTAAATTCAAAATGTAATTTTGCTGCATCTGCAGTCTAATTCTAATTCATCCCTTGAAGCTTCTTTCACCATTTACTTATTGAATTATATTGGGCTTAAAAATGAGTGTGAAAATATACCATGTTGATGAATTTTGGGAATTGAATCATAAAAAACCTCTAAACCTGATCCTAAGAAGGAACTATTGAGAAGACTCAATTTTGATTTAAACCCATTCGACACGCAACCTAGGAACGCGTTGACCGAAAAGACCAAAAGTCTTATTTACAGAGTAAACAAAGAGATACTTAACTAAATGGAGTTCATGAATTGAGTTTACCAGTTGATAAGGGATGAATTGAAAATTAGTAAATCAAGTTTAGGAGGATGGAACAAGAAATGTGATCAGGGTTTTAACTTCTAAGTATTATAACTAAAAATAAACGCGCATGCATGGATGGCATTTGCTGAGACAAAACGTCGTGTGTGATTAATGACATTTTCTTTTCCCAACGCGTTGATTGAGCAAAGTAAGCGAAAACTCTTTTATTGGAACATTTATATTCAATCTACAAGTAGCTGAAAAAAGGAGAGAATATTTTAAAAAAATAGGATCGGTTCATCCAATCTAAAGACATATACATGCTTAACTGTATAGCTATGATGTGTGATTTTTCTGTATGAGCTTTAATTTTATGGCATGAAGTATGGTATTGCATCCTTGTAGGCATGTAACTTTCTCTTTCCACATCGGTTTCATCTTCGATATTTTTCCATATATATAAAACAAGGATTAGAATTCTGAAACTTGAAAACTATAACTATATAATCTTGTATGTTGGTTGTTTCATATTTCATATCTAGAATTTAAGCAGTGCTTAAGGGGTTGCAAAAGCGATACTCGACTCATGAAGTTTATTATTGTTATTATTTTTATTATAAACTAGTAAATTTATATAATACTTAGTTAATTTTTATAAATGTATTTAATTTTATAAAACTTAGCTAAGTTGATCAAACTATTGTTTATTATTGTTGTTGTTGTTGTTATATATAAACTTTGTTAATTCTTATAAAACTTAGTTAATTTATTCAAACTATTGTTTATTATTATTATTATTATTTTATATATATATATATATATATATAAACTTGTTAGTTATGCCTATGCATAGTTACAAAACATCGTAGTTCAAGCCTAGACTAAACATAAGTAAGAAACAACATAACATCGTGCTTTAATAGTTCAAGCCAACATCATAGTTTGTCTAGTTAAATAATAACATTCCAAACATGTTACCCTTTCACAACTTTGATAAGAGAAGCAAGTAAAGTGGCGATGATTGAATAGACTTCATACCTCTTCAGCTATTGTAGGTTATGTTAATGTCTCACTGACAGCATTGTTCCTTTGTAAGATGATTCACCTGCAAGATTTGCCAGAGAGAATTAAATGGAGCACGAAACAAGTTGCCAATGACTTTAACAATGTTTAATATGAATGTGGCAATGATGTTTCCCATATTTATATATAAGTGTAAAGTCTGGGATAACTGAATTAAAATGTATATTGCATTATCTAATATGAAAATAAATGAAATGCATTAACATAAAAATTCAGTATGTAGAAATGCCAACATATCACTGAAGAAAATGAGGTAAATATAACATCTTGTAAACATAATTTAAAAAAATGAAACATAAACACGGTCAAAGAGGGACATCTATACTATACTATTATTAGTGAGTTGAATTTCAAGCTCACACAGGCCCTCTTGAAATTTGACAACCGAAGAATCACGTTTATACTTTTTCTTATATTCCCCTCTCCTTCCCCCTCCTTTCCCGTAAAGAAACAACACGTCGCTGCTCCCTTCAATTTTTTTCCCTTTTTCCTCCCCTTGAGATGAAGGGTCATGTTTTTTTCCTTTTTCCCTTCTTCTATCCAGCGATCTCCTTCCTCTTTGCTTTTCACAGTTTATTTTCATGTAATGAATCCAAATCTTTTTCATCCAGATGTCCAAAACTCTCTCCTCTCCCAAACCCTACCTACCCTAAATTTCGTCCAAGAAACGACCAAATCTATCGCCTACTTAATTCAATGATGGATTAGGAAGTGTCCCACGTCCAGCCCTAGATTGCTTCCTAATTTCAAAGCATTGCTGATTTCATCTGCCTCAACAGCTATGCCATGACGAGGTAAATTATTTGCTATTTTTATGTTAGACTAACACTGGATTTCATAAATTTCAGATCAAATTGTTCGTTCACAACTTTATGTAATTGAATTTCATATGTACATGATGACTATTTTTCTTTTTAATTCATTGTGTTTTGATGATCAAAAATAGCTTGGTTTTAGGGTGGACAAAATTAAAGTTGGGATAATTACAGGGTTGAAGTGAAAGAGGTAATTTATTTGTAGGTTGTATGTGAAACACATAAATTAGAATGCAATGTGCTATTATATTAAAATGTAATCTGCTATTATGTTTAGTGCTTTAGCTGATCCTTAATAGGTTGATTTCTTGACAAATGTTTTTTGTGATTCTAAGTACTGAAATGTCTACCACTCTCAACTCATTTCTAACTGTTGCTATAGCTGTCACTTGATATAGTTGTATAGTCATTTCATATTCAGTTTATCTTCTATTAAATTTTGTCGACTAGGATTGTAGAGTATCTTCATCTATCAAATTAAGTGGTTTTTGAGGACCAGCAATACACAAGCATTGGGAACAAAGCATCACAAGCAAGCATCTTCCTAACCCTTAGTTTTCTTTTGCAATATCTTTTAACTACCAAAGTGTACAAAATGCATAGTTCGAGCATACTGCAACTTCTATTTGCTACATATAGTTTTCGAACTAAATGACATTATACAAATTTTATTTGATGCATATAGTTTTCAAACTAAATGACATTATACTCAAAGTTTGAGCTAATTATCGTCGTATTAAACAGAGTTATGTTCTAGATCAGCGTTGATGATCATACTTATTTGAATTAATACATGTGTAATATTATGTTTGATTTGTAGTTATTTTAAAGAAACAAGATGAGTATACTAGACAACGCGTTATAGAGTTTACTTTCAGCATGTATGATATTAATGTCTCCAAATGTAATTCATGTTGGTTGTTTGTATGGGCACATGCTGCATGAGGTAGAGCCATGAACATTTTTTAAAATATTTATTTTTCTATATCAGTTGACCTTTATATACATATATTTTCTAATTCCGAGAGTATAGGCTAGTATAAACACTTTTGTACAACTTTTTGATTTTCATGTCTGCAACTTCTCAATATTGTGTAGTTACAGAATATATCAAAGGACATCATGATAAGAGATATTAGTTAATCCTCAGCAGTTGTTATTGAGACCACTGATTTAGATAATTTAACCCTATTTTTTTGATTTTAGCAGCTTTTCTTCTAGCTATTACTGAAAATTTTAACTTCCAAATCAGCAAAAAAGATAACCATGATCCTTTTGCAAAATAATACTTAACTACATTCTTATGTATTATGTGTCATGAAACAAAAAATCATATTTGACATAAAAAAATTTGTTATATTTATAAAGGTACAATTATCATTTAAAATAACCAGCATAAAGGTTTTGCAAGAGTATCCCAACTTTCAAGATACAAGGAGTTCGAGTGGATATAAGTCTGTCACCGTTGGCATGCTGCTGAAGTTTGTTCCATATATTTTTTATATGACCATCAAAGAAACCCCATGTAATTCAATATTTATTTATTAATTAGCTTAGAGAAAGACTGCACCTTTTTGCATAATCATGCCACCATGTTAGGCATTGAATACATGAAGCTTTTAATCAATTAGGCTGAGACTGAAAGCTTAAACACTTTATCTTGCATGCAACATTTTAGAAGCTGAGATTTGAAAATTTATCGATCAATAATTAACAATTTTTGGTTATAAGTTATAGAAAAACAATGGAATGATCATTGATGTGTTGTTCAGATAGAATTATATTGTTAGAACATTGATGTTTGTTGATAAATCAAAATTAGCAATTTGCTGAATTTTTCCAACTGCAGTCATTTCAATATATATGCTTTGAAGTAATTGATATACTAACTAATTGAAATCAATACATCACCGCTGTAACTGAAATTTGCATCATGTAATTGTTTATAGTTTGCAGTAATTGATATACTAGATGATTGAAATCAATATGTCACTACTGTAACTGAAATTTGCATACTGTAATTGTTTATTTCACAACTTAAAAATAAATTTACAAAATGTTCTTGATTTCAAGCTCTAATAATTCATATTTTTGCTGTCAAATACGTTAGCTATCTAAATTTTCCCTCTTATATCTATTTTTGAAATGATTTAACACAATTACTATTTATATTTTTGATGTATTGCATGTTATAATCTCTGAAAAAATATGCTTTACATTTTATATGATTTTCATCAACAACTCACATAGATGGATTTATATCGACTTATAACTATGGTACCCAAGTCTACAGCCAAGATAACATTTTATTTTCCAGATCTCAAATCTAATTTTTTAAGAAATGTAGGTATGATTCGCATTTTTTATTTCCTATAGTCTTTGTGAATGTAATATAGAGAGATGATGATAATTCCTTTAGTTTGTTTTAGAAATGTGCTGGTACACATGGAATTCATCATGGTTTGGTTTGTCTGAGTAGGTTTAAGGTTTTCTTCCAAAAATGTTAATCTCTCATTCATTTTTAGAAGTACAAAAACTGCTACCGAGTAGGTTGTAGCGCTCTGCTTTTGAACAAAGTAAGTTTCTGCAGGTAAGTTGATCTTGAATAGAATATTGAAGGATATGGTCATTGAAGCTGCAAGGCTTGCATTCTTATTTTCTATAACTTTTAATATATAATTGGAATTTGTTTTCCTTACAACATAATACATATATCTCCTTCACTTTATCCTAATTGATATATATTTTTTGTTCAGAACTCTTAATTTTACCTTGATGGTACAACTATGTTTTTATTTTTTAGTGCGATACAATTATGAATTTAGACTTATCACTGCTTATATAACGTTAAGAAAAGTAATATGGCAAATGCTCATTTATTTGGGTTTTCTACTAAAGGTTGGTTTCCTTCAATCAACTTTCTTTAATTTTCCATATTTTGATTGTTATTATCTTCGCTTTTAACTAATGATAATTTTGAAGAGTCCACTAAGCCTGGCTATAGTTTTTTGTGCTTTCTTGATTGCTGGTGTACAGAAAAGTAAAAGTTCACTCCTGATTTTACATATTGCTTATGTTTTTTAGCCAAAAAAATACAACTGTCGTTGCTATTTTGTCTCTCCTGAGTTATTAAAGCATCCTTTACTGCTGCAACTATTAATGAGTTAACAAAATTTAATTGCAGGAATAAAACGAATGAGGCCATCTGACTAGAGAGCTTGCATCTGTGTCCAATGAAAAAAACGAAAACAATTTCTTCCTGCTCACTTGCTCAAGTATTTGGACATGATCAGAGAGCACTTACAAGAGCTGAATAATTAAGGTCAGAATGCTTACCCCATCAATCACATGTTATAATACTAATGATGAAAACATGAACTGTGTTCTAATATAAGTTAGGAATTTTAGTGTTTCATTGAAAGAATATGTTATTAAATCATTTGCACAGATCTATAAATTTACTCTTAAAATTAAACTGGATGTTGATTGATGAACTTGATTGTTGTGTTCAAGAATATGTACACATTTTGGGCCATGCTTTAATCAATTTCAACTATTTGGTACCTAAATAGATTTAATTATATCTAATTATATGATACTGTGATACTTTTCATGGAAAAGTTCAAGGTGTAACATATGTATATGTTAGCCATGGAATGCTACTAAGACATGTACAAAGTTTAAAATTTGCATTAAACAATTAAGTGAAGAATTGAGAGCTTTGCATCATTCAACCTGTTGCTTACAGTCACATATATTGTGGAGTAACATGATTGTAAAGATAAAAGAGGAAATATTGAAAAGTATGTTCTACTTTGTTTGGACTATTTATCTGGTCATATGAACACTTGCATTTCTTTTGTTTTATGTTGTATCTAGTTGATAGCATATTATTTTCTATTGTATGCTACCAGTTGGCATCAAAGACTTCAAATGCATAGTGCAGTTCCACCTGGGACTTAAACCCATATTATCATTTATGTTTCAAGAAAGCTGCTTTTTAAATGTAGGTTTCCAAAAAGAACATACCAGTGAGACAAATGGAATGGTGGTTAATATATATGAAATTGTATGTTTCTATCCTCTTTAGTATACTACAGCTGTTGTTTCTACACATAACTAAAATGATTATGCTCATCAACATGATTGTTATTCACACAAATAGGTTGATGACTACATCCTTGACAGTATTGATAAAATAACTGGAAAAGAAGTCACAACCACGTAGTCTCCATACAAGGTAACAAGTACAAATTTTAATACAGTCTCACGTTTGCCTTTGCAAAGTATTTACACTTACAGAATTCATAAATTAAAGTGCTCTTTACATCCAGCCTTCTAATTTTATTGAAGAAGAAATTTTGTTTTTATCAAGGAGATTACATATTCTGAAGCTTATAGAAAACTAAAAGGTGGTCGAAAAGTAGTAGTAGTTAGATTGGTATACATTTTTCAAAATGTTTTTGGTCCACTTAGCCATTGCAGTTCTAGAAGGAGTCAACTAATTCATACTGATATGGGATTAGAGTATGAAAAGACGGTTTTGTTAAGGAAATTGACTGCATCAAATGTAAATGTTTCGATGAATGTGTTTGCACGACGTCAAACAAGGTAATATTCAGTTATAGAGCGACATTGGAACTTTAAAATGACAATGTTTAGTTTTTTCGCAATAGATTGGAGTGGGAATAAACAACTCCTCCACTATGATTACTACTAATAGCCCTACATTTGCATGAGTGTTCAGGTCATACTCACTTTCAGCGGATAGAGCGAACCCAGATGAAAGGTAAGCAATTTCACCTTTAAGTTTTTTTAGTCCTTTGTAGTTACTAAAAAATTATATACAAATAATGGCTTATTACAAATTATAGCTGATTTTCACCTATTTTATTACATTACAATTAGTTGATTCTATATCTACTACTCTTTTCGGTCAGTTATTACACAATGCACTTCATAATACCTTAGCATGTTGTAATGTTATAGAAATATCAAGACATATTTTTCACACACACTTATATGCTTGCTGTTTGCTCAATTGTTAATGTATATATAATAACATATTTAAACTCACTCTTTCTAGAAAAGTCCTCATTGATTCACACTTTCTCTACAGGAATTACGTTCAACAAATTAAACTTTTAATCATTTGCTATAAACAGGGAGGCTATGATTAATAGCTACTTATAATAACTATGCCCATTAAAGCTTTGCCGATTTATTTGTATATAAAAGTCTCATATTCAACGAGCATAGAACACCAGGTGCATATCCGTTTTTTAATGACTTCAATACTACACTACACGTCAATGTTTACAACACAATGTCCATATTCATGCAGTAATGCAGTAGGGAACCTTTCCATTCCATGCTCAACGCTCATAGCCAAGAGAATGCAAGATACTATATTACTTTATTTTGACTTACCGAATCATTTCTTGGTTATTTTATTTGATATGTCAGCAAGTCACACACCACATCATTATCCTGTGTACTCATAACAATCTTATCCATTTGATAAACAGGTGATCGATCGTTCTATTTGAATAAGCCACAGGAGCTTCCTACTACCTACATATGAAACTTATCCAATAATGCTAACTTTAGTCATGATTATAATTTGTTACTGTACAGCTATTATGACATCTCAAACTGTTGCACCTTTCTTCAAGTATATTTTTTTATTTAAAACCTACTTTTGCTCTCCGAGAAGATGGATACAAAACCATAATGATGAACTCAAACCCAGAAACAGTATCCCCAGACTACCACATAAGCAACCGTCTATACTTGGAGACTCTAACAGCAGAAGACATCCTAAACGTCAGCGACGTAGAAAGACCCGATGGCGTAATAGTACAATTTGGAGGTCAAACCCCTCTAAAGCTCGCCTCTCCATCCAATAATACCTCGAGGAAAATAAACCAACCTCTGTCAGTGGTGTAGGCCTGGTAAAATCTAGGGCACATCCCCTGATTTCGTAGATGCAGTTGAAGATAGAGAGCGCTTCAATGCAATTCTCAACGAACTCGGCATCCAACAACCTAAAGGTGGAATAGAAAGAAGCGAATCCCAAGCTAAAGACATCGCCTCCACCATAGGGTACCCAGTAGTAGTCCGCCCATCCTATGTCCTAGGAGGTCACGCTATGGAAATAGTGTACACAGTCACAGACGATAAGTTCATATCCTATTTAGAAAATGCAGTAAAAGTCGATCCAGACCAACCTGCACTTAGACAAATTTCAAGTAGATATTTTGTTTTAAGATGATAAACATAATTTGGTATTTTCGGTCCCATTGGACATTTAACAGCAACAGTGCTCACTTTCATATGGATGTTTATTTGTATACTGCTCACTATGTATTGATAGCACAAAAATATACATAGAACATGTGATGATCATATAAAAACTGTCATGCTTTTTCGCATGACTACTACAAAAATTATCTCACTTTTCACTAGCAGTATAAAATGTAATGTTCCAACTTATAACATTGTTTTTGGAGTACAATATTTATTGCATATGTATGTTATTTATTTCAAATTACAAGCGTTTTCGCTATGATTTTTCTCATGATTTATATTAGTTATTTTCTCTACTCCTTGTAATGGACGAGAATGGATAATATACAATTCTTGGTAATAATTTAAAATTATACGTATACTTCAAGCCTTTGATGCACTAACATTGTGAAGTGAAGTTCTATATTCCGAATCACTAACGCTGCTTCAAACACGTGGCCATAAACTATCATATGTTTATCTCAAACATCATTTGTTACCTATAAAATGTATGCATTTATTGTCGCTTTGTATGTTTACATGTTTCTGCCCATGGCGCTTATACTAAGTATTGTTACGATCCAGTTTCAAAGATTGATTAGAATGAAATGCTAAATTATTTATCACCATATTAATATTTCTTCCAAGAAATAAACAATCAATGAAAGTTACAGAAAATATAGCTGCAATCTGTGTGCGTAGCACGGGTTCGCACTAGTTTATTACATAAATATGATGAAGAAAGCAACTGATGACAACCCACTATATGGTTCCCGTTTGATAGTTTAGTTCATGCTAATTTAAAGTGGAAAGAACATAATAAAATAATGCTAAGAATATTTCTAAAATATCATGGCTACGAGATACATGTACACAGTATTGATACATAATCAAAAAAAGATCGAAGATGAAAACACCTTACTATTATTTGTAGTTGTGTAAAATGAATTCAATCAAATATACTGTAGGCTGATTTGTTCAATGATTTCTTTATGATCAACTTCTTTCCCGAGCTTCAAACAACTGCAAATTTACACGATAATCATCAACTAAAGAAGCACCTTGCTACTATGAAAATGGTAACATGATCTATAAATTTATTATATATCCTATTTGTTGACTCAAGTTAATTTCATATAAGTACTCCTCTGATCTGATATGGCATCTACTAAAGAAACCAAGTTGCAATGGCCATCTTTGTCTAGTAACAAAACAGATAAGATATCTAGTAAAGAAGAAACGACTCATGCAGCCTTCAAACTCCACACCAAATCATATAATATATTCACTAAAGCTATATTCATTAAAAGAAACCAAAATTATTCAATACTAAAGTTCTATTAAACTCAGTTTATTAACATTTATGATCTGTTATAAGTAACTGAACTCTATTTAACTCAATTGTGTTCTGCAATGACTGCACATAATTGAAGAGAATAATACCAAGTACCCGAAGAGATCCCTCAAGGGATTTGCTTGTGAATCAAAATGATAAAATATACAACGTAAATTATTCAAGAGAATAATACCAAGTACTTGAAGCTGAGACAAGCTACAACTTTTCCAGTTATTAAGACTGCATTAAACCATGAGCGTGGTTTGACCGTATGCATTTATATTTTGAAAGCATCTATGCATATAGATTGCCTCCTAAAATATTCAGGGTCAGGGTTGATTTACCTTTGTTGGCTTTGGATGCATTCAATTCCAAAGAAAGCCCCAAATCAGATTGTTCAATGGATGAGCAATCATGAGTACAACAACAATAATTCTGTTGTAAAATTTTCAAATAAACTTTGGGGTTTGGGTTTTGATTTGGAAGAGAAGAAGTAAAGAGAGAAAAAGAAACATATTAGTCCCACATTGTAGAAAGTTATACAAAATATTTGTATAAATATAGTTTTCTCATGTGGATGTTGGGGCTTTGGGGCTCCCATATGTTTGCTTTGTTGTGAGAAGAGAAGTCATGCAACACCACACGCACGCCACCGCCGTCCGTTCGTCCGACCAAACCGGGCCGGGTTTTGGATCCGAAAATATTTTTGGATCATATATGAACAGTAACGGGCCAGATTTCAGCCCGTTAAGGACCCAAAACCGGAATTTCTGAAATTGAATATAGGGTGGGAAATTGCAACGGTTTTTTGAACGTTGCAAAATATGAATGGACGCGACGTTTCAATTGTGAACCGTTGCAAACGGTTGTGACACTTCGCGAATAGGCACCTCTTCACATCTATAAATAGCAACGCCCAGAAACATTTCAAATACGAATTTTTTCTGAATCCTCTTCTTCTTCCTCACAGTGCAGTTCTGCGACGCCAGAACTCCGTCGCCATTACTCTGTTTTTGTGATGCCCCTCAGGTGTTGCAAACTCAGAAATCGTGGCAGAATTGCTCTCTTCTTCCTCTTCTTTCTATTCTATACAAATTGCATCATTTGAAACCATTGCTAAAGTGTTCTTGGTCGGATCAAAGGCGTGCAAACTTTGAATCTGATTACGCTGTTATAGGGATTCATTGAATCCTGAAAGTCGATAGTTCGATAACTCGTTTGTACCTGGTGGGTTGAACTATTGTCTGAAAGAATCTATTCCATAGATCCTTGAAGTCGGAAGTACAACATTATCTTCATCGCAATCGCCATCAAATTTGTCTCGAACCGCAAAATTCCCCAACAAATTTCAGACAATACTCTTCAACCATGGAAGGTTCGAGCGCTCTACAAGTTACGAATCAGCATCTATCACGATTAGAGCGTTTTGATGGCGACAATTTCACTCGTTGGCAAGAGACGATGAAATTTTTCTTGGTCACCGTCAAGTTGTTCTACATTTTGGAAAATGACTTGGAAGAAATCCCGGAGGAAACTGATAAGGATGATGCTTCTTTAAAGGCTATACGTGCAAAGCGCAAAGAGGACGATTTTCTATGCAGATGACATATTCTGAATGCGCTATCTACCCCAGTCTACAATGCTCATAGGACCTTGGAAACAGCGAAGGCACTTTGGACTGCTCTGGAGAATAAGTACCGCATATCCGAGGCAAGTAATAAAAAGTTTATTATTTCTAATTTTATGGATTTCAAAATGGTCACCAATAAGTCTATAATTGGACAAGTAAGCGAAATCTTACTGTTGGTGAATCAACTTAAAGATGCTGGAATTGATCTCCCTGAATCTTTTGTTGTTGGAGTTATAATTTTGAGACTTCCGCATAGTTGGAATGATTATAAGAAAAAGATGAAGCATGCGGAAAAGGATTATAATTTAGATAGTTTACAGCGTCATCTTCGTATTGAAGAAGACTCTCGCAAACGCGATCTAGATGATAATCCGCAAACTGAGTCCCATTCTAAGGCAAATAATGTTGAAATTACTGATAAGTTAAAGCCAAAGAATGAGACACAGTTTAAGAAGAATAATCATTCCAAAACCAACAACAAAAAGAAAGGTGCTTGTTATTTTTGTAACAAGTCCGGCCACTATGCCCGAGACTGCCGTCTTCGGAAGAAACAACAAAATGTGAATGTGGTCGAAGACTCGCTTGTGGCTGTAGTTCAAGAGGCGAACTCCGTTAGCGGCAATGATAATGATTGGTGGTTCGATATTGGAGCAACCATTCACATTTGCAAAGACCGTAATCTGTTCAAGAGTTACGAAGAAAATAAAGGAGTAGCCGACGAAGTTACTGGAGCAAATAAGGTTCCAAGCAAAGTTCTGGGAAAAGGCACTATAGAACTTACTTTCACCTCTGGAAAAGTTCTTACACTAGTAAATGTATTTTATGTACCTGATATTTGTAAGAATTTGGTATCTGGATACCTTCTTAACAAAGGAGGATTCAAAATGGTGTATGAGTCTGATAAGCTAGTGTTGTCTAAGAATGGTAGATTCGTTGGAGAGGGATACTCTTATAACGGCATGATTAAGTTGAATCTAATAAAGAAATCTTCTGTTTATATTGTTGATTCTATTAATTTATGGCATGGTAGATTAGGACATGTTAATTATAATTCCATTAGAAATATACATAAATTAGGATTAATTTCTGATTGTGATTTCGATACCATCTCTAAAATGTGAAATATGTGTTCAAGCAAAAATACACCGAAAATCCTTTAAATCCGTAGAAAGGAAAACTGGTTTGCATGATTTGGTATATAGTGATGTGGGTGACTTAAAAAGTCATATCACCTATGGTGGTAACCAATACTATATAACATTCATTGATGATTATACTAGATATGCATATGCATATCAAATGAAAACTAAAGATGAGGCTTTTGATAAATTCAAAATTTACAAAGCAGAGGTCGAAACACAATTAGGAGTTAAAATTAAAATATTACATTCAGATCGTGGTGGTGAATATTTCTCAAATGAATTCACCTTGTTTTGTAAACAACAAGGTATAGTTCACCAATGTACTGCCCCATATACACCACAACAAAATGGTGTTGCTGAAAGGAAGAATAGAACTTTTGTAGAAATGGTTAATGCCATGCTCATAAGTTCTAATTTACCTTATAACCTATGGGGTGATGCTATGTTATCTGCATGTTATATTTTAAATAGAGTACCACTTAAAAAGAATTATATTTCCCCATATGAATTATGGTTTAATAGGAAACCTAATCTAACTAGACTTAAAGTTTGGGGTTGCTTAGCATATGTTAGAAAACCAGACCCTAAACGACCAAAGTTAGGAAATAGAGCATTTAAATGTGTTTTCATAGGATATTCACTTAATAGTATAACTTATAGATTCCTTATTCTTGACACCCTAGAAGTTATAGAATCTATAGATGTAGAATTTTTTGAAAATCAAACTGTTGAGATCCCATTGAGATCATCTAGTCCAGAACCTAGTATGGCTAATGATATCAATGACGATGATTATGCTCCTGCTCAAAACAGCAAGGAAGTATCAGTACCAGATAATAGTACTGAACAATGAAGAAGTAAAAGAGCGAGAATAGAGAAGGACTATGGTCCTGACTTCATTACATATCTTGTAGAAGGCAGTAAGGACGAAGTCCTTAATGTGACTAAATATGTAATGAACGTCGATGACGATCCCAAAACTTATTCTGAGGCTATGAGTTCCAGAGATTCCAATTTCTGGAAAGAAGCTATCAATGATGAAATGAATTCCATACTGTTAAACCAAATTTGGATTTTAACTGATTTACCTCCTGGTGATAAACCTATAGGATGTAAATGGATATTCAAGAAAAAGTTGAATACAAATGGATCCATTGATAAGTTTAAAGCCAGATTAATTGCTAAGGGATATAAACAAAGACATGGAGTAGATTACTTTGATACATATGCTCCAGTTGCTCGCATATCTTCTATACGTTGTTTAATTGCACTTGCATCAATTCATAAATTAGTCATACATCAAATGGATGTAAAGACTGCCTTTCTAAATGGAGATTTAGAAGAAGAGATATATATGAACAACCTGAAGGTTTCAAAACCCCAGGCTAAGAAAAGAAAGTTTGCAAATTAGTAAAATCTCCTTATGGCCTGAAGCAAGCTCCCATGCAATGGCATGAGAAATTTGATAAAGTTGCACCGTCATATGGATTCATTATTAATGATGCTGATAAATGTATTTATAGAAAATCAGATAACAACGGTAGTGTTATAATATGTTTATACGTTGATGACATGCTAATATTTGGTTCCAATATATCATATGTGAATGAAACTAAAAATTTTGTGTCTTCTAAATTCGATATGAAAGATCTAGGAGAGGCTGATGTAATTTTGGGAATTAAAATTATTAGGAAAGAGGGGGAGTTATTACTAACTCAATCTCATTACATAGAGAAATTCCTACAAAAGTATGGTCATTACGATGACAAACCAGCACCAACTCCTTTAGATCCTAGTATTAAATTAGAAAAGAACACTGGACGTACTATCTCTCAACTAGAGTATTCCAGTGTTATTGGGAGTCTTATGTATGCTATGCATTGCACTAGACCAGACATCGCACATGCTATAAGTGTATTATGTCGATTTACGAGCAATCCAGGTTTCGAACATTGGAAAGCTATTTCCAGAGTTTTAGCTTGTTTGAAAGGAACCATTGAATATGGTTTACCTTATAAAGGATATCCTGCTGTAATTGAAGGATATAGTGATGCAACTTGGAACAATGTAGAATCCAAATCCAAGTCTACTACTAGATGGATCTTTACATTAGGAGGCGCTGTTGTGTCTTGGGCTTCCAAGAAGCAGACTTGTATTTCTGACTCAACAATGTTGTCAAAATTGATTGCATTAGCAGATGCATGTAAAGAAGCGAAATGGCTTAGGAATTTATTAATGGAAATCCCTTTATGGAAGAAGCCATCTCCAGCAGTATTGATTAACTGTGACAATCAAGCAATGATATACAATGTGTCTAATAAGACATATAATGGAAAGTCTAGACATGTGAGTCTAAGACATCAAATGGTGAGACAGTTACTCAAACAAGGAGTAATAACTGTTGACTATAGAGAAACGAAGAAAAACTTGGCTGATCCACTTACAAAGAGTCTTCCAAAGGCAATGGTTTCTATAAAGTCACAAGAAATGGGACTAAGGTCTGTGAATGAAGGTTGATCATCCTTAACAGAAACCCAACTTATGTCTTGAAAAGGATAGGCAAAGTTCAATGGGTACCAACAAGTTAAGAGAATGATTACGGAACACTAAATCGATAATCTCATATTATTTAGTGTTGGATTCTGCAAGAACAAAGGATGGATATATATCCTTAATAAGTCTAGAAACTTTAAAAGGTGAATTGCAGAAACACCTTAAGAGACTTACCTATATGAGTATGGAAATCAGGCCGTTTCCTAGGAAAGTAAGACCGCTTTCTAAGTAGACTCATGAACCAGGATTTAAGCACATGGCCATTAACGTGCTGAGCAATACAGAACACTTTACCTAAGGAAATCAACATGTGTGATTGTTCCGGTTTTATCATTAGTGATACTTGGTTCAAGATTCGTTCACCATAGAATCTCGATAAGGCTTTGAATGGTTTACACTAAGTAAAGGTTCAAATCCAAAAGATACCTTTTATTTATGTGTTGGTTTTCACGATGATGCAAAACTTGATCTTAGAACTACATAGGCTTGATCCCACTTGGGTATGTAGGAAGTCACTCTTGTGACGCAGCCATCCTATTTATTAAATTTTCTTATTTTGAAAATTGGGGGAGATTGTTGTAAAATTTTCAAATAAACTTTGGGGTTTGGGTTTTGATTTGGAAGAGAAGAAGTAAAGAGAGAAGAAGAAACATATTAATCCCACATTGTAGAAAGTTATACAAAATATTTTTATAAATATCTCATGTGGATGTTGGGGCCTTGGGGCTCCCACATGTTTGCTTTGTTGTGAGGAGAGAAGTCATGCAACACCACATGCGCGCCGCCGCCGTCCGTCCGACCGAACCGGGCCAGGTCGGGTCGAGTTTCGGGTTTCGGATCCGAAAATATTTTTGGATCATATATGAACAGTAACGGGCCAGATTTCAGCCCATTAAGAACCCAAAACCAGAATTTCTGAAATTGAATATAGGGCGGGAAATTGCAACGGTTTTCTGAACGTTGCAAAATATGAATGGACGCGACATTTCAATTGTGAACCGTTGCAAACGGTTGTGACACTTCGCGAATAGGCACCTCTTCACATCTATAAATAGCAACGCCCAGAAACATTTCAAATATGAATTTTTTCTGAATCCTCTTCTTCTTCCTCACAGTGCAGTTCTGCGATGCCAGAACTCCGTCGCCGTTACTCTGTTTTTGTGACGCCCCTCAGGTGTTGCAAACTCAGTAATCGTCGCAGAATTGCTCTCTTCTTCCTCTTCTTTCTATTCTATACAAATTGCATCATCAGAAACCATTGCTAAAGTGTTCTTGGTCGGATCAAAGGCGTACAAACTTTGAATCCGATTACGCTGTTATAGGGCTTTATTGAATCCTGAAAGTCGATAGTTCGATAACCCGTTTGTACCTGGTGGGTTGAACTATTGTCTGAAAGAATCTATTCCATAGATCCTTGAAGTTGGAATTACAGCATTATCTTCATCGCAATCGCCATCAAATTTGTCTCGAACCGCAAAATTCCCCAACAAATTCTAGGCAGAAATGCCACAACAAGATAGCTTAAAGGCTGTAAGGAAGTAAGAACCTACACATCTACCAATTGTTCCAAATACAAGTATCGTTAAACAGATAGTTAAAAGAAGAAAATACGATCAATCGTCAGACAACAATTAATACTACCTGTTCATTTGTTGCTGAACTAGAGGCTGAAAAATCTGGCCATGTCTTTCTTTAATAACACATTGCAGCAGGATGTTATGAGTAGAACAAGACCTATGATCAACTTTATGTGCTGCACTTGGAACTGAAGATAGTGTAACTAGTATTATCTAGCAATATTTTAAGTAGACATACCCTCAATTAGCATTTATTAAAAGATACAAGAGAGATGCATCAATGTTTGTCCATTGTTGAACAATTGCTATGTCTGACACTTGCAATTAAAGTGCACTAAAGCAAAACATGCAAGCATTAATTTCCTTTTTGCAATATTATGTATGCTAAAATAAAATAAAAATAAAATATACACCTGACGAATCAACAAACCTAATGCTAGTACTAGTAGTGCACCAGATTTATCTTACTGCTAATGAACGATACATGAATATACAATGATAGTAGTTCTTCTTTCCAAATCAGTGCATTCAAAAGTTGACTTATTATACATTGTATCTTCAAATTCAGAAAATTTTGAAACCATACCGACAGGATTTGTGTACAATTATTATCAATAAATAGAGTACCACTACTGCTGCTAAATACACACTAGACTTAACTAGTGGTATTTATTAGTACATACATATCAATTCTAGTAGTATTTCTGTAAAAGCTCTTACTCAACAGCTTTACTATTTTATCCATTTTCGAGGTAGTATAGTGGCGCTTATAGGTGGCCATATGCTCGTAGATTTCTAATCTATTTAATCAATCTGAAAGTATTACTATGCATGGTACATGTTTATAGTTCAAAATATTTTTCTTGATACTCATAAGTCACAAATACTATAGAATTTTTCTTGATTTGAACTTTGAATATTTTTTCTTAATTTTACTCATTTAGCGGGTGAAACTCAAGCAAAGTAGAAGAACATCTTTAATCAAGTGTGTTCGTATGCATGTACCATTTAAAAACATCTTTTTGTGGCTATGCCATTTAATAACTAAAAGCCAAGACCATTAAATTTACAAAAAACAAAGAACGGTTTTCGAATTTCCAAAAACAATAAAATAACTCCTTTAATAATTTATAATTTAATAATGGAAAAGATGAAACACTAACACCGTATAATACTGTACCAATACTGCTTGTATATAATTTTTCAACATACAAAATATGTAATGTGTTTTAGCAGTTCCTATCTAGGAATGCCATCAAACTGCACAATGTTCAAACTAAAATAAAAAGCCAAAAAGGAAAATGATACAACCGAGCTTTGCTCCAATCCACTTCAATGAATTTTATTGTCTCTATGATTCCAACTAATGTGATTTGTATACATTTGTAGGACCTTAGCCTGCCCTAATTCAAGGTTGTAACATGCCAAGATGAACATACTTTTGAGGCAGTTTTTGGCCGCATTAGCTGTAAGAGATGAGGAAGACCGGTTTTAGTCCTTAAATCTGAACTTTTTATACTTAATAGTCAAGAATACAAAGACAATTATTCTTACCCTTTGGTCTTAAGTAATTTACCTTGGTATTTTATTCTAGGACGCCGTTAACAATAGTTTTAACTCACATGAAGCTAAAAGATACAGAGACAGTTGATTTATTCGAGAAGAAAATGAAAATAAACTAGTAAAGTTCATTGGTTATCTGTATAACTCACACTGATTGCATAGAAGTAAGCTAGTTGAATGTTGCATGCATAGAGTATTCTGTAGTAGTTGTACCAACATAATGGAGATAAAATTAAATAATACAAAAAAGCTAGCCAGAAAAGGAAGAACTTAAACTATAGTAATTCAGGAATAGAAACTAGAATAATACCCATGTGAACTGATAGTTATATTAGAAGTGACAATAAGTATATAATATACTAGAACTGGAAATTGGTGTGAAAGGCCTAATATGGCCCAATTTATTTCTAGGACACGGGTTTGAAATTATTATTTTCCAGGACAAATATCTAGGCGGCGTGGGTGTTCATCTTCTCAAACGACATTCGTATCTTCTGAAATCTAGTGCTCGTGGGAATTAGGCAAAATTAGGCCGTCGTTTCTTGTGCAATCAAAGCGCTCGTTGATTTTTTTGGAAAAAATTAGGCGTTAGTTTCTTCTGAAATCAAATTCGACTTTAATTGTGGGAAATCGTGAGGAGATTTTCTTCATTTGGATAGGCTAATCGATTTTCTCTATTGGATTGCTTATTCTTTGGTGAGTCTCGATTTTATTTGGTGTTTTTCATTGTCAATTCGATGTTTTATGATTTTCATGATGTTATTGTATATTTCTTATCAGGGGAGGCGGTTTTGATCTATTGGAGGATGGTTTTGTTTGATGTAGTTGGAATAATGGCCTCTGAATGGTATTCTTTTATTCTGATAACACAAGCACTGTGTATTTAGCCTGATTGCATCATTTACTTTAGATTATGATTTTAGCATTTAGACTATCACTTCAGATTTGGTTTGAGCAATCAAAGCAGTTATTTTTGTTAGGCAATTCTGTTTGTACTCACTTTGGGTATGAAATTGGATCTGAAATAATATTAGTTGATGTTGTTTGTTCTTTAGTTCTTGGTAATTTGTGATTTGTAAAAGATAAATTATTTTATCTTTTTTTAGAAAAGTGGGATAGAAAATGATTTGTTATGTAGCATTTTATGCTATCAGTTTCTAATTAAGATCAGTTTCACATAATTATTTTTTTGTTTACATTTTTTTTTGCAGGTGTGATTCATCTGTTATAGTTGTGTTTGATTTCAATAACAATTTTTTTAGTGCTCGTTTTGAATTGGATGCTTCTATTTCTTCTGTTAGGAATAAGATTTGCGAGGAGTGGAATAATTTTAGTCCATTATGCTTTGATATTTTTTATATTCGAGAATCAAAGACTACCTTTGTTGAAACTGATAGTGATCTTCAAGCTGTACTGTGTTTGTCTTGGTTTAAAAAGGAAGAATTTTTGGTATTTTTTCTACGGTTGAAGAATGATTCAACGGATAATTTTGTTGGTGAAAGTAGCAAGTCTGGTTCAGTAGTTGGTGGTGAGTCAAGTAATAATATGTTAGGTTATGATGATGATTTAGATTCTGGGTTTACTCAACAAAAGGATTTACATGAGTTGTTGATGAAGAATTCAAATATGGAATTTTTTACTGGGGTTGGTCAACAATTTGATTCTGCTATTGAATTCCGTAGAATGGTTAGTGCTTATTGTTTGAAGAATGGGTTTAAAGTACAATATATTAATAATTGTAAAGAACGATTGACAGTTCGATGTGCTATAGCTAGTTGTCCTTTTAGGATTCATGCTTCTTGCAAACTGAAGCAATTGGACCAACTGTTTGTTAAAAACATTCAGCTGATTCATACTTGTGGTGGTGGATTTCGTTCGCTTGGCAGTCCAACTACTAATAGTGATCTTGTGAAAATTTTAATTGTCAATCAAATTCGTGATGAGCCAAAAAGAAAAGCCGGGGATATCATTAAAAGTTTTAGAAGAGATTATGATGTGGAGCTGAGCTATTATTTTGCTTATAAGGGTAAGAAATTGGCTATGAATGATATTTATGGTGATGAAAAGAAGTCTTACAATGAATTATTGTGGTATTTGAAGGCATTGGAAAGAAATAACCTGAATAGTTATTCAAGTATGGATGTGGATTCTGACACTAATCAATTTGAGAGAGTTTTTGTATGTTATGAGGCATGTATATTTGGATTCAGCTATTGTCATCGTATAGTGTTTTTAGATGCTACCTTTTTGAAAGGGCGAAGTGGTATTTTGATGGCTGCCACTACAAAAAATGGGAATCAAGGTACTGATTTTGATCTTTTTTTTTGCTGTTGTGTTTACTTTGTACTGTTTGCATTAGTTCCTTGTTATAAATTTATGTAACATAGTACTATTTGTTTAAGTGATTGTTCTAGTGAATTTTGTTGTGTACATACTACATTTTGTTCAAGTGATTGGTCTACTGTTATATAGTACTGTTTTAAATATGGTGCATTTGGTTGTTTCAAATGTAGTAATATCCAGTTCAATTCATTATAGGTTCTTCTGCGTTAGGGATTAGCATGTGAAATTATTGCAGAAATGAATTCAGACTCACAATTTAGTTCTACTGAAAATTAACGATGATTAATGTTGGTTGTTTTTTTTCTTGATAGATACATAATTTAGATGTTTTATTTTTTCAGTTTAGCCACCAAATGTCATGATACCTATTGCTTATACTGGATTCACCGGAATTTTTTATATTTCAAACGATAAATGCATATACGTTTTTATCTCTAACATCTTCAACCTAGTTGCACTAGTTACAAAGTAGGTACAATTGTTCAATGTACATCCATGCTCCTTCTTATTGTAAATTTGATCCAAAACCAACACGGTAAAAGATTTAATGTTCTTTAATTTGATGTACAAAATGTTACTGTATACAAGAGTTAAAAAAGATAAATGCATTTATCTTTTAAGATAAAGAATTAAATAACATATTAAGCCGTACTTATATATCATAGTTACTACTACATGTTAAACATATTTATCATTTTTCTCATTATTTGAAGTTCTTACATAAGGTATACAAATGATTTAAACAACATATAGAAAAGATAAAAGCATATATGTTTTAGAAGTTCGAATATAAGTCTTTGTATTGTATGCATGAATTATGTATCATATCTTTGCAATTTCTACCCTTCGTGCGTAGACTACACATTCATGTAGCAAAATTTAAGAAAAAAAGAAAAAAAAGGATGAATTGCGTGTAGCAAATTTATTTTTCATTTTTTATTTGGGCCGAGGGCATATTGTTCATGTGATTGTCTACTATTAGATAATACTGTTTCAAATATAGTGCATTTTGTTGTTTCAAATGTAATACATAAACAGCGAATTATTTTTTTTGTTTTTTTTCCAGGTTTTTTCCCATTAGCAATGACTCTTGTTCCCAAAGAAAATGAAGGGTGTTGGAGTTGGTTTTTAAAACACCTAAAGAATGCTCTTAGTTGTGATAGAATATTAACTTTTTTAAGTGGTAGACACTGGGGTTTATTGTTATGTATTCCAAAAAAATTTCTAAATAGTCATCATTCTTATTGTTTGCATCATATGCAAAATAATATTGCTAGCATTGTGAAAAGTGGAAGGGGTGTTTAGGTAGCTCATTTACTTGAGCGTTGTGCTATAACTTCTAATCATTATGAGTTTGAAAAAGCCATGTCCAAGTACAAAGAAATTGGAGGTGCCAAAGCTATAGAGTACTTGAATTATAAACCATATGATCATTGGGCCGATTTGTTTTTTCCGGGGAAGCGATATGGTGAAAATAAGTCCAATGTAGCTGAGAATTTTAATTCTTGGATTTTGGATGAAAGAAGTTTTCCTGTTACTGCTTGTCTTGATGGAATTAGGGTAAAACTTATGATGCAAATGTCTAATCGTAGAGTAGAGGGATCAAAGTGGACTAGTGTGCTATGTCCAAAAATGGAAGCTCGTTTGTTGAAATTGAAGGAAGAAGGATTTGGGTGGAGTGTTTCTAAATCATCTAGGTATGTATTTCTATTCTTTTACATGATGTTCACAGTTTCTGAATAATGATAAATGCATTTATCTTTTTTCAACTTGCTATGTAGCCTGTGTTATGATTTCATTTTGTTGGTGTCGCTTGCTACATATTTTTGTCTTTGTCTGCATTGAGGCTTATGATAATATGAATAATGTAAGGACCAAGTAATATAAAGCAAGTATCATTGTAGTGTTTTATTTTTGAGATTTTGTTATGGTAAAAACTAATGTTGTGCATAGGAGTATGATGCATTAGTGTGTTTGCTTAAGGTTTATTCACATGCATGAGTGTTTTATTTTTGACAGTATTTATGGTTTTTGGTCTAATTGAAAGCTGCGACAAGATATTTTCAAGTTTGTAAATTTAAAGATTAACAGTAAATATATAATGGAAATATTGAGCAATGCTCACATGCAAAATTCATGAGCAAACATACATTATCTGTTTTTTCTTCCCTTATAGCATAGCTTTTGTGATCTTTAAGAATATGAACAGTATGACCGTTGTTAATTGTTTTGGTTTATGAGTCTTATTTTTCACTATTAGTTCACTACACATGAATTTTGTCTTATTTATTAGATAGATTAGAGAGAATATATATAGTGCTAATAATCCTTTTTTGGAAATGCAATCTGTTTATATATTTTAACTGTTTTTAATTTTTAATTTTGTAGGTATATTTTTGAAGTTCATTCTCCAACATCTCAAAAGGTTGATCTTAAAAATCGCATTTGCAGTTGCAATCAATGGAAAGTGACAGGTTTTCCTTGTGTGCATGCTTTGAAGTGTATTTCTTTAACCAGAAATTCTGTTTATGAATATATTAAGAATTACTTTACTGTTGAGTATTATCGAGCTTCATATTCACATTTGATCAATCCTATTCCAACTTTTGATAAGGAAGCAATTGAAGTTGAAGAATCATCTATTGTTCTTCCTCCTAAGCCTGTTCGTGGAGCTGGTAGGCCTAGGATGAATAGGATTGAAGGGGTTGATTTTCATGCTAAGCAAAACAGATGTGGAAAGTGTAAAAAAACTAGGACATAATAGAAGGGGGTGTTCTTTGAATAATTGAGTTGATTGTTTTAGTTCAATGTATTTGATTGGTTGTTCTATGAATACTTTGAGTTGAATAATTGAGTTGATTGTTTTAGTCCAAAGTATTTGATTAGTTGTTCTATGAATACTTGGTTGTTGTATGAATACTTTGAGTTGAATATTTGAATAATTGCATATGTTGAATTGGTTATGATCTGATTTTGATTATTTTTGGTTGTATTCAATTATTTATGTTTAACTGTTATTTGGTAATACAATGTTGTTAGTTCGGTTAAAAAAGATAAATTGATATTTCTTTTTAATTCTTATGTATAGTCTGTTTTTTGTTATTATATGTTACTGTAGTTATTATGTCTATTCTTAAAATATAGTCTTTTCTATTCATGAACTCCAGCCCTGACGCTGGTCACTACAAGAAAATCAAAGTGGTATCAAATAGGACCAGTTTTAATAGCATAATCCAAATCTGCAATGAGATATTCTATATCCTCAATGCCAACGGATATTCGAACCATATCATCTGTAAATCCACGAGTTTCACGCACAGCAGTAGGAATGCAAATCAAACAGAACAACTGGAGATAAGTATGACTAGTATATTGCTACCCGAAACATACTATCAATAAAAGTGATGTTCTTATGTATAGACTTTTTAAAAGAGCATACGCCGAATTGTCAATAAAAGTGTTACAACATACCGTCAATAAAACATAAATGCGTTTATCTTTTTAACAGAGCATTAAAAACATTAGCCATTACAAATTCACTATCAATTACCATAATTTCATTATCAAATTTAAAATCAGTTGTGTAAGTACTTGCTAGTTAACAATATACAAAAGCAACATAGACTGAAGTGATTATGTACTTAATATTTCATTTGACAGATGCATTGGTTCTAGACAGTCTTGCCTTCTTGGTTCACAATATCATAACAGTTTGACAATACATCCCATGGTACTCGGCGGACTGGAGATCGATAGCCTCTACAATCGGGGTCGTAGCATTTCTGATAGTAGCCACCCCTTTGGAAATCAACAATGTACATAACAAGATTACTTTTATGTTCTTTTCCAATTTGTTCACAATATCGACTTCTGGACATGCTATAAATTATGTAGCCATGTGCAGAAAACCAGTTCCACCTTCTGATTTTACCCGAAACATTTCCATGAGAGGCAAAAGATGAAATTTTATCATCCAAAGCTGGAAAGGGAGATTTTCCTGAACAATAGGACTTAGGTATATTGCTTCCATAATCATGTAATGAATTATCTCCCTCGGTGTAGGTGCTATTATCATTGACCTCAGATTCAAAATGAAGAATTTTGCAACAGTCCAGATCGATTTTGCACTCTAATAGCTTATCAAAATCAGCATCTATTCTGCAAATAAGTGATTTGATAAACACTTGTTCCTCATTTAGATTCTTACATCAAAAGCGTCCGCTTGGCAGGAGTAAAGCATTCTTCCCTGCTTTTGATGAGAAAGGAAGATGAAACAACGATTACGGGTATAAACTCTAGTATCAACAAAAAGAAGCTCCGTATTGTCTGATGAGCTTGAATCTTTCTTGATGTACAGTTTTTCAAACTGTGGATCACTTACTCTTAAATTTATTATACATGAGCATACCTCAGAGATGAATGCTCCAACATGCGAGTTGTCTTTGAAGGCAATATTTGGGATTTGAATGATCACATGTCGAGAGAACTTTTCTTCAGTAGATGAATCAAGCTCTATAACCCAATCTCGATTTCCCTGGATTTTGTATTTGTCATTTAGCACTTTGAAGGTGATAGATATCAGAATATCTACCATTTCATCGGCATTTTTTCCAGTGTTAATCTTTTTATTGAACTCCAGATCATAATACAAGTGGCAAGGCGGTCCGACTTGAATAACCTCATAATGGTGGCGTAACTTAGGATTCATGGTTTTGTACCTTCTCCAAAACTCATCATATGTAGAAACAAGGAAACTTCTTTGTGCAGTCAAATGATCTTGGTAGCAAAAAACGTAAGTGTTTGCATGTGTTTGGACAAATCTTAAAGCTTCTTCTTGTCTAGGAAAAGTAGCCCATACTACATCCTTTTGCTGTGTAGAACAACGGAATTAGAAAACATAATAATAAATATAAAACTATAAATTATCAATAAAAGATAAAAGGATTTATCTTTCTTAAAAGAGTAGTAGAATCATATTTTGGATTACAAATTCATGATCCATATTTATCCGAATAACATCATCAAATCAATAAAGCTATTAGAAATTCATTATCAATTCATCATCAAATTTTCAATATCAGTTACTACAAATTCATCATGTGATTCATCAGTAAATTCAAATATACTCCCTAAAATCTATGATCAATTTAGTATCAGCCATTACAAATTCATCACCAAATTCATTATCTAATTTTTAACATCACCCATTACAAATTCATCATCTCATTCATCAGCCATTACATTTTTATGGGCCGAAGAAGAGCTGCAAAACTTGTCAAGCCAGTAGTATGGTTCGTCGGAAAGTATTTGTGCAGCTATCTCTACTCTGAATGCATTACTCTGAATGCATTCTCCAACAACTAGTTCAAGCAGGCTCCAATGTTCATTGCCATGTATTGGGAATAATATGCTGTAACATAATGGATCTAAAAGTGTTCTTTTCATAAAAGGATTGAACATTTTTTTCTTCATATTTTCCAAGCTTCCATCCGTTGCGCTTTTCTATAAAAAATTTGTTTTAGAAAAATTATGTTGTATAAAAAAATGTTAATTTGAGAATATAGTTCACTTACTGTCATAGTTGTTTTAACATAGATAATGCTATTGCTTTTTTCTAGTTGCTTTGTTTTTTGGAACCAAAACCAATCAATGATCTACATTTGAAAAATAATATGGATAAAGTATATAATTTATAATGAAGGAAAGTTTAGTTTGTTGTACTTACTTGACCACAAATACTTTGTTGATAGAGGATGTCTTCTATCATGAAATTTGTTATGGTGATGAAGTTTTCATCATCACAACTAAATGCTTTGTCGCTGGAAAATTGGACGGTTGTTAATAAAAGAAATTAAGTTTAGTACGTACTATGTTGTTTGCATTTGGTAGTAAAACAAAATAGAAGCCTTTATGGAAGTATGTATTAAAAGTTAAAGATAAATAAATTTATCTTTTTTAGTTTTGTTTAGTTTTTATTTTTTAGAGCAAGTGTGTGAGTGTACAGTAGTTGACAGATATACAGATAGTTGACCAAACTAAAACAGAACCAAAACAGTACTAATAATTAATTTAACAGATTGTTAATATATAGTTTGTATGAGTGAAAAGTAGTTTAATTACTTACTTGTTTCCTCCCAAAACTTTGAAAAAAAGTTTTACATTTTGTTGCTGTTCTTCAGTTAGATGCTTCATGAGTGGACACTTTTCAACGTTCTTTTGCTTCTTCTTCTTTTTTTGTTCTTTAGGACTGACATCATCAACAACAATTGGTTTTTCTGCAGCAATTTCTTCACTATCTTGTTTGATATTTTCAGATTTTAAACAATCTTCAGTTTCTAGAATGCAATCTTGAGTTTGCATCAAATCAAAACATGGAAAGTTAGCAGAACTATTTATGTGCATCATACCAACTATCTTGCTTTTATTCGTACCTTTTTCAGCTTCACTTTTTTCTTTGAAATCGTTTTTTTCTCTCCATATTATGCTCTTCAAAATTTTCCAGCTTTTGAAGTTTCATTTCAAGATTGAGGAGTCTTTGTTCAGCCAGTTGTCTTGAATGTTGTTCCTCATTCAGTTGTTCTGCCATACTTTTCATCTCAGCAGATAAAAAGTTCACTTTCCTCTCCAACTCTTTTATGCTACTAGAGCAGTCCGTAGCATATTTTTCATCTTCCAACCCGGTATATATATTTTTTTAAAAGAAAGTCTTTTTCCTCTTTAGTTACATTTGAAAATTTCTTTAAAATATGCATGGAAGGTATTTGAAATTAAATTTGGACATGTAATATCATTGAATTACTATGAAGTTAGAAATCAGAAATTATTAAAAATATACAGGTAAGAAAATTTCAAACACTTGATAAATGGATACAACATGTAAGCACATTCATATGGGAAGGAGAGAAGACCAGGAAAATCTATAATGCACACACAATAGTCGTTACATATAAATATAGATATGTAATTAACTAACCTACAAACTACATAAATTTAAAACACTATCCCTATTAAATAACACACATATAAACATATGTACTCATATAATTTTGTTTATCAACAAATATATATAGTTCATTATGTACTTAAATCATTTTATGTAAAGACATATATGCTTTTATCTTTTTTAACTAGGGTTTAATTTAGTTGTATATTTTATGTAATAAATTTAAAATATGAGTAAATCAAGAAAAATGTTTAATATGTATAAATATATATCAAATATAAGTAGGGCCTAACTTGTTATTAAATATTTTACATTAACAGATAAATGTTTTTATCTTTTATAGCTTTTAAGCATGGTAAAATTAAAACTTAAATCTGTTAACAGAATACATAACATCATTGGAAAACCACATTTAGTGATGTAAGCAGTAATGGGTTTGCAGGACAAGGTGTTGATAAAAGGTTTTTTGGTTGAATTTGGTTGAGTTCTTGAATTTATTTAGGTGTTTCAAGTAGCATGTGGCTGGTGCAGCAGTTTGTTGTTCGTTCAGTCAGGTTGTAGACAAAGATGAAATTATTTGGTGAAGAGGAGTAGTTTGTGGTTGAATGTGGGGTTGATATATTGCACCATTTACAAAGTTTGAATACCATTGTTCAACAAGTTTGAATTGTACCGAACTGTGGAGTTTGGCAGAAATTGAATGTCGGGTGTTCGTGGTGATTTTCTGGTGGTTTGGTAGTGATGCTAAATTAATTATGAACTGTGGAGTTGGGCAGAAACTGAATTGTACTTAAATCATTATGTACTTATGTATATGATTTTGTATATCAAGAAATATATATAAAAGTAGCATACCTTATCATTGTCTATTTCGTCGAGGTCCAAATCTTTTAATTTTGACAAGTCCCATTTTCTCATCCTCGGGATTTTGCTTTCCAAATTTTCTTTTTCATCGATGATTTGCGTCCTTTCAGAAAACCAATACTGCCAATAAGACCATACAAATAAGCATTAACATTTAACATTTTTGTAAAAAGCATTAGTATAAATATATTTATATTTACTTAAAGTTTTGAAATCATACCAATAAGACCATAGTACATCCAGGTGTGCTTCTTGGATTAGCATAGTATTTTTGAACATTTTTCATGACATTTTCGCATATTGCTCTCGGCCAAGAGATTGAGTTCAATTTTCTTAAGTTTAACAGCTTTGTTAAGAAGCCCCACTGCATGTAGTTCTGATTGTTAGGAAAGAAAAAAGTAATAATCAACAAGAGCAACAACAATTTGACTAAATCTTCATTCCCGTTTTCTTCCTCTATCATTTTTTTTCAATCTTCTTGTGACTGTCTTCTGGCTAATTATGTCATTTTCTTCGAAATTTTTAGTCAGAAACTCTGAAAAACTTTCCATTGCTGTGGCCTTATTTGAAGTTGGTATCGGAAACAAGTCCTCTCCAGATAAACGCATTGCAAATATAAGGCTAACTTCTTCATGTGTGATTTTCACCAGTTTATTTCCAATTTTGAAAGCTTTTTCTTTAATACTGAAAGAAGTAATTATTTGGTCTAATTTGAAGCGCTTTTCCGTATGTTTTGCCGTTCTATGCCATTGGTGAGAAACATATTAAAAAAGTTTTTGAATGTCGTTTTGTTGATATAACTTTTTGCTTCAGAGGATAGAATGTTTTTTTCCTTAACCGTCATCATAACTTTGTACACAGCATCTAAATTACATCTGTATGTTCCACTGTACAGATGTTTTTTCTATCTTTTCAGTTTGTTTTGAATCTCATATTTGTCAACATCATCTGACTCATCTGTTTCAATATTTATTTCTTCAAAATTAGAATTTGCTTCAATTAGTTTTTCCGAAATTGTTCCCTTGTCATCTGAGTTTGTTAGATGTTCTTTTTCAGAAATTTGTGAGATTTGTTGTGTTGGTTCAGCTTCATCCTACATTCATGAAAATAATATCATTAATTGGGATCCTACATTTATTTCCGCATATTCGTGAAGATAATATCATTTTGCTCAAGAATCATAATGCACATAAATCAAAGCAATATTATCAAAAAATATCGTACTGCACAATAGTCTGTATAAAAAGATAATATGGTTTATCTTTTTAATTATTTTGTATTTTCTTGGGATTAAGGTATTTTTTGTCAATGAAGAATTGTTAAGTAGTTTGTATACAGTAGTGTAAATAATGTAGAAGCTAGTGAATAAAATGCTAAAAATATTGTCCATAAAAAAATATGCTGCAAATTCAATGGTGCCCTTAAACCCTATTGATTATAGAGGGATTTACATTTCCAATAAGCTTTGACAGTTAATGTATATAACAAATAAGTAACTATAAAAAGATATATATATATATATATATATTTACATTTCCAATAAACCGTTTTGTTGAGTAACTATGTAGTACTGATGGCTATTTTTTTTTATTCTTTTCAAAGTATAGGAAGATAATCTGCTTTATCTTTTTTAGTTGTTTAAGTAATGATTAATTAGAAATATGAAAACTTAAAGAGAATGAAACACAAAATAGCCATCAGAATATTATGTATAAAAAAGATAAATGCTTTTATCTTTTTTAACAGTGCATTAGAAACAAATTAGTCATTACAAATTAGTGATCAGTTATTAGAATTTCATCATCACAATAGCCTCGAAGTAATAACAGGTACAACATGTATGAATGCAGTGCACAGTGCAGACTCATATGGTCAGAGAATCAAGCTACAACATTAACGAATAGTCAGATTCAAAAGTGACAGTGCAAACAAGTGCACAACATACACATAAACAAATGCAACATGAAAACAACTCAAGATCAATGCAAATGAAGCAACCAAACCTGACTGAAGTGTTCAGACATTACATATATACATGTGTGTAACATCAAGTGAATATGCAACTGTGAGAAATGCGGATTAAGGATCTTAAGGCTAGAATTAACACTAAAGGGGGGGGGGTGAATAGTGTTTTAAGAAATTTGTTAATCTTTTTGAGTTTATATAACTTTATTAACAATGTATACACTAATTAGACACAGATATGAACATAGAATCAAACACAGATGCAAATATAAAGTAAAAGCAGTAAAGGAAAGAACACACCGGATTTTATACTGGTTCGGAGTTACCCTACATCCAGTCCCGCACAACTAAGTACGGATTTCCTTTCAAATGCAATTCAACAATTACAACCCTCGATTTCAAGGCTACGAGGTATACCCTCCAGAATACCAATCCTTTGGGTAGGGATACTTGATTTCTCGGGCAACAAGTTCACCCAATTGATTTCCAAGGCTACAATCACACCTTTTCTCGCTTGATTGATTTACAAGGCTACAATCACACCTTTTCTCGCTAATATATTACAAAGAAACCTATAACTCTGAATAGCACTGAAAACCTTGTAGAGATAGTGATGTAGAATCAAACTAGAAGTAATCGAGTATGATTCGATGTTGATTTCGGCAGAGTAATGGTATGATTTTATAATAAGAAACGTGGAAGATGAAGAGAAGTGAAAACCAGAAAAAAGTGATTAAAAATTCATTAAAACTGACCCCTATTTATAGAAAACCAACGGCCATGACCATTCATGTAGAGTTATGGCGAATAGACACTTCTTTTGAAATTTGAATTTGAACTTCAACTGTCACTATGTCGACATACTACCTAGGGGCATGTCGACATCCCTCAGCCAAAAATGATAATTTGAATTTCTATAAAAACAATATTTATCTTATATAAAAACTATTTAAAACTTTATAAATATACTTGAATATAGTTGAAATTCATAAGTAAATATAAAGAACAATATATACATAATTTAACTATAATTTTATATTTAAATCTAAGTATAAATATTAAAAGTTAAATATATTATTTGAAAAGACATTTAAAATTAGGAGTATTTTGACTTTGAAATTAAAGATGTTTTGAGGCTAAAATTATTTAAAATCATGATAGAGAGTTTTGAATCTTTTAAAAGGAAAGTTTTGAAATCATTTTGAAAACAAGATAATTTTGTAAAATCATTTGAATTAAAATTAGTGGATACAAAACAATGTCCCACTAGATTTTCGTAGGTTCCATCCTACTTAGGGTTCCATCCCTTTAACGGGCTCGAAGTGGATTCCATTCCACGAATAAATTGGATATTAAGATGCTAGTGCTTTTCTACGAGTTTTAACAAATATTCCTAATAAAACACAGACATAACCTTGAACTCTTGATAATCTTGATACTCATGAGTCTTCTATCTCTGTATCTTGAATCTCTATACTGTACAGTCTTCATTCTTGATACCTGCATGGTTAGATCCTGCAAATACTTATATATCTAAACTTGTAATGTTAGTATTTATATTTTATAATCTATTATAAGGTTGTTGTCATCAAAACCATCATCTCATGGACTAACAATATCCTCCTTTTTTATTTTGACAACCTTTGTTTATAAAATATCACTTCTTTCCTAATAACTCCCCCTAAAACTAACAACTCCCCCTTAATCTATGCCTAACTACCCTATTTTATACTTCTCCCCCTTTGTCATCAACAAAAAGTTACTCTAAAATAGATAACTTCAAACTATATAACTCTATATAACTCCCCCTGAAACTAAGACTACTTTACTTGTGATTATAATGATAGTGTTATCATACATAATCAATACTTATCTTTAAACTAAACTCTTAATAAGTACTTTTCCTAACTACTAAACTATTTATTCAAAAGATAAGAGAATATACGAAAAAGAGACCACAATTTATTTATTCATAATGGAGTTATTTTTTAATATAAAAATAGATAATTAAATTGATAATCATGATAATGTAAAAGATCATATATCATTAATACTAATCATATGTATGTTATATTTTACACACATAATATCAATCCATACAAGTCAAATTCAAGCAAATCAAACCAAATCCTAATTTAAGCAAGCAAACAAACAAGGTTAATCAAATATTACGAGGAACATCAACCCATCCTTCTTCTCCAAAGATAGGGTCTTGTTTGATGGCATCCCAAATGTCATTATCAACACTTAACTCTAAAAACTAGAACTTAATCCTTAATTACTAACTAACCTAACTAAGAATCTATGATAATGCTTATAATAGTTAGAAATCAAATACAAGAACATAAATTATTTATTAAGTATATTTCAACACACTCATCAAAACCAATCATGTCAGACAAGTCACACAAATCAATCAAGTCAAACAAGTCAATCAAGTCAATCAAATCAAACAAGTCAATCAAATCAAACAAGTCAATCAAATCAACCAAAAACTAATAATCCTATATTATAAGACATTACTACAACCTCCTATTAAATAAAATGCACTCGTTATATATACATGTATGTAATATGTAGTTTGTAAAGAAGTATGAAGTGTATAACATATGCAATGTAGCATGAGATAATATGCGAAATGAAGTGCGACTTGTGATGCAAATGATTATGATACGCATTGTAATTTATGATGTAATATGCAATGAAATGTGATATGAAATAGAATGCATAATGATATGTACTAAAATGACAATGAAGTAAAATAATTTGCAAAATGATATGATGATATATATACTATGGTAAGAAATGTTCAGACTATAAGATAAGCATGAGTGATAAGTAATATCTAGTTGACAAGCATATATATACATATCCGTGTATGTGTGTGTGTGTGTCTATATATGTATGTATGTATACATATATCAAACTATTTATTATAAATCACTTCAACCAAAAAAAGGTAAAACACACCAATTACTAGACTTAAGTTAAGGAAACTAATGAATGTGACTGAAATAGTTGTAAAGACAATAGTTTAAAGGTAATAAATGGTATTAAAACTGTAACATAATCGTGAAAGGTAGTAATCAAACTTAATATCAAAATTAAATGCTAAGAAATAAGGACTTATACTATATATGATCAAATATGGTTTTTATAAAGATTAATAGCCTACTTATTTAATTTATAATTATTTTAATTTAATTACTATAATCTAAACTTCCATGTTTATAAACTACTTATCTTACTAATTAAAACCTTTATATTAAATTTCTATTGACTAAAATATTTAGAAACATGTTTAAACATTTTTAAAAAAAATATCATAATGAAATATTAAAAATAACAAAGATTAAAAAATAAAATAAACATGTGTTATATTAAGGCCTCTTTCATTTAAATTTTAATTAATTACTAAAGAATATCTAAACATTAATTTTAAATATTCTAATATAAGTTAGAAAATAATTTCTAAAAAGAATAGAGAAAAATACTTAGTTTAAATATCGTTATTTTATAATTTAAAGTTTTAAGTAGAAAAGACAACATTTACAGAATGCTATAAAAAGTTTTTTCATTAAGATATATATACAAAGCATTATAAAATAGAAATTGCGGTATTTACCAAATGCTGTGAAAAGTTTCAGAAACACTACAGCGTTTCAAAGCACAGAAATGCTATAAAAACGTATTTGCAGCGTAACAAAAGCAAAGGCAGCATTTCAGAAATGCTATCTAAAGTTCTGGGCAAAAATGGTGATTTTTGACCCAATTTTTATAGTAGTTAATATAATTAAAGTACAAAAAAATTGAATAATAAAAATAATGAGAATACATGTGTAAAGATACTTGGCATTATGCATGTAAAAATGCTCTTATTAAAATGTATGTCACTATCTACTTATATGATAAGTATCATGTGATGTGATGCAATCTTATTAATTGAAAAATCTATAAATAAAGCCTTATTCTAACATTCTAAATTCTTTTTATTAATCTCTTAAAATATAAAATTAGTATCTTAAAAGAAATATAGTATGAGAAATAAAAACAACATTAGATAAGTTAAAACTACGAATGAGGGTATGCTTTCTTTCTTAATATAGTTATAACAAATTAGTTGTAAGATTTTATTCGAAAGAAAACACATTTTAAAAGACTTTTAAAAAAAATTATACTTGTATATTGATATTTATACTATGGTGTGTCGATATATGGACCCAAATATCAAAACTTATAAAAGAGATAAATTTCTATACCTAACTAAATGCATAGATATATATTTCTAAATGCAACAATAAAGATGAAATAATAGTAAAGCGTACCTATTTTTGCATTCCATCTTTCTAACTTTGTTGTTCCTTCATTGTTGTGAACCACACATTTATATCTTTCCGAATTTGATGACCAGATCTATTCTGTTGCGACGGGCTCATTTTTTTGATCATCGTAGTATATTCATTTGCTGAATTTGAAGACCGTATGAGAAAGATACGGATGATTTAGTAGATCGATCAACTTGACGCCAAAACTTTGAATTCGAATTTTGAATGAATGGACACTTCAACCACTATAAATAGCCCCAACGGTCACCGCTTTTCATAAAAGTTCCTCCTCTTCATCTTCTTCCCGTTTTTCTATATACTATCAAACTTCTAGAAGGCATATCTCCTTCGTTTCTTAACGGAATTGGATGAAACCAGCAGAAAATCGAAGAGGAAGATAATGGCCCTGATCTAGTAATATTTTGGTGATGAATTTGGATGGTATTGTGGTCCAAAAGGCCGAACAGTAAGAGAAATGCAGGAAATCCAGTATACAGTTTTCAGTTTTGGATAGCCAACTTCAAACTATCATATCTTATTCAATTTTGATCGGAATTTGATGATCCACCCATCAAAACGACCGCGAGAACAAGAACTACAATATGAAAAGGAGTGGGAACAAAAATTACTCAAATCTCTGGATGCATTTTGAAGAATACCTTTGACAGTTTTGCCTTTGTTTTCTCTTTGTTCACCAAAACTTCATTTGACCATAACTTGGTCATTTCTTGACGGATTCACACGAAAACAGTGACATTGCGAAGCAGATTGAGAGAGGTACAGTACCAAATCAGGTTGTAGATGAGAACCAAAATTTTTGTATTGATCTTATACCCATTTCTTTGTTGATTTCCAATATATATCCACTTGTTCTTCTTGATCGATGAATGATTATCGGAAATCTTTTAACCAATAGTAATTAGACATAATTCTTCTCCTGCAAAACAAAATAACTTTTTAAAGAATCAAGTGACTTTTCAAAATAACTAAATATAGTTTTAAACAAAAATATCATGTTGATTCTGTGTCATATTCATATGAAAATAGTTTTAATAAAATCTCCAAACATAGCCATTTTAAAAACTTTTTCAAAATTCAGATTATGAAAACTTTGAAAACAAAGCTCTGATACCAAATGTGAGAAATGCGGACTAAGGATCTTAAGGCTAGAATTAACACTAGAGGGGTGGTGAATAGTGTTTTAAGAAAATTTTTAATCTTTTTGAGTTTATCTAACTTTATTAACAATGTATACACTAATTAGACACGGATATGAACACAGAATCAAACAAAGATGCAAATATATAGTAAAAGCAGTAAAGGAAAGAACACACCAGATTTTATACTGGTTCGGAGTTACCCTACATCCAGTCCCGCACAACTAAGTAAGGATTTCCTTTCAAATGCAATTCAACAATTACAACCCTCGATTTCAAGGCTACGAGGTATACCCTCCAGAATACCAATCCTCTGGGTAGGGATACTTGATTTCCCAGGCAACAAGTTCACCCAATTGATTTCCAAGGCTACAATCACACCTTTTCTCGCTTGATTGATTTACAAGGCTACAATCACACCTTTTCTCGCTAATATATTACAAAGAAACCTATAACTCTGAATAGCACTGAAAACCTTGTAGAGATAGTGATGTAGAATCAAACTAGAAGTAATCGAGTATGATTCGATGTTGATTTCGGCAGAGTAATGTTACGATTTTGTAATAAAAAATGTGGAAGATGAAGAGAAGTGAAAACCAGAAAAATTGATTAAAAATTCGTTGAAACTGACCCCTATTTATAGAAAACCAACAGCCATGACCATTCATGAAGAGTTATGGCGAATAGACACTTCTTTAGAAATTTGAATTTGAACTTCAACTGTCACTATGTCGACATACTACCTAGGGGCATGTCGACATCCCTCAGCCAAAAATGATAATTTGAATTTCTATAAAAACAATATTTATCTTATATAAAAACTATTTAAAACTTTATAAATATACTTGAATATAGTTGAAATTCATAAGTAATTATAAAGAACAATATATACATAATTTAACTATAATTTTATATTTAAATCTAAGTATAAATATTAAAAGTTAAATATATTATTTGAAAAGACATTTAAAATTAGGAGTATTTTGACTTTGAAATTAAAGATGTTTTGAGGCTAAAATTATTTAAAATCAGGATAGAGAGTTTTGAATCTTTTAAAAGGAAAGTTTTGAAATCATTTTGAAAACAAGATAATTTTGTAAAATCATTTGAATTAAAATTAGTGGATACAACACAATGTCCCACTATATTTTCGTAGGTTCCATCCTACTTAGGGTTCCATCCCTTTAACGGGCTCGAAGTGGATTCCATTCCCTGAATAAATTGGATATTAAGATGTCAGTGCTTTTCTACGAGTTTTAACAAATATTCTTAATAAAACACAGACTTAACCTTGAACTCTTGATAATCTTGATACTCATGAGTCTTCTATCTCTGTATCTTGAATCTCTATACTATATAGTCTTCATTCTTGACACCTGCATGGTTAGATCCTGCAAATACATATATATCTAAACTTGTAATGTTAGTATTTATATTTTATAATCTATTCTAAGGTTGTTGTCATCAAAACCATCATCTCATGGACTAACATCAGCATCATACACATTGAAACCAAAGTCCAATGCAGACATGTCGATAAGATAAGAATGCAAGTGACGACAAGCTACATGATCACTGACTGCATATAAAGCAACAACTCAAGTCAGTGCACATCAACCCAATACAAACTACATGAAGTGAATGCACAAACATATATATATATATACACACACACACACACACATATGTATATACACATGTATACATACATGTAGTGACAGCATAGCAGACTAACCAAGGTAAACAATGCAAGCTCAAAAAATTTAGCTATTTTTTTATTTAAAATATGGAATCTAGATTCCAATTTAATATGTATATACAAATTGAAGAGTACAAATAAATATTATAGGAAACATAAGTAGGAAAACAGTTACCAATGGAGTTGAAGATAATGATGATCTCTGGCTGTGTCCATTGCAGAAAGGACTAGATATAGGTCTTATGTTTATGCATTGAGTTCCACCTTCATTTATGAATTAGCAAGTAGTTTTTTGAATGAATAACTTTGATTTAGAAGACATTGTGTGCATCTTTACGCTGCATAAAAATTGTCATACATAATGAAATGTTAGAAAGAGTGAAGAATAATTTTTTTGTACTTAAAAAGTTGATTATGTATGTTTATTTCGCATAAATACTTCAGGACAACTGCAATTGACTTAAATTCAGTATTTATTATGTTATATGTAGTAGTTGATATAAAAATTTATCTAGGATTTATTCTGTATTTTAATGTTTTACATAAAAACATAAATGTTTTTATCTTTTCCAACTAGGGTTTAAATTAGTTGTATATTTTTTCTAATAACTTTAAATCAAGATAAAAACAAAATCCTATCTAATAAGTAATTGTAATTATCAAACACAACTAGGGTTTAGCATGTAGTCTAAATATTTTACATTAATAGATAGATACGTTTGTCTTTTTTAACAGCTAAACAATAACTTGTTCAGTTTAACACCTAGGGTTTAGTATCATCTGCCATTGAATATTAAGGTATGCTTAATTAAACAAATGTCGATTTTGTTAAATTATAACAAGAACTAAAATACCTTAAATCTATTATAAGAGCTATTATCAGCATCGTTAAGAATGAATATTTAACTACGATTTATCATCTAACTAAAACATTTACATCAAAATAAAATATAGCTTACTTGTTCCGCATTTAAGTTTAAGGTGATTGCAGAAATTGCTCGACGAAAGTATAAAAACATAAATTCTTTTATCTTTTTTAAGTAGGGTGTAAATTTGCTGTATATCTTTTGTAATAACTTTTAAATCATGAAAAAATGGAAAACAAGTATAACATATACTAGTCACTATTTAAGATAACTAAGGCTTAAGTTGATTTGAACCAATTATAGTAAAAGATAAATATGTTTATCTTTCGTAGCTGTTAAACATAGGAACATTACAACATAACTGTGTTTACACAATACATACGATTTTTGAAGTACTGAAGTTAAAATTACGTTAAAGCAACTCAAAGATAAACAAACATGTTAAATCCATTACATTCTTGTATTAAATCATTTAGATTAAAAGATAAACAGATTAATATTTTTAAGCTGTTGAATATGAACAGTTTTAGATCACGTTAAATCATTACAAAAACAACAAACACCTTACATGCGTTACAAAAACAATTATATATAAACACAATCAATAGAGCTTATTTCTTACTTGTCAAACACAAGCAAAAGCAACCCATAAATAACAAAGAAAATCAATCAGTGAATGACTACTTACTTCAGCTAACAAAAACAATTGATATATAGCAAAAAAAAACAATCGATGAACAACAAACAGCAAAGATAAACAAGTATTTACTTGTTCAGCCACTAGTAAATAGAAATTGCGTCTTGCAACTAGTGAATAGAAATCGCGTCTTAGTTTCTTCAGCTGAAGAAAGGTGAGGTGATTAACAATTTGCTTGTTTAGCTGTAGAAAAGTGAATCAATCGATATATGGCAAACAACAGAAACAAACAACTATTTACTTGTTCAGCTGAGAAAAGTTAGGCGGTACGATTTCTTCAGCCAATCGATAATCCAACTGAGGTGATTTTGTTTCTAAGCCCTACTTTTGTTTTTCATTCGAAGGTTTGGCGGTAGATATGGATTAGCGAGAAGTAGTGGGTTTATTTTTGACCCGTGTCCTGGAAACTAATTTTTTTGAACACGTGTCCTAGAAAATAATTAGTTGATGGTAATAGGCCCTTATAGTGAAATTATGTACCAAGACCACATATTCTAACACAATCAGCTGATAGTTTTCTTCTTCTTCTTCTTTTTTATAAACTTAAACAAACATAGTAAATTCAATAAACAAATCCGTTCAATACTCACAAGGAGCAAGCAAGTAATAGCAATCCAAGCCAGGTATGATTCTTAACAAATCTCCAAAAATTCTCCAACACCCTCATCCTCGCCTAGCCAGGAAACGCTGGCCATGAGTACGAATCCAGCCGCCCGATGAATCTGATGGTCCACGATGGTGTCTTGCCCGACAGGTCATTGGAGATTGGCTTTTTGAATGGATTGATCATTACAAGGATAAAGAATACCTTCCTAAATGAAAGGATCGAAATAAATAGAGTTTTTGTTGGTTCACGTTACTTTGTTGTCTTTTTAAGTGGTTTCTTCACAACAGTCAGAGGTTGAAAAGTAGCGGAAAAGGAATGGTAGTCGAGGATTTCCCTAAGAATTGATGGAACTGAGATTATGGATGTCGTGATTCGGATTGGGAAAGTCTGGATAATTCTCTTTAGCTCATTTTTTGAACGAAAATAGAGATCTAAAACTATGCAAATGAAAATGAATTCAACTGGCCATAATAAACATAGCCGGCTAATGTTTCATCTCCCACCAAATACTTTGTTTATGCAGCGTTTCATTTTTCATCTAACATGTCTACAATAAACAAAAGCAACATATAAGCTTGAAACACTGCTATATTATGCAATTAATACTAGTTTTTGTTATAGTGTGACAATGCTCTGATACAATCCGTGAAGAATATAAAGCTCACAAGATGTTAAGAAACATACTTCGAAAGGTTCACACAATAAAGGCGGTTTATTAATGTCGAAGAGAGTTAATTGACAAAGTAGATAGTTAAAACATTATAACATACCCATTCACTAAGGGGTTGGCTCAATTAGTTTTTAAGAAAACTGATCAAAGAAATTGGAATAAAATTTCCTAATTGACCCTAGTTGCCAGTGGGAGATCGACAGAGTTAGGGGCATGTTCTAGGGGCAATTATAAAATTTGTTACATATATCTAATTAGATAACCATTCTTATTCAAAATAAAAGGTGTTTTTCTTTCTATTATATAATCGTTATATTGTGATATATTTAATTAAGTAATTAATTTAAAGTATATTAAGTCAAAAATCCTTAAATAGTATGTTATGTGATAGTAATTGCAATGTGATTGTAACTACGAGAAATTTTTCACATTTAAATAGCAAATTATTTTATATATTCCTAGTCAAGATATTTCGAGAAGGGATATCGATGCATCCATTAAGACTAGAGTATGTACCGCTCTCCAAGTGTTGGGTAGTATATTACTCATGGCTGTCGGTGGCACCAAGGCGTACTGTTGATGCCAAAAGTGGCACAACACCCAAAAACATGTTGAAAATTTGAGATTTCACAGAAAATATAAAAAAACAATAAGAACACCAAGATTTTTATAGCGGTTCAGCAATTTTTGACCTAAGCCCACTGTAGTTTTTATTGATTTGCAGATTTGAGAGATTTTTAGAAAGATTTGTGGAGATTTAGAGTCACTAGTACTAAGTTTTACTGAACTAAAGCCTAGAGTCGCAAATAGTAGCTTACTTAGTGACTGCCATGGTGAGGAGATAGGAGATGAAGAAGATGAAATGTTGATAGTCCTTTTCTAGTATATTTTGGGTCTATTTATATAAGGGAATTGCCTAGTAGAGTCGGGGGCTCAAGAGATATAAGGTTAAGATCTAGGCCCAAGTTTTTAGGAGTAAGCTACAGGGCCCAAATCCCAAGAACAACCACTCATACCGAGAGGATTCTCTAGGTGTGGATATGTTTTATAGGTTATTCTTCTCCCTTTCTTCCATCTGGACTCCTATCTCCGATTCGTTGTGTTGCAAACACCTTATGCTGAAGATTCAGTTATTTCCGGTAAATCCTAATACTGCTTCGTTCACCTTTGTTTTCTTTGCTTTCTTCTCGAGAATCCTTAGATTTGTTCGTCTACTCTTCAAGAAAAGCACTCCATAGAGATCACTTAAGATATAACATTGTGTACAAGTAGTTTTGGAAGTCCAAATTGGAGTAAAAAGGACTTGATACGGAGTGTAGGACTTAGTATCGAGTTGTCCTGTAACAACCTGCATATTTTACGATTGTATATTTAAATGTTTTGTTTAAATATAGAATCGTTTGTTGAATTTAAAGTTCGAAATGTCACTTTTTGTAAACAGTCGAATCCGGACTCGAGACCCCTTCCATTTTGTCCAAAATGGCGTTTGCGACCTTTTTGAGTATAAACATCGATATGTTTGGAGTTGAGTAGAATTTTGCTATTTTTCTATTTTGGGCTTTGGGTTTGGGTTTCAGCCCACTAACCCAACATAATACCCTAACTCCCCCTCCAACCCCTCTTCATTCATTTTCATTTCCTAACACTTTCAAGCTAAAAGAAAAATAAGGGAGGAGAAAAGAAATCAAAACTTCTAAGCCCTAGTTTACTAGGAAATTCAAATTCAAGCTCTAGAAATCAAAGAGAAGCTTAGGTAAGCATCGTCTTTATCTTCTCCATCTCAATCTCTCTTCAATTTTCAGAAATTCCTAAACTCTAACTTAGGAAATATTTGCTTATGAGCTTAGATTGGAGCTTCTTGAGTTGAAATTGAAGAGGAATTGGTCTTGCTTTGTTTTAGAGCTTCTCTTTCATTGTTTTTAGGTTCAAAGGTGAGTTCTTGAACTCACATCTATGTCTATACCTTTGATAGTTGTTAAGTATGAATTCCTAACATCTATTTCATGTTCATTTGCTTTTGAATTATATTGGTTTGTTGAATTATCCAATTTTTGGTATTTTGAAGTCAAAATCTATGATAATCTTGTTATGGATGTTTTGACTTGGGGTTTGGGGTGTGTTGGTGAGCCTATAGGGCTGGGTAGTCGCTTGGCGTAAATACCTAGCCATCGTCGCTCGTCCGATTGCTTGCGATATGATTTGGCCATCATTGGCCTAAGAAAAATCTTTCCCTGAGCTTCGGCTCAGACGCCTGGTAATAGGCTCAGACGTCTTAGTCTAGGGAATAAAAATTCCAGTCTTTCAGCTCAGACGTCTGAGTCTATTCCTCAGACGTCTGGGCGATCTGGAATGAAATTTCTAGACCCTCAGTTCAAACGTCTGGGGAAACCACCAAACGTCTGATATTGTTAATTTCGGCCAAATTGCCTATTTCTGAGTGGATTTCCATTTTTATCGATTTTTGGTTGATCCAGTTGGTCATTGTCATTTATTATCGATTTTGATGACTTCTTTTATGGATTTTTGGAGTATCCATTTGATGGATTTGATATCGATTTCTATGGTTTGAATTCACGTCGTCGAATGTGAATTTTTGGCAATTGATTGTTTCTACAATCATTTCTGTGATTTGTCACTTTAAAATACAAAGGTTTCTATACTAGTAGTAAATACTTAAACTCTTTCACTGAAATGATTTCAACATTTACTTTTAAATACAAAACTCGTTTTTAAAACCGTTTTCTAATCTATTAGTATATACAAACCTTTACCTCATTCGTACGAGAAATCCAATTAAACGACTTAGCAAAACAAGTGCTATGAAACGCTTGCGTTTACTTCGTCGGTTAATTCTTGGACTTGTTCGATTGAAATCTTGTGACAATTTTTCGAGTGGAAATCTACAATTTGTTCGTAAATACTTAAGTTAAGCCAGTGGTTATGGGACATGAAGCTAAACTGATTTATTTACTAGCTTGGTGTAATTTACACTTCTTATTGATCGATGGAAATCATTTTATGGATTAGACTAGCGATATGCGATGTCTCTTTGTTCGCGTGGGGGACTATACCCCGTTTTGTGGAGCTTCATCTCATTTTATGGGCTAAAAACCTAGGGTCTTTTGACCGTTCGTGGAGCAATCGGCTCGATAAGTCGGTGCATGGGGCGTATCTTTTAGGTGCGTCGATGTTCGACTGTACATGGGGCATATCTTTTTAGGTGTGTCGATGTTCGTTTATGCATGGGGCGTATCTTTTTAGGTGCGTCGATGTTCGTCTATACATGGGGCGTATCCTTTTAGGTGCATTGATGTTCGTTTATACATGGGGCGTATCCTTTTAGGTGCGTCGATGTTCGTTTATGCATGGGGCATATCTTTTTAAGTGCGTCGATGTTCGACCGTGCATGAGGCGTATCTTTTTAGGTGCGTCGATGTTCAGCTCATTTTATGGGTTAGCAACCCATGGGATAACATCCCGTTTATGTTAGGCCTACCCCTTCTTTGTGTTTTATGGATTTCTAATTATTGATTTCTGGAATTTGTGTTTCACCGATTTTTGCGATTGGCATTGATATGTTTTGTCAATATTTGAGGTTTGGTGAATAAGCTAAGAATGTGATATTCTTTTTGGATATTTGTGATGATTTGAGATATTGTATGTTTTTTGTTGTTATCAAATGTAGGCTTGTCAAAGTATGGCATTATAGTTATCATATATTTTTGTTGTATCTCTTATCCTATCTCATCTTATATGATATTTATAGCTAGACTGATCCGTTTATTATTTTTCTTCTTAAATAATACTCGGGTCAGACCGAGGTGTAACAGGTGCTTCCACTTGACTTTTTAGCAGGGGCTAGCTTTTGACTTTTGACTAACTACTTTAGCTTAGTAGTTTTTGCTTTTATACATTCGAGATTGAGACTCCTTGATGTATACATATTCTTTTGTGATGTTGTGGATCTTGTTTGACCACTACTTTGATGTACACTTCTATGTGTTATATTCATATCTGTTTCCGCCTTAGTGATATGAATATCTGTGACTAATTATGTGTTGTGCTTATTTTATATTTGTTTCCGAAGGCCTTATAGCCACTGTGTAGTAGATTTGAGTTTGGATTGGGTATGTCGGATTTCCTCTTGAAATGAAATGCATGATATACTATTTGACATATCGGTTCTCGCTCAAAGCAATTACACAGATGGTCGCTCCTCAATGGCCTTATTCTTCATACTAATTGATGGCATTACCCAGTAGTGTCCTTGGTTAGTGTGAGTATAGATGTGGGGCGTCACATGTCCACTTTTGGTTCTCTGCCTTTGCAACTTCTTGAGTATAATTCTATCGCCCTTCTAAGCATGTTCCCAAGTTCGTGAATCATTTCTTCTTCATCTTGATGTTCTAGTTCCATTGAAAATCTACTTGGTCAAAAAACCGAATAATGTTTGCCCCCCAGAGTATGTTTTCACTGGAAATAAAGCATGCTCTGGAACAAGTTGAGTATTGTCTGCTATCTCTCAGTTCTGGTTAGTCGTTCACTTGAAAGCATTGCCTTCATTCTGTAGATATCTTTATAACTACTTTACATAGCTGAAATTACATTCCTTATGCCAAGGAGAATATCTACAATTTGGAGATTGTTCCATGCCTTAGCCAAGTTTGCTCTACCTCCTTTGATTTTCTTTTGATTTTGGAATCATAAATACCTCTCGGTACCGAGTAGTACCACTTGGTACCGAGCCCTTTTTTATCGACCACTGACCTATATATTTGACACTTAAATTTTTTTACTTCTCACTTTTACTTGCCTCTATCCAATTGCTTTTTTCAATGGAGTTCCCTCCATCGACCATTGACTCATTGTGATTTATTCCTCCTCGCCCAAACCGCTCGCCATAGTCATCTTCGAGTCGCCGTCGACTATCCAAGTTTGCCAGTATCACTAAGTCGTCACTTCAATCACCACTTTAACCATCTTTTCCAAATCCATATTAGTATGAGTTCTTTGTTTCAATTCGATTTTCAATTCCTTGAATCCTTGAAACATCAAGGTGGTTTGTTGGCCGTTAACTGGTCATGGTCATAGGGTAGTGGATGTGGGTCGTGAATGTTGATGGCCATGCCAAGAGTTTGCCTACCTCTTATGAAAGAGATGAGTGATGGCTTGTGGTTGAATGTAAAATGCATGACTGTAGTGCTTTCCTGATCTGAATTCATCATTTAGCAAGAATTGGGAACACACTCCACCAATAGATGATTGATTCAAAAGCTATCGCTTATCAATTCTAATATCCACATGATTCACAAGCTCCGCCAGTAGGACATCAAGGAATTCACTTTAAAGTATATGAACTGCCAGTTTGGTGAAGGCTTAGCGGTAGAAGTCCAATGATTTGCTGCAACCATTTGAGATTACCCAGTGGAAGTAGGAACATGGATCGATGGATATTATTGATGGACTACTGAGGACTAGAGGAGGGTTTGATAGCATGTAGGCCATTGTTGATATATTGATGAAAAGTGTTAGATTTATACCTATAAAGTATAGTAGAATAACAGCAAAATTAGTCGAATTGGGTGAAGTGGATTGAGCAATTCCATGGTGTAATGAAGTGCATCATAAGCGATAAGGATCTATTATTCACGAATGGATTTTGAAAGCTTACTAGAGGCGTTGGAGGGAGCTATATTTGAGTACAGCTTATAATCGTCGGACTGATTAGCAAATTTAAAGGGTGATTCGTATTTTAGAAGATCTCTTGTGAGCTTTCATTCTTGACTTTGGCTGTTTATGGAATGATCATTTTCATTTTCTAGAATTTCCATATAATAATAATTATCAATATAGCATTAGTATGACACTATTTGAGGTTTTATATGGCCGACCATGCTACGATCCTTCTTGTTGGTGGGAAGCAGGGAGAGACTGATACTAGGGTCAAATATGATATGAGAGACAACAAGGAAGGTTGAGGTCATTTGGCAATGAATGAAAGCTATCCAAGACAGACATAATAGCTATATTGATAAGAGAAGACAAGAATTGGAGTTCTTTGGTAGCAGTTATGTGTTTTCCAAAGTTTCTTCATTGAAGAATTCAGTTCGAATGGTAGAAATGGGAAGTTAGCACTGAGATTTTTAGGTCATTTTCAAATATCGATATGATTACGAATCAGCTTATAGAGTTGACCACCTCAGAAAATCAAGGATGTAGAATGTGTTCCAAGTTTCTCATTTATGGAAGTTTGTGCATGACTCAGTTGTAGTAGTGGCACCGCATCAACTGGATGGTAACAAGATTGAACCGAAAGCTTCGAGACCTCGTAAGCCCATTCGTATAATTGGTCATGATACGAAGTAGCTTAAGTGGAAGATAATGAATTTGGTGAAGGTTCAATAGGGTGAAAGAGAGAGCAATAGCACTTGGGAGATCAAGTAGAGAATGAGAACCACTTATTTCAATCCCCTTACTTAGTAAGACTTTCTGTTTACTGCAATTACTCAAACTTTAGATATCATAAGGAGTAGTTTAGTACCTTGCATGCTACGGTATGCATTGGTTATATTTACTCACTTGTATGTGCATGTTTGATGAATCATAAGCTTTGTTATAGTTGTTAGGCATGTGAGATAACTATATTGTCTCATTTTAATTTCTTTGATGGGATCTTGGGAGCGAAATTCCTCAGGAGGGAATGTATGGACCTGTACTATATGTGTATACGATTATAAAATATTATTTTAAAATTCAAATTGGTTTGTATGAGGAACTAACTTTAGGTAATGTTGAATAGTGACATTTTACACCCTTAGAATTTTTTTGGACTATTTTAACCATAAAAATCATGTAAGGCCAATAATTGTTGACAAAATCTGAATTAGGGTCTAAAAACACTTCCTATGAAAGATACGATGGTTTCTCATTCCATAGAGTGGTCAAAATGGATTTTTGGACTTGCGCTTTAGGATATATGACTGTTTGAAGTTTAGATGGTCATTAGGTAGATTAGTGGGTAATTAACCTAGGCCCTTCATTAGGCCTGCAAATGATTTCAGGATTATATTTAATAGCAGCCTCCATAGCAAGCACTAATTTTAATTTTCTCTTCTCTAAACATCTCTTTACCATTATTAACCTAGATCTACCTAAACTCCATCATTTCCTTCATTAGAGTAGCCAAATTAAGTGATTAAGGCGAGATTATCCAAGGGAATCTCCTAGGTCACGTGATTTCTGCATTAGGAAGCATGTATTCGCTGATTGGATTGGATTCATCTGATTTTTGGGTTAACTCTTCATTTCAGTGAGTGACTTATACCCCTCACATTATTATGATTGTTGATTTATTAATAAACAGTGGTTTTAAATGGTTTTTAAACGTTAAAACATGTTTTACAATAGATCTAATCCTAATTATTTTTTAAAAGGGAATAATTGATTTAATATGATTTTGATTTATTTTGATCATTTCCTTGTATCTATCATTGGATTTCTTGTACTGTTGTCAGATTTCATATGGACTGATGTTTTATATTGGTTTACTTTAGTTGTGAACCATATGAGTTTAATATTGCTTATTTTTTGGTTGTATGTACGAAAATGTGTATTATTTGCATGTATATAATGATTGTTCGCTTGTGTTGAGTAAAAATGCCAATCGAAGGTGAATAGAGTGTAGGGACATTCTATGATGATTTTTATGCATTGTGATGATTAAGTTGTTAGATCATTTAAGCAGATCAAAAAATGAGGGACTAAAGTTGGTAGAGTGAGATCTTGAATCGATGTACCAAAAATCAAAGAACAATGAACCATAGAAGATCTGGATGTTTGAATGCAAATTAGAGCTAAAGGAAGATGGACAGAGACTGCAGGAGATCGTAGAAGGAAACTTGGCCAATTTTAGCCAAGTCCAGCCGATCAATACCTATTAGTCATGATCAATCAGTGATGATTGGTTGGGGTTAAAGTGCATAAGTGTGCACATAAAAGCATGGCTGGGGACTTCGCATGGCTTGACTTTGGGCTTGAAAGAAAGATGATTGATTTAGTTTTGTATTTAGCTATAATGGCTAAGTACATGACAAAATAATCGATGTCGATCAATAATGTTTTACTGGAAATTGGAGCACACTTTACGAAGAGCTATTACAATTGATCGCATGTTGACTTAATGCCTGGTTTGAGAGATATGGCTATTACCGATCAATTCAACAAAATGAGAATGACATGAGTTTCAACTGAGGAAACTTGAGATCTACTTCAGATTCGATGTGGTGAAGTAGTGAGATGAATTTAGGATTAACACAAGGGAACATTTTGACTTTCAATGGTAGTCTAAAGAAGTTTCGAGCTTTGGTGACTCGACGATAGAAGTTGTGATGATGGTCCAAAGTGGCAAGTTCTATGATTTGAACTTGTCGGGTAGAACGTATGATGTGTTCTACTAGACGTGTGCTAAAGGATCATTGATTACATGGAGAGTTTCGATGTATGCTTACTTGAGTCGTATGGCATGACTATAGATATTTCTATGGTGAACTACCATGGAATTTATGATATGAGTATAGTATCCTGGTCTTACAAAGTGGCATGGATTTAAGCATGAAAGAAAACGAGATGTTAAGTAGTCTATTGCCAAACGATTAGGTCATATGAGTTATTATATGTCTAATGGCATAATGAATGATGTGAGATAGCTTGATGGTTGCTATGTTTGTTAAGGATGCAATATGATGTAAGTATTATCGATGTTGCTGACCAAGACACACTATATTGTATTTTAACTTGTACTACCCCCCATGATGATAGTATATTATTTATTAATGTTACGCGCTAACTTGCTAAATAAAGGGACATTGTACCGACCCGTAATTTCGCTACTTCGGAAATGAGAGATTTCGTTCGTTTTAAAATTAAAAGGAATTTAAATCTTAAATAAATATGTTATATATAATAAATAATTATCTATTCTTATAGTTAATAAATTAAAAAGTATAAATTTGGATTTTAGAACAACTCGACAAAAGTTAAGTTTTGTTAATAACAAATGAAGGCTTAAATAAATAGGTTTAAATATTTATTTAAAAAGATAAATCTTATTTAAAACATCTAATAAAGATAATAAAAGTATATTAAGATATCTAAAAGTATGTTAATAATCATTTTACAAAAATAACTAAAATTTGTCGCATTTTGTCAGTTTTACAAACACTGTAAAATTAGAGATTTTGATATTAATTAAATATGATTTTAAAATATAAAGAGTCATGTTTTAATTTATTTAAAAGAAGAAAAATGTTCATTTTAAATTTGGTTTACATAAATGAATAGTTTAACTAAAACGTCAAAATGTGACCGTAAAACATTTTGTCGAAAATCAACGTTTTGTCGATTAAAAGCTGTCGCACCTTTATTTTGTTATATAGAAACATATATTCAAATAGTGTAAGTATTAATTAATTCACTAATCAAGTTTACTTTTACTAAACATACTTAGAAAATTCTAGAATATAATTAAGAAAAAGTAAGCACAAAAAGACAAAAATGTCATTTCAAAGCAAAAAAGTAAAACATCAAATAAAAGAAACATAATTATTACTTTCTTTACTTAATACTTAAGTGAAAATGACATAAAGTAATGATTTGAAATGTGATGTTAAGTGTTGAAAAAAATAAGATTACTTTATAAGTAAGTAAGAGTATTTTGGTCTTTTTACAAAATATTATTTTAATCCAAAAACTTTTCTATAAATAAGACCATTACTTTTCCACTTTCTTTACACATTTCTACCTTCTTCTTCTTCCTCCTTGAAGCTCTCTTTAATGGCTTCTTCTTCTTCTTCCATTTCCTTACTAACTTTTTCAAAACCATATCAAATCAACTCCAAACACAACCAAACTTTTCCAAAGACCTTAGAATACCATAAGAACATGGTTTAGCATCTAAGAATTAAAAAATTATGGAGGAAGACGTAGAATAGGGCATGGCCGAACCTATCAAGGAAGAGGAGCAAGTTCGTGAAGCTCCGGAGTGAGAAAAAGAGAAGGAGGTGATGGCCGAGCACTAGAAAGTGAGGCGAAGTTGTTTATGTGATAGTTTGGTATAGTTAAGAAGATGTAGTGAAGTGTTGGAAAATGAATGTTGGTAGGAAGTTAATCGGTTTGGTTAAAGGTGAGAAATTCTCATCGCTTTTGGATTTATATTTTGGTTATGTTAAAACAATCATATTTATATCCTTATGACATATGAATGTTTATTTGATTGTTAATATGGATGATTTGATAGATGGTTAGATAATTGAATTGTGATAATATATCCCGTTATGGTATTAATAGTGAATGTTGGATTTAAAATCATATGTTATGTGATTGGTTGAATGGATGTTTGTTAGTCCTTGAGATGATGGTTTTGATGACAACAACCTTAGAATAGATTATAAAATATAAATACTAACATTACAAGTTTAGATATATATGTATTTGCAGGATCTAACCATGCAGGTATCAAGAATGAAGACTGTACAGTATAGAGATTCAAGATACAGAGATAGAAGACTCATGAGTATCAAGATTATCAAGAGTTCAAGGTTAAGTCTGTGTTTTATTAGGAATATTTGTTAAAACTCGTAGAAAAGCACTGGCATCTTAATATCCAATTTATTCGTGGAATGAAATCCACTTTGAGCCCGTTAAAGGGATGGAACCCTAAGTAGGATGGAACCTACGAAAATCTAGTGGGACATTGTTTTGTATCCACTAATTTTAATTCAAATGATTTTACAAAATTATCTTGTTTTCAAAATGATTTCAAAACTTTCCTTTTAAAAGATTCAAAACCCTCTATCCTGATTTTAAATAATTTTAGCTTCAAAACATCTTTAATTTCAAAGTCAAAATACTCCTATTTTTAAATATCTTTTCAAATAATATATTTAACTTTTAATATTTATACTTAGATTTAAATATAAAATTATAGTTAAATTATGTATATATTGTTCTTTATATTTACTTATGAATTTCAACTATATTCAAGTATATTTATAAAGTTTTAAATAGTTTTAATATAAGATAAATATTGTTCTTATAGAAATTCAAAATACCATTTTTGGCTGAGGGATGTCGACATGCCCCTAGATAGTATGTCGACATAGTGAGAGTTGAAGTTCAAATTCAAATTTCAAAAGAAGTGTCTATTCGCCATAACTTTTCATGAATGGTCATGGCTGTTGGTTTTCTATAAATAGGGGTCAGTTTCAACGAATTTTCAATCATATTTTTCTGATTTTCACTCCTCTTCATCTTCCTCATTTCTTATTACAAAATCATACCATTACTCTACCGAAATCAACATCGAATCATACTCGATTACTTCTAGTTTGATTCTTCATCACTATCTCTACAAGGTTCTCAGTGCTATTCAGAGTTAAAGGTTTCTTTGTAATATATTAGCGAGAAAAGGTGTGATTGTAGCCTTGTAAATCAATCAAGCGAGAAAAGGTGTGATTGTAGCCCTGGAAATCAATTGGGTGAACTTGTTGCCCGGTAAATCAAGTATCCCTACCCAGAGGATTGGTATTCTGGAGGGTATACCTCGTAGCCTTGAAATCGAGGGTTGTAATTGTTGAAATGCTTTTGAAAGGAAATCCGTACTTAGTTGTACGGGACTGGATGTAGGGTAACTCCGAACCAGTATAAAATCCGGTGTGTTCTTTCCTTTACTGCTTTTACTTTATATTTGCATCTGTGTTTGATTCTATGTTCATATCTGTGTCTAATTAGTGTATACATTGTTAATAAAGTTAGATAAACTCAAAAATATTAACAAATTTCTTAAAACACTATTCACCCCCCCTTTATTGTTAATTCTAGCCTTAAGATCCTTAATCCACATTTCTCACAATGTTATGTTAGTGATAAATATGAATATTGGATATGTTCATTTTGATTTAAATAATCACTTTGTTTATAAGACCATATTTTAGTGGTATGAGATATTTTGGAAAAATAAGTCTCTTTTCATTTATAAGTGAAATTAAAGTTAAAATAAAAGAGAATTTGAAATTTGAAGTGAAATGGATTTGAAAAGAATATTTAAATAGAAATTGAAATTAAGATGAATAGTGAAATTGAAATTAAAATCGATTTTGGAAAATTGAAGTTTAGTTTGAGGTTGAATTGAAGTTTAAATTGAAATTAGATTTGAAATCTAAGTTTTAATTGAGTTTAATTTGAAGTTAGAATTGAAATTGGGATTTAAAAATTTAATATTAAAATAATGTGAATAAAATAATATTATAATATGGTAATAGTGAAAATATATTTTAAATACTTTAAAAAGTGAAAATATTGATTTGTAATGATTTTATAAGTAATAAAATTCAATTTGAATAGATTATTTCAAGTGTTGAAAAATAAGTTAAAACTAGGCGCGTCGCGCAACGGTAGTTCGCGATTTCGCACCGAAAAGTTCAGATGAATGTGTAGAGTGGAATATAGCTCGGAATTCTTCGAGAGAAGAAAATTCCGGACTATTATATCCATATCTTCTAAACGAAGAAAGAAAATCAAAGTTTCGTTGAGTGGATTTTGAATTAAGTCCAAATCAATTTTCTAGAAAAATCGCGCTAGTGCAATTAAGTGACCATAACAGGAAATCTGTTTAAATGAACGTTTTTAATTATAGAAAAATATGGAATAAATTTGATAAACCTATTTAAATGATTTGAAAGAGATTTGGATTGGAAAATATGAATTATCAAATGTTTAAAAGTTGATTTAATCAAATAAGCTTATATAGCACTTTCCGCAGCATTTTTATGCTGCGAATTGTATAACTTTTTGGATATGAGTTTAAATGTAACGATTTTTCCTAGAATCAATTGTGAATGTTTTTAAAAGGAAAACTAAGTGTTTAAAAGAGAATTTTAAATCTTATAATCAAATCCAAAATTAAGTTGATAACTGAGTATGCGGAAACGACTAGTACATTTGTCCCGCCTGTGAGATCTGGGAAGATAAAACAAGGTGTTTAACTAAGGTTAGGGATGGAGCAACCAGTGCCCTAAACTTACCTGGCCTATGTTTTCTTTTCTTAAGCGAGGGGTGGAACAGATCGAAAGGAAAGCCCGGATGCTCTTGAATAAAAAGATTCTATTAAGATTTCCAAAATAAAAGAAGATTGGTATTATCCAAAATTTAAGCAAGCTCCCAAATGAACTAATTACGACTTGGATTGCATAGAGATAATCTTCTTATACTTGGTATTAAAATCCGAAGAGGGAACTCGTCCTATTCGTCGAATTTAAAAGGTGATTTCACCGTTATTCCGCCCATAGCACTTGTTGAATACATAAATTGATGTTGAGTAAAATTAGAATGATTTCTATGATCCTATTTACTCAAAAATGTTTGCTAAGATTAATTTTAGGGTTTATCGTAAACGATGTCTTAAATAACATTGTTTTTGACCCGCCTAAAAGTTAAGGAATTTGGATCGAAAGTTAAGTGAGGAAATTTGAAATATTTATCCAAAGCAAAAGAATGAATTTCTTAGAAATTATCCTAAGTCAAAAGAAAGAGATTTTGAAATCATCCGAAAATAATTAAAGTGAAAAGAGACTTAATAAATCCTATATACTCATATTTACTTTTTATCGAAAATTGGATTTCGAAGGAACCGGGTCGGATTTGGGTGATTCCAATCCAAAAACCACTTCGAACCAATGTATACGTTCGAACGTGAAGACATGTTGAAGATGATGATTGTTGAAGACCATGGATCTTCATAGCGTGAGGACTGCTTGTTGAACGTGCTCTGGGTAGCTTCCATTATAGAGTTATTTATAGCAGCGGTCTCCTCGTTTTGGAGATTTTTCGGATTGCAAGGACTACTCGCTACTAGTGGTAGTAGGAGAGTGCCTTCAGTTTGTCCTGTTCCTGGACAACTTATATGGACGTTTGTCTGACATTACATTTCTAATGATTACGTACATTGGTTTTTACAAACGTACATCAGTTAGTGGCGGAGAAGGCAACTTCTCTTAGCTTAACACCCTCCTTGAGACATACGAGCTCAATGGTTGTATTTTTGTGGAAGGCAATTAGTAGTTAACGGAAATTGCAATGTGGCATTCAAAGATGTGATATGTGCTATGTGAAAAGGTAATCGTTACCTCAAGCCTCATCAACCCGGAAATGACCGAAACATGATTAGATGCAGCAAGGCTAAGTGGGTCATTCCCAAGTAGAGTATGGTCATCACCTTCTAGATATATTTCTTTGCGCTATAACGTTCGGGATGTAAATTAATGTGGTGTCTGGAAACAAGCGCTCGGTTAAAGGTCGGTAACGACCGGGGGATGACATATTCGGTACTATCTAGTTACAGAGGTAGGCCGGTCTTGTGTTGGTAGAGAATCCTTTGTGATGGTTCTCGGGGCATCCATCTAGAGGTGTACCCATTTCGGAAGGTAGATCCTTCACCTGGTCATTTGTATGGAAATCCATTCCCCAATAAGAGCCTACAGAATTGATTGTAAACCTATTATGCTGGAATTTAATCGCTGTAACAATTTCGGCTAAGATTAATAAGTTTATTTGCAAATGTTTTCAAAGAGATGTCATTAAAAATAATATCAAATGTTTTGATATAAAAGTGTTTTAGTTATCATAAGTTAAAAACCCGTCCGTATTTATGTGTGGACGTGGTCTTATGAGATACTCTTGATTTTCAAAGGATTTTATCCAAAGGCTGATATATGACACTGTCATTTATTATTGAGTTTTTCCCACGTTGGTTTATCAAGCCTGATCCGGGTATTTTCAATACTCGGGTCAGGTCCGAGTAGTTTCAGGTTTAGTCAAAGACGATTGGAGTTTTCCAAAGGAGAGCTGGAGATATTCATCTACGTATGGACGTATTCTATTATCCGCTGTACTTAGTTTGTTTTAGTTAATGTTTGTCAGCAATTGTAAGGACAGATGTTTATAACTGTCCAAGCTGAATTTAGGTTAGACTCTGATATATGTATTTAAAAGTTTTCCGCTGTAAAGATATTGGTTCAATATTATATGTTATTCCGTTCGTGTGAGATTCTGTTCTGTCTATTTTTCCTTTATTACCCTTCATGTTCCGTATTTTCGTGCAATTTGAGTTGGACATGTGTGGTTTATTGTCGATTCAAAGGGTACGGAAAAACGGTTCGTGACATTTGGTATAAGATCTGAAGGTTAAGCGAGAACCTTGGCTTTGTTATGAGTAAAGTCTCATCAGAGATAGGATTAGTAATACCCTAGGATGAGTAACTCATTAGAGATAGGGTTAGTAATACCCTAGAATGAGTTATGAGAGTATTATATATATGAGCGCGTATTTGTTAATTTTATAAAAATGATTTTGTTTTAAAGAAATTGGTAAATGAAATAATTTTACGTTGGGTTTATATTTTGAATATTAAAGAGGATATTTTTATTTTTGATTAGAATTTAAGGATTGCTTGTAATATTGCTTAGTAAAACAAAAATATGAATATTTTGTGATTAGAATTGCACAATTTGACTATAAGATATTTCATATAGAATCAATTAGTTGAAAGCTAGAATTTAGAACTTTAATCATATACCCTTAGATATTTAGTATTAAGAAATAATAAGGATTAAGTGATTATCATAATGGATGGATTTAAAAGCTAAGTACAAATATCTGGTGAAGTAAAATTCACGATTTGACTATAAGATATTTGATGATAATGTTGAAGCTAGAAGTTGTAATTGGAGAAAGTAAAAAGAAAACGCATACTTAGTAAAATTCTTATCAACAAGATAGAAAAAGATAAGCCTAAATTGAGATTTTGGGAATATATTATAAAAGGGTAAGTTCTATAACTTATAAGGAGACAAGATAATTTGAAATTTAGACACTTTGATTAGGTTAAAAAAATCAAAGTGAAATTTAGGAATAAAAGATATAAGAAATATCATCCTAATATAAAACTTGGAATTAGCGATACATTTAGGGTAACCTTTGTAATTCAAAATGAAATAAGATTAGAAATGGATAGCTTTGAATAAAATGGTTAGTAGGTTGATTGTTGGATGAAAATGTTTAAATAACAAATACCATGTGAATTGAGTTTCACAATTTGACTATAAGGTATTTGATGGATTTAAGGTTAAGAAATTTGATTTAGAAATGGATAGGTAAAAAAGTCAAGTAGTGAATCATAGAACCAGTAAGAAAAAGATGTACACTTAGCAAAGTTGTCTTATTAATATATGGATAAGATAAAAATGTATTTAAATAATAAAAAAACGATTGTGTAAAAAAGGATAAATATAAAGGAATGAGAATTTAAATTCGAGTAAAAGAATTATGGTAATTTTTTTTTGAGAGAGACGGGTGTGTAGCGTGATACTACACAGTCGATTAAATAATTATATATTAAAAATTTATAAGAGGTCGATCGACAAGCCAGATCGATGGCCAAAAAATAGTCATAGAGCAATAGAGTACGATTAAAGTGCTAGAGTATCATAGACAAAAGAACACAGAATATTACAAATATCGGCTAAGTAGTAGCCCTCGGTAGACTAAGACTATCCACGCGGTGACGCACTGGTACTACCTTGAGATTCTGCTGGCTGGATGCTGCAAGGCGGGAGGCTCAGCCGGAAGGGCGTGGAGGAGCACTGACCTGTTAGAGAGGAGAAAAAGTGAGTGATACTTCTACAGGTCCCGCCAAAATGTCGTGCAGGTTTTCCAAACACGTGTGCATTCCTTTCTTTCCAAATGCACCAAATAAAGATTGATATGTATGTGTCCATCAGCAGGTTATGCTGATTAAACTGCCAATAATCGAAAAAGGGGGTCGAGGTGGGGACATACTCCAGTAGAAAAGCACTGGTTGCAGCCCAAATTGAGTAGGAGAAATCACATTCGAAGAAAAGGTGGGTGATTGATTCATCGTGTGTGAAACAAAAGACGCAGCGTGGGTCAACAGGGATGTTGAGTCGGTTGAGTCTATCTTTGGTATTAATACTTCCAGAAATTAGGCACCATTGGAAAAAAGCTATACGAGGAGGAAGATTGCAATGCCAAATCCTGGGGAAGGAGAAAAGGCGACCGGGGAGAATTATGGTAATTTAAATGATGTTAACTAATATAAGATGAAGAATTTATAAAATAGGTTTTATAAACAAAAGTAATCTCTATAGGATTTTGAAAATGGTATTATTTAAAATAAAATGAGATATTTTTGATAACTAATTCGTTTGGCTCGAAAATAAACTAAAAATGGGCAAGCTATGTGTTCGGATGGTAAACACTTCCCTTAAGTATTACTCTTTTTGATAAGAGGATATATGATACTATTGGTAGTACCTAGTTCCTTAGATTATTTTGGAGTTACTCGATCTATATAATTTTCTTAAGTTAAAGATATAATTTGAATCATTGATTAGTAATATTTATAAAAGTGTTTAAACCAAAGATAAATTGGGATCGCTAATTGATAAGATAAAGTGAGATTCTCGACGATTTTGGACAGTTGGAAATTTCCGAATCATACCTAACTCATGGCTAAGAAATTTATGAGAACTTTGGTAAAAGATTGAAATACTTTGAGTAAATGAATTAAGATAAGGATAATTTATAAATCTAATTTATAAAGAAGAAGAAAAAAAGATTTAAGGGTATGAGTATTTAAATACATATGGTTTTAAAATTTATTTTCCAAAGCTGGCATTAAATAAGAAATAAGTTTTATAACTTATGAATTTGAGATAATAGTAAATTAAAAAAAAGTTTAAGTTTGTTAGACAGACGGATTTAAGTAAAACCAATTTGAAATTTGGGATATGTATATACTCTTAGGAAGTAAAGGTATATTATACAAGTTTAAGTCATATTTGTATGCTTAAGTAATAATGTATTTAGAAGAAAGTAAATGGTTGTGAAATAAACTTGGATTAATTGAAATTTTGAAAAATGTATTAGGTAAAGATGAATGTGAATAAGTATATAAATTAAACGTAGATCATTTCGGCACATAAAATTTTGATCTAATATGCGAGTACAAAACTTTGAGGTATTTACACTGGTTCGAAAAAGGATTTATCACTCGATTCTTGACGACGAACATTGATGAGGGTTTGTGGTTAGGTACTTTAGTTTTCTATCATAGTTGAGAGCTATGCAAGGAAAGCAAAGGTTTCTAAGAAAAGAGCCTGATTAAAGTCCGCACTAGAAAATCGGAGGATCTATACTAGTACGGAAATAAAGTTGTGGATTCGAATAGTAGATCGAATCAAATATCACATATAGTATGATGTTTTGGTCTATCTACATAGTAGTTGGATAGTTATCTTAAATAGTAGGCACTAAGATATAGTGGTTGGACTAATGTTTTGATATGTGTATATATATAAACCTCAGGTCAGGGAATGAGTTATGTTGGATGTATTCATTTATGTTGATATAGTATTAGTTTAGTTGTTTTCGGATGTATAGTCTTGTTTGGTTGTTGTATATACTATCTTAAGTATGAAGTACGCACTAGGATGGGTAGGATAGAAATCTGACTTGATGTATGTCTATATAACCTTAAGTACGTGATAGATACTCAGGTTAGTGTGGGGAATCATTATATGTATGTTTGGTATCATTTGTTTTAGTGTTGTTATGGTATTAACCTTCTTCTTTTTCTACCATCGGTATAGATAAGTCAAAATATTTGAGGATACGAGTATGAGATAGATTTCTTTATCTAACTTTCATTTCGAGGACGAAATGCTTTTAAGTAGGGGAGAATGTAACGACCCGTAATTTCGCTACTTCGGAAATGAGAGATTTCGTTCGTTTTAAAATTAAAAGGAATTTAAATCTTAAATAAATATGTTATATATAATAAATAATTATCTATTCTTATAGTTAATAAATTAAAAAGTATAAATTTGGATTTTAGAACAAATTGACAAAAGTTAAGTTTTGTTAATAACAAATGAAGGCTTAAATAAATAGGTTTAAATATTTATTTAAAAAGATAAATCTTATTTAAAACATCTAATAAAGATAATAAAAGTATATTAAGGTATCTAAAAGTATGTTAATAATCATTTTACAAAAATAACCAAAATTTGTCGCATTTTGTCAGTTTTACATACACTGTAAAATAGAGATTTTGATATTAATTAAATATGATTTTAAAATATAAAGAGACATGTTTTAATTTATTTAAAAGAAGAAAAAAGTTCATTTTAAATTTGGTTTACATAAATGAATAGTTTAACTAAAACGTCAAAATGTGACCGTAAAACATTTTGTCGAAAATCAACGTTTTGTCGATTAAAAGTTGTCGCAACGTCGTCGCACCTTTATTTTGTTATATAGGAACATATATTCAAATAGTGTAAGTATTAATTAATTCACTAATCAAGTTTACTTTTACTAAACATACTTAGAAAATTCTAGAATATAATTAAGAAAAAGTAAGCACAAAAAGACAAAAATGTCATTTCAAAGCAAAAAAGTAAAACATCAAATAAAAGAAACATAATTATTACTTTCTTTACTTAATACTTAAGTGAAAATGATATAAAGTAATGATTTGAAATGTGATGTTAAGTGTTGAAAAAAATAAGATTACTTTATAAGTAAGTGAGGGTATTTTGTGATTTTACAAAATATTATTTTAATCCAAAAACTTTTCTATAAATAAGACCATCATTTTTCCACTTTCTTTACACATTTCTACCTTCTTCTTCTTCCTCCTTGAAGCTCTCTTTAATGGCTTCTTCTTCTTCTTCCATTTCCTTACTAACTTTTTCAAAACCATATAAAATCAACTCCAAACACAACCAAACTTTTCCAAAGACCTTAGAATACCATAAGAACATGATTTAGCATCTAAGAAGTAAAGAAATGATGGAGGAAAATGTAGAATAGGGCATGACCGAACCTATCAAGGAAGAGGAGCAAGTTCGTGAAGCTCCGGAGTGAGAAAAAGAGAAGGAGGTGATGGCCGAGCACTAGAAAGTGAGGCAAAGTTGTTTATGTGATGGTTTGGTATAGTTAAGAAGATGTAGTGAAGTGTTGGTAGGAAGTTAATCGGTTTAGTTAAAGGTGAGAAATTCTCATCGCTTTTGGATTTATAATTTGGTTATGTTAAAACAATCATATTTATATCCTTATGACATATGAATGTTTATTTGATTGTTAATATGGATGATTTGATAGATGGTTAGATAATTGAATTGTGATAATATATCCCGTTATGGTATTAATAGTGAATGTTGGATTTGAAATAATATGTTATGTGATTGGTTGAATGGATGTTATGTTAGTGATAAATATGAATATTGGATATGTTCATTTTGATTTAAATAATCACTTTGTTTATAAGACCATATTTTAGTGGTATGAGATATTTTGGAAAAATAAGTCTCTTTTCATTTAGAAGTGAAATTAAAGTTAAAATAAAAGAGAATTTGAAATTTGAAGTAAAACGGATTTGAAAAGGATAGTTAAATAGAAATTGAAATTAAGATGAATAGTGAAATTGAAATTAAAATCGATTTTGGAAAATTGAAGTTTAGTTTGAGGTTGAATTGAAGTTTAAATTGAAATTAGATTTGAAATCTAAGTTTTAATTGAGTTTAATTTGAAGTTAGAATTGAAATTGGGATTTAAAAATTTAATATTAAAATAATGTGAATAAAATAATATTATAATATGGTAATAGTGAAAATATATTTTAAATACTTTAAAAAGTGAAAATATTGATTTGTAATGATTTTATAAGTAATAAAATTCAATTTGAATAGATTATTTCAAGTGTTGAAAAATAAGTTAAAACTAGGCGCGTCGCGCAACGGTAGTTCGCGATTTCGCGCTGAAAAGTTCAGATGAATGTGTAGAGTGGAATATAGCTCGGAATTCTTCGAGACAAGAAAATTCCGGACTATTATATCCATATCTTCGAAACGAAGAAAGAAAATCAAAGTTTCATTGAGTGGATTTTGAATTAAGTCCAAATCAATTTTCTAGAAAAATCGCGCTAGTGCAGTTAAGTGACCATAATAGGAAATCTGTTTAAATGAACGTTTTTAATTACAGAAAAATATGGAATAAATTTGATAAACCTATTTAAATGACATGAAAGAGATTTGGATTGGAAAATATGAAATATCAAATGTTTAAAAGTTGATTTAATCAAATAAGCTTATATAGCTTTTTCCGCAGCATTTTTATGCTGCGAATTGTATAACTTTTTGGATATGAGTTTAAATGTAACGATTTTTCCTGGAATCAATTGTGAATGTTTTTAAAAGGAAAAATAAGTGTTTAAAAGATAATATTAAATCTTTATAATCAAATCCAAAATTAAGTTGATAACTGAGTATGCGGAAACGACTAGTACATTTGTCCAGCTTGTGAGATCTGGGAAGATAAAACAAGGTGTTTAACTAAAGTTACGGATGGAGCAACCAGTGTCCTGAAATTACCTAGCCTATGTTTTCTTTTCTTAGGTGAGGGGTGGAACAGATCGAAAGGAAAGCCCGGATGCTCTTGAATAAAAAGATTCTATTAAATTTCCAAAATAAAAGAAGATTGGTATTATCCAAAATTTAAGCAAGCTCCCAAATGAACTAATTACGACTTGGATTGCATAGAGATGATCTTCTTATACTTGGTATTAAAATCCGAAGAGGGCACTCGTCCTATTCGTGGAATTTAAAAGGTGATTTCACCGTTATTCCGCCCATATCACTTGTTGAATACAGAAATTGATGTTGAGTAAAATTAGAATGATTTATATGGTCCTATTTACTCAAAAATGTTTGCTAAGATTAATTTTAGGGTTTATCATAAACGATGTCTTAAATAACATTGTTTTTGACCCGCCTAGAAGATAAGGAATTTGGATCGAAAGTTAAGTGAGGAAATTTGAAATATTTATCCAAAGCAAAAGAATGAATTTCTTAGAAATTATCCTAAGTTAAAAGAAAGAGATTTCAAAATCATCTGAAAAGAATTAAAGTGAAAAGAGACTTAATAAACCCTGTATATTCATATTTACTTTTTATCAAAAAATTGGATTTCGAAGGAACCGGGTCGGGTTTGGGTGATTCCAATCCGAAAACCACTTCGAACCGATGTATACGTTCGAACGTGAGGACATGTTGAAGATGATGATTATTCAAGACCGTGGATCTTCATAGCGTGAGGACTGCTTGTTGAACATGCTCCGGGTAGCTTCCATTATAGAGTTATTTATAGTAGAGGTCTCCTCGTTGTGGAGATTTTTCGGATTTCAAGGACTACTCGCTACTAGTGGTAGTAGGAGAGTGCCTTCGGTTTGCCCTATTCCTGGACAACTTATATGGACGTTTGTCTGACATTACATTTCTAAAGATTACGTACATTGCTTTTTACAAACGTACATCAGTTGGTGGCGGAGAAGGAAACTTCCCTTAGCTTAACACCCTCCTTGAGACATACGAGCTCAAGGGTTGTATTTTTGTGGAAGGCAATTCGTAGTTAACGGAAATGGAAATGTGGCATTCAAAGATGTGATATGTGCTATGTAAAAAGGTAATCGTTACCTCAAGCCTCATCAACCCGGAAATGACCGAAACAGGATTAGATGCAGCAAGGCTAAGTGGGTCATTCCCAAGTAGGGTATGGTCATCCCCTTCTAGATATATTTCTTTGCGCTATAACGTTCGAGAAGTAAATTAATGTGGTGTATGTAAATGAGCGCTCGGTTAAAGGTCGGTAACGACCGAGGGATGACATATTCGGTACTATCTAGTTACAGAGGTAGGCCTGTCTTGTGTTGGTAGAGAATCCTTTGTGATGGTTCTTGGGGCATCCATCTAGAGGTGTACCCATTTCGGAAGGTAGATCCTTCACCTGGCCTTTTGTATGGAAATCCATTCTCCAATAAGAGCCTACGGAATTGATTGTAAACCTATTATGCTGGAATTTAATCATAGTAACAATTTTGGCTAAGATTAATAAGTTTATTTGCAAATGTTTTCAAAGAGATGTCATTAAAAATAATATCAAATGTTTTGATATAAAAGTGTTTTAGTTATCATAAGGTAAAAACCCATCTATGTTTATGTGTGGACGTGGTCTTATGAGATACTCTTGATTTTCAAAGGATTTTATCCAAAGGCTGATATATGACACTGTCATTTATTATTGAGTTTTTCCCACGTTGGTTTATCAAGCCTGATCCGGGTATTTTCAATACTCAGGTCAGGTCCGAGTAGTTTCAGGTTTAGTCAAAGACGATTGGAGTTTTCCAAAGGAGAGCTGGAGATATTCATCTACGTATGGACGTATTCTATTATCCGCTGTACTTAGTTTGTTTTAGTTAATGTTTGTCAGCAATTGTAAGGACAGATGTTTATAACTGTCCAAGCTGAATTTAGGTTAGACTCTGATATATGTATTTAAAAGTTTTCCGCTCTAAAGATATTGGTTCAATATTATATGTTATTCCGTTCGTGTGAGATTCTGTTCTGTCTATTTTTCCTTTATTACCCTTCATGTTCCGTATTTTCGTGCAATTTGAGTTGGACATGTGTGGTTTATTGTCGATTCAAAGGGTACGGAAAAATGGTTCGTGACATTTGGTATAAGATCTGAAGGTTAAGCGAGAACCTTGGCTTTGTTATGGGTAAAGTCTCATCAGAGATAGGATTAGTAATACCCTAGGATGAGTAACTCATTAGAGATAGGGTTAGTAATACCCTAGAATGAGTTATGAGAGTATTATATATATGAGCGCGTATTTGTTAATTTTATAAAAATGATTTTGTTTTAAAGAAATTGGTAAATGAAATAATTTTACCTTGGGTTTATATTTTGAATATTAAAGAGGATATTTTTATTTTTGATTAGAATTTAAGGATTGCTAGTAATATTGCTTAGTAAAACAAAAATATGAATATTTTGTGATTAGAATTGCACAATTTGACTATAAGATATTTCATATAGAATCAATTAGTTGAAAGCTAGAATTTAGAACTTTAATCATATACCCTTAGATATTTAGTATTAAGAAATAATAAGGATTAAGTGATTATCATAATGGATGGATTTAAAAGCTAAGTACAAATATCTGGTGAAGTAAAATTCACGATTTGACTATAAGATATTTGATGATAATGTCGAAGCTAGAAGTTGTAATTGGAGGAAGTAAAAAGAAAACGCATACATAGTAAAATTCTTATCAACAAGATAGAAAAAGATAAGCTTAAATTGAGATTTTGGGTAAATATATTATAAAAGGGTAAGTTCTATAACTTATAAGGAGACAAGATAATTTGAAATTTAGACACTTTGATTAGCTTAAAAAAATCAAAGTGAAATTTAGGAATAAGAGATATAAGAAATATCATCCTAATATAAAACTTGGAATTAGCGATACATTTAGGGTAACCTTTGTAATTCAAAATGAAATAAGATTAGAAGTGGATAGCTTTGAATAAAATGGTTAGTAGGTTGATTGTTGGATGAAAATGTTTAAATAACAAATACCATGTGAATTGAGTTTCACAATTTGACTATGAGGTATTTGATGGATTTATGGTTAAGAAATTTGATTTAGAAATGGATAGGTAAATAAGTCAAGTAGTTAATTATAGAACCAGTAAGAAAAAAAAGTATACTTAGCAAAGTTGTCTTATTAATATATGGATAAGATAAAAATGTATTTAAATAATAAAAAAACGATTGTGTAAAAAAGGATAAATATAAAGGAATGAGAATTTAAATTCGAGTAAAAGAATTATGGTAATTTAAATGATGTTAACTAATATAAGATGAAGAATTTATAAAATAGGTTTTATAAACAAAAGTAATCTCTATAGGATTTTGAAAATGGTATTATTTAAAATAAAATGAGATATTTTTGATAACTAATTCGTTTGGCTCGAAAATAAACTAAAAATGGGCAAGATATGTGTTCGGATGATAAACACTTCCCTTAAGTATTACTCTTTTTGATAAGAGGATATATGATACTATTGGTAGTACCTAATTCCTTAGATTATTTTGGAGTTACTCGATCTATATAATTTTCTTAAGTTAAATATATAATTTGAATCATTGATTAATAATATTTATAACAGTGTTTAAACAAAAGATAAATTGGGATCGCTAATTGATAAGATAAAGCGAGATTCTCGACGATTTTGGACAGTTGGAAATTTCCAAATCATACCTAACTCAGAGCTAAGAAATTTATGAGAACTTTGGTAAAAGATTGAAATACTTTGAGTAAATGAAATAAGATAAGGATAATTTATAAATCTAATTTATAAAGAAGAAAAAAAAAGATTTAAGGTTATGAGTATTTAAATACGGATGGTTTTAAAATTTATTTTCCAAAGCTGGCATTAAATAAGAAATAAGTTTTATAACTTATGAATTTGAGATAATAGTAAATTAAAAAAAAGTTTAAGTTTGTTAGACAAACGGATTTAAGTAAAACCAATTTGAAATTTGGGATATGTATATACTCTTAGGAAGTAAAGGTATATTATACAAGTTTAAGTCATATTTGTATGCTTAAGTAATAATGTATTTAGAAGAAAGTAAATGGTTGTGAAATAAACTTGGATTAATTGAATTTTTGAAAAATGTATTAGGTAAAGATGAATGTGAATAAGTATATAAGTTAAACGTAGATCATAGTATGCGAGTATAGAACTTTGAGGTATTTACACTGGTTCGAAAAAGGATTTGTCACTCGATTCTTGACGACGAACATTGATGAGGGTTTGTGGTTAGGTACTTTAGTTTTCTATCATAGTTGAGAGCTATGCAAGGAAAGCAAAGGTTTCTAAGAAAAGAGCCTGATTAAAGTCCGCACTAGAAAATCGGGGGATCTATACTAGTTCGGAAGTAAAGTTGTGGATTCGAATAGTAGATCGAATCAAATATCACATATAGTATGATGTTTTGGTCTATCTACATAGTAGTTGGATAGTTATATTAAATAGTAGGCACTAAGGTATAGTGGTTGGACTAATGTTTTGATATGTGTATATATATAAACCTCAGGTCAGGGAATGAGTTATGTTGGATGTATTCATTTATGTTGATATAGTATTAGTTTGGTTATTTTCGGATGTATAGTCTTGTTTGGTTGTTGTATATACTATCTTAAGTATGCAGTATGCACTAGGATGGGTAGGATAGAAATTTGACTTGATGTATGTCTATATAACCTTAAGTACGTGATAGATACTCAGGTTAGTGTGGGGAATCATTATATGTATGTTTGGTATCATTTGTTTTAGTGTTTTTATGATATTAACCTTCTTCTTTTTCTACCATCGGTATAGATAAGTCAAAATATTTGAGGATACGAGTATGAGATAGATTTCTTTATCTAACTTTCATTTCGAGTACGAAATGCTTTTAAATAGGGGAGAATGTAACGACCTGTAATTTCGCTACTTCGGAAATGAGAGATTTCGTTTGTTTTAAAATTAAAAGGAATTTAAATCTTAAACAAATATGTTATATATATAATAAATAATTATCTATTCATATAGTTAATAAATTAAAAAGTATAAATTTGGATTTTAGAACAAATCGACAAAAGTTAAGTTTTGTTAATAACAAATGAAGACTTAAATAAATAGGTTTAAATATTTATTTAAAAAGATAAATCTTTTTTAAAACATCTAATAAAGATAATAAAAGTATATTAAGATATCTAAAAGTATGTTAATAATCATTTTACTAAAATAACCAAAATTTGTCGCATTTTGTCAGTTTTACATACACTGTAAAATTAGAGATTTTGATATTAATTAAATATGATTTTAAAATATAAAGAGACATGTTTTAATTTATTTAAAAGAAGAAAAAAGTTCATTTTAAATTTGGTTTACATAAATGAATAGTTTAACTAAAACGTCAAAATGTGACCATAAAACATTTTGTCGAAAATCAACGTTTTGTCGATTAAAAGTTGTCGCAACGTCGTCGCACCTTTATTTTGTTATATAGGAACATATATTCAAATGGTGTAAGTATTAATAATTTCACTAATCAAGTTTACTTTTATTAAACATACTTAGAAAATTCTAGAATATAATTAAGAAAAAGTAAGCACAAAAAGACAAAAATGTCATTTCAAAGCAAAAAAGTAAAACATCAAATAAAAGAAACATAATTATTACTTTCTTTACTTAATACTTAAGTGAAAATGACATAAAGTAATGATTTGAAATGTGATGTTAAGTGTTGAAAAAAATAAGATTACTTTATAAGTAAGTGAGGGTATTTTGTGATTTTACAAAATATTATTTTAATCTAAAAACTTTTCTATAAATAAGACCATCATTCTTCCACTTTCTTTACACATTTCTACCTTCTTCTTCTTCCTCCTTGAAGCTCTCTTTAATGGCTTCTTCTTCTTCTTCCATTTCCTTACTAACTTTTTCAAAACCATATCAAATCAACTCCAAACACAACCAAACTTTTCCAAGGACCTTAGAATACCATAAGAACATGGTTTAGCATCTAAGAAGTAAAGAAATAATGGAGGAAGACGTAGAATAGGGCATGGCCAAACCTATCAAGGAAGAGGAGCAAGTTCGTGAAGCTCCGGAGCAAGAAAAAGAGAAGGAAGTGATGGCTGAGCACTAGAAAGTGAGGCGAAGTTGTTTATGTGATGGTTTGGTATAGTTAAGAAGATGTAGTGAAGTGTTGGAAAATGTGTGACATCCCGTAATTTCTAGCAATATCAATTTAATAATCTGTGTTGAAAATTAATTTGATTTGATAATATTTGTTAATAAATTCAAATTGATTTAATAATCTTCGTTTAAATAAATATTTAACTGATAATTTATCTTTTAAAAAGCTAATAAATTGTTTTCTATTTATAATGTATATATATTTGTATATATTGTAAATAGAAATCTTTGGTTGGAATCTAATAAATAAATAAATCTTGTTTTCAAATTCTAATATATTTTTGGTAATTTGGAAATTAGGATTTAATATAGAATATATAGTTTTAAAATAGTTAAGGTAAATGTTTAATTGATTTAAATATATATCTTAGCTTAAGTTCAAGAATTAAATAATAAGGTTTGTTTTAAATTATGGTTTAATAAATATGAGATATTAATTCATTTAAATAATAATAGGAAGTTATAATCTCTTTTATAAATTATTTAATTTGACAAATTATTGTTTTCAAATAACATTTAGTAATGTATTGTTATATATATATATATATTTAAAATAGAAGCGTTATTTTCAAATTAAATATGTTGTTATATATATGTATAAACTTTTATTTGTATATATATACATAGCTTTATTTTATTTTCTCTAAAATGTAATTCATAAATATAAAATAAACCTTATAAATATTAAGCATAAGTGTAAAAATAAATAATAATAGGTAATTAGATATTTGATAGTTAAGTTTTAAAATTAAAATAAACACACTCATGTTAGAAATAGAATTTAATACTTAGGTTAAAATTTATAACAAATAACTATAGCAACTTTGTATTATATACATAGGGGATAAGAGCATGACCAGGCTTTGTATAATTTGAATATAGCCTGTAGGATAAGTATGAAATAAGACATAAAGTATATTTGCACATATAATATCTCTAAAACAAAGTAAAGTATAAGACTAATGCAAAGCAAGGAAATGAAACACTTAGATAATTCTGGAAATCGAACATAGGTGGCAATACATTTAGATCTAAAGCAAGGGACTGAAAAGAAAAAAAAAAGAAATATAAACTATCTAAGTACATACGAATAAAGTATGAGATATGTATGCGTAGACATAAGGACAAGGCATTAAATGTTGATATCTCTAGTACATTTTATATCTCATTTCAGCCTCCTAAGGAGATAAAAATCTCTGACCTGTTTGTACCAAAAGAAAATAAACAACCCTGTATATTTGTTTACATATGTATCAATCTATCTCACCATTTTCGTTCATAAGAAACTTAGTATTCCAGAAAACATATTTTAACTAAAGCTTTATTTCAACACAACTATAACAACAATTCAACTCATCAAACATGAAGATCAAAGAGGTTCCAGTTGCAACTTTCAAAAGCCTGTTTCAATATAAAAGCTTTCCAAAACAATTGATGTACTCTGCCTTCATTTTCAGAAAACTGGTGAGTAACATTTAAATAAAAAAACTAAGTATATAGATGTTTGCTTGTTTGTGAAGCCCTGAGATGGATGATACTTTGTTTATGCATATATAAGTGTTAACTCTATGGTTATGAATATATGTAAGCATGCATATCTGATATGTACATCTGTAGCCTTAACACCTCTGTTTTAAATTTCCTAGTTAAGTTTGTTTTCATATTTCTTTATCTCATGATCTAGTCTGTGTTAAGATTTGAAATACAAAGGAAGTATGATTGTTATATCATAAATGTTAGTTTAAAGATATATAGTTTGTTAAAACAACATAGTATTGTTCAGGAAATAATAAAACACAGTGAAAACTTCAATTAAGTCAAAATTTATTTGTCATAGATTATAGATTAAGGTGTATGAATCAAAAGCTAAAGCTAAAACTTGATTTTTAAAACAAGAATGGAAATTTTTCATTAAGAAATAAAGGAGCAGTTTACAGATGAACAAAAATCATTCTTTTACAAAATTCTGTTGATTTAATAAATTGTTGATGCTGAAATTTGTTATGGAGTTAGATAATTGATTCGTGGATATAGGAAAAATGTTGGAAAAATTTTCTAATGCAAAAATTTGTAACTCGAATTGAATTTAGGGTTTAAGTATTGTTTTGACGAGGCTTAGTGTTTTGATTCGTTCGTCTTCTTCGATCGACCGAGTTCAACGTGGTTCTGGGGGATGGAAGAGGGGAGGTTGACGAGTGTTTGGCCGGAGTTTCCGATGTAATGGTGGTCGAAGGATCGTGGGCGAGACGATGACAGGCTTTGATGACGGTTCCAGTTTTTGGTTCCAGTTTGGGTTTATAGTCTCGAATTTGATTTCGAGCTTTGGGTGGCGATCTGATGATCAGGGTAGGAGGTGGAGTTGTTTGCCGATGTGGGAAGACCAGTGGAGTTGCTCGGAGGCGAACAAAGTCACCGTGTACGTGCACAGTGTACTTGTTGTCTGGTGATGTTGGTTTGGCCAGAGGTTTGTGTTCTCGGGGAATTCCCGAGTAAATCGAGTGTTTGACTCGAAGCTTTTCGATTTTTGCTCGAAGCAAAATAGGATGGGCTCGGGTAAAGTTTTGTGTCACAGGTTTAAAAACCTGTCAGTTTTGAATTTAAATTGAAATAAAAAATTCTATGAAGCCAGATTTAAACAAAGTTTAAATAAGTTTTAAAGCATGGATTCAGAATAAATCTGATTCGAGTTTTAAAATAAATAAGTTTTATGTTAAACAACTTTAAAAAGTTAAAGTATATTTTAGAAAATGATTTGAATTTAAAATTTGATTTGGGTTTGAAAACTCTTGTAAACTGCTTTTATAAAACAAGTGCGTCTTTAACATGTGACATGAAAGGTTTTTAAATCTGTTTTTAAAACTTTGTTAAGTTAAATTTATATTCATTTTGAATCTTAAATTGAAAGGAATTTAAAAGTAAATTCAAAGGTAGAATGTTTTCAAATGCATTCGTAAACGATAATTAAGTCATTAATAAGAAGAAATGATTTATCTTAAAAATAATTAGATTAAAATGATTAATAATTAGATAAGTTAATAAATTGTTATCCCATATTTTGGTCAAGGCTGGAATATCAACAAATTGGCAAGGAATGATGGATATCAGGATTGGAGTTCAATTGGAAACAAGGCTGCAATGGATATTGTCAAAATTTGACCGAGCTCCGATCGGGACGGGATCGATTGGAGATGATGATCAATGCTAAAGAAGGCTACATTTCAAGTTTCAGGTTAATCGGAGTTCGTATGCACAAGATATGAATGGATTAAAATGCATGGAAAGGTTCGTATCGATGCATTTCGTATCGATATTGGTTCGAATCGATGTTGTTCGCATCACTTATGGTCTGCCGCACTTCGTATCGATGCACTTCGCATCGATCGGCAGGTGATGCTTCGAATCGATACGGCTCGTATCGATCAAAAGCAGAGCATAGTTATGGACTTCGAATCGATTGGATTCGTATCGATCGGTTGAGGTTCGGCTTGGTGAAGTACGTATCGATCAGGATTTACTTCGAATCGATCCTGTTCGTATCGGTCGAGAAGGATTCAGGCTACAGGTTTCGAATCGATACGTTTTGTATCGATAGGCATGCGAGGATTGAAGATGCAATTCGTATCGATCGTGGCTGGAATCGATACGAAGGACTCACGTATAGATTGATTCGAAGAAGGTCGAAGGCATTGGTAGATAGATGGATGGATACGAAGGGTTCAGGAGCAATATTCGTATCAATCGTATTCGAACCGATCGATACGAAGGGAGCAGTCAAAACAGCAAGATTCAAGGAGCGACTCGATCAAACCGGAGTGAAAGGTGGATCGACCCGAAGATCGCGCGCCACATCACCACGAGAGCACATGCAGGCTATCGATTCGAAGGAATCGATTCGAAGGAGGTTGAGTCGAAGCAAACAGCCACCAAAGAACACGATTTCGTATCCATGATATCTCGAGATCTACAAGTCCAAATGCTATGAAATTTTCACAGTAGCTTGGGCACATGTTGAAGAATGTTCACACCAAATTTTAGCTTGATTGGACAATTTCTTGATCGATTCGAACATAGCTTCGAATCGATCCCAAAGTGGGCCCGGATTTCCAGAAAGCGGGCATGTGGGCCCCCTCACGTGCCAGAACTAGTCTCCCCTCAATTTAGGCGAAATATCAGCCTCCTACACCTATAAATAGAGCCCCTGGTCATTCAGAAAAGGGGTCGGACAATTTAGAGAGATAAAAAACGCCCAGACTCTACCAGATTTACTCCAGTTCCCCATTGCTGCTTTAGGTTCAGATTATAATCATAAAATCCGTTGTACTACGCGATAGGAAATTGTAATCTTCAAGCATCGATCAATAAAAGATAAAAACTTTGGAGTGGATGTAGGCCGGAGATAGCCGAACCACTATAAATCTGGTGTTTTTGTTCATTATTTCTGGATTGCTGTTTGTTGCTTGTTTAGATCTGAGATTTGTGTTTGAATATTGCTGATTTGTATTCATACACTGGTGCTTTCACAACATTCGGGGTTTGTGACCATTTTTGGCACAAACACTTTGGTGCTTTCACTGAGAAGGACTAGCACCCGCTACATCGGATTGAAGTTTTGATTTGAAAGTTTGAAGGATTCAGATTGACTCGGCAATGACTCGACAAACAAGACAAAGAGCTGAGAGAAGCCAACAGGGAGGAAGTCAAGAGGAATCCTCCGGAGCTGGAGAAGGACAAGCTTCGATTTACTTTACGAGAGACGAAATGGAAGCTATGGCAAATTCATTGCATGAGAGGTTGCTCAAGAGTCAACAGGATATGATGCAGACTTTCTTCGAGCAGATGAGAGCTGCAGGAACACAGAACCTTGGACCAACTACAGCGACTGCAAATGTGGAACAAGGAACTAGGGTTGCGGAACCCAATGGAGGACAGAATACAGAACCGGAAGGCAATCAACAAGGGCTTGGGGGCAGGCCCACAGGATCCAACGCAGAAGGACCTTTGGAAGGAGTTCAGCAGGCTAGAGCCAACGTTGCGGCTAATGAGCCACATGAAGAATATGTGCCGGAGTTCCCTCGGGAGCATGGGGGGCAACACCTAACAGGTAATGCTGGATTAATGGAAATCATTAGGAAGACTATGCGTGGAGGTTCGACCAATAGAGACTTGGAAGGAGTGAACAGGAGTCCGTTCGCTCGGGAAATCAGGATAGCTCAGAATCCACCTAAGTTCAAGTTACCTAGCGTGGAAGTATATAATGGAAAGGTTGACCCGACTGATCACTTGATGAGATACACTAGACACATGGAAGTGCTGGGGGCATCGGAGGAAGTGATGGCCAGGTGTTTCCCTTTATACTTGACAGACCTAGCGGCAATGTGGTTTAGGCAGCTGGAAGAAGGATCTATCAGGACTTGGAGGGAACTGGTGGATAGGTTTTTGGGATAGTTTCGGGTTCATATCAAAAGACCTAAGAACGTGATGACGTTAACATCGGTAAAGCAAAGAACGGATGAATCGCTTAGAGCATTTTTAACTCGATTTAATGCGGCGGTTGCTTCGGTGGATCGGCCGGATCCATCGATGGTTTTGATGGTGGCAGTATCGGGAGTCAGAGAGGATTCAGATTTTAAGGTATCTCTAGTACGAGACCCACCACTGGATCTTGGGGAATTCTTCCATGAAGCTGAAAGGTTCCTTCGGCAAGAAGACGCATGTACTGATTTAAAGTTAAAGGAGGTGAATATGACTGGGGGTGGAGGACCATCCAACGGAAGCTCGGATAAAGACAAAGGAAAAAGGAAGCTAGACGACGATTCAGGAAAAGCCGGGAAGCGATGGAAGGATCCAAAGTTTTCCACATACACAGTATTAAACGAGACGCAGGAGCGGATATACATGGAAACCCAGAATCGCCTTCCTTACCGGAGGCCAGCTAGGAGAGAACCTTCTGAACGAGAAAGGGCATCAGGAAAGCACTGTCTCTTCCATGATTTGGATGGACACGATACCAACAGCTGCAGGCACCTAAAGGACATAATTGAGGAGCATGTGAGGAATGGACAATTGACGCAGTATGTTGGGGCTCGGAATGCAGCGGTGGAGCAGGAGCAACCACCGCCCACCTCAAGCCATGATGGCATGAGGCCTAGGAATGATGGTCGATTGGTTATCCATTGACCAGGATAATATGAAATAAGTAACAAACCATTGGCGAGCAACCAAGTCATTTACACATGTATGGGGACGGAGATAGCCCCTAGGCATGCTCTGAATGATGATAAACCGTAAAGCCATGGTTTGCGAAATCTGTCTTTTATTTTTGATTGGACACTTGGTTTTCTGGTTTGGTTTTGGAGTTTGGATTGAACTCCTGGTTTTTGTTTGCTTTCTGTTTTGGATTTTCGTTCGGATGACTGGTTTTTGTTTTGGGTTTTCTGTTTTGGATGTTGGTTTGGATTTCTGATTTTCAGATTTGATTTGGATTGGATTTTGATTGGATTCTTTTTAGTTTTTGATAAACGGTCGTCGAGTATGGACTATGCTCGGCAAGGGTCCGGAGAGACCAGGATTCGGCCTAGGATTTAGGCCCTATATTATCGGTTATCATTTCAGGTCGTTGAGTATGGACTATGCTCAACAAGGGTCCGGAGTGACCAGGATTCGGCCTAGGACTTAGGCCCCCTACTGTCGATTATTGTTTCAGGTCGTTGAGTATGGACTATGCTCAACAAGGGTTCGGAGTGACCAGGATTCGGCTTAGGACTTAAGCCATGGCATTACTTACGTCCAGGGACACTGGACCACGGTCGTCAGGTGTGGATTGCACTTGGCAAGAACCCGAAGAGGTTAGCTCAACGTCCAGGGACACTGGACCACGGTCGTCGAGTGTGGATTGCGCTTGGCAAGAGCCCAGAGAGGTTATGGATTTGGATAACGACCCGGAGAGGTCCTGGATTCGGCTGTTGGCTATTGGATAAGAATGGATCAAAGACTCGATCTTCGAGTTCGGATGGACATGGAATTGGCTATGGACTTTGGATATCGGATAAAGAAAGACTTTGGATACCGGATAAAGAACTATTTAAAACACGCCTTATTATCATAAGGCATGTTTTGGGGGGCAAATGTTATCCCACCTTTTGGTCAAGGCTGGAATATCAACAAATTGGCAAGGAATGATGGATATCAGGATTGGAGTTCAATTGGAAACAAGGCTGCAATGGATATTGTCAAAATTTGACCGGGCTCCGATCGGGACGGGATCGATTGGAGATGATGATTAATGCTAAAGAAGGCTACATTTCGAGTTTCAGGTTAATCGGAGTTCGTATGCACAAGATATGAATGGATTAAAATGCATGGAAAGGTTCGTATCGATGCATTTCGTATCGATATTGGTTCGAATCGATGTTGTTCGCATCACTCATGGTCTGCCGCACTTCGTATCGATGCACTTCGCATCGATCGGCAGGTGATGCTTCGAATCGATACGGCTCGTATCGATCAAAAGCAGAGCATAGTTATGGACTTCGTATCGATTGGATTCGTATCGATTGGTAGAGGTTCGGCTTGGTGAAGTACGTATCGATCAGGATTTACTTCGAATCGATCCTGTTTGTATCGGTCGGGAAGGATTCATGCTACAGGTTTCGAATCGATACGTTTCGTATCGATAGGCATGCGAGGATTGAAGATGCAATTCGTATCGATCGTGGCTGGAATCGATACGAAGGACTCACATATAGATTGATTCGAAGAAGGTCGAAGGCATTGGTAGATAGATGGATTGATATGAAGGGTTCAGGAGCAATATTCGTATCGATCGTATTCGAACCGATCGATACGAAGGGAGCAGTCAAAACAGCAAGATTCAAGGAGCGACTCGATCAAACCGGAGTGAAAGGCGGATCGACCCGAAGATTGCGCGCCACATCACCACGAGAGCACGTGCAGGCTATCGATTCGAAGGAATCGATTCGAAGGAGGTTGAGTCGAAGCAAACAGCCATCGAAGAACACGATTTCGTATCCATGATATCTCGAGATCTACAAGTCCAAATGCTATGAAATTTTCACAGTAGCTTGGGCACATGTTGAAGAATGTTCACACCAAATTTCAGCTTGATTGGACAATTTCTTGATCGATTCGAACATAGCTTCGAATCGATCCCAAAGTGGGCCCGGATTTCCAAAAAGCGGGCATGTGGGCCACCTCACGTGCCAGAACTAGTCTCCCCTCAATTTAGGCGAAATATTAGCCTCCTACACCTATAAATAGAGCCCCTGGTCATTCAGAAAAGGGGTCGGACAATTTAGAGAGATAAAAAGCGCCCAGACTCTACCAGATTTACTCCAGTTCGCCATTGCTGCTTTAGGTTCAGATTATAATCATAAAATCCGTTGTACTACGCGATAGGAAATTGTAATCTTCAAGCATCGATCAATAAAAGATAAAAACTTTGGAGTGGATGTAGGCCGGAGATAGCCGAACCACTATAAATCTGGTGTTTTTGTTCATTATTTCTGGATTGCTGTTTGTTGCTTGTTTAGATCTGAGATTTGTGTTTGAATATTGCTGATTTGTATTCATACACTGGTGCTTTCACAACATTCGGGGTTTGTGACCATTTTTGGCGCAAACATAATTAATGATTTAGTATTAATAAATTAAGTAATTAAGGATTAAGTGATTAATTAAAGGATAAATAAAGATCATTAATTTGATAAGTTAAGATTTTAAATTAATGATTAGGAATCAATTAATCAAGTAATTAAGATTAATTAAGTTACAGTTAAACACTTAATTAATTTAATAATTAGAGATTAATTAATGGGTAATTAAAGATTAATTAACTTATAGTTAAAAATGATTAATCTAACTTTAATTACTTAAGAGGAGGAATTAAAGAATTGTAATAGTTAATGAGAATTATTAACTTGAGATTATTAAATGATAAATTAAAGATAATCATTTGTAAAATTGATTAAGTATAATTACTTAATAAAAGAAATTAAGAAATTAATTACACATTGTAATTAATTGAGTTTAATTTGATTTGTTTAAGTTAATTAATTAAGTTTAATTAATTTAAATTAATCATTGAATGATTTGATAAGTATAATTACTTAAATGTAAGTAATGAAGTGTAGTTACTTAATGAAGTAATTAATGAGAATTACTATATGTAATTAATTGAAGAGGATTTAGTAATGGATGTAATTTGGATTAAATTACTTGGTGAAATTAATCAAGGGATCAATTGAGATAATTAATTAGGGAGTAATTGATTTATTTAATGAAGTAATTAAGGGTAGTTAATTACTGAATGGGATTAATCAAGGTTGATTAATAATTGTGGTTTAATTAAGATTAATTTCTTAATGAAATTAATTTAAATGGGATAATTAAATCAAGAATGTAATTAGGGATCATTAATTTATATAATTAATGATGTAATTAAGGATTGATTCACTAAGGCTAATTAATCAATAATAAGTGATTTTGAGTAATTAATTAATGTAATTAATTAAGGATTAATGTAATTAATTATAGTTAATTAATAAATAGAGTAATTAAAGATTAATTACTGTTTTTGGTTATGGCTAATTAATTTGTGAAATTAATTAAAGGATAATTACTTGAATGTAATTAAAGGTTAATTAATCCAAGTTGATTAATTAAGATGGAAATTAGAGAATGATTAATTAATTGATTTGTAATTAATTAATGGTTAAGTAAGCAAGATTTATAGAATGAAGTAATTAATTTAATTTACTTTAAATTAATTAGAGATAAGTAATTAACTTAGTTCATTTTAAATTAATTATAAATGGTGTTTATAAATCCTTGTTTACGTATTGATGGATAATATTGATTTCCTTGAATGGTTTGAGATCTCAGATATAGGATAAGTAATGCTGTGTGATATGGATTATCTATCTGTGATATTGTAGATTATCTATCTGTGATATTGTAAATTATCTATCTGTGTGTATATAGATAATGAAATGAATTGTTTTAACTATAAAACAACTTGGCCTTAAAAGGTACGGTTTGGATTTCGATGAGACCGGGAACGGGTTTCCAGATTTGGATATCCGAAAACCACATCGATCCAAATTAACGATAGGTCGTGAATCTCAAGTGAAGATGAAGATTCAGAGTGCAAGGGTTATTGTCGTTAACTCTGAGGGTGATTCCAAAACGAGTGTAGCGAGATAATGCCTTCAGTTTCGTTCGAACCCGGAACGAACTTGTATGGATTGAATGCTTTCAGAACATCATCAGGTGGACGATGAGCATTCTAAGAGATGTGTTCTCTAAAGGTAATTGTGACCTCAAGCCTCATCAACCGGGAATGGCTAAAACAGGTGAGGTGCAGCAAGGCTTTGTGGGTCGCACCCACTTGAGAGCGAGATATACCCCTGTCTAGATGTCCCTTTTTATTTCGGCTGTGTGGGCAGTTGTAGACGTCCGACTGCCGGGGTTGTCTTGTTTGGGACTGTTCAGTAAGGGATGGTTCCGACTTTGTGTTGCAGGGGACTTAGGGTGGGTCCTCGGTACGCTGATCTATGCCAGGTACTGTGACGAGCGGTACCCCAGTAGCCCTGCCATTGTATGGAATCCATGTAACGACCTCGGATTATAATTACATTTAAATTGATAATTAAATGGATTTTTGAATTAAAACTGTGAAATGAATCGATTAAGGTGGTGCGAGTTTCCCCAGATAAATAAATTTTGGATAAATCATTTAAAATTCAAATATTGGACATATATGTATATATGTGATTTTAATCTAAATAACTCAATGCAATTATTTGTGAAATGGTTTGGTAATAATAATTTGGGTTTATAAAGATATATTTATGGAATTCAAAAATAAGTGTTGACGTTAAATAAATATTTCAAACAAATCTATAGTTATATAAAAAATATGAAATGAACACATAAACCTCTAGAAATAAATATTCAAGTAAAAATAGAAGTTTACTCATATTATAAAATAATGAGACAAGGCAAAATAAAATCTAGTAAACATTATAGAGTGAAATAAAATACAAACAGATTGTACTTACAAAGAAAACAACCTACATTCAAGTATGTAAAAAGAAGACAGTCAAATACAAAGGAAGATGTTAGTATATAGATAAGTATGAAAAGAAACAAATAAATAAGAAAAACAATATATAACCTTGTAAGCAAGCCAAAGCAAACAAAATCAAGTGTAGACAGTAAAATGAAAATAAAATACATGTATAACAAAGCTTATAAAAGAAGCAACAACTATCTTCATATTGTACAGCCGTATAAATATAAGTGTAAGTGGTACACTTGCTAAAGAAAAGAAAATATATGTATGTATGAGCTTGCAAAGGAATGACAACAATAATGTATACAAGTACCTTCAGCCGATATCTTGTTTAATAAACCAAAAGGAAAAAAATAATAATAACATAAGGTACAAATAGCATTTAATGTCTCCATTTATTAGCAGCAAACCAAGTCTATTCGAATTGTATAAAAGAATCCTCTCAGCCTCCAAACTAAAATTATCTCTGAAAATTTGTACATCTTGTACACTGTTTTGCATACAAAAAAAAAATGACACCCTGTGACTTGTTGTATATATCAACCCATAAGCTACTTTTTCCTATACCAACTTTCATTTCCATTCGAACTAAATAAACCAAGATAAAAATTTCTTTTAAAACCCTAAGGAAAACATTCTACAACATCAAGCAAATCAAACTGAGGATCAAAGAAAATCTTGTTTTCAGCCTGTATATTCAAGCCTGTTTCATATGGAAGCCTCTGTTCTTCTTTGTCATAAAAAAACTGTGAGTAACATCCCATTTTTTTTAACTTAAGCATGGTTGTGGTTTATGCAAATTCTCTGTGATAAATATCCTATTGTAATATGCTTATCTTCTGTGTATATGAATGTATATATATGAGTGTAAACTGTTGTTTATACCACTACAGTCTTTTGATTTCCAGGTTCCTAATTTAGTCAAAAAAATTCAATATCTCATTATCTAATCTAAGTTAAGGTATAAGTTCCAAACGAAATCTGTTTGTTTGTCAATAATTAAAGCTTAAAAAATTTGTTTAAGTTAAAAACAAATTTGTATTGCCTTTAGAAATTAAAAACAACAAAGCAACCTTGAAATAAGTCAAAATTTAATTATCATGGATTAGAGATTCAGGTATATGAATCAAATACATGAATAAAAATATGATTTTTAACACTAGAATCATAATTTATAGTTTGGGATTAAGGGTGCAGTTCTAGTTTGAACAGAAAATGGTTATGTGAGGATTTCTGGCGATCTATGTGTCTGGAAAGGTTGGGGTTCTTCCTATTGATGGAGAAGCAATCAGGGATGCTAGTAAAAATGTGGGATGGCGATGAAATTCGCCGTGGAAGTTGCGACAGAGAAATTCCTCCAGGAACCCTAGTTTTAACTTGGAGGAGTAAATTGATCACCACGGCGTGTAGACGTGATCGAGTTTAACGAGATGCTGGGAGCCTGAATGTAGACGCGTCGATGACCGGAGTTGCGTGGGTTCTCGTGGTCGGGGTCGTGGGTACGCGGCGTTGACAGGGATGGGGTTGTTTGGGTTTGGTTCCAGATTTGGCTCGTTCGAGTTCGAATTCGTTTTCGAGATCGATTTGAAGATCTGGGTGGACGAGGTAGATGTCGAAGTCGATGTCGTCTTTTTGAAGATCAGCAAGATGATCGGAGGGGACTGGAGTTGCCGTGCACGTGCACATGTGCATCGGCGTATCTGGTAGTTTGGGGAAGACGAACTGCTCGTGTGTAGTGCTCGAGTATCTGGAGAGTTTACTCGAAGTTGTCTCGAGTAATTCAAGCATTCGACTCGAAGTATTTTTGGGTAGCTCGGGTTTGCTAATCTGATTTCCAGGTTTCTAGTTTTATAACCTGATAGTGTTGAGTTTGCTTTTTAATCTAGATTTAAAATTCAAATTTAAAGCAAGATTTAAATTAAGTTTTAAATCAAGTACAAATACGGATTTAAGTTTACTATGGATCCAAATCTTGAATTTAAGTCAGCTTTTAAAAAAAAATGTTGAACAAGTTAAATGTTTTAAAGTAGATTTTTAAAAGTGAAATTATTTTCAAATAAATGTCTAAATTTAATAAAATTCCTTACAAAGGGTTTTTTAAGATTTGAATGAACCTTTACGAAGTGTTTAACTTAAATTTGGATAAATGTTAAATGGATAATCATTTTTAATCTTAAATTCAAAATGAAATTTGAATCAAGATTTAGAAATGTAATATTTAAATACACTTGAAAGTTAATGAAGTCATTAATAAAGTAAATGAATTATCTTAGAAGTAATTAAGATAATAAAAGAATTTAATTCTTAAGAGAATTAAGGAATGACTTATTTATTGATTTTAAAATTTATAATTTAGATTAATTTATAAATTGAGAATAATTAATTAATTCAAGAGTAATGAATTGGCGAAAGTAATTAAGGAATGATTATTAATTAAGAATGAATAAATTTTGTAGTTAATTTGAGGTTAATAAATTTGTAACCAATTCAGGGTGATTAATTAAACGGAAATTAATTAGGGGTTAATTAATGTAATTAATTAAAGATAATCAATTAAAGAATAATTAAATATTGGAAGTAAATTATTTAATGATTAAAGTTTGATTTAATTATAATTAAAGGTTGATGAATTATAATTAAAGGTTAATTAATTTTAAATTTATCATTAATGATTAATTAATAAATGATTAAAGAATAATTAATCAAAATAATTTATAATTTATCGATGTTGATTAACCAGGATTAGAAATTCATAAGAAATTAATCTGATTTGGATTAATCAGACAATTAACTGACCTTACTCATGAATGTTTGGGTTCTATTGAATGTGAATTGTTTGATATCCCTGATACATGATGCTTTGTGATACACCCTGATTTATGTTGTGATCTGTGATAAATTATCTGTGATGTAATTTATTATCTGTGATATTTATATATCTGTGGACTGTGTATGAACGATAAGCGTTATAGTTTATATCGCTTATCATCTATATCCTGTATTTTGATCTGTGATGATTCATCGTGTTGCACTATTGTGTTAAACCCCTGAACCACACTTTTACACACACAAATATGGATTTCACGTGGAAATCGGTTAAGTCACAGATAATTTAAATTTAAAATTGAAATTTTAATTTCAATTGATTTTGAAATTGGAAATTTGGGTTTAAAGTGAAAAGCTTTTGAAATGGAATTTCAAAGATAAAAGTTATTTTGAATAACTTAATCGAGTTTTGAAATTTAAATAATTTGATTTAAATTTGAATTCAAGTTTGAAATTGAATCCTATGATTTGAAACTACGGATTAAAAATGTTATAAATGTGTTTATATGAAGTTAAACCATTTTAAAAGTAAAATTTTGAGAATTTGGATTTAACCCAAAGATTTTAACTCGTATAAATGAATCAGATTTCCAAAATAAAAACTGTTTGTTTTAAAGGAATAAAAGCTTTCAGATAAGAAATGAAATTCCAGTTTAATTAAAGGAATTTCAAGACTGAATTGAAAAATGGTTTTCCAAGTTATGAATGAATTCTTTTTGAAAGCTATGAATTAAATCTGTTTATTTTTAACAGATTTAAAATGATGAATTGTTTAACCATTTGAAATGAAATTGTTTCGAAAGCTATAAGTTAAATCTTTGATTTAAAGATTTAACGAGTTAATCAAATTGAAATGGGAATTAATTTGGAAAATCTGTGATTAAATCTTTTATTTAAAAGATTAAAGTGTGGAAATTGTTTAAACCATTTAAGGTTGTTAAAATGAATCTTTTTGTTTAAAAGGTTTGAAAAGGTAATTTGTTAAACCATTTGAAAAGAAAGTTTGGGTTTAAGTTGTGACTTAATTGAAATCCCAATATCCATATGTTTTTGAATATTGCGCTCACTATTCGGTTTAACCGGGAGAGGACCTTTGTGTCACATAACCCATTCCGAATAGTGATACGTCGTATATGGATAGCATTTGAAGACCGGTGTTGAAGACCGGATATTTTTCGAAAATGAAAGGACAACCTGTCGAATGTCTCTGCACCGAGTTGCTCCGGTATAGAGATTTATATCACTCTTTTGTGATGGGAAGTCCGGACGTGATTGGAAATTATCCGGATGTGCAAGGGCTTCGTGAGAAGTGCCTTCGGTTCTGTTCGATCCCGGAACAGACTTGTATGGTTACATGTCTGACATTACACTTTGAGATATAAAGCTGATTTCTTTCAAATACATTTCTGTTGGTGGCGGAGAATTTATTCTCTTAGCTTAACACCCTTCTCTGAGACGTACGAGCTCAGAGGTTATGTAGTTGAAATTTATCAGCGATATATCCCAATTTGGTAATGTGACATGCTGAGTGTTGCTGTGTGATGATTAGTGTTTGATCATTTGTGATATGATCATTTGTTTGATCATTTATCTTTGTGATCATAGGTTGATCATCTGTTGACCCAAAGCGTGGCTTTTTGAAAAAGCGTAGCTTTGTGGACGAGACTTCGTTAGAGCCTCACAACCCGGAAATGGTCGAAACAGGAATGTTGCGGCAAGGTTATGAAGGTCGCGCCCTTTAGGGTATGTCATTTCCTTCTGGAAAGGGGTGGTGTTATGGTATGGAGCCGTGATACTTACTCATGTGGATACACTTATTTATTATGTGTGATGTTGGTTACCGAGCGCTCGGATAAAGGTCCCAAAGGATCGGGGGATGACATATTCGTGAGTTACCTGTTACAGGGGTAACCCGGCCTTGTTTGGCAGAGAGCAGTTTGTCTCTCGGGACGTCCAGCCAGAGGCGATCCCATGCGGCGGAAGGAAGTTCCTTAGCCTGACCATTTGTTGGAAATCCATCTTCCAAATACGAACTTTGTACGGTATTAGTTGTAGAACCTGCCATTTACGTACGGTGGTCACCACTGTTTAGATGGTAGCTATAGTAGGCATACGATACTGGTCGTATGTTGGCTAAGATTAATATTATACTTTCGAAATATTTTCTGCACTATACACTAATAATAATATCAAGATGATTTTACGTAGTCAGCATCTTTGACTATCATAAGAAGAAATCTCCTCCAATTCTGCGTTTGCATTGTGTGTGTGGCGGGAGGTCTTATGGTAGTTTCATTTTCTAAAAAGCATTGCGGATTTCAATGTTTAAAATTCTTTTGTTGTTGTTTAAAGATAAACTGTTTTTGTTGCTCACACCAGTCCCATGACTGATCCGGAGTTTATTGTTCCCTTCCTAAACCCTGGGTGCCCATCATTTTCCACACGGGCAGTCTAGAGTTGGGTTTTTCAGATATTCAGGTTTAGTAGATTATCTGGAGCTAGTTCATTCATCGCAGTTGCTTATCTTGGAGTTGTGGATTCATTCTTGTCTGAAGATCATTTTGGAGTTATCACTTCTATTGATATTGTTCCGCTGCTGCTGTTATCTTTTCTTTTCCGCTGATATTTCTTGTATCATATCTCTGATGTATATTGATATTCATTGTATCACTCTGTTGTATCAGATATTGTATATCAATGTATTATTCTTTTCTTCCGCTGTGTTATTTACTTAATTGTGTTATAGCTCCGGCGAATCGTATTTGAACGGTCGAATCTGCGGCATTCTAGTACAATGCGAAGTACGGATGTTGATTTTCGAACGGGCAAAACCCGATACGTTACAATCCAAAATCCAATAAGTGCCATCAGATTTGATTGTAAACCTAGTATGCTGGAATTTAATCATGTAACAATTTCAGCTATTTCTTATTTACTTGAAAACCCTAGACCTATTATAATATCACTGAATTTCCTATCAAAGTTTTGGTTAGCGTAAGGTAAAAACTTTTCCATGTTTATGTGTGGGAAGTCTTACGTGATACCTTTCCTTTTCAAAGGCTTTTCAAAGTTAAGCAACTTTAACCTGTTACTCATACCAGACCCATGTCTGACCCGGAGTTTATTTATGTTTTTCTTAAACTCTCGGGTACTCAAATTTTTACGAGTAGCCAAGGGATTCAGGTTAGCTTTGACGAATTGTGGAGGAGCAATGGAGCAGGAGGCTTCAGCGTGTAGATATATATAGTGTTCCGCTGTGTTGGTATCACTGTGTTGTATTTGAGTTGTGTCGAGTTGTATTAACTAGACAGGTGTTTATAACTGTCTGGTATGTGATGTATTATCTGTGTAACTCTGATGTATATGTTATTATGTAATCTCATATGTGATATATTATATTTCATTCGTTCCGCTGTTGAGATTCTGATGTTGTTTCTTCTTTCTTCTTTATCTTTTCTATTTCTCGCCCCTTTCTTTCTTCAGAATGATGCAACTTTCCGGTAGTAGAAAGTTGGGTCGTTTCAGTTGGTATTAGAGCATAAGTTGAGTGAATACCTAAGCTTTGGAGTGGTGTCTATCTTGAGAGAGCGTACTTGTAATTTTTTATATATATACGTATATCCATATTTCTACCTATTTGTTGGGTTACCTGTTCGGGTTTTCCAATATAAGTTATAAAGATATATAGGGTAGTGGTGTGTGTAACACGACTACAAATGGTTGGAGTTTGAATGTTTGTGGTTGGAAGTGTATATATCGAGATTGTAGACCTAATACCGTCTCGAGTGAGCTTTGCAGTGATTGAGGATTTCATTGATCTCTGAAAAAAATCTATTAGGGTTCGAAGTCCATTTTGAAGTGTAAGTTGGATGAGCTAGAATTTGGATTTTGACAGTCGTGCAGAAGCTAGTGATGGTATCTTGCTACCTCAGGATTTAGTAGCTGTGTGATGATACGTAGTGACTATGGATATCTCCGAAGATGTTTCTTTGGAACTAGTTTAAGGAAGTGTGTCTACATCGATGTTGAGGCTGAGTTCAGCTGGGTGTTTTGTTTGGCTTTGAGGCCTGAGTTTCTCGAGGTGTTTGGATTTGGAAGTTTTTGGCATCAGTGGCAGCGTTGCAGTCCAGATTGTTCTGTGTGTAGGCAAGGAGGCCATCTGTCAGCAGTTTCATTGAGTTGAAGTTCAGAAGCAGCAGTGTGGACCCTTTTTCTTCGGTGGATTGGCTAGATAGGCTTAAGCTGTTCTGATTGGTAAAGATAGAACAGTTTTCTTTGGATATTAGATTGGGTTGATCGCAAAAGTGACTTGCGATAGTTGAGTGTTCCCTTAGTTTGTCAGAGATCTTTTGGGATTTCTGAGTTTTCTCTTTATGGATCTGTTGAACCGTATTTCTGGGATGTGTTGTCCAGTTTGTGCTCGTGGGCATCATCAGCATTTTTCGTCTACTCAGATCAGAGTTGTGCAGCGGAAGCAGTTTGGGAGTGCATCTATTTCATCTTTTCGGATAGGCAAAGTAAGTTCAGTCTTCTGATGTTTGAGGAGTAGAGTTTGTGTTCTTGGATTGATTGTGAATGGATCATTTTGATGAGGTGTTTTTGAGGCATCAGCGAAGGATGAGCTGATCAGTAGGGATGAAGGCAGCCCAGGATCGTCAGATGAGTTTGTGGATAAGAGACGGAGGAATTTAGATTTCGAAGTCGGGAATTTGATTTTGAGTAAGTTTTCTCCCATCGAAGGAGCTTTAAGTTTGGTAAAATTGGGAAGCTAGCTCCGAGATATTTTGGATTTTCTCTATGTTCTGGTGAGGGTAGTGTTTGGTCTTCTGGAGTGAATTGTCAGTTGGGATAACTGGGATTCGATGTGTTTCACGTATCTCTGAGGGGGTACGTGTATGATCCATCTTTGGTTTTGGAACTAGCAGTTCTAGAGGTTTGATTGTTGAGTCAGACTTGTCTGTAGTCTGATATTCTGTCTAGTTTGGTAGATCTAGATGAGTAGGAGTTCTGTAGCTTAGTAGTATAGTTTGTTTGGATTCTATAGAGCGAGTATCCCAGTATTTTACTTCGGAAACTCTAGATAGTCCTATCCTGATTTTGTCTGGATAGTTAGATTTGTTTGATTGGATGAGTTGGTTGCTATGGTTGTTAGCATATGATAATATATGCTTGTGTTTTTAAAATTAAATCTTTAATTAGATTATTAAATTACCTTTGTTTTAAATTTCAGGGACGAAATTCTTTTAAGGGGGGAGGAATGTGACATCCCGGAATTTCTAGCAATATCAATTTAATAATCTGTGTTGAAAGTTAAATTGATTTGATAATATTTGTTAATAAATTCAAATTGATTTAATAATCTTCGTTTAAATAAATATTTAACTAATAATTTATCTTTTAAAAAGATAATAAATTGTTTTCTATTTATAATGTATATATATTTGTATATATTGTAAATAGAAATCTTTGGTTGGAATCTAATAAATAAATAAATCTTGTTTTCAAATTCTAATATATTTTTGGTAATTTGGAAATTAGGATTTAATATAGAATATATAGTTTTAAAATAGTTAAGGTAAATGTTTAATTGATTTAAATATATATCTTAGCTTAAGTTCAAGAATTAAATAAAAAGGTTTGTTTTAAAATATGGTTTAATAAATATGAGATATTAATTCATTTAAATAATAATAGGAAGTTATAATCTCTTTTATAAATTATTTAATTTGACAAATTATTGTTTTCAAATAACATTTAGTAATGTATTGTTATATATATAGATATATATATATATATATATTTAAAATAGAAGCGTTATTTTTAAATTAAATATGTTGTTATATATATGTATAAACTTTTATTTGTATATATATATACATAGCTTTATTTTATTTTCTCTAAAATGTAATTCATAAATATAAAATAAACCTTATAAATATTAAGCATAAGTGTAAAAATAAATAATAATAGGTAATTAGATATTTGATAGTTAAGTTTTAAAATTAAAATAAACACACTCATGTTAGAAATAGAATTTAATACTTAGGTTAAAATTTATAACAAATAACTATAGCAACTTTGTATTATATACATAGGGGATAAGAGCATGACCAGGCTTTGTATAATTTGAATATAGCCTGTAGGATAAGTATGAAATAAGACATAGAGTATATTTGCACATATAATATCTCTAAAACAAAGTAAAGTATAGGACTAATGCAAAGCAAGGAAATGAAACACTTAGATAATTCTGGAAATCGAACATAGGTGGCAATATATTTAGATCTAAAGCAAGGGACTGAAAAGAAAAAAAAAGAAATATAAACTATCTAAGTACATACGAATAAAGTATGAGATATGTATGTGTAGACATAAGGACAAGGCATTAAATGTTGATATCTCTAGTACATTTTATATCTCATTTCAGCCTCCTAAGGAGATAAAAATCTCTGACCAGTTTGTACCAAAAGAAAATAAACAACCCTGTATATTTGTTTACATATGTATCAATCTATCTCACCATTTTCGTTCACAAGAAACTTAGTATTCCAGAAAACATATTTCAACTAAAGCTTTATTTCAACACAACTATAACAACAATTCAACTCATCAAACATAAAGATCAAAGAGGTTCCAGTTGCAACTTTCTGTGACGACCGCCCATGACCCCTGCACCGAATCTAGAGATAGAGCGCTGTAAAGTGTGCCAGGCGACCATGGACGATTGTCAAGGTAAGATTTAAAACAACAGAATCTATCGCATTACTCACAGCGCATGGACAAAATACAATAGAACATATATATAGTGAAGCTTTACAGAACAAAATGACATCACATAAAACTCCATAATAGTTGAATACAAGCATCACATAGTCAATACATCCAGCCTCACTACATATCTCTCAGAGAATACAAAACAGCGGAATATCCAGTACATATAATAAGAAGATAATATGCAACCCTCCAGCTCGTCTTCGATATCAGCATCGTAGAAGAGAACAACACCTGTCACCTGCTACCTAGTCTGCCCGTCCCAAAATGGACGAACAGCCCAAGGCAATAAGAATTAAAACATAAAGCCTTGAGTCAGACAACAGTCTTAGTGAGCAGTAAATTAACTAACAACATACCAAAAGAGCATAAAGGAAAAGGAATAGGAATACAACCCTCCCACTCCAACCTCATTCTACAGTGATAGCCCCCAGACACACACTAAGCAGAAACAAACATAGCAGAGCATACAATTTAAAGTAAAACTACTATCACTCGAGTCAAGGGCGATGTTTTCCAAGTACCAAGGCCTAAATCAGATAAGCACCCAGAAAATACCGCTCTTGAGTCCGAATGACGATACAACCAAACATCCATGACTCTGGCTATCACTGTTATCATTGCTTCGATATCACCGTTAATTGAATGACCGGCACATTCTTTCAGCCGTCCGTCAAGGGCTAATGGAAACCCCGGTTCTAGACATAACTCCCGCACGTCGTCGCAGCCCGTGCCTAGGACTATCGAATCTGCCCAGAGTACTCGACCATCAACGGTTGGCCGTTGGGACTATCGAATCTGCCCAAACGTACTCTTGCTTAGAGCATGCTAGAACCTTCAACAACGATGCTATCCAAGCCTCCTAGTCATCCTCCTCGACGACTATTCTCATATCCATTCATTATCCTCAACTCGAATCATATCACCGAGTTATCAACATGCTTGGAATGATCCCGTCTGGATTAGACCAAGTCTTCATCACATGATTGCCTTGCTTCATTACATCCTCGCGAAGCCTCATCTCATCCTTACATCATCAAATCTATGCATAAGAGCTTCATCATCCCGCTACATATGCCACGAGCAGCTTTTCCAATTCAAGAGCCTTTCCCTTAGCTTTTGAATCACCTTCGATCTAAATCTAATCATCAATCATCTAGTTCATAACAATCAATCAAATCAAACATCAATCCAAGCAATCAAGCATTCAAAAATGATCTAAGTAGACAATTATAACAATAATGGCATTTTCGTAATTAAAGAGTTGAAAGTCCAATAAGCATGAAAGCATGGATTATATCTCTACAAACTTGATGAATGAACTTGCATAGGTTAATATATGATAAAATGGATGTAACATCATCATGAACAATGGATCTATATGGATCTACACATAGTATGAAGAAAATGCATGGAAATCTCTATTTTAACACCAAATCGAGCCAACAATCCGATATACTCCTTTGGATCCGTGTGAGAGATAATCACCACTCACCAAATCACCTAAACAACCTCAAATCAACACGCTTCAGATCTGGACAGCAAAGGATCAAGCTTGATCTATCACAAATCCGCTTCAAATGAAGAAATCTCTCTTGAAAAGATGAAGATCTTCAATCTAAGCTCTTGAATCTTCAATCTTGATCTTCGATTTGGATGGATGAAAGCACTAGATTAGAGTGGAGAAAAGAAGTGAAGAAGTGTAGAAGTCGAGCTCTCAAAATGGCAGCACTTCGTCGCTTCAAAATCCGGATCAAAAAGTGAGAACAACCCCTCCTATTTATAGCTGAAATCTGCCCCTAGGTCGCTCATCTCCATAGGTCGCTCGGAGTTAGGTCGTCCACGACCTACGACCTAGCAACATCTTCGACCTAACCAAAGCCAGACGCCTTAAAACAAATGCGCACCTGCGACTTAACCTGCCAACGACCTACGACTTAGGAATCGCGCGACCTAACACTTAAACTATTCCCTGCGACCTAACAACTCAGGCGCTTCAACGACTTAAAGGCTTACGACTTAACACTTGGCAAAACCTAGCGACCTAACAAAGTCCAACAACTCACGACCTAACAAGGTTACGACCTATAACCTCAGCGACCTAACACTTAGGCAAAACCCAGCGACCTAACACTTATGCGACCTAACTCCTTAGGTCGCTAACACGCTAACTCCTTAGGTCGCTAACACGCTAACTCCTTAGGTCGCTCCAAGATACTAAGTCGCTAACCCGGTAACCATTAGGTCGCTAACTCACCCTGCCGACCTAACACTTAGCTCACCGAAACTCTTAGGTCGCTCACAACATTCCCTTAGGTCGTTGCCGACCCAACTCTACCCCAGAATACTTAGGTCGCCTACTACTCTTCCTTAGGTCGCCTAAGCCTCTTAAGTCGGCAACTCGACCCAGACCTATCCTTTAACTTACCTATCCCCTTAGGTCGCAGATCTTCTCTAAGTCGCCAACAACATTTAGGTCGCGTACGACCTAGGACTTAGACAAATCTGCCTAAAAATCTGAAATGACATGAAAGTGCTAAAATTCCAGATTTTGACGAACATGTCGATCCGTAAAAATACGGGTCGTTACATTCTCTCCCCCTTAGAAATTTCGCCCCCGAAATTCCAAGCAATCAAAAACTATTCTGTACGCCTACCATCCATAGCAATCAACAAACCATGCATCCAATTCTAGCTTAGCGTACAGAATTCTAAGACTTAGAACAAGTTACAATATCGCGAGATGAGACGACACCTTAGGGCCATACCTTGAAGAGTTCAGGATGAGCTGCCTTCATCCTCTCTTCCACCTCCCACGTACAGTCGTTATCATCATCACTCCATTGTATCTTGAGCAACTTAACTACCTTTCTCCTAAGCTGTTTCGTGTCGGTTTCAACAACACGAAGCGGCTTACGAGGTCTTCTATCAACTGGATCAACTTCAAAATCTTCATAGCTATCTGCAGAAACTACTGCATTTGAGTCGTGCACATATTTCCGTAGATATGATACATGAAAAACATTGTGCACACTCGACATCTTCTCTGGTAACTCCAATCTGTAGGCGAGCTTTCCAATTCGCTCGATGATCGGGAATGGTCCAACAAATCTCGGAGTCAATTTTCCTTTCTTCCCGAATCGAATAACATTCTTCAGTGGAGAAATCTTCACAAAAACCATATCACCAACGTCGAATTCCAAATCCTTTCGACGCTTATCGGCATAACTCTTCTGACGGTCTTGGGCTGCCTTCATCCATTGCCGAATGATCTCTATGCAATCCGAAGTCTGTCGAATCATCTCTGGCCCAAGCATCAGCTTTTCTCCTGTCTCTAACCAACATGTCGGAGAGTTACACGGTCTTCCATACAATGCCTCATATGGTGCCATACCAATACTTGACTGGTAACTGTTGTTGTACGCAAATTCCACCAAATGAAGGTGATCTTCCCATGATCCTCCGAAATCCAAAACACAAGCTCTGAGGAGATCTTCCAAAACTCGGTTGACTCTCTCAGTCTGACCATCTGTTTGAGGGTGATAAGCTGTACTCAAACACAACTCGGTTCCCAAGACTTTCTGGAAGCTCTTCCAAAATCCACTAGTGAACAATGGGTCTCGATCGCTCACTATACTCTTCGGAATACCATGAAATCGGACTATCCACTTAACATACAACTCAGCCAACTTTGATGCAGTCCTAGTCGATCGAACAGGAATGAATCGTGCACTCTTAGTCAGACGATCTACAATGACCCAAATTCCTTCATTTCCCGTTCTGGTTCTAGGCAATCCATCGATAAAATCCATCGACACTTGTTCCCACTTCCATGTAGGAACCTCTAAGGGCTGAAGCAATCCATTTGGCTTCTTCTGTTCAGCCTTTACCAACTGGCAGTTCATACACTTGGAAATGAAATCTCCAACATCCTTCTTCATGCCTTCCCAGAAGTAGGTTCTCTTCATATCCCGATACATCTTGTTTCCACCTGGATGAATTGTCAACTTCGAGTGATGACTTTCCTTCAGAACTTCGCTCCTCAATTCATCTATCTCGGGAACAACTAGTCGTCCTTGCTTTCGAAGCCAACCCTCTCGATCGACCTCGAATCCTTTATCCTTTTCTGGATCCAACCCAGATCCCAATTCACGGATAATCTTGACAAGCTTATCATCTCGCTTTTGGCCCTCGCCAATCCTTTCCACAAGAGTGGGTCTTATTGATAAGTTTGCCAACATCTCAGGTTCCAATTCGCATCTAGGCCTGAAGTCAAATCCAGCTAAATACTCGAGATTCTTCCATTCAGAAAACATGGCTCCCAATCCTACATGTCTTCGACTTAACGCATCTGCCACTGCGTTACCTTTTCCCGGAGTATAAGCTATACCAAAATCATACGATGCCAAAAACTCTAGCCAACGTTGCTGCCGAAGATTCAAATCCTTTTGGGAGAAAAGTTACTTCAACGACTTGTGATCCGTAAACAACTCGAATCGAACTCCCAACAGATAATGCCTCCACATCTTCAGAGCAAATACAATCGCCGCCAATTCCAAATCATGAGTTGGGTAATTCCTTTCATGCGGCTTCAGTTTTCGACTGGCATATGCAACAACTTTATCCTTCTGCATCAGCACTGCTCCAAGTCCAGTACCACATGCGTCGGTGTAAACCACCATCTCATCATTCCCACTTGGAATAGTCAAAACAGGAGCACTCGTCAATCTCTCTTTCAGGATTCCGAAAGCTTTCTCACACTTAGCATCCCAACTGAACACTTGGTTCTTCTTCGTCAATCCTGTTAACGGTGCAGCTATCTTGGAGAAGTCTTTGATAAACCGTCGATAATATCCTGCTAATCCAAGAAAACTTCTCACATCAGATGCATTCTTAGGTCTAACCCAATCCTGGATTGCTGCCACCTTAGCGGGATCAACCGCTATTCCATTTCCAGAAATCACATGGCCTAAGAACCTCACTTCACTCTTCTAGAAGTGACACTTCGAAAACTTATCCTTCAGCTGATGTTTTCGTAAGATTTCCAAAACAATACGCAAGTGCGTCTTGTGCTCTTCTTCAGTTCTGGAATAAATCAGAATATCATCTACGAACACAAGTACGAACTTGTTCAACTGATCTCTGAACACTCTATTCATAAGATCCACAAAGTATGCTGGCGCGTTAGTCAATCCAAACGGCATTACCAGCCACTCAAAGAAACCGGATGGTGTCCTAAAAGCAGTCTTCGGCACACTATCCTTCGCTACTCTCAACTGGTGAAATCCCGTTGCCAAATCCATCTGAGAAAACACCTTGGCTTCGTGAAGCTGATCAAACAAGTCATCTATTCTCGGCAATGGATACTTGTTCTTCTTAGTCACCTTATTCAGCTCACGATAATCGACGCACAATCTTAATGACCCATCTGCCTTGGTTGCGAACACAACTGGTGCACCCCATTCGGACACACTACGCCGAATGAATCCTTTCTGCAAAAGATCATCAACTTGCACCCTCAACTCCTGCTGTTCCTTAGGCGCCATCCGCCTAAGAGGCATCACAACAGGTCTGGCTCCTTCAACTAGATCTATACGAAACTCGATCTCTCTATGCGGCGGCAACCCTTTGACTTCGTCAAAGACATCCTCGAATCTGTTAGCGATCGGCACTGATGACAGTCCATCCCGTGGAACAACTAGCGAATACATGAAGCTCATGAAGACGCCTTCTTCATGCTTACATCGTATCACAACCTTTCGCCCCTCCACATTCTCGACTGTCACTTCCAACCTTTCGCAATCAACCTTAGCCGCATACTTCCTAAGCCAGTCCATACCCAAAATAATTCTGAACCCCGCAAAGTTCAGAACAAAGAAATCACAAACAAAAGAGCAACCATGACTCGACACAACTAGACCACGGCATAACATACACAAACAAGACGAACCCCCAACTGGATTAGTCACAACCAATGGCCTATCAACAATATCCGGCTTCAAATCTAACCGGCCTACTAGTTCACTACAAACAAACGAATGCGACACTCCAGTATCAAACAGAACTCTAACTGGAACACCACATAGGAAAAGAGTACCTTGAACAACCACACTCTTTCCCTTCTCTTCAGCAGTAGGAGCTTTCGAAGACGACGGAACAGCCCCCAAAGCATAGGCTTGCACAATCTGCCTGTCCTTCCTTGGTTCTGGACAATTCTTCCTGAAATGCCCCGGCTTGTCACAGTTGTGACACTTCATCGGCACCTTAGGATTCTTACAATCCTTAGAGAAATGGCCCTTCTGTTGACAATTGTAACAAGTCACCTCGCCTTTCGGCTTCTTCTGACCATCCTTACCCTTCTGCTGCTGCTGCTTCCTCTTCTGGTTTCCACCCTGCTGTGGTTTAGATTCTCCCTTGGTAATAGCAACAACAGGTCCTTCCTTAGGAAACAGACTCTCATGCCTGAGAGCTTTCTCCACAAGCTTCTCAAATGAATCGTCCAAATGATCCACCAACTGTCTCCCAAGATAACTATCCAAGCCGGTCACGAACTTCTCATTCTTCTGGTAAGCAGACCCAATATATGACCGGGCATACTTGGACAAAGCTTCAAACTCAGAAACATACTCAAAAACAGATCTTCCACCCTGCTTGAGCTCTACAAACTTCTTGAACAGAACAGACTTCTGAGCTGTAGAAATGAACTTAGCTTCAAATCTAGCTTGGAATTGCTCCCAAGTAATCTCTTCCTCCGCAGTATCGATGGTAATAGAGTTCCACCAATCAGAGGCTCTCCCTTGAAGCTGTCTTGATGCCAACTTCCTCTTAGTTGCATCATCAATTCCCAAATCACCAAAGATCCTTCTACAAGCATCTATCCATCTCTGGACTTCGATAGTTGATTCTGTTCCCAAGAAAACCTTCCCTCCAAGAGCAGTATAATCCTTGCACAACTTAGCAAAATCCACTGGTTTTGGAGTTTGGACTTGAACTCCAACATCTACTGCTGCCCCCGGAACTGGTATCCTTCTCATGATCGAAGTCATCATAGCTTCGAACATGGCTGCATAATCAGCAGTCTCTTCAGTAGCACGGCCTTCCCTAGCAGCTGGTCTCCCTCTTCGACTCATTCTCAATATCTATAAAAAGGAATGATTAGAACATCTAGAGAAACAACTGCATAAAGGACTCAAACCCTACTAAGCTACTATATTATATATAGTAATCATCCATCAAAATACAATTACGTCTCTCATACGTGGTTACTTCAGCGAGCGTTGGGTAAAATCGATTAACCAATGCTCTGATACCAAATGTGACGACCGCCCATGACCCCTGCACCGAATCTAGAGATAGAGCGCTGTAAAGTGTGCCAGGCGACCATGGACGATTGTCAAGGTAAGATTTAAAACAACAGAATCTATCGCATTACTCACAGCGCATGGACAAAATACAATAGAACATATATATAGTGAAGCTTTACAGAACAAAATGACATCACATAAAACTCCATAATAGTTGAATACAAGCATCACATAGTCAATACATCCAGCCTCACTACATATCTCTCAGAGAATACAAAACAGCGGAATATCCAGTACATATAATAAGAAGATAATATGCAACCCTCCAGCTCGTCTTCGATATCAGCATCGTGAGAAGAGAACAGCACCTGTCACCTGCTACCTAGTCTACCCGTCCCAAAATGGACGAACAGCCCAAGGCAATAAGAATTAAAACATAAAGCCTTGAGTCAGACAACAGTCTTAGTGAGCAGTAAATTAACTAACAACATACCAAAAGAGCATAAAGGAAAAGGAATAGGAATACAACCCTCCCACTCCAACCTCATTCTACAGTGATAGCCCCCGACACACACTAAGCAGAAACAAACATAGCAGAGCATACAATTTAAAGTAAAACTACTATCACTCGAGTCAAGGGCGATGTTTTCCAAGTACCAAGGCCTAAATCAGATAAGCACCCAGAAAATACCGCTCTTGAGTCCGAATGACGATACAACCAAACATCCATGACTCTGGCTATCACTGTTATCATTGCTTCGATATCACCGTTAATTGAATGACCGGCACATTCTTTCAGCCGTCCGTCAAGGGCTAATGGAAACCCCGGTTCTAGACATAACTCCCGCACGTCGTCGCAGCCCGTGCCTAGGACTATCGAATCTGCCCAGAGTACTCGACCATCAACGGTTGGCCGTTGGGACTATCGAATCTGCCCAAACGTACTCTTGCTTAGAGCATGCTAGAACCTTCAACAACGATGCTATCCAAGCCTCCTAGTCATCCTCCTCGACGACTATTCTCATATCCATTCATTATCCTCAACTCGAATCATATCACCGAGTTATCAACATGCTTGGAATGATCCCGTCTGGATTAGACCAAGTCTTCATCACATGATTGCCTTGCTTCATTACATCCTCGCGAAGCCTCATCTCATCCTTACATCATCAAATCTATGCATAAGAGCTTCATCATCCCGCTACATATGCCACGAGCAGCTTTTCCAATTCAAGAGCCTTTCCCTTAGCTTTTGAATCACCTTCGATCTAAATCTAATCATCAATCATCTAGTTCATAACAATCAATCAAATCAAACATCAATCCAAGCAATCAAGCATTCAAAAATGATCTAAGTAGACAATTATAACAATAATGGCATTTTCGTAATTAAAGAGTTGAAAGTCCAATAAGCATGAAAGCATGGATTATATCTCTACAAACTTGATGAATGAACTTGCATAGGTTAATATATGATAAAATGGATGTAACATCATCATGAACAATGGATCTATATGGATCTACACATAGTATGAAGAAAATGCATGGAAATCTCTATTTTAACACCAAATCGAGCCAACAATCCGATATACTCCTTTGGATCCGTGTGAGAGATAATCACCACTCACCAAATCACCTAAACAACCTCAAATCAACACGCTTCAGATCTGGACAGCAAAGGATCAAGCTTGATCTATCACAAATCCGCTTCAAATGAAGAAATCTCTCTTGAAAAGATGAAGATCTTCAATCTAAGCTCTTGAATCTTCAATCTTGATCTTCGATTTGGATGGATGAAAGCACTAGATTAGAGTGGAGAAAAGAAGTGAAGAAGTGTAGAAGTCGAGCTCTCAAAATGGCAGCACTTCGTCGCTTCAAAATCCGGATCAAAAAGTGAGAACAACCCCTCCTATTTATAGCTGAAATCTGCCCCTAGGTCGCTCATCTCCATAGGTCGCTCGGAGTTAGGTCGTCCACGACCTACGACCTAGCAACATCTTCGACCTAACCAAAGCCAGACGCCTTAAAACAAATGCGCACCTGCGACTTAACCTGCCAACGACCTACGACTTAGGAATCGCGCGACCTAACACTTAAACTATTCCCTGCGACCTAACAACTCAGGCGCTTCAACGACTTAAAGGCTTACGGCTTAACACTTGGCAAAACCTAGCGACCTAACAAAGTCCAACAACTCACGACCTAACAAGGTTACGACCTATAACCTCAGCGACCTAACACTTAGGCAAAACCCAGCGACCTAACACTTATGCGACCTAACTCCTTAGGTCGCTAACACGCTAACTCCTTAGGTCGCTAACACGCTAACTCCTTAGGTCGCTCCAAGATACTAAGTCGCTAACCCGGTAACCATTAGGTCGCTAACTCACCCTGCCGACCTAACACTTAGCTCACCGAAACTCTTAGGTCGCTCACAACATTCCCTTAGGTCGTTGCCGACCCAACTCTACCCCAGAATACTTAGGTCGCCTACTACTCTTCCTTAGGTCGCCTAAGCCTCTTAAGTCGGCAACTCGACCCAGACCTATCCTTTAACTTACCTATCCCCTTAGGTCGCAGATCTTCTCTAAGTCGCCAACAACATTTAGGTCGCGTACGACCTAGGACTTAGACAAATCTGCCTAAAAATCTGAAATGACATGAAAGTGCTAAAATTCCAGATTTTGACGAACATGTCGATCCGTAAAAATACGGGTCGTTACACTTTCAAAAGCCTGTTTCAATATAAAAGCTTTCCAAAACAATTGATGTACTCTGCCTTCATTTTCATAAAACTGGTGAGTAACATTTAAATAAAAAAAACTAACTATATAGATGTTTTCTTGTTTGTGAAGCCCTGAGATGGATGATACTTTGTTTATGCATATATAAGTGTTAACTCTGTGGTTATGAATATATGTAAGCATGCATATCTGATATGTACATCTGTAGCACTTAACACCTCTGTTTTAAATTTCCTAGTTAAGTTTGTTTTCATATTTCTTTATCTCATGATCTAGGCTGTGTTAAGATTTGAAATACAAAGGAAGTATGATTGTTATATCATAAATGTTAGTTTAAAGATATATAGTTTGTTAAAACAACATAGTATTGTTCAGGAAATAATAAAACACAGTGAAACCTTCAATTAAGTCAAAATTTATTTGTCATAGATTATAGATTCAGGTGTATGAATCAAAAGCTAAAACTTGATTTTTAAAACAAGAATGGAAATTTTTCATTAAGAAATAAATGAGCAGTTTACAGATGAAAAAAAATCATTCTTTTACAAAATTCTATTGATTTAATAAATTGTTGATGCTGAAATTTGTTATGGAGTTAGATAATTGATTCGTGGATATAGGAAAAATGTTGGAAAAATTTCTAATGCAAAAATTTGTAACTCGAATTGAATTTAGGGTTTAAGTATTGTTTTGACGAGGCTTAGTGTTTTGATTCATTCGGCTTCTTCGATCGACCGAGTTCAACGTGGTTCTGGGGGATGGAAGAGGGGAGGTTGACGAGTGTTTGGCCGGAGTTTCCGATGTAATGGTGGTCGGAGGATCGTGGGCGAGACGATGACAGGCTTTGATGATGGTTCCAGTTTTTGGTTCCAGTTTGGGTTTATAGTTTCGAATTTGATTTCGAGCTCTGGGTGGGGATCTGATGATCAGGGTAGGAGGTGGAGTTGTTTGCCGATGTGGGAAGACCAGTGGAGTTGGTCGGAGGCGAACAAAGTCACCGTGTACGTGCACAGTGTACTTGTTGTCTGGTGATGTTGGTTTGGCCAGAGGTTTGTGTTCTCAGGGAATTCTCGAATAAATCGAGTGTTAAACACTTAAGTAATTTGATAAGTTAAGATTTTAAATTAATGATTAGGAATAAATTAATCAACTAATTAAGATTAATTAAGTTATAGTTAAACACTTAATTAATTTAATAATTAGAGATTAAATAATGGGTAATTAAAGATTAATTAACTTGTAGTTAAAAATGATTAATCTAAGTTTAATTACTTAAAAGGAGGTATTAAAGAATTGTAATAGTTAATGAGAATTATTAACTTGAGATTATTAAATGATAAATTAAAGATAATCATTTGTAAAATTGATTAAGTATAATTACTTAATAAAAGAAATTAAGAAATTAATTACACATTGTAATTAATTGAGTTTAATTTTATTTGTTTAAGTTAATTAATTAAGTTTAATTAATTTAAATTAATCATTGAATGATTTGATAAGTATAATTACTTAAATGTAAGTAATGAAGTGTAGTTACTTAATGAAGTAATTAATGAGAATTACTATATGTAATTAATTGATGAGGATTTAGTAATGGAAGTAATTTGGATTAAATTACTTGGTGAAATTAATCAAGGGATCAATTGAGATAATTAATTAGGGAGTAATTGATTTATTTAATGAAGTAATTAAGGGTAGTTAAATACTGAATGGGATTAATCAAGTTTGATTAATAATTGTGGTTTAATTAAGATTAATTTCTTAATGAAATTAATTTAAATGGGATAATTAAATCAAGAATGTAATTAGGGATCATTAATTTATATAATTAATGATGTAATTAAGGATTGATTCACTAAGGCTAATTAATCAATAATAAGTGATTTTGAGTAATTAATTAATGTAATTAATTAAGGATTAATGTAATTAATTATAGTTAATTAATAAATAGAGTAATTAAAGATTAATTACTGTTTTTGGTTATGGCTAATTAATTTGTGAAATTAATTAAAGGATAATTACTTGAATGTAATTAAAGGTTAATTAATCCAAGTTGATTAATTAAGATGGAAATTAGAGAATGATTAATTAATTGATTTGTAATTAATTAATGGTTAAGTAAGCAAGATTTATAGAATGAAGTAATTAATTTAATTTACTTTAAATTAATTAGAGATAAGTAATTAACTTAATTCATTTTAAATTAATTATAAATGGTGTTTATAAATCCTTGTTTACGTATTGATGGATGATATTGATTTCCTTGAATGGTTTGAGATCTCAGATATAGGATAAGTAATGTTGCGTGATATGGATTATCTATCTATGATATTGTAGATTATCTACCTGTGATATTGTAAATTATCTATCTGTGTGTATATAGATAATGAAATGAATTGTTTTAACTATAAAACAACTTGGCCTTAAAAGATACGGTTTGGATTTCGATGAGACCGGGATCGGGTTTCTAGATTTGGATATCCGAAAATCACATCGATCCAAATTAACGATAGGTCGTGAATCTCAAGTGAAGATGAAGATTCATAGTGCAAGGGTTATTGTCGTTAACTCTGAGGGTGATTCCAAAACGAGTGTAGCGAGATAATGCCTTCGGTTTCGTTCGAACCCAGAACGAACTTGTATGGATTGAATGATTTCAGAACATCGTCAGGTGGACGATGAGCATTCTAAGAGATGTGTTCTCTAAAGGTAATCGTGACCCCAAGCCTCATCAATCGGGAGTGGCTAAAACAGGGGAGGTGCAGCAAGGCTTCGTGGGTCGCACCCACTTGAGAGCGAGATATACCCCTGTCTAGATGTCCCTTTTTATTTCGGCTGTGTGGGCAGTTGTAGACGTCCGACTGCCGGGGTTGTCTTGTTTGGGACTGTCCAGTAAGGGATGGTTCCGGCTTTGTGTTGCAGGGGACTTAGGGTGGGTCCTCGGTACGCTGATCTAGGCCAGGTACTATGACGGGCGGTACCCCAGTAGCCCTGCCATTGTATGGAATCCAAAATCCAATAAGTGCCATCGGATTTGATTGTAAACCTAGTATGCTGGAATTTAATCATGTAACAATTTCAGCTATTTCTTATTTACTTGAAAACCCTAGACCTATTATAATATCACTGAATTTCCTATCAAAGTTTTGGTTAGCGTAAGGTAAAAACTTTTCCATGTTTATGTGTGGGAAGTCTTACGTGATACCTTTCCTTTTCAAAGGCTTTTCAAAGTTAAGCAACATTAACCTGTTACTCATACCAGACCCATGTCTGACCCGGAGTTTATTTCTGTTTTTCTTAAACTCTCGGGTACTCAAATTTTTACGAGTAGCCAAGGGATTCAGGTTAGCTTTGACGAATTGTGGAGGAGCAATGGAGCAGGAGGCTTCAGCGTGTAGATATATATAGTGTTCCGCTGTGTTGGTATCACTGTGTGGTATTTGAGTTGTGTCGAGTTGTATTAACTAGACAGGTGTTTATAACTGTCTGGTATGTGATGTATTATCTGTGTAACTCTGATGTATATGTTATTATGTAATCTCATATGTGATATATTATATTTCATTCGTTCCGCTGTTGAGATTCTGATGTTGTTTCTTCTTTCTTCTTTATCTTTTCTATTTCTCGCCCCTTTCTTTCTTCAGAATGATGCAACTTTCCGGTAGTAGAAAGTTGGGTCGTTTCACTATGAATGTTGGTAGGAAGTTAATCGGTTTGGTTAAAGGTGAGAAATTCTCAACGCTTTTGGATTTATATTTTGGTTATGTTAAAACAATCATATTCATATCCTTATGACATATGAATGTTTATGTTTGTGCCAAAAATGGTCACAAACCCCAAATTTTGTGAAAGCACCAGTGTACGAATACAAATCAGCAGTATATAATCACAGATCTCAGATCTAAGTAATGTAGAGGATAAAAAGTGAAGAATAATGAACTTAAAACGTAGAGAGATAGACAGAAACACAAGGTTTATAGTGGTTCGGCGATCTCGCCTATGTCCACTCTGAAGTTGATGATTTTATTGTTGTTCACTTGACGATTTCAGTTGATTACAGCAGATTACAGTCAATAATGATGATTTACAGCAGTGAATTTAGTTAGTAGCAGCAACAATGGAGTTCAGATCTGGATCCGGCAGAGTCTGGGCGTTGGAGATCTCAAAGTAGAAGAAAGAACCCCTTTTCTGTTCGCTTTGGGGGTCTATTTATAGGTGTAGGAGGTTGATATTTTGCTAAGTTCTCGGGAGACCCTCTCTGGCACGTGACCAGGCCCGCGCGCCCCAGCCCGTGAAGTTTCGGTCCAATCCGTGATCGATACGAAAAGATTTCGTATCGATCAAGATTTCATCCAATGGAGTAGAAATTTGGCGTGGACATTCTTTAGCATGCACGTAGTCTTCTATGAAAATTTCATAGCATTTGGACATGTAGATTAGGAGATATGATCGATACGAAATGGGATTCTCGGTTGGCTGTTTAGTTCGACTCGCTTCCGTTCGACTCGCTTCCGTTCGACTCGGTGATGTGGCACTTGATTCTTTGGATCACTATGCCTTTGATGCTATTTTGATCAAGTCGAAGTGTGCATCGATAGAGCGAGTCGAAGTGGAGCGTCCTGAGAGATTCGAACAGTGGCCTCGCCAATGGAGTCGAAGTTGATGGAGTCGAACAGTGGTTCGAACAGAGCGAGTCGAAGTAGGCATTTGATGGTTGCGAAGTGAATCGAAGGAATCGCTTCTAATGGTTGCGAAGCGAGTCGAAGTTGTTACTTCTGATGGTTGCGAAGCGAGTCGAAGGAAGCGAGTCGAAGGGAGCGAGTCGAAGTTGGCTTCCTTGATGGATTCGAACTGAGCGAGTCGAACGCAACGCTGTTTTTATTCAATTTTGCATCGGTCGTAGCTTGAGCATACGAACTCGGATTGACTTGAAATTTGGAATGTTGACTCTCATAGCTTCGCTTGTCGTGTCATATCAATTTTGGCTCGATCCGGATTCGGACAAAATTCGTCGATATCCATAGTGAACCTGCGTATAACCGATTTTCTAGACGAATTGTCTTTGGTCTCTAGTCAAGTTCTTGGTGTCACAGCCTTGCAAAAAGGCGGGATAACATTTGCCCCCCAAAGTACCTCTTGTGGAAACATGATGTGCTTTGAATTGCTGCAATCTTTGTTCTGAATAGCCATCGTCTCTTCGATGAAAGTTGTTGCTTTGTAGTGTCATGAGCTGGATGTTCATATCCTGTTGACGACCTGCAAAGAAATTGGTAGTCTTATCTGACCGCGAATGACGATTGTCTGGGATCGTATGTCATTCGAGGTAGTATGTGACCGTTCGGGGTCGGATGCCGTTCGAGGCGAATGGTGACCGTTCACGGTCGGGGTGCCGTTCGAGGCGATTTGTGATCGTTCGCGATCGGGTGCCATTCGAGGCGAATTGTGACCGTTCGTGGTCGGGTGCCGTTCGAGGCGATTTAGGACCGTTCGCGGTCGGGTGCCGTTCAAGGCGATTTGTGACCGTTCGCGGTCGGGTGCCGTTCGAGGCGATTTGTGTGTGTGCCCGGGGGGGGGGGGGGACTTAGTATTATCAATGTCAGATTTTACGTTCGAGTGAGTTTCTGAGTTGTTTGTGGTGGCGGTTTATCGCCGTCTCATAGCATGCCTAAGGACCGTTCGTGATCCCTTACATGTGTAAGTGGCTTAGCCGTCATGGTATCACAAATGGCGTGCCTTTATTCAAAACGAGTTTTTCAACAGAAATGTTCAACAAAATCAGGTTCAAATATTAGAAATGGAAAATAAAAGGAAAATAAGGACGTCAAAGTGCAAACACCTACACCATTGCGATTAGTAGTCGTATCAGAACATGCCTGAGTATCGTTCGCGGCCCTATACATGTGTAAATGACTTAATCGCATTGGTGTGGAGTTTGCTACTTATTCGTCATTACCCCAATCAATTGATGACAAGCTGACGCCGCGATCCTGAGCCGTCCCCAGCAGGTGCAGGCGGTGGTCGCTCCCGTTCCACCGTTGTCGTTCCCCATCTTACATACTGTGATAGCATACCATTCTGGATATGTCCCTCAACCTCATTCTTCAAGTGTCTGCAGTCATTGGTGTTATGACCGTTCAGCTCGTGGAATAAGCAATACTTGTCGGATCTTCTTTCATTGTTGGTTGGATCCCTTCTCATCGGCCTTCGATAGGGAATCTGCCCCCTAGTATCCTGGTAGATTCACTCCAAAGTCTCATTCAACTCCGTGTAAGAGGTGAATCTTGGTTCCTTTCGGGGTCGCGTTGGTTCGTCACTATTATCTTCAGCCTTTTGTTTCCCTTTACCAGTCCCTGGATCTGATATAGGAGGATTCTCACCCTTGACTGTGTATACCTCAGTTCCTTCTCCTTCCTCTCTTTCAGCATTTGCATCCTCTAATTGTAAAAATCCTTCAGCCTCATGATAAAACTCTCTTAGATCGATTGGGGGATCCCTTGTTAATGAATTCTTGAACTCAGTGCCATCAGCTATGCTAGATACAACTGCCATCAAAACCATGGATGGATCGGGTCGATCCACCGATGCTGCCGCTGCATTGAATCGCGTCAGAAAGTTCCTTAAAGATTCCCCGGTTCTTTGTTTTAGCGCTGCCAAACTCATTACATTCTTGGGTCTTGAAATGTGAACCCTGAACTGCCTCATGAACCTTTCAGTCAAATCGATCCATGTTCTGATGGAACCGCTCTCCAATTATCTGAACGATAATGCTGCTATGTCTGTCAGATACAATGGGAAACACCTGGTCATGATTTCCTATGATGCCCCCAGTACCTCCATGTGTCGCATATACCTCGTCAGATGAACAGCAGGGTCTGTCCTTCCATCATACACCTCCAATGTCGGTAGCTTGAACTCTGGTGGATTCCTGGCTTGCCTGATCGTAGGAGCAAAGGGACTCCTATTCACATCCTCCAGATCTCTATTCACTAGTCCGCCTCTCATGGCTCGTCTGACCATCTCCGCCAATCTGTCACTACCTCCAAGTTGTAGTCCTTGTCCGTTGTTTCCGATTTGCCCCCCGAGTTCACGAGGGATTCCTGGAATCTGCTCTCCTGGCTGAGCATCCATTTATCTATCAATGTCGCGCTGCGCAGTTCCACCTGGTACCCCGCCCGGGATTGGGCCAACATGCTCTGGGTTATTGCCCCTAGCTCTGGCGCTGTGCCGGATGGTCCCGCTCCGTTCTGAACTCTGGTTGCTCCTTGATTTTGCACTCCAAGTTGCTCAATCTAAAGAAGCAAGTTCTGGATAATGTTCTCTTGTCTTTTCATCATTGTCTCTATCTCATCCTTGGTAATGAAGATTGATGTCTGATTTGCACCTGAGGAAGCCTCTTGACTCCCCTCATGCTGACCTCTCTCTGCCCTTTATCTTCTGTTTGATTGCCTTGTCATAGTTTTTCAGATCTAAATTCTCTAAACCTTCAAATTCAATTTCCAAATGATAGAATCCTGAGTTCAATTCTCAGTGAAAGCCCCAAAGTGTTTGCACCAAACATGGTCACAAACCTCAAATTTCGTGAAAGCTCTAGTGTACGAACACAAATCAGCAGTATATAATCACAGATCTCAGATCTAAGTAATGTAGAGGACAAAAAGTGAAGAATAATGAACTTAAAACGTAGAGAGATAGACAGAAACACAAGGTTTATAGAGGTTCGGCGATCTTTCCTACGTCTACTCTGAAGTTGATGATTTTATTGATGTTCACTTGATGATTTCAGTTGATTACAGCAGATTACAGTCAATAATGATGATTTACAGCAGTGAATGTAGTTAGTAGCAGCAGCAATGGAGTTCAGATCTGGATCCGGCAGAGTCTAGGCGTTGGAGATCTCAAAGCAGAAGAAAGAACCCCTTTTCTATTGGATTTGGGGGTCTATTTATAGGTGTAGGAGGCTGATGTTTTGCACAGATCTCGGGAGACCCTCTCTGGCATGTGACCAGGCCCGCGCGCCAAAGCTCGTGAAGTTTCGGTCCGATCCGTGATCGATACGAACAGATTTCGTATCGATCAAGATTTCATCCAGTGGAGTCGAAATTTTGCGTGGACATTCTTTAGCATGCACGTAGTCTTTTGTGAAAATTTCATAGCATTTGGACTTGTAGATTAGGAGATATGATCGATACGAAATGGGATTCTCGGTTGGATGTTTAGTTCGACTCGCTTCCGTTCGACTCGGTTCCGTTCAACTCGGTGACGTGGCGCTTGAGTCTTTGGATCGCTATGCCTTTGATGATGTTTTCATCGAGTCGAAGTGTGCACCGATAGAGCGAGTCGACGTGGAGCGTCCTGAGAGATTCGAACAGTGGCTTCGCCAATGGAGTCGAAGTTGATGGAGTTGAATAGTGGTTCGAACGGAGCGAGTCAAAGTAGGCATCTGATGGTTGCGAAGCGAGTCGAAGGAGTCACTTTTGATGGTTGTGAAGCGAGTCGAAGTTGTTACTTCTGATGGTTGCGAAGCGAGTCGAAGGAAGCGAGTCGAAGGGAGCGAGTCGAAGGGAGCGAGTCAAAGTTGGCTTCCCTAATGGATTCGAACTGAGCGAATCAACGTGAGGCTGTTTTTATTCAATTTTGCATCGGTCGTAGCTAGAGCATACGAACTCGGGTTGACTTGAAATTTGGAACGTTGACTCTCATAGCTTCGCTAGTCGTGTCATATCAATTTTGTCTCGATCTGAATTCGGACAAAATTCTTCGATATCCATAGTGAAACTGCGTATAACCGATTTTCTAGATGAACTGTCTTTGGTCTCTAGTCAAGTTCTTGGTGTCACAGTCTTGCCAAAAGGCGGGATAATAGTTTATTTGATTGTTAATATGGATGATTTGATAGATGGTTAGATAATTGAGTTGTGATAATATATCCCGTTATGGTATTAATATTGAATGTTGGATTTGAAATCATATGTTATGTGATTGGTTGAATGGATATTATGTTAGTGATAAATATGATTATTGGATATGTTCATTTTGATTTATATAATCACTTTGTTTATAAGACCATATTTTAGTGGTATGAGATATTTTGGAGAAATAAGTCTCTTTTCATTTAGAAGTGAAATTAAAGTTAAAATAAAAGAGAATTTGAAATTTGAACTGAAACGGATTTGAAAAGGATAGTTAAATAGAAATTGAAATTAAGATGAATAGTGAAATAGAAATTGAAATTAAGGTTGAATTGAAGTTTAAATTGAAATTAGATTTGAAATCTAAGTTTTAATTGAGTTTAATTTGAAGTTAGAATTGAAATTGAATTGAAATTGGGATTTAAAAATTTAATATTAAAATAATGTGAATAAAATAATAATATAATATGGTAATAGTGAAAATATATTTTAAATACTTTAAAAAGTGAAAATATTGACTTGTAATGATTTTATAAGTAATAAAATTCAATTTGAATAGATTATTTCAAGTGTTGAAAAATAAGTTAAAACTAGGCGCGTCGCGCAACGGTAGTTCGCGATTTCGCGCCGAAAAGTTCAAATGAACGTGTAGAGTGGAATATAGCTCGGAATTCTTCGAGACAAGAAAATTCCGGACGATTATATCCATATCTTCTAAACGAAGAAAGAAAATCAAAGTTTCATTGAGTGGATTTTGAATTAATTCCAAATCAATTTTCTAGAAAAATCGCGCTGGTGTAGTTAAGTGACCATAACAGGAAATCTGTTTAAATGAACGTTTTTAATTACAGAAAAATATGGAATAAATTTGATAAACCTATTTAAATGATTTTAAAGAGATTTGGATTGGAAAATATGAATTATCAAATGTTTAAAAGTTGATTTAATCAAATAAGCTTATATAGCACTTTCCGTAGCAGTTTTATGTTGTGAATTGTATAACTTTTTGGATATGAGTTTAAATGTAACGATTTTTCCTGGAGTCAATTGTGAATGTTTTTAAAAGGAAAACTAAGTGTTTAAAAGATAATTTTAAATCTTTATAATCAAATCCAAAATTAAGTTGATAACTGAGTATGCGGAAACGACTAGTACATTTGTCCCGCTTGTGAGATTTGGGAAGATAAAACAAGGTGTTTAACTAAGGTTAGGGATGGAGCAACCATTCCCCTGAACTTACTTGGCCTATGTTTTCTTTTCTTAGGCGAGGGGTGGAACAGATCGAAAGGAAAGCCCGGATGCTCTTGAATAAAAAGATTCTATTAAGATTTCCAAAATAAAAGAAGATTGGTATTATCTAAAATTTAAGCAAGCTCCCAAATGAACTAATTACAATTTGGATTGCATAGAGATAATCTTATTATACTTGGTATTAAAATCCGAAGAGGGAACTCTTCCTATTCGTGGAATTTAAAAGGTGATTTCACCGTTATTCCGCCCATAGCACTTGTTGAATACAGAAATTGATGTTGGGTAAAATTAGAATGATTTCTATGATCGCATTTACTCAAAAATCTTTACTAAGATTAATTTTAGGGTTTATCATAAACGATGTCTTAAATAACATTGTTTTTGACCCGCCTAAAAGTTAAGGAATTTGGATCGAAAGTTAAGTGAGGAAATTTGGAATATTTATTCAAAGCAAAAGAATGAATTTCTTTGAAATTATCCTAAGTCAAAAGAAAGAGATTTCGAAATCATCCAAAAAGAATTAAAGTAAAAAGAGACTTAATAAATCCTGTATACTCATATTTACTTTTTATCGAAAATTGGATTTCGAAGGAACCGGGGTCGGATTTGGGTGATTCCAATCCGAAAACCACTTCGAACCGATGTATACGTTCGAACGTGAAGACATGTTGAAGATGATGATTATTGAAGACCGTGAATCTTCATAGCGTGAGGGCTGCTTGTTGAACATGCTCTGGGTAGCTTCCATTATAGAGTTATTTATAGCAGTGGTCTCCTCGTTGTGGAGATTTTTCAGATTGCAAGGACTACTCGCTACTAGTAGTAGTAGGAGAGTGCCTTTGGTTTGTCCTGTTCCTGGACAACTTGTATGGACGTTTGTCTGACATTGCATTTCTAAAGATTACGTACATTGGTTTTTACAAACGTACATCAGTTGGTGGCAGAGAAGGCAACTTCTCTTAGCTTAACACCCTCCTTGAGACATACAAGCTCAAGGGTTGTATTTTTGTGGAAGGAAATTAGTAGTTAACGGAAATGGCAATGTGGCATTCAAAAATGTGATATGTGCTATGTGAAAAGGTAATCGTTACCTCAAGCCTCATCAACCCGGAAATGACCGAAACAGGATTAGATGCAGCAAGGCTAAGTGGGTCATTCCCAAGTAGGGTATGGTCATACCCTTCTAGATATATTTCTTTCCGCTATAACTTTTGGGATGTAAATTAATGTGGTGTATGGAAATGAGCGCTCGGTTAAAGGTCGGTAACGACCGGGGGATGACATATTCGGTACTATCTAGTTACAGAGATAGGCTGGTCTTGTGTTGGTAGAGAATCCTTTGTGATGGTTCTCGGTGCATCCATCTAGAGGTGTACCCATTTCCGAAGGTAGATCCTTCACCTGGTCATTTGTATGGAAATCCATTCTCCAATAAGAACCTACGGAATTATTTGTAAACCTATTATGCTGGAATTTAATCAATGTAACAATTTCGGCTAAGATTAATAAGTTTTTTGCAAATGTTTTCAAAGAGATGTCATTAAAAATAATATCAAATGTTTTGATATAAAAGTGTTTTAGTTATCATAAGGTAAAAACCCGTCTGTGTTTATGTGTGGACGTGGTCTTATGAGATACTCTTGATTTTCAAAGGATTTTATCCAAAGGCTGATATATGACACTGTCATTTATTATTAAGTTTTTCTCACGCTGGTTTATCAAGCCTGATCCGGGTATTTTCAATACTCGGGTCAGATCCGAGTAGTTTCAGGTTTAGTCAAAGACGATTGGAGTTTTCCAGAGGAGAGCTGGAGATATTCATCTACGTATGGACGTATTCTATTATCCGCTGTACTTAGTTTGTTTTAGTTGATGTTTGTCAGCAATTGTAAGGACAGATGTTTATAACTGTCCAAGCTGAATTTAGGTTAGACTCTGATATATGTATTTAAAAGTTTTCCGCTGTAAAGATATTGGTTCAATATTATATGTTATTCCTTTCGTGTGAGATTTTGTTCTGTCTATTTTTTCTTTATTACCCTTCATGTTCCGTATTTTCATGCAATTTGAGTTGGACATGTGTGGTTTATTGTCGATTCAAAGGGTATGGAAAAATGGTTCGTGACATTTGGTATCAGAGCTGAAGGTTAAGCGAGAACTGTCAAGTATGGTTGTTTATTTCACTTTTAGTAGTTCAACATATACCCGACTATGTTTGTTACAAGGTCACACTGTCAAGTATTTAACTATAATAAAAGTATAGCCTAGCCACTTAAGATCAATAATACCCTTAATTTTGAATACTCCTATATGTTGTTACCTCTGAGATCATCTATTTTGACTTAGTTATATTAAATTATAGAGCACTCTCATTGATTTGCCTTGTGATTGTTCAAACAACTTCAAATACGTAACCCCAGGCACCTTCAATAGTTATGAGTAAATCACCGTCCATTACATGGAGAGCATTACATAAAGGAACCGAGCCAATCCGCAGCCGAAGAAATGGGTGAATTTTAAAAAATTTCCTATTGGATCTTTGTTGGGCTATGTAGTCTAAATTCATTGAGAATTTTTCTTAATTTCGCTTTTAAAATTTTCTTCATATTATTATAATTATTTAAAAATTAGTTCAATTTAATTTTAATTAATTGTATATTATGATGAGCACATCAAATGCATTTATGTGTATAGTGTAAGTGCAATATATGAAAAGTGTACATAGTTGTTTGAACTAAAAATGGCACAAACAACCAATAGATTTAAGAAAAGAAGAAAATTGAAGAAAAGTAAATAAAAATGATTAAAAACAAGACACACAAGGTTTATAGTGGTTCGATCAATCGGTGCCTATGTCCACTTAATGTTTCTTTTAAGTATATTGTTGTTTTATAGGTACAGTTCTTATGGACCAGTACCACTCCATAGGTGGTGACAAAGAAATATGGAAAAGTTGCAAGGAAGGAAGAAAAGGTCCCTTAAAATGAGCCTCTGCCCCTCTATTTATAGCTGTAGACCATCGGGATATGCTCTTCCATGACCTCCTTCACTTCTCCCATGTTTTAGCCACAACTCCCGACTAACAAACGGGGCCATTTCATCACTTGTTATGGATCGATACCAATCTATAGGCATGGATCAATACCAATCCATAAAATTGTCTTATGGATTGTTTTGAACTTTGATTAGGAGACTTGTTTGCTTTGTGTTTCTCAGCTTGTTTGTAGTGCTCGGAGCTTGTTTCTCGGTCAAAGTGATGGATTGGTGGTGGAATAAGGTTGCTAGTTTCAGGTATCAAGGAGATCGATAGCAAAATGCCTACGATCGTTGGTCTGAAGTTTGAAGAGGGTTATTGGCATCATGGTTGATGAGCATGGAAAGTTTGAGGTGAATTCGGCACCAGTTTATGGATCAGTAGAAATCCACAAGGATGGATTGGTACCGATCCATCACTTAGTGATTTGACTTTGGAATTTTTAGGTAACTTTTTCTCCACCTTGTTATTCTGAGTGTACCTGGTTTTAGGCTCTTTAATTACCTCTTTAGGCTTTTTGCTTTGATAACTATTAGGCTTTATCAATCAAGTCCATCTGGGTACTACCTGGTCAAAAGGCTGGATAACATTTGCCCCCTAAAGCATGCCTTATGAATGGAAGGTGAGCTTTGTATAGGAACATGTATTTAATTTGATAGAACATTATTAGCTGAATTTTCTAGTTATCAGCTAATCAAGCTGTCGTAGGCCATCATGTTCCCTTAGATTCACCTATAAATTAGAGGACATTCTAGACTATAATAGGCAAGGACTCGAGTCCTTGCTTGAGTATCATTTACAAATAATTATCCATATTCTTCCAGAAGTCAGTAGTCACAAGTTGAAATCAATAGCTCGATTCGATAATCGCTAAGGAATCGTTTTAAGTTCCAGTGGCGTTCAAAATAAAAGTCTGGATTTTAATGCCTCCCAGTCAATCATTCGATGACCGACTCAGTTCCTGATCGCTTCAAATCATTAGTTGGAAGCTCAATCTTTCAAGATCGTTAGGGGAAATCTTGATCTCCCTGGATCGTTAGTGGAAATCTCAATCTCTATGGATTATTAGTGCAATCAATGGCTGTTCTGAGCCGATAGTTAAGTTCATAATCTCTCTGGATCATTAATCAAATCCATGGCTGTTCTAGGTCAATAATCCAATCCATGTCTCTTCGAACCATTAATCAAATCCATGGTCATTCGAGGTCGGTAATCAAATCCATGGTCTCTTTGGATCAATTCCATGGCCATTTGGGGAAAATAAACAAATTCATGGTCTCTCGGGACCCTTGTTGATCTCGATCCACTCACTCTTCGATGAAGGGACTCGGTGATAAGCAAGCTTATCCGCTCATTCTTCAGTGAGGGGCCTTACTTCTTCACTCCAAACCTAACTCTCCAGTTGAGACTTAATGCGATCAATATCATACAAGTCTATCCACTTGCTCTATGGCAAGGGAACTTTAACCTTGTGGTCATCGCACTGTCTCTCCAATTAGGATTACCATGATTAATATTTGTTATTACTTTTACATGGATTTGAATAAGCAGCGATCCATCTGTTAACCCGCCTTTTGACAAGGCAACATACAGGCGAATTTAACCCAATCGACTGCACGATGGTCAAAGCTAGATTTTCACAGATAGTAAGCATGATCACGAGACTAAAATATAGCATAGTCAACAAACAAACATTTTGAAATGTTATCCCGCCTTTTGGCAAGGCCGTGACACCAAAGAATTAACTGGAAACTAAGGACACTCTGTCCCGAAGATCGGCTACACACAGGTTCACTATGGATATTGGTAAATTTTTCCCGAGTCCGGATCGAGCCACGATCGATATGATATGACTAGCAAAGCTATGAAAGCCAATGTTCCAAATTTCAAGCAATCGGAGTTTGTATGCTCGAGATATTGACCGATCAAAATCAAGAAAAACCTCTACAACTCGCTTCACAAACTCTCTTCCCAAACACGCTTCCCAAACTCGCTTCCCAAACTCGCTTCCCAAACTCGCTTCCCAAACTCGCTTCCCAAACTCGCTTCCCAAACTCCCTTCCCAAACTCGCTTCCCAAACTCCCTTCCCAAACTCCCTTCCCAAACTCGATTCCCAAACTCGCTTCCCAAACTCGATTCTCAAACTTGCTTCCCAAACTCGCTTCCCAAACTCGCTTCCCAAACTCGCTTCCCAATCTCGCTTCCCAAACTTGATACTCAAACTCGCTTCCCAAACTCGCTTCCTAAACTCGATTCACAAACTCGCTTCTCAAACTCGCTTCACAAACTCGCTTCCCAAACTCGCTTGCACATTGAAGATCCAAACTTGCATCGATCATATCTCACAATCTACAAGTCCAAATGCCACCAAATTTTCACAGGAGGTTGCGTACAACCTCAAGAATGTCCATGGTCGATCCTAACCCAAAAAGGGAAATTTTGGATCGATATGAATTTGGTTCGTATCGATCATGAAACTCGCTTCCATATTGAAGATCCAAACTTGCATCGATCATATCTCACTATCTAGAAGTCCAAATGCCACTGAATTTTTACAGGTGCTTGCGTACAACCTCAAAAATGTCCATGATCAATCCCAACCCAAAAAGAGCAATTTTGGATCGATATGAATTTGGTTGGTACCGATCATGAAACTCGCTTCCACATTGAAGGTCCAAACTTGCATCGATCATATCTCACACTCTACAAGTCCAAATGCCACCAAATTTTCACAGGAGCTTGCTTACAATCTCAAGAATGTCCATGATCGATCCTAACCCGAAAAGAGCAATTTTGGATCGATACGAATTTGGTACGTATCGATCATGGATCGAGTCGAAATGTTAGGGGTTCGATCACGTAGGCCCACCCACGTGAGAGAAGGAGTCTTTCGAGATTTGGGCGAGATATTTGCAGCCTACACCTATAAATAGCAGTCCAAGAGCTTCGGAAAAGGGATCTTTTGGCTCTTCTACGTCGATACTCTGCCAGAATCATTGTTGTAACTCGGTTGTACTGTTGTAAACCTCTGTAACCAGCGAGTTATAATCAATAAAACAACAACTCTTCAAACTGGACGTAGGCTACAACGCTGAACCACTATAAATCTTGTGTTTCTATTGCTTTCCTTTTAAATTTTAAGTGTTCTTCATATTTATATTCTCTACATACTTGCTACCTGTGATATGTGATTGTGAACGGGTGCTTTCATCGGCAATTGGGTGTTTGTGACCAATTTTGGCGCAAACATTATGGTGCTTTAACTGAGAATTAAACTCAGGAATCCTACAGCTTGGATTTTGAATTTAAAAGCTTAAGGACTTGGATCTGGAAAGCTATTGTGAAGCAATCAGTAAGGAGACTAAGAGCAGAAAGGAGTTAGCATGAAGGGGGTCAGGAGGCTTCCTCGGGAGCGAATCAGGCCTTAGTCTTCATCACCCGAGACGAGATGGAGATGATGACGGAAGCCATGCAGGAAGGAATGCTGAAAAGACAAGAAGAGATAATGCAGAACCTACTCCAGCAGATTAGACAAGCTAGAGTGCAAAATGAAGGAAACGTAATTACAGGAAGCGCTGGAAACAGGGATCAGGAGCATGGAGCAACCAAGATTTAGAATGGAGCGGGACCATCAGGGGTAGTCCACGAGCTAGGGGGCACGCCCCCGGAGCATATAGATCCAATCCATAACTGGATACCAGGCAAAACTGTGCAACACGGCATTGATAGAGGAATGGATGCTCGTCCAGGAGAGCAGATTCCAGAATTCCCTTGTGAACTCGAGGGGAAGATCGGAGGCAATAGACAAGGACCACCACTTGATGACAATGATAGATTGGCGGAGATGGTCAGACGATCCATGAGGGAAGGACTAGTGAATAGTGATCTGGAAGATGTGAACAAGAGCCCCTTTTCCCTTATAATCAGGCAGGTTTGGAACCCACCTGAAATCAAGCTACAAGCAATAGAGACGTACGATGGGAGGAAAGATCTTGCTATTCATCTGACAAGGTATATGCGGCATATGGAAGTACTGGGGGCATCAGAGGAAATCATGGTCTGATGCTTCCCGCTATATTTGATAGACATAGCAGCATTATGGTTCAGGCAACTGGAGAGCAGTTCGATTGGAACGTGGAATGAGTTGATTGAAAAGTTCATGAGGCAGTTCAGAGTTCATATATCAAGGCCCAAGAATGTAATGAGTTCGACAACGCTGAAACAGAAAGCAGGGGAGTTTTTGAGGAACTTTTTGACATGATTTAATGCAGCAGCAGCATCGGTGGATCGCCCAGATCCATCCATGGTTTTGATGGTGGCTGTGTCTGGAATAGCCGATGACACAAAATTCAAGAATTCACCGACAAGGGATCCACCTATGGATCTGGGAGAGTTTTACCACGAAGCGGAAAGGTTTCTGCGGCATGAGGATGCAAAGGCTGAGAGAGAGGAAGGAGATGGAGTTGAAGCTTATGCAGTTAAAGGCGGAGACCCACTTGGAAAAGATTCAAATAAGGACAAAGGAAAATAAAAGGCACAGAATAGTTTTGGCGAGTCAAGCCAGTCGCGAAAGGACCCAAGATTCACCTCTTATTCGGAGTTGAGCGAGACTTTGGAGCGAATATATCAAGACACCAGGGGGAAGATTCCCTACCGAAGGCCAATGAGAAGGGATCCAACCAACAATGAAAAGAAATCAGACAAGTACTGCCTATTCCACGAGCTAAGTGAGCATAGTATGAATGATTGCAGGCATTTGAGGGATGAAGTTTAAGGACATATCCGGAATGGATTGCTACTACAGTATGTGAAAAGGCGAGCATCGATGGAGGAATAGGAGCGACGGCCATCTGCATCAACTGGGGACGGCTCAGGATCAAGGCGTCAGCTTGTCATTAATTGATTGAAATAATGACGAATAAGTCACAAAATTTGCACTAGTGCGGTTAAGTCTCTTACACATGTACAAGGTCACGAACGGTCCTCGGGCATGCTCTGAGACAACTATGAACAACGACAGTGGGGGTGTTTGCACTTTGACGTGTCTATTTTGCTTTTGTTGTTTATTTTTTTTTGCACTTGAACTTGATTGATTTGGACATTTCTATTGTAAGACTCATTTGAATGTAATTCTGGTATTCATAATTCCATAACGACCAAGTCACTTACACATGTAAGGGATCGCGAACGGTCCTTAGGCATGCTCTGGGATAGCGATGAACCACCATAATGAATGATTCAGAAACTCACTCGAACGTGAAATCTGGCATTAAAGTCCTCCCTCCCGGCTACCTGACCGCAAACGGTCGCAATTCGCATCGAACGACACCCGACCGCAAACAGTCACAATTCGCCTCAAACGACACCCGACCACGAACGGTCACAATTCTTCTCAAACGGTACCCGACCTCAAACAGTCACCGACACCCGACCTCGAATGGTTACTGTTCGCCTCGAACGGCACCTAACCTCGAACGGTCACATATGGCCTCAAACGGCAATACGATCTCGAACGATCGCCATTCATAATCAAGTAAGATTATCAATCTCTTTACAGGTCATCAACAGGATACGAACATCCAACTTATGGCACTACAAAACACACCTTCCTATAGCTAGGCATGTTTTGGGGGGCAAAGTGTTAACCCGCCTTTTGGCAAGGCAACATACAAGCGGATTTAACCCAATCGACTACACGATGGTCAAAGCTAGATTTTCACATATAATAAGCATGATCACGAGACTAAAATATAGCATAGTCGACGAACAAACATTTTGAAATATTATCCCGCCTTTTGGCAAGGCCGTGACACCAAGGAATTAACTGGAAACTCAGGACAGTCTGTCCCGAAAATCGGCTACACACAAGTTCACTATGGATACAGGTAAATTTTTCCCGAGTCCGGATCGAGCCACGATCCATAAGGTATGACAAGCAAAGTTGTGAAAGCCAATGTTCCAAATTTCAAGCCAATCGGTGTACGTATGCTCGAGATATTGTCCGATCAAAATCAAGAAAAACCTCTACAACTTGCCTCAGAAACTCGGTTCACAAACTCGCTTCCCAAACTCGCTTCACAAACTCGCTTCCCAAACTCGCTTCCCAAACTCCCTTCACAAACTCGCTTCCCAAACTCACTTCTGAAACTCTCTTCCCAACCTCGCTTCCCAAACACGCTTTCCAAACTCATTTCCCAAACTCGCTTCCCAAACTTGCTTCCCAAACTCGCTTCCCAAACTCTCGCTTCAAAACCTCGCTTCCCAAACTCGCTTCCCAAACTCTCGCTTCCCAAACTCGCTTCCCAAACTCACTTCCCAAACTCCCCAAACTCCCGCTTCCCAAATTCGCTTCGCAAACCCGCTTCTCTAACTCGATTCCCAAACTCTCGCTTCCCAAACTCGCTTGCACATCGAAGATCCAAACTTGCATCTATCATATCTCACAATCTACAAGTCCAAATGCCACCAAATTTTCATAGGAGCTTGCGTACAACCTCAAGAATGTCCATGATCGATCCCAACCCCAAAAGGGCAATTTTGGATCGATACGAATTTGGTTCGTATCGATCATGAAACTCGCTTCCACATTGAAGATTCAAACTTGCATCGATCATATCTCACAATCTACAAGTCCAAATGTCACTAAATTTTCTCAGGAGCTTGCGTACAACCTTAAAAATGTCCACGATCGATCCCAACCCAAAAAGAGCAATTTTGGATCGATATGAATTTGGTTCGTACCGATCATGAAACTCGCTTCCACATTGAAGATCCAAACTTGCATCGATCATATCTCACACTCTACAAGTCCAAATACCACCAAATTTTCACAGGAGCTTGCGTACAACCTCAAGAATGTCCATGATCGATCCCAACCAAAAAAGAGCAATTTTGGATCGATATGAATTTGGTACGTGTCGATCATGGATCGAGTCGAAATGTCAGGGGATCGATCACGTGGGTCCACCCACGTGAGAGAAGGAGTCTTCCGAGATCTGGGCGAGATATTTGCAGCCTACACCTATAAATAGCAGTCCAAGAGCTTCTGAAAAGGGATCTTTTGGATCCTCTACGCCAATACTCTACCGGAATCATTGTTGTAACTCGGTTGTACTGTTGTAAACCTCTATATCCAGTGAGTTATAATCAATAAAACAGCAACTCTTCAAAGTGGACGTAGGCTACAATGCCAAACCACTTTAAATCTTGTGTTTCAACCGCTTTCCTTTTAAATTTTAAGTGTTCTTCATATTTATATTCTCTACATACTTGCTATTTGTGATCTATGATTGTGAACGGGTGCTTTCATCGACAATTTGGTGCTTGTGACCAATTTTGGCCCAAACATTTTGGTGCTTTCACTGAGAATTGAACTCTGGAATCCTATAGCTTGAATTTTGAATTTAAAAGCTTAAGGACTTGGATCTGGAAAGCTATGTTGAAGCAATCCGCAAGGAGACCAAGAGCAGAAAGGATTCAACATTAAGGGAGTCAGGAGGCTTCCTCGGGAGCAAATAAGGCCTTAGTCTTCATCACCCGAGACGAGATGGAGATGATGATGGAAGCCATGCAGGAAGGAATGCTGAAAAGACAAGAAGAGATGATGCACAACCTACTCCAGTAGATAAGACAAGCTAGTGTGCAAAATCAAGGAAACGCAACTACATGAAGCGATGGAAACAGGGATCAGGAGCATGGAGCAACCAAGATTTAGAATGGAGCGGGACCGTCAGGGGTAGTCCACGAGCTAGGGGGCACGCCCCTGGAGCATATAGATCCAATCCCTAGCAAGATACCATGCAGAACTGTGCAACACGACATTGATAAAGGAATAGATGCTCGTCCAGGAGAGAACATTCCAGAATTCCCTCGTGAACTCGGGGAGCAGATCAGAGACAACAGACAAGGACTACCAGTTGATGACAGTGACAGATTGGCGGAGATGGTCGGACGAGCCATGAAGGGAGGACTAGTGAATAGAGATCTGGAAGACGTGAACAAGAGCCCCTTTGCCCTCGCAATCAGGCAGGCTAGGAACCCACTTGAAATCAAGCTATAAGCAATAGAGACGTACGATGGGAGGAAAGATCTTGCTATTCATCTAATGAGGTTTATGCGGCATATGGAAGTACTGGGGGCATCAGAGGAAGTCATGGTCCGATGCTTCCCGCTATATTTGACAGACATAGCAGCATAATGGTTCAAGCAACTGGAGAGCAGTTCGATAGAAACGTGGATCGAGTTGATTGAAAAGTTCATGAGGCAGTTCAGAGTTCATATATCAAGGCCCAAGAATGTAATGAGTTTGACAACATTGAAACAGAATGCAGTGAAGTTTCCAAGGAACTTTTTGACATGATTTAACGCATTAGCAGCATCGATCGATCACCCAGATCCATCCATGGTTTTGATGGCAGCTGTGTTTGTAATAGCTGATGGCACATAATTCAAGAATTCACTGACAAGGGATCCACCTATGGATCTAGGAGAGTTTTACCATGAAGCGGAAAGGTTTCTGCGGCAGGAGGATGCAAAGGATGAAAGAGAGGAAGGAGATGAAATTGAAGCTTATGCAGTTAAAGGAGGAGACCCAACTGGAAAAGATTCGAATAAGGACAAAGGAAAACGAAAGGCAGAGAATAGTTTTGACGAGTCGAGGTGGCTGCAAAAGGATCCAAGATTTACCTCTTATTCGGAGTTGAGGGAGATTTGGAGCGAATATATCAAGACACCAGGGGGCAGGTTCCCTACCGGAGGCCAATGAGAAGGGATCCAACCAACAATGAAAAGAAATCAGACAAGTACTGCCTATTCCACAAGCGAAGCGAGCATAGTACGAATGATTGTAGGCATTTGAGGGATGAAGTTGAAGGACATATTCGGAATGGATTGCTACTACAATATGTGAAAGAGCGAGCAGCGACGGCGGAATAGAAGCGACCGCCATCTACATCAACTGGGGACTGCTCAGGATCAAGGCATCAGCTTGTCATCAATTGATTGATCTAATGACGAATATGTCGCAAACTTCGCACTAGCACGGTTAAGTCGCTTACACATGTATGGGATCATGAACGGTCCTCAGCATGCTTTTAGATGACTATGAACCACGACAGTGGGGGTGTTTGCACTTTGACGTGTCTGTTTTGCTTTTGTTGTTTGTTTTTTTTCACTAGAACTTGATTGATTTGGACATTTCTATTGTAAGACTCATTTGAATGTAATTCTGGTATTCATAATTCCATAACGGCCAAGTCACTTACACATGTACGGGATCGCGAACGGTACTTAGGCATGCTCTGGGATAGCGATGAACCGCCATAATGAATGATTCAGAAGCTCACTTGAACGTGAAATCTGGCATTAAAGTCCCCCCGGGCACCTGACCGTTAATGGTCACAATTCGCCTCAAATGGCACCCGGCCGCGAACGGTCACAATTCGCCTCGAACGGCACCCGACTGCGAATGGTCACAATTAACCTCGAATGGCACCCAACCTTGAACGGTCACCGGCACCTAACCTTGAACAGTCACCGTTCGCCTCGAATGGCACCTGACCTCAAACGGTCACATATGGCCTTGAAAGCCAATACGATCTCGAACGATCGCCATTCATAATCAGGTAAGATTATCAATCTCTTTACAGGTCATCAACAGGATACGAACATCCAGCTTATGGCACGACAAAACACACCTTCTTATGGCAAGGAATGTTTTGAGGGGCAAAGTGTTAACCCGCCATTTGGCAAGGCAACATACAGGCGAATTTAACCCAATCGACTGCACGATGGTCAAAGCTAGATTTTCACAGATAGTAAGCAAGCTAGATTTTCACAGATAGTAAGCATGATCACAAGACTAAATTATATAGCATAATCAATGAACAAACATTTTAAATATTATCCCGCCATTTGGCAAGGCCGTGACACCAAGAAATTAATTGAAAACTAAGGACACTCTGTTCGAAGATTGGCTAAACAGGTTCACTATGGATACTGGTATATTTTGCCCAAGTCCAGATCGATCCACGATCGATATGGTATGACTAGCAAAGTTGTGAAAGCCAATTTTCCAAATTTCAAGCCAATCGGAGTTCATCTGCTCGAGATATTGACCGATCAAAATCAAGAAAAACCTCTACAACTCGCTTCACAAACTCGCTTCCCAAACACTCTTCCAAAACTCGCTTCCCAAACTCGCTTCCCAAACTCGCTTCCCAAACTCGCTTCATAACTCGCTTCGCAAACTCGCTTCCCAAACACGCTTCCCAAACTTTTTTCCCAAACTTTTTTCCCAAACTCACTTCCCAAACTCGCTTCCCAAACTCGCTTCACAAACTCGCTTCCCAAACACGCTTCACAAACTCGCTTGAACATTGAAGATCCAAACTTGCATCGATCATATCTCACACTCTTCAAGTCCAAATGCCACCAAAATTTCTCAGGAGCTTACGTACAAGCTCAAGAATGTCCATGATCGATCCCAGTCCAAAAGGAGCAATTTTGGATCGATACGAATTTGGTTCATATTGATCATGAAACTCGCTTCCATATTGAAGATCCAAACTTGCATTGAGCATATCTCAAATTCTACAAGTCCAAGTGCCACTAAATTTTCACAGGTGCTTGCGTACAACCTCAAGAATGTCCATGATCGATCCCAACCCAAAAAGTGCAATTTTGGATCGATACAAATTTGGTTCGTACCGATCATGAAACTCGCTTCCACATTGAAGATCCAAACTTGCATTGATCATATCTCACAATCTACAAATCCAAATGCCACCAAATTTTCACAGGAGCTTGCATACAACCTCAAGAATGTCCATGATCAATCCCAACCCAAAGAGAGAAATTTTGGATCGATACGAATTTGGTACGTATCGATCATGGATCGCGTCAAAATGTAAGGGGATCGATCACGTGGGCCCACCCACGTGAGAGAAGGAGTCTTCTGAGATCCGGGCATACACATATAAATAGCAGCCCAAGAGCTTCAGAAAAGGAATCTTTTGGCTCTTCTACGCCGATACTCTACCGGAATAATTGTTGTAACTCGGTTGTACTGTTGTAAACCTCTGTAACCAAGGAGTTATAATCAAATAAACAACAACTCTTCAAAGTGGACGTAGGCTACAATGCCGAATCACTATAAATCTTGTGTTTCTACTGCTTTCCTTTTAAATTTTAGGTGTTATTCATATTTATATTTTCTACATACTTGCTATCCGTGATATGTGATTGTGAATGGGTGCTTTCATCGGCAATTGTGTGTTTGTGACCAATTTTGGCGCAATCACCATCTACTGGATCTGATTCAAATATTAACAAACATAGAGCCAAACATCGTAATAATCGACTCTCCAGGCATTACAGCCTAACATCCAACTCAAAGCGTGCCTAGGGACTGATCAAGATCCCATACACGAGTAAGTGGCTCGACTATAGACTATAGCATTGCACTATTTATTGAAAATGAAGATAGAATGAGCAAACCAAACCTAAATCCATGCCATCCCAATTAAGAGAAGACTATTGTCGACCTCAATCAAAGGCTGTTTCCATTTGCTTTGGATAATGGTTGCTCTTTATCCACCATCGCAACTCAGCTTTTCACTTATTGTTGTAATTGGTTGTTTCTGACTTGTTTCTTGATTATATCACATAAAAGTCTGCAGTCATTTATGTTATGTCATCCAGCTCATGGTATAGGAAATATTTTTCGGACATCCTTTCATGATCTATAGGCTGTCTCCTTGCTGGTTCCAGATATGGGATCTGTCCCCTGGTGTCAAGGTAAACCCGCTCCGTGGTTTTATTCAAATCTTCATAGGAATAGAATTTTGGTTCCCTTCTCTATCGATATAATCCTTTAAAGTCATCGTCCATCTTTCTTTTGCCTTTATCCTTGCCAAATCCTGCTTCGGATGTTCCTCTACCATTGATAGTATTAATTTCTTCCTTCTTAGCATTAACGTCCTCCTGATGCAAGTACCTTTCAGCTTCAAGATAAAATTTTGCGAGACCCATTGGTAAATGCCATTCCAAAGCAAACTTAAAACCTATTTTACTAGCTACTCCTGAAACTGCCATCAATAGAACCACAGATGGGTTCGGCTTATCTACCGCGGCAGCCGCCGCATTAAATCTCGTCAAAAAACAACTGAGGGACTCAACTGCACTATGTTTTTGTAACAACCGATTTTATAATTACCTTGATTTGAATTTTATAATAATTACTTTAGGAATAATTAAGAGGATCTATAATTCTATTTAATGTGAATAAGGCAAATATTGGTTTTTTATGTAATTTATAGAGATAAATTTGATTTGGAATAATTTATTTAAATAAATGAAAAAATTAGAGAAATAATGATTTTACCTATTTAAATAAGTATTGTAATTTTAATAAAATATAAGGTGAAAGATGAAATCATTGTGAAATTATTATAAGTGTTTTTAAAGTGTAAATTTCTCTTTTTGTCCATTGTTGGAATTTTATTCACATTGAATAAGTGAGGATTTAATAAGAGTTGAATTAGCTTTAAAAACTAAAAAGTGTGTATTTTGGAAATATGTAGAGTTGGATTTTAATTTCTAAATTAGTAACTATATAGACTTAAAAAATGTAAAAGAAATAAAGCGATTTGCTTAATAAATAAAAGACAAATTGCTTTGTTGATTAAATAGAGGTTTATAAGTTCATTAGACTAATTAAATTAGTAATTAGAAGCTAATTGGGTTATGCACAGTACTAAATAAAAGTAAGAATACATTCTTTCTCATTTTCAGGAAAGCTGTACGTACACTGCTTAGAGACTCCAAAATTAGAAAACAAAAACTCTAAGTTTTCAAATATAAAAGTTAGAAAAATCCTCTCAAACAAATTGAAATTAATCTCTATAAATTTGGATAAATTCAAGGTAAATCTATCCTATCTATATCTAGCTTTTAGAAATCTTAATTTTTTATTTTAGTTAGGATTTTAATCTTTTTTTTGTCTTGTTTGTAAAATTATTGTTTTAGGGTTTTACAAGAATTGGCGAAGTGAACTACTTTAGTTTGATTTGTGCTAGCTAAGGAAAAAGGTGAGATTTTACTCTCATAATTATCTCTAAAATCTGAATTTCATGTGTTAGTAATTGAATTGAAGCAAATAGGGTTTGCATGTTGTTTATTCTCTGTTGTTTAATGCCTAATTGATTTTACAATAAACTAAAAATACAAACCCTATAGAAAATGTAAGTTTTAATGTTTGATTTCATCACCTATGACTGCATGCTTGCTGATAGATATTGTATGTAGGTGTTTGCAACCAAATTGGTCCAAAACACCCGAGAACAGATTTATGTAGAGAAGTAAGTGAAGAAATATTAAATTAAACTGAGGAAATAATTAAGCTAGCAACAAATAAAAAGCAATAATCAGAAACATGGAGATTTATAGTAGCTCGATGTTGTATGCCTACGTCCACTTTGAAGATTATCTTTCTTGATCACTATAAATCTAACTATAGCATTAGGGAATAGAGAACACTTGATTACAATAGAGTTTAGAGTAATAAGTAGCATAAAGATCCTCAGAATGACCCATTAGGCTAGTATTTATAGGTGAAGATGACCACCAACCTCTCTGAAACTTTGGCTGAAGGACCTTCTAATCCACATGGGCCCACTAGAGGGATCGCAAGGCCCAACTCCCAATAAGAAGGGATCAACACTGATACCTCCATTGGTTGATTTTTGGGCAGCGATCCATATGGTGTCTTCTGCATGTTAAAATATGTTTGCCCTTCAATTCTCATATAATTTGGACCACTGGAGCTCCAGTTATTGTTTAGTCTTTGACTTTATATCACTTATTCACTACTGACAACCGAACCCTCTATAGGGATGTATGTCGATCCTTCGAAGTTCGTCCTTATGATGTGCAATCCCTAGGGTAGGTCCCTTATGGTCCATATACCTTACTCTCCAAATTTCATATGCTTTAAACCAGTAGATCTTCAGATATTGATTATTGATGTATGACTGTACTTGAACTTGGATATATGTCGATCCCTCTTCAATGTAGCCTGCTGACCCCTTTTGATTGAATATGCCGATCCCTTCCATTATGGCATACTATGCCGAACCCTTCCATTCGTTGAGCCATATTCCATGCTTTGAGCATCATACATTGTACATCCATCAAATCCGTTCAATTCCGACTTCATTTAACCATATGTACTTGATTTTCGGGCCCGACAATCATCATTCGGGAATCATCGGCCTTGATGGCTGTCGGATCTAACTCATGCAATCAGTGCAATACAGCGGGGCTAGAATGCTGGGTAACAATATGTAATGCAGTAAAATTACAATACTAGAAGTAATATAATACTGCCTGAAATCACTGGAACCATCATCAGAAATGGAAACACGAAATTTGGAGCGAAGCTCCAGAAGAATTCACATCACTGGTCCAACGGTAGGGTCTACGTTGGATCAGTCACGAATAAAACTAGAGCATTCGCTCCAAGTTTTTAACCAATTTTCGATATAATTCGTTTTGATGACTTTGTTTGTTTTCTTGGCTTTAAATATATTGCGTAAACTTCTTTAAAGATGTATGATACTTTGAATTGGTAAAATGAAATTATTATTACACATATGATTTTACAGAAGTGTCTTATAAATTGATTTCAAAGAAGGAATTTATAAACTGTAGTTATGTATATTAACTTAGCTCTAAAAATCTTTTCTAGCTTATATAAAACCATATTAATATTTTCATTTCAAAAATCTTAGTTTTTAAACAAAAGTGATTATTTTATGAAAAAGCAAGAAACAAATTACTTATTAAGCGATTCAAGCGATGGATTTAGTTGAATTTGGCTTTTAAGCTAAATAATTATTTTGCTATAAAATGAGAATTATATTTAAACAATTTAGTAATAATAATGGGACATTAATTATCAATTCATAGTTTAATTATATGACTTGTTTTCGTAGTGAAATTACTAATTAATAGTAAATATTTTAACAACACCTAGTGGTTATGGGTCATGGTGCTTACTTTAATAATCACTATAAAAAGAGTACATAACACTATGGGATTAAAATTGCATCTTAGTGAAAGCGTATTATTTATTATTCATTATATTTGTTAGTGCATTTAGTAGCTTGACCTTGAGGCTAGTTGTTCAGTGGCTTGACTGCGGTGGTTGCCCCCCGAGTCGTGGTATTCGTTTAGTACTAGCCATATACTACCGAGCCAGCAGTCTGTATTGCGGGCTATATTCAATGTCATAATAATTGCGTCATCCGTTAGTAGGCATGGGACCTTAGTAGTGCGATAAATAAGTTGAACACCTATTATGGACATTCCGTACATTTTAGACTGTAGAGCTTTTCATATCAGTCTCCTCTTGGAAGAAAGTAATTCGCACTAAGAATATTCGTTCGATAAAGGAAAACTATAAAATCCATTAATTGTATTTGACTTGCTTTAGTGCAGCTACTTAGTGACTTACTTCTATGAAGTCATACGATTTTTATAGTTTTCATGATATGATTCCATTTTGTTTGTCTTTGTATTAGTTTTGTGATTTCTATGAGATTCTTATTCACCGTATCTGAGATGATTGCCGTTGTTTGGCATGAGATGACTTTTTGCGACATGGTGAATAAACCGTGTTAACGATTGTTGAGATCTTATGTACATTTTACACTAGTAACCATGAACTGTTATTATTGATGTATATTCAATAAAATTGTTACCTAGATCTCACATTTCGTTTGATAATTAGAGATAATCTGATCCAGGTGTTATTTTTATGCTTGGGTCAGTTCGAGACTTATCAGGCACTGAGATTTGAGGACTTTGGACTTATGCTAGCTTTTGGAAGTAGACTGTTATGTCTCTATTGTTAGCTATGTCATATGTACATTATGTGGTCGCCCTTATCTGATATGTATTTCGTATGAGATAGTGACTCTAGTGATCGTGTATATTTTTGAGACATGGTGTAGTCTGTATGCTGTTTTGAATTTTTTTTTGAGCCAATGTATCTATTACTTTATGTCGATACTGTTCACATATATTATATTGTTTAGATGAAAAAGTAAAACGTGACAGTGTTTGCCTAAAGCAATAAATACGGATGTTCGCTCCTAACTAGCCTTATTCTCTACATTAGTAGATAATATTACTTAGTAATATTCTTTGTTAACGTGGGTTTAAAGGTGGGGCATTACAGCTTGGTATCAGAGTTGTGTGTCAGAACAATATAAGATATAAGAGACACGAATCTTAGCCTAGGCAGACTTAGAGTCCCGACCCTTGAGTTTGTGGGTAGAATTAGTTCCTTTTCTTTTAGGATATAAGAATGAGATGAATTTGTATGTTTTCTTTTCTCATCTTTTGATTACTACTTTTGATTTCCTTAATTGAAATCTCATTTATGGAAAATTGAGTATCGCTGGTAGTAGACTACTTGTTTTTACTCTGGACCATCCAGTGGATCGACACCAGAGGGAGTATTTATGACTACTCAGCAGATTATGGAGTTGGTCAGGAATGTTCAGACTTTTGGTACAGACCCCATGGATCTTCCAGTTCATAGTTTGGGCTTTGCTAGGATGTGTAGCGATTATGCTCACTTAGGAGGGCAGCGGTTCAAGGAAACAGAGGGTGTTGTAGAGATTCAGGTATGGTTAAAGACACGTGATAGGATTTTCAATCGCATGGAGCTTTCAGATATGCATAAGGTGCAAGTGGAATCTAGTCAGCTTTAGGAGAGAGCATTGGATTTGTATGACTTGCTTATTACAGAGGTTGATGAGACTAACTTATCTTAGGAGGAGTTCAAGTCTAGGTTCGAGATAAAGCTTATGTCAGAAGCAGAAAAGTCAGCATTAGCTCGAAGGTTCATATATCTTAAGCAAGGGGATTCTTCTATAGCAGAGCATGTGGCAATATTTGAGTCTTTTTCTATGTATGGGGTGGATCTCATTTATATGCCTCGTAAGAAGAATCAGAGGCTTCAATATAGAATGATGAGGTCTTTGAGGAAGGCACTCTTGCCTCTGTTAGATGTTAATTTCAAGAAGTTAGTGGACACAACTCTTAGACTTGAAGAAGCAAAGAAGGATAGCGATGATGAAGCTATTCCTCAGAAGAGGAATTTATTTCCTAAAAAGAAGAAGCAATTTGGGAGGTCTAAGCCTAATTATCCAAATAAGAAACCTAAGAAGCAAGATTCAGATGCTAAGGGCTAGAAGAAAGAATAAGTGGAATGCTACAGTGTGGAGTCAAAGGACATTATGCAAAGGAGTGTAACAAGTCTCGTTCATCCACACCAGTTTCTCCTAATGCATGTTTCTACTATAAGAAGGAAGGCCATCAGATTACTAATTGTCTTATTTTAGCTGCTAAGCAGAAAGGGAGGTTGAATGTAGCAAAGACTTTGGGAGGTTCGGGTAATAAGAAAGGTATTTCTTCGTCATCTGTTCTAGAAGGATCTATCTTATTCCATGATCGTTTCGTTAGAGTTCGGTTCGATAATAGGGCATCACACTCGTTCTTATCGAAGGAGCTAGTTGATAATTGTTCTTTGGATGTAGCTTGTCCACTATTATCTTTAGGGATTGCGAACCCTGCTGGTGGATTTGCAACCCTTAGTTTGTTTTGTAAGGATGTTGAAATCATTCTTGGTGGATTTTTTTTCTTAGCTGATTTGCATGTTATTCGTTATTTGAATTTTAGCATAATTTTGGGTTTAGACTGGCTTGATAGATATGGAGCTACTATTCTTTGTCTGGAATGTACTATTTATCTAAACACCCATCTTCGAAAAATATACTTCCTCTTGCTCTTGAAGAAGTGGATCTGAATCTGAATGTTTCTCTTTAGCTATCGAATCTCGAGAAAGGGATGAAATAGCTAGCATTCCTGTTATGTGTGATTTTCTTGATATCTTTGAATTCATTTATGGATTGCCTCCTCAGAGGGCAATCAAATTTCGTAATGATTTGAAGTTTGGTGCTCAGCCTTTTATTCATCCTCCCATAAGGATGTCTATAAATGAAAATAAAGAGTTGAAGAAGCAGGTAGTTGAGCTCGAGGCGAAGCATCTTATTTAGTCTAATAGTTTGCCATGGTGTGCAGCTATGGTGTTTGTGAGAATGGCTGATGGTACACTTAGGTTATGTATCGATCATATGAAATTGAATGAGCTCACTATTAAGAACCGAAATCCTTCTCCTCGTATTGATGATATGTTCGATCACCTTAGGGAACGAAAGTCTTTTCCCAGTTAGACTTAGCGACTAGTTTTCATTAGCTTCGTGTGGTAGAAGATAGTATTCCATTGACCACTTTCAGAATTCGAAATGGTTCCTACAAATGGCTCGTTATGCCGTTCGGGTTAAGAAACAGGCCTGCGTATTTTGTTGACTTAACGAATTATATATTCTAGGAATTTCTTGATAAATTCGTGCTTTTTTTATTGATGATATCTTAGTCTATTGTCGTTCTGAAGAGGAGCATATGGAGCATCTTCGAATTATGTTGGAAATTCTTCGTAGCCATCAACTTAAGGCTAAATTTTCTAAGTGTCATTTTTGGCAAAAGCTAGTGAATTTTTTGGGTCATGTTATTTTCGAAGTAGGAATTTCTGTCGATCACAAAATATCATGTAACATCCCCTATCTGGAGGCTCGAAGCTAAGCACTACAGATACTGCAGTCATCCATTGTATTAACTTTTGGTGATCAAATACGGTAATGTTAATGGTATCCATATTATCAGATGCACTTGAATATAAAATAAAATCATCACAGATGAAAAAACTTTTCTAATTACATTTCAAAACAACATTTCATATCCAAGTTACATAATCCCAAACGTTTCCCATGTTCAGATCAAATAAAATTATTACATAAATACACCAAGAGCGACATATGAAGATGCCCCTTTGAATGACCAGAGTACTAAATAGTCATAATAGACTTAATACAACACAGCGGAAATAAAGCAAAACAACTCCTAAATATAGCTAGCAACAGCTTTCTACTCGTCTCTGGGAGCTTTATTCATCCACCTACTAAAAATTGAAAATCCTCAACCCTAAGCCTACTCAAATAAATTTTGAGCACCCGAGAGTTTAAGGGGAAAAACATAAACTTCGAGTCAGACAGAAAACCTAGTGTGAATAATACTATATGTCTCAGTGATTTGATATTAAGTGAGACCACGCCGCTTAGTGCAACGGGTTTCCCCTCACTAATATCCTTTTAAAACATATCTTTTGCAAATCTTAATCCTAGAACCAAAACTGGTTAAAACAATAAAGAAATATCATGTAAGTATATAAATCAGGTAACAAATGGATTATCTGTCCGAACAATATAGTTTTTTTGGCTAACTACTAACCTTTGGCTGACTCGGGCCTACTAGACATAATAAACAAATAATCTAACTTTTGTTAGATACTCCTCTTCTGGATGGTCTGTCCCTAACTTAGTTCTCCCAGGGTCAACTGATCATAATTGTTTTGCGGGCTCACCAATAAGACATCCTCACTCTGTATATTCCTTTCTATGTGTAACAAAGCCCTACACATTGGAATTTTGACTAAATTAGCTAGGGGCTAATTAGGGCTGTTATGGTAATGGTTACCGTTACCATTTTGTAAATACCATTACCGTACCGTTTTTACTAGTAAACTAAAATTGTTTACCGTTACCGTTACCGATTGACTGGTATACCGATAACTGATATACCGATAAATTGGTAAACGTTACACTGGTAATGGTAAATTACCGTTTGTCTAGAAAAATAATAAGTTGATATATTTTTACACTAAATGATGCTTCATTATATATCTCATTGGGTCACTTAATAAAGGACATAGAAAAGAAGTGTATTTATCATCATTTGAGTTGAATAATTGAAATAAATTAAACTGTTTTCTTGCTTATAAATGCCCATAATACAACATCTTACATGAATACCAATGTATTATGAATGGACTGGTAAATTACCGTTACCGCTCGTTTTGAAAAAATATTACCGATGTTTTACCATAAAAAATGATAAATTTACCATTACCGTACCGATTATGCTGGTATACCGACTTTACTTTAAAATGATAACCGATTGACTGGTAATGGTATGGTAATGGTAAATTTACCATTACCATAACAGCCTTAGGGTTAATAGTTAATGTATAAGATGCGACCCTATACCAGTCCCATCAAGTATTCAAATATCTGAGTCATTTTACATAGGGTCATCTGCCCATAAAGATTTCCTTGAAAACATTTTCTCTCAATTTGATTTAAATCTTTAAATCATATTCTAAAAAAGGAAAAATATTCTTTATGCTTTACTCAAATCACCTTCCCATGTTATATATACTTTACAAAAAACTTTGTTGATGAAAACATTTAAACCTTTGAAAGTACCACTTTCGAAACCATTGAAAGTGTTATCCCGCTTTTTGGTCAAAGCTGGAATATCAACAAATTGGCAAGGAATGATGGATATTAGGATTAGAGTTCAATTGGAAACAAGACTGCAATGGATGTCGTCAAAATTTGGCCGAGCTCCGATCAAGACAGAATTGATTGGGAATGACAATCAAGGTTAGGAGAGGCTATGTTTCAATTTTCAGGACGATCGGAGTTCGTACGCACAAGATATGAATGAGTTAAGATGCATAGAGCACGGTTCGAATCGATGTACTTCGCATCGATGGATGATGGTTCGAATCGATGAAGGTTCGAACCAGTTGAAGTTTACTGCACTTCATATCGACATGGTTCGTATCGATGATAATGGTTCGAATCGATGCTGTTCGCATTGATCAAAGTCTGCCACACTTCGTATCGATACGTTTCGTATCGATCAGCATTGCTTCAGATTGATGGAGTTCGTATCGATCCACAGGGTTCGAACGGCGTGTTCGTATCGATCAGGTAGGAAGGATTGGAGGACTTTGGCTTGATGGCAATGGATATGGATTAAACAGATAGGCGCATGGAGTTTACTTCGAATCAATGTACTATTGCATTGGTAAGGTGGATACGCGGATGTACTTCGTATCGATCAGCATTGGATCGATACGAAAAGGAAGTAACAGTCTTGGGATTCTAGCTGGGTAGTTCGTATCGATCGCTTGTGGATCGATGCGAAGAAGGCATTCGAGAAGGATGCGTAGGGAGTTGGCTTCGTGGATACGAAGTCATGGATACGAAGGATGGGTGAGTTCATGGATTCGAAGGACTCAGGGACAATGTTCGTATCGATCGTGCTCGAATCGGTCGATACGAAGGAAATGAACAAAAGGATATGAACTGAGCACGGAGAAATATCTGGAATGACTCGATCCACTCGGCGAAAAAGATGGATCGACACGAAGAACGCGCGCCACGTCAATCTTCTAGCATGTGTATGGATCGATTCGAAGCAATGGATTCGAACGTGATCGATTCGAACGGAGCACTGCAATCGGAAACATCATCTTGAATCGATCATAACATGAGATCCACCAGTCCAAATGCTATGAAATTTTCACAGGAGCTTGCGTATGCATGGAAGAATGTTCATGCCAAATTTCATCTCAATCGGAGCAAAACTTGATCGATTCGAAGCAAGGGTCGAATCGATCCCAAAGCGGGCCCGGATTTCCAGAAAGCGGGCATGTGGGCCCCCTGACGTACTAGAACTGGTCTCCCTTCAATTTAGGCGAAATATCAGCCTCCTGCACCTATAAATAGACCCCAGATCATTCAGAAAAGGGGTCGGACAATTTTGAGAGCTAAAGAGCGCCCGGACTCTGCCAGATTTACTCCAGATCACCATTGCTGCCTTAGATTCAGATTATAATCATAAAATCCGTTGTACTACGCGATAGGAAATTGTAATCTCCAAGCATCGATCAATAAAAGATAAAAACTTTGGAGTGGACGTAGGCCGGTGATAGCCGAACCACTATAAATCTCGTGTTTTTGTTCATTATTTCTGGATTGCTGTTTGTTGTTTGTTTAGATCTGAGATTTGTGTTTGAATATTGCTGATTTGTATTCATACACTGGTGCTTTCACAACATTCGGGGTTTGTGACCATTTTTGGCGCAAACACTTTGGTGCTTTCACTGAGAACGACTAGCACCCGCTACGTACGGATTGAAATTCAGATTTGGATAGCGTGAAGAGTTGAGATCTGAAAGATAATGACTCGGCAAACAAGACAAAGAGCTGAGAGAAGCCAACAAGGAGGAAGTCAAGAGGCACCTCCGGAGCTGGAGAAGGACAAGCTTCGATTTACATTACCAAAGACGAAATGGAAGCTATGGCAAATTCATTACATGAGAGGTTGTTGAAGAGTCAACAGGATATGATGTAGACTTTCTACGAGCAGATGAGAGCTGCAGGAACACAAAACCTTGGACCAACTATAGCGACTGCAAATGCGGAACAAGGAACTAGGGTTGCGGAACCCAATGGAGGACAAAATACAGAACCGGAAGGCAATCAACAAGGGCTTGGGGGCAGGCCAACAGGATCCAACGCAGAAGGACCTTTGGAAGGAGTTCAGCAGGCTAGAGCCAACGTTGCGGCTAATGAGCCACATGAAGAATATGTGCCGGAGTTCCCTCGGGAGCATGGGGGGCAACATCTAACAGGCAATGCTGGATTAATGGAAATCATTAGGAAGACTATGCGTGGAGGTTCGACCAATAGAGACTTGGAAGGAGTGAACAGGAGTCCGTTCGCTCGGGAAATCAGGATAGCTCAGAATCCACCTAAGTTCAAGTTACCCAGCGTGGAAGTATATAATGGCAAGGCTGACCCGACTGATCACTTAATGAGATACACTAGGCACATGGAAGTGCTGGGGGCATCGGAGGAAGTGATGGCCAGATGTTTCCCTTTATACTTGACAGATCTAGCGGCAATGTGGTTTAGGCAGCTGGAAGAAGGATCTATCAGGACTTGGAGGGAATTGGTGGATAGGTTTTTGGGACAGTTTCGGGTTCATATCAAAAGACCTAAGAACGTGATGACGCTGACATCGGTGAAACAAAGGATGGATGAATCACTTAGGGATTTTCTAACTCGATTCAATGCGGCAGTTGCTTCGGTGGATCGGCCGGATCCATCAATGGTTTTGATGGCAGTAGTGTCGGGAGTCAGAGAGGATTCGGATTTCAAGGTATCTTTAGTACGAGACCCACCATTGGATCTCGGGGAATTCTTTCATGAAGCTGAAAGGTTCCTTCGGCAAGAAGATGCATGTATGGACTTAAAGCTAAAGGAAGTGAATGTGACCGGGGGTGGAGGACCATCCGACGGAAGCTCGGATAAAGATAAGGGAAAAAGGAAGCTGGACGAAAATTCTGAAAAAGCTAGGAAGCGATGGAAGGATCCAAAGTTTTCCACGTACACAGAATTGAATGAGACGCTAGAGCGGATTTACTTGGAAACTCGGAATTGCCTTCCTTACCGAAGGCCGGCTAGAAGAGAACCGTCCGAACGGGAAAGGGCATCAGGAAGGCACTGTGTCTTTCACGATCTGGACGGGCATGACACCAACAGCTGTAGGCATTTAAAGGACATAATTGAGGAGCATGTGAGGAATGGACAGTTGAGGCAGTATGTTGGGGCTCGGAATGCAGCGGTGGAGCAGAAGCAACCACCGTCTACCTCAAACCATGAGGATATGAGGCACAGGAATAATGGTCGATTGGTCATCAATTGATCATGATAACATGAAATAAGTAACAAACCATTGGCGAGCAACCGAGTCATTTACACATGTATGGGGACGAAGATAGCCCCTAGGCATGCTCTGAGTGATGATAAACCGCAAAGCCATGGTTTGCGAAATCTGTCTTTTGTTTTTGGATTGGACACTTAGTTTTCTGGTTTGGTTTTTGGAGTTTGGATTGAACTCCTGATTTTGCTTGTTTTTCTAGTTTTGGCATTCATTCGGATGATTGTTCTCCGTTTTGGATGATGGTTTCGATTTTTGATATGGATTTCTGGTTTTCCGATTTGATTTGGATTTTGGATTGGATCTTGATTGGATTCTTTTTGGTTTTTGATAAACGGTCGTCAGGTATGGATTATGCCTGGCAAGGGGTGAGTCGTTCTGCCCGAACGCGGTAAAGTGACTCATTCAGGTCGTCGAGTATGGACTATGCTCGGCAAGGGTCCGGAGTGACTAGGATTCGGCCTAGGACTTAGGCCCCCTATTATCGATTATTGTTTCAGGTCGTTGAGTATGGACTATGCTCAGCAAGGGTCCGGAGCGACCAGGATTCGGCTTAGGACTTAAGCCATGGCATTACTTACGTCCAGGGACACTGGACCACGGTCGTCAGGTGTGGATTGCGCTTGGCAAGAACCCGGAGAGGTTAGCTCAACGTCCAGGGACACTGGACCATGGTCGTCAGGTGTGGATTGCGCTTGGCAAGAACCCGGAGAGGTTAGCTCAACGTCCAGGGACACTGGACCACGGTCGTCGTGTGTGGATTGCGCTTGGCAAGAGCCAAGAGAGGTTATGGATTGGGATACTGACCCGGAGAGGTCCTGGATTCGGCTATTGGCTGTTGGATAAGAATGGATCAAAAGGCTCGGTCTACGAGTTCTGATGGACATGGAATTGGCTATGGACTTTGAATATTGGATTCGGAAACTATTCAAAACACGCCTTCTTATCACAAGGCATGTTTTGAGGGGCAAATGTTATCCCGCTTTTTGGTCAAAGCTGGAATATCAACAAATTGGCAAGGAATGATGGATATCAGGATTAGAGTTCAATTGGAAACAAGACTGCAATGGATGTCGTCAAAATTTGGCCGAGCTCCGATCAAGATAGAATTGATTGGGAATGACAATCAAGGTTAGGAGAGGCTATGTTTCAATTTTCAGGACGATCGGAGTTCGTACGCACAAGATATGAATGAGTTAAGATGCACAGAGCACGGTTCGAATCGATGTACTTCGCATCGATGGATGATGGTTCGAATCGATGAAGGTTCGAACCAGTTGAAGTTTACTGCACTTCATATCGACATGGTTCGTATCGATGATAATGGTTCGAATCGATGCTGTTCGCATCGATCAAAGTCTGCCACACTTCGTATCGATACGTTTCGTATCGATCAGCATTGCTTCAGATTGATGGAGTTCGTATCGATCCACAGGGTTCGAACGGTGTGTTCGTATCGATCAGGTAGGAAGGATTGGAGGACTTTGGCTTGATGGCAATGGATATGGATTAAATAGATAGGCGCATGGAGTTTACTTCGAATCAATGTACTATTGCATTGGTAAGGTGGATACGCGGATGTACTTCGTATCGATCAGCATTGGATCGATATGAAAAGGAAGTAACAGTCTTGGGATTCTAGCTGGGTAGTTCGTATCGATCGCTTGTGTATCGATGCGAAGAAGGCGTTCGAGAAGGATGCGTAGGGAGTTGGCTTCGTGGATACGAAGTCATGGATACGAAGGATGGGTGAGTTCATGGATTCGAAGGACTCAGGGACAATGTTCGTATCGATCGTGCTCGAATCGGTCGATACGAAGGAAATGAACAAAAGGATATGAACTGAGCATGGAGAAATATCTATAATGACTCGATCCACTCGGAGAAAAAGATGGATCGACACGAAGAACGCGCGCCACGTCAATCTTCTAGCATGTGTATGGATCGATTCGAAGCAATGGATTCGAACGTGATCGATTCGAACGGAGCACTACAATCGGAAACATCATCTTGAATCGATCATAACATGAGATCCACCAGTCCAAATGCTATGAAATTTTCACAGGAGCTTGCGTATGCATGGAAGAATGTTCATGCCAAATTTCATCTCAATCGGAGCAAAACTTGATCGATTCGAAGCAAGGGTCGAATCGATCCCAAAGCGGGCCCGGATTTCCAGAAAGCGGGCATGTGGGCCCCCTGACGTACTAGAACTGGTCTCCCTTCAATTTAGGCGAAATATCAGCCTCCTGCACCTATAAATAGACCCCAGATCATTCAGAAAAGGGGTCGGACAATTTTGAGAGCTAAAGAGCGCCCAGACTCTGCCAGATTTACTCCAGATCACCATTGCTGCCTTAGATTCAGATTATAATCATAAAATCCGTTGTACTACGCGATAGGAAATTGTAATCTCCAAGCATCGATCAATAAAAGATAAAAACTTTGGAGTGGACGTAGGCCGGAGATAGCCGAACCACTATAAATCTCGTGTTTTTGTTCATTATTTCTGGATTGCTGTTTGTTGTTTGTTTAGATCTGAGATTTGTGTTTGAATATTGCTGATTTGTATTCATACACTGGTGCTTTCACAACATTCGGGGTTTGTGACCATTTTTGGCGCAAACAGAAAGTACCCCTTTCGAAACCATTCTTAATAAACCTTCCGAAAACCTTGAAAAGCCTTTCTTTCGAAAGGTTTAAAACCTTAGACATCCTATTATCAAAACACTATAAACATACCTTTCGAAACCTTTGGAAACCTTCCACTTAAAACCTTTCGTAAACAATGGGGAATCACCCCTTCGAAACCTTCATTTAAAACCTTTCGAAAGAATTCAAATTCCTTCCTATAAACAAACCTTTCGACGACATTGGGTTCAAGTAAAACATGTGGAACAACCTTTCAAACTAATTCAAAACTATACCTTTTGAAACCTTTAGGCTTATCTTTCAAAATCTCAAAAGGGTCTTAAAACAACAGAGTCGAAAGAAAAACTTTCGAAAGGTATCTCCTAATTAAAAGAAGTGGATGGTGTCAAAACCAATCCCTTTGAAAGCATTAGAGAAGTGGCTTGGGTTTTAAAACAAAGAAACCCTTTCGAAGTGATTGCTTCAAAAGGTAAGAAGCGGCAGCAAGGGGTTTCAGCCCCTTTGAAAGCATTTACTTAAAACAAAAGGTGCAACCTCTTTCAGAACCATTCCTTAGAATCATTTAACCAAGTCGAAAACTATCTAATTTGAAAGCATCCTTTTTGAAAGCAAAGCAGGAGCATTTTTTAAAAGCGAAGTAAGGCTTCGACCCCTTCGAAACCCCTTGTTTCAACTACATACCTTTCGCGTATGTCCAATTCACTGCATACCAGGTCTTTGATACCATGCGCATTGGTTTCAATGGTGATGGAGGCAGAAGTACTTAGTCGAAAGCTAGGTGCCGAAAGTGGCGAAACATGTAAATAGCACCTTTAAACTGATTTTTAACTTTTTAACGCAATTCTTTTCAACTAACCTGCCTTGTTTGTCAAAACATGATTGGTTGCTAATTTCTTTTCTAAAAGTACTAGCGAAATTTCTAAAATAACAATTTAAATTATTTACAAAATACCCCTTCTCCTTTTATAAATATATAAAACATTTAAGTCTCATACCTTAAATAATTTTATATATTTATTAAAACACTTAGGAAAACTCTATAAAAATTCCTATAAATCATTTTTAATATGTTTTCTAAAATACATTAATTTCTGATCCAAAATCATCATAAAATAGCCATAATTAATTTAAACCCAAAATAACTATTTTTTTCACTAGAAAATTCATAATAAATCAACATTAATTCAAAAAATTATGAAATTTGAAACCCGTTTCCAAAATATCATTTCTGACTTTCTTCTAAAATCGCAAGGCATTTGGATGTAATTTAATAAGGTTTTCATATTAAAACATATCATAAAATCTATATGAATTAGCATAAATCACCAACAAGCATATATACTCATTTTAACAATAAAAAACATGGCAAAACCTTGCAAAATAGTTCTGATTTAATCTAAAACCGAAAATAGTCAAAAAAATGAGATGTAGTCATTATTCACCTTAGCTTTCTGATTAAGGAGTTGAGATTTTAAAATGGACTTGATTGCTTAAGCTTCTTCCTCTTACCTTCTTCTTGTTCTTCCTTAATGGTGATAGGCCTCTTATATTTAATTTTGCAAATGAACGTGTAAAATGAATGTGTAAGGGTTTAGGGAATAAGAATGTGTCTTTTCTTTTTTGCCCCTTATCTAACTTCCCTTTTCTATTATACTTTAATTCATTTTAGTTCATTTGTTATATGGCACGGCTACCCTTCTATTAATCACAAATCTTAATCCCCTAGTCATTACATTATTTTATTTAATTTAACTAACTAAATATCCTAAATAATGTTACTCAATATTAGAGTCGTTACAGACTCCCCTCCTTAAATAATTTTGTCCTCGAAATTACGATAAGGTGCACATACAAGTCAACCATAAAGGTAAAACATACCATCAAATAAATCAGGATAAGCATTTATAATCCTACTCTCCGTCTCCCAGGTACAGTCTCTATCATCATCGCTCCACTAGACCTTAACTAATCCGACTGCCTTGTTTCTTAGCCTCTTTTCATCTCTCACGACTATACGAACTGGCTTTCTAACTATAGTCAAATTCGGCTCTACTACTAAGTCCTCTAACACAGTCGGTGCTATAGTAGTCTTTGCGTCTCTAAAACAATTTCTTAGATGAGAAATATGAAAAACATCATGGACTCCTTCCAAACTGTTCGATAACTCTATTTTATATGCGAGTTTCCCGATCCTCTCTACAATAGGAAATGGTCCTACAAATCTCGATGCCAATTTCCTAGATTTCCCGAATCAAATTACACCTTTTATCGGTGATACCTTAATGAAAACATGATCTCCCACTGAGAACTCTAAGTCTTTCCGTCTTCTATCTGCAAAACTCTTCTTCCATGATCGAGCTTCCTTCATTCTAGCTTGAATCAACTCAATCTTCTCTACAGTTTCTCTAACTAAATCCAGACCACGAACCAACCTATCTCCGGTCTTTAACCAACAAACTAGAGATTTGCATGGCCTTCCATACAAAGCTTCAAACGGTGCCATCCCAATACTGGCCTGATAACTGTTGTTATACGAAAACTCGACTAAGTGTAAGTGGTCTTCCCATGATCCTCCAAATTCTAGCACACAAGCTCGTAAAAAATCTTCTAAGACTTTGTTAACTCTTTACGTTTACCCATTAGTATGTGAATGGTAAGCGGTACTTATCTTGAGCTTAGTACCCAAAGTCTCCTGTAGACTCTTCCAGAACTCGCTAGTGAATAAGGAATCTCTATCGCTTACTATTGTGACGACCCACATTTCAGAAGGTTTAAATCGACAATAATCCACACATGTCCAACTTAAACAATCTGGAACATAGATATTCATTGGGGTTAATTAAGAAAAATAAGAAAAGAATAAGAAAAACAAACACAAAATCTCGCAACGAAACGACAAAATATAATAATCAAATAAACAGTTCATGAAGCTGTTTATATTATACATTTGATTATAATTTATACAACATTTATCAGAGTTATATATACATTAGGGGTAAATAATTTTACATTTCGAAAACAATTCATGCTTGATATCAAAATATCATATTCGCTTCAAAATCAATTTCATTTCGAAATATCATATTTACTCAAAATATACTATTTTACTTCAAAATCATTTTCTCTTTAGTATCTCGATTTCGGTTCGAATTCAAAATTGCTTCGAATTTCCATTTGGCTTATAACTTCAATTTAACCCAGTATGTATTTAAATCCATGATTTAAGTATAAACAATTCCCACTCTGACCAGTTTGAGTTTAGAAAATAGCTTGAATAGTTTTAAAATAGTTAAATAGTTAATATAAGATAGTTTGAGTTTTAAAAATGGTTTATATAGTAAAATAGCTTGGAAAATCAAAACAATTTGAATATTTAAGAAGATGGATTTTAAACAGTTTATATTAAAATAATTTATTTGAAAATAGTTTCAAAGTCAAACTGATTCAATTCCCAATCTTCCAATTCAAATCAATTTAAATTTCCATTTAACTCATTTCGATTTCGATTTTAGTTCAAATTAACTTCGATTCCAATTTTAATTCAAATCAGTTTCAATCTCGATTCAAAATTAATTCAGTTTCGATTTCAATTCTAGTTGACTCAATTCCAATTTGAATTAATTTCAATTCAATTCTCAATTTTAAACCATTTCGATTTATATAAATTCGAGTTTGATTTTCAAAATATAGATTTAAATTACTTAAATTAATTAACCTCCAATATTCAATATAAGATTCAAATCATTAAAGATAATTCAATTCCGAGCATAAACTTTGAAATATCCATTTAAATCACTTTTACTTGGATTTATTTCAAGGTTCGAGTAAGAGTTCAAATCTTTTTAAAACAACTCGATTTCCGGAATTAAGTGGTTTCTCAATTATAACATCAAAATTTCAAACTCGATTCTTTAAACAATTCCGGTTGACAAGTTCATTTTTAACATTTCAAGCTCGAGTCCAAAAATGATTCCATTTCCATAAATTCGATTTTATTTCTTAAAATCAAAATCATTTAAATAATTTCAAATCAAAGTTTTTTTCAAAATCATATAATTTAACCAATCCGGTGTCCGTATATAATTTTCTATCCTATGGCCAAGTGAATAATTATTTCGATTTAATTTCAGGGATGGATATATATCATTTCAATCCAAATAAATGTCATAGGTATATATCATTTCAACCTATTTCTTTATTTATTCAAAATAATTCGATTTACGGTTTTATATACTGTAAATAATATACCGGATGATAGCACGATATATCAAATTAAATAAACATCCAAATCATCCAAAACATCAATCAATAGCATCCATCACAATTAACATACAAATCAGCCAATAATTCACAACAATTTCATAGTTATCAATATCAGGTAATTTATCGGCAATTAAATTCCAATTTCAAATTTAACCGTCAATTTTAATACCTATAGTCAATTCATATGTCAATTTCATTTTCAACTAACAGTCAATAAAATTAGATAACTTCACGATTCAATTTTAACGAACATAAAAATATTATAGTACGTCGTGAGTGTTAAAAACACTCACCTTTTATTTTTGTTATGCCACCGAGACGTTCCAGTTTGGAAATAAAACCAAACACTGTCCGATTTTAGCCCAAATTTCCATAGTTCCCAAATCCATCCAAACCAATTTCATTGCAAAGCTCCCATCATCACGATCGTAACGCAAAATTTTTCGTCCCAATCGGACCTCGTATGAGAGAGATATACATTTTATAAGATATCAATCATTTAATTTTCAATCAAAATCTTATATTTAAATTATGAAATTACCCTCCACTATACTTCTTCCCCAACTCTCATCAATTGAAGTGACCCACTTTTCTTCACCTATAATTTTTAAAGAATTTTAGTTAGGAATTTTTTTTTACTAAGGGATCACCTCTCTTCTTGCTCCTTTTATTTCTTTTAATTAATTACCCAAGATCCTTAATTTTACTAATATAAATATATCAGTATTTAAATCAATTCCTATCATTCATATATATGAGGATATATAAATGTTTCTTTGCAAATCAGAGTGTTTAAAGTAGCAAAGAATTTTAATTCACACAATATTTTTCATAGTTGAAATGTCTTGTGTCACATAGCTTGTTTCTACACTTATATCTCTTCATTGACTCAAGATTGACTAATACTAAATACAAATATTATCACCTTAATGAGACTCAAGATTGACCAATGCATAATTCAGATTTTATCTTCTTTTATAATGACTCAAGATTGACTAATACAAAAATAAAGTATTAGTTCCTCATATTTTCATTTGTATTGTTTTCCAGAGTTTTCATTAAACCAAATTATTTGATTTGTGGTCTAATATCCTATGGGTTTGATTCTGGGGTTTCAGTAATTCATACCTGTTATTTAGAAATGATAGAAGATGTCAAAACATAATTTGATTAATGATTCAAGGGTTTATCTAGCCCAGATTCAAGGTTTATACACAAACATGCACTAAACATGCACAAAACATGCACAAGCAATTCAGTTCAATCAAAATGCATATATTTAGGTTTATAAAACATGTAATGATCATGTAAGTGATAGGGTTGTGTGCTGATTTAGAAATCATACAAACTTTGCTAATAAACCTGGAAAACATATTGAACTTGGTTTTGAAAGATCTTTGCATATTCTGAATGATAAGTGAGCAAAAGTAATGTTCTGGATTTCTAAATACTTAACCAAATTACTCTATTTTTTTACTTGATGCATTGAATCTTTTGATCTGCTTCTTTTACTAAACTGGCTACTTCAATCATATGTTTGATGTCATTTCTAGATTTTGTCAAAATTCAAATCCTAAAACCTTAGCTACCTATGATTTCCAGGTTCTATAACATCATATTCTTAGTCTTATTCTGGATTCAACTTATGACTTGATTTCTTTTCAAATTAGCATTACACTATGGATTTACTTGCTTCAGAAAGTTGAAGCCTATGGCTTCAGACATATGCATGAACTTGTATCAATTACAAGCCATGTACATGCCCTTCTGATTAGCCATGGTCAAGCTCAAACTCATCTACTGTAACTCTTGTACATTCTCTTTTAACACAACTTAACTACTAATACAAGGTTTAGTTGCAATTCAAATTAACTTGTACTATGGTCTTGTTTGCTTTAGTGATTTCAAGCTTACACATGAACTTGTATTAGTTACAAGACATGTAAAAATCTTGCTGGCTAGCCAAGACCAAATTTAAACCCATCAACTCATTACTTTGACTAACATTCATTCAAAAACAACCCATAATCCTATCTGAAACTTAATCAATAATAGTAAGGAGAATATGTCCATATATCAGATAATATGGCATACTTCTCATTCATCATAGCTTACTGGATTTAATTCCAGAGCATATTACTTTGATCAACCACTCACAAGCACATATAAATGCATAAGTCTTACATATTCATTACAAGGAAACAAAGCACTAAGAATTCTAGACACACATAATCCTTAAGAAAGCTTTTGCCCAGATTATTTATTACAAATAAAAAAACTTCTACTTCTCTAAAGTATTTTAAAACAGCAAGCTCTTCAAACACCCATGCAAGCAGAGCTACTATGCCTCTTTCCCTGCAGTAATACCTGGAACTGCCTCAATGATAATGAGACACCCCATATTTTGCAAAGGCAACAAATAGGGTCAGAAATAAATTCTGGTATGAGTGAAATCAAAATATAATAACTTGTCATTTTCTAAATATTGTGCGGAGAATTCATATACTTGATGCTTATTTGGATTTATAATGTAAACTGGGTATATATATATAAGCCCCTACTAACACTCATGCACACAAGCATCCATTCATCCATTCAATTCAGTACACATGTATACATACTTCTATGGATTAACTCATTTTAATACCATAGCTCAACTCTTAATCTCAATTTATCAATTTAATTTGGTCTTAACTCTTTGCCATTGAACACCATGTGTGCATTGCAAGGGACTCAATTCTGTTAACCCCTGCACAGAGGCCTACAAGACTTAAACAAGTCATGCACATACCCATCATCCCCCTTATGATGAATAGATCAAGGCTCTACTCCTAGATTAGCTTTATAATCTAGTGACCATTCTCATTTTCTTTCAGAAAAATTTATTAACTCTTGAAATACTTTTATATTCTTTTCTTCTTTTTCATAAATCAAAGAGAGTTAAACTCACTCAGGGATTTCAGCCAACCATACTAAACATTCATGAAAAGAATACCATATCTCATTTTCCAGTTATTTTATTCATAATATGTTTTAACACTTGCATGTCTCCTATATTTAGGAATATCATGATCACTTAAACAAATCTAGTGAAATCATATAAAATCCTTATACTCAATTCTACTGTGAACATAGGGTAAGGTTTTTGAGAAAAACCCATAAAACATTTTAGCTTAAGATCTGAACAAATCAGCACATAAATAATTTATTGCATTGTTCATCTCATTTTTAAAACAATCTAGACATAAGCATGAATCTCCTTTATTCACACTGCCTAGTTTATTTCCCAGTAATACCCTACTTCTCAATAAAATGTATTTATCTTACTAAACATATTTATAAACTGATGTTTTAAGGTACTGGATCCATATCAGTGATCAGGGTGTTTTTCTTATCAACTAATCAATCAAAACAAATCAAAGCATCAACCAAAGATTTATCAAAACACCAACCATTCTCAGCATTCATTTATTCAGAAAAATAGATCAAGCACAAACATGATATAGTTTTTATAAAATAATATGACTGCCCTTAACTTGGGTCTTAATGCCTTAAACCTCATAAGATTGATTAATCACTCACCTTCCTTCCTCTTTTCCCTGAGAATACTTTAACTTGAAAATGACTTTGATTTACTCTTCTTTCTTTTCTCAATATTTTCTGTTTTTTGAAATGAGACTGCTGCTACCCCCTTTAATTTTTAAAACATTGTTTAGGGTTTTAGTAGAGTGAAAAACCCATCTTATCCCCACACAAATGAGAGAATTCTGCATATGATGTTATGGCTATAAATGCCATTTTCTTTTTGATTTCCATTTCGGGTATTTTCAGTTGCTTTAGCTTTTTTCTGGTTTGCATGCTATTTGCATGGTTCATACACACACCTTATTTTCATGTGACTTTCTTACATTATTTATTTTCTTAAGACTAATCTGTAATGTATACATGTATATCCTTTTATCAATTAATTCCTTGTTAATGTTTCAAGCTATTTGTTTTCTCTTGATATAAAAAATGTATTCATATATTTAATTACCATAGTGTTTTCCTTATTACTTTATATTTTTCCTGGTTGTAAAAAATATAACATATGGTAATGTATAATCCATATATACACTCAGTCACATTTCCTCATTCCTTCTCTCTGAAATACCATTTCCTTCTTATTATTTATTTTTAATTACTATAAAAGTCTACTTTTATCATTTTATTCCTTTCTGACTATTTATATTCAATATATATATATATATACATATGAATATAAGACTTACTCATACTTAGTTATTTTCTTCTCATTATTATTTTACTGAAAACAACTATCCCCTTCATTATATATTTAACTCATTCTCAATATTTATTTTCAAACTATATTTTTCCTTGAAAATTCTCCTTTCACTGATTTTATTAAAATTATTCTTATCTCAATAATTTGGGTCTTCACATACTCTCCTCCTAAAAGGAATTTTGTCCCACAATTATTCTCTCATACATTTCCATCCAAATGTATACAAAGCATAATTTCAATTGAATGAAATTTCAGAAACTCATTCATTAAAAATCAATCTAACACACATAAATAATATTAAGGTTTCATCATAATTTTAAACATACCTTTAAGCAGAAAATAGATTAGGATATTTATTCTTCATCTTATCTTCAGCCTCCCATGTACAATTATTCTCATCCAGACTCCACTGAATTTTTACCAAATTTAATTATTTTATTCCTCAATTTCTTTTCTTCTCTAGCCACAATACCCACTGGTTCCTTCCTATAAACCAGATTTTCTTGAATTTCAACTTGTGTAGGTGATTCCAGAATTGCTTCCTTATCATGTACCCATTTTCTCAATTGAGATACATGAAATACATCATGGATATTACTCAATTCCTATGGCAACTTCAGCTTATAAGCCAAATTTCCTACTCTTTGAATTATCTCATATGGCCATATAAATCTTGGAGACAATTTTCCTGCCTTGCCAAACCTTAATATTTTTCTCATTGGTGAAACTTTGAGAAATACATAATTTCCCACTTCATACTCCACTGGCCTCCTTCCTCTGTCTGCATATGCCTTTTGCCTTTCTTGTGCTGCCTTCATTCTCTGCCTCACTAGTTCAATTCTTGCAGAGGTTTCTTTGATGTGATCTGGTCCTAGCAACACTCTTTCACCTGCCTCCATCCAACATGCAGGAGACAAACAAGGCCTTCCATATAAAGCCTCATATGGAGCCATACTTATAGTGGATTGGTAGCTATTGTTGTAAGCAAACTCAGCTAAATGAAGATGATCTTCCCAGTTGCCACCAAAATCAAGTATACATGCTCTAAGCAAATCCTCCAAAATCTTGTTAACAATCTCTATTTGACCATCTGTTTGGGGGTGGTATGCTGTGATTAGACACAATTCTGTCCCCATTGCCTCTTGAAAGCTTCCCCAGAACCTTGAGGTAAACAAGGTATCTCTATCACTAATGATAGTCTTGGGGATTCCATGTAATTTTACTATCTCCTTCACAAATAATTGTGCTAATTTGTGAGCATTTCTGTTTGAGTTCACTGGAATAAAGTGGGCTGACTTTGTGAGTCTATCAACTACTACCCAAATACTATCATTGCCTCTTCTTGTTCTTGGCAAACCATCCACAAAATCCATTGAAATGCTTTCCCATTTCCAGGTAGGCACTTCCAAAGGTTGTAGTAGGCCTGAAGGTCTTTGATAATCTGCCTTGACTTATTGGCATGTTAAACACTTTGCCACATATCTTGCCACTGCCCCTTTCATTCCTGGCCACCAATAGCTTCTTTTGAGATCATGATACATTTTAGTACCACCTGGATGTATAGTGTATTTTGTCTTATGATGTTCATCCATAACTTCTTGCTTCAGTTCTTCTACACTGGGTACACAGAGTCTCCCTTTCTTCCTTAGGTAGCCTATATCATCTACTTCATAATTTTCCACTGATATTCCTTGTGAAATCATGTCTTTCTTCTCCTTTAAATTTGAGTCTTGATCTTTCATATTTCCTATTTTATCAACCAGTGTTGACCTTAAGGAGATAAGACTCAATCTTCCATATTCAATCATATCATTATGCACATTGTCTGGTGCACTAATTTCTTCCTTCATCTCCACTTCACTAAGGATTGTTAAATCCTTAAACTCAGTCATCATTAAGCTTGCTAATCTTGCTTGATGTCTACTCAATGCATCTGCCACTCTATTAGCCTTTCCAGGAGTATACAATTTATCTAAATCATAGGCAGCTAAAAATTCCACCCACCTATGTTGTCTCATATTCAAGTCTTTTTGGCTAAACAAATACTTGAGTGATTTATGATCTGTAAACAATTCAAATTTAGTACCCAATAAGTAGTGTCTCCATAGCTTCAATGCATAAACTATGGCAGCTAACTCTAAATCATGTGTGGCATATCTGGTTTCATTTGGCTTGAATTGCCTTGATGCATAGGCTATAACCCTCCCATGTTGCATGAGTACTGCCCCTAAACCAGTCCCACTAGCATCAGTGTACACCACTAAGCCTTTATTTCCTTCTGGCACTTGCAAGACTGGAGCTTCCATCAATGCTTTCTTCAATGATTCCAAAGCTTGCTCACACTTCTCTGTCCACACATAAGGTTGCTCTTTTCTGGTTAACTTGGTTAGTGGAATAGCTATTCTTGCAAAGTCCTTTATGAACCTTCTATGGTAACCTGCCATCCCTAGAAATGATCTTACTTCAGTCACTGATTTTGGCCTACTCCAAGATTGCACTGCCATCACCTTAGTTAGGTCTACACTAACTCCTTGTTGTGATATAATGTGTCCCAAAATTTTTACTTCATTCTGCCAAAATGTGCATTTAGAATATTTGGCCTTTAAATCATGTGCTCTTAGTCTAGACAAAACCAGATGTAAATGTTTTGTAAGTTCTTCCTCTGATTTTGAATACACTAATATGTCATCAATGAAAACTACAACAAATTTGTCTAAATAATCTCTGAATGTCCTATTCATTAGATCTACAAAATAAGATGGTGCATTTGTCAACCCAAAAGGCATTACTAAATATTCATATAACCCATACCTTGTGTTGAATGCTGTGTATTTAATACTCTCCTCTTCAACCTTCATTTGGTGAAATCCAGAGGCTAAGTCTAGCCTTGAGAAATTTTTTGCTCCATTTAATTGATCAAACAAATCATCAATTCTGGGAAGTGGATATTTATTTTTAATGGTGACTTTGTTTAATTCTCTATAATCAATGCACATTCTCAAAGTACCATCATGCTTCTTCACAAATACAACTGGAGAACCCCAGTTTGAACTACTAGGCCTTATGAAGCCTTTCTGCTCCAATTCTTCAAACTGATGTTTCAATTCCACTAATTCTTTAGGACCCATTCTAGTAGGCTTCTTGATGATTAGGCTTGCTCCTGGGATTAGCCTTATTTGAAATTCTACTTGCCTATTTTCTGGAACACCTATGACTACACCAAAGACATCTGGGTATTTATTTATAATTTTATGTCTTCTAGTGTTAGTTCTTTCTCAGTCATGCTACATATTTGGTTAAGGTAATTGATTTTAGCAATTTCACTCATGACTATAATATTTTTACCATTTTCTATTTTCAGAGAAATAGTAAAATTTTCTAAGTTTAAAATTGCTTTGTATTTTCTTAGCCAATCTACTCCTAGAATAATTCCTATTCCAGGATATTTTAGCACAAACAAATCAGAATTAAACATATTTCCACTTATGTTTAACTCTACTCCCAAACATTTAATCCCTAACATGCAAGAACTACCTAGTGGGCTTTGAATAAATAAGGGATTATCAACTAAATAGCATGTGAGAGTCAATTTATTCACTATGTCTTGGGATATTAGTGAATGTGTTGCTCCAGTGTCATATATAACTGAGATGGGGTGATCTTTAATTAGAAGTATACCTTCCAATTGTCCAGAATTTCCCACTGTATTTGCTTTTGCTTTTCCCTCAAGTGCTCCTACCTTTGCTCCTTTTTTGAATTCTGGGCAATTCTTTTTAATATGACCTTCTTTCCCACAGTTGTAGCAACTGAATGGGGTTTTCTTAGCTGCTTGACACCTATTACTCATGTGTCCTTCCTTGCCACAATTGTAGCAAATGATCTTCTTCTTGACTTCTCCACTGGTTGCTCCTTCAACCTTCTGATTTGAATTCTTCTTGAGCTCTATTTTTCCCTTTCTTATTGTTGTTGTTAGCCCTCATGCTCCTGAATTTTTCTCTGGCATTATCATGTTGTTTAAAAGAGAGAGTGAGGTCTATGACTTGATCAAATGTTTTGTCTTCGTATGGTAGTATTGCTCTACTTAAATTAGCATTAAGTCCTTGAATAAATCTGAAATTCTTTGATTCTTCATTCCCTATGAGTATGGTTCCATACTTAGATAAACTCTCAAATTTTTGAGTGTATTCAGTCACACTCATTGATCCTTGCCTCAATCTTATGAACTCCTCAAGCAATGATGCCTTAGCTGTTGCTGGGACAAATCTGGCCTCAAGCATGTCCTTAAATTGATCCCATGTTATCTCATTTTCTGGCCTTCCTGTGATAATAACCTCCCACCAATCAAGTGATGCTCCTTTGAGTCTGCTGGAAACAATTTTCCTTTTCCTTTGATCATTTATTTGCATGTCTGCAAATATCCTATCCAAAGTTCTTAGCCATGTTTGCACACCCATAACTCCTTCAGTACCTTCAAAATCCTTGCCCCCTAAGTTTGAGAATGTTTCAGTAGCTTAGACAACTCCTCATGAGGATTCTCTTCCCTTTGCACTGCTCCTTCCCTAAATGCCCTCACCAAATCTTGCAAATTGACTAATGGTGTTGCATTGGAGGGTCTTGCTCCAAGATTTGGTGGTCTTCCTACCATGATTTGCTATACAATTTACATAACTAGTTAGTTTAATTTGTAATTTAATTGTTTCAGTGGTTTTATTTACACTGAAAATATTGTTATGTATTTGGTCTCATAAGATTTTATTCCTATAAGAGAATTTGATCTTTATGTCTGCTATGTTTAATAACATAGCTCTGATACCAACTGAAGTGACCCACTTTTCTTCACCTATAATTTTTAAAGAATTTTAGTAAGGAATTTTTTTTACTAAGGGATCACCTCTCTTCTTACTTCATTTATTTCTTTTAATTAATTACCCAAGATCCTGAATTTTACTAATATAAATATATCAGTATTTAAATCAATTCCTATCATTTATATATATGAGGATATATAAATGTTTCTTTGCAAATCAGAGTGTTTAAAGTAGCAAAGAATTTTAATTCACACAATATTTTTCATAGTTGAAATGTCTTGTGTCACATAGCTTGTTTCTACACTTATATCTCTTCACTGACTCAAGATTGACTAATACTAAATACAAATATTATTACCTTAATGAGACTCAAGGTTGACCAATGCATAATTCAGATTTTATCTTCATTTATAATGACTCAAGATTGACTAATACAAAAATAAAGTATTAGTTCCTCATATTTTCATTTGTATTGTTTTCCAGACTTTTCATTAAACCAAATTATTTGATTTGTGGTCTAATATCCAATGGGTTTGATTCTGGGGTTTCAGTAATTCATACCTGTTATTTAGAAATGATAGAAGATGTCAAAACATAATTTGACTAATGATTCAAGGGTTTATCTAGCCCAGATTCATGGTTTATACACAAACATGCACAAAACATGCACAAGCAATTAAGTTCAATCAAAATGCATATATTCAGGTTTATAAAACATGTAATGATCATGTAAGTGATAGGGTTGTGTGCTGATTTAGAAATCATACAAACTTTGCTAATAAAACTGGAAAACATATTGAACTTGGTTTTGAAAGATCTTTGCATATTCTGAATGATAAGTGAGCAAAAGTAATGTTCTGGATTTCTAAATACTTAACCAAATTACTATATATTTTTTTTACTTGATGCATTGAATCTTTTAATCTGCTTCTTTTACTAAACTGGCTACTTCAATCATATGTTTGATGTCATTTCTAGATTTTATCAAAATTCAAATCCTAAAACCTTAGCTACCTATGATTTCCAGGTTCTATAACATCATATTCTTAGTCTTATTCTGGGTTCAACTTATGACTTGATTTCTTTTCAAATTAGCATTACACTATGGATTTACTTGCTTCAGAAAGTTGAAGCATATGGCTTCAGACATATGCATGCACTTGTATCAATTACAAGCCATGTACAGGCCCTTCTGGTTAGCCATGGTCAAGCTCAAACTCATCTACTGTAACTCTTGTACATTCTCTTTTAACACAACTTAACTACTAATACAAGGTTTAGTTGCAATTAAAATTAACTTGTACTATGGTCTTGTTTGCTTCAGTGATTTCAAGCTTACACATGAACTTGTATTAGTTACAAGACATGTAAAAATCTTGCTGGCTAGCCAAGACCAAATTTAAACCCATCAACTCATTACTTTGACTAACATTCATTCAAAAACAACCCATAATCCTATCTGAAACTTAATCAATAATAGTAAGGAGAATATGTCCATATATCAGATAATATGGCATACTTCTCATTCATCATAGCTTACTGGATTTAATTCCAGAGCATATTACTTTGATCAACCACTCACAAGCACATATAAATGCATAAGTCTTACATATTCATTACAAGGAAACAAAGCACTAAGAATTCTGGACACACATAATCCTTAAGAAAGCTTTTGCCCAGATTATTTATTACAAATAAAAAAACTTCTACTTCTCTAAAGTATTTTAAAACAGCAAGCTCTTCAAACACCCATGCAAGCAGAGCTACTATGCCTCTTTCCCTGCAGTAATACCTGGAACTGCCTCAATGATAATGAGACACCCCATATTTTGCAAAGGCAACAAATAGGGTCAGAAATAAATTCTGGTATGAGTGAAATCAAAATATAATAACTTGTCATTTTCTAAATATTGTGCGGAGAATTCATATACTTGATGCTTATTTGGATTTATAATGTAAACTGGGTATATATATATATAAGCCCCTACTAACACTCATGCACACAAGCATCCATTCATCCATTCAATTCCGTACACATGTATACATACTTCTATGGATTAACTCATTTTAATACCATAGCTCAACTCTCAATCTCAATTTATCAATTTAATTTGGTCTTAACTCTTTGCCATTGAACACCATGTGTGCATTGCAAGGGACTCAATTCTGTTAACCCCTGCATAGAGGCCTACAAGACTTAAACAAGTCATGCACATACCCATCATCCCCCTTATGATGAATAAATCAAGGCTCTACTCCTAGATTAGCTTTATAATCTAGTGACCATTCTCATTTTCTTTCAGAAAAATTTATTAACTCTTGAAATACTTTTATATTCTTTTCTTCTTTTTCATAAATCAAAGAGAGTTAAACTCACTCAGGGATTTCAGCCAACCATACTAAACATTCATGAAAAGAATACCATATCTTATTTTCCAGTTATTTTATTCAAAATATGTTTTAACACTTGCATGTCTCCTATATTCAAGAATATCATGATCACTTAAACAAATCTAGTGAAATCATATAAAATCCTTATACTCATTTCTACTGTGAACATAGGGTAAGGTTTTTGAGAAAAATCCATAAAACATTTTAGCTTAAGATCTGAACAAATCAGCACATAAATAATTTATTACGTTGTTCATCTTATTTTTAAAACAATCTAGACATAAGCATGAATCTCCTTTATTCACACTGCCTAGTTTATTTCCCAGTAATACCCTACTTCTCAATAAAATGTATTTATCTTACTAAACATATTTATAAACTGATGTTTTAAGGTACTGGATCCATATCAGTGATCAGGGTATTTTTCTTATCAAACATCAATCAAAACAAATCAAAGCATCAACCAAAGATTTATCAAAACACCAACCATTCTCTGCATTCATTTATTCAGAAAAATAGATCAAGCACAAACATGATATGGTTTTTATAAAATAATATGGATGCCCTTAACTTGGGTCTTAATGCCTTAAACCTCATAAGATTGATTAATCACTCACCTTCCTTCCTCTTTTCCCCGAGAATACTTTAACTTGAAAATGGCTTTGGGTTTCTCTTCTTTCTTTTCTCAATATTTTCTGTTTTTTGAAATGAGACTGCTGCTACCCCCTTTAATTTTTAAAACATTGTTTAGGGTTTTAGTAGAGTGAAAAACCCATCTTATTCCCACACAAATGAGGGAATTCTGCATATGATGTTATGGCTAGAAATGCCTTTTCTTTTTTATTTCCATTTCGGGTATTTTCAGTTGCTTTAGCTTTTTTCTGGTTTGCATGCTATTTTCATGTTTCATACACACACCTTATTTTCATGTGACTTTCTTACATTATTTATTTTCTTAAGACTAATCTGTAATGTATACATGTATATCCTTTTATCAATTAATTCCTTGTTAATGTTTCAAGCTATTTGTTTTCTCTTGATATAAAAAATGTATTCATATATTTAATTACCATAGTGTTTTCCTTATTACTTTATATTTTTCCTGGTTGTAAAAAATATAACATATGGTAATGTATAATCCATATATACACTCAGTCACATTTCCTCATTCCTTCTCTCTGAAATACCATTTCCTTCTTATTATTTATTTTTAATTACTATAAAAGTCTACTTTTATCATTTTATTCCTTTCTGACTATTTATATTCAATATATATATACATATGAATATAAGACTTACTCATACTTAGTTATTTTCTTCTCATTATTATTTTACTGAAAACCACTATCCCCTTCATTATATATTTAACTCATTCTCAATATTTATTTTCAAACTATATTTTTCCTTGAAAATTCTCCTTTCACTAATTTTATTAAAATTATTCTTATCTCAATAATTTGGGTCTTCACATCAATGCCTGGACACGCACAGGCAAACCCAATTTTTTTTGCCGTGCACGTTTTGTGTGATATGGAGCTACGGTTTACGAAATCGAATGTCGTCTCCTCCATTGCGCTCCACTACTCGAACCACACCTGCCCATGCCCTCCAATACAAACTCGAATGCCTCTGGGAAGTCACGACCTACTCCTCCCCTATCCACGGCTGCTACAGGTTGTGATCTCCAATGATGGATCACACCTCACCAAATTTTGCACCCAAATGCTATTTTCTTCGACGAACTCAAATCAAAACTCCAAACATCGAATCGATGATCGAATGCCTAGAAAATCCCAACCCTAGCTCATATCTTGCTCACAACATCACTGTTGACCTTCCCCAATCATGGCTGCACCATACAAGAAGTATATCGGATCGAAGTACTCCACAAAAGAAGAATTTTGAAGCAAGTTTCGTATTTTTTATTAAGTAAATTGTGAGATATTGATTTTTAAATTCAAGCTTCTTCCTTTTTTTTCTTTTTCACCCTGCGCTCTATTTAAATAAGAAGGAGACGGGATATAGGTCTACGTGTAGGGTAGCTGATGTAGGGGATATGTTGGCTGAGATATTGACTAAAAGGCTGTGTAGTCAAATCGATTAAAATTCCAAAATATATAGATATTTTATTTGAGCTCTGATCGAGGCGTGCCGCCAGGCGTTTCTAATGTTATACGCCTATTTCGAACACAGTGGAACAAGTTTCGAGCCCTAATTTGATCGTATGTAGAAGATAGCTTTTTGAACCTAATTAAAATATTAATTTTTCAATATTAATTTCAACGCGTTTCTATACCGTACGACCAAACGATAACTCCAAATTCTACGAAATTTGAAATTCGATAATAATATATTGTTATGGACCGAATGACACTGGTTTCGTCGAATTCCGAGACTGTGCCCCGGAAGGCTATTTTTACTAGTCAATTAAAATATAAAATTCCCAATTTCTATTTTTTCTCTTTTAAGTTCAATTTTAAAAATTAACTATCTTTATTGTTATTTAAATAAAATTTAAATCGACTTTTGAATCATTTTCATTCACATTAAATTCAGAATCCAATTATTCAAATAATTTCAAATATTTTATTTTATACAATTTAATTATCCAATAAATCATTATAATTGAAATATAAGTTATTAAACTTATAAAATTTAACTTTTAAAATGAATTCAAATTATAAAACAACTATTTCCATTTTTCAGTCATTCAATATTCATTATTCAATTTCACTATTGATCATAAACATAGTCAATGCATAGAATTTATTTCAATACTTGCTGTCGTCAAAATCTTCGAAATTAACTATTTCAAAAATTTATTCAAATTTAAATTCAAGAACACTACAAGAATAACTATTATTAATTGCATGGGGTTATAGCATTGTATTATAACCTACTGTTGTTATGCTTATAAATCATAGGATGATACGAGAAGAACGAAGTACAGACGCTGTGAAAAAAAACAACAGTACAAAATTAACAGACGCGCTTCCAAATTATTTCGTGGCCGCTAATTTTCCAATTCTCTCCTCCTTTTCACTCCTTCTCTACTCTCCATATCTTCCATGGTCAATCATGAAAACTCTAAAAAAACCTCTCTTTTGTTCATCTCTCTTATCACATCTCACGTAATCAATTCACCTGTCTCCTCCCGCCTCCGCCCAACTCCGCAGCCGCGTCAATTCACCTATCTTCTCCTGCCACCGCCCACCTCGGCAGCCGCGTCTTCAGGAGTCATCTTTGCAAACTCTCAAAAAAGCTCTTGCCTTTTGTCGATGTAGAGCTGCCTCACGTAAGTTGTTAATCTATTCTCCGATTGCATCCACTTATTGTTTCCACTTTCTTCTCAATGATAACTTAACCAAATTCTTCCAAATAGCCGCCTTAATTTCTTCAGTCTAGTGAATAATATGTCAATATTTATCTCACAATGTTACATTTATGGCAACGTTTCTCCAGTCGAGAATTTGTAGTTCCCCTGATGCTCTCCGTACTCGGCATCGACTGTGCGGTAAAGCAGTTTCTTCATTATCGGATTATGATTTTTGCTATTGAATTATAGCCATGAGTTTCTTAGTTTGCCCAACAATTTTTTTCACGTAATTTCTATTTCCTATAATATGTAGTTTTGCATGACGTTATTTAAGACTGACAACCTATTTTGTCCATCACCACCAAATTAACACCGATTCTTCCCCCTTTTTGTACTATTATTACTTACAGGGACTGCTGGAATTTGTTCTCTTGATAAATTCCTACACCACATACAGTTTATTCTCATCTCAATTATAGGCTGTTTAACTTGAATTAGTGTCTAGACTAGGCAACTAAAAGCAAAGGTGGCCACATTTCACATGTATATCTAATGAATACTGTAAGACGAGACATATAAAAGAACTAAAGTATGCAATAATTGTTGATTGCTCCCGTTCATTAGTTTGTTGGGGCGGGATTTCAACTCGAGACCACTCTAATCGAAACCCCTCAAGCACAACGGAAGACAGGATCGTGATAAGAAGTGTAAAAACAACCAATCAATAACTCAATTCCAATCTCAACTAATCCAAAAACAATCACAATCTTAAACAAGCAATTCAGAAATCAAAACAATAACGAAAAAAATAAATCACACAGCGATTTATGGTGGTTCCACTAACGTTGTGTTAGTGTACGTCCACTTTAAGAGAGAGCTTTATTAATATTGATGAGAAGAGTACAAGAGATTGAATACAATGATCAAAATTCTAATTTGAAATTGATTTGTGGAGAATAGAATTGAAGAAAATTAGGTTTCGATAAACCCTAATTGGTGGAGGCTAATCTCTTGCAGTCGCTTGTGCCACCACTATTTGGAACTTGAAGCTAGCTTATATAGGAAAATAGAAACCCTAGGCAATGTTTCGAGATTGCCCATGCAGTTGACACAAATCTTCACACAAAGTCCGTATGAAAACAGGCAGAAAAAAAACGTCTCAGACGTCTGACCAACATGGTCAGACGTCTGACCTTAGCCTCTGAAAAAGAGTATGCTTCAGCTCACACGTCTGACCATTTGGTCAGACGTTTGATAAAAGTCTCTGGAACCAACACTGCACAGACTCAGACGTCTGACCCTTTTGGTTAGACATCTGAGCTCATTCTCTGGAACAATGATGCAGATTTGCAGAAGGGCCAGACGTCTGGCCATTTTCCTCAGACGTCTGACCCTACCAAAAACAGCCTACTCCACCTTTTTTCCTTATAACTTCCACCTTTGAACTCCGATTTGCGAACCGTTTTCTCCATTACGAAGCTACTTCCGACCTCTACAATTCTCCATATAGTGTCGCTAGAATTTAACACTCCACCTCGACACTATATCCATCTCCAACTCTAATGGTACCATACCATCAACAACAACCGATAGCACCAACTATCACTTCTTCTACCTTCAACCAAACATGAATGCTTTCCCAATGAGCTCCGGCAAAGCCACCGCCCATTGCACTCCACCAACAAGCTCAGGCAAAGCCCCCACCTGCTAATGAAATGTTGAAAACATTCAAATCCTAAGCTATCTCACCAAAGACTAGCACTAACCAAGAAGATAGAATATCAATCTCTCATCGATACTCATTCTCATCTACCACCAAGCTCCTCCCTTAACCGTGCTACCCCATGGCACCTAGCACTTCTCCAAGCGAATCAAGTTCGAGCAATGCTCAAACTTCCCAACTAGAAAAGCCTTAGTGAACATGTCCACCGCGTTATCCTTTGTATGCAATTTCCGAAGATATACTTGCTTATCCTCATCCATGGCTACTAGAAATGACTCTCTCACCTCAATATGCTTAGTCCGTGAGCTAAACGCCAAATTCTCTGCCAATTGAATAACACTCTGGCTATCACATCGAACATCAATACTATCATGCTCGAAACCCAAGTCACACAACAATCACTTCAAATAGAGTGCCTCTTTTGCCGCCTCCACTACGGCTATCAACTCCCGCCTCCGTAGTGGATAAAGCAACTACGGTCTGCAATCTAGATCTCTAACTTATGGCTGTACCCCCAAGTGTGAAGACATATCCGAAAGTTGATTTTCTACGATCCCTATCACCGGCGTAGCCCGAATCAAAATAACCAACCAACTTGCAATCCATCGCCTTATTACCACAAAAAACAAGACCATGAGATGATGTGCCTCTAAGGTATCTCAATATAAGCTTCACAGCTTCCCAATGCGATTTCCCCGGATTATCCATGTATCGACTAACCATCTCGACGGCAATTGCAATATCGGGACTTGTACACACCATAGCTTACATTAGACTACCAACCGCACTAGCATATGGCACCTTTGCCATATAAGCCTTGTCTTCCTCCAAGATAGGTGATCCTTTACTCGAAAGCTTCATATGCAAAGGTAAAGGTGTATTTGACGCCTTTGCATTCTCCATGCTAAACCGGCAAAGCACTTTCTCAATGTATTCCTTTGGAGTTAGTTTCAACTCAAAATACTTTCGATCCCTTACAATTTCCATGCCCAATATCCTTCTTGCTTCTCCAAGATCCTTCATTTCGAACTCAGATATCAAACTCAGTTTTAGCTTGTTGATTTCATTCTTATCTTTAGAAGAAATGAGCATGTCGTCCATATACAAGAGCAAATACACCCAACAATCATTTCTCAACTTCTTGAAATAAACACAAGCATCCTTGATGCTTCTATCAAAACCATTTTCAAGCATAAAGTGATCAAACCTCTTGTACCATTATCTAGGTGATTGCTTTAGTCCATATAGTGATTTCTTCAACTTGCAAACTAAATTTGACTTACCATCCACAACAAAACCTTTCGGTTGCTCCATGTAGATGTCTTCATCCAAGTCACCATGCAAGAAGGCGGTTTTCACATCAAGTTGCTTCAACTCCAAGTCGTGAATATCAACTATAGCAAGTAATATCCGGGTAGAAGTATGGCGCACAACTGGTGCGAATATCTCATCATACTCCTTTCCCTTCCTTTGTGAAAACCCCTTAGCCACTAGCCTAGCTTTGTATCTTCCATCGTCCTTCACCTTGTATATCCATTTGCACCCAATAGCACGGTTTCCTTTAGGAAGTGGAACCAAATCCCAAGTTTGATTCTTCAACAATGATTACATCTCTTCCTCCATGGCACAAATCCATTTCGAGCTATCACTCGACTTCATGACATCATTAAGGTCCATCGGCTCAACTTGGACTACATGAAGAGCATAGTCCAAATTATCACAAAAGCTAAGATAGTTCCAATCACCATATCTTTCGGGTGGTCTTATAGTACGACGACCAACCCGAGTAGCAATACCATCACCCAAACTCCCTTCGGCTCCACGTTGAATCGAATCTTCTCTCAAATCATGCACATCACCAACACTACTAGAGGCACCCTGTGGACTATGTGATGTAACATCAACCGCTACCTCATCGCAAGCATCTCCAACTACTCTACTCTCTCTAATCCTTGGACAAAATGTGGAAATAATTTCCTTCTCCTTTGATTCATCATAAACCAAAACCGGAACATCCGATGAGCTCACATTCTCCTTGAACATCGCCGACTCATTAAAAGTAACATGACGAGAATTCACTACCTTCTTCGTTTCTAGATTCCAAATCTGATAGCCTTTTACTCCATCCGTATAGCCAAGCAAAATCCCCTTGAAGGATCTAGGTTCAAGCTTATCATTTCCTGGATCATGCACATAAACCGGACTTCCAAAGACACGAAGATAACTCAAGTCGATGCTCTTTCCCTTCCACACTTCCTCCGGAATTTTGTTACCAATAGATGATCACGGGATTCGATTAATAATATGCACTGCGGTTGATAAAACTTCAGCCCAAAATCCCTTCGCCAAACCCGATGTCAGTCTCAAGCATCGAGCTTTCTCAAGTAAAGTACGATTCATTCTCTCCGCAACACCATTCGACTGCGAATCTTCAGGTGTAGTAAAATGCCTCTGAATACCATGATGCTTGCAAAACTCCAAAAATTCTCCGGAAACATACTCTCCACCATTGTCAGACCTTAAAAACTTCAAAGACTTTCCACTCTCATTTTCAACAAGAGCCTTCCATGCTTTGAACTTTGCAAATGCCTCCGACTTGGCCTTCATTACATACACCCAAACTTTCCGAGAAAAGTGATCTATAAAGGAAATATAATAGCAAGCTCCACCTAAAGAAGCTACAGGTGCCGGTCCCCAAACATCCGTTTGAACATACTCAAGAACTCTTCTTGAATCATGCTTTCCCTCACCGAATGAAACTTTTGTTTGCTTCCCCATGACGCATTCTTCGCAAAAATCTAACTTGTTGAAACTTTCTCCATCGATCTTCTCCCTCTTCCGAAGAATGTCCAAACTCCTCTCCGAGACATGACATAACCTCAAATGCCACAACCTATTCACATCCAAGCCACGAGAACTATCAATTCCTATACAAGTTTCTCCTTCCACAGTCACTCCTTGAAGCAAATAAATACCATGAGTCCTAGCACCCTTCATAACCACAAGCGCCCCCTTCGAAACCCGCAAGCTATCACTCTCAATCGTGATCTTACAACCTAAAGAATCCAGCTGCCCCAAAGAGATAAGAGACTTCCAAAGTCCCAGAACATAGCGTACATTAGTGAGAGTACGAACCACTCCGTCAAACATTCGAATTTGCACGGAACCAATGCCTTTCGACTTGCAAATAGCACCATTTCCCATAACAATTGAATTTCCTTCTTTATCTATGTAAGAAGAAAAAAAATTCCTATATGGCATCATATGATAAGACGCCCCCGAATCGAGCACCCAATTGCTACCCGAAACATCCGATGCTACCGCCGACAAAACATCTACATCTCCCTCACAACTCCACTCTCCACCGCTACATATGAAGATGCTACTTACTTCTTTGCCTTCTCCTTGTCCGAACACTCATTCTTCCAATGACCGGGCTTCTTGCAAATATAGCACCTGCCTTTTCTTTCCTTCGACTTTCCTCTCCAACCGGGGTTCCTTGATTTAGAACGCCCCCGGTTCTCCTTCTTCAGATACCTCTCCTTCTCCACAAACAAACCATGACCACTACTAGCACCACTACTTCCATCACCTAACTCCTTCATTTGATCCCGCAACTTCTCGCTAAGAAGACCCGTCTTGACATCATCAAGAGTCAATATATCTCGGCTATAGATCAAACTATTTGAGAAACCTGTATAGCGATCTGGCAATGAACACAACAATATCATCGCCTTTTGCTCTTCCTCAATCTTTAAATCTACCGCTTTCATCTTCATTAGAAAATCATCAAAAGTATTCAAATGCGCCTTTAGCGAAGTACCTTCCTTCATCTTATAGGTGAAGAATGTTCGCAATAAGATCAAACGATTTGTCAGTGACTTCTTCATATATAACTCCTCCAACTTGTCCTAAATACCCTTAGCGGTTGTCTCACCACTAATTTCAGAGATATCATTCTTTCCCATAGCAAGTTGAAGTGTAGTGAATGCCCACTCTTCCATCTCCTCTCTCTCAACATCCGAGATGTCCGTCGGTAACAAATGTGTGTCAAACACTACCCGATGCACCCAATTCCTCCTTAGAACTGATTTCATCTTCCATTGCCATTTTTCAAAATCATTATCGCCATTCCACTTGTCTATTACCAATTGTGATCCTCAAGCTGCATACGATCCACGTACATAAGGAGCTACACCACTTGGATTACCCATTGAGGAACTACTTAAGGTATTATCTGATTCTGGCATTTTTAGAACCACCTACCAACACCAATGCTCTGATACCAAATGTTGGGGCGGGATTTCAACTCGAGACCACTCAAATCGAAACCCCTCAAGCACAGTGGAAGACGGGATCGTGATAAGAAGTGTAAAAACAACCAATCAATAACTCAATTCCAATCTCAACCAATCCAAAAATAATCACAATCTTAAACAAGCAATTCAGAAATCAAAACAATAACGAAAATAAATAAATCACACAGCGATTTATAGTGGTTCCACTAACGTTGTGTTAGTGAACGTCCACTTTAAGAGAGAGCTTTATTAATATTAATGAGAAGAGTACAAGAGATTGAATACAACGATCGAAATTCTAATTTGAAATTGATTTGTGGAGAAGTGAATTGAAGAAAATTAGGTTTTGATAAACCCTAATTGGTGGAGGCTAATCTCTTATAGTCGCTTGTGCCACCACTATTTGGAACCTGAAGCTAGCTTATATAAGATAATAGAAACCCTAGGTAATGTTCCGAGATTGCCCCTACAGTTGACACAAATCTTCACGCCAAGTCCGTACGAAAACAGGTAGAACAGAAAACGTCTCAGATGTCTGACCAACATGGTCAGACGTCTAACGTTAGCCTCTGGAAAAGAGTATGCTTCTGCTTAGACGTCTGACCATTTGGTCAGACGTCTGATAAAAGTCTCTAGAACCAACACTGCACAGACTCAAACGTCTGACCCTTTTGGTCAGACGTCTGAGCTCATTCTCTGGAACAATGATGCAGATTTCCAGAAGTGCCAGACGTTTGGCCATTTTCCTCAGACGTCTGACCCTGCCAAAAACAGCCTACTCCACATTTTTCCTTATAACTTCCACCTCCGAACTCCGATTTGCGAACCGTTTTATCCATTGCGAAGCTACTTCCGACCTCTACAATTCTCCATATAGTGTCGCCAGAATTTAACATAGTTCACCAACCTTCTCTGTTGTTCGTACAAGTTTAAATTGCATTCAATATTAAATGTTATTACTGAATGAAGTAAGATAGATTAGAGCTGATGATTTTCAAATTGTGCTGAAAAATATTTTTTAGCCAACTACAACTATTTGACCTAAGATATTTCATAAAGTTTCATTTATGCTTTATGAATATGAAAATATGTATACCATGAAGTTTTTTATTTTCTTATCCAGTATAATCTCAAAATGGAGATGTGATGTTACAAAACCGTGGATGGCATGGAGATTTTGTTTTTGAAATTAGCGGCTGGGATATAAAGTATAGTTTATTATACTGTCAGTTTCATTAAAGTAGCTTTGAAATTGATAAGAGATATTACCATCAATACATAAAAGTTTTGGTGGTTGTTCAAGCCACCATAAGCTCTGTCCCATATGAAACTCCGACGAACTCAAGCTGGACAACATATTAGTTTGGTCATGTTTCGAACAAGCTGAACAACATGCTAACAATGAAAGAAACTTCAAAGCGATTTGGGGTTTACTTTGTTCAATCATTTTATTAAAATAATTTAATGTAATTATCATCCTTATATTGATTCTCCTGCTATATGATTTTTCTTACAACAGACTATTATTCAAACCTATAAGAATCACGAACCCATTCTTTCGCACAACTTGATGTGGAAGCTGCTCATCGCTTAGCCGTATCAGCTGCTACACATTATTTGGTTCGTAGAGAAAAAAAGACCTGACCCGCCTATTATTGGATTAGAGATTTGGGGTCTTAAAGTCTCATATCCCATAGGGATTGCTGTAGGTTTTGATAAAATTCTGAAGTTGTCAAAGGTTTACTTGGACCTAGAGTGTGGCTTTGTTGAAGCTGGGTCTGTTACTCTTGCTCCTCAGGAAGGCAACCCTAAACCAAGAATTTTCAGATTGCCTAAGGAGGGATAAGCACATATGATCCATTTTCTTATTAAATTCTCATGTTATATTTGAGTTAAATTCCTAATTAATTGGAAAATGCCTTTTAGTTTAGCCTATAGATAGGATGAACCAGGTAAGAAATTTTGATGCATAAATTATGAGGTAAAAATGATCTTAATCTAAGTTGAATTGCTAAACAAATACTTATTAGTGTCTTACGTATAGATTTATTTAAAAAGTATCTCAAAAAAGGCAAAAGATCAATATCACCTGTGAGCTGAAGTTGAATTTTTCGTACAAACAAATACCATTTAGTCTGGATCCAATTACTGTTGAAATCATGTCAAAGTACTTATAATTTATTCAGTAGATGATAAATAATTTCAGATGTAGTTATGGACATCTTCTCACTACACTATTTATTATTCTTTTTGGATAAAATACGCTTGGCTTAAATGGCCTTTAAGGTTGATTCTTATCCCAAAATGGCCTTACGTTCGTATTGAGATCTCATAACTGGGATAATATTATATATTTTCTTTTATCATTGTGGTTAATGAAGTATATGTAAATGATTTTGTAGTTGGTAGTGCTATTATCAATAAGTGTGGGTTCAACGACGAAGGGATTGTTGTGGTTGCAAAATGTTCGGATGCATAATATGGTAAGAGGAAAATGGAAGACATATCAGCCGTCGCCCCTGTGTCTATTGATGTATTATAACATGGAGGACAAGCGGGTCCTTTTATTCTTGGAGTCACTATTGGAAAGAACAAGCTAAGTGCGGATGCATCAGCTGATTATGTGCAAGGAGTTCATACCTTATCATCGTATGTAGACTATCTGGTAGTGTTCAGTATTTTGTTGCAAAAATATAAACTTGTGTTAATTTAATATTTAATTTATCCTGAATGTATGTATTAAATCATTCATGATTTATTTTATACTAATGTCATCTTGTGAAGTCGTAGATAAGACAGTTTAGGATGATTTTCGGGCTGTATAGAATATAGTACTCATATCTATAATTTTTAAATGATGACCAAGAGCTTTATGAATAAGAGTAAAAGTTTGTTGAAGAACGTGCATGAAATTAGTTTGGTGTTAGTCGCTCTTATGTATACAAGATAGCTAATCATAATTTTTAAATATTGTTGTCCATATTTAGATTCCTTTTACCAAATGGCAATTTAGAATATTATTTTCCAGCTAATTAGATGATACTCACACCATACCCATTTTTTGAACCGCAAGGTCAAAAAATCGAGTTAGCTAACATACACTGACAACACTTAGGCTAATAGGTGTTGATGATGGGAAAACAAATTAGATAAGAGCTATAATTGACAAAGGGGAAACTAGGAATATAGAATGATTTATAAGGGGAAAATGTAAAAGTTTGTTATGTGGTTATATATAATTTATAGATCAACATATCCTTTATTTATTTCTATTTATATTATTTAATGAAAAAAGTTGTACTTGAAAAAATTTATAATCTATCTTTCCAAAATTTATAAAGAAAATTTCCAGAAAGGTATAAAACATCAAATGGTTCTAATTTAAAATTTGGTAAATCTGATTAAGAAAAGTATGATGTAGTGTTGTACTTGAAGTCATGGATGATCATATTTTATCTTCTCAAGAAACAAGTTTGTGTAGTTTAGAGTCAGTCAAATGAAGACAAAGTTGGAGCATACTGCATTTTACATTGTCAGCACTTCCATTTATTTAGTTTTCACTAACATTTCTCATGTCTTGTTCTATTTCTGCTGCGAGTATGCACTAGACGGTTACCTGGAGAATGAATTTTCTGAATGATGTATTTTGGAAAATATAAGTGTATACGAGCAGATGCTCAAAGCTACATTTTTAAGATCTCATATATGTTTTGATTGAAAAGTGTTTTAGATAATTTCAGAAGGCCTAATGCTAAATACTTCTTGGACTTATAGGAATTGCTAGAGGAGATAGAAGAAGAGAGGAGAAAAGAAGCTTTGCCAATACAGGAACTGCTTGTGGTCGAAGATAATGGGGTTGATAATGAAATTGTTCTTGTGGCTTGTAAAGATGAAAGGTCATGTTTGTAGTTGGAATATAGTACCAATTAAGGCCCATAAAAGGTAACTTATCATAGTTATGTAGTTTGCCCAACAGTTCTCATGGGTAGCAGTATTTATTGAAACTCCATTGTGGTTGATAGTTGCAAACTCTTTCCTTTACAAGCTGTTTAAGCCCGATCATGAACACTACTAGTCTGGATTGTTTTTAATAATTAAAAGTTCAGTATAAATCAGATTTTGCAATGCTGCTTCAAAATATATACCAACATAAGGGACTATACTTCTGCATCACTTGAGGAAAGGTAAGGAAATCAATATTTATAATAAATTCAAGCAAGGTAAGGAAGTCAATACTTTACATCATATGCATGTTTATTGTAACTTCATAATCTCCTCGTACAATAGTTTTTTACTAATTCTGTTAATGTTTTATTACATCCAATGGTACATGATGTTTTAAGTTTACCTTATGCAAAAAACATTTCCAACCGTGGGTATGAAAATTACAGAATTGTAATTTGAACCAAAAACCATTTTCCAACAATTAATTATGAAGTGTAATATCACAAAAAATCACCAAATCGGTTACAAATTTGTAACAATAGTTTGATGAATGTTTTGATGTTTGTTTAACAAAGTACCCTATTAAAATTGCCTTTTGTAACAATAGTTGGATGAATGTTTTGATGTTTGTTTAACAAAGTACCCTATTAAAAATGCCTGTTTAACATACATCTGTAAATTATGGGCCTGTTTAACTAATGCTTATGCATAGCGCATCTAGTTAACATATGGCCGATATGAAATAATAAATTATATAATATTATAAAGTGACATTGTTTATCTATTAATCAACATAATACTATGTGGTACTATGAATTGAACTGCTCATATATTATGTATATATTAGTTAATACTGTATGAAGTTGGAAAGGTATTGCCCTATTCCAACCACATTGTAATATATTGATTACGAGATTGCATGAAAAAGAAGTTACTTTAAAAGCTGATTTGGCTGATGTTTATCAGAGACTCTTTGCTGTCTCAGAATCTCATAGAGCTCAGCTGGAACTGGATTTACAGAAATTACAAGGAGGACGGACTGTGATAGAAAGCAAGCTTGAACAAGCTTCGAATGAGCCAGGTAATTTCCTTCTCTATTGCTAATTTAAGGTTAATAGTTTTGTTGGATTTTATATGCTATTTTATAAATTAAGCTAATGAACATCAGGTATGAAAGAAATAATGGCAGAGTCTAAATCACACATTTCATCTCTTTTAAAGGATATGTCTGTCATGCAAAAAGAAATCATTAAATATAAAGCATCAGCCCCATATTTACATATTCTACGATCTGAAGTACAGTCACTTTCTAGTTTATTAGATAGGAAGGTGAAGTATATCGTACTTTGATGGCATATTTCTTATTATGTATTAGTTTTTAAGGCATTGCTTTGTCATCAAGCATACTGTAGCATACTTGTAGGTGAGTGAGTCGGATTCATTGTCTAACAAATCCTCATGACAACTTTTAGAGATAAAGAAGCTACAAAAAGATGTACGGTTGCTTTTACTTCAGCGTATACTTTTTGCATCATGTTCTAGGAATAGTAATCAGTGCAACAATACCTTAATTTGCTTTTTAGAGTACTTAAATGGTTTTAGTCCTGTAATTAGCAGTACAAATATTTTATATTATTTGAGACAGAATTTCGAGCAAACATCATACAGTTCAATATTCTGTATGCTTATTGCAATCTTTTGCCATGGAAGTTAAGGGAAGAATAAACTGGTTTGGTTTTACAAATATTTTTTGATAACTTAGAGCGTCAAAACTGATTTCATGTATATTCTTCCACTTGGTGTTTAACAATCATGGTTATTTATTCGCTGTTTTGTCTTTGAATTTTGCTTTAATCATCTTGTTACCTTTGTCAATGATGCATGTGGATTAGTTTATACTTATTGGTTGGAAAGGGTAGTAACCCTGATTTGATCAAAGGACTTCCGACAAACATGGCTCTTATTCAAGCATGCTTTAGTTTTGCTTGTAGGATCCAGTTCTTAAATGCAGTTATCAGTTGCACTTTTAGGGAGTTATCAATTTTAAGTTCTTTAACATGTTTCATAACGGAGTAGTTTATATATATAAAATCTAATTTTTAGGCTTCCAAATTCTAGAAGTTGTTCTGATGAAATCCTTATATGCAGTAAATTTTTGATACTTTCATTTTATTCATGATTTTATAATGGCCATTTTTGCCATACTCCAACTCAGTTCTGCTAAATAAAAGTTCTTTTGAAAATATATATGCTGTTTTCCAAGTCCAAAGGTTAAGAAAAGGTGACCATGAGTTGAGGCTGTTTATAGAAATGCACAAACGTGAATCAACTGATTCCAGGCATTGCTATCACATTATTTCTGAAATACATAGTTATTCATCCTATACGTTTTGATGAAAAATAATAATTCGATCACAACTCTCATGGATGAGTTACATTTTGTGGTGTTATTGTTTTGTATGAGACGACAAATGTTTTTATCAGGAATTGTTGGATTGCTGCCTTAGCTCCTTAGAGAGTGTGTGTACTTATTTATTCTAATTTGAGTTTGAATTGTGAATAATAAGTAATATAAACAATCCTTAACCGTGATAGCATTATATATCTGACATAAGATTATGTACAATGTGTATCGACATTAAGCATGTCAATATGTTTAATATGTATGTTTCTGTTTATGCCTTACTCATATATCCTTTTATATATGTTTTCGTATATATGCTTTAAATGCCCTCTCTTTTTCTTTTAGGGAATTGGATGTTTGAAGATGACAAACATGGACATTTTACGATCATGATATTTGGGTATTTTCTTTTATAGAGTCCTAATGGTACTATTATCATATATGTTTAAAAATATCGATTATGAAATATTGTATACAATATTGAATTTGGTGTAATTCTGTTTGTGTATAATATATAATATGTTTTGATTATCAAAAGTTTGATAATATTATTGTTTGAGTTGATTGAATTGTTCAATAATTGAGGTATATCTTGTTGTTAGATGTTCTAATATATAGATGGACTATTGTAAACTCAAAGCGGGGTAAAGAAAATAGCGTTTTGGAATAATATAGAAATTTATAATGGCATTTTTTATATGCCATAGAAAACCTACAACATCGTTTATGTTGTGTTGTAGAAAATATACAATAGTGTTTCCTTTATGCTATAATAGGCCATGAATCTACCATGACATGTAGTTATATGGCGTACATAAAAATGCTGTTAAATCCTTTAACAACATTCTTCAAATGCTGTTAAAAATGGGCTGTAAACGCTATAAAAAGTATTCTTAGCATCGATCAAAATGCTATAAAAAGTACTCTTAGCTCTGAAAAAACGCTATGAAAAAGTGTGTAACAGCATATCATAAATGCTATTGAAAGCTACGCTTTTATAGTGTTTTATCTAATGCTAGGTTAGATCCCTGACTTTTAATTGCATGTTGATATACATCGTCATGAAAAACGCTATTAAAGCCTTTTATAGCGTTTTTTGAACGCTGTTAAAAGCCCTAAATGTTGTTGTGGAAATTAATAAACGTTAAAGTTTTTATTTCTAACCATTTTTGTTCGATAATTACATTAAATTTAATAATTTAAAATGGTTAAAAATACGGGTCGTTACAACTATACTACTAGGAATTCCATGAAGTTTAACTATATTCTTCATAAACAACTAAGCCAAAATTAATGCTATCCTGGTTGACTTAACTGGAATGAAATGGGCACTCTTGGATAACCTATCCACTACGACCCATATACTTTCATTTCCTCTTTTTTACCTTGGCATCCTATCTATAAAATCCATAGAAATAGAATCCCACTTCCATACTAGAACATCTAATGGTTGAAGTAACCGCTTGGCTTCTGATGTTCGGCTTTTACCTATTGGCGGTTCAGACACTGCTTTACCTATAAGCCTGCATCCCTCTTCACTCCTTCCCAGAAGAAACTCCTCTTCATGTCTTGATACATCTTAGTTCCTCCCGATGAATGGTGAACTACGAACGATGGCATTCCTCAAGAACTTTCTTCCAACTGCTTCCTACATTCGAAACACACAATCTTCCTCTCTTTCTCAACCCACCGTTCTGGTCAAGACTAAAATCCTTTAGATCATCACTCTTGGTTCCATCCTTTAACTTCCTGATCCGTTCAACTAATAATGGATCATCCATCTGTTTAGAAGCAATTTTTTCGATCATCGTCGGTCGAACTTCTAAACATGATAACACTACAGTTTCTCCACCAGATCCAGCTTCATATCTCCATTGTATTCTACATGTCGTCAACGCTTCCAAATGTCTCCACTCGGCTTTCATTGCTAACACTGCATTCTGATGTTTTCTGCTAAGTGCATCTGTAACCTTATTGACCTTGCTCGATGTGTACTCAATTCCACAATCATAAGCAGTGTTAAATTCCAACCATCTCTGTTGTCTCATGTTTAACTCCTTCCGAGAGATTAAATATTTCATTGACTTATGATCCCTATATAACTCAAATCTCTCTCCCAAAAGGTAATGCCTCCACACCTTCAGCACAAAAATTACTACAGCCAAATCCAAATCACGCGCCGGGTATCTCACCTCATGCGGTCTAAGCTGTCGAAATGCATAGACAATCATTTTACCTCTTTGCATTAACACAACTCCTAACCAAGTTCCACAAGCATCTGTATATACTACTAAATCTTGATTCCCTTCCGGAACAACTAACATAGGTGCATTATTCAATAAGTGTTTCAAGCTCCGAAATGCTTCCTCACACTTATCAGTCCAAACAAACTTCCTATCTTTTCGCGTTAACATGGTCATCGGTGCTGCTATCCACAAAAAATCCTTAATGAATCTTCGATAATACCCAGCTAATCCAAGAAAACTCTTTATCTCAGTCACTGTCTCCGGTCTCTTCATTTTATTACTACCTCGATCTTTGTTGGATCTACAGACAACCTTTTCTTCAAGACTACATGACCAAGAAACTTCACTTCCTTTTTTTTTATAGAAATGACAATTCGAAAACTTCGCCTTCAGTTGATGCTGCTTCAACGTCTCAAGCACCACTCTAAGATGGACTTCATGCTTCCTTTCATCCTTGGAGTATATCAAAATATCATCTATGAAAACTAATATGAAACTATCCAAGTGCTCTCGGAAAATATCATGCTGGTAGATTAGTTAGCCTGAATGACATTACTAACCATTCGTACGATCGATATCTAGTTCTAAATGCCATCAAAGGAATACTATCCTCTTCCACCTAAGCTGATCGAAATTTGTTGCTAAATCAAAACGAGAAATACCTTGGCTCCACTCAACTGATTGAACAAATCGTCAATTCTAGGCAACAGATATCGATTCTTTTTCGTCTTCTCATTCAACTTACAATCATCGATTAATAACCTAAATGGTCCATCCGGCTTCTTAGCAAACACTTCGGCCGCTCCCCAAGGCAAACTACTAGGTCTGATAAAATTATTGCCTTCCAAATCCATGAACTGCACCTTTAGCTCCTTCATCTCGGTAGGTTTCATTCTGCTTGTCGGTATACTCACTGGTTCTGCTCTAGGTACTAAATCTATCTGAAACTCAATGGCTCGTTTCGGAGAAAATCCTACTACTGGTTCAAAAACATCCGCGAATTCTCTAACCACGAAAACTGAATTTAACTCGTCTTCTACCTCCACACCCCCAACAAAGCATTCACCTCACAGCTAGGGATTTCTACGGCATATACAATCTGATCACTACAGTCAGAGTGTCTAAGCAATATTTTCCTACCATGGCAAAATATCCTAGCATCATACTTAACCAATCCATACCCAAAATAATTCTGAACCCTATGAAATCAAACACATGCAAACTGCAAACAAAGGTATGACCTAACAAATCAAATTCTAGGTGGTCACACATCTTCCCAAATGTCACATACCCTTCTATCGGATTTGCAATCCTTAAGGAAGTAACTAAGAATGAGGGTTCTAGGTTAAGCTCATCTACCAAACAACGAGATATAAAGAATGCGATGCACCAATATCAAACAGAACGCTAACTAACATACCATGAATCTGAAGCATACCTCCCAACACAGCTTTTCCTTTTTCCTCTACTGTTGGCCTCAAGGTAGCTTGCTCCAATGCAAACACCTTTACTTTTCTATCCTTAGCTGGCTCTTTGCACTGGTTCTTATAATGTCCAATTTGATCGCAGTTGAAGCATCTGATATTCTTCTTCCCGATCACCTTCTGTTTGCACAAAAAAATGGACAAACACCTCAAAGTTGTATGATTTAATTGATTTTATGTTGTTCTTAGTGATTTGGGTGATTTATGCAAATATATGAAAAACGGGGGCTAAACTGTAAAAGACACGCAGATTTATGGTGGTTCAGCCAGAATGTGCCTACGTCCACTTTATATATTATTTCTCTTTTCTTGTTTAGATTACAAGTACAAAGCTTTGATACAAGTATCTGAAAGTTGTTTTGAAAGTTCTCTCCGTGCTTGAGTTCTCAAAACTTGTCCCCATTGTTGTACCCCTGCCCCTCTATTTATAGAGTCAGGTTGGGGGTAGGGGTCTTGGATGTATATAACAGCTGGTGGGCCTGGGCTGATGTAATCTGGCCTGGCAAAGTTGGTCCGGGATGCCTTGATTCGGTAGTACTGTGATTCGGTGGAGGCTGGTCCGGTAGAAGTTGATCCGGTAGAGGTTGGTCCGGTAGAGGTCTGTGACCGGATGGAGCTTGATTCGGTGGAGGCTGGTCCGGTGAGGCCTTGGTTCGACGAAGCTTGTATTGGTTTACTGGCTCGGCTATGCAAGGGAAGTGTGTTGATTCGGTAGTAGGTTGGTTTGGTCGATGGGCTTGGTTCGGTGAAGGGTGGAACACATGGGTGGAAACACACCTAACATTTGCCCCTCAAAGTGGGGCATATGCTCGTATATGCCGTGCTTTGTTTACTTGGACAACCATATCCGGCCCCAGAACCGAACCGGTTGGTCCGGCTATCCAACTTTCCTCTATAAGTAGGAGCCCCAGGCCTTCGTTATACTTTTCCGAACTGCCGAATCAATTGGAGTGCCTGAATCAACTATCGTGCCAATCCAATCTTAACTGCCGGACCAGGTAAGCTTTCTTCTACCGAATGGTCTTTTAAGTTTGAATTTCTTTGTTTTACCGAATGAACATAAAGACTTTCAGTACCGAATGAACTTTAAACTTTCCAATACCGAATGGACTCGAAAACTTTCAATACCGAATGACCTCAAAGACTATCAATACCGAATGAACATAAAAACTTTTAGTACTGAATGAACTTAAAACTTTTCAACACCGAATGGACTCGAAAACTTTCAATACCGAATGACCTCAAAGACTATCAATACCGAATGAATTTGGGAGTGCCAGGCCGAATGAAAATTTGTGCCTTGAACTACCGAATGGCTTGAATGCCGAATGAAGCTTCTTCCTTGTATTGCCGAATGTGTTTACGCGTTTATAAGTGGAACTCTAGACAATATACACTTGTTCATTTGATCTTTATATCCCTTGTTCTAACGATGTGCTTTTTCATGTTGCAGATAATGTCTTATAAAGTTGAAACCCGTTCCGACAGGAAGAAATCTACAGACAGAAGAGAATCTCCGGTCGTGCCCCCAGTCCAATTGAATCCAGAACGACATGGGCCCACCCCGAGATCGCTAGTGGACGGGTACGGTCCTTAAGAGCTTCTAAACTCACCTCCTGATTGCTTCCCTAGCTCCCTCAAAGACGAGCAGCTTGATGTCATTTCTCGCTCTTTCGGGATTGACAGAGCGCGTATGCTGTTGCCGGGGAAGGAGTGATGCCATATTATCCCCCGAAGGATATTTCGCTTACAGTAGGTATCACTGTATGTGTGGTGCCATCCCGCCTCTCAATGCCTGGATAGTCAGCTTTGTCACATATCTGAAGGTGGCTCCATTTCAGCTTCAGCCTAACTCCTACGCCATTCTGGTGAGCCTTTTTGTTATCTTCCAGAGGAGATACGGGCGTCCTCCTTTCAACCGGGAGATCCGGTATTTGTACAACTTGAGGGGCTATAAGAAGGGGTCTCCATACATCAGCTTGGAATCAACCGTATCTTTCAAGCCTGTCCTGGACTTATATTCGAAGTTCAGTATGTTTAAGAAAGAATGGTTCTTTATCAGGGATGACTCTGTTTCCATCCGTCGCTTCACCTCCGGCTGTAAGTGTGAAGCTTTATTTATAATTTCCATTATAACTGCAATGCTTCTTCTTATGTGTTTTTATTTCTTGCTAGCGACAGGTGGCTTTGCGGTCGTGGAGAATGATCGCCTGGTTTAGATGGCTGTGGAAGTAGAAGCCATTACGGGAAGGGACAGGTCGGCTTCTTACTTGATCAGGAATGCTACACTTTTGGGGCACAACCTGATCCTTCCACATCAGTCCGTGGTCAAGCAGAGAGACACGGCGGAGGAGAGAGCTGCCAAAGCCACAGAAGGGGCCACGGCGAAGAGCGGCAAAAGGAGACCCTTCTCTGCGCATCCGGTCGCTGGGGGGAAGAAACTCAAGAAGTCTGATGGCCCCTCTCCCAGCACACATCCAGATGTTCAGGAGGAGGAAAAAGTGGAGGGGAAAAAAGACGAGGATGAAGGAGGTGAGGCGGAGAGCGGAAGCGGTGGAGAAGGTGATGGTGATCGTCACGGCGATAACGGTGTCAAAGGACAGGGTGGTGATGGTACCGGGGCTTTGTCTTCTGGGTAAGTAGGCGAGATGCAAGAGTGGATGGATGACGCTTTCCGCCAAGCCTTCGAAGGTTTGGAGGAAACGGAGAAGTCCAAGAAAGCTGATAAGGTTGGGACCGGTGTCGATTTATCTTCCGGGAGTGCTTCTACTGAGGCAACTTCTGCGGTTCAAGGTGAATTTCTCTTTACTCTATTTAATTCTTGAATGATGGCTCAATACATGTTGGTGACACTTGATTTTCATTCCAAGAGCGGGCAAAACGGCCAAGACCTCAGATCTTCGGCACAGGCTTGAATAATACAAACTCCTCAAAGCTTCCGCCAAGCCGAAGCTTCCTACTAACCGTCCTGGAGACGTAGTCAGTTATCGTCCTCTTCTTGGAGTTATTGAAGAAGATATACAAAAGAAGAAGAGGAGTCGATCTACATTTGAATCTCTTCCTGGTCCTCCGGCCCCACTCCTGCCGATTCATGATATTGAGGAGGAGGGCACCGAGTTTATACCTTCCCCCCATCCGTCTAAGAATCCAACCGTCATTCCGATAGATCATCCTGGCTTAGTTTGCAATCCGTTTGCGGGTCATCCGGACCTGGACCCGGCATCTCACGACATCTCCTTCGATGAGGTTACTGGTGAGCATCTCCTTCCTCGTAATCCTATGGTACGGGTGCTTGATGAAGCTAAGTCCCTGGACCTTGATCTGCTTACTACCCGGGTCGTAACTCTGGGGGATGAGGCTAAGGCAAATATTGACCGGGTTGCTGAGGAGACCAGGAAATTGATGGGGCACCACGCCCGACTGGTCAAGGCTGGGGAAGAGATAGGAAGCGCCAACATTCGGCTATGGTTAATGGTTTCCGACCAGGCTAAACAACTCGCCGACCAAGCCATCCAAATCTCCCAGCATGAGGCCGCATCCAGACAATTGAGGAAGACTATTGAAGAGGCCAGTAGGGCGGAGTTGCGGAGGATGGAGGCCGTGTGTAAGGAGCGGATTGACATGGCCATTGCCACGGTGGATGAGGTTCGGCAAGCGGATCTCGAGCGGGTAGAGGAACTATCGGGGAGGCTTGAGGCCGCGGAGCTTGCTCAGGCCAAGTCGAAGGAGGAGATGGAGGCGATGAGGAGGTCCCTTCAGGCTGACCGTCTACGGTATCGATCGGAGAGGGATGCTGTTGTTGCAAAGCTGTGGGCTTCTGAGGTCCGAATGAGGGAGTTTGAAGAGAATGAGGGGATGATGGATGGGATGCTCCAGAATATGTACTTCCATACTTGGAGGTAGGGTAACTTGTCTTGGATGGATGATTATCCCCGGGTTATGGCTAGGATCTATCTCAGGGCTCTAGAGGAGGCCAAGGCTGAGGCGGATAAGGAGGGTGGTGTGGCCTTCAGGATGGATGTGGTTACCGCCCAGTTTACCTAGGAGGAGAAGGTGGCGGTGAAGGAGGGCATGCGGTTGCTTGAAGCTGAGGAGGCAGGTGTGCAAGTAGAGGATGATGATCAAGATGATCAAGGAGCAGATGCTGGTAAGTCTTCCTTTCTAGTCTTTCCGTTAAATTGGTTACTTATCACTAATGAATTCCTTCTCTGCCGGACAGGTGGGCAACAGGACAAGGATAAGACTCCGACGCAGCCAGCTCCTTAATTGGACCTGGATATCTTTTTGTGGACTTGACATTGTTGTATATGTTAGTCTCAAAACAGTAACGTAACTCTTGGGTTGTAATTATGCTACTTGTAATAAACAACACTATTCTTGACGTGTAATTTTTTAACTTATGCTGATTCTGTCGTCTTTTGAATGTTTTTTCTATTTTGACATGTTGTATGAGAAATATAGCTATGCATATTCTTATAATTAAATTGTGTTTGACGTCAAGTTCTTGTTTAAAACATAATTTCATGACTTGCAATGTTAGCGTGAGGTGTGAATTGATTATAGTCACGTGTTTACATATGAAAGAAGGAAATACCGCCCTTTATATTTTGCTTGTAGATAGCAGGTTTGAATGTCTTGTGTGACCGAGTATGGAATGCGGTCCAGTATCTTACTGTGAGTATCCGCTTGTTCGGTGTCCTGTACTTCAGGGATTGTTACGGAGGATAGGAGAAAAGTTTCTTAAATAAAATTGAAATATGTGAAAAAGTAAAACTTCCAATCACGGAAGGACTTCGATGTGCTTAAGTTCGTGGCAAACGGGCTTTGTAGTCACTTTCCCTAGCTGTGGGTCTTGAGACATTTGTCACCCATCTTACGCCTCCGCGGGGAGTTAATTCTTTTTTACCACAGCCGCACTTAAGACACATCGGAGCCGGGATCGCGCACAGTAACTACCTGGGCCATTATGGCCCATAATCTTGGGTATTATTCGATTTACTATGGCCGGCTAGCGTGAGTGCCGATCATCAACCGTGAACTGCCCCTGGCTGGCCACACCTTATGTTGGGGCTTATAGTCGGTTCACAGTTGCCGGTGAGCCGAACGCCGTAATGAGCTTCCTCGGCTATAATCGGCCTTCTCGGTGGCTTATAATCGGCTCATTACAGTTGGCTTTAAGGGCCGTCGCGAGAAATGAGTTAACCCGCAGCAGAGGGATGCCGGAGCAAAAGTGTCTCATTGGCGAGGGCATAGATTCGCATAGTACCTGTTAGGTCTTGTCCAAGTGGAGTTGCGCTGCGGAGTGTCTTGAATGGAAATGCTATATGCACAGGATTTTGTTCAACAGAAAAGGATAAAGTTAACAAGCAGCCAAGATATAAAGGAACAAGTTAAAAAAGAGACAAGATTTTTTAAAGTGGTTCGGCACGAAAATGCCTACGTCCACTGATTCTCTTTGTTAATTTACTTTATATGGGCAGTACAAGTTAAGAAAAGTATCGACGGAGGTGTTGGATGTTCCATGCCCTCTGGAACACCTCCCCGTCCACTGTTGACAAAATATAAGCTCCGTTGCGGAGATCTTTATGAATTACATATGGTCCATCCCAGATTGGATCTAGTGCTCCAGGGCGAGGGAAGATTCGCTTGAGGACAAGATCCCCTTCTTGTAAGGTACGATGCTTGACTTTGGAGTTGTATTGTGCTGCCACTTTTTGCTTGTGGGCTGCTGCTTTGAGGGCTGCATCATTTCTTCTCTCCTCAATTAGATCCAAAGACATGTGAAGGAGCTCTTCGTTCTCTTCCGGGTTATAGTGGATCCTACGGTGGGAAGGCACGATGGTTTCAACTGGGAGCATAGCCTCCGATCCGTATGCCAAAGAGAAAGGAGTATGCCCTGTTGACGTTCTGAAAGATGTGCGATAGGCCCACAGTGCCGTAGGGAGTTCATCCACCCAAGCGCCCTTTGACTTTTCGAGTTTCTTTTTGATTAGAGTTTTCAGAATTTTGTTGACGGCTTCGACTTGTCCGTTTGCCTGGGGATACGCTATGGATGAGAAGCTTTTGTGAATTCCGTGCTCTTGGCACCAGTCGGCGAATTCCTCGCTGTCAAACTGAAGTCCATTGTCTGATATGATTGTGAATGGGACTCCGTACCTGCACAGAACATTTTTGATGAAGAAGTTAATAACTTTTGCTGAAGATACTTTATTCATGGGTTCTGCTTCCACCCATTTGGTGAAATAGTCGACTGCCACTATAGCATATTTGGCCCCGCCTCGGCCCATTGGTAGTTCGCCGATTAAGTCAATTCCCCATACTGCAAAGGGCCAAGGGCTGGTCATTTGAGTAATCTCAGTTGTTGGTAGCCGTGGAATCTTAGCAAACTTCTGGCATCTGTCACATTTTCTGACGAAATCTAAGGCGTCCTTGCTTAAGGTGGGCCAGAAATATCCATATCGGAGTATCTTTTTTGCTAAAGTTTGCCCTCCGGTGTGATCTCCGTAGCTTCCTTGATGAATGTTGGATAAGATTTCCTTGGCTTCCCTTCCAGCGACACACCTTAATAGGGGGTTAGAGAACCCGCGCCGATAGAGGGTGTCCTCTTGTATTGTGTAGCGGGAAGCTTTCCTTAAAATTTTCTTCACTTCGTTACGTCCGTTGGGTAGTGTGCCACTTTGTAAGTAGTCTCGGATGGGAGTCATCCAAGTTGCTTCTTCGGTTGTAGCTATCAGATTCACTCGCTCAAAACTTGGGGTCAGTTGCTTCGAGATGGCTACTGCTCCGGAAATAGCGCCGTCTCTCACGCTTGCTTGCTTCGCCAATTCGTCGGCCTCTCGGTTCTCTTCCCGAGGGATGTGTTTGACTAAGTAGTGGTCCAATCGACTGAGAAGTAACTTGGTCTTCTTTAAATATGCTATGAGTCGTTCTTCTCGAGCCTGGAATTCTCCTAGTATTTGATTAACAATAAGTTGAGAATCGCTATGAAGACACAAAGAATTGGCTCCGATTTCTAAGGCAAGTTCTAATCCAGCTATCACCACTTCATACTCTGCATCGTTGTTGGTGGCAGTGAACTCCAACCTTATAGCATAGTGCAGCTTATTTCCCCTAGGAGTGTTTATTACCACACCTGCCCCCGAGCCTTGTTCGTTTGACGCACCATCCATGAAGAGATTCCACTTGATGTCTTCTGTTATTTCCGGTTGCTCCTTACCTTCGTTGGTAGTGAATTCTGCAATGAAATCGGCCATGGCTTGTCCCTTGATGGCGGTGCGAGGGTGATAGGTGATATCATACTGACTTAGTTCAATGCACCATTTAAGTAGTCGCCCAGAAGTGTCGGGACGATGGAGTACCTGCCTCAGTGGTTGATCGGTCAGAACTTTGATGGAATGGGACTGGAAGTAGTGACGCAGTTTCCGTGATGTGATTAGTAAACAGTATGCTAGCTTCTCAAGTTTAGGATATCTGACTTCTGCCCCCGTAAACCTCTTACTTACAAAGTATACTGGCCGCTGCGTGCGGTTGTCTTCTCTTACCAAAGCAGCGCTTAGGGCGTGAGATGACACAGCAAGGTATAGGTATAATTCTTCGCCTTTGCTTGGAGTCGAGAGTACCGGCGGTTTCTGGAGGTGTTCGATTAAGTTAAGGAAAGCGGTTAAGCATTTGTCAGTCCATTCGAACTTTCCTTTGTCTTTATTTAGAGCTTCGAAGAAGGGGACGCACTTGTCCGTTGCTTTGGAGATGAATCGGCTTAGGGCGGCCGCTTTCCCATTCAGGCTTTGCATTTCCTTTCGAGTGGAAGGTATCTTGATATCTTTTAGAGCTCGGACTTGTTCAGGGTTTGCTTCAATCCCTCTGGCATGGACGATGAATCCCAAGAACTTTCCTGATGATACTCCGAAGGAGCATTTTAGAGGATTAAGTTTCATTCCATACTGGTGAAGTACTTGAAACATCTCGCCCAGGTGGCTTACGTGATCGTTGGCTTTCCTTGACTTTACCAGCATGTCATCCACATACACTTCCATCGTTTGTCCTATTAGCCCTGCAAACATCTTGTTGACGAGGCGTTGGTAGGTGGCTCCTGCGTTTTTAAGTCCGAAAGGCATTACCTTATAGCAGTACAAACCCCGGTCAGTGATGAAACTAGTGTGGTCTTGATCGGGAGCATGCATAGGAATTTGGTTATATCCTGAGTATGCGTCCACAAAGGATAAGAGTTCGTGCCCGGCTGTGCTGTCTACAAGTTGATCGATTCGGGGAAGTGGGAAGCAATCCTTCGGGCAGGCGTCATTTAAGTTGGAGAAGTCAATGCATGTTCGCCACTTCCCATTAGCCTTCTTTACCAGTACCGGGTTGGCGATCCATTCTGGGTAGATGGCTTCTCATATGAAGTCATTGGCAAGTAGATTCTTTACTTCTTCATCGAGGGCTGCTGATCATTCTGCCCCCATACTTCTCTTTCTTTGTTTTACGGGCGCCTTGGTAGGATCAACGTTTAGTACGTGGCATGCTATGTCAGGGGAGATTCCGGTCATGTCAGCATGTGACCATGTGAATACATCCAAGTTGTGGCGGAGAAAGTCAATGAGTTGCTCCTTCAACTCAGCTTTTAGTTGGGACCCGATTTTCAATAGTCTACCCGAGTCATGCTTGTCTACAGATACAAACTCCATAGCCTCTGCAGGCTCAGCGGTGGCCTCCTCCTCTTTATCCCTGGGGTCTAATTCATTGAAAGGGTCGTTGGTATATCGAAGAGGAGGGGCTTTCTTTAGTTGCTACGCTTCCAAACTTTTTGTGTAGAGGGCAACCTCTACACTCTTCCCTTTATCCTTCCTGTGGTTGTTGCGAAGTTCAGTTACATAGCAGTCTCGAGCAACGTCCTGGTCTCCCTCTACTTCCCCTATTCCATTGTCCGTTGGAAATTTCATCTTTAGGCACCATGAGGCCAGGACGATTTGGAAGTCAGACAAGGCTGGCCTTCCTAAGAAGGCATTGTAGGCCGAGTGGTTTTCTATCAGCACAAATGTTTGTTTCCGTACAACGGAGCGGGGATGACTCCCAATTTCAACAAAGAGGTCCAGTTGCCCGAGGGGCATCTTCGCATGTCCAGTGAAACCGTGTAGTGGTTTATTGCAGGGAGAGACGTCCTTTATTAATAGTTTCATTTTGTCGAATGCATGCTTGAATAAGATATTTACTGAGCTTCCAGTGTCTACTAGAATTCGGAAAACTTCGGCTGGACCGAGCCGGGCAGAGATAACCATGGGATCCATGTAAGGGTACTGCCTTCCTTCTAGGTCACGCCTACTGAATGTGATGTCATCACTCTCTTTCCGCTTCGGGTGGCGTTCTTCTATAACAGAATTAACATAGGCTTCATTGTTTCTAAACGACTTTCCATATCTTCCATCTCTGCCCAGCTTCTGTCGACGATGTGCGGTCCTCCCGAGATGGTATGGACCACTATCTTCTCTTGACTGGAGCCGCTAGTGTTGCGATTTCCTCTGCCTATCTCTGGTGAGGGTAGCCTTGGGTTCTCATTGGCAGGAGCTGGAGTCCTGTCCTGACCTTTTACATAGCGTTCCAGTTTCTTCCTTCTGATGTGTTCTTCAATCAAGTCCCGGAGATGATGGCACTCATTGGTATCATGCCCATGAGATTCGTGGAAGCGGCAGAACTTTCCAAACCTCTGTGCGTTATCTGATTCCTTCTTGTATGGTGGGCGTTTGTATCTAACTTCGTCTTGGGTGGCAAGGAAGATGTTTTCGACGGTTTCGTTCAAAGGAGTGTAAGTGTCGAATCTCGGTCCTGGCCGATATAGGCGCTTTTCTCCCTTCTTGCCCCCAGCATTGTCTCTAGAATAATTTCTTCGAACGTCCTTTGCTACAGCGGGCGCGTTGCTGTGAGTTGCCTTATTTTGTTGCCCTGACTGCCCCTCAGTGGCAGCATCTTCAAGCCTCATATATTTCCCGGCTTCATGGAAGAAATTGGGTAAAGTAGCTAGTTTTTCTTTTGTCAACCTTCTAGCAAATTTAGTATCCGGATGCACACCACTACAGAGGGCCATTAGGATAAGTTTCTCATCGGCATCTTGGACTGCGGCCGCTGCGGTATTGAATCGGGTTAGGTATTGCTGCAGTTTCTCTCCAGGTTTCTGTTTGATGCTGGACAAGGAATAAGCGTCCTTGGGTTGTTCCACATGAATGCGGAACTGACTGATAAACTTTTCTTTCAACGTTTCCCACAAGCTGATGGATCCCTGGGGTAAATGACATAACCAGGAGGTGGCTAGATCTGCTAAGAATGTTGGAAAGCATTTGCACAGTACTCCCTCTGTTGCTCCACTCATGAGCATATGCTGCGTGTATCTCTGTAAGTGTACAACGAGGTCGGAGGTTCCTTTGTAAGGTTCCATTGTTGGCATCTTCAATTCTCGGGGGGTGATAGCAATTACGATATTGCGGGCGAAAGGGCTGGTTACTTTAGCGCCTATCCCTCGATCTCTTTGATCCCGTTGGACGCATTCTCTGAACAAGCGTGCCATCCTTTCATCAGAATTTGGAGCAGATAGAAACGAGTTCGGTTCTGTTTTGTGGGATTGATTTCATCCAGATGACCTGTAGGGATGGTATCGTCTATCATTCCTGATATTTTCCAGTGGCTGTCTTTGGTCTTCTGGGAGCATGCTAGGATCAGCTACAGCTGGCCCTTGCCTTGATCTTCCCCTGTTGGGTTCTGATCTAAGCACTTCCTCGGGTCCAATTTCGGGCTGGACTCTAGCTCGGCCCCATTCACCGGCGTTTCCGTGGTTAAGCAGTACAACCGGCTCAGCTACAGTTGACCTCCGCCCGGTACCTCCCCCGTTGGGTTCGATTCCAAGCATTTCCTCGTGCCTAACTTCGGGCTGTGCTCGATCTCGGCTCCTACCATGGCTGCTTCTGCCGTTAGCTCCTTCGAAGAAGGAAGATCTTTGTTGTCTCTGAGATCCTCTAGACTGGGACTCACCCCATGATTCAGTGTTGTGGTTGGACTCTTCAGCATCCCTTAAGCATGACATGAGATGGTCCACCAAGGCTTCCTGCTGGAACGTGAAGCGATTAGTTACTTCAGCCACAACCCTGTCTAGATCTGCCCTAGTAATTGCTGCAGGCTGTTCTGCGGCAGGAGTGGTCGGATTAGCCTGACCTTCATTTGGTACTGCTGCTGGAGGGGGACGATTTACTTGATCTGTGACCACTGGATCTGGAAGACTACTGGTTGCGATGTTTTTTCCTTTGTTAACATCTTTCTTCTACTTGGGAGGCATGTTTTCCAAGCAATGAACGATGCTGTTAGGAAGAAGGTTAAGTGGAAGAAGCTGAAGCTTCGAGCTTCTAGCTCTCAGTGAAAGCACCAAAAATGTTTGCACAAAAAAATGGACAAACACCTCAAAGTCCTATGATTTAATTGATTTTATGTTTTTCTTAGTGATTTGGGTTATTTATGCAAATATATGAAAAACGGGGGCTAAACTGTAAAAGACACGCAGATTTATAGTGTTCAGCCAGAATGTGCCTACGTCCACTTTATATATTATTTCTCTTTTCTTGTTTAGATTACAAGTACAAAGCTTTGATACAAGTATCTGAAAGTTGTTTTGAAAGTTCTCTCCGTGCTTGAGTTTTCAAAACTTGTCCCCATTGTTGTACCCCTGCTCCTCTATTTATAGAGTCAGGTTGGTGGTAGGGGTCTTAGATGTATATTGCAGCTGGTGGGCCTGGGCTGATGCAATCTGGCCTGGCGAAGTTGTTCCGGGATGCCTTGATTCGGTAGTACTGTGATTCGGTGGAGGCTGGTCCGGTAGAAGTTGATCCGGTAGAGGTTGGTCCGGTAGAGGTCTGTGACCGGATGGAGCTTGATTCGGTGGAGGCTGGTCCGGTGAAGCCTTGGTTCGACGAAGCTTGTATTGGTTTACTGGCTCGGCTATGCAAGGGAAGTGTGTTGATTCAGTAGTAGGTTGGTTTGGTCGATGGGCTTGGTTCGGTGAAGGGTGGAACACATGGGTGGAAACACACCTAACACCTTCTTTCCCTCTCCTGAACGACATTCATTAGCGAAATGCCCTTTCTTATCACACTTAAAGTAGACCACCTCCGACTTTCCTTTCTTTGTAGCTCTACCCTTCTAAGCTCCTTTCTTATGGAAGAACTTTCTTTTTCTGAATCTACCCCACCTGGACTTCCTTTGCCTTATTTCTCTCCTGAATTGCAAGCATCTCTTCATTGCTCAAAGCCATTTCCACTACAACATCACATGGATCACTATATGCGGTAATATTGCCCTAGCAATCTCAGGCTTCAACCCAATGATGAACTTCTCGTTCCTCTTAATCATAGTTTCCGACATAGCATAGCCATACCTTACTAGCTCTTCAAACCTCGTCGCATACTCCAGCACAGTCATGTCTCCCCGCTCCAATTCAACAAACTTTCTGAGAAGAGCAGACTTAGCAATCTCCGACATAAACCTCTCTCCAAACCTCCTCTTGAACTCAGCCCATGGCATTGTCTCCTCATTAACTCCAACTGTAACGCTATTCCACCAGTACAGTGCTGCTCTCTAAAGCTGTCTGGAAGCAAGCCTTCTCTTCTGCTCATCGTTGAGCCCTATATCAGTGAAAATCCTCTCGCAATGAAACAACCAATTCTCTACTTCGATTGTGTCTTCAGTTTCGATGAATGGCTTTCCTCCCAAGTGAACGTAATCCTTACTTAAAATAGCAACTAGAGCTTCTTGATTTCCTCTTCCAACTACTCCAGCAGCATCTCATGCTTGCATCATGTTAACAAAGAACTGATACATTGCTCCCATGTTAACTTGCGGGTCTCCAGCACCCACGTTTCCAGCTTGTGCCTGACCTTGGTTCCTTCTTGTATTAGGTCTGGCATTTCCATTTGAAGTGGTGCTACCTCCTCCAAGGTTAACACTCCCACTTCTAGCATCCATATCTGGATTCATTCCTCCTAAGATACAGAAGAATAGCCTAAGAGAGATATGAGAATAAAGATATAGTGTATACATATATATAGCGTATACAAGTATGTTACTATAGCATTATCCCATACCCTGATCTTATCTCTAATTCCTTAGGATTATGTTTTCAAAAATCATTTTAGTTTAAAGTTTTTCATAAACCTATGCTCTGATACCAAGTTGTAAAATCCTTTATCTGGAGGCCCAAAGCTAAGTGCTATAGATGCTACAGTCATCTATAGTATTAACTTCTGGTGACCAGATACGGTAATGTTAATGGAATCCATAGTATCAGAAGCACTTGCATATGAAATAAAATCATAATAGGTTAAAACACTTTTTTAATTACATTTCAAAACAAGATTTCATATTCAAGTTACATAATCCCAAACATTCCCAGGTTCAAATAAAATATAATACAAAATAAATACGCAAAGAGCGACATATGAATATGCCCTCTTGGATGACCAGAGTACTAAATAGTCATAACAAACTTAATACAACACAGTGGAAATAAAACAACTCCTAAATATAGCTAGCATCAGCCTCCTGCTCATCTCCAGAGGCTTTATTCGTCCACCTACTAAAACCTAAAAGTCATCAACCCTCAGCCTACTCAAAACAATTTTGAGCACACAAGAGTTTAATGGGAATAACATAAACTTCGAGTCAGACATAAAGCCTGGTGTGAATAATACTATACATCTCGATTATCTTATATTAAGTGAGACCATGCCGCTTACCAAAACGGGTTTCCCCTCACTAATATCCTTTTAAAACTTACCTTTAGCAAATCTTAATCCTGTAACCAAAACTGGTTGAAACAATAAAGCAATATCATGTAAGCATATAAATCAGGTAACAAATGGACTATCTGTACGAACAATATAGTTTTGTTTGACTAACTACTAACCTTTGGCTGACTTGGGCCTAACAGACAAAATAATCAAATAATCTAACTTCTGTTAGATACTCCTCTTTTGGACGGTTTGTCCCTAACTTAGTTCTTCCAGTGCCAACTGATCCTAATGGTTTTGCAGGCTCACCAATAAACTATCCTCAATTGTATATTCCTTTCTATGTGTAAAATCATTTTAGTCTTACTTGTGAAAAAGCCATACATGCCAGAATTTTGAGCTAAATTAGCTAGGGGCTAATAGCTAATATATAGGGCGTGACTCTATACCAGTTTCATCTAGTATTCAAATATCTGAGTCATTTTACTTAGGGTCATCTGCCCATAAAATTTTCCTTGACAACATTTTCTCTTAGATTGATTTAAACCTTTAAATCATACTCTAAACAATGAAAATATTCTCTATGCTTTACTCAAATCATCTTGCTATGTTATATATACTTTACACAAAACTTTATTGATGAAAACATTTAAACCTTTGAAAGTTCCCCTTTTGAAACCATTGAAAGTACCCCTTTCGAAACCATTCTTAATAAACCTTTCAAAAACCATGAAAAGCCTTTTTTCGAAAGCCTTGAAACTTTAGACATCCTCTTATCAAAACACTATAAACATACCTTTCGAAACCTTTGGAAACCTTCCACTTAAAACCTTTCGAAAACATCGGGGAACCACCCCTTCGAAACCTTCATTTAAAACCTTTCGAATGCTTTCAAATTCCTTCCTATAAACAAACCTCTCGAAAGCATTAGGTTCAAGTAAAACTTGTGGAATAACCTTTTGAAATCATTCAAAACTATACCTTCCGAAACCTTTGGGATTATCTTTCAAAATCTCAAAAGGGTCTTAAAACAAAAGAGTCGAAAGAAACACTTTCGAAAGCTATTTTCTAAGTAAAAGAAGTGGATGGTGTCGAAACCAATCCCTTCGAAAGCAATGGAGAAGCGGCTTAGGTTTTAAAACAAAGAAACCTTCGAAGGCATTGCTGCGAAAGGTAAGATGTGGCAGCAAGGGCTTTCAGCCCCTTCGAAAACATTTACTTAAACTAAAGGGCAACTTCTTTTGAAACCATTCCTTAGAATCATTTAACCAATTCGAAAACTATCTAAGTCGAAAGCATCCTTTTCAAAAGCAAAGCAGGCGCATTTTCTTTTAAAAGCGAAGTAAGGCTTCGACCCCTTCGGAACCCCTTATTTCGACTACATACCTTTCGTGTCTGTCCAATTCGTTGCGTACAAAATCTTTGATACCATGCGCATTAGTTTCGATGGTGATGGAGGAGGAAGTACTTAGTTGAAAGCTATGTGCCAAAGTGGCGAAACATATACTGTAATTCATTTTGGTTCATTTGTTATATGGCATGGCTACCCTTCTATTAATCACAAATCTTAATCCCGTGATCATTACATAATTTTATTTAATTTAACTAATTAAATATCCTAAATAATGTTAATCAAAATTTGGGCCATTATAAATCAAATCTATTTGGAATTGGAAGAGGCCGGAGAATGTGACGAAGGTTTGCAGCTTTCTAGGATTAAATCTAAAGTCGTTCTTCCTCTTACTAGCTTAACTAGAAAAGGAGTGAAGTATATTTGGTACGAGAAGTGTGAGTTTGCATTCATACTTTGAAAGATCTTTTGGCCCATGCGCCTATTCTTATAGTTCAAGAAGGGAACCAAGATATTGTTATATTTACCAATGCGGTGGTTCAGGCCTCGGTGCGGTGCTTATATGGAGAGATAGAGTAGTTGCTTATGCTTTGAGACAACTACATTGGAACGAGATTCATTATGCCACTCACAATCTCGAACTTGCACCTATTGTTTTTTGCACTTAAGCTTTGGTGTCATTATATTTTGGGTGAGAGATTTGTCCTTTATACCGACAATAAATCCTTGAAATATCTCTTCTTGTAGGAAGAACTAAATATGCATCAACAGCGGTGGTTGGAGTTTTTGGTGGCATATGATTTCAAGATTCAGTATACTCCTGGAAAAGCTAATTATATAATCAATGGTCTTAGTCGTAGACATCAAGCAGTGGTTTCTATGATGTTGGTTGAATGGAAAGTTTTGGAGGCACTTTCGTTGTGTGATATCAAGGATCGGGATTCGAAGTTGAGATCAGAGATAGTACTATCTAGTCTAGAGGCTCATCCTTCTATTCTTAATCGTATTGTGGAAGCCTAGAAGCAAGATCCTGAATTAGTTAAGCATGTTTAGAATATCTCTGTCGGTAGAAGTGTAGAGAAGTTGAAGGAGTTTATTTTTGACATTCGAGGTTGTATTTAGAGACGTAGTGGACTTATTGCACTAGATATAGATAATCTCCGAAGAGAAGTTATGGAAGAGTGTCATTATTCTCGTTATACCATCTATCCCGGTAACAGCAAGATGTATTCAGATATGAAGAGACTTTATTACTGGAAGGGTATGAATCGAAACATTGCTCGGTTTGTAGGTCGCTGTGTAACCTGCCAGTTGGTTAAGGCAGAACACCTAAGACCTAATGGTCTTCTTCTGCCTTTAGAAATCCCGTTGTGGAAATGGGATCAAGTAAATGTGGACTTAGATAGAATTGAGTTCATATTTACATTTCTTTTGAATTGATCTAAGTTTTGATCAAATTAATTTTCTTGTGTAGGTTTCCATGGATTTTATCGATGGGTTACCTCGTTCTAAACATGGGCATGATAGTTTGTGGGAAATCGTGAATCGGTTAACTAAATTAGCTCATTTTATTTCGATATAGCCTAATCGAACTGCACATCTTTTAGCTAAAATCTATGTCAAGAGATAGTTGGATTGCATGGAGTTCCTACTGCCATCTTTTGCGACTGGGATCCACTTTTCCCAGTGGGTCCTGGACAGTCAGTCTTGGGTACTAAGCTTAACCTCAGCACTGCCTAGCATCCCCAGTCCGATGGGCAGATAGAGAGAGTAAATAAGACTTTGAAAGATTTGCTTCGTTCTTGTGTTCTTGATTTCAAGGGTAGTTGGGAAAAGCATATTTGTCTTGTTGAATTTTCCTATTACAACAGTTTCCAATCGAGTATAGGTATGGCTCCTTTCAAAGTCTTATACGAAAGACCATGTTGTTCACTGTCTTGTTGGCTAGAGATAGGAGAGAATTTTGTTCTTGGACCGGATTCTATTTGAGAAGCTTCTGAGAAGATTGATCTTGTTAGGAAGAGAACTAAGGAGCTCTGAGATAGGTAAAAGTCTTATGAGGATCATAGGAGAAAAGATTTGGAGTTTAGTATTGGTGATCTTGTATTCATTCTTATTTCCCCAATGAAGGGAGTAATGCATTTTAGTCGATTTGGGAAGTTGGCTCCACACTTTATTGGACCATACCCAATCACTGAACGTATCGACAAGTTAGTTTATCATGTTTCTTTACTCGCTCAAATTTTTGGTATCCATGATGTTTTTCATGTTTCCTAGCTCCACAAGTTTCTTTGAGATCCAGATTCTGCACTTATACTTCAGCAAATCAAAGAACTTGATAATTCTCCTAGTTTGACTTATGTTCATGAGCCTATTCGCATTATTTCTTCGGGAGATATAACGACTTAAAAGAAAAGATGTTCTGCTCGTTAAGGTTCAATGGCCGACAAATCCTAAAGACTGCTCTTAGAAGCCTAGAGAATCTTTGAAGTAGACATATCCCAAATTATTTTCTAATGCCAATTAATCAGGTATGAGCCTTTTCTAAATTTTTCACCTTCATTTGATTCTAGCTAGCTTTGTTATAGAATTTTCTCCGACATAAAATTGCGACGACAATTTCTTAAGGGGGATTTCTGTAACAACCCAATTTTATAATTATCTTGATTCGAATTTATAATAATTATCCTGGGAATAATTAAGGGGATTTATAACTTTAATTAATGTAAATAAGGCAAATATTGGTTTTTTGTGTAATTAAAGGAGATAAATTTGATGGAATGATTTATTTAAATAAATGAAAAAATTAAAGGAATAATGATTTTAGCGTTTAAATAAGTATTGTAATTTTACTAAAATATATGGTGAAAGAAGAAATCATTTTAAATTATTATAAGTGTTTTTAAAGTGTAAATTGCTCTTTTTGTTCATTTTTGGAATTTTATTCATATTGAATAAGTGAGAATTTAATAAAATTTGAATTAGCTTTTAAAACTAAAAAGAATGCATTTGGAAATATATAGAGATGGATTTTAATTCCTAAATTAGCAATTAGTTAAAGTATAAAACATGTAAAAAAGGATTTGGCTAATAAATAAAAGAGGAATTACTTTATTGATTAAATAGAGGTTTATAAGTTCATTAGATTAGTTAAATTAGTAATTAGAAGCTAATTGGGTTAAGCCCATTACTAAAGAAAAGAAAGAATACTTTATTTCTTATTTTCACAAAAGCAGTACGTACACTGCTCAGAGATTGCAAAATAAGAAAACGAAAACTCTAAGTTTTCACATAGAAAAGTTAGCAAAACTCTCTTAAGCAAATTGAAATAAATCTCTATAAATTTGGATAATTCAGGGTAAATCTATCCTATCTACATCCAGCTTTTTAAACTCTCAATTTTTGATTTTGGTTAGGGTTTTGATCTTCTTTTGTCTTGTTTGTAAAGTGTTGTTCTAAGGTTTGGCAAGAATTGGAGAAGTGAACTGCTATAGTTTGATTTGTGTCAGCGAAGGAAAAAGGTGAGATTTTACTCTCACAATTATCTTTAAAATCAGAATTCCATGTGTTAGTAACAGAACTAAAGCAAATAGGGTTTGCATGTTATTTAATCTCTGTTGTTTGAAGCCTAATTTATTTACAATAAACTGAAAATAGAAACCCTACAAAAAATGTAAATTTTAATGTTTGATTTCATCACCTATGATTTTATGCATTTTGCTAGATGTTGTATGTATGAAATACAGTGAAATCACACACTTAGAATGTCTAAAATCATTAGAACCATCTTCGAAGATGGGGACACTAATATGGAGCGGAGCGAAGCTCTAGAAAAATCACGTCACCAGTCCATTAGTAGGGTCTACCGGTGGATCGTCACGAACAAAATTGGAGCATTTGCTTCCGATTTTTAACCATTTTTCGATATAATTCATTTTGATGATTATTTTTCATGGCCTTAAATATAGTATATAAACTTCTTTAAATGTGTATGATACTTTGAAGTGATAAAAGGAAATTATTATTATATATATCGTTTTAGAAGTGTTTTATAAATCGATTTCAAAGAAGGAATTTATAAAATACAGTTATATATATTAACTTAGCTCTAAAATTCATTTCTAGCTAATATAAAACCATATTAATATTTTCATTTCAGGAATCTTAGTTTTTAAATAAAAAAGATTATTTTATCAAAAACAAGTTCTTAAGCAATTTAATTAATGGATTTAATTGAATTTGGTTTTTAAGCTAAACAATTATTTTGCTATAAAATGAGAATTACATTTAAACAATTTAGTAATAATAAGTGGTTATGGGACATTAATTATCATTTCATTGTTTAGTTATATGACTTGTTTGTGTAGTGTTTATATGTAGTGAAATTTCCTAATTTATAGTAAATATTTTAGCAACACCTAGTGGTTATGGGAAGCGTCTTGCGCTCTTCGCTATGTTTAATTATTTATGTCCATTCTTTTATGCTTGGATGTTGTCCTTGTGAGGGGAAACCTATTCTGCATTTTTGCAACGTGGTCTCATCGGTTATTCTATGTGTTCTATATTTTTTTATTTGGAGTTTACTCATACCGGACTTATTGTCTGACCCGAATTGTTTGTTTTCCCTAAACTTTCGGGTACTTATTTATATTTGAGTGGTCCAAAAATGACAGGTTTCTTTGGGCTCTTTTGAAGATGGTGGATGAGCAGGAGGCTCCTTATCTATCTAGCTATTTATTTCCGCCATTATGAGATGTTGGCTCTATGTATGTATGTTTAAAGGCAGGTTGTTATAACTACCTAGATTGATAGTAGTACCTTTGTTGTAACTCTGATAACTCCATGTTGGGAGCAACCTTATGTACTGTCTTATTTTATGTTATATATTTAACCGTTTCGTTATGAGATTATTATTTTGTTCTTATATTTTACCCCATGACAACTCGTCTTTCAATTACTTGGGCAACAACACATGAATACCACAGATGTATTAAGTGTCGTTCTCAGGGGTCAGAAAGGTGGGTCGTCACAGCTGGTATCAGAGCTTTGGTTGAGCGAACACCTTAGCCTGATTAGGGTACAACTCATTAGTAATAGGGTAAGTGATGCCCTAGAATGAGTTAATCTTGAGAGATCGTATTTGTAATTTTTAAAATAATAATATTTATCCTCTAAAGTCTAGTTTTAGATCCTTTGGTGTTATTTCCTTAAACCATTTTAATCCTATATTTGTATTCTAAAGACACCTGTTATTTGTTCAGATAATAGAACATGAATATAAGAAGAGGAGGAAGAAGAGGATCTAGAACTAGCATGGCTACTAATGGCAAGGTACCTAGAAATGCTACTATGTTAGTTGTAGATTCGGTAGAGGAAATGTTAGTGCAAGTTCAGACCCCTATGAACTTTGCAGCTTTGTGTAAGAATTTTACCACTTTGGGCGGGAAACCATTCTATGGGACTGAAGATATTCTTAGAGGGCAGATGTAGCTTCGAACTTGTGACAGGATATTGGGAGATCTTCGGTTGGAGGAAGCAGAGAAACGGCTGTTGGCATCGTGACAACTTCAAAAGTCGGCGGTGGATTGGTGGGATTCAGAAACAGCTAGTACTCCAGAAGGGCAGTTTTCTTGGGCCCAGTTCAAGGAAGTTTTTGAAGCACAGTTTATTCCAAAATCCGGAAAAACTCAGTTATTTAGAAGTTTCATTGACTTAAAGCAGGGTGATATGACTTTGTCGCAGTATGAGCATAAGTTCAATGCTTTGTCCCGTTTTGGACTTGGATTGATAAACACACCACTCAAGAAAAATGAAATGTTTGTGAATCGAATGCGACCAGAGTTCCATTGTGAAATGACCATTTATCTTATGGGTACATTCACCAACATTATTAGCATGGCTTTGAGGTTTGAGGCTCTTGATATTAAGGAAGGAGTCAAGAAGGGTGTAGTACCAGCAATAAGTTCCAAGCCTTTATCAGTTATACCAGTCGAAGGAAAGCTAAACTTCAAGCGTAAGTTTAAGGGAAATATGTAGGGTGCAGGGAAGAAACCCGAAGATGGCGCTCCAGCACAGAAGAGGCAGACCAACTTGGCCAACATTCTTTGTTTCAAGTGCAATAAGATGGGCCACTTTGGAAATCATTGCCCAATTTCCACATGTTTTAATTGCGGCCAGCCAGGACATATGAAGAATTAGTGCCCTTTTCCTAAAAAGAGATCTCAAGGATAGACTTTTACCATTGAAGAGATACCATCCACTTCTTCAGATCAAAAAGGGAAGCAAGTGTTGCAAGGTACATTATCCATCTATGATATTCCTATAAGGGTGCTATTTGATACAGGAGCTTCCCATAGTTTTATTTCTTATGATCTGATGGACAAACTAAACATTAAATATGTTATCATAAGTAATCCTCTTTGTGTGTCAAACCCAATTGGATGTCCGACTAATCTTGACACTGTGTGTCTAAGTGTACCTATTTCTTGTCGAAATCATCTCTTTCCTTTTGACTTGTTTGTTCTTGGGTTTATGGGTTTTGGAGTGTTGCTGGGAATGGATTGGTTATCTAAGTTTAAAGCTATCTTGGATTGTGGTAGAAGGCTCGTTAGAGGTAGTGATGCAGGAGATGTTGGTGTTGATATTAGGTGCAAGGTTTACCTCCTCACCGTGAAGTCGAGTTCCATATTGATTTGGTTCCGGGAACTAGACCTATTGTACAACCCTTACGAACGATGGCTCCAAAAGAGAAGAGGGAATTAGAAAGGTAGACTTATGATTTGTTGCAGAATGGCTTGATCCGACGTAGTACCTCGAGTTGGTGATTGTCGGTCGTCTTTGTTACAAAGGTGGACGGTTCTCTAAGGTTATGCGTATACTATTGGGAGTTGAACAAAAGGACTATAAAGAATAAATATCCTTTGCCAAGGATTGACGATATGTTTGACCAACTCCACAGTGCTCGGATATTTTCTCAATTAGATATTGCCACCAATTTCCACCAATTAAGAGTGGCAAAGGAGAGTGTTCCCTTAACAACTTTCCAAACTTCTGAAAATTTCTACGAGTGGTTAGTTATGCCGTTTGGATTGACTAACGCACCCGCTTATTTTGTGTACTTAATGAATCGAGTATTTCGAGATATTCTTAATAAATTTGTTCTCGTCTTCGTTGATGACATTCTTATCTATTCCAAGACAGAGGAGGAACACAAATATCATCTCCATGTCGTACTTGATACCTTAAGAAGCCATGTGTTAAAGGCTAAGTTTTCCAAGTGCCATTTCTGGAAATCCGAAGTTAGGTTTCTAGGGCATATTATTTCGGGAGAAGGCATATCGGTGGACCCAACTAAAGTTATAGCGGTTCAAGACTGGAAGAAGCCCGAAAGTGCAACGAAAGTTAGAAGTTTCTTAGGATTGGCTGGTTTTTACCGTAGGTTTATCAAGGACTTCTCGAAGATTGCTTCTCATCTGACGAAGTTAACAAAGAAAGATGTTAAGTTCGTTTGGACTTCTAAGTGTGATCAAGCATTCAATGAATTGAAAGAGAAGTTGACTAGCCCTCCTGTATTAACTATTCCAAATGGGAGAGAAGGTTTAACCGTGTATACAAATTCTTGTGGAACCAGATTGGGAGTAGTTCTGATGCAACATGGGAAAGTTATTACCTATGCGAGTCGATAGCTAAAGCCGCATGAGAAAAATTATGCTACACACGATTTTGAGCTTTTAGTTGTTGTCTTCGCACTAAAGATGTGGAGGCATTATCTTTTGGGTGAAAGGTTTGAGTTATACACGGACCACAAATCCTTAAAATACATTTTTACCTAGAAAGATTTGAATTTGAGGCACCAGAGATGGCTGAAGTTTCTTGCCACTTATGATCTAGAGGTTCTTTATACCTATGGAAAAGAAAATGTCGCTGCTGATGCATTGAGTAGGAATGTAGCAATGGTTGCAAATCTAGAAGTTAAGCCAGTATTGTTAGATAGAATTGCATCCAGTCAAGTGGCGGATCCTATTTTAGCTCAACTTAAGAAGGATGTTGAAGAAGGTGTTGTTTCTAGCTTTGAGATTGATCTCCGGGGCATATTGAAAATGAATGGGTGTATTTGTGTTCCAGACTTTGATGGACTTAGGCAAGAAGTGTTAGCCGAATGCCACCATTCAAAATTATCTTTTCATCCAGGAGTGACCAAGATGTTCAAAGATATGAAGAGGGTATTCTGGTGGAAGGGGATGAAGCGAGATATTTCAATCTTTGTGAGTCATTGTGCAAACTGCCAACAGATTAAGAGCGACCAGTACAAGACAGTTGGATTGCTTCAGCCACTTGAGATCCCAAAGTGGAAGTGGGAGCAGATCTCTATGGACTTTATTGATGGGCTTCCTAGGTCAAGAGTAGGTAACGATGGCATTTGGGTTATAGTCGATCGACTAACCAAGAGTGCCCATTTCATTCCTATTAAGCTGAATAGGACTGCTACGAGTTTGGCGAGTTTGTATGTGAAGGAGATTGTGAGACTCCATGGGATTCCTTGTAGTATTGTAAGTGACCAAGACCCGATATTCACTAGTAGTTTATAGGAGGGACTGCAGACTGCTTTAGGGACCGAGCTAAGTCTAAGTACAACATACCATCCCCAAACAAAAGGGCAGACGGAGAGAGTGAAATGGATCTTGGAAGATTTATTGCGAGCATGCATTCTAGACTTCGGGGGTTCTTGGGAAGATCATTTACCCATACTTGAATTCACTTATAACAATAGCTATCAAGCAAGCATTGGTATGGCGCCTTTCGAAGCTCTTTATGGTCGTCCATGTCGTTCTCCTTCGTGTTGGGTTGAATCTGGAGATAGACTTGTTCTTGGACCCGACATAATCTTAGAAGCCAATGAGAAGGTAACTAATATTAGAAGAGTGATGAAGGAAGCGCAAGATCGACAAAAGTGTTATGTAGATCAAAGGCGTAGGGATCTAGAGTTCTTAGTCGGGGACTTGGTATTTGTAAAAGTCTCTCCTCTGAGAAGTGTCGTGAGGTTTGGAAAGACATGGAAGTTAGCCCCTTGATATATTGGCCATTTTCCCATACTGGACCGGATTGGTAAACTTGCATATAAAGTGGAGTTACCAGATCGACTATCAAATGTGCACAACGTATTTCACGTATCTTATTTACGTAAGTATGTACACGACCCTTCGATGATAGTAGAATCGGGACAACAAGTTGATTTGGAGGTTCAGCCTAACCTAACCATTCTTAGGCGGCCTATTCGTATTGTCGCTCGAGATATAAAGCGATTACGGAAGAAGGTTGTGAATCTTGTTAAGGTTCAGTGGAGTGGAGATGTTAGAGATTGTACTTGGGAAACTGAGGACTATATTAGGGATTCTTATCCTGAGTTGATGTAGTTGTTGTTTGTATTTTGTTGTTTCTTTTTAGTGTACTCACAAGTTGTGTTGTATCTTTATGTGGTATATATGATATCATTTGGGTTTCTTTGATATCTAGAGTTTATCTGATTAATTTTGAGGATGAAATTTCCTTTAAGGAGGGGAGGATGTAACGACCCATAATTTAATCACTTTGAACTTGAATAGTTAATATGTTTTTAAATGATTAAATAATCGATTTTATATCTAGAATACAAATTTGGATAAAACGTCTCGAATGGAATTTTTTTAAACTGATGTAAAATATTAGTTTAAAGATGGTTCGAGTTATAAGGAGGTTAGGGGTACCAATTTATTTAAGAATAAGTTTGCCTAATAAAACAAAATAGTATAATTACTTACCTAATAAAACAAGAAAGAATTATTAACCATGCCTAATAAAACATAATAGTATAATTACTTGCCTAATAAAACAAGAGAGAATTATTAACCTTGCCTAATAAAATAGAATAGTATAATTACTTGCCTAATAAAACAAAACAGTATAATTACTTGGCTAATGAAACAAAATTGCATAATGATTATTATATTCCATGCAGATGGTTGCCATTGGACCAAAATATGGTCGAATCAGGTTCTGCCATGCAGATGGTTGCCATTGGATTAAAATCTAGTCGAATCATGTTATGCCATAGTTGATAAGGAGGATTCCCATTAGACCAAAATGTGGTCGAATCAAATTAAGCCACCAAGATGTTTTCTATTAGACCAAAATGTGGTCGAATCAAATTAGGCCATCAAGATGTTTTCTATTGGACCAAAATGTGATCGAATCAAATTAGGCCATAAGGCTGGTTTTTATTGGACCATAATCTTGTCGAATCTGGTTAGGCTATAGGAAATGACTAAAGTGCCCTTCTCTTCACCTATAAATAGCCAAGTCCATATATCATTTTAATCCATTCACAAACTAAAGAAAAGAACTAAAATTCATTATAAAAGGTGAAGTATTCCAAGTCTCCATCAAAGCAAATAGGATGTGAGTATATTCCTTGTTTTCATAGTTTAGTGGGTATAACTTATTCTGTGAGTACAATTTAATTATTTTATAGTCAATGTAATCTTAATCTCTTTCCTTTGACTCATTCACATTTTAACAAATGTTGTGTTAACTATTGGTTGTAAATTGTTAATAATAATGAGTTTGTTATTATTCTTGTTTGGTTGTTTGATTTGTGCTCGGCCAGTTTATGAGCAATAACTTTGATGTTTACTTAAAGGGAACTTACACCACCTTTTAACTTAGGATTGACATTTAGTGACTTTTTGGTTAAAAGGAAATAACACCCCTTTTAGCTATCTCATTTGATTAAGAGGGAGCTTCACCCCTCTTGGTCGTATTCTCCTTTAAAGATGATGGGTTTAAGTTATGATTTGAATGCAAGTTTTAAATCTTAGTTTAAAGTATTTTAAAGGAGCTTTGAAATTTATATAATGATTTAAATAGGTTATTTATGGAAAGTATGTATTCCTATACTTGGCACTAAAAGCCGATGAGTAGATTGATCCTCTATCATTTAGATCTGGAACCGAAGTGTCTAGGCAAGGCTAGGAGCAACCAGTGCACTGACTTACTTGGCTTTGTTTTTGGGCGAGGGGTAGAGTAAGTCGAGAATATTGAAAACACGACAAGTGTAGGAGATTTGATTTCCATAAATGATCTTTATAATTATAATGGATAACATTCGCATTTCTTATAGACAATTATTTTTGACCCATTTAAGTATGCTTTTGAAGTATGAAATCCACTTAATTTTTTTTTGAATATACTTATACCGATGAGATAAGTATATGGATATTTTCCAAGCATTGAAAAAGTATAAGATTTAATTTGCACATATGATTATTTTGTTATCCCCGATAGTTGATATCTTAACTATCGATTTCAGTACCCTTCTTCCTTTTGTTTTTTTTCGTCAAATCTAAGACGATTTGTTGCTCATTTAGAGCATTGATATCCTTTATCGAAAATGACTAAATAAAGAGCGAGTAGGGGCCAAGCTATGTGGGGTTGCTCCCATTAGGGTATTTTCACATCTACTCTAGATTGGTTTCGGTTGTATGCGCACGGAGATGTGAAATACTCGGATACTCAATAAGGTTGGCGGGGTCCGGCTTGGAGGTTTCCTAGAGCCATCGTAGTTCTCAAGTATATTTTCTAGAGGTATACTTTCGATAAGGGGGCGCACCCTCCTAGTCATTGTTGGAAAAATTCCTTTTCCTTATTTTTGATTCAAATATTTGGATTGATTCTTTCTTAATTGCATCGGGAAGCGTCTTGCGCTCTTCGCTATGTTTAATTATTTGTGTCCATTTTTTATGCTTGGATGTTGTCCTTGTGAGGGGAAACCTATTCTGCATTTTTGCGACGTGGTCTCATCAATTATTCTGTGTGCTCTATTTTTTTCTATTTGGAGTTTACTCATTCCGGACTTATTGTCTGACCCGAATTGTTTGTTTTCCCTAAACTTTCGGGTACTCATTTATATTTGAGTAGTCCAAAAATGACAGGTTTCTTTGGGCTCTTTTGAAGATGGTGGACGAGCAGGAGGCTCCTTATATATCTAGCTATTTATTTCCGCTATTATGAGATGTTGGCTCTATTATGTATATTTAAAGGCAGGTTGTTATAACTACGTAGACTGATAGTAGTACCTTTGTTGTAAGTCTGATAACTCCATGTTGGGAGCAACCTTATGTACTGTCTTATTTTATGTTATATAATTAACCGTTTCATTATGAGATTATTGTTCTGTTCTTAAATTTTACGCCATGAAAACTCGTCTTTCAGATACTTGGGCAATGACACATGAATACCATGGATGTATTAAGTGTCGTTCTCAGTGGTCAGAAAGGTGGGTCGTTACAGAAGTCATATGATTTTTATGGTTTTCATGATATGATTCCATTTTATTAGTCTTTGTATTAGTTTTTGATTTCTATGAGATTCGTATTCACTATAGATGATTGCTGTTGTTTGGCATGAGATGAATTTTTGCCACACAATGAATAAATTGTGTTAATGATTGTTGAGATCTTATGTATGTTTTACACTAGTAACCATAAACTGTTATTATTGATGTATATTCAATAAAAAATTTTATCTAGATCTCACATTTCATTTGATAATTAGAGATAATCTAATTCGGGTGTTATTTTTATGCTCGGCTCAGACCCAGACTTATCAAGTACTAGGACTTGAGGACTTTGTACTTATGCTAGCTTTTGGGAGTAGACTATTATGTATCTATAGTAAGCTAGGTCATATGTACATTATATGGTCGACCTTTTATCTGATATGTATTTCGTATGAGATAGTGACTCTAGTTATCACGTATATTTTTGAAATGTGGTGTAGTCTATATGTATATTATGTGGGTCTAATCTCTCTTTTGTAGACTCATAGTATATATTCGATGTATTTTAATTTTTGCTTTATTATCTGATTTTTTGTTCTGTGATATATAGTATGTTGTTCTGAATTTTGTTTAGAGCCAACGTATCTACTACTTTGTGTCGACACTGTTCACATATATTATATTGTTTAGATGAAAAGGTAAAATGTGACAGTGTTAGCCAAAAGCAATAAATGCGGATGGTTGCTCCTAACAGGCTTATTGTCCACATTAGTAAACAATATTACTTAGTAATACTCTTTGTTAACGTAGGTTAAAAGTGGGATGTCATAGTTTTACACTTGTTAAAGTAATAACATTCTTAGGTCATAAAATATTGACCCATAACAGCTTCATGAATATGTTCAGTAACTCGGCTCATGTGCTAATGGAACCATTCTCCAAACGCCTAAACCATAATGCTGCGAAATTTTTAGATATAAAGGGAAACGACATCCTATAACCTCTTTAGACGCACCCAACACCTCTATGTATCTGATGTACCTCATTAAATGAACAGTTGGATCCGTCTTTCCATCATATGTCTCTAACGTAGGTAACTTGAAATCAGACGAATTCCTAGCGTACTGAATATTCGGAGTGAATGGACTCCTATTCACATCCTCCAGGCCCAAATTTGGCAATCAACCCTTCATATCTTATCTCACCATCTCAATAGGTCTGTCATCATCATTCAAAGAAATTTTCAAGTTAGCATTCTTTGCTTATCCCCCATTTCCATTAGAGAATTCTGGCACATACTTCTCTGGTCATGTTTTAACATTCTGAATCACATTTAAACGCTTGGCCCTAGGACGTATGTCATTTCCAGATAAGCCAAGATTACTCTTGCCCCTAAGATATTGTGGTTCGTTACTGCTCCATGCATGGGGATTAGTACCGATTAGTATGGTTGGTGCATGGTTCACTCCAGCTTTTTGCACTATACTTCCAAGAGCCTACGCTTCAGATTCAGGTCTTCGATTATGGTTTGCAGCTACTCCGGCTATTCCCATCTATCCCATTCTCCTAAAGAAATTCTCCATCATCGCTTTCTGACGAGCAATCATATTTTCTTACATCCCGTTCATCATGGTCTCCATCTCATCCCTAGTAATGTTGATGGATGGGGGTTGCTCCTGAGGATGCCTCTTGGCTGCCCCCTTATTGATTTCCTCCAATAGTACTTTTTTTAGTAGATTGTCTTCTCATTTTGAATTTTTCAAAGTCTCAAATCAGCGAATTCAAGTGTTTCTCAGTAAAAGCACCAAAATATTTGAACCAAAAATGGCACAAACACCCAATAAATTTAAGAAGAAAAGAAAATTAAAGAAAAGTAAATGGAAATGATTAAAAATAAGGCACACAAGGTTTATAGTGTTTCGGTGGATTGATGCCTCCATCCACTTAATATTTCTTTTGATTACATTGATATTTTACAAGTACAGTTCTTATTGATCGGAACCACTCCACGAGTGGTTATAAGAAATATGGAAAAGGTGAAAAAAGCAAAAAAAAAAGGTCCCCTAAAATGAGCCTCCATCCCTCTATTTATAGCTGTAGACCACCCGGATATGTTCTTCCACGACCTCAATCACTTTTCCTATGTTCCAACAGCAACTCCCCACTAACAAATGTAGCCACATCATCACTTGTTATGGATCAGTACTGATCCATAGGCATGGATTGGTACTGATCCATAAAATTTTCTTATGGATTGTTTTGAACTCTTTGTGATGAAGAGACATTTTTTTTGCTTCATGTTTCTCATTTTGTTCGTAGTGCATGGGACTTGTTTCTTGGTCAAAGTGATAGATTGGTGGTGCAATGAAGTTGCTAGTTTTAGGTATCAAACAGATCGATATCAAATTGCATCAGATCGATGGTATAAAGCTTGAAGAGGGCTATTGGCATCATGATTGATGAGCATGGAAAGTTCATGGTGAATTGGGCACCAGTTTATGGATCGATACCGATCCAACACATAGTGATTTTTGACTTTGGAATTTTCGAGGTAGCTTTTTCTCCACCTTGTTATTCTGATTGTGCTTGGTTTTTAGGCTCTTTAGTTATCTCTTTGGGCTTCTTGTTTCCGTGATAACTTTCGAGCTTGGTCCATCAAGTCCATCTGCGTACCGCCTGGTCAAAAGGCTGGATAACAATAGTTAATGTGAATGTTGTTTAGGTGTTGGGATCTTACCACAACCGACACATTTTCCCTCTATAATTTCCTTTGTCGTCCAAAACATGAATTTTTCGTTATGTATATACATGTTTACATATATATATATATATGTGTATATAGATACATAATAAATATTTTGCATAGTAATTCAAATTGAAATATACTTTATTTATATTACATGCAATAAATTAAAGAATACAAAGTCTAATTATAGTGGTTTAAAAGTTTACTATTATGTCTTATGCAAAACTCCTTATGAAAACATTGAGTTAAATGCAAATACACACACATAAATGATATTATATAATATATAAATTCATGTACACATACAAACAAAACAAAATTTCGAAATAAAATAAAATAATATACAAGTTGTTTGTGAAATGTAATGTTTCCTTTTAAACAAAGATTTAGTACTATACTGGATACAGTTGTAAAACTAGGAATAAATCATTAATTTAATTTTTCTTTTTTTAATTAGAAAAGCTTATTTAGAATGATTTAAAACATAACACAATTAGGTTATCGTATTATTTTGACAACAAATATTAATTAATGCAATTATTTCAAAGTATTACTCATATAGTTATTTATGTGCAAACATTCTAGTTTAAATCTTCTAATATGACTGCTAACTTATTGACAAGAGTATTTTGAAACTCAATTTAGTATTGTTTTTTCTTTTTTAAATAACTAAAAATCAGACGATATGGTATATATAGATTCATAATAAGAAGGTCAAGATTTAGGATATATAACAACCTGCCTTTTCGACCTTCGAAAGTGGACACCAATACATCCACAGTATTCACATGTCAAGCATCCGAGTGCCGGAAAGATAGTTCGTTGGTAAAAAAGAAAAGGAAGGAAAGAACATAATCTTATAACGCAACGAATAATCTATAATATAAAATAATATTTACATAAGAAAAAGTTTTATATACACAATTAGAGTAAACTATCCTACAATCAACCTGGATAGTTATAATATCCAATCCTTACAAATGCTGAAAAATACAACAAAATAATGCAACGGAAATAAAAATAAATATACGAGAGATAAGTCTTAGGCATCCAACTCGTATCCTGATCTCCAAAGCATCCAAAGCTAAATCTGAAAGACATGCTTGATCTGACCTGAGCATTATATGAAGACAAAACCTGGATTAGTCTGGTAACGCCAGCGTGAGAAACTCAAATCACTAGGAGTTTTATTATATCTCATAAAACCCTTTAAAATAAAAGGTATCTCATAAGACAACACAACACATAAATATGGACGGGTATTTATCTTACGATAACCAAACCATTTCTACACAAAATCAAGTGATATTATAATAATGTCTAGGGTTTAAAGTAAAAATTGAATCATAGCCAAAATTGTTACACTAATTAAATTCCAGCATAATAATAGAAAACTAAGTCCGTAAAGGAATGTATTAGAGAATGGATTCCATCAATGACAAGTCACCGAGGTACGTCTGCCATAGTACACCTCTAGAAAAATGTACCGAGGCCTCATATGGACACCCTACCAACACATGACCAGCCTACCCTTGTTGGATAGTGTCGAATATTTCATCACCCTGGTTGCTTTGGAAACCTATCCCAAGATCTCACTTGCATAACCAAATCCATAAATATATATATCTAGAAGGGTGATGACAATACCTTAATGGGTGCGACTCACTTAGCCCTACCGCATGTCCCTTATTTTAGTCATTCTCAGTTGATGACGCTTGAGGCAACACGTTACCTTTTCTTTAGCAATTCCCACTTGGAATGCTAACACTACCTTCTAAGCAGTAATGTAGTGCCAGCATTCATCCATATAAGTTGTTCAGGATGTAAACAAACAGAAGGCATTATTTCTACTACATCCATATTGGAATCACCCTCAGGATTAGAAGCAAATAGCCCTTGCACTTCAAAGAGATTTGCAACGACCCGCCTTTTCGGCCATCGAAAGTTGGCACCAAATACATCCATAGTATTCCAATGTCGAACATCCAATCATCGGAATGGTGATTGTTTGGGTATAAGGAAAAAGAAAAATGAAAAAAAGAACAGGGGGAATCGAATCTCACAGCGGAACGACAACATATAATATAACAAAGACAGTAAAAGCTGCCATTCTAAAATACATAGTATATCAGAGTTAAAAACAAACCTCCTCAACTTGAACAGTTATAACTTCCTGACCTTACAATTGTTGATGGGTATATATACACAAACACAGCGGAAATAAAATACTACGGTAGGTGAACCTCCAACTCTACTCCATGAGCTACATGTCCTACCAATGACAACCTGGAAAAATAATCGATTTGACCTGAGCATTATAATAAAATAACATACGGATCAGTCTGGAAATACCAACATGAGAAATTTAAGTAATATGATGAACATATTAATTCTGTGAGACTATGTCGCTATTCACGGAATGGATTTTACCTCACAAGAACAACTTTCACACATGAACGAACGGAAAAAAATTAAAACAAAATCCAAGAATTGAAAGAATGGATGTAAACAAGGCCAAAATCCGAACTTAATGAATGGACACGATAATTAAGCATCGAGAAGTACTCCAATCACTTCTCGATGCAATTAAGGAAACAATTCAAAGATTTGAATCAACAACAAGGAAAAGGAAGTTTTCCAACAATGACTAGGAGGGTGTGCCCCTTTATCGAAAGTATACCTCTAGGAAATATACTTGAAAGAGTCATTTTCTCTGTCACTCTCTCTAAAATGTACTAGACGGACCCCACCAATCTTACCTAGAATCTGAGTATTTCATATCTCCACGCGCATACCACTAAATCCAATTTAGAGTAGATGTGAATATACCCTAATGGGAGAAACCCCACATAGCTAAACGTCTACATTCTCTATGGTTTTATTCATTTCTGACAAAGGATATCAACGCTCAAATGAGCAACAAATCGTTTTAAATTGACGATACACAAAGAAGAAAGCCGAATCAATATTCAATAAAACAACTATCTGAAATAGTCAAAATGATCGGATATGGAAATTAAATCTCATAACCTTACCACTACTTTTCGACTTTAAACTTGTACTATCCCTCGGTTAAAATAAATTCGGGCAAGTTAAGGTAGTGTTACCTCTAGACATTGCCTTAACGGCATTTTTAATCTTCGAGATAGAAGCACGTTTCATACCTCGACGTTTAGTGCTAAAAGTATGACTAAATCATTTCTATATAAGCGATATTGTTTATGGAAATTAAATTCTTATCCTTTCCTTAACCAAATCTAACTTTTAAAGTTTTAAAACCCGAACTTGTGCTTGGTTTTCACATCACAAATATTAGTATAACACTTTAAAAATAATCTTTAAAATATTCATTTTTAAAGATTTTCACATTTGTATACTATCATTTATAAATTTCCAACAACGTTTATTATCTTGGAAGATAATAAATCAATTAAAATGCTTTTCTAAATGAAAACCACATTAATTATCTTGAAATAGAATTGATCAACTTTATAACTCCTTTAGTAGATAAATCTATTATCTTTAACCACCTTTATTAAATCAGATAATTAATTTTAAACCCTTTATTTAAACCAATTAATTTCTTTAAACATCATTTGTTAAAATGACTTATTAATCTTAAACAGCATTATTGAAATGATTAATTGAAATTAATTTTTTTTATTAAATCAGTTATGTAACTTTAATTGCTTTTATTTAATCGATTAATTACATTTAATCACTATTATTAAATTAGTTAATTAACTTTAAACATCATCTATAAATTTATTTATTAACTTTATTATAATTAAATAATAATTGAAAATATATTTAAACCACCAAAATCTTTTAAAAAATTATACAGTCCTTAGTAACCCATTCAAAAAGAATTTACAAAATATTTAAGGTAGATAACCTTTATACTCATTTAAAACAACATTAATTATCCCGACAGATAATTAATAAAAATTCATAATATTTCTTTAGATTTAAAACAATATTAATTATCTCGAAAGATAACTAATCCAATTTATAATCTTTTATATATTAAAACATTATTAATTATCCTGAAAGATAATTAATCAAATTTATAACCCCTCTTATAAATTTTAGTCAACACCATTTATTTTCAAAGTTCTCGAAATACATGAAAAGATTGTCTAAACTACTTCCAAAGTGCAAAGCATGGCCAAATATTTACTTTGTGAAAATACAAGCTTAAGTTTAACACACGCTAAGGGTTTAAGGGAATGACATTTCATAAGTGACGGTACAACGATAATCGCTGTAACAACACTTACATAATCAAAAACAATGTCATAAATAATTTCAACCAAACAATAATATAAGCGACATAAGAATATAAGTAAATAAATAATTATTAGCAAGAAACCCCTTAAGGTCTCTCTAAAAAAGTCCCATGTAACTCACGCAGATGAATGTGTAATTTTCGAAGTGTTCCATAGCGACCTATTCACTATGTACACTTCGACCATCTCTTGTTTTTGTTTCCTACAACACAATGGTTATTTACATACTCTGTTTTTTAAATGGGAATTTAAATCCAAATAAACAACAAAAACAACATAAACTATCATTCAAGAATTTAACAAAATTCTATGGTAATACAAATATCATAAAATTGATTTAAAGGTGAGTAAACTGAATGAAATTCCAGTTGATGCTTTTGCGTTTCGGTTCAGTCTACAATTGAACGACGTTTGAATTTTAGCCCAAAATTTAACTAGCTTCAAATTCAATGAAATCAGTTCCTGTATGTAGCTAACGTTCCAGCGAGCCCAACGCAACCGACTATGTCCAAATTCGACCTTGTACGAGCAAGATATGAGTTTTATAAATATCGAGTTAATTAAATTAACTAATTTAACTAATTATAATCATTAGTACTAATTACCCTCATCAACATTTTGATCCGTCTTCCTCAAATAAATGAAACTCCCGCCTACACTATTCATGAACATGTACATGCACGCCATTCCTACCTCCACAACCAACAAAATCGCCATCCGACTTCTCCGACGAACTCCTCTATTCCTCATACCCGCATCAGCCATCACCGCGCAAGGTCTGCATCTCTCCTTCAAATCATGACTGAAAACCTAGCCGAACTATGGGAAGAAGTCATGTTTCACCATATCAAACTGCAACCCACAAAAATTGCTCCACGAGAGCCCCTCTAGACCATGAACCCCACGCTACCCTCAAAATCGCCAACCATCGCCTAAATCGGCTAGGGTTCGAAACCATAGTCTCACAGCATGGTGGATCACTAGTAACCAAGATTGCATCTCATAATATAGGTATGGGTTTGAAGATTTTGGCTATGAATTCATGGAATCAAGCTTTGAGATTTTTAGTTAAGTGGGCGATTCGATTTTATTTTTGAATATACGGCCATTATTTTTTCTTCTTGGAAATATGAAAGTGATGAACAAAACAGGGAGAAAGGGAAGATTTGAGATGAATAAAAGGTGTTAGACTTTGATTCTTTTATAAAAAAATAAATTTCCTTTACTTGAAAAACAAGTTAAATAAGATTTTCAAGTTAACTAATATTCCCAAGCAACACACCATATCAATCAAGCCATTAAAAGTTAAAATTTTTGGATTAGATTTAATTAAAAAACTCAAAAGAAGGTTTCGCAGTATCCTGCTACATAATATTTTGTCCACTTACGAACTACGAACGACTAAAACAAAAATACGATCGCACACAAAAATGCGACATGATCACAAATCAACAAGAAAATACACGGATTATTTAATTCTATGAAACTAAAAAAATACCATCATTTTCTACAAAATACATCAAATGATAATTTAAATATTTTCTAATTAAAAATTATGGAAAAATCAATTAAATTGAAATAAAAATACGTCGTTAAAATTAAATCGTTTTATTAGTAATTGATTTCCTTGTTAATTATTTGAATTACTTCTCACCATAAATAAATTTACAAAATGAATTCACCGTTATTATTTCTTAGTTAAAAGGAGTTAAATAGGGCTATTAAATCCATTTAATTAATATTTAATTCACAATTCAAATATTTAATTTCACTATTCAAATATTTAATTCACAATTGAAATATTTGATTTCACTATTAAAATATTTAATTCATAATTCTAATATTTAATTTCCCTATTCAAATATTTAATTCATAATTCAAATATTTAAATAATCCCTATATTTGAATTCAAGTTATTAAACTCTAAAAACCAATTATTCAAATATTCAAAATCAAGCCGATAAAATTCTAGGATGTTACATTCTACCCGTTAAAAGAATTTCATCCCCGAAAGTAAGAAAAATGTCTCTAAACCATTGTTGAAATCGATTATTCAATTCCTTGCTCTCTAAAAGTCATGACAAATTTTGGCAGCAACCCCTTTTCGCGGCTCGATCGAAAAAACTAAAAATCTCTACTATGGCCCAAACCAACAAAAGGAAATAAAAGCCAAGTGGCCTCCATATCTTGGGCGTAAAACCATCAATCAATCAAAATACCAATATCTAAACCTATTACGTACCTCTTTAGCGTTTGATTTTAACGAACAATATACTCTCTCAATGCTAATGTAAGTGCATAAGAAATAGTAATATCTCGCATCCATGTACGTATTTTGTACTTAAATAATTCAAAAGAGAATTATAAAGACAAAAAAAAGAATACACAAGCTATTTCTATCATAAGCAATAACAACATAAACAATATAACAACTATATGCAACACAAGTATGCATAATACTTGGAAATAAAATAATAAGCATCCAATCTTTTCAAAAGATAAATTTAGAACTAAATGCTTGGGTTTTTATATTCAAAATATATTGTTAAATTCCTCCAAAGAGAAATAAATCTAAATCAATTATGACAAGGAGGGGGCTTCTCATACCGAAGCATGGTATAACTCTAAGGTCAAAATGACATGGATCATTTAGTGGTATTTGGTTCCTCCAAAACCAACAACTAGAGAAAACAAATATACCTGGTGGGTCTTCCAAATCAGAAAACCCCCAATCGTCCAAATTTAACCGCAACAAAAAATATTTGGAAAATCACTTCATAATTTTTTTTTCAAATATCCTGAAATAATAGTATTTTACCCAAAATTTCAAAATAATAATATTATTATTTCTTTCAAAAATTCTTTCAAATCATTTTTTCCAAAAGTACCGGGATTTAAGTCCTAATAATCAACAACTTTATAAACCGTAGTCTATAAAATCACACAATCAATCAAATCAAATCAAATCGAATTCTGTAAAGGAATAAACTAACACTTAACAGTGTCTAAATTGATAAATGACTAATGAAAAATATTTAGAATTTTGTTTAAGTTCACAACTTTCTTAAGTCATACAACAAGTATAAAATTATATTTGATGACGGCCCAACTTCACGACCCTTAGAAATCAACATTAATACATCCTCGGTATTCACGTGCTACAAATTCAAGCACCGGAGAGGTAGATTATCATGGGGTAAAAAAATAAAGATAGAAGACTATTCAATAATAGAACCTCACATCGTATTTAACAAGTGGTAATCATTTAAGTAGTACATGTAATCGCTCTCAAAGTGAGATATCAGAGTCATGACAAGTACTAACCCAGCCGGGATAGTTATAACGGCCTATCCCTATTGGCGCTAGTAGATACATATACATAATACAAACATAGTGGAAAGTGGTGGTAATAACATAAAGGTTTGAGTTGCTTCATGCTTCATTGTAACAACCCGCAATTTTACGATTATATATTTAAATATTTTATTTAAATATGGCATCGTTAGTTGGATTAAATTCCAAAATGTGACTTTTTGTAAACAGTCGAATTTGGACTCAAGACCACATCCATTGATTTTAAAACGACGTTTACAACTTGTTTGAGTATAAACATCGATATGTTTGGAGTTGATTAGGATTTTGGTATTTTCATTTGGGCTTTGGGTTTGGTTCTCGTCCACTAACCCAATAATAGAACCCAAACTCTTTTACCAAATAAACTAACTCCTCTCCCCTTCATTCATTCTACTTATAATAATTCCTAACACTCAAGCTAGAGGAAAAAATGGTGGAAAGAGGGGAGATTAGAAATTCCTAAGCCCTAGTTTTCTTAAGAAATTCAAGTTCTAGTTCTAAAATCAAAGAGAAGCTTAGGTAAGCATCCTCTTCATCTTCTCCATCTCAATCTCTCTTCAATTTTTAGAATACCCTTTAACCCGACTTAGGAAATTCATTTCATTTGATAATAGATTGAAGATTCTAGAGGTGTTGTTGAAGAGAAATCAATCTTGGCTTGTTTCAGAGCTTCTCATTTCTATATTTGGGTTTAAAGGTGAGTTCTTGAACTCACATCTATATCTATAGCTTTCATTGTTGTTAGGTATGAATTCATAACATCTATTTCATGTTCATTTGCTTTTGATTTGAATTGATTTCGTGAATTTCCAATTTTGGTGTTTTGAAGTCAAAACTTTAAAGATCCTATCTTGGATGTTTGGACATGCTATTTGGGGTGTATCGAAGAGCCTATAGGACTGAGTTGTCGCTTGGCATAAATCCCTAGCGTCCGTCGCTCGTCCGATCGCTTCCGAATTGATTTGGCCATCAATGGCCTTGGCAAACTGTTGCCCAATACAAACAACCAGACGTCAGGTTGAAGAACCCAAACGTCTGGTTAGGGCACTTGAAGAAGAAAAAACGACGATAAAAAAATAAAATTCCAGAGCAAATAACCAGACGTCTGGTTAAATCCTACCAGACGTCTGGATGGCTTCAGTGAATAAAAAAAGGAGAAAAAAAATATGAAATCTCCAGAACCCAGGGTCAGACGTCTGGTTAAATCGGCCTGACGTCTGGTCCTGTGGAATTTTGCCTATTTTGCCTGTTTTCGAGTGGATTTCCAATTTTTATCGATTTTTGGTTATCCAATTAGTTGTTGTCATTTATTATCGACTTTGATGACTTCTTTTATGGATTTTTGGGAATATCCATTTGATGGATTTGATATCTATTTTTATGGTTTTAATTCACGTCGTCGAATGTGAATTTTGGTGATAGATTGTTTTTACAATCATTTCTGTGTTTTGTCACTTTAAAATACAAAGGTTTTTATACTAGCAGTAAATACTCAAACTCTTTCATGAAAATGATTTCAACATTACTTTTAATACAAAGCACATTTTTAAATCCGTTTTCCAGTCTATTAGTATATACAAACCTTTACCTCATTCGTATGAGAAATCTAATTAAACGACTTAGCAAAACAAGTGGTATGAAACGCTTGCGTTTACTTCGTCGGTTAATTCTTGGATTTGTTCGATTGAAATCTCGTGACAATTTTCGAGTGGAAATATACAATCTGTTCATAAATATTTAAGTTAAGCTAGTGGTTATGGGACATGAAGCTAAACTCATTTATTTACTAGCTTAGTGTAATTTACACTTATCGATCAATGATGATCATTTTGTGATTTAGACTAGCGATGTGCGATGTTTCTTTGTCTACGTGGGGGACTAAACCCCGTTTGTGGAGTTTCAGCTCAAATTGGTGGGGTAGCGACCCATGGTCTTCGGGCCGTTTGTGGAGCTTTGGCTCAAATTTGATGGGTAAGCGACCATGGAATAGCGTTTCCGTTTGTGATACACGTGTTGGTGAGTTTTCATGCTCCCGTTTGTGATAGGTCTCCCCCTTTGTGATTTCTAGATTTCTAATTGATGATTTCTGGAATTTGTGTTTAACCAATTTTTGCGGTTTGCATTGATATGTTTTGCCAATATTTGGGTTTTGGTGAATAGGTAAAGATCATAATATTCTTTTTGGATATTTGAGGAGATTTGAGATATTGTATGATTTTCATTGTTATCAGATATATAATTGTCACAATATGACATTATTGTTATCATATATTTTTGTCATATCTCTTATCCTATCTCATCTTGTATGATATTTATAGCTAGACTGATCCGTTTATTATTTTTCTTCTTAAATAATACTCGAGATAGACCGAGGTGTTTCTGGTGCTTCCACTTGACTTCTTAGCAGGGACTAGCTTCTGACTTTTGGCTAACCACTTTAGCTCAGTAGTTTTTGTTTTTATACATTCGAGATAGAGACTCCTTGATGTATACATATTCTTTTGTCTAGCACATGTACCTATTCTTTTGTGATGTAGTGGATCCTGTATGACCACTACTTTGATGTTCACTTCTATGTGATATATTAATATATGTTTCCGCCTTAGTGATATGAATATCTGTGACTGATTTTGTGTTATGCTTATTTTATATTTGTTTCCGAAGGCCATATAGCCACTGTGTAGTAGCTTTGAGTTTGTATTTGATATGTCGGATTTCCTCTTGAAATGAAATGCATGACCTTTTATCTAGCATATCGGTACTCGCACAAATCAATTACACAGATGGTCGCTCCTCAACAGCCTTATTCTTCATGCTAGTCGACGGCATTACTCCGTAGTGTCCTTGGCTAGTGTGAGTATAGAGGTGGGGCGTCACATTCATGCTCCAAAATACTCCAAAATGCTCCAAAATGCCATAGAATGCTCCTAATCAGCTAACTACTAGGTTGCCCGGGGAAAATTAGGGCACCCAGAGTTTAAGTTGAAAGAAAAATAAACTCCGGGTCCGTCATGGGACTGGTGTAAGAAGCTCAAAATACGTGTTTGAAAAATAAAAGGTATCTCAAAAGACCACACCCACACATAAATACTGACAGGTTTTTGCCTTATGATAACCAAAACATTTGATACGTAAAATCAGCTGATATTATTTTTAATGACATTCCTTTGAAAACATTTGCAAGTAAAATTATTAATCTTACCCAAAATTGTTACAATTATTAAATTCCGGATATGTTAGGCTCTAAAAGCAAAACTATTAAAAGGCTCGTTCAAAGAATGGATTTCCATACAATGGCAGGTAAGGGACTAACTTCCTTACAGTACATCTCTAGAGGAATGTACTGAGGATACACAAATAATCCTCCAAATCTGGCAAGATCGGTCTATCCCTATTTGGCACTGATACATGGCCTTGATAGATATTGAATATGACATCACCCTGGTCATAACCAATCTATCCAGGATCCCAGAGCATACACCACATACTTGACATATAAAGAGTAATCTAGAAAGGTGATGACCATACCCTAATAGTTGCAAACCACATTTATGGAAATTCATTTTTAGACGTAACCCATCTTTTACTAATACTTTACTCAATCACTTTTAAAAGATTTTTAGAATTTATTTCATATTTTTAAACAATTTTAAAGTATCATTTTCAAGGAAATCCTTTTATGGATTCCGAACATCAAAACTGAGATTTTTCCAAAAACTGGTTTTACTCATATCTCAAAATCTACTTCTCGTAATCTCAATTTTCTTTCTTTATCTGAAAACGGTGGATATAATAGTTCGGAAAATTCTTATCTCGAAGAATTCCGAGCTATATTCCATTCTATATACTCGTTTGACATTTATGGCGTGAAATCGCGAACTATCGTTACGCAATGTGCCTAATTTTGACTAAATTTTCAATTACCTTTCAAACTTCACCAAAACACTTTCATATGTCTACAAAACATTTCAAACTTATTTTTAAACCATTTTAAAGAGGTTTAACATCCCATATACACCAATTCATTAAATAAAGGGAAGTGATTTCCTTTGTGCTTATCGACATGTATTTCCGTGACTTGCATATATATTCAACATTCATATTAAATTACCATCATCAACAACATAATCAAACATATATAACATCCTATATCATAAAATACTATAGTTTAGGAGTTTCTTACCTCGAGTTTAAACGATTAACTGAAAATCGGCTATAGCTGCTATTTGGAGTTTAAAACTCACGATCCTCTAGACTTAAGCTCCCAAATGGCGCGACCTAAGCTTGGGATGGCTTGAAGAGCTCATGGAGGGTAGATGAATAGGAAGGCTTGGCCTTTAATGGAGGAGGTAGAGGCCATGTATGTCGAGAGGAAGAGTGGAGTTTTGGAATCGTTTTGAGGTGCTTAAGTGTATATAAGTATATATTATAATTTCAAATTCTTATTGAGAAATATTTTGGCATCATTTCCTTTAGGTTGGAAGCCATGATAGTATGGAGAGAGAGAGCTTAGGAAATGAAGAGGAAGATGAATGAAAATGAAGTGGAGAGTGTAGGGTATTTATAGGAATGAAAGTGGAGAAAAATATCTTGAATATTTTATTTAATGCATCGTCACTTGCATCACCACCCACTCCTCCCTACCTCACCTAGTTTCGGCCGCAAGTAACCCCCTATGTGCTTGCAATGATGCTTGTACTAAGGTGGACTTTTGGTTATATTAGGAAGTAAGGAAAAGAGAAATATCTTGGATATTTTATGCATATATATTTTATATTTATATGTATATGTGTCCATATATGAATGATCATGTACATCAGAATATATCTTCATGTATGCACATGTATCTCCATAACGTTGTACAACTTCCATGGGTTGTATCGTTACGAATCCCGATTTTGATTTTCGGTTATATTTTCACTTTTAGGTTAATATACATATATTTATAAACAAAATTCAAAAATAAATTTCTTATCATTTTTGACTAATTAAAATGATCATATTTCATTTATAAAACCATATAAATTAATATTAGTAATTATTTACAAAATTGTTATTATATTGATAAAGCGAAACAGATTTTTCTTATGATTTTAAATCAAGTATATATATTTATAAAATTAATGATAAATTATTACTCTATAACTATTTAAAACGAGCTATCAAAATCATGATAATAATTATTAAATAATTTTAATCTCAAATTAATTCAAATAAATAAATTATTAAAGTGATATATTTGTAGGTCGTTATAGACCTCCCCCTTTAAAATAATTTCGTCCTCGAGATTAAGGATAAGAAGAAGATAACTTAGAAACAAATATATATAACGATGTGATACATATGTATAAGATATAGCAAGTAACGTCACCTCAGGCCGGTGAGTACACTATTCAACATACAACTATGTATCCATTCTAAACTCAGGATAGGCTTTACGCATTCTCTCTTCTGTCTCCCATGTACAGTCTGCCGCGCCTCCACTCCATTGGACTTTGACTAATCTAGCAATTTTACTTAATCGCTTTTCATCACGATCCATAATTCGCATAGGTTGCTTGATAACTGCCAAATTTGGTTCAACTTCTAAATCTTCTTAGGCAGCTGTTTCAATAATTTGCTATGCATCATGCACATATTTTCGTAAGTGAGATACGTGAAAGATATTGTGCACACCCGACGACCTTTTGGGAAATTCTACATGGTAAGCCAACGAGCCAATCTGCTTGAGAATGGGAAAAGGTCTAATATATCGAGGGGCCAATTTTCCTATTCTCCTAAATCTCACAACTCCTCTCATTGAGGAAACCTTCAAGAATACATAATCTCCCACTGAGAATTTCAAATTTCTATGCCTCCTATTCGCATAAGTCTTTTGCCGGCTCTGGGCTTCTCTCATCTTTTTCCTGATCATGTAAACCTTTTTCAAAGCTTCTCTAATCATGTCTGGGCCTAGTACCAACCGATCTCCGGTCTCGATCCAACATACTGGGGATCTACACGGACAACATTATAAAGCTTCGTATGGGGCCACGCCAATACTAGCCTAATAACTGTTATTATAAGATAATTCTATCAGATGAAGGTAGCTTTCCCATAAACTCTGAAATCTAAGATGCAGGCTCTTAAAAGATCCTCCAACACCCGATTTACTCTTTATGTTTGTCCATTGGTCTAGGGTTGATATGAGGTGAAAATGTTTAGCTTTGTTCCCAAAGCTATCTACAATGCCTCCAGAACTTACTGGTAAAGATTGGGTCTCGATCACTGACTTTGCTGCTTGGGACACCATGCAATCAAACTATTCCCTCATGTATATTTCTGCAAGGCTTGCAACAGTTTTGCAACACTTGTCCTTTGACAAAAGTGTTAATAAGTGTACTAATAGTTTTGCTATCCATTTATACTTTTCAAAAAATTAGGATTTTTTGAAAACCTAAAGCTTTGATATCAAATGTGCGTTGCGGAATTATGGATCTTAAGGCTAATTAAACACTAGTGGGTGGTAAATAGTGTTTTCTAACTTTTGTAAATCTTTTAAATTTCTTTCAAATTTGATATTAAATCCAAAATTATCAACACATAGTTGTACTATTAAACTATTACAAGATGTAATCACAGTCGAAATAAAAGTAGTAAAACAAAGTAAAGAGTTAGAGAGATGACACTAGGGATTTTATCCTGGTTCGAATTTCTCCTACATCAAGTCCCGTACAATTGCTTGTACAAATTTATTTTCGAATGCCAATCTTTAAATGGGCAGAAGGTAAGCCCAATTACAATCTTGATTTCATGGATACGAGACATGCCCTCCTGATATTTCAGGCTTAGGGTACACCCACTTGATTTGGACAGACTACGACCACACCCACTTGGATTTCTGAGCTACCAAGCACATCTACTTGATTTGGATAGGCTACATGCATACGAAAGAAAATACAAATAGAGTTTGATGGTTTTTCCAAAGACGACTTCTTGATCTTTGGATACAATGGATCCTATAGCCCTTTGGATGGCACTTCGATCTTTGAATTGACAGAGAGATGATTTCAAAACAGTAAGAAAACAATATAGAATAAATATAAAGAAGTTTGAATTGATTTTATTTGATTTTGAAGAGAAAATGGTATAATTTCAATGGAGTTTTCAAGAGAGTAAGAGGAAGAAAGAAAAAAAGTTAATAACTGTTAAAAAAATTCGTTTAAAGTCTCCTTTATATAGTAATGAAGAGATGTGTCTGTTTGCAAAGAGCTACGACAAAATTGACACTTCATTTCAAAATTTGAAAAACAAAATTCGGCGTGTATGTCGACATACCCTTTGGGTATATGTCGACATATGCTCGAAAATTTTGAAAACTTAATTTTCTTCAAAAATGTTTTAAAACCCTATACTTTGTCAAATAGTTTGATACTTTGTAAAACACTTTAAACATTTTTTATATATATTTTGATCTTTAAAAAACTTTTATAAAATATTTTAAATTTATTTTGAAATTTTATTTTTGTTTTTTTTCAAAATATTAAAGATAGAAAAAATAGGAGATCGAAATCAAAGATTACTACTAGGGACCTTAACAATATTCTATGACTCTATATACTATATTGTAGTCTTAAGATCTTCATATCTTGGTCTTTGTACTCATGAGTCTTTGTGTCCATTTCTAGAGTCTTTATACAGTCTTTGATTCAACACCTGTGCAATATCCTGCACTATATACTATATAACTTGGCAGAACGTTAGAGACTAATGTTTTGCCAAGTTATATAGTATATAGTACAGGATATTGCACGGGTGTTGAATCAAAGACTACATGGAGTTCCTATCAACGGTATTAGCAGTAGACCCCTTATTCATTAGTGAATTTTGGAGGAGTTTGCAGTCAATTTTTGGAATGATGTTGAATCTTAGCACCGCTTACCACCTGTAGACTGATAGATGGACAGAAAGGGTGAATAGGATTTTGGAAGATCTATTGAGAGCTTGCATAATGGGTTTTGGAGGACATTGATGTGGGTTACGGAATTATGGATCTTAAGGCCAATTAAACACTAGAGCGGGTGAATAGTATTTTCTCATTTTTATGAATCTTTTTAAAATTCTTTCAAGATTGTTATTGATCAATGCAGAATCAGCAATCACATATGCAAACACAAATAAGCATAAATGCAATAAAGTAAAAAAGTAAAGAATTAGAGAGATCACACCAGGATTTTTATACTAGTTCGGAGTTGCCCTATGTCCAGTCTCGTACAATTGCTTGTACAAATTTCTTTTCAAGTTCCAATCTTTAAATGGGTAGAAGGCAAACCCAATTATAATCTCGATTTCGAGGCTACGAGACACACCCTCCTTATTTTTTGGGCTCAGGGTACACCAACTTGATTTGGATGGGCTACAAGCACACCTATTCGGATTTCTAGGCTACCAAGCACACCCAATTGATTTGAATGGGCTTCAATCACTCCCAAGCAAATACAACTAGAGCTTGATGGTTTTTCCAAAGTCAATTCTTGATCTTTAGTTACAATGAATCCTATAGCCTTTTACTTTGATCTTTGATTGAGAGAGATGATTGAAATCTGAGAGTAAATACTAGAGAATCAATACAATGAATATTGAATTGATTCTAGTTGAATTTGAGAAGATTTGAATATATTTTTCACTAGAAATTTTGGTAGAGTAAGAGGAGAGAGAATAATATGAAAGTAGTTATTAAAAATTCGTTTGAAAAGCCCCTATACATAGAGAATAAACAGACATGTCCATTCGTGAAGAGTTACGACGAATAGGCGCTTCATTTCAAAATTTGAATTTCAAAATTACAGCATGTGTGTCGACATATAATCTGCCTATATGTCGACATAGGCTAGTGTAATTTGAAAAAATGTTTTGAAAATTTTTAACCTTCGTTTATAAACCTTTTAACCTTTGAAAAACCTTTATAAAATATTTTTAAATATATTTTGTTTTAAATATAAGGATTAGAAAATGTGAAATAGAGATCAAAGATTGCTACCACGAACTTTAACAATATTCTATGACTCTATAAACTTTACTGTAGCCTTGAGATCTTCATATCTTGATCTTTATACTCATGAGTCTTCATATCTATTCTTTAGGTCTTATACTGTATAGTCTTCAATTCAACACCTATATAATATCATGCATTATATACTATATAACTTGGCAAAACATTAGTATCCATATTTTATATGAATGTTTTATTATTATCACGATTGTTACCATCAAAATCAATAACTAAGGTATTAACAATCTCCCCGTTTTGATGATGACAACCATTAACATCATGTATATATAAAATATGATATAACTCCCCTTGAGTTAGATAACTCTCCCTGAATATATGCATATGTATATTTTATATTTTTCTCCCTCTTTGTTATCAACAAAAATGGGTGAAAAACTAAAAAAATCCCTCTAACACAAATGCTTAGAAAATATATTCAAAATCAATAATCCTAATTAAATTGATATGATTATATATGATGATATATGATAAGTATATGATAAACAATGCATTATTTGATTTAAACAGGATTATGTATGGCAATGAAAGTAGATTTTATTTATGCAATTTCAAACTATACATAAACCAATCCAATTCATACATACACACCAATCCAAATCTAAGTCAAACTAAATTACACATAATCCAAATAAAAAACTAAAATGCATACAAAACCAAATCTAATCCTAACAAACCAAACTATTGCATATATAAATCTATTGTTTTCTCTTGATTATGAGGGAATTATGGATAGTACAGAAAGGGTAGTGAAGACAAAATTTCCCCTTTTGTTCGATGAGATTTCCATCTCAATCGAAGCATACTTCCAAAGCATTTAACCTCACCATCATCTTCTTTCTCTTTTTCTTCCTCTTCCTCTTCATCATGTATAGGATTGTGAATGACTAGATTAGGATTATTCTCTTCGATTAAAATTGGATTCATTGTATTATCCAATCGGTATTTCTAGAGATTACAAAGAATATGCCCTTGCTTCTCATGTTCTTTCAAGAGGCATAGTTGAACAAGCTCTATTTCTGAAAGCATATCGGGTGTATGCTTCAAATCTCCTTTAATCTTGTTAACTTGGGTCATGGTGGTGGTTTGGAAGGGGCCTAGAATGCAAGTTTGGAAGGAAAATGGTGCATTCTCTTCTCTTGGGTGTCTGGAACTCGAGGAAGCCATTAATTTATTTTTATTCAGAACTTACAAAAGAGAGAAGACAGGAAAATGGGTTTAATTTCGAAAATTTGGTGGTTATATAGTTGCATTTTAAATTTAGAAGGGAAATCCATTTTCTAAAATTACAAGTATATGTTGACATATAGGGAGGAGGTATGTCAACATATGTAGTTCAATTTTGACATTTTATTTCCTTTTAAATATGTAATTTTAGTTTTATTATATTTATGTTTCAAAGAAAGAACATATTCCTCACTCTCTTCTATGCTTCATAAAAGATGTTTGAGTTAATGGTTTTGTTAAAATATCGGCTATTTGGTTTTTAGTATTTATAAATTCGAGTGAAATTATTTCCTTATTTACGTTAACTCATAGAAAATGATGTCTTATATTTATATGTTTGATTCTACATAATGTGTTGGATTTTTGGATAGATTTATCGCACTAGTATTATCACAGTATATTGGTGATTTAGTAGTATTTAAACCAAAAAAATTTAACGTTTGTTGCATATAATTAACCTATGAATAGACTAAGGCGGCTGAAATATATTCTGCTTTTGTTGTTGACAGAGATACAAAAAATTTCTTTTTGCTAAACCAGGAAACAAGATAATGTCCTAAAAAGTAACACATTCCACTTGTAATTTTTTAGTCTGATTTGCAACCAGCATAGTCGGCATCACTATATGAGATTAAATCAAAAGAATCTTCTTTTGGATAAAAAAAGTCCATATTTTAGGTTATTGTTTACATATCTTAGTATCCTTTTTACTGATTTTAGGTGAGTTTCTTTAGGTTGAGATTGATATCTTGCACATGGACAAACACTATGCATTATATCTAGTCTACTAGTAGTTATATAAAGTAATGATCCTATCATACCTCCATATAATTTTTAATCTACATCTTTTGAGTTTTCTTCCCTATTTAATTTCCCATTAGTTGCCATGTGAGTTTGTTTACCACTTGTACCAAATTTCTTAACTAAGTCTTTGGCATATTTTTCTTGGCTCATAAAAATTCCATTATTTAATTGCCTTATTTGTAGTTCTAAAAAGAATGTTAGTTCTCCCATATGGCTGATTTCAAATTCCTTGGTCATTATATCTAAAAATTCTTTATTTAATTACTCATTTGTTGATCTAAAAATAATATCGTCTACATATATCTGTATATGTTGAATATCATTATTATTTCTTTTAATAAATAGAGTACTATCTACCTTTCCTATTTAAAAATTAGATTCTAATAAATAGCATTTTAGTCTATCCTACATGCTCTAGGATCTTGTTTTAGACCACATAAAACTTTCTTTAATTTAAAAACATGATTAGGTACTTTATTATCTTCAAAAAGCGGGGGTTGTTCTACAAAGACATCTTCTTTAATAAATCCATTTAAAAAGGCACTTTTGACATCCATTTGAAATGATTTAAAGTTGTTATGATTTGCAAAAGCACGAAAATTCTGATAGCTTCCAATCTGGCTACAGGAGCAAAAGTTTCATCAAAATCTATACCTTCTTCTTGATTATAACCTTGAGCAACTAAACATGATTTATTTCTGATAACTTCTCCTAGTTTATTCATTTTATTTCTATATATCCATTTAGTTTCTATTACAGACTTCTCTTCAGATCTTGGTACTAATTCCTAAACATCATTTCTAGTAAACTGATTCAGCTCTTCTTGTATAGCAAGAATCCAAGAATCATCTAATGATGTTTCTTTTGGATTTTTAGGTCCAATAGTTAAGATAAAGGCCACATTACTCATTTTATTTAGTTGGTTTCTTATTTTTACAAAAGATTTTATTTTTCCTAGAATATCTTCTATAGGGTGAGCTTTCAAATATTTTGTTCTTTGATTTGGATGTAAATTTTCAAAATTATTATTATTTTCATCATTTGTAATTTCATTAGTTTTATCAACATTTTCTTCTTCATCAAAACTGGTATTATTGATTTCAAAATTTTCATCAAATGAAGTATGTAATGTTTCTTCAATGGTGTTAGTTTTGATGTTAAAAACTCTATAAACTTTACTTCTATTAGAATAACTAATAAAAATACCTTTATCTGATTTTGCGTCAAATTTATCTAAATTATCCTTTGTATTTATAATGAAACATTTACAACCAAAAACTCTAAAGTACGATACTTTAGGCTTTTTATTATAAAAAATCCATATGGAGTTTGCTTAGTAAAAGGTTGTATTAAAATTATATTTAAAATATAACAAGCCGTAGCAACTGCTTTAGTTCAAATTTTTTTTTTGGTAATTTACTATCATTTAACATTGTTCTAGCATATTCTTGTATAGTTCTATTTTTAAGTTCTACTACTCCATTTTGTTGTGGTGTTCTTGAAAAAGAAAAATTATGAATTATTCCTTTCTTATTACAAAAGTTTTCGAAAAGATCATTTTCGAATTCTCCTCCATGATCGGTCCTAATTGTTCTAATTATAGTTGACATTTGATTTTGAATTGTTTTAGTAAAAAATTTAAACATTTTAAAAGCATCACTTTTAAGTTTCAAGAAAATCATTCATGTAAACCTAGAAAAATCATCTACAATTACAAAGATATATCTATTGTGATTTATTGATTGTATTTGCAAAGATTCGAAAAGATCTAAGTGAAGAAGTTCAGGAGGATGAGAAGTAGAAATCATATCGTTAGATTTAAAAGAGCTTTTACAAAGTTTTCCTAATTGACAAGCATCACATAAATTATTGACATTAAAACTTATTTAAGGAAGACCCTTAACAAGTTCATATATAGCAACTTTAGAAAGGTGTTTAAAATTTAAATGACTAAGTCTTTTGTGCCAAATCCAAGGGTCATTAGATTCAGCCAAAAGACATAGATTATCATTGGACAATTTCATACTTAAAATATAGATATTACGTTTCCAAATTCCTTCAAAGATAATGTTTGACTCATTACCTTTGATATGGTAGTTATCTTTTTCAAACTTAATTTTAAAACCCTTATCACACAATTAATTAATAATTTTCGGTACCAATCATATATCCTTTTAAGTTGTCTCCAAAGTTTACCAATGCACCATCTTTATAGACTATATCTTTTAAGATCTCTGGATTTCCAATCATGTGTTTCAAACATCCATTATCCAGTATCCACTTGTCCTTCTTGATTTGTGATATTTGATTTTCATGTGTCTATTCACCATCAGCCATATAACAAACTTGTTCCTGCAATTCAAACTCATACCTTTCCAAGAAATCAAGTGATTTTTCAAAACAATTAATTTCTAAAAATATATTGGTTTCACAAAATTGTTTTTCTACAAAATTATTAAAAATATTACTATCCATTTAAACTTTTCAAAAATCAAATTACGAGTTTTTGAAAACCTGGTGCTCCAATACAAAATGTGGGTGACGGAATTATGGATCTTAAGGCTAATTAAACACCATAGGGGTGAATAGTATCTTCTAATTTTTATGAACCTTTTTAAAATTCCTTTAAAATTATCATTAACCAATGCAAAATCAACAATCGCCAATTCAAATACAAATAAGTATTAATGTAGTAAAGTACAAAGTAAAGAATTAGAGAGATTACACCAAGATTTTTATACTGGTTCGGAGTTACCGACGTCCAATCTCGTACAATTGCTTGTACATATTTCTTTTCAAATGCCAATCTTTAAATGGGTAGAAGTAAACTTGATTGCAATCTCGATTTCGTTGCAATGAGACACACCCTCCCGATTTTCCGAGCTCAGGGTACATCCACTTGATTTGGATGGGCTACAAGCATGCCCACTCAGATTTTTGGGCTACCAAGCACACCCAATTGATTTGAACGGACTACAATCACCCTAAGCAAAAACAACTAGAGCTTGATGGTTTTTCCAAGGACAATTTTTTGGTCTTTAGTTATAATGAATCCTAGGCCCCTTTGTAACGACCCGCCTTTTTGACCCTCGAATGTCGACACCAATACATCCATGGTATTCATGTACCGAGCACCCAAATGCTCAATAGACAAAAAGCCAGGGTAAAATAAAAAGAAAAGAAAAGCAACAAGGAAGAAGGAACACAATATCAAAATCTCACAGTGGAACGATAACATATAATATCAAAGGAACATTAAAAGGGTTTACTCCGATACAGAAATTTCAAAGTTACAAAACCTAAGTATCAACATCAGCCTAGACAGTTATAACAACCCGTTCTCACATATGCTGATATGTACAATAGTAATGCAGCGGAAATAAGAACACTACGATAGGTGAAACATCCAGCTTGTCTTCTCGAGCTCCAAAGAACATCAACAAAAACCTGCCTTTCTTAGACTACTCGAAAGAGCATGCAAGGAATTTAGGGAAAACAAAAACCAAGCGTTAGACATAAGTCCAGTATGATAAACTCAAGAAATATATAGCTAGCATATAACAGTACTTTTGAGACCGCATACAATGCCATAATGATTATCCCCTCAAAAGAACCACCATATAATAAGTACATAAAGTGATATATTAGATAATGTCTAGGGTGTAGAATATAAATATTATAACATAGCTGCAATGGTTACATTCATTACATTCAATAGCATATTAAGAGTACAATCAAATCCGATAAGGAACGTTCACATATTGGATTTTCCATGGCGATCTCTCCTATCGAGCCGGATCCAATCTCCTACACAAGGGTCAGAAAGTACCTCCGAGAAACGTATATCTCTAGATAAAATATACATTTAGGTAAACATAGCTGGTCCATGCCTGAACATGTGATCATATATATTATCAACTCCCGTTGGCCAACAATTGATAAGTATCTCTAGATATGGAGTTGATGTATCCCGTCGTGGGTTAGCTAACCGTAGACTATGAGGACTACTCTATTTTAGCCATTTCCGATGTCGATGTTACGTTAGGCATCTTTCACACGAGTCTTCATCCCTCGAATAGAACACGAATCCCAAATTGGATCCTCACATCTCAAATAGATCTCAAAACCACACACAGATTTCCATATCTCAACAGATCTCGAAATCACACATAGATTCCCACATTTTGAATAGATCACAAACAACTACATGTGTTCGAGCATCTTAAACAGATCTCAAATCTCCACATAGATTCCTACATCTCAAACAGATCTTCTTCCAAGAGATAGAAAAAGTATCGCAGCCTTAAAGTGGTTTTCGGTAAGTAAAACACTTACCAATCCCGGTCTTTCCAAGAGTGAACCGACGAATTTGGTCATTCAATGATAATGAAAACGATCGCATATGGAAACCAAGTCTCGTATACTTATCACATTTCCAATATTTTCATCTCATGCTATCCCTCAATCAAGAGTGAAGCCAGTAGGTTAGAGCTCTGTTGCTCATATCCCTACACGAACATCGGTCTTAATCCCAACAGATAGATAAGCCTACTTCATCAGCATTTAGTGCTAAGTATACGACTAAATGTTTTCCAAAAATGAGTAAACACACAAAGCTCAATCAAGTCATACAAAGCATGATCAAGTCACATAAGCGACTTCTAATCTCCTTTTTGTTTAATTAATCTTTTATTAGTACAACTTCTTTTATCTAATAAAACATTATTTATCAGTTCCTACTATTCATTTATACTCTTTTAATACTCCAAAAAGTATTCACATACTTATCTCAAATGGTATATGTATATTAACAATTCATTTAACAAGATTTCTTACTATAAATCTTTACTTTTCCTATCTTTTTCAAAAAAAATCATTACTTATAATTTCCTTCAAAATATCCATTTTAAGGATCTAAATTGAAATTTATGTAAATTGAAATGGTTTAAAATAAGAATTGAATTGAAATTTAAACCATTCAATCGAATCGTTGAATCGAATTTGAAGTTAAAATGAAACGTTTCAAAATTGAAGTTAATTCGAATTGAAATCAAAATTGAGTTGATTCGAATTCAAATCGAAATTGAATCGATTTTAATTGATTTGAGATTTAAGATGATTTGAATTGGAAGATTTGAAATTAAATCATTTTGATTGAAATTGGACCTGAGTCCAGATTTATTGGAAACGGAAAGAAGCGGTATAAATTTGAAACTATTTTCACTATAAACTATTTTAAAATTCATCTATTTAAATTTTCAAATTTTCAAATTATTTAAATTTTCAAATCATTTAATATATAAACTATTTTAATATCGAAACTATTTTAACTATCTTAATTTTTCAAATTATTTATTTTTTCAAGTTATTTAACTTTTAAACTATTTAAACAATTTGAACTATTTAAGTTATTTTAACTATTTAAAATTTTCAAACTATTTTCAAAAATTCAAACCGTCCAAGTTGGGAACTGTTTATATTTAAATCGCTGATTTAAATACGAATGTGGTTAAAAAGAATTTATAACCAAAGTCGAAATTCGAAATGATTTTGAATGAAGTTGATTTCGGAGTGAATATGAGGATTTTGAAATGAAATTGATTTTGAAGCGAATATGATATTTTGATATCAAGTATGAATCGTTTAGAAATGTAAAAGAACCAACCGGTGTGTAAAATGACGTTTGGTTGTTAAAGAGACCGGGGTCGATTATTGGCATAATCTTTGTCAATGTTGGAACCACTTTAACAACTTTGTACATGGAGGAGACTCCAGAATGAAGTGGTTGGATTTGGTGTACGTTGTTGGATTTGAACAAAGAGAACTATGATGGATAGCCCCAACACTTGTGTCAATTTGAAATGACTAAAACAGGACGGCTTGACAAGGCCAATGAGGGTAGCTACCTCTAGCGGACATCTGTTCTTCTATTTTCTTTTTGGACTCGGTCTATACTATTACCCTTGATGTTGGTTTTGATTGGTGCACCTTGATTTGGGATGACCTCCCTTTGACTCGATATGGGATGGATGGCCGCGGTGGGCGGTCATGCCTACGATGCATTACCACCAGCCCTGCAACCCAAACTGGTAGTATCCTACCTTAAGGATTGCCTCATGTGCCTTGTCATACTTTTATCCTTATACGAGACAACTACAAGTTTGGTTTAGTGTTGTCGTATCACGGCGCATCCCTATCCCCCAATGTGTCGTTGGGGTGTTATATGCAAACTATAGGCCAATGCTTAAAAACGCGTTAAGGGGGATTAATGTAAAGCCTTAATGCTAGGAAACATATTTATTTTATTGATTAGACATTACATGTATAGCGTATTCTACTATATACAAATATTTTGATGGATCCTTAAGAGATGAAAACTCCTGTAACATCTCTTGAGTTATTGCACGCATGTTGTACACTGGATAGGAGATGTAAAACCCCATAAAAATCTCTAACGCTATTACACTTATGTTATATGTGATATTGATTTGACTCACATGAGAATATTTTAGTTCTGACTCAAGTGTATTGTTTTACTTTATGCTCGGGTCAGCCCTGAGTATTTCAATGCGTTGAAAATCATATTACATCATGTTGTTCCACGGCATAGTTTTATTTTGTCTCTGCTGTATGTATAACTCTGATAGATGTTGTAAAATTTCAATCAAATATATAGTATAAATAGCTTCATGAATTGTTTATTTGATAATTATATTTTGTCATTCCGCTGCGAGATTCTGTTTTTGTTTTCTTCTTTTCTTATTTTCTTAATTAACCCCATTGATTATCTATGTTTCGGGTTGTTTTGAGTTTGACATGTGTGGTTTATTATTGACTTAAACCTTCCGAAATGCGGGTAAGCACAGTTGGTACCAAAGCTTTGGTTTAGCGATAACCTTAACTTTGATGGGGATTGATTCATTAGAGATATGGTAGTAATACCCTAGAATGAGTTTGTTTGAGTGTGTACATATATATATATATATATATATATATATGAGAGCGTGTACTTGTTAGTGTTATAAAATGTTTTATATTGTGTTTACTTATCTATTGGGTTGTTTATGAATTCTGGTCGGTACACGAGGCGCCACGTTATCGATAGGTGTTTCTAAACACTTAAATGAGGCAAGTCAACATAATATTATTTTAAAATCTGGTAAATGAAACAATTTTACCTAAATTATATTTTATATATAAGATCGTAACTTTCATAAACCTGTATGATTATTAATGAATGTTGTTTGTTAGGAGATGATAATATTTAGTTATCATCGATTATTGTTTGAATTAAACTAAAATGAATACTTTGTCAACTATGTTTCATGAAGCGTTCGATAATTAGATTGAATTGAAGTCTAATTATAATAAGAATTGTTTGAAATAACAAAGGTGCAAATTAACCGAATGTTTTCATAATAAGGTAATGGAATTGTATAAGTATACTTATAATGTAGCTTATAAATAGAAAGGATTTAAAAGCGGAGAATTTTAGAATTTAAATCCCGTTGATTTTCAAAAATTGTTTTCAAAGCTTTCAGAAGAAATAATAATATTATTTTGAAAGTGATTTTGACTAGAATTATATTTTGAAAAGATTTTAGAAAAAAAAGCATTGAACTCGCTTTAGTCGCTGGGAATTAATTCTGGAGATGATTGCAGCATCGTAAGTATTCATTTTCGATTTCTGAGTGAGAATTGCTACCAAAAGGAATTTATTTCTGGTTAAAACAAGTTGTTTACATTTAAAAGATATAATTTGTGACGCCCCACCTCTATAATCACGCTAGCCAAGGACACTACGGGGTAATGCCGTCGACTAGCACAAAGAATAAGGCTGTTGAGGAGCGACCATCTGTGTAATTGCTTTGTGCGAGTACCGATATGTCATATAATATAAGTTACATTTCATTTCAAGAGGAAATCCGACATATCAAATACAAACTCAAAGCTACCACTTAGTGGCTATATGGACTTCGGAAACAAATATAGAAACAAACATAACACAAATCAGTCATAGATATTCATATCACAAAGGCGGAAACAGATATGAATATATCACATAGAAGTGTACATCAAAGTAGTGGTCAAACTAGATCCACTACATCACAAAAGAATAGATACAAGTGTTAGACAAAAGAATAAGTATACATCAAGGAGTCTTTATCTCAAATGTATACTAACAAAAACTACTATGCCAAAGTAGTTAGCCAAAAGTCAGGTGAAGGACCCTGATAAGAAGTCAAGCAGAAGCACCTGAAATACCTCGGTCTGACCCGAGTATTATTTAAGAAGAAAATAATAAACGGATCAGTCTAGCTATAAATATCAGATAAAATGAGATAGGATAAGAGATATCACAAAAACGTATGATAATAATAATGCCATACTATGGCAAGTATACATCAGATAACAACAAAAATCATAACATATCTCAAATATTCTCAAACACCCAAAAAGAATAGCATTCTTTAAATTATTCACCAAAAACACAAATAATTGATAGATCTCATCAATGCCTATCATCAAAATTGGTGAAACACAAATTCTAGAAATCATCAACTAGAAATCCAGAAATCACAAAGGGGGGAAGGCTTATCACAAACGGGAGCATGAAAACTCACAAACACGTGCATCACAAACGGGTCGCTATCCCATGGTTGCTAACCATAATGCCGGTGCAATGGCATAGTGCAATAATGGTACGCCTGAGGAACCTGAAACTCAAATGAGTTGGAATAACGACGTAGTGCAGTAACGGTACGCCCGATGAACCGAACTCCATAAAGCCCGTTGGTCGCTAGCCTATAAAAAGAATGAGAGGAAGCTCCATAAAACGAGGTACAGTCCCCCACGTGGACAAAGAGACATCGCATATCGCTAGTCTAAACCATAAAACGATCATCATCGATCACCAAGAAGTGTCGATTACACTAAGCTAGTAAAAAAATGAGTTTAGCTTCATGTCCCATATCCACTAGCTTAACTTAAATATTTACGAACAAATTGTAGATTTCCACTTGAAAATTGTCACAAGATTTCAATCGAACAATTCTAAGAATTAACCGACAAAGTAAATGCAAGTGTTTTATACCACTTGATTTGCTAAGCCGTTTAATTAGATTTCTCATACGAATGAGGTAAAGGTTTGTATATACTAATAGATTGGAAAACGGTTTTTATAAACGAGATTTGTATTAAAAATAGAGTTGGAATCATCTTTGTGAAAGAGTTTGAATATTTACTACTAGTATAGAAACCTTTGTATTTTAAAGTGACAAATCATAGAAATGATTGTAGAAACAATCAATCACCAAAATCCACATTCGACGACGTGAATTAAAACCATAAAAATCGATACCGACTCTATCAAAAAGGATATTCCTAAAAATCCCGAAAAAGAAGTCATCAAAGTCGATAAATGATAACAACAATTCGGATCATCAAAAACCGATTAAAAACCGGAAAACCCACACAAAATAGCCTGAAATAGGCAAAAAGCAAACTTCACAGATTCAGTCGACTGTTCTGTAGGGTCAGTCAACTGAACAAGCCTAGAAACTCTCGGGTTTCAGGTTCAGTCAACTGACTCTGTAGTTCAATCGACTGATAAATGGACAGAAACATTTCTGTCCCCAGTTCAGTCGACTGAACTACATGGTCAGTCGTTTGACACAGGGCCAGAGAGTTTTCTGGTTCCAGATTCAATCAACTGACACTGCAGTTCAGTCGACTGAATTGTGGTTTCCAGTATTCTCAGCCTAGCCCCCAAAAGAGGCAAAAATCCAAACGGGAGTGATCGGAAGAGCATCGGAGACTAGGGATTTATGCCTAGCGACAACCCAGCCTTATAGGCTCTTCGATACACCCCAACAACGTGTTCAAACATCAAAGATAGGATTTTTAAAGATTTGACTTCAAAACGCAAAAAATTGGAATATTCATCAAACCAATTCAATTCAAAAGCAAATGAACAAGGAATAGATGTTAGGAATTACTACCAAACAACTATCAAAGATCTAGGCATAGATGTGAGTTCAAAAACTCACCTTTAAACCCAAAAACAACCAATGAGAAGCTCTAAATCAAAGGAAAGACCAATTCCTCTTCAATCTTAACTCAAGAAGCTCCAATCTAAGCTAATAAGCAAATATTTCCTAAGTTAGGGTTTAGGAATTTCTGAAATTGAAGAGAGATAGAGATGGAGAAGATGAAGAGGATACTTACCTAAGCTTCTCCTTGATGTTGGAGCTAGAATTTGTATTTCCTAATCAATCTAGGTCTTGGAATTCTAATTTCCTTTCTCTTCCCCCATTTTTACTTTAGCTTGAGTGTTAGGAAATATTATGAAGGAATGAAGAGGAGTGGAGTGGGAGTTAGGGTATTAGATGGGTTGGGTGTTAGGTTATTGGGTTGAAACCCAAACCCAAAGCCCTAAATGAAAATATCAAAATTTCACTCAACTCCAAACATATCGATGTTTATACTCAAAAAGGTCGCAAACGCCATTTTGGACTCAATGGAAGTGGTCTCGAGCCCTAATTCAACTGTTTGCAAAAAGTGACATTTCGGACTTAAATCCGACTAACGATGCTATATTTAAATAAAACATTTAAATATACAATCGTAAAAATATGCAGGTTGTTACATAATTTGAGAAATAAAGTAAATATGTATGATATTATTTCAAAATGATTTGAAATGTAAAATTTGGTGTTTAAATTTTGAAATTTCCAGCTAAGCAAGGTTATAATGTGATGTGAATTTTAAAGGTATTTGAACTTGTTTGGTAAAGTTTAAAAGGTGTTTGAACTTGTTTATCATAGTTTGGAATATAAATTAAAATAAACGCGTCACGTTTTGGCAGTTCGCGATTTCGTGACCTGAAACTTTAAACGGACATGTAGTATTCAATACAAGTTGAAATTCCTTGAAAAAAGAATTTTCCGGACCATTATAATCATAGTTTTCATATGAAAGTGGAAAATCAAGATTTCATTCGATAAAACTCAAGTTATGTCCAAAGAAAAATTCCAAAACCGTCACGTTTTGGTAGTTCGTAAATTTTATTATTTTCGAACTATTCTAATGGAAGATAAATAGGGTTTGGAAGTGTTTAATAATTCGGATATGTAAAATAAATCTAAATTGTTATATATATACTCTTTTGGATAGAAGAGTATTACATTAGTTTGGACTTGAATCAAGAAATGTTTATTCACTTGAGTAAAAGTGGTTAGAAATAATTTAAACTTTAAGTTTAAATTATGAAATGAATGGATTTATATAATAAATTGAATATGAAGTAAAAAGGTTATAAAACCAAGTTTGAAAATATTAACTTAACAAATTTGTGTTTATGAATATTTATGAACTTAAGTAATAAGTTATGGAGTAGAAATCTAACTTTAGTTAAGTTAAAAGAATGAAATTTAAACTGAGAATTTGAGAACTTAAATCCTGATGCTTATAAAATAGTTTTCTAAGATCTTGAAAATAATATTAGTATTACTTAAAATATTTACGAATGAAAGTTGTTTTTAAAAAGGGATTTGAAAAGGAAGTAAGTCCTGTACTCCTCTCTATTGTCGTTGGAAAATAATTTCGGTGATGACGGCCGCATCCTCGACATTCATTATCGAGTCTCAAAGTGGAGGAGGCCATTAGTAGCTTTGTTATACATTTGATTCAATAAATAGATTTTCGATTTAAAATTCTAAATATGAGTTGATATATATTAAATATTTGAGTATATATATTATTTCAAAATGGTTTGGAAAGAAACCTGGTGTTAAGTTCTTATATTCTCTATAATTTAACAATTTTCAGTTATTGAAATGAAATGAATTAATAAATGAATTTATAAAATGGTCCATGAATGATTTGATATGAAATGTGTTAAACATAAAGTGAAATAATTGAAATTTGAATAAATTGAATGTGAATGAAATAGATGTGAATAAATTGGAAGTAAACCAATTGGATGCTAATAAGAAATGTAAGTGTACAAAATTATTTGTTGACACTGGATAATGTAAATTGATGTAGTATGAATTTATAGGATGAATATTATTTTCTAAATCATTGTTATAACTGCTTTTGGTTATATATGATTGTTATGTTGTGTATTAGTGCTTGTGCTTATGATTTGGATTCAGAATTCATGCTATCTAATTCTATTAAACTCATGCATGCTCTCTATATCCTTTTATAAACAACTAATATTCAAATTGAGTTGAGATAGGTACATATGAAGACCGTTTGGACGTATATGCGATCTGATATGCTTTTGCTCGCTTTAATATGAGCGAACTCGCTCGTGTTAATAATAATAAGGTACATATCTCAGATTACATACCATACTTTTATGTTTTTCCCTATGGGATGCTTCATCACTGAGATGAGATGTATGTTGATATATATATATTTGTGTGTGTGTGTATTGTAAAATTTTCCAATCGAGCCGCGCAAAGGGGACACTGCCGAAATTTTCCGTAAATTCCAATGTTCGAAATTTTTTGAGACTTTAATGTTTTATAACTTGTTTACAAATAAGCCGATATCAAAGTGGCTTAGCGGAAGCGTGGTAAAGGTTTTGCAAATAGATTTCAAAGTTTTGTAAGTTGATTATTTTGAGTAAATATATCTAATGTTGGATTCCTTACCTAACCCCTTTTCGAGGACGAAAAGTTTTGAGTGGGGAAGATTGTAACAAACCATATTTTTAACTATTTTAAATTATTGAATTTAATATGATTGAAAATGATTTCAAAAGTTGATTTAAATTTTATTTAAACAAGAATGAAAATTGTTAACTTTGAGAATTGAATTTAAAGCGAATACTTTTATTTTTGGAAAATTACTTGTTTGAATTAACGTGTAAAAATCGCCATTCGGACCACTGCTTCGGATTTCGATGAAATCAGTTTCATCGGATCCGTAATAGTTAATTATTATAAGATTTCAAGTTTCGTAGCGATCAGACTTATTGTTTGGCCGTGCGAGCCTGAAACGCGTAGAATTTAATTAAAGGAATTTAAGTTAAAATAACTCAATTTGAAAAGCAATCTTCTGAATATGATGGAATTGGCCCTCGATGCATATTCCATTGTGTTCGGAATAGGGGTATAGCATATAGAACGCCAGGTGGCACACTTCGTTTGGAGTTCGAAATCTTCACGGATGAATAGTGCCGCGAATTTTCTATATAAGAACTTGAACTTTATATTTTTTTTGCAATCCAAAGCACTAAGGTTTTCAGCCGCCTTCCTTCAAATTTCAGTGGCCGAAAATCTCCAATCTTCTCCTATTGATATCTTTATATCCACTCAACGAAATTCAATGCCACCAAAAGCAAAAATGGAGAGCTCGACGAGCTCTACATGATGTACGGCAGGATCGTGCTATCATCGATGATAGGAGCGGAATTTGTCTCACATTTGAGTGCTGTTTGTTGGGTTTTGGGTGCATACGTGATGCGCGCGCATACGTAGGGCTTGGCTATGCATAGTTGCGACGACGATGGGGGGTTAGGCGGCGCGATGGTAGGTACGGTCGATGGCGTGGGCTGGGGCACAATCATGTTTTATAGAAAACAACAGAGTGACAAAGACGCATCGACCTGGATAACGAACAAGTGGATGGATTAGGATAAGATTTAAGTTTATTTTTTATTTAATTTGGTAATTAATTTTAATTATATTCAAATGTTAATTAGTTCATAACTTTTTCATACGAGGTCGGACTCAAGCGAAACGAGTCGCGTTGCGATCGTATCGACGAAGGCTACGACATGAAGTTGGATTGGAATTTGTTTGAAGCTGAAAATTTTTCTATTTCAAATAAAGGTGAGTGTTTTAAACTGCTCACGGAATACTAAAATATTCCGATATTAGTTTAAATTGAAATAATCAAGTGATTTATTTTTATCGACTGTTGTTTGGTAATTTAATTGTCATTTAAATTGACATATGGTTTGAACTGATAGAAAATTTAAATTGACAATTAAATCAAAATCGAAATTCAATAGCTAGTTAAACGCCCGATATTGATAACTAGTTAACTGTCATGATTTATTGGCTGATTTGGATGTTGAATGTGATGGATGTCTATTGGTTGATGCATTGGATGATTTGGGTGTTTATTTATTTTATATATCCCTGTTATCACCTTATATATTATTGACAATATAAAACTATAAATTGAATTATTTCGAATAAATTAAGAAATAAGTTGAAATAATATATACTTAAGATACTTTGACTTGGATTGAAATGATATATATCCATCCCTGCAATTAAAAATTGAAATAACTATTCACTTGGCCATTGGGTATAAAATTTTATACGGACACCGGATTGGTTAAATTAAATGGTTTTAAAATTCTTGGTTTTGAAATTATCTAAATGATATCGTTTTTAAAGAATAAAACAATTGGTTTATGGAAATTGAATTATTTTCGAACTTGAGCTTGAAATGTTGAAATTGAAATTGGTTAAAAGAAATTATTTAAAGAATGTAATTTGAGATTTGAACTTATAATTGAAACATAATTTGAATTATGGAAATTGATTTGTTTTAAAAGATTTGAACTTTTGTAACGACCCATAAATTTTAGCGATTTCAATAACGTAATTAACTAAATTTTCCATGAAAATTTAACTATAAAATTTTGCAATGAAAATTTAATATTTGGAATACGTCTATTTAAATGTAGCAAGTGTCAGATTTTCATCAAAAAATATGTAAGTTTATTCTATTATGAAATTTTCAATTCAAATTTAAAATCAGTTAATTGGATGGAAATAAAATATTTTTGAAATTTGAATATTTTTTTATATAATAAAATTATAAATCATTTTCTGAGTGAGATGTCGTATTTCGTTTCGCCAAATTTGGACTGCTGTAGCTCCGTTTATCTAATTTTCGGCGTTTTAGCAGCATATTTGGCAGAGAATATCGAGTTTTGATAGGTGGGTCATGCCACTCATATATGTGTACCATTCTGTTTGTCTTGTCGTGCTGATCTCCGCAGTATATTTATTTGTGTATTTCGGCATCCGCTGCACGGTGAAATCTGCGAAACGGTTAGTTGTATCGGTACCCATTTTGGGCTTTGGGGTTTCCTTGTCCATTCATCTACCTACCGTGTAAAATAAATAGTCACTAGCCATAAATATTTTCATAATTCAACGTTCGGGCTGTCACTATTCCCTAATCCAATTTATTATTATCTGGTTCGTTCATTTTCTTATCTCTTCCTCTGCCCTTTTTACTATTTTTTCATTTGAAGAAACATATAAAATTTTACATAAAAGGTTTATACTTTTACCTTAGAGCTTAGCTCATTTCCAACCCATCTATGTCCGCCTCACCTTCCCTTGACTAACAGCCGAACCACTCAATGCTCTCCAGCACACAAACCAGTACACCACCCACACCCTGACAGCAACTGCCCCTCCACCTTTTCCACCATCAGCCACTGAACGACCGTGCTCCTCTGTCCATCATCCATCTCAGCCCACACACCTACCGCCTCCAACAAAACCTAAGCAAGCTACTCCTCCCTCTACCGAGATCCACCTATATGCCTTTAGCCTTGCCGTGCTCCGCTGCCACAAGCCTCCCTCAAATCCGCCTCTACTTCGCCTTCCATTGTTTCCATCACAAAACCAGCCACCACAACTCTTCCTTCATCCGCCTGCAACCCCGCCTCACTGCTACAGCCTCCACCATCCAGCCTCCTTGCTTGTCCACGAACCCAGACCCTCCACCGAGCCAGGATCCCCCGGCCACACAAACGCCTCCGTCTAGACCTTGCTCTGCCTGCTCGTCTCCTTGTTTGCACGCAACCCACCTACATCCCAGACCCAAACAGAGTACGCACTGCCACAACCATCCCTGCTCCACCTTTCCATGCTAGCCGCAGCCCTTGACCTCGTCACAAACCCTTGCCGACCCCACCAGAACATCCTTCTCACACCCCTCTATACAGCGGCCACCATCACCGAAGCAACTTATGCTCGACCTCAACTCCTATCACCCAACGCAGCAGTTTTCCCAGTAGCCATCTCTCCTTCTTTAAAAAAAAAGTAAGAGGTATATATATTCCTCTACAGGTATCAAGTCATACAATCTGTATATAAAATATTATTTTCACTTGTATATTTGCTTTTGTATAGCCCATACAACAATCCTGAAACAATATTATTTTCCTTCTGTTTGGGTTCAGTAAGTCATTGATTGCGATCAGCTTCTTTTAGATGATGTCTCGAGAATGTAATCATTCAACACCCACTCAACCATGACTAACAACCAGAACGGAGCAAGGTTCCTAATGTTGTTTCATTATCACTCTATAAAAGGCAAGAAAGAGGTATATATATACATTACGTATATATATATATATATTTTGTTTTCATCGAATTTGAATTCAAGTTATCTACCTTGTCGTTGTCCAATTATTTGCCTCATGCTCGCTGTCCGGAATTTGTCGCAGCAGCTCTTTGGCTTGTTGTTCCATGTGCATATCCGTGTCACCTTCTTCTTTCTCGTTGTTTCTCTAGCCACAAAAGATGAGCGATCACTCACAATTAACATTCTTATATTTAGTAAATTTAATTCACATGAACTGACGATTGAGATATGATTGTTAAATTTAAATTGATTAGTGATTAAATTGTTGAATATGATATGTTATTATTTAAAATTGTTCACCTATGATTGATATATGACACTATAACATGTTGTATGTATATATATTATATTTAAATTGTTGATGATGATTATATGCCTGTAATTGATATGTTATGTTATTTTATTATTATTCTATTGTTCTTACTTTGCAAGTTACTTGATAGTTAGGAAATCCCTATGGGTTGAAATGATACATACCCGAACGATCTTATAGATTAGGGAAAATCGTTATGGGTTGAAATGATAACCCAAACTATTTTATTGATTTTGAAATTTTGGGATTGCGGGTTGAAATGATATATACCCGTAAAATTTAAATTATTGCAGATTGAAATGATAAATACCCGTATCACTTGACCATAGGATAGAAAATTATATACAGACACCGTTGGTCTATTTTTAAATGAATTCCAAAAAATTTAAAAGAAAATAGTTGTGTTTTGATTTTCAAATATAATATAAAGATTTTTATTTTAATATATGTGTGAAATTTAGATTTTTAAATTATATGTTTTGGAAATTTTAAGTTAAAGTTTTAAAATGTAAATTATAAAATTTTACTTATAACTTTATTATTTTTAAAATATATAAAATAGGATTTAAGATAGATTTAATAAAAAGGGTGTAATTTAATTTAATTTAATAAAAAATTAATTTAATTAATATACATATAAGTTGTTTTAAAATATTTGTTTAAAATTTATATTAATATTTTGAAAATAGGTTTTGTAGTAACTTTAATAAATAGAGGTTGGAAAGATAAATTAAAGTTGACTTGAAATTTAAATTGGTTAATAATTGAATTTAAAAAAAGATTGATTTGGAACCTATTAATTTTGAGATTTTAAAGATATATTTTATAACTGGATAACTTGATTTTAATTAAAGAGGATTAAATGGATATTTTTAAAATTAAATAAAATTGAATTTGAATATTTGATTTTGATTTAAATTTGTAATTCGAGATTTTATTTAAATGTTTAACTAAAGGTGATTAAATGAATATTTTCAAATTTAAATAAAAATAAAAATTGAATATTTAATATTGATTTAAATTTGTAATTTGAGATTTTATCTAAATGTTATTAAAAATGATTAAGTGAATATTTTCAAATTTAAATAAAATTTAAAGTTGAATTTTGAAATATAAATGAAATTTATTAAATTGAGTTATTGTAAATTGTTTGAATATTTAAACTTTGAAACCTACTGAATTGGAAGTGGTTTAAATTTGTAGTTCAAACCTGGATTTGAAATCAATATAAATTAAAAAAGGTTAATGAGAATTTGAATTGAACCTTTAACCTTTAACCTTTTTAGTTGGAATTATTGAACTGAGGTTGATTTCAATTGAATTTTGGAAATAAGTTGATTTGAATTGATTTGTGAAATTGGAAGAAACAATTCTAATTTGAAACTATTTTCCCTTTTAAATATATAAACTATTTTAATATACATACTATTTTAATCTATAACCTATTCTTATATAAACTATTTTAATGTATAACTATTCCAATATATAAACTACTTTAAATATTCAAATTGCTTAAGTTGGAACTGTTATTATTTAGATTTAATGGATTTAACTACGAATACTTTGATATGGTGGTTTAACCTATTTTATGGTTATGATTTTGGAAATGAATATGATTTCGAAAGTGAAATGATTTCGAAAGTAAATATGATTTCGGAAGTGAAATGATTTTGAAATGAATATGATATTTTGATATGAAGTATGAACTGTTTGAAATGAAAATGACCACGGTCTGAAATTAGCGTTTGGTTGTTAAAGAGACAGGGATCAGATATTGTTTTACTCTCTGCCAAAAACGAAAACCACTTTAACAACTGTGCACGTGGTGGAGAATCCAGAATGAAGTAGGATGGTTTGGCGAACATCTGTATGAGGTATGAATGCGGCCCTAACCCCCTCGGGTCAACTTGATGTTACTAAAACAGGAGTCACGCCGGGCCAAGTGAGGTCGCACCTCCGATCGAGCATGCTTCTTCGATACCATTCTATTACTTTGTGATTTTATTGGGTGCACCTTTGATTATGGGAGTGTGTCTCGAGGTGGGCGGTAGTAGCTGCTATGCATTTCCATTAGTCCGGATTTGCAAAACGGTAGTATCCTACCCTGGGCATTGCCTCGCGTGCCTTGTCACATGCCTTATCGCGCCCATTGCGAATTTGGTTTGTACCGTACCTATGGGTGCTTACTGAGTATCTCACCGGTTTGGTGGAGCTTACAGTATCTGTATAGACTATGGGAATATATATAAAATTGTGTTAAGGGGGATATGGGTAACACCTTAACGCTATTTTAATATTTTACTTTACTATAGACATTATCTATGTAGCGTATTGTACTATGTATGTAGATAGTTTCACGGATCTGAAACACCCCACATCCCTTAGTATACCTAAAAAGGACACATTAAAGGATATGGTGCACTATAGTGTTACTTGGGCATCTCAGACTGTTGGATTTGAAGATTAAATCTGGTGCAACCACATCATAGGCTTGATGGGAACTGTCGGATGGAATCACAAAGGCATAGAATCGAATAGAAATAGCAAAATGACATGTTCGAATCGAACTGGACGGAGTTATAAAAAAAATGCAAGGTGGGTCGACCTACCTATCGACCAACACATGCAAACGTTGACCTAGCAACGGTGAGGGTCGACCCTAGGGTCGACCTTGCCTATATATTTTTCTTCTTCCTTTTGTTCATTTCTTGTTTATTTCGTAACTCCTTCGTTTTAGCTCGGATTTTTACAAACTATATATGGAAATTGACTAGAAAATTACCACGGACATAATGGTGCAACTTCCGTGGCTTAATTCTCATAAGTCACAAAATTATTTTATTATTTAATTAATTCGTTAATTAATTATTATAGCTTAAATTTCAGGTTGTTGCATTCTCCCCTCCTTGAAGGATTTCGTCCCCAAAATCTCCAAGGACAAAAGAATGAAATAAATATTTTTATCCAAATTCTACAACGAACTACTCAACCATCATACATTACATCCATTGTCCTTAAGTTTTTCTAATGCAATTTATGATATATATGCAAATATTGTGGTGTGGATGTCCCTAACTAATGCAAAAGATTAGGCGGTCTACTGATTCAGTCGACCTTCTTTTTATGCAATCAGGTCTGTGCTATGTATCCAAATGAATGCAAATTTCCTAATGATAACTGATAGTTCTATATCCTGCTACAATCATCATCCAAATGAAACAATCATATGATAATCATCCATTTATAACAACCATGGAATAAAATAAAATGCAAATGCGCACACATCCATATGCATATGCTTTAGTGACCTAGTTAGGTCGATCCCTAAGAGATAATAGTGCCTAGTGTATATATATGCGTCCATTAGCATCCACTAGCAAACACTTGCAACCACTAGCATCCAACATACATAACTTGTTTTAGTAACATGTTTACATTCAGTTCTACCATCCATAGGTTAAGTCCTAAGATCTACTGTGACGACCGCCCATGACCCCTGCACCGAATCTAGAGATAGTGCGCTGTAAAGTGTGCCAGGAGACCATGGACGATTGTCAGGGTAGATTAAAACATCGGAATCTATCGTATTACTCACAGCGCATGGACAAAATACAATAGAACATATGTATAGTGAAGCTTTTCAGAACAAAATGACATCATATAAAAACTCCATAATAGTTGAATACAAGCATCCAAATAGCCAATACATCAAGCCTCACTACATAACACTCAGAGAATACAAAACAGCGGAACATCCAGTACATATAATAAGAAGATAATATGCAACCCTCCAGCTCGTCTTCGATATCAGCATCGTGAGAAGAGAACAGCACCTGTCACCTGCTACCTAGTCTGCCCGTCCCAAAAATGGACGAACAGCCCAAGGCAATAAGAATTAAAACATAAAGCCTTGAGTCAGACAACAGTCTTAGTGAGCAGTAAATTAACTAACAACATACCAAAAGAGCATAAAGGAAAAGGAATAGGAATACAACCCTCCCACTCCAACCTCATTCTACAGTGATAGCCCCCAGACACACACTAAGCAGAAGCAAGCATAGCAAAGCATACAATTTAAAGTAAAGCAATTATCACTCGAGTCAAGAGCGATGTTTTCCAAGTACAAATCCCAAGGTCTTAAACCAAGGTCAGATAAGCACCCAGAAAATGCCGCTCTTGAGACCGAATGACGATACAACCAAACATCCATGACTCTGGCTATCACTGTTATCATTGCTTCGATATCATCGTTAGTTGAATGAACGGATCCTTCTTTCATCCGTCAGTCAAGGGCTAATGGTAACCCCGGTTCTAGACATAACTCCCGCACGTCGTCGCAGCTCGTGCCAAGGATTTTCGCAACTACCCAGAGTACTCAACCATCAACAGTTAGTCTTTTGGGCGTCCCCATGTACTCTTGCTTAGAGCATGCTAGAACCTTCAACAACGATGAGATCTCAGCCTTCTAGTCATCCTCCTCGACGACTATTTTCATACTAGCTCAAGCGCCTCTCGAGCATCCATTATCCTCAAACTCGAACCATATCACCGAGTTATCAACCTGCTTGGAATGATCCCGTCTGGATTAGACCAAGACTAACTCGAATCTTATGGCCGAGTTACCAACATGCTTGGAATGATCCCGTCTGGATTAGACCAAGACTATCTCATATCATACTTCACTTCATCACATCCTCGCAAAGCTTCATCCCAACATCATCATCATCATCAAATCTATGCATAAGAGCTTCACCATCCGCTACATATGCCACAAGCAGCTTTCCCATTCCAAGAGCCTTCCTCTTAGCTTTTGAATCGTCTTCGGTCTAAATCAAATCATCAGTCATCTAATTCATAGCAATCAACCAAGTCAAACATTAATCCAAGCAATCAAACATTCAAATATGATCTAAGTAGACAATTATAACAATAATGGCATTTTCGTAATTAAAGAGTTGAAAGTCCAACAAGCATGAAAACATGAACAATATCTTTATAAACTTGATGAATGAACTTGCATAGGTTAACATGTGATAAAATGGATGTAACATCATCATGAAAAATGAACCTATATGGATCTACACTTAGGATGAAGAAAGTGCATGGAAATCACTATTTTAACACAAAATCAAGCCAACAATCCGATATACTCCTTTGGATCCGTGTGAGAGATAATCACCACTCACCAAATCACCTAAACAACCTCAAATCAACACGCTTCAGATCTGGACAGCGAAGGATCAATCTTGATCTATCATGAATCCGCTTCAAACGAAGAAATCTCGCTTGAAAAGATGAAGATCTTCAATCTATGCTCTTGAATCTTCAATTTGATCTTCAACTTGGATGGATGGAAGCACTAGATTAGAGTGGAGAAAAGAAGTGTAGAAGTCAAGCTCTCAAAATAGCAGCACTTCGTCGCTTCAAAATCCGGATCCCAAAAAGTGAGAACAACCCCCTCTATTTATAGCAGAAATCTTCCCTAGGTCGCTCGGAGTTAGATCGTCCACGACCTACGACCTAAAACCAACCGACCTAAAGACTTGCCCAAACCTTACGACTTAACACATGGCCGAACCCAGCGACTTATCGCACGCGCGACCTAACAACTTACGCGCTTAGCGACCTAATAGAGCTCTCCATCCTACGACCTAACGAGGTTACGACCTAACACTTAACAAAACCCAGCGACCTAACAACTCACGCGACCTACCAACCCAGGGTCTTACCAGTGTTACGACCTAACACTTAGACCCACGCGACCTAACACTTAAACTATCCTAGCGACCTAACAACTTATGCGACCTAACTCCTTAGGTCGCCTAACGACCTAACTATGCTAACAAGCTATCCACTAGGTCGCAACATACTGTGTTGTTAACTCGCTAACCCTTAGGTCGCGTACTACTATAGGTCGCTCCCTGCTTATCCCCTAGCTTCCTTAGGCCGCTGCCCCTATAAGTCGTCTACGACTTACCACTTAACTTCCCTAAGTCGTATACTCCTTAAGTCGCTAACCTATAGGTCATACCAAGATACTAGGTCGCAACACAGCTATCTCCAAACTTCTTAGGTCGTTGCCGACCTAACAATGCTAACTCGGAACCACTAGGTCGCTCATCCCTAGGTCGTTAACTACTGGGTTTAACTTGCTACTCCCATAGGTCGCTCCAAACTGTCCACGACCTAAACCACCTCGCGACTTATCACCTGAACGACTTAACACTTAGGTGCGACTCAAGACAGTGCGACCTACCACTTAATCTGGCTACGACCTAACTCTTAACTCGCCTATTCCCTTAGGTCGCAGACCTTCTCTAAGTCGCTCACGACTTATCTCCTAAGTCGCCAACAACATTTAACTAACCTCTAGGTCGCGTACGACCTAGGACTTAGGCAAATTTCAACCAAAATCTGAAACAACTAGAAAATGCTGAAAATCCCAGATTTTGACAAACTTTTCGATCCGTAAAATACGGGTCGTTACATTCTCTCCCCCTTAGGAATTTCGCCCCCGAAATTCCAAACAAACAAAGCAATCAAAGACTATTCTGCATGCCTACCATCCATAGCAATCAGCCAACCATGCATCCAATTCTAGCTTAGCATGCAGAATTCTAAAACTTAGAACAAGTTACAATATCGTGAGATGACACGACACCTTAGGGCCATACCTTGAAGAGTTCAGGATGAGCTGCCTTCATCCTCTCTTCCACCTCCCACGTACAGTCGTTATCATCATCACTCCATTGTATCTTGAGCAACTTAACTACCTTCCTCCTATGCTGTTTCGTGTCGGTTTCAATAACACGAAGCGGCTTACGAGGTCTTCTATCAACTGGATCAACTTCGAAGTCTTCACAGCTATCAGCAGAAACCATTGTATTCGAGTCGTGCACATACTTCCGTAGATATGATACATGAAAAACATTGTGCACACTCGACATCTTCTCTGGTAACTCCAATCTGTAGGCGAGCTTTCCAATTCGCTCGATGATCGGGAATGGTACAACAAATCTTGGAGTAAATTTTCCTTTCTTCCCGAATTGAATAACATTCTTCAGAGGAGAAATCTTCACAAAAACCATATTACCAACGTCGAACTCCAATTCCTTCCGACGCTTATCAGCATAACTCTTCTGACGGTCTTGGGCTGCCTTCATTCGTTGCCGAATGATCTTTATTCAATCTGAAGTCTGCCGAATCATCTCTGGCCCAAGTATCAGCTTTTCTCCAGTTTCCAACCAACATGTCGGAGAGTTACACGGTCTTCCATACAATGCCTCATACGGTGCCATACCAATGCTTGACTGGTAACTGTTGTTGTACGCAAACTCCACCAAATGAAGGTGATCTTCCCATGATCCTCCGAAGTCCAAAACACATGCTCTAAGAAGATCTTCCAAAACTCGGTTGACTCTCTCGGTCTGACCATCTGTCTGAGGGTGATAAGCTGTACTCAAACACAACTCGGTTCCCAAAACTTCCTGGAAGCTCTTCCAAAATCCACTAGTGAACAATGGGTCTCGATCGCTCACTATACTCTTCGGAATACCATGGAATTGAACTATCCACTTAACATACAACTCAGCCAACTTTGATGCAGTCCTAGTCGATCGAACAGGAATGAACCTCGCACTCTTGGTCAGACGATCTACAATGACCCAAATCCCTTCATTTCCCATTCTTGTTCTAGGTAGTCCATCAATAAAATCCATCGACACTTGCTCCCACTTCCATGTAGGAACTTCTAATGGCTGAAGCAATCCACTTGGCTTCTTCTGTTCAGCTTTAACCAACTGGCAGTTCATACACTTGGAAATAAAATTTCCAACATCTTTCTTCATGCCTTCCCAGTAGTAGGTTCTCTTCATATCCCGATACATCTTATTTCCACCTGGATGAATTGTCAACTTCGAGTGATGACTTTCCTTCAGAACCTCACTCCTCAATTCATCTATATCGGGAACAACTAGTCGTCCTTGCTTCCGAAGCCAACCCTCTCGATCGAACTCAAACCCTTTATCCTTTTCTGGATCCAATCCAAATTCCAAATCACGGATAATCTTGACAAGCTTATCGTCTCGCTTTTGGCTCTCGCCAATCCTTTCCACAAGAGAAGGTCTTATCGATAAGTTTGCCAACATCTCAGGTTCCAATTCACATCTAGGCCTGAAGTCAAATCCAGCTAAATACTCGAGACTCTTCCATTCTGAAAACATGGCTCCTAATCCTGCATGTCTTCGACTTAACGCATCTGCCACTGCGTTACCTTTTCCCGGAGTATAAGCTATACCAAAATCATATGATGCTAAAAACTCTAGCCAACGTTGCTGCCGAAGATTCAAATCCTTTTGGGAGAAAAGATACTTCAACGACTTATGATCCGTAAACAACTCGAATCGAACTCCCAACAGATAATGTCTCCACATCTTCAGAGCAAATACAATCGCCGCTAACTCCAAATCATGAGTCGGGTAATTCCTTTCATGCGGCTTCAGTTGTCGACTTGCATACGCAACAACTTTATCCCTCTGCATCAGCACTGCTCCAAGTCCAGTACCACATGCGTTGGTGTAAACCACCATCTCATCATTCCCACTTGGAATAGTCAAAACAGGAGCACTCGTCAATCTCTCTTTCAGGATTCCGAAAGCTTGCTCACACTTAGCATCCCAACTGAACACTTGGTTCTTCTTCGTCAATCCTGTTAACGGTGCAGCTATCTTGGAGAAGTCTTTGATAAACCGTCGATAATATCCTGCTAATCCAAGAAAACTTCTCACATCAGACGCATTCTTAGGTCTAACTCAATCCTGGATTGCTGCCACCTTAGCGGGATCAACCGCTATTCCACTTCCAGAAATCACATGGCCTAAGAACCTCACTTCACTCTTCCAGAAGTGACACTTCGAAAACTTAGCCTTCAGCTGATGTTTCCGCAAGATTTCCAAAACAATACGCAAGTGTGTCTTGTGCTCTTCTTCAGTTCTGGAATAAATCAGAATATCATCCACGAACACAAGTACGAACTTGTTCAACTGATCTCTGAACACTCTATTCATAAGATCCACAAAATATGCTGGCGCATTAGTCAATCCAAACAGCATTACCAGCCACTCAAAGAAACCAGATGGTGTCCGAAAAGCAGTCTTCGGCACACTATCCTTAGCCACTCTCAACTTGTGAAATCCCGTTGCCAAATCCATCTGAGAAAACACCTTAGCCTCGTGAAGCTGATCAAACAAGTCATCTATTCTCGGCAATGGATACTTGTTCTTCTTTGTCACCTTATTCAGCTCACGATAATCCACACACAATCTCAACCACCCATCTGCCTTGGTTGCAAACACAACTGGTGCACCCCACTCGGACACACTACGCCGAATGAATCCTTTCTGCAAAAGATCATCAACTTGCACCCTCAACTCCTTCTGTTCCCTAGGTGCCATCCGCCTAAGAGGCATCACAACAGGTCTGGCTCCTTCAACTAGATCTATACGAAACTCGATCTCTCTATGCGACGGCAACCCTTTGACTTCGTCAAAGACATCCTCGAATCCATTTGCGATTGGCACTAAAGACAGTCCATCCCGTGGAACAACTAGCGAATACATGAAGCTCATGAAGACGCCTTCCTCATGCTTACATCGTATCACAATCTTTCGCCCCTCCACATTCTCGACTGTCACCTCCAGCCTCTCACAATCAACCTTAGCCGCATACTTCCTAAGCCAGTCCATACCCAAAATAATTCTGAACCCCGCAAAGTTCAGAACAAAACAATCACAAACAAAAGAGCAACCATGACTCGACACAATCAGACCACGGCATAACATACACAAACAAGACGAACCCCCAACTGGATTAGTCACAACCAATGGCCTATCAACAATATCCGGTTCCAAACCTAACCGACCTACGAGTTCACTACAAACAAACGAATGCGACGCTCCAGTATCAAACAGAACTCTAACTGGAACACCACATAGGAAAAGAGTACCTTGAACCACCACACTCTTTCCCTTCTCTTCAGCGGTAGGAGCTTTCGAAGACGACGGAACAGCTCCCAAAGCATAAGCTTGCACAATCTGCTTGTCCTTCATCGGTTCTGGACAATTCTTCCTAATATGCCCCGGCTTGTCACAGTTGTGACACTTCATCGGTGCCTTCGGATTCTTACAATCCTTAGAGAAATGACCCTTCTGCTGACAATTGTAGCAAATCACCTCGCCTTTCGGCTTCTTCTGGCCATCCTTACCTTTCTGCTGTTGCTGCTTCCTCTTCTTGTTTCCACCCTGCTGGGGTTTAGACTCTTCCCTGGTCACAGCAACAACAGATCCTTCCCTAGGAAACAGATTCTCGTGTCTGAGAGCTTCCTCCACAAGCTTCCTAAATGAATCGTCCAAATGATCCATCAGTCCTGGAGCCTGAACTTGATCTCCAACATCTACCGATGGCCCCGGGGCTGACATCCTTCTCATGATCGAAGTCATCATGGTTTCGAACATAGCAACATAATCAGCAGCCCCTTCAGTAGCACGGCCTTCCCTAGCAGCTGGTCTCCCTCTTTGACTCATTCTCAATATCTACAAAAAGGAATGATTAGCATACTGAGAGAAACAACTGCACAAAGGACTAACTTACTTTTAAGCTACTATATTATATATAGTAATCATCCATCAAATTACAATTACGTCTCTCATACGTAGTTACGACAGCGAGCGTTGGGTAAAATCGATTAACCAATGCTCTGATACCAAATGTGACGACCGCCCATGACCCCTGCACCGAATCTAGAGATAGTGCGCTGTAAAGTGTGCCAGGCGACCATGGATGATTGTCATGGTAGATTAAAACATCAGAATCTATCGTATTACTCACAGCGCATGGACAAAATACAATAAAACATATGTATAGTGAAGCTTTTCAGAACAAAATGACATCATATAAAAACTCCATAATAGTTGAATACAAGCATCCAAATAGCCAATACATCAAGCCTCACTACATAACACTCAGAGAATACAAAACAGTGGAACATCCAGTACATATAATAAGAAGATAATATGCAACCCTCCAGCTCGTCTTCGATATCAGCATCGTGAGAAGAGAACAGCACCTGTCACCTGCTACCTAGTCTGCCCGTCCCAAAAATGGACGAACAGCCCAAGGCAATAAGAATTAAAACATAAAGCCTTGAGTCAGACAATAGTCTTAGTGAGCAGTAAATTAACTAACAACATACCAAAAGAGCATAAAGGAAAAGGAATAGGAATACAACCCTCCCACTCCAACCTCATTCTACAGTGATAGCCCCCAGACACACACTAAGCAGAAGCAAGCATAGCAAAGCATACAATTTAAAGTAAAGCAATTATCACTCGAGTCAAGAGCGATGTTTTCCAAGTACAAATCCCAAGGTCTTAAACCAAGGTCAGATAAGCACCCAGAAAATGCCGCTCTTGAGACCGAATGACGATACAACCAAACATCCATGACTCTGGCTATCACTGTTATCATTGCTTCGATATCATCGTTAGTTGAATGAACGGCTCCTTCTTTCATCCGTCAGTCAAGGGCTAATGGTAACCCCGGTTCTAGACATAACTCCCGCACGTCGTCGCAGCCCGTGCCAAGGATTTTCGCAACTACCCAGAGTACTCGACCATCAACAGTTAGTCTTTTGGGCGTCCCCATGTACTCTTGCTTAGAGCATGCTAGAACCTTCAACAACGATGAGTTCTCAGCCTTCTAGTCATCCTCCTCGACGACTATTTTCATACTAGCTCAAGCGCCTCTCGAGCATCCATTATCCTCAAACTCGAACCATATCACCGAGTTATCAACCTGCTTGGAATGATCCCGTCTGGATTAGACCAAGACTAACTCGAATCTTATGGCCGAGTTACCAACATGCTAGGAATGATCCCGTCTGGATTAGACCAAGACTATCTCATATCATACTTCGCTTCATCACATCCTCGCAAAGCTTCATCCCAACATCATCATCATCATCAAATCTATGCATAAGAGCTTCACCATCCGCTACATATGCCAAAAGTAGCTTTCCCATTCCAAGAGCCTTCCTCTTAGCTTTTGAATCGTCTTCGGTCTAAATCAAATCATCAGTCATCTAATTCATAGCAATCAACCAAGTCAAACATTAATCCAAGCAATCAAACATTCAAATATGATCTAAATAGACAATTATAACAATAATGGCATTTTCGTAATTAAAGAGTTGAAAGTCCAACAAGCATGAAAACATGAACAATATCTTTATAAACTTAATGAATGAACTTGCATAGGTTAACATGTGATAAAATGGATGTAACATCATCATGAACAATGAACCTATATGGATCTACACTTAGGATGAAGAAAGTGCATGGAAATCACTATTTTAACACAAAATCAAGCCAACAATCCGATATACTCCTTTGGATCCGTGTGAGAGATAATAACCACTCACCAAATCACCTAAACAACCTCAAATCAACACGCTTTAGATCTGGACAGCGAAGGATCAATCTTGATCTATCACGAATCCGCTTCAAACGAAGAAATCTCGCTTGAAAAGATGAAGATCTTCAATCTATGCTCTTGAATCTTCAATTTGATCTTCAACTTGGATGGATGGAAGCACTAGATTAGAGTGGAGAAAAGAAGTGAAGAAGTGTAGAAGTCGAGCTCTCAAAATGGCAGCACTTCGTCGCTTCAAAATCCGGATCCCAAAAAGTGAGAACAACCCCCTCTATTTATAGCAGAAATCTTCCCTAGGTCGCTCGGAGTTAGGTCGTCCACGACCTACGACCTAAAACCAACCGACCTAAAGACTTGCCCAAACCTTACGACTTAACACATGGCCAAACCCAGCGACTTATCGCACGCGCGACCTAACAACTTACGCGCTTAGCGACCTAACAGAGCTCTCCATCCTACGACCTAACGAGGTTATGACCTAACACTTAACAAAACCCAGCGACCTAACAACTCACGCGACCTACCAACCCAGGGACTTACCAGTGTTACGACCTAACACTTAGACCCACGCGACCAACACTTAAACTATCCTAGCGACCTAACAACTTATGCGACCTAACTCCTTAGGTCGCCTAACGACCTAACTATGCTAACAAGCTATCCACTAGGTCGCAACATACTGGGTTGTTAACTCGCTAACCCTTAGGTCGCGTACTACTATAGGTCGCTCCCTGCTTATCCCCTAGCTTCCTTAGGTCGCTGCCCCTATAAGTCGTCTACGACTTACCACTTAACTTCCCTAAGTCGTATACTCCTTAAGTCGCTAACCTATAGGTCATACCAAGATACTAGGTCGCAACACAGCTATCTCCAAACTTCTTAGGTCGTTGCCGACCTAACAATGCTAACTCGGAACAACTAGGTCGCTCATCCCTAGGTCATTAACTACTGGGTTTAACTTGCTACTCCCATAGGTCGCTCCAAACTGTCCACGACCTAAACCACCTCGCGACTTATCACCTGAACGACTTAACACTTAGGTGCGACTCAAGACAGTGCGACCTACCACTTAATCTGGCTACGACCTAACTCTTAACTCGCCTATTCCCTTAGGTCGCAGACCTTCTCTAAGTCGCTCACGACTTATCTCCTATGTCGCCAACAACATTTAACTAACCTCTAGGTCGCGTACGACCTAGGACTTAGGCAAATTTCAACCAAAATCTGAAACAACTAGAAAATGCTGAAAATCCCAGATTTTGACAAACTTTTCGATCCGTAAAATACGGGTCGTTACATCTACCCTCCTAAAGGATAATAAAGGAAAGAACCTATTCAAAACTAAAGATGGAAACAGGAAATTCAAAATTAATTAGCAAAGAGATGTGGATAAGAGGTACGTATTCTCTCCTAATCAAATCAATATTCTCCGAAGTCTCTTTAACCATGTCAGGACCAAGAAGAAATCTCTATGTAGACTCTAACCAACACGAAGGCGACTTGCACAGTCTTCCATAAAGAGCTTCGAAAGGTGCCATTCCAGTGCCAGCTTGAAAACTATTCTTATACGCGAATTCCACTAAAGGAAGATGCTCCTTCCAAGTTCCTCCAAATCAAGAATACACATCCTCAACCACGTGTGTCTTATTATCTTACTAATATCACCTAACTATATAGTCTACACACATGAAGCAACAGACCTAGGTTCTCACTAGTGTCCTATACACTTTACGGAAACTTCTATTATTACTTCTAAAAGTAATCACTGCTATCTCTTATATAGCCTTACACTTTTTCCATCACACCTAGGAAATTATTCCTATCTACTCCACATTTAAAAGTTTGGTTTGGTATTTATTATTTCATTTCAAAAACTAAAGCTTCTAAATTTTAAAACATCAAATCCTAAAATTTTTTCCTTTAAAAGTGTTATTTTCAAGTTTCTATTAAATTCAAAGGTACTTTGTTACTTAACATTTTATCTTTCTAGACTTACATCCTTACAGCTTTTTGAATTTACATTATTCCCCAAACCTAGAGGGGAAAACTTAAAAATTCTAAGTTCAAAACTTATTCCTCGTTTTCCTTTAAAGACCTTTACAGCTTTCCATAAAAATATGGATTTTTAAATTTAACTGTTACTAAGTTTTTTTTTGCTTCTAAAAACTTATTTATTTTTTTACCAAACCGTTTTTCTTTAATATATCTTTAAAATGTCCTCACATGTTTTCAAAACATCTTCTTTTCATAGATTTTCAATTTTGCAAAAATTGGAGTAGATAAGAACAATTATTTTATTAAAAACGCTTAACTTTCCAATTACTTAACCTTGGAGGATTTCTTAACTTACTACAAATTGGGACTTTTACAAAGGCAAACAACCAATGCGCATAATCAATGAAATTTCCATTGCTTAGCTTTTTCTACTAAGGGTCTCTATAATATATCTCCTAACTAACACTGTCTCTAATTATTACACTTCTTATTACACCTAATGGTTTTATACCTTAATATATTGGAACTACTTTCTTTTATAGGAAACTATTAACTCTAAAACCTTCTATGAATCCTTTAAAATAGGACTTCATGTTTATGTGAAATTATAAGGAACTTATTTTATATTTTTCGAAATAGGCTATACAAAATATGGTGCTTCCCATACCTTTTACATCTCTTTCACTTATTCCCTATGACTTGCACAAAACATCTTTATTTGTGACTTGATTTCATAGAAAATTATGTCATTATTATTTCATTCCAACATATTAAAGTATGTTTAATCTATATTTTCTTACGATAGACTTTTTTTATGAAATTTATTAATTTCCTAATATTTAAATTACACCCCTTTTTATTTTAGAATAACTCACTTTCAAAATCTTTTTTTTATATATTTTCATAACTAGAAAACATTTCCTTATACTTATTTAAACAATAAGTATACTTACAAACCACTTTATTTCTATACTTAGAAATTATCTTCAAAACACATTTTTATTTGGGTCAAAACAGATATTGCGTAAAACACCGTAACTACAACCCAAAAATACTAGTGTATGGATTTAAAAATAAATACTAATCAATCTTATATATTGTGTAAAAACATTTCCTTTGGGAGTCACCTACTATAACAGTAGTGTTATAATCTATGCTCCCTTTATTTTTCACAAAAACATCTATTACAACAATAAATGTTGTAACATATGTTTTTGATACTTAATACACTCTAGGTTTTTATATTTAAAATCTTTGTTTACCTACAAAGAAACTAGCGAGCTATATATGCTCTATAATTTTTCAAAAAGAATTTAACTTTTAACAAAATTTACATCATATAAAAACCAATTTAAATTTCGTACCACTTTTCTTTTTCTTTCTTTTATCAAAAAACCCAATATTTTCTTCCTCTAAAATGTTAACAATTATATTTTTTCAATTCTAACAATTTCATTTTATTGGGCTAGACACAATGTGGATTTTCTTCTTACTACCCTAGGAGTACACTTCCTAAACCTTGGAAATCTCATTTCCATACTAAAGTCTATTATTCATATTCCTCTTTTATGCTTATATTTATTCCAAGGCACTACCGTTAAATCCACTTATCTGAAACAATTATAATTTTTCCAATTATTTACACATGGGCTTTCCTCTTCTTTTTTTCAACTGAATCTATTGTACATCTCCAATCTTTGCCTATAACTCTTTGGATTTCCAAAATCCGAACCTAAATGTACAAAACCATTTCTCAAACTCTTTCCATGTATTGACTTTCTCTATGCCCTAAGAAATGTACTTCCTTACGCCAAAAAGTGACACTTCAAGAATTTTGCCTTCAACTGATGATCGCGAAGTGTACGAAGAACCTCCTCTAGATGAATAGCATGCTCTTCCATACTCTTGGAAAACACCAAAATGTCTTCCACGAATACTATTATGAACTTATTTAGGACATTTCCAAAAACATGGCTCATCAAATCTAAAATAGGCTAGGGCGTTGGTTATCCCAAACTGCATAACCAACCACTCAAAGAATCCGTCTGATGAAGCCTTTCTCACCAATCTGCTTACTTAACTCCTTCCTTTCATGTGTCTCACAGGTAATGCCACTGGCTTAGCATTGTCATTCATATAGATCCTAAAGTCGATCTCTCTCTTAGGGGTAGTCCCCTAACCTCCTCAAAAATGTCTGGGAAATCTCTAACGACTAGAATGGAATCTAGCTCTCCTAGTAATGAATCAAGGGAATAAAGGAAGCTCAACATGACTAACCCTTGTGGGTGGCAAGAAACCTCAAGAGTCCTACTGCTGCATGTCTCTAGTCTAACGACTCTCCTCTCGCGATCCAATATCGCTCCATAAGTGGATATCCAATCCATCCCCAAAATTATCCCATACCCCGAAAATCCCAGTACACAGGCGTCATAGTCAAAATCTACGCATAGGATAAAATTTTTCAAACCCCTACAAATCATGGATAAATGTGTTGATCCTCCTATGGGGTTTGAAACTACTATATGGTCTAATACAAGAGAAATATCTAGGTGCGAATAATCAACCAAGGAACAAGAAATGAAAGAGTGCGATGCTACGGGGTCAAAAAGAGTCCGAATGGGAAAATCCGAAATAGAGATCAAAACTTCTATAGAGACTTTCCTACCTTGATCTAGTCCACTACTAGAAGGTGCTGCATCCAAAGCCCGTACTTACGCTGTAGGTGCACCTGCTCTATGCCCCGTCCTGTGAGGACAAGCTCTACTAAGGTGACCAGGCTGCCCACAGTTGAAACACCTTCCCTTCATCATTTTATTTTTATAGTGCTTTGCGTAATGACCAACCAATCCACAGTTATTACATTTACCGCTTTTCTTGATCCGCTACTGAGGTCCTTCTTCTTTCCTCTTGTCCTTATCCTTCTTGTTCTTCCACCATGACTTCCTAGAGCTTTCTGACTTAGGACCTCTTTAAGCTCTCCTTTCAGCTGCCAAGATGCTGGATGAACTCTCTGTCGGTCCTCCAATACTAACAGCCTAAACATTCGCTCTGTATCCTTCAACCTAGCTCGTGCCTCCTCGAAATCCTCTGTGCCAGAAAATGCTTGCCTCCTAGACTAGCGAAGTCCTTGCATAGCTTAGAAAAAGTGGCTGCTGTAGGTGGATTAATAGGATCTCCACCTGCTGGTGCTGTATTGGGCGCTTGCCCTTGCACTTCTGGTACCATAGCCCTACGGAACCAGTTAGCCATACTATGCAAAGAAAAGAATTTAGGCTCGAAAGAATCGAAAAAAGGTTGAACTGGAATTTGAAGGGATTTTCATAAAAACTCTTTTTTATACATGAAAAACTATTTCTATAATAAGAGTTTCTTTTTGAAAATACTTCTAGTTTGAAGGTACGCTACTTTTAAAAATAGGTTACTTTTGGAAAAATACTTTATGTTTAAAACAAGTTTTTAGGAATCCTGTAACCTTAGGCTCTGATACCAAGTGAAACACCCCACACACCTTAGTATACCCAAAAAAGACACACTAAAGGATATGGTGCGTTATAGGTATAGCTAAAACTTTATAGAGACTAAGATTCACAAGAAAATAAATAAAACAACGGAAACATTTAAATAGTGTCTCATTAAAAATTAAACTTCATAAATAAGTCATGAAACCGAGTATGTCTCAAAATAGCAAATACACATGTCTTATGAAAAATACCAACTTAGTCACATTATCAGAGTACATAAAAATAACCATCCCTCTCAAAAAGTACCAGTACATCAAAATCCAAATGAAATGAAAACTGAAAAGAAGAAGAATACATGAAGAACTCCGGAAATATCTTCAAGCAAGTCTGAAATCTATTGCTCTCGATTCTGCAGGCCTATGGGGGAAAAAGGGGAAATAGAGGAGTGGGTCAGACTATAAGTCTGGTGAGTCGAAGTAATTAATAGCATTTTTAAGCAAGGTAAAAATAATAGACTTAGCAACAGTTCTATTATAAAAGGAAATAAAGGAAAAGATAAAGCTGGAATAAAATATAATTTAACTATTTGCTTTGCTTAGATAGTTTTGATTCGATTGTTTGCACTTTTCTAAAACTGCTTTGATTAGGTTGAAATTCCAATCCTAGTTTAATTAGGCTGAAATCTTAATTCAACCCTTTCGATCAGCCTTCTATCTCTGTTGTGCCACCGTGAGCTAGTCCCATCCTGTGGATCCTACAGTAAAAAGACACTTGTCTAGCGCTTTGGAACTCAATAGCGACTTATATCCCTGCTCCGAGGCCGCAGCTCGGCCACCGTCGGCTCGCACTATCTGTTGCTCCCTCTTTTGACCTCTTATTTACCATTACTTTAGCATAAGCGTGCCCAGCCTCACCTGATCTGTTGTGAGACCATCAATCCTAGTCAGACAGGGTCCTGCCCAACCTCACCTAAGTGTTTGTGAGACCATCAGTCCTAGTCTAAAAAAAGGAAATGCTGCCGGTACGGGTCCTAACAAATAAAATCTAGTTGCGCCCCTTTCCCAAATCCCCCGATTTGAGCTTCTATCTATTAACCTCTTATTTACCATTACTTCAGCATAAGCATGTCCTAGCCTCACCTAATCTATTGTGAGACCAACAGTTCCTGACTGAAGGAGAATGCTGCCGGTATGGGTCCTACTTCTATCTTTGCTTATTAACTTAGTGTAAATCTTTAAAATAAACCTCTTTTGTTATTTCTGCTCTGTTTGCTTATTAACTTATTCTAAGTCTTAAAATAAGCCTCTTCTATTATCTCTGCTATACTTGCTTATTAACTTAATTATAAGTTCTAAAATAAGCATTTTCTGTTATCTCTAATTATAACATGTGTGTTATAATTTTGCTTATTAACTTAACCCAAGGTCTAAGTTTAAAAATAAGCTTCTTATGTTATTTCTTCTATTTTCTCCTTTTAGTTAAAATTACATGTTATAACTATGCTTGCAAATGTCATAAATTTGCCTATTTCGGTCTATGTCCAATTTAGTAAAATTCTTCTTACTTTACATCTAATTTTCTACAAATTTAGTGTTCTTATATTTTAGTCCATATTAGCGAATTATTTTCTTCTATTTATTTATTCACGTAAAAAGGAATAAAAAGAAACTAACATTTACAGGCTAAATTTCAACTAAAAAGGAATAGATTTAAATAATAATAAATGACTGTAAATAATTGGGAAAAACTATAAATAACAGTAAATAATTGCAAATAACTGAAATAAAATAGCTAAAAGAAAATAGACTGGGAAGAAAGTCTAAAATTTACTTACAAATAAACTGTAAATAAACTTGCATAAAGGTTATCCCAAAATTGTAGAAAAACCACAACTATTGGAAACCCTATTATTTTAAATTACTTAAAATCTAAAATAATCACTAAACACTCACCTGTGGTCCTCTGCTCTAGTCCTTGGTCTTCCTTGATCCACTTCTAGATCGTAGAATATTTTTAACAAAAAGATCTTCTCCTAAGAAAAATTTTCTTTTTAGGGCCTAGCCTCAGGCAATGAACCCAAATAGGAGAAAATATGAATGAAAAATAGCTAGGCCTAGGGTATTATTTATAGTGTTACTTGGGGATCATAGACCATTAGATTTGAAGATTAAATCTGGTGCAACCATGTCATAGGCTCGCTGGGAACCGTCGGATGGAAGCAGGAACGCACAGGATCGAATAGAAATAGCAAAATGACGTGTTCGAATCGAACTGGACGGAGTTACGTAAAAGAATGCAAGGCGGGTCGACCTACCTGTCAACCAACACATGCTAGGGTCGACCTATAGGTTGACCTAGCCATGGTGAGAGTCGACCCTAGGGTCGACCTATAGGTTGACCTAGCCATGGTGAGAGTCGACCCTAGGGTCGACCTTGCATATATATTTTTTCTTTTTGTTCATTTCTTGTTTATTTCGTAACTCCTTCGTTTTAGCTCGGATTTTTACAAACTATATATGGAAATTGACCAGAAAATTACCATGGACACAATGGTGCAACTTCCGTAGTTAAATTCTGATAATTTCACAAGGTTATTTTATTATTTAATTAATTTGTTAATTAATTATTATATCTTAAATTTTGGGTTGTTACAGGATCCTTAAAGGATGGGAATCCTAAACATCCTTTAAGTTATATTACATTTCACTTGAGTTGAATTACTTGCATAAGAATGTTAATCCTGTCTCGAGTGTTTTGTGTTTTACTTTATGCTCGGGTTAGACTGAGTGTCACGGCATTTAAGACTCACCTTTGGAGCTTGGAGCTTTGCTTGGAGATCTATCTCTATCTATTCAGCTTTCCAGTTAATTCAGTTTTTATTATTATTTATGTTCAGACTTGTCATTTGTTATGTATATGAGACTTCTATGTATTTGGAATCTCTGTTGTATTTTGTTTTGACTCTGATGTTTCTGTAGTAGCTTCATGAACTACTATTTATCTATTCCGCTGCAAATTGTTGTAGTACTCCATGTCTTTGATTTTGTGATTGATTTATTTATTGTATATGCTAAGTTTTGCCAAATATAAATTAACAATCTGTTGTTTTAAGCAATTCATGTCTGACATGTGTGGATTATTGTCGATTTGAATGGTTCAAAATGGCAGGTTGTTACAAGTGGTATTAGAGCTCTGGTTTAGGAAAACTTAGCATATGAAGAAAAAACTCATTAGAGATTGGGTAGTAATATCGTAGAATAAGTAAAATTAATTACAGAATCATCTTCATTCGAACTTGAAATTCTTCATTAGGATTCCCTTGGATTAGGATTTCTTTTTAATTTTGGAACTTTCCTTTGTTCTAAAATCCATTCTTGTCTTTTCTTGTTCATGCTCTTCTTGATACTAGAGCATCCCATAGCTTCATTTTGGTTGATCTCTGTAATAAATTTGAGCACATCTTGTAACCTCAATTGGCAACTTCATCCTTATTTGTGACTAATCCCACCGGCGATCCCGCCAACCTTAGTATGATTTGTAAAAGAGTGAAACTCCTTTACAATAGGCATCGATTCACCGGAGGTTTCTATGTCCTCGGTTTCGATGCTGGTATTTCTTGCAAAGCCCGAACTATTTCTCTAGTAGGCGACTAGGGTAATTCTCTTGTGATTGAATGTCGAATGCCTCAGAATTATGCAAGTAGTTTATCTTTTCGCTTGATTCTCAGCCTAATGATCTTGACTCTACCCTAATAGTCAGGAATTATCCTGATGTTTTGGTGAAGTCACATCTCTCCCTCCCAAGCGGGAAATTGTATTCCGCATCAATTTTATTCCTAGAGCTCGACCTGTTGTTCTCCCTCCCAGACGAGTGGTTTTATGAATTGTTAGTCATGCCCTTGGGATTAACCAATGCTCCTACCTTCTTCGTCGATCTCATGAAATCGCGTTTTTTGTGATGTTCTCAACAAGTTGTCCTGGTTTTCGTTGATGATATTCTCGTCTTTTCTAAGTTAGAGAAGAAACATGAATCTCATTTGAGCCATGTTCTCCAAACTCTTAGGAGTCATCAGTGAAAGCCAAATTTTTCTAAATGCCATTCTGGAGCGATGAAGTCCGATTCCTTGGGCAAATTGTTTCTGAAATGGAGTCTCTGTTGACCCGGTTAAGGTCGCCGCGATTAATATAGGTCTATCCATCTTTCCTCTTTTGTAATCTAATTATCTTATCTTCCTTTCGAGCCTATCTTCTTAGTTAGAAATCTCTTTGGTTAGGATCCCTCTAAATCTGAATCTCTATCCTTGTTCTAAATCTAGTCTTGAATCATCATATGAGGGAAGGTATTTGTAATTGATATAAAAATGTTTTATATTGTGTTGTTTGAGTTGTTAAGTTTGAATTTTGGGTTCCGATCGATTCGTTTGGCCATCTCTATCGATAGGAATTCCAAAACACTTGAACAGAGCAACTTGACACAATATTATTTTCGAAATTGGTAAATGAAATAATTTTATGTATGATTATATTCTATATATAAAAGTATAATTTTCTGAAATTGGATAGTCAAATGAATTGGTTGTTAGAAATGATAATACAAGATTATCATTTTTTGTTTTGTCAACATTCCTAAACCATTAACTATTGTTGTATATTATAAGGAGTTAAAAAATTTTAAATATGGTTTATAAATTTGATTTGTAAATGAAATGAATTTAAATTAAGGATTTGAGGGTTTAAATTTTCGGTGCTTTTCAAAATTTGGTTTTAAAAGTTTTGAAAAAAATATATTATTTGAAAGTATTTTCAAATGGAAATTGTTTCCAATGAATTTAAAAAAAGGGTAAGTTAGTACTCTCCTCTTAATATCGCTAGAAAATAATTTCAATGATGACTGCAGCATCATCAACATTCATTTTCGAGTCTCAAAGTGGGGAGACCACTTAGTAGCTTTGCTACACTTCTGTTTTGGAAAATGGTTTTGGTTTGAATTTTTAAGTATGATTTGATATATATATATATGAATATATTTATTTCAAAATGGTTTGAAGTGAAACCAGAAATTTAACTCTTAAGTTTTATGTTAAGTGATGGTTTTCAATTATTGAAATGAAGCAAAATTTTGAATAATTGGAGTGTCTAATTGAGAAAGGGAATTGAAACAACTTGAAATAGTTGAACTAGGATAAAATTAATTTGTATAATACTCAATTGCATTCTAAAACATATATAACTTACCTGAAATATTCAAAAAGTTTGAATGTAATGTGAATGTAATTGAAGGTTATACAAGAGAAAATTTAAGTAATAAAAATGTTCAAATTAAATTTTTGCTTAATATAAATGTTGAAAATAAAACGTAAATTTTTATAGTGCTCAATTACATTGATAAAACTTACCTGGAAAAAAGTTTGAATATAATTGAATAGTATACAATATAAAATGTAAGTAATAAGATGTCCAAAAATGAAATTTATATAGTTTTGAATTAATTGTTGTATATGGTACTATGAATTTCGAATCTATCTTTCCTTTCTGTTGCTTCTATTCTTCTATCTCGTTTCTTTTCGGTGACGAAAAGTTTTGAGTGGGGAAGAGTGTAACGACCCATAAATTTTAAGGATTTAAATAATGTAATTAACTAAATTTTTCATGAAAATTAAACAATAAAATTTTGCAATGAAAATTTGATATTTGCAATACGTCTATTTAAACGTAGCAAGTGTCAGATTTTCATCAGAAAATATGTAAGTTTATTTTGTTGTGAAATTTTCAATTTAAATTTAAAATTAGTTAATTGGATGGAAATTAAATATTTTTGAAATCTGAATACATTTTTATATAATAAAATTGTAAATCATTTTCTGAGTGAGATGTCATATTTCATTTCGCCAAATTTGGATTGCTCTAGCTCCGTTTATCTTATTTTCGGCGTTTTAGCATCATATTTGGCAGCGAATATCGAGTTTGGATAGGTGGGTCGTGCCACTCATATTTGTATACTATTCTGTTTGCCTCGTCATGCTGATCTCCACAGTATATTCGTTTGTGTATTTCGGCGTCTGGTGCACGACGAAATCAGCGAAATTGTTGGCCGTATAGGTATCCATTTTGGACTTTTGGGTTTCCTTGTGTCCATTCATCTACCCACCGTGTAAAATAAATAGTCACTAGCCAGAAATATTTTCACAATTCAACGTTCTGGCTGTCATTATTCCCTAATCCAATTTATTATTAACTTGTTCGTTCATTTTCTTATCTCTTCCTCTGCACTCTTTTCTGTTCTTTCATTTGAAGAAAAATATAAATTTTTTTATAAAAAGTTTATACTTTTGTCTGAGAGCTTAGCTCGTTTCCAACCCATCCATGTCCACCCCACCTTCCGTTGACTAACAGTCGGACCACCCAATGCTCTCCAGCGCACAAACTAGTACGCCACCCACACCCTGACAGCAACCGCCCCTCCACCTTTTCCATCATCAACCACCGAACGCCCGTGCTCCTCCGCCCATCATCCACGTCATCCCACACACCTACTGCCTCCAACAAAACCTAATCAAGCCACTCCTCCTTCTGCCGAGATCCACCCATACACATTAGCCTTACCGTGCTCCACTACCATAAGCCTCCCTCAAATCCGCCTCTACTTCGCCTTCCACCGTTTCCATCAAAAAACAAGCCACCACAAGTCTTCCTTCATCCGCCTACAACCCCGCCTCAATGCCACAGCCTCCACCATCTAGCCTCCTTGCTTGTCCACAAACCCAGATCCTCCGCCGAGCCAAGATCCTCTGACCACACAAATGCCTCCATCCAGACCTTGCTCTGCATGCTCGTCTCCTTGTTTGCACGCAACCTACCTACAACCCAGACCCGAACACAGCACGCACTTCCACAACCATCCCCTGCTCCGCCTTTCCACGTTAGCTGCAGCCCTTGACCTCATCACAAACCCTTGCTGACCGCACCAAAACAACCTACTCACACCCCTCTATGCAATGGCCACCATCACCGAAGCAACCTGCGCTCGACCTCAACTCCTATCACCCAGCACAGCAGTTTTCCCGGTAGCCATCTCTCCTTCTTCAAAAAAAAGTAAGAGGTATATATATTCCTCTACAGGTATCAAGTCATACAATCTATATATAAAATATTATTTTCACTTCTATATTTGCTCCTGTATAGCCCATACAACAATCCTGAAACAATATTATTTTCCTTCTGCTTGGGTTCAATAAGTTATTGATTGTGATCATCTTCCTTTAGATGATGTTATATATATATTTCATCGAATTCGAATTAAAGTTATCTACCTTGTCGCTGTCCAGTTATTTTCCTCGTGCTCGCTGCCTGGAATTTTTCACAACAGCTCTTTGGCATGTTGTTGTTCCGTGTGCGTATCCATGTCACCTTCTTCGTTCTCGTTGTTTCTCTAGCCACGAAAGGTGAGTGATCACTCACGATTAACATTCTTACATTTAGTAAATTTAATTCACATGAAATGATGATTGAAATATGATTGTTAAATTTAAATTGATTAGTGATTAAATTATTGAATATGATATGTTATTGATTAAAATTGTTCAACTATGATTGATATATGACATTATAACATGTTGTATGTATATATATTATATTTAAATTGTTGATGATGATTATATGCCTGTAATTGATATGTTATGTTATTTTGTTATTATTCTATTATTCTCATTCTACAAGTTCCCTGATAGTTAGGAAATACCTATGGGTTGAAATGATACATACCCGAATGATTTTATAGATTAGGAAAAATTGTTATGGGTTGAAATGATAAACCAAAGCGATTTTGTTGATTTTGAAATTTTGGGATTGCGGGTTGAAATGATATATACCCGTAAAATTTAAGTTATTACAGATTGAAATGATAAATATCCGTATCACTTGACCATAGGACAAAAAATTATATATGGACACCGTTGGTCTATTTTTAAATGATTTCCAAATTTTTTAAAAGAAAAATAGATGTGTTAATAATTGAAGTTAAATTTATATACGGACAAAAAATTATATACGGACACCGTTGGAAAGATAAATTAAAGTTGACTTGAAATTTAAATTGGTTAATAATTGAAGTTAAATAAAGATTGATTTGGAACCTATTGATTTTGAGATTTTAAATATATGTTTTATAACTGGATAACTTGATTTTAATTAAAGAGGATTAAATGGATTTTTTTCATTTAAATAAAATTGAATTTGAATATTTAATTTTGATTTAAATTTATAATTTGAGATTTTATTTAAATGTTTAACTAAAGGTGATTAAATGAATATTTTCAAATTCAAATAAAATTGAAATTGAATATTTAATATTGTTTTAAATTTGTAATTTGAGATTTTATTTAAATGTTATTAAAAACGATTAAGTGAATATTTTCAAATTTCAATAAAATTTAAAGTTGAATTTTGAAATATAAATGAAATTTATCAAATTGAGTTATTGTAAATTGTTCGAATATTTATACTTTGAGACCTACTGAATTGGAAGTGGTTTAAATTTGTAATTCAACCCTGGATTTAAAATCGATATAAATTAAAAATGGTTCTAATGAGAATTTGAATTGAACCATTAACCTTGAACCTTTTTAGTTGGAATTGTTGAACTAAGATTGATTTAAATTGAATTTTAGAACTAAAGTTGATTTGAATTGATTGGTGAAATTGGAAGAAACAATTCTAATTCGAAACTATTTTCCCTTTTAAATATATGAACTATTTTAATATATATACTATTTTAATCCATAACTTATTCTTAAATATAAACTATTTTTAATGTATAACTATTCCAATATATAAACTACTTTAAATATTCAAATTGCTTAATTTGGAACTGTTATGATTTAGATTTAATGGATTTAACTACAGATACTTTGATATAATGGTCTAACCTATTTTATGGTTATGATTTTGGAAATGAATATGATTTCGAAAGTGAAATGATTTTGAAAGTAAATATGATTTCGGAAGTGATATGATTTTGAAATGAATATGATATTTTGATATGAAGTATGAACTGTTTGAAATGAAAATGACCACGGTGTGAAATAAACATTTGGTTGTTAAAGAGACCGGAATCGGATATTGTCATACTCTCTACCAATACGTTAACAACTATGCACGTGGTGGAGAATCCAGAACAAAGTAGGATGGTTTGTCGAACGTCTGTATGAGGTATGAACGCAGCCCTCACCTCCTCGTGTCAGCTTGATGTGACTAAAAAAGGAGCCACGTCGGGCCAAGTGTGGTCGCACCTCCGATCGAGCATGCTTCTTCAATACCATTCTATTACTTCTTGATTTGATTGGGTGCACCTTTAATTATGGGAGTGTGTCTCGAAGTGGGCGGTAGTAGCTGCTATGCATTACCATCAGTCTGGGTCCGCAAAACGGTAGTGTCCTACCCTGCGCATTGCCTCACATGCCTTATCGCGCCCATTACGAGATTGGTTTGTACTGTACCGATGGAGTGCTCATTGAGTATCCCACCGGTTTGGTAGAGCTTACAGTATCTGTATAAACTACGGGAATATATATAAAAATGTGTTAAGGGGGATATGGGTAATGCCTTAATGCTATTTTAATATTTTACTTTACTGTAGACATTATCTATGTAGCATATTGTACTATGTATGTAGATAGTTTCACGGATCCTTAGAGGATGGGAATCCCAAACATCCTTTAAGTTATATATTGCATTTCACTTGGACTTTTCACTTGAGTTGATTTACTTCCATAAGAATGTTAATCCTGACTTGAGTATTTTGTGTTTTTCTTTATGCTCTGGTCAGACTGAGTGTCATAGCGTTTGAGACTCACCTTTGAAGCTTGGAGCTTTGCTTGGAGATCTATCTCTATCTATTCAGCTTTCCAGTTATTCCTATTATTTATGTTCAGACTTGTCATTTGATATGTATATGAGACTTCTATGTATTTGGGATCTCTATTCTATTTTGTTTTGACTCTGATGTTTATGTAGTAGATTCATGAACTACTATTTATCTATTCCGTTGCATATTGTTGTAGCACTATGTGTTTGTGATTCTGTGATTGAGTTATTTACTATATATGCTAAGTTTTGCCAAATATAAATTAACAATATGTTGTTTTGAGCATGTTTGCACCAAAATTGGTCACTAACCCCCTTTAGAAAGATTATGTAGAGAGATTGGTGAAGAAGATAAATTAGAACTGAAAAATAGTGTAATTCAATGCTAAAAGAACAACAAAAACGAGAACACCAGATTTATAGTGGTTCGGCGTAACTGCCTACGTCCACTTTGAGTTTTGGTCTTTATTGCTTTCTCAAGTAGTTGAATACAGATACAATCCGTATATTAATGACTTAAATACAAGTTTGAACTGAAAATAATAAGTCTTGAAAGTGGTAGAGTCTCCCCAGTGTTCTCGAAAAAAGGCCCCCTTTCATTGTGCCCCTGCCCTTCTATTTATAGACGAAGATGAGTTGGACTTCCCTAACGGGCCTAGCAGCCAGATACCTCGGCCCATGGTGAGTGACTTCTGTGTGCCGAGCCACAAATGCCGAGCCATGTCTCCAAACCGAACGAGTTAGTGTGTTGAGTGAAATGTGTAGGCCGAATGAGGTCCGATGCCGACCGAGGGGAGATGCCGAACGACATGCTTACGCCAAGCGAGGCCATATGCCGAACGAGGCTGGAATGCTGAACAAGGCTGGAATGTCGAACGAGGCATGAATGCCAAACGAGGTTGGAATGCCGACCGAGGCTCGAATGCCGAGCAAGGCTGGAGTGCCGGTCGAGGCTTGGATGCCGAGTGATGATGGAATGCCGGTCAAGGTTGGAATGCCGAACGAGGCTGGAATGCCGAACGAGACTTCATGCCGGTCGAAACATCTTGCTGGTCGAGACTAAATGCCGAGCGAGGTTCATGCCGAACGACTCTGCTATGCCAAATGGGGCTCTATGCCGAGCGAGGCTAGATGTCGAACGGGGTTCATGCCGAATGACCCTACCGTGCCGAACGATACCCCCCAATGCCGAACGGTGCTTATGCTGTGCCTATAGTTACTTGGTTAAACCTCCATGTAACACTTGCCCCCCAAAGTGCATTATGTGGATGAACATGGTGCGCTTTGACTCACGTGTCCTCCGTGTTTTGCTTCGAGTCCCTATTTTGAATGCCGATCGATGCATTGTATGCCGAACGACACAATAATGCCAACGACATACAAATGTCGATCGACATACTAATGCCGATCGACATACAAATGTCGAACAATATTAATGCCGAGCGAGGGAGGTGCTTTGACCGGTTATACTGGTCGCTGTCCCTTCGACTTCTCTTCTCTATATATAAGGTGATACTTCTTTTCTTTTTCTTTTTTACTTTTACCTCCACACTGCAGAACTTACGAACTTGCCTCTTCCCAAACTCTTTTCAACACCTCAACAACTCCTTTCGTCCCCGAGTTCCCTTGGTTACTCCTCGATTGCCTTCAACAGCAAGCCCGAGTAGATCTCTACTTCCAATTCGAGCACTCCATCAGACCTCGCTCCCTTCTACTAGGTACTAACCCTTCATTCGCTTGACTCTCCCTAATTAGGGACTTATGACAAAACTTGAACCCATGCCCTTCCCCTAACCCACAAACAATGATAGTCGTGTAGATTAGGAAGGTGGATTCGAGGTTTAAAGAAGCCTTAGGATTAGGTGGAGTGGAGGATAGAAGACGTGTCGATGTGGCTCGGCATGACTTCCTCATGCCGAACGACATTGGAGAAGAAGCGCTGGAGTGAAGTTGTAGTTAGGTTCAGCGTGCTGAGCAATGTGGCTCAGCATGACCACGACCCGGCATGATTCTTTTATGCCGAAGGATTTTAGCAAGATGCAAGTGAAGAGTGGAGGCGGGTAGAATGCCAAACGAGGCGGCTCGGCATAACTTGGTGGATAGCTCGTCCATGCCGAACGGTAGGGAGGATGTGTTGAGGGAATGTTGGTGCTAGGCAAAATGCCGAGCGAAGCGGCTCCGCATGATTTCGGTTCGGCATGACTAGACGAATACCGAACGGTGAAGTGGATAGGTGGAAGAGCATTGGTGTTGAAGGTAGAATGCCGAGCGATGCGGCTCGGCATGAGTGTGGTTCGGCATGACTCCCTTATGCCGAACGGTGGAGAGGACAGATGGGAGAGTGGAGTGCCGAACGACGCGGCCCGGCATGATTGTGGTTCGGCATGTCTTGCCGCATGTCGAACGGTAATGATGGATGGTAGGAGAGTTGTGCACAACAGCAACACTAGTCGAACCTAATGCACAGTTGACTTAACACATCTCATGCCTGAACATATGATAGTGAACAAGGACAGACTTAAACAACAAAGCGTATCGAACAATCCAGACTGATAACTCCTGTGTTCAGACAACTAAAAACTTGAACTTAACTTGCTTAACAGTTAATAACCTTTCATATGCAGCGTCTATGTCGAGTTCACAATATAAATCATCTTACGACAAGCTTTTGTAAACGGTCAGCGATGACAGTCTTCGAAGACGACAATTCAAAGCTTAAACTTATTTCATCAATCCAGCGTATTTTCACTACTTAACACTTACATCTGAATGATCGCACTAGTTCACACACCACACGGGGGGAATATTTATGTTGTTAAGTCTAATGTTTATTGTTTTTCAAGTATAGTCAAACAGGTGCTTTGTTAGATTCAATCTTCATCAGAAATGTCTAGGAAACCTAGCTCTGCTGCGATCTCGGATAGACCCGGGCCATTCTCTCGACAAGAAGTTACAAGAACCTCAAACCCGTCAACTACCCTTGCTCAAGACATACCGAGCCCTGCGACGGCATCTGTTGACTTGGCTCCCGATGCTCTAGAGGCAGCAATTTTCTTAGACGACCCAATTGATTCACAGGCCTCAAAGATTAATGAAAGTACACTCCGTCGGATATGCTCTGTCCATGGAATCCCCTTCGACGATGTGTTAGTTCCATCGGGGCATGATCATCCGCACTTGCCCCCAGTCGGATATACAGCCTGCAACAGGTTCATGTGCTGGGTCGGCAGCGTGCCGCCATTCAATCCTTTCTTCGCGACGTGCTACAATATATCGAGATTGCCCACTCACAATTACATCAAAATAGCCACGCATTCGTATACAGGACTTGCATCCTCTTCATGAGTGTCCTTTTCAGGCTTCCGCTTTCCGACGATATTCGTTATATCTATCACTTTAAGAGGCGGTCAGATAGCCCATCTTTTATATTCCTCGAGCCACATAGTAAATGCCAAATCCTGACTAGGGCATGGAGCAAATTTGCCTAGTACAAGCAAGAGTGGTTCTACGTGCGTTGTCCTCCCGGTTTCGCCAGGAGATGGGCAGAAGGAAGTAAGTTCATTTTCTAGATCAACACTTGAATTTGGCGAAATTTGCATCTTTTCTGACTCTTTATCCACTTTGTCAAGTATCAACCCACGTCCTGAAGGCTCCGGGTACTCTGAAGCTGTCGAAACTATCCGAGCCCTTCCCGCAGAAGATCGGGACATCAGATTTTTCATTTGAAATGAGTCACTTACGAGGTTCGGGCTGCTGGCGGAAGGTCGCCGAATAAGCCTCCCCCAAGGTGTCACTCTAACCAGACCTACTTCGGGCAAAGGAAAAAAGCAGGCTGGGTCTTCAGCATGTAACACCCCTGACACACCAGAGGAGGGAGAAATTAGAGAAGGCAAGACGCCCGAAGTACCGGATGAAAATGTTAGTCCCACTCGGGACCTGATAGTCGAGGTTCACGACATTGAGATGTCACTTTCCCCTTCCAAGGGAAAGAAGAAATTGACCTATAAGTTGAGGAAGAAGACGGTGGGTGGAACCTCTAAGGTCACCCTTACTCCAGTAGAAAAAGAGCCTTCTTCTCAACACTTAGAGAGTTCGTTGAAAGGCTTGTCGGACCTCACTATTCCCAATGATTTGCTCAACTATGGCTTCGATGGTCCAGAAGCTCTTAAACTTCATTTGCCCACGAGAGGCGATACAGGCGCTCGGGCCCAAGTCCAGGGAGAAAAAACTCCTAGTAGTAAAGATAAAGAAACCGGTCCGTCGGAGGGAACACTAGTACACACACAGACACGTGCACTTCCCCCTGCACTTCAATTTTTGCCATCACCTGTTCTTTTTTAACCTGTCGTTATTCTCATTCTATGCAGGTGACATGGGATGCACTCACGGACTCGATCGTCTTCGTGGCTCATCTATTTTTCATCATTCAGGCCGGGATTCGGGCACCGGCAAGCGCCGAGACAGAGACGACTCTGGAGACCGAGATTATCGCCCCTAAGAATCGACTTATCGAAGGAAATCATACAAACAGTCTTCATATTCCAGCGATCTTCCTTCTCAATCAGAGCAAGGCGGAGAGAAGTCTACGCAGAAGGGGTCCCAATCTGATGTCCTCTGTGATCAACACTCCGGTTCATCTAGCACACAGCAGTCTCAGGAACATCGTAAGAAAACGGAACCTTCAAAGCCATCTCCCCCTGTTCCCGCAACAGATCCGACGATATCGAAGAAGCTGGCCAAGCTTAAAGTTAAATTCCCCAAAATCTGCTTTGATGGTCTGAAGTTCCTCCCAACGATCCATCACATTCCGGGGCATGTCAAACAGAGCGCCATCGCTTGCAACAACGACGTTTATGTTCAACATGATGCGTTTTTCCATCTAGTTGAAAAAGTCTTGGAAGTCTTTGTTGAGCGTCAACACGAAATCGACCGCCTGAAGCTTGAAGCCATTTTTGATAAAGACATTATCAAAACTCAGGACGAAGAGATCTCTTCATACAAGTCCTAACTCGAGGCTACCCAACAAAACGCTAAAGATACTGCGGAGGCCGTCACTCATCTGGAGATAACTCATAAGAAGGAAATTGACGAAGCGGTCCAACGCTGCGGGGCCCTGGCTTTAGAAAAAGACTCTGTTCAAAAAGAAAGGGATGCTTTCGCCCTGCAGGTCAAAGAGTTGAAAGAACTACTTTCTAAGGAGAAGGAAGAGAAGATAGCTGCCCAGGAGGAGTCCCAACGATACTGCAATGAGATTGTTGCTACGCGACTCTTGAAGGTAAAGCTCGACGATAAGCTCTCTAAGGTCGAGATGGTGAAAGATGAAGCCCGTGAAGAGGGCAAGAGAGTAGCATCCGCGGAGATTGACTCTTGCCTTGAGGTGGCTACAGAGGCCGGCAGAGAGGAGAACAAGTGCATGTTCGAGCCGCTAATAGCTGAATACAACGCCTGTGTCCTTATGCATTGGGACTTGACTTTTCTTGGCGAGGGCTACCTCGAATCTCTAGCCGAGGCATGGGAAACTTTGATAAATATTAGAAAGGTGGAATCGGGTATCGAGGAGGTTGACGAGGATGCTTTAGTAAAAGAGTTTCTCAGGGGCAACGAGCCTTCAGACTTGTCTGCAGCAATGGCTCTCTTTGACAAAGGCTCTTCTCCATCAAAGGAGAAAAATGACATGGTTGGTCTGTTTGGAACCGAGACTTCAGCTCCTCCTCCTACCCAATCGGCTGATCGGCCAGTACTTGATCCATTCGAGTAACACGCTGTTTATGATCCGGAAGACCCTGGCCTCGACATTCATGTGCTATCTCCTATTCTAGAGGGTGAGGCTCCTCGGGCGATTGAGAGCCAGCAAGAAACCGGTACATAACTCCTCTTCTTAAAGTTCAAAGAACTGTCGTCTACGGCAAGAGGTTATCGTATTCTAACGTTCGTCTCTTGTGGTTTTGCGCAGGCCATTCTGATCCTGACCCGACTCCAAGGAGTGATGACGCCAAGGAGACAAAGGGGAAAACGAGCGAGGCTACCCACGTGGGAGTGACCCCTGGTCCTGATGCTCAGGTGATTGAGGCACTCGATGTAGATAAGTCCGAAACTTCATCCCCCATCGAAGAAAGTTATGAAATTGAGATTACCGGCGCTTCCGACCATACCTCAGGACTGAGCATGAAGGAGCGTTTCGAGGAAGAGAGGAAAAAAAAGTGGAGATCAAGGTCGAGTCTCAAGCAGTAGAACTTGACGACCCGTTGAACATGCCTCTAAAAGTCATTCTTCCTGGTAGAACCAAATCACTGGATGTTCCTCCTCCCACTTCTGACACCGTTTCTCTAGCGAGAAAAACGTCCAAGAGAAAACGCGTGGGGGAGGAGTCGTATGAGAAAACAAAGGAGGAAAAGAAGCCAAAGAAATCGAAGAAGTAGCCACTACACTCGTTCAACGAGAGTTAGCTTAGATCATGTAATTATTTTTATTTATTTATTTTCGTAGTCAATGTAGACAGACTTTTGACTCCGAGTTTTGGAGGAGTGGTAGTAGAAACCCATTTTGGATTAATAAATAAAGTCTAGTTTCTTTGTCTTTCAAATGACTTTTGTTTTTTAGCTTTCTGTATAACTGTGGTCGAAACCCAAGCTATCGTGACTTATATAAACCCCCAATCCTTTTTCATATAGCTCCGAAATTCTTTGGGGTTGTACCTACTTTATTCCACACTTTAGGTACTTAGAATATTTTTTAGTCTGTACTCTGGGGACTTAGAGTACTCCAGTCCGCACTTAGGGGACTTGAAAATTTAAGTCGTTTATACTCTAGTCCACACTCTGGGGACTCAGAGTACTCCAATCCGCACTCAGGGGACTTGGAGATTTAAGTCGTTTATACTCTAGTCCGCACTCTGGGGACTCAGAGTACTCCAGTCCGCACTCAGGGAACTTGGAGATTTAAGTCGTTTATACTCTAGTCCGCACTCTGGGGACTCAGAGTACTCCATTCCGCACTTAGGGGGCTTGGAGATTTAAGTCGTTTATACTCTAGTCCGCACTTTGGGGACTCAGAGTACTCCAGTCCGCATTCAGGGGACTTGGAGATTTAAGTCGTTTATACTCTAGTCCGCACTCTGGGGACTCAGAGTACTCCAGTCCGCATTCAGGGGACTTTGAGATTTAAGTCGTTTATACTCTAGTCCACACTCTGGGGACTCAGAGTACTCCAGTCCGCATTTAGGGGACTTTGAGATTTAAGTCGTTTATACTCTAGTCCGCACTCTGGGGACTCAGAGTACTCCAGTCCGCACTCAGGGGACTTGGAGATTTAAGTCGTTTATGCGCGTTCATACGTCAGACATAATAATGTAACTCTAGTTGTTTGTCATCGGATTATTATGCATAAAAACATTAGTAATGCATGGGAAAGATGGATTCAATCCTTTATTAATGAAAACAAACTAAATCGTCCGATTACATGCTTAAAAAGAAACTAAGAATCAATGGAACAAAAACATACAGGAAATAATTGCACCTAAAACACGAAAGAAATAGGCTAAATATAATAACGTCGCAAATGTTCACTATTCCATGCTCGGGGGAGTGTCATGCCATCAACGGTAGCTAGCTTGAAAGTTCCCTCTCCAAGCTTCCGTTCAACGACATATGGACCTTCCCAGTTGGGATTCATACGTGATGGTACCGGAAAAACTTGTTTCAAAACGAGATCACCCACATCAAAGGTTCTCGGGCGGACTTTTTCGTTATAATATCGCTTAACTCGGTGCCTATATGCTGCCGCCCTTAACTCAGCTTCTTCGCGTTTTTCATCAATGAAGTCCAGTGATTCCGACAAGAGATCCTGATTCGTCCTAGGATCATATTGTGCCACCCGATGTGATGGAACCTCAAGCTCCACGGGTATAACAGCATCCGTGCCATATGCCAATGCGAATGGAGTGTGGCCAGTCGTAGACTTGTGGGTAGTTCTATAAGCCCATAGCGCTGTTGGAAGTTCATCTACCCATTTGCCTCCAGCCTTTTCCAAACGCTTCTTCAATATGGACTTGATTATTTTGTTCCCGGCCTCAACTTGTCCATTAGCCTTAGGATGAGCAACTGCGGCGAACTTTTTCTCAATGTCGTACTTTAAACAGAAATATTTGAATTCCCTACTTTCGAACTGAGTTCCGTTGTCTGTAATGATGGTTCACGATAGGCCAAAGCAGCATATAATGTTCCGCACAACGAAATTAATGACCTTCTTGGAGGTGATTGTGGCTAAAGGCTCTACCTCGGCCCATTTGGTGAAGTAGTCGACCGCAACTATCGCATATTTTGCACCACCTTTGGATATAGGCAAAGAACTGACTATGTCGATTCCCCAGATTGCAAACGGTCAGGGACTAACCATTTGTGTGAGTTTCGTTGGTGGAGAACTCAGGATTTTCGAGTATCTTTGACACTTATCACATTTTTTTACATAATCTGCAGCATCCTAATTCACAATTGGCCAATAGTATCCATAGCGAAGGATCTTTTTTGCTAATGTCTGCCCTCCGGTATGGTCACCACAATCACCTTCGTGGACTTCCTTTAAGACCCGCTTTGTCTCATCATGGGCAATGCATCATAGTAAGGGGACTGAGAACCCCCTCCGGTACATTACTCCGCCCTGCATCACATATTGCACGGCTTTGCGAATGACCTGTCGTCTTTCGCTTCTTTTTTCGGGCAAAGTCCCGTTTAGCAGGTATTGTTTGAATGTGGTTATCCATGAATTCTTCTCGATTTTTGTTTCCAACATGAAATCGACCTCCATCACATCTATGCTTGGAGCATGTAAGGTTTCGACGGGAACTAATCCCATTTGTTGTGCATCGCCGGTACTTGCGAATTTGGGCAGCGAGTCGGCTTCCTTGTTCTGTTCACGCGGGACATGCGAAATGTCATAATGTTCAAAGTTCGCCAATAGTTCCTGAACCAGAGCAAGGTATGGAGCAAGCTTTTGTCCCCTTGCTTGGTAATCTCCTCGCACTTGTTACACCACCAACTGTGAGTCACAAAAGATTTCAACCGATTTTACCCCGAGTTCTCCAATAAGCTTTAAACCAGCAATCATTGCTTCATATTCTACTTCATTATTCGTAGCCGGGAAATTGAGCTTTAAGGCATAACAAATCGATCGATTTTTTGGAGTCACAAGAACTACACCAGCCCCAAAGCAACGGTCGTTTGACGCCCCATCGGTGTACAATTTCCATCGAATGAGGGGAATGACATTGTGACTATCTGGTTCGTTTGATACAGTAAACTCAGCGATGAAGTCTGCCAATGCTTGCCCTTGTATGGCTCTTCGTGGCAGGTAGGTAATGTCGAACTGACTCAACTCGATATTCCATTTTAACATCCTTCCAGAAGTTTCTGGTCGTTGGAGTACCTGTCGCAAGGGCTGATCGTTATAGATACTGACTGAGTGTGCTTGAAAGTATGGACGCAGCTTACGTGATGCAATCACCAAGAAATAGGCCAATTTCTCAATTTTAGGATAATTTCTTTCTACCCCCGCTAAATGTTTACTAACGTAATACACCGGCTTTTGAACTCGGTCCTCCTCGCAGACCAAAGCCGCACTTATAGCATGTGGGGATACAGCCAAGTATACGTACAACATTTCATGGTTTACTGGTTTTGACAGCACTGGACGATTTTCTAAATGCCTCACCAGAGCTTGGAACGCTTCCTCACAGTTGGATGTCCATTCAAAATTCCTCTTTCCTTTCTTTATTATATCGAAGAAGGGAATACACTTGTCTGTGGCTTTGGATATGAATCGACTCAGGGCAGCCACTTTTCCATTTAAGCTTTGTACCTGTTTTATAGTCCTGAGCACTCGTATGTCTCGAATTTCTTGAATCTTGTCCGGGTTAGCTTCGATCCCCCAGGCATTAACAATGAATCCCCAAAAATTTCCCCGACGCAATGCCGAAGGAACACTTTAGAGGGTTGATCCTCATCCCATAGTATCTGAGTATGCCAAACATCTCTGCTAAGTCTTTAATGTGGTTGTTTGACTGTCGTGACTTCACGAGCATGTCATCCACATAGACTTCCATCGTTCTACCGATTTGGTCTTTAAACATTCGATTCACCAAACGCTGGTAAGTCGCTCCCGCGTTTTTCAATCCGAAAGGCATCACTACATAGCAATATAGCCCAACGTGTGTGACGAATTTGGTGTGTTCCTGGTCCGGAATGTGCATCAGGATCTGATTATATCCCGAGTACGCATCCACGAATGACAATAACTCATGTCCTTGGGACATGCTTTGTTTAAATCAGAGTAATCTACGCAAGTTCTCTACTTCCCATTTACTTTTCTCAATAGCACGGGGTTTGACACCCATTCAGGGTAGAGGGCATCGCGGACGAACCTATTGGCTTTGAGCTTGTCCACCTCCTCTTTGAGAGCAGCGGACCTCTCCATGTCCATTCCTCTCCTTTTTCATTTAACTGGGACGTACCTCGGGTCTATGTTCAACATATGACTCGTAATAGCGGGAGAAATCCCACACATGTCGAAATGTGTTCAAGCGAAAACATCGAGATTCGCTCGGAGGAAATCACTAAGGTCCTCGGTCATCGAGGGGCTAAGTTGTAATCCAATCTTCAGTACTCGCGACGGATCGTCTCGGCTGACTGAAATGTCAATCGTCAGTTCAGATGGTGCGGCTTTTTCTTCCCTGGGTTCCTCATCATCGTCTCTCGGATCTATGTCTCTATAGATCCGAGAATGTTGCCCGAGCCAGGGCTCGGGCATTATTTGTCAATTGTCAGTATTCTGCATGTGGACGAAGTTGCCCGCAACCTTTCCTTTCTCCCTCCGCTGAGCCTCTCGAAGCTCAGCCATATAACATGTACGACCGGTCACCTGGTTGCCATGAACAACACCTACTCCTTTGTCAGTCGGAAATTTTTAAGTCAAACACCACGGAGCCAATGCTGCCCTAAACTCAGCCAGGGCCGGTCGACCCAGAAACACATTGTATGGAGAATCTACATCCAAAACTACGAAAGGTAGGATTCGCACCCTCCTACGCTCACCTTATCCCAGTTCAACTGGCAACTCAACATACCCCACTGCATTAGTTGCTGCGCCATTAAAGCCATGGATACGAGCTTTAGATGGCTTCAAATCCTTCGTCTCCATCTTCATCTGGTCATAAGCCTTCTTGAAGATGATATTGACAGAACTTCCATAATCAATCAAAATTATTTTCACAAAGGCTGGCCCGATTGTCGCAGATATGACCATCGGGTCAACAGTAGGAGCATCCACCTGGTCAGCATCTCTGCTCCTGAATACTATATCGTCTGTCATCATGCACTGCTGTTTAGCAAGGGTCCCATCCTCCACATTGGAACTACACTCAAAATCTGCATGCCTCAAGGAATTAACATACCGCTCCATTTCTTACCAGTTCTTATCTGTAGGGTGAGGTCTGCCTATTAACGTGTTTATGACCAGTCTGCCCACGGTCCAAGCAGGCTCCTCAGGGTGACGTGGAGCTGGTGCGTGACCGGGATTGGACGTTCCATGTCCACCTTCTTGAGGATTCTTTACAAACTCCTGCAACTTTTTCTGTCTAATCAAATTTTCTATAGCGTCATGTAGGTGCCTACACTCTTCAGTATTGTGCCCATAAGTTCATGGAAGTGGAAATACTTCCTAGTCCGCTTTTGCTCCTCGGTTGACTCCTTTGGGCGCGGCTTTCTGTATTGAAAGGTATTACAAGTTGATAAGTAAATATTCTCAAGAGATGCATTTAGTGGGGTGTATTCGTTGTAGGTTGGAATTCTCGGCTTCCATTTCCCCGCTTCTCTTTTCATACTTTGATTTCCTCCTTCGGACTCCTTAGATTGCCCGGGCTTGTTCTGGACATTGACCTGAACCTTCCCCGAGTTGTCTCTGGATTGCTTTACAGTGATGTTGCTTTTCACTGTCTCTTGAACAGGCCCTAGTGCCTTATCTCGCCTTATCCACCTGGCTTCCTCTCTTCTTATAAATTGATGAGCCTTTGAGTGAAAACGCTCTAGCGTAGTTGGAGGTATTCCTGCTAACCAATCTCTAAACTCTAAATCCGGATCCACACCTCGCATCACAGCCATAAGAATTGCATGAACATTAGGATTGCTAACTTCAGTAGCCGCAACATGGAATCTCTGTAAATACTCCTTCAACGACTCCCCTGGAGCTTGGATTACACTTAATAGAGACATCACATCCTTCGGACGAGTAGCATGTATTCTGAACTGTTCTATAAATTTCGTTGCCAACTCCTCGTAATTGGATATGGACCGTGGAGGAACTCGGGTGAACCACATGGTAGCGATCCTAGATAGAGTTATTGGAAAGCATCTACACTTGGTTGCATCATTCGCTCTAGCTGAATCCATCATCCATTCATATCTCATCACATGCTGTCGGGGATCGGTCTTTCCTTCGTAGGCCGAGATAGTTGGCATGCTAAACTTCTTGGGGTACTCGGCCTGTAGAACAGTGTCTGTGAATTGAGTATGACTCTTGGATATCCCCCAATATTCATTGGTCAGGCCTTGATTTTCTCTCATCGGCTGTCTGACCATAGCCGATAGGTCTGGGGTTTGTATGGAAGATGGAAGGTTGGAGTCTGTTCTACGGGATCGGTCAGGTTGATGCCTCCTCTGTTGGCGATCTGCCAAACATGTATCTTGATGTTTAGCATCATTAGCGTCTTGGTGAGCCGGGCGTCAATTTTCCACACGCGCTCCAGATCCTAAGTTTCCTGCTCCTGCTTGGTTGTGGTCTCCGAGGTGTAAGTGATCCCTAGTTGATCGATCAGCACCACCTGCCTGTGTAGTTTCAGTCTTGCGACGTCTATGCCTGGGAGGTTCATCAGATGAAGTCGAGCTATCAGATGAAGAGTAAGGAACTGGACTACTCCCAACGTTCTGATGCTGTTGTTGAGTGATCTGAGCCATAAGGTTGGCGTTAGCTTGAATCTGTTCTCCAAGTTGTCTCCTGCTTTCCATGAGTTCTCTCATCAAGTCGTTGAACTCTGTTCTGGTGACGACTTCCATTTGATTTTGGGTGGTAGTTCCTGCACCCGGATTTGCTTGCTATTTGCTAGGTCTGATTTGTTGTACGCTAGTGGTCTCGTTGACGTCCGCATTATGAGAGGCTGATCTGGTACGTGGTCTTCCCATAGTAAAGTTATTGATAAGAACTCTGAGTAGAATCAACGGACGTCTTGTGAATGACTTGGATCTCCTTCGGGAGATTTATTCAATCCAGTAGCTACAAAGTAGATCCTTGTGGCCTGAGAATTCGATTCTCAGTGAAAGCACCAAAGTGTTAGCACCAAAATTGGTCACTAACCCCCTTTAGAAAGATTATGTAGAGAGATTGGTGAAGAAGATAAATTAGAACTGAAAAATAGTGTAATTCAATGCTAAAAGAACAACAAAAATGAGAACACCAGATTTGCAGTGGTTCGGCTTAACTGCCTACGTCCACTTTGAGTTTTGAACTTTATTGCTTTCTCAAGTAGTTGAATACAGATACAATCCGTATATTAATGACTTAAATACAAGTTTGAACTAAAAATAATAAGTCTTGAAAGTGGTAGAGTCTCCCAGTGTTCTCGAAAAAAGGTCCCCTTTCACTATGCCCTTGCCCTTCTATTTATAGACGAAGATGAGTTGGACTTCCCTAACGAGCCTAGCAGCCAGATACCTCGGCCTGTGGCGAGTGACTTCTGTGTGCCGAGCCACAAATGCCGAACGGCAAATGCCGAGCCATGTCTCTAAACCGAACGAGGCAGTGTGTTGAGTGAAATGTGTAGGCCGAACGAGGTCTGATGCCGACCGAGGGGAGATGTGGAACGACATGCTTACGCCGAGCGAGGCCATATGCCGAACGAGGCTAGAATGCTGAACAAGGCTGGAATGCCGAACGAGTCATGAATGCCAAACGAGGTTGGAATGCCGACCGAGGCTCGAATGCCGAGCAAGGCTGGAGTACCGGTCGAGGCTTGGATGTCGAGCGATGCTGGAATGCAGGTCGAGGCTGGAATGCCGAACGAGGCTGGAATGCCGAACAAGACTTCATGCCGGTCAAGACTTCTTGCCGGTCGAGACTGAATGCTGAGCGACGTTCATGCCGAACGACTCTGCTATGCCGACCGGGGCTCTATGCCGAGCGAGGCTAGATGCCGAACGGGGTTCATGCCGAACGACCCTGCCATGCCGAACGATAACCCCCAATGCTGAACGGTGCTTATGTTGTGCCTATAGTTACTTGGTCAAACCTCCATGTAACAGAGCAATTCAAGTCTGACATGTATGGATTATTGTCGATTTGAATGGTTCGAAATGGCAGGTTGTTACAACTTTATTCGAACTTTGGAATTCATCTAAGTAATAGGTGTTTTAAATCGATATTTTAAATTTAGGCTCGAAATTGAATTATTTTAAAGATTTGAACTATAAATTGATCAATGAAGTTTAATTTGATTTAAGTGATTTAAATCGGTAAATTGAAATTGGACTTGAAATTTATATAAATTGAAATGGTTTAAAATAAGATTTGAATTGAAATTTAAACCATTGAATCGAATTTGAAGTTAAAATGAAACGTTTTAAAATTGAAGTTAATTTGAATTGAATTTAAATCGAAATTGAGTCGATTTGAATTTATTTAAGATTTAAGATGATTTAAATTGGAAAGTTTGAAATTAAATCATTTTGATTGAAATTGAACTTGTTTCTAGATTTATTGGAAATAGGAAGAAACAGTTTAAATTTTAAACTATTTTCACTATAAACAATTTTACTATAAACTGTTTTAATATTCATCTATTTAAAATTTCAAATTATATAAATTTTCAAATCATTTAATATATAAACTATTTTAACATCGAAACTATTTTAACTATCTTAATTTTTCAAACTATTTAATTTTTCAAGCTATTTAACTTTTAAACAATTTTAACTATTTAAACTATTTTAACTATTTAAGCTATTTTAACTATTTAAAATTTTCAAAATATTTTCAAAAATTCAAACCGTTCAAGTTGGGAACTGTTTATGTTTAAATCGTTGATTTAAATATGAATGTGGTTAAAAATGAAGTTATAACCTAAGTCGAAATTCGAAATGATTTTAAATGAAATTGATTTCAAAGTGAATATGATGATTTTGAAATGCAATTTATTTTGAAGTGAATATGATATTTTGATATCTAGTATAAATCATTTTGAAATGTAAAAGAACCAACCAGTGTGTAAAATGACGTTTGGTTGTTAAAGAGACCGGGGCCGATTATTGGCATACTCTCTTTCAATGTTGGAACCACTTTAACAACTGTGTATGTGGAGGAGACTCCAGAATGAAGTGGTTGAATTTGATGTACGTTGCTGGATTTGAAGAAAGAGAACGATGATGGATATCCCCGACACTTATGTCAATTTGAAATGACTAAAACAGGACGGCTTGATAGGGCCAATGAGGGTAGCTACCTCTAGTGGACATCTGTTCTTCGATTTTCTTTTTGGACTTAGTCCATACTATTACCCTTGATGTTGGTTTCGATTATTGCACCTTGATTTGGCATGACCTCTCTTTGACTCGATATAGGATGGATAGTCGTGGTGGGCGGTCATGGCTATGATGCATTACCCCACCAGCCCAGCGACCCGAACTGGTAGTATCCCACCTTGGGCGTTGCCTCACGTTCCTTCTCATACTTTTATTCATATACGAGACAACTACGAGTTTCGTTTAATGTTATCATATCACGTCGCATCCCTATCCCCCCACGTGCTACTAGGGTGTTATATGCAAACTGTACGCCAATTCTTAAAAATGCGTTAAGGGGATTATTATAAAGCCATAACGCTAGGAAAAATATTTATTTTATTGATTAGACATTACATATATAGCGTATTCTACTATATACACATATTTTGACGGATCCTTAAGAGATGGAAAATCCCGTAACATCTCTTGAGTTATTGTACGCACATTGTACACTGGATATGAGATGTAAAACCCCGTAAACATCTCTAACACTATTACATTCATGTTATACGTGATATTGATTTGACTCACATGAGAATATTTTAGTTCTGACTTGAGTGTATTGTTTTACTTTATGCTCAGGTCAGCCCTGAGTATTTCAGTGCATTGAAGATCATATTGTTTTAGAGGACGAAGATGAAGGTTTGGTATATTATATTACCAGTATTATTCCCCTGCATTATGTTGTTCTACTGCGTTGTTTTATTTTGTCTCCGTTGTATGTATAATTCTGATTGATGTTGTAAAATTTTAATCAAATATATAGTATAAACAACTTCATGAACTGTTTATTTGATTATTATATTTTATCATTCCGCTGCGAGATTCTGTGTTTGTTTTCTTCCTTTCTTATTTTTCTTAATTAACCCCATTGATTATCTATGTTTTGGATTGTTTTGAATTGGACATGTGTGGTTTATTGTCGACTTAAACCTTTCGAAGGGCGGGTAAGCACAGTTGGTATCAGAGTTTTGGTTTAGTGATAACCTTAGCTTTGATGGGGATTGATTCATTAGAGATAGGGTAGTAATACCCTAGCATGAGTTTGTTTCAGTGTATACATACATACATACATACATACATACATACATACATATATATATATATATAAGAGCACGTACTTATTAGTGTTATAAAATGTTTTATATTGTGTTTACTTATCTGTTGAGTTGTTTATGAATTCTGATCGGTACATGGGGCGCCATGTTATCGATAGGTGTTTCTAAAAACTTAAATGAGGTAAGTCAACATAATACTGTTTTAAAATCAGGTAAATGAAACAATATTACATAAATTATATTTTATATATAAAATGATAACTTTCATAAATCTGTATGATTATTAAGTAATGTTGTTTGTTAGGAGATGATAATATTTAGTTATCATCGATTATTGTTCGAATTAAACTAAAACGAATACTTTGTGAACTCTACTTCACGTATCGTTAGAAAAAAAGCATTGAACACGTTTTAGTCACTGGGAAATAATTCTGGGGATGACTGCAGCATCGCCAGTATTCATTTTCGAGTTTCTGAGTGAGAATTGCTAACAAAAGGAATTTATTTCTGGTTTAAAAAAGTTGTTTACATTTAAAAGATATAATTTGAGATATAAAGTAAATATGTATGATATTATTTCAAAATGATTTGAAATGTAAAATTTGATGTTTAAATTTTGAGATTTCCAGCTAAGCAAAGTTATAATGTGATTATGTGAATTTTAAAGGTATTTGAACTTGTTTGGTAAAGTTTTAAAGGTGTTTGAACTTGTTTATAATAGTTTGGAATATGAATTAAAATAAACGCGTCGCGTTTTGGCTGTTTGCGATTTCATGACCTGAAACTTTAAACGGACGTGTAGAATTCAATATAAGTTGAAATTCCTTGAAACAAGAATTTTCTGGACCATTATAATCATATTTTTCATATGAAAGTGGAAAATCAAGATTTCATTCAATAAAACTCAAGTTATGTCCAAAGAAAAATTTCAAAACCATCACGTTTTGGTAGTTTGTAAATTTTATTATTTTCAAACTATTCTAATGGAAGATAAATAGGGTTTGGAAGTGTTTAATAATTTGGATATGTAAAATAAATATGAATTGGTTTATACACTCTTTTGGATAGAAGAGTATTACAATAGTTTGGACTTGAATCAAGAAATGTTTATTCACTTAAGTAAAAGTAGTAAGAAATAATTTAAACTTTAAGTTTAAATTATGAAATGAATGGATTTATATAATAAATTGAATATGAAGTAAAAAGGTTATAAAACCAAGATTAAAAATATTAACTTAACAAATTTGTATTTATGAATATATATGAACTTAAGTAATAAGTTATGAAGTAAAAATCTAATTTTAGTTTAAGTTAAAAGAATGAAATTTAAACTGAGAATTCGAGAAGTAAATCCTGATGCTTTTGAAATTGTTTTCTATGATTTTGAAAATCATATTAGTATAACTTAAAATATTTACGAATGGAAGTTTTTTTCAAAAAGGGATTTTAAAAGGAAGTGAGTCTTGTACTCCTTTCTTCTATCGTGGAAAATAATTTCGGTGATGACGGCCGCATCCTCGACATTCATTTTCGAGTCTCAAAGTGGGGGAGGCCATTTAGTAGCTTTGCTATGCATTTTATTCAATAAACAGATTTTTTATTTAAAATTCTAAATATGAGTTGATATATATATAAAAGATATGAGTATATATATTATTTCAAAATGTTTTGGAAAGAAACCTAGTGTTTAGTTCTTACATTCTTTGTAAATTAACAATTTTCACTTATTGAAATGAAATTAATTAATAAAATGATTTTATAAAAGGTCCATGAATGATTTGATATGAAATGTGTTAAAAATAAAGTGAAATAATTGAAATTTGAATAAATTGAATGTGAATGAAATAGACGTGAATAAATTGGAAGTAAACCAATTGGATGCTAATAAGAAATGTAAGTGTACAAATTTATTTGTTGACACTAGATAATGTAAATTGATGTAGTATGAATTTATAAGATGAATATTATTTGCTGAATGATTTCTTTTATGGAAAATCATTGTTATAACTGCTTTTGGTTATATATGATTGTTATGTTGTGTATTAGTGCTTGTGCTTTTGATTTGGATTCAGATTTCATGTTATATAGTTCTATTAAAATCATGCATGCTCTTTATATCCTTTTATAAGCAACTAATATTCAAATTGAGTTGACGTAGGTACATATGAAGACCGTTTGGATGTATATGCGATTCGACACGCTTTTGCTCACTTTAATATGAGAGAACTCGCTCGTATTAATAATAATAATAAGGTACATATCTCAGATTACATACCATACTTTTATGTTTTTCCTTATAGGATGCCTCATCACTGAGATGAGATATATATTGATATATATATATATGTGTGTGTGTGTGTTATAAAATTTTCCGATCGAGCCGCGCAAAGGAGACGCTGCCGAAATTTTTCATAAATTCCGGAGTTAGAAAATTTTTGAGACTTTAAAGTTTTATAACTTGTTTACAAATAAGCCGATATCAGAGTGGCATAGCGGAAGCATGGTAAAGGTTTTGCAAATAGATTTTAAAGTTTTGTAAGTTGATTATTTTGAGTAAATATATCTAATGTTGGATTCCTTACTTAGCCCTTTTTCTTGGACGAAAAGTTTTGAGTGGGGAAGATTGTAACAACCCGTATTTTTAACTATTTTAAATTATTGAATTTCATATGATAGAAAATGATTTCAAAAGTCTATTTAAATTTTATTTAAACAAGAATGAAACTTGTTAACTTTGAGAATTGAATTTAAAGTGAATAAGTTTATTTTTGGGAAATTACTTGTTTGAATTAACGTGTAAAAATAGACATTCGGACCACTGTCTCGGATTTCGATGAAATCAGTTTCATCAGATCTGTAATAGTTAATTATTATAGGATTTCAAGTTTCGTAGCGATCGAACTTATTGTTTGGCCGTGCGAGCTTGAAATGTGTAGAATTTAAGTTAAAATTACTCGATTTGAAAAGATATCTACTGAATATGATGGAATTGGCCCTCGATACATATTCCATTGTGTTCGGAATAGGGGTACAGCATATAGAACGCCAGGCGGCACGCTTTGTTTGGAGTTCGAAATTTTCGCGGATGAATTGTGCCGCAAAATTTTCTATATAAGAACTTGATCTTTATATGTTTTTTGCAATCCAAAGTCCTAAGGATTTCAGTCGCCTTCCTTTAAATTTCAATGGTCAAAAATCTCCAATCTTCTTTCCTTGATATCTTTATATCCACTTAATGAAATTGAATGCAACCAAAAGCAAAAATGGAGAGCTCGACGAGCTCTACATGATGTACGGCTGGATTGTGCTATCATCAACGATAGGAGCGGAATTTGTCTCGCGTTCGAGTGTTGTTTGTTGGGTTTTGCGCGCATAAGCGATGTGCATGCGCGGGGCTTGGCCAGGCGTAGTGGCGACGACGATGGGGGGCAAGGCAGGGCGGCGGTAGGTTCGGTTGGCGGCGTGGGCTGGGGCGCGATCGTCTATTACAAAAAAAAGAGATGAAGGTGCGTCGGCCTGGATAATGAACGAGAGGATGGATTAGGATAAGGTATAAGTTTATTTTTTATTTAATTTGGTCAATTAATTTTAATTATGTACGAATGTTAATTAGTTCATAACATTTTCATTCGAGGTCGGATTCGAGCGAAATGAGTCGCGTTGCGATCGTATCGACGAAGGCTACGACATGGAGTTGGATTGGAATTTATTCGAAGCTGAAAATTTTTCAGTTTCAAATAAGGTGAGTGTTTTAAACCGCTCACGAAATACTAAAGTATTGTGGAATATTTTTAAATTCAAACCATCAATTGATTTATTTTTATTGACTGTTGTTTGGTAATTTAATTGTCATTTAAATTGACATATGGTTTGAACTGATAGGAAATTTAAATTGCTAGTTAAATCGAAATCGACATTGAATTACTAGTTAAACACTCGACATTGATAACTAGTTAACTGTCATGATTTATTGGCTGATTTGGATGTTGATTGTGATGGATGTCTATTGGTTGATGCATTGGATGATTTAGGTGTTTATTTATTTTATATATCCCTGTTATCACCTTGTATATTATTGATAGTATATAAAACTATAAATTGAATTATTTCGAATAAATTAAGAAATAGGTTGAAATAATATATACTTATGACACTTTGATTTGGATTGAAATGATATATATCCATCCCTGCAATTAAAAATTGAAATAACTATTCAATTGGCCATATGATAGAAAATTTTATATGGACACTGGATTAGTTAAATTAAATGGTTTTAAAATTCTTGGTTTTGAAATTATTTAAATGATATCATTTTTAAAGAATAAAACAATTGATTTATGGAAATTGAATTAATTTTGAACTTGAGCTTGAAATGTTGAAATTAAAATTGGTTAAAAGAAATTATTTAAAGAATGCAATTTAAAATTTGAAGTTATAATTGAAACATGATTTGAATTATGGAAATTGATTTGTTTTAAAAGATTGGAACTTTATTCGAAATTTGGAATTCATCTAAGTAAAAGGTGTTTTAAATCGATATTTCAAATTTGGGCTCGGAATTGAATTATTTTAAAGATTTGAACCTTAAATTGAACAACGAAGTTTAATTTGATTTAAGTGATTTAAATCGATAAATTGAAATTTGACTTGAAATTTATATGAATTGAAATGGTTTAAAATAAGATTTGAATTGAAATTTGAACCATTGAATCGAATCGTTGAATCGAATTTGAAGTTAAAATGTAACATTCTGAAATTGAAGTTAATACGAATTGAATTTAAATTTAAATTGAGTTGATTTGAATTTATTTGATATTTAAGATGATTTGAATTGGAAGATTTGAAATTAAATCGTTTTGATTGAAATTGGATCTGAGTCCATATTTATTGGAAAAGGAAAGAAACGGTTTAAATTTGAAACTATTTTCACTATAAACAATTTTACTATAAACTGTTTTAATATTCATCTATTTAAAATTTAAAATTATTTAAATTTTCAAATCGTTTAATATATAAACTATTTTAACATCGAAACTATTTTAAATATCTTAATTTTTCAAATTATTTAATTTTTCAAGCTATTTAACTTTTAAACTATTTTAACTATTTTAACTATTTTAACTATTTTAACTATTTAAGCTATTTTAACTATTTAAGCTATTTTAACTATGTTATCCCACTTTTTGGCAAAGCTGAGATACCCAAAAATTAACTGAAATCAATATTAACCAACCATGAATATTGAATGTGCATTGCAGGATGATCATGGATATCGATGAATTTTGTCCGAGCTCGGATTGGGCTGTAATTGACAAGACATGACTTGCCAAGCCGTGAGAGCCAGCGTTTCAGATTTCAGGTTAATCGGAGTTCGTACGAGTGAGATATGATCGATTCAAGTTAGATACAAGGTGATGTTCGGATCCATCAGGTGACGACCTGTTCGAATCGATCAGATTCGTATCCATCAGAGAGGCATCGTCAAGTTCGAATCCATTGGAGCTTGGCAACTTCGAATCGATCATCTTCGAATCGATCAGGTACGGGTCAAACCGCGGTCATGGAGTTCGAATCCATCTGTTCGTATCCCTCACCACACCTCGGTTCATACCCATAGGCTTCGTATCGATCAGAATGGTCCAGGCCTTCGTATCCATGAACTTCGTATCGATTGACTGATGATTAGTTCGAATCGATAAACGAGGCATTCGTTCGAATCCATCAGGAAGCTTTAGCTCGTATCCATCACAAACAGTATCCATTGAATGGGTCTTCCTCGATACGAGCTAAGCTGCTAATCTCGATTCAAACTATACGTTGACAACTGATACGAGATGCACGGAGTTGATTGATTCAAACAGGATACCAGTACTCGATACAAACAAGGCGAAGTTCGTGGATACGAATCGGTCAATACGCCACTAAAACTGGATTGACCAGGAAAACCCGCTCCATATCACTCCACGTCATTGCACGCGCACGTGCTTCGATCGATTCGAAGAAGGGGATACGAAACATGGATTCGAACTCAGCAGACCACGGAAAACATAGCCTTGAATCGATCATAACTCCTAAACCACAGATCCAAATGCAACGAAATTTTCAGAGTAGCTTCCATGCAAGGTAAAGACCAATCCTGCCAAGTTTCAGCTCGATTGGAGCATTTCCTGATCGATACGAAATTGATTCGAATCGATCACAGATTGAGTTGAAACTTGGTGGGGCCGGTCGCGTGGGCCCCCTCACGTGCCAGAAAAAGTCTCCTGAAGTTTGGGCGAGATCTGAGCCTCCTACGCCTATAAATAGAGCACCAGAATCGACAGAAAAGGGGATCTGGGAGCGATTCAACGTCCAGACTCTGCCGGATTCAACTCTACTCCTTTCCATTGCTGTTATATTCAGATTCATTCATTATACTTGCTGTAATCATCTGTAATCAGTGAAGAACATCAATAAAAGATAAAAATCCTTGAAGTGGACGTAGGCCGGAGATAGCCGAACCACCATAAATTGCGTGTCACTGTTCAATATTTCTGGATTGTTGTTTGTTGCTTGCTTAGATCTGATATTTGTGTCTGAATATTGCTGATTTGTATTCACACACTGGTGCTTTCACAACACTTGGGGTTTGTGACCATTTTTGGTACAAACACTTTGGTGCTTTCACTGAGAAGAACTAGCACCCGCTACACCAAATTCGAAGTTCAGATTTGAAAACTCGAAGATTTGAAGGCAATGACTCGACAAACAAGTAGAAGACAAAGAGCTGAGAGAAGCCATCAAGGAGGAAGTCAAGAGGCATCCTCTGGTGCTGGAGAAGAGCCGGCTTCGATCTACATCACTAGAGACGAAATGGAGACCATGACCAATCTGATGCACGAAAGAATGATGAAAAGTCAACAAGAGATGCTGCAGAATTTCTTTGAACAGATGAGAGCTGCAGGGACGCAGAGCCTAGGACCAGCTACAGCGGCTATGAATGTGGAACAGGGAGCTAGGACTGCGGAACTTGATGAGGGACAGAATGCAGATCCAGTGGACAATCAACAAGGACTAGGGGGCAGACCCTCGGGATCCGATGCTGGAAGGCCAACAAACGAGGCTCAACAAGCTAGGGCCAATGCTGATGCTAACGGGCCGCACGAAGAGTACGTACCAGAATACCCTTCAAGACCAAGAGGGCAACCCCAAGATGGAGATGAAAAGATGGCTGGATTAGTGCGAAGACTCATGAGAGGAGGATTGTCTAGCGGAGGATTGGAGGAAGTCAGTCGGAGTCCGTTCACTCCAAATATCAGGAATGCAAGGAACCCTCCAAAGTTCAAACTGCCGACGCTGAATCCATATGACGGAAAGTCAGACCCGACCATGCACGTTACCAGATACATCAGGCATATGGAAGTGCTGGGGGCATCTGAGGAAGTGATGGCACGATGCTTCCCTTTGTTTCTATCAGATTTGGCTGCGCTTTGGTTCAGACAACTAGAGACTGGATCAATCAGGACATGGGGTGAGCTAGTGGAATGCTTCATGAGACAGTTTAGGGTCCATGTGACGCGACCCAAGAGTGTGATGACTTTAGCCTCGATAAAGCAAAGGACCGGAGAGTCCATAAAAGATTTTCTATTGCGATTCAATGCGACGGTGGCTTCTGTAGATCGCCCGGATCCATCAATGATTTTGATGGCGGCAGTAGCAGGAATTGCAGAAGGCACCAAATTCAAAGATTCTCTGACCAGAGATCCACCGCAAGATCTAGGAGAGTTCTATCATGAAGCTGAAAAATTCATTCGACTAGAGGAATCACGAGCCGAGAGGCAGGAAATAAACACTACACGAAGCGAAGGAACCGCAGGAGGACAATCTGGAGTAGACAAAGGCAAGAGAAAGCAGGACGATGCACAGGACGGTCCTGATAAACGGAAGAAATTCCGGGAACCCAGATTCAGGCAATTCACAGATTTGACGGCAAGCCTGGAAAGGATTTACACTGAAACTCGGGGGCAACTCCCCTATCGAAAACCACCCAGGAGAGATCCCACGGAGCGGGAACGCAGGACTGGAAAATACTGCCTATTCCATGAGCTGGATGGACACACTACCGATGAATGCCGCCACCTAAGGGATGAGGTGGAAGAACATGCCAGGAGTGGTAAACTGCCACAATATGTCAGAGAACGGGCAGCAGCGGTAAGGCCTGAACAACTACCGCCTCCAACTAACAGAAACGATCCTGGATCGGGATCACGACTCATCATCAACTGATTAAGATGGCAAGGACCAAGTTCGAGATCTGGACTTCGGCCAAATAATTTCATTAGATTTGCTTTCAAAATAAAACGGCTATTCCACTCACTCATGTACGGGAACCAAAGAGACCCCTAGGCATGCTCTGAGATGGTATAGACCGTTCAGCCCGGAGAGGCGTTGTTTACTTTTTCCCTGATGTTTGAGATTGAACATCTAGGGTCTGAATTTAATAAATAAACTTGAATTTCCTGAATAAGCCTTTGACCGGAGAGTTAAAGGACGAATATTACGTATTAATACAAAATTATGATCGCTTTATGACCCTACCCGGAGAGACGGGGTCCGGAGTGCAAGAAGTGAGTTGCTTCGCCGGAGAGCGACAGGATCGACTCACTTAAGCGCTGTTTCCCCTTCACCGAAGTGTGACAGGATGGGATCCAGCAAGGGCCCGGAGAGGCTATGATCGGCCGACGATTTAGGCCAAGATATCGCTTAATGTTCAAATACACTGAACCGGAGTGCAAGAAGTGGATCGCTTCGCCGGAGAGCGACAGGATCGACCCACTTAACGTTGTTTCCCCTTCACCGGAAAGTGACAGGATGGGATCCAGCAGGAGCCCGGAGAGGCTATGATCGGCCCCGAACGGCCAAGACATCGCTCCACGCCCTAACTGGGGCTAGAGTGCAAGGGATAGAAAGCAACGCCGGAGTGCAATAGGTTCTTTCTATTCGACCGCTAAGTCTAGAATGGGCTTCGCAAGGGTCCGGAGCGACCGACAACAGTCCGGAGAGACTGTAGAATTTCATTCTTAACTTCCACTGGCAGAAATTGATAATGCTTCGGCTTCGAACAGGCATGAGCTTGATTGAAAATATCATAAGATTCGAACGAAACCTGAGCTTACTACACTCGAATTGAGACTAATCAAAACACACCTTTTACCAAAAGGCATGTTTTGGGGGGCAAAGTGTTATCCCACTTTTTGGCAAAGCTGAGATACCCAAAAATTAACTGAAATCAATATTAACCAACCATGAATATTGAATGTGCATTGCAGGATGATCATGGATATCGATGAATTTTGTCCGAGCTCGGATTGGGCTGTAATTGACAAGACATGACTTGCCAAGCCGTGAGAGCCAGCGTTTCAGATTTCAGGTTAATCGGAGTTCGTACGAGTGAGATATGATCGATTCAAGTTAGATACAAGGTGATGTTCGGATCCATCAGGTGACGACCTGTTCGAATCGATCAGATTCGTATCCATCAGAGAGGCATCGTCAAGTTCGAATCCATTGGAGCTTGGCAACTTCGAATCGATCATCTTCGAATCGATCAGGTACGGGTCAAACCGCGGTCATGGAGTTCGAATCCATCTGTTCGTATCCCTCACCACACCTCGGTTCATACCCATAGGCTTCGTATCGATCAGAATGGTCCAGGCCTTCGTATCCATGAACTTCGTATCGATTGACTGATGATTAGTTCGAATCGATAAACGAGGCATTCGTTCGAATCCATCAGGAAGCTTTAGCTCGTATCCATCACAAACAGTATCCATTGAATGGGTCTTCCTCGATACGAGCTAAGCTGCTAATCTCGATTCAAACTATACGTTGACAACTGATACGAGATGCACGGAGTTGATTGATTCAAACAGGATACCAGTACTCGATACAAACAAGGCAAAGTTCGTGGATACGAATCGGTCAATACGCCACTAAAACTGGATTGACCAGGAAAACCCGCTCCATATCACTCCACGTCATTGCACGCGCACGTGCTTCGATCGATTCGAAGAAGGGGATACGAAACATGGATTCGAACTCAGCAGACCACGGAAAACATAGCCTTGAATCGATCATAACTCCTAAACCACAGATCCAAATGCAACGAAATTTTCAGAGTAGCTTCCATGCAAGGTAAAGACCAATCCTGCCAAGTTTCAGCTCGATTGGAGCATTTCCTGATCGATACGAAATTGATTCGAATCGATCACAGATTGAGTTGAAACTTGGTGGGGCCGGTCGCGTGGGCCCCCTCACGTGCCAGAAAAAGTCTCCTGAAGTTTGGGCGAGATCTGAGCCTCCTACGCCTATAAATAGAGCACCAGAATCGACAGAAAAGGGGATCTGGGAGCGATTCAACGTCCAGACTCTGCCGGATTCAACTCTACTCCTTTCCATTGCTGTTATATTCAGATTCATTCATTATACTTGCTGTAATCATCTGTAATCAGTGAAGAACATCAATAAAAGATAAAAATCCTTGAAGTGGACGTAGGCCGGAGATAGCCGAACCACCATAAATTGCGTGTCACTGTTCAATATTTCTGGATTGTTGTTTGTTGCTTGCTTAGATCTGATATTTGTGTCTGAATATTGCTGATTTGTATTCACACACTGGTGCTTTCACAACACTTGGGGTTTGTGACCATTTTTGGTACAAACAAACTATTTAAAAATTTCAAAATATTTTCAAAAATTCAAACCGTTCAAATTTGGAACTATTTATATTCAAATTGTTGATTTAAATACGAATGTGGTTAAAATGAAGTTATAACCTAAGTCGAAATTCGAAATGATTTTAAATGAAATTGATTTCGAAGTGAATATGATGATTTTGAAATGCAATTTATTTTGAAGTGAATATGATATTTTAATATCAAGTATGAATCGTTTCGAAATGTAAAAGAATCAACCGGTGTGTAAAATGATTGGTTGTTAAAGAGACCGGCGCCGATTATTGGCATACTCTCTGTCAATGTTGGAACCACTTTAACAACTGTGTATGCGGAGGAGACTCCAGAATGAAGTGGTTGGATTTGGTTTATGTTGCTAGATTTGAAGAAAGAGAACGATGATGGATAGCCCCGACACTTGTGTCAGTTTGAAATGACTAAAACATGATGGCTTGATAGGGTCAATGAGGGTAGCTACCTCTAGCGGACATCTGTTCTTCGATTTTCTTTTTGGACTCGGTCCATACTATTACCCTTAATGTTGGTTTCGATTGGTGCACCTTGATTTGGGATGACTACCCTTTGGCTCTATATGGGATGGACGGTCGCGGTGGGCGGTCATGGCTACAATGCGTTACCACCGGCCCTGCGACCCGAACTGGTAGAATCCTACCTTGGGCATTGTGTCACGTACGGGAATTTTCGACTTTTGAAAATTCGACATCGATACTCACTTTATCGACTGCCGAGCAATCGAGTGCCGGAAACTCCAATAGTGAGGGTTTTAGAAAGAAAGAAAAGGTAGAAGAAGAAGAAAGCAGAAGAAGAGAAGAAGAAAATAGAGAAGAAAGAAGAACAACAGAACAACATCAGAACAGAAAACAATATCAGAATCTTACACATCGCAGCGGAACAATATATAATAGATAAATGAATAATCTTTAAACAAAAAACTATATCATTTTATACATACATCAATCATCAGAGTCAATATACAACAATGGACAGTTATATAACTTGTCCTCATACAGAATACACAGCGGAATAAATACTATCAGATACAAATACTACGTCTCGTCATCCAGCTTATCTCCAAAGCTCCAGAATATCCAGAATATCCTGATAATATAACTCTAGGCTGCCCGTGTGGAAAATTTGTGGGCACCCAGAGTTTAGAAGGGAACAATAACCTCCGAGTCAGTCATGGTGACTGGTGTGAGATCGTAAAACAGTTTATCTTTAGAATAAACAACAGAAGAATTTTAAGGTAATTTCGCAATGCTTTTGGAAAATGAAACTACCATAAGACCTCCCGCCACACACACAATGCAAACGCAGAATTGGAGGAGATTTCTTCTTATGATAGTCAAAGATGCTTACTACGCAAAATCAAATTCTTTTTGATATTATTATTAGTGCATAGTGTAGAAAACATTTCGAAAGTATAATATTAATCTCAGCCAGCATAGGCATTCCGCACTTATGCCTACTATAGCTACTATGTTCAATAGCAGGTTACCGCCACATTCCATAGCAGGTAATACAACTAAAACCGTACAAGTCGCGTATTGTTTCTTTGGATTTCCAACAAATGGTCAGGCTAAGGAACTTCCTATCCACGATGGGTACGTCCCTGGAATAGACGACCCGAGAACCTAACCGGATCTCTGCCAACACAAGGCCGGGTTACCTCTGTAAAAATAGGTAACTACTGACACGCGTATGCCATCCCCCGATCGTAACCGATCTTCCCGAGGATCCCCGATTTCCAACAAACCACATAGATAATAATGCAGCAACCACATAGGTTAAGTATCTGGGCTCCATACCATGATACCACCTCTATCCAGAAGGAATGACATACACTAAGGGGCGCTACTCCCTAGAACCTTGCCGCATCCTTCCTGTTTTGACCATTTCCGGGGTGTGAGGCTCGACGAAGTCTCGTCCACAAAGCTACGCTTTCTACAAAGCCCTGCTTCGGGTCAAACAAAAATGATCAACCTATGATCACAAAGATATAAGATCAAACAAATGATCATATCGCAAATGATCAAACACTGATCATTTCACAGCAACACTCAGTATGCCACGTTACCAAATTGGGAGTATATCGCTGATAAATTTCAACTACATCACCTCTGAGCTCGTACGTCTCAGAGAAGGGTGTTAAGCTAAGAGAATAAATTCTCCGCCACCAACAGAAATGTATTTGAAAGAAATCAGCTTTATATCTCAATCTGTAACGTCAGACACACAATCCATACAAGTCTGTTCCGGGATCGAACAGAACCGAAGGCACTTCTCACGAAGCCCTTGCATTTCCGGATAAATTTCTAATCACGTCCGGACTTCTCGTCACTAAGGGTGATAAAACCTCTAAATCGGAGATCAGCCGATGTAGAGTAACTCGACGGTAATCCTTCCGTTTTCAAAAATATCCGGTCTTCAACACCGGTCTTCGAATGCAATTCATAACGATGTATCACATATTCGGAATGGGTTATACGACCCCATGGTCCTTTCCCGGCTAACCCGAATAGTGAGCGATTATTCAAAAATAAGTGTGGCATTCAAATTCATCCAATCACAACAAATACCTATCTATAGGTAATTATTGATAGTCGGTTATTTAACTATCAATAAAGATGCGCAACATCATCAGATTCCAAATAATTTTCCAAATTATTTCATCTTCAAAAATATCTTTACTAGATATAAAATTTCCACACTTTCAAAAATAAATCAACGTTTATTTTTCTAAACAATTTCCATTTCCTTTATAAATTCCATATTGAATTTACATTTTTCGAATATCTACTAATATTCGATTTTCAATCGTTTTCAAAAATATCATTTTCGATTTATCTTTAAGAAGATAAATTCTCAAAACGTTTCGTTTCATTTGGAAAAACATTTTCATACTTATTTAAAAATAGGTATTTCACAAATCTATTTATTTTCAACATTTGAAAATATTCAATATACTTAAATCAAATTAAGTATATATTTCATTCTTTTAAGGAAACCGTTTACTATAACAACATTTATTTGAGTCAAAACGAATGTCACGTAAAACATCGTTACGACGACTCAAAATCACTAGTATAGGGATTCGGAATTAAGATAGGTATATAAATCCCAATACTACATAAAACATTTTCTTTCGAAAATCATTTACTATAACAACAGTGTTATAGTCCATCATTTCCTTATTTCTCGAAACGTCTATTTCAACAATAAATGTTGAAATCTATGTTTTCGATACTTAACACGTTTTAAAACATCTTTTAAAACAATTAACTTCATTTTATAATATCGCTTTCCCAAACATAACCATTTTATTCAATAATATATTCACTGTCCAAAATCGTGAATATACTTCACTAACCAAATTTCAATCTTTTCTACACATTTATTCCAAGAATTATCCACTGTCCAAAATCGTGGATAAAATTCCCTTAATAATCTCTATATTTAAAATCAATCAAATTTGATTGATTTTCGAATTTATAAAACAACGTTTATAAATTCGATTTCCATTTTCTAACAACTTTGATTTATAAATCTTCTTTATTAACAAATTCGAGTTATACTTGATATAAATATCACAAGTCCATAGTATAAGTTAATAACTTATCATTCATTTTCAACTTCACAATTTATAAATCTATAAATTTCATTCACTTACGGATTTCATAATATTTCATTTTTATCACTTATAAAAACTCATTTTATAATTTCAACATTCTTAATTTTGTAGATATCAATTTCATAAATCTTTTATATAAACCGTTACAGAAATTCAAAAATCTCAATTTAAACCATTTCATAAATCAATCAACTATTTATTCCAAAAATCACTTTTCGATTATATTTCACAAATCTATAAATTTTGGTAACTTTAAAATTTCATACGTTTATTTATTTGAAATAAATCAATTCAAAAATTCCATAAAACGTATATTTTCAAAAATCACTTTAAAATCCTTTTAAAGTAAAAGTCGTTATTTTTAAACTTCAAAACTGAATCCAATGATGCAACGCATCAATTAGTCCATCACAACATCAATCATCATATATCATCATATGATAACAGGATATACATCAATATTTGTAAATAAGTAAATACTGGTGAGGAATCCAGTTGGATCCCTCCAACCTGTTTCCCTGCATCCACAGACGTTAGCACAATACCAATTCTGCTCCAGTACGGAATTATCGCGGTATATGGGTTTTATAAAAAAAAATCCGCTTACTAACGGCGCAATAGGGTCTCATCCGCTATACGAGGCGGGAAATCATCAATCCAATATATACATATGCCAATATGTATATATTGCTATATATATAGATATATCCTACTATATCTAATATCACATCCAATAGCAATCAATAACTGCAAAAATTCCACATTCAATTTGAGTGAGAGAAATCTCACCTTGATTTTCCAATAGAAGTTTGTAGCGTTTATTTCGAATGAAATTAAACGGACGTTTAATTTCACTCAAAATTTTCACTGACCCCGATCGCTTCCAATTCAGTTGCATCACGTAGTATTCGACGATACGAATCCAACGCAATTTGTTTCGTCAATTTCTGATCACGTATAAACAAGTTATAATATTTAGGAGTTTATACGATTTAAATTATAAAATTAATTTATAAATCTCACTTCATTCTAACCCTAACCATCAACAGCCGTTAGATCTGCCTATATGAAATCAAGGCCATGATCTTCTTTCTTCCTCCTCGACAGTTTATACGTGAGCAACAAACCCAACAGCCGCCGATCTTCCATTGAATTATACTTCATCATCGTCGACTTCTAGAGTGATCAGCCACCTCCAATAGAACGAGCATCGCCTAAGCTACCACCGCCTACCACCATTCGAAGGCCGGCCCCCTCTACTTGCGTGCGACATTGGGTTGAACGGCCACGAACGCAGCCCCATAGCTCTCGATCTACAGCTCCAAACCCCATCTCCACCGTTGAAAACAAAGACCACATCGTCCTCTACAATATCGTAGTTGATAATTTCTTGAATTGGTTAGTGGATTTGAAGAAAAAACGAGGTGAAGTCGGTGACTTCCTGGCCATTGATTTCAAAAATGGCGGCTGCTGCTTAGAACTAGGGTTTTGCCAAATTGAAGAAGATGGTTCCTTTTTATAGAAAAATTCTCAATTCACTATTCATCCGGAATTTCCAAACTCCGATTTACGCACGGTGACTGGCATTCCTGGGGTTTATCCCGCGTTCCAGACACAATGGAATAGGTTTCAGAAGCTAATTCGATCGTCTGTGTGAGTTATGAATTTAAACGATCAATTTAAATTAAACCGATTTAAATCAATTTTGAGGCGTTTTACTTTGCACCGGACAAATGGTAAATCCAAAAATTACGAAATTTGAAACCATGCAAAAATATCACATTATGGATCCGATGAAACTGGTTTCATTCAATTCTGAGACTGTTCGAAAATTGGCTATTTTTACAATCGATAATTAAATATTAAAATATTCGATTTTCACAAATTAACTCCAAATTCGATTCTGAAAGTTCTAAAATATTTCTATAACTCCAGTATGATTAAATAAAATTTTACAAATCATTTTCAATCATTTTAAACTCGATTTTCAATTATCTCTGGAATTTCACTATTTAATTTATCGATTTAATTGACCAAATTAAATCCAATATCCTTTAAATAAATTATTCGACTTATTAAATTCATTTATTAATATTTAAAATCAATTAAATATTCAAATTTTAATTATCAAAAATTCTGGGTCGTTACACATTGCCTCACGTGCCTTGTCATACTTTTATCCTTATATGAGACCACTACGAGTTTGGTTGAGTGTTGTCGTATCACGGTGCATTCTTATCCCCCGATGTGCTACTAGGGTGTTATATGCAAACTATATGTCAATGCTTAAAAACGCGTTATGGGGGATTAATGTAAAGCCTTAATGCTAGGAAAAATATTTATTTTATTGATTAGACATTTCATATATAGCGTATTCTACTATATATAGATATTTTGACGGATCCTTAAGAGATGGAAAATCTCCTAACATCTCCTGAGTTATTGCACGCACGTTGTACACTAGATAGGAGATATAAAACCCCATAAACATCTCTGACGCTATTACACTCATGTTATATGTGATATTGATTTGACTTGCATGAGAATATTTTAGTTCTAACTCGAGTGTATTGTTTTATTTTATGCTCGGGTCAGCCAAAAGTATTTCAGTGCAATGAAGATCATATTATTCCGGAGGACGAAGACGAAGATTTGGTATATTATATTACTAGTATTATTCCCCTACATCATGTTGTTTTGCTGCATTGTTTTATATTGTCTCTGTTGTATGTATAACTCTGATATATGTGGTAAAATTTTAATCAAATGTATAGTATAAACTGCTTCATGAACTATTTATTTGATTATTATATTTTGTCATTCCGCTATGAGATTATGTGTTTGTTTTCTTCTTTTCTTATTTTCTTTATTAACCCCATTGATTATCTGTGTTCTGGATTCTTTTGAGTTGGACATGTATGGTTTATTGTCGACTTAAACCTTTCGAAATGTGGGTCGCCACATCTATGTTAATATCTAGTTAAGTTCGATAGTCGACTGATCGATTATCTAGTTAAAACAGTTGCTTATACAAATCAATGTTCTTATACTTAACTCGTTTATGACATTTCCAACTTAACTATTCCTCTTTCAAGAGGGAATTCCAGTAGGCTAGAGCTCTATTGCTCCATCCCTACTTGACATTAATTTTTAACTCTTAGAAATAGATAAACCTACTTCGTCGGCTTTTAGTGTTAAGTAAAGTTATTTACCTTTTTTAAACAAGTGAGTAAACAACAAGATTAACACATTTTCGACATTTCAACTTATACCATTCCTCATTCAAGAGTAAACTAGGTAAGTTTGGGCACTGGTTGCTCTAAACCTTGCCTAAACATCTCATCCTTGAATCTCACAAACATATAAGTTTACTCATCGGCTTTTAGTGTTAAGCCTAGTCAATCGCCTTTGTCAAAACTTATATATACAAAATAATACTTTAGAAATACTTGTAAATAGGTTTTAAATATCTATGTAAAATATTATTTGAAAATTACTAATTTCGAAGTTTGATTAAAAATAGGTTTTACATTTTGCTGCACTTTACTTTCAAAAATTGTAAATAATAATTAAACTATATTTAAACTTCTATTCTTTTTTTTCATACTCAAATACATTTTGTAAGAACTTCTATAAAAAGATTTTATAAAGAATAGAATTTAGAAACCATTTAAATCATGAAAATCTAGCCAAAACGTCGCATTTAAACACTTAAAACCATAAGCGATTTACTACAGCATTTATAAGTGTAGTTAAAAGTCCTTGTTAAAAGAACATTGAAAAGTGTCATCTTTGCGACTAGTTTTAACCACTTAAAAAATGATTTGAGACTTGAAATTTTTATACCAAGTACTACCATTTGATAACTTAAAAACCGTGGAAAGAAAAAACTAAGAATACCTTTTCATTTATTTATAAAAATTCCCAAAAATACGGGATTTGAAAGTGCACTTATAACGACTATTCTCGCTTCAAACACTTTCAAACTTATTTCAATTTAACATACAAGTTAAACAACCATTTGAACATCAAGGTCAAGGTCATGCAACATGTTTAAGAGGGTAATAGAAGTGATGTTATATAATATAAAGTAATCATTTGCTTTTAAAAGCAATAGGGGTCTAAAGTTTTTACTTTACTTAGTTCATGTCACTTTAACTTTATAATTTGCACACAACATATATATACGCAATATATACTAACAAGATAGTGAGATAACTCACTTAAATCCATGCCTAATCCAAGCACAAAGCTGCAAGAACCAAAGAACCACATCCTTCCATTAACACAAGCCTAAAAGTCCAACCTTTTGCATTTCCAAACCAAAGCCAACACCTTCCTCCTCCATGCTCATGGCCCATCCAAGCTCTCCCTCTTCCTCTCACCTCCTCCCACTTCTTACTTGCTAATCATTCTTCGTATGAGGTCTTAGGCCCAAAGCCAAAGTTTAGAAGAGATTTGAGAAGATTTGGTGAACTTTTGAAAAAGTTAGATAGTAATAAGTGGATAAGTGCTTAAGCACTTCTACCATTTTCAACCCTCTTACTTCATCTCAAGCTTTGTGAATTTGTGATTATTAAGTGAACCGTTCCCCTCTATTTATAGACTTTAAATGGTGAAGCATAAGCTTGCTCTCACCCCCCTTGGAAGGCTTACCTCCCATCACATCTACTTTATCACATGCTTAACACTTGAGCATTTCCATTTATACACACTTCTCATTTATGTCACTTCTCTTTTAGGCTAATTACCATTATACCCTCACCATGATAATATCTCGTATCCATTAGAACATTCTAGAACCTTCCAAGCTTAATGAAGAGGTGTATGTGTTAATTAGTCGCTCATGTGTTCATTTGATAATTAGCTTAAGAGTTAAATGTTTCCTTATTTGCTCATTTTCCTTTTTTTCTCATTTTTAAAATACCTTTTGACATCATCACATTTATTTAGCCATAAACATGAAAATATTTTTAGTTTCTAATTACCTCCTTAGTTATTAATTAGATATGCACAAAAAGTTCGAACAACTTTTGTTGAGAAAAAAGCTGTTTATCAATAAAACGATTTTCGGTCACATTATCGGTATTTTTTCAAAGAATATATTTTTGTAAACATTTTTTCAAAACAAATTTACCATCATTACTTATGATTTAAAAGGGTGTTAAGAAGCTTATTAAATCATTTTAATAACATTTAAATCCTAGATTCAAATATTTAAATAATTCAGATATTTAAATACGAAGTGTCCAAAATTCTAAGTCGTTGCACTCTTGGATAGTACTTTGATCTTTGATTGAGTGAGAGAGAGATGGTTGAAATAAAAGGGTAAATAGTAAAGAATCAATAAAATGAAGGATGAATTGATTATGGTAGAATTTGAGAAGATTCGAATATATTTTTCACTAGAAATTTTGGTAGAGTAAGAGGAAAGAAGATAATAAGAAAGTAGTTATTAAAAATTCGTTTGAAAATCTCTATATATTGAGAATAAATGGACACGTCCATTCGCCAAGAGTTACGATGAATAGACATTTCATTTCAAAATTTGAATTTCAAAATTAAGGCATGTACGTTGACATATCATCTACATATATGTCGACATAGGCTAGTGTAATTTGAAAAAATGTTCTGAAAATCAAATACCATGTAAAATAATGAGATACTCTGTAAAATAGTTTAAACATAGTTTAAAAACATTTTAACCTTTGAAAAGCTTTTATAAAATATTTTTAAATATATTTTTAAAATATTATTTTTAAAAGATAAGGATTACAAAATGAGAAACGGAGATCAAAAATTGCTACCAGGGACTTCAACAATATTCTATGGTTCTATAAACTTTACTATAGCCTTGAGATCTTCATACTCATGAGTCTTAATGTCCATTCTTTGAGTCTTTACACTATACAGTCTTCGATTCAACACCTATATAATATCATGCAATATATACTATATAACTTGGCAAAACATTAGTATCCATATTTGATATGAATGTATTATTATTATTATCAAGGTTTTTATCATCAGAATCAATAATTGAGGAATTAACAATTGGGAGTAGCATTTACCTTTGGCTGAGTTTGCATACAATAATAGTAATCAAGTGACGATTGGCAAGGCATCCTTTGAAGCCTTATATGGGATACCATGCAAGTCAAATAATTATTGGTTGAAAACTACCAACAAAATTCTACTTAGACCAGAATTGATCAACAAGACCTTAGAATAGGCAGAGATGATTAGGTGATGAATGAAGACTGCACAGGACCGTCAAAGTCCTATGCTGACGAGAGAAGGAAAGGGTTGGAGTTTTCGGTTGGGGACATGGTATTTGTTAAGATTTTCCCTCTTAGGAAGATTATGAGGTTTGGTACATTGTGGAAGTTGGCATTGAGATTTGTTGGGCCTTTTCCTTGTTTTGGAAAGGGTAAGGAAATTGGCATATCAAGTAGAGCTTCTGGCCAAGTTAGCGGGAGTCCATAATGTCTTCCACGTATTGCACTTGAGGAAATGTCTTTATAATACAGCTACTGGAGTGGAGCTTGATCAGTTAGCAGATGTAGAAACTAAGTCGATAACACCTCATGCCGCCGCATGCATAGCGAAGCACTGAGTTAGGAAGCTCTGTAATAAAGAAATTAGGCTATTCCAAGTGCAATGGGAAGATAATCCAATGGAAAGCACATGGGAAACCGAAGAGAAGATGAAGGGTTCTCATGCTGAGCTTTTCTCTGGTAAACTTTCTCTCTCCAAATTCAGTATTGTATAAGTTTTAGTTGCACTGTGGTTGCTAGATTGGATGGTAGGAGATGATGGCCACACTTTTTACTGTTATTTTTGCACTTATATAGAATCTTATGCATATTTAGGATGCTTGCATACATGTCTATATGTTACGATCTTGTAGTCACGCTAGGATTGAGCTCACCTATAGTTGTTGCACACATAATCATATTGCATTTTTGTTCGATATATTATGTTGTAGATAACTTGAATATATAACATGGTTATAGAGTATGCGTTACACTATCTGTCCTTTAGGGATTTCGAGGATCAGGTCCTTTTTAAAGGGGTGAATGTAACACCTCATAAAAATTAATAAGAAATTAATTAATTAAAAATAAGGCTAAAAATGAAAATTTCATAAACATCGTAATTTGGCCATGAAATTTATGTCGTTGTGTTCATGGTGATTTTCTGATCAACTTTCATATATAAAGTTTTGTGATCGGAGTTCAGACGGAAAAGTTATTCACATTTGAAGTTTTTGAATTTAAGAAAATTCAAATGAATTTAAATTTAAAAATTATAAAACGTTAACGTTGCAATTAAAAAGGTTAATAAACATTTTAACGTTGAAGGGAAGCTTAGGGTTAAATAAAAGTTAAGTAGAGTTTAACATTATTTAGAAAAATGAGTAAGAAATAAAAATTTAATGGCAATGAATAACTCATGACAATGGCAACAGTCCGGTTGACCGCCTCCACTGGGTTGGTCGACCGTTGGCGGTTAGGGTTAGGTTAGGTTAGAAACGGCCTGGATTTTATTATTTTAAACTGATTCATATCCTATGGTCCAGGCACATCCTAGTCGATATAGATAAGAGGTTAGCCCTCTGTTTTATTCATAATAAAATTGGAACGCTAGCGAAATTTCTTCAGTCTTCTTCTTCAATTCATCGATTCAGAATCAATCGGATTTAACAGTAATAGGTTTAGATACACACACACACATACACGTTTTCCATTTCTATTCTTCCCAAATCTCTGAATTCTAAATCTAATCTACCTATAATTGAATTGTTGTATATTCCAAAAAGAAGAAATCTGAAGGATGAATCAGGGAAAGGCATAAATTGAATCCAAGGAAAGCAAGGAAACTATTTATGGGTGGAAATATTAGTTTTTTACATTTTAGAAACTTATGTTGTAAAAGTTTGGATTTGTTTTATGCCTTGAAGAATTTTGTATACGAAAACCCTAAGACCTAAAACCCTAAAATTTTCCCAAATAAAATGTTAATTCTTGGATTAATTGGAATTTCAATTGTTTTATGTAATTATAGTTGAATTTAATTTGTTGTTTGCAATTTAAATAATTTATGTTCTATTCAACTTCCACTTCTAATTTCTGTTGTTGCAATAAAGGATTCAAAATAATCTAGGAAATGGTGTGCAAAGTATGGATTTCTATTTTTTTTCGCATCGCATATTTCTGTAATTTAGACAAATATGAATTCCTTTTTCGGCTTTAAGTTTGTGTATGTAAAAGTAGAATAGAATATAAAGATTTTAAATTGTCAAGTTTTGTTTTCTTGAAATAGAGGCATTGATTCTATTATATTATGTAAAATAAGTTTTGTATTTTGATTCCATTTTTTAGTATATTCAACTCGGTTTCGTTTAGCTAAGGATATTAGCTATATTGTAAATTATTATATGGGACAAAGACTTGTAAGAATATAGAAGTTTTGTCATTTTAATAATTAGTATATGACGTGAAAATCTTAGAATAGGAATATTTCTATGCACGCTTTGTAATATTTAGTTAGCCTAAGATTTACGTATGTAAAAATATATTAATAACATATAAATAATAAAATATAATTCGAGTCATATAGAATAAATAGGTTAACATATAGTATTAAATCCTATAGAAAGGATGTTAAGGATAATTATGCAAATTAATCCATAATTAAAAGCGAAATAAGGAATTTTCCATATATGGCCTTAATACGTAAATACGGTTGATGTATAGATATATATATAGTGTGTGGGTGTGTGTGTGGCAGTATATTCGAAAAGAGGGAACATGACTAAGTTATATGGATGCGAGGTTAGTCAAAGCACACAGAAGTCTACCTAGCTAATTTGGCTACTAGTTGTGTGACTTTAGAACTTTTGTGAGACATCTCCTATAATAAGTACCCACAGTAGATACGAGGTTAGTCCTAATTTTGTAAGGTAAGTTTCCCCAACTAATCTAGTTGCCAGCACCTACGAATTGTAAGACTAATTTGAGACATCATGGTTGGGTCACGAGTCACAAGACGGATATCCCAACACGGGCCTGATTCTGGGTTTGAAGGTATTAAGTGGCTATTATAAGGTCCGCCTCCTTCCTACTCAAGAAGTATTAAATGGTTGGGATTATCTTATAGGTGCAGTAGTGGGAAATCCATAGAAGAGGTCTGCTTTAGGGTTAAGGTATTAAGTGGCAATCGCAGGGTTTGTCTCTTCCTATAAAAGAAGTATTAAGTGGTCGGATAGGCTTTCTTATGACGTCGGTTAGGAAGTACCAGAAAGAGGTCCGCCTTGGGTTTAGGTATTAAATGACAGGGATTTGCCTAAGGTATATGTATTAAATGGTCAGAGTCTACCCGATTCCCATTAAAGAGGTATTAAGTGGCTCAGGTGCTTTCTCTCACGTCGTTAGGGCATGGTTGAAGGTATTTGCGTTGTACCCACATTAGAGTTATGAAGATGGACTGGAAAGGGCCCTTGGACTACAATTAAAAGTATGTTATAGAGTTGAACTGGAAAGTCCTTTGGCTTGCAGTGGATGTATACTTAGTACGATGAATTATAGGATGCATAAGACATATTACTTCTCTAATGATACTGCCCAAATACTATTATGGTAAGACTTGAGATTTTCATTCACTAGACATTGTTGTTCTGAATATCTCCTCATTATAACCCATATGTTAAAGGGAAACGATGCTGATGGAGAAGATGCAGGCGATGGTGAAGAATTATGACAGTTTATTTATTTATCTATGTTTTTGAAGTATTCAGATGTACCCAGACTTTAGACCTATTGATGTTTTATTGATGTGCATGTAAAATTGTATATTTTTACTTCCATATTTAATCTTCTTTGAATTAAATAAATGAGCATATTAGGGTATTTTACATGTTTAAACCAAAATTTAAATTGCTTTCAAATCATCATTTGTTCATCTTCATTTGGGTGGTAAACTGGTAATTTTGTGTATGATTTAATTTGAGAAATTTTTTTGCACTTTTTTAGTTTTTATTTATAGAAATGGAGTGCAAATATGAAGAGGTTTCATGGATGATTGCATGCATATATGTTGAAAGAAAATGGAGAATGGAAATAAAAGAATTCATGCAATATGGAGGAGCCTACATACTCACTAACATATGGTCCACAATTAGAAGCACATGCACATGTTAATGGAGGCTTAATGGCATGTTAGTGGGGATTATTTTCCTAATTATTACTTGGAGGTTACACTTTCTCAAGGGCATTTTAGGCAGTCCCCTAAAATATGAATTATGGGTTTAAGCATGTATAAATACCCCTTATGTTTCATGTAATCATATTCTTCTTTACATGTAATATTGTAGCCACACATTAAAGATAAAAAAAATCTCTTTAATGGCTTCTTAGCCTTGTTATTTACTTTCATGCAGTTCTTATTTCATGATGTCTTGTTTACTTTATGCTCTCTTATTTCATGTTAGTAGCACATATTTAATTCTTGTAATTAGTTTGGTTTTATTTCATGCAAGTAGTTAGCTCTTTTTTTTAATTAGCTTTATATATTAAAATCTGATAATTAGTTTACTTTTATTTAAAGGCATGCAAGAAGTATTCCAAATCTGATTACTCCTTATCAATACATCATTCTGTATCATAGGGAGGAGGGACTTTTGAGATTGAATCTTATCGGTTTTTAGGTACTTTTGGTATTGTTTTCTTATATACTACATATTTGATCAAATCGAATTTTCTTATTTCCTTTGCACATCACAATTTATATTCAATGAACTTATCATAAATAGATTACTCATGCACAAATACACATGTTCATTTTATGTTAATTCATTTGTGAATTAAAATGAAGTATGTGGAACTATTTTTGGTATCATTAGACTTTTTGACCTTTGTGTATCAATCTGAAGAGTTCGTCAACTCTTATGTCGCTCCACTAAACTGATGCTTTGTTCTTAGTTTAATTATAAAAAATTATATATGCTTTTGTGTTATTTAGCTGATGCAACAAATTACATTATTCTAATAGATTTATTTCATAATGAACACTCAAAACATTCATAACAAAATAAAACTATATTCATTTTCAGTCGATACTGAAAATAATTATTATTTCATAAATAATATTTGATATATTTATGAAAAAAGTTTTTAATATCTTGATTCGTCTACTGATAAGTTTTATATGGCATGCTCCCCACTATTTTCGCCATTATTATAATAGCATATGAAATATGAAGCTCCATTTAACTACTTATTATGGGCCATTTATTTCTTTTACTGTAATAGTTTATAGTTGAGATTTTTCAATCGAATATCTTCAACTCATAGAAATAACTTTTATAGAAAATAATTTTCTATATGAAAAATACAGTTAGAATAAAGTTTTTTCTCATTGCATGTTAAGTATCTACTAGCATTTTGTACAATTCTCACTTTCGATATCACTTCATGAAGCAGAATCTACTATTCACTCTTTTCATCTCAACTGTGCTTAAGATACATCTACTCTTGTACAGTCGCTTTCCTTTTCTAAATGGTTGAACCATTCAAAAGGAAAACCTTATTCTAATCAGTCATAGTGAATACACATTTTCACATTCTGCTTTATTTGCATATTTCCAATGAGCTAATTTCGTTGAAATTTCATGCACTACAATTATTATCGTTCATCATATAACATTTATATGTGATTGAATACAAGTCAAATATCTATATTTTAGTATTGTTTAAGAGTTCAAAACTCATGGAAACAATACAAAGTCTTAGGCAAATAAATAGTTTAGTAACCAAGTTACGAATATTTCTAGTAGTGCATAGTTAGGCTCTTGCATAGGTCCACTTAATTCGTTTTTCATTGATTGTACTTTGCTCCTACAAAGTAGTTTTTAAAATTTGGTATCTTATAACTTGGGTATGAGTTATACGGAATCCAATGACAAATACTAGATTAGGTTTGAGGAAGGAAAGAAAAGTCCTAGGAAAACCCTTTTCCAATGCATCTCCTTATCAATTTGTAGATGAAAACCATCACAAAAATTGCTATAATAAGCTCATCCATGTTCTTCACTTCAGCATAAAGCTCCAGATGAAAAATTAGGCTGCATAACTCAGTATCGGGTTATGTGACTTCATCTTAAATTCCTTAATTTTGCTTTATCTTCCCTTACTTGATCAATATATGATGACTCATCATAATAACTCGATACCTAGTAGTGCATAACTCATCATGATAACTTGGTACCTAGTTGTGCATGACTCGTCATGATAACTCTACACCTAGTTGTGCATGACTCGTCATGATAACTCAGTACCTAGTTGTGCATGACTCGGTACCGAGTTGTACCTTGTAATTCCATTTTTTTGCCTCCAATACTTGAATTAGCTGAAAAGTGGCTAAGTACCTCTATATAGCAAGTAAGGACCAGTGCTGGCTCTTGGGACTTCTGCTGAACTTTGGTGTTAGACTCGCATTCTTGACTTCTAGTTCATTTTACAAGCATTCAATGATTCCGATCCATTAGGATGCTACTTGATTCAAAAGTGGGATAACACTTGTCCCTCAAAGTACACTTTGTGAATATAACATGTGATTTTCTCAAGAACAACTAAACAAGAATTGAGATAGGAAAATTGTTAGCAATTGAGCTCTCTGGCTATTTGTTGGACCAATTCTGGTGAATCATCGAGTTCCTTTATATCCACTACAAATCAAAGGTCATTATGGACCATCATAGCTAAGGCCTTAAGTCCTTGCTTAAGCGTTAGTCATAAATGATAATCATTCCACATTTCCTTGGATTTATGATATTATATATCATAAATCAAGGTCATCCCGCGTTCGCTTGGGATTGAATTATCATATATCAGTGTTATATCATCCCTTGTTCTCCAGGAATTAACTATTATGGATAAATCACATATTAGATAATCATGAATCATTGATCATAGAAGTACACTGCAACAAATTGAAGCACTACTTATGAGTCGTTTAGTGTCACCTAGCATCCCACTATAAATAAGTCCAACTGAATCGAGGTAGTGAAATAATCCAGTAAGCATTATCAAGTTGCTTTAAATCAAGAGGCCTTCAAACCCTAAAGTTCAGTTTTTGATCTCTCCAGATCACACAATCACACTTCTAGATTGAGCCTAATCCACTCACTCTCCGACGAGGGAACCCAATATCTAAGTGTGTCCATTCGTTCGCTCTTTAGTGAGGGAACTTGCACTTCACTGTTCGTTTCCCCATCTCTCCAATAGAGGAACCATGTGCTATCAGTTTATATATCAAGTTTAAGGAATGAACATGTTTCATTGGTATTCCATAATAAATCCACATTAGTTATCATGTTTAAATAGTTTCCAAGTCCAAATATCCTTTAATCAATCGTTCATAAATCTAAAACAAAAGCATAGAGTAAAAATCAAAAGATCTAATCTAATCAAGGATTACCTCCGGACCTTAACCTAGAGCATGCTTATGGGGTCGCTCAGGATCCCTACATGTGTAAGTAGCTCGGAAGTAGTCCTTTATGGTTTATCTGAAGAAAATTCAAAATGCATGAAATAAATCGAACACCAATCCATCCTAATCTTGGATTACGATACCTAATCTGGATCCTTGGCTGTGATCGGGTATACTCAGCACAGGTGGCGGTCTTTCTTGCGGAACCATTGCGGTTTGATCCTTCACATACTATTATAGCTGGTTATTCCAAACCCAGTCCTCTATCAAGTTACACAGATATCTGCACTCATACGTCTCATACCTATCCAGCTCATGAAATAGGAAAAACTTTCCAGACCTCCTCTCTCATCCAAGGGCTCTCTCTTCACCGATTTTCTGTAGTAATCTACCCTCTTATATCATGGTAGATCTTCTCTAAGGTATCTATTAATTTAGCGTAAGAGGAAAACTTTGGTTCCCACTTCATTCGCTTCGATCCTTTGAAGCCAACATCGACCTTTCTCTTTCCTTTATCCATTCCATGTCATTCTTGGGCAGTCCTCCATCCTACACAGTGTCCACTTCGGCACTTTTAGCTTTAGAGTCCTCTTGGCATAGATATCTTTCAGCTTAGTAATAGAAATCCACAAGATCCACTAGCGAATCTCCCAAAGCAATCTTGAAATCAGTTTTACTGGTAATTCTAGAAACCACCACCATCAGGACTATTGGCGGGACTAGGTTTTGAATCTACTCAAATAACTCCACAAGGTCTCACCTTCCCTCTGCTTCACACTCGATAGTGTCATCACATTCCTATGTCATGCTATATGAACTCTGAAATAGTTCATAAATTTCTCTTCCAATCCAGTCCACATTCCACGTGTTGATTGGACCCATTCTTCAGCTGACGAAACCATATCACCGCTAAATCTACCAAGTACAACGGAAAACACCATCCCATCACTTCCTTTGAAGAACCCAACACTCGCATATGTTGGATATATCTCATCAGATGCATAGTTGGATATGTCCTTCCATCTACAGCTCCAAGTTAGGTAGTTTGAAATTTAGGGGATTCCTAGCATATCAGATGTTTGGGGTGAAAGGGCTTATGTTCATACCCTCCAAACATTGATCTGGAGCTCTACCTTGGCATGCTTATCTTACCAATACAGCTAGACAATCATCATGATTTGGTTAAAGTCTTTAAGGCTCCATGTGCCTACGATTTAGTTCTTTATTGTGCCCTTCATTCTCGTTAGGATTTTCTGGTTCAAAAACCATGGTTGTACGTTTCCATTTTGATCTCTATTCCGTGGCTCAACACCATTCTCTAATGTGCTACACCTTACCCAACATTCAACCCTTCCATGCCCCTGGAGTCCATTACTATCGATACTGATTTGTCTAAGCAAGTCGGTAACGAGTGGTGTTCCTCGAAAGGGTTTGGGCTACTTTGATATGCTTCGATCCCTTGCATATCTGCATCTCCTTCCAGCCTTTGACTTTGATTTCCAACCACTTCGACTGTCCTTTAATACTTTATCCTTTGAAAGAACCCATTCATCCCTGTTGAGCCACCAATTTCTCTGCATCATTGTCATCATCATTTCCATCTTGTAACGACACGGTAATTTTAACGATTTTTATAACGTAATTAACTGAATATTTCTTGAAAATAAAACAATTGAATTTAACAATGAAAATTTGATATTTTGAATGCATCTATTTAAACATAGCAAATGTCAAGTTTTCATCTGAAAATATGGAAGTTAGTTCTGTAGTGTAATTTTCAATTTCAAATTTAAAATCAGTAAATTTGAAGAAGGTAAAATATTTTTTGAAATCTGAATATTTTTATATAATAAAAATGTAAATCATTTTCTGAGTGAGACGTCATATTTCCTTTTGCCTAATTTGGACTGCTCTAGCTCGTTTATCTTACTTTCGGTGTTTTTGCAGCATTTTCGGCAAGGAATATCGAGTTTTGATATAATGATCGTATCGTTGATATCTATGTACCATTCTATTCGTCTCGTTGTGCTGATCCCCATAGTATATTCATTTGTGCATTTCGGCGCCCAGTATGCGACGAAATCAGCGAATGATTGATTGCACCGGTATCCGTTTTGAACCTCTTGGTTTTCTTGTGTCCCTTCATATATCCACCATGTAATCTAATAGACATTGACCTTTTATATTTACAGAAATTTAATTCATGATTTTCCCACCAATTTGTTATTAATCTTTGGTTCGTTATATTTCTTCTCTGCACTTTCTTTCTCCTTACCTTCTCTGTTTTGTTCATGGCTTGAGAAAACAAATAAAGATATATATATATATATATATATATATATATATATTAGAATACTGCTTATCTCCAATTTGTGTGCATGCTCGTCTCCTTCCATTATCGGCCACAACCTACCCATTTGCCAACCTACCACCGAGAAAGCTGCAGCCACCCCTCTCCGGCCTCCGTCCCCTCTTCCTTCTTCTCCGACCACCAAGCACCAACCGACCACCCTCTTTCTTTTTGATTCAGATTGCATTAGATTATATAATAAAATATATGTGCTTATATTCATGGTTCAACCTGCATCTCCTATAACCGCTCATGCTCTTGCCATCTACCTTCCTTCAACAACACTCCTCGCGGTCCACCGAAGCAACTCCCTTCCTCCACTCTCTCTCTATCCGCCAACATGCCAAAACCCGCTTGCTCCGACCTCAGCTTGATGACCTGCGGCCGTACGCTAACCCAAGAACCACCTCGGCCTGCTCACCTACCCACGTTCATCTCGGCGGCCGCTCCTCGTCCTCTTCAGCCTCTCTCCACCTGAACAGTTCACCCACTCCATAACCGAGAAAACCCAACGCCTCAGCCCACCCCTCCAGTCATCCAAATGACCCAATCCCGTCGCCTCTGCACCCAGTTCCTCACCGAGCCTTCCCATCTTCCTTCAGCTGCAACCCCCGACCCGCCTTGTCCTCCCCACTGTCCATATTTCCACCATCAGACAACTTCAACGTAGAAACCCAGCACCATGACAGTCTAGCTCCCCTGACAGCTACATGCCATGACAACCTTCCCCATTCGTGAGCTTCTTAAGTCGAACTGCATCATCAAACATGCTGCCACCTTTACCCGGCCTTGCTCTAACAATCAGCGTGGTAGATATGTGAGGGTGAGTCATCTGGTCGAGCAGATACGTAGCTCTCTTTCAAGTATTTGTTTGAATGAATAAGCAATATTCCAAAAACATTGTCGATATTTGCTGAGATATATATTTTCGTGAGATATTTATGAAAAAAATTATATATATATATATATTATTAGATGTGTTTTATGAAAAAAAATGATTTTGAAATATAATATATAAAGATTTTATTTTAATATGTGTTTAAAATTAAATATTGACTTTGAAATATATATAAAGATTTTATTTTGATATATGTTTTAAATCGAATATTGATTTTAAAAATATAATATGAAGATTTTTATTTTAAATATGTGATTAAATTTAATATTGTTTATTTTAAAATAATAATAATAATAGTAAAATAATATATATATTTTGCTTTTCATCGATCTAGTTCATCGTGCTTTGCCTCATGTGCTCGATGTCCAGAAATCTCAGCAACCTCTGCTTTGCTTTGCTCGTGTCCGTATCTGTGTGAATGTCCATGTCCATTTGCTTATTCCTGTTATTCTCTAGCCTCGAAAGGTGTGCAATCACTCATGATTAACATTCTTATATTTAGTAAATTTAATTTACATGAAATGACGATTGAAATATGCTATTAAATCTGAATTGTTAGGTTATTTAATTGCTAAATATGATATGCCATTATCTGCCATTAATTACCTTATATGACATCATAACCTGTTGTATATATTATATTTAAATTTGTTACTGATGATATATGCCTGTTGTTGATATGTTATATTATTATCATATTTGTTCTCACTCTGCAAGTTTCCTGTTAGTTTAGAAATCCTATGGGTTGAAATGATACATACCCGAACAATATTTTAGAATAAGGAATAATCGTTATGGGTTGAAATGATAAACCCAAGCGATTTTTATTGCTTTTAAATTTAGGGATTGCGGGTTTAAATGATATATACCCGTAAATATTAAATTTAAATTGCGGATTGAAATGATAAATATTTGTATCACTTGACCATAGGATAGAAAATTATATACGGACACCGTTGGTCTATATTTTGTAAATGATTTCCAAAGTTTGAAAGGAAATATATGGGTTTTAATAAATATTGATTTTTAAATATAATATAAAGATTTTAATTTGAATATATGTGTAAAAGTTAGATTTTAAAATTATATATTGGATATTTTAAATTTATAAGTTATGTTTTAAAATGAAAACTATAAAATTTTACTTATAACTTTATTATTTTAAAATATATAAAATATGATTTAAAATAGATTTAATAATAATAATATTTAATTTAATAATAACTAATATAATAAAATCTATTAAGAATTTAATTTCACTAATAATATATATAATATGTTAAGCATTTATTTAAATTTACAGTAATATTTTAAAATAGATTTTCTTAATGACTTTAAGTAAATGGAAGTTGGAAAGATAAATTTAATAAGAATTGATTTATAATTAAATTTGTTTAGAATTGAATTTAAATAAGGTTTTATTTGAACTTATTGATTTGAGATTTTGAAAGGTATGATTTTATAACTTGATTTGATAAAAAGTGATTAAATGAATATTTTCAACTTTAAATAAATTTAAGATTGAATATTTAATATTAACTTAAATTTGTAATATGAGATTTTATTTAAGTGTTATTAAAAATGATTAAGTGAATATTTTGAAAATTTAATAGGACTAAAGTTGAATTTTGAAATATAAACGAAATTTATTAAATTTAGTTATTGTAAATGTTTGAATAATTAAATTTTGAAACCTATTGAATTTGAAGTGGTTTAAATTTGAAGTTAAAACCTAGATTTGAAATCGGTTAAAGATGGTTTTAATAAGAATTTGAATTGAGGTTGATTTAAATGGAAGTTTGAAACTAGAGATGATTTGAATTGATTTGTGAAATTGGAAGAAACGATTCTAATTTATAAACTATTTTAATATATAAACTATTTTAATCTATAACCTATTTTTAAATATAAATTATCTTAATTTATAACTATTTCAATATATAAACTATTTTCAATATTTAAACTATTTAAGTTGGAACCGTTATGATTAGATTTAATGAATTTAAATGTGAATATTTTGATATGACAATTTAAACTATTTTGTGTTTATGATTTTTAAGTGAATATGATTTCGAAAGTAAATACGATTTCTAAAGTGATATGATTTTTGAAATGAATATGATATTTCGATATGAAGTATAAACTGTTTGAAATATAAAATGACCACGGTGTGAAATAAGCGTTTGGTTGTTAAAGAGACCAGGATCATATAATTTCATACTCTCTACCAATACTGAAAACCACTTTAACAACTGTGTACGTGGTGGAGATTCCAGAACGAAGTAGGATGGTTTGGCGATGTCTATATGAGGTATGAACGCATCCCTGACTCCCGCGAGTCAGCTTTATTTGACTAAAACAGAAGCTATACCCTGGCCAAGTGAGGTCGTACCTCCGATCGAGCATTCTTCTTCGATACCATTTTATTACTTTATGATTTGATTGGGTGCACCATTGATTTTGGGTGTGTGTCTCGAGGTGGGCGATAGTGGCTGCTATCCGTTACCACCAGCCCGGTTCTGCAAAACGGTAGAATCCTACCCTAGGCATTGCCTCGCTGCCTTGTCACATGCCTTATCGCACCCACTACGAGTTTGTTTTGTACCGTACCTATGGAGTGCTCCTTGAGTAAACCACCGATTTGGTGGAGCTTATAGTATCTGTATTGACTACGAGAATATATAAAATGTGTTAAGGGGGATATGGGTAACGCCTTAACACTATTTTAATAGTTTACTTTACTTTAGACATTATATATGTAGAGTATTGTACTATGTATGTAGATAGTTTAACGGATCCTTAAAGGATGGGAATCCCAAACATCCTTTAAGTTATTTTGTATTTCAGTTGATATTTAACTTGAGTTGAATTTACTGGTATAAGAATGTTAATCCTGACTTGAGTATTTTGTGTTTTGCTTTATGCTCGGGTGAGACTGAGTGTCACAACATTTGACTCACCTTTGGAGCTTGGAGTTTTGCTTGAAGATCTTTCTTATGTTTGTTCAGCTTTCTGTTATTTCCAATTGCTTATGTTCAGTCTTGTCAGTTAATTTTGTATTTGAGATTTTTGTTGTATTTTGTTTTTAAACTCTGATGTTTATATAGTAGCATAATGAACTACTATTTATCTATTCCGCTGCTTATTGTTGTAATACTCAGTGTCTGTGATTCTATGATTGATTTATTTACTGTATATGCTAAGTTTTGCCAAATATAAATTAACAATCTATTGTTTTGAGCAATTAAGTCTGACATGAGTGGATGATTGTCGATTAAAATGGTTTGAAATAGCAGGTCGTTACACATCTTTTCTCTGCCCATGTAGATATAAGGTGGGTTTGAATTTGAGAATACTACTTGGCTGCCTTGTAACGACCCAGAATTTCGGTCATTCGAAATTCGTATATTTAATTGATTTTAAATATTCCCAAGTAAAGTTTTATAAGCTGAATAACTTATATTCCGAATATAGTGGTTTAATTGGATAATTAAATTGTTAATTTAATACTTGAAATGATAGAAATAGTTGGAAATTGAATTTAATGTGAATAAAAATGATTTATAAAGTTGAATTAAATCTTATTTGAATTAGAATGATGTTACAGAACTTTTAAAACTAAATTAAAAGTTAATTTGTAGAAATTGAATATTTTAATATTTAATTGACGAATGAAAATGGTCATTTTTCATATAGTCTCGGATTCGACGAAACCAGTTTCATTGGATCCGTAATGTTATATTATTGTAAGATTTCAAATTTCGTGTCAGTTGGATTCACGGTTTGTCCAGGGCAAGCTAAAACGCGTAGAAATCGGTTTAAGTGAATTTTAAATTTAAGTAATTCAATTCGAAAACCTATCTTCCAAATACGATCGAATTGGCTCTCGATATATATTCCATTGTGTTCGTAATAGGGATAAAACATTATAAACGCCAGGCGGCACGCTTCATTTCGAGTTCGGAAAATTTTCGGGTGAATAGTGTCGTCAAATTTTCTATAAAAGGCCATCTATTTTTCTCTTTTTCAAAACCCTAATTCAAAGCTAGGGCTAGCCGCCACCCACGTTCCAATGGCTAGAAATTCGCATGCTTCCTCCATCATTTTCTTCCAATCCACCAACAATTAACAAAAACCTCTAACACGAAAATTGTAGAGCGTAGTGAGTACTAGCTATCCAACGGTGGAGATCGTTTAAAACAAAGCCGATCAACGACAAATCGAGTTCAAGTGGCTGCCGTTCATACGCGTTTATCGAGGAGATAGCACGACCGAGTTCATCAAGATTTTGGCCGACGGTGACACTCGCGTTGGGCTTCGAAACCATAGTCGCCGATCAACTTCTACGTGCTCGTAGGGTTCGCGTTAATTCAAGAAAAGAGGCGGCTGGGTGGGTTTCTCGGCTAGGTTTAGACAAAGGGGGAGAAGAAGCTTGCATCGGCCCAGATTTTCTAGATGTAGATCATGCGGCCGAGATTTAAGCAAGGTTTAAAATAAAAAAGAAAATTTAAATTATATTATATAATAATTCGTATAAACTTTGTAACATCATAACTTCTTCATACGAGGTCCGTTTCTGACGAAACAAATTTCATTGGGTCCGTATTGACGAGCACTACATTTTCGATTTGGTTTGGAGTTGATTAGAGCTAGTGTAAATTTTGGGTAGAATTAAACGCTTGTTTAATTTTATTCGGAACAAAACACTACAACTGCTTCCGGAACCAAAGTGAGTACAACTCACTCTTCTGACTCACTGATATTTTTATATAAGTGAGAATAAATGTTATTTATGACGATTGATGATTGTTTGGATGATATATGATATATTATCTGTATATTGATTGGTATTTGGATATATACCTGCCTATTGGAGCGGATGAGACCATATACGTTCCCGTGTATGAGCGGATGACCCTTTGTACGCCCGTCTGCCTCGAAGCGGAGATTATACACATATTCTCATATGTATATTTGTTGCAGGTGACAGGTTGGAGGGATCCAACTGGATTCCTCACCACTGTTGATTTATTTACAGATATTGTGATATATTCGGTTATCATGTGATATATGATGATTTGGATGCCGTGATTGATGTATTTAGCGTTGTTGCAGCATTGGGCCTATTTTGGATATTTATAAATGTTAAAGTGATGTTTTCAAATTAAAAAGGATTTTCAAGTGATTTTGAAAATAGATGTTTTATTGATTTTTGAATTTGGTAAAGGAATTAAATTCACGATTTTGGACAATAAATTATCCTTAAGATTAAATGTGTAGAAGTATGGGAATTTTTTAAGGAACTATATTCACGATTTTGGACAGTGAATAATATATTGAATAAAATGGATATTTTTGGAAAGTGATATTTTAAATGGAGTTAAATGGTTTTAAGGATGTTTTAAAATGTGTTAAGGATCGAAACTATAGATTTCAACATTCATTGTTGAAATAGACATTTTCGAGAAGTAAGGAAATGATGGACTATAACACTGTTGTTATAGTAAATGATTTTCGAAAGGAAATTTTTTTGTATAGTATTGGGATTTATATATCTATCCTATTTTCGAATCCCTATACTAGTGATTTTGGGTTGTCGTAACGATGTTTTACGCAACATTCGTTTTGACCCAAATAAATGTGTTTAAAGAGAATGTTTTCCTTAAAGAATAAAATTTATACTTAATCCTGATTTAAGTATATGTAATATTTTCTAAGTGTTGGAAATAAAGAGAATTGTGAATTACTTATTTTTACATAAGTATATGGAAATGTTTTCCAAAGTTGAAATGGTTTTGAGATTATATCTTTTTAAAGGATTCTCGTATTCAAAGTGAATATTTGGCAAGTGATTTAATTAATAAAAGGTTAACTAAAGGGCCTAGTGATTGTTTATGGTGCTAAATATTTGTTTGTTTGCTTTGATAGTTAAATAACTGACTATCAAATTTGGCCATTTTAGTTCCTCGACTTGATGTGGGAATTATTTAGTCATACATTTAGTACGTAGCCTTCTATGTAGGCTTGATTATCGTTTGTGTTGAGGATTTTGATTCGTGTAGTGCGGAGTATTACTCCAATCTATCGAGCTTCCTTTTTGGCCGAAGGATAGCAAGTTGAAAGTTGGAGATGTGATAAGTCTATGAGACTTAGTTTCTGTGTGAGGTTGAGAAACGCTTTTGCGTTGTTGGTGCGAAGAGATCGAGATCAGATTTATCTGAAAACTACTTCGAACCAACGTATATGCGACGATTGTGCAGGTTTCTTGTGATGATATTGGTATTCCAGATTTCATAGTGGAGGACTGCTTGTTTATCGTTTGGGGTTAAAATCCCAATATACATCCAGTAGCAGTAGTCTCTTCATTATGAAATATCCAATGCAAGGACTATTCGCTACTAATCCTAGGGATTTCCTGACAGGATGTGGTAGGAAAGTGCCTTCGGTTTGTCCTGTTCCTGGACAACTTGTATGAATGTTTGTTTGACATTGCATTTCTAAAGATTACGTACATTGGTTTTTACAAACGTACATCTGTTTGGTGGCGGAGAAGTCAACTTCTCTTAGCTTAACACCCTTCCTTGAGACGTACGAGCTCAAGGGTTGTATTTTTGTGGAAGGCAATTAGTAGTCAACGGAAATGGCCGTGTGGCATTCATAGTGATATGATTGTGATTTGTGAAAGGTAATCGTTACCTTAGGCCTCATCAACCGGAAATGACCAAAATAGGGTTAGATGCGGCAAGGCTAAGTGGGTCGCTCCCATTAGGGTATGATCATCCTCTTCTAGATATATCTTTATATGCTATGACATTGTGTATCTGATTATTGTGGTTTGTATGCTAGAGGGCCCTCGGTAAAGGTCAGTGACGACCAGAAGATGACATATTCGGTACCATCTAGTTATAGAGGTGGGTCGGTCTTGTGTTGATAGAGAAACTTTGTGATGGTTTCTTGGTACATTCTTCTAGAGGTGTACTGTCGGAAGGTAGTCCCTTACCTGGTCATTTGTATGGAAATCCAAACTCCACTACGTACCTGCCATTTTGATTGTATTACCCATTTTGGGCTATATGCTAGAATTTAATAATTGTAACAATTTCGGCTATTTTGATTATTACTTGTATATAGTAAACACTAGTATAATATAAGAGGATTTGATATGAAATGTTTTAGTTATCGTAAGGAAAAAACATGTCCGTGTTTATGTGTGGGCGTGTCTTACCAAATACTTTTGTTTTGATAAAGGAAAAGTTTGGTAATCTAATAAATTCAGTTGAGTGTGTTTCTCACGCTGGTTTACCAAACTGATCCGGGCGTTCTTCCCTTTCATTGCTCGGGTCAGACCGAGTATATTTGCAGGTTCATATTGGTGCTTTTGGAGCTTCAGCAGGAGAGCTGGAGATCTTTATTTTCATATACACGTACCTGTTTTGCTTGATTATCGCTGTGTTTAGTTATTTTATATTATCGGTAATTGTGAGGACAGGTTATTATAACTGTCCAGGATGATAACTTGTGATTGATTGTTGAACTCTGGTTGATGTATGTATATACAGTTTCTGTTTTGTAAAGATCATTAAATGATATTATATGTTTTCCGTTGCGATGTGAGATTCTGTATTGTTCTGTTTGGTTCTATCTTCTCTCTTTCTTCTCTTCTCTTCTTCTCTCTTCTTTTCTTTCTCTTGACTTTCCGTCAGTCTATGCTTTTTGGGTCAGACATGTATGGTTTATTATCGATTCAAAGGGTACAGATTTGTGGGTCGTCACATGCCTCAAGCCCTTATTGACTTCCTCTAGCAATAGCTCTTTTATTAGGTCTCTTCATCTACTCCAAATCAAATCTTAAGGCCCTCCCAATGAAAGGACCAAGATGTTTGCATCAAAATCGGAACAAAGACCCAATCAAGTAATGAACGAAAATTATAAGAGTTTGAGAGTCCAAAAAGAGGGAATAAACACACAATTTTTAAAGTGGTACGGCAAATCTCCGGCCTATGTCAACTTAATCCATTTTTATTGATTTGCTTTTCTCCTTAATATTAGTTTTTACTACCGGTATCTTATAACTTGTGTACGAATTATACAAAATCCAATAACAAAGCTTAGATTAGATCAAAGGAGGAAAAGAAGAATTCTTGAATATCATTTTTCCAATACACCTCATCATCTATTTATAGACGAAAGCCATCAAAAAAATCACCGAAATAATCTCACTCGCATTCTCCACTTCCAATATAAAGCTCTAGATGAAAAAAAAATCATGTCCAAATTGCAAAGAATTATAAATCGGTACCAATTTTTACATAACTCGGTATTAGGTTATGTAACTTCATCTTTATATGCCTTAAATTTGCTTTATCTTCCCTTTCTTGACCAAGCTATGATAACTCATCATAATAATTCGGTACAGAGTTGTGCATGACTTATCATGATAAATTGGTACCTAATTGTGCATGACTCATCATGATAACTTGGTACCTAGTTGTGCAGGACTTGGTACCGAGTTGTGACTTGGACTTGTAACTCAATTTTTGCTTCCCATTACTTGACTTATCTAAAATATGGCTAGTACTTCCGTATAGTAAGCGAGGATCAGTGTTGACTCTTGGGACTTCTCCTTAACTTTGGTGTTACACTCGCATCCTTAAACTCTAGTTCGTTTCACAGGCATTCACTAATTTTGGTCCATTAGAACATAGTTTGGTTCAAAAGCAAGATAACATATATCTTAATTGATAAACATTTTGTCAATATTTGTTAGTTGCACAAATTTATCGATGCTGATTATTTTAACTTTATATAGAAAATGTTCTTACAATATTAGAAAGGTTAAGTGTTACCATTTCATTTTTCTAATAAGGCTCCCATTAGATTTTTAAGTTTCTCAAAACCTTAAGAAAAACATAGAAATCATTTAATTTTTCTAGTGGGTGTTAGGACTTGCTTGCCTTAGGATTCTGACTTAGAGTTTTCTTAACAAATCATAGGCCCGCAAGCGATAAATAATAGTTTATTGGTTTTATCATATACAACTCCTAACATGCGGTCTTTGTCCTAATCTTAATATCGACCTTGAGTTTTTTTAACAAACCAAAAGAGATTATTCACTCATACCCACTATTTTGTGATGGCCTAAGTATAATGTGTGTATATTGAGTTTTCTCAACAAAAACATATAGTTATCTTACCTCGTCTAGTCAATATATTAATAATACTGGACATAACATCTCTAGCATGAGTTTGATCAACAACTAGTGAGTATGCAAGTAATTTATTAACATATAAATGGTAGAGGACAACTTTTATATTATAGATTCATAATCTTTAATATATTTAATTGGGTGATATCAATTTAGGGAATAATTTATTTCTTTTGAAATACTCTCGTGATTCAAGTGTCAAACACCTCTGAAATCATGGTATATGTATTATACATATGTATTTACTCCTTAAATCTAATTTGAGTTTTTTTTCCATTTCCACTTAATTTTATACTTATGTTGTTATATAAGTATTAATTTATTTATAACTTTATAATTAACTTCCCTTATATAATATATAATATATATTTTATTAATTAAATCTTATTTAATTAATTTAATTAATGTTTTAATTAATTTAATTAAAATTTTAAATATTGAATTTTAAATTATTCATCTTTAATAATTTAAAGATGAAGATAGACTATAACATTTATAGTAGTTACATACATATATCATTATACATGTATATAATTTATTAATTAACTTTTAATTTATTTAATTGATTAAAACAATTTTAATAAAAATAACATTAATTAAATTCAAAATTTTATCTTCATTTACCTTACACATTTTAACATAAACGTAAACATATCTTTATATATGTTTTAATTTAATTAACTAACTTTTAATTAAATAAATAATTAATTAATTAATCCAGTTAATTAAATAATTAAGATAAAAAGTTTGAAATTAATATATTAACTTTTCAAAACTTATATTGAAAAGTTTATAACATTTATAACATGTCATATTTTAAAATTAAATTTGAAATATAATTTTTTAAGTTTTCAAAAAATATTTTGAAAAATTAGCCCGAGACCTAAAATCACTTTAGGCCTTTATATTATGGGTAACCTTTGGACTTACTTAATCCTTTGGGCCAGGCTACTAGCTAGGTTGGCCTGAGTACTTGATTACCCAAACCCAATCATTTGACACTATCTTTTTAGACACTCCATCAAATGGAGTTTTAGTCAATTAGCCCAAACATTGCTAATTTAGACTACACAGACTTTTTGATCTAATACCACTATTGCAACCAGGCTAGTCGAAAGCAGATAAAATAAGTAGATTTCAAAAAAATTCCTACTTTGGATCTATGAAGTCTAAAGGGATTTTAGATCCAATCTAAAAAGGGGTTTTATATAAAATCTTATTTTATTTAAATTATTAAAATGGATTTTTAAATTTAATTTGAATTTACTTTTATTATAATGGATGTATCTAATACAGTCATATGTGTAAAGTGTAAGTGCAACATATAAGCAGTGTATATGTGTGCAATCGTAACATGTAAAATTAATCTAAAGAAAGAAACCTTTCATTTTTCTCTCTTAACTTATATAATTAATTAAGGGAAGATATGGATTTATATATAGAGAGAAACCTTTCATTTCTCTCTCTATAATTATATTAATTGATTATTAAATGCATTTATACTAAATTTACATGCCTTAGTTGTCCAAGATTTTGATATATATATATATATATATATATATATATAAGGAAGGGTTTAAAATACATTTTATAGTTTTACATAAAAGTTTATTTTCAAAATTGAAGTTAAAATAGGATAAACATACATAGGTTTATTTATAAACAATGTTTTGGTATATAAAATAACGTTTGTATTTGAAGATTGCAATTTAATATATACATACATGAATCTAAAGTTGATAAATTTAAATCCAACTTTCAATTTAGAAATGGAACCAATAAAATTAAGATTTTGCCTAAAATTTCACTTGAGTGTTTTCAATTGAAATAACTCTTACACTTGTGTAAACAATAATTAAACAAAATTATTCAAACAACAACTATGTAATACATGTTTTCATTTTAAAATTAAGTTCAAGTAATTAAAGTTGATTCAATCAGAAACTAAATGAAAGCTAATCAAAATTAGTTTTAAGAAATAAAATAAAATAAACATGTAACATGCATATATTTAATAAAAAGAATCCAATCGAAATGATTTCAAAAAACAACTAAACTAGGTTGGATAATTTAAGCACTTATAAATTCATTATAAATGATTCAATACCAAATATATGAGCAATATGAATAAATAATCATATAAGATGAAGGTTATAAACAATATTAACAATTTTTCACATAATTAATTGAGGAATAACAAAAGGGTGGATGCAAATTATATTAACAATAATTAATTAAGATGTAAAATAGGGATCTGAAATTAAGCTATGATATGAATATACAAACATTTGATGTACAACAAGTAAGGGATTCAAAACATATCAACATGGTTAATATATGAATAAATAGACCTGAAAATACATTAGGATGTGGTTAAAAAGTAGCACCTTAAACGATGAGTAATAGCTCATAGATTCTTAAATCAACCTCCAGATTTTGTAGGAATCAATTGGAAAAGAGCCATCTTTTGTTTTAGATTTTAATTTGATTTTTTTTGGAAACTTTTTAACCATGAAACCCATTAAAGTTTCATCCATAAATTGATTAAGAGGAAGAAAAATGGTGGAACGAGAGTTGTTTGTAAAGAGCAATGAAATGGATAAGAGAGAATATATTTTAAAGGAAACATTGAGATGTTCCAATTCCCTCCTTTAAAACTTTCTCTATTTAATTCCCAATTAAATTTCATCAAATCATCTCCCTCTTTTTATTATTTATGGCCGAGCATAATAAGTGTCACATGGCCCTCAAAATTTCCAAAATCATTTATCATTTAATCTATTTAAATTCAGTTTAAACATTCTATTGATATCGTATACCTATACGAGCATTTATAACTTTTATATACACACACAATTAAATACTAATGGTATTCAAACAAATAGAATAAAAATTTAATAAATAATATTTCATAAATATTAATTAACGTAATTTATTTAAAAAAACCCACTTAGTATTTATTCTATTTAAATCCAATTTAAATATTATACCGGCATCGTATATCTATACGCACATCTATAGCTTTTATATATGCACTTTTTTTAACACTAATGGTATTCAAACAAATCAAATGAAATTCAATAATTGATATTTCATAAATATTAATCAATTTAATAATTTACAACAATTATAAATTATTTAAATCATGTGGTTTTTTCGGAGTATTCATCATTACAGTTGTGCGACTCAAAGGTATAAATTCAGTCAACGATTAATATCGAACAATTCGGATATTAACATTTACACATCACCTTAGCTAGTGCTATGACATTTTGGATGAATTTTTCACTTACACATCCTTTTGGTAAAATACAATTTTACTTATTATAAGTGGTACCTGGTTGTAACGATTATTTACACCAATACTCTTTGCCAAAACTATATCACATCAGGACTTATGGAATTTGGTTTTAGTCAAAATTCCAACATCATCCACATCGTACTTTGTAAGTCCAAATACAAAAAATTTGATTCAATAATAACAACTATTATTAATTATATTTCTTTGGCCAGAGACTTTGACTTTGAGTTGAAAACAATTTGACCGTAACACTAACCTCATATGATCAAGGGGATGAAGTCTCTATTGAATAGTGGTTCACTTACAATGCTTCAACTCAGATCTAACTATAGTCTTTCAATGGATGTCAAGCCACGTAAACAAAGTGGATAGTCCATGTTGAAGTTCCACGGTATTCTCAAATCAAGGAAACTATGTAACAATATTACTTCGAGATTCTTTGTTTGGTCTTGGTTGTATTAACCAACAAAGAACTCTTGAGTGTGTCATTCCATAGTTATCCAATAACTATCAATACGTAAACCCTTACTACCCCAATAACCATGAGTAATACACTGCTCAATATTTGAAGCGTGTTGCGCACTCTAGTCTCAAGGATGTATCGATATTTCATCTTAAAACATGTTGACTAGGAATATTTAAAATAATATGTTATTTTAAATGTGGCAAATTTCTCATGATTATAATCACATCGTAATTGTTGTCACTTAACATATAATTTAGGGATTTTCTATTTAATATACTATAGTTTAATTATATCACAATATAACAAGTATATAATAGAATAAAAAAACACCATATATTTTGAACAAGATTGCTTATTGAGTTAGATATATGTAACAAATTACATAAATGCCCCTAGGGCAACCCCAAACTCTATCATGATTATGATTAAATACACGGCATGGCAACCTTGTTACGACCAGAGTTGGGTATACATTGATCTACTTGAAGTTAAATAATACCCAAGCGAGGTTTCATCTCATTCATTATAGAAGGTCAGTATCATCGTATTTGGTAGTCAACATAAAGTCAAAATCTTTGGCCAGAGTAAATCAATTAATCGATAAACTTTATTGGACCGAACCAAGGACATCAAAGTGATCTACGCAATTAAATAGAAGTATTTTTTTTCCTTAGACCAAACCCTTAATATCGAAGTGATACAGTGATGACGAAAAGAACACGCGTACAAAATATCGCTATTAGGTGAGCTTATTATAGATTAGATATAGGATTTTGCCTAAATTATCTTAAATATTGCACTTATGCCTAATATTATTCTTCAACATGGTCTGTATAGGCTTTAGTATTTAAATTGTTTAAATATTGACCGAGGACCGAGTTCATACCAGATAGTTAACACAACCGCGTCATTGGTTATTTCCAAATTCGACCAATGGTAAAATAAACTTAACAATGTTATAAAATAATAATAAACTGATATAAATGTCGTATAAATATTTTATGGCATTTTTAATCATTTATTTTAAGCTTAAAATCAATCAAAAGGATGTATAAAAGTTGAACATCGGTTCGATTAGACAAGGAGCTAGAATTAAATAATTATAACAATAATTCAAATAGGAGTCAAAGGGGCTACTTGATCTAAGTTAAGTAAGCCATAATATCGGTAGGGAGGATCTATAGTACCATGTTCTAGGGTTGGAGAAAAAAGGTGAGAAACTAGTGCATCTCCTTGGCTATAAGTAGGATAACCTCCACTCCTTTTTCTTTACACTTTTTTAATAGAACTCTTGATCTCATTAGTCTCATTGGTGAAGCCAAGGTGTTTGCATTACAAACTAAAACCGAGCAGGAGAACGTAAGGTTCATGGAGGAAATAACAAAACAAACAATGTGTTCAACTATGGGCTTGATTACATCGGCAAAATTATTAATTTCTGAATCTATATTCAAGTTAATATATCTACATAAATCACTTGTCCCATTCATTATATATTTTTAGCCATGACAAAATTTATAGAAAAAATATATTTGAGTATTATTTGAATATTTAATTGCTAAACAAAGTGTTTTCAAATACGTGTGCATGTGTATATTTATAATGTTTTATTTTAAAAAAATTATTTTTGACCTGATATATATATATATATATATATTAAATCAAAAAGTTCATTCATAATTTTATAAAAGCTTTTCGACTTTAAAATTAAAATAAAAAATGGTTTACTATTTTAGTTATGTAAATAAAAAATAGCTTTATTTTTAAAATTACACACACCCCCCATAAACTTCCCATACAAAAATTTATTTAGAAAAAAATTAAAAAAAAATTTCGATGGTAATAAATAAAAACTTTTTCTCAAATTTTTGTTTATACTTTAAAAATCAAACAAGTTTGGAACTTTAAATTTTTATGAACTTTACAATCCTTTTAAAATAGGATTAGATTGAAAATAAAATAAATATAATTATTACATATGGTTGCAATAATAATTTATATATATATATATATTGATAAAGTAATGTAAAATAAAATTTGAAAATTTTAATTTTTAAACATTTATTTTAAATCTGAAATTAATTATATTATAATTAAACTTTAAATGATTTTTTATGCATAAAGTAAGCTTTTATATTATTGTAATTTAGACTTTAAACAAAGTTATATATCTATATATTTCACATATGTATACATTTACTATAACTAAAAAAATTAATTTATCTTTCTTAATGTATGATAAATTAAATTTCTAATATATGTGCTTTACTGCTTTTGAAATTATTTGACATTTATTCATCACAGGACACAATAGTCAATTTTCTCTTATACTCTTGGTTAGTATATAATTTAATATTGTTAAGATGTTCATATTTTGAATATCAATATCTCGAACATTAATTATGAAAATAAAATAAAATAAATAAGATAATTTTAAATCAAATTAATAATAAAATATTATTTTAAACATTAATAAATTATGAAATATTTTAAATATATTAAACAAATTAAAATATTACTAAACTCTTTTATTAATAAATACTAAATTTGATTTAGTGTAAATAAATTTTATTCATATAAACACAAAATAAGATATTGTGGAGTTTAATAAAAAGATTTTTTTTTTTGAAATTCACCATTTTAACCCCGCTGCTAATGGGCCTAATCAAAATAAACTTCTACTCTTGTTTCTCCTATTAGAAAAGCAAAAGTAATGGTTGTTCACATATGAAAATCGATATTTCGACTAAATAACGACTATCAACTTTTGAACTATCTAAAAGCAAGTACATGTCTTTACCTTCAACCAAATGTAGTGAAAACAACGTGGTAAAGAAGGTAAGTGGTTATACCATCTCGGTCATTTGATTTTTCTAATATATTGACTACATATTATGATCAAATGCCAAATAATTGTATCCCATATATAACCAAAGTTATGAATGTTCATTGTAATGGTAATTGTGGTTTTAGATTTAATGCTAATTTGTTGGGCATGGGATAATGTTGATTGCCCCAAGTTCGTAGAGAATTATACAACGAGTTATATATACTCAAGGTACTCTACGACACAGTTATTATTGAACGTGGTCCAACTGACGTACTATAAATCTGGTCTCATGCAATAATGGATTTGCACCACCAAATAAATCTATGGATATGCCCGATATTGGGTATGTTGTAGTGAACTGGTATAACATAGTTGTATTTAATCTTAGTAAGACTTTAAACCTTACCATTCCACCATTGAGGGGTAAAGTTTATACTCTAAAGCAATGCATGGAGTTTGCAATTGCTTTTGTAGACGATAATCATTTTGTTCATGGACCATTGTTTAGCTTAAACTTTGGTTCATAACCATTTATTTTGTCAAGCCAATCTAAATTGTAAATAATTGCAGGTAATTCTAAATGCTAAAAATCTATTCCTACAAATATCTTATAGATGGTTTTACACCAAGATTACATTACTAGTAGATGGGAGTTTATTCTACTCGATCGAAGACAAGCTTAGGAATTTGCATGATCTTTGTATGGTCGCCTAGTTGAATTTGAATTATAGCATTGTATGGATGTAATTGTGATGAAACTTGAACTTGGATTGTACTAAGCGTTAAACGGATTTTATTGCATCGAATTATGTATTTGAATCATAGGTTGTTTGGATTTGATTGTGTTAAATCGTAGCCTTTTGTGTTATAATTAAATAAGTTGTTAAATCTATTTGCTCAACTTCTAGTTCTTGTAATTCGATATATTTTGTGTACTTCAATCTAGTTGTTTGGTGAAGTAGACTAAAAAATTGTATGGTTGTTTGATAAATTCTTGATTCATCGAGTTGTATGTTTGTTTGCTAAGTTCTTTAATTCTTTGATTGTCGTACGATATGATACGATTATAGTCACTTGAAAGGTAGTAGGCTCTAGGGTCATAGGAAAATCAACATAAAAAATTAGCATAAGGGATTGAATAGGTACGTCAGAACTAAATAGGGTGCCTAAAACCAAACATGTCCTAAAATAACATGGGCTTTTCGGGACATCCTTGTTTCCACGTTGATGTCAAACATGGAGTAATGTATGAACAAAGCTAGGATTTTGCATAGACAAACAAAAAAGTCATGTCCAGTCATTGCATGGAGAAATTGGTTTGATTTTCCATTTTTTGACCTTTGACAATAAAAATAAGAGACGTGGTTTACTTGAAAAACAACATAAGCTTCGAACGTGGCAATGTTTGACAACCATGCCACTATTTTGCATGGAACATCCGAGAATAGACATTTTCCATGCAAAGACCTATAAGGTTACAATACCTAGTTGTTTTAAAGAGGTGGAGACGTAAGAAGTTATAGCAGGGAAAAAGCGAGGATATATCGGAAAATAGTGGAGGTGTAAAAATCTTTATTTGAGATAAAATCAAATCTATGAAGTCGATTTATTTTCATTCCTACATGATATGTAAAAAAAGAAATTTTGTTCACTTATATATAACAAAATCAAATAATATCACGGTACATTCTGTTCGGACTTAGTGAATAAAATAGAGTTCTAATTTATATTTAGTGCTAAGGACTTGACTTAGATATACACACTAAATTTGGTGATTTATTTTAAAGCAGAACTGGTCAAATTAACCTTTTTATATTAGAGTTGTTAAAGCGGGTGCTAAAAACCCCTGATTTAGCGGGTATAGCTGAAAATAGCGAATCTTTAAATGGAACTACATTTAGTAGCGCTATATTAAAAAAGTGTAGTGATTGAAGTGCGCTACATGCTTTAGTAGGACATTAGCAATGCTTTAGCGGGGCTTTAACTACATAGGCAATGAGCCGATATTGGAATAGTGCTACCACAACGTCAATATAGGTCGTGGTAGATCGAAAAAGCCCTGCTCTGTATTTGCGAGGAAGTATTGGTGCATGTTCCAGAAACTAATGCCTAAGGCTAACGTGCATGTTTCATTTGATAAACCTCGCTTATGGTAGACGTGGAACAAACAGAGCACAAACAATGCAAAATTGTCCATGAATCGGGCAAACCCACACAAGCAACCTATGTGGTAGTTAATAGAACCTGCGCACTCCTTGTGCGTGGGTGTTGACAGATCCTTGCTAGGGTCGTGCGTGGGTTCTTTCAAAACTCACACATGAACCCCTGCACGATCCTAGTCGGGGTTATGTCTTCCCCATCCCTAATGGAACCATGGTGATTTTACTTTAAACCCAAAAAACCCTTTCCCCCAATAAGAACCATGGTGATTTTACTTCAAATCCAAATAATAGAAAATCCAAGAAATTATATGCTCTGTACTCCAATATTTCAACAATGAACAAGAAGAAAAAAAATCATCAATAATTAAACAAAGAAATCCGATGGCTGTTGGTGGTGGTTTTCCGATGTGATTTGGGCATGGTGGAGGCAGTCAAGGGATAGGAAAGTTCAGGTAATGGAGAGTGAATGAAATTGAAGAAGGGAATGGAGTAATAGTGAAAAGAGAAGAAGAAAAAAAATAAAGAGAAAATTCATTTCCACTAATCATTTGCTCGAATATTACACATCACTCACTCTTATATTTCTCTAAGTCATTGCCTTCCTACCATATTTCGACACATGTCCTAACAAGATACCAAAATAAAAAATTCAGATAAAATAATGCAATTGCATGTGCTCTCTCTCCTTTCTTATTTATATTTCTTTATATAACTGTTCCTTTTCTTCAAGTGTTTGTTGAAATTACCCAATGAACAGTACTCCTACTTCCTACACCCGAGCTCTATGATTGAGTTATTAATGGGCCTAGGGATGCCATTGCTTTATCGGCACTTCCAACTAACATCTTTTGTAATAATCCACCATCTATGATATCCTGATCCACACCCAAAAGTGGCACTACCATCATGGATGCCATTTGATGCAGATTGTTTTGAAGTAAAAAAATATAAATCAGACCACAGAGCTATCTACAATATTCTGTACTTTTCGAAACTCACAACAAAAGAATAAAATACAATAATAATTAACAGTACAATCCCCGACGAACAAAATAATATAGTATCAAATAAACTTCAACTACAATACTCTATATCGGTAATGGAAAAATTATAATGTCTGGAAATAAATAAAATAAAATAATAGATAGCTAATAAAAAAAAGTGCATCTCCATTGTACCATCATGCCTCCAAGTCACCACCAGTCCTCTGTATTGACCTATTAGAGTATGACTAAAAGAAGAAAATGGTAAAGGGAGTCAGACATATGTCTAATGAGTGAAACACATCACATGAGTGTACAATATTAATAAGCTAGTAAAACAACACTTATGCTCGAACATCACCTTAACCTATGTCAGGTGCTCCCAACATGTCAGCTAAATACAATATAATACTATAGTGACATCATATGCTAAGATATCACCAAAATCTACCCCATGCCTAATCAAATGCCCACGATTGACCCAAAAGTCATACCTAATCACATGCCCACGATTAACCACAAAGCCTCAATCTGCTATCACCTACTCGTATACTAAGGACCCATCTTCTCTAACTCTGTCGTGATGCCAAATCGATTCTGGGGACTCAACTCCTTAGACTATCGTATATGAGGACTCAACTCCTCGGACAATCGTATATTTAAGACTCAGCCCTTAAACTATCGTATATTGAGGACTTAGCTCCTGGAACTACTGTATATTGAGGACTTAATAACCCAGACTATCATATATCGAGGACTTAACTCCTTAGACTATCGTATATTGTGGTCAAGTCCATACTAGTCATTCGCCTAATAGTATTCCACACTATTTAGATCAAGCCCAAAACTTGTCATCGCCTTACCTTTTACGAATCTGCTAGATCGAGCCTCAACCCGTAAGCGCAAAACCGTATAATAAGGTTTTAAATCTTGGATTTTGATCATGTTTTGTCTTGGACATTTTAGAGAGTTGATCTCGTATCGAGGGAGATATCGGACGAGATGAATACATCTCGGGCGTTCATATCGGATTTACATCTCGGATCTCAAAGCTCATCTCAGGAATATCTCGAAGTATATACCATGTTTAAATTTGATTTTCTTTTACAGCAATGTTTATTAATACTCATATTATTTTTACTTAGGTTGATTTTCATTTCACACTCTTCTCATCAATAGCTTAAGAGAACATCCATACACTACTTCAACCTACATATGCATATTATTCTAACTGCTCTTATTATTCTACATATTCTAAACTACATTCCCTACATATACTAAAACTGCATATTTATAAGACTGTGTATTAATTTGTATTCATTTTCTACATATTCATGAGACTACGTATTCATTTGGCACATATTCATCAAACTGCATATTCATAAAACTACATTTTTAAAGCTACATATGCATAAAAATTACATATTTATTTACTGTGTATTCATAAAACTATGTACTCATTAAAACTGCATATTCATAAAATTGCAGATACTAAAACTTCATTTACTACATATGCTAAAACTATATTTGTTGTGGTGCACAATTACATGGTTACTACTTACTAGTAATGTTTGATATTACAACGAATATTTTATAAGTGCATAACTTAAGAAAATTAAGAACTTCAAATAAACTTAAGAATACGAAAGTGCATAACCTGCAGTAGCATTTTGTAGGAAAAAAGGTTAAAAGAGCAAAAGAAAGTACATGAACTAACAAAGATGAAGTCCATAAATGAACTAGTCAAGGTTAACTAGTAGTTAATAAAAACCCTTAAGGAGCCTAAATAAATTTCAAGAAATAATCTAATAATAAATAAACTAACATTAAAAGAACAATTATCTTAAAAAAAAATTCTCAAAAATAGGCAATATCGGCCAAGATATTGGAAAATCGTATCGGCCGAGATATCGGCCGATATTTACATATCTCGGCGGATAAATTCAAAACGAGATTTTCTCCGATTTTTGTCGTTTCGTTTCATGGGGAGACAAAATCGAGATCTCGACCGAGATTTCCAAGATTTGAAACAGTGTCGTACAATGAACATGTACACTAAGACAATTTTCTAAAACCTCTCAAAACATAGAAAATAACCTACCAAAGTTCCTTGTCTTGCCATGATCTGATACCACGAACCAAACGTGAAATGGAAGTCGTCCACAAGAGTTATAGCCATTTGAAGTATATGGCATTTTTATAATTTAATAAATGAATTTATAAATTGTTATATTGTTATTATTATCCCTTTTCCGCATCACTACAATTTCTTGTAAAATTCTATATCGCGACCTCGATGACTAGCCACCAACTTCAATTTGCCACCATCATCGCCAGAGACGTTGAACCCTCATTTCAACCTCATCTTCCTCTCTATCGTTATGAGCCGAGCTCGTACCATCTCTCAATGTCGCCTTCGATCACTTTGGTGATATCGACATCGCAGCTACTCACTGGCGATTTTTGACCACCATGCTTCGATCTGGGATGATTAGAGACCACCGTGAGAACCTACTTAACCTCCTCTACATGCCATATCCCTCGATAGTTGTATGATCTTCGTTTCACCGTTGAATCAAAATGGGCATCCTCGTTCATTGAACTGCTGACGCGTTGTCTAATTTATCTATACACCTAATCGATGAACTAACATAGGTTCACATCTTCGAGAATTGTGATTTTGAAATATAATACGTCTAGTTTGGAACATTTTTTTATTTTGCGCTTTTAATTAGGTAGTGATTAGCTTTGGCTAATTGCAATTAAAAATAGTTGACATTTCTAATTATCTAGCCATGGCATACTACACCATAACCCTATTTTGTATAAAAAAATCACTTTTTAAATTTTCAATTACATCATTTGTAATTTGATTTCCCACTATAAGGGATGAATTACTATATCTTACTAATATATACCTAACTAGGATGAATCCCACTCACCGATTAGTCGTGCGTCTTCTCTGATCCGATGTTGATTCTCCTTCTTCGCCGCTGTCCGAAAATCCCATGCCTTCGAAATTCTAAATTTTTGGATAGCGTTAATTTATTTGCAAAGCTTTCTCCGTAGTGTTTGATTTCATATATAAATTTGTTTAATTTGGATCCCATTTGCGGATTTGGAATTGAACTAGGAATCAAGGTTTTATAAATGGAGGCAAGATTTATAAAGCAAAAGAAATATGGTTAATGATCTATTTAAAGATGAAAATACTAATACTGGACTTAAATTTCAAAATCAATATATAACAAAAATGATGTCGCATTTGACTTCTTCTAATTTCTAGCTCATTCAACCAAATTCAACAAGTTATATATGTTTTCTGACTGTAAACGACATTATGGAGGCAATGGGATAAGTCCCGAAGTAAATTCCATGTACTATAGAAATTACTCTTTTGCCCTTTATGTAAAATTATGATTTTACCATTTTAATTCGATTATTTAATTACGTAAAATTATGGGATGTTGCATTTTCCCCTCTTTAAAAGAATTTCATCTTAAAATTTCCAAGAGTTACAACATACAAATATACAAAACAAACATAGCTACATCCTTCAAGCATCCATCATGCAATACAAGCAAAAACACAACCAAGAGCATATAATACATATGATATATACAAATAGAATAATATGATATGGGATGGGTGCAAATGCAACTAATCAACCTCTTAAAAGAATGCACATGCATTGACAACCAAATATGTATGCAAACATCCTAATATATGCATATGTGTGTGTACGCGCATGTGCATCACTACATCCATATACAACATTCATATCAAAGTGCAAGCAGATAGCCACATCAATAAATGCAATCAGTAGAAGCACATAAAGAATCAGTTAATAACATATACATAATCATCAAGCATAAACTAGAACACCTAAATATAAGAATCTATTCTAGGTTGGAATGTATATGCATATAAGCCAAAACAATACAAGCTAAACTGGTATAAATCAAACAAAGGAACTATAAAACCAAAACACATCATTATGCCGAGAATACAACCAATCCTAGCATCCATACATCCATGCCTATGTCAATTAGCTAACTAAAGCAGCCATACAATCAAATAATGACCTAACATACTAACCTACAAACTAACTAAAAGAGTAACTTATTAGAAGAGAGCTCATTATGGGAAATTTGGATTCTCGCCTTGAGTTTCCTCGTATTCCTATCCAAAGATTTTCCTTACCGTACTTAGACAAATTTCATTTCTTCATTCTTATGTCGTACCACATCAAGCTTTAAGATGCGAATATGCCTACAATGTATACTAGTCTTTGCTCTAAATTCACCTCATCAAACTGACTAGGCTCCAACATAACTGTTAGAGCATCATTGTATGTTCGTAAACAGGATAAACAATATGTGTATAAACACCCACCAATGCTTTCAAGCAACTCACTAAAGAGTGCTAACTTTATTACTCTCTATACAATCAGGAAAGGTCCAACAACTGATGGCGCTAGCTACCCCCACATAACATATCTCAATGGCGAGTCCTTCACATTAAAACAAATATACCATATTATAATGTCAAAAAATCATTGTAATAGGATTTCACAACGCTTTTACAAATGTAGTATTAAACCAAATTGTAATAGGGTTGGCGTTTTTTACAACATATTTTAGATATTGCAAAAAATATTGTAATAGTTTCAACAGCTGTTTTTAATGTTGCAAAATGTATTTTACAACTATTTTTAAATGTTGCATAATTTTTTTTTAAATGTTGTGAAATGTGTATGACTTTTTTAAAAAAATTGCATGAATATTTCAACTGTTTTTACCTGCAGCTTTATCCTAAATACTAAATTTCAAATTTTGAAATACATAAAATTCGTCGATTCAAATACATAGAATTCATCGATTCAAACAATAACACTTTACATATACTATAGCATTCATTTTACATAAAATATTCAAACAATGATGCATATTACATCCACGACCAACAAAACAACCTTACATAAAACTATACACACAACCTCATCTAACAAAACACTGCAAATAAACCTCTAATTTCATCCCGAAAGACTAGAGAAATGAAGCTGCCATCTTGCTGTGGTACTAGACCTATATTTTTGTCATCATCTAAAGAAGAAGCAAAATAATGGAGTGACAAAACCAAATCTTTCTTCTCTCTTTCTTCATCATACTTGTTTATTAAATCTTCAGCTACCCCATGCATCCAGGTCTGATTTCAACCAGTTTTAGCCCCACTTTAGATATTCATCGTAACATTCATCTAATCAAGATTGTTTATAAGTTTAATTTCATTTATATATATATATATATATAAGTATCTCATTGATTGATAGCAGTATGAGTAAGTACTTTAACTCGTGAGGCTCACTAAAAACCATTATAAAAAATTTGGAAGATAAATCTAACCTCATGCCTTGATTATCCACACATTTTGTGCAGAACCAACCTTGTGCGTAGCCACTTACTGAATATAATAACAGAAAAGGAAAAGAAATAATTTATATCTTGTACGTATTGAAATAACATTTCAAAATTAATTGACTTTAGAAATTAGAGGAACGTAAGCATTAAAATCTTACGTTTTGTTGTAATTGAGTTATTTGCCTTCAACAAATCATTCAGCAAATATAGTGCTAGTTGCTTATGTGGTACTACAATGGTGCTCAGACTCGTTTTGGAACACTAGACTAGGACACTTGCTGGCTGCATGAAGTTGTTTCCTAATATATAATGTTTCTGTAATTTACATTAGGAGTTGCCTTAATCACTGTTATGTTATATCTCTTCCTTAGTGATGAGAAAACTCCTCCACTATATGTAACCCAATCATGGCCTCTGCTTAGAAATAATTAATAAATAAATCACAGAAGTAACATGAATCAATCTGATTCATCTAAAATACATTTTATGAAAACAATGCATAACTTTACATAATTTTTTTAAAAAATCTTCATATTTCACAATCTAGGAAATAATAATACTATAAGCAAGAATAAACTGTCTGATATTTACAAGAATAACACAACATGAGCATGCAAAATAAGAAGATAAAACTTTTAGCACGGCTGAACTCAATTTTAAATCTAGTTAACAATAGGTTCAAATCGAATCTAATGCAAATGCAAGTCTGTTTACTTCTTACAACAAAAAGGACAAATAAAAACGTGTAAATTCCAAAAATGAAAAGAGATGATGCGTTGTTCTCTGCATACAAGTACAACATACAAACATGCATTTCGTATTTAGTGAAGCAAATGGTTATATGTGCTAAATTTTGAACTCTCTTGCAAGATTGGAAAGCCTAGAATTATAAAAAAAATCATTTTAGAACACTCTTGCAAAAATTCACAAGTAAAAAAGAATAATGACTTAATAACCAAATAACCCTTCAATCTTTGGTAACAAACATGGTACAGTTAAGATTTTATAATTCCATCCGATACTTTCACCATTGTGGAAGAAAACAATATAAGCCAGTAATTTCTAGCTTTTAACTATCTATTTTTAGTATCACAATAAAAGAAAACCAGTATAACCCTTCAGTAGTATACAACATCACAATAATTAACACTTTCACCACCTTTATGATTCTTAGTTCCCTATTGTCTATTTCTACAGTAGTTTCTATTAAAATATATGCTATGTTTTATTCAATATCTGTGCTTTCAATGTTGAAGAAAATCCCTTTAGATGATCATTCTAAGGGAATAAAAAAACCCAACGCAACGGAAAATAACTGGATCATGGTTGTAGTGAGATGAAACAAACAGAGATAAACACCAGAACAGACAGTCATAGATCAATGTAATGCAGAAAAATAAATAACACCAATATTTATAGTGCTTCCACTACAGCGAGACAGTGTACGTCCACTTGGGGAGAGGAGATTTTATTAATCATTGAAAAATTAGAGTTACAAGATTGATTCACTTTTGGAGGCTATACATAAGAAGAATTAACGATACAGACAAAATTCTACAAAGTTTCAGCTCTCTACAATGGCTGCCATTGTTGTCCAGAAGCTCCACTATTTATAGAGTGGAGATATGAGGAGGGTTAGTCGCTATATAGCAGCTTTGGGGTTTGGTTCGGCAAACACCAAAAATGGTTCGGCATCCATCTGGACCGGCATAGCCCGATTCTCGAACCAAACATCTAGAGCGGCACTACTTGGTTCGGCATGCATCTGGACCAGCATAGCCCAATTCCCAAACCAAACATCTGGAAGGGCACTACTTGGTTTGTCATGCATCTGGATCGACATAGCCCAATTCCCGAATCAAACATCTGGAGCGGCACTACTTGGTTCTGCATGCATCTGGTCTGGCATAATTCGGTTCGGCATACAGCACTTGATCCGACAATCATTTGGATGGGTGCACTTCTGGAGTAGCAACCTAAATCACCGAACCAAATATTTGGAGCGACATAAGATTTGGACCGGCATGCCGCCGAACGAAATATTTTGTTCGGCATTATCCCCTTCTCTTCCAGGCAAACATTGCACTGGCCACTGAACCAAATCACTTCTTCTTTCTTCATCAGCCCTTCACCGCTTCACAATCCTTTCTTCAATCATCGAACCAGATTCCTTCTTCCTCAAATCATCTCAACAACGATCCAAGTGATGCCTCCACCGAATGAAGCCACAAAGCACTGCGACTTTGCCTCTCCTTCACCGTACCTAGGGTTAGTGCTTCTCCAAGCTTCACGAGTATCTCCAATGGCCTCATCTACTTCAGATTCGAAATCAGGTATCAAAACTAACAATCTCCACCTTGATACCAGATTTCCAAAAGCCTTCCAACTCCATCTACACCTTCATGCTCTAAGCAGTGGATACTTACCCAATGAGCTTTGGCAATGCCATCACCCATTACACTCTGTCAATGAACTCCGGCAAGGCCACCGCCCGTTAACAAAGTATTCGAAGTACCCAGTCCATGTAGAACCTATCAATCTCCACCATGTAAACAAACGTCTCCATGAGCCATCTCGACTCCCCCCCCTCGTGCCACCCTGTGGAACCTAGCACTTCATTAAACGAATCAAGTTTGAGCAATGCTCGAACTAAGCAACATGCAACGACTTGGTAAACATGTCTGCTGCATTCTCCTTTGTGTGAACTTTCTGAAGACGAAATAGCTTCTCTTCACTCATCGAGACAAGGAACGACTCTCTCACCTCAATATGCTTCGTTCTCGATCTAAATGCTAGATTTTCAACTAAGTGAATTGCACTCTGACTGTCATAGTACACATTCACGTCTTCATATACAAAGCCCAAATCACACAACAGTCGCCTCAAATAAAGCACCTCCTTAGCTGCTTTAACCGCAGCTATGAGCTCTGCCTCTGTAGTGGACAAAGCCACAATCGTCTGCAACCTCGCTCTCCAACTGATCGCAGTCCCACCAATGGTGAACACATATCTAGAGGTTGACTTCGTTCGATCTCTATCCCTGGCATAGTCGGAATCACAAAATCCAACCAAGCTGAAATTTCTTCCTCTGCTGCCAAAGACAAGTCCATGGTTTAGAGTTCCTCTAAGGTATCTGAAGATACACTTCACTGTTTCCCAATGCATCTTTCCTGTATTTGCCATGAACCTACTCACCAATCCAACCGCCTGTGCAATGTCAGGCCTAGTGCAGACCACGACATACATCAAGCTGCTAACTGCACTTACATATGGGACCTTCATTATATAAGCCTTGTCTTTTTCCAAGATTTGAGAGTCTCTACTGGAAAGCTATATGTGCAAAGGCATGGATGTGTTGATTGCCTTTGCCCCTTCAATGCTAAACCGAGTAAGCACCTTTCGAATGTAATCCTTTTGAGTAAGGCTCAAAAGTTCTAGCTTTCTATCCCTTTGGATTTCCATACCCAAAATTTTCTTTGCTTTTCCAAGGTCTTTCATTTCAAATTCTGCTTTTAGCTTTCCCTTTAAACTATCGATTTCAGCCTTATCCTTGGAAGCAATCAGCATATCATCCACGTACAAGAGTAGGTACACTCATCTACCATTCTTTAAATGCTTGAAGTACAAACAAGCGTCTTTGATGCTATGATCAAAACCAAGTGAAAGCATAAAAGAGTCAAACCTCTTGTACCATTGTCTAGGCGACTGCTTAAGTCCATACAAAGACTTCGTCAATTTGCAAACCCAATTTTCTTTCCCATCTACAACAAATCCTTCTGGCTGCTTCATGAAGATGGTCTCATCCATGTCTCCATGCAAGAAAGCAGTTTTCACGTCTAGTTGCTCCAGCTCCAAGTCATGAGCTGCGATGATAGCAAGCAAAATGCGGATGGATGTATACCTCACTACTTGAGAGAATATCTCATCATACTTCAATCCCTTTTTTTTGTGAAAACCCTTTAGCAACTAGTCTAGCCTTATATCTTCCATCATCCTTCACCTTGAACACCCATTTGCAACCTATGGCTCAGCTTCCTTGAGGAGGTGGTACCAAATCCCAAGATTGTTCTTCTTTAACGACTCTAACTCCTCTTCCATAGCGCACATCCACTTCAAACTGTCACATGACTTCAAGGCTTCATCAAGGTCAAGCGGCTCCTCAAGAACCACATGTAGGGCATAGTCAAACTGATCACCAAGACTAAGATTCGCAAACTGCCAATCACCATACCTTTCGGGCGGCCTAATAGTCCTATGACTGACTCGGGTAGGTACTGCTTCGCCTAAACTCCTTTCAGTTCCACCTTGAACTGAACTTACTCTAGATTCATGCACATCACCAGCACTACTAGAAGGAACCTATCGACTATCCTGTGATGTTTCATCAACTGCTTTTTCCTCGACAGCATCTACTACAACTCTACTATTTGGATGGAACACAGGAACTTCTTCCATCTCCTTAGGCCTATTAGAACCTTCTGATGTGGTAGGTAGCTTCTATAAGAATCTTCTGATGTGTTAGGTAGCTTCTCCTTTGGATTGAACATAGCATACTCATCAAAAGTAACATATCTAGAATGAACAGTCTTCCATCAACAGGGTTCCAAATTCGATACCCTTTGATACCATCGGTGTATCCCATTAGTATGCCCTTGTATGGTCTAGCCTCCAACTTGTCATCACCTGTATAGTGAACGTACACAAGACAACCAAAAATTCAGAAGTAACCTAGATACACTGCTTTACCTCTCCACTTTTCCTCTAGAATCTTCCCATCTATGGCTGAGAATGGAATTCGATTTATGAAATGCGCCATAGTTAATAATGCCTTAGTCCAAAAGCCTCTAGACAAGCCTGCCGTCAATCTCAAGCAACGAGTCTTCTCCAATAGAGTCTTGTTCATCCTTTCTGCAACCCCATTGGATTGTGGATCGTCAGGTGTAGTGAAATGTCTATGAATGCCATGCTGTCTACAAAAGTCGAGGAACTCCTTAGAGACAAATTCACCACCATTATCGGATCTCATCACCTTCACCCTAGAACCATATTGGTTCTCAACAAGCGCTTTCCAGTCTTTGAACTACTCAAAACTCTCTGATTTGGCCTTCATCACATACACCCATACTTTCCGAGTAAAGTCATCAATGAAAGAGATAAAATACTTTGCTCCTCCAAGAGAAGGAGTAGCAACCGGTCCCCAAACATCTGTATGCACGTACTCAAGTACTCACCTCGATCTATGGAGTCCAACTCCAAAAGATACTTTAGTTTGCTTGCCTAACATACACTCCTGGCAAAATTCCATCTTGTCGAAGCATTCTCCTTTGATCATCTTCCATCTTCGAAGCAACTCTAATCCCTTCTCTAAAATACGACCCAACCCGAGATGCCAAAGCTTTGTGGAACCCAATGCATGAGAACTATCTACTCCAACAGACGACTCTCCAAGAACTATGGTTCCTTTCAGCAAATACAGATTTCGAAACACATCTCCTATCATAAGAACTAGTGCACCTATCGAAACCTTCAGACTATCCTTTTCGATTGTTACCTTGCTTCCCAAAGATGCCGATTGTCCTAAAGAAATTAAGGACTTCCGAAGACTTGGAACATACCAGACACCTATCAAAGTGCGTATCACTCCATCAAACATCCCGATCCTCACTATACCTACACTCATTGCTCTATAGCTAGCATCATTACCCATAAGAATAGAGCTTCCCTCTCGTCCAACGAAAGAACAGAAGTAATCCTTATTAGGCATCATATGGAAAGATGCCCTCAAGTCCAGCACCCAATGGTCTGAGACATGCGATACCGATGCAGATAACACATCGTTAGATACAGACTCCCCCCTCCCCCGCAAATGATGAAGGTCTATCTTCTTCCTTCTTCAAATCTGGACAATCCTTTTTCCAATGACTCGGTTTCTTGCAGATAAAGCACTTCTTGTCCTTAGACTTTCCTCTCCTACTATTACCAAGCTTCCTGGACTTGGAACGCCCTCTAGAGTTCCAATTCTTCTTATCATCTCTACCTCTTTCAACAAATAAGCCATGACTACTACTTCCACCTCTACTTCCTTCACGTATCTCCTTCATCTGATCTCTCAAGCCCTCGGATAGAAGGGCTGACTTCACATCTTCCGCTGTCAATGTGTCTCTAGCGAAGATAAGGCTGTTAGAGAAACCTGTGTATCGCTCCAGAAGAGAACACAAAAGAATCATTGCCATTCGCTCCTCATCCATCTTCAAGTCAACAGTCTTCATCTTCATCACGAGATCATCAAAGAAATTAAGATGTTCCTTCACTAAAGTACCCTCTCTCATCCACATGGTGAAAAATGTCTTTAGTAATATCAGACGGTTAGTCAGAGATTTCTTCAACTAGAGATTTTCTAGCTTGGTCCAAATGCCCCTAGCAGTGGTCTCACTGCTAATCTCTGAGATAACATTCTCTCTCATAGCTAGTTGTAAAGTAGCAAACACCCATTTCTCCATCTCCTTCCTTTCCGCGATTGAGATGTCAGCCATCAACTCCTCAGGAGCAAACACTACTGGATGGACTTCATTCCTCATTAGAACACCCTTCATCCTCCATTTCCACTTCTCGAAGTCTTTATCCCCATTCCATTTCTCAATTGCCAACTGTGATCCTGACGCGATATACATCCCTCTAGTATAGGGTCTTGTAACAATTGGAGCCGCTTCATCTCCTGCCATAGCGTCTAACACTCCAAAATCAACCTTGCAGCTCTGATACCAGGCTGTTGGAGAAAATCCTTTCAAATGATTGGTCTAAGGGAATCAAAAAACCCAATGCAACGAAAAACAACTGGATCGTGATTGTAGTGAGACGAAACAAACAGAGATAAACACCAGAACTGACAGTCACAAATCAATGCAGTGCAGAAAAATAAATAACACCAGTATTTATAGTGGTTCCACTACCGCGAGGTAGTGTATGTCCACTTGGGGAGAGGAAATTTTATTAATCACTGAAAGATTAGATATACAAGATGATTCACTTTTGGAGCTATAAAGAAGAAGAATTAACAATACAGACAAAATTCTATAGAGTTTCTACTCTCTTGGATGGCTGCCATTGTTGTCCAGAAGCTCCACTATTTATAGAGTGAAGATATGAGGAGGGGCAGCTGCTATATAGCAGCCCTAGGGTTTGGTTCGGCAAACACCAAAAATGGTTCGCCATGCATCTGGACCGGCATAGCCAATTCCCGAACCAAACAACTGGAGCGGCACTACTTGGTTCGGCATGCATCTGGACCGGCATAGCCCAATTCCCAAACCAAACATCTGGAGCGGCACTACTTGTTCAACATGCATCTGGTCCGGCACAATTTGGTTTGGCATACAACACTTGGTTCGACAATCATTTTGGATTGGTACACTTCTAGAGCAGCAACCTAAATCACCGAACTAAATATTTGGAGTGGCACAGGATTTGGACCTGCATGCCGCCGAACAAAATATTTCGTTCGGCATTATCCTCTTCTCTTCCAGGCAAACATTGCACTGGCCACCAAACCAAATTACTTCTTCTTTCTTCATCAGCCCTTCACCGCTTCACAATCCTTTCTTCAATCACCGAACCAGATTCCTTCTTCCTCAAATCATGTCAACACTGATCCAAGTGATGCCTCCGCCAAACGAAGCCATAAAGCACAGCAACTTCACCTCTCCTTCACTGCACCTAGGGTCAGGGCTTCTCCAAGCTTCGCGAGTATCTCCAATGGACTCATCTTCTTTAGATTCGAAATCAGGTATCAAAACTAACATTCAACACCTTTATGAACAACAATCTACGGATATTAATGAACAAATGAACAAACACAAGTTAGAAGCATAAGAATCATCAGTCAAAGAAAGGTTGTAACTAAACCAAAATTCAAAAAACAAAACGAGCTTACCCATGGCATCACAGGAGGCGGAGAGAATGTTCTACTAGCCATGGCAGTAGTGCACTTTGAAACGAGGAAGAAACTTGATGTGATGAAAGTCGTGACTCACGATAATACCTCACTAAATTGGCCATGATGTTGAACCATCGCAGGGAAGACCACCGAGAAGAAGAGTGCTAGCCGCTAGGTTTTGATGTTGATGAAGTTGAAGAAGCGGCACATGAGCTGAGCCACTACCGAGAAGCAAGTCGCGATGAAGGTAGAGAAGCGGCACATGTGCTGAGCCACTGCTGAGAAGCAAGTCGCGATGAAGGTAGAGCAGCGGCATATGTTGATTTGGTATTTGAGATTTGGGATTTGGGATTCGGGATCGTCGAAGGTACAGAAGAAAGTCGTAATGAAGGTGAATGAGTGATTTGGTATTTAGGTGATCAATTTGGGATTTAGCGTTTTAAGGAAAATTAAAGGGGTGGGCAATGAATGAAAATTAGAGTGGGATTTAAAATTTTAAAATGGCGCAAAGTGTTTTTGTTTTTTTCCATTTGATGTTCACCAATGTGTCAGACGATTCTGATGTAGGTTCTACACAAATGCTCAATTTACCTGAATGAAAAAAATCGAGCAGTTAGCACCCGACATGCCAGAAACATCTGATGCGTCTAACGCCAGCAAATTAATCACAACTTCTAATTTTAAAATTATTATGTAGAAGCATTTAAACTAAAGTTTTATTGTATAGAAAATGTTTGGTTCTATTCACGATTCGGTCTTCAACTACGTTTATTAATACCTTGGCTTCCTTTTCAACACAAATAATTAATATTCTCAAACATTATTAATAATAATTAGTACTCTCAAATAGTTAAAATGCCCTTTTCATAACACAAGAACGCATTCCCCTTTCACAAACCATTCTTCTTTCATGTCTCTTTTATATGCCCCTATCATGTCATTCAAGAACGCACCCAAAAAGTAGGTTGTATGGTTCATATTATTAATTAATGTATAGGAGTTAATAGTCAATAATAATTAATTTGAGATATGAATTTGTATTTTCAAATGAAATGTTTGGATTTGTAATTATTAATTATTAATTATTCTAGTATTTTTTTTGCAAAGCAATTATAATAGTGTTTTAAACAAGCATATATTTATATACATTATTATTATAAATCATTAACCATAACTTATTAATTATTAATAATTAAATATGCTAAATTATTGATTATAATAAATAATTATTAATTAAAAATAATAATTTGTAATTATAACTTATTATTTATTTGTTATTTATTAATAATCATTAATTATAATAAGTTATCATTTATAAATTATTAATTATCAATTATAAATTCATATTTATTAATTATTACAACTTTTCAAAAAAACTTATTGCTAATTAATATTTACAACATTCAGGGAAAGTAGTAGAAACATCATTTTTTTCAAAGTATGCACAGTTAATATTGTAAACAAACTATTTTATAATCTTTGTGCAATAAAAGAAAATAAAACAATAAAAAAATAATTATTCTTAATTTACAAATAATATAAATTCATTCAATTATATTATTTAAGAATAATTAAAATGAAATAAAATAATAATAATAATTTCAAATTAATAATTATTATAATATTTTAAATAAATGTAAACATATTAAAAAATTAAGACTAATTCAACATTTTACTTCTTAATTATAATTGCATATTTATTAAATACTACTTATTAAATGTAATTAAATAATATTAACTGTAATTTACTAATTATTAATAATTAACTATAAAAAATTATTGAATATAAAAATAATTATTGATTATAGATAATAATTAGTAATTCCAAAATATATATCAATAATCATTAATTATGGAAAAGTATAAATAATGACCTATATAAACGATCGTTTATATTTATTAATTATAAATTACTATGCACAAATTATTAGGTAAGTATATATTATTTGTTGTTAATTATAAATTAGTAAGTATTAATTATTATAATATTCAAGGCAACAGTAAATATATTAAAAAAAATTAACGTTAATTCGATATTTTCCTATGGTAAATGTTCCCTCAATGATTTTGACAACCAATAATTAAAACAACTTTTATTGTAGTAAATTAATATTTACAACTTCTAGGGAAGGTTATAGAAAACAATGTTTTTACAAAGTTTTTATAATCAAAGCTGTTAAAAAGTTATTATTACAATGTTTGCTAAATAACGTTGTAAAAAACAAGGTTTTTATAATTTATGCTAATAAAACGTTGTAAAAAAACAAGATTTCTACAACGTTTTCTTCAAAAAGTTGTAAAAAGGATTTTATACACCATTTTAAATATAAACATTGTAAAAAACGTTGTGATTAGCTCTTTTTGTTGTAATGTCACATACGCCATGCCACCTATAGTGAACTCTCTATGCATGTCTATCCTATGTGATTTCCATTCCTTTGCTTATCACCAAGGTGTTTCAAATCATATAGTGTCAAAGTATAACTTTTAAACCATATCTCAATCGTCAAATACCATGCAACATACTCCGCCACTTTCTTCTTCGTCGTCGACCAATAGAAAGATTTCTTTGTACCCTTTGACATACCTCACTAAACCCCTTCTTTAAGTTCATAGGCACGATAAAACGATAATGGACGGTGTCTTAATTTTGAGTGGATTAACATTTAAGATTTTTAGGTGAACCTCATATTTCTTCACCATTTAATTTACAAACGTGACAAATGGATGATGTCTTATTTTCGGTGAATACAATATTACAATAACGAACTCATAAACTAGTTGTGCATTTTTCACTTATTTTTCACATGCATCGGCAATAAAATAAGTTATGCACAAAAAGTTTAATATTTCCAAAAGTTGACTTCATAAAATAGTTCTTTTAATAAATATGATGACTAAAAAAATAATCTTACCTCTTAGTAATTTTTTTCCAAATAGCCAGATCTCATATTCCTTAAAATCACCCGGTACCTTTATACGTGCAATCAAGACATTACTTCTTGTCTTGAAATCATATGACACTAGATATGTGAAAAAAAATATTAACTCCACATGCTTGTGCAGTCCTATGTAAAGGCCCAAATTTTCGTACCCTTCGAGTCGACAATAAACCACATATCTCTAACCCAAATTGAATGAAAAGTTAGATCTTTAAAGGTAAGAAAGAAAAACAGACAGAACAGAATCTCACTCGAATGGAATAACATAATTATTGAATAGTAATCTTTACAGTGGAAAATTTTAAAATACATATATCAGAGTTTAACCTAGATTCATCTTGAGCAGTTATAATACCCGTCCTTACACTTGCCGAAAACAACAACATACAATGCAGCGGAAAATAGAATACGTCCATACGTTGATGAAGATCTCCAGCTCTCCTCTGGAAACTCCAAGCGTCTTCAGCTAATCCTGAAACTACTCGGACCTAACCCAAGTATAAAAATACTCGCATCAGTTTGGAAAACCAGCATAAGAAACATGAATCTTAAATGATAGTGTCATAGATCAGAAATTGGTGACAAAAATCTTTTTGAAAAGAAAGAGTATCTCAAAAGACCAGGCCGCATATAAACACGAACCGGGTTTTACCTTATGATAACTAAAACATTTTTACCAAATCATTTGATATTATTTTTAGTGACATTCTTTTAAATCTATTTTCAAGTAAACATATTCAAATAGCCTAAATTGTTACCATTATTAAATTCCAGCATACTAGGCTCTACAATCAAAATGGTAGGTATGTAGTGGAGAATGGATTTCTAACAAATGACTAGGTGAAGGACTACCTTCCGACGGTACATCTCTAGAGGAATGTACCGAGGCCCAACTGATGGTCCTCTACCAACACAAGACCGACCTACCTCCAACTAGAAAGTACCGAATATGTCATCACTCGATCTTTACCGACCTATCCGAGCGTGCTCTAGCATATACCACATTACTTTAAACCCGAACGTCATAGCGGGTTGAAATATATCTAGAAGGGAATGATCATACCCTAATGGTTGCGAACCACATAGCCTTACCACATCTACCCTATTTTAGCCATTTTCGGGCGTGAGGCCTGAGGTAGTGATTACTGTTATCCCACTTTTTGACAAAACCGAGATACCCAAAAGTTAACTGAAAATCGATGATTACTAGTCACAAATGTTGATTGTGCATTGCAGGTTCACCACAGATATTGATGAATTTTACCCGAGTCCGGATCGGGCTGCAATTGATAAGACATGTCAAGCAAGGCCAGAAAAAGCAACATTCCAAATTTCGAGTCAATCCGAGTTCGTACGCCCAAGATATCATCGACGCAAGTAAAGGACATAGCCTTGAGTTCGTCTCCATATGGTTCGAATCCACTAAGGTCGAATCCATCAAGCTCGACTCCAACAAGTTCGACTCCATCAAGTATGCCTTCAGTTCGAATCCAGCGAGGTAGAAGACCTTCGAATCCATACGATTAAGGGTGCTTCGACTCCATTGCCTTCGAATCCCCATGTTGAGACAACTTCGAATCGATCCACAGTAGCATATCCTGATCGATTCGAACAAGTACCATTTCCATCGATTCGAAGGAGGTGAACCTTCGAATCCAACATCTCGAGTCCACCAAGTAAACGCAGCTAAAACCCAGGATTCGACCCAGTAAACTCGGAGAAAAAGGAGGATTGACCCGAGGAACCCGTACCACGTCATCATTTTCACGTGCAGGAGCATGGATTCGACCCTATGGAGTCGAACCATATCGATTCGAACGAATCGATATATCGAAAACGCAACCTTGAATCGATCATAACTCGAGATCTACAAGTCCAAATGCTATGAAATTTTCATAGGAGCTTGAGTATACATAGAAGAATGTTCACGCCAAGTTTCGCCACGTTTGGGCACTTTCTTGATCGATTCAAACCAAGGGTCGAATCGATCCCAATGTGGGCCCGTATCTCCAGATTTTGGCCATGTGGGCCCCCTCATGTGCCAGAAGTGATCTACCAGGTTTTTAGGCGAAATATCAGCCTCCTACACCTATAAATAGAGCCCCAGGTCATTCAAAAAAAGGGATCTAGATTCTGAAGCGCCTAGACTCTACCGAGCTCAATCCTACACCTCTTCATTGCGATTATACTCAAGTTTCTTCATTGTAATCATGATAATCAACTGTAATCAGCAAAGATAATCAATAAAAAGAGAGAAACTTTGAAGTGGACGTAGGTCGGAGATAGCCGAACCACTATAAATCGTGTGTCTTTGTTCATTATTTCTGGATTGTTGCTTGTTATTTGCTTAGATCTATGATTCATGTGTGAATATTGTTGATTTGTATTCATACGCTGGTGCTTTCACTACATTTGGGGTTTGTGACCAATTTTGGCGCAAACACTTTGGTGCTTTCACTGAGAAGGACTAGCACCCGCTACACCAAATTCAAAGTTTAGGTTTGAAAGTTTGAAGGATTCGGATTGACTCTACAATGACTCGACAAATAAGACAAAGAGCTGAGAGGAGCCAACAGGGAGGAAGTCAAGAGGCATCCTCTGGCGCTGGAGAAGGACAAGCTTCGATCTACATTACTAGAGATGAGATGGAGGCTATGAATAACCGAATGCATGAAAGAATGATGAAAATCCAACAAGAGATGCTATAGAATTTCTTTGAACAGATGAGAGCTGCGGGAATACAAAATCCAGGACCAGCTACAGCGGCTGTGAATGTGGAACAAGGAGCTAGGGTTGCGGAACCCAATGGAGGACAGAATGCAGAACCAGAGGCAATAAGCAAGGACTTGGGGGCAGACCTTCAGGATCCGATACTAGAAGGCCAATGGACGGAGCTCAACAGGCTAGGGCCAGCACAAATGCTAACGAGCCACCCGAAGAGTACGTACCAGAATTCCCTACAAGACTCGGGGGGCAAGACAGAGACATTACAAGGGGGCAACCCCTGGATGGAGATGAAAGAATGATTGGCCTAGTGCGATGGATCATGAGAGGGGGATTGTCAGGTGGAGGATTGGAAGAGGTTAGTCGTAGTCCGTTCGCTCCAAATATCAGGAATGCAAGGAACCCTCCAAAGTTCAAACTACCAATGCTGGATCCTTATGACGGAAAGTCAGACCCGACCATGCATATCACCAGATATATCAGACACATGGAAGTGCTGGGAACATCCGAAGAAGTAATGTCACGATGTTTCCCTTTATTCTTATCAGATTTGGCTGCGCTTTGGTTTAGACAGCTAGAGACTGGATCAATCAAGACATGGGGCAAGCTTGTGGATTGCTTCATGAGATAGTTTAGGGTCCACGTAACGTGACCCAAGAGCGTGATGACTTTGGCATCAATAAAACAGAGGACCGGAGAGTCCATAAAAGATTTTTTGTTACGATTTAATGCAACGGTGGCTTCTGTAGATCGCCCGGATCCATCGATGATTTTGATGGCGGCAGTGGCAGGAGTTGGAGAAGGCACCGAATTCAAAGACTCTTTAACGAGAGACCCACCGCAAGATCTAGGAGAGTTTTACCATGAAGCTGAACGATTCATTCGATTAGAAGAATCACGAGCCGAAAGGCAGGTAATAAACGCTGTACAAGGCGAAGGAACCGCCAGGGAACAGCCCACGGCGGACAAAGGAAAGAGAAAGCAGGATGACGCACATGATGGTCCTAATAAACAGAAGAAATTCCGAGAGCCCAGATTCAGGCAATACACAGACTTGGCGGCAGGACTGGAACGAATTTACACCGAAACTCGGGGGCAACTCCCCTATCGAAAACCACCTAGGAGAGATCCCACAGAGCGGGAACGTAGAACCGGAAAATATTGCCTATTCCATGAGTTAGATGGGCACACAACCGATGAATACCGCCACCTAAAGGATGAGGTGGAAGAACATGCCAGGAGTGGTAGATTGCCACAATATGTCAAAGAACGGGCGGCAGCAGTAAGGCCTGAACAACTACCACCTCCACCTAACAGAAACGATCCTGGATCGGGATCACGACTCATCATCCACTAATTAAGATGGCAAGGGCCAAGTTCAGGATTTGGACTTCGGTCAAATAATTTCATTAGATTTGATTTCCAAAATAAAACGGCTATCCCACTTACTCATGTACGGGAACCGGAGAGATCCCTAGGCATGCTCTAAGATGGTAATAGACCGCTCCGCTCGGAGAGGCATTGTCTTGTTTTTCCTGGTGTTTGAGATTGAACATCAAGGATTCGAATTTAATAAAGAAACATTTATTAAAATAAAATTTTAACCGGAGAGTTAAAGGATGAACATTAAATATCAATATAAACATGATCGCTTTATGATCCTACCCGGAGAGGTGGGGTCTGGAGTGCAAGAAGTGAGTTGCTTCGCCGGAGAGCGACAGGATCGACTCACTTAAGCATCGTTTCCTATTCACCGGAGAGTGATTGGATCGGGATTCGATAAGAGCCCAGAGAGGCTATGATCGGCCTAAAGATTTTGGCCAAGACATCGCTTAATGTTCAGAGACGCTGAACCGGAGTGCAGGGGGTGTAGCCGCTTCGCCGGAGAGCGACAGGATCGGGTCACTCAACGTTGTTTCCCCTTCATCGAAGAGTGATAGGATGGGATCCGGCAAGAGCCCAGAGAGGCTACGATCGGTCCAGAATGACCAAGACATCGCTATACGCCCTAGCAGGGGCCAGAGTGCAAGGGATAGAAAGCAACGCCAGAGCGCAATAGGATCTTTCTATTCAATCGCTAAGTCTAGAATGGGCTTGGCAAGGGTCCGGAGTGACCATCGATAGTCCGAAGAGACTTTAGAATTCCATTCTTAACTTCCACTAGAAGAAATTGATAACACTTCGGCTTCAAACAGCCATAAACTTGATTGATAATACTACAGCTATGAATAACACACAAGCACACAACACTTGATTTGAAGCTATTCAAAACACACCTTTTACAAAAAGGCATATTTTGGGGGGCAAAGTGTTATCCCACTTTTTGACAAAATCGAGATACCCAAAAGTTAACTGAAAATCGATGATTACTAGTCACAAATGTTGATTGTGCGTTGTAGGTTCACCACAGATATTGATGAATTTTACCCGAGTCCGGATAAGGCTGCAATTGATAAGACATGTCAAGCAAGGCCAGAAAAAGCAACATTCCAAATTTCGAGTCAATCCGAGTTCGTACGCCCAAGATATCATCGACGCAAGTGAAGGACATAGCCTTGAGTTCGTCTCCATATGGTTCGAATCCACTAAGGTAGAATCCATCAAGCTCGACTCCAACAAGTTCGACTCCATCAAGCATGCCTTCAGTTCGAATCCAGCGAGGTAGAAGACCTTCAAATCCATACGATTAAGGGTGCTTCGACTCCATTGCCTTCGAATCCCCATGTTGAGACAACTTCGAATCGATCCACAGTAGCATATCCTGATCGATTCGAACAAGTACCGGTTCCATCGATTCGAAGGAGGCGAACCGTCGAATCCAACATCTCGAGTCCACCAAGTAAACGCGGCTAAAACCCAGGATTCGACCCAGTAAACTCGGAGAAAAAGGAGGATCGACCCAAGGAACCCGTACCACGTCATCATTTTCACGTGCAGGAGCATGGATTCGACCCTATGGAGTCGAACCATATCGATTCGAACGAATCGATATAACGAAAAACGCAACCTTGAATCGATCATAACTCGAGATCTAAAAGTCCAAATGTTATGAAATTTTCACAGGAGCTTGAGTATACATAGAAGAATGTTCACGCCAAGTTTCGCCACGTTTGGGCACTTTCTTGATCGATTCGAACCAAGGGTCGAATCGATCCCAATGTAGGCCCGTATCTCCAGATTTTGGCCATATGGGCCCCATCATGTGCCAGAAGTGATCTACCAGGTTTTTAGGCGAAATATCAGCCTCCTACACCTATAAATAGAGCCCCAGGTCATTCAGAAAAAGGGATCTAGATTCTGAAGCGCCTAGACTCTACCGAGCTCAATCCTACACCTCTTCATTGCGATTATACTCAAGTTTCTTCATTGTAATCACGATAATCAACTGTAATCAGCAAAGATAATCAATAAAAAGAGCGAAACTTTGAAGTGGACGTAGGCCGGAGATAGCCGAACCACTATAAATCGTGTGTCTTTGTTCATTATTTCTGGATTGCTGTTTGTTATTTGCTTAGATCTGTGATTCGTGTGTGAATATTGTTGATTTGTATTCATACGCTGGTGCTTTCACTACATTTGGGGTTTGTGACCAATTTTGGCGCAAACAATTACCTTTCATAGAACATCAACTTTTCACTTTGAATGCCACATTGTCATTCCATAATCACACTACTGATTTCTACAAACGCATAACTCCTGAGCTCGTGCGTCTCAGGAATGGGTGTTAAGCTAAAAGAAGTTGCCTTCTCCACTACCAAGCAGATGATACGTTTATAGAGATCAATCAATGTCATTTTAAAATGCAACGTTAGACATTCGTCCATATAAGTTGTCCAGGAACACGACAAACCGAAGGTACTTCTCCTACCGCATCCTGTTTTGGGAATCACCTTACATCAGTAGCGAGCAGTCCTTGCAAATCGAAGATTTTCATAATGGAGCACTACTGCCAAATATATGATATGGTAAATTTCACCTTGAGGGCCTAGTGGCAAATAGCCCTACATCATGAAGATCTTCGTCTTCAATTGTCTTTGTCTTCAGCATGTTTTACTTCGAAAGCGTAAATTGGTTCGAAGTGGTTTTCGGATAGAAATCACCCAAATCCAATCCAGGTCTCTTCGAAATCCAATCATCAATAAAAATGTGAATATGAGCACACAGGATTGTTAAGCATCTTTTTATTTTAATCTTTTACCGGTTAATCAAACCCTTTTAACTTGGGAAATCTTCAAGTCATTTACTTAGGAAGATTTAATTTCTAATCTAATAAAATTTTGTCTTTCTAAAACATGTCTTAACTGTGTCAAAAACAAAGTTATTTAAGACATCGTTTACTGTAAACCTAAATCATTTAATATTGAGTAGAAAAAGGACATTATTTAAGACATCTTATTTCCAAAACGTTTATTTATACTTTTAGCAATGATTTCTTATTTTCCAAATCACATCATTTTAATAAGATGAAACCACGTTATCTAACTTGGTAAATTCAAATTTGTTAGTATTCGAGTTAAATGGATTCGCAGAAATAATATCAATTCAATATCAATGTTATTTCCATATTCAACAAATACTATGGGCAGAATAACGGTGTAATCACTTTTTAAATTTATGGAGATAGTACAATTTTCCTCCTCATAACTTAATACAGAGTTTGGTCAGAACATTCCTTATATTACTAAAAACCTTATTCAACTGTTTTTATTTCGGAAAAACTTAAATATGATCTTTACATTTAGAGCATCCGGGCTTTCCCTTTGACCTGTTCCGCCCCTCGCCTAGAAAGAGAAAACAAAGGCCAGGTAAGTTCAGAGTACCGGTTGCTCCATTCCTAACTTTAATTACACATTTTGTTTTATCTTTCCAGATCTCACAGGTGGGACAAATGTACTAGTTGTTTCTGCATACTCATTTTGTTATTACATTCAAGGAAATAATTTCAATTATATTGTTTAAGTGTTATAAACAATTCCTCTTAACCATTCATTTAAACCCTTATTAAAACTTCCAAATCATCTTTAAAATACTCAATTTTTTATTTAAAGACATTTATAAAAGATTCAGGAAAGAATAGTTAAGTTTAAATATATATTTCTAAAGTTTACTGAAATTACTATAGAAAAGTGCTACAAATAGTGTTTTAAAGCGTATTCGATTAAAACAACTTTTCTATCATTTTAAAATCTATATTTATAACTCAAATCTCTTTTAAAACATTTTAACATATTTATCAAATTTATTTCATATTTTTAAACATTGAAAAATATTCATTTTAAAGAATTTTACACTTTGGTCAGTTAACTACAAAAGTGCGATTTTCCTGAAAACTTGATTTGGACATATTTTAAAATCTACAAGATGAAATGTTGGTTTTTCTTTTCTATTTGAAAACTATGGTTATAAGGATCCGGAAAATTCTTATTTCAAAGATTTTCTACTTAATTTGCACCCTACAAGTTGATTTAAAGTTACGGGTCGAAAATTTATGAACTGCCGCTACGCGACAGGCTCGATTTTGACCATTTTGGTGAATTGTTTTGGAACTTGTCTGAAACACTTCAATATTGTTTTAAAACCATATTAAAACTATTTTTAACTCATTTAAAACAATATTCCATCATTAAATCATATTTTTAGCTCTTTATCACATATTTGAATATTATATCATTATAATATTCACTTAAAACCTTTTCAAAATCATTAAGTTATTTACTTTTTCAAATTTACAAGTTAAGCATATTTTTAAAGTTATTAACTTTAAAATCCAAAACACTTACTTCCATTTTTCAAAGTACTTCCAACTTTTAGCTTTAACCTTTTGTTTTCAAATCAATTTCTAGCTATTCCAAAACGAATTCTATTCTATAGTTAATTTGAAAAGAGGCTTAACCATACAATGTAGACCAAATGTGTTATACATTCCTATTTGTTAAATGTGTATATATGTACAAATGTGTGCAACAACATTGCAACAGCTTATATTGAATAAAACGTTGATTTTCGACAAAATGTTTTACAGTCACATTTTGACGTTTTTGTTAAACTATTTATTTATGTAAACAAAACTTGAAAATAAGTTTCTTATCATCTTTAAATAATTAAAACAGGTTTATTTTAGTTATAAAACCATATTTAATAATATTAAAATCCAATCATAAAATTACGACGTTGATTTGTCAAAGCGCGACGAAATTTGTCAATCATTGTAAAACAAGTCTATATATTTATAAGACCATTATAAATCAATTTTTTATCATTATACAACAATTTTAGAAAGAATTATTCATCACTAAAACAAAAATTGAACGTATATCCAATTTTATCGAAAACCGACTTTTCTCACTTTTTGAAAAAAATCCAAACTTCTTGATTTTGTAATCAAATTCTAAAAATAAGTTTATCATTCTTATTTATCGCATAAAACATGATTATTAAGTTTGAAAATTCTATATCTGAATATTTAAAATAAATTAAATATATTATTTTCAAAGTGGTAAAATTATAGGTCGTTACATCCTATAAAACTAACATATGGCTATAGTACCTTATGTACATGTTGGTACTCCAAAATCACTTTACATAGACAATTATAGTCGTTCTCTATCGCCGACTTTCTCATACAACCAATCTCTATTGTTCAACCATTTAGGGTACTTTTCTCTCAATTACGCTCTCATGCTTCTCAACGACTTATGTAAGTATACCCCAGTCCTTAACATAAACATATATATTAATTTGAAACAACATTTAATCACATATTTCACGATAATTCAAAACAATAATTTAAACTTGTTATTTCCTTTGAAGTATAAATCATCTCAACATTATTTATTATAAAAAATACATTTTCTCTATTATCTCAAAATAATATATTTTTCAAATCAATAATATACTTCAAAATCCTTTGTATTCAACATATTGGTTTAAATATCTCAGAATCATCACTTAATATAACAATTTTGTCAACTTTCCTTCAAAACAATAATATTATTATCACTTTACATCAAAACAATAAAATTTATTTAAATCGTTTTTTCATAACCACTTTATTATTATTTAGCTCAATTATAATAATACTCTACACTAAATCATAAAAGTCCTTTTTAGTGTTATTTATATTATACAATGTAATAATTTAACCCCAAAACTATTCATGGAAAATATCGTTTTATTATTAAAATTCTCAAAATACCACTTCTTTTTATTATTATTATTTTCATAAAATACCTCTTCTTTTTATTATTCTCAAAATGCAATTTCTTTTTATTAAATAAATAATAATAATAATAAAATTAATAAATAATACCCTCATTAATTTTCAGTATAAATCCCTAAATCATAAATCCATAGCATTCTTTTCCAGCAAGTTCTTAGCACATTGGCATATTGGCTATCCTAGCTAGTTCATTATAATCAATTCAAACTTTATAGGCGGCAGTATAATTCTTTTCTAGCTCTAATCAAATTTTAGCTAAATATATCAATAACTTTTCAATTTAGTTTTTAAATCAAAATCATTATCTCAAACCTTATTCTTCACAAAACCAATAACATTTGAAAACCAAAAAACTCTCTGTTAACTTCAACCAACATTCAATTTCAATAATACACACACACACACACACATATATATATATATAAGTATACAAATACATACAAAAAATACAATTATGCATAGATTTAAATATAAATATACATATACCAATTCAAACATTTATTATTAAAATAGCTTAAGATATATTCAAGTTTGATAACAAATCTAACGACCCGCCTTTTTGACCCTCAAAAGTCGGCACCTAATACATCCACGGTATTACAATGCCGAGCACCCAAGTGCCGGAAAGGTAGATTGTTAGGGTAAAATAAAGAAAAAGAATAGGGAAAACATAATCTCAAGGCGGAATGGCAACATATAACATAACAAAGACAGTAAAAGTTGTCACTCTAAAATACATGGTACATCAGGGTTAAAAACAAACATCATCAGCTTAGACAGTTATAACTTCCTGACCTGACAATTGTTGATGGGTGTTCATAATAATATAGCGAAAAATAAAAATACTACAACAGGTGAACATCCAGCTCTACTCCATGTGCTCCATGTTCCCACCAACGACAACCTATAAGAACTCAGTCTGACCTAAGCATTATAATAAAATAACTTCCAGATCAGTTTTGAAATACCAGCGTGAGAAAACTTAACTAATATGATGAACATATAATAATTCTATGAGACCACGCCACGAATCACTGAACGGGTTTTACCTCATAAGAACAACTTCCACACATGAATGAATTGAAAAAATTAAACAAACCCAAACTTGGAAGACTGAATAAAAACAAGATCAAAGTCCAAACTTAAAGAGTGAACACAAATAATTAAACATCGAGAAGAGCTTCAGTCACTTCTCGATGCAATTAAGAAAACAATTCAAAGATTTGACTCAATAATAAGGAAAGGAAATTTCCAACAATGACTTGGAGGGTGCACCCCCCTTACCGAAAGTATACCTCTAGAAAATATACTTAAGAGAGTCATGTACTTTGTAACTCTCTCAGAAACCTCCAAGCTAGACCCAGCCAACCTTACCGAGAATTCGAGTATTTTACATCTCCATGCATGTACCACCGAAACCAATCTAGAGTAGATGTGATAATATCCAAATGGGAGCAACCCCACATAGCTTGGCCCCTACTCACGCTTTGGTTTTAGTCATTTCCGACAAAGGATATCAATGCTCAAATGAGCAACAAATCGTCTTAAATTGACGATACATAAAGAATAAAGCTAAATCGATAGTCAATGAATCAACTATCGGGAATAATTAAAATGATCGTATATGAAAATTAAATCTCATAACCTTACAACTATTCGTCGATTTCAAACTTGTACTATCCCTCGGTTCAAAATGAAGCCGGGGAAGTGAAGATAGTGTTACCTCTAAGCATTGCCTTGACGATATTTTTAACCTTCGAGATTAAAAAAGTTTCCATACATCGACGTTTAGTGCTAAGAGTATGACTAAATCCTTTTCATATAAGCGATATCGTTTAAGGAAATTAAATTTCTTATCCTTTCCATAACCGAATCAAACTTTTAAACTTTTAAAACCAAACTTATGCTTGAATTTCGCATCATAAATATTTGTAAAACACTATTTAAAATATATTTTCAAAAGAGCAAATTGTAATTTTAAGCGTATAAAAAAGAAGGGTAAAAAATAAATGTCATTAAATCATTATTTACTATAAACCCCAAACAATTAACACATAGCTTTATTTTTAAAAACAATTATTTAAAAAAATTCTCATTTATAAATTTCAAACAACATTTATTATCCTAGAAAATAATATATCAATTAAAATGCTTTTATAAATTTAAAACAATGTTAATCATCCTAAAAGATAATTGATATAATTCATTTATAAATTTAAAACCACATTAGTTATCCCAAGAGACAATTAATCAAACTTATAAATCCTCTAATAAATCAATCAGTTAACTTTAAACACCTTTACCAAATCAGTTAATTAACTTTAATCGCTTTTATTAAATCGGCTAATTAATCTTTAAAACACTTATATTAAATCGGTTAATTAAATTTAAATGTCATTAATAAATTTATTAATTAAATTTATTATATTTAATTAGTAATTAAGAATATAGTTAAACCTCCAATTCTTTCCAAGAACTTATACAATCCTTACAAACCCATTTGAAAAGAATTTACAAAATATATAAGGTAAATAACCATTATAAATTAAATAACATTAATTATCCTAAAAGATAACTAAATCCAATTTATAATATTTTATAAATTTAAAATGACATTAATTAATACCTCGAAAGATAATTAACCAAAATTTATAATCTCTTTATAAATTTAAAACGGTGTTAGTTATTCCGAAAGATAATTAATTAAATTTATAACTCCCTTTATAAATTTTAATCAACGCTTATCTTTTATTTTCAAAATAATCAATTTACCTAAAAATATAGTTTAAATAATTTTTAAAGTGCAAAAATACGACCAAACATTTATTTTGTAAAAACACAAGCTCAAGTTCAACACACAACAAGGGTTTAAGGAAATGATATTTCATAAGTGACAATATAGCAATAATCGCTATAATGACACTTACATAAATCAAAAAACATGTTACAAGTATTTCAACCAAACAACATTATATGCAACATCAGAATATAAGTTAAAATTGGCGAGAAACCCCTTAGGCCTCTCTACAAACGTGCTTTATAAATCACACAGATGAATGTGTGTTTTCAAAGTGTTCCATAGCGACCTATTCGCTGCATATGCACTTTGACTTTCCTTCTATTTTTGTTCCCTGCAGCATAGTAGTTATTTATGCCATCCGCTTTTCAATCGGGATTTAAATCTAAATAAACAATCAAGCAACAATATAAACTATCATCCAAGCATTCAACAATAATCTATAGCAACACAAATATCATATAATTTATTTATAGGTGAGCAAACTCATTGAAATTTCAGTTGACGCTTTCCCATTCCGGTGTAGTCTAAAATCGAACAACTTTCAATTTTAGCTCAAAATTCTACTAGATCCAAATCCAACAAAATCATTTCTAGCATGTAGGTAATGTCGATGTGAGTCCAATGCAATAGACCATGTCCAAATCTGACCTCGTATGGAAGAGTTACTGATTTTATAAGTTTGAGATTAATTATATTAATTACACATAATTAACATTTTAAACTAATTACCCCACTGACACACCTTCTTCCCCAATCTTTAACACCATGCCATACACCTTATGCATCTTCACCGTGCATACACGGGTCCACTCCTCCTCTAGTCAATGAAACTTCGAACCGACAATGCCATCATATCTCTCTCCCTACGCGGCCACTCCATCCTACACCATCTCGTTCAGCTCATAGCTCTAAACCTAATCACGAGCTAGCATAAAATTTTCCGCGACCTAATTAGGTCGAACCACCCAAAATGCAACCAAGCTCCACCATCTCGTCGCCGCCGCTGCTCTTTCTCACAACGAACCCAAATCCAATCTTAGCTTTGCCAAACTCCACCTATAACCAAGTCGAAGTCAAACCCTAGGTGAGTTGCCAACCGTCAAACACGGTGAAACTCAATCGCATGCTATAAATTCAGCATGGATTTGAAGATTAACTCCATAGAGTTTAACGAACCAAGTTTGGTGATTTTTAGTTGAGTATAAGGTTTGATTTTGAATTTTGAAGGATCGTCCATTATCGTTTACTGTTAATTGTAAAGAAGTAGGAAAGAAAAATAAAAGAGGGATGCATGAAATGAAGAAAATGTGAATTGTTGAATTTATTTAATCTCCTTTCTTTCTTTCTTTTATAAAATGTTTTGAAAAGAAGGTTTTGCAGTATCCCGCTATACAATATTCCGTTCGCATACGAACCACGAATGACCGAAATAAAAATACGATCATGCACTAAAAGTGCGACACGATCACATTACACATATTATTTTATTATGTGAAATTTCAAAAATACCATCGTTTGTCGTAAAATGCGTCAAACAATAATCTAAAAATTTTACTAATTGAAAATTATGGAAAAAATAAAATAAATTCAATTGAAAATACTACAATAAAAATCAAGTCGTTTTATTAACAACTTATTTTCTTGTTATTTATCTGAACTATTTATTACTACAAATAAATTTACAAATGAGTTTACTACAGGCGGCACCAATGGTTGCATAATGATAGTTATTGGATAACTATGAAATGACTCACTTGACAGTTTTCTATTGGTTAATATAACTAGGGTCAAATAGAAAATATCGAAGTGACTGATTTACACAGTTCTCCTAACCTAAGAATACTATCAATATTCATTATGAAAGCTCCACTTTGATTAGAGTTAAATCATGGAGCAATGTCCACCGAGTGACTATAGTTGGGTCGAGTGGAAGTAATGAAAGTGAAACACTATTCAAGAGAGGATGCGTCTCCTCGGTTATATGGGGTTAGTACAATAGTCAACTGAATTCAAGTCAAAGTCAAAATCTCTAGCCACAGTAGTTCGGTTAATAATAATTTTGTAATTGAACTAGTGACTTTATTTTTGGACTATAGAGTTGAATATGAATGGTATTGGAATTTTGACCATTACCAAATTTAGAAGTCCAAAGTGATATTGTTTTGACAAAGAGAATTAGTGTAAAGAACGGTAATTGTCGGGTAATGGTTAACACAATTAAATTAAATTTTACCGAAACCAAGTAAGAGATAAATTTGGCTAAAATGTCACATCACCTACTAAATGACATGTGAACATTAATATTCAGATAGTTCAACATTAATCGTTGACCAAATTTACACCTAAAGAGTTACACAACTAAAACGTTGAATACTTGTTTGACCAAATGATTTAATTAATTTGTAATTATTATAAATTAGTTAATATTTATGAATTATTAATTCTAAAATTTTGTTAGATGTATTAAACAATATTAATAAATATGTTTATAATAGTTATAAATACGTTAATCGATATATAATATCGATAGGCGTTTAAATTGGATTTAAATGAGATAAATATTGTACAGGCTTGAAATGGGTTTGAAGCCCATATGGGGCAAAGGGTAAGGGGAATTTTGGCTATAAAAGACTAGGTATAGGGGTAGTCTTATGTTGGCTATAGGCTAGGGTTTAGATGGGATAAGAGGAAGAGAATGAGTAAGAGAAATAAGGGAATCTATATCCTAATTTATCTCTATATTCTCTCCTCTATACAAGCATCATAACCCATACACTTCCACAACTTTTTGGAGCCTCCGCCCTTCTCCTTGCTGGCCGAAATTATGCCCTACCCTTTCCTTTATTTTCAAGCTAAAATCAAACAAAACAAAAGTTATTCGATAGCCAATGGTTATTAGTTCAAGAGCTTGCACCTTGCTAAATTGGAATCTAGTTCAAGGAGTCAATCTCTTCGTTTCTACGTGTATTCTATAGCCTTTGGTGAAGGTATGTTCTCTGATCTATAATTATAAGCTAATATTACTTTCATATAATATAATGTTTAGATCGATAGGTGACGAATCTGTTATATCAATATATCATCACATTATGATGGTTGTATATAATTATGTGCTATGTAATTTAAGAAAAAAATTCATAACATATGTATATCTTTGTACTCATGACCTATATAAAAAATTTAATTTAAAATTAATTTCATATATATTATTTAATTCCTAAAAGTTTCATAAATTATGTATTAAACATTATACCATAAAATATGTTTTAAAATTTAATATAAATTATTTTAGACCAATAAAGCTTTTGGAAAAAAATGATTTTTAATATATATATATATATATTATAGGAAAATAGACACATGGACAAACTTAGAAAAAAAATTAGGTTGAAGGACAACAAGTTTGTTTTTTAGACTGAAGGACAATGCTAGTTATAACTAGCATTTTGTATAGTGTAAAACTGAATATAATGCTAGATATATGTGACATCCCGGAATTTCGAGCAATAATCAATTTAATAATTTATATTTAATATTAAGTTGATTATTGAATTATAAGATTTGAATCGATATTTTAATGTGACATCCCGGAATTTCGAGCAATAATCAATTTAATAATTTATATTTAATATTAAGTTGATTATTGAATTATAAGATTTGAATCGATATTTTTCTTCTGATAAATATCTGATGGGTGATTTTTATCTGTAAAATCCAATAAATTATTTTCTATTTATTTATATATATTGGTATATATCGTAAATAGGGAAACTCGGTTTCAAATTGAATTGATAAATTTTGTTTTAAATTTCTAATATATATATATATATATATATATTCTGATGATTTGGAAATTTTAATTTATTTTAAATTATACTTTTTAAAGCTATTTAATAGATAAATATATTGTTTTAAATACTTAAATAAATGTTTAAATTGTTTTGAACTTATTTCTAACTTTGGCTTAAATTTAAATTATTAACAAAAGAATTTCTATTTTCTTTCTGTTTAAAGTATAGCTTGTTAAATTATGGTTTAAAAATATATATATAAGTTTTGAATTCAGTTTTGTCAACTATCACTTTAATGTATATTATAAAATAAGCAGTTGATAATAAAGAAATAATTTCTTTGCTAGCTATTACAAATTTGATAAACGAACTTTTACAATATTGATAAAATATAATTCCTTTTGTAAATCGTTTCAAATTTATATATGTGTAATTTATTTTAAATAATAAAAATAGTATAAAGTATCCATCTGGAAATACAATACAATAATACGAATAACAAATATACATATTAAAATAGCAAGCTAACAACAATACAAATGAAACAAGTAAAATTTATAAATTATAAAACGACATACTAAAATATCTAAACAAATACTTTACACATCTAAACAACATATTAGAACATAATTAAATAATACATTTTATAATCAAACAATATACAAGAGTAACATTTATACTACACCATCAAAAGAAGACAACATTCATTTACAATCTTTTATTAACCAGTGACTTACTTTTACATAACACATAAGAAAATGATTTCCCAGCCTCAAAATGTTTTGCATAGCTAAGTAGGCTTGTATAGGTAAGCATAAGAACCTGTTCGAATATAAACATGCCTGCAATACTTAAGGAAAACAAAAGCAAATATAAAGGAAAGAGGAAACATACCTGTAGCTTGAGAAAGAAGTCTCAGGCAAGTTATAAAATATAGATAAGTGTAAAATGAAACATCATGGTACAAACAACATTTAATACCCTCGTCCTTAGCAGCGTACAAAATCTGTTGAGTTGTATTTCAGCCTCCATATTGTAAAAAAAATCTCTGACATAAAGAAGGAAATTATAAACCCTGTAAAATGTTTAAAACTTCAACCTGAGAGCAACCTTCTCTTATCACTTCAAATTCCAGTTCGAGCTCAACAAAACTAAGTTGAAACTCCATTAAAACCTAAACAAAACTTCATTTAAACATCATCAACCAGCAACAACAACTCAATACAACAGAAACAAGATGATTGGCAGGATGATCAAAGTAGAAAACACTTTCCAGTTTTGAAGTCCAAACAGGGTGCTTTGTCTATTCTTGCAGGTCAAAAAGGTGAGTAACATTTTATCTTAAAAATATAACTAAAGTTAGGATGGAGTATGATTTTCCCCTCTGTGATAATATGTATATTATGCATGTATGGTTGTACAAGTCTGGTATATCAGTTTCTTTTTGCACTCTGTTACCTGTTGCTTGCTTCTTGAAATAAATATGCAAATAAATCTACCTCTCTTGATTTAACAACTGTTTGAATGTAAAATATAAACAAAAGCAATTTGTTTAACTATAATCTAGGTGTTGAAATTATATTAAAGCTGAACTAACTTGTGTGAGTCTCTGGAATCCAATAAAGTTAAGAACAACTTTAAATATGTTTAGAAACAAATTTCTTATTTAGGGAAATCAGGTATATTAAGTGAAACTACATACAAAAAAATGATTTTTAAGACAAGTTTTACAATTTTTAAGCAAAGGGATGAAGAGCAGTTTCGTTTTGACTGTTTTAAGCCTTTTTAGCTGCCGGAGACGATCTCGACAACGGGTGATGCCGAGTATTTGTCAAGAGGTAGAGGGGTAACCAGGGGTTATCGGAAAAATGGTGAACTCGTCGGAAGATCAACGTGGAGGTGATGGCGATGATTTTTCGTGGGTAAACCTAGTTTGGAGTGCTGTGATCTTTGGTCTCGTTCGAGCTCAGGGATGGCTCGAGTGTTTCGATTTTCTGGGTTTTGGTAGTGGAATGTCTGATGAAGGGGTGGCCAGAACTTCAGGCGTTCCGGTGGACGAGGCAGCGAGGTTGGTGATGATTTCCAGGGATTAGTGAAGTTCCTGTTTGGGTTCCAGGTGGTGATGTTCTCGAATTCAATTTCGAGTCAGAGGTGATGATTGGAGGTCTGGGAAAGGACGTACATGTGGTCGCCGTGATGTGGAGATGGATGTGGTGGATCGGAAATGGGGACTGGTAATGTGCACGTGCACAGTTGAGTGTTCTGATGGCTGTGATATTTTTGGGTTGACAGGGAAATGAAACTCGAGAATCACTCGAGAAAATCTTCGTTTGGCTCGGGACTTTTCACATTTTACTCGAAGTAAATATAGGGGATCTCGGGTTGTTTGTTTCCAGCGGTTATCAGTACCCAGTTTTGCTCGAGTAGATTTCGTCCTGGCTCGGGTAATTCTCTGTTTTTCTCGAAGCGATTGAGGGGAAACTCGGGTCTTTTGTTCAAGTATTGACAGTGCCAGTTTAAAACAGTTTAAGTTATTAAGTTTAAATTGGTAATCAATGTTAAACTGAGTTTAATTAAGTGTTTAAATTCCAGTTTTTGAAATGGAAGGAGTTTTAAAAATTTAAAGAACTTTAAATAAATTTAAATATTTGAACTAAAGAGGATTTGATTTGAAATCTCTTCATAGCAAAATATTGTTTAAAATTTGTAATTTAAAGTTTTAAAAAGGTTAGTTGTTTATAAAGTGGTTTAAAGTTCAAATTAGTGTTCGTTTTAAACCTGGAATTTTAAATGAAATTTCAAGGGAAAGTGAAATAAATGTTTCAACGTATTGAAATGAAAATTTAATCGAAAATGAAAATAAGTTTACTTTAAGAAACATAGATTAAGTTTTAAATTCATTAACTATTAAATGAATTAGGAAGATAATGGATAAGTTGTATTGATTAAATGGGAAATGGAAGTTTGAATGAATTAATTAAAGTCTTAAAAAAAATGAACTAAGAAATTAAATTTGTGATTATAAGTTTATTGTATTAATTAAAGTAAATAATGGGATAAGTAATTTGTATGTTATGAAATAGCATAAATTAGACTTTAATTAATTTATAAATGGTAAATTAAACTAATTAATAATTAAAATAAGTTAATTACCTTAGAATAGAAATTAATAGATGTTAATGAGACTATTAACTGGATTATTTTATAATTAATCAATATAATTGATTTTCAAATAGTTAATTGATTTATTAATTGAAAATTAACATTGTAAATGTTTGAAGTATAATTAACTAAATGAGAAGTAATCAAGGAGTTGATTACTCATTTTGGTTTATTAAATAATTTGATTTATTTGGGTTAATTAATTTATTTTAATTAACCTGGATTAATCGGTTGATGATTTGAAGAGATAATTACTTAGAGAAGTAATTAATGTTTAAATTACAGGATGTAATTATGGGATGATGTTCGTAAATAAAGTAATTTGAGTAAATTACTTTATATAATTAATCAAAGGGACTAATTAAAGATAGTTGATTATTGAGTAATTAATTTGTTTATGAAGTAATTAAGGAAGTTAATGACCAGATGTGATTAATCAGAGGGGATTAATATTTGGGTTTAATTTAAAAATTAATTACTCGATATGATTAATTTAAATTGTAAATGTTAATTTGAGATCATTAATTTTTATAATTAATGTTGAAATTAAAATGGATTTATCTGGAATATAATTGATAAATGAAGAGATTTATTAATATGAATAATTAAGCAAAGTAATTAACTTCGGTTAATTAATAAATGAAGTAATATAAAGATTAATTTCTATGTTTGATTTAAATAATCCGAGAAATAACTCGAGGATAATTACTTAAATGTAATTAAAAGTAATTAATCGGGATGATTAATTAAAAAGGAATAATAGGGTGATGATTTAAGCAAGTTTAATAATAACATTGTAATTAATTTAATTAACTTTAAATTAATTAAGGATAAGGTAATTGATTTAATTCATTTTAAATTAATTATCAATAGTGTGATTTATTATCCTTGCTTATGTATGATGATTGATATTGATATCCCATTGATTGATTGTAATCTCAGATATGAGATCAGTAATATCTGTTGTGATATAGATGTTTGACTTGAAGTGTGATGATGATATAGTTATTCATATATGCTGATATGTGTATCATCCATCTGTGATATTGTGATTTATCTATCTGTGTTGATATAGATAATTGAATTGAATTGTTTTAAAACCTTTAAAACAACTTGGCCTTAAAAGACACGTTTTGGATTTCGATGAGACCGGGATCGGGTTTCCGTATACCGGGATTCCAGGTCTGGAGACCCGAATACCACATCGATCCAAATTAACGTTAGGTCGTGAAATTCAAATGGAGCAAGTGAAGACTCGAGGTATAAGAACTATACGTCAGTATAACTCTGTGGGTGATTCCGTAATGAGTTTGACGAAGATAGTACTTATAGATTCGAGATGGTGATTCAGAATGCAAGGGTTATTGTCGTTAACTCTGAGGGTGATTCCAATACGAGTGTAACGAGATAATGCCTTCGGTTTCGTTCGAACCCGGAACGAACTTGTATGGATCGAATGCTTTCAGAACATCGTCAGGCGGACGATGAGCATTCTAAGAGATGTATTCTATAAAGGTAATCGTGACCTCAAGCCTCATCAACCGGGAATGGCTAAAACAGGGGAGGTGCAGCAAGGCTTCGTGGGTAGCCCCCACTTGAGAGTAAGGTTTACCCCTGTCTAGATGTCCCTATTTATTTCGGTTTAGTGTACGGTTGGTCGCGCCAACTGTGGGGTGATCTTATTTGGAGCTGTCCAGTAAGGGATGGGTCCGGCCTTGTGTTGCAGGGGAGCGGGCGTACTCCTCGGTACGGTGATCTAGGCCACGTACTGTGACGGGCGGTACCCCAGTAGCCCAGCCATTGATGGAAACCCATTTTCCCTACGAGATCTTACGGTTTTGATTGTATTACCCACATTGTGGCTAGTATGCTGGAATTTAATAGATGTAACAATTTCAGCTATTTTCTATTTACTTGAAAACCCTAGACACTATTATAATATCACTGGATTTCCTATCAAATGTTTTGGTTAGCGTAAGGTAAAAACTTTTCCATGTTTATGTGTGGGAAGTCTTACGTGATACCTTTGTTTTCAAATGGTTTTCAAAGTAAGCAACTTTAACACGTTACTCATACCAGACCCATGTCTGACCCGAAGTTTATTTCTGTTTTTCATAAACTCTCGGGTACCCAAATTTTTACGGGTAGTCAAGGGATTCAGGTTAGCTTTGACGAATTCTGGAGGAGCAATGGAGCAGGAGGCTTCATCGTGTAGATATGTAGTGATTCCGCTGTGATTAGAGTTTATTCTGTATTTCCGCTGTGTTGTATCTCTGTGATGTGTGAGTTGTATTAACTAGACAGGTGTTTATAACTGTCTAGTATGTGTTGTATATTTTGTGTAACTCTGATGTATATGATACTATGTATTAATTTATGTGATATATTATATTTTATTCGTTCCGCTGTTGAGATTCTGTTGTTGTTTCTTCTTCTTCTCTTTCTTTCTACTTTCTCACCTCTTTCTTTTCTTCAAAACGATACGATTTCCTGGGCATAGGAAGTCGGGTCGTGACAGTTGATATCAGAGCACTAGGTTGAGCGAATACCTAGGCTCTTAAGTGATTTCTTTCCTGAGAGAGCGTATTTGTTAGTGAATATAAAATTGTTTTATATTGTGTTGACTTATCGGTTAGGTGTTTATAGATTTTGGTCGGTGTGTGGGACGCCACAATATCGATAGGAATTTCTAAACTCTTAACAAGATAAACCGACACAATATTGTTTTAAAATAGGGTAGATGAAATAATTTTACCCAAATTATTTTTGTATATAAAAGAAATGATTTTCCAAAAATTTTTATAGTTATGTATGGTTGCTTGGTTGTTAGGAAATGATAATATTGAACGATTATCATTGTCATTGGGAAAATTTAATAAGAATTGGAATTTTATCAATAGTCAAGGAATAAATTCATATAACCAAATGGAATTTTGTAAATGTGAATTATAAATGTGATTTGCAATTGAAATTGAAATAAAATTCCAGGGTAATGTTTGAATAGAAATTGGATGGATCTGGAATTTTGAGAAAATTTAAATTCTTTTGGATTTGGAAGTGTTTTCAAAGGTTCTGGAAAAAAAATATATGGTATTATTTCAAGGATATTTTTGAGTTGGATTTGAAATCTGGAAAGATTTAAAATTTAAAAATATTTGAGATGTTTAAAAGAAATAAAAGCATTTGAACTCTTTCGGTTGTTAGAAAATAACGTCGGTGATGACTGCAGCATCATCGATGTTCATTTTCGAATTTCCGAGAGAAAAGTTTGCTATCAAATTATTTCAAATTGGAATTGTTTGCGAACTGGGTTTGGTTTTGAAATTCAAAAGAATATTTGAATTGCCAAAGAATTTTGGATATAGTTGATTTCAAAGGTGATTTTGTAATTTGGAAATTGCTTAAACTCTGGAAGTAAATTTAAAATGTTGTGAAATAAATAAATGGGTTTGGAAAACTTAAAGTTTGAATTAAATTGGAATGTAACTAAATCATGTCAAATGAAGGTGAAGTGTAGAATTAGTTAAAGTAGACTGGAAGTAATAAGTGTTGGGAAACAAAATTTATTATTGAAAACTAAATTTATAAATAAACAAATGAATTTATAATTGAGTGGTAATGGATAGAAGTCAGTGTTTTGTTAACATCTGGAGATTTAGTTTGGTATCGACTGTATTTCAGGAGTGGTACCGATGGTTTTTGGAGGAACTTCTGAGTTTTCTCTTTATGGATCTGTTGAACCATATTTTCGGAATCGTTGAGGAGTTTACCAGTTGTGATTGTTGACTGATGGTTGCAAAGCCTAGGTCCGTCACAGATGGTATTAGTGGAAGATTTGTGCTTGTGTGCATCATCTATATTTCACCTACCATATCAGAGTTGTGCAGCGGAAGCAGTTTGGGGTACATCTGTTTTTCTTTTCTGGGAGAAGAGAAGTTGTTTCCTATTGATGATAGTAGTGATTGTGTTCTTGATTTGGTTAATTTCGAGAAGATCATTTTACTGGATTGTTTTGGATTCAGATTTGTTCTGAAAGGCATCAGCGGGGATTTAGCTGATCAGTAGTGATGGAAGCAGTTTTGAATCGTCTGAAGAGTTCGGTGGATAGGAGACGGAGGAATTTGGATTTCAGAATCGGAGATTTGATTCTGAATGAGTTTTCTCTGATTGAAGGAGCTGTTTAGTTTGGTAAGTCTGGGAAATTAGCTCCGAGGTGTTCTGGATTTTCTCTGTATTCTAGAGAAGTTAGTGTTTGTTCTTCTGGAGTGAATTGCCAGTTTGGATAGCTGGGATTCGTTGTGTTTCACGTGTCTCTGAGGGAGTACGTGTGAGATTCTATTTCTGGTTTTGGAACCAGCAGTTCACGGAGTTTTAGTTGTGAGTCTGACTCGTCTGTAGTCTGATAGCCTGTCTTGTTTTGTAGATCTAGAGGAATAGGAGCTCTATAGCTCAGTGGTAGTGACTGTTTGGATTCTATAGAGCGAGTAACCCGGTACTTATATTCGGGGAAACTCGAGAGAATCCTATCCAAATTTTTGTCTGGATAATTAGACTTGTTTGTTTGGATGATTGTTTGATATGGTTGTTGATATATGCATGGGTTTTAAAATTAAAATTTTTAATAAATTATTAAATTACCTTTGTTTTAAATTTCGGGGACGAAATTTCTTTTAAGGGGGAAGGAATGTGACATCCCGGAATTTCGAGCAATAATCAATTTAATAATTTATATTTAATATTAAGTTGATTATTGAATTATAAGATTTGAATCGATATTTTTCTTCTGATAAATATCTGATGGGTGATTTTTATCTGTAAAATCCAATAAATTATTTTCTATTTATTTATATATATTGGTATATATCGTAAATAGGGAAACTCGGTTTCAAATTGAATTGATAAATTTTGTTTTAAATTTCTAATATATATATATATATATATATTCTGATGATTTGGAAATTTTAATTTATTTTAAATTATACTTTTTAAAGCTATTTAATAGATAAATATATTGTTTTAAATACTTAAATAAATGTTTAAATTGTTTTGAACTTATTTCTAACTTTGGCTTAAATTTAAATTATTAACAAAAGAATTTCTATTTTCTTTCTGTTTAAAGTATAGCTTGTTAAATTATGGTTTAAAAATATATATATAAGTTTTGAATTCAGTTTTGTCAACTATCACTTTAATGTATATTATAAAATAAGCAGTTGATAATAAAGAAATAATTTCTTTGCTAGCTATTACAAATTTGATAAACGAACTTTTACAATATTGATAAAATATAATTCCTTTTGTAAATCGTTTCAAATTTATATATGTGTAATTTATTTTAAATAATAAAAATAGTATAAAGTATCCATCTGGAAATACAATACAATAATACGAATAACAAATATACATATTAAAATAGCAAGCTAACAACAATACAAATGAAACAAGTAAAATTTATAAATTATAAAACGACATACTAAAATATCTAAACAAATACTTTACACATCTAAACAACATATTAGAACATAATTAAATAATACATTTTATAATCAAACAATATACAAGAGTAACATTTATACTACACCATCAAAAGAAGACAACATTCATTTACAATCTTTTATTAACCAGTGACTTACTTTTACATAACACATAAGAAAATGATTTCCCAGCCTCAAAATGTTTTGCATAGCTAAGTAGGCTTGTATAGGTAAGCATAAGAACCTGTTCGAATATAAACATGCCTGCAATACTTAAGGAAAACAAAAGCAAATATAAAGGAAAGAGGAAACATACCTGTAGCTTGAGAAAGAAGTCTCAGGCAAGTTATAAAATATAGATAAGTGTAAAATGAAACATCATGGTACAAACAACATTTAATACCCTCGTCCTTAGCAGCGTACAAAATCTGTTGAGTTGTATTTCAGCCTCCATATTGTAAAAAAAATCTCTGACATAAAGAAGGAAATTATAAACCCTGTAAAATGTTTAAAACTTCAACCTGAGAGCAACCTTCTCTTATCACTTCAAATTCCAGTTCGAGCTCAACAAAACTAAGTTGAAACTCCATTAAAACCTAAACAAAACTTCATTTAAACATCATCAACCAGCAACAACAACTCAATACAACAGAAACAAGATGATTGGCAGGATGATCAAAGTAGAAAACACTTTCCAGTTTTGAAGTCCAAACAGGGTGCTTTGTCTATTCTTGCAGGTCAAAAAGGTGAGTAACATTTTATCTTAAAAATATAACTAAAGTTAGGATGGAGTATGATTTTCCCCTCTGTGATAATATGTATATTATGCATGTATGGTTGTACAAGTCTGGTATATCAGTTTCTTTTTGCACTCTGTTACCTGTTGCTTGCTTCTTGAAATAAATATGCAAATAAATCTACCTCTCTTGATTTAACAACTGTTTGAATGTAAAATATAAACAAAAGCAATTTGTTTAACTATAATCTAGGTGTTGAAATTATATTAAAGCTGAACTAACTTGTGTGAGTCTCTGGAATCCAATAAAGTTAAGAACAACTTTAAATATGTTTAGAAACAAATTTCTTATTTAGGGAAATCAGGTATATTAAGTGAAACTACATACAAAAAAATGATTTTTAAGACAAGTTTTACAATTTTTAAGCAAAGGGATGAAGAGCAGTTTCGTTTTGACTGTTTTAAGCCTTTTTAGCTGCCGGAGACGATCTCGACAACGGGTGATGCCGAGTATTTGTCAAGAGGTAGAGGGGTAACCAGGGGTTATCGGAAAAATGGTGAACTCGTCGGAAGATCAACGTGGAGGTGATGGCGATGATTTTTCGTGGGTAAACCTAGTTTGGAGTGCTGTGATCTTTGGTCTCGTTCGAGCTCAGGGATGGCTCGAGTGTTTCGATTTTCTGGGTTTTGGTAGTGGAATGTCTGATGAAGGGGTGGCCAGAACTTCAGGCGTTCCGGTGGACGAGGCAGCGAGGTTGGTGATGATTTCCAGGGATTAGTGAAGTTCCTGTTTGGGTTCCAGGTGGTGATGTTCTCGAATTCAATTTCGAGTCAGAGGTGATGATTGGAGGTCTGGGAAAGGACGTACATGTGGTCGCCGTGATGTGGAGATGGATGTGGTGGATCGGAAATGGGGACTGGTAATGTGCACGTGCACAGTTGAGTGTTCTGATGGCTGTGATATTTTTGGGTTGACAGGGAAATGAAACTCGAGAATCACTCGAGAAAATCTTCGTTTGGCTCGGGACTTTTCACATTTTACTCGAAGTAAATATAGGGGATCTCGGGTTGTTTGTTTCCAGCGGTTATCAGTACCCAGTTTTGCTCGAGTAGATTTCGTCCTGGCTCGGGTAATTCTCTGTTTTTCTCGAAGCGATTGAGGGGAAACTCGGGTCTTTTGTTCAAGTATTGACAGTGCCAGTTTAAAACAGTTTAAGTTATTAAGTTTAAATTGGTAATCAATGTTAAACTGAGTTTAATTAAGTGTTTAAATTCCAGTTTTTGAAATGGAAGGAGTTTTAAAAATTTAAAGAACTTTAAATAAATTTAAATATTTGAACTAAAGAGGATTTGATTTGAAATCTCTTCATAGCAAAATATTGTTTAAAATTTGTAATTTAAAGTTTTAAAAAGGTTAGTTGTTTATAAAGTGGTTTAAAGTTCAAATTAGTGTTCGTTTTAAACCTGGAATTTTAAATGAAATTTCAAGGGAAAGTGAAATAAATGTTTCAACATATTGAAATGAAAATTTAATCGAAAATGAAAATAAGTTTACTTTAAGAAACATAGATTAAGTTTTAAATTCATTAACTATTAAATGAATTAGGAAGATAATGGATAAGTTGTATTGATTAAATGGGAAATGGAAGTTTGAATGAATTAATTAAAGTCTTAAAAAAAAAATGAACTAAGAAATTAAATTTGTGATTATAAGTTTATTGTATTAATTAAAGTAAATAATGGGATAAGTAATTTGTATGTTATGAAATAGCATAAATTAGACTTTAATTAATTTATAAATGGTAAATTAAACTAATTAATAATTAAAATAAGTTAATTACCTGAGAATAGAAATTAATAGATGTTAATGAGACTATTAACTGGATTATTTTATAATTAATCAATATAATTGATTTTCAAATAGTTAATTGATTTATTAATTGAAAATTAACATTGTAAATGTTTGAAGTATAATTAACTAAATGAGAAGTAATCAAGGAGTTGATTACTCATTTTGGTTTATTAAATAATTTGATTTATTTGGGTTAATTAATTTATTTTAATTAACCTGGATTAATCGGTTGATGATTTGAAGAGATAATTACTTAGAGAAGTAATTAATGTTTAAATTACAGGATGTAATTATGGGATGATGTTCGTAAATAAAGTAATTTGAGTAAATTACTTTATATAATTAATCAAAGGGACTAATTAAAGATAGTTGATTATTGAGTAATTAATTTGTTTATGAAGTAATTAAGGAAGTTAATGACCAGATGTGATTAATCAGAGGGGATTAATATTTGGGTTTAATTTAAAAATTAATTACTCGATATGATTAATTTAAATTGTAAATGTTAATTTGAGATCATTAATTTTTATAATTAATGTTGAAATTAAAATGGATTTATCTGGAATATAATTGATAAATGAAGAGATTTATTAATATGAATAATTAAGCAAAGTAATTAACTTCGGTTAATTAATAAATGAAGTAATATAAAGATTAATTTCTATGTTTGATTTAAATAATCCGAGAAATAACTCGAGGATAATTACTTAAATGTAATTAAAAGTAATTAATCGGGATGATTAATTAAAAAGGAATAATAGGGTGATGATTTAAGCAAGTTTAATAATAACATTGTAATTAATTTAATTAACTTTAAATTAATTAAGGATAAGGTAATTGATTTAATTCATTTTAAATTAATTATCAATAGTGTGATTTATTATCCTTGCTTATGTATGATGATTGATATTGATATCCCATTGATTGATTGTAATCTCAGATATGAGATCAGTAATATCTGTTGTGATATAGATGTTTGACTTGAAGTGTGATGATGATATAGTTATTCATATATGCTGATATGTGTATCATCCATCTGTGATATTGTGATTTATCTATCTGTGTTGATATAGATAATTGAATTGAATTGTTTTAAAACCTTTAAAACAACTTGGCCTTAAAAGACACGTTTTGGATTTCGATGAGACCGGGATCGGGTTTCCGTATACCGGGATTCCAGGTCTGGAGACCCGAATACCACATCGATCCAAATTAACGTTAGGTCGTGAAATTCAAATGGAGCAAGTGAAGACTCGAGGTATAAGAACTATACGTCAGTATAACTCTGTGGGTGATTCCGTAATGAGTTTGACGAAGATAGTACTTATAGATTCGAGATGGTGATTCAGAATGCAAGGGTTATTGTCGTTAACTCTGAGGGTGATTCCAATACGAGTGTAACGAGATAATGCCTTCGGTTTCGTTCGAACCCGGAACGAACTTGTATGGATCGAATGCTTTCAGAACATCGTCAGGCGGACGATGAGCATTCTAAGAGATGTATTCTATAAAGGTAATCGTGACCTCAAGCCTCATCAACCGGGAATGGCTAAAACAGGGGAGGTGCAGCAAGGCTTCGTGGGTAGCCCCCACTTGAGAGTAAGGTTTACCCCTGTCTAGATGTCCCTATTTATTTCGGTTTAGTGTACGGTTGGTCGCGCCAACTGTGGGGTGATCTTATTTGGAGCTGTCCAGTAAGGGATGGGTCCGGCCTTGTGTTGCAGGGGAGCGGGCGTACTCCTCGGTACGGTGATCTAGGCCACGTACTGTGACGGGCGGTACCCCAGTAGCCCAGCCATTGATGGAAACCCATTTTCCCTACGAGATCTTACGGTTTTGATTGTATTACCCACATTGTGGCTAGTATGCTGGAATTTAATAGATGTAACAATTTCAGCTATTTTCTATTTACTTGAAAACCCTAGACACTATTATAATATCACTGGATTTCCTATCAAATGTTTTGGTTAGCGTAAGGTAAAAACTTTTCCATGTTTATGTGTGGGAAGTCTTACGTGATACCTTTGTTTTCAAATGGTTTTCAAAGTAAGCAACTTTAACACGTTACTCATACCAGACCCATGTCTGACCCGAAGTTTATTTCTATTTTTCATAAACTCTCGGGTACCCAAATTTTTACGGGTAGTCAAGGGATTCAGGTTAGCTTTGACGAATTCTGGAGGAGCAATGGAGCAGGAGGCTTCATCGTGTAGATATGTAGTGATTCCGCTGTGATTAGAGTTTATTCTGTATTTCCGCTGTGTTGTATCTCTGTGATGTGTGAGTTGTATTAACTAGACAGGTGTTTATAACTGTCTAGTATGTGTTGTATATTTTGTGTAACTCTGATGTATATGATACTATGTATTAATTTATGTGATATATTATATTTTATTCGTTCCGCTGTTGAGATTCTGTTGTTGTTTCTTCTTCTTCTCTTTCTTTCTACTTTCTCACCTCTTTCTTTTCTTCAAAACGATACGATTTCCTGGGCATAGGAAGTCGGGTCGTGACAATATAACTAGCATTTTGTATAGTGTAAAAGTTGAATATAATGCTATTTATAACTAGCATTTGTCCTTCGGCCTAAAAATAAAACTTCATGTCCTTCAACCTAATTTTTTTTCAAAGTTTGTTCTTTTCCCTAATTCCCTCTATATATTATTTAAATATTATTTAAATCAAAACAATTGCATAAATCCATAAAATAAATAAAAAAATTATATAAAATGTAATTTAAATTTTGTAAAATTAATCTGGCACTTAATATGCTTTTTTGGCAGGTAGAAAATTTTAATTTTTATATATAAATTAAATATTTATAACTGCCAAAATTCATATTTGAATTTAAAATTGATTTTGAATTATAAAATATATTGAAATATTCAAATGCTAAAATATCATTCAGATGTTTTATTTAAAATATCAAAGCACAAATTATATTTCAAAAATAATTTTATTTAATTTTACTAATTTTCGATTGGAAATTTAATTTTTAAATATTTGAACATTAAAATACAAATTTTCCATGAGCATTATTAAATGCATATATATATTATATATATTTATATATGTATATATGTATATATTTCATTTATGTAATAATATATATTTATTTATTTATCATTAAATTATATATATATATTATAAACATTTAAAAAAGTTAAATTTTGTTTTCCAATTTTAAAACAAAAAATAATATTTTTAAATGATTTTACATATACATATACATAATTATATATATATATTATAAATTCCATATATGTATTTATATAAATCATTCAAAATAAAATATATAGTTATAAATATATATAGATGGATATGGATATATACATCTGTAACAATTTGTATATATAAATTGAAGCACATAAGCATACATTTGGACGATATATTTGTATACTAGAGGGGTTAACATGTCTGTTGTGGTATAAATCCCAACATACACAGGTTTGTCAAGTTTTGCATGGATTGCTATGTTACACATGCACGCATGTGCACGCACACGTATATATATGTATCTGTGTATATGGGTATGATATATGTATATACATAAAATAATATTAATTACATATTATAAAACTATATTATAAATTTAAATAAAATAATGATTTTATTTAAAATCAATTTAGAAATGCTCTATATAAATTAGACTTCATAGGCCCAACAAAGATCAAAAATGGATTTTTTTGAAATTCATCCATTTCTTCTACTACGGGCTAGTCCAGTTCTAACAATGATATCGAAGCCCAATAGCCTATGCAGGTAGTCATGTTGGGGTTAACTAATTAAGCTCACGGCCTATATAGTATGGTGTCTAGAAAGATAGTGTTGAAGATTGGGTTTGGGTAATCAAATACTCTACCCTACCTAGCTACTGACCTGGCCCAAACAGATATGTAAGTCCAAAAGTTACCTCTAATAGAAAACGCCCACTTTGAATTAGGCCTTGAGCTAATAAAAATTTGAAAATTAAAAATATAAGATTTTTAATTTAAAAGTTAAATTTAGAATAAAATATATACATATTATAAATTTTATAATATAATAATTTTTTTAAATGTTTGAAAATTAATATAAATTTAATTTAAAATTTTAAACGTTTATTGATAAGGTTAATAAATAAGTTAATTAATTAATAAATATATACATATGGTATATTGTTTTAAATGTTAAAATAACATAAGTATACACGTATGTATATAAAATGGATTTCGAAAGTAATATAATTTAATTAAAATTATTTTATTAAACAAATTAATTAAAAGGTAAGTAATTAAATAATATACATACATATATATGATATATGTGTTATATTATAATAATAAATATTCTATATACATGTATTATTAGAATAACATAAAATTAATTAATTAAAATTAATTAACTAAGATTTAATTAATATAAAATTATGCATAAAATTATTATATAAGTAAATTAAAATAAAAAATTATATAATAAAAAAACTTATATAATATGAATGTATAAATTAAAGGTAGAATATTAAGAAACCCTAAGTAGATTTAAGGAATAAAGGCATATGTAAATATACATATACCATGATTTTCGATGTGTTCGACACTCGAATCACAAGGATATTTTATAAGAAATACATTATTCTATAACTCGATATCACTGAATATAATATATTGAAGATTATGAATCTTTAATATAATGTTATCCTCTACTACATATATATATAATTTGTATACCTCTTAGTTGTTAAGCAAATTCAAGCTAGAGATGTTATGTGTGGTATTATTAATATATTGAATATATGAGGTAAGATAACTATATGTATTTATTGAGCAAACTCAAGGTACATATATTATACTTAGGTCGTCGTGATATGGTAAGTATGAGTGAATAATTTCATGTCAATTTGTTGAGCAAACTTAAGGTCGAAGTGAAATTAGGACAAGGTACCAAGGGTTAGGAGTTGTATATGATACAACCGATAAGGAGTTATCCATCATTCGTGGAGCTATGACTTGTTGAGAGAACTCAAGGTTAGAATTCCAAGACGAACAAGTCCTAACACCTACAAGTAGAGTCAAAAGACATCTATGTTTTGACTTAGAGTTTGGCTAAACATAAAAGACCAGTGGGAGCTTATTAGTAAAATGAAACATAAAGTTAAACCTTACTAATATTACAAGAACATATACTATGATATTGTCCTAATAATCTACTAGTTAAAACTTGTAGAAAAATGTCAACTCTAAAGCTATTTTTTGATAATGACAGGTCAACTGGACCTAACTATATCGATTGGCGAAGAGCAATTAAGATAACATTGACTTACGAGCCTCTTTGGTTGGCTATTACATGTGAACCTAAGGAACAACACGCTGATGATGCCGTCTCGAACTTAGACTTGTCTATGAGAGATGGGTTTCTAAGCTAGATATCACGCAAGTTTTTGTGCTATTTACATTAGACAAGCCATTGTAAAGGTAGCTCAAAAAGGTCTGTCCGTAAGATATTAGATACCCTCAAGGCCCTGTTTGGTGAATGGTCACGTTCTGTAAGGTATAAGCTTACGAAGAAACTGTTCAATACCAAAATGACTAAAGAACACAAAATGGACGACTACGTGCTGGTGATGAAGGGTTATATTGATAGACTATCACAATTGGACGTACATACAAGCAATGAATTGCAAGTTTATTTGATCCTTGGTTCTCTTACACATCGGTATGAATCGTTCATACTGAATTACAATATGAACCAATTGAATTTGAATCTGGTGCTCCTTAATAAGTTGAGTTTGTCTGGTCTTCACCTAAGGATCGAAGGGTCATGGTTGTTGTAAATCTTCGAGGTTCGAAGAAGTGGAAAAAAGAAGGTAAGAAGAACAAGAAAAGTAAGAAGACCAATGACAATGGTGAATGTCACCACAACCATAAGAAATGTCACTGGAAAAAGAATTATCTTGATTACTTAAAGATTGTTAGAGAAAGAGAGCAGAATGGTTGTGGCTTTATCTGGTACATTTATGATGCAGAATTATTTTGTAATCAATAGAATGTCCTGGGTCTTAGATACTAGATCTAGAACTCATATATGTAATTCGTTACAGAGGCTTAGGAACTGATACCCTATGGAAAAAGGATAGACAAGGCTCCAAGTTGCGGATGGATCTATCGTAGATGCAAATATGGTTGGAGATTATCGTTTATGTTCTCTAGTGGAGTGATTTTAATATTGAATGAGTGCAATTTTGTAAAAGACTTTATTTGTAAGGTTATTTCTGTTTCTGGATTGTTTGAGACTGGATATATATATATATATATATATATTTCATTGTGGAAATAATGTTATGAGCTTTAGTTTGAATTGAAATAAAGTCTGTGATGGTGTTCTTGAAAATGGCATTTATGTAATCAATACTAATTATGTGTGTTCTGTAAATAATTCTTCTAGCAATATAAATGATAGTTATCTTTGGCATTATAGGCTAGGTCATATTAGTGAGAAATGACTACACAAACTGAAAACCAAAGGTTTTCACCCACCGCTTGATTCTGGATCATCTAACACATATGAGTCGTGTCCAAAGGTAAAATGACCAAGCACCCCTTCAGTAGGAGCAATAAAAGAGTTTATAAACTCTTAGGGTTAGTACATAGCAATGTATGTGGCATAATGTTGTAATTACCAAATATAATAGTTCTTAATTTGTTACATTCACTGATGATTTTTAGAGACTAGGATATGTGTATCTTATGAAGAACAAATCTGATATCTATGGGAAATTTATTGAATATAAATATGGAATAGAAAACCAAACCAGCCCTAAAATTAAGATTCTTTGATCTGATTGAGGAGGTGGGTACATTGGACATGAATTCCAAAAATACTTAAAAGATAATAGGATTATCTCTCATATTACTATACCCTATACTTCGCAACACAATGGTGTGTCCAAGCGAAGGAACCGTACCCTATAAGATATGGTTTGTCCTATGATGAGTAAAGCTGAGTTACTTCTGTCCTATTGGGATATGCGCCAGAAACTACAGTGTATGTTGAATTTGTTGCCCTTAAATCTATGCCTAAAACACCATATGAGATGTGGTATGGTAAGAAACCCTAAATCAATTATTTGAAGGCGTGGAGTTGTCCGACGTACGTTAAGAACGTAGGTCCAAATAAACTATTGGTAGGATCAGTACAATGTAAATTTATAGGATACCCCAAAATCTCAATGGGATATACTTTCCACAGTACCAAGGAACAAAAAGTTATTGTTTCTCGACATGCTATCTTTTTAGAAAAGGAATTTATGTCAAAGGAAATTAACAATGAAGTTCTTGACTTGGATGAAATTAAGGAGTTAACACTAAGACCGAACCAGTGGTAGAACGAGGTTCACATGTATACGAAAACACGCAACCTATTACAAGGTCTAGTAGGAAATCTCACACACCAGAGAAATTCTATGGTTTTCTAATGAATGGCGAGAAGGATAATTATGTCTTAGATGACAAGACTCCTCTGTCTTTCTAACAAGCACTACAAAGTAAAGCCTCTATACTCTGGCTTGGAGCAAAGAAATTTGAAATGGATTCCATGTTTAAAAAAAAGTATGGACTTTGTCGGACATGCCTAAAGCAATAAAACTCAGCGGTTGCAAATGAATTTTTAAGAAAATGCTAAATGCCAATGGGGAAGTAGAGAGTTATAAAGCAATGCTAGTTGCAAAACGATTTTGTCAAATTCAAGATGTTGATTATGATGAGAAATTTTTACCTGTAGCCATGCTTAAGTCTATTCGGGTTATGCTAGCCATTACTACATTCTATGATTATGAAATATAGCTAAAGGATGTAAAGACAGCATTTTTAAATGGTGATCTAGAAGAAACCATCTATATGTCGCAGCCTGAGGGTTTTGTGGTCAATAGGAGCGAGGGCAAGGCTTGCAAGTTGTTAAAGTCGATTTATGGACTTAAACAAGCTTCAAGAAGTTGAAATAAGTGTTTTGATGATAAGATAATCAAACTGTTTGGTTTTAATCAGAACACAGAGGAAGCATGCGTATACAAAAAGGAACAGGGCAATGATATCATATTCTTAGTGTTATATGTCGACGATCTATTATTGATAGGCAATGATATTTTGTTATTGCAATCAGTGAAAACTTGGCTTTCCAAGAACTTCTCCCTGAAGGATTTGGCAGAAACAGCCTATATACTAGTTTTAAAAATCTATAGAGATAGATCCAAGAGGCTGTTCGGATTATCCCATCCCTTTACATAGATACCATACTGAAAAAGATTCGGTATGGAGAATTCCAAACGTGAAAAAGTCCCAACGTAGTCTTGAATTGTCATTTCTAAGAAAGGCACTCTCCATACTGATAAGGATAAAGAGCGTACAAAGAGGATCCCTTATGCTTCTGGCATAGGATCCATAATGTACGTTATGCTGTGTACTAGACCGGATGTGACACATGCATTAGGATGCATAAGCTGGTATCAGTCTAATCTTGAAGAAAAACGTTGGACGACCGTAAAATGTATACTAAAGTATTTAAGAAATACTAAGTTGACTTATTCTTATATAGGGGAATGGAGATCTCCTTATGAACGGGTATACGGACTCTAGCTTTCAAAGTGATATAGATGATAGTAAGTCAATGTCTAGTTATGACTTTACACTTAACGGGAGAGCCGTCGGTTGGAAAAGTTCCAAACAAGAAACAATAGTTGATTTAGTTATAAAGGTCGAGTACATTGCCCTCAATAAAGCGGCTACAAAGGCAATCTGTATGCGCAAGTTTTTGAGTGAGCTCAGAGTGATTCCTGATATCGAGAATCCTATGGCATTGTTCTGTGATAACAACACGGTGATTCAGATTGCAAATGAACCCAAAGTACACAAGAAGAATGGCATATTCTTTGAAAGTTCCACCTTATTAGAGAATTCGTTGAGAAGAATGAGGTCTTATACAAAAGGTAGATACCAATGACAACATACCAGATCCATTCACTAAGGGTCTTTCTCGGTTGACTCTTGAAAAGCTGATTGAAGTGATAGGATTGAAATTCCATAATTGGATCCCAATTGTAGGTAAGAGATTGATAGGGTTAGAGGTATCTCCTAGGGGCAATTCTGTAATTTATTGTAAATTAATTAACTCTGTAATCAATTCTGTTCGCAATAAAGGTGTTTTTTCTTTCTGTTACATATTTGTTATAATTTATTATAGATAATTAAATATTTAATTAAAATATATTTAACAGAAATCCATAAATGGCGCATTTGCGATAGTAATTACAAATAATTGTAATCATGAGTATTAATTATATCATTTTAAATATTCCTGCTCAAGGTACATCGAGACTGGATATTGATGCATTAGTTGAGATTGAAGTATGTAATGTTCTCCAAATATCATGCAGTGTATTAATTATGACTATCGATGGCACCAAGGGTTATGTACCGATGGTTATTGCATAACTATGAAATGACTCACTTGATAGTTTTTTGTTGGTTAATATAACTATGGTCAGATAGAAAATATCGAAATGACCGATTTACATAGTTCACCTAACTTGAGAATACCGTCGATCTTCAATATGAAAGCTCCTCTTTGATTATAGTCAAATCATGGCATGACGTCGATCGAGTGACTATAGTTGGGTCGAGCTGAAGTATTGGAAGTGAAACACTATTCAAGAGAGGATTTGTCTCGTCAGTTATATGGGGTTAGTATCATGGTCAACCGAAGTCAACTCAAAGTTAAAATCTCTGGCCAAAGTAGTTCGATTAATAATGTTATTATTGAATCAAGAACTTTGTGTGACGCTCCACCTTTATACCCTCATTAACAAAGGACATTACAATGTAATATCGTCCGCTAATGTGGAGAATAAGGCTGGTTAGGAGCGACCATCTATATTATTGCTTTGGGCAAGTACCGATATGCTGAATTGGATGAAAATGTTTCTTTTATCAAAAGAGGGTTCAACGTATCCGATCCAGGTGCAAAACATCAACACAGTGGCTTAATACAATTCAGAACAATATAAAATATAATAGATCATAGAATCACATAATACACAGATAAATATAGATATCTCATAAATGGGTGGAGACATGAATACGATATATAAAGTGGACAATCAAAATAGTGGTCATAAGAGAATGACTACATACATACACAAGTGATACATAGACAACCCAAAAGAATATATACAATAGAACGAGTCTCTGTCTCGAATACATGATTGACTACAAACTACTAGACTACTATAATAAGCAAAATTTCACCAAGCTAGTCCAACCTTAAAGCCATCGTGCTGAAGTACCTGAAACACCTCGGTGACCGGAGTATTATGTTAAAATAATAAATGTGTAAGTCTAGTTATAATTCAAGTAAATGTGATATAAGAGTGAGAAAGGTAAACGGGTTTCATAATAACACAAATCCACTTGGAGTCAAACACGGAAGAATATCAACATTCTTAAATTTTATTCACCAAATCTTAAAACAAATATTAGCTTATAAAAGTGAATCTCACGAAATATTAAGTGAAGCACAAATCTCATAAAAATCAATATATCATATTGAAATCTAGATAACACAAAAGGGGGAGGCGCCTATCATAGATTGGTGAACATATAAAATTCACCAAAAATGGGTATACACACAAATAGTCCAGAGGACCCACGGATGGTTTTGAAACCCATAAAACACAAATGAGCAGAAGGCTCCACAGATGAGTATAAATCTCCATAGATGAGCATAAAGCTCATAGATTCACCGGTGGGCGTAAAGCTCCATAGATGAGCGTAAAGCTCCACAGATCCTCTTTTACACGGATAAACACAAAAGATAGTCATTAAACTCATTTTAGTAAGTATTATCTGCTTCCAAACAGTAACTAGTGAAATAACACTCGTACGTCCCATACCGCACTTGTTTATTTGAATATTTACTATAAGTTAATAAGCACCGCTCAAGAGAAAAATTGGGGTTCAATCGAATAATTCCGGTAATTAACCGACAAAGTAAATGCAAGCATTGCATACCACTTGTTTTACTAAATCATTTAATTGAATTTCTCATCCGAATGAAATAATAATATATATTAATGCTAGTTTTGGAAATTCTTTTCTAAAATATATTTTTGGAAAATAGTGTTAAAAATCCATAAAATGAGATTTCTATGTGTGTGTATATATATATATAAATAGTATTAAATGTTTTATCTAAAATGGGATTTAGAAATCAAGTTGAAATATAATTGAATTACTTCCAAAATCCTTTTTGAAAATTCTTGAAGTCTTGTATATATATATATATGTATGTACATGTATATGTGTATATATAATTGATATTTATAAAAAAAGAATTCATTCTAAAATTTATATCATAAAATACGAATTAATTCACTGAAAATCTAAAGCTATTGAAATCATTAAACCTCTCTACAAAAGAAGGCTTTCAGGCTTAGATTCAGTCGACTAAACCGAGTGGTTCAGTCAACTACCTGGAGCTATATGCTCCAGACTAGCTGGATCAATCGACTAAACCATAGTTCAGTCGATTACTAGTGCTATATGCTCATGGTTTGCTAGTTTAGTCGACTGAACCAAAAGTTTAGCCGATTGAACGCGAATTCCTGGAGCTGTAAGGCTCCAGATCACGCTTCCAGTTGCAATTGACAAACTTTTTGGTGAGATTTCTCGATTCCGGCAACACAATATGACTGAAAACAATTTCATGCTTACATGCATTACTAATACATTTATATACAAGCAAACTATAGAAATTTGGGAAAATATAACGTTAAGGAAAACAATGGAATGTGATGCTATAGAGGATCAAACAACCGATTAAACATAGAATTGAGATCAGAATCAAGTTATTCTCTCGATCAGGCAACCACTTACCCACAATCAGTGAATTAGAACTAGAATTTGTGAGATTACCGACCTTATAGTTAAGAAGAGAAGTTATTGTATCGTTGTTGACCTTAGTTTAACTCCTCAAAGCCGTAGTTCCTAATATTCTAAGAGAAAAATCCAAATACACAATTTAATTGCTGAAAAAAATGAAATAAATGAACAATAGGATGTATCAATGGTTAGCATAAATTACCTGAGATTATTATCTTTTGAAATTAGAGGTTTCACTTTCTATTCGGTTGATGTGGGAAAGAACTAGGGTTTCCTTGAGAAACATATAGTAAAATGTTTACTGTAATTTTCTTATCTTGGCTAAAATTGAAAATGATGAAGTATGGGCAGAAAACTAACGTACATGATATAGTTTCTCAATTACTAACACAATGCCAACTCTAATTAGGCGTAGACTTGTATCTACTTACCAACAGAGTTAAATCAGTATTCTTATTTTCCATTATAAGGAGAAAACTAAATAATGTTTTAAGTTATACTTCATAGATTAACAACAATTTATAGCATCGATGTTTGTCTGCTTATTGCATGTTAATTTCAACAAATTGAAATAAATTTTACAACCTATTAATAATAATAAACCATTCTTTTTAATCTTAATATAAACTAATAAACCATTTATTATAAATTCTACAATTTAAACAAGAAATCAAAAATACTCTAATTTTAATAAATTCACATTACATCCATTAAAATGATTTTACCAGTGATAAAATAAGCCATTAAGTTACACTTAAATAAAATGGTTCTCAAATCCTTATTTCATTAATGAAATTTCACATTTTCTTTTGTTATAAAATAAAAGAATTAATTACATAGTAATTAATTCCATTATTTTTTAAATTCTCAAATACCTATTTTTATTAGAAAATCATTTACATGAACTCCATGTATATATTTCTCAAACTCCAATTTAATTAAAATAAAAATCCCCAAATCTCTTAATTATTTAATTATCACTTAATTAAATTATTCTTTTAATTTAATTTCAGGTAATCTAAACCAGGGTTGTTACAGACTCCCTCCCTTATGAAAATTGCGCACCCACAATTCTCTACAGAGGAAAATCAATAATAATTCACAAACGATACATGTTTCAAAAGATAATTAAGAAATTGACAAAGGATAATTTAACCGAAGGACTCACCACTAATGAGCACCAGAGAATTATTCCAGACGCGTACACTCGATAAATTATTTGGTTTCCCAAGAGAAATCCTTAAGATTTGCGGACCATTGAACTTTAACAAGTGAAACGTCTTTATTTCAAAGGCGTTTAACCTCCGAAGCAACAATATGAATAGGATACTGCTCATAACTCAAATCAGGAGAGATCTCAAGCTCCCCAAGGACTCTAGGCTCCAGGATAGAATTAGAATCTCTAAGACACTTTCAGAGCCGAGATACATGGAATACATCATGAATACCAAAAAAATAAGCAGGAAGAGAGATACGATAAGCAACTGGGCCAATGCGTTCAGTGATTGGGTAGGCTCCAATGTAGCGAGGTACCAACTTCCCAGATCGAGTGAAACGCATAACACCCTTCAAAGGTGAAACACAGAAGAACACTAAGTTTCCCATCGAAAATTCCAAATCTCTTCTTCTATTATCAGCATAGGATTTTTTTCTTACTCTGGGCCTATTTCATTCTTTGTCCAATTAGATCAATCTTCTCAAATGCTTCACGAATAGAATCAGGCCCAAAAACCAGTTTCTCACCAGTCTTGAGCCAACAAAAAGGTGATTGGCAAGGCTTTTCGTAAAGAGCTTCGAAAGCTGCCATTCTGATGCTAGACTAAAAACTATTATTATAAGAAAATTCAACTAGATGAATATGATTTTCCCAACTTCCACTGAAATCAGTAATATAAGCACGAAGAAGATCCTCTAAAATCTGGTTCACATGCTCCATCTGTCCATCGAACTGAGGATGATAATGTTAGAACCTCTATTATATGGTTTCAATGACAAAAACTATACAATCATATATATCATACATCTTATCAAGGTTATAGGTATAAACTACGAGAAATCGGCATGCTCAAAGATATTAGGACTCAAAGACAAACAAAGACCTATGGACCATGCTATGATTAAGTAAGGTTATTCTAGTATGTTAAGAGTCTTAGATAAAACATTGTACGATCTCCTTGAGTATACATGCACACACGATTTCATATACACTAAAATGCATTATAAAACTGAAAAACTGAATTTACCATAGACAGACATTTGAGGAAAAACCACAGACGTCTGTGACAATACTCGAGAAATTATTTCCTAAAGCCACAGATGTCTAAGGTTTCCCCACAAACATCTCTCATTTGAACAAATGCAGAAATCTAAATAGATACCTCTGTTAAATGAACGTAAATCAACACTTCATCGAAAGATTGCATCCAATAAAATGAATAGACCTTATCTAACAGTAAAAACTCCTCATCTGCATCTTTTTAAATCTATAAATATTATAATGATTGAGATTGACAAATCAATTGAATTGAATTAATTGAATATGTTCTCTCTTGATTTCTTATTACTCTCTTGTGCATACATTGCTTACATTCTCTCAATCTATCATAACCAAAATATAATTTGGTTAAACCACTTCCTACAATTCAAAGCATTCACATTCACATACTCAAAGAAGATCACAGGAAGATTTGTACTATCAGTCAAAATTTGTATTATTTGAAACACAAGATTGTCAGAAATATATTTTTGTATTAGTCTATTCCTCCGGGCGAAGCGAGGGTTAGTTGGTTAAAGGAAATACCGAAGGGGAGCTTGGTGATTGGACTTAGAACAGGAGGTCTCAACCAGTATAAAATATCTGTTGTGCTCGCTTTTATTATTTACCTTAATTCTATCCAATTATTATTCTCTATTTAATATAGTTAGTAATATACATTCTCACACGTATATATATAAGTTGCATTACTTAATAAGATCTTATAGACTTTCATTTGGTATCGTAGTAATGTCACTTCAATCTACAGCTTGAAAAATCATTAATATGGCAAGCACATTTCAAGAAGGTCAATCAACTGCTCGTCCTCCACTATTTACTAGTTCTAATTATGCTTATTGGTCAACCCATACGAATTTTTTTATTAAAGCAAATGGCTTAGAAATATGGCTAGCAAGTCAAAACAAATATGAAGCACCTGACATCGACATTAGCACTTGGTCTGATGCACAAAAAGCAACGACATCTAACAATGCTAAAGCAATGAATGTATTATCTTGCTCACTTGATAGAATTTTCACGTGTCATGCTTTGCACCACTACATATTATATATGGCGCACTTTACAAGTCACAAATGAAGGAACAATTAAAGTCAAGCAAACGGAAATTTCAATTTTACAAAACCAATTTTCATCTTTCAAAATGAAAACAAGTGAATCAATTATTGATATGTATGCTTGATTTCAAACCGTTCAACACGATCCCATGGCACTTGGAGTCAAATTCATAGATTTTTATTTAGTCACTTGAATTTTAAACTCTTTGGCAAATGAATGGGAAAGAAAAGTTTTAGCCATCGGAGAAGCTAATGATCTTTCTGTAACGACCCGTAATTTTCGATAATTAAAATTTGTTAATTTAATAAGGTTTTGTGATTTAATGTTGGAAGAAAAAAATTTATGATTTAATAATAAGAATATAACTGGAATAAAAAGAGAAGTAGTATTAATTTAAGGTAACTGATAACCGCTTTAAATGTAATTCCAATTAATTAAAAGAATAATTGATAGTTAAATGCTGATTAATCAATGAAATAGATGTAACTAATTGTAATTGAATAAAATTAGTATTGTAGTAGTAATTATAACTTTTGTTGTAAATAATAAACTTACAAAAGTTATTAAATGTAGGAATGGTGACAATTGTTATTTGTTACCAATTTAATTAATCAACTGCAGTTAAATGTAAATTAAATGTTACATTAAAGTGAGTTAAGAAAATAACTGCAAATTGTGAATGTAATAAAATGTATAGAAATGTTAATTTTATTCACCAGGTAATCACTGATTTAATAAAAGAGTGAAATCAAGATAAACCAACTAATTGGGATTTCAAATTGTAATTAATGTGAAGAATCAACAAAATTCAGTGTAACTGAAATATAGTAGTTAATGCAAATAAAAGATGGAATTGTAGCATATTAGTGAAGTAAGATATAAACAAATGTTAACTATGTTAATAGAGTAATAATTGATTGAACGAAAAGGATTGAAATCAAATTAACTCAATTTATTGAAATTAAATTATAATCAATTGGATTTAATTACAGTTGAAATTGAACGTTGTAATTAGTAAATAATTAACATCGAATTGACATGTAAATTTGCTTTAAACTATTGTAAATATCCAAGTAATCAAAAACAATAACAATTGTTAGTTATAAAATTTGAAGTTAAAAGGACGATTTAATTAATTTAATATTAATTTATTTAATTAATGTGAAAATAGCCATTTTGGCCACTGTCTCGGATTTCGACGAAACTAGTTTCATCGGATCTGTAATGGTGAATTATTTTAAGGTTTCAAGTTCCGTAGCCATCAGACTTGTCGTTTGATCGTACGGGCTCGAAACGCCTAGAAATCAATTTAATTAAAATCAATTTAAATCAAATTGAAATAAGATGATCTTAACTTCTTTATACGATACAATTTGGACGTGAAACCTGTTCCATTGAGCTTAAAATTATCAAAAACATCTATTTTGATGCATGGGATGACCAATTTTCGTTCTAGAGACATAACAGGCTTTTCGGGTCGTTTATCGTTCAACGTTCGAATCGATATAGCCCATTCATTTCTATTTCTGATCTACCTATATATAGCCTATTATAAACACTAGCTATATTCTTATTCCATTTTTCAGTACGTACATTTCATCTGTCTACTTCTCCTACTCAATGGTAGAACCAAATCCAATTACAAACCCTACAATCCTATTTCAAAATTCAAATCAAAAATCAAACTCCACCAAAATATATCGATTCGAAGCTCTCGACGAGCGCAAGTCATATCTACAGTCTATTTTTCGATTTAGGTCTCTGTCTGTCCGGAAATTGCAGATTAAATCTCAACCATCCGTTTGGTGGTCGATGATCATCGATGGATTGTCGAATCATGGGTACCATTGCATGGAGAGCGACGCGTGTAGTCCATCAGTGCACGTTATTGGGTCATCGGGAGGTTGAATTGGTAGGGAAAATTCAAGTAGGGTTGTCTATTAGCGGCGGCGGCTGAGCATTCTTCGTGATCTGGGTTTGCCGTGGGCACGCGAAGCTCGAGCAACGAGCGTGATCGGCGATCGTATAGAAGGGGGTGGCCGCGAGGGCCAGTGGCGGCGCAATCGCGTTCGAAGTGGGGATAAGCTTGGGTTTGCCTGAGCGTGGTCATGATGTATATCTCGTGCATGGGTTGAAGTGTGTAAACGAGAGGGTGACGTGTAAATGTAAGTATTATTATTTTATTTATTTTCTAATTTCAATCGTCGAACTTCAAAACTTAATATCTTTTGCATACGAACTCGGACTCACGCGCGGTTTGTTCCGCTGGGATCATATTGAAATTCCAAACTTTTTGACCCGGGTTTGGACGAATTCTGAGATTATTTGAATTTGGACCCTAAATTGGATTTTAATTCGATATAAAATCGAAGGTGAGTGTTTTAACCCACTCACAATTACTAAACTATCTTATGTTAGTTAAATTAAATTTATGATGTGATTATAAATTAATTGATTCATGTTTGGTATGTTTAAATTATCATTCTGTAAAATTTGACTTTTATTGCATTTAATCATCGTTTAATATAATATTGAAATTTAAATTGTCAATTTAATACCTGTTATTGATTATCAATTATCTATTGATGTTTATTGATTGATTTGGATGATGATTGTGATGGATGATTGATTGTTGATATTGGATGACTTGATGTTGAAATTTTATATTGTTATAACATTGCAAGTTCCCTATGGGTTGAAATGATATATACCCGAACGATCTATAGATTAGGTAGAAATCGTTATGGGTTGAAATGATAGACTCGAGCGATTCTATGGATTTTATTTAATTCGGGATTGCGGTTTGAAATGATATATAACAGTAAAATTTTAAACTTGCGGATTGAAATGATAAATATCTCCATCACTTGGCCCTAGGGTAGAAAATTATATACGGACACCGGATTGATTAAATTAAATGAATTTGAATCTTTGAAATTATGAATTCAGTTAACTTGTATTTTGAAATAGAAATTGATTTATATAAACTGAATTATTTTCGAAGCCCAAGCGTAAATGTTGAAATTGGAATTAATTTAATGAATTGTTCAAAGGATTTAAATTGGAATTTCAAAGTTGAAGTGTCAAATATAAGTGAATTTATCGGAAATGAGTTATTGAAATGTTTGGGTATAACATTGAAATCTATTTTAAACTATTTTAATCAATTTATAACTACTTTAATTTATTTAATCTATTATGACCTATTTAACCAAATTTAATCTATTTTAAACTAATTAAATTTATTTAATTAATTTTAAATCTATTTAATATAATTTAAATCTATTTAATCTATTTTAAATTTATTTAATCTATTTAAAAATCTAATTAATATAATTTAAATCAATTTAATCTATAATTAATTTAATTAAAAATCTAATTAATATAATTTAAATCAATTCAATCTATAATTAATTTATTTAAAACATTTTAAACCTAATAAAATCTATTAAATCTATTTTAAATCTATTTAAATCATTTTAAATCAAATTAAATCAAATTTAAATCTATTTAAACTATTTTTAACTATTTAAACTATTTAATCTATTTAAACTATTAAAACTATTTACGATTATCTAAACTATTTTCTAAAATTTCAGACTGTGTAAAGTTGAAGTATTTATATTTAAATCCTTGATAATGATACAACCAAAGTTGGAAGTTGGAATTGATACCCTTTTTGTGAAATGGCATATTTGAGTGAATAAGATGATTTTGAAATGAAGAATTAATTAACATAAATTATCAATGATTTCCAAGTGAATATGATTTCAAAAGTGAATATGATCTGAAAGTGAATATGACTTTTGAAGTGAATATGATTTTGAAAGTGAATATAGTTCGAAAGTAAATATGATTTCGAAAGAGATATGATTTGAAATTGAATATGATATTTTGATATAAATTGTGAATTGACCCTTTTGGAATGTAAAAGAACCATCTGGTGTGAAATAAGCATTTGGTTGTAAAATGGACCGGGATCGGATATTGTCATACTCTCTGCCAATACCGAAAACCACTTTAACAACTGCGTACGTGGTGGAGATTACAGAAATGAAGTAGGATGGTTTGGAGAACGATTTCTGTATGAGGTATTGACGTGACCCTGACTCCCGTGAGTCAGCATAGATGTGACTAAAACAGGAGCTATACTTGGGCCAAGTGAGGTCATTCCTCTGATTGGGCATGCTTCTTCGATACCATATTATGACTTTGTGATGATTTGGTGGCCAACCCTTGATTTTTGATTTGGAAGTGTGTTCCGAGGTGGGCGGTAGTAGTTGCTATGCGTTACCACCGGCCCGGTTCTGCAATTGGTAAATCTACCCTGGCATTGCCTCGAGTGTCGTCTTCACATTCCCTAAAGCGCCTTCTACGAGTTTGTTTTGTACCATACTTATGGAGTGCCCTCTGATAGCCCTCCAGTTTACGGAGGAATGACGGTACTATATAGACTATGGGAATATATAAAAATGTGTTAAGGGTGATATGGGTAACGCCTTAACGCTATTTTAATACTTTACTTTATTGTAGACACTATTATAATAGCGTATTGTACTACATAGTAGATAGTCTAACGGATCCTTAGGAGATGTAGATCCTGAACATCTCTTAAGTTATTGCACTCACATTAGACACTGGATAGAAGATGTCAAAACCCGTAAACATCTTCGATGCCATTACACTCATATTTATTTATTGTTGATTTAACTTACATAAGATCTTTTAGTTCTGACTCGAGTGTTTTGTCTTTTCAATTCGCTCGGGTCAGTCTGAGCATTTCAGGGTTGAAGACCTTATTTCAGGAGGACAAAGGCAAAGAATTTGTACTACTATTATTTATTTTATTTGTTCCGCTGCATCATGTTGTTCCGCTGCATTTATTTATTTATTCATTCATGTTTTATGTAACTCTAATTTTTGTGTTGTAAAAGAATGATCAAATGTATTTATAAAAAAGCTTCATGAACTATTATTTGATTATTATATTTTGTCATTCTGCTGGGAGATTATGTATTTGTTTTATTTCTTTCTCTTTTCTTATTACCCCATAACAATCTGCCCTTTTGAATGGTTTGAGTCTGGCATGTGTGTCTGCTTAAAATGTCCAAAAAGGCAAATTGTTACAGTTGGTATCAAAGCTTTGGTTTAGCGATAACCTTAGCTTTGTGGGGTCTGACTCACTAAGAATAGGTAGTAATACCCTAGAATGAGTCGTTGAGTGTATATATATAGGAGAGCGTATTTGTTGGTGTTATAAAAGGTTTTTATATTGTGTTAATTTGTTCCATTTTGTATTTATAAATTTTGGTTGGTGCATAGGATGCTATGACATCGATAGGGATTTCTAAACACTTAATATGGCAGACCGACACAATATTTGTTTTGAAATATAGGTAAATGAAATAATTTTGCCTATTATATATTTTTGTATATAAAATAACAATTTTATAAATGATATGGTTGGTTGTAATATGTTGTTTGTTAGGTAGAGGAATTTTATAAATATTGATTGGAAAATAGGATTTACAGCTAAAGTAAATATAAATTGGAAGTTTAGAATTGGAGTTCCGGGATTTTGAAAATTTCTTTCGAAAGATTTTGGAATATATTACTAGTAGTATTTAGAAGTATTTTCTGATATAAATATTTCAGGATGATTTGAAAGAAATGTTTTAAAAGAATTTTGGAAGGAAATAAGCTCTGTACTCCCTTATTTGTCGCTGGAAAATAATTTCGGTGATGAGTGCATGCATCATCGACGTTCATCTTCGAGTTTCAAATTGGGTAGACGGTTGTAGTGGTTTTACTTCACCTTGTTTAGATAAATGAATTTTAATTTTTAAATTCTAAATATGATTTGATCTATAAAGGATAAATATATATATTATTTTCTAAGTGACTAAAATGAACCCGGAGTTTAGTTCTTAGATTTTTTTCTGATAATTAGTAGTTTCAATTATTATAATGGATGGAATCTTGACTATATTAATAATTGGTAACTTCTAAAATGAAAATAAGATATTTGATGTTAAAATGATTAATGAAATAGATAAGAAACTAAAATTTTGAAAACTGTAAATAAAAAGGAAATGAAAATAGGAAATGGTAACTATTGAACATTTTGTTAACTAAATAAATAAGAGAAACTTGGATAATATTCAATTGCATTCTTAAGACGTATATATTACTTACCAAAATGTTAAAAGTTGTAATGTTGATAAGAATATGTAATAGAATATTGTACAAGTAAAACTTTAGTAAATTAAAGTGTTCAATGGAATTACTTCTATAAATAAGAATTCTAGTGTTATAAATTATTATAAACTGAAGTTAATAGTTTGAAATGCTACTAATTAAATATAATAAAAGTAAATAATGTAAGAAAAATGATTATAAGCTTAAGTTAATATTTTAAGTTATTTATAATCAGATTGAATAATAAAAGGTGAATGCTGCAAGTAAATAATTATAAACTTAAGTTAATATTGAAGCCATTTATAATTAAAGTGAGTACTATATTAATTGAGTGAATATAACTTCAAAAAACATTGGAAATGATTCAGAAATGGAGTTAATATTTAATAATACTTTATATGGAAGAATGAATATGAAAAAGAAATAATTTATACATGGTGAATTTAATTGTAAAGAAACTTACCTAATAATGTATAATCCAATAATTGAAATAAAAATAACTTATTTAAGCAATGAATGTAAGTTAATAAAATGAAAGAAAATGGCATTGTATGAATAAAGGATAAATGAACTTTTGTAAGTAATGACGAATGTAAATTAATGAAAATAAACACTATATGAAGGAGAAAAGAAAAGTAAATGATGTGAAAAGAAAAAAGAAATCAAACTAAAATGTAAATGTGAAGTAAACTGAAATAAAATATATACAATACTTCAATAATGAATTCATTTATGAACCAAATAATTAAAATGGATATAACTTATGTAAGAAAAGAATGTAAATTAATGAAATAAGCCTTACATGAATGAATGGAAATTACAATTTTGTAAGTAATGAATGTGAATTAAAGAAAATCATTGTATGAAAAAAATGAACAATAAATGATGTGAAAAGGATAAATAGAATAAACTTAAAAATGTGTTGGTTTCTTTGTTTGTATTGGCTTATGGATTGGTTGGGAAATGATACTTCTATTTTGTATAAAAGATGTATAGATAATCTATAAGTTTTAACTATGACTGTTGAGTGTATGGTTTACTTAGTAGTTTATTTATCATTTTTATACGATTAGAAATTCTAAAACCAAACAAACCATTTGTTTTGGTCGAAATGGATGTATGTTTGATTCTTTGATTGCATGTGATGATATGATGGTTGTATTGGTTGTTTGCAAGTGACTATTGTATGTTGTGATTGTTTTGTTGACATTAGTTGAAACAATTTAAATATTTATCTTTTATATAATAATTAACCTCTTTGGATTATATAAGTGAAATACAGGTTATGGAAGCAATTACTACTGCTTTTGGTTTCATAAAATAAGCGTTATTTGCCCGACAAATAGGTACGTTCTCGGATTACGGTTTTCTAGCGATATTATATTGTTTTCCCATGGTTTGGGATATTTTTATTTTTGAAAAATATGATATATATTGTTATTATTGATATTACTATTTCTCCCAGACCTCTCTGTACAAAGGAGAATTTGCCGAAATTTTCCGTAAATTTTGGACTTAGAAAATTTTGTGAAATATTTTCCAAACTTTTGTTAACTTGAATATAAATGATTTAATTGTTATAAATTGGTATATTTTATTTAAATTATTTAATTATGTAAATAAATTGTTTATAAATTTAATATTTTGAATAACATATATTGATTTCTTAATTCCTTCTTCTCCCTTCCTTTTTCCTTTTCGAGGACGAAAAGTTTTGAGTGGGGAAGATTGTAACGACCCGTAATTTTCAATAATTAAAATTTGTTAATTTAATAAGATTTTGTGATTTAATGTTGGAAGAAAAAAATTTGTGATTTAATAATAAGAATATAACTGGAATAAAAGGGGAAATAGTATTAATTTAAGGTGACTGATAACTGCTTTAAATGTAATTCCAATCAATTAAAAGAATAATTAATAGTTAAATGCTGATTAAACAATGAAATAGATGTAACTAATTGTAATTGAATAAAATTAGTGTTGTAGTAGTAATTATAACTTTTGTTGTAAATAATAAACTTACAAATGTTATTAAATGTTGGAATGGTGACAATTGTTATTTGTTACCAATTTAATTAATCAATTACAATTAAATGTTACATTAAAGTGAGTTAAGACAATAACTGCAAATTGTGAATGTAATAAAATGTATAGAAATGTTAATTTTATTCACAAGGCAATCACTGATTTAATAAAAGAGTGAAATCAAGATAAACCAACTAATTGGGATTTCAAATTGTAATTAATGTGAAGAATCGATAAAATTCAATGTAATTGAAATATAGTAGTTAATGCAAATAAAGGATGGAATTGTAGCATATTAGTGAAGTAAGATATAAACAAATGTTAACTATGTTAATAGAGTAATAATTGATTGAACAAAAAGGATTGAAATCAAATTAAATCAATTTATTGAAATTAAATTATAATCAATTGGATTTAATTACAGTTGAAATTGAACACTGTAATTAGTAAATAAATAACATTGAATTGACATGTAAATTTGCTTTAAACTATTGTAAATATCCAAGTAATCAAAAACGATAACAATTGCTAGTTATAAAATTTGAAGTTAAAAGGGTGATTTAATTAATTTGATTTTATTTTATTTAATTAATGTGAAAATATCCATTTTGGCCACACTCACAGATTCCGACGAAACCAGTTTCATCGGATCCGTAGCGATCAGACTTGTCGTTTGATCGTACGGGCTCGAATCGCCTAGAAATCAATTTAATTAAAATCAATTGAAATCAAATTGAAATAAGCTGATCTTAAGCTAACTTCTTCATACGATGGAATTTGGACGTGAAACCTGTTCCATTGAGCTTAAAATTATCGAAAACATCTATTTTGATATATGGGATGACCCATTTTCATTCCGAAGACATAACGGGCTTTTCGGGTCGTTTATCGTTCAACTTTCAAATCGATCTAGCCCATTCATTTTTATTTTTGATCTGCCTATATATAGCATGTTATAAATCCTAGCTATATTCTTATTCCATTATTCAGTACGTACATTTCATCTGTCTACTTCTCCTTCTCAATTGCAGAACCAAATCCAATTACAAACCCTACAATCCTATTTCAAAATTCAAATCAAAAATCAAATTCCTCCAAAATATATCGATTCGAAGCTCTCGATGATCGCAAGTCATATCTGCAGTCTATTTTTCGATTTGGGTCTCTGTCTGTTTGGAAATTGGAGATTAAATCTCAGCCATCCGTTTGGTGGTCGATGATCATCGAGGGATCGTCGAATCATGGGTACCGTTGCATGGAGAGCGATGCGCATAGTCCATCAGTGCAAGTTATTGGGTCATCAGGAGGTTGGATTGGCGGGGAAAATTCAAGTAAGGTTTTCTATTAGCGGCAGCGGCTGGGCATTCTTCGTGATCTGGGTTTGCCGTGGGCACGCGAAGCTCGAGCGACGAGCGTGATCGGCGATCGCATAGACGGGGGTGGCCGCGCACCCGCGTTCGAAGTGGGGGATAAGCTTGGGTTTGCCTGAGCGTGGTCATGAGGTGTATCTCGTGTCTGGGTTGAAGCGTGTGAACGAGAGGGTGACGTGTAAATGTAAGTATTATTATTTTATTTATTTTCTAATTTAAATCGTCTAACTTCAAAACTTAATATCTTTTGCATACGAACTCGGACTCACGTGTGGTTTGTTCAGCTGGGATCGTATTGAAATTCTGGACTTTTTAACACTAGTTTGGACGAATTCTGAGACTGTTTGAATTCGGGCCCTAAATTGGATTTTAATTCAATTTAAAATCGAATGTGAGTGTTTTAACCCACTCACAATTACTAAGCTATCTTATGTTAGTTAAATTAAATTTATGATGTGATTAGAAATTAATTGATTTATGTTTGGTATGTTTAAATTATCATTCTGGTAAAATTTGACTTTTATTACATTTAATCATCATTTAATTTAATATTGAAATTTAAATTGTCAATTTAATACCTGTTATTGATTATCAGTTATATATTGATGTTTATTGATTGATTTGGATGATGATTGTGATGGATGTTTGATTGTTGATATTGGATGACTGGATATTGTAATTTTATATTGTTATAACACTGCAAGTTCCCTATGGGTTGAAATGATATATATACCCGAACGATCTATAGATTAGGTAAAAATCGTTATGGGTTGAAATGATAGACTCGAGCGATTCTATGGATTTTATTTAATTCAGGATTGCGGTTTGAAATGATATACAACCGTAAAATTTTAAATTTGCGGATTGAAATGATAAATATCTGTATCACTTGACCATAGGGTAGAAAATTATATACGGACACCGGATTGGTTAAATTAAATGAATTTGAATCTTTGAAATTTTGAATTCAGTTAACTGGTATTTTGAAATAGAAATTGATTTATATAAACTGAATTATTTTCGAAGCCCAAGCGTAAATGTTGCAATTGGAATTAATTTAATGAATTGTTCAAAGGATTTAAATTGGAATTTCAAAGTTGACGTGTCAAATATAAGTGAATTTATCGGAAATGAGTTATTGAAATGTTTGGGTATAACATTGAAATCTATTTTAAACTATTTTAATCAATTTATAACTACTTTAATTTATTTAATCTATTATGACCTATTTAACCCAATTTAATCTATTTTACCTATTTTAAACTAATTAAATTTATTTAATCTATTTTAAATCTATTTAATATAATTTAAATCTATTTAATCCATTTTAAATTTATTTAATCTATTTAAAAATCTAATTAATATAATTTAAATCAATTTAATATATAATTAATTTATTTAAAACATTTTAAACCTAATAAAATCTATAAAATCTATTTTAAATCTATTTAAATCATTTTAAATCAAATTAAATCAAATTTAAATCTATTTAAACTATTTATAACTATTTAAACTATTTAATCTATTTAAACTATTTTAAACTATTAAAACTATTTATGATTATCTAAACTATTTTCTAAAATTTCAAACTGTGTAAAGTTGAAGTATTTATATTTAAATCCTTGATGATGATACAACCTAAGTTGGAAGTTGGAATTGATACCCTTTTTGTGAAATGACATATTTGAGTGAATAAGATGATTTTGAAATGAAGAATTAATTAACATAACTTATCAATAATTTCCAAGTGAATATGATTTCCAAAGTGAATATGATTTGAAAGTGAATATGATTTTTGAAGTGAATATGATTTTGAAAGTGAATATAGTTTGAAAGTGAATATGATTTCGAAAGAGATATGATTCGAAATTGAATATGATATTTTGATATAAATTGTGAATTGACCGTTTTGGAATGTAAAAGAACCATCCAGTGTGAAATAAGCGTTTGGTTGTTAAAGAGACCGAGATCGGATATTGTCATACTCTCTGCCAATACCGAAAACCACTTTAACAACTGCGTATATGGTGGAGATTACAGAAATGAAGTTGGATGGTTTAGCGAACGATTTCTGTATGAGGTATTGACGTGACCCTAACTCCCGTGAGTCAGAATAGATGTGACTAAAACAGGAGCTATACTTGGTCCAAGTGAGGTAATTCCTCCGATTGGACATGCTTCTTCGACACCATATTATGACTTTGTGATGATTTGGTGGCCAACCCTTGATTTTTGATTTGGAAGTGTGTTCCGAGGTGGGCGGTAGTAGTTGCTATGCGTTACCACCAGCCCGGTTCTGCAATTGGTAAATCTACCCTAGCATTGCCTCGAGTGTCGTGTTCACATTCCCTAGAGCGCCTTCTACGAGTTTGTTTTGTACCATACTTATGGAGTGCCCTCTGATAGCCCTCCAGTTTACGGAGGAATGACGGTACTATATAGACTATGGGAATATATAAAAATGTGTTAAGGGGGATATGGGTAACACCTTAACGCTATTTTAATACTTTACTTTATTGTAGACACTAATATAATAGCGTATTGTACTACATAGTAGATAGTTTAACGGATCCTTAAGAGATGTAAATCCCGAACATCTCTTAAGTTATTGCACTCACGTTAGACACTGGATAGGAGATGTCGAAACCCGTAAACATCTTCGATGACGTTACACTCATATTTATTTACTGTGGATTTAACTTACATAAAATCTTTTAGTTCCGACTCGAGTGTTTTGTCTTTTCAATACGCTCGGTTCAGCCTGAGCATTTCAGGGTTGAAGACCTTATTTCTGGAGGATGAAGGCGAAGAATTTGTAATACTATTATTTATTTTATTTATTCTACTGCATCATGTTGTTCTGCTGCATTTATTTATTTATTCATGTTTTATGTAACTCTGATTTTTGTGTTGTAAAAGAATAATCAAATGTATTTCTAAAATAGCTTCATGAACTGTTATTTGATTATTGTATTTTGTTATTCCACTGCGAGATTCTGTATTTGTTTTATTTCTTTCTCTTTTATTATTACCCCATAACAATCTGCCCTTTTGAATGGTTTGAGTCTGGCATGTGTGTCTGCTTAAAACGTCCAAAAAGACAGGTCTTTACACTTTCTCAACTTAAAGTGGAAGAGCTAATATGAAATCTGATGTCGTATGAAGCTAACTTGTAAGCTAGAAAGGATCAAAATCATGGAAAGAAAAAAATTGTATTCCAAGCAAATAATGAAGATTCGGACTTGGAAGAAGATGAGATGTTTCTATTGCCAAAAACTATAAAAAAAAATTAAGTAGTTCAAGAACATGACTATTATCCGGGTTTTTAACCCCGTAGAATCCAAAGGAAATCGAGAGGCAAGCATTCATCCGATTCAACCAACAGTCTAATACAACTAACGTATGGATCGACATCAAAACAAGGCAACATGTTACGAAATTGCATCGTGAACATCAACATGAGATAATAAACGTGATTCAAAAGGCAAAGCTTAGAAAACCACTAAGTACATGGATCACTAGTGATCCATGCCTTCTCGCTAGATCGCCATAAACTCCATAAGAACAAGGTCTAAAAATTAGGTAAATGTATGAATCGCTTGCGATTCATGCACTATGGATCGTCAGCGATCCATACATCGTCATTGGGTCATTGCAGCTCAAATGGAATAAAGAAAAAGGAAGTGCTAAGGAGTTGGCTCGCCTTCGAACACATTCTATGGATCGCTAGATTATGGATCGCTAGAGATCCATGATTTTTGCTCGGGTTGCGCGATAAGCTCGACTACATCTCCTTGTGTCCATCTGCATACAGCTGGCGAACAGGTTCGGCCCAATAGCTCTTCCATCTCTATAAATACCATCCTAGCTACAACATAAAGAGGGATCTTCTCAGGACTAGTTGCAGAAACTCTGTTGGAAGCTTTCTTCACTCTTTACCTCCCTCACGATAGTCTTCAGAGTAGTCCACTATGATTGCATTGGATTCTAACTTTGGAGATTCAATCTAGCTAAAGACAGTTAAGAGCTCTGTAATCAAACACTTCTTGTAATAGCAGTCAGTCTATATAACAACTATAAAGTGGACATAGGCTTCGTTAACAGCCGAACCACTATAAAAATCTTCTTGTCTTCTTTCTCTTACTGCTTTTTCGATATATATTATCTACATTATTGATCTGTGAGAACAGGGCTGGTGCATTCACACTCAAACCAGGGTGTTGATCCATTTTTTCGGTTAACATTTTGGTGCTTTCGCTGAGAACCCAACTCAAGCTTAGATCTAGCTTTCTACTTTGGATCAGATAGGTTCAGAAGTTAGATCCTCAATCTCTGCATTAATCAACATCAAATACAAATCCAAACTATCATTGTCTAGGTCGTTTGAAGGGGATATAATGGATAGAAGGCAAAAGCAACAGGAAGTAGTGGGCAGAGGTCCAAGAATCATGATGGGAAAAAAAATGTTAACACTCCACCCACTGTAGAAAGTGCTTGCGACAAACCCGAACTTAGGGGTAAAAACCACGTGGGGAGACATAATGATGGCTCTCTCTAGTTCTAAAGATGACAAGCAATTTGAGGAAGACAATTTGGATGAAAATGCTAACATGCCAAACAGTAGAAGAAGCTCTAAAACCTATGCCGCAACACAGTGCCAAACAATGGATGGAGAACTGCTACTTAAATGGTACTTCCAGAGGCAGAAGAACCAAGAAGATATGACACAAATCAGGATCATTTACACGGCTAAGCTTTCATGGTATATCGTGACCACTCCCAACTAACTAGCCTCCAATCCCATAATGGAGCTCCCACCGTCGAATCACGAAAGGTCGTCGTCGAAAATCATCAAAAATCATCAAAATGGTCATTGAAAAACTCACTTGAGGGTTGACTCGAAGTCGAACTCAAGTAATTGCCTATTCAACTCAAAGCAGATTTAGAAAATTCTGACTCGAAGTTGAACTCGGATAATCATCCATTTGACTCGAAGCAAACCTAGGAAATTCTGGCCCGAAATCAGACTCGGGTAAAACCAAGATTTTCTCCAAGCAAACATGCAAATGACTCCAAAAACCATTTGTCACCAACCTTGCACTTCCAATTCTATGACTTCAAGCGAACTATGTGCTGACTCCAAGAAAAAGGCAAATTTTTTCGGTCGGACTCCAATTGAAATACCACCAATCCATCAACGCCGATCCATCTTCTTTTGCCCATAACTCGAACGTGCAAACTCCGAATACCTTGAAATTTGGGATGCAACCTTATGGGGCCTTCTTTGTCACCCCAAACCGATCTCACCTAGTTTCAAAATTTTTGGGATCGTCACTGATCCATGACCCCATCATAAGTGATTTGTCATTCATCGGCATTTCCAATCATTCAAGCATAGTCAATCATGCATATATCATTCTCATGCATTATAAATAGCCGTAACTTGAAAACAGACTGGTCTGACTACGATTAGAGTATCTTCCCCAATCGAAATCCATTCAACAAAGCCGTTCAATATGTAGAATATCCAAAGAATTTTATCATGCCAACTATACCTTTTGTGCAACTGTACAACTGATTTGAAATTGCTTTTTTACAGGTATGACTAGCATACAGACGAAGCGAGGGCGATGGATGCAGTCTACTGCAAGGCCTTCAAGAATCATTAAAGGATGAAACAATCTACTATGCTGGAAGAATTCTATAAGAAGGCAAACCGGTCCTAAAGATTGGAAGTGGTGCAATTGGAAGAAGGCGAACCCGACAATTCGCCAAAGAACATACCAAACGGTGAAGGAGCTACAGGACCTCAGGGTCCTTTTGCCCAAGCAATGCTACTAAGACATGGTATAAAAGCGCCCCAACTAACTGACGAAATCAAATGAAAGGATGATTATCAAATAACACTCTAGCTACCTAGAAACTAAGGAACGGGGCAGCAATTTAAGGCGATACCTTCTCATCCATCCTTGTCTACTATCCTTTTCCAAATAAGACACACCGGAACACTGGGGCATTACAAATGGCATGGCGAAAGAAATGCTTCTATGCCCGCAATGAGTCATGTCAATCCCCCTTCTGAGAATCGACTTTGCTCTGGTAGTGTCGAGAAGCCTTGTCCAAAGGATCGTCGAACAAACAGATTCAACCCCTTAGTCTCCAAGAACCGATAAAACTATGTTCCCGTGAGCTAAATCCCGAAAATTCCTCTTAAAGTCGTTGAATCATCGCTTTAGCACCTTTAGGCCGCCAGACACACGACCCAGAACTCTTCTTGGAATCGATGAATTATTGCTCCAAGGTCGTTTGGTCATCAGACATCTGACCAAAATTCCTCTCGGAATAGATAAATTACCATTCCAAGGCCGTCTGGTCGTCGGACATCTGACTATAAAAAATATTTCATGAACTAAAGCATCGTGAAGGTGAACCAGTAGATCAGCGGTCATCTGATCCAAAAAAACCCTTCGTAGACATGAAGGTCTTTCACGAACTAAAGCGTCGTGAAGGTGAACCGGTCGATCAGCGGTCATCTGATCCATAAAACCCTTCGCGAACATGAAGGTCTTTCATGAACTAAAGCATTGTGAAGGTGAACGGGTAGATCAGCAGTCATTTGATCCAAAAAACGCTTCACGAACATGTAGGTCTTTCTTCAATCCATCTTCATGTGGTCAGCTATGGATCTCTCCACCATGGCAGCCTAATCTATTTGGACGTGTACACCTTCAAGAAACAGGAAAGGATCATCCAAGCCATGGTTACCCAAACCAAAAACTGTTTAGCTTCTTGAACCAATAAAACTGTGTTCATGTAAGAAACCTGTTGACTCGACGGGGTCAAATCGACTCAAAAATCATTGTTTCGCTGCTTGGATCGGTCAAAATGCGCCCGAGTATGCTCCACCAACTCGCCGAGTCGAAGAAAGCGAATCGACTCAAACCGCCAACTCCTCACATTGCTCGAAGATTGGCAACGTCAAGAAATTCCAAATCGTTCTGAATCAATAGATCGTATCGATCCCATAAGCCACACATTTCGTAAGACGTGCACCCCCAAAAGCCATGCATCCCATAAGTCGCACACTCTCATAAGTCGCGCTACCCATAAGCTGCGCACTACTAGATGTCGTGCATCTCGTAAGCCGTGCACTCTCATAAACCATGCATCTCATAAGCTGCGCAAACACTACTCAATGTTGCTCCAACATCATTACTGGACCATCAAAATTCTCTAAGAATTGGTGTTGTCTTGACAACACCAAGAAACTTGTTTATTTCAGGATTAATAGGAACCGATCCCTACCACCCAAACGGACCGACATTGCTCCGGAAATTCAACAAAGTTCCCAAACCAAGATTTCAACAAAGAATTCCGATCTTTGATCAAAATGTCTAAAGTTAAGACATTCAAATCATGAGCTCCCAAAGATAGGAGCTGCGACACAACTTTGATGGGGGGCATCCCGAGAGCTTCCCAGAACATCAAGTCTCGCATCAAGTGTTCATAGTAATCTGCCCTGTGGACCGATGACACATAACACACTACACTTGATCAGGACAAAAAATCATTCCATGGTTCTATTACGCTGAACAGAGAATTTTGGCAATCGCAAAAAAACTAAGCAGTATAGTAGGTTGAATGAATGTGGAATTAAAAAGAAAATTGCTCTAACTTGCTAGACATCGATATTGCCTCAGCAACATCAAGAACTCTAGACTGTCATATCGACAAGAAAATCGAACTCCTTAAAATACACCATCGCTCGGAAATAGGCAATGAAAGGAGGGACATATCGTCGACCAAAGATATATAATGATGGAAGACGTTTCCAGAATCAAGTCATCAACCCAGCAGCTTCCAAAAACAGAAGCAGGTGCTCGAATGAGGTCTCAAACCCTAACTTGCATAAAACCAGTTGTTATCCGAAGATAGACAACAGCAAGGAGAGAACGCTCAAAATCGACCAGCTAAACCATTAATTCTCGAAGATTGGAATCAACGAATAAGGTTGATATCTGCAACAATGCTATTAGTCCAGCATAATGCATATGGCCTGAAACAATCAAGGTTAGGTGTCACGGATTCAAGACAAACACTATTGAACTCTACCGGTCCATGATCAGTATAGGAATGAACGCGGTCGTACCGGGAGCAATGTGATGACTTGCTCCATAATTTAAAATTTTCTATAAGACCTGGAGTTTGACACCTAGAAATAAATGGTTCCGCTAATAGTCATCAGATCATAAAAAACCGATTGGAGGAAGTTTGATTTTTCGTGAATAAGAATAATTATGGAATTGGTTAAGCAACAACCTTGCATCTCCAAGGGTAATACTTGACAGTTATAAACAAAGCTAGGCAACGGAAACGCCTGGGACTCTCACCCCTCCAGAACGTGGCGTATCCCAGATTTAAGCAACGTTGAGAAAACAACCACATTGGGTTAAAAGGAATCTACTCAACTCTATAGCATCGGAGGAATGATTCAATCCTCACCAACGTGACTTTAACACTGCCCGAAGATAGGAAGCACTAAGAAAATACTTCTATAATCCAATCATCAAAGTGCTTGTTTCTAAAGTCCAAAATTAGTACCCAACTCGACTAAAAGTACCTCTGAATCGACAGGGAAAATCGATCCCAAACTCCTGAGTGTCGGTGTTGCCTTGGCTATGCCAAGGCCTTCTTTTATCTTTCAAGTACCGGTGTTTCACTAGCAACGCCGGGAAAATTTTCTATTTCCTAAGTACTGGTGTTACCCCAGCAACGTTGGAAAACTTTCTATTTCATAAGTACCGGTGTTGCCCCGACAACTCTGGGAAACTTTCTATTCACTAAGTAACGGTATTGCCTCGGCAATGCCAGGAAAACTTTAATCTACAGGACTGATGAGAAACACTCATCGTGGTGACCCATTGATGCACAAGCTTCCGGAGATAGATGTTGGACCTCAACTCAGTTTTTACCCCTGTCTTAAGAAAATTATTGTTTCCCAATGACAAGCAACGATCGAAAGACATATCCTCTCATAGGTCCGCCGGATGGTTCAAACTAACATCGTAGTAATCAGCCACTACACGAAAATAGAGCTGCATAGAAAGGAAATCCCAAGATTGAATTGCTCCTGTGCTAATTTCTAAGGATGAAAGATGGTGGACAATCAAATTTCCAAAATTCAACTTAGAAATAATTTAGATACAGCCAAAAAATAGACAGCCTCAAGGAGATGTTGTTTTGAACTAAGCAGCTAGGTTATCAATTCACAAAGACAGGAGTTGACATATGAACAAAACCTCTGTGACGATGTCAACAACCAAGAAAATCATGCATGGCCAAGGAGAAGCGGGAACAATCATGGAAGGTCGGAAATAAAATACCCGAACTTCTTCAATTCTAGAATGGGACTGAGAACCAGATTGGGGGAAATTGAGCAATTCGCCCCACAGATCTCCATCTCTCACAATCGCCTAAATACAAGCGTACAAAATAGCTAGTCCCTCAAGAAGGGATAGACAAACAGATACTTGATCAAAAGAAATGTTTCAAAGTCCAAACATGAATAACCGCGAGGTTGGTTAGATAATGGTTCTATATCACAAAACAACGCATTCTGGCAACAAAATCACCAATAAAGGAAATGAAGGATTTAACGTTTAGAAGTCAACCATTGCTTATAGTCTAGCGATGACGAGAAGTATCGATGACCTAGTTACGGCCTAACTAGATCATTTGGTTTCAACTTGCAGGAATACGCCATTACTCAAAGTTTCGTGATGCTAGGAAGAAACCCCCAGAATGAAACTATCAATACATTGGCTTTCGGAAATAGAAGCAAGAGTTTGATTGAATCTTCATCCCTACCTTCTGGCTTCTCATGTTATCTAAAGATTCACAACATCAAGGAAAAATCCAGAGTTGAGTCATCCGCGCACGAGTTTCTAGAGATAGAAACTGATACATTATTAGGGTCTCAACGCTGGACTTTGAGGAATTCAATTACTGTCTGAAAACAAGCATCGTGGAAAAAGTCAAAGCTTGGAATCAAGCAGCAAAGTCCTAGAGATATGAGCTGTCATGTCAATCAAATTGGGGTAGTCGAACATACTGCCCAGGAGACCTAGTCTTCCTAAAACATGTAGACTTAGTATTCAGAGAAATCATCCCTATAGACTAGGGCAGATACACCAACACTTTGTTGAAACCAACTCAATTGAGCTTAAGTTGGGATTAGCTACAGAACTGGCTAGACCAAGGTACTTCATAGTTATGGAAAAAACTATGAAATAGATAATGCTGAAATGACCTCAGAAGAATTAGTTTCATGTATAGAATTACAATAAACGAGTATGCTGCATATGAACACAAGTGGCGCAACAGCGAGAGAAAGCAATGCTCGGAATCAACCAATTGAACCAATAGTCCTCGGAGATAGAGGCTGGTGTGCAGGTTGAATTCCGAAAAATGCAAAGAAAGGATAATCACAATTAAACAACTCATGCGCTAGTTTTCAAAGACTGAAACTGTGCCTTGTAATTTAACCGTAATCAATCATCCCAATATGATAGGAATAATAAGCGAAGCCTAAGTTGCGAAGGACCCAGCTTCTGGAGGAGTGGAAGTTACTCTGCCAAACTAATGATTGGATGACCAAAAAGTCATTTTCAATAACAAAACTTAGCATTCAACCCCGCCAGGTATGTTCTAATTTAAATAATATCCTCGTATAACCAATGCCCGAAATTCAAGGTAAATCGACGTAGTTGACCAGTCGGGTTCTGAGTGATGACTAGGGCAGATGCAGTGTGTTATCTATATGAGAAGAGTCCAGTATCCCGAATACTGCAAACAAACAATCTAGTGTAGATAGCTTACTTACATTTGGAAAACAATCCATATCGTCCTTTGAAATTATCTCTTCCACACTTACCCGTTATCGATCAACGATCGATAATAGAGTCATTGTCCAAAGCAGCACGGAAAGCTTTTCTTTTCAAGATCACTGGAGTACAGGAATGGGAAGAGCGATAAGATTGAATCATCCACTATATCCGATTTTGGAATAAATCATCGCATTGGAATTCAAAAACATCGACGGGAACTTAACTAAGTTATCGAAAAGAAACAGTTAAATGCAAAGAGCAGGACTTCACTCCAGAAAGGCGTACAATCATTCGAGGCAAAACTTAGCTTCACTGTCGGTCAAGTTAAAACTATATAGATCGACTCCAAACCTACGCCATGCACCCACTTACCGACTTAAAACCTTGTGTAAACTACGGAGCAAAGATTGCATCGTCAATACCAGGAATTGAAATTCAGATCGAAATCAAAACAACGAACGGCTATCAAAAGTTAGCCAACTGAAAACAACATCTTGAGGTGGACTCCGATGATTCACACTAAAAATTCAACAGACGACTGAAAATCCAAAGCCAAATTTGCATGGTAACCTCAACACGACCAAATAGATTTCACAAAATGAAAACTCAAAAGCAGTTACTTATAGAGCACGCCTTGTTTCCAACGAAGGCATGCTTTGGGGGGCAAATGTTATCCAGGTTTGTAACCCCGCAGAATCCAAAGAAATCGAAAGGCAAGCATTCGTCTGGTAAAACCAATAGTCAAATGCAACCAATGTGTGGATCGACATTAAAACAAGGCGATGTGTTACGAAATTGCATGGGGAACAACAACACAAGATAATAAACGCGATTCAAAAGGCAAAGCTCAGAAAACCACTAAGTACATGGATCGCTAGCGATCCATGCGCTATGGATCACTAGCGATCCATACCTTCTCGCCAGATTTCCATAAACTCCAGAAGAACAAGGTCCAGAAATTAGCTCAGTGTATGGATCGCCAGCGATCCATGCACTATGGATCGCCAGCGATCCATACATCGTCATTGGGTCGCTGCAGCTCAAATGTAATAAAGCAAAAGGAAGTGCTAAGGAGTTGGCTCGCCTTCGAACACATTCTGTGGATCGCTAGCAATCCATAAATCATGTATCGCTAGCGATCCATGCTTTTGGCTCGGGTCGCAAGCTAAGCTCAACTGCATCTCCTTGTGTCCATCTGCAAACAGCTGGCGAACAGGCTCGGCCCAATAGCTCTCTGATCTCTATAATTACCATCCTATCTGCAACATAAAGAGGGATCTGCTCGGGACAGGTTGCGGAAACTCGGTTGGAAGTTTTCTTTACTCTTTACCTCCCTCACGATAATCTTCACAGGAGTCCACTGTGATTCTCCAATGGATTCTAATTTCGGTGATTCAATCTAGCTAAAGACAATTAAGAGCATTGTAATCAAACACTTCTTGTAACAACAATTAGTTTATAATAAAAACTATAAAGTGGATGTAGGCATCGTTAACAGCCAAACCACTATAAAAATCTTCTTGTCTTCTTTCTCTTACTGCTTTCTTCGATATCTATTATCTACATTATTGCTCTGTGAGAACAGAGCTAGTGCTTTCACACTCAGACAAGGGTGTTGATCCATTTTTTGGGTTAACAATGACCAGATTTCGAAATGGTGGCAAACCAAACTCCTTAACTCAAACACCAATTAAATGCTACGAGTGTGAAAATTTTGGCTACATGAAGAAGGATTGTCCATAACTCAATAATGATAAAAAGAAAAGAAAATTTGAAAAATTCAAGAAAAGGAAAAGATCTTTTCAAGTACATGGAATGATTCAGATTATTCTTCTTCCTCTGACAGTGATAGTGAAAATGACTTGGAGCAAGCAAATGTGTGTGGCTAATGCTGATAAGGTACGACCTAAACTTACTTATGATGAAATAATGGAAATAAGCATTAAATTGGATGATAAGTATAGAGAAATAAAAAAAATAAGGAATATGTAAGGAAGTTAACTAGAGCAGAATTAGAAATTGGATTATTGAAAGATGAAAAAGTTATCTTAGAAGAAGAACTAGAAATTATTCAAAAAAAATGTGCAACATTAGTATCTCGAAATGACAATTTATTAAATGATTTAGAAAATTATAATTTAGAAAAATTTAGCCTTGAAAAAGGAAAATTAGAATTATAAGCAAATTTAGAATCTAAAAATATTGAAATTTGTGATCTTAAAAGTTAGTTAGATAAAATAACAAATAATGTGACAAAATTAAACAAAGGAAAACAAAATTTAGAAAATTTGATTAAAATACCTAAACCATCTAGAAACAGAAATGGATTGGGTTTTAAAAGCAAACAAAAGCCAAAGAAGTATAGCACATTATACACGAAATTCAAAAAGCCAAGGTTAGAAACTAAGATTAAGAATTCATACACAAATATAGTCAAAATATAGATTCCTAAAACAAATAATAAGCTAATTAGGCAAAAATATATTGATGAATATTTGAAGAAAGTTGTATATAACAATAATTACATTTCTAAAGGAACCAAATCCTCATGGATATGGCTACCTTCTTCCACTAACACGTAGGACCCTAAACAAAGAATGTGGGTACCAATTAAATTTTTCTTATTTTGCAAGTACCCAAAATTAAAATTAAAAGTAAAGAGAAATGGATACTTGATAGTGATTGCTCCAAGCACATGAATGGAAATTCTCATATGTTATCCAATGTAACATATATCGATGGTGGCTCTGTGACATTCAAAGATAATTCAAAGGGATTTGTCATCGGCATTGAAGATGTCATCAATATCGATATTTCTAATACTCATATTATTATTAATGTTTTATTGGTAGAGAATTTGAAACATAACTTATTAAGTCAATTATGTGATAAAGGATTTAAAATTGATTTCGAGAAAAACAAATGCAATATCTTTGACCAAGATAAAAATCAAATTTTTGAAGGATTTAGAAAGCGTAATATATATGTTTTAAACATGAATATAAAAAACAACACTAATTTATGCTTAGCAGCAAATCATAATGATCCATGGTTATGGCATAAACGTTTTTGTCACATAAATTTTAAAAATATCAACAAATTGCTAAAAATGAATTAGATAGAGAATTACCTAAGATCAACTACAAAGCTAAAAACTTGTGTGACACTTGTCAACTTGGTAAATTAAAGAAAAGTCCTTTTAAATCTAAAAAGTAAATCTCCACAAAACAATCTCTCAAACTACTTCATCTAGATTTATTCGGACTGACTCAAGTACTCTCTATAAATCATAACAAATATGTTTTTGTAACTGTTGATGATTTTTCAAGATATACTTGGACATTGTTTTTAAAACATAAAAGTGACACTTTTGAAATGTTCAAAACTTTTGCTTAACGAATCACAAATTTGATGAATTTAAAAATTAAAAGTATACAAAGTAATTATGGAGGCGAATTTGAAAATGAACTATTTACAATCTTTTGCAAAAAAAAAGAAATTATTCATAATTTCTCATTTCCACAAACACCTCAACAAAATGGTGTTGTAGAAAGGAAAAATCGAACTTTACAAGAATGTGTACGAACCTTACCAAATATAGTAACCTACCAAAAAGATTTTGGGGTGAAGTTGTTGCTACCGCATGTTATGTATTGAATAGTGTAACACTTAGACTAATGACTAAAAATACATTTTATGAAATATTTTTCAAAAAGAAACCTAAAGCATCGTATTTTCGAGTATTTGGATCAAAATGTTTTATCTTAAATACAAATGATTAATGTAACAACCCGGATTCGGAGTCTACATTTCAATGTTAATTATAATTTAATACTGAAAGGTGGACTTCGAATCCGGGTTGTTACAATTATCTAGGAAAATTCGATTCTAAAGCTGATGAGGGAATATTTGTTAGATATTCGAATCGAAGTAAAGCATATAGAATTTGAAAGTGACTAAGGATCGTGCAATATGGAATATTAACTAAACTATCTACTTGTGTGGAATAAAAATATAGAAGTAAAATACTAAAGTAAATGACACCAAAGATTTTTATACTGGTTTTAACTCCTTGTTGTACGTCCAGTCCCAGACTCCTTCTGGTATTCAACCATCAACCCTTACTTAACCCGGAGGAATGGGTATTACACTGCCTGAGCAATCGAAAAGGACTTCAACCGCCTAAGCAATAGAATAGGACTTCAAATGCCTAAGCAACCGAACAGGACTTCCAATACAAATAGTAAAATTATTTCTGACTGAGTGTGCTCTTGAATAGCATTGATAAGTCAATAACGTACACCCTTCCTATAACCTTCTCCTTTGTGGTATATCATGTAATTTGTGAAGATAGGAAGTTTATCAAATCACTAATGAAGTTCGCTTGAATGTACAAGTGATTAGAACGAAGTATGGATGTTTAGATAGCCAGATAGTTCAAAATATAAGAATGAGAATTAGAATGAATATTGGTGATTAAAACAATGGATTTCATGGCTATTTATAGTAATTAGGAGTTGCAGTTGTAACGACCCGTATTTTCACGGATCGAAAAGTTCGTCAAATCTGGAGTTTTAGCGTTTTGGGCCATTTCAGATTTTAGGCAAATTTTGCCTAAGTCCTAAGTCGTTCACGACTTAGCATAAGTCGTGAGTCGTATACGACTTAGGAGATAGGAGTTCTGGACGAGTTAGTGATGAGTCTGGGCGAGTTAAGGACTCAAGGGGTAGAGTTAGGTCGGCAACGACCTAAGAAAATGTTGTGAGCGACCTAAGTGTTTGGGTGAGTTAAGTGTTAGGTCGGCAGTTCGAGTTAGCGACATATGGGATTGACCGACCTAAGTGTTAGCGTAGTTAGGTCGTTAGAACTGTGTTGAGTTAGGTCGTAGACGACCTAAGATGGTTAGGTCGCGTGTGTGTTAGGTCGCGAGTTTGTTAAGTCGTAGGTCGCGTGGATCTAACTGTTAGGTCGTATGTTGTTTTAGGTCGACATGTGTTAAGGTCGCGTAGAAGCCTAAGTTGTTAGGTCGCAACCCAACTAAGTCGTAGGTCGGAGGAAAGCGCATTGCTTTAGGTCGTCAAGTGTTAGGTCGCTGAGGAGTTAAGTCGTTCATCTGTTAGGTCGGAGAGGCTTAGGTCGGAGAGGCTTAGGTCGGAAGCGACTTAGGGAGATAGCCAGATTTCGACTTAAGGAATTTCAGCTATAAATAGGAGGGGTTGTTCTCACTTTTTGGGATCCGGATTTTTTAAGCGACGAAGTGCTGCCATTTTGAGAGCTCGACTTCTACACTTCTTCACTTCTTTTCTCCACTCTAATCTAGTGCTTCCATCCATCCAAGTTGAAGATCAAATTGAAGATCCAAGAGCTTAGATTGAAGATCTTCATCTTTTCAAGAGAGAGTTCTTCGTTTGAAGCGGATTCGTGATAGATCAAGCTTCATCCTTTGCTGTCCAGATCTGAAGCGTGTTGATTTGGGTTGGTTTAGGTGATTTGGTGAGTGGTGATTATCTCTCACACGGATCCAAAGGAGTATATCGGATTGTTGGCTCGATTTGGTGTTAAAATAGTGATTTCCATGCATTTTCTTCATCCTATGTGTAGATCCATATAGATTCATTGTTCATGATGATGTTACATCCATTTTATCATATGTTAACCTATGCAAGTTCATTCATCGAGTTTGTAGAGATATAATCCATGTTTTCATGCTTATTGGACTTTCAACTCTTTAATTACGAAAATGCCATTATTGTTATAATTGTCTACTTAGATCATTTTTGAATGCTTGATTGCTTGGATTGATGTTTGATTTGATTGATTGTTATGAACTAGATGATTGATGATTAGATTTAGATCGAAGGTGATTCAAAAGCTAAGGGAAAGGCTCTTGAGTTGGGAAAGCTGCTCGTGGCATATGTAGCGGGATGATGAAGCTCTTATGCATAGATTTGATGATGTGATGATGAGATGAGGCTTTGCGAGGATGTAATGAAGCAAGGCAATTATGTGATGAAGACTTGGTCTAATCCAGACGGGATCATTCCAAGCATGTTGATAACTCGGTGATATGATTCGAGTTGAGGATAATGAATGGATATGAGAATAGTCGTCGAGGAGGATGACTAGGAGGCTTGAATAGCATCGTTGTTGAAGGTTCTAGCATGCTCTAAGCAAGAGTACGTTTGGGCAGATTCGATAGTCCCAACGGCTAACTGTTGATGGTCGAGTACTCTGGGCAGATTCGATAGTCCTAGGCACGGGCTGCGACGACGTGCGGGAGTTATGTCTAGAACCGGGGTTTCCATTAGCCCTTGACGGACGGCTGAAAGAATGTGCCGGTCATTCAATTAACGGTGATATCGAAGCAATGATAACAGTGATAGCCAGAGTCATGGATGTTCGGTTGTATCGTCATTCGGACTCAAGAGCGGTATTTTCTGGGTGCTTATCTGATTTAGGCCTTGGTACTTGGAAAACATCGCCCTTGATTCGAGTGATAGTAGCTTTACTTTAAATTGTATGCTCTGCTATGTTTGCTTCTGCTTAGTGTGTGTCTGGGGGCTATCACTGTAGAATGAGGTTGGAGTGGGAGGGTTGTATTCCTATTCCTTTTTCCTTTATGCTCTTTTGGTATGTTGTTAGTTAATTTACTGCTCACTAAGACTGTTGTCTGACTCAAGGCTTTATGTTTTTTTTTTCTTATTGCCTTGGGCTGTTCGTCCATTTTGGGACGGGCAGACTAGGTAGCAGGTGACAGGTGCTGTTCTCTTCTCACGATGCTGATATCGAAGACGAGCTGGAGGGTTGCATATTGTCTTCTTATTATATGTACTGGATATTCCGCTGTTTTGTATTCTCTGAGAGATATGTAGTGAGGCTTGATGTATTGACTATGTGGATGCTTGTATTCAACTATTGTGGAGTTTTATATGATGTCATTTTGTTCTGTAAAGCTTCACTATACATATGTTCTATTGTATTTTGTCCATGCGCTGTGAGTAATACGATAGGTTCTGTTGTTTTATTTTACCCTGACAATCGTCCATGGTCGCCTGGCACACTTTACAGCGCACTATCTCTAGATTCGGTGCAGGGGTCATGGGCGGTCGTCACATTTGGTATCAGAGCATTGGTTAATCGATTTTACCCAACGCTCACTGACGTGACTACATATGAGAGACGTAATTGTATTTTGATGGATGAATACTATATATAATATAGTAGCTTAGTAGAGTTGAGTCCTTTATGCAGTTGTTTCTCTAGATGTTCTAATCATTCCTTTTTATAGATATTGAGAATGAGTCGAAGAGGGAGACCAGCTGCTAGGGAAGGCCGTGCTACTGAAGAGACTACTGATTATGCAGCCATGTTCGAAGCTATGATGACTTCGATCATGAGAAGGATACCAGTTCCGGGGGCAGCAGTTGATGTTGGAGTTCAAGTTCAAACTCCGAAACCAGTGGATTTTGCTAAGTTGTGCAAGGACTATACTGCTCTTGGAAGGAAGGTTTTCTTGGGAACAGAATCAACTATCGAAGTCCAGAGATGGATAGATGCTTGTAGAAGGATCTTTGGTGATTTGGGAATTGATGATGCAACTAAGAGGAAGTTGGCATCAAGGCAGCTTCAAGGGAGAGCCTCTGATTGGTGGAACTCTATTACCATCACTACTCCGGAAGAAGAGATTACTTGGGAGCAATTCCAAGTCAGATTTGAAGCTAAGTTCATTTCTACAGCTCAGAAGTCTGTTCTGTTCAAGAAGTTTGTGGAGCTCAAGCAAGGTGGAAGATCTGTTCTTGAGTATGTTTCTGAGTTTGAAGCTTTGTCCAAGTATGCCCGGTCATATATTGAGTCTGCTTATCAGAAGAATGAGAAGTTTGTGACCGGCTTGGATAGTTATCTTGGGAGACAGTTGGTGGATCATTTGGACGATTCATTTGAGAAGCTTGTGGAGAAAGCTCTTAGGCATGAGAGTCTGTTTCCTAAGGATGGATCTGTTGTTGCTGTGACTAGGGAAGAGTCTAAACCCCAGCAAGGTGGAAACAAGAAGAGGAAGCAGCAGCAGTAGAAGGGTAAGGATGGCCAGAAGAAGCCGAAAGGCGAGGTGACTTGCTACAACTGTCAGCAGAAGGGCCATTTCTCGAAGGATTGTAAGAATCCTAAGGTGCCGATGAAGTGTCATAACTGTGACAAGCCGGGGCATTTCAGGAAGAATTGTCCAGAACCAAGGAAGGACAGGCAGATTGTGCAAGCCTATGCTTTAGGAGCTGTTCCGTCGTCTTCGAAAGCTCCTACTGCTGAAGAAAAGGGAAAGAGTGTGGTTGTTCAAGGTACTCTTTTCCTATGTGGTGTTCCAGTTAGAGTTCTGTTTGATACTGGAGCATCGCATTCGTTTGTTTGTAATGAACTAGTAGGCCGGTTAGGTTTGGAACCGGATATTGTTGATAGGCCATTGGTTGTGACTAATCCAGTTGGGGGTTCGTCTTGTTTGTGTATGTTATGCCGTGGTCTAGTTGTATCGAGTCATGGTTGCTCTTTTGTTTGTGATTGTTTTGTTCTGAACTTTGCGGGGTTCGGAATTATTTTGGGTATGGACTGGCTTAGGAAGTATGCGGCTAAGGTTGATTGTGAGAGGCTGGAGGTGACAGTCGAGAATGTGGAAGGGCGAAAGATTGTGATACGATGTAAGCATGAGGAAGGCGTCTTCATGAGCTTCATGTATTCGCTAGTTGTTCCACGGGATGGACTGTCTTTAGTGCCAATCGCAAATGGATTCGAGGATGTCTTTGACGAAGTCAAAGGGTTGCCGCCGCATAGAGAGATCGAGTTTCGTATAGATCTAGTTGAAGGAGCCAGACCTGTTGTGATGCCTCTAAGGCGGATGGCGCCTAGGGAACAGCAAGAGTTGAGGGTGCAAGTTGATGACCTTTTACAGAAAGGATTCATTCGGCGTAGTGTGTCCGAGTGGGGTGCACCAGTTGTGTTTGCAACCAAGGCAGATGGGTCGTTGAGATTGTGTGTGGATTATCGTGAGCTGAATAAGGTGACTAAGAAGAACAAGTATCCATTGCCGAGAATAGATGACTTGTTTGATCAGCTTCACGAAGCAAAGGTGTTTTCTCAGATGGATTTGGCAACGGGATTTCACCAGTTGAGAGTAGCTAAGGATAGTGTGCCGAAGACTGCTTTTAGGACACCATCCGGTTTCTTTGAGTGGCTGGTAATGCCGTTTGGATTGACTAACGCGCCAGCATATTTTGTGGATCTTATGAATAGAGTGTTCCGAGATCAGTTGAACAAGTTCGTACTTGTGTTCGTGGATGATATTCTGATTTATTCCAGAACTGAAGAAGAGCACAAGACGCACTTGCGTATTGTTTTGGAAATCTTGCGGAAACATCAGTTGAAGGCTAAGTTTTCGAAGTGTCACTTCTGGAAGAGTGAAGTGAGGTTCTTAGGCCATGTGATTTCTGGAAGTGGAATAGCGGTTGATCCCGCTAAGGTGGCAGCAATCCAGGATTGGGTTAGACCTAAGAATGCATCTGACGTGAGAAGTTTTCTTGGATTAGCAGGATATTATCGACGGTTTATCAAAGACTTCTCCAAGATAGCTGCACCGTTAACAGGATTGACGAAGAAGAACCAAGTGTTCTGTTGGGATGCTAAGTGTGAGCAAGCTTTCGGAATCCTGAAAGAGCGATTGACGAGTGCTCCTGTTTTGACTATTCCTAGTGGGAATGATGAGATGGTGGTTCACACCGACGCATGTGGTACTGGACTTGGAGCAGTGCTGATGCAGAAGGATAAAGTTGTTGCGTATGCAAGTCGACAGCTGAAGCCGCATGAAAGGAATTACCCAACTCATGATTTGGAATTAGCGGCGATTGTATTTGCTCTGAAGATGTGGAGGCATTATTTGTTGGGAGTTCGATTCGAGTTGTTTACGGATCATAAGTCGCTGAAGTATCTTTTCTCCCAAAAGGATTTGAATCTTCAGCAGCAACGTTGGCTAGAGTTTTTAGCATCATATGATTTTGGTATAGCTTATACTCCGGGAAAAGGTAACGCAGTGGCAGATGCGTTAAGTCGAAGACATGCAGAATTGGGAGCCATGTTTTCAGAATGGAAGAGTCTCGAGTATTTAGCTGGATTTGACTTCAGGCCTAAATGTGAATTGGAACCTGAGATGTTGGCAAACTTATCAATAAGACCGACTCTTGTGGAAAGGATTGGCGAGAGTCAAAAGCGAGATGATAAGCTTGTCAAGATTATCCGTGATTTGGAATCTGGAATGGATCCAGAAAAGGATAAAGGATTCGAGGTCGATCAAGAGGGTTGGCTTCGAAAGCAAGGACGACTAGTTGTTCCCGATATAGATGAATTGAGGAGTGAAGTTTTGAAGGAAAGTCATCACTCGAAGTTGACAATTCATCCAGGTGGAAATAAGATGTATCGGGATATGAAGAGAACCTACTACTGGGAAGGTATGAAGAAGGATGTTGGAAATTTTATTTCCAAATGTATGAACTGCCAGTTGGTAAAAGCCGAACAGAAGAAGCCAAGTGGATTGCTTCAGCCATTAGAAGTTCCTACATGGAAGTGGGAACAAGTGTCGATGGATTTTATCGATGGATTGCCTAGAACCAGGACGGGAAATGAAGGGATTTGGGTCATTGTGGATCGTCTGACTAAGAGTGCACGATTCATTCCTGTTCGATCGACTAGGACTGCATCAAAGTTGGCTGAGTTGTATGTTAAGTGGATAGTTCGATTCCATGGTATTCCGAAAAGTATAGTGAGTGATCGAGATCCATTGTTCACTAGTGGATTTTGGAAAAGCTTCCAGGAAGTTTTGGGAACCGAGTTGTGTTTGAGTACAGCTTATCACCCTCAGACGGATGGTCAGACCGAGAGAGTCAACCGAGTTTTGGAAGATCTCCTCAGAGCTTGTGTTTTGGATTTCGGAGGATCATGGGAAGATCACCTTCATTTGGTGGAGTTTGCATATAACAACAGTTACCAGTCAAGTATTGGTATGGCACCGTATGAGGCATTGTATGGAAGACCGTGTAACTCTCCGACATGTTGGTTGGAAACTAGAGAAAAGCTGATACTTGGGCCAGAGATGATTCGGCAGACCTCAGATTGTATAGAGATCATTCGGCAACGAATGAAGGCAGCCCAAGACCGTCAGAAAATTTATGCCGATAAGCATCGAAAGGATTTGGAATTCGACGTAGGAGATATGGTTTTTGTAAAGATTTCTCCGCTGAAGAATGTTATCCGATTCGGGAAGAAAGGTAAATTGACTCCGAGATTTGTTGGACCATTCCCGATCATCGAGCGAATTGGAAGGCTCGCCTATAGGTTGGAGTTACCTGAGAAGATGTCGGGTGTGCACAATGTTTTTCATGTATCATATCTACGGAAGTATGTGCACGACTCGAATACCGTGGTTTCTGCTGATAGCTATGAAGATTTTGAAGTTGATCCAGTCGATAGGAGACCTCGTAAGCCACTTCATGTTGTTGAAGCCGACACGAAACAGCTTAGGAGAAAGGTAGTTAAGTTGCTCAAGATACAATGGAGTGACGATGATAACGACTGTACGTGGGAGGTGGAAGAGAGGATGAAAGCAGCTCATCCTGAACTCTTCAAGGTATGGCCCTAAGGTGTCGTGTCATCTCGCGATATTGTAACTTGTTCTAATTTTAGAATTCTGTACGCTAAGCTAGAATTGGATGCATGGTTTGCTGATTGTTATGGATGGTAGGCGTACAGAATAGTTTTGATTGCTATGATTGTTTGGGATTTCGAGGGCGAAATTCCTAAGGGGGAGAGAATGTAACGACCCCTATTTTCACGGATCGAAAAGTTCGTCAAATCTGGAGTTTTAGCGTTTTGGGCCATTTCAGATTTTAGGCAAATTTTGCCTAAGTCCTAAGTCGTTCACGACTTAGCATAAGTCGTGAGTCGTATACGACTTAGGAGATAGGAGTTCTGGACGAGTTAGTGATGAGTCTGGGCGAGTTAAGGACTCAAGGGGTAGAGTTAGGTCGGCAACGACCTAAGAAAATGTTGTGAGCGACCTAAGTGTTTGGGTGAGTTAAGTGTTAGGTCGGCAGTTCGAGTTAGCGACCTATGGGATTGACCGACCTAAGTGTTAGCGTAGTTAGGTCGTTAGAACTGTGTTGAGTTAGGTCGTAGGCGACCTAAGATGGTTAGGTCGCGTGTGTGTTAGGTCGCAAGTTTGCTAAGTCGTAGGTCGCGTGGATCTAACTGTTAGGTCGTATGTTGTTTTAGGTCGACATGTGTTAAGGTCGCGTAGAAGCCTAAGTTGTTAGGTCGCAACCCAACTAAGTCGTAGGTCGGAGGAAAGCGCATTGCTTTAGGTCGTCAAGTGTTAGGTCGCTGAGGAGTTAAGTCGTGCATCTGTTAGGTCGGAGAGGCTTAGGTCGGAGAGGCTTAGGTCGGAAGCGACTTAGGGAGATAGCCAGATTTCGACTTAAGGAATTTCAGCTATAAATAGGAGGGGTTGTTCTCACTTTTTGGGATCCGGATTTTTGAAGCGACGAAGTGCTGCCATTTTGAGAGCTCGACTTCTACACTTCTTAACTTCTTTTCTCCACTCTAATCTAGTGCTTCCATCCATCCAAGTTGAAGATCAAATTGAAGATCCAAGAGCTTAGATTGAAGATCTTCATCTTTTCAAGAGAGAGTTCTTCGTTTGAAGCGGATTCGTGATAGATCAAGCTTCATCCTTTGCTGTCCAGATCTGAAGCGTGTTGATTTGGGTTGGTTTAGGTGATTTGGTGAGTGGTGATTATCTCTCACACGGATCCAAAGGAGTATATCGGATTGTTGGCTCGATTTGGTGTTAAAATAGTGATTTCCATGCATTTTCTTCATCCTATGTGTAGATCCATATAGATTCATTGTTCATGATGATGTTACATCCATTTTATCATATGTTAACCTATGCAAGTTCATTCATCGAGTTTGTAGAGATATAATCCATGTTTTCATGCTTATTGGACTTTCAACTCTTTAATTACGAAAATGCCATTATTGTTATAATTGTCTACTTAGATCATTTTTGAATGCTTGATTGCTTGGATTGATGTTTGATTTGATTGATTGTTATGAACTAGATGATTGATGATTAGATTTAGATCGAAGGTGATTCAAAAGCTAAGGGAAAGGCTCTTGAGTTGGGAAAGCTGCTCGTGGCATATGTAGCGGGATGATGAAGCTCTTATGCATAGATTTGATGATGTGATGATGAGATGAGGCTTTGCGAGGATGTAATGAAGCGAGGCAATTATGTGATGAAGACTTGGTCTAATCCAGACGGGATCATTCCAAGCATGTTGATAACTCGGTGATATGATTCGAGTTGAGGATAATGAATGGATATGAGAATAGTCGTCGAGGAGGATGACTAGGAGGCTTGAATAGCATCGTTGTTGAAGGTTCTAGCATGCTCTAAGCAAGAGTACGTTTGGGCAGATTCGATAGTCCCAACGGCTAACTGTTGATGGTCGAGTACTCTGGGCAGATTCGATAGTCCTAGGCATGGGCTGCGACGACATGCGGGAGTTATGTCTAGAACCGGGGTTTCCATTAGCCCTTGACGGACGGCTGAAAGAATGTGCCGGTCATTCAATTAACGGTGATATCGAAGCAATGATAACAGTGATAGCCAGAGTCATGGATGTTCGGTTGTATCGTCATTCGGACTCAAGAGCGGTATTTTCTGGGTGCTTATCTGATTTAGGCCTTGGTACTTGGAAAACATCGCCCTTGATTCGAGTGATAGTAGCTTTACTTTAAATTGTATGCTCTGCTATGTTTGCTTCTGCTTAGTGTGTGTCTGGGGGCTATCACTGTAGAATGAGGTTGGAGTGGGAGGGTTGTATTCCTATTCCTTTTTCCTTTATGCTCTTTTGGTATGTTGTTAGTTAATTTACTGCTCACTAAGACTGTTGTCTGACTCAAGGCTTTATGTTTTTTTTTTCTTATTGCCTTGGGCTGTTCGTCCATTTTGGGACGGGCAGACTAGGTAGCAGGTGACAGGTGCTGTTCTCTTCTCACGATGCTGATATCGAAGACGAGCTGGAGGGTTGCATATTGTCTTCTTATTATATGTACTGGATATTCCGCTGTTTTGTATTCTCTGAGAGATATGTAGTGAGGCTTGATGTATTGACTATGTGGATGCTTGTATTCAACTATTGTGGAGTTTTATATGATGTCATTTTGTTCTGTAAAGCTTCACTATACATATGTTCTATTGTATTTTGTCCATGCGCTGTGAGTAATACGATAGGTTCTGTTGTTTTATTTTACCCTGACAATCGTCCATTGTCGCCTGGCATACTTTACAGCGCACTATCTCTAGATTCGGTGCAGGGGTCATGGGCGGTCGTCACAGCAGTCGTTCGTGAAAGAGAGCCATGAAGAAATATGGAAGCAACTCTTGAATCAAGAGTTGTTTCTATTCGCTGAATTGAAGTATCTTTCCAAAATATATTCGTTATGAAGATTCGGCTTTCTGAATAGAACAAACCAGCCAGCTGAATGGATAAAAAATTGATCCAGAAAAGGAACATTTCAAAAACAACCCAATTCAGCCTGCTAGAATAACAACTCCTGCCGTCTGAATATTCAAGGTAAACTGTGCACATGCACAGAATGCAGTCGACTGAATTATACTATTCAATCGGTTGAACTAATTGTTTTCTGGCATATCAAAGTTTTGAAAGAACTTTAGCATATGAATAATGTTTTGGAAAATTTTAGCATAAGAACAATGTTTTGAAAAACTTTAAATTGCGTGTGCATGCATATACCACTTCGGATAGATTTTAACATGAATTTTCTACTAAACTCAGACCTTAGACTAAATATTGTGCTGAAGCTTCAATCCGGAATCTAGTCTGAAAGTTGTTAGATTATTTCTCAAGTAAAAACAATATCTTCTCTTGCAAGTATGGTTAGTTCATATAATATTTACTTATATAATTATCATAATCAAAACATCAAAATTCTAGGTTCTAACATTCTCCCCCGTTTTGATGATGACAACTATGTAAGTTTTTAAATATATAAAGTAATTTTCTCCCCCTGACTGAATACTCCCCTTGTCAATCATATTCTCCCCCTTTGTCATCAAGAAAAAGGAAAAATAATTGATAAGAGAAATATAAGCATTTCACATAGACATATAAGTATATAAACACATATAAACAAATAAACATCTTATATATTAACTTCACCTCAAACACATACAAACATCATAAAAGTATGTCATACATAGACAGCATAAACATCGAACACATATAAGCATATAGATATGTCATACCTTAAAACACATAAACATCATAGAAATATAGCACTACAAATTGTCATGAGTTAAACAGCATAGCAACTAATTTTTTTTTAAATTTTCCACTACCTTCCTCTTCATCTCCTTCTTCTTCTGATGTCTTCCCGGAGAATGGTGCCGGATTTCAAGAATACTGGTCGAAGTGGATCCAAAAGAGGAGACCTTTTTCCAAATTTTATTTAAAAAACCCTTTATCGATTTTAGCTTTTTGTTAGTTTTAGAAATGTTCTTTTCCACATTAGCTAAACGTCGACTAAGTTTGCTTTGATACCGCGATAACATCACAAGAGCTTGCTTAGGAGGCACTTCAATATGAAGTTCTTGAATTTCATCGTCCTCTTCTTCTTGTTGAGGAACTTGAGAGGATGAGGAAGCAATATTCGTGTCTCTCGATTGCAGGATTCCTTGATTATGATTAGCGACCCATTCTTGAAAGCTGATGATTTATTGGTTTTCGAGACGCTTAGGAAGACCCATTAAACTAAGTGTTTTGGAGTTAAGCTCTCCTATAGTCATGAAATCGGAATCGGGCAATGGAACTCCAAAATTTTGTAGAATCCGCATAATGTAAGCTCCATAATGAATCGTCTTGTAGCTTCTTTTATGATTGACGGTAAGAAATTCATCCAATATTATTTTTCCATAATTTACTTGTTGAGAAGAGTAAATTGCATATAAAGCTTGAAAATCCCGTTTGTAGACTTTTTCGTAACCTTCGGTTCGAGGTTGTAGAGATCGAATAAGTGCACGATGGATGATTCTTGCCTTTGGACGTAAGGCACTAGATTTCAAAATAGTTAAATTGTCCGATAAGAAAAGATGGGATACTTCATCACGAATGTACATATCAACATCGTCAATATCCAATCCCTCAGATCGACATCTTCGAATATGGCCTATACTTGGAAGAGATAAACAAATCTTTACTCCACAAACCAATGTCCATATACAATCTTCTTTGTTTTAGGGATTTTGATGATCGAGATTCATATTGGCATAGAAAAGCTTAATTCAGAGAGGGTAGATCTTAACATTATTAGAATCATACCCAATAACTGAATCGAAACTATGAGCTTCGGCTATCTCTTTAATCACGTAGCCATTGAAGTTGTGAAATTTCATGAAGGCTACTTCGAATAGCTTTGAATTTATCATGCTATTGAATCTATTAACCGATGTATCATTGTATAACCTTGCTCGAATTTGGCTTTCGGAAGGTCCGGTTGTTGATTCTCTTGCTCTCTTTGATCTTGGAGCCATTTTGATTTATGAAGTTAGAAGAAAAAATTGATTTTTTGATGAAGCTAGGGTTTGTTTGAATAGAAAATGGTTAGGTAGGTTGAGAATGAAGGGGTGGATGGGAATATGAAGCAGGCTATATTGGGTTTTTGCATTGAAATTCGTGCAAGGCTATTTTAAATAAACAGAAATCAGATGGACCAGCCAACTGAAATGATGGAGACAGCCGACTGAAGTGGTCAGAATTGCAACCCACAAGTATGTAGTTCAAATTGGGAACTATTCAGTTGGTTGATTGGGAGTATTCAGTCGACTGAAGTGTGAAAGATTTTTAAATATATGAATGTTCAACCGGTCTAAAAGATTTTTAAATATATATGAATGTTCAACCGGCTGAATCCTTATAGTCAGCCAGCTAAATCTGTTGTTCTTCTAAGGTAAAGCTTATTTCAGTTCATTCTTAAATTGGTTAATAAACAAGCTATATATATATATATTTGTTTTTCGAGCTTTATTCTCATGTTAAAAATAATATAATTTTTATTTCAATAAACATGTTACATATCCAAATTACAATATTAAATATATGAACATATATATAAAAAAATATAGATTTTAATTTTTCGAAGTCTTGGATTCGTCTGAGGTTGGTTCAACTTTGGTGATATCACGTAATGGATTTATAAGAGACCAAACATTATGTTGAGTACCTTTTTCTCAATAATTTGGAGACACGTGAGGTCGTTGAGGAGATAGATTGTGCACACCTTCCTTAGGAATCGTTCCTCAGAATTTGAGGGCGAATTGTTTAAGGAAATTGAAACGTCTACCATAGTGTTTATGTTTATAGTATATCTCATGTTGTAAACTTAAAGTTTCACGTTGATAGTGATGAATATCATCAATTTTCTCTTTGGTAGAAGGAGAGCCAAAGTCTAAGTAATTCTTAGCTCGTTTGTCGTACGGTGTATATCCGTATGATGATTCGGAGATGGAGTAATCTTGACTGGAATATACACAAGAGTAGATTTATTTGATGAATTTGAAGTAGGAGTGTTGAAAACAATAGATGAGAGATCGGAACTTTCTTGAGATGACATGTGTTAATAAGAATGTATATATATACTTAAAGTTTTTATATGAATTAAAAAAAATTCTGTTGACGTATATATATATTGTTTTGATTTTCTATTTAAAGTTTTTTATTTTATGGTTAACATTCCTTAGTAAACTTCAGCCAATAGAAAGAATGTAGTTAAAAAATATGAAAGGATTTTAGCCGTATATAAAATAAAAGGAATGTATGGTCATCTTCAATTTTTGTTCTATATAAAAAATATCAAGTAACACAATAGAACTTTGGAAAAAACATGTGACTTCCTCCCATGAGTGCAGAGTTCAAGTGCCATCATCTTCAATTTTTGTTCTATTAAATTTTTATTTATTTTATAATTTTTTACACTTTAATATCAAATTATAAATCATGTAATGGCATAATTCGAAGTTCACGTCTTAATTTAAGGAAAATATTTTCATTTAAAGGTTTAGTAAATATATCTACAACTTGATTTTCTGATGATACAAAATCAAGAGAGATTTTACCTTTTTCTATGTTATCACGAACAAAATGATGTCGAATGTCAATATGTTTAGTTCTAGAGTGTTTTATAGGATTTTTCGATAAATTTATAGCACTTGTATTATCATATTAAATTGTTGATTTAGATAGATTTATACCAAAAATCTAGAATTGTTTGTTGCATATAGATAACTTGAGCACATGCCAAAGCAGCAGAAATATATTCTACTTCGCACGTCGAAAGTGAAACACAATTTTGTTTCTTACTAAACCAAGATACTAAAGATTGTCCAATGAAATGACAAGTACCACTTGTACTCATTTGATCCGTTCAACATCCTTCAAAGTCAGCATCACTATAAGATACTAGCTCAAAAAGACATTCTTTCGGGTAAAAGAGACCGTAATTTTTAGTTTTTCTTAAGTAGCGCAAAATTCGTTTAACTGCTCGCAAATGTGATTCTATGGGATTGCTTAAAATCGTGCACACAAGCATACACTCATCATTATATCTGGACGGCTAGGAGTTAAGTAAAGTAATGATCTGATCATATTTCGATATAGTTTTTGGTCACTACCGTTGCCATTTTCATCTGGATCGAGATGTACCGTAATGCTCATAGGTGTTGGTTTAGCAGAGGTATTTTCCATACCGAAACGTTTTATTAGATTATTACTATATTTTTCTTAATTAATAAATATTCCATTATTTAGTTGTTTAATTTGTAATCCAAGAAAATATGAAAGTTCTCCCTTATGAGACATTTCAAACTCTCTTGTCATATTATTTGAAAATTCTTGACATAATTTTTCGTTCGTGGAACTAAAAATGATGTCATCTACATAAACTTGAATTATTAAAATATCCTTTTATCTTGTTTTATAAACAAAGTTTGATTAAACTTTCCAATTTTAAAACTATAATTTATAAGATAACTTTTAAGACGATCATACCAAGCATAAGGTGCTTGTTTTAAACCGTATAAAGCTTTCTTTAACTTATAAACATGGTTTGGAAATTTTCCATGTGAAAATAGAGATAGTTGTTCTACATACACATTTTCTTTTATAAAACCGTTTGGAAAAGCACTTTTTACATCCATTTGATATAGTTTAAAGTTATGAAAACATGCATAAGCTAATAAAATACGTATTTCTTCTAGTCGAGCTACATGAGCAAATGTTTCTTCGTAGTCTTTTCCTTCCTCTTGATTGTAACCTTGAGCAACTAATCTAGCTTTGTTTTGAATAATATTTCCTTGCTCATCTACTTTATTTTTGTAAACCCACTTAGTACCGATGATAGTTAGATTACTAGGTCTAGGAACTAAGTCCCAAACTTTGTTTCGTTCAAATTGATTTAACTCTTCTTGCATAGCTATAATCCAGTAATCATCAGTTGAGGCTTCTTTAGAATTTTTGGGTTCAATATTCGATAGGAAAGCTACATGACCCATTTGATTTAATTGATTTCGATTTCTTATGTTAGAATTTATTTCTCCAATAACATTTTCAGTTGGGTGATTTCTTAGAAGTCTTGGTGGAGGTCGAATTTTATTTTCATTTGGTAAATTGTTGTTTTCAATTTCAACATTATTTTCAATATTTTCAATATCATCTTCTGTGAAATTTGATTTAGGAATTATTTCTTCATCTTCATTTTTATTATTAAATTTGAAATTTTCATCGAATGACACATGAAGTGTTTCTTTGATTATTTTAGTTCTTTTATTATAAATTCTATATGCCTTGCTTTGTTCCGAATATCCAGTGAATATTCCTTCATCGGATTTTGGATCGAATTTACCAAGTTGGTCTTTAGTATTTAATAAAAACCATTTTTGAACTGAAAACTTTAAAATATGATATGTTAGGTTTTCTTCCATTAAAAGGTTCATATAGGGTATTTTTTGTTAATGGTCTAATGGAGACTCGATTTAAAACACAACAAGCAGTTGCTACAGCTTCTGCCCAAAAATGTTTAGGTAGAGAGCTTCCATTTAATAAGATTCTAGCACATTCTTGAACTGTTATATTTTTCCTTTCTATAATTCCTTTTTGTTGCGCAGTTCAAGGAAATGAAAAATTGTGAACAATTCCTTTTTTATTACAATATTTTTCAAAAATATCATTATCAAATTCGCCACCGGGATCACTTTGAATGTTTCTAATTTTTATATTCTTAATATTTTGAATTCTCTTAGAAAAGATTTTAAAATTTCAAAAGTATTGCTTTTATTTTTCATAAATATTATCCAAGTGTATCTTGAGAAATCATCTACAATTACAAAAACATATCTGTTATGATTTATAGATTGAACTTGAGTTGGTCCAAAAAGATCTAAATGTAATAACTCAAGTGGTTGTAATGTAGAAATAATTTTCATTGATTTAAAAGTAGATTTGGTTAATTTCCCTAACTGACAGGCATCACAAATACTAATTACTTTAATATTAATTTTTGGTAAACCTTTTACTAAATTATTTTTGAATAATTTTCTTATTGCTTTAAAGTTTATATGACAAAATCTTTTGTGCCATAACCAAGGATCGTTTTCTTTGGCTACTAGACACATATTTGTGTTATGATTAACTTTCATATTTAATATGTATATATTACGTTCTCTAGTTCCTTCAAAGATAAGATTCTTGTTTTGATCAAATATGTTACATTTATTTTCCGAAAAAGATATATTAAAACCTTTATCGCATAGTTGACTTATACTAAGCAAATTATGTTTTAAATTCTTAACTAGTAAAACATTTGTAATAAGAGGTAAGTTAGATGTACCGTCATTGCTCACATCGCCTTTGCCGATGATATATCCTTTGGAATTATCTCCAAATGTGACAGATCCTTCATCTGAGTAGATAATGTTAGTCCGCAAATCTTTGTTTCCTGTCATATGTTTTGAGCAACCAGTATCAAGTATCCACTTCCCTCTTTTCTTAGTTGGTACGTGCAAAAAATATAGAGATGACGTTGGTACCGACTTTTTATAGGGTCCTAAGAGTTAGGTCTTAGGAAACCAAACCCAAGAGGGTTTAGAATTCCCTTTATAAGTAGAATTTTCATTTTTGTGAAATGTATTTATAAAAGTCTTAATATTCTTATTTCTAATTGAATTATCATTATTTTATGGTACCCAAATCTTTATATTTTTTGTGGTGTCACTGTCCTTCTTTTGGGTGAAAACTTTTGGTTTTGGTTTTTCTTTTACAAAATTCTTATGTATATTGAAATTTTTATTTAGTGAAATGTTTCTCTTTGAACTAGATTTTGAGGAATTTATATATCCTAAACTTTTCTTATTGAAAGAAGTTTAAGAGTTATTAATAATTTTAGAAAGATTTTCCCTGCCTTTATTAAAGTTAGAAACATTTTTATTAATAATTTCTAACTCGGTTTTTAGACTAGTATTGTTTAATTCAAGAATTTTGACATTTTATTTTAAATCATGATTTTTTACAGCTAATGTCCTATTCTTTTCTTTTTGAACTTCAATCCCATTTGATAGCATAGTAAGTTGAGAAGATACATTAGACAAGGATTCTTGTGTTTTGACAAGTTCTTCTTATAGGATTTTCTTTTCATCTCTAAGCATATTTCTATTTCACTCCTGTTTAGTTTTTCTAAAGCATCTTTATATTTTCTTTTAACAACTTTCAGTTTATCCAATAGCTCCGAGTTTATATCAATTAAATCATCAAAGGTTGGATCACTTACATCATCAGATGAAGCCATAAAGCACACATTGGCTTGTTCGGTGTCACTATCAGTGTCGCTGTCTGATGAGAAAGACGATTCTGAATCATCCCATGTAACAAAGAATGCTTGCTTCTTATATTTGTCCCTTTTATTCTTGAACCTGTCTTTCTTTCGATTAGGACATTCCTTCTTTATGTGACCTTTTTTGTGACATTCATAACATTCGAGATTTGAAGCTGGTGGTTTGTTGGTGTTGTTTCCTAATTTCTTGTTCTTTCGAAATTTTAAAAATTTCTTAAGGTTCTTAGAAATAAAAGCTATGTTATCTTCATCTTCTTCTGAATCTTCTTGTTCAGCTGGGAATGCTATGGTCTTTCTATCTTGTGCTTGATTTCTTTTTGCCGGCAAGTTCACTTCATATGACATGAGATTTCCTATTAACTCTTCAGGTTTTATGGTAGAAATATCATTAGCTTCTTCTATTGCTAAGACTTTCCATTCCCATTTATCCGTTAAAGAGTTAGGATTTTTGAGAAAATATTAAAATCAGTGTATTTTTCTTCTAGTGCCAATAGTGAGTGATATATGTCTTGAAATCTAGAATACATTTCATATATAGTCTCATCTTGTTTCATTCTGAAATTTTGAAATTGGTTTTTAAGCATAGATATCTTGCTTTGTTTAACTTTATTAGTACCTTCATGTGTAACTTTAAGAGTTTGCCAAATTTCATAAGCTATTGTACACATGTTAACTCTATTAAATTCATGCTTGTCTAAAGCACAAAATAGCATATTCATGGCTTTTGCATTTGAGGTAGCATATATCTTTTGTGTGTTTGACCATTGTGCATATGGTGTGGTTGGTATAATATATTCATCCTGAGTTATATTGCAAGTATCATATCTGTTTGCCTACATATAAATTCCCGTGCCAGTTGACCAATAATTGTAATTCAAACCGTTAAATAGTGGTGGTCGTGCAGCGGATTGACCCTCAATAAAACTTGTGCTAGTGTTATTTTCCATATTAAGTGAATATCAAATAACTGTTGCTCTGATACTAAATGAAAGTGACTAAGGATCGTGCAATATGGAATGTTAACTAAACTATCTACTTGTGCGGAATAAAAATATAAAAGTAAAATACTAAAGCAAATGACAGCATAGATTTTTATACTGGTTCTACTTCCCGTTCTACGTCTAGTCCTAGACTCCTTCTGGTATTCAACTATCAACCCTCACTTAACCCGGAGGAACAGGTATTACACCGCCTGAGCAATTGAACAGGACTTCAACCGCCTAAGCAATAGAATAAGACTTCAACCACCTGAGCAACCGAACAGGACTTCCAATACAAATAGTAAAATTGTTTCTGACCGAGTATGCTCTTGAATAGCACTGATAAGTCAATAACATACAACCTTCCTATAATCTTCTCCTTTATGGTATATCGTGTAATTTGTGAAGATAGGAAGTTTATTAACTCACTAATGAAGTTTGCTTGAATGAATAAGTGATTAGAAAGAAGTACGAATGTTGAGATAGCCAGATAGTTTAGAATATAAGAATGAGAATTAGAATGAATATTGGTCATTAAAACAATAGATTTCATGTCTATTTATAGTGATTAGGAGTTGCAATCGTTCGTGAAAGGTAGACATGAATAAATATGGAAGCAACTCTTGAATCAAGAGTTGTTTCTATTCACTGAATTGAAGTGTCTTTTCAAATATAGCCGTTATGAAGATTCGACCTTCTGAATAGAACAAACCAACCAGCTGAATGGATTAAAAATTGATCCAGAAAAGAAACAGTTCAAAAATGACCCAATTCAGCCGGCTGGAATAACAACTCCAGCCTTCTGGATATTCAAGGTAAACTGTGCACATGCACAAAATACAGTCGACTGAATTATACTATTCAGTCGGTTGAATTAATTGTTTTTTGGCATATCAAAGTTTTGAAAGAACTTTAGCATATGAACAATGTTTTGGAAAATTTTAGCATAAGAACAATGTTTTGAAAAACTTTAAATTGCGTGTGCATGCATATACCACTTCGGAGAGATTTTAACATGAATTTTCTACTAAACTCAGACCTTGAACTAAATATTTTGCTGAAGCTTCAATCCAGAATCTGGTCTACAAGTTGTTAGATTATTTCACGAGTAAAAACAATATCTTCTCCTCCAAGTATGGTTAGTTCATATAATATTTACTTATATAGTTGTCACAATCAAAACATCAAAATTCTAGGTTCTAACAGAATTTTTAGTACACGAACATACATTATAGAAGAAAGTCTGTATGTATCATTTGATGAAAACTTTATTTAAATAATAAAAATGACGATGATGAAGAAGTTATAAATAAAACTAGTATACATATACATGAAAATAATAATAATAATGTCAATAACATTAATGATAATGTGATAACGTCATCACCTAGGATATTAAGAGACCATCCTATTAATAATATTATCGGTGGTTTAAATACGAGAGTATTAACCAGAAAATAGTTAAATCAAATGAGTCATGTTGCATTTATATCAAATTTTGAACCTAAAAATTATAAAGAAGCATCAAAAGATGATTTTTGGATTATTGCAATGCAAGAAGAACTTAATCAATTTGAACCAAATGATGTATGGGAACTTGTACAAAGACCAACCGATCAATCTGTAATTGGAACTAAATGGATTTTAAAAAATAAAGCGGATGAAAATGGAAATTTTATTGGAAATAAAGCAAGATTAGTAGCTCAAGGATATAATCAAGAAGAAGGAATTGACTAGGAAGAGACATTTGCCCCAGTAGCACGTCTCGAAGCAATACGAACATTACTTGCTTTCGCATGTCATCATAATTTTAAACTTTTTCAAATGGACGTAAAAGGTGCTTTTCTAAATGGCTTTATAAAAGAAAAGGTTTATGTTGAACAACCTCCACTATTCGTTTATGAAAAATATCTCGATCATGTATTTAAACTTAAAAAGGCTCTATACGGATTGATACAAGCACCTCGTGCTTGGTATAAAAGATTAAAAACTGATTACAAATCCCAGTTTTCAAATTGGAAAAATAGACTCTACTTTATTTATAAAATGAGAAAACAATGACATATTAGTTGTACAAATATAAGTTGTTGACATTATTTTTGGTTCAACTAACGAAAAATTATGCAATGAATTTTCTAACATTATGAAAAATGAATTTGAAATGTCACATATAGGTGAATTAAACTATTTTTTGGGTTTGCAAATAAGACAACTAGAAAATGGAATTTTCACAAATCAAGAAAAATACTTTCGAGATTTATTAAAATGCTTTTGAATGGAAAATATGCCAAGTAAACCAACTTCAATTAGTACTACTCTACCATTAGATAAAGATGAAAATGGACAAGATTTTGATCAAAAATTATATCGAAGTATGATAGGATCTCTATTATATTTAATGGCTACTAGATCGGATATTATGATGAGTGTATGCTTATGTGCTCGGTTTCAAGCACAGCCAAAAGAATCACATCATTGAGCGGTAAAAAGAATCTTAAGGTATGTAAAAAACACTAAAGAGTACGGACTTTTCTACCCAAAAGGAAGCTCGTTCGAACTCGTGTCATATAGTGATGCTGATTTCGAGGGTTGTAAAATAGATAGAAAAAGCATAAGTGGCACATGTCATTTTATTGGTCAATCTTTAGTTTCGTGGTTTAGTAAAAAAACTACGTTTTGCTCTCAACATGTGAAGCCAAATACATCTCAGCAGCTTTAGCATGTGCACAAGTAATCTATATACAACAAACTCTTCTAGATTTCGGTAAAATCATAACAAATTCTCCTATATATTGTGATAATACTAATGCCATAAATTTATCAAAATATCCTATTAACCATTCTCAAACAAAACATATTGATATTCGTCAGCATTTTCTAAGAGATGATGTGGAGAAAGGAATTATATCACTAGAATTTGTAAATACCAAAAATCAAATTGCTGATACTTTTACCAAACCACTAAGCGGACTAACTTTTACTAAATTGAGACAAGATCTAGGAATATGTTCTTACATTTAATTGGTAAATTAAAATAAAATTTTATTTAACTTATATAAATTATACACAATGAAATTTGAATACTTAAGACAAAATAATTTATCCTCATAAAAATAACTAAGTTTGTTAAAATTCTCTGGTCAAATTTTTTCTAACTAAAATGCTATATATAGTAAACCAACTTTCATATAAACCAATTTTTCTTACGAACTACATACATATTTTCTTTTACCAATCACCATCTATAACTATTTCAACTCAAAATGTCTTTCGATCATGACTATAAAATGTATTCTAGCAATTTGTGGTCATTCACCAACAAAAAATTGCATACCTCAAAAATCTCCTCACTCACAAGAAACTCCTATAAAAGCATATAACATTACTTTGACAAATTTATGCAAGCCATAACCATCACATCAAGATTGGATTGGCACTCTAGCCCGTCCAGGTTGACGACACAAAGGTTGAATCGAATTCATGGGATATACAACAAATTAAAAACTATGACCTCTCTAACAAGTAAAATTATGATAATCGTTTCATAAAAATAAGTTTCTTTTGTAATTTTTTAATAAATATTGTTCTATGTACAAATTCTCTTGGAATTTAAATAAATAATGATGGACATTTTCATTTTGACGCATAATTTCTGTGAAAACTGACCACAAACATCTGTGACAATATCATAAACGTCTGTCAAAGGTTTCAGGAAAACAATTTTCTGAAACCACAGACGTCTGTGATAATTCACAGATGTCTGTCACTAGTTTCAGGAAACTATTTCCTGAAACTTTTCTTCTATTTTGATAATGACAAAGGGGGAGAAATATATGCATATTCATAGGGGGAGATAAAATTCACTTTATGTGAACATTTTCTATATTTGATTATGAATGACTATAATATCTCTTCTTTTTTGATCATATAGTTGTCATCATCAAAAAGGGAGAGAATGTTAGAACCTCTATTCTATGGTTTCAATGACAACAACTATACAATCGTATATATTATACGTCCTATCAAGATTACAAGTATATACTACGAGAGATCAGCATGCTCAAAGAGATTGGGACTCGAAGACAAACAAAGACCTATGGATCATGATATGATTAAGTAAGGTTATTCTAGCATGTTAAGAGTCTTAGATAAAATATTGTACGGTCTCCCTGAGTATACATGCACACACGATTTCATATACACTAAAATGCATTGAAAAACTGAAAAACTAAATTTACCATCCAGAGACGTTTGAAAATACTCGGCAAATTATTTCCCAAAGCCACAGACGTTTGAGGTTTCCCCACAGACGTCCGTCTTTTGAATAACTGCAAAAATCTGAATAGACACCTCTGTTAAATGAATAGAAATCAATACTTCATCAAAAGGCTATAACCATTAAAATGAATAGACCTTATCCAACCGTAACAACTCCTCATTTGCTTCTCTTTAAATCTATAAACAATACAATGAGTGAAATTGAAAAATCAATTGAATAAATTAATTGAATCTATTCTCTCTTGATTTCTTATTACTCTCTTGTGCATACATTGCTTACACACTCTCAATCTATCATAACCAAAATATAATTTTGGTTAAACCACTTCCTATAACTCAAAGCATTCACATTCGCATACTCAAAGGAGATCATAGGAAGATTTGTACTATTAGTCAAAATCCATGTTATTTGGAACACAAGATTGTCAGAGATATACTTTTGTATTAGCCTATTTCTCCGGCTGAAGCGAGGGTTAGTTGGTTAAAGGAAATACTGAGGGGGGGCTTCGAGACTGGACGTGGGACGGGAAGTCCAAACCAGTATAAAATATCTTTTGCATTCGTTTTTATTATTTACCTTATTTATATTTAATTATTATTCTCTGCTTAATATAGTTAGTAATATACACTCTCACATGTATGTATATAAGTTGCATTACTTAAAACCTATAGACTTTCAGATAAGTAGTGCTAAGATTAAGCTTTGTACCCAAAGCTTTCTGAAGGCTCTTCCAGAATCCACTAGTAAATAATGGATCCTGGTCATTGACAATGGAACTGATAATACCATGCAACCTAACCACTTCTTTGACACAAAGCTTAGCCAACTTAGGAGTGGTCCGATTGGACCAACAGGAGTAAAATGGGCTGACTTCATCAATCTGTTGACAATCACCCGCAAGCTATCATGACCAGAACGAGAGAACAAGGAAGACCATCGATGAAATCCAAGGATACCTAAAAGAAAAAGATAAGATAAGATATGATCACTACTAGATCGACAAAAGGAAAAGAATATGAACTTAGCTCTCAAGTTCCAATTACCTAATCCCACTTCCAAACTGCAATGTCCAATGGTTGCAACAAACCACTGGGCCTCTGATGCTCCGCCTTAATAAGCTGACCAGTCATATAACTCTTCACAAAGCTAGTCGTATCTCGATTCATCCCTTTCCAATAGTAAAGTCGCCTCATATCCGCATACATCTTGCTACTATCGGGATGGATGGTGAGTTTAGAGCAATGGCAATCCTCTAATATATCCTTACAGAGATTCCCAACATCGGGTACTATAAGCCTTCCTCTTCTCCAAACATAACCATAGGCATCCAATTCGAATTCCTTTACTTCATTCTTTCCACTACTATCTCTACAACTCCGAATAAGATAAACCAAATTGGGATCTTGCTTCTGAGCTTAAACAATGCAATCCCAAAGAGAGGGATGAGCTTCCAAACTACACAACAACAAAGAAGAACTAGAATCTAGATCACAACCTCTAATCTCATAAGAAGATAAAAACTCAAGATCATTACATTCGGCCAACATCGTAGAAACCACCGCCCGTTGCTTATGACTAAGTGCATCAGCCAATCGATTCCCTTTCCCCGGAGTATACTGGATATCAATATCATAAGATGCAAGGAACTCGAGCCATCTTTACTAATGCATATTAGCTCTTTCTGGGAAAATAAACATTCCAATGACTTGTGGTCGGTAAAAAGCACAAATCTCTCACCTAAAAAATAATGTCACCAAACCTTAAAGGAAAAAATAATAGCCGCAAGCTCTAAATCATGGGTAGCATATCTAACCTCATTCGGTTTTAACTGTCTCAAAGCAAAAGCGACAACATGATCTCTCTGCATAAGAATGGCCCCCAAGCCAAATCTACTAGCATCAATGAAAATCACAAGATCTTGGTTCCCTTTCTGGAACTACAAGAATAGGAGCATGGGTAAGGAGTTCCTTCAACTTCTAAAAAGCTACTTCACACTTATCCGACCAAATATACTTAACTCCTTTCCTTGTCAAAGCAGTAGGAGGAAAAATTATCCTATAAAATTCCTTTATGAATCAATGGTAATAAACTGCCAATCCAAGAAAACTACAAATCTATGATACATTCTCCGGCCTCATCTAATTCTGAATAGTGTCGATCTTAGAAGGATCCACGGAAATTCCAGCTTCAGAAATCACATGCCCCAAATACTTCAGTCGACTCTGCCATAAATGACACTTAGAAAATCGGGCTTTCAATTGACTATTCTGAAGTATCTCTAAAAAAATTCTAAGATGTTTATCATGCTCCTCTTCAAACTTAGAATAAATTAAGATGTCGTCGATGAAGACAAGAACAAACTTATCCAAAAGTTCCTGAAAAACTCTATTCATAAGGTCGACAAAATATGCTAGAACGTTCGTTAGCCCACAGGGCATCACGAGCCACTCAAAAGAACCATATCTGGTACAAAAGTAGTTAGAAGAATGCTATCCTCTGCAACTCTAAGCTGATGAAAACTAGTCACTAAATCAAGCCAGGAAAAGACCTTAGCACGACATAGCCGATCAAAAAGATCATTGATCCTGGGCAAGGGATAATTTTTCTTTATCGTAAGCTCATTAATCTTACGATAATCAATGCAAAGTCTAAGAGATCCATCCGCTTTCTTAACAAACACAATGGTTGCACCCCAAGGAGAAGAATAAGACTAAATGAACTACTTCACTTCCAATTCTAAAAGTTGCTTCCTTAATTCTTCATTCTCTTTCGTCGACATCCTCGGGGAAGGAAAACTCACCGGATGAGCAGAAGGAACCAAATCGATTCTGAACTCAATTGTCAGTTTAGGAGGTAATCCCAAAATGGGTTCAAAGATATCAAAGAAATTACACACAACAAGAATTAGGACTATATCATCTTATTCTCGAGATTCAAGAGAAAATAAAAGGGCTTCTGAATCAGAATCAATAGCTTGAAGAGTTATTAAAATTTGCTCTTCTAAATCCGGATGCTTAAGATAGATAATTCTTTCAGGATATAAGATGTGAGCTTCGAATTTGCTAAGCCAATCCATTCCCAAAATCATGCTAAAACCAAGATATTTGATCACATGTAAATCCACAAAGAAAGAATAACCACCCGATAATCTCAACATCTCTACACAGCATACTAAGAGTTGTGGACCCACCAATAAGGTTCGCAATCCTAAATGAAGTGACCAAGCACATGAAATCCAAAGAAAATGCATCAATCAGCTCTTTCGACACAAATGAGCGAGAAGCACCCATATCGAAAAGGACATGAGTGGGCAGATTCCAGAAAAAAAATAGAACTCTCTAGGATGGATGGAAAGGTACCCCTACACTTACCATAACCACAAGAGGATCCATCTACATTCAACTTTCTCGTATTCTGCCCTTTAGCTGCTTTAGGACAAAGGAGTATGACCTTCTTGCTTGCAATAACAACACATAATAGGCTTCGGGAAAGCCTTGGCATAACGCTCCTTAGAACCACAATTGAAGCATTCTCCACGAACAAAAGGAGTACTCTTAAAACCTAAACCTTGCTTCTTAACCCTTTTTTTAGAATTAAAAGAATTGGATTTTTTGGAAGGATGCTTGTTCATACGGTTGAAGTTCTTCTTCGCACTTTCAACCTCATCACCACTATCTTTACCCGCCTATTCTAGCCTAAGAGCAGTATCCACTAACTTCTCAAAAGATATTTCTAACTTCAAGAGCAAGGCCTTCTTAAGACTCTTTTTCAAACCATAAACAAATTTCTGATTCTTCTTTATGGGTTGTTGATGTGCTCGACCCCGTACTTAGATAATGCCTCAAAAGATGCTACATACTCCGATACTGAAGAATTTCCTTGCACAAGATCTATAAACCTCTGAACCAAAGATGCCTCCTCTACCTCAGGTACGAACTTCAACTCAAATCTCTCATGGAACTGTTCCCAAATAAGCTTCGCTTCCACAACCTCATAAATCAACAACTCGTACCAATCCAATGCTCGCTCCTGGAGCAAACTAGAAGCCACCTAGACTCTATGCAAATCAGAAAGATCCATGCGAGAAAAGATACGCTCGCATGTCCTAAGCCAAGCCTGAACTTCCATAACTCCTTCGATGCCTTTGAAGAGGTTTCCTCCTAAATGAGTGAAATCACTACAAATGCGTGCGAAACCAGACTTGCGGGGAGAAGGATCATAAGCAAAACATGAATGCATTCTTCATGAGATCCATGAGCTGCTTAGTAGACATTAAAACACCATCTTGAATAGGTTCACTGGATTGCCCAGCAGTGGAATGTTAAGCTCTACCACTGGTCATCCTACTTCTGTTCAAGATAGAATTAGATAAGTCGGAATCCTAATGTTTGAATTAGATCCTAAGGCATGATCTCTAAGACACACTTAGGATATGTTTCTCGTCTTAATATTGTATATTGTTTCAAACTCTGCTCTGATACTAAGTTGTGATGCCCCACCTTTATACCCTCATTAACAAAGGACATTACAATGTAATATCGTCCGCTAATGTGGAGAATAAGGCTGGTTAGGGGTGACCATCTTTATTATTGCTTTGGGCGAGTACCGATACGTCGAATTGAGTGAAAATATTTCTTTTCTAAAAAGAGGGTTCAACGTGTCCGATCTAGGTGCAAAACAACAACACAGTGGCTTAATACAATTCAAAACAATATAAAATATAACAGATCACAGAATCACAGAATACACAGATAAATATAGATATATCATAAACTGGTGGAGACATGAATATGATATATAGAGTGGACAATCAAAATAGTGGTCATAAGAGAACCACTACATACATGTACAAGTGATACATAGACAACCTAAAAGAATATGTACAACAAAATGAGTCTCTATCTCGAATACATGATAAACTACTAGACTACTATAGTAAGCAAAATGTCACCATGCTAGTCTAACCCTAAAGTCATCATGTTGAAGTACCTGAAACACCTCGGTCTGACCTGAGTATTTGTAAAAATAATAAATGGGTCAGTCTAGTTATAATTCAAGTAAATGTGAGATAATAGTGATAAAGGTAAACGGGTTTCATAATAACACAAATCCACCTAGAGTCAAACACGGAAGAATATCAACATTCTTAAATCTTATTCACCAAATCCAAAAATCAGTATTAGCTTATAAAAGCAAATCTCAAGAAATATTCGGTGAAACACAAATCTCATAAAAATCCAGATATCACATTGAAATCCAGAAAACACAAAGGGGGAGGCGCCTATCACAGATTGGTGAACATATAAAATTCACCGAACACGGGCATATTCACAAATAGTCGAAAGGACTTATGGATGGATATGAAACCCATAAAACACAAATGAGCACAAGGCTCCACAGATGAGCATAAAGCTCCTCGGATGAGCATAAAGCTCATAGTTTCACAGATTTGCATAAAGCTCCATAGATGAGCGTAAAGCTCCACAGATCCGCTTTTATACGGGTAAATACAGAAGATAAGTCATTAAACTCATTTTAGTAAGTGTTATCTACTTCCAAATAGTAACTAGTCAAATAACGCTCATACATTCCATACCGCACTTGTTTATTCGAATATTTACTATAAGTTAGTAAACACCACTCAAGAGAAAAATAGGTTTTCAATCAAATAAATTCAGGAATTAACCGATGAAGTAAACACAAGCATTCCATACCACTTGTTTTACTAAATCATTTAATTGAATTCCTCATCCGAATGAAATATTAATATATATTAATACTAGTTTTGGAAATTCTTTTCCAAAATATTTGTTTTGGAAAATAGAGTTCAAAATCCATAAAATGAGATTTCCCTACATACATAAATAGTATAAAATGTTTTATTTAAAATAGGATTTATAAATCGAGTTGAAATATAATTGAATTAATTTCAAAATCCTTTTTGAAAATTTTAGAAATAATTTATAAATATATATATATTATATATATATATATATAATTGATAGTTATAAAAAAACCAATTTATCCCCAAATTTATATCGTAAAATACGAATTAAATCATTGAAAATAAGAAGCAATTAAAATCATTAAAACTCTCAAAACAAGAAGGTTTCCAGGCTCAAATTCAGTCGATTAAACTGAGTGGTTCATTCGATTGCCTAAAGCTATATGCTCTAGGCTAGCTGGTTCAATAGACTTAACCATATTTCAGTCGACTACCTGGAGCTATATGCTCCAGGTTTGCTAGTTCAATCAACTGAACTGAAAGTTCAGTCGACGGAACGTGAATTCCTAGAGCTGTAAGGCTCTAGGTCATGCTTCCAGCTGCAGCTGACGAACTTTTCGGCGAGATTTCTCGATTTTGGCAACACAATATGACTGAAAATAATTTCATGCTTGCATGCATTACTAATACATTCATATACAAGCAAACTATAGTAATTTGGGAAAAGGTAACATTGAGGAAAACAATGGACAACGATGCTATAGAGGATTAAATAATCGATTAAATACAGAATTGAGATCAGAATCAAGTTATTCTCTTAATCATTCAACCACTTACCCACATGCAATGAATGAAAACTAGAATTTGTGAGACTACTCACCTTATAGCTAGGAAGAGAAGTTATTATACTACCGTTGAACTCTGTTTAACTCCCCAAAGCTGAAGTTTCTAATATTCTCAGAGAAAACCCCAAAATACACAATTTAATTGCTGAAACAAACTGAAATAAAAGAACAATAGGATGTATCAATGGTTAGCATAAATTGCCTGAGATTATTAGCTTTAAAAATTAGAGATTTTACTTTCTATTTGGTTGATTTGGGGAAGAACTAGGAATAATGGGATGTATCAATGGTTAGCATAAATTACCTTAGATTATTAGCTTTAGAAATTAGAGATTTCACTTTCTATTTGGTTGATAGTAAAATGTTTACTGTAATTCTTATCTTGGCTGAAATTGAAAGTGATGAAGTATGGAAAGAAAACTAACGTACATGATATAGTTCCTCAATTACTAACACAATTCCAACTCTAATTAGGCCTAGATTTGTATTTTCTTACCAAAAGAATTAAATCAGTATTCTTATTTTCCATTATAAGGAGAAAACTAAATAACATTTTAAGTTATACTTCATAGATTAAAATAATTTATAAAATCAACGCTAGTCTACTTATTGCATTTTAATTTCAACAAATTGAAATAAACTCTGCAGCCTATTGATAATAATAAACCATTCTTTTTAATCTTAATAAAACTAGAAAACTAATTGACCATTAATTTATAAATTCTCCAATTTAAACAAGAAATCAAAAATACTCTAATTTTAATAAATTCACATTACATCCATTACAATGATTTTACTAATGATAAAATAAGACATTAAGTTACACTTAAATAAAATGGTTCTCAAATCCTTATTTCAGTAATTAAATTTCACATGTTCTTTTGTTATAAAATAAAAGAATTAATCACATAGCAAATACTTCCATTATTACTAAAATTCTCAAATACCCATTTTTATTAAAAAATCATTTACATGAACTCCATGTATATATTTCCCAAACTCCAATTTAAATACAATAAAAATCCCAAAATCTCTTAATCATTTAATTATCAATTAATTAAATCATTCGTTTAATTTAATTTCAGGTAATCTAAACTAGGGTCGTTACAGTTTGTTTCTGGACTATAGAGTTGAATATAGATGATATTGGAATTTTTTCCATTACCGAATTCCATAAGTTCAAAGTGATATAGTTTTGACGAAGAGAATTGGTATAAATAATAGTCAATGCCAGATAATGCTTAATAAAGTAAAATTAGATTTACTGAAACTAATTAAGCGATAAATTTGGCCAAAATGTCACAGCACCTGCTAAATGACATATGATCGTTAATATTCAAATAGTTTGTTAATATTTGAATAGTTCGATATTAATCGCTGATCAAATTTACACCTAAAGAGTCACATAATCGAAACGTTAAATGCTTTTTTGACCAAGTGATTTAATTAATTCGTAATTGTTATAAATTAACTAATATTTTTGAAATATTAATTATAAAATTTTATTTAATGTATTAAACAATGTTAATAAATATGTTTATAATAATTATAAATATATTAATCGATATGCGATATCGATATGCGTTTAAATTGGATTTAAATGCCATAAATATTATATGGGCTTGAAAAGCGTTTGAAGCCCATATGGGGTAGAGGGCATTTCAGCCATAGTAGACCAGGTATAGTGGAAGCCATATGATGGCTATAAGCTAGGGTTTGATGGGATAAGAGGAAGAGAATGAGAATAAAGGGATCTAGATCCTACTTTATCTCTATATTCTCTCATCTATAATAGCATCATAACCCACACACTTACACTACTTTTTGGAGCCTCCACCATTCTTGTTGCTGGCCGAAATTATCCCCTACCATCTCCTCCATTTTCAAGCTAGAAATTAAATAAAAAAAAGATATTCGATAGTCAATGGTCATCAATTCAGGAGCAAGCACCTTGCTGAAGTGGAATCTAGTTCAAGAAGTCAACCTCTTCATTTTTTGTGTATTCTATCGGCTTTGGTGAAGGTATGTTCTTTGATATATAATTGTAAGTTAATATTATTTACATATAATTTTTAGATCGATAAATGACAAATCTAATATATCAACATATTGTCACATTATGATGGTGGTATATATTTATGTGTTATGTAATTTAAAAAAAATTGTAACATTTATACATCTTAGTACTCACGGCTTATATAAAAAAATTAATTTAATATATATTATTTAATTCAAATAAGTTTCATAAATTTAAATATTAAACATTATATCATAGTGTATGTTTTAAAATTGTATATAAATTACTTTGTACCAATAAAGCTTTCAGCAAAAATAAAACCATTTTTAATATATATTATTTAAATCAAAACAATTACATAAATCTATATATAATATATATATATATATATAATATAATTTAAATTTTGTAAAATTAATCTTACACCTAATATGATTTCAATAGGTAAAAAATAATAATTTTTATATATAAATTAAACATTTATATAAATACCAAAATTAATAATTTGAATTTGAAATCAATTTTAAATTATAAAATATATATATATTAAAATATTCAAACACTATAATATCATTCAGATTTTTTGTAAAAATATCAAAACACAAAATATATTTCAAAAATAAATTTTATTTGATTTTAGCACTTTCCAATTGGAAATTTAATTTAATAGGTATTTAGAAATAAGAAAATCAAAATTTGCCGTAAGCATTATTATCTTTGAAAATGGTTTTTTTTTATTAGTGACAAAAGAAACTCTAAAGATCCCGTCTTCTTGAAAAACCTTGCCGGCATAGCAAGGAAAAGGAGAACGATAATCTTTAAACATTTTGGACAACACAAAACAAATTATACAATACACCGGCCACTACATAAAACGACCCGACCCAAGCCCAAAACAGCATGCAATATAAAGAACAATAAAACTGCGCTCATAGGTCAATCTTGATCAATTTCCACCTGTGCTCTTCAGATAAACTCCTCGACTGGGACATGCACTGATTTTGTTCTAACCAGATATGATGAATGCATGTGGTCGTCGTTGTGAGAGCTATGTCCCTTGCTACATACTTTCGCCAAAAGTGGTTGTTAAGAAACTCCAACTTTACAAATAGATTTAGCTCAATCGACGGAGAGAGGAACAATCGTGCTCTCAGTTGGTTCCAAAGGTAATTACTGAATTTACAAGATAAAAATAGATGATTATGTGATTCTGTTTGTTGATCACATAAATCATATGTTACTGTGTCTAAAATACCCAAAGATGATAGCCTATCTTTAGTGGGTAATCTACCCAAGCATGCCTTATACCCCATATGACAAATTTTCTTCGCTGTAGTTCTGCCAAACAATTTTTGCCCAAACACATGTAGGTGATGTAGATCTAATCAAATTCCAAACACTTGAAAATGGAAAAAGTTTTTACCACCAATTTGCCAATAATCCGAATATTGATCCTGATCAGTTTGTGTGTCGTTAATTAAGCCTAAAAGTTGTCTAGTAGATGATAGAACTTCCGAATGAAATATACCCTAAAAAATAATATGATTAACCTTAGCATTGGCTACAAGGCAAAGGCTAAAACTATGCAAGCCTAATATATCCACCACGGATTTATGATTTAGACAGGTATCTAGCTATAACGATGTCGAACTACCATTTACTATAATTCGTTGCTTAACCTTTGCTGCTACATTCCGTGCACGTAACATATATTTCATAGGACATGAAAAATTGTTGTTGTTTATAGCCATGGCCTAAAAATTTTGATTTTGTAAATACTTTTTTCTCATCCACTTACTCCGTAAGCATTATTTGGTCAAAAGACCCCACGATAATTTTATTAAAGTAGTTTCCTTTAGTTCTTTAAAAGGCCTAAGACCAATCCCACCTTCCACTTTAGGTCTACATAGAGTATCCCATGAAATTGTATGCATTATGCCACCCCAAAAAAATCAGAGCACATTTTTGTTAGAAATCTGCTATTAGAAACTGCAATTGTTTCATTTACTTTTAACGTTATGCAGTTTCTAATCTTAATGTGACCCTATTAATTAGGTCATAAATAGAACGTTTCATTTACCTTTAACGTTATGCAGTTTCTAATCTTAATGTGACCCTATTAATTAGGTCATAAATAGAACATTTCATTTACCTTTAACGTTATGTAGTTTCTAATATTAATGTGACCCGATTAATTAGGTCATAAATAGACCGTTCTATAATTAGAACATTAGGTCTGTGATTAATCTTAAGCGTTGAATTGGTATATGATGGACGTACCAGATTTAGAGTTAAATTTTATATAAAGGATTGGGTCATCTCTCTCCTGGAATATAGATGTATTCTTCTCCATCAGGAAACACATAAAGAAATAGGGTTAGAGAGAGAAAACGAATTCTGAGAAGAAGAGTAATTATTAGAAGTCAGAAGAAGAAAATGACAGCCATTACATCTTCCGCTGTTAATCAAGGTACGTCATCTTAAACAATAAATCATATTAAGTTTTGTTTGTGAAATATTCGGTATTGGTGATCCTTAGGCTATTACTTGAATTGTTCATCATTAATCATGAAAGATCGAACAGAAAAGAATTTCTGACATTTGGTATCAGAGCCACCAATCAATAACTGAATATTTCCTATGATTGCAATTGATCTGTTCTATGCTTTACTCATGATGTTAATCAAGTATGTGTTATAAGTCATTTATGCACATGAGATTTATGATTTTGTTAATCACCAAAGTGGTCAAAATCAGAATAATCATTTAGTGCATAAGTGACATAATGATTATTGATAGAAATTGCCAGTTATAATAATACCAATTAAAAACTGGTGTCACTAATGATAGAACCTGAGAACTTACCCAAAGGAAAGTCTTGTTCTATAACTAGTTGACATGATGAGGTTTAATAGATATCTTGATTAAATAAATATTGATCATCCAAAGATGTCAGTTCTATTTAATTGAATATATTTATTACTTACTTATGTTTTGGTATTTAATTATGTTAAGTATAAGATAGTATCTACCCAAAGGAGTGATATATTATACTATTATGTACATATCTGAATCGCGTTAGCTATGAGCTTATAGTTATTTCAAATTTTTTTATTTAATTTGCAGTAGTTCCCATGAATACACATGCTTCATCTGTTACATTGTTCACTGGTGTTAATTTTTCTGAATGGAGAGAACAAGTCAATTTCCATTTAGGTTTTCAGGATCTTGACTTGGCACTCCTTGAGGATAAACCTGTTGCTCTTACAACAGCTAGTACAGAGACAGAAAAATCACACCATAAAGAATGAGAACGCAGTAACAGATTGAGCCTTATGTTTATTAAGATGACTGTTGCCAACAACATCAAGTCAACAATTCCGCAAACAGAAAGTGCTAAGGAATATATGCAGTTTGTGGAAGATCGTTTTTGTTCAGCTGATAAATCACTCACTGGTATTCTTATGGCAGAACTCACGACCATGAAGTTTGATGGGTTGCGAACTATGCAAGAGCAAATTATAGAGATGACTAATCTTGCAGCAAGGTTAAACTCCCTTGGGCTTACAGTAGAGGATTCTTTTCTTGTCCAGTTTATCCTGAACTCGCTACCTTCTGAATATGGACCTTTTCAAATTAACTATAACACTATAAAGGATAAGTGGAATGTTAATGAATTGGCCAGTAGACTTGTTCAGGAAGAAGGACGTTTGAAAAATCAAGTGAATCACTTAGTAAGTTTTGTGAGTAATAAAGCTGGTAAAGAAAAGAATGGAAAATCAAGTCATTTCAAGAAGTAAAAGGCACCTGCTAAGAATAATAATGGCATTAGTAGCACATTATGATTTGGAATTGCATCAAATGGATGTGAAAATAGCCTTTCTTGATGAGGATGTTTATATGGATCAACCTGAGGGTTTTTCTATAAAAGGTAAAGAACAATTGGTGTGTAAACTTAAGAAGTCAATATATGGGCTTAAACAAGCATCCCGGTAATGGTATTGTGACGACCGCCCATGACCCCTGCACCGAATCTAAAGATAGAGCGCTGTAAGGTGTGCCAGGCGACCATGGACGATTGTCAAGGTAAGATTAAAACGACAGAATCTATCGTATTACTCACAGCGCATGGACAAAATACAATAGAACATATGTATAGTGAAGCTTTACAGAACAAAATGACATCATATAAAACTCCATAATAGTTGAATACAAGCATCCACATAGTCAATACATCAAGCCTCACTACATATCTCTCAGAGAATACAAAACAGCGGAATATCCAGTACATATAAGAAGATAATATGCAACCCTCTAGCTCGTCTTCGATATCAGCATCGTGAGAAGAGAACAGCACCTGTCACCTGCTACCTAGTCTGCCCGTCCCAAAATGGACGAACAGCCCAAGGCAATAAGAATTAAAACATAAAGCCTTGAGTCAGACAACAGTCTTAGTGAGCAGTAAATTAACTAACAACATACCAAAAGAGCATAAAGGAAAAGAAATAGGAATACAACCCTCCCACTCCAACCTCATTCTACAGTGATAGCCCCCAGACACACACTAAACAGAAACAAACATAGCAGAGCATACAATTTAAAGTAAAACTACTATCACTCGAGTCAAGGGCGATGTTTTCCAAGTACCAAGGCCTAAATCAGATAAGCACCCAGAAAATACCGCTCTTGAGTCCGAATGACGATACAACCAAACATCCATGACTCTGGCTATCACTGTTATCATTGCTTCGATATCACCGTTAATTGAATGACCGGCACATTCTTTCAGCCGTCCGTCAAGGGCTAATGGAAACCCCGGTTCTAGACATAACTCCCGCACGTCATCGCAGCCCGTGCCTAGGACTATCGAATCTGCCCAGAGTACTCGACCATCAACAGTTGGCCGTTGGGACTATCGAATCTGCCCAAACGTACTCTTGCTTAGAGCATGCTAGAACCTTCAACAACGATGCTATCCAAGCCTCCTAGTCATCCTCCTCGACGACTATTCTCATATCCATTCATTATCCTCAACTCGAATCATATCACCGAGTTATCAACATGCTTGGAATGATCCCGTCTGGATTAGACCAAGTCTTCATCATATGATTGCCTCGCTTCATTACATCCTCGCAAAGCCTCATCTCATCATCACATCATCGAATCTATGCATAAGAGCTTCATCATCCCGCTACATATGCCACGAGCAGCTTTTCCAATTCAAGAGCCTTTCCCTTAGCTTTTGAATCACCTTCGATCTAAATCTAATCATCAATCATCTAGTTCATAACAATCAATCAAATCAAACATCAATCCAAGCAATCAAGCATTCAAAATGATCTAAGTAGACAATTATAACAATAATGGCATTTTCGTAATTAAAGAGTTGAAAGTCCAATAAGCATGAAAACATGGATTATATCTCTACAAACTTGATGAATGAACTTGCATAGGTTAACATATGATAAAATGGATGTAACATCATCATGAACAATGGATCTATATGGATCTACACATAGGATGAAGAAAATGCATGGAAATCACTATTTTAACACCAAATCGGGCCAACAATCCGATATACTCCTTTGGATCCGTGTGAGAGATAATCACCACTCACCAAATCACCTAAACAAACCCAAACCAACACACTTCAGATCTGGACAGCGAAGGATGAAGCTTGATCTATCACGGATCCGCTTCAAACGAAGAAATCTCTCTTGAAAAGATGAAGATCTTCAATCTAAGCTCTTGAATCTTCAATCTTGATCTTCGATTTAGATGGATGGAGATACTAGATTAGAGAAGAGAAAAGAGATGAAGAAATGTTGTAGTCGAGCTCTCAAAATGGCAGCACTTCGTTGCTTCAAAAGCCGGTGCCAAAAAGTGAGCCAAACCCTTCTATTTATAGGCAGATTTTAAGTCATCCGCCCCTATAAGTCGTTGCCGACCTAACCTTCTGCCGACTTACGACCTACCGACTCACAACTCAACACACACTGCCGATTCAACTACCTACCGACTTACTCTTCCTAGCGATCTACCCTAAGTCGTCCACCGATCTATCTCCCTTAACTCGTGTTAACGACCTAACCATACTTAAGTCGCTTACGACTTAGGCCTTAGCACTAAGTCATTCACTACTAACCCGCTAACTCGTCCCAGTCCTTAAGTCATAATCTCTTAAGTCGGTCATTCCTATAGGTCGGTCATTCCACTGAGTCACCCTACCGACCTAAACTCCACACAAGCTAACTCTAGGTCGTCCCTTCCTATGAGTCATCAACTCTTAAGTCGGCTGACTACTCTAACTCGGCCACACTGTTAAGCCGGTCTTCCCTTAACACGCTCACCTTCGTAGGTCGGTCACCCCACTAGGTCGTCTATCCCTTAACTCGAACTGCCGACCTAACACTTAACACCCAAACACTTAGGTCGCTCACAACATTCTCTTAGGTCGCTGCCGACCTAACTCTACCCCAGAATACTTAGGTCGCCTAAACCTCCTAAGTCGGTCACGACTCATCTCCTAGGTCGGTCACTGCCCTAAGTCGGTCAACCATACTCCCTTAACTCGGTGAATCCCTTGAGTCGGCAACTCGACCCAGACTTGTTGCTTAACTCGTCCATACTCCTAAGTCGGCTACGACTTAGGACTTAAGCAAAATCCTGCCAAAACCTGAAATGACTTAACAACCATACAACCAAAGGTCAATCATTTTAGAATGTTTTGATCCGTAAAAATACGGGTCGTTACATTCTCTCCCCCTTAGGAATTTCGCCCCCGAAATTCCAAACAAACAAGGCAATCAAAGCTATTCTGTACGCCTATCATCCATAACAATCAATAAACCATGCATCCAATTCTAGCTTAGCGTACAGAATTCTAAGACTTAGAACAAGTTACAATTTCGTTAGATGACACGACACCTTAGGGCCATACCTTGAAGAGTTCAGGATGAGCTGCTTTCATCCTCTCTTCCACCTCCCACGTACAGTCGTTATCATCGTCACTCCATTGTATCTTGAGCAACTTAACTATCTTCCTCCTAAGCTGTTTCGTGTCAGTTTCAACAACACGAAGCGGCTTACGAGGTCTTCTATCAACTGGATCAACTTCGAAATCTTCACAGCTATCAGCAGAAACTATGGTATTCGAGTCATGCACATACTTTCGTAGATATGATACGTGAAAAACATTGTGCACACCCGACATCTTCTCCGGTAACTTCAATCTGTAGGCGAGCTTTCCAATTCGCTCGATGATCGGGAATGGTCCAACAAATCTCGGAGTCAATTTTCCTTTCTTCCCGAATCGAATAACATTCTTTAGTGGAGAAATCTTCACAAAAACCATATCACCAACGTCGAATTCCAAATCCTTTCGACGCTTATCAGCATAACTCTTCTGACGGTCTTGGGCTGCCTTCATTCGTTGCCGAATGATCTCTATGCAATCTGAAGTTTGACGAATCATCTCTGGCCCAAGCATCAGCTTTTCTCCAGTTTCCAACCAACATGTCGGAGAGTTACACGGTCTTCCATACAATGCCTCATATGGTGCCATACCAATGCTTGACTGGTAACTGTTGTTGTACGCAAACTCCACCAAATGAAGGTGATCCTCCCATGATCCCCCGAAATCCAAAACACAAGCTCTGAGAAGATCTTCCAAAACTCGGTTGACTCGCTCGGTCTGACCATCTGTTTGAGGGTGATAAGCTGTACTCAAACACAACTTGGTTCCCAAAACTTCCTGGAAGCTCTTCCAAAATCCACTAGTGAACAATGGGTCTCGATCGCTCACTATACTCTTCGGAATACCATGGAATCGAACTATCCACTTAACATACAACTCAGCCAACTTTGATGCAGTCCTAGTCGATCGAACAGGAATGAATCGTGCACTCTTAGTCAGACGATCCACAATGACCCAGATCCCTTCATTTCCCGTTCTGGTTCTAGGTAATCCATCGATAAAATCCATCGACACTTGTTCCCACTTCCATGTAGGAACTTCTAATGGCTAAAGCAATCCGCTTGGCTTCTTCTGTTCGGCTTTTACCAACTGGCAATTCATACACTTGGAAATGAAATCTCCAACATCCTTCTTCATGCCTTCCCAGTAGTAGGTTCTCTTCATATCCCGATACATCTTATTTCCACCTGGATGAATTGTCAACTTCGAGTGATGACTTTCCTTCAGAACTTCACTCCTCAATTCATCTATATCGGGAACAACTAGTCGTCCTTGCTTCCGAAGCCAACCCTCTCGATCGACCTCGAATCCTTTATCCTTTTCTGGATCCACTCCAGATTCCAAATCACGGATAATCTTGACAAGCTTATCATCTTGCTTTTGGCTCTCGCCAATCCTTTCCACAAGAGAAGGTCTTATTGATAAGTTTGCCAACATCTCAGGTTCCAATTCGCATCTAGGCCTGAAGTCAAATCCAGCTAAATACTCGAGATTCTTCCATTCAGAAAACATGGCTCCCAATCCTGCATGTCTTCGACTTAACGCATCAGCCACTGCGTTACCTTTTCCCGGAGTATAAGCTATACCAAAGTCATACGATGCCAAAAACTCTAGCCAACGTTGCTGCCGAAGATTCAAATCCTTTTGGGAGAAAAGATACTTCAACGACTTATGATCCGTAAACAACTCGAATCGGACTCCCAACAGATAATGCCTCCACATCTTCAGAGCAAATACAATCGCCGCCAATTCCAAATCATGAGTTGGATAATTCCTTTCATGCGGCTTCAATTGTCGACTGGCATACGCAACAACTTTATCCTTCTGCATCAGCACTGCTCCAAGTCCAGTACCACATGCGTCGGTGTAAACCACCATCTCATCATTCCCACTAGGAATAGTCAAAACAGGAGCACTCGTCAATCGTTCTTTCAGGATTCCGAAAGCTTGCTCACAATTAGCATCCCAACTGAACACTTGGTTCTTCTTCGTCAATCCTGTTAACGGTGCAGCTATCTTGGAGAAGTCTTTGATAAACCGTCGATAATATCCTGCTAATCCAAGAAAACTTCTCACATCAGATGCATTCTTAGGTCTAACCTAATCCTGGATTGCTGCCACCTTAGCGGGATCAACCGCTATTCCACTTCCGGAAATCACATGGCCTAAGAACCTCACTTCACCCTTCCAGAAGTGACACTTCGAAAACTTAGCCTTTAGCTGATGTTTCCGTAAGATCTCCAAAACAATACGCAAGTGCGTCTTGTGCTCTTCCTCCGTTCTGGAATAAATCAGAATATCATCCACGAACACAAGTACGAACTTGTTCAACTGATCTCTGAACACCCTATTCATAAGATCCACAAAATATGCTGGCGCGTTAGTCAATCCAAACGGCATTACCAGCCACTCAAAGAAACCGGATGGTGTCCTAAAAGCAGTCTTCGGCACACTATCCTTAGCCACTCTCAACTGGTGAAATCCCGTTGCCAAATCCATCTGAGAAAACACCTTAGCTTCGTGAAGCTGATCAAACAAGTCATCTATCCTCGGCAATGGATACTTGTTCTTCTTAGTCACTTTATTCAGCTCACGATAATCCACACACAATCTCAACGACCCATCTGCCTTGGTTGCAAACACAACTGGTGCACCCCACTCGGACACACTACGCCGAATGAATCCTTTCTGCAAAAGGTCATCAACTTGCACCCTCAACTCCTGCTGTTCCCTAGGCGCCATCCGCCTAAGAGGCATCACAACAGGTCTGGCTCCTTCAACTAGATCTATACGAAACTCGATCTCTCTATGCGGCGGCAACCCTTTGACTTCGTCAAAGACATCCTCGAATCCATTTGCGATTGGCACTAAAGACAGTCCATCCCGTGGAACAACTAGCGAATACATGAAGCTCATGAAGACGCCTTCCTCATGCTTACATCGTATCACAATCTTTCGCCCTTCCACATTCTCGACTGTCACCTCCAGCCTCTCACAGTCAACCTTAGCCGCATACTTCCTAAGCCAGTCCATACCCAAGATAATTCCGAACCCCGCAAAGTTCAGAACAAAACAATCACAAATAAAAGAGCAACCATGACTCGACACAACTAGACCACGGCATAACATACACAAACAAGACGAACCCCCAACTGGATTAGTCACAACCAATGGCCTATCAACAATATCCGGTTCCAAACCTAACCGGCCCACTAGTTCATTACAAACAAATGAATGCGACGCTCCAGTATCAAACAGAACTATAACTGGAACACCACATAGAAAAAGAGTACCTTGAACAACCACACTCTTTCCCTTCTCTTCAGTAGCAGGAGCTTTCGAAGACGACGGAACAGCTCCTAAAGCATAGGCTTGCACAATCTGCCTGTCCTTCCTCGGTTCTGGACAATTCTTCCTGAAATGCCCTGGCTTGTCACAGTTGTGACACTTCATCGGTGCCTTCGGATTCTTACAATCCTTAGAGAAATGGCCCTTCTGCTGACAATTGTAGCAAGTCACCTCACCTTTCGGCTTCTTCTGGCCATCCTTGCCCTTCTGCTGCTGCTGCTTCCTCTTCTGGTTTCCACCCTGCTGTGGTTTAGATTCTCCCTTGGTAACAGCAACAACAGGTCCTTCCTTAGGAAACAGACTCTCATGCCTAAGAGCTTTCTCCACAAGCTTGTCAAATGAATCATCCAAATGATCCACCAACTGTCTCCCAAGATAACTATCCAAGCCGGTCACAAACTTCTCATTCTTCTGATAAGCAGATTCAATATACGACCGGGCATACTTGGACAAAGCTTCGAACTCAGAAACATACTCAAGAACTGATCTTCCACCTTGCTTGAGCTCCACAAACCTCTTGAACAGAACAGACTTCTGAGCTGTAGAAATGAACTTAGCTTCAAATCTGACTTGGAATTGCTCCCAAGTAATCTCTTCTTCCGGAGTAGTGATGGTAATAGAGTTCCACCAATCAGAAGCTCTCCCTTGAAGCTGCCTTGATGCCAACTTCCTCTTAGTTGCATCATCAATTCCCAAATCACCAAAGATCCTTCTACAAGCATCTATCCACCTCTGGACCTCAATAGTTGATTCTGTTCCCAAGAAAACCTTCCCTCCAAGAGCAGTATAATCCTTGCACAGCTTAGCAAAATCCACTGGTTTCGGAGTTTGGACTTGAACTCCAACATCAACTGCCGCTTCCGGAACCGGTATCCTTCTCATGATCGAAGTCATCATAGCTTCGAACATGGCTGCATAATCAGCAGTCTCTTCAGTAGCACGGCCTTCCCTAGCAGCTGGTCTCCCTCTTCGACTCATTCTCAATATCTATAAAAAGGAATGATTAGAACATCTAGAGAAACAACTGCATAAAGGACTCAAACTCTACTAAGCTACTATATTATATATAGTAATCATCCATCAAAATACAATTACGTCTCTCATACGTAGTTACTTCAGCGAGCGTTGGGTAAAATCGATTAACCTCGCTCTGATACCAAATGTGACGACCGCCCATGACCCCTGCACCGAATCTAAAGATAGAGCGCTGTAAGGTGTGCCAGGCGACCATGGACGATTGTCAAGGTAAGATTAAAACGACAGAATCTATCGTATTACTCACAGCGCATGGACAAAATACAATAGAACATATGTATAGTGAAGCTTTACAGAACAAAATGACATCATATAAAACTCCATAATAGTTGAATACAAGCATCCACATAGTCAATACATCAAGCCTCACTACATATCTCTCAGAGAATACAAAACAGCGGAATATCCAGTACATATAAGAAGATAATATGCAACCCTCTAGCTCGTCTTCGATATCAGCATCGTGAGAAGAGAACAGCACCTGTCACCTGCTACCTAGTCTGCCCGTCCCAAAATGGACGAACAGCCCAAGGCAATAAGAATTAAAACATAAAGCCTTGAGTCAGACAACAGTCTTAGTGAGCAGTAAATTAACTAACAACATACCAAAAGAGCATAAAGGAAAAGAAATAGGAATACAACCCTCCCACTCCAACCTCATTCTACAGTGATAGCCCCCAGACACACACTAAACAGAAACAAACATAGCAGAGCATACAATTTAAAGTAAAACTACTATCACTCGAGTCAAGGGCGATGTTTTCCAAGTACCAAGGCCTAAATCAGATAAGCACCCAGAAAATACCGCTCTTGAGTCCGAATAACGATACAACCAAACATCCATGACTCTGGCTATCACTGTTATCATTGCTTCGATATCACCGTTAATTGAATGACCAGCACATTCTTTCAGCCGTCCGTCAAGGGCTAATGGAAACCCCGGTTCTAGACATAACTCCCGCACGTCGTCGCAGCCCGTGCCTAGGACTATCGAATCTGCCCAGAGTACTCGACCATCAACAGTTGGCCGTTGGGACTATCGAATCTGCCCAAACGTACTCTTGCTTAGAGCATGCTAGAACCTTCAACAACGATGCTATCCAAGCCTCCTAGTCATCCTCCTCGACGACTATTCTCATATCCATTCATTATCCTCAACTCGAATCATATCACCGAGTTATCAACATGCTTGGAATGATCCCGTCTGGATTAGACCAAGTCTTCATCATATGATTGCCTCGCTTCATTACATCCTCGCAAAGCCTCATCTCATCATCACATCATCGAATCTATGCATAAGAGCTTCATCATCCCGCTACATATGCCACGAGCAGCTTTTCCAATTCAAGAGCCTTTCCCTTAGCTTTTGAATCACCTTCGATCTAAATCTAATCATCAATCATCTAGTTCATAACAATCAATCAAATCAAACATCAATCCAAGCAATCAAGCATTCAAAATGATCTAAGTAGACAATTATAACAATAATGGCATTTTCGTAATTAAAGAGTTGAAAGTCCAATAAGCATGAAAACATGGATTATATCTCTACAAACTTGATGAATGAACTTGCATAGGTTAACATATGATAAAATGGATGTAACATCATCATGAACAATGGATCTATATGGATCTACACATAGGATGAAGAAAATGCATGGAAATCACTATTTTAACACCAAATCGGGCCAACAATCCGATATACTCCTTTGGATCCGTGTGAGAGATAATCACCACTCACCAAATCACCTAAACAAACCCAAACCAACACACTTCAGATCTGGACAGCGAAGGATGAAGCTTGATCTATCACGGATCCGCTTCAAACGAAGAAATCTCTCTTGAAAAGATGAAGATCTTCAATCTAAGCTCTTGAATCTTCAATCTTGATCTTCGATTTAGATGGATGGAGATACTAGATTAGAGAAGAGAAAAGAGATGAAGAAATGTTGTAGTCGAGCTCTCAAAATGGCAGCACTTCGTTGCTTCAAAAGTCGGTGCCAAAAAGTGAGCCAAACCCTTCTATTTATAGGCAGATTTTAAGTCATCCGCCCCTATAAGTCGTTGCCGACCTAACCTTCTGCCGACTTACGACCTACCGACTCACAACTCAACACACACTGCCGATTCAACTACCTACCGACTTACTCTTCCTAGCGATCTACCCTAAGTCGTCCACCGACCTATCTCCCTTAACTCGTGTTAACGACCTAACCATACTTAAGTCGCTTACGACTTAGGCCTTAGCACTAAGTCATTCACTACTAACCCGCTAACTCGTCCCAGTCCTTAAGTCATAATCTCTTAAGTCGGTCATTCCTATAGGTCGGTCATTCCACTGAGTCACCCTACCGACCTAAACTCCACACAAGCTAACTCTAGGTCGTCCCTTCCTATGAGTCATCAACTCTTAAGTCGGCTGACTACTCTAACTCGGCCACACTGTTAAGCCGGTCTTCCCTTAACACGCTCACCTTCGTAGGTCGGTCACCCCACTAGGTCGTCTATCCCTTAACTCGAACTGCCGACCTAACACTTAACACCCAAACACTTAGGTCGCTCACAACATTATCTTAGGTCGCTGCCGACCTAACTCTACCCCAGAATACTTAGGTCGCCTAAACCTCCTAAGTCGGTCACGACTCATCTCCTAGGTCGGTCACTGCCCTAAGTCGGTCAACCATACTCCCTTAACTCGGTGAATCCCTTGAGTCGGCAACTCGACCCAGACTTGTTGCTTAACTCGTCCATACTCCTAAGTCGGCTACGACTTAGGACTTAAGCAAAATCCTGCCAAAACCTGAAATGACTTAACAACCATACAACCAAAGGTCAATCATTTTAGAATGTTTTGATCCGTAAAAATACGGGTCGTTACAGGTATATTAAGTTCAACACCATTATTACATCTTTTGGTTTTAAGGAAAATACGGTTGATCACTGTTTATACCAAAAGATCAGTGGGAGCAAGTTTATTTATCTAGTCCTTTATGTTGATGACATCTTGCTTGCTGCAAATAATTTAAGCATATTGCATGAGACTAAGGAATTTCTCTCAACGAACTTTGAAATGAAAGATATGGGAGAGGCATCCTATTTGACCGGAATAGAAATATTTCATGATCGATCACAAGGAATATTGGGATTGTCTCAGAAAGGATATATCGAAAGGATTCTAGAGAGATTTGGAATGAGTAAGTGTTCACCTGGGAAAGTTCCTGTACAGAAAGGTGATAAATTCAATCTCATGCAATGTCCTAAGAATGATGTTGAACGGAAAGAAATGGAATCAATTCCATATGCATCTGTAGTTGGTAGCCTAATGTATGCTCAAACCTGTACTAGACCGGATATTAGTTTTGCGGTCGGTATGTTAGGGAGGTATCAAAGTAATCCAGGAAGGGAACATTGGCAAGCTACAAAGAAAGTGTTAAGGTACTTACAAGGCACGAAAGATTACATGCTCATGTATAGTAGATCCAATGAATTGGAGGTGATTGGATATAGCGATTCAGATTTTGCTGGATGCATCAATACTAGAAAATCGACTTTTGGTTACCTGTTTATGTTTGCTCAAGGAGCCATATCATGGAAAAGTGCGAAACAAGCTATCGTTGCTTCATCTACTATGGAGGCAGAATTTGTGTCATGTTATGAAGCCACAATTCATGCATTATGGTTGCGGAACTTTATTTTAGGACTTGCGGTTGTCGACACCATTAGCAAGCCGCTGAAAATTTATTGTGATAACTCTGCAGCAGTGTTTTTCTCAAAAAACGACAAGTACTCTAAAGGTGCCAAACATATGGAACTAAAGTATCTTATTGTGAAAGATGAGGTTCAGAAACAAAGAGTGTCAATCATGCACATCGGGACAGAACTTATGATTTCAGACCCTTTGACGAAAGGGTTACAGCCAAGACAATTTGAGGAACATGTTCAAAGAATGGGTCTTGGTTGTATTAATAATAATTGATGTGTGACATTCTGAGCTCCTTTGTGTGTTTCTGATATACAATTATGTGTCTCTTGTTTTAATGTGGTAGTATGTACTTTATGTAATTTTAAACAAGAATGAGTCTTATAAAGATATTATGTTTAAACATTATGTTATAAGACATTATGTGGACCATTATGCTGTTTTATATAAATTATGAGTATAAAATGATGGATTGCTGGTATTGTAGTATATGGAAGGGAATGCATTGAATTAATAATGCACAACCGCCATAACTCTCAGCAATTTATCAAGTGGGAGAATGTTAGAAATTTGCTATTAGAAACTGCAATCGTTTCATTTACTTTTAACGTTATGCAGTTTCTAATCTTAATTTGACCCTATTAATTAGGTCATAAATAGAACGTTTCATTTACCTTTAACGTTATGTAGTTTCTAATCTTAATGTGACCCTATTAATTAGGTCATAAATAGAATGTTTCATTTACCTTTAACGTTATGCAGTTTCTAATATTAATGTGACCCGATTAATTAGGTCATAAATAGACTGTTCTATAATTAGAACATTAGGTCTGTGATTAATCTTAAGCGTTGAATTGGTATATGATGGACGTACCAGATTTAGAGTTAAATGTTATATAAAGGATTGGGTCCTCTCTCTCTCCCAGAATATAGATGTATTCTTCTCCATCAAGAAACACATAAAGAAATAGGGTTAGAGAGAGAAACTGAATTCTAAGAAGAAGAGTAATTATTAGAAGTCAGAAGAAGAAGATGACAGCCATTACATCTTCCGCTGTTAATCAAGGTACGTCATCTTAAACAATAAATCATATTAAGTTTTGTTTGTGAAATATTTGGTATTGGTGATCCTTGGGCTATTACTTGAATTGTTCATCATTAATCATGAAAGATCGAACAGAAAAGAATTTCTGACAATTTGTTCTATTTTGTCCACCACCAAAGTTAGTAGATGATAAATTAACAACCAGTACAACACTATAGGAGTTATTGTACTTTGTATCAACTCAGCTCTTCTTGCTCTTGATAACAGTGCGCTATCCCAACCTTCAAACTTTAAAAACATTATTAAGTAATCCGGTGCAGTCTAAAGCATGAATATAGTCAGCAAATAAAGGCACACCTTAATATTTTACTGACAATTCATCTTCAACCATACCCAAAATTGACAAAATTTGGTTTTTATTCGGAACATCTCTGCTGAAATAAATCTCTGACTTAACTTCGTTTATATGAAGTCCTACAATAGTGGCCATTTTTTGAAAAATGTTATTCATAGCAGTAGCATAAGGTATGGTGGCAACTAGGAATATCATGACGTTGTTGGCGTATAATAAATGTGAAACTAGAGGTTGTGTAGATGAAATAGAGACCGTGAGCATTATTAAATGTGTGTATATGTATATATATTTCTTTTATGTGTGTGTATATATATATATATTATTAAATTATTTCCAAGTAAATATATATATATATATTAAACGTTTGAAAAAAATTAAATTTTCTTTTTGGATTGCAAAACAAAAACAATAAAAAAATATTATAAATTTTCGAATGATTTTACATATACATAATTATATATACGTATTTTATAAATTTCATATGTGTATTTTTATCCATATAATTTCAATATCAAAAATGATGTCATGAGTTAGCGTCATGAAGGAACTGTTGGCATTAGGTTCTACGTCGAAGATAAACAGTGTCGCATGAGATCAATAATGTATAAAATCGGTAACATATTTCTTCGTTATCGTTCCTCAACCACAACGCACTTCATCACTTCCCAATTCATCGGCGTCACCTTACTTCAATAAGGAAAAAGGACCAACGTCGCATGTAACCAAAGAGGCAAAGGGATCGAAAACAATCAACATCGTAAGCCTTTAATGAATGTCGATGCAACCCATATCGCATTTCATTGATGCGGTACTCTAATGGCGCCGCTATTAACCCATTGTAACCAAAGTAGGCTCATAGTCGATAACCCCAAAAGCTACTGACTCACATTGAAGCGGCGCTGCACCTTACAACGCTTCGAAGATATCGCTCTTCAATGAAGCCAAGGATTAACAGTGCCGAAAGAATACTAACACTACAACAAAAATACCCTTTAATAGCGTTGAAAAAACGCTATTATAGGCTACTATAGCGTGTTTTGGTATGCTGTATATTAACATGTTGTTATAGGTCAGTGACCTATAATAGCAACATAAAAAACGCTATAAGAGACGCTATGGACAAGGACTTTTCATAGCGGTTTAAAAGTGCTATAAACATGATTTGTAATAGCCTTGAAAAATCGCTATGTAGTAAAACTATAGCGTTTTTATGAATGCCATATAACAATAAGTTGCCATACATACGAAATATACAATAGCGTCCAAAAACGCTATACAAAACAAAATTCAACAGCGTTTTGGGCTGCAATCGTAAATTGTATGCATAAATACAACTACTTTTTATAGCGTTTAGCTGTTTTTTATAGCATTGTTTATTTGCTATGAAAACTGTTTATAGCACTATCATAATGCTGTAGTATATGAAAACTGGGAAAAACCATCTTTCCATAGCACAGTTAAAACGCTATAAGTTTTTATCATTGTTGCTACATACATTCCAGCTTACAATTTACAATTCTACGAATATATTATAAAATTTCAAAAAAACACAATTATCACATTGTGATGTCCGTAATCAAATGGAGACATAAGCCAAACCACAATATATATATATCCATAATATTTCGTAAACAAAGTTTCAAACATTAAATATTTGCGATCTCAAAAAAAAACAATAACAACCGTAGCTAACCAAAACGATACATACTAAAAGCAAAGATATACGTCAATACAAAATACATTAATCCAAGCTTTAGACCGATTTGAAAGAGAATGAATGCAGCAAAATAATTTTTCCTCCCTTGCAACTTGTAGTAACCCCGGTATCATCATACAGCACCTGTCAAAACGAAGCACATAGGTTATTTTTCAACCTAAATAGATGAAGTACTAATGCACACTGAACAAACTTTATGTCAATTATTTTTCAAAATAATACAATAAGATTTTTAAAAAACCGTATCAACCATCAAATGTCACATAATTAAACGGACGCTAATTTTATAAAAAGGTTGCAGATTCATAAAACAAATAGGTAGGGTAAAAACTTGAAGGGAAGCATTCGTATCCTAACTTGGCAGAAAATAAAGTATGAAGAGCTGAGCTTTATAGCACTAAGCATGAATGTAGTTGAGTGAACAACCATTCACAAGCTTCCTTCACCCAAACCATTCACACAAACGTCAACTTGACAACTGAAATGCATAAAAACGTACCTTTTATTAGCAATAGTATACCTATTTAAATGCATAAAAACGTACCTTTTATTAGCAATAGTAGCTAGCAATCTTCCATATAGCAAAACAATGTTTTGTGTGCCTATAAAGCAAAGTAAAAGGAATAATTAGAATGCAAAATAATCACACACTATATATGAATGAATTACGTGCTATGCTGTCAAATTAGTCTGTTTGGATACACACACACATCAACATTAGAACAGACCATGACTATATTACCTACCGAATCATATTTGACTAGTATTTTTGGTATTTGTAAAAATGGACACTATCCTATTTTATACATAAACCTTACAACATTTTACTCAAAAGGATTTACAGTGTCATTTAGATCTGACCTTTGCATCCTTCATTTGGTATGTCGTGCTTTGGTCAGAGCTATCCTTTAGAGTTCTATGACTGGTAATTATAAAAATGTATTAAACATAACTAATATTGAATCTAAACCATCATAACTAAGATTGAATCCATGACTGTTTTACTACATTTTGTCCTATTTTCTCAGCTAGCCATCTTGTGTGATGCTTAAAATGGAAAAATGCATTGGCATAAGCTTAAAAATGATAACACGTTATATACAGTTTAAATGCAAAATGTGATTCAATAACAAAAGTGGTTCTTCCCAAATCTAATAATTTTTGGAGTTTGTTGTAGCAACATCATCAATAAAATCCCTCTCAAAATATATATCAGCATCCAACTATATTAAATAAACCTCTACATTCATTTCTCCTCCAAACCATGTTGAAACCATTGGTTATCTAGCACAAAACGATATATTTTATATTTTCCATCTGGATTAGCATGCAAAGTAATTAATTCATGTGAAACTGAGTATAGAACTTTTCATAAAGCAATAATACATGGATAACAGTAAAAACAGTGTAATTGATTAAAAATAAGCATATATAATGCTAAATCATTTCATATGACATTCTAGAGGTAATAATATCTTAAATAATACTTACAGTAATAGAGAGATGACTATTGATATGAGCACTTTGCCACGAGTTATAAGTCCCTGTCAATTTTCATCTGCAGCTGATATTATACAATATCCTATCTAAAAAATAGATATGACAGACACCAATGCACAAAAGATATTGAAACTTAAAGTGTTGTTGGGAGTATTGCATAATATCAAGATGATTTGTTTTTATTGCTACAGCATGGCTCTGTGTTCTTAAACTTGGCAACAGTGCTTTTCAGTTAAGAGAAATTGCCATCCTTTGACAAGTTCGTTAAAGTTTCATACTAGAGGTTGACATTAGCAACAAAATTATAAAATGATGTAACTATTGAAATGACAGTAGCAAATCTGATAGTAGCAACTCCATGAAAAAATGATGAAAGTCATTAGTAGCTAACACTATTATATCAATATCAAAAGGTTGAGCCATACTACAAAACCAACTGTCAATGTGATATGTGTACATATCCATGCAATATTAATTTCTTTGTCAACAGAATATATATTACTTTAATTTTCTAACAAGCAAAGGCATGTTCCCCACATCATTACAGATACCATTTGTTAACCACCAGTTTAATCCATGACCAAGCAAAGTAGTGCTACTCATGTTTCTATTTTAACCAAAATATGGACAGTATCGGTTAAATATATGCTGAGTCTAACATAAAGATGATTTATTTATGTAAATTAAATGAGTGCTTATTTAAAGTCACCGCCACATCCAACAATTCAAGACTGTGGAAATAAAATAACTAGTTAACAGACGTTGATAGCATATGCCAGGGTAAATCATCAATAATTTATAAAAGATCCATGTATTTGAACAAATAAAGCCATACCTTGATCCTTTTACTTCTCATAAAATTTACTCATATCTGTGTAATTGGAATTAGCCAATCCACTGCAAAAGCAAAACAAAATGATCATGTGCTAAAAAAAACAATTACAAATCATTCACATTCACATACAATGAGAATGCTACATATAGTTCACTAAAATCATATAATATACAGGTAAAAAGAAACTTTTAGCAATACCATTTAGATGCAACATTGACAATCAGTAGGACTTTCCCTTTGTAAATACTAAGATCGACATCATTTCCTTTAGCATCCTGCAACAAATCAAGATCAAACGAAATGACACATATATTAGTAAGAAATATTTGTTATAGATGTTTGACGAATCATACTTCTTGAAAAACTTCACCGAACATATATTTTAATAAATGAGATTCATGTCATAGAAGATACAAATCCTGAAGATGTGAAGTTGCGCACTCAGTTGAAAGCAACTAAGTGCAACAACTCAGCTGTTGTTGCAACTGAATTGAACGCTTGTGAACTCAGTTGCAGTGTGTAATTGAGTTGCACTCAGTTGCTTTCAACTGAGTGCTTAAGTTGCACTCAGTTACTGTTGCAACTGAGTAAGCAACTGAGTACAACTCAGTTGCACACTGCAACTGAGTTCATAACTCAGCTGCTGTTGCAACTGAATTGAACACTTGTGTACTCAGTTGCAGTGTGTAATTGAGTTGCACTCAGTTGCTTTCAACTGAGTGCTTAAGTTGCACTCAGTTACTGTTGCAAGTGAGTAAGCAACTGAGTACAACTCAGTTGCACACTGCAACTGAGTTCATAACTCAGTTGCTGTTGCAATTGAATTGCGCTGAGTTATGCACTCAGTTGTAGTGTGTAACTGAGTTTTGCACTCAGTTGAAAGCAACTGACCGCGACACAGTTGCACACTGCAACTAAGTGCACAATTCAGTTGCATTTTACTTATTTTTATATTAAAAAATGTAAAAAAAATTTATCAATTTACAATGGGCAGAAGTATAATAGCATCACATAAAATTGGGTTGGGTTTGGGGCTTCAAACAACTAAAACAACTTTAGAGTAAATTGTACTATTTTTTAACGTTCTTCATAATAAAATACCCGAACAATGGCAATATGCAAGACAGTTCCTCTCAAACCAACAACCAATAGCAAGAGAAGCAACAGCCATCATAGCTCGTCCCGCAATAAATCTTACAGCCATTGCAAATGTTGGTTTTGGATTACCACAAGTTGCAACATCATTTCATCATGCTGTTGAAATATGTAAAGCAAGAAGATGTTAAAATGAGAAGCGTATCGAATATGATTAAATGGTTTATAATAGTGCAAAGCTTGAAAGTTTAAATATTTTAGGAGATAGCATTTTATAATTAGAACTATGTTCTAGCAGTTCATGAATGGAAATTTGTTGTGAATGCAATTTTAAGTGGACAAGAGCATATTTAATAGTATATGAGAACGCTTCATTTTCCCTTTCTCTCAAATCAAACTTTAAACATATAAATAATTTCAGCCTAATATGTATTTGTTTTGAGCATTTCGGTAAATTATAAATTAAATATTAAGTATAATGTAGTTAAAAATCTATGAAAAAAATAGTTAATTCGATGAATTATAATAAACATCAACATATGTACAAAAAATTTATAACAATGTTACTGAAAATTAAAACATGTCTTGTTTATCCATATTCCCATTCACATGAACCACACATATTTCCTTATTCTGAACTTCTACCTCTTGTTATTGCATAAGAGCAAGTGGAAGAAATATAAGGCTATAACAATTAAACTTTAAAGACAAAAGGATGCCCAACAAAAACAAACAATATTTCATGCTTGATGAACCAATGCATCATTCTTATCCAATTAGACAGTAGACAAAAAAACAATAACTTCAGAAAACTGAAATCTGACCCTATTCAAACTAGAGTTCAGCTATTAATAGAACTTATATGTATTGTTTTAGTTGCCAACAAGGTGGGCAGCCTTGATAACTTGAAGAATACGATAGTCTAATATTTATCAGTTTTAACTCAATAAGATGTTCACCTGAAAGTGTAGGTAGTTTTATAAATAGACCATTTTCTTGTAGTGTATCATTTTGATACACCATTGTCAGTAGTATTGACAATGATTTTGTTGAAATTTTCACTCAGTGATAATGAATACAAAAGCCATCATAATTTGCATTTGGATAAATATGGCTTACAAAAAAGTACTTGTAAATGTCTCCATATATGGGATCTGTAAATGCAAAACAAGTAGCTGTTAAAATCTAAAAAAATACCGAACTTGTGAAAAATCAAAAGAGAAAAAATGTTTATAGAAATTAGATATTTATGCAAAGCGGTGTTAACTGATATTACATCGTTGACTAATATTAGTCATACATCAGGCAGAAAAATGATTACTGAAAGAAAGGAAAAAAAAGTTAAATATGAACGGTAGGGAAATTGTCAATGAAGCAAAAAGGATATAGGACAAACATGTTCTCAACGTAAAACAAATGGCCATTTTGTGCCAGAGGATGTAAGAATGATTCTGGGAATAAGAACCTACCTGCCGACTTTATTACCAGTAATTATCGGCTTCAATTACCCTTTCAGCAAATTGAGTGACAACTAATAATGTACCATTACAAAGACCGGACTTTGATTCAAATTTCTTAGCAACATAATAGGATCTCCTACCTTTAATTGTATTGAAATGTAAAATGCTATTAATGTAGTAAGAGCAATAATCTTTTAGAGGGGTACCATGCAATACTAATATATTCCTGCATATATATTAATATCATACATCAAAAGAATGTATACCCAGCCTATATGGCGTAGAAAAATTGTAAACGTAATACATGAAATCATAGTAAAAGATTTAAAAAAAATAGATTTCACACATACTAAAATATTTGTGAGCTTTTCGCGAAAGCTTTCCACCCAATTTCCTCGACCATTGCTAGTTGTTTGTTCTAGAAAAATAAAACATAGAAATACATTAGAAAAAAGGGAGAGAAAAGGGGAGAGAGGAAGAGAGAGACTCTGTGTGTGTGTTTCAGATTATTCATAATCTTCATAGTTCAGTTTATATATATATGTATGTATGATTTAGCTAAATAATATTAATTTTTCGTGTTACTGGTATTTCAGGGGAATATTTCTATATCTCAAGGCACGTTCAATTACTGCTAAAACAGACTGGAAGTTACAAAATAGATAAGCGGGTTTGAATCATTGCTCTGGAAATTCAGTGCAAGAAGACTGAATAAAATCGTTGCATTTTTTGGTATAACTTATCGGTAAATGGGTGAGATATATACATAATATTTTGCACAAGAGTTGTATTACTAAGCTACTTTTATGTAAACTGGTTGAAAATCATATGTTCTGTTATATAAGGCTGTAGCTACAAAACCTGATATAGAAATGTTATTTTGGTTATAGCATCGAACCATATTACCAACAAAATGGACCAAATGTTGTTTAGTTGATCAATGAGAAATTAAAAAGCAAATACATTCTAATTAATAACATCCTAACCCAATAACGCATACATGCCTTGAGAAACATCATATAATATTATAATATTGATGCTATTCACTCTAAAAATTTATCATCAATGGGCAGCAACAAAAGCAAATTTTTTCCCCTTTCTTCTTGGTTGACTTTATTATACAAGTAATCAAATATTTTATGAAAATAAAAAAATTTAACAACTCCGTAATAATAAAATATGCAGTGATGAGATGAAACGTAGAAAATGTGACAAATGGAGGAACAAACATCAATAATGACTCCATAATTACAAAATGGAATCCAACCTGAAATGCATGTTTTTGACTATACAACGACCACAGGCATTGGAATCCTACTCTCATTGATGCATTCAAGGATGATATAAAAAGTTAGACTGTACCACAACAATAATAGTTAAACATAAATACGCAGAATAACCGACTGTTTAAGAATTACACAGTAAAAAAATCAATTTTTTAATGCAGGCAATCAAACAATTGATTTTTTTGTTCCAATGCAACACTCACAGTGAGAATCAGAAACAAGTGTGTCCAATAGTGGTGCCAGAGTAGGAATCAGAAACGGAAAAGTATTGGGGGCCTCATCTAAAAACCGACATCTTTGTCCCTTGCAAGGAGAACTTGTCTAACAATGCACAGCAGCACACCAAAGATGGCAACAACTATTTGTCATCAAATGTACAACAAACAGCTTTACAAATTATGTTCCATATATCACAAGAAACAACTATTTGCACTAGCAAAAGTTTTTTTCTGAAAAAGAAGCCCAAACTGTTGCTTAAGTGGGTTATACAGATCCCTATGATTGACTGTAAGGTTTTCTAAACAATTGTAACAAGCAAAGGTTTTGTGCTTTATACCATAATGCAACAAGCTCCACATTCCAGTATTACTTGAGTCGTTAGCTTTGTATGTTCTAATACTTGTAGGCTGAGTTAGGTAATCAGATTATGTTCCAATGCATGAAGCTAAAATCAAATGTATATGAACAATTACTCATTTTCAAGTTCTAATCTTACATTGGGATCTTCTGTTAGAACTCCAGCGACTAGGTTCAAAGTATTTTAATTGTGTCTGAAATATTTATTACAGAGGTTAAGATAACTTGTATATGATATCAGGGCACTATATTTTCACTTTCATAATTAGCTGGTAAGTTCATAGTCAAAAGCTATAATGTTATAAGCTACGTTAATGCTAAAAACTAGTTAAACCTTTCCAAAATACAAAAAAAAACTACTTTTATGAAGATTCGTTTGAGCATTAAGTTTTTCCAACCGTTTTCCTTTGGTAATCTTTCATGAGAGTAGCTTTCATCTACTGGCTAAGCACGAATATCACAAAAAAAATTAACTGTTCCTCACCATAGAATTTTTTTGACTACAACAGTAATAATGGAAACCAAAAATTTAAAGCTAAACTGGCTAAGCACGAATATCACAAAATAAGAAACAATAATTCATCTACTAATAACAAAAAGAATACTTAACTTTCAGCTCAGAAAATCTATTATCCATAGGCGGAGCAAAATCAAACATGGAGATATACGTAAAAGTTGAAAAATATATCCCTAAAAATTGGTCAAAGTTCACGGCAGTTGAGGAATCGAAGCACTACGTTGAAGTCGAGGGATCCTAGCAGCGGCGAGGTCGAGGGATCGGAGGAGCAACGAGCAATGAATTTGAGGAATGACGAGCAGCGAAGTTGAGGAACGACGAGATTAATTTAGGGATTTGATAAATTTGGGAGTGAAGGGTGAAATGGATATTCGCGGTAAAGAATGAAATATGACCGGGAGAGTAAAAATATACGCGCTCGCCTTTTCTTTTTAATCAATAGCGTGTTAGTGGGTTGTAATTTTAATATCAACAACTACTAAATAGCTAACGATAGCAAGTCATGCTACAGTGCAATCCTCTCATGCTATGAATAAACTATTTTCTTGTAGTGTAATGCTGCTCTTTGCTAATGCTTAACATTGCTTCAAACTAATGACGTTAACAATCAGCTAAGGTTAGCACATGAGGTCATCGACACTGAGAGTTATTGTTGAGGTCGCCGATAGCCAATACTGTATCATCAACACTTGAAGAATGCCACGTGTATTAATACGAGATGATCAACATCGAGAGACATCAGCTATGACAAAGTGTTATTAAGGCCGATGATAGCACCCAAGATCTTCGAAGATCATCATAAAATAAGGACCATTACCATGCGACAACGAAGCTAATGTTGTGCAACATTGTTGACGCTGTCGAAGTCAAGTCCGCTGAAGATATGAGAGGCGGAGTGGAGCCGCACAACCCCTATAAATATAGACCAAGGGTTGCGTAAATGGGGACAATTTTTCTCCTCTCCTCTATACTTTTTGAAATAAAACTATTGTAAAACCTAAATCGAATTAGAGACAAATCTTATTTGATTGTAATCATGCATTTATATGAACAAGAATTTGGACTTGCCTCTTATTTTGATTACGCCTTTTGAACACTATTGATTTGGACATGCATATATTCAAAATTCGATAATTACGACTTCGAAGGAGAATTGAAGTATGACGTCGATGATTTGCATAATATTTGCCTTGCCTACTACATATGAACATTGGACCATGAATATAAGAACGAATCACATAGTCCATTGTTGATCATGATGGACCATTGCATGAATTTATTACTTGACTTCTTCGCCTACCATGAACATATAGCATAATTTGGACCATTTTGACAATATTATCTTGAAAGCCTATGTGGATTCTTGGACATATTTACTCCCAGAGATCTTCAAGGAACTTGAACATAATGTTTTAAGAAAACATATGGACTTTCTAAATAATTCATCTTAACGGCCCATTGGCATCACAAATCCAACCTTCAATGGTTCCATCTCGCATTAAATCTCAAGTGACAAATTGATATTTGACAACATTATTTGGATAACATTGGTTAGGCCAAGACCAATCATATCATCATATACATTTAAATCAAGGATTAATTTGTCACAATTAGCATCATGATGTTATACTATTTTTTGGTCAAACATTTTTGGTGCTAAAAGGAGGGCTCGAACCTCCGTCTTATTTAAGTTTCCCACCAAAATAATTAAGTTTTTATTTTAGGAAAATGAGATCAAAACGACTTAACGCTTCAAATGAATAGGTTATAAAGATGGCAACATTAAAGAGAATGTGGTTCCCAACTTTAACTTGGGAAGTGCAGAGCCTGGATAGACATCAGCACCGACACAACCAACTAGCAGTGAGGCAAAAATTAGAAGCTTAGAACAACAAGTGTTAATGCTGAAGAACTTCTGGAAGTAATACTTGCTCGAAAATCCTCTAAAACAACAAGATTCACAAGGGGAGATAAAGCAGAGTCTTCAAGAAGGAATTTGGGCACATCTTTGCTTGGGAATAGAAGTAAAGGCAAACTTATTCTAACTCCACAAAAGAAAAGAAGTGACCAGCAAGATAAAGCAAACTATTAAGGAAGATCAGAGGAAAAATCCAAAAAGCAATCTAGAAGCTCAACCTGAAAAGAGCAACGACCATACCGACGAGGCCTACTTGGAAGACATGGAAAAAATGGCAAAAGGTATGATCAATCTCAAGGGGAAAAGAACTCTAGACGACAGGGTAAACAACAATCATCGAGAAGCTCCTTTCATAGACGAAATCATGTCCGCAAAAATTCCTTCTCACATCAGAATCACGTCTATCAGATATAACGAAATGACAGATCTAGATAATCACTTATTAGCTTTTGAAAGTCAGATGGACTTATACAACGCATCTGGAGTTGTGCGTTGTAGGCTTTTTCCAACCACTTTTCAGGAAGCAACAACCAAATGGTATCGACAATATCGAGAAAGGACTATCTATTCTTGGAAGCAGTTTTCTTATGAATTCTTAGCATAAATCTATATCTGTAAAGATTCATCCATCGACTGCACTATAGTGGCTAACATCAAACAGAGACCGGGAGAGCTGTTAGGCGATTATCTTAAGAAGTTCAATGCGGAGGCCCTGAAGGCTAAAAATATGATTGATAAAGATAAGCTGGTGGCAGTACATTCTGGGCTGAACGAACAAACCCCATTTTGGCAGGAACTCTATATACATCGATGCAAAGACTTGCAAGATTTTCATTTTCAAGCCGACAAGTTCACCCGCATGGATGAAATGTATCATGGCAGAAAGAAGGCCTAAGCAAAAAAGGAAAAAGGGAAAGTTAACAACAACCGCAACCACAAGAAACCAAGATGGGAAGAAAGCTCAAATACTAACCATGTTGCTTTAAACAAGCCAAGATGATCGTCTGATTTCTTAAAAGCTAAAACTGATCCCAAACCAAGGAGAGGGGGAGAATACTACGCTTATCATAAATCGAACAGGCTTAAAACAGATGAGTGCTAAGTAATGGCGGCCATAATCCAACGAATGATCTATGTTGGACACTCGAAGGAGTTCATTAAGGATAATCAAAAAGTTGTTCGCTCTGAAAATGGCAACCAAAGGTCACCAAGCAACACTGCAAATCTGTAGAAGATTATATCCGGCCAGACTTCATTCCACCTCTCAACAGAATTGACGTTATCCATGGGGGCCTACACCTATCTAGAAACAGCAAAGGAGTAAGAAGTCGCTATGTTAAGGAAGCAAAGGAAGGGATTTTCTCCATTCAAGAATACCACCACTCAAGAGCCCAAGATTCCAAATTCATATGCATAATTTGACTATCACCCCGCAAGAACTAAGGGGGTTTGTCATCTGCATAATGATCTGCTTATGATAACCATGCAAATTGGACTTTTTGTGGTCGCTAAAATTTTGGTGGACACCGAAAGTGCAGTGAACGTAATTTTTAAGCATGCATTTGGCCAGATGGGAATCCCAAAGGAAAGACTTGAACCAAGTTTTGAGCCTATTTTTTGGTTCAACAATAAAGGGTCAACTCCTATAGGACAAATAAAGATTCTCGGGCAAATGAGGGTCCCTCCGTGTTCTCGAACCTTTGAAACTCTCTTTGTCATCATGGACCAGACTTCTTATTATTGCCTTCTTTGGAAGACCAGCTTTGGACGAAGTTGATGCTTCTGTTTTGCCGAAATACTTGATGATGAAATTCTTAACCTAAAACGGAAGGAGAACCATAAGAGGAAAAAAATTTAGTGCTCGTAAGGTGTATTTTACAATTGTTGAGCAATATAAACGAGACTATCCTTCTTATTATGATTTAATGAAATATGAATTAGTCAAAACTGGTACTGAAAAGCCTTTAGATGACGGTTCTTCAAACTCATCACCCAAAGCAAAAAAAAATCGCCTATTAAGATGGCAAAACATGTGTTGAGGAAATTTGACTTCTCCAAAAAGAAAAGAAACAGGAAGGAAGCGAACCTGGTAGAAGACGAAATAAAAGATGAGGAAATTGACACTAAACTAGACTGTAGAAACGAACAAGAAAGAATAAAGCCAATAGAAGATCTTGAAGAAATATGCCTGGATTCGGTAGATACGACGAAGACAGTTAAAATTGAAAAGGAATTAGATAGCAAAATCAAGGGAGAACTAATTCGGTTCCTTCAATCTAGCAAAGATGTGTTTGCTTGGACTCACTCAGATACAGTCGGAATAGATCAAATCTTCATGTGTCACACCTTAAATATAGACCAAATGTCGCACCAGTCCGATTGAAGAAGAGACAGTTTGATAAAGTTTGGTCCAATGCTTTAAAACAAGAAGTCAATAGACTGCTTGAGAATGGATTTATTAGAGAGGTACCCTATCAGAAATGGTTAGCTAATCTGGTGCTAGTAAAAAAATCCAATGGGAAGTGGAGAATGTGTGTCGATTATACTGATTTGAACAAAGCATGCCCAAAAGACCACTATCCCTTTCTGCAGATAGATCAGTTAGTGGATGCAACGAGCGGACACCAACTTTTATCTTTCATAAATACATATTCTGAATACAATCAAATTCCAATATTCAAACCAGATGAGGAAAAAAACAGTTTTATAATAGATTGGGGAACATATTGCTACAAAGTGATGCCCTTTTGGATTGAAGAATGCAAGAGCAACATACCAGAGACTAGTGAATTTAATGTTTAGGGAACAAATTGGTCAGAACATGCAAGTATATGTAGATGACATGTTGGTCATGTCCGAGGGGAAAAGCAGCCATCTAAAAGACTTAGAAGAAATGTTCGATATATTTGCAAAGATATCAGATGAAGCTTAAACCACAAAAATGTTCTTTGGGAATTCAGTCCGGTAAATTCTTAGGATATATCATCAGTGCTAAGGGAACTGAAGCTAACCCTGACTAAATTCAAGCTATTAGAGATATGATAGAACCTAAGACAAGCAAAGACATAATATGCCTAAATGGAAGAGTGTCAGCATTGAATGGGTTCATTTCCAAGGCTATCGACAAATGCATTCCATTCTTCAATATGATTAAAAAGAAGAAAAACTTTGAATGGAGTGAGAATTGTCAAAAGCTTTTAAGGAGCTGAAAGATCATTTGTAAAAACCGCCAATTCTCTCTAGCCATGTAGATGGGGATAGTATTTATCTCTATATGGCAGTTTCTAAACATGCAGTAAGCTCAGTATTGATAAGAGAAGAGAAAGGGTTCGGCTTTGTGAAGACCCAAATTATTGAGATAAAAATAATTTTGAAAAATATGGAAATCAGTTAACAGAGAATATTTAAAGAATAGAATAGTTTGGAAATAAATATGAAGAGTGAGTGAAATAATTAAATAAGAGGATAGTGATTTTTCAATGAATAATAATGAGAAGAAAATGATCAGGTATGAGTGAGTTTTACATACACATATCTCATATATATATTAAATATGAGTAGCCAGAGAAATATAAAGTGATAAAATAAATCCTTTTGATAATTAAATTGCATAAAAACCAGTTTAGTATTATTTGTGCATAAATACATTTTTAAAATAAATCAAGAGAAAAATAAATGGTTTGAAATAATAGCTAGGAATAATAATAAAAAGGGGTATGAGTGAACTATTCAGGTTTAACAAAATATTCAATGAAGCTAAGTCACACAAAAATAATGTATAGGTGAATCATGCAAATAGCATGTACATAGGAAAGCAGTAAAAGCAACTGCTTTTACCTGAAATGGAAATCAAAGAGAAAATGGCATAATTAGCCATAAACATGCATACAAACTTCTCTTATTTTTGTGAGGATAAAATGAGTTTTTCCTCCATTAAAAACCATAGTTAAATGATTTAAATCAAGGGGGAAGCAGTAGTTTTCTCTGGAAAAAAAAAAGAAAAATGTTTTCAAAAAAAAATATATAAGAAAAGAACTCACACTGTCTTCAAGCTTAATCATTCTTGGGGAAGAGAAGAGGAAGGTGAGTGATTAATCACCCCTGAGCTTTAAGGCATTAAGACCCAAGTTAAGGGCAGCCAAATTATTTTATATAAAATCATATTATGCTTTTCTGTTTGATTTCTATTCTCTGAATGAATATATGTTGATCATGGATGGTATTTTGGTTGAGCCTTTGATTGAGATTTTAATCTGTTTTGATTTGTTATGGTTGTTTCAATTTTTGCTTTGAAATATAAATAATCAAACATATACCCTGATCACAGAAATGGATTCTATAATCTAGGTTTTATAAGAAAATGAGCTAAATATTTACTGAGAAATAGGGTATCAAAGAAAAATGAAGTAGGCAGTGTTAATAATGAGGTTCATGCTTATGTCTAGTTCATTTAAAAATTGATATGAACAAAGCAATATTATATATATGTGCTGATTTGTTCAGACCATAAGCTAACATGTTTTTATGGGTTTTTTCTTAAAAACCATATCCTATGTTCACAGTAAAAATAAATATAGTATTCCATATGATTTCATCAGATTTATGCAAGCAATGGGAAAATTTCTAGAAATAAATATATAAGCAGGATTTAGAAAATATGATTAAGAAAAAATGACTTTGAAATGAGATGTGCAATTTTGCATGAATGTTTTGTATGTTTGGATGTAATCTTTGAGTGAGTTTAATAATTTTTGACTTATGTAATGAAGGAAAGAACATAAGCATCTCTGGAATTAAAAAGAAAAATTCCTCAGAAAATAAATAAGCATGGTCTCTAAATTATAAAATAATTTAGGAGTAGTGCCTTGATCTATTCATCATCAGGTGGATGATGGGTATGTGCATGACTTGCTTAAGTCCTATAGGCCTCTGTGTAAAGGGTTAACAGAATTGAGCCCCTTTGCAATGCACACTTTGTGTTCAGTGGCAGGAGTTTCAGACCAAATAAATGAAAATGAGGTTGAGAAATTATGCTATGGAATTTAGGATGTTATTCCATAGGAGTTTGTGCATGTACAACTGAATGAAGTAAGATGGATGAATGCTTGGATGTATAATTGTTAGATAAGTTTAAAGATACACATACTCAGGTTTTAATATGAAATTGAATAGCATCAAACATATATGCTCTTTGCACAGTCATAAGAATATACAAGTTACTTTAATCCTTGATTTCACTCACACCGAAATTTATTTCTGACTCTATTTATTGCCTTTGCAATATTTGGGGGTGTCTCATTTTTATTGAGGCAGCTCAAAGTATTGCTGCAGGGAAAGATGCATGAGTAGCTTGCTTGCATGGATATCTGGAGATCTTGATGAATTTAAAGTGTTTAAGAAAAGTAGCAGTATTATTGTAATGAATAAGTTAGGCAAAACTCTGTTATGTTTTAAGTATTTCCAGAATTGAAATTTGATTATTTTCTTGCAAAGGACATGTAAAAACTTAAGTATTATATGTGTGTTTATGAGTTACTGATTTAAGCAACTGATCTTGATGTTCTCTGGTGGATTATGATGAAGGAAATTATGCCATATAATCTGATATGTGGACATACTTTCTTTGGCAATATTTGATAAATTTTTAATTATAAGGTTGAAGCAGTTTTTGAAAAAGCATGTAATAAATTGTTAAGTGATAAGTTGAACCTGGTCTTGGCTAACCAGTAAAGCTTGACCATGCCTTATAATTAATATAAGACCATGGAAAAAGCTTGAAGCCTTAGCCTGCAATTCCTACTTGAATATCTGATTTCCAATGGGAATTTGTATTGCATTGTATAGTAAGATGAGGTGCATGTTATATACTTATAATCTTTACTGCAACCATATTGAACTGAGCCTTATTGTCTACCTATTTGATTTAAGTCTGGTTGCATTTTGGTCTTAGACAAGTCAGTTGTAGTATGCATTGTCATGTAGTCTTATTTAGGTATGAAGCATGTCAATTATCTCACTGTTTATTGATCACAATCAATTGTTCCACTATTTGGGAATTCATCAGTAGACTTCACCATATGTCCATCTGAAAGTTTGGCATGGGTCTGATTTTGACATTGCTTTAATCATACTGCTTTCATGTTTATACTAAGTCTTCATTTGATATGGTAGATTGAATTTGCATTCTGTTCAATTATATTGTCCCCTCTGCTTGGCCTTTAAACTAGGTTATCACCTTGATATTCATCTGATCATTACATACTTTATAAAATATGATATGAGCATATTTCCTGACATAAAAATTGTTTGTGTTAGAAATAAGAACCCCGGGCTAAACAAATATGCATGAGTTGTTTTAAACACCCTTTATTTAATCAAAAACAATAAGTATCAAATTACAAAATCCCAGAAATCAAATGTATGGCTTGAAAATCCAAGAATCAAATAATCTAGGCTATAGAACAAGCTGGGAAATAAAACAAGAAAATAATAAGAGGTCATATTTGAATTAAATATTAATCAGGCCTAAATTAAAAAAAAAAGATTAAATGTAGAAATGGCTATGTGACACAAAATCTCTCAAATGTGAGAAATATTGTGTGATTGAATTTCTTTGCTATTTTAATTACTCTGATAGGCAAAGAAACATTTATATATCTTCATATATATATAAATGACATGATTTGATTTATATACTAATATTTTTATATTGGTAAAATTCTGGATCTTGGGAAATTATTTAAGAGAAGTGATCCATTGTTTTATATTGTGTAAAAAACACATCTGAAAATCACTGCAAATAAATGATAAGAGAAGTGGGTCACTTCAGTTGGTATCAGAGCTATGTTAACAAGAACATAACATATGAAGAAAAAAAAATTAAAATAATAAATATAACATTCTCAGTAGGAATAAATTGCTAAAATAATTAAATTAGAAACAAGACTAACTAGCTATGCAATTGAATAGTGAATCATGGTAGGAAGACCACCAAGCACTGGAGCAGGACCCTCTAATGCAACACCATTGGTCAATTTGCAAGATTTGGTGAGGGCATTTAGGGAAGGAGCGGTGCAGAGGGAAGAAAATCCTCATGAGGAGTTAGCTAAGCTATTGAAAACATTCTCTAATTTAGGAGGCAAGGATTTTGAAGGCACTGAAGGAGTCATGGGTGTGCAAACATGGCTGAGGACCTTAGAAAGAATATTTGCAGACATGCAAATAAATGATCAAAGAAAGAGGCAAATAGCTTCCAGAAGGCTCAAGGGAGCAGCACTATATTGGTGGGAGGTAATCATCACAGGAAGACCAGAAAATGAGATAACATGGGATCAATTCAAGGAGATGCTTGAGGCCAGATTTGTCCCAGCAATAGCTAAGGCAACACTGCTTGAGGAATTCATAAGGCTGAGACAAGGAACAATGAGTGTGACTGAATACACTCAAAAATTTGAGAGCTTGTCTAAGTATGGAACCATGCTCATAAGGAATGAGGAATCAAAGAATTCAAGATTTATTCAAGGACTTATTGCTGGTTTAAGTAGAGCAATGCTACTATACAAAGACAAAACATTTGATCAAGTCATAGATCTCACTCTTTCTTTTGAACAAAATGATAATGCAAGAGAAAAATTTAGGAATATGAGGGCTAATAATCAAAAGAAAGGGAAAAATAGAGCACATCCTTATGACAAGAAGAATGTAGATAAGAAAGTTGAAGGAGCAGCCACTGGGAAATTAAGAAGAAAGTTACCCGCTACAACTGTGTCAAAGAAGGACACATGAGCAATAGGTGTCAAGCAGCTAAGAAGACCCCATTCAGTTGCTATAATTGTGGGAAAGATGGCCATATCAAAAGGAATTGCCCAGAGTTCAAGAAAGGAGCAAAGGTAGGAGCATTGGAAGGCAAAGCAAAAGCAAGTGCAGTGGGAAATTCTAGACAATTGGAAGGTATACTTCTAATTAAAAATTATCCAATCTCAGTTATATATGACACTGGGGCTACACATTCTTTAATATCACAAGACATAGTGGATAAATTGGCTCTCACATGCAATTTAGTTGAAACACCTTTGTTTATTCAGAGTCCCCTAGGTAGCTCTTGCCTGCTAGGATTAAGATGTTTGGGAGTAGAATTAAACATAGGTGGAAATATGTTTAAATCTGATTTATTTGTGTTGAAATATCCTGGAATAGGAATTATTCTAGGGGTAGATTGGTTGAGTAAATTCAAAGCAATTTTGAATTTAGAAAATTTTACTATTTCTTTGAAAACAGAAAATGGTAAAAATATTATAGTCATGAGTGAAACAGCCAAGATAAATTGCCTTAATCAAATATGGAGCATGGTTGAAAAAGAATTGACTCTAGAAGATATAGAAGTAATAAGTGAGTACCCAGATGTCTTTGGAGAGGTTGTAGGAGTTCCAGAAAGTAGGCAAGTTGAATTTCAAATAAGATTAATTCCAGGAGCAAGTCCTATCATCAAGAAGCCTACCAGAATGGGTCCAAAAGAATTAGTGGAATTAAAACAGCAATTGGAGGAATTGGAGCATAAAGGCTTCATAAGGCCTAGCAGTTCAAACTGGGGTTCTCCAGTGGTATTTGTGAAGAAGCATGATGGTACAATGAGAATGTGTATTGATTACAGGGAATTAAATAAATTCACCATCAAGAACAAATACCAACCCCCCAGAATTGATGATTTATTTGACCAATTAAATGGAGCAAAAATCTTTTCAAGGCTAGACTTAGCCTCTGGGTTCCTTCAGATGAAGGTTGAGGAGGAAAGTATTAAATACACTGCATTCAACACAAGGTATGGGCTATATGAATTTTTAGTAATGCCTTTTGGATTGACAAATGCACCATCTTATTTTGTAGATTTAATGAATAGGACATTTAGAGATTTTCTAGATAAATTTGTGGTTGTCTTTATTGATGATATACTGGTATATTCAAAATCAGAAGAGGAACATGCAAAGCACTTGCATCTGGTTTTGTCAAGATTAAGAGCACAAAATTTAAAGGCAAAATTTACTAAGTGCACATTTTGGAAAAATGAAGTTAAATTTTTGGTACACATTATATCTCAACAGGGGGTTAGTGTAGACCCAAACAAAGTCATGGCAGTGCAATCATGGAGTAGACCCAAATCAGTGACTGAGGTGAGATCATTTTTAGGAATGGCATGTTACTATAGAAGGTTTATAAAAGACTTTGCAAGGATAGCCATTCCACTGACCAAACTAACCAAAAATGAGTAACCATATGTATGGACAGAAAAGTGTGAACAAGCTTTCGAATCATTGAAGAAAGCATTGATGGAAGCTCCAGTCTTGCAAGTTCCAGAGGGAAATGAAGGATTAGTGGTATATACAGATGCTAGTGGGTCTGGGTTAGGGGCATTACTCATGCAACATGGTAGAGTCATAGCATATGCATCAAGGCAACTCAAGCCAAATGAAACAAGATATGCTACACATGACTTAGAGCTTGCTGTTGTTGTTTATGCATTGAAGCTATGGAGACACTACTTGTTAGGTACTAAATTTGAATTGTTTACAGACCATAAATCACTTAAGTATTTGTTTTCACAAAAAGACTTGAACATGAGGCAACATAGGTGAGTAGAATTTCTAGCTGCCTATGATATTGATATATTATATACTCCTAGAAAAGCTAACAAATTGGCAGATGCATTGAGTAGGCATCAAGCAAGATTGGCAAATTTAATGATGACTGAATTCAAGGATTTAACAATCCTCAGTGAAGTAGAAATAAAGAAAGAAATTGATGCATCAGATAAGGCACACAGTGACATGATTGAATATGGAAAATTAAGTCTCATCTCCTTAAGATCAACCCTGGTTGATAAAATAGGAAGAATGCAGAGTCAAGATGCTAATTTGAAAGAAAAGAAGGACATGATATCACAAGGTATATCAGTGGAAAATTATGAAGTTGATGATAAAGGCTACTTAAGGAAGAAAGGGAAGCTCTGCATACCTAATGTGGAAGAACTGAAGCAAGAGGTTATGGATGAGCATCACAAAACAAAATACACCATACATCCAGGTGGTACAAAAATGTACCATGATCTTAAAAGGAATTATTGGTGGCCAGGAATGAAAGGAGCAGTGGCAAAATATGTAGCAAAGTGTTTAACCTGCCAACAAGTCAAGGCAGATTACCAAAGACTCTCAGGCCTACTGCAACCTTTAAAAGTGCCTACCTGGAAATGGGAAAGCATTTCAATGGATTTTGTGGATGGCTTGCCAAGAACAAGAAGAGGCAATGATAGTATTTGGGTAGTGGTTGATAGGCTCACAAAAACAGCACATATTATTCCAGTGAATTCACACAGAAATGCTCACAAGTTAGCTCAATTATTTGTGAAAGAGATAGTAAGATTACATGGCATCCCCAAGACTATCATTAGTGATAGAGACACCTTGTTTACCTCAAGGTTCTGGGGTAGCTTTCAAGAAGCCATGGGGACATAATTAATCTTAAGCACAGCCTACCACCCACAAACAAATAGGCAAACTGAGATTGTTAACAAATTTTAGAGGATTTACTTAGAGCATGTATACTTGACTTTGGAGGCAGCTGGGAAGATCATCTCTACTTAGCTGAATTTGCTTATAACAGTAGCTACCAATTCACTATAGGTATGGCTCCATTTGAGGCCTTGTACGGAAAGCCTTGTTTATCTCCTGCATGTTGGATGGAGGTAGGTGAAAGAGTATTGCTTGGACCAGAACATGTGAAGGAAACTTCTACAAGAATTGAATTAGTGAGGCAGAGAATGAGAGCAGCACAAGAAAGACAAAAAGCATATGCAGATAATGGGAGAAGGCCAGTGGAGTTTGAGGTAGGAAATTATGTATTTCTCAAGGTTTCACCAATGAGAAAATTACTGAGATTTGGCAAGGCAGGAAAATTAACACCAAGATATATAGGTCCATATGAAATTATTCAAAGAGTAGGAACTTTGGCTTATAAGCTAAAATTGCCAGAGGAATTGAGTAATATACATGATGTATTTCATGTATCTCAATTGAGAAAATGCGTGCATGATAAGGAGACCATTCTTGAATCTCCTACACATGTTGAAATTCAAGAAAATTTGATTTATAAGAAAGAACCAGTGGGCAGTGTGGCTAGAGAAGAAAAGAAATTGAGAAATAAAATAATTAAATTGGTTAAAATCCAGTGGAGCTTAGATAAGAATGATTGTACATGGGAGGCTGAAGATAGGATGAAGGATAAATATCCTAATCTATTTTCTGCTTAAAGGTATGCCTAAAATTATAATAAATTTAAATATTACTTATGTGTATTTGATTGGTTTTGAATGCATGAGTTTTTGAAATTTCTGAAATGAAATTATGCTTTGTATGCAAATGAATGGAAATGTATGAAAAAAAATATATAATAATTATGGGACACAATTCCATTTAGGAGGAGAGTATGTGAAGACCCAAATTATTGAGATAAAAATAATTTTGAAAAAAAATTGGAAATCAGTTAACAAAGAATATTTAAAGAATAGAATAGTTTGGAAATAAATATTAAGAGTGAGTGAAATAATTAAATAAGAGGATAGTGATTTTTCAATGAATAATAATGAGAAGAAAATGATCAGGTATGAGTGAGTTTTACATACACATATCTCATATATATATTAAATATGAGTAGCCAAAGAAATATAAAGTGATAAAATAAATCCTTTTGATAATTAAATTGCATAAAAACCAGTTTAGTATTATTTGTGCATAAATACATTTTTAAAATAAATCAAGAGAAAAATAAATGGTTTGAAATAATAGCTAGGAATAATAATAAAAAGGGGTATGAGTGAACTATTCAGGTTTAACAAAATATTCAATGAAGCTAAGTCACACAAAAATAATGTATATGTGAATCATGCAAATAGCATGTACATAGAAAAGCAGTAAAAGCAACTACTTTTACCTGAAATGGAAATCAAAGAGAAAATGGCATAATTAGCCATAAAAATGCATACAAACTTCTCTTATTTTTGTGAGGATAAAATGGGTTTTTCCTCCATTTAAAACCCTAGTTAAATGATTTAAATCAAGGTGGAAGCAGTAGTTTTCTCTGAAGAAAAAAAATAGAAACATATTTTCAAAAAAAAATATAGAAGGGAAGAACTCACACTGTCTTCAAGCTTAAGCATTCTTGGGGAAGAGAAGTGGAAGGTGAGTGATTAATCACCCTTGAGCTTTAAGGCATTAAGACCCAAGTTAAGGGCAGCCAAATTATTTTATATAAAATCATATTATGCTTTTCTATTTGATTTCTATTCTCTGAATGAATATATGTTGATCATGGATGGTATTTTGGTTGAGCCTTTGATTGAGATTTTAATCTGTTTTGATTTGTTATGGTTGTTTCAATTTTTGCTTTGAAATATAAATAATCAAACATATACCCTGATCACAGAAATGGATTTTATAATCTAGGTTTTATAAGAAAATGAGCTAAATATTTACTGAGAAATAGGGTATCAAAGAAAAATGAAGTAGGCAGTGTGAATAATGAGGTTCATGCTTATGTCTAGTTCATTTAAAAATTGATATGAACAAAGCAATATTATATATATGTGCTGATTTGTTCAGATCATAAGCCAACATGTTTTTATGGGTTTTTCTCAAAAACCATATCCTATGTTCACAGTAAAAATAAATATAGTATTCCATATGATTTCATCCGATTTATGCAAGCAATGGGAAAATTTCTAGAAATAAATATATAAGCAGGATTTAGAAAATATGATTAAGCAAAAATGACTTTGAAATGAGATGTGCAATTTTGCATGAATGTTTTGTATGTCTGGATGTAATCTTTGAGTGAGTTTAATAATTTTTGACTTATGTAATGAAGGAAAGAACATAAGCATCTCTGGAATTAAAAAGAAAAATTCCTCGGAAAATAAATAAGCATGGTCTTTAAATTATAAAATAATTTAGGAGTAGTGCCTTGATCTATTCATCATCAGGTGGTTGATGGGTATGTGCATGACTTGCTTAAGTCCTGTAGGCCTCTGTGTAAAGGGTTAACAGAATTGAGCCCCTTTGCAATGCACACTTTGTGTTCAATGGTAGGAGTTTCAGACCAAATAAAATGAAAATGAGGTTGAGAAATTATGCTATGGAATTTAGGATGTTATTCCATAGGAGTTTGTGCATGTACAACTGAATGAAGTAAGATGGATGAATGCTTGGATGTATGATTGTTAGATAAGTTTAAAGATACACATACTTAGGTTTTAATATGAAATTGAATAGCATCAAACATATATGCTCTTTGCACAGTCATAAGAATATACAAGTTACTTTAATCCTTGATTTCACTCACACCAGAATTTATTTCTGACCCTATTTGTTGCCTTTGCAATATTTGGGGGTGTCTCATTTTTATTGAGGCAGCTCAAAGTATTGCTGCAGGGAAAGATGCATGAGTAGCTTGCTTGCATGGATATCTGGAGATCTTGATGAATTTAAAGTGTTTAAGAAAAGTAGCAGTATTATTGTAATGAATAAGTTAGGCAAAACTCTGTTATGTTTTAAGTATTTCCAGAATTGAAATTTGATTGTTTTCTTGCAAAGGACATGTAAAAACTTAAGTATTATATGTGTGTTTATGAGTTACTGATTTAAGCAACTGATCTTGATGTTCTCTGGTGGATTATGATGAAGTAAATTATGCCATATAATCTGATATGTGGACATACTTTCTTTGGCAATATTTGATAAATTTTTAATTATAAGGTTGAAGCAGTTTTTGAAAAAGCATGTAATAAATTTTAAAGTGATAAGTTGAACCTGGTCTTGGCTAACCAGTAAAGCTTGACCATGCCTTATAATTGATATAAGACCATGGAAAAAGCTTGAAGCCTTAGCCTGCAATTCCTACTTGAATATCTAATTTCAAGTGGGAATTTGTATTGCATTGTATAGTAAGATGAGGTGCATGCTATATACTTATAATCTTTACTGCAACCATATTGAACTGAGCCTTGTTGTCTACCTATTTGAATTAAGTCTGGTTGCATTTTGGTCTTAGACAAGTCAGTTGTAGTATGCATTGTCATGTAGTCTTATTTAGGTATTAAGCATGTCAATTATCCCACTGTTTATTGATCACAATCAATTGTTCCACTATTTGGGAATTCATCAGTAGTCTTCACCATATGTCCATCTGAAAGTTTGGCATGGGTCTGATTTTGACATTGCTTTAATCATACTGCTTTCATGTTTATACTAATTCTTCATTTGATATGGTAGATTGAATTTGCATTCTGTTCAATTGTATTGTCCCCTCTGCTTGGCCTTTAAACTAGGTTATCACCTTGATATTCATCTGATCATTGCATACTTTATAAAATATGATATGAGCATATTTCCTGACATAAAAATTGTTTGTGTTTGAAATAAGAACCCCGGGCTAAACAAATATGCATGAGTTGTTTTAAACACCCTTTATTTAATCAAAAACAATAAGTATCAAATTACAAAATCCCAGAAATCAAATGTATGGCTTGAAAATCCAAGAATCAAATAATCTAGGCTATAGAACAAGCTGGGAAATAAAACAAGAAAATAATAAGAGGTCATATTTGAATTAAATATTAATCAGGCCTAAATTAAAAAAAAGATTAAATGTAGAAATGGCTATGTGACACAAAATCTCTCAAATGTGAGAAATATTGTGTGATTGAATTTCTTTGCTATTTTAATTACTCTGATAGGCAAAGAAACATTTATATATCTTCATATATATAAATGACATGATTTGATTTATATACAAATATTTTTATATTGGTAAAATTCTGGATCTTGGGAAATTAATTAAGAGAAGTGATCCATAGTTTTATATTGTGTAAAAAAACTCATCTGAAAATCACTTCAAATAAATGATAAGAGAAGTGGGTCACTTCAGGCTTCTAGTATTTTATACCAACAAAAGAATTAAGGATGCGGAAACTAGATATCTAGTCATAGAGAAACTCACGTACGGCTTAATGCTCACCACATGCAAGTTGAGCGCTTATTTCCAAGCACATCCAATCAAAGTCTTAACTAATTTCCCACTCAAGCAGGTTTTTAGTAAATCGAAAACTTTAGGACGATTAGCTAAGTGGGGAATTGAACTTAGCCAATACGATATCGAATTTTTGCCTCGGTTATCCATTAAGGGACAGGCACTAGTCGATTTTCTCAACGAATGTACCAGATTCATTAAAGAGCAATCAGAAAAATAAAAGGACCTAAAACCTAAGTGGAAACTATTTGTAGACAGGGCATCAAATGAACAAGTAGCCGGAGCCAGATATGTGGTTATAAATCCCGATGGACATTGTTTGCACTATGCAATTAAGTTAGAGTTTCCAGCCACCAACAATTTAGCAGAATATGAATCTATGATAGTGGGACTTACTTTTTCCCTCCAGTTGAAAATCTTTAGAATCGAAGTTTTTAGTGATCCACAATTATTGGTAAATTAGCTAAACCAGAAGTATCAGACAAAGGATGCCAAAATAATCCTATATGTCAAGAAGATATTGAAGATGCTAACTCAATTTGAAAATTTCTTAATACACCAAGTGCCCAGAGGCAAGAACTCTCCAGTTGATTCTTTAGCTAAGTTGGCCGGCTCAAAAGGGGCACCAGAAGCCCAAATTGTACCAGTATGCTACCAAGCAAATCCTAGTATAAAGGAGAAATCCCTAATCTAAAAAATGAGGCTTTAGTATTGACTGGGTCTTAAGACTAACACACAAGGAGAAAGAAGATGATGTTGAGATTCTCCAAGAAAGCCCCCTCGTATGGAAATTAGTGATTAATACGAGAATAATTGGATGACACCTATCATCAAATATTTACCAAAAGAAACGCTACCAATGGATAAAAAGGAGGCAAGGAGGTTAAAATAGCAAACCCAAACTTTTACCATGACCGACGGGATACTTTATAAAAAGGGATACTCACTTCCTTACTTAAAATATGTTAATCCAGAGATAGAGGCAAAATTGCTAAGGTAAGCCCACGAATGATTCTATGGGGGCCATTCCAATGGTATAAAGTTAGCCAAGAAAGTTATGAGACAAGGCTTCTATTACCCTCAGATGACTAGTCAAGCCATTAATTATGTAAGAAGATGTGAAAAATATCAAAAGTTCTCTAAGATTCCATGCGTATCATCACATGAATTGACTTCTATCTCAAGTCCATGGCCCTTTGACATATAGAAATCGATTTAATAAGGCCACTTCCTATATCCAAAGGAGGGGCTAAATATGCAGTGGTAGTCATTGATTATTTGATGAAGTGGGTGGAAGCTGAGCAACTTTTGAATATCACATCAGGAATTTCTAAAGTTCGTAATCAAGAATATCGTTACCAGATTCGGGATTCCATACCAGATAATATCCGACAATGGAACTCAAATTAAAAGTGAAGAATTCACCCAATTCTATAACAAGAATGGAATCATCAAAAGCTTTCTATCTATAGCTCATCCAAAAGCGAATAGAGCCATCAAAGTAGCCAATAAAACTGCAACGAGCATTTTAAAGAAGCAGTTGGACAAAGAAAAAGGGAATTGGGTGGAGGAACTACCTCTCGTTCTATGGGCATATAGAACTTCTACTAAAGTTGCGACAGGGCATGCCCCATACTCCGTAACATATGATTGTGAAGCCATGCTCTTAATTGAGGTTGAAGTATCTGCTCATCGAAAGATTGCATACGCATTCAATCCAAAATCAAGAGTTAAAGAGAGAATCTCTGGACTTAAGCAATGAGTTAAGAGATGAAGCAGCCATACGAATAGTTGAGTATCAACAAAGAATATATAAATATTATAACTCTAGAGTGAGAGGAAAATCATTTCAAAAAGGAGATCTAGTGCTCCGAAGAGTCATGGCAAATACTAAGAATCCGGTGGACGGACCACTAGGACCAAATTGGGAAGGACCCTTAATCATACACAAAGTAATCCCGCTTGGGACCTATAGACTTTGCCGACCATATGGCAACATCATAGTGAGAACATGGAATGCCAAATATTTGTGGCCATATTTTCCAGTGATGGATGAATAAAAAGAATTTATCGGTTCAATCGTGAAAATGGGTAGGATTCTCCTAAGGCAAAAGGGCCCTAGCTATTAAAGGCTCATGACCGCAAGAGGTCCCTGGCCATCAAAGGCCCTAAGCATCAAAGGATTAAGACCACAAGAGGTCCCTGGCCATTAAAGGCCCTAGCCAAAGGCTCATGATCGCAGGAGGTCCCTGACTATCAAAGGCCATATCTAAGCCTTTAGTACCATCATCAAAGGCCTCATTGAAGTGCCTCCTAGAGGGAGGTCAGAGTAATCCTTTAGTGCCATCATTAAAGGCCTCAAAGCACCGAGAAAGCCTTCAACGACATCATCAAAGGCCTCACTGAAGCGCCTCCTAGAGGGAGGTCAGAGTACGTCTTTCGTGTCATCATCAAAGGCCTCACTAAAGCAATGGAAAAGCCTTTAGTGTTGTTATCAAATGCCTCACCAAAGCACCGAATCGATCTTCAAAAAGGAAAATTTATCAAAGTCAAAGCCAAGTAACTCTGGATCAATTAGTCTTCTATAGAAAGATCTATCAAAATTCGAACCAAGTAGTGCTTTAAATCGAACAAATACTCTAGAGAAAGGTCCATCGAGCATGGGCCATTTATGCTCCCTAACAGATGCAATTTTCAGCCACTAGATAATAATTTTAGGTCTCCTATTATTATTGCCAAATTTGGATTTCTGGTCTTCTATTATTACCAGATGTAGATTTTTGTTCTTCTTCTATTATTGCTAGATTTGGATTTCTAGTCTTCTATTATTATTGCCAGACGTGGATTTATGGTCTTCTTCTATTATTGCCAGACTTGGATTTCTGGTCTTTTTCGATTACCGTCGGATTTGGATTTTTGGTCTTCTATTATTATTGCCAAATGTGGATTTATGGTCTTCTTCTATTATTATCAAATATGGAATTCTGGTCTTCCATTATTATTAGATAAGGATTTATGGTCTTCTATTATTATTGCCAGATTAAGGTTTATGGTCATCTTCTATTATTGCTAGATTTGGATTTCTAATCTTCTATTATTATTGCCAGATATGGATTTCTGTTCTTGTTCTATTATTATCAGGTTTGGATTTGTGATTTTCTTCTATTAGATTTGGATTTTTGGTCTTCTATTATTATTGCTAGATGTGGATTTCTAGTCTTCCTTTATTTTTATCAGATATAGAATTCTGGTTTTCTATTATTATTGGATAAGGATTTTTGTTCTTCTATTATTATTGTAAGATTTGAATTTCTGGTCTTCTATTATTATTAGATATGAAACTGGTCTTTTATTATTATCAGATATTGATTTTTGGACTTCTTTTATGATGGCCCGATATGGATTTCTAGTCTCCTATCATTGCCAAAAGGACTTTTGTTTTATTTTACAATTATCAGACGGATCTACTGACCTTCTATTACCATTACTAGAAGGGTTTCTAGTTTTCCCTCTTATAATAGTTCTATTTAGTAAATTATAATTCACAAGTAATTATCCAATCTTCAATTCATAAAAATATATATTAAATAATTTTCTAAACTTGATAAACTCCAAAAGTAACTCTATGTTGCAAACAAAGGATCATTCATAATCTCCTGAAAAGTTTAATCAAAAAGTTAACAATAAAAGCAATGACTTATTTTGTAGGAAAATAACACTAGAAGGAAAATCTCGCTAGTGACTGAGCAAAGCAAGGAAATTCATGATTTTACCCTAAAGAGTAAAAAACACTACTTATACTAGGTGGAGGAGGAGAATGTAATCCATATAATTTCAATATAAAATAATTTCAATATCAAAAATGATACCATGAATGATAGCATCACAAAGGAATTGGTGCGACTAGGTTCTATGTCAGAAATCAACAGTGCCGCATGAGATCAATGACATATGTATCTAGTAAAGTATTTCTTCGGTATCGCCCCTCAACCACACCGCACTTCATCATTGCATGATTCATCAGCGTCACATTACTTAAATAAGGAAAAAGGACCAACGTCGCAAGTAACCAAAGAGGCAAAGGCATAAAAAACAATCAACATCGTAAGCAATCATTGAATGTCGATTCAACCCATATCGCATTTAATTGATGCAGTACTCCGATGGCACTGCTATTAACCCATTGTAACCAAAGTAGGCTTGCCATCGATAACCATAAAAAGCTACCAACATCACATTAAAGTGGCGCCGCACCTTACAGTGCTTCAAGTATATCGCTCTTCAATGGCATCAAGGTTAAACAACATCGAAAGAATACTAGATAATGCCGCTCTTCGCTAATGCTTAACATTGCTTCAAACCAATGACTTCAACGATCAGCAAAAGGTTAGCGCATGAGGTCGTCGACGCTGAGAATTATTGTTGGTATTGCCGATAGCTAATACTATATCAACACCTAAAGAACGCCACGTGTCTTAATACGAGATGATTAACGTCGAGAGTCATCAACAATAACAAAGTGTTATTAAAGGCCGATGATTGCACCCTAGATCATCATAAAATAAGGACCACTACCATGCGATGACGAAGCCAATGCTATGCAACTTTGTTGACACTATTGAAGTCAAGTCTGCCGAAGACATAGAGGCGGAGTGGAGCTGCACAACCACTATAAATATAAACCTAGGGGTATGAAAATTGGGACAAATTTTTTCCTCTCCTCTCTAATTTTTTAAATCAAACTCTTGTAAACCCTAAATCGAATAGGGGACAACTCCTATTTGATTGTAATCACGCATAATTTATATGAACGAGAATTTGGACTTGCCTCTTATTTTGATTTTTCCTTTTGAACATTATTGATTTGGACATGCATATATTCGAACTTCTTAGGTTCAAAATTCGACAATTACCACTTCGAAGGAGTATTGAACTACGACGTCGATGATATGCTTAATGTTATCCTTACCTACTGCATATTACATTAGATAATGAATATAAAAACGAATCCCATAGTCCATTGCCGAGCCTAGCCGATGGACTATTGCATGAATTTGTTGCTTGACTTCTTCGCCTTTCATGAACATATAACATAATTTGGACCTTTTTGATAATATCATCTTGAAAGCCTATACGGGTTCTTGGACATATTTACTCCAAGAGATCTTCAAGGAACTCAAATATATATAATGTTTTATGAAAACATATGGACTTTCTAAATAATTCATCTTAAAGGCCCATTGGCATCACAAATCCAACCTTTAATGATTTCATCTCGCATTAAATCTCAAGGGACAAATTGATTCTTGCAACATTGGTTAGGCCAAGCCTAATCATATCATCACATATATTTTAATCAAGGATTAATTTGTCACAATTAGCATCATGGATGTTATACCAGTTTTTGGTCTAACATGTATATATAAGTCATTCAAAGTAATATATGTGTATATAAATTTATAACATTTTGTATATACAAATTAAAGCACATAAGCGTACATTTGGACGATAAATTTCTACTAGAGAGGCTAATATGTCTGTTGCGGTGTAAATCCTAATACTTATACACGGGCTTATCAAACCTTCAACGGATTGCTATGTTACACATGCACACATATATATGTGTATATGATACACGTATATACATAACATAATATTAATTACATAATATAAAAATATATTATAAATTTAAATAGAATAATGATTTATTTAAAAGCAATTTATAACATTCTAAATAAATTAGACTTCATAGGTCCAATAAAGATCCAAAATGAATTTTTTTTTGAAATTCACCCATTTCTTTTGTCGTGGGATGGCCTAATTTCAAGAACCATTTCATATATTTATAATTTTATTAAAAAAATTTAATTAATTGTTTATTTGATTAATCCAATTATTTATAATTATAATTTTTGAAAATAATTAATTATGTTTCAAAATAATTTATACAATTTATTATATATTTTAAATTTAACCTTTTAAATTTAAAATTGTAATATCCCACCTTTTTGGACGCTTTAAGCAGACACACGTGCCGACTCAAACCATACAGAAGGGCGAATTGTTATTGGGGTGAATAAGAAAAAGCAGAGAAAGAGAAAAAAACAAAATAGAATTATCGCAGCGGAATGACAAAATATAATAATTAAATAACAGTTCATGAAGCTGTATACAAAACATTTGATTATACTTATACAATACAGAATCAGAGTTACACATATCAGAGATAAACAAATGATAATGCAGCGGCACAGTATGATGTAGTGGAATAATATAGTAAATAATAGTTGTACAAATCTTCATCTTCGTCCTCCAGAAATAAGGTCTTCAAATCCTAAAATGCTCAGACTGACCCGAGCGAATTGAAGAGACAAAACACTCGAGTCAGAACTAAAAGATCTTATGTAAGTCAAATCAACGGTAAATAAATATGAGTGTAAACGGCGTCGGAGATGTTTACGGAGTTTGACATCTCTTATCCAGTTCTACATGAGTGCAGTATCTTAAGAGATGTTCGGGATTCACATCTCCTAAGGATCCGTTAAACTATCTACTATGTAATACAGTACACTATTATAATATGTATACAGTAATATAAACTATTAAACTAGCGTTAAGGCGTTACATTTTCCCCCTTAACACATTTTTTATTTCCCATGGTCTATACAGTACCGTAATCCTACCCGTACTGGGTGTCGTTAGAGGGCACTCCATAGGTATAGTACAAACCAAACTCGTAGAAGGCGCGCTAGGGTAGGTGACACGGCACAACTAGGCAATCCCAGGGTAGATATACCAATTACACTTCCGAATCGGTGGTAACACATAGCAGCTACTACCGCCCAACTCGGAACACACTCCCGAGTAAAAAAAATCGAGGGTGGCCACCAAATAAATCGCAAAGTCAGAATGTAGTATCGATGGAATGTGCCCGATCGGAGGAATGACCTCACTTAGCCCGTCAATTGCTCCTGTTTTAGCCACCTTAAGCTAACTCATGGGAGTCAGGTCCACATATATACCATTAGGATCGTCGTCACCATCCTACTTCATTCTGGAATCTCCACCGCGTACATAGTTGTCAAAGTGGTTTTTGGTATTGACAAAGAGTATGACAATATCTGATCCTGGTCTCTTTAACAACCAATCGCTTATTACACACCGGATGGTTCTTTTACATTTCCAAAATCATTTCATAATTGTTATCAAAATATCATATTCAATTCAAATCATATCATTTTCGAAATCATTACTTACTTTCAAAATTATACCACATTGAAATCATAGTTCGAAATTATATTTCCTTTCAAAAGTCATATTTCCAAAATTGGTTAGACTCTCATTTCAAAATTATCATATTAAACCAAATATGCTATTTAAATCCCAACTTAGGTTATAATGTCATTTACCTGTATTTGCTTTTAACACAATGATTAGAATATAAACACTTCTACTTTACTTAGCCTGGAATTTAGAAAATAATTTAAATAGTTATGAATAGTTATAAATAGTTAATATAGATTTAAAATAGAATAAATATAATTAAAATAGATTAAATAGCTTTAAAATAGATTAATTAGATTTAAAATAAGTCAAATGGTTTAATTAGTTTAAAATTTTGAAAATCTTAATAATTAAAGTCCTTTTAAAATAATATATTTAAAACAGTTTATATGAAAATATGAATTTGAAATTTATATCAATTTAAACTATTTATTTCTTTCCAACACATTTTGACCATTACAATGTCCTAAAACCCAATTTCAAATTTTTCCGATTCAGAATTCTAAATAAATATTAAATTCAATATCGCTTAAATCCATGTTAAAACATTGATTTAATTACTCAAATTTCAATATATTTCAAAATTATACTTCAACGATTTTTAATAACTCAATTTCGATAAACTTCACTTATATTTCAAATTCACTATAAAATTTCAATTTTATTCCTTTAACAAATCTTTCAAAACAATTCGATTTTAATATAAATCTCGAAATTCGATAAAAATTCAATTTATATAACCCAAATTTTATTTCAAAAATATCATTTAACTCAATGCAAAATTTAAGGATTCAAAATCATTTAAATTTAACAAGTCCAGTGTCCGTACATAATTCTCTACCCTAGGGTCAAGTGATATGGATATTTATCATTTCAATCCGCAATTTACAATGTGACGGTTATATACCATTTCAAACTGCAATCCCGAATTAATAATAAAATCCATAAAATTGCTCGAGTCTATCATTTCAACCCATAATGATTTTTCCTTAATCTATTGATCATTTAGGTATATATCATTTCAACCCATAGTGAACTTGCAGTTTATAACGATATAAAATAAAACATCCATTCATCCAATTATCAAAAATCACATCCATTACAAACATCATCCAAATTAATCAATAAATATCAATATAGAACTGATAATCAATAACAGGTATTTAACTAGTAATTTATATTCAATAATAAATTAAATAATGATTTAATTCAAATAAATTCAAATTAACTGAGATGATGATTTAAAATATACCAAACAGTCATAAATAAATTTCTAATCACATCAAAAATTAATTTAACTAACATAAGAAATTTTAGAAGCTGTGAGTGGGTTAAAACACTCACCTTTGAATTTAAATTGAATTTAAATCCAATTTAAGCCCAAAATTTGAACTGTCTTAGAATTCGTCCAAACCAGCTTCAAGATGTCCGAAATTTCAATATGATCCTAGCGGAACAAACCGCGCGTGAATTGGACCTCGTATGCAAAAGTTGCAATAATTAGAGCGATTGGAAATAAAAATCCAATAAAAATAAAAATAAATAAATAAGCTAATATCAATTGACACGTCACCTTCTCTTGTACGCAACCTACCCACTTTGCTCAAGAACGCGACCGAACCAAAAAATCGCGACTTTGACCGACTTTAACCACGTCCCCATGCCGCCGCCGGCCACCTGGCCACCAGCGACCACCGTAGGTTCGCCCTGCCTTCCCCTACATGCCGCCAAGGTCCGACCCCCTCCAGCTTGAGCCGTCGCCGCCGATACTAGGTTTTTGGCCGAACCCTAATTGAATTTTCATGCCTCATTCAACCGTTGATTCGATGAACTAACCACCTAGATGCGCTCCGCACGATCCTCTCTACAACCCAGCACCCTCCGGTCGACGATCGGTCGAAGTTAATCGACGATCCACGAACGGCCGAAAATTGTTCCTTGAATTCCGGACATGTAGAAACCCAAATCAAAAAACGAACTGCAGATTTGACTTGCGCTCGTCGAGAGCTTCAAATCGATATAAAAATTGATATAATTTGAGGAGTTTGAATTTTGGAATCGAATTTGAAATTTGGGAATTAGGTTTTTGTCTGCCATTGGAATGAGGAGTAGAGAAGGAGATGTACGTACAGACAATCTAAGTTGAGGAACACTAGGGTTTATAACATGATATTTATAGATAGGTCAGAAAATAGAAAGATCGGATAAGATTTGATTATAACGTTGAACGATAAATGGCCCGAAAAAACCTGTTCTGTCTCCGGAACGAAAATGGGTAATCCCATATATCAAAATAGGTATTTTTGATGATTTCAAATTCAATGGAAGAGGTTTCAAGTCCTAATTCTATCATATGAAGACGTTATGGTAAAATCAATTTATTTCAAATTGATTTCAATTGATTTCAATTAAATTGATTTCAAGGCGTTTCGAGCTCGTACGATCAAACGACAATTCCGATCGTTACGAAACCTGAAATCCTACAATAATTCACCATTACGGATCCGATGAAACTGGTTTCGTCGAAATTCGAGTCTGTGGCCAAAATGGATATTTTCACGTTAATTAAATAAATTAATAATAAATTAATTAAATCACTTTTCAGTTTAAATTTTAATAATTTACAACTTCTATCATTTTTTATTTCTTAATCACTTACAATAATTTAAACAAATTTAGATGCCAATTTATAGTTGATTAATCCATCAATTTCAGTGTTTAATTTCAATTTCATTAATATTCATAAATTATAAATTAAATTTTCAATAATTCCATTTAATTTGACCTTTCATCCTATTATTCAATCCATTATTATAAAATGGATGAAATTAACATTGGTTCATGATTTATTACATTAATATTCTCAAATTTCACCTTAATCTCTATTAACGTAATATTTAAATATTTAATTTCATTTATTAGCAATTAATTCAATTATTATAATTTAAATTTCAATAAATTAATAAATCTTGATTTCTATTCTTTTTATTCAACCAATTGTCATATTATGAATAAAATTAACATTATTTTCAATTATTACCTTAACTTACACCAACATAACATTTAATTTAGATTTATTGCAATTGATTACCAATTTTAATTTAATAGACTAAATAAATGGTTAACTTATAATAATTTTTGCCATTAATGTTTAAATTACACTTATAAGTTATTATTAACAAACAAATATTACAATTGCTTACACAACACTGTTCTTATCCAATTATCATTAATTATATACTAATTGTTAAATTGATTCAATATCTACACTTGTTTCCTTATATTCAATTTCATAGCCAAGTATAACATTTAAATTATTTCAATAAATTAGAATTTCATTCAAATCATTAATTATTAACTTTAATTGACATTGTTACGTTTCACTTTTGTTATTATTTCATTATTAATTTACAAATTTTTATTTCTTCTAAAATTAATTAACAAAAATCTTATTAAATTAACCAATTTAATTATCGAAAATTACGGGTCGTAACAAAAATATAACCTATAATTTCATATTAGATTTTGAAAGTTAGCCCAAGGATCAAAATCAATTTAATTCTTTATATTGGGATAGACTTACCTCATCCTTTTAGGTCAGGCTAGTAGCCAGGTAAGGCAGAGTACTTGACTGCTCAAACTCAACCTTAGACATACTTTTATAGATATTCTACTAATGGGTAGCCTTTAATAAGTTATCCATAATACTGTTAATTTAGCACTACAAGAAAGTATGTTATTAATAACGCCATTCGATAACGCATTATTCTATAGCGTTATTGTTTAGCGTGGCTATTTACTTTTTTCTTTATTTATTCTCTTCTGCACACTCTTACCATGTAACGCTTTGGTCCAAAAAGAAAATTATCCCTCCCAAAATTTTCGTCTCCCTCTCAAAATAATTATTCAAGTCGTCTTCCTTCCAAAACCAAGATTACACTTATTCAGTTCATCTCCCTCCTAATCGCTCATCCTTCGCCATCTTCGATCTCTGATCTTTGGTCCATCTACTCTTTGCCTTCAAACTCGTTGTTCAAAAGCATCTACGTGGCCATTGATCTACTAACACACGGAAACCTGACATCGATTTTCCTAATCTATTTGACCGCAATTTATTGTCAAATTATGCCTGAAAACCCTAAATCAGTATCTCACTCGACAAGCTTCTCAATAGACCGACTCTGCCTAGGTATTGATTTTAACTTTAGTTCATACTGGTGAATTGCTGCTATTAGATTTTTACGGTAAAATTTGACTAATCTGGAGTTAGAATTCATAGCCTAACTTGTATTGATGAATTTTACTGTACAAATTTAGTTGTAATGATGAAGGGAAAAGGACTGAAGAAACAACTGAGGATCCAATGGAAATTTCAAGAAGAATTATGCAAGATTGAACCCATATGGCCTTGATGACCTTCCTGATGTATTCTATGGTATATTTTACATACAATATTAGCATGAATTAATATTAACAGTATAACATTGGGTGGGTTGGACTGTGTTTTATAAATATGATAATAAAGCATCTAGTAACATCTATATGATTAATGCTTCCATGGTTGTCAGGCAATGTATACATATTGTTCTGACCAAGTATGTAAATGATTTACATGATTATATTAGTTTCTTTAAAGTCTTTGTGCAAATACATATTGTTCTTGTAGGGGGTGGGTTGGTCACTTTTGTTATGATAAGGTGCATTAGGTAGAGAAGAAAAGGGAAAACAACAGTAAATCGGATTTACTGTTGCCTAATTCTCCTCTTTGCATCTTCATCTTCTAAAACTTTAAAATTCAATTTTTACCGTTGCTTTACTACAAGCATGCGTTTCACCAATATATTTTCTATAATTAAGGCAAATAAATAAAGAATAAGGGTGGATTTCAAGGACAGGGGAAAACGAGATTAGGGGATTATTTCCTGTTATGCCATGGCTAAGCTGAATTATACTGGTCAAAAAAATAATGGTTATATGAAATATGAATGATTGTAGAACAAATGGATACTAGAGTGTAACGCCCTACTCCAAGACCCACATTAGCAAACAGTATTACAAGATAATACCGTCTGCTAATACGGAGAATAGAGCTGGATAGGAGTGACCATCTATATCCTTGTCTTAACTATCTACTGAATGCGTCGATAAATGTTGCATATATTTTTTTCATGTGGATCGACATATCCAATAGGTATTTAATACAAAACTATAATGGTTATAAGATCTAACAGAACAAAATATAACAACTCAAATGTAAAACACATCACAGAACAGCAGATCATCACATACATATACGCATATACAGATACATCACAAAGTATACAAAATGATACATGTCAAGTGGTGTAGCAACCACAATATACAGGCGAGTCAAAAAAATATACATAATAGAGTTACAACCAAAAAGGACTACACAAAAAGGTATAACAAAAAGAGCTAGCAGAATAGTCTATGAGGAAGCAGAATAGGCTAAGTCCAAATGTACCTAACCTGAAACACCTCGGTCTGACCCGAGTATAAAATACACGGGTCAGTCTAGCTACACAAATCAGTTAGATAAGCTAAATCATAATGAACATGCAAGGTCATAAAGTACCACAAATATCTCTAAAAGAGATAACTCGATCATCTAAAGATGAATCATAACAAGCCTCATATCATCGGCAACTCAAATAAACAAAGGATATGAGTATCCCAAATCAAGCCAAAAAGGCAAATAACAAATACCAATAAAGGTAGCACAAGTTTCCACAAGGTAATTGCTATATGTCGTGTGGTTCAAAGGACCTACCCATGAAGGCGATACTCTAGGGAAATATAAATATCAAAGAAACAAAGGATGCACATGCTCAATACTGTATAAACAAAGATCCACAAGCCCGAAGGCAAGAAACACAAGTATCTCTTGAGCAGTGACGAAGGACCAACTCCAAAAGCAAATACTATAGGGCAACAAACCCAAAGGCAACAAACCCGAAGGCACAAACCCGAAGGCAATAAACCCGAAGGCACAACAAGACGGTTCTTCTTGCGAAGACACCCATGAGAATCAATGCTGAAATCCCTCAACTCCTCATCACGGGACTCAGACTCACAAATCTGAATAAGATACACAAGATCGGGATCACGCCGCTGAGCATCGGCAATACGATCCAATAAGCTGGGTCGAGCTTCCAAACTAAATAATAAGATAGGAGAATCAGAAGATGGAGCTCGATATCGAATATCACAAAGTGATAAGGTCTCTAGAACATCCCACTCGGCTAGCATCATAGAGACAACAACCGAATGTTTGTGACTAAGCGCATCAGCAACACGATTACTCTTACCAGGGGTATACTAGATATCAATATCATAAGAGGCAAGAAACTCGAGCCAACGTTGTTGTCTCATATTGAGTTCCTTTTGTGTGAACAAATACTTCAAGGATTTATGATCGGTATAAAGAATAAAGCGCTCGCTTAAAAGGTAATGGCGCCAAATCTTCAAAGCGAAGACAATGGCGGCTAGCTCAAGATCATGAGTGGCATAGCGAACTTCATTTGGACGCAGTTGCCTAGAAGCATAAGCAACTACCCGATCCTTCTGCATAAGAACATCACCGAGACCACTTTCACAAGCATCGGTGTAGACAACAAGATCATGATTCCCATCGGGAACCACAAGAATAGGAGCATTAGTGAGAAGTTCCTTCAATGTCTGAAAGGAAGCTTTACACTTGTCAGACCAAATATAACGAACACCTTTCCGAGTATGGCTAGTAAGAGGAAGCACAGCACGGGAAAAATCCTTAATGAACCGACAATAATAACCCGCCAATCTAAGGAAACTATGAATCTCATGAACATTCTCAGGCCTCTTCCAATTCTGGATAGCTTCGATCTTTAAGGGATCGACTGAAATGCCCTCGGAAGATACAACATGGCCTAAGAACTTAACCTTATTCTCCGAAAAGTGGCACTTGGAGAATTTGGCTCTGAGCTGATTCTGACGAAGAGTATCCAAGACAATCCTCAAATGGTGGGTATGCTCTGTCTCAGACTTAGAATAAATAAGGATGTCGTCAATAAACACAAGGATGAACTTATCAAGATATTCCCGGAATACTAGATTCATGAGATCAACAAAGAAAGCAGAAGCGTTCGTCAAACCAAATGGCATAACAATCCACTCAAAAGAACCACAACGAGTGCGGAAAGCTGTAAGAGGAACGCTATCCACCACGACTTGTAACTGATGAAAACCAATGGCAAGGTCGAGCTGAGAAAAGACCTTAGCACCACTCAATTGATTGAACATATCGTCAATCCTAGGTAATGGATATCTATTCTTGATGGTCAACTCGTTAAGCTTGCGATAGTCGATGCAAAGCCTAAGAGTTCCATCGGACTTCTTCACGAAGACGACCGCGGCACCCCACGGTGAAAAACTGGACCGAATCAACTACTTGGACTCAAGCTCTAAAAGCTGCTTCTTGAGTTCCTCATTTTCTTTTGTAGACATCCTCGTGGGAGGACGACTAACTGGCTGCGCGCCTGGAATGAGATCAATGTGGAACTCAATCGCCCGCTTGGGTGGCAAACCCGAAACAGGCTCAAATACATCAGAGAAGTCATAAACAATAGGAATACGAGATATATCATCATCATCTCGTGAGTCTAGAGAATATAAAGCCACTTCAGAATTATCCACAATCCGAAGAACAAGTGATAGCGTAGTAGACGAATCTGGATGTCGAAGATATAAAATTCTCTCAGTACAAATAATCCTGGCATCGTATCGCACTAGCCAGTCCATACCCAAAATCATATCAAATCCCAAATAATAAATAACGTGCAGATTCGCACGAAAAGAAAATCCACATAAAGCAATCTCAACATCATCACAAAGCATGCTAAGGGTCGCGGATCCCTCAATAGGATTCGCAATCCTTAATGAAGTAACCATACATGATACGTCCAAAGACAAATCCTCCATGAGCTTCTTCGATACGAATGAATGTGAAGCACCCGTATCGAAAAGAACTCGAATACTACGATCATGAAATAAAATAGAACCTTCCAAAATAAATGGAGATATACCTTTGGGCTGAGAAGAACCTCCTGAAGCCTTAGCGGCATAAAGCTTGCTAGACTTGGCACTAGCAGGAATAGTAGGGTAGGTGGAAACATGATGACCTTCCTTCTTGCAATAGCGGCAAAAGAGAGGCTTAGGACAAGCTCGAATCGTATGATCAGGAGAACCACAGTTGAAACACTTCCGAATGGATGGTGTTCAAGTAGACTGAGTCTGAGAGTTAGAACCACCAGTCTTCTTCTTCTTGGAAGGAAAAGACTTAGACTTCTGAAATGGAAACTGCTTCTTGTTGGGGTTCTTGCGAACCTCAACATCATCACCACTATCGATCTCCTTCTCGACGGCTTCAAGATGAAGCGCCGAGTCAACTAGCTCCTCAAAAGAAAGCTTGAGCTGCAACATCAAAGATTTCTTCAAATACTTCTTAAGGCCGGAAACGAACTTGAGGTTCTTCTTGTATGGAGTGCTAATATACTCAAGGCCATACTTAGAAAGAGCCTCGAAAGAAGGCACATAATCAGAAATAGAATATTTCCCTTGCTTTAGCTCGAGGAAGCGACGGGCTAATAAAGCTTTCTCAGATTCAGGAACGAATTTGAGCTCGAATCGTTCCCAAAACTGAGTCCAAGAAAGAGTAGACTCATCGAGCTCGGCTATGAGAAGCTCGTACCAATCAAGGGCACGCTCTTGCAATAGGCTAGATGCTACAAGAACTCTATTGTGATCAGAAAGATCCATGCGAGAGAAGATGCGCTCGCACGTACGAATCCAAGCTTGGACCTCAAGAACCGACTCGGAGCCTTTGAACGGCTTTCCTCCGAGATGGGAGAAATCACTGCATAAGCGCTCAAAGACAGACTTGCATGGAGGAGAAGCTCGAGTAGGAGCTGGAGGCTGGGTGCTCCTAAATAATTCCAAGAACTGATCGGTAGACATATATACACCGTCCGGATGTGAGCCGCTGGATTGCCCAGCATTTGAGCGTCGTCCTCTACCTCTTTCAGCCATTAGCTGAAAGTTAAGATAAGACAAAGATTATTTACATGGTAGATATCATTAATTCAAATATGGAATATTACAGAATGAAATTGCATTCCTAGACGTATTCCCAAAATTCTATCTACCCCAAAGGCACGAAAAGAATAAAGGCACGATGATTCAGGGATTCGTAACACTTGTACTACACTTTGATGTACCGTAATATGTGTTTCTGTTCTGTGTTTATCATATTTTGTTCTGAACTCATCTCTAATACCAAGCTGTAATGCCCACTCCGAGACTCACATTAGCAAAGAGTATTACAAGATAATACTGTCTGCTAATATGGAGAATAGAGCTGGATAGGAGCGACCATCTATAGCCTTGTCTTAACTATCTACTGAATGCGTCGATAAATGTAGCATATATATTTTTTCATGTGGATTGACATATCCAATAGATATTTAATACAAAACTATAATGGCTATAAGATCAAACAGAACAAAATATAACAACTCAAATGTAAAACACATCATAGAATAGTAGATCGTCACATACATATACGCATATACAGATACAACACGGAGTATACAAAATGATACATGTCAAGTGGTGTAGCAACCGCAATATATAGGCGAGTCAAAAGAATATACATAACAGAGTTACAACCAAAAAGGACTACACAAAAAGGTATAACAGAAAGAGCTAGCAGAATAGTCCATGCGAAAGCAGAATAGGCTAAGTCCAAATGTACCTAACCTGAAATACCTCGGTCTGACCCGAGTATAAAATACACGGGTCAGTCTAGCTACACAAATCAGTTAGATAAGCTAAATCATAATGAACATGCAAGGTCATAAAGTACCACAAATATCTCTAAAAGAGATAACTCGATCATCTAAAGATGAATCAAAACAAGCCTCATATCATCGGCAACTCAAATAAACAAAGGATATGAATATCCCAAATCAAGCCAAAAAGGCAAATAACAAATACCAATAAAGGTAGCACAAGTTTCCACAAGGTAATTGCTATATGTCGTGTGATTCAAAGGACCTACCCCAAAAGGCGATACTCTAGGGAAATATAAATATCAAAGAAACAAAGGATGCACGTGCTCAGTACTCTATAAACAAGGATCCACAAGCCTGAAGGCGACAAACCCAAGTATCTCTCGAGCGGTGACGAAGGACAAACTCCAAAAGCGATACTATAGGGCAACAAACCCAAAGGCAATAAATCCGAAGGCACAAACCTGAAGGCAACAAACCGTAGTGGCGAAGGTCCGGAGGACCAGTACTGGACACCACTATCTAGCAATATGTGTCACAAACCACTTGAATAGGAACCTGCAAAGTATTAACGTGTGTCCCATACCACACGTTCGCACTAAACAGTTTACTAACCGTTAGTCAATTCCACACTCAAAGCAGTACAAAGTTTATCTCATCTCATCGGTAAACCGAAGGTCAAAACGATCAAACGAATAGATTAGGAATTAACTGAAAAGATAAACGCATGTGTTCATAGCACGTGTTTTATCTAATCATATAATTCTCCTCCCTCTTCGCTTGAAGTGCAAAATTGTGTGTTTTATATAGAAATTAAGTTGAAGAAAACGAGTTTTAGGAACGTTTTGAAATCGCTTTAGAAATTGCCTTTGAAATTCCTTTATTATAGAGTATATAATTTTTATATAAAAAATAATATATAATAATAATTTCAAAAGCCCATTTATTTGAAAAACATTTTTAAAACACATTATAATACCTGTGTATGAAATCCAGAAAGAAATATCAAGAAAACATCGAAATAACGGAAATTACACCAAGTATTATCCGTTTAAAACAAGCTGCGACTCAATATTCGACAGCATGTTTGAACAAGTTAACTGTGCCAAAATGACTTGAAATTTTGCAAGAATGTAGATCAACATTCCTGATTCAATCTTCAAAAAGAATCATTCAAATCCGATTTGAAACGAAGAACCTGCATCGTTTCAAAGTTGGACCATAACAAGGTTTTAAACACTGAATTACAGCAAGCTACGAGTACAAGTTCGACAGCAGTTTCGAAATAGAAAACAACCCAGATTGTCATGAAAATTTGCAGAAATGTAGTTCAACACTCCTACTTCAATCTGCAAAATGAATCACCAAAATCCGATTTGAAACGAAGAATCTACGTCGTTTCAAAGTTGGACCAAAACAAGGTTTTAAACACTGAATTACAGCAAGCTGCGAGTACAAGTTCGACAGCATTTTCGAAATAGTAAACGAAACCAAATTGTCATGAAAATATGCAGGAATGTAATTCAACACTCCTACTTCAATATGCAAAAAGAATCAACCAAATCCGATTTGAAACGAAGAATCTGCGTCGTTTCAAAGTTGGACCACAACAAGGTTATAAACACTGAATTACAGCAAGCTGCGAGTACAAGTTCGACAGCATTTTCAACATAGCAAATGAACCCAGATTGTCATGAAAATTTGTAGGAATGTAATTCAACACTCCTACTTCAATCTGCAAAAAGAATCACCCAAATCCGATTTGAAACGAAGAACCTACGCCATTTCAAAGTTGGACCAAAACAAGGTTATAAATACTGAATTACAGCATTTTCAACTTACCGACTTCATTGTTTTAGCAAGCATTTGTGATTTCTCACCTTTTTAGAGATTAGTAGTAGATTAGCAACCAAAGATGGTGACTTTAGGCAAGATTGAAGCTCAAGAACCTGTAAAATCTCAAAACAGAAACATGCAAGCTAAAAAAATGATTACATACAAACCCTATATCACAAATTAGATTTTGATGAATATGGCTCAGATTTGAAGTAGATTACCTGTAGAATATGTTTTAATTCAAAGAAAACAGCTAGTTTTTGATTTGTTTTGGAGATTTGGCTTGGATTTTGAAGTTTGTGGAGTGGTTTCTTATTTTTGTTTACTGTCTGAAGGAGGAAGAAGGAGTTGATAAAAAGAACGTACAGTATTCTTTTTCTCACCTTCTCAAGCTAGGCTAAGTGTTAAGTGGGTTAATGGACCCAAAAGTAAAAAGAAATTAATATGGCCTAAGTTTATTAAACAACACTTAACCAAAAAAAATGTGCATATATCACATATACAAAAAAAAAAGAATTTTCTCTCAAGTTTTTAAACCAAACAAAATATGCGTACTTACATACAAATAAAATAAAGTATTTTACACTATATAAAAAGAAAATTTTAATTTTTAAAACATTTTTATTATTAAAATCTCTTATTTTACCAAAATGCAATATTTTCGCAATAAAATGCAAAAGTCTATATTTTTGACTTTTAAAATTTAACAAAAATACTTTTCTCACTTAGAAAAATATTTCAAAACTTTATTTATAGCCAAAACTTATTTTTAACCCAATTTTCACCTTTTATTTCAATAAACCACCTTTAAAAAATTACATACTTCTTTTAAAAACTATTAAAAGAAGCAAATGGACGATAATTAATATAATTATTGCATTTTCTCTAAAATGAAATCATTTTCATTATTTAAAGTCCTTAATACATTTATTATCACTCCAAACAAAATAGAATAAAGCTTGGAATTTCATTTTCTCATTTTAAATTCCAAAATTTATTGTTTATTCCAAATAAACAATTTAATTTCTCCAATTTTATTTTAATTCACAATATTAAATCATAACTACCGTTATAATTTAATATTTACAAGTAATCTCCAAAACTAGGGTTGTTACATAGAGATTCATAAAGTATACTTTGCGACAATTATTTTGTTTTAAACATATACATATCTTGATTTCTAATCATTATACAAACTTACAAATTCTCAATATGATTATCTATTTTGATTCAAAATGAAATATTTTGATTCATTCTAACATACAAAATTGCAAAAACAATTGGTAAAAGTTGCAACGGCAGCATATCATGATGACAAATTTTACAGTTCTAGTGTATATTGCTGCCAGCAAACTAGCCAACCAAAATAACAGCTTCATGATTTGTTTCACAGCTTGAATCAATCAAAATGCATGCTTTTTTCCATCAAATTTAACCGAATCAAAATTGCCTTCAACTCTTTTTAACACCATACTCAAGACTCTACATCGGATAAAAAATCTTTAACCTCTTTCGGTCCAACCCACAGAACTCGAATTTCTTTTCTTATACATCCCACTATTGTAATAAATCCTAAAAATCAATTTAACATTTATAATGAATGGGAAATAAATTCTATTTTTATAGACTGTTCGACGCTCTTAATAACCAATATGTTTCTTTACATGTGGACATTATATTATATCGATCAATGAGTATAATTGAAACCCAAAGCTTCTTCTGCTTCTGCTGCTTGTATATATAATTGAAATCCAAAGCTTTATTTTCTCCTGCTTGTATAATTGAAACCCAAAGATTTATTTTCAGTTAATCTAGAATTCAACAAGTAATTATTAAATGCTCCAATTTGATAAAATGGGATTGGTTAGCCTCTATCTTATCACTTGGACCGGGCAATTACTTGTATAGAAACTTCTGCAAATTTTATGACTTTCCTTTTTATTCATTTATATCATCTAATCCGCTTGGTATTCTAATAAAGCTAGAAATTTGTGAAATATCTTGTGAAGTCCAAACTTCCAAATCTATTCCATTTATATTGACCATATTTGTACTCTATTAATCTTCATTTCTATGCAAACAAACCAAGTTTATAAAGATAATACTAACAATAATGACGATGGTCATAATAGCAATAATAACAATAAACAAACCAAGTTTATAAAATTTAACTAAGTTTAATAACAGTTCACTAATTTTAATAACAGTTCACTAAGTTTAGAATAATAATAATTTCCTGTAATGGGAGAATTAATTTAAAGGACAAAAATTTGTATATTTTTAGCCTCAAGGACACGACCTCAATATTTTAACCACAAGCACAAACATTCTTCTAAAAATTATTCATAAGGACAAACATTCTTTCAAAATTATTCATAAGGACAAACATTTTTTCAAAACTGCTACCAAACTAAAAACTGATACCTAAAAACTGATACCGATAACTACAAGCTGATACCTAAAAACTGTAAAAACTGATACCTAAAGAAATTTGTCCTTCGGGCTAAAATACTAAAGGTCTGTCCTTGAGGCTAAAGTGCTGAGAAATTTTGTCCTTGACAATAATTTCCTGTAATAACAAATTATAAAGTAATGACCAAGTTAACTAAGTTTTATAAAAATTAACTAAGCGTATAATAATAATAATATATTAACTTTAAGTTTTATAAAAATTAACTAAGTTAGTAATAATAATATATTATATATATTAACCAAATTAACTAAGTTTTATAAAAATTAACAAAACTTATATAATAATATTACCGTTATTAATAAATCATAAAATATTAACAAAGTTAACTAAATTTTATGAAAATTAACTATATATATATAAACAACAATAATAATAAATTAACTAATTTTATAAAATTTAACTTTGTTTATATAAACTAATAAATTATTAACTAAGTTAACAAAGTTTTAAATTTTAACTAAATTTATTAAATTTAACTAAGATTGATAAAAATTAACTAAATTTTATAACAATAATAATAGTAATAATTCATCTAATGCTTATGATAAATCACTAAATTGATAATATAATAATTTCACTAATGTTTCGAAAATTAACTATAATAATAATATTACTAATAATAATAAAAACCATAATAGTAATATTAACAACTAATAAACTCAGTTTTTAAAAAATAAATAAGTTTCATAAAAATTAACTAAGTTTATAATAATATTGATGATGATGATAACAACAACAACAATAATAATACCAATACTAATAAACTACAAAATTCATTAAGTTTTATAAAAAATAACCAATTTTAGAATAACAACAATAACAATAATAATGATAAAGTATTAACCAATTTAATTAAGTTTTATGAAATTTAACTAAATTATATAATATAATAAAAAAAAAAATAGAGTAACTTTATAAAAATTAAAAAGGTTTATAAAATCAACTAAGTTTATAATAAAAAAGTTAATAATAACTATGAGAGTCCGTCATCAGTTTTCTTCATTCATATCATGCAGGTTTTAATCATGTATTTCTAGGTTTCATTTGTTGTGAAGCTGTTAACTTCGCATCGGGTAATTAGTTTTCCACTTGGTTTAGCGAAAGCTATGCACTTGCCAAAAATTGTCGCTACTTCCTCATGAACAACTCCCTTTTAAAGAAGCAACAAATCTTCATCAGAAAATGTCAAAATTTGATCCAAAATGAGCATGCACCTTGAATTTAAGAATTGATGACTCCAAAAGTGTATCAAAGTTTCATTTATCTAGCTAATGTGGTTTCAACACCATGGTCGATGTTTGCTCGGCAAGTCGGGAACATAAATTTGGTCTGTTATTTATTTCACGTTGCATGCAAGTTAGGGAGCGACCGATATGCCTTCACCTTGGTATTAAAGGCCACCTTATATTCTATTTTCTTACATTTTTTGTAAACATATAATGTACCTCATGCACAGTTCTTGTTATTATTTCAGATTATGATACAATGAGTTGTAGAAGTGGTTCTACTATATCATCTACTTGAGGATTAACACCTTAGAAATGGAGGCGGTTTCACGTGAATTTGCAAAAGAAGATGTTATACTAGATGAGGTTAAAATGCGAGCACATGAATTCGAAAATGACAGGTATTATCCCTATTATGATATCAAATTTGAAGCAGCTTCTGAGTTCAAAGAACATGCTCAGATTGATGCACATCCACTTATAATTGAATTACCTTCATCTTCAAGAGTATCCGAAAGTCATCTAGCCTGTGTAAATGTTGCCTTAGTTTTAATGAGGCAATCACCCTCAGTTTTAACTGAGGATGTCAGCCTTATTTAACACTAAGCCTCAGTTAATACCGAGGTAAACGTTTGTCCTACAAAAGCAGACAATATAATTGCTAATTGAACTTCGATTTGTAACTTAAAATGTATACTAGATTTTGTCATTCTATTGTAAAATCACTTGTATATAATATATATATTATACCATTTTATTCTAAATATCAAAAAACTGCAACTAATATTATATGTTATGTTGATCACATAGGTATTGCAAGTGTTTTGGGTGGATATAAAGTAATTGGCAAGTTGAAACACATGCAAGAAGTTGGAAAAAACCATATATGCCTTGGCTACTTGGGGAATTGTTCTAACCAGGTAAATGCAATGGGTACTTGTATTTGTATTTTCCTTAGTAGAAATTTACTCTTATCATTCAAAAGTACTAGGCATTTTATTAGACAATAGTTATTTGCAATAGAGGTTCATTAATGCGAAGGCAAAAGCAACATTCAGTTCTTAGACCACTGAAGCTGAGGTTAGTAGATTGAATGTTGAATTTTATTTAAGATCGATATCTTAAGATTGATTTATATTTTTTGTGTTGGATAATATAGAAATCATTATTTCGTGTCTCGGATGATATTGTGGAGAGGAGGGATGTGGTTACTGAGAAGAGAATCGAGGTTGCTAGGTTGAAAATGATGCAAAGTTTGTCTTATGTTCTAGAATCTCAAGTACATGCTTTTTTATTTATAAGTTAGAGTATATTGTTCACTATAATCCATCTTTTCTTCAACATGGTTAATTCATGTCAACTTGTTTTGATCCCACTGTGTTTGCTATAACAGTCCATAAAACATACCACTGTCCTATGAAGAACTTATCTTTTATCATAATAACTTAAAATAAAGAATACTGAACTACATTTGTATGATTATTAACTAGTAACGACTAATAAGTTACTGTTAAATGAAAAGATTTTACCATTCTAATTTATTTGAGTATGCCTGAAGGCTGAATTTTTATCTATATGATGTCACATAAAATGGAGTCAAACTTGGTAGCAAACTCAGCATGATTATTTGTAATTTCCTTAGATACAAGTTAGGTATGCCTGGCAGTGCAAATACAAAGATTTAGGATAAATGCTGAAGTGTGCCAATAGCGTGTGAAAAGAAAGCATGTATAGTGATAAATGCTCTCCCTGCCTCTTTCTTTTATCTTCCTTCTTTTTATCTCATTTCTCACTCCCTCTTCTTGCATACAAGTAACTCGCAATGATGTTATTTGAACTTTGAAGGGGCCGAGAAGGAAGAACATGTAAAAAATCAGTGGTGTGAACTTTATGCATTCTATTTGTCTACTGTTCTAGAACAAGTTTAAGATCAAAATGTTTCATTCAGTAAATCATGTAAATTAGTCATTTTCCCGATTTGTTTTTATTACACTAAAAGCATATTATGTCCACAGAGAATCACGCCCCCTTGGAGCAAGATCGATCTCAACCCAGATTGGTAAGGAGATTGTCTTTTGCTATTTTATAAACGACTGTTTATTAAGACTGAAAACGTGTATATTATAAATTGCTTGCTTATTGTTCACTAACTTAAACTTGCAGTCAGAAATTGAATGAAAAGTGTTAGGAATATTCAGAAGATTACGAAAGCTATGAAGATGGTTGCAACATCCAAATTACGAGCAGTTCAAGTCAAAACTGAAAACTCACGTGGATTGTGGCAACCATTTACTGCACTTCTTGGAGACGCCCCTAGTATGCTTTTGCAGTCTCACATCATTTTCTAATGCTAATTCATATAAGAAATAAGATCTTGTAGACATTTTCCAGTCTCTGCCATCCTGCTAAATGACGTAATATAGGAATTGCTATGTAGTGTTCTTAAACGTTTGGCTAAATGACGTAATATAGGAATTGCTATGTAGTGTTCTTAAACGTACACTATGTAAAATGCATGTCGGGAGAGGTAGATGGTTTTGTGCGATCGGCCAGTTATCTTCGAATTCAAGTTGAAGAAGTAAATGCTATTGACTAATCGAATAGTTTATATGTTTGATGTCAAAATGAAATAATGAAGTTCAACTCCTGTTTAATGAACTTATTTGCTTAAAAAGAAACGGATGAACGATTCCATGTTGTTTGAAACTAAAAATTAAGCACTGTGCCAATTCACATTCTATTTTAGTATTTGTTACTACCCCAATTGCTTTTACTTCATTCATTAAAAGTTTGGTGAACTGACGGCAATTTCAATCATTTCATTTTTGTTATTTATAGAACTTTGTGTGGATGTCAATATTTTTTTTAAGCTTCATTTCATGATCTTACCCTATTATTTTTATGCACTTTCTTCTAACAGGTGTTGATGCAAAAATTTGAATTGTAAAATGAAACTGTTGTTCTTTTCAACTAGTATTTTTTTCTTTTTATGCGAGATGCTTGGTTGAGCATCTGCATCAATGATCAATGAAATGATTGAACTTTTAGACTGCTCAAAAATTTGAACCAATAACAATGATACTTAGTACTCAGATTTATCCTAATGATACTAATCTTAAAATTTGACTGAACATTGCTGATGCCACTTTTGAACGATTACTCAAATTCGGAAGAAGATTACTCTAGTTTCATCTTAACCTATTTTTATGTACTAGGCTTGGCTCGACTGGCTGAATATTTGGTAAGAAAAGAGAAGTTTATTTGGTAAGAAAGGCTTTGAGCAGTTCAAATTCTTAGTGATGCATTTGGTACTTGTAGACGTTAACTTTGAACTATGTTGTCTTTTTTGATCATGAATATGTATTGAATTTGGTAATTCATGTATTGAATTTATTTTTTGTTAGTTGATACTTTATTTTGTTATCATGAATATGCGTTACATTTGCTGATTATTATATTTTTTTCTGTTCATACATTATTCAAATTGTTATATATTTAAAGAAGATTCATTTTGATTGTTATTATTAAAATGTAATAGTGGGGTGCATCAAATATATAGTAAAATAAAGAAAAGCTCCTAAAAAGCGTTATAACTATATGAAATAAGTGCTATAAAAAGATAATGCAATGTATGATGTTACTGTCGAAAGATAGCAGCAAATAGGCGTTATTGTATCTACACATTTTATAGCGGTATATATATGTTGTAAATGGATGTAGAATATACTATAAACATGTTGATATATAGCGCAAAATAGGCGCTATATAATAACTATTTTATAGCGGCTATACTATGTTTTGAAATCATACTCTTTTATAGCGGTTTTTTTTGTGTTACAAATGTGCAATTCTTTTTTATAACATGTCGATATACAACGTTTATCAATCCGCTATAGTTGTGTTTAATAGGGCTATATGTCGCTATAAAAGACTGTTTTTCGTGTATTGTAAACTGCATATGCTATTGGGCTTCAATAACATTGTTGGAACTAGGCCAGCACGCAAAAGGTTAGATTTGTAAATTTCAATTTTCTTTCCATGTTTAGAACTTATTGGGTATGTAAGTTTAAATTGACTTAGATCCAATTTAAATAAATTTTAAATAAAATCTTTAGTTTATTTAATTTGTTAATATAAAGCTTTTATTTTTTTTATATTTGTGACATATAAAGTGTATATGTATATCAAATCCACGTATATGTATGAGTGCACATGCAATATATAAATGTATACATAGTTTAATGTGTTCACGTATAAGATCTGAGATTTATACTTACAACGGACACACTAGCCCATTTATATACGTATGTATTGTCTCTTATTATTTTATTATTAATATATCGTAAAGTGTACTTATATATATATATACATATATGTATACAAATAAATTTTTATATACACACACACAAAAATTATGTATAAATTTAAATTTCAATATATATAAACCAATTCAAAATTTTAATATTTAAAATAACTTAAGACATATTCAAATTCGATAACAAATTTAGATCCAAAATAATATCTTACTTAAAATTCAAATTTCGATACTTTAAATTTAATACACACACATACAAACATATATATATATATATACAAGTATGGTGGCACGTCTGTTGGACGTGTGCAAATAAGGAAGTGACGTATTTTGTCTTTGTTACAATTATGATATTGTGAGAGATTATAGTAATGTTTTCGTTAATTACGGGAAAAAAGAGGAAGATGATATGACAAATAAACAGAAATAAGGTGTTGTAAGAAAGACGTGCATATAAAAAATATAAAGTTGGCAAGATTATTTGATCTTACAACACGACATTGAAGTATATGTAATGTTGTATGCTTTACGTGTATGAATGCATAGATCGTGGTTCGTTGAAATGTAAGTGGCCTAAGTTAATTCCAGGAAATAATAAAACAAAACAAAAAAGTAGATCTTGAAAAAAAAAATTGTATGGTTCAGATATTAAGAAATACTACATCTGTGAATAATTATCTACGAATTTAAAATGGTGAAATACCATCCATTCTGATATTACTCGTATACATATTTGTTGAATGACCGTATTGTGTGGGGAAATAACATTGATGAAATAAATTTTTAAAATAAACAGATTAAGAGTAAAGAACAGGAATTTTAGTTGAATTAGAAAATCGATATCGTGAGTGAGGATGAGGATGCCCTAGTGCGCCATCGTCTTCGCCGTAGTGCTCTAATGAATTGTTGAACCTTTCAGGTGGATGTTATCTTATATTTGAATGTTTTGTTAAATGTTACAGAATTTTAATTGCCATAGATTTTATTCTTTGTTAACAGTTTAATATTAGAAGCAACAAATAAAGTCATGTAAAGCTGCAAATTGATCCATGTAGTGTTTCCAGTAAGAATATACATGTCTCCAGTAGTAGCAAGGGGTAAAATCTAAATTCGAAAATGGTGGCTCACATTTTAGGCCTAACAGAATAAAAATAGTAAACTTATTTGCATACATGAATGCATAAACTTAACATTAGTTATTCTCAATGTACAAAAAATTCAATAATATTCATGGCACAATGTATACCATACTTTCACCCAAACAGTCCAAAATAATATGTATCCTTCATTGGCAAAGGTCTGTTGTCATATGCTTTCACCCACACAGTCCAAAATAATATGCATCCTTTTTGGCAAAGTTCTCCTGTCCGTTATGCCATGTTCTGTAGTGGCTGAAATCCTAGTTCCAAACAAAATACCTGAGCATGCGTTTGGTAAACAAAATTTTTGTTGAGTCAAGCTTACCCGATCATGAAATATTCAAATGGATGTTAATAAGTTAATGTTTAATGTATTTTTTGGTCTATTTTATTTCTGCAATCAAACTAATCATTAGAATTATGGCTTGAAGCTCGTGTACAGTAACTCATTGGTAACAATGGTATTTATAGTGAAGAACTCATATATAAACTGTTGAGAATAAAAGAGATTAAATGTTAGAATTCTCTCCATTAACTCAAGCGCAAATATATTTCGATTAAAGCTTGTTCATAAACTATAATTTACATTTTGGTAAGGGTTATAAATCATAACTACTTCATCAACTTCTATAAACCTCATTTTAAATGATGTTACATTTTAAAAAATCAAAGTATATCCCATGTGTGCTTTAAAGTTATATTGAAAATGTTAGTATTTCTCTTTTGTATTGGTTTTATTTCTATTTCCTTTCCTCGTAGGTAAGGAAGAAGGGTATCAGTAACTCACCATGTGTATTTCACTTATTAAAAATAAAAAGGAGAGATAACTAATTTTTCAGTATTTAGTATAGTGTGGAGGCAAATAATACTAACCGTCTCTTCCTTAGCTACAAAAGCATTTTTAGTAGAATGCAGAAAGTGATATGTATTAGGTGCCTAGTCAAAAAAGTTGGATAAATAGATATACCAACAGTGTAAAGCAAATGATGTAGGTAATTTTTCATTTATAGTACAACACGCATCAATTGCACAGTGACTGTAAAATTAGTTGTCAACTTCAAAAAAATGTAAACATGACTTGGTGCAGTTATAGCATGGGAAGCAAATGCAGACAAAATTTGTATGTTAAAAGTTAAATAAAGAAATTCTTATGAATGATATTATGGACGTACATAATGAAGGATACTTTAGTTTTACCAAATAATTCAAGTTTGGTCAATTTAAATAATAAAGGCTCGTCAGTCTATCCCTTCCTCTTTCTTGGGTTTTAATGCATCCTTTAGAGAATCAAGGTGCATCTGTATATAAGCATGATTAGACTATCAATCTACTACGTTAGAAAAAACGTACCAATCATATAAAAACAATTTTCCAAAAGCCTAATTTAGAAACTCTAAATTAGGCTGCTCTTTTCTTGCAATTTTTTTCCTCAATTTCTATGGATTACATAGAAATTTTTTGAAGTATAAACACCTTTATTATATTATGCTAATTTATAAAGAGTACACATACCCTATCTAAATGTACTAAGTAGAAGCAAATAATGGCTTTAAAAACTTACCAAATAATCTTTAGCCCATATAAAACTTTCAAAAATGGAAGATTAAAATCACCTCCTTCTAGCATTTAGCTAATTCCATCTCAAGACATGCTTCTATTTTATCGGTTGGCAGACAAAGCGTCACAGAATCACAAAAATTTTGGCGTAAAGAGTTGCACGAAAAACCTGGAGGAAAGAAATAAAAAACCATACATGTCATAAACACTATATGCGTCTAATGCTAGCATAAAATGGTTAAAAACCTATTTCGTAATTTCATCCTAATAAATAAATAAGAAACTAATTGTTGAGTTGGTTAAATGCAATTATGATATCTTCAGTAGGCAACAACAAAAACAGTAATATACGAATTGATGTTATACAAATAGAACAATATAATTTGTAAAGTTTTTGATAATCATGCAATTTCCAAATTGTAGCGAAAAGGTGAATAGGTGGAAGAAATAAAAGAACTGCATGATTAAAACCTTGAATGATACTACTCAGCTACTGTAATATATTCCCTTTTTAATAGTTGATCATATTTCCTTCCATTCAGTATTATAATTGAAGTTGTAAACTGTTAGTCATTTTAGCAGATAGGTGGATGGAAAAATTCTAAAGGTTACAATAACATCGTGGCCATAAACAATGATGCCTCGCATTCGAAGAACAGTTAAATGCAATAATATAAACAATGAGGTAGCATATCATATCTTTACAGTGAATCTCAACATAAACACTTGCCTAAATTCAATCAAATAGTGAATAACATAGCATCATCCAATCTATAGTTAAATGCATACAAATCGCTTCAAACGAATAGCCAGCGGAAAAGATATGTGAAATGATATAAGTTGAAGATGACATGGGTGGCGTAACAATCACCTCTAATTGATTGCACACAGTCAAGCTCTGATCTCTTATTGCCAAAGTCCTTGCACTTTTGGTTTTACTCTTCAAATAAAACGAAACTTCATCCTAAGCATATTATAGTAAGCCAAGATTAATATTTAGTCACATAACATAACTGTTTGACAAATTTCTTATATCAATTAAAACTTAAAGAATAGAACATGGTCTTATTCTGAGTATTTTAGTCAAAAATTGCTACATTTAAATTAAATAACATTATTTGTTGATCAGGTTATTATATGTAATCAAAAAATGAGTAATAGAACATGCTTCAATGGGCATTACATAATCATTCCTTTCATGTATTTTTAAACGTGTAATATTTTATATAATATAGATATATTTTACTGTATAAAAACCATGCCACCCTAGTTTAGCAGAATATGGTCGGTTGCACGAAAAACCTGGAGGAAAGAAATAAAAAAACCATACATGTCACAAACATAAGGATTGTTGAGTAACTTGGGTGGATACTTTAAGTAATCAATACAAATATCAAAAAATCAATGTTCGAATAAGTGTCGCTTTCATATATGCATAAGTTTATTAAATATAAAGTTAATGAAGATTAAATACATATATTGTTAATGATACATCTAGTCTATAGTAAACTTCAATTCAGCAAAAGACTAAAAAGTTTCAAAATTATGGTTCAATATTAACATGCCTTATCTAAACCACAATCTTGAGGATCTTACTCAAAATGGAAAACCTTTCGTCTTAATACTTCAACCGCAGGCACATACATAAAATGTATGAAAATTATAAGTTTAAAAGTAAAAATTTTATTGTGGGTATAAATATTTACTCAAAATACTCTGAAATCGAAAATTTTGAATCGCGACTTCAAGTCGAACATCGAATAGAAACAAAATCGAAAGAGATTCAGTTAAGCGTCACTTTCCCAATTCAACAATCAAAAGGGAAAAAGAAGAGGAATAGGAAGAAGCTGCGGCAGCATACCTGACTAAAATAATCTAGGATTCAGAAGCTCTCCCATTCATCTTGCACGAAAATGGACCTGATACCAACAAAAAACATTGGGAAAAAACCACAGAACATAATGACAGTCAGAAATTAGATTTTACCAAATCGAACCATTTCAGATCTACATGTTTTGTGCCTTTTCGCTTTCTTTATCGAACTATATTACTTTGAATATTTCAAATCCAAATGTTTTGTACCTTTTCGCTATCAACCTGGACAATAATTTTTAGTTATCAACTAATGCAGTAAAATTCGAAAGTGATTATACATTATCGAAAAATTTGAATCGTGATTTCAAGTCGAACATCGAATTGAAACAAAACTAAAAGATTTTTAGTTCAGCATCACGTTCCCAATTCAACAATCAAAATGGAAAAAGAAGAGGAATGAGAAGAAGAGGCGGCAGCATACCTGAGTAAAAGAATCTAGAGGTTGATTGTTGATTCGAGAACAACTTTTTGTCGCCTGCTGTTGATGAAGTCGTTAGTGCTTCCTAGATGAAGAGATGTTGATTATTTTGAAGCTTAGGTCGGGCAATCGCTGGTGATGCTTGCAGTCAGATCTACGTTGATAGAATACTCGCTTCTAGTTTGAAAATGCCTCGCTAACTACTATGGATTTGCATGTAAATCTAAAGTTGCGATGGTATCTTTTGCTTAGCAGTACTGATAACTGATAAAATGATTTGCTGGTAAAGTGAGGAAAATGGAGTTGAAAACAGGGAGAAGTGGGAACGTGTTGGGTTAGTGGAGAGGGAAGAGGGCAAAAAAAGGAAGTTATATACCGTGTACAAAATATATTGTGAAGGGTTATTCTGGGAAATGCCAAAAAGGCTTCACTTTGACCCGTTGACCTAAGGTTTTGCTTTATAGTATAGATATATATATATATATATATATATTAGAAATATAAAATTCCAGTTTGTAAATATATCAAAGCAATGATACATATTAAACCATAGAAAAATGATTTTTTTCTTTTGGCCACCAAAATGTTTTGACGAAAATGTTTTACTAGTATAAACTTTTTGAGATAGGCCTTGAAGATTACATTCATGAGAGCTAGAAATGTTGAAGGAGAATTAGTTAAGCCAAAATGCATTACTAAGAACTCATGTTGACCTCCATATGTTTTGAGTGTTGCCTTATGTATTTCATCAAGATGCATACAAATTTGGTGATAGCCAAACATGATATCAAGCATATTGAACTATTATGCACCCTTCAATTTATCAAATAAATCATCGATGAGTGGAATTGGGAATTTTTTTCTATTATTACTCTATTTAACCCTCTATACTCAATAAACATTCTCTAACTACCATCATTCTTCTTGACCATGACTACTGGAGAGGAATATGGGTTATGGCTATGTCTGATTCTCCCGATTACAACATTTTTTCAATCATTTTCTCAGTTTCAATTTTCAGATTGTGTGAGTGTCTATATGGTTTGAGGTAAACTAGTTTGGCTGATAGGATTAAGGGAATTTTGTGGTCAGTTTGTCTAGGTGGAGGTAGGGTAGATGGTCTGGTGAATACAGATGTGAATTGTTGTAAGAACTAGAGAATAGCTTGGGCAATGGTTTCATGCTTTGAGTTTTGTGTAGTGTGTGAAGAGTTGGGCTACTTTGGGGTGGTAAATGGTAGGGTGTGAATCAAAAAGCACAGGTTACCACTACTGATCTCCTTGTCAATTTTCTTTTTCGAAACAACCTTGTTTGCTGTGGATTTGTTGCCTTACCATAAAATGTTGTTTCTATTGTACGAGAATTTTAATTGAAGATTTCTGAAGTTGAAATGACGTCTTCAAATTGACTTATCCATTGTACTCCCAAATACTATTTGGCAACCTTTTAAAGGCATGATAAAGAGATCAACTGGCATTTCTAGCCCTTGATATTTCAGTAGTACTCCTTTAGATATGCCTGAACTAATCATTTTTCTCCACTTGAAATTAGAACTTGAAATTCAAATGAGTTGGTAGTATGCAATCATAGTTTCTTTACCAATTGGTTGTTGATGAAGTTGTGAGTAAATCTAGAGTCTACTTGAATATGTACCTGATGCCACAATATGGTTCCATTGGTTTCAAATGTTTGCATAGTTTTGATTCCTGAAATTACTTGTAAAGATATTGCTAGTGTGGTGTCCATATCAGTGGTTGTATCTTGTGTTGTGATAGGAGCCGGTTGTAATTGTTGGTCAATTTCTTTTTATTCTTCATTTTCAATGAATTCCTCCATAACATATACTTTTTTATTAGGGCATTTATGGCGATGAAATCGTGTCCCATCACATGTGTAGCAAAGACCTTTATTTCTTTATGTTCCAATGTCTCTTGGGGTTAATTTAGAGAACTGGTTAGGGTTTGTTTGTGGCGAATGAGAATTTTAAGAATAAGGGTTTTGAGGAGCTACTTGTGTATGTTGGTTGTGGTGATTTGGTGTAGTGGCATCGAGTATGACTTAAATTGTTTTCTTGTAGAAAAATACTTAGCTTTGTATGTTTTAGCTAAAGTGATTGCTTTTGTCGAAGAAATTTTAGCCTGGAACCAATGAATTCATATCGTATTTCTTCTTTTAAGCCCCTAATAACTTATCGAGGATGTATGTAGATTGTTGTTTCTATAGTAAGGCTGACAGTTGTTCAAATTTTGTTAAGTAATCTCGAGTTGTTGATGTTTGTTTGAGATTGGCAAATGCATCAAACGGTCTATTAAGTTTAGAAGGACCAAATCTGCATAGGACCTTCTTGAAAATCCATCTAAATATATGAATGCTCAATGTTTACAGTGTACCAATAGTACTATTGTAAAGCTTCATACTTAATCTGGTAAATATGGTTGATTTTATGGTATAGTAGTACATGCTGTACTTGCTTGAGATAGGCTAATGTATTTATTTCACCATTTAAACTAGGAAATTCTATTTTTAGTGCTTTATGTTGAAAAACTGTAGGTAATGGCATGGATTTGGTTTATTTTGATAGTAGATTATATGGATCTAGGTTTTGTGGTAAGTTCAATTGCATTGGAACATGCTTTGGAAGTGAAGTTGTTTGTGTTGCATGGAAGTGTGTGGAGGGTGGATTCAATGATGTGAAAGGAACATGAGATGGTTGTAGGATAGGTGTTGATAAAACTCCAAGAGCCTATGAGTTTGGTAGTGTTAGAATTCCTAGTGTAAATGAAATACACTTGTCCCACATCGCCAAATTTACAAAGCCATTCCAGTATATATATGGCTTTGCAATGAAGGTGTTGGGGCCTAGGGGCACCCAAATGTATGCTTCGTTGTGAGGAGGGAGATCATGCATCTCCACCACACACGCGCGTGCGCCGCCGCCATCCGTCCGACCGAACCGGGCTCGGGTTTGGGTTAAATGTGATCCTAATTTTACTGCAAAACTGGGTCAGGTTTTTTAACAGTTGCAGGCTATACGAACAGACGCGACTGTTCATAAGCGGATGCAGCGAGCGGGTGCGACCTGACTGAAGAAGCGGGTGCGGCACGACCAAACCGATACAAGCAGCAGGCGAGTGCGACCTATTAACAAACAGCAGCGGGTGCGACCCGTCAAGCAGACGCGACTGTTTGAAGGGATGCGGACGAAATTATAAATAGGAGAGAATCCTGATCACATTCTCATCCCATTCCAATTCTATTTTATTCCCTTCTCTTCTTCTTCCCTGCTCCTGCATACATTAAATCACAGAGTGATATACTCATTACAATTTCAAGCAGAATTCGTCTATTGTATCTTCAGAGAATTTTGAAATAAAATTCTTAAGGAAATCGTTACGACGAGCCTCAGACTTAATCGGGTTAGAATTCTAGTCTGTTTGTATATTTATATACATTATTCTATATTCTATTCGTTATTCTGGTTATACTATTTATTCAAAATAGTATACCGCTGTTGTTGTAACTTGTTTACAACATTCATACTGTTATTATATTTAATACAGAATTCCAGTGTAGTGGAAATCTGAGTTATAAACTTGTGCGACGAGTTTATATTTGATTATTCTCTATTTTGGTATACTAGACGTATAAGATCTTAAGAATTTTTCGGTTTTCACAAAAACAGAGATGGCAACAGTAGAGCTCTCAACAAAGGCTACTACACACAACAGACCCGATCCTTTTAAAGGAGATGGTGACGACTTTTTAGCATGGTAGAGTCGGATGTTATTTTACCTCACCACACTCGGTCTACAACGGTATCTCGAGGAGGAGGAACCGATTTCTGCACCAGGCAAGGAAGTAGATGTTGCTACATGGAAACATTCTGATTTCCTATGTAGAAACTATATTCTGAATTGTCTAGACAAGGTGGTATACAAAGTATATCAACCTCTAAAGACAGCAAAAGCACTCTGGAATGCACTTGCCACGAATTATAAGACGCAGAATATCAGTCTTAAGAAATTCATTGTAGACAAATTCATGGACTACAAGATGGTCGACTCCAAACCGGTGACTGCTCAACTGCATGAACTACAAATCATTATTCATGAAATCGAAGCAAAAGGTCATAAGATTGGAGAATCTTTTTTGGTTGAGGCCATCACGGGAAAACTGCCACCGTCCTGGAGAGATTACCGCAATTATCTAAAGCATAAAAAGAAGGAAATCTCTTTACAGGATCTCATAGTCCGATTGAAAATTGAGGCAGATAACCGTGGAATTACAAAACAAAGCGAGGAGGCATTTGTGGCTGAAGATTCAAAGACCAAAAACAAAAGGAAGAATTTCCAGAAGAAAAGGAAAGCTCCATACAACAAACAAACCAAAAAGTTTAATGGTGAATGTTGGGTATGTGGAAAGATTGGACATGCCGCTAGAGATTTCAGACTCAAAAAGGACCGCAACAAAGAGGCAAATTTAGTAGACAACATGGAAGTGGATGAGTCCAACTTCTAAGCAATTGTATCTGAATGCAATATGGTTCAGAATCCTAACCAATGGTGGGTGGACACAGGCGTGTCTACTCTGAAAAATCCATGTTTTCTACATACAAGAAATTCGATCATGAAGAAAAACTCTATATGGGTAATTCTACAGTATCTATGATCGAAGGCAGTGGCACAGTAATCCTCAAGTTTACTTCAGGAAAAACTGTCAAGTTGAATGACGTGCTCCGCGTTCCAGACATACGCAAGAATCTCATCTCTAGTGCAGTATTATCAAAGAAAGGATTCATAATGGTGTTCGAGTCAGACAAGATGGTTCTGTCCAAAGCTGGAATGTATATCGGAAGGGGATATTTATGTGATGGCCTATTTAAGGCAAATGTAGCCGTTATCGACAATAAAACAATGTATTCTGATTGTGCTATTAATAAAATTGAAGTTTCTTACTTGCTTGAGCACGAAATTTTACTATGGCATGATAGATTAGGACACATAAATTTCCGAAAAATGAAAATATTATCAAACTTGTGATTAATTCCAAAAATCCAAGTAGATAAGAACTACAAATGTGAGACATGTGTAGAAGCAAAAATGGTTAAAAAAACCATTTCAATCTGTTGATAGGAGCACCGAACCAATAGGTTTGTTTCATACAGATTTATGTGATTTTAAATCATTACCTACAAGAGGTGGGAAAAAGTACTTTATCACGTTTATTGATGATTATACGCGATATTGCTATGTATATGAATGGCAAAGATGAAGCAATTACATCATTTATAAAGTACAAGGCTGAGGTAGAAAATCAGTTAAACAAAAAGATCAAGATATTGAGATCTGATCGAGGTGGAGAATATGAATCACGATTTGAACAGTTCTATGCCGAAAATGATAGCTCCATATTCACCACAACAAAATGGTGTAGCCGAGAGGAAGAACAGAACGTTAAAAGACATGATTAATGCCATGCTTTTAACCTCTGGTCTACCGACGAACTTGTGGGGGGAAGCCTTAAATATGTCTAATCACATAGTAAACAAAGTCCCTCATAATAAAACAGGAACAATTCCATATGAGATATGGAAAGGACCCAAACCAAGTTTTAAATACCTCAAAGTGTGGGGGTGCTTGGCAAAAGTTCCAGTTCCGCCTCCCAAGAAAGTCAAACTTGGACCAAAACAGTAGATTGTTACTATTTAGGGCCAGCCCAAAATAGTAGTGCCTATAGATTTTTGGTATTCAAGTCTGATATAGTTGATATCCATGTAAATACAATCATGGAATCTAGAGATGTCTCATTCTTTGAAGACGTGTTTCCGCACAAAAGGAATAAAGGGAATAATGTCCCTAAAAGGACAAGAGAAGAATCAAGCAATTCACATGAAGATGAAACTCATCATGAGATTGAGGAAGTTGAACCAAGAAGAAGCGTAAGGGCTAGGACTTCCAAGACATTTGGTTCGGATTTTTTCACATATGTGTTAGAACACGAACCTCAAACGTACAAGGAAGCAATGTCATCTTCTGAATCTTCATGTTGGAAAGAAGCAATCCAAAGTGAGATTGATTCAATTCTAAGTAATAAAACTTGGGAAATTGTTGATATTCCACCTGGAATAAAACCTATTGGCTGCAAATGGATTTTCAAGAAGAAAATGAAAGCAGATGGCTCTATCGACAAGTATAAAGCCAGATTAGTAGCCAAAGGATATCGTCAAAAAGAAGGAGTAGACTTCTTTGATACATATTTGCCAGTAACACGAATAACCTCTATAAGAATGCTAATAGCAATTGCATCAATTTATGGTCTAGAAATTCATCAAATGAATGTAAAGACAGCATTCTTAAATGGAGATCTCGATGAGGAGATCTACATGGAGCAACCTGAAGGTTTTATTTCCAAAGGAAATGAAAACAAAGTCTGTAGATTAGTAAAATCATTATACGGACTGAAACAAGTTCCAAAACAATGGCACGCAAAATTTGACAGTGTCATGATGAGAAATGGTTTTCGTATAAATGAATGCGATAAGTGTGTTTATTATAAACAAATTGGACAATCATATGTGATGATTTGTTTATATGTAGACGATATGTTAATATTTGGTCCAAATACTCAGGTAATGGAGACCATAAAGAAGATGTTAACTAACAATTTCGATATGAAAGATTTAGGAGTTGTAGACGTTATTTTGGGAATCAAAATAATAAAGAACTCCTAATGGAATCGAATTGTCTTAGTCACACTATGTAGACAAAGTGATTGAAAAATTCCAAGACTATGGAATTAAAGGAGTGAGAACACCTTTTAATCCATCAGAAGTACTGCATAAAAACACTAATGAGAGTGTAATGCAACTGGAATGCTCTCGTGTAATAGGATGTCTCATGTATCTCATGAATTGCACAAGACCAGATATAGCTTATGTAGTAAGTTGACTAAGCAGGTATACAAGCAATCCAGCAAAGGAACACAGGAAAGCACTAATGAGAATGCTTGGATATTTAAAAAATAGCACAAATTATTCCTTACATTATGGAAAATATCCTGCCATCTTAGAAGGATATAGTGATGCAAACTGGACTGTTGATTCAGAGGAATCAAAATCAACAGGTGGTTATGTATTTACCTTAGCAGAGGCAGCAGTGTCATGGAAATTTACTAACCAAACATGCATAGCAGAAGCAGAATGGCTTCGTCATTTTTTAGAAGATATTCCATTTAAGCCTAAACCTGTACCGGACATATGCATACACTGTGATAACCAAGCTGCGCTAAGCAGAGCGCACAACTTTGTGTATAATGGAAAGTCACGACATATTCGTCGACGCCATAACATAGTTAGGCAGTTACTCTCAAATGGAACTATTTCCATAGATTATGTGAGAACAAATGATAACCTAGCGGATCCATTTACTAAAGGTTTATCAAGAGAGAAAATTGACTGCACATCGAGGGGAATGCGTTTAAAAGCCTAAACCACCAAGAGTTATCTTATACGGAAACCTATCCTAGCAACTGGAGATCCCACGGACTAGGATCAATAGGCAAACCAGTTCTGAATAACTCAAGACATAATGCATTTGCGTGGACATAGTCCAACTCCATTCCTATGGTGCACAATATAAATGCATGACTACAGAAGTATTTAAAGGTTAAAACTATGTTTTTTATTGATGACCATATCTTGGAAATAACAAGTGGGGTATATGTAGGATACTCTTAATGGTTGCGATCACCTATGTTAGTATGAGCTGGGTCGGCTCTATGAGAATATTAAAAGGCTTTTATTCTCTAAAACACTCGCAGAACCAAAAATTGTACAGGACCAAAATGAACACAACCAAGAGATTGGATGAGAAGGGAATCAATGCTTCGTAAAGCTTATTGTCTGGATATACAATAAAGGCCGACGATTCAAGTTGAAATAATTCACCAATTAGCCAAGTAGATCCGATAAGTTTTAACTAGGGTAAGTTCAAAGTGAAATATCTACTTATCCACTATAAAGCATTATTCCATATGTATTCTGTGATATTTCGCTTTGTGTGGGGGAAAGTATATTATCATTTATGTGGGGGATTGTTAGAATTCCTAGTGTAAATGAAATACACTTGTCCCACATCGCCAAATTTACAAAGCCATTCCAATATATATGGCTTTGCAATAAAGGTGTTGGGGCCTAGGGGCACCCAAATGTATGCTTCGTTGTGAGGAGGGAGATCATGCATCTCCACCACACACGCGCGTGCGCCGCCGCCGTCCGTCCGACCGAACCGAACCGGGCCGGGCTCGAGTTCAGGTTTGGGTTTGGGTCTAATATGATCCTAATTTTACTGCAAAACTGGGCCGGGTTTTTTAACAGTTGCAGGCTGTACGAACAGACGCGACTGTTCATAAGCGGACGCGGCGAGCGGGTGCGACCTGACTGAAGAAGCATGGGCGAACAGAAGCGGGTGCGGCCCGACTGAGGAGGCACGGCCAAACGGATACAAGAAGCAGGCGGGTGCGACCCATTAACAAACAGCAGCGTTCAAAAGGCAGCGGGTGCGAACCGTCAAGCAGACGCGATTGTTTGAAGGGATGCGGACGAAATTATAAATAGGAGAGAATCCTGATCACATTCTTATCCCATTCCAATTCTATTTTATTCCCTTCTCTTCTTCTTCCCTGCTCCTGCATACATTAAATCACAGAGTGATATACTCATTACAATTTCAAGCAGAATTCGTCTATTGTATCTTCAGAGAATTTTGAAATAAAATTCTTAAGGAAATCGTTACGACGAGCCTCAGACTTAATCGGGTTAGAATTCTAGTCTGTTTGTATATTTATATACATTTTTCTATATTCTATTCGTTATTCTGGTTATACTATTTAATCAAAATAGTATACCGCTGTTGTTGTAACTTGTTTACAACATTCATACTATTATTATAATTAATATAGAATTCCAGTGTAGTGGAAATCTGAGTTATAAACTTGTGCGACGAGTTTATATTTGATTATTCTCTGTTTTGGTATACTAGACGTATAACATCTTAAGAATTTTTCTGTTTTCACTAAAACAGAGATGGCAACAGTAGAGCTCTCAACAAAGGCTACTACACACAAGTGACACAACAGACCCGATCCTTTTAAAGGAGATGGTGACGACTTTTTAGCATGGCAGAGTCAGATGTTATTTTACCTCACCAAACTCGGTGTGCAATGGTATCTCGAGGAAGAGGAACCGATTTCTGCACCAGGCAAGGAAGTAGATGTTGCTACATGGAAACATTCTGATTCCCTATGTAGAAACTATATTCTGAATTGTCTAGACAAGGTGGTATACAAAGTATATCAACCTCTAAAGACAGCAAAAGCACTCTGGAATGCACTTGCCATGAATTATAAGACGCAGAATATCAGTCTTAAGAAATTCATTGTAGACAAATTCATGGACTACAAGATGGTCGACTCCAAACCAGTGACTGCTCAACTGCATGAACTACAAATCATTATTCATGAAATCGAAGCAGAAGGTCATAAGATTGGAGAATCGTTTTTGGTTGAAGCCATCACGGGAAAACTGCCACCGTCCTGGAGAGATTACCGCAATTATCTAAAGCATAAAAAGAAGGAAATCTCTTTACAGGATCTCATAGTCCGATTGAAAATTAAGGCAGATAACCTTGAAATTAAAAAATAAAGCGAGGAGGCATTTGTGGCTGAAGATTCAAAGACCAAAAACAAAAACAAGAATTTCCAGAAGAAAAGGAAAGCTCCAGACAACAAACGAACCAAAAAGTTTAATGGTGAATGTTGGGTTTGTGGAAGGGTTGGACATTCCGCTAGAGATTGCAGACTCAAAAAGGACCGCAACAAAGAGGCACATTTAGTAGACAACATGGAAGTGGATGAGTCCAACTTCTCGGCAGTTGTATCTGAATGCAATATGGTTCAGAATCCTAACCAATGGTGGGTGGACACAGGCGCTACTCGTCATGTCTGCTCTGACAAATCCATGTTTTCTACATACAAGAAATTCGATCATGAAGAAAAACTCTATATGGGTAATTCTGCAGTATCTATGATCGAAGGAAGTGGCACAGTAATCCTCAAGTTTACTTCAGGAAAAACTGTCAAGTCTAATGACGTGCTCCACATTCCAGACATACGCGAGAATCTCATATCTGGTGCAGTATTATCATAGAAAGGATTCAGAATGGTGTTCGAGTCAGACAAGATGGTTCTGTCCAAAGCTGGAATGTATATCGGAAGGGGATATTTATGTGATGGCCTATTTAAGGCAAATGTAGGCGTTATCGGCAATAAAACAATGTATTCTGATTGTGCTATTAATAAAATTGAAGTTTCTTACTTGCTTGAGCATGAAATTTTACTATAGCATGATAGATTAGGACACATAAATTTCCGAAAAATGAAAATATTATCAAACTTGGGATTAATTCCAAAATTCCAAGTAGATAAGAACTACAAATGTGAGACATGTGTAGAAGCAAAAATGGTTAAAAAAACCATTTCAATCTGTTGATAGGAGCACCGAACCACTAGGTTTGGTTCATACAGATTTATGTGATTTTAAATCATTACCTACAAGAGGTGGGAAAAAGTAATTTATCACGTTTATTGATGATTATACGCGATATTGCTATGTATATCTTTTGAATAGCAAAGATGAAGCAATTACATCATTTATAAAGTACAAGGCTGAGATAGAAAATCAGTTAATAAAAAGATCAAGATATTGAGATCTGATCGAGGTGGAGAATATGAATCACCATTTGAACAGTTCTGTGCCGAAAATGACAGCTCCATATTCACCACAACAAAATGATGTAGCCGAGAGGAAGAACAGAACGTTAAAAGACATGATTAATGCCATGCTTTTAACCTCTGGTCTACCGACGAACTTGTGGGGGGAAGCCTTAAATATGTCTAATCACATATTAAACAAAGTCCCTCATAATAAAACAGGAACAATTCCATATGAGATATGGAAAGGACGCAAACCAAGTTTTAAATACCTCAAAGTGTGGGGTGCTTGGCAAAAGTTTCCAGTTCCGCCTCCCAAGAAAGTCAAACTTGGACCAAAAACAGTAGATTGTTACTATTTAGGGCCAGCCCAAAATAGTAGTGCCTATAGATTTTTGGTATTCAAGTCTGATATAGCTGATATTCATGTAAATACAATCATGGAATCTAGAGATGCCTCATTCTTTGAAGACGTGTTTCCGCACAAAAGGAATGAAGGGAATAATGTCCCTAAAAGGACAAGAGAAGATTCAAGCAATTCACATGAAGATGAAACTCATCATGAGATTGAGGAAGTTGAACCAAGAAGAAGTGTAAGGGCTAGGACTTCCAAGACATTTGGTTCGGATTTTTTCACATATGTGTTAGAACACGAACCTCAAACGTACAAGGAAGCAATGTCATCTTCTGAATCTTCATGTTGGAAAGAAGCAATCCAAAGTGAGATTGATTCAATTCTAAGTAATAAAACTTGGGAAATTGTTGATATTCCACCTGGAATAAAACCTATTGGCTGCAAATGGATTTTCAAGAAGAAAATGAAAGCAGATGGCTCTATCGACAAGTATAAAGCCAGATTAGTAGCCAAAGGATATCGTCAAAAAGAAGGAGTAGACTTCTTTGATACATATTCGCCAATAACACGAATAACCTCTATAAGAATGCTAATAGCAATTGCATCAATTTATGGTCTAGAAATTCATCAAATGGATGTAAAGACAGCATTCTTAAATGGAGATCTCGATGAGGAGATCTACATGGAGCAACCTGAAGGTTTTATTTCCAAAGGAAATGAAAACAAAGTCTGTAGATTAGTAAAATCATTATACGGACTGAAACAAGCTCCAAAACAATGGCACGCAAAATTTGATAGTGTCATGATGAGAAATGGTTTTCGTATAAACGAATGCGATAAGTGTGTTTTTTATAAACAAATTGGACAATCATATGTGATGATTTGTTTATATGTAGATGATATGTTAATATTTGGTCCAAATACTCAGGTAATAGAGACCATAAAGAAGATTTTAATTAGCAATTTTGATATGAAAGATTTATGAGTTGCAGACGTTATTTTGGGAATCAAAATAATAAAGAACTCCTAATGGAATTGAATTGTCTCAGTCACACTATGTAGACAAAGTGATTGAAAAATTCCAAGACTATGGAATTAAAGGAGTGAGAACACCTTTTAATCCATCAGAAGTACTGCATAAAAACACTAATGAGAGTGTAATGCAACTGGAATACTCTCGTGTAATAGGATGTCTCATGTATCTCATGAATTGCACAAGACCAGATATAGCTTATGCAGTAAGTCGACTAAGACGCTTAGAAAGCAATCCAGGAAAGGAACACTGGAAAGCACTAATGAGAGTGCTTGGATTTTTAAAAAATACCACAAATTATTCCTTACATTATGGAAAATATCCTACCGTCTTAGAAGGATATAGTGATGCAAACTGGATTGCTGATTCAGAGGAATCAAAATCAACATGTGGTTATTTATTTACTTTAGCAGGGGCAGCAGTGTCATGGAAATCTACTAAACAAACATGCATAGCAGAAGTAGAATGGCTTCATCATTTTTTAGAAGATATTCCATTTTGGCCTAAACCTGTACCGGCCATATGCATACACTGTGATAACCAAGCTGCGCTAAGCAGAGCGCACAACTTTGTGTATAATGGAAAGTCACGACATATTCGTCGACGCCATAACACAGTTAGGCAGTTACTCTCAAATGGAACTATTTCCATAGATTATGTGAGAACAAATGATAACCTAACGGATCCATTTACTAAAGGTTTATCAAGAGAGAAAATTGACTACGCATCGAGGGGAATGGGTTTAAAAGCCTAAACCACCAAGAGTTATCTTATACGGAAACCTATCCTAGCAACTGGAGATCCCACGGACTAGGATCAATAGGCAAACCAGTTCTGAATAACTCAAGACGTAATGCATTTGCGTGGACATAGTCCAACTCCATTCCTATGGTGCACAATATAAATGCATGCCTACAGAAGTATTTAAAGGTTAATACTATGTTTTTTAATGATGACCATATCTTGGAAATAACAAGTGGGGTATACGTAGGATACCCTTAATGGTTGCGATCACCTATGTTAGTGTGAGCTGGGTCGGCTCTATGAGAATATTAAAAGGCTTTTATTCTCTAAAACACTCGCAGAACCAAAAATTGTTCAGGACCAAAATGAACACAACCAAGAGATTGGATGAGAAGGGAATCAATGCTTCGTAAAGCTTATTGTCTGGATATACAATAAAGGCCGACGGTTCAAGATGAAATAATTCACCGGTTAGCCAAGTAGATCCGATAAGTTTTAACTAGGGAAAGTTCAAAGTGAAATATCTACTTATCCATGATAAAACATTATTCCATATGTACTCTGTGATATTTCTCTTTGTGTGGGGGAAAGTATATTATCATTTATGTGGGGGATTGTTAGAATTCCTAGTGTAAATGAAATACACTTGTCCTACATCGACAAATTTACAAAGCCATTCCAATATATGTATGGCTTTGCAATGAAGGTGTTGGGGCCTAGGGGCACCCAAATGTATGCTTCGTTGTGAGGAGGGAGATCATGCATCTCCACCACACACGCACGTGCGCCGCCGCCGTCCGTCCGACCGAACCGAACTGGGCCGGGCTTGGGTTCGGGTTTGGGTTTGGGTTTAATATGATCCTAATTTTACTGCAAAACTGGGCCGGGTTTTTTAACAGTTGCAGTCTATATGAACAGACGCGACTGTTCATAAAAGGACGCGGCGAGCGGGTGCGACCTGACTGAAGAAGCATGGGCGAACAGAAGCAGGTGCGGCCTGACTGAGGAGGCACGGCCAAACGGATACAAGCAGCAGGCGGGTGCGACCCATTAACAAACAGCAGCGTTCAAAAGGCAGCGGGTGCGACCCGTCAAGCAGACGCGACTGTTTGAAGGGATGCAGACGAAATTATAAATAGGAGAGAATCCTGATCACAATCTCATCCCATTCCAATTCTATTTCGTTCCCTTCTCTTTTTCTTCCCTGCGACTGCATACAATAAATCACCGAGTGATATACTCATTACAATTTCAAGCAGAATTCGTCTGTTGTATCTTGGGAGAATTTTGAAATAAAATTCTTAAGGAAATCGTTACGACGAGCCTCAGACTTAATCCGGTTAGAATTCTAGTCTGTTTGTATATTTATATACATTATTCTATATTTTATTCGTTATTCTGGTTATACTATTTATTCAAAATAGTATACCGCTGTTGTTGTAACTTGTTTACAACATTCATATTGTTATTATAATTAATACAGAATTCCAATGTAGTGGAAATCTGAGTTATAAACTTGTGCGATGAGTTTATATTTGATTATTCTCTGTTTTGGTATACTAGACGTATAACATCTTAAGAATTTTTCGGTTTTCACTAAAACAGAGATGGCAAAAGTAGAGCTCTCAACAAAGGCTACTACAGACAACAGACCCGATCCTTTTAAAGGAGATGATGACGACTTTTTAACATGGCAGAATCAGATGTTATTTTACCTCACCACACTCGGTCTGCAACGGTATCTCGAGGAGGAGGAACCGATTTCTGCACCAGGCAAGGAATCAGATGTTGCTACATGGAAACATTCTGATTTCCTATGCAGAAACTATATTCTGAATTGTCTAGACAAGGTGCTATACAAAGTACATCTACCTCTAAAGACAGCAAAAGCACTCTGGAATGCACTTGCCACGAAGTATAAGACGCAGAATATCAGTCTTAAGAAATTCATTGTTGACAAATTCATGGACTACAAGATGGTCGACTCCAAACCGGTGACTACTCAACTGCATGAACTACAAATCATTATTCATGGAATCGAAGCAGAAGGTCATAAGATTGGAGAATCGTTTTTGGTTGAAGCCATCACGGGAAAACTGCCACCGTCCTGGAGAGATTACCGCAATTATCTAAAGCATAAAAAAAAGAAAATCTCTTTACAGGATCTCATAGTCCGATTGAAAATTGAGGCAGATAACCTTGAAATTACAAAATAAAGCGAGGAGGCATTTGTGGCTGAAGATTCAAAGACCAAAAACAAAAACAAGAATTTCCAGAAGAAAAGGAAAGCTCCAGAAAACAAACCAAAAGACAACAAACGAACCAAAAAGTTTAATGGTGAATGTTGGGTTTGTGGAAAGGTTGGACATGCCGCTAGAGATTGCAGACTCAAAACGGACCGCAACAAAGAGGCAAATTTCGTAGACAACATGGAAGTGGATGAGTCCAACTTCTCGGCAGTTGTATCTGAATGCAATATGGTTTAGAATCCTAACCAATGGTGGGTGGACACAGGCGCTACTCGTCATGTCTGCTCTGACAAATCCATGTTTTCTACATACAAGAAATTCGATCATGAAGAAAAACTCTATATGGGTAATTCTGCAGTATCTATGATCGAAGGCAGTGGCACAGTAATCCTCAAGTTTACTTCAGGAAAAACTGTCAAGTTGAATGACGTGCTCCTTGTTCCAGACATACGCAAGAATCTCATCTCTGGTGTAGTATTATCAAAGAAAGGATTCATAATGGTTTTCGAGTCAGACAAGATGGTTCTGTCCAAAGCTGGAATGTATATCGGAAGGGGATATTTATGTGATGGCCTATTTAAGGCAAATGTAGCCGTTATCGGCAATAAAATAATGTATTCCGATTGTGCTATTAATAAAATTGAAGTTTCTTACTTGCTTGAGCACGAAATTTTACTATGGCATGATAGATTAGGACACATAAATTTCCGAAAAATGAAAATATTATCAAACTTGGGATTAATTCCAAAATTCCAAGTAGATAAGAACTACAAATGTGAGACATGTGTAAAAGCAAAAATGGTTAAAAAACCATTTCAATCTGTTGATAGGAGCACCGAACCACTAGGTTTGGTTCATACAGATTTATGTGATTTTAAATCATTACCTACAAGAGGTGGTAAAAAGTACTTTACCACGTTTATTGACGATTATACGCGATATTGCTATGTATATCTTTTGAATAGCAAAGATGAAGCAATTACATCATTTATAAAGTACAAGGCTAAGGTAGAAAATCAGTTAAATAAAAAGATCAAGATATTGAGATCTGATCGAGGTGGAGAATATGAATCACCATTTGAACAGTTCTGTGCCGAAAATGACAGCTCCATATTCACCACAACAAAATGGTGTAGCCGAGAGGAAGAACAGAACGTTAAAAGACATGATTAATGCCATGCTTTTAACCTCTGGTCTACCGACGAACTTCTGGGGGGAAGCCTTAAATATGTCTAATCACATATTAAACAAAGTCTCTCATAATAAAACAGGAACAATTCCATATGAGATATGGAAAGGACACAAACCAAGTTTTAAATACCTCAAAGTGTGGGGGTGCTTGGCAAAAGTTTCAGTTCCGCCTCCCAAGAAAGTCAAACTTGGACCAAAAACAGTAGATTGTTTCTATTTAGGGCCAGCCCAAAATAGTAGTGCCTATAGATTTTTGGTATTCAAGTCTGATATAGCTGATATTCATGTAAATACAATCATGGAATCTAGAGATGCCTCATTCTTTGAAGACGTGTTTCCGCACAAAAGGAATGAAGGGAATAATGTCCCTAAAAGGACAAGAGAAGAATCAAGCAATTCACATGAAGATGAAATTCATCATGAGATTTAGGAAGTTGAACCAAGAAGAAGCGTAAGGGCTAGGACTTCCAAGACATTTGGTTCGGATTTTTTCACATATGTGTTAGAACACGAACCTCAAACGTACAAGGAAGCAATGTCATCTTCTGAATCTTCATGTTGGAAAGAAGCAATCCAAAGTGAGATTGATTCAATTCTAAGTAATAAAACTTGGGAAATTATTGATATTCCACCTGGAATAAAACCTATTGGCTGCAAATGGATTTTCAAGAAGAAAATAAAAGCAGATGGCTCTATCAACAAGTATAAAGCCAGATTAGTAGCCAAAGGATATCGTCCAAAAGAAGGAGTAGACTTCTTTGATACATATTCGCCATTAACACGAATAACCTCTATAAGAATGCTAATAGCAATTGCATCAATTTATGGTCTAGAAATTCATCAAATGGATGTAAAGACATCATTCTTAAATGGAGATCTCGATGAGGAGATCTACATGGAGCAACCTGAAGGTTTTATTTCCAAAGGAAATGAAAAAAAAGTCTGTAGATTAATAAAATCATTATACGGACTGAAACAAGCTCCAAAACAATGGCACGCAAAATTTGATAGTGTCATGACGAGAAATGGTTTTCGTATAAATGAATGCGATTAGTGTGTTTATTATAAACAAATTGGACAATCATATGTGATGATTTGTTTATATGTAGACGATATGTTAATATTTGGTCCAAATACTCAGGTATTAGAGACCATAAAGAAGATGTTAACTAGCAATTTCGATATGAAAGATTTAGGAGTTGCAGACGTTATTTTGGGAATCAAAATAATAAAGAATTCCTAATGGAATTGAATTGTCTCAGTCACACTATGTAGACAAAGTGATTGAAAAATTCCAAGACTATGCAATTAAAGGAGTGAGAACACCTTTTAATCCATCAGAAGTACTGCATAAAAACACTAATGAGAGTGTAATGCAACTGGAATACTCGCGTGTAATAGAATGTCTCATGTATCTCATGAATTGCACAAGAACAGATATAGCTTATGCAGTAAGTCGACAAAGTAGGTATACAAGCAATCCAGGAAAGGAACACTGGAAAGCACTAATGAGAGTGCTTGGATATTTAAAAAAATACCACAAATTATTCCTTACATTATGGAAAATATCCTGCCGTCTTAGAAGGATATAGTGATGCAAACTGGATTGCTGATTCAGAGGAATCAAAATCAACAAGTGGTTATGTATTTACTTTAGCAGGGGCAGCAGTGTCATGGAAATCTACTAAACAAACATGCATAGCAGAAGCAGAATGGCTTCGTCATTTTTTAGAAGATATTCCATTTTGGCCTAAACCTGTACCGGCCATATGCATACACTGTGATAACCAAGCTGCGCTAAGAAGAGCGCACAACTTTGTGTATAATGGAAAGTCACGACATATTCGTCGACGCCATAACACAGTTAGGCAGTTACTCTCAAATGGAACTATTTCCATAGATTATGTGAGAACAAATGATAACCTAGCGGATCCATTTACTAAAGGTTTATCAAGAGAGAAAATTGACTGCGCATCGAGGGGAATGGGTTTAAAAGCCTAAACCACCAAGAGTTATCTTATACGGAAACCTATCCTACCAACTGGAGATCCCATGGACTAGGATCAATAGGAAAACCAGTACTGAATAACTCAAGACGTAATGCATTTGCGTGGACATAGTCCAACTCCATTCCTATGGTGCACAATATAAATGCATGCCTACAGAAGTATTTAAATTTTAAAACTATGTTTTTTAATGATGACCATATCTTGGAAATAACAAGTGGGGTATATGTAGGATACTCTTAATGGTTGCGATCACCTATGTTAGTGTGAGCTAGGTCGGCCATACGAGAATATTAAAAGGCTTTTATTCTCTAAAACACTCGCAGAATCAAAAATTGTTCAGGACCAAAATGAACACAACCAAGAGATTGGATGAGAAGGGAATCGATGCTCCGTAAAGCTTATTGTCTGGATATACAATAAAGGCCGACGGTTCAAGATGAAATAATTCACCGATTAGCTAAGTGGATTCGATAAGTTTTAACTAGGGAAAGTTCAAAGTGAAATATCTACTTATCCACGATAAAGCATTATTCCATATGTACTCTGTGATATTTCGCTTTGTGTGGGGGAAAGTATATTATCATTTATGTGGGGGATTGTTAGAATTCCTAGTGTAAATGAAATACACTTGTCCTACATCGCCAAATTTACAAAGCCATTCCAATATATATATGGCTTTGCAATGAAGGTGTTGGGGCCTAGGGGCACCAAAATGTATGCTTTGTTGTGAGGAGGGAGATCATGCATCTCCACCACACACGCGCGTGCGCCGCCGCCGTCCGTCCGACCGAACCGAACCGGGCCGGGCTCGGGTTCGGGTTTGGGTCTAATATGATCCTAATTTTACTGCAAAACTGGGCCGGGATTTTTAACAGTTGCAGGCTATACGAACAGACGCGACTGTTCATAAGCGGACGCGGAGAGCGGGTGCGACCTGACTAAAGAAGCATGGGCGAACAGAAGCGGGTGCGGCCCGACTGTGGAGGCACGGCCAAACGGATACAAGCAGCAGGCGGGTGCGACCCATTAACAAACAGCAGTGTTCAAAAGGCAGCGGGTGCGACCCGTCAAGGAGACGCGACTGTTTGAAGGGATGCGGACGATATTATAAATAGGAGAGAATCCTGATCACATTCTCATCCCATTCCAATTCTATTTCGTTCCCTTCTCTTCTTCTTCCCTGCTCCTGCATACAATAAATCACAGAGTGGTATACTTATTACAATTTCAAGCATAATTCGTCTGTTGTATCTTGGGAGAATTTTGAAATAAAATTCTTAAGGAAATCGTTACGACAAGCCTTAGACTTAATCCGGTTAGAATTCTAGTATGCTTGTATATTTATATACATTATTCTATATTCTATTCGTTATTCTGGTTATACTATTTATTCAAAATAGTATACCACTGTTGTTGTAACTTGTTTACAACATTCATACTGTTATTATAATTAATACAGAATTCCAGTGTAGTGGAAATCCGAGTTATAAACTTGTGCGACGAGTTTATATTTGATTATTCTCTATTTTGGTATACTAGACGTATAACATCTTAAGAATTTTTCTGTTTTCACTATAACAAAGATTGCAAAAGTAGAGCTCTCAACAAAGGCTACTACACACAACAGACCCGATCGTTTTAAAGGAGATAGTGACGACTTTTTAACATGGCAGAATCAGATGTTATTTTACCTCACCACACTCGGTCTGCAACGGTATCTCGAGGAGGAGGAACCGATTTCTACACCAGGCAAGGAAGTAGATGTTGCTAAATGGAAACATTCTGATTTCCTATGCAGAAATATATTCTGAATTGTCTAGACAAGGTGCTATACAAAGTATATCAACCTCTAAAGACAGCAAAAGCACTCTGGAATGAACTTGCCATGAAGTATAAGACGCAGAATATCAGTCTTAAGAAATTCATTGTAGAAAAATTCATGGACTACAAGATGGTCGACTCCAAACCGGTGACTGCTCAACTGCATGAACTACAAATCATTATTCATGAAATCGAAGCAGAAGGTCATAAGATTGGAGAATCGTTTTAGGTTGAAGCCATCATGGGAAAACTGCCACCGTCCTAGAGAGATTACCGCAAATTAAAGCATAAAAAGAAGGAAATCTCTTTACAGCATCTCATAGTCCGATTGAAAATTGAGGCAGATAACCGTGGAATTACAAAACAAAGCGAGGAGGCAATTGTGGCTGAAGATTTAAAGACCAAAAAAAAAAGAATTTCCAAAAGAAAAAGGAAAGCTCCAGACAACAAACCAAAAGACAACAAACGAACCAAAATGTTTAATGGTGAATGTTGGGTTTGTGGAAAGGTTGGACATGCCGCTAGAGATTGAAGACTCAAAAAGGACCGCAACAAAGAGGCAAATTTAGTAGACAACATGGAAGTGGATGAGTCCAACTTCTCGGCAGTTGTATCTGAATGCAATATGGTTTAGAATCCTAACCAATGGTGGGTGGACACAGGCGCTACTCGTCATGTCTGCTCTGACAAATCCATGTTTTCTACATACAAGAAATTAGATCATGAAGAAAAACTATATTTGGGTAATTCTACAGTGTCTATGATCGAAGGCAGTGGCACAGTAATCCTCAAGTTTACTTCAGGAAAAACTGTCAAGTTGAATGACGTGCTCCACGTTCCAGACATACGCAAGAATCTCATCTCTGGTGCAGTATTATCAAAGAAAGGATTCAGAATGGTGTTCGAGTCAGACAAGATGGTTCTGTCCTAAGCTGGAATGTATATCGGAAGGGGTTATTTATGTGATGGCCTATTTAAGGCAAATGTAGCCGTTATCGGCAATAAAACAATCTATTCTGATTGTGCTATTAATAAAATTGAAGTTTCTTACTTGCTTGAGCACGAAATTTTACTATGGCATGATAGATTAGGAGACATAAATTTCCGAAAAATGAAAATATTATCAAACTTGGGATTAATTCCAAAATTCCAAGTAGATAAGAACTACAAATGTGAGACATGTGTAGAAGCAAAAATGGTTAAAAAACCATTTCAATCTGTTGATAGGAGCACGGAACCACTAGGTTTGGTTCATACAGATTTATGTGATTTTAAATCATTACCTACAAGAGGTGGGAAAAAGTACTTTATCACGTTTATTGACGATTATACGCGATATTGCTATGTATATCTTTTGAATAGCAAAGATGAAGCAATTACATCATTTATAAAGTACAAGGCTGAGGTAGAAAATCAGTTAAATAAAAAGATCAAGATATTGAGATCTGATCGAGGTGGAGAATATGAATCACCATTTGAACAGTTCTGTGCCGAAAATGACAGCTCCATATTCACCACAACAAAATGGTGTAGCCGAGAGGAAGAACAGAACGTTAAAAGACATGATTAATGCCATGCTTTTAACCTCTGGTCTACCGACGAACTTGTGGGGGGAAGCCTTAAATATGTCCAATCACATATTAAACAAAGTCCCTCATAATAAAACAGGAACAATTCCATATGAGATATGGAAAGGACACAAACCAAGTTTTAAATACCTCAAAGTGTGGGGGTGCTTGGCAAAAGTTCCAGTTCCGCCTCCCAAGAAAGTCAAACTTGGACCAAAAACAGTAGATTGTTACTATTTAGGGCCAGCCCAAAATAGTAGTGCCTATAGATTTTTGGTATTCAAGTCTGATATAGCTGATATTCATGTAAATACAATCATGGAATCTAGAGATGCCTCATTCTTTGAAGACATGTTTCCGCACAAAAGGAATGAAAGGAATAATGTCCCTAAAAGGACAAGAGAAGAATCAAGCAATTCACATGAAGATGAAACTCATCATGAGATTGAGGAAGTTGAACCAAGAAGAAGCGTAAGGGCTAGGACTTCCAAGACATTTGGTTCGGATTTTTTCACATATGTGTTAGAACACGAACCTCAAACGTACAAGGAAGCAATGTCATCTTCTGAATCATCATGTTGGAAAGAAGCAATCCAAAGTGAGATTGATTCAATTCTAAGTAATAAAACTTGGGAAATTGTTGATATTCCACCTAGAATAAAACCTATTGGCTGCAAATGGATTTTCAAGAAGAAAATGAAAGCAGATGGCTCTATCGACAAGTATAAAGCCAGATTAGTAGCCAAAGGATATCGTCAAAAAGAAGGAGTAGACTTCTTTGATACATATTCGCCAGTAACACGAATAACCTCTATAAGAATGCTAATAGCAATTGCATCAATTTATGGTCTAGAAATTCATCAAATGGATGTAAATACAGCATTCTTAAATGGAGATCTCGATGAGGAGATCTACATGGAGCAACCTGAAGGTTTTATTTCCAAAGGAAATGAAAACAAAGTATGTAGATTAGTAAAATCATTATATGGACTGAAACAAGCCCCAAAACAATGGCACGCAAAATTTGATAGTGTCATGATGAGAAATGGTTTTTGTATAAATGAATGCGATAAGTGTGTTTATTATAAACAAATTGGACAATCATATGTGATGATTTGTTTATATGTAGACGATATGTTAATATTTGGTCCAAATACTCAGGTAATAGAGACCATAAAGAAGATGTTAACTAGCAATTTCGATATGAAAGATTTAGGAGTTGCAGACGTTATTTTGGGAATCAAAATAATAAAGAACTCCTATTGGAATTGAATTGTCTCAGTCACACTATGTAGACAAAGTGATTGAAAAATTCCAAGACTATGGAATTAAAGGAGTGAGAACAACTTTTAATCCATCAGAAGTACTGCATAAAAACACTAATGAGAGTGTAATGCAACTGGAATACTCTCGTGTAATAGGATGTCTCATGTATCTCATGAATTGCACAAGACCAGATATAGCTTATGCAGTAAGTCGACTAAGCAGGTATACAAGCAATCCAGGAAAGGAACATTGGAAAGCACTAATGATAGTGCTTGGATATTTAAAAAATACCACAAATTATTCCTTACATTATGGAAAATATCCTGCTGTCTTAGAAGGATATAGTGATGCAAACTGGATTGCTGATTAAGAGGAATCAAAATCAACAAGTGGTTATGTATTTACTTTAGCAGGGGTAGCAGTGTCATGGAAATCTACTAAACAAACATGCATAGCAGAAGCAGAATGGCTTCGTCATTTTTTAGAAGATATTCCATTTTGGCCTAAACCTGTACCGGCCATATGCATACACTGTGTTAACCAAGCAGCGCTAAGCAGAGCGCACAACTTTGTGTATAATGGAAAGTCACGACATATTCGTCGACGCCATAACACATTTAGGCAGTTACTCTCAAATGGAACTATTTCCATAGATTATGTGAGAACAAATGATAACCTAGCAGATCCATTTACTAAAGGTTTATCAAGAGAGAAAAATGACTGCGCACCGAGGGGAATGGGTTTAAAAGCCTAAACCACCAAGAGTTATCTTATACGGAAACCTATCCTAGCAACTGGAGATCCCACGGACTAGGATCAATAGGCAAACCAGTTTTGAATAACTCAAGACGTAATGCATTTGCGTGGACATAGTCCAACTCCATTCCTATGGTGCACAATATAAATGCATGCCTACAGAAGTATTTAAAGGTTAAAACTATGTTTTTTAATGATGACCATATCTTGGAAATAACAAGTGGGGTATAAGTAGGATACTCTTAATGGTTGTGATCACCTATGTTAGTGCGAGCTGGGTCGGCTCTATGAGAATATTAAAAGGCTTTTATTCTCTAAAACACTCGCAGAACCAAAAATTGTTCAGGACCAAAATGAACACAACCAAGAGATTGGATGAGAAGGGAATCAATGCTTCGTAAAGCTTATTGTGTGGATATACAATAAAGGCCGACGGTTCAAGATGAAATAATTCACCGATTAGCCAAGTAGATCCGATAAGTTTTAACTAGGGAAAGTTCAAAGTGAAATATCCACTTATCCACGATAAAGCATTATTCCATATGTACTCTGTGATATTTCGCTTTGTGTGGGGGAAAGTATATTATCATTTATGTGGGGGATTGTTAGAATTCCTAGTGTAAATGAAATACACTTGTCCCACATCGCCAAATTTACAAAGCCATTCCAATATATATATGGCTTTGCAATGAAGGTGTTGGGACCTAGGGGCACCCAAATGTATGCTTCGTTGTGAGAAGGGAAATCATGCATCTCCACCACACACGCGCGTGCGCCGCCGCCGTCCGTTCAACCGAACCGAACCGGGCCGAGCTCGGGTTCGGGTTTGGGTTTGGGTCTATTATGATCCTAATTTTACTGCAAAACTGGGCCGGGTTTTTTAATAGTTGTAGGCTATTCGAACAGACGCGACTGTTCATAAGCGGACGCGGCGAGCGGGTGCGACCTGACTGAAGAAGCATGGGCGAACAGAAGCGGGTGCGGCCCGACTGAGGAGGCACGGCCAAATGGATACAAGCAGCAGGCGGGTGTGACCCATTAACAAACAGCAGCGTTCAAAAGGCAGCGGGTGCGACCCGTCAAGCAGAGGCGACTGTTTGAAGGGATGCGGACGAAATTATAAATAGGAGAGAATCCTGATCACATTCTCATCCCATTCCAATTCTATTTCGTTCCCTTCTCTTCTTCTTCCCTGCTCCTGCATGCAATAAATCACAGAGTGATATACTCATTACAATTTCAAGCAGAATTCTTCTGTTGTATCTTCGGAGAATTTTGAAATAAAATTCTTAAGGAAATTGTTATGACGAGCCTCAGACTTAATCCGGTTAGAATTCTAGTCTGTTCGTATATTTATATACATTATTCTATATTCTATTCGTTATTTTGGTTATACTATTTATTCAAAATAGTATACCGCTGTTGTTGTAACTTGTTTACAACATTCATACTGTTATTATAATTAATACAGAATTCCAGTGTAGTGGAAATCTGAGTTATAAACTTGTGCGACGAGTTTATATTTGATTATTCTCTGTTTTGGTATAATAGACGTATAACATCTTAAGAATTTTTCTGTTTTCACTAAAACAGAGATGGCAACAGTAGAGCTCTCAACAAACGCTACTACACACAACAGACCCGATCCTTTTAAAGGAGATGGTGACGACTTTTTAACATGGCAGAATCAGATGTTATTTTACCTCACCACACTCGGTCTGCAACGGTATCTCGAGGAGGAGGAACCAATTTCTGCACCAAGAAAGGAAGCAGATGTTGCTACATGGAAACATTCTGATTTCCTATGCAGAAACTATATTCTGAATTGTCTAGACAAGGTGCTATACAAAGTATATCAACCTCTAAAGACAGCAAAAGCACTCTTGAATGCACTTGCCACGAAGTATAAGACGCATAATATCAGTCTTAAGAAATTCATTGTAGACAAATTCATGGACTACAAGATGGTCGACTCCAAACCGGTGACTGCTCAACTGCATGAACTACAAATCATTATTCATGAAATCGAAGCAGAAGGTCATAAGATTGGAGAATCGTTTTTGGTTGAAGCCATCATGGGAAAACTGCCACCGTCCTAGAGAGATTACCGCAATTATCTAAAGCATAAAAAGAAGGAAATCTCTTTAAAGGATCTCATAGTCCGATTGAAAATTGAGGCAGATAACCGTGGAATTACAAAACAAAGCGAGGAGGCATTTATGGCTGAAGATTCAAAGACCAAAAACAAAAAAAAAAGAATTTCCATAAGAAAAGGAAAGCTCCAGACAACAAACTAAAAGACAACAAATGAACCAAAAAGTTTAATGGTGAATGTTGGGTTTGTGGAAAGGTTGGACATGCCGCTAGAGATTGCAGACTCAAAAAGGACCGCAACAAAGAGGCAAATTAAGTAGACAACATGGAAGTGGATGAGTCCAACTTCTCGCCAGTTGTATCTGAATGCAATATGGTTCAGAATCCTAACCAATGGTGGGTGGACACAGGCGCTACTCGTCATGTCTGCTCTGACAAATCCATGTTTTCTACATACAAGAAATTCGATCATGAAGAAAAATTCTATATGGGTAATTCTGCAGTATCTATGATGGAAGACAGTGGCACAGTAATCCTCAAGTTTACTTCAGGAAAAACTGTCAAGTTGAATGACGTGCTCCACGTTCCAAACATACGCAAGAATCTCATCTCTGGTGCAGTATTATCAAAGAAAGGATTCAGAATGGTGTTCGAGTCAGACAAGATGGTTCTGTCCAAAGCCAGAATGTATATCGGAAGGGGATATTTATATGATGGCCTATTTAAGGCAAATGTAGCCGTTATCGGCAATAAAACAATGTATTCTGATTGTGCTATTAATAAAATTGAAGTTTCTTACTTGCTTAAGCATGAAATTTTACTATGGCATGATAGATTAGGACACATAAATTTCCGAAAAATGAAAATATTATCAAACTTTGGATTAATTCCAAAATTCCAAGTAGATAAGAACTACAAATGTGAGACATGTGTAGAAGCAAAAATGGTTAAAAAACCATTTCAATCTGTTGATAGGAGCACCGAACCACTAGGTTTGGTTCATACAGATTTATGTGATTTTAAATCATTACCTACAAGAGGTGGGAAAAAGTGCTTTATCATGTTTATTGACGATTATACGCGATATTGCAATGTATATCTTTTGAATAGCAAAGATGAAGCAATTACATCATTTATAAAGTACAAGGTTGACGTAGAAAATCAGTTAAATAAAAAGATCAAGATATTGAGATCTGATCGAGGTGGAGAATATGAATCACCATTTGAGCAGTTATGTGCCGAAAATGACAGCTCCATATTCACCACAACAAAATGGTGTAGCCGAGAGGAAGAATAGAAAGTTAAAAGACATGATTAATGCCATGCTTTTAACCTCTGGTCTACCGACGAACTTCTGGGGGAAAGCCTTAAATATGTCTAATCACATATTAAACAAAGTCCCTCATAATAAAACAGGAACAATTCCATATGAGATATGGAAAGGACACAAACCAAGTTTTAAATACCTCAAAGTGTGGGGGTGCTTGGCAAAAGTTCCAGTTCCGCCTCCCAAGAAAGTCAAACTTGGACCAAAAACAGTAGATTGTTACTATTTAGGGCCAGCCCAAAATAGTTGTGCCTATAGATTTTTGGTATTCAAGTCTGATATAGCTGATATTCATGTAAATACAATCATGGAATCAAGATATGCCTCATTCTTTGAAGACGTGTTTCCGCACAAAAGGAATGAAGGGAATAATGTCCCTAAAAGGACAAGAGAAGAATCAAGCAATTCACATGAAGATGATACTCATCATGAGATTGAGGAAGTTGAACCAAGAAGAAGCGTAAGGGCTAGGACTTCCAAGACATTTGGTTCGGATTTTTTCACATATGTGTTAGAACACAAACCACAAACGTACAAGGAAGCAATGTCATCTTCTGAATCTTCATGTTGGAAAGAAGTAATCCAAAGTGAGATTGATTCAATTCTAAGTAATAAACCTTGGGAAATTGTTGATATTCCACCTGGAATAAAACCTATTGGCTGTAAATGGATTTTCAAGAAGAAAATGAAAGCAGATGGCTCTATCGACAAGTATAAAGCCATATTAGTAGCCAAAGGATATCGTCAAAAAGAAGGAGTAGACTTCTTTGATACATATTCGCCAGTAACACGAATAACCTCTATAAGAATGCTAATAGCAATTGCATCAATTTATGGTCTAGAAATTCATCAAATGGATGTAAAGACATCATTCTTAAATGGAGATCTCGATGTGGAGATCTACATGGAGCAACCTGAAGGTTTTATTTCCAAAGGAAATGAAAACAAAGTCTATAGATTAGTAAAATCATTATACGGACTGAGACAAGCTCGAAAACAATGGCACGCAAAATTTGATAGTGTCATGATGAGAAATGGTTTTCGTATAAATGAATGCGATAAGTGTGTTTATTATAAACAAATTGGACAATCATATGTGATGATTTGTTTATATGTAGACGATATGTTAATATTTGGTCCAAATACTCAGGTAATAGAGACCATAAAGAAGATGTTAACTAGCAATTTCGATATGAAAGATTTAGGAGTTGCAGACGTTATTTTGGGAATCAAAATAATAAAGAACTAATAATGGAATTGAATTGTCTCAGTCACGCTATGTAGACAAAGTGATTGAAAAATTCCAAGACAATGGAATTAAAGGAGTGAGAACACATTTTAATCCATAAGAAGTACTGCATAAAAACACTAATGAGAGTGTAATGCAACTGGAATACTCTCGTGTAATAGGATGTCTCATGTATCTCATGAATTGCACAAGACCAGATATAGCTTATGTAGTAAGTCGAATAAGCAGGTATACAAGCAATCCAGGAAAGGAACACTGGAAAGCACTAATGAGAGTGCTTGGATATTTAAAAAATACCACAAATTATTCCTTACATTATGGAAAATATCCTGCCGTCTTAGAAGGATATAGTGATGCAAACTGGATTGCCGATTCAGAGGAATCAAAATCAACAAGTGGTTATGTATTTACTTTAGCAGGGGCAGTAGTGTCATGGAAATCTACTAAACAAACATGCATAGCAGAAGAAGAACGGCTTCGTCATTTTTTAGAAGATATTCCATTTTGGCCTAAACCTGTACCGGCCATATGCATACACTGTGATAACCAAGCTGCGCTAAGCAAAGCGCACAACTTTGTGTATAATGGAAAGTCACGACATATTCGTCGACTCCATAACACAGTTAGACAGTTACTCTCAAATGGAACTATTTCCATAGATTATGTGAGAACAAATGATAACATAGCGGATTCATTAACTAAAGGTTTATCAAGAGAGAAAATTGACTACGCATCGAGGGGAATGGGTTTAAAAGCCTAAACCACCAAGAGTTATCTTATACGGAAACCTATCCTAGCAACTGGAGATCCCACGGACTAGGATCAATAGGCAAACCAATTCTGAATAACTCAAGACGTAATGCATTTGCATGGACATAGTCCAACTCCATTCCTATGGTGCACGATATAAATGCATGCCTACAGAAGTATTTAAAGGTTAAAACTATGTTTTTTAATGATGACCATATCTTGGAAATAAAAAGTGGGGTTTATGTAGGATACTCTTAATGGTTGCGATCACCTATGTTAGTGTGAGCTGGGTCGGCTCTATGAGAATATTAAAAGCCTTTTATTCTCTAAAACACTCGCAGAACCAAAAATTGTTCAGGACCAAAATGAACACAACCAAGTGATTGGATGAGAAGGGAATCATTGCTTTGTAAAGCTTATTGTCTGGATATACAATAAAGGCCGACGGTTCAAGATGAAATAATTCACCGATTAGCCAAGTAGATCCGATAAGTTTTAACTAGGGAAAGTTCAAAGTGAAATATCTACTTATCCACGATAAAGCATTATTCCATATGTACTCTGTGATATTTCGCTTTGTGTGGGGGAAAGTATATTATCATTTATGTGGGGGATTGTTAGAATTCCTAGTGTAAATGAAATACACGTGTCCCACATCGCCAAATTTACAAAGCCATTCCAATATATATATGGCTTTGCAATGAAGGTGTTGGGGCCTAGGGCACCAAAATGTATGCTTCGTTGTGAGGAGGGAGATCATGCATCTCCACCACACACGCGCGTGCGCCGCCGCCGTCCGACCGAACCGAACCGGGCCGGGCTCGGGTTCTGGTTTGGGTTTGGGTCTAATATGATCCTAATTTTACTGCAAAACTGGGCTGGGTTTTTAACCGTTGCAGGCTATACGAACAGACGCGACTGTTCATAAGTGGACGCGGCGAGCGGGTGCGACCTGACTGAAGAAGCATGGGCGAACAGAAGCGGGTGCGGCCCGACTGAGGAGGCATGGCCAAACGGATACAAGCAGCAAGCGGGTGCAACCCATTAACAAACAGCAACGTTCAAAAGGAAGCGGGTGCGACCCGTCAAGCAGACGCGACTGTTTGAAGGGATGCAGACGAAATTATAAATAGGAGAGAATCCTGATCACATTCTCATCCCATTCCAATTCTATTTCGTTACCTTCTCTTCTTCTTCCCTGCTCCTGCATACAATAAATCACAGAGTGATATACTCATTACAATTTCAAGCAGAATTCGTCTGTTGTATCTTGGGAAAATTTTGAAATAAAATTCTTAAGGAAATCGTTACGGCGAGCCTCAGACTTAATCCGGTTAGAATTCTAGTCTGTTTGTATATTTATATACATTATTCTATATTCTATTCGTTATTCTGGTTATACTATTTATTCAAAATAGTATACCGCTGTTGTTGTAACTTGTTTACAACATTCATACTATTATTATAATTAATACAAAATTCCAGTGTAGTGGAAATCTGAGTTATATACTTGTGCAACGAGTTTATATTTGATTATTCTCTGTTTTGGTATACTAGACGTATAATGGGTAGTTGTGCTTGAAGTGGTATTGGTGTAGAGATGAGATTATGAAGTGGTGCAGAAGTGGATATGGTTGTTGGTTGTATGTTTTGTGGTGGAGTATTGATAGTTGTGTTGCGGCTTTGGGTAGTGGTATTGAGATCTGGTTGAGGTGGGTGTGTAGATGATGGAATGGGCGTAGGTATTGGTTCTGCCGGTGGTGATTATTGGGCTAGAACCATGTGAATCAGAATTGTTTTGATCATGCATCTTTATTCTAGCTAAAAGCATTTGAATGTTCATGTTGATTTGTGAAATATCGGATCTAATACCTTGTATGTCTTGAGTAACCGGGGCATTGAGTTTGATTGAGTTTAATTCCATTCATATAAGGCTTGTATATTTTCTTGTTCTGTGTCCAGATCTAGTTCATTTTTGCTGCTTGTCAATTCCAAGCCAACGTCTGAATCTGAAACCAAATGGTGGGCGCTAGTTTTCCTATGATTTGAGCATTGTAGAGGCAGTCAAGGGGTAAGAAGGTTTAGATAATGGAGAGTGAGTAAAACTGAAAAGGGGAATGGAGTAACAGTGAGAGGAGAAGAAAAAATAGAAGAATAAAAAAGAAATAAAAAGAAAATCCATTTTCATTAATCATTTCTTCGAATATTACATAACACTCATTCTTATATTTCTCTCAATCATTTTCATCCTACCATATTTTGACACTTGTCCTAACACAATTACTGGAAAACAATTTCAAATAAACCAATTCAGGTGCACGTGCTCTCTCTCCCCCTTTGCTTGTTTATATTTCTTTATAGGATTTTTTTTCGATTTCGCCCCGTTTTTAAATTTATTATCGCAAATAGCCTCGTTTTAAAACTAATATCAAATATAGCCCTGTTTTGGCCAGCTCAGCGCTTAACTGGCCAAAATGCACCAGCGACTTTTTAAAAGTCGCCGGTATAATTTTTTTTCTGGCGACTTTTGAAAAGTTGCTATTATTTTTTTCTAAAAAAAAAATTAACGTGCATTTTGGCCAGCTCAGCGCTGAGCTGGCCAAAACAGGGCTATATTTGATATTAGTTTTAAAACTGGGCTATTTGCGATAATAAGTTTAAAACAAGGCCAAAATGAAAAAAAAAAATCCTTCTTTATATTAACCGTTCCTTTTCTTCAATTGTTTATTGAAATTACCCAAAGATCACTATTACAACCCACCCCGGAACATGCCTAAATTTCAACCCGGAAAAAGGCACGTTGAAAATTAGATCCATTCTAAGGCAAGATGTTGGTTGTAAAAAGAAATAACATTGCAGAGCCATAACTAAAAATTCAGAACTCACAGGGGATGGAACAAAATATAATAGTAAAGTGTACCCATTTATTTCAAAACCATAAAAATGTCATAACACGAAATCCCATAAAATCGTAATATAATATCCGTTACAACAATTTTTTTAATCCATGGGTACACATGAAAGCAAATAATAATAAATACTGCCACTTGCCAGGCTTCTTTACCTTTAAGAATCGTCACCGCCATCACTCCATCCTTAACCTGTGTTTAATGAGGAGGAAATCAGAACAACAAGTGTCTAAAGAATAAAAACCTCGAATCTTATCTTTTTAGTACTTGGGCAGTATATTTCAAAATAAGAATATGTCTATGAACATAAAATCATTAAAATCATTTAATACTTCTTTAGAAGGAAAGAAGGCGGGTCCAACCACTTAATTTCTTCCATTCTAGAAGTAAATCCCGTATCCCAATCATACGTCATAAATAGCTAATAATGTAAGAGACGGTACCCAAGCCACTTAATACTTCTCAGTGGAAAATAGGCAGACCCCGTCATTAAGGCTTGATTCCAGAAGTGTGCTACTCAATGGTACTACCTAGCTGACATCATATGGAATCTCATAGGCCACTTAATACTTCTAAGTGGAAAATAGGCAGATCCCGTCATTTTAAGGCCTAATTCCAAAAGCGGACCCCTGTAGAGATACCACCTAACGTAACCCCTTAGCCATTTAATACTTCATCTGGGGAAAAAGGCAGGTCCAACCACTTAATACCTCAAACCTTGAAGCAAGCCCATCGTCTTATAGCCCATACCCATAATGACGTCTCACATTATCCTCTGTTCATAGGAACTTGTAGCCATATTAGCTGGGCAGATTTCCCCTACAGAATTTGGAACTAATCTCGCGTCATTACAAATATTTATCATAAGGATATCTCACATCAATAAAAGTGTACACAACTATTGGTAGCCTCAAAGTGAAGGGCAGACTTCCGTCATTTAACTCTATTGACCTCACATCCCTATAACTTAGCCATAAATTAATTACTATATATATATATTAATACCCATCTCACCGTTTCATAAATAAGGCCTATAAGGAATCTTCCTTATTACATCTTAAAATAATAATTAGGCTATATAAGAGTTTCTTCTTATTTTCACCTCAAAACCAATTTCCTTCCTAATAGGGAAAAATAAATGTAAATAAATGCCTAATTAACTACGCCATATAGGCAATAGTTATACATTAATTACGTAAATAGAAATAAATAAATATTTGCCCTTGATAAGTTATAAATGCGCGGATTTTGCGCCCTAAACTAGCGTTAAATGTAGATTCCCTAACCAATTATTATTACAAGTCTTTTTTCTTCAATTTCCCAATATTTTATGGAATTCTAATGTCCAAAATATGGAATAAATATTCATAATCAAAATTGCAATAACAGACTTGTAAATAATATAGAAACTTAATTTATTACACCAATTTAATGGAACATATTAAACAATAAGAATTGCAATCTAAAGCCCATATTTTATTCAACTCCTCTTTTACAAAGAAATAGATAAGAATAAGTGGTGTAAACTACGAATAGAATTCGTAATATAAACCCCTTATTTTATTGAAGGATCACATTTGACCCATAGAAGAAGGAGAAGTGGAATAGACTATGAAATTACCAAAAATTGCATAAACAAAACAAATCCCATCAAATTAATGTAAATAATTGAGAATCTCAACATAGAACTGACACTTCGAAATAAAAAGGAATTTTGGGGGATTTTATCTATCAAATTTTCAAAATCCAAAAATCCCTAAGGCATATTCAAATCCAAAAGAAATACAGTGGACAATTGCTGAAAAGAAATACTAAGGTTTCCACTCATAGATTAGCCTTAGATTTACTTAAATGGATTTGCAACCTTCCGATCTCTTCTAGAATCTCTCTCTTTTGATATCTATACACACACAATAGAGAAGAGGTATATATGTTCATTAAATTTAGAATAATTGGAAAAAAATAGGATAAGAATAGATTAGAGGAAGAAGAAACAAATAGGAATTAAGTTGAATCCTTACCTGAATTTTCTTTGGAGTTTCTAAATCTTATTAGAGAGATAGCAATGTAGAGTTTCGCCGTATTCCCTAAAATAATATGAATAAAAGTGGAGAGGATAAGGTCATATTTATAGGAGTTGAAACGCACCAGAACCGTAGAATGGAAGTAGGTAGAAAACGAGTAAATCTGGATCGCACAACCCAATAGAACATAACATAAAACCCTAGTCGCCACTGGAAACTACCATTGCCAATCAGTCGACCGCCCTTGGGGCAACCGGTCGACCTCGGTCGATCGCTAGGTCGACCAGTTGACCTATTCAGGTCGACCAGTTGACCTATTCAGGTCGACCGCTCTTTTATTTAGGGCGTTTATTTTTGTTTCTGTTGCTGAATTATTTTATTCCTCAATTAACTTTTTAACGTTAACACTTATAATTGTTTACTTAGCCCCCTATCTAATTTTTAAAATTCAAATCCTAAATTTTATTTCTCATTTGGATTTGAATTCAAACTAATTTAAATCTGAGAACTTCGAATGCTTATAACTTCTTTGTTTGAGCTCCATTTTCAGCATATTGTATATGGAAACAGATCAGAATTTTGCCACGAACGCAACAGAATAACTCCCGTGGTCAAATTCCAACTTTTATAAAATTTTCATATCCAATCTTTATCATATTTAATTCAATTTACTTTATTTATATATGGTTTATTTTACGGGGTGTTACATTCTTCTCCCCTTAAAAAGGAATTCGTCCTGAAATCTTCCAAGGGCGAACATTGTAACTCATAATGCATCCATGTTATATAACCTAGTTCTCTACACGACCATCTACTTAACCATTAGTACAATATGATTATGTATTGTAGACATGCTAAAATGAGCTCAATCTTAGCGTGACTATGTAAGCGTGTTATGTAAGTATGTATGCAAATACCCTAAACATGCATAAAAATTTCTATATGAGTGTAAAGTGATTTTGAAAAAGTGTAACAACCATCTCCTACCATCCAATCTAGCAACCGCAATGCAACCAAATTGCTAATTTTAGAGAGAAAAATTACTAGTGAAAAGTTCTAGGTGAGTGTTCTTCATCTTCTCCTCGATCTCCCATGTACTTTCCGCCGGATTGTCCCCCCATTGTACTCGGACTAACCTAACTATTTTATTATGGAGTCTCCTAGTATCGTTCTCCATAATGCGTGCGGTGACATAAGGCACTATCGGCTCCATCTCAAAATCCCCCAACTGATCAGACTCTACTCTGCTAGCGATATTATAAAGGTATTTCCTAAGGTGAGAAACGTGGAAAACATTGTGGACTCCTGCAACTTGTTAGGAAGCTCCACACGATATGCCAATTTTCCTATTCTTTCCGAAATTCTGAATGGCCCAATAAATCTAGGTGTCAATTTTCTAGACTTGCCAAATCTAACAACTTTCCTAAGAGGGGATATTTTAACAAATACCATATCTCCAACCTCAAATTCAAGCTTTTTCCTTCTTTTATCCACATAAGATTTTTGATGGTCTTGCGCTACCTTCATCCTCTTCTTGATCAACTCTACATTTTCCATGGTATCACGGATCAAATCGGGTCGAACAACAATTTTTCAATGGCTTCCCACCAACAACTAGGCGATTTGCATGGCCGACCATAAAGTGCTTCAAAAGGGGATATTCCAATCATAGTTTGATAACTATTATTATACGCAAACTCAACCAAAGGTAGATGCTGCTCCCAATGTCCTCCAAAATCCAAAACACAAGCTCTCAACAAGTCTTCCAAAATTCTATTCACCTACTCTATTTGTTCGTCAGTTTGTGCGTGATATGCCGTGCTAAGGTTCAAATAAGTTTCCAAAGCTGTCCGTAAGCTCCTCCAAAACTCGCTAGTGAACAAGGGGTCCATATCACTGACTATACTTACAAGATTTCATGTAGACGAACTACCTCTTAATATAAATCTGGGTGAGAGAGGCGCTAGTCCTATTTCTCCTAATCGGAACAAAATGAGCACTCCTAGTGAGTCTCTCTACAACAAACCAAATAGCCTCATTGCCCTTTTGACTTTTAGGCAATCCTTTCACAAAATCCATTGAAATATTCTCCCACTTCTAGGTCGGAATTTCCAAAGGTAATAGTAATCCATCGGGGTTTCCTTGCTCAGCTTTTATCTTTTGACATGTCAAACACCTATCAACAAATTCAGTTATGCTCCTCTTCATTCCATTTCAAAAGAAAATTCTCTTCATGTTCTTATACATCATATCTCCTCCAAGATGAATGGCCATCCTTGAGTAGTGACACTCCATAAGCACATCTCTCATCAAGTCATTAATCAATTGGACGCAAAGGCATCCATCTCTTCTCAAATATCCCTTCTCATCAACTGAGTATCTCCTAGCATGGGAAAAAATGCTCTACTTTCCTTAATTTTTCTAAAACCTCTACTAAATCCTTGTCTTTTACTTGCTCGTGCCCTACACGATCCACCAAGGCTGGTCTAACCTCCATAACTGATATAAAACCTTAGATGGGTTCTGTTGACAATTAAAGGTTAAAATTTTAGAGAAACTCCAACTATCTCAATTCATGTATAGCACCCAGTATAGCATGTCTCCTACTAAGAGCGTCGGGGACTACATTCCATTTTCCGAGGGTATATTGAATACCAAAGTCAAAGGATGTTATATACTTCATCCACCTCTGCTGCATAAGATTCAAATCTTTTTGGAAAAATAGGTATTGAGTGATTTGTGATCAGTGAATAGCTCAAACCTTTTCCCGAAGAGATAATGCCTACATATCTTCAAGGCAAAAACAATGGCTACCAATTTTAAATCATGCACTGGATACCTCTTCTCATGATCTTTTAGCTGTTTATTACCATAGGCAACTACCTTCCCTTCTTGCATAAGAACTGCTCCTAATCCGGTGCCCCATGCATCCGTAAATACCATAAACGGTCAAGTTCCATCTGCAACAGTAAGAATATATATGCTAGTCAATGACTCTTAAGCTTCTCAAATGCCTTGGTGCACTTATCATCCCAAACAAAGACTAGATTCTTCTTATTCAAATGGGTTAAAGGGGCTCTTATTTGTGCAAAGCTTTTGATGAACTTTCAATAGTAGTTTGCCAACCCTAGAAAACTTCTAACCTCCGATGCATTACTAAGAACCTTCCATCCTTGGACAACTTCCACTTTAGTAGGGTCCACCTCCAATGTTTTCTCTAAAACAATATGCCTGGCATAAGGAACCTGACTTCATTTTTCCAAAAGTGGCATTTAGAAAACTTGGCTTTGAGTTGGTTTCTTATAAAGGTCTCCAATACCTCCCTTAGGTGGTCCTGATGCTCCTTCTTGCCTTTGGAGAAAATCAAGATATCATCAACAAACACCACGACAGATTTATTAAGTTGCCCTCTAAATATTCTACTCATCAAATCCATGAAGTATGTTAGGGCATTTATCAGTCCAAAAGGCATTACTTCCAACTCATAGAGTCTATCTGGCGCACGGAAAGTGGTCTTCAGTTTGCTTTCCTCTGCAATCCTTAACTGATGGAATCCCATTGCTAAGTCTAATTGGGAAAAGACTTTAGCTCCTACAAGTTGGTCGAACAAGTCATCTATTCTAAATAGAGGGTACCTACTTTTCCTTTTTAACTTGTATAACTCCATATAATTGACGCAAAGTCTTAAAGAATCATCTTCCTTAGTAGCAAAAATAATAGGGGCTCCCTACTAGAAATATTCCTATAGATGAATCCTTTCTTCAATAGCTTTGGGATTTGCTTATCCAATTCCCTTCTTTCTTTGGGGGCCATATGTCTCAAAGGCAGAGCGACGGGTCTTACATCCTTCTCCAAATCAATTTGGAACTCAATCTCCCTATGGGGTGGGAGACCCCAGACCTCCTCAAAGACATCAAGACATTCACAAACTATGGGTACATATAGTGGTTCTCGATCAATAGATAGATTTAGTGAGTATAAGTGGCTTAAATCAACTAAAGCTTTGGGTGTACAAAGAACTTTTAGGTCATGACCTCGCGACTCCTTAATCGTACTACCCTTTTGTCACAGTCAAGAATGGCTCCATAATATGACAACCAATCCATACACAAGATAAGTCCATACCCCTCGAAATTTAGAACACACGCAGTACATATGAAATCAATGTCGCATATGTCTAACACTAGGTCTTTGTAAATAAGAGAAAGATGGGTCGAACCCCCAATGGGATTGGAAACCTCTATTGGGCTATTGACTATCTAGGTTTTAAGGTATAAGGAATTAACTGTATCCTTAGCTATAAAGGAATGTGATGCCCCTGAATCAAATAGGGTACGAATAGTAACCATAAAAATAAGAGCTATACCTTCTAGGGCTGCTTTTCCTTGATCCCTTGGTGGGTTACTGGAAATAGGAGCTGCTTCAATAGCATAGGCTTGTCCACTTGGTCCTTCCTTTACCATTTTGGGACATTTATTCTTGTGATGCCCTTCCTCGTGGTAGTTAAAGCACTTTCCTTTAAAGGCTTTCATAATCAGACTCACTTTACAATCTTTAGCATCGTGACCCCTCCTTTGGCATCTCTTACACACCTTTACTTCCTACTTAAATTTCCTCTTAACTTCTTGTTGGCTCAAATACTCCCCTTCTTAGACCCTTCTTGCTTTTGGGTCTATGCAGACTTCTCTTTCTCTCTCTTATCTTCCTTACTAGCCACATGCAGCATCATTGTTTCTACCAACATCTCATACTTGGCCCTCATAGGTACTTGGGTCAACAACGTTTCTCTTAGTGTGGAATTAAGCCCTTCACGAACTTCATGGCCTTTTTCATAGGTGTGTCATCAGGTTCATCCCGAATTCAGCCAATTCAGTAAACTTAGATATGTAATCCTTAAGGGTTGAATCTCCTTGTCTCAGTTGAATGAACTTTTCCAATAGCAAGCTAACCTCTGCTCTAAATATGAACCTCATCTTGAATTGGTCCTTGAATTCATCCCAAGGGAATACCCTGCCCGAATGCTCGTTGGTCATAAAGTTCCACCAATTCAAAGCTTCTTCCCAAAGGTGCCAAGCTGCCATTCTTCTTCTTAACTGATCATCCCAACCAAGCTCTCTAAATTCTTCTCACAACTACCAATCCAAGCTATAGCTTTCGAATATCCTTTATCTCCATAGATGTCTTCCCTCCTATATTGAGAAAGTCCTTACATAGCTTAAGAAAGTTGGTAGGATAGGGTGTTGCATCAGCGGCTTGGGTAGTGAGTGCTACCAGTGCAGCTGGAGGAATAGGAATATGCCCGATAGTCCTAAGTTATTGTTTAAACCATTCGGGTATACCACAAATGGGTGGTCTTCGGTGGGTAGGTTTCCCTTATTCGGAAGAAGATTGATTATCAGCCATATCAACTATCTGTAGGTTAAACCTTTAGTGATGATTTCCTAAGATAGTATTTACATGCTGAAAGAAAAGAAAAGTTTCCGTAGTATATGTGCATATGTTTAAGAAGAGGGGGTGTGTGTGTGTGTGTAGTAAGAATTCTTTTGAAAATTCTTTTTGAAAAACCTTTTTTAAAATAACAAATACATCTCTCATGCATATAGTTTTTCCCCGTTGATCGGGTAACCTAGAGCTCTGATACCAAATGCAATAACCCACCCTGAAATAGGCTTAAATTTCGACCCAGAAAAAGGCTTGTCGAAACTTAGATTCATTCTAAGGCAAGCTGTTGGTAGCAAAAAGAAATAACATGTAGAGCCATAACTAAACTTTCAGAACTCACATCGGATGGAACAAAATATAATAGTAAAGTGTACCCATTTATTTCAAAACCATTAAAATTTCATAAAACATAATCCCATAAAAGCCGTAATATAACATCCATTACAACAGTTGTTTAAATCCATGGGTACACATGAAAGCAAATAATAATAAATATTGCCACTTTCCAGGATTCTTCACCTTTAAGCATCGTCACCGCCATCACTCCGTCCTTAACCTGTGTTGTAATGAGGAAGGAGTCAGAACAACAAGTGTCTAGTGAATAAAAATCTCGAGTTTTACTTTTTCAGTATTTGGGCAGTATATTTCATAATAAGAATAAGTCTACAGAATAAAATAATTTGATACTTCTTTATAAGGAAAGGAGGCGGGTCCAACCACTTAATACCTTCCATTCTAGAAGTAAATCCCATATCCTAATCATACGTCACCAATAGTTAATAATGTATGAGACGGTACCCAAGCCACTTAATATTTCTCAGTGAAAAATAGGTGTAACGACCCGATATTTTCAACCATTTGCATCCGTATATGTCGGACTTGAATTGCTCAGAATACCGAATTGTTAATTTATATTTGGCAAAACTCAGAATATACAGTAAATAAATAATCACAGATCACAGACACATAGTATTTAATAATGCAGCGGAAGCAAAGAAATAGTAGTTCATGAAGCTACTATATAAATACATCAGAGTTAAATAAGATACAATATGAATACCAAGATACAACAAGAGTAACAGTATGATAATCAGGCACAACACAGAATACAACTGGAATCAACTGGATAACAAAATGAATAGATATCTGGTTCTTCAAAGCAAAACTCCAGCTCCAAAGGTGAGTCTCTAATGCTGTATCACTCAATCTGACCCGAGCGTAAAGCAAAACACAAAACACTCGAGTCAGGACATACATACTTATACAAATGTAAACCAACTCAAGTGAATTGTAATAAAGGTACAAGTAACTTAAAGAATGCTTGGGATCGCCCATTCTTTAAGGATCTGTTAAACTATCTACTATGTAGTAATATTCGCTATTATAATAATGTCTAATATAAAATAAACATTCTTTTAAATAGCGTTAAGGCTTTACATTTTCCACCTTAACACGTAAAATGCCAATAGTCTATACAGTACCTGCATACCATGCAAGGCTATGAGAAGATACTCCATAGGTACGACACAAATAGAAACTCGTAGTAAAGCTCGATATGGTAGGTGACACGGCACACAAGGCAATGCCAGAATAGATATACCAATTACGCATCCGGACTGGTGGTGACACATAGCAGCCACTACCGCCCACCTCGAACAACACTCCCAAATCAAGGGGTGCACCCAATCAATCACAAAGTAATAGAATGGTATCGAAGAAGTGTGTCCGATCAGAGGTGCTACCTCATTGGCCCATCGATCGCTGATGTTTTAGCCACCTTATGTCAACTCACGGGAGTTGGGTCCACGCATATACCTTAGGATCGTCGCCACCATCCTACTTCATTCTGGAAACTCCACCGCGTACACAGTTGTTAAAGTGGTTTTCGGTATCGACAGAGAGTATGTCCATATTTGATCCCGGTCTCTTTAACAACCCATCGTTATTATAACCCGTGGTTAAAATTTAAAAACAGTTTACACTTCAAAATAGAATACCATTTCAAATCCAAATCTTTATCAAACTAAAGATTAAATCAATTCCAAACCATTTCAATATATTTAAAATATCATATCATTTCAAAACTTCATTTAAAATCATTTCAATATATCAAAATATCATATTCTTTCAAAAACTTCATTTCAAATCATTTTAATATATCAAAACATCATATCCTTTCAAAACTTCATTATATCAAAATATCATATCCTTTCAAAAATTTCATTTCAAATCATTTTAATATATCAAAATATCATATCCTTTCAAAAACTTCATTTCAAATCATTTATTTGAGTTCAAATCCAAATATTCAGCTTTAAATACCTTTTAAATTCAGAGATATCATTCATTTATTATCATTTCAAGTCACCTTTTAAATAGTTTATATTTCAATCAAAATAATTAATCTAAACCATTTAAAAGTGTAATTATTATACTTTCAAAACAAGTATTCAATTTCCAAAGTTTTAAACTATTCTGAGTTCATTTACTAAGTTAAAAACCATAAACATTGAAAATTTCAGCCTTTCACAGCATTCAGAAAAAGCTATTATAAGTTATTCTTGAAAACATTTTTAATTTAGCAAAGACAGCATTTTAAAATTGCTGTTAAATCTCAGTTTAGTTGCAATTTAGTATAAAACAGCAAAGATAGCATTTCCAGAAATGCTGTAATAGCTAAGGTTTCAAATTAAAGGTTTTAATTAAATTCAGCAAAGACAGCAGACGACTACAGCATTTACAGAACTGTTGTAATTGGCCTTGATTAAGTTTTAGCCTTTTAATTTACTTCAGCAACTACAGCATTACATAACTGCTGTAATAGCCTCTTATTTAAGTTTTAGTTCATTTACAGAAACCATAGCATTTCTGAATGCTATAAAAAGTAATTTCCAGATTTTAGTGTATTTCCAGCAAATAATAACCTTCATTTTAAACCCTTTTAACATTATAAAAATCATATTTTTAAAATTCAAAAATGTTCATTAAAATATCTTTTTACTTATGATTTTTATAAAGTAACTTTACAATAAAATCCAATTTCCCAATAATTTTACTTAACAATTTCAAATGTACAGTTTTCCCATTTTTACCTTTACAATTTATTAACACTTACATTTTCAAATTACCATTTCACAAATTAAACTAAATTTCCAATTTAATTAATTTAAACCTTTAATTAAAACCAAATTTCCCATTTCCAAGTCAAGTTAAAATTTAAAATTTCACATTTAAGCCTTCGTTCGTTTAACCATTTTAGTTCATAGAAAAAATCAATAATACCTTATTAAATCATTTAAATTTAAATTTAAAACAAATTATCATATTTGCCATTTTCCAAATATAATTAAATTCCATTTTATTCATAACTTAAATATCATTTTAAACCAAAATCTAAATTTCCAAACTTAAGTTATATTTCAAAATTTAATTTAACCATTCATTTATTCAACATTTTTAACTTATAGAAATATCATAAATTCTTTATTCAAACCATTTAAAATCTATTTAAATCAAATTTTCATAAATTTACATTTTAAAATACTTAAAAATATCCAAAAACACTTTATAAAATAACCATGGGCCTGTATATAGTTTTCTAACCTAGGTCAAGTGATACGGATATGTATCATTTCAATCCGCAGTTTACAAAGAAAAACCGGGTTCTATCATTTCAAACCCGCAAACCCAAGTTGAATAAAATAAAATAAAAACCGTTCAGGCCTATCATTTCAGCCCATAAAGATTTTTCCCTATTCTAAAGTCCGTTCGGGTATGTATCATTTCAACCCATAGTGATTCAAATCTACAGGGAACTTGTAGTGTGATAAACAGGTATAAATGAACAGTTTTACAATAAATAACAGTAACAGATGATATGACAGATAAATAAATAGGTTTAACACCATATAATATTGTTGGGTGTGTTTTCACCCCTACCGAGCCAGAAGGAACCAAGCTCCTACCACCGGTCCAAACAAACAGCCGAACCAGGCATATCCCCCTCGCCGAACCAAGACCTATCCCAACTACCGCCGAACCAGGAAGCTACCGAACCAGCTTCCTCTATTCCATTGCCGAACCAGCTTCCTCCACCCATGCCGAATGAAGCCTCGCCGAACCAAATCAAAACACTACATACCGAACCACCACCGCTCCAACCACTACCGAACCGAAGCTTCGCCGAACCAGAACGCTGCCAGGCCAGATTGCTCCAGCCCAGGCCCACAGGCAGCTATATACATCCAAGACCCCTGCCCCCAGCCTCACTCTATAAATAGAGGGGCAGGGGTACAACAATGGCGGACAAGTTTGAGAGCTCAAGCACGGAAGGAACTCTTCAAACAACTTTCTTTTACTCGTATCAAAGCTTTCTACTTGTAATCATAAAAAAAAAGAAGAGAAATAACATATAAAGTGGACGTAGGCACATTCTGGCTGAACCACTATAAATCTGCGTGTCTTTTTACAGTTTAGTCCTTGTTTTTTACGTATTTGCATAAGTCGCTCAAATTACTAAAAATAACATAAGATCTACTAAATCACACAACTTTGAGGTGTTTGTCCATTTTTTGTGCAAACATTTTTGGTGCTTTCACTGAGAGTTAGAAGCTCGAAGCTTCAGCTTCACCCGCTTAATAAGTTTTCCTAACAGCATCGTTCGCCACTTGGAAAACATGCCTCCCAAACAGAGAAAAGATGTTAACAAAGGAAAAAAACATCGCATCTAGCAGTCTCCCAGATCCAGATGTCACGAATCAAGCAAATCGTCCTCCTCCAGCAACAGTAACGAATGAAGAACAGGCTAACCCAACTGCTCCCGCCGCAGAACAGCCTGCAGCAATTACTAGAGCAGATCTGGACAGAGTTGTGGTTGAAGTAACTAACCGCTTCACGTCCCAGCAGGAAGCCTTGGTGGACCATCTCATGTCACGCTTGAGGGACGCTGAAGAATCCAACCGCAACACTGAATCATGGGGCGAGTCCCAGTTTGGAGGATCTCAGAGACAGCAAAGATCTTCCTTCTTCGAAGGAGCTAACGGCAGAAGTAGCCGTGGTAGGAGCCGAGACCGAGCATAGCCCGAAGTTAGGCCTGAGGAAACGTTTGGTACCGAACCCAACGGGGAAGGTACCGGGCGAAGGTCAACTGTAGCTGAGCCTGTCATGCTGCCTAACAACAGAAACACCAGTGAACGGGGCCGAGCTAGAGTTCAGCCCGAAGTTGGACCCGAGGAAGTGCTTAGATCAGAACCCAACAGGGGGAGATCAAGGCAAGGGCCAACTGTAGCTGACCCAAGCGTGCTCCCAGAAGACCAAAGGCAGCCACGGGAAAATATGAGGAATGATAGACGATACCATCCCTACAGGTCGTCTGGATGGAATCAATCCCACAGAACAGAACCAAACTCATTTCTATCCGCTCCAAGTTCTGATGAAAGGATGGCACGCTTATTCAGAGAGTGTGTCCAGCGGGAGCAAAGAGATCGAGGGATAGGCGCTAGGGTAACCAGCCCTTTTGCCCGCAATATCGAAATTGCTATCACCCCCCGAGAATGGAAGATGCCAACAATGGAACCCTACAAAGGAACCTCCGATCCCGTTGTACACTTACAGAGGTACACGCAGCATATGCTCATGAGTGGAGCAACAGAGGGAGTACTGTGCAAATGCTTTCCGCTCTTCTTAGCAGATCTTGCTACCTCCTGGTTCTGTCATCTACCCCAAGGATCCATCAGCTCATGGAAAATGTTGAAAGAAAAATTTATCAGTCAGTTCCGCATTCATGTGGAGCAACCTAAGGACGCTTATTCCTTATCCAGCGTCAAACAGAAACCTGGAGAAAAGCTGCAGCAATACCTAACCAGATTCAACGCCGCAGCAGCCGCAGTTCAAGATGCCGATGAGAAGCTTATCCTAATGGCCCTCTGCAGTGGGGTGCATCCGGACACTAAATTTGCTAGAAGATTGACAAAAGAAAAACCAGCTACTTTACCCGATTTCTTCCATGAAGCCGGGAAATACATGAGGCTTGAGGATGCCGCCATTGAGGGGCAGTCAGGACAGCAAAGTAAGACGACCCATGGCAATGCCCCTGCTGTGGCGAGGGACGTTCGAAGAAATGATTCCAGAGACAATGCTGGGGGCAAGAAGGTAGAAAAGCGCCTATATCGGCCAGGACCAAGATTCGACACTTACACCCCTTTGAAAGAGACCGTCGAAAATATCTTCCTTGCCACCCAAGGCGAAGTTAAATACAAACGCCCACCATACAAGAAGGAATCAGATAACGCACAGAAGTCTGGAAAATTCTGCCGCTTCCACGAATCTCACGGACATGATACCAACGAATGCCATCATCTCCGAGATCTGATTGAGGAACACATCAGAAGGAAGAAACTGGAGCGTTATGTAAAAAGTCAAGACAGGACTCCAGCTCCTGCCAATGAAAACCCAAGGCTACCCTCACCAGGGACCGACAGAGGAAACCGCAACGCTAGCAGCTCTAGTCAAGAGAAGATAGTGGTCCATACCATCTCAGGAGGTCCGCACATCGCAGACAGAAGTTGGAGAGAGATGGAAAGATATGGGAAGTCGCTTAGAGACAATAGAGACTGTGTCAATACGGTTATAGAAGAGCGCCACCCAAAGCGAAAAGAAAGTGATGACATCACATTCAGTAAACGCGATCTAGAAGGAAGACAGTACCCTCACATGGATCCCATGGTTATCTCTGCCCGACTCGGTCCCGCCGAAGTTTACCGAATCCTGGTAGATACTGGAAGCTCTGTAAATATCCTGTTCAAACACGCATTCGACAAAATGAAGCTATCAATGAAGGATGTATCTCCCTGCGATAAACCACTACACGGTTTCACTGGAGATGCGAAGATGCCCCTCGGGCAGCTGGACCTCTTTGTTGAGATTGGAAGCCATCCCCGCTCCGTTGTAAGGAAACAAACGTTTGTGCTGATAGAAAACCATTCGGCCTACAACGCCTTCTTAGGAAGACCAGCCTTGTCTGACTTCCAGATTGTCCTAGCCCCATGGTGCCTGAAAATGAAATTTCCAACAGACAGTGGGGTAGGGGAAGTGGAAGGAGACCAGGATATTGCACGAGACTGCTATGTAACCGAACTTCGCAACAACCACAAGAAAGATAAAGGGAAAGGTGTAGAGATTGCCCTCTGCACAAAAAACCTTGAAGCATAGCAACTAACGAAAGCCCCTCCTCTTCGATACACCAGCGACCCTTTCAACGAATTAGACCCTAGGGACAAAGAGGAGGAGGCCACCGCCGAGCCTGCAGAGGCTATGGAGTTTATATCTGTAGACAAGCACGACTCAAGTAGGCTACTGAAAATTGGGTCCCAGCTGAAAGCTGAATTGAAGGAACAACTCATTGATTTTCTCCGCCACAACTTGGATGTATTCGCTTGGTCACACGCTGACATGACCGAAATCTCCCCCGACATAGCATGCCACGTATTAAACATTGATCCTACCAAGGCGCCAGTAAAACAAAAAAAGAGAAGTATGGGGGCAGAGCGATCAGCAGCCCTCGATGAAGAAGTAAAGAATCTACTCGCCAATGACTTCATACGAGAAGCTATTTACCCAGAATGGATCGCCAACCCGGTACTAGTAAAGAAAGCTAATGGGAAGTGGCGGACCTGCATTGACTTCTCCAACCTAAACGACGCCTGCCCAAAGGATTGCTTCCCGCTTCCCAGAATCGACCAACTTGTAGACAGCACAGCCGGGCACGAACTCCTATCTTTTATGGATGCATACTCAGGATATAACCAAATTCCTATGCATGCTCCCGACCAAGACCACACTAGTTTCATCACCGACCGGGGTTTATACTGCTACAAAGTGATGCCCTTCGGACTTAAAAATGCAGGAGCCACCTACCAGCGCCTCGTCAACAAGATGTTTACAGGGCTAATAGGACGAACAATGGAAGTATATGTAGACGACATGCTGGTGAAATCACGGAAAGCCAAAGATCACGTAAGCCACCTAGGCGAAATGTTCCAGGTACTTCGACAGTATGGAATGAAGTTGAATCCACTAAAGTGCTCCTTCGGAGTGTCATCGGGAAAATTCTTAGGGTTCATCGTCCATGCCCGAGGGATTGAAGCAAACCCTGAACAAGTCCGAGCATTAAGGGACATCAAGATACCTTCCACCCGAAAGGAAATGCAAAGCCTAAATGGAAAAGTGGCCGCCCTAAGCCGATTCATCTCCAAAGCAACGGACAAGTGCGTCCCCTTTTTCGAAGCTCTAAAGAAAGATAAAGGAAAGTTCGAATGGACGGACGAATGCTTAACCGCTTTCCTTAACCTAATCGAACACCTCCAGAAACCACCGGTACTCTCGACCCCAAGCGAGGGCGAAGAATTATACCTATACCTTGCTGTGTCATCTCACGCCCTAAGCGCTGCCTTGGTAAGGGAAGACAACCGCACGCAACGACCAGTTTACTTCGTCAGTAAAAGGTTTACTGGGGCAGAAGTCCGATATCCTAAACTTGAAAAGTTAGCATACTCTTTACTAATCACTTCACGAAAACTACGTCACTACTTCCAATCCCATTCCATCAAAGTTCTGACCGATCAACCACTGAGGCAGGTACTCCATCGTCCCGACACTTCCGGGCGACTACTTAAATGGTGTATTGAGCTGAGTCAATATGATATCACCTATCACCCTCGCACCGCCATCAAGGGACAAGCCATGGCTGATTGCATTGCAGAATTCACTACCAACGAGGATAAGGAGCAACTGGAAATAACGGAAGATATCAAGTGGAATCTCTCTGTGGACGGTGCATCTAACGAACAAGGCTCGGGGGCAGGTGTGGTAATAATCACTCCCAGGGGAAATAAACTGCACTATGCTATAAGGTTGGAGTTCGCTGCCACCAACAACGATGCAGAATATGAAGCAGTGATAGCTGGACTAGAAATTGCCATAGAAATCGGAGCCAATTCTTTGTGTCTTCACAGCGATTCTCAACTTATAGTTAATCAAATACTAGGAGAATTCCAAACTCGAGAGGAACGACTCATAGCATATCTAAAGAAGACCAAGTTGCTTCTCAGCCGATTGGATCAGTACTTAGTCAAACACATCCCTCGGGAAGAGAACCAAGAGGCCGACGAATTGGCAAAGCAAGCGAGTATGAGAGACATCGCCATCTTCGGGGCAGTAACCATCTCAAAGAAAACGGTCCCGAGTTTTGAGCAAGTGAATCTGATAGCCGTAGCCGAAGAAGCAACTTGGATGACTCCCATCCGAGACTACCTACAAGGTGGCACACTACCCAACGGGCGTAATGAAGTCAAGAAAATCTTGAGGAAAGCGTCCCGCTATACAATACAAGAAGACATCCTCTACCGGCGCGGTTTCTCTAACCCATTATTAAGGTGTGTCGCCGGAAGGGAAGCCAAGGAAATCTTATCCAACATCCATCAGGGGAGCTGTGGAGATCACACCGGGGGGCAAACATTAGCAAAAAAGATACTCCGATACGGATATTTCTGGCCCACCTTAAGCAAGGACGCCTTAGATTTCGTCAAGAAGTGTGACAGATGCCAAAAATTTGTTAAGATCCCTCGGCTACCAACAACCGAGATTACTCAGATGACCAGCCCTTGGCCCTTCGCGATATGGGGAATTGACTTAATCGGCGAGCTACCAATGGGCCGAGGCGGGGCCAAATATGCTATAGTGGCAGTTGATTATTTCACCAAATGGGTGGAAGCGGAACCTCTAAATAAAGTATCTTCAGCAAAAGTTATTAACTTCTTGATCAAAAATGTTCTATGCAGGTACGGAGTCCCACTCAAAATCATATCAGACAATGGACTTCAATTTGACAGCGAGGAATTCGCCAACTGGTGCCAAGAACACAGAATTCATAAAAGCTTCTCATCCGTAGCATATCCCCAGGCAAACGGACAAGTCGAAGCGGTCAACAAAATTCTGAAAACTCTAATCAAAAAGAAGCTCGAAAAGTCAAAGGGCGCTTGGGTGGATGAACTTCCTACGGCACTATGGGCCTATCGCACATCTTTCAGAACATCGACAGGGCACACTCCTTTCTCTTTGGCATACGGATCGGAGGCTATGCTCCCAGTTGAAACTATTGTGCCTTCCCATCGTCGGATCCACTATAACCCAGAAGAGAACGAAGAACTCCTTCACATGTCTTTGGATCTAATCGAGGAGAGAAGAAACGATGCAATCCTCAAAGCAGCAGCCCACAAGCAAAAAGTGGCAGCACACTACAACTCCAAAGTCAAGCATCGTACCTTACAAGAAGGAGATCTTGTCCTCAAGCGAATCTTCCCTCGACCCGGAGCACTAGATCCAATTTGGGATGGACCATATGTAATTCATAAAGATCTCCACAACGGAGCCTATATTTTGTCAACAGTGGACGGAGAGGTGTTCCAGAGGGCATGGAACATCCAACACCTCCGTCGATACTTTTCTTAACTTGTATTACCCATATGAAGTGAATTAACAAAGAGAATCAGTGGACGTAGGCCTTTTCGTGCCGAACCACTTTAAAAAACCTTGTCTCTTTTTTTTGTTCCTTTGTATCTTGGCTGCTTGTTAACTTTATCCTTTTCTGTTGAACAAAATCCTGAGTATACAACACTTCTATTCAAAGCACTCCACAACACAACTTCATCTGGATAAGACCTAACAGGTACTATGCGAATCTATGCCCTCGCCAATGAGACACTTTTGCTCCAGCATCCCTCTGCTGCGGGTTAACTCATTGCACGCGACGGCCCTTAAAGCCAACTGTAATGAGCCGAGTATAAGCCACCGAGAAGGCCGACTATAGCCGAGGCAGCTCATTACGGCGTTAGGCTCGCCGGCAACTGTGAACCGACTATAAGCCCCAACATAAGGTGTGGCCAGCCAGGGGCAGTTCACAGTTGACGATCGGCACCCACGCTAGCCGGCCACAGTAAATCGAATAATACCCACGATTACGGGCCATAATGGCCTGGGTAGTTACCGTGCGCGATCTCGGCTCCGATGTGTCTTAAGTGCGGCTGTGGTAAAAAAGAATTAACTCCCCGCGGAGGCGTAAGATGGGTGACAAATGTCTCCAAGACCCACAGCTAGGGAAAGTGACTACAAAACCCGTTTGCCACGAACTTAAGCACATCGAAGGCCTTCCGTGATTGGAAGTTTTACTATTTCACGTATTTCAATTTTACTTAAAAAGCTTTTTTTTTCTATCTCCTATAACAATCCCTAAAGTGCATGATACAGAGTAGGAGATACTTGCCAATGGGTGTAGGGACTCACAGTGGCAGGACATTCGACTACATTCCATGCTCGGTCCTACAAGATATTCAAGACTGCCATCTACGATTAAAACATGAAAGGCGGTATTTTCTTCTTTTATGTACAAATACATGACTATAATTTGTTCACACCACACGCTAATATTGCAAGTCATAAAATTATGGTGTAGAACCAGAGTCTAACATCAAACACAATTTAATTACAAGAATATACATAGCTACATTTCTCATACGATATGTCGAAATAGCAACAAATATTCAAGAAACGACAAAATCAGCTTAAGTTAAAAAATTACACGTCAAGAATAATGTTGATTATTACAAGTAGCAAGAATTACAACTTAGAAGTTACTCTACTGTCTTAAGACTAACAGATACAACAATGCCAAGCCTACAAAAAGAATTTTCCAGGTCTAATCAGGGAGCCGGTTGCGTCGAAGTCTTGTCCTTACTCTGTTGCCCGCCTGTCCAGTCATAAAAAGGATTCATTAGTGATAAGTAACCAAGTTAACGGAAAGACTAGAAAGGAAGACTTACCAGCACCTGCTTCTTGACCATCCTGGTCGTCATCCTCTACCTGCACACCTGCCTCCTCAGCAGCAAGCAGCCGCATACCCTCCTTTACCGCCACTTTCTCCTCCTTGGTGAACTGGGCAGTGACCACATCCATACTGAAGACCGTTCCACCCTCTTTATCTGCATCAGCCTTAGCCTCCTCCAAAGCCCGAAGATAGATCTTAGCCATGACCCTGGGATAATCATCCATCCAAGAGAGATTGCCCTGCTTCCAAGTTCGGAAATACATGTCCTGGAGCATGCCATCCATCATTCCCTCATTCTCCTCAAACTCCCTCATCCGGGCATCGGAAGCCGACAACCTTTCGACGACAGCATCTCTCTCCAATCTGTATCTCGAGCAATCAGCCTGAAGGGACCTCCGCATCACCTCCATCTCTTCCCTCAACTTAGCTTGAGCAAGCTCTGCAGCCTCAAGTTTCTCGGACAATTCCTCCACCTGCTCGAGATCCGCTCTCCGAACCTCATCCACCGTGGCAATAGCCATGTCAATCCGCTCTTTGCAAGTAGCTTCCATTTTCCGCAATTCGGCCCGACTGACCTTTTCCATGGTTTTCCTTAGTCGCCCAGTAGCAGCCTCATGCTGAGAAATCTGAATAGCCTGATCCGCAAGCTGTTTGGCCTGATCCGAAACCACCAATCGAAGTCGGATATTGGCGCTCCCAATCTCCTCTCCGGCCTTAACCAGCCGAGCATGATGCCCCATCAGCTTCTTGGTCTCCTCTGCCACCCGATCAATATTAGCCTTGGCCTCGTCTCCCATAGTGACTATACGAGTAGTGAGTAGATCGAGATCTAAGGACTTGGCTTCATCAAGTACTCGTACCATGGGGTTACGGGGGAGAAGGTGTTCGCCAGTGACTTCGTCAAAAGTAATATCATGAGAACTTGGATCCAGATCAGGATGACCCGCAAATGGATTACGGGCCAAGTCGGGACGGTCGATATGAATAACAGAAGGGTTTCCGGACGGGTGCGGAGAAGGTGCAAACTCGCTACCCTCCTCAGTAATATCATGAATAGGCTGAGCCGGAGGCTGAGGACCGGGCGAAGTTTCGGATAAAGGATGACTCCTTTTCCTCTGCTGAATACCCTCTTCGATGACCCCAAGAAGAGGACGGTAGCCGACTACATCCCCGGAGCGTTGGGTTGAGGGCTTCGGCTTAGCAGAAATTTTGGAAAGTTTATATTGCTCAAGCCTGTGTCGAAGGTCTGAAGCTTTGGACGTCTTTCCTGCTCCTGATATAAAGAACAAGTGTCACAATCTTACATTACTATACGATTCGAGAAACGCGGTAAATTACAAGTTAAAAAAAGGAAAAGAAACACAGCTGTGGTTGTACAAACCCTGGGGAGGAGTGGGATACTGCAATAAGTCCTGGATTTCATTCCAGGACGGGAGCGGGTCATAGAATATTCCTAAGTCCCTATCATTAATGAAGCATGCAGGAGTCAAGAGTTCACCTTGAGTCGTCGAAGCCACCTTGGCTGGAATGGTCGGAGAAGACTCACTTGCACCAGTCCCGGCTTTGTCCGCCTTCCCGGTCTTCTCTGCCAAAGCCGGATCCTCATCCAACCCCTCAAAAGCCTGGTGGAACGCATCATCCGTCCACTCCTGAATCTCGCCCGCTTGCCCAGGAAGTAGGGCCCCGATGCCATCGCCACCTTTGTCACCATCCCGACCATCTCCACCCTCGCCTCTTTCCTCCTCTATGTCTTCCTCCTCCCGGGTAAGTGGACAATTGCTGGGGGAGGGACCGTCCGATTTCTTGAGTTTCTTACCTCCGACAGCTGGAGGTTTTGTGAAAGGTTTCCTCTTGCTACTCTCTGCGGTAACACCTTCCTTGGTCTGAGCAGCCGCCCTCTCCTCCGCCGTTTCCCTCAGCTTAACTACAGACTGCTGCGGAAGGATTAAGTTATATTCCAGAAGAATCGCATTTCTAATCAAGAAGGCAGATGATCTATATTTCCCAAGAATGGCTTCTATCTCAGCCGCCGTCTGAACCAGGCGGTCAGTCTCCACAACCGGAAAGCCACCTGTCGCTAGCAAAAATGAGAAAGTATGAGAAGAAGCATCGCAATCGGAATAGAAATTATAAGTAAAAGCATCAACTTACATCCAGAGGTAAAGCGCCGGATTGAGACGGAGTCGTCCCTAACAAAGAACCACTCTTTCTTGAACATGCTGAATTTAGAGTACAGGTCCAAGACCGGCTTGAAGGTCACAGCCGACTCCAAGCTAATATATGGGGACCCCTTCTTATAGCCCCTTAAATTATACAAGTACCGGATCTCCCGGTTGGAGGGAGCGCGACCATACTTCCTCCGAAAAATAACGAAAAGGCTCACCAGTATGGCATAAGAGTTGGGCTGAAGCTGGAATGGGGCCACCTTTAGATACGTGAGGAAGCTGACTACCCAAGCATTGAGAGGCGGGATAGCACCACACATACAATGGTACCTACTATAAGCAAAGTACCCTTCGGGAGGATTGTATGGCATGACTCCTGGGCCCGGCAACAGCATGAGGGCTCTATCGATCCCAAAGGAACGAGATATAACATCGAGCTGCTCCTCTTTGAGAGAGCTAGGAAAGCAGTCGGGCGGGGAATCCAGCAGCTCCTGGGGACCATGTCCATCCACTAGTGACCTTGGGGCGGGCCCATGACGCTCCGATCCTGATTGAGCTGGGGGCACGGCCGAGGACTCTCCTTCGCCCCCGGACTTCCTTTTATCCAAACGAGATTCCACTTTGCGAGACATTTATCTGCAAAACAAAAGATACGAAAGTATAAAACAAGCAAGTATATGATTTCTGGAATTTGATTTGTCATTCGAAGCATAAAAAATCATTCGGTACAGAAAAATTCTCAAGTCCATTCGACACGGGAAGTTTTCAAGTTCGTTCGGTATTAGGTTCGTTCGGTATTCGAACTCCTAATGTTCATTCGGCGATCACACTCTCCCATTTTCATTCGGTAGGACTAAGACCCATTCGGTAACAAAGGTTCATTTGGCGGTAAAGAGAAATCACCTGGTTCGGCTAGCATAGCTGATTCGGCAGAAGGCAGAAATTTTGATTCGGTAAAATCAGTCGGTTCGGCTATCTCAGATGGTGAGGAGACGACGGTAGCATAGCTCCCATATTTATAGGCAAGGGAAAGGCCACCGAACCAAAACATTCGGCGCACAAGACCGAACGAGAACAACCAGGATCAAACAAAGCAAGCTATATAACATCATATACCTCGCTTTGGGGGGCAAATGTTGGGTGTGTTTTCACCCCTACCGAGCCAGAAGGAACCAAGCTCCTACCACCGGTCCAAACAAACAGCCGAACCAGGCATATCCCCCTCGCCGAACCAAGACCTATCCCAACTACCGCCGAACCAGGAAGCTACCGAACCAGCTTCCTCCATTCCATTGTCGAACCAGCTTCCTCCACCCATGCCAAATGAAGCCTCGCCGAACCAAATCAAAACACTACATACCGAACCACCACCGCTCCAACCACTACCGAACCGAAGCTTCGCCGAACCAGAACGCTGCCAGGCCAGATTGCTCCAGCCCAGGCCCACAAGCAGCTATATACATCCAAGACCCTTGCCCCCAGCCTCACTCTATAAATAGAGGGGCAGGGGTACAACAATGGCGGACAAGTTTGAGAGCTCAAGCACGGAAGGAACTCTAAAAGCACGATGACAAGACAACGGATTTGAGTGGAGAGTGAGATCCAATGCTACAAATCTTGTGTTACAACCAAAAAGAAATCAAACAAATTATAAATTTCAATGCAACTTTGAAATGATATAACTTCGGAATAAAAACAAATATGAATGCAATGACTTTTGCCTTGCTTTCTCTATTCTTTTGCATGGCCTAGGGGGTGGTTTAGCTCTGATTTAAACATAGTATGGCTCAGGTTTGGGCTAGGAAATGCACGGCATAAGTAAGAACATGTAGAGGAAGTTATACTTGGGAAGGTGAAGGGGTTCAAGCAACATAGGGTAGGTTTTTGTTCAATTTTAGGCTCGGACATTGAGGATTTGGACTCGGCCAGTGGGGTGTGGGTCTAGAAAGGGGTAGGAGGGGTGAGTAAGGGTCTGGACAGAGGTGGTGGTGGCGGCCTAAGGTGGTGGTGGTGTGAACAAATGGAGTGGTGAAGCATGTGGTGGTCAAACAAGCATGGTTTCAAGGCAAATGTTGAAGTTTTGTGGATATTTGCATCATGGGGGGCTCGGCTATGGTCAAGGCTTGTAACAACCCGGGATTTGCATTACCAATTAATAAATAAAAGTTAGGATTTTTATTTATTTTAATGAAGCATAAAAGGATTTGGAATAACAAAATTTATTTGAAAAAGACTATTTTAATTAAATGGGAAATATGGGATTTTAAAATGAGGATAAAATGTTATTTTTGGAAAATTAAATATTTTAGTAGAGATTTTAAAACGGGTTTGGATAAGAAAAATGAGTTTTATAAACATATATGAACACTTAGACTAATTTTTGGAAACATGTAAATAACTCTCTTCTTATTGGGTTACAAAACCTAACCCAATAACCCACCCTAAACCTCCTCTATAAATTATCTCATACTCTCATAACCTCATTCATTCAACCCTAATCAAAACCCTAATCATTTCCTAAAGCTTTCATAACAAAAATGGCCTCTATCTTCATCTCCTTCTAGTTTTAGCTTATGCAAGTCATTCTATGCAAAGGTAATGCAAATACCCACCTCAAATCCATTTTTATATCTTTCTCATTTATGAAATGTATTTGGTAACACATGTTTTATGTGTTTTTTTGATCTTATAGCCTCCTAATCATCTTTTGCTAACTTGGGTTGATGCTATAATAGTCTTTGTTGCTTTCAAGAGAGGTGTATTGCTAAAAACCTCTTCTAATATGTGTTTAATCATCTTTTGATTTTGGTAATCAGTTAGTAACACATGTTTTATTATGTAACATGTGAATCATAGCTCTTTGATCATCTTTGCTTTCATTTTGGGGTGTGCACATAAGGTACTTGTAATATATGCTAGCTGAAATTATAATTAGTTTATTGCTGTTAGTAAATTAGGCATATCTCATTCATCTTAAATCGGAATTAAGATTTTCTTGAAGTTCTGGAAATCTTATTCTGTAGCCTATAACTTTTTTGTTTTGAGCTTTGCCTAATTTTGTGGTTTGAATGGTCAAAATCACGTTTGTTTGTCGCTGACCTGACAACAAACTACAGGGTTGATAAAATAAAACTCTGAAATTGATTTGGCCATAAGTTACTCGTTTCTTATCCGAATTAGATAATTTTGGATGTTCCAGATAAGGTTAAAACATATGCTACAATTTTTGTTCATTAAGTTTTCTGTAATTTTGCCATTTAGATGACCTGAAATGCATTCAAAGACAGAAGACCAATTCTGTCTTTAACAAGTTATCTTGAGTTTCAATCTGATATTGTTTTGCATGTATCTCTCTCGTTTTTGATCCGAATTAGATAATTCTGGATGTTCTGGAAAGCATTGATTTAGTGCTAAAACTTTCATGTTTTGAGTTTCATGAAATTTCGAAGTTAATTTGGTCAAAACTGTGCATTCTTACCACTGTCCCGAGAGCACAACGACGGTGATATAAAATTTAGATCTGAGAATTGTTTTAGTCATAGAATTTTCATCTCTGGTCGGAATTTGACGATCTTGGTCATTCCGGAAAGCTTAGAAACTAAGCTACAACTTTCATTTTATTCATTTTGCCAGAATTTGAAGTTTACTATGCCAAAATTGTGGTTTTTCATCTCTGGCCAGTTAGTGCATAGCTATAGGCCTTAGTCTCTTTTCTCCCGTTGTTTTCAGCGTAGAACCCCGACTTTGCGACGCCATCCCGGGCTCGTCCTTTGTCGGATTTCATCGTTTTTGGTCTCGTTAAAAGATGAGATCGAGATCTTTAATCATGCAAAGTTTGGTTTAGATCTGGGTGCATTAGGTACTTCGTTTCTATTGCCGAATTATTACCCAGAAACTGTTTTACAATAGTGATCATTTTCAGTTATCGTTGGACCAACTTCGAAACATTTTCGTTTCTTCGTTTCAAGTCGAAATCGAACGATTCTTGTTGCATATCAAAGTAGGAGTACTTTACAAGGCTCCTGCAAATTTTCATCAAGATCTGAGTTCATGTGAGCCTTCGACCATGTCGTCGAAGTGGGACCTTTACACTGTTTTGACACAGTAAAGTTTTATGATTTTTGTCCGACTTTGAGACGACGCCGTTTCTTCGTTTCAAGTCGGAATGTCCCGATTCTTTTTGCAGTTTGGAGCAGGGATGTTGGAATATATTCCTACCAATTTTCATGCCATTCGGATTCAGTTTGCTGGTCCGAATAATTTTCCGAACTTGGGTTCGCGTCATTTTTGGACTATTTTCCAACACTTGAAATATTTTCAGTGATTTTCTGGTTTTATTGATTTCTTTGAGATTTGTCTCTAGATTTCGTACACGGGTTTTATAAATTATTTTCAAAGGATTTTTCACTCCTAAATGGCTTTCGAAATTATTATATAATATTATTTTTAATTATTAAATTAATTACTCCATAATAGGAGAGTTTTCAAAAGCCGTTTTAAAGTGATTTCAAAATCAATTATAAATCCGTTTCGCACCATTATTTTCTATAATAAAAATCTCACACTCACTTTTTAGCACGTCGAGCGAAGTGGAAAGGTCTTTAAACGGTTAGGAAATCTCCGGCCTATGGAACCGTGTGTATTTTCTTTCCGGTTAATCCCCGACCTATTCGATTGATCGTTTTGACCTCTGGGTCTAGTTTACCGATGATACGAGGTGGACTTTTTATTGTTTGGAGTGTGAGCTTGCTATTGGTTAGGAAACCGTTTAGTGCAAACGTGGGGTATGAGACTCATTGTTAACACTTTACGGGTTCCTCTCCAAGAAGTTAGTGACACATTAGCCTCTGGGCGGCCAATACTGGACCTCTGGGTCACCACGCCTCTGGGCAACCGTCTCTGGACACCTGCTCTATGGAGCAGTTTATTTTTCGGCGTGCGCCTCTGGGCCTTTATCCTTCTGGGAAGGATCTCGCCGTCTCGCGCGTTCCGCATCTGTGCGAGTGATCGATCACAACTCTACAGTACTTGGCAACAACGACTCTGGTCGGTGCACGTGCAATATTGGTATTATTTGATGATTTTTATATCCATTCGAGTACCGCCATTCGGTGTTGGTTCTATGGAACCATACGATGTAAGTGTGATTGCCTTGTGGATTCACAGTGTCTCTGGACACTGCTTTTCAGTGTTGGATTTCATTGACTTTTCAGTATATCCCCATTGCTCTTTGGAGCATCGATCTTTGCTTGGGCATTGATTACAGACTCTGGTCACTCTTGGGATTATTGCCTATGGGCATCTTTTTATGGCTTTGGCTACGCCGATGATATGAGGCGATTTTATTTATTCTACACTTTGGTGTTGATTTCTCTTTGGAGATTTTTATTGTTTATTGATGATTAGGGATCGTCATTATATTCATGTGGTTCATAATATACTTCTCCTTGGATAAGTACTATTTTATTTATGTACCGCATTATTATATATCTCAGTTATTACTGATTGTTTAGCTAGCCTGACCCGAGTGTTTTCGCTCGGGTCAGACCGAGTTGTTTCAGGTTAGGTCTCTGGACTTAGCTTCTGTGCTTCCGCTTGGACATTATCTGCTATGCTGATAGATAGCGCTTTTATTTGTCCACTATTCCGCTACTCTGTTATTATTCAGACTTTGATATGTACATATTTTTAACCCACATGGGTGGGCAGTGGCTTTGTACCCACTTATTGTATTTTGATCTGTATTGACGATGTATTGTTCTGGGATTTTATATCTGTTATGTGATTCTGTTCTGTGATGTTTTATCATTTATTATTATGCTTTGTCCTGATAGATCTTTAGCCATTTGTAATTTCGTTATAAGTATTTACCGAATATGTCGAACCACTTGAAAAAAAAATATAGATACCATCCTTTCGATGTATTCAGTAGATAGTTATAGCTTGATTACAAATGGTCGCTTCCACTATACTCTATTCTCCGCTTTAACAGACAGTATTACTCCCGTAATACTCTTTGTTACAGTGGGTCTCGGAGTGGGGCGTTACAAGGCTGAAGGGGTAGGTGGTGATGATGGCAGGGAAGAGGTGTAGGAGGTGGTGGCCATGGCTATGGAGGAGAGGCCGATCAAAATTATGGAGAGGACAAGGCAAAAATCATATGAAAATAAGAAGAAAACAAGGAGGAGCCATTACCAAAATATTTTGAGCCATGAATGAAGAAGTGGGATATGAGTTTTTGCATGAATGAGAAGTGCAAGTCACGGCTAATTGAGAAAAAAATTTGCTCTGCCAAAGTAAATGAGGAGAGTTATGGTAAATGAAGAGACATTGGAGACGAAAAGACTTAAGTTTCAAAAGCTTTTAAAACTCTTCATATTTCTTATTTTCTTTAATTCAAATAAAAAAAATCAGTAATTAGCTTTAAAACTGAAACAAAGAAATATAGAATAAAAATAATTAATTAATTTTAGAGAAAATGGAAAAGGAATATAAGAAATTTCTTAAAAATTCAAAACAGTGTCCAGAAATTACAAATAAATCACCATTGACTTTAGAAAATTATCAACTTCATCTTAAAAATATTCTAAAACAAAATTTGAAATAAAAATTATTTTTAAACATTTTAAAAGTGAAGTAAATAATTAAATTCAGAAAAAATAGCAAAACAACTGAAGAAATTGTTTAAAATTAGGAAACAGGACATGAAAATTTCAAATAAATTACCATTAACTCTAGAAAAAATTTATACTTCTCTTTAAAATATTTTAAAACCAAAATATATACATAACAAGTTATTTTACCTATATAAATATAATTTAGAACATTACATGACCAAATAAAATATTATTTATATAATTTAAAATAAACAATTTGGTTAAATACAGCAAATTACACACAATAGTTAAAAAGACATAACTTTCACATTATAAATCAGATTTCAACGAAACAAAAAGCAATATTCTTAAAATTTTATTTCCTTTCATAATAAAAGATAAAATTCAAATTTTTAAACTTTCAAAATTTTAAATTAAAAAGTCAAAGTTGACCATATTGACCAAAAATTCACTTTTTTGGAAAATATACTATTTATTCATGTTTGGAATGATAATTAATATATAAATCAAAATTTATATTTTAAAGTAACAAAATTTATCCATTTAATAAATCAAATAAGGTTTTTAAATCAAAAATTCAATTAAAATAATTAAAATATACAATTAAAAATAATCACAAAATAAAGGGTTGTTACACTCTCCCCCACTCAAAACTTTTCGTCCCCGAAAAGGAATGAGATACGGGAAAAACACAGGAAATGATAGAATGAAATAGGATTAAAACAAGATGACAAGAAGATTGAAATTATACCTGATAACAGTTGTTATAGGTAAGTTTAACAAGGTGGAGATGATCTTCCCAAGATCCTCCAGAATCAAGAACACAAGCACGAAAAAGATCATCGAGAATTTGATTCACCCTTTCCGTTTGACCGTCGGTCTGTGGATGGTAAGTAGTGCTCAGATTCCGAATAGGGAGAAGTAAGAACCACAGAAGAGATAGAAAAGTTAAATGATGAAGGAAAAAGAGAAAGAAAGAAAGACTAGAACAAACTTATTAAGCACAATACGAAGAACATGATTCATCAAATCAACAAAGAGAGCAGGAGCATTAGTCAAACCAAAAGGCATGACTAACTATTCATAGGAAAACCATTTTCAATATGGAAAGCATTCTCGGGGATACTTTCCTCAGCAACCCTGAGTTGGTGAAAATCAAAGGCAAGATCAAGCTGAAAGAGAACAGTAGTTCCAAGACTAACCAATTCGAATTTGATTTCCTACTTAGAAGGTAGGAGAATGGAAACAACCAGAAAGAAGATAGATTAGAAAACAGAATAAGGAAATAAATTTAAAACCCTGAAAATTTCAACTTACATTAATAATTAATTTCATCCATTTGATTTCACTTGAGTTAAATAAATCTTAATTATTTTTAAATCTCCATATCTCATCATCAAATCGACAATTTATAAAGTCATGAATTTGAACAATCATTTATTATATTCATTTTTTATTCATTAAATTTCATTCTTCTTTATTCCACTTAATATATCAAATCCTATATATATTAAGTGTATTTCACTTATTATAACTATTTCAATTTATTTATAATTTCTTTTAAATATCATTATATTGTAAATTATTCAATTAACCCTTTTTCTCTATTTACCTCTATTGATCCTTTATAAATAAAATTTAAGTGTATAACATTCATTATAACTACTTAAGTTTTATTTGTAAAATTCTCTTTATTTTGTATATTATCCAATTACATATTCAACTTTTGAATAATTTAGGTAAGTTATATTGGAATGTAATAGAATATTATACAAATAAATTCTCCAATTTCAATTATTCAAGTTTACATATTTATTCAAACCTTGATTTCCTTTTATCCTTTAAGATAAATTTAAGAATTAAATTTCCGATTAACTTCAAACTATTTTAGAGATAATTAAATATACACAATATATATCAAATCAACTCTTAAATCACATATATTATCAATCAAGTCATATTTAGAAAGCCAAATCAATTAAATTCTCCAAAGAAAAACTGTAGCAAAACTACAGAATGGTCTCTTCACTTCGAAACTCGAAAATGAATGTCGATGATGCTACAGTCATTACCGAAATTATTTTTCAGCGATAGAGAGAAGAGCACTGCCTTGAAACTTAAAATTCTTTGAAAACAATTTCTATTAGAAATACTTTTAAATAATATATCCTTTTAAAACTTCCAAAACAAAGTTCGAAATCATCGGAAATTAAATTCTCACATTCTTGATTTAAATCTATTTAAATTTCCAAATTAATTTATAACCATGTTTAATTATTTAGATATGAAACTAAAGCCAATGATTATAAAATACATGCAAAGTTAAATAATATTTCTTAACACCCAATTCCATTAATTATAAAAATTCAGAAAATTAACCTTATACATATTATAATTATACAAAATTTATCCATCTACTAAATTTAAAACCATATTGTATCAGTTTGCTATGTTCAAGTGTTTTGGAGATCCTATCGATAGCGTTGATCAAACGGACCGATCAGAAACCCAAATCAACATCAACAACTCAAACAACACAATATATAAAACATATTTTTAAAATATAAAATTTTCAATACAAGATTAATTTTCTAAATAAGGATAGGCATTCAGATTTGCTGGACTCAAATCAAAGAGAACCCCGATTTGAATATAAGTTGGAGACAAAAGATAAGATGATTAAATAACAGAATAGGGAGATGGATAAGCTTATATAAATTACGGGCAACCTTAACCGGGTCAACCATGGCTTAAAGAATAAGATCGACGTGGATTTTCTGGGGTAAATCTACATTCGATCTCAAGAGATAGAATTTGGAGTAACAAAAGATATTAGCATCTAAATCAAAGGTAAATATAAATCTCTCGTGAGCGATGCTAATTGTAAAGGAGTTTCCCCCTTTTACAAGTCATTAGAATATTGGCGAGACCGCCAATTCACTATAAAGATCATTCGAAGCGGAGTTATGGGATACACCCGAATCAAAAGAAGATGAATAGTAAGGGACAAGAATGGATTTTGGAACCACAGGGAACGTTCCAAAATTCAAAGGAAATTCGAATCAAAGAGGAAGAGATTCAAACTCAAACGAAAGTGATTCTGTAATAATCTACTCCATATGCTGAGTTTTGCCTCAAAGCCAAAGCTCTGATACCAACTGTAATGACCCAATATTTTCAACCATTCGCATCCGCACATGTCGGACTTGAATTGCTCAAAATACCGAATTGTTAATTTATATTTGGCAAAACTCAGAATATACGGTAAATAAATAGTCATAGATCACAGACTTAGAGTATTTAATAATGCAGCGGAAGCAAAGAAATAGTAGTTCATGAAGCTACTATATAAATACATCAGAGTTAAATAAGATACAATAGGAATACCAAGATACAACAGGAGTAACAGTATGATAATCAGGCATAACACAGAATACAACTAGAATCAACTGGATAACAAAATGAATAGATATCTGGTTCTTCAAAGCAAAACTCCAGCTCCAAAGGTGAGTCTCTAATGTTGTATCACTCAGTCTGACCCGAGTGTAAAGCAAAACACAAAACACTCGAGTCAGGACATACATACTTATACAAATGTAAACCAACTCAAGTGAACTGTAATAAAGGTACAAGTAACTTAAAGAATGCTTGGGATCGCCCATTCTTTAAGGATCCGTTAAACTATCTACTATGTAGTAATATTCGCTATTATAATAATATCTAATATAAAATAAACATACTTTTAAATAGCGTTAAGGCTTTACATTTTCCACCTTAACACGTAAAATGTCAATAGTCTACACAGTACCTACATACCTCGCAAGGCTATGAGAAGATACTCCATAGGTACGACACAGATAGAAACTCGTAGTAAAGCTCGATATGGTAGGTGACACGGCACACAAGGCAATGCCAGGGTAGATATACCAATTACGCATCCGGACTGGTGGTGACGCATAGCAGCCACTACCGCCCACCTCGAACAACACTCCCAAATCAAGGGGTGCACCCAATCAATCACAAAGTAATAGAATGGTATCGAAGAAGTGTGTCCGATCAGAGGTGCTACCTCATTGGCCCGTCGATCGCTCATGTTTTAGCCACCTTATGCCAACTCACGGGAGTTGGGTCCACGCATATACCTTAGGATCGTCGCCACCATCCTACTTCATTCTGGAAACTCCACCGCGTACACAGTTGTTAAAGTGGTTTTCTGTATCGACAGAGAGTATGTCCATATCCGATCCCGGTCTCTTTAACAACACATCGTTATTATAACCCGTGGTTAAAATTTAAAAACAGTTTACACTTCAAAATAGAATATCATTCCAAATCTTTATCAAAATAAAGATTAAATCAATTCCAAACCATTTCAAAATATTTAAAATATCATATCATTTCAAAACTTCATTTCAAATCATTTCAATATATCAAAATATCATATTCTTTCAAAAACTTCATTTTAAATCATTTTAATATATCAAAACATCATATCATTTCAAAACTTCATTTCAAATCATTTTAATATATCAAAATCATATCCTTTCAAAAATTTCATTTCAAATCATTTTAATATATCAAAATATCATATCCTTTCAAAAACTTCATTTCAAATCATTTATTAGAGTTCAAATCCAAATATTCAGCTTTAAATACCTTTTAAATTCAGAGATATCATTCATTTATTATCATTTCAAGTCACTTTTAAATAGTTTATATTTTAATCAAAATAATTCATCTTAACCATTTCAAATTGTAATTATTATACTTTCAAAACAAGTATTCAATTTCCAAAGTTTTAAACTATTCTGAGTTCATTTACTAAGTTAAAAACCATAAACATTGAAAATTTCAGCCTTTCACAGCATTCGAAAAAAGCTGTTTTAAGTTATTCTTGAAAACATTTTTAATTTAGCAAAGACAGCATTTTAAAACTGCTGTTAAATCTCAGTTTAGTTGCAATTTAGTTTAAAACAGCAAAGACAGCATTTCCAGAAATGATGTAATAGCTCAGGTTTCAAATTAAAGGTTTTATTTAATTCAGCAAAGACAGCAGACCACTACAGCATTTACAGAACTGCTGTAATAGGCCTTGATTAAGTTTTAGCCTTTTAATTTACTTCAGCAACTACAGCATTACAGAACTGTTGTAATAGCCTCTTATTTAAGTTTTAGTTCATTTACAGAAACCATAGCATTTCTGAATGCTATAAAAAGTAATTTCCAGATTTTAGTGTATTTCCAACAAATAATAACCTTCATTTTAAACCCTTTTAACATTATAAAAATCATATTTTTAACATTCAAAAATGTTCATTTAAATATCTTTTTACTTATGATTTTTATAAAGTAACTTTACAATAAAATCCAATTTCCCAATAATTTTACTTAACAAATTCAAATGTACAATTTTCCCATTTTACTTTTACAATTTATTAACACTTACATTTTCAAATTACCATTTCACAAATTAAACTAAATTTCCAATTTAATTAATTTAAACCTTTAATTAAAACCAAATTTCCCATTTCCAAGTCAAGTTAAAATTTAAAATTTCACATTTAAGCCTTCGTTCATTTAACCATTTTAGTTCATAGAAAAAATCAATAATACCTTATTAAATCATTTAAATTTAAATTTAAAACAAATTATCATATTTGCCATTTTCCAAATATAATTAAATTCCATTTTATTCATAACTTAAATATCATTTTAAACCAAAATCTAAATTTCCAAACTTAAGTTATATTTCAAAATTTAATTTAACTATTCATTTATTCAACATTTTTAACTTATAGAAATATCATAAATTCTTTATTCAAACCATTTAAAATCTATTTAAATCAAATTTTCATAAATTTACATTTTAAAATACTTAAAAATATCCAAAAACACTTTATAAAATAACCACGGGCCTGTATATAGTTTTCTAACCTAGGTCAAGTGATACAGATATGTATCATTTCAATCCGCAGTTTACAAAGAAAAACCGGGTTCTATCATTTCAAACCCGCAATCCCAAATTGAATAAAATAAATAAAAACCATTCAGGCCTATCATTTCAGCCCATAACGATTTTTCCATATTCTAAAGTCCGTTCGGGTATGTATCATTTCAACCCATAGTGATTCAAATCTACAGGGAACTTGTAGTGTGATAAACAGGTATAAATGAACAGTTTAACAATAAATAACAGTAACAGATGATATGATAGATAAATAAATAGGTTTAACATCATATAATATATAACATAAGCAGGTATAACATAACATAATATTATACACATTCAATTGTTGTCAATTAACATTTGCATAAGTATAAATGTCAGGTGAGATTTACTCACTTCTATAAGCTAGAGATTGCAATACAAATGACACAACGGAATCAAAAGCACGATGACAAGACTACGGATTTGAGTGGAGAGCGAGATCCAATGCTACAAATCTTGTGTTACAACCCAAAACAAATCAAACAAATTATAAATTTCAATGCAACTTTGAAATGATATAACTTTGGAATAAAAACAAATATGAATGCAACGACTTTTTTCTTGCTTTCTCTATTCTTTTGCACGGCCTAGGGGGTGGCTAGCTCTGGTTTAAGCATAGTATGGCTCAGGTTTGGGCTAGGAAATGCACGACATAAGCAAGAACATGTAGAGGAAGTTATACTTGGGAAGGTGAAGGGGTTCAAGCAACATAGGGTAGGTTTTTGTTCAATTTTGGGCTCGGCCAGTGGGGTGTGGGTCTGGACAGGGGTAGGAGGGGTGAGTAAGGGTCTGGACAGAGGTGGTGGTGGCGGCCTAAGGTGGTGGTGGTGTGAATAAATGGAGTGGTGAAGCATGTGGTGGTCAAACAAGCATGGTTTCAAGGCAAATGTTGAAGTTTTGTGGATATTTGCATCATGGTGGGCTCGGCTATGGTCAAGGCTGAAGCGGTAGGTGGAGATGATGGTAGGGAAGAGGTGTAGGAGGTTCTGGCCATGGCTATGGAGGAGAGGCCGATCAAAATTATGGAGAGGACAAGGCAAAAATCATATGAAAATAAGAAGAAAAAGGAAGAAAACAAGGAGGAGCCATTACCAAAATATTTTGAGCCGTGAATGAAGAAGTGGGATATGAGTTTTGGCATGAATGAGAAGTGCAAGTCACGGCTAATTGAGAAAAAAATTGCACGGCCAAAGTAAATGAGGAGAGTTATGGTAAATGAAGAGACATTGGAGACGAAAAGACTTAAGTTTCAAAAGCTTTTAAAACTCTTCATATTTCTTATTTTCTTTAATTCAAATAAAACAAAAATAAAATCAGTAATTAGCTTTAAAACTGAAACAAAGTAATATAGAATAAAAATAAATAATTAATTTTAGAGAAAATGGGAAAAGAATATAAGAAATTTCTTAAAAATTCAAAACAGTGTCCAGAAATTACAAATAAATCACCATTGACTTTGGAAAATTATCAACTTCATCTTAAAAATATTCTAAAATGAAATTTGAAATAAAAATGATTTTTAAACATTTTCAAAGTGAAGTTAATAATTAAATTCGGAAAAAATAGCTAAAGAACTGAAGAAATTGTTTAAAATTAGGAAACAGGACATGAAAATTTCAAATAAATTACCATTAACTTTAGAAAAAATTTATACTTCTCTTAAAAATATTTTAAAACCAAAATATATACATAACAAGTTATTTTACCCATATAAATATAATTTAGAATATTACATGACCAAATAAAATATTATTTATATAATTTAAAATACACAATTTGGTTAAATACAGCAAATTACACACAATAGTTAAAAAGACATAACTTTCACATTATAAATCAGATTTCAACGAAACGAAAAGCAATATTCTTAAAATTTTATTTACTTTCATAATAAAAGATAAAATTCAAATTTTCAAACTTCTAAATTTTTAAATTAAAAAGTCAAAGTTGACCATATTGACCAAAAATTCACTTTTTTGGAAAATATATTATTTATTCATGTTTGGAATGATAACTAATATATAAATCAAAATTTATATTTTAAAGTAACAAAATTTATCCATTTAATAAATCAAATAAGGTTTTTAAATCAAAAATTCAATTAAAATAATTAAAATATACAATTAAAAATAAGGGTAAGTTTGGCTCACATCCCTAATAAGTTTCAAAATAGAGAAAACATCCTTCTCAAACAAAACTTACATTTCCGGTCCCTATTTTCAAATTCGCGCATGCAAAAGGACCCAAATACCCTTTATATTTTTAAGATTTCAAACGCGTATAACTTTATGTACAAAAACTGGATCAACATACCGTTTTCACCAAAAAATCACAAATTTTATGATCTTTAAAACGAGATCTATTGTTGATACCAAAAATTCATATTTGTAGTAAAGATGCAATTATTTCAAATATTTGGAGACAATTCAGCAAATTTTGAACATTTTTGATTTTTTGTCAAATTTGCAAATAATTGCAGACATTTCTGCAACTATATGGTACAGTTGTAGAAATGTCTACAACTATTGCATATAGTTTTCTGCAACTATATGGTATAGTTGAAGAAATGTCATATAGTTGCAGGCATTTATACAACTATTGCATATTTGCAGAAATGCAACTATATGGTATAGTTGTAGAAATGTCTGCAATTATTGCATATAGTTGCAGAAATTTCTGCAACTATATGGTATAGTTGCAGACATTTCTGCAACTATTGCATATTTGCAGAAATGCAACTATTGCAAATAGTTGCAGAAATGTCTGCAACTATTGCATATAGTTGCAGACATTTCTGCAACTATTGCATATAGTTGTAGAACTGCAACTATTGCATATACTTACAGAAATGTCTTCAACTATTGCATATAGTTGTAGAAATTTCTGCAACTATTGTGTATAATTACAGTTTTCCATTGAAATTGATAAAGCTGAGCTCGCCATTGAAGAAGAAGATGAAATCAAGAAAGATAAGTTCACCAACGAAGAAGAAGATGAAATCAAGAAAGATAAGCTCGTTATTAAAATCACTCATGCAAGAAGCGGAGGGGTATTTTAGGGGAAAAACAGCCGAAATGAAAAACAGGGACCTGCAAAGTATGTTTTCTTACGGGAGGAGTTTTAGTGAATTAAGTTTGCTTTTAGGGATGCATGGCTAATATTCACTAAAAATAATCAAAAAATACAAGGTTGTTGCACTCTCCCCCACTCAAAACTTTTCGTCCCCGAAAAGGAATGATGTACGGGAAAAACACAGGAAAAGATAGAATGAAATAGGATTAAAACAAGATGACAAGAAGATTGAAATTATACCTAATAACTGTTGTTATAGGTAAGTTTAACAAGGTGGAGATGATCTTCCCAAGATCCTCCAGAATCAAGAACACAAGCACGAAAAAGATCATCGAGAATCTGATTCACCCTTTCTGTTTGACCGTCGGTCTGTGGATGGTAAGTAGTGCTCAGATTCCGAATAGGGAGAAGTAAGAACCACAGAAGAGATAAAAAAGTTAAATGATGAAGGAAAAAGAGAAAGAAAGAAAGACTAGAACAAACTTATTAAGCACAATACGAAGAACACGATTCATCAAATCAACAAAGAGAGCAGGAGCATTAGTCATACCAAAAGGCATGACTAACTATTCATAGGAAATCCATTTTCAGTATGGAAAGCATTCTCGGGGATACTTTCCTCAGCAACCCTGAGTTGGTGAAAATCAGAGGCAAGATCAAGCTGAAAGAGAACAGTAGCTCCAAGACTAACCAATTCGAATTTGATTTCCTACTTAGAAGGTAGGAGAATGGAAACAACCAGAAAGAAGATAGATTGGAAAATAGAATAAGGAAATAAATTTAAAACCATGAAAATTTCAACTTACATTAATAATTAATTTCATCCATTTGATTTCACTTGAGTTAAATAAATCTTAATTATTTTTAAATCTCCTTATCTCATCATCAAATCAACAATTTATAAAGTCATGAATTTGAACAATCATTTATTATATTCATTTTTTATTCATTAAATTTCATTCTTCTTTATTCCACTTAATATATCAAATCCTATATATATTAAGTGTATTTCACTTATTATAACTATTTCAATTTATTTATAATTTCTTTTAAATATCATTATATTGTAAATTATTCAATTAACCCTTTTTCTCTATTTACCTCTATTGATCCTTTATAAATATAATTTAAGTGTATAACATTCATTATAACTACTTAAGTTTTATTTATATAATTCTCTTTATTTTGTATATTATCCAATTACATATTCAACTTCTGAATAATTTAGGTAAGTTATATTGGAATGTAATAGAATATTATACAAATAAATTCTCCAATTTCAATTATTCAAGTTTACATATTTATTCAAACCTTGATTTCCTTTTATCCTTTAAGATAAATTTAAGAATTAAATTTCTGATTAACTTTAAACTATTTTAGAGATAATTAAATATACACAGTATATATCAAATCAACTGTTAAATCACATATATTATCAATCAAGTCATATTTAGAAAGCCAAATCAATTAAATTCTCCAAAAAAAATTGTAGCAAAACTACAGAATGGTCTCTTCACTTCGAAACTCGAAAATGAATGTCGATGATGCTGCAGTCATTACTGAAATTATTTTCCAGCGATAGAGAGAAGAGCACTGCCTTGAAACTTAAAATTATTTGAAAACAATTTCTATTAGAAATACTTTTAAATAATATATCCTTTTTAAAACTTCCAAAACAAAGTTCGAAATCATCGGAAATTAAATTCTCACATTCTTGATTTAAATCCATTTAAATTTCCAAATTAATTTATAACCATGTTTAATTATTTAAATATGAAACTAAAGCCAATGATTATAAAATACATGCAAAGTTAAATATTATTTCTTAACACCCAATTCCATTAATTATAAAAATTCAGAAAATTAACCTTATACATATTATAATTATACAAAATTTATCCATCTACTAAATTTAAAACCATATTGTGTCAGTTTGCTCTGTTCAAGTGTTTTGGAGATCCTATCGATAGCGTTGATCAAACGGACCGATCGGAAACCCAAATCAACATCAACAACTCAAACAACACAATATATAAAACATCTTTTTAAAATATAAAATTTTCAAATAGAAGATTAATTTTCAAAATAAGGATAGGGATTCAGATTTGCTGGACTCAAATCAAAGAGAACTCTGATTTGAATATAAGTTGGAGACAAAAGATAAGATGATTAAACAACAAAATAGGGAGATGATTAAAATTCAAATCCTAAATTTTATTTCTCATTTGGATTTGAATTCAAACTAAACTAATTTAAATCTGAAAACTTCAAATGCTTATAACTTCTTTGTTTGAGCTCCATTTTCAGCATATTGTATATGGAAACAGATCAGAATTTTGCCACGAACGCAACAGAATAACTCCCATGGTCAAATTCCAACTTTTATAAAATTTTCATATCCAATCTTTATCATATTTAATTCAATTTACTTTATTTATTTATGGTTTATTTTATGGGGTGTTACATTCTTCTCCCCTTAAAAAGGATTTCATCCTGAAATCTTCCAAGGGAGAACATTGTAACTCATAATACATCCATGTTATATAACCTAGTTCTCTACACGACCATCTACTTAACCATTAGTACAATATGATTATGTATTGCAGACATGCTAAAATGAGCTCAATCCTAGCGTGACTATGTAAGCGTGTCATGTAAGTATGTATGCAAATATCCTAAACATGCATAAAAATTTCTATATGAGTGTAAAGTGATTTTGAAAAAGTGTAACAACCATCTCCTACCATCCAATCTAGCAACCGCAATGCAACCAAATTGCTAATTTTAGAGAGAAAAATTACTAGTGAAAAGTTCTAGGTGAGTGTTCTTCATCTTCTCCTCGATCTCCCATGTACTTTCCGCCGGATTGTCCCCCCATTGTACTCGGACTAACCTAACAATTTTATTATAAAGTCTCCTAGTATCGTGCTCCACAATGCGTGCGGTGACATAAGGCACTATCGGCTCCATCTCAAAATCCCCCAACTGATCAGACTCTACTCTGCTAGCGATATTATAAAGGTATTTCCTAAGGTGAGAAACGTGGAAAACATTGTGGACTCCTGCCAACTTGTTAGGAAGCTCCACACGATATGCCAATTTTCCTATTCTTTCCAAAATTCTGAATGGCCCAATAAATCTAGGTGGCAATTTTCTAGACTTGCCAAATCTAACAACTTTCCTAAGAGGGGATATTTTAACAAATACCATATCTCCAACCTAAAATTCAAGCTCTTTCCTTCTTTTATCCACATAAGATTTCTGATGGTCTTGCGCTACCTTCATCCTCTTCTTGATCAACTCTACATTTTCCATGGTATCACGGATCAAATTGGGTCGAACAACAATTTTTCGGTGGCTTCCCACCAGCAACTAGGCGATTTGCATAGCCGACCATAAAGTGCTTCAAAAGGGGATATTCCAATCATAGTTTGATAACTATTATTATATGCAATCTCAACCAAAGGTAGATGCTGCTCCCAATGTCCTCCGAAATCCAAAACACAAGCTCTCAACAAGTCTTCTAAGATTCTATTCACCCTCTCTATTTGTTCGTCAGTTTGTGCGTGATATGCTGTGCTAAGGTTCAAATAAGTTCCCAAAGCTATCCGTAAGCTCCTCCAAAACTCGCTAGTGAACAAGGGGTCCATATCACTGACTATACTTACATGATTTCATGTAGACGAACTACCTCTTAATATAAATCTTGGTGAGAGAGGCGCTAGTCCTATTTCACCTAATCGGAACAAAATGAGCACTCCTGGTGAGTCCCTCTATAACAAACCAAATAGCCTCATTGCCCTTTTGACTTTTAGGCAATCCATTTACAAAATCCACTGAAATATTCTCCCACTTCTAGGTCGGAATTTCCAAAGTAATAGTAATCCATCGGGCTTTCCTTGCTCAGCTTTTATCTTTTGATATGTCAAACACCTAGCAACAAATTCAGCTATGCTCCTCTTCATTCCATTTCAAAAGAAAATTCTCTTCATGGTCTTATACATCTTATCTCCTCCAAGATGAATGGACATCCTTGAGTAGTGACACTCCATAAGCACATCTCTCATCAAGTCAACAATCATTGGGACGCAAAGGCATCCATCTCTTCTCAAATACCCCTTCTCATCAACTGAGTATCTCCTAGCATGGGAAAAAATGCTCTCCTTTCCTTAATTTTTCTAAAACCTCTACTAAATCCTTGTCTTTTACTTCCTCGTGCCGTACACGATCCATCAAGGCTGGTCTAACCTCCATAACTGATATAAAACCTTAGATGGGTTCTATTGACAATTGAAGGTTAAAATTCGAGAGAAACTCCAACTGTCTCAATTCATGTATAGCACCCAGTGTATCATGTCTCCTACTAAGAGCGTCGGGGACTACATTCCATTTTCCGAGGGTATATTGAGTACCAAAGTCGAAGGATGTTATATACTTCATCCACCTCTGCTGCATAAGATTCAAATCTTTTTGGAAAAATAGGTATTGAGTGATTTGTGATCAGTGAATAGCTCAAACCTTTTCCTGAAGAGATAATGCCTCCGTATCTTCAAGGCAAAAACAATGGCTGCCAATTCTAAATCATGCACTAGATACCTCTTCTCATGAACTTTTAGCTGTCTATTACCATAGGCAACTACCTTCTCTTCTTGCATAAGAACTGCTCCTAATCCGGTGCCCCATGCATCCGTAAAAACCAAAAACGGTCAAGTTCCATCTGCAACAGTAAGAACATGTATGCTAGTCAATGACTCTTAAGCTTCTCAAAAGCCTTGGTGCACTTATCATCCCAAACAAAGACTGGATTCTTCTTATTCAATTGGGTTAAAGGGGCTCCTATTTGTGCAAAGCTTTTGATGAACTTTCAATAGTAGTTTGCCAACCCTAGAAAACTTCTAACCTCCTATGCATTACTAAGAACCTTCCATCCTTGGACAGCTTCCACTTTAGTAGGGTCCACCTCCAATGTTTTCTCTAAAACAATATGCCCAAGGAACCTGACTTCATTTTTACCAAAGTGGCATTTAGAAAACTTGGCTTTGAGTTGGTATCTTCTAAAGGTCTCCAATACCTCCCTTAGGTGGTCCTGATGCTCCTTCTTGCCTTTGGAGAAAATCAAGATATCATCAACAAACACCACGACAGATTTATTAAGTTGCCCTCTAAATATTCTACTCATCAAATCCATGAAGTTTGCTAGGGCATTTATCAATCCAAAAGGCATTACTTCCAACTCATAGAGTCTATCTGGCGCACGAAAAGTGGTCTTCAGCTTGCTTTCCTCTGCAATCCTTAACTGGTAGAATCCCATTGCTAAGTCTAATTGGGAAAAGACTATAGCTCCTACAAGTTGGTCGAACAAGTCATCTATTCTAAATAGAGGGTACCTACTTTTCCTTGTTAACTTGTATAACTCCATATAATTGACGCAAAGTCTTAAAGAATCATCTGCCTTAGTAGCAAAAATAACAGGGGCTCCCAACTAGAAATATTCCTACGGATGAATCCTTTCTTCAATAGCTTTGAGATTTGCTTATCCAATTCCCTTCTTTCTTTAGGGGCCATATGTCTCAAAGGCAGAGCAACGAGTCTTACATCCTTCTCCAAATCAATTCGGAACTCAATCTCCCTATGGGGTGGGAGACCCGAGACCTCGTCAAAGACATCAAGAAATTCACAAACTATGGGTACATATAGTGGTTCTCGATCAACAGATAGATTTAGTGGGTATAAGTGGCTTAACTCAACTAAAGCTTTGGGTGTACAAAGAACTTTTAGGTCACGACCTCGCAACTCCTTAATCGTACTACCCTTTTGTCACAGTCAAGAATGGCTCCATAATATGACAACCAATCCATACCCAAGATAAGTCCATACCCCTCGAAATTTAGAACACATGCAGTACATATAAAATCAACGTCGCATATGTCAAACACTGGGTCTTTGTAAATAAGAGAAAGATGGGTCGAACCCCTAATGGGATTGGAAACCTCTATTGGGCTGTTGACTATCTAGGTTTTAAGGGATAAGGAATTAACTATATCCCTAGCTATAAAGGAATGTGATGCCCCCGAATCAAATAGGGTATGAATAGTAACCTTAAAAATAAGAGCTATACCTTCTAGGGCTGCTTTTCCTTGATCCCTTGGTGGGTTACTGGAAATAGGAGCGGCTTCAATAGCATAGGCTTGTCCACTTGGTCCTTCCTTTACCATTTTTGGACATTTATTCTTGTGATGCCCTTCCTCGTGGTAGTTAAAGCACTTTCCTTTAAAGGCTTTCTTAATCAGACTCACTTTACAATCTTTAGCTTCGTGACCCCTCCTTTGGCATCTCTTACACACCTTTACTTCCTACTTAAATTTCCTCTTTAACTTCTTGTTGGCCCAAAAACTACCCTTCTTAGACCCTTCTTGCTTATGGGTCTGTGCAGACTTCTCTTTCTCTCTCTCTTATCTTCCTTTCTAGCCACATGCAGCATCGTTGTTTCTACCAACATCTCATACTTGGCTCCCATAGGTACTTGGGTCAACAACGTTTCTCTTAGTGCGGAATTAAGCCCTTCACGGACTTTATGGCCTTTTTCATAGGTGTGTCATCAGGTTCATCCCAAATTCAGCCAATTCAGTAAACTTAGTTATGTAATCCTTAAGGGTAGAATCTCCTTGTCTCAGTTGAATGAACTTTTCCAATTGCAAGCTAACCTCTGCTCTAAATATGAACCTCATCTTGAATTGGTCCTTGAATTCATCCTAAGAGAATACCCTGCCTGAATGCTCATCGGTCATAAAGTTCCACCAATTCAAAGCTTCTTCCCAAATGTGCCAAGCTGCCATTCTACTTCTTAATTGATCATCCCAACCAAGCTCTCTAAATTCTTCTCACAGCTACCAATCCAAGCTATAGCTTTCGAATATCCTTTAGCTCCATAGATGTCTTCCCTCCTATATTGAGAAAGTCCTTACATAGCTTAAGAAAGTTGCTAGGACAGGGTGCTGCATCAGCGGCTTGGGTAGTGAGTGCTACCGGTGCAGCTGGAGGAATAGGAATATGCCCGATAGTCCTAAGTTATTGTTTAAACTATTCGGGCATTCCACAAATGGGTGGTCTTCGGTGGGTAGGGTTCCCTTATTCGGAAGAAGATTGATTATCGGCCATATCAACTATCTGTAGGTTAAACCTTTAGTGATGATTTCCTAAGATGGTATTTACATGCTGAAAGAAAAGAAAAGTTTGCGTAGTGTATGTGCATATGTTTAAGAAGAGGGTGTGTGTGTGTGTATAGTAAGAATTCTTTTGAAAATTCTTTTTGAAAAACCTTTTTTAAAATAACAAATACATCTCTCATACATATAGTTTTTCCCCGTTGATCGGGTAACCTAGAGCTCTGATACCAAATGCAACATCCCACCCCGAAATAGGCTTAAATTTCGACCCAGAAAATGGCTCGTAGAAACTTAGATTCATTCTAAGGCAAGCTGTTGGTAGCAAAAAGAAATAACATGTAGAGCCATAACTAAAATTTTAGAACTCACATCGGATGGAACAAAATATAATAGTAAAGTGTACCCATTTATTTCAAAACCATTAAAATGTCATAACACAAAATCCCATAAAAACCGTAATATAACATCCATTACAACAGTTGTTTAAATCCATGGGTACACACGAAAGCAAATAATAATAAATATTGCCACTTTCTAGGATTCTTCACCTTTAAGCATTGTCACCGCCATCACTCCGTCCTTAACCTGTGTTGTAATGAGGAAGGAGTCAGAACAACAAGTGTTTGGTGAATAAAAATCTCGAGTCTTACTTTTTCAGTATTTGGGCAGTATATTTCATAATAAGAATAAGTCTAGAAAAAATAAAATAATTTAACACTTCTTTATAAGGAAAGGAGGCAGGTCCAACCACTTAATACCTTCCATTCTATAAGTAAATCCCATATCCTAATCATACGTCACAAAGAGTTAATAATGTAAGAGATGGTACCCAAGCCACTTAATATTTCTCAGTGAAAAATAGGCAACCCCATCATTTTAGGCTTGATTCCAGAAGCGTGCTCCTCAATGGTACTATCTAGCTGACATCAAATGGAATCTCATAGGCCACTTAATACTTCCAAGTGGAAAATAGGCAAACCCTATCATTTAAGGCCTAATTCCAGAAGCGAACCCCTGTAGAGATACCACCTAACGTAACCCCTTGGCCATTTAATACTTCATCTGGGGAAAAGGTGGGTCCAACCACTTAATACCTCAAACCTCGAAGTAGGCCCTTTGTCTTATGGCCCATACCCATAATGACCTCTCACATTAGTCCCATGTTCATAGGAACTGGTAGCTATATTACCTAGGCAGATTTCTCCTACAGAATTTGGAACTAACCTCGCTTCATTACAAATATTTATCATAAGGATATCTCACATCAATAAAAGTGTACACAACTACTTGTAGCCTCAAAGTGAAGGGTAGACTTCCGTCATTTAACTCTATTAACCTCGCATTCCTACGACTTAGCCATAAATTAATTACTCTTTATATATATATATATATACTCATCTCACCGTTTCATAAATAAGGCCTTCTAAGGAATCTTCCTTATTACGCCTTAAAATAATAATTAGGCTATATAAGAGTTTCCTCTTATTTTCACATCAAAATCAATTTCCTTCCTAATGGGGAAAATAAATGTAAATTAATGCCTAATTAACTGCGCCATATACATAATAATTATACGTTAATTTTGTAAAAAGAATTAAATAAATATTCGTGCTTACTAAGTTCTAAACTCACGGATTTTACATCCTAAACTAGCGTTAAGTCTTAATTCCCTAACCAATTATTATTAAAAGTACTTTTTCTTCAATTTAATAAGATTTTATGGAAGTCTAATGTCCAAAATAGGGAATAAATATTCATAATCAAAACTGCAATAACAGACTTGTAAATAAAATAGAAACTCAATTTATTACACCAATTCAATGGAACATCTTAAACAATAAGAATTGTAATCTAAACCTCATATTCTATTCAACTCCTCTTTTACAAAGAAATAGATAAGAATAAGTGGAGTAAACTACGAATAGAATTTGTAATCTAAACCCCTTATTTTATTGAAGGATCACAATTTGACCCAAAGAAGAAGGAAAAGTGGAATAGACTATGAAATTTTCAAAAATTGCATAAACGAAATAAACCCCATCAAATTAATGTAAATAATTGAGAATCTCAACATAGAATTGACACTTCGAAATAAAAAGGAATTTCGGAGATTTTATCTATCATATTTTCAAAATCCCAAAATCCCTAAGGCGTATTCAAATCCAAAAGAAATACACTAAACAATTGCTGAAAAGAATACTAAGGTTTCCACTCACAGATTAGCCTTAGCTTTACTAAAATGGATTTGGAGCCTTCCAATCTCTTCCAGAATATCTCTCTTTTGATATATATATGTATATATATATATATATATATAAACACACACACACATACACACATACACACAATAAGAAAGAGGTATATATATTCAATAGATTCAGAATAATTGGAGAAGAATATGATAAGAATAGACTGGAGGAAGAAGAAACAAATAGGAAACAAGTTGAATCCTTACCTAAATTTTCTACAGAGTTTCTAAATATTATTAGAGAGATAGCAATGGCAGAGTTTCGCCGTATTCTCCAAAATAATATGAATAAAAGTGGAGAGGATAGAGTCCTATTTATAGGAGTTGAAATGCACCAGAACCGTAGGATGGAAGTAGGTAGTAAATGGGTAAATTTGGAGCGCACAACCAAATAGAACATAACACAAAACCCTAGCCACCATTGGCAACTATCGTTGCCAAGCGGTCGACCGTCCTTGGGCGACCAGCCGATCGCTATGGTCGACCGGTTGACCTATTCAGATCGACTGCTCTTTTATTCAAAGCATTTATTTTTATTTCCATTGCCGAATTATTTTATTCTATTATTAAATTTTTAATGTTAACTCTTAATTAATCGTTTACTTAGCCTCCAAGCTAATTTTTGAAATTTAAATCCTAAATTTGATTTCTCATTAGAATTTGAATTCAAACTAAATTAATTTAAGTCCGAGAACATCAAATGCTCATAACTTCTTTATTTGGGCTCCGTTTTCAGTATATTGTATATGGAAACAGATCGGAATTTCACTACGAATGCAACGGAATAACTTTCGTGGTCAAATTTAAACTTTTATAAAATCTCCATATCCAATCCTTTTCATATTTAGCTCAATTTACTTTATTTATTTATGGTTCATTTTATGGGATGTTACAATCGCTCCTCCTTCTTACTCCCTAGTTCTATAGTCAAGTCATCAATTATGACCAGGAATGTCATGGCTTCATCAACGCTTTCAACTGATATCCCCCTGCTCCAGCTTCGGACATAACTTGTGCATCATGCTTATGCACACCTACCTCTTTTGTACATGCAAACCCGCCTCTTTATTTGTAAGCAAGTTCCTCATTAGGTGTTGAATGAACTATGGGTGTTGTTGGCCATGGTATGAGGTTATATGGCATAAATGACGTAATAAATTCATACCTTAATCTTGGATTTATGCTTGATTTATTGTTTCTCTTATATGCTGAAATAAAAATTTGGATTTAAAGATTTCAATTTGGATTCTTGAGTTTACAAGCAATGCTTGATTATCTAGGTAGTACTATATATATATGTGTGTGTGTGTGTCTATATATATATATATATATATATATATATATATATATATAACGAGCAAGGATCAATAACACCTATTATTTAGCACCATTTTGTAGTGCTTTGATATCAGCCGCAAGTTTCTATTTAAATATTTGTTTTTTCTCTCTCTTGTCACATAGACCAAATATTCAAATATAAACTTGTGGTTGATATTATGGAGCTACAAATGGTGCCAAATAAAATGTGCTATTGATCCTAGTGTGTGTGTAAATACATATTATGATATATGTATACACACATACACACATACATATATGTATATATAAATATAGATACATATATGTGTATATACATATAGATACACATATATGTGTGCCTCTACACACGTACACACGCGAGATTTTATGGCACGTGTAAAGCATGTGCATATCAATTTTTTTAATAAAATTGTAAATTTTAAGATTTCAACATAGTTTTGATAAAAATAAATTGAAAAGTATAAAAGAAAAAATTATAATTTTTTGTTGGAGAAAGAGTTTCGAACGTGTAATCTTATTTACATTTCAAAATTTCCATTTGAAAATAGATGTTAATTTTTTCTCTTTATGTGATTCAAACTCCTGATATCTTATTGCATATAATTAAGGGTATTTTGAGAATTTCGCATTCGGATCGAAAGATTGTGTTTCTTTTCCAACTATTAATAAGCCCCAATGGCACGCACTCTGCGCGTGCATGAGAAATTTTAGTATAAACAACATACACATCATTAAAGAAAGATCGCATTTAATAGAAAGACACGTGATTTGCAAGCGCAAATCAAAATAATTATTACAAACAACATGCGTGTACCTAAATATTTAAATATAAAATAACTAACAAAATAAAGATTTATTCCACTTTTTGATGATTGTTATTTTCTTAACATATGATAAGCAAAAAGAATTAAGTATTGAAATTTGTTCAAAATATTTGTCAAACGTTATGAAAAGAAACATAATTAAGTGGAAAAGACATTAAATTTGTCTTATTTAACTTTAAACATGTTAAGCTTCATAATGTTATCCAAAGTATAAAAATGGGAACAAATTTTTATGCAATCAAAAATAAAACCTGACTACGATAATTATCTATTTCCTTTGCTTATAATAACATGGATAGCTGCATCAACAACGAGGAAAAAAATTTAATTAAAAATGTTTAGTAGTCTTATTCAGTTTATTTGTATAAGCTGATCAAGTAAGTGTGGTTTCAGCTGTGCAAGAAGAAAATTGTTGAATGGATTAATTTTTTAATTTTGAAATACTAAATGAGGTTGTGCTTTCATTTATGAGTTAAATCTAAATGTGTAGAAGTATATGATATAACAAAGCATTACTAATTTACAAATAGAAAACGTAGAGAATGTATATAAATTTTGGTACCTTTAGTTGAGTTGCTTTAAATAATTAATATACTTCAATAAAATTGAGTAAGCGAATATGTAATTGTAAATAAATAACAAATGATAAATGAAAGAAAAGGTGATTACCAGTCTTTATAGATTGGTTAATTTTCTAGAAAGACCTTGCATATCTATTCTAATGTAGCCATAATTTGTATTTTCTCTGAAGTTTAACACAAATTACATTTGAACAGTTCTACTGTATGAATAATTGAACTCGACATTTGGATTTGAATACGTAAGTAATCGTAGGATGGTTTATTATCTAGTTTATCTAGGTGACTACGTGGAATAAAAATTTAATATTTAAAAGGATATGCATAAAAGCATCTTAGGAAGTTCATGGTGGAACCAAAAATTTGTTTATCTATTCCAATTATTTTCACCAGTACGTTGGCACGTGCTTTGCACATGCGCCAAAGAAAATTTGTGGGATTAGCTAATGTGATAAAGATAAAATGCTCTCCAAATGAAAAAATAGTTTATTTAGAGAAATTCAGGGACAATTTGATAATTTGCTATGTGGTCCCTCGTTAAAATTTGTTTATGGTGTATAATTTGATAGAATAAATTTTTCGTCATGGTATCATTTTTGAAATTTGAGTATCTTTTGATCAATAAATAAGTAGATTTTAAATAGTTCATCACTTGCGCGCTCGCACGCGCACACACACATATATATGTCTATATATATATTGAAGATAATATATATATGTGGATATATATATATATATGGTGTGCGTATTGTCAATTGTTTGGCATCAAACCATTCATATTGTTTTTGTTCATGTGAATTTCATTTCACCCATTCCTTGTCAATTACAATTACGCTACTTCATTTCATATATTTCTTGTCAAGAATAAAAATGCAAGAACGCTTTCCCCAAGCACAACAATAAGTTTCTTATTGGAATGCCTAAACATGACAATTCTTTACTAATTACAATCGTGCAACAATGATGGTTTAATTCTACCAAATTATAAGCAATAAGTAGTTTCTTCATGTAAATTTTAAAGAAAATCACAATTATTAGTGCATTTGTTCAAATGGGAGCAAATACTTTTTTCTCGTAAACACAATATTTCTGTAAAAGAATAATGCATAACAACACATTATATTGGTTGTTTAATAGTTGTTTTTATGAACGATATCTTAAATGCCTAATATTAATGATATATATAAGTGTAACATGGTTAAGTATAAATGGTATATAATATGTTATTGTTATTTAAGCATTTGCATTATGCTTTACATAAACTATATATAACTGAAGGTAACAGGTTATGTAGACAATACATATTTATTCCTTATCTCAACATAATTCCATGTTGTGGCTGCTTACTTTATTTGAATGCCATAAACTCATACTGTGATTGTAGGTTGCGCTTGATTTATATGGTATGTAAACTTTTCATATTTTGCAAAAACATTGCTGCTTGTAAAACATTTGACACTTAACAAATGGAAAGTCATTGATCACTTAGTATCATTGGGTAACTGAAATATTTAAAAAGCTAAAACAGTAAATCAGCTAAATAAAGTAAAAACATTATTGATAGTAGGTCGAGACCAAGAGCGATTGGAACAAAACAAAAAAGAAAGAGAAAGAAAGGTGAAATAATCTGCAAGCTTACGTTTAAAGCAACAACATTTGTGAAATAATATTTGTTCAATAGTAACTCATGAATAATATATTTACATATATCTTGTCTCCCATACTAGCATCGTCAAAATATGCTAAGAAAAATAAAAAAACACCTCCGTTTTTCCAAGGTGAAACAAATAACAGTTATTTTGACTTTGATCTGGTAAGCGAGTTGAATTGCTTTGGTTTATAAACATGAAGTAATTATTGTTAATTACTCTATGCTAAAAGTGATATGAACGATCGTATGTTAGCTGTTAAGGAATCTCCTTGAACCTTTTCTTAAACGCTGTTGTGATTGCAAAACTAATATTTCATTTCCTTGACTTACACCATAGTATGATTTCACTGGGGCGATTGCTAAATTTGGATGTTGTTGGATCTTTTGCAGTCTAAGATGAGACTCCAATTACTGCAGCCACACATATGAAGAATGATTGATCGATTGAAGGTGAATGCTTTGCTTTTTATTGTTATTACCTTCTCAAATTATTTTTCTAGTGGCTTTTAAGTAATTAAACTTTGAGCTTTTGTTGTGGGCATATAGAATGGGATTATGAACGTGGTAAGATCAAATTTTTTGTTACTAAGAAAGTGGTGATTATGCATTACCAAAGTATCCTTATCATGGAACACAAATTAAAAGGGTACATTAGTCATTTCAAAAGCTTCTAAACTAAGGTTTATTTGTTTACTTTACATGTTGAATATTTGGCTTTGTATTTTGATTTAGAGCAACGTTAAACCTAACATACATTGGAATAAAGTTTATTTTAAAGTGTTGTGTAATGCTTTGTTCCAAATGATGTTTTGTTCCAGTTGCATAGAGCTGTGGAGTATCTAGTAAAGTAGCCTAAGAAAAATATATCCAAATATATCATGCAAAATACCAATATTCACCACATTTCAAATTATTTAGAAATTCTAAACATCTTGGTAGATTGTTAGGCAAATTTAATTAATAGTAATTCCACCACATTTGACTTTGTGTATCTTAAGCAATGATGTAACTTCTATATTACAGGACAAAATAAGCTATATAAACTATCCAAAATGATAAAATTTTGTTCCTTCAATGCATAGTAAGCAAGTTGAATTTTTTTGTTATTTTTTACCCAACTTATCATTTTCCAAATATACCACTGAAATGCACTGTCAAAAAGGTATGATCTTGCCCAATATTGACTGGATTCGAAATTATATTAGCTTAACAAAAAGAACGCTAATGCACAAATAAAGTAACATCACATGTAATTCTAAATTATAAAAAAAGAAAAATATTTTAAAATAACATCAAAGAATATGCAAAGAAGGTTACATAGTTTTCTGGTTTTTTGTATCCTGCAAAATATGATTGCATTGGAAACCTCGTATATGTCTATAACCAAGCCTAAGGCTTAAAAGTGAAGAGATTATAAATTATTAGGTGATCCAAATGAATATAGGTGTCTCACATCAAAGTATATAATTCCCAGTTAGGAATCATCATAGGGATTGTGTAGTTTGATATCTTACATAAGGTTAACTCATAACTTAGTTATTAGTTCACTTGCACTCATTGTTTTTTTGTTAAATGTGAAAAAAAATATGATGAAAGCAAGTATGTCAGTTAATAAATCATATGAAAACTAAATAAAGGCTTAAATAACTTAAATTAAATAGTTTTAAGACTTGCATCAAAATGTTGTATATGGACCTTAGAATATCAATTCACATTTCACATGCCCTATTTTCGAAAAATTAATCACGTGTACAATATGATCACAGAGCTACATAATAACATCCCAGATTACGAACAGAAACAAAACCGCACTGCCTCTAGCGGCATATCTGTGAAAATAAGGTGATAAGGATATATTGCTATCAAATGGAATTCAATAACAGAGCCATTAGTGAAAAGACACATAACAAAACCATAGTTTGTAGGATTTTCGAACCTAGAGTAGTAAAAATGTTACTTCCACCTTGCTCCTCAAAGGTTTTCACCACCTCCGCTGATCGAAGAGCATGTCGATGATAGTTGGGTCATACCGTTAAAGATTCACGATGGTCGGGTGGGTAGCAGTGAGGTTGTTTCACTTTCACCGGTTTTTTTTGTTATCTCTTTTGATCTTCTAATGAGGAGAGTAATTAGAACGTGAGAGGAAAGGATCTGGAATCATTAGGAGGGGTAATAGAGTAGGAGAAGCTATGGTGAATGAGGACAAAAACATGGTAGATGGAACTGACTAAAACGTGTTGAGATTTGTACTCGATTATTTATTATTTTGTGTGATTTACAAAGATATCCTCGAGTTATCATTCAATATATAAAGGGGTAAAAGTGGTATTGGTGTAATTTCAACAAGTTCAAAATGGGGTATTCCCATTATATATATATATAGAGAGAGAGAGAGGTGCAGACATATACACACACTCGTTTGGTGTGTGTGGGGATTCAACTTTAGTAAGCTCCTTCTATACACAGTGCACTAACGCACACAGAAACAAACTATAAAGACAAATTGACAGCTAATTTCTCTTTAGTATAGAAAGGCTTAGTAAAAAGCACAACTAAATTATTATGGCAAGTAGAAACCCGTAGGTAAATTCATAGTTGGCATCAAATTAGTACAATTTTATTTAATATCAGTGTACAAAGTCCACTATCACCATCACCATAGATACCACTTCTGCATTGGCACCAACTATCAACATGTGTCATCCAACTCAACATCCACCATTTCGAAGCTTTGTGTCTCCATGCAAAATATGAACTTCAGTTCTCTTCCTCCTTCCATTCTCATTTACTTTAAGCAACTTCTCATCCTCTAACTCTATTTGGGCTTCTTTCTTATGGCCAAAGAGTTATTCCACGATCACATAAGCATAATGTGTTTCTTCAAAAATGGGAATCAATCAAATAGATCCCACATTTAAAGAGACGATGGATCTAAAATGTTAGTGGATTCGACACCATCCGAGATGATTGAGACGCTCCATTTTGATGATGGTGAATATTAACCCTCGTTGTCTTTTTGAAGGAGCTTCAAATTATTTGGAGAAAGTTAAAATTATGTCATGTGAGGATGGGAGGAGATGCTTTTAATGTTTATAGTAGACGTGAGTTAGCTTGTAAGAACATGTAAAACAGCAATCACGAAAATTATCTTAAATGCACATGAAATTTTAATGGGTAATTTTAACATTTCAATAGTTTGGAAATGAACTATTTTCATTATATATATATATATATGTATGTATGTATGTATGTATGTATGTATGTATGTATGTATAAACATGGGCAAAGAAAAATGTGGATGAACTTCTTTTTATTGTTGAATAATGCACTTTAAACTTATGTCATATATTTGTAAAAACCTATACGTAAAAGTTTAAATATTAGTTAATCTTTAGTGGAGGAACTCAAGTTCTTGGCATCCTATAAAATTTCCGTTACCTTATAGCTATATGCCTCTGTATATGCCTACTCTATCATCAATCCAATCTCTCATGCTAGTGGAAACTATGACATTATTCTCATCAAGCTTGACTTGGACATATGAGGGTAAAATGCATATCTTCATGAAAATGGTTTATTTATTTTGGCTTGCTACCTTTTCATACAACCTCATTCATCTTAACATATCAGTAGCCCACCTAGTGACACCCAAACCAAAATGCTTGCAAGTCTTTTTATTTCTCCAGCTTCCTTAATGATAAAAGTAGGATGAAAAGAAAATGCATCCACAATAGTAGTAAGGTCAACAAAATAGCCATATGTAAGCCATTCGAATGGCATAGTCATGTGTTGTTTACGATAATCTGAACAATAGTAATAGTTATGGGTGGAAAGAGAATTTTCATTGCTGAAAACAAAAAATTGAAACATAAACAAATGTCTGGAAGACAAATTCAATGGTTATGTACATTAAAAAATTATTTTTATTTCAAAAAACCAATAACCAAAGTTAAAATACTTTGTACCATTGTCTGAGTATATGTTTGTGCAAGCTTTCAATACAATATTACTTGTAACTTCTAATATGATTTGTACATTTTCTCAAATTGTTGATGTTCAACAAAAGCTTTGACTTGGATATCAGAAATGCAAAAATAAAAGGAAAAAAATAAATTGTTTAAAAAAAGTCCACAGCCACTTCACATGTTCAAAGAAAATAGCTAGCAACTTTTTTCATGGCTAAATTTAATCGGCTTTTAGATATACACGTAGAAACCAAACTTTTTAATAGTGCAATAACATACTACATTTGAGAGTGAAAAAATTCTATCCAAAACTACTGAGTTAAAATATCTTTAAAGTTATAATAATTATATACTGTAAAGGTACTCATGAATCATTTCCTTATACATAAGCAGAGGATACTTGCATAAACTAAAACAATACCATATTTTGTTTTTCCCATCATCTACTATTTAACTTGTAGTAAACAATATATTGGGCCAAAGATAAATTACAATGCTAGCGATGTCTACATAAGAGTTTGTGATAATAACTTTCAGTTTTATAGAGTCAAGTAGCATATATTGCCAATTACATTTGCCAAAGAACTAAACTTTGTATCCAAAACACATACTACCAAAATAGTAGATAAAAGTTTAGAGAAGTTAAACTTTCAAATTTCGTGTTTTTTCTTAAATAAAGCCATATGTTATTCTAGATAAAACTAAATCTAATTCAATATTGCGCAAGGAAGTAACTTTAGAAAGAAGGATCAGTTTGAATACTCTGAGCATAAACACAAATGTTAGTAGATTTTGCATGATTTGCCTAATTTAATCAATGATAAAAACATTTATAGTAAAATACTACTGCAAACTACATAGCATGTTTTAATTAGTCTCAGATAACAGCAAATATAATTACTTTCTTACACTTAGTGATAATTTATCACATGATAGTAGTCATGCTATCTTCATTGTAATATAGTTATCCTCTCTTTGTTTCCTAATTGTTCATGAATATTACACTCTAAGTCAGTAACACATGAAAATTAACTGTAATTAATAATATATGAATCATCGTATGCAAAATTCAAGTAACGAAAAGATTTTATGGTATAACCAACAATTTATATGAAATTGATATTTATTCAATTTAATATAAAGATGAAAATTCCAAGACAGGCTCTTCTTACCTTAAGAAAATATACCAACTCAATAAGTTGTTCAAAACTCTAGGGCTTGAAACTCGAAACTTTTTCATTGTTCTATATAATGAGAAATTGTAAATATGAATATTGGATTTGGCTTATTGATGTCTCTATAGATAATTGTTATATTTTAAAAAACAATTCATCATTAGCCATAACTGAAGTGGAAATCGACTCTGTGTTTTTAGGTACTTATTGATGAAGAAGTGGATTCACGCTTTGTCTGAAGAGAATTAGAGATCGGTATCTAACCTGTAGATTCATCATCGGGAAAGCAATTGTGAGTGATGGGTTCCACTAAACTTACGTGGCGTATGAAACTCGGTTTTCGAATGATGATGAAGAATGCATCTACTGTTGGGGTGTCTCGCATTGTGTGTGGGTAATGGGCGCATATTAAAAGGAAGAATAGTCCCACATCGTGAAAAATAATGGAAGTGGAGTGGTATATATATGAGTTTGGTCGCATGTAACAACAAGGGATTCCTTTTGTTAAAGGGTGTTAACCAAACTCATATGTTGCCCCCACATAGGGATGTGCGGACATGATTTCAACATGGTATCAGAGCCGATGGTAACGCCTGGGACAATGGACAATGCGCAAGAGATCTGTAAATCGTTGTGGCTGGCGGTGTAGGCTTAAGTAGTCAAACTTAAGGTGGAGCTTGACCATGGTACGTTGGATCTGGTAGAATGACACGGGAGCAGAATCTCAATATGGTGCAGGCATCGTTGTTGGCATATTGGAAGACGCATATACGGATGCGAACCAAGGTGGAGATCTGTTGGGAGCAGAGTCTCAATGTGGTACAGGCATCGTTGTTGGTGTATTGGAAGATGCATATATGGATGCGAGCCAAGGTGGAGATCTGTTGGGGTGTCTCGCATTGTGTGTGGGTAATGGGCGCATATTAAAAGGAAGAATAGTCCCACATCATGAAAAATAATGGAAGTGGAGTGGTATATATATGAGTTTGGTCGCATGTAACAACAAGGGATTCCTTTTGTTAAAGGGTGTTGACCAAACTCATATGTTGCCCCCACATAGGGATGTGCGGACATGATTTCAACATCTACCATTCCAAGAGTATTTATTTTTTGGAAGAAAATGAGGAGGGGAAAGTGGGAAAACAAAAATATGGATGGAAATTTGAGAGAGCGGTTGTGAAACAGACGTGTATCGTGAGTTATGAAGTAGAACAACTGGGAGTTACAATAGCAGCTACGTTATTTTCATTTTTAGTCGCAGTAGTGGAAGGGTTTTTTAGATAACACAAAAAAGATGGGTTTGATTATTGAAGAAAACAACACCATATTATCAGACAATTTGATAGGGGCATTTGTGTGATTCTAAAAGTTTTATTTGGAGGTATTCTCATTATATATACAAGTACGTAGGCACGTCTGATGGACTTGTGTGTAGGTAATCATGACTAAAGCTGGGTTTGAGTTGTAAGTTGGATTGTGGCTACCATCAGCTTCCATTTGTTCTTGTGCCCGTTTGCAGTTGTAGGCATGAAAAATATAATTTGTATTAGCTATATGATAAGGCGGTGGGAAGAGGCATCAGTAGTAACGGGCAGTGAAATTGTACAGCATATATAAGTTTAGTACTCGGTGGAACAAAATGATATATAATAAGTTTGCACATATAAGAAGAGTTGTATTGGAAGGGCGGAAGTACAGTAGTTAACGTGGATGAATTACAATAGTTGAGTTACAAAAGAGGAAACAACTTCTATTTTAATAAAGTACTGTGTATTAAATTGAAAATATATAGACAAATAATAGTTTCATTAATCACATTCCAAGTTTCACATAGTTTGAGTCAGAGCGCTGAGGTAAAAATACTTGTTGGGTGAGAATAACCAAATGTAATGGATGGATAAGGTGTATGTATTATAGGAGGTGGGAACCGGTTCAGTCATATCGCCGGACAGGAGATTAAATTTTATACAAAGGGCAAAAAAATTTCGTGTGGGAGCAACTTGAAGAACTTTCAAATCAACTATTAAGGCATAGGTTTGCAGTTTGTGTAGTTTGTACGTGCAAGTTGGAAAAAAAATGAAAAAGCCTACATGGCAGCATGACTGTTAGTACATATGCTGCAGTTTAAGATGTGAATAGCAGAAGGTATGTTGTAAAACACGGTGGGGTCCATGAAAACAGTTGCGTAAAGTTAATGTAATCTCGGTGTAAACCAGGATGATGTTGATGACCGACGTTATAATGTTATAAGATGTAACAGAGTACACAGAGAATAAGTTTGAGCACAACATCACAATCTGCAGCTGTGGTATAGAAGTGTTGAAAATTACAGTGGTTATTTGAAGGAGCAAAATAATACATAACGTTGCAATGTTGAACAAACTTATTAAAACAGATTCAGAACGGTGGAAAAAAAGGTAAAAACGGTGCGTGAAGTAAGAGTGTTAGCACGAACGGTCTGCGAGAAAACGATCGACAATCTTGTCACATTGCTCAATCTGCAAGAGGGGAAAAAAGAAGGATTGGTACAATATCAGTAAGTGTATTGAGACGCATGCGTGTATATGTACAGTTGAAAGCATATGTGTATATATAGGTGTACATACACACATATATATATACATGCATATGTACACAGATATATATATATATATACATATGTGTGTGTATACGTATGTACATATGTGTATATGTGTGTGTAGCAATGAATGCAGAGTAAATAAATTCGGAAATACCACTTTAGGAGTAAAAAAAGCATCCCAGTTAACAGTGTCAGAACATTGGGGAAGAAGTTGAGGTTCAGCAAGTAGTGGCACTTGTAGATCACTGTTGTGGAAGTGAAAAATTTTGTCTTTTCTTTTCAACCGTTTTTTTAGGAAGTGGATGAAGTGGCAGGGGAACGCCGTTGTGCGAGTTGTTGTGATGTTCCGATTCAGCATGAAGAACGGTTTCTTTTAGGACGATGGCTGAAGCGCCTACGTTATCATCAGTAAATGAGTGAACATGCTTGCTCAGACGTGAGCTTTTATGTTCGATTTATCTGCGGAAGTGGATGTTGTACTGTCTTTGTTGTGTAGTAAAGATTTGCGCTGCGTGGTGGAAAACTAAAAGTTAGCGGACATGTAGAATTAAAATCTGTGGTAGAAAAGAAATCCGTACAAAAGTGATGAGAGTGCTAAGGTGGCAGTGGAGGGCAGTAAGTACTGTGTAGTGGTTGAAGGAGAGAACTTAAAAAATAGGAGGGGAAGGAATAGAGTATGAAGTGTTACCTTTGTCATTCTGTGCTTGAGCAAAAGTTCAAGCACTGTTGGAGGAGAAAAAAAGAAAGTAGAGGTTATATAGGTAAGAAATAGTGGAATGGGCACAGTTAGTGTGATGTGAGGTGAACAGTGGGCCGTAAGATGGGGAGGGAAAAGGGGAGTTGGAAGTGGAATGAGTTGAATTTGTTATGTGTGAAGATACCTGTAATGTTGAGTGGGCAGAGTTAATGTCAGGAATGTTCAAACTATTAATGAAAGATACAGACGTGTGCTAATGTGTTGTGCGCAGGTGAGTTAGAAGTTGTTACAAAAGCTGACGGTGACAGAGGGAAAAAGGAGGAGATGTTATGGTTTACCCTATCCACATATAACCGGTTCGAAAAGAAAAAAGAAAGGGGAAAAGAATATGAACGACAGCTGTAATGAATTCAATTATAATTTTTCCCATATTGTTGTTTTTTATGTTTCAATAAACTAACATGTTATTTTGTTCTATATCAATTTAAACATGAACAGTGCAAAATTAAAGGGTTAAACCGATGAATAATTTGAAGAGGAGTTCTTATTTTAGAGAAATGTTTCATCAAATGTCAAATCTTTATAGTACTTATTGTCCCAATGCCAGTAATCTTTTTATGTACATTGTTTTCTGATTAAGTATCTTGCCGAATTTGTTTCAGGCTTGATTTTGTACGGATGTGTATTGTAGGGTTGAAATGACAAAAAATATTACGAATGATTGAGTAAATTAATGTTGAATATATTATCGTACTGTAGTTTAATTATACAGATCATACCAGGTATTTCTTAACATGGCAGAAGAAGTATTGAAAACCTCACCCAATTAAGTTTTAATTATTGATGAGAATATTAAAACATGCTTTGAGTAACAGTTGGATTAGTAGTACATGTAGGCGTAGAGAAGGAAGTTGTACGGTTTATATGTTATTGTTACATATTTGCTTTTGGCAGCAGGAAGGGACGTAACAGCGAGATGTTTATGGAATATGAGCATCATACAGTGACCTACACAATACAGGTAGTACAGCTGGAGCAGGGTGTAATTAATGTGAATGTGGACTGCAGGTATAGGCGGTAAGAAGTTGCTGGGGAAGGAAAGTTAAAATGTTTATTATTTTCTTTGTACCACGTAAATTGTGTACCAAAATTGAGGTGAACATATAAAGTAGAAGTTAGGAGAAAATGTACACTACGGCATTTCAAATACGAATAGCAGACAAAACAAAGTACATGTGTTTAAGCATACAACATAGTGGGCTTGCATTTCAGTGCAACCATGTAATGGCGAAATTGTTACTAACAAAATACAGCTGCTAGAAGTTTTTTAAACTGTAGTGAAGGTGCGGTGAGCCGTTGAAATAAGAACTTCGTCGACCCGGGTATTATGATCCATAACTTCCAAACAGCAGTACGGAGGTGGTCATAATTTGTTTTAGCAGGGTTTTCCAGTCCTAAGTTTATGTTTGCGTTTGACAACGTAACTTTGCACCCTTCGCAAAAGCTTGTTGGCATTCATGTTAAACAAGGAAATGCAAGCACGTTTAATGATGAACCCTTCGGATTGTTGGTACGTGCCCGAGTAGTAGAGAACATGCCCTTTCGTGGTGATAATATAATATGGATGGACTGAACAAAGTTATGTTCAGCTGCATGTGTAGTTAACTTGTAAGAGACATGGGTGAAAGTGAAATATTAGTCATGGTAAGTCACCAAAATGTTGAATGCATTGTTTGTGGTCAATGCCTGGGAACATGGTTATTACTGTATTGTTGAGTTCATCAACTGTCTCATTAGTGGGTGCTAATATGACTCTATTCATGATGTAATCAATATCGTACAGTCTAGTCTCGAGGTTGGGGAAAACAGAGTTAATCAAAGAGTGAACGGAGGTTGAGTTAATCCAATCTGTAACAATATCATCGGGGACTTTGATCATGTCATCTTGTGTGTAGGGTTCCTCCTCGTTTCCTATACCCAGAAGAAAATCAGCATATGATTGATCATTTCTAGCACTCATATTGCACTAAAATCTTACGTACTTTTGTAGTATAAATGAAATTTAACTAATAAATATATATTATTTTATGTCCAAATTAACAATCAATATTTTTATTTTTCCATGGTTAATCAATTTTATACCAAAAAAAAACCATAAACATTTGAGATTTTACTGTAAGCAGTGTCAAAATCAAGTCAAATTGACATAGCAAAGTTGTAAAATCTAGCAAAGTCACAACAAATACACAACATAATTCTAGCATGAATCCAAAGATAATATGAATAAAATTAAAACTACCAAATTGATTAACTACCTAAAACAACTAAATTAAAACTACCAAAATTTACCAACTTACTACGCAAATAAATAAATAAAATGAAACAAATCAATCAAGATATATCATCCTTGATAAATCCAACAAAGTCATAACAAATGCATAATTTAATCTTATCTGTAATTTAAAGGTAATATCAATCAATTAAAAATTTCTAACCGATTACCAAAAACTACAAAATTGGTATACTACAAAATTAAAACAACCAAGATTAACAAATTTAGTATGCAAATTTGAAAAGAAACCAATTTTAATCCATATAAAACAATTAAGATATAGTCGTAAACTGCTATGATTTTGAAAGTAAATTGGAAGATATTGAAATTTGATTAAAGGATAAAAATCAATTTCCACTATAACAATATATATGTGTGTGTGTGCGCACACGCGCACGCGTAAGTTCAAACTTAAAAATCAGCTTAACCGCAAAAAATATTGATATGATAACAAACACTAAGAGAGATAAATAAGTGTTAATTATCTAAATGAATCGAGCGTAGTGTAAAAAGATGGTCGAAACACATAAATTTTCCCCTAATGACACAAAAAGAAAACATATCAATACTTGTGTTGCATCAAAAGTTTGCATGAATTTCTTGCCATAACATTATTCAGTTGTTAAAATGGATTTAATATGTTTGTTAAATATGCACCTTACATATGATGAATCGGTTTGCAATCTATATCTTGTACAGTTTCCATCGTTTAGCGAACATCGAGCAATTTTTAGTTTGCTGCAAAAAAAGGTAAGTAATATTTAACTGTTGATCTAATAAGCAATATTACCATTTGATCATGTCCATTGAACTATCTAATTGAGAAAAAAAATTAACCAATCAACGGCTAAATTCTTAATCATATATTGCAAACCAACAAAGCCAACAATAAGCGAAACCATAAAGATACAACTAAGAGTAAACAATCAATACAAACATATTTAATTATTTAAGCATTGAGTTGCAAAGGCAATATTTACCAAAACTGTGTTAAAAATAGAACAAAAACTCAAAAAATAATACACATCCTCTTATTTCATTCATGTGAATAACACATATAAAAAATGAGTACAATAAGAAAAATCCTTTTTTACCATTCCTATTTTTTTAATGCCCTTTTTGTTTTCATTTACCAATTTGCACACACTTTTTAGGATGCTTTTTTCTCTTTGCATTTATAAAATACATGAAATCTTGTTAGAATGTTTTTGGGTGAAGGGTAGCCAGTGAAAAAGCCTATAATAACATATAAAATTAAAGAAATCATTGTTTCTTTGTCACTATAATCATAAATATTTGTTGTAAACTCCATAAGTTTGTTTGAAAAGCGTGAAAACTAGAGACATGCATGTTTGTAGAAAAAAATCATAAACATTTGAAATTTTACTGTAAACAGTGTAAAATTCAAATCAAATTGACATAGCAAAGTTGTTAAATCTAGCAAAGTCACAACAAATACACAACATAATTCTAGCATGAATCCAAAGATAATATGAATAAAATTAAAACTACCAAATTGATTAACTACCTAAAACAACTGAATTAAAACTACCAAAATTTACCAACTTACTACGCAAATAAATAAATAAAATGAAACAAATCAATCAAGATATATCAACCTTGATAAATCCAACAAAGTCATAACAAATGCATAATATAATCTTATCTGTAATTTAAAGGTAATATCAATCAATCAAAAATATCTAACTAATTACCAAAAACTACAAAATTGGTATACTACAAAATTAAAACAACCAAGATTAACAAATTTAGTATGCAAATCAAAAACGAAACTAAACTTTATCCATATAAAACAGTTAAGATATAGTCGTAAACTGCTATGATTTTGAAAGTAAATTGGAAGATATTGAAATTTGATTAAATGATATCAAAATCAATGTCCACTATAACAATATATATATGTGTGCGTGTGTAAGTTCAAACTTAAAAATCAGCTTAACCGCAAAAAAGATTGATATGATAACAAACAGTAAGAGAGTTAAATAAATCTTAATTATCTAAATTAATCGAGCGTAGTGTAAAAAGATTGTCGAAACACATAAAATTTTTCCCTAATGACACAAAAAGAAAACATATCAATACTTGTGTTGCATCAAAAGTTTGCATGAATTTCTTGCCATAACATTATTCAATTGTTAAACTCGATTTAATATTTTTTTTAAATATGTACCATACATATGATGAATCAATTTGCAATCTATATCATGTACAGTTTCCATCGTTTAGCGAACATCGAGCAATTTTCAGTTTGCTGCAAAAAAAGGCAAGTAATATTTAACTATTGATCTAATAAGCAATATTACCATTTGATCATGTCCATTTAAATATCTAATTAAGAAAAAAAATTAATCAATCAACGGCTAAATTGTTAATCATATATTGCAAACCAACAAAGCCAACAATAAGTGAAACCATAAAGATACAACTAAGAGTAAAAAATCAATACAAACATATTTAATTATTTCAGCATTGAGTTGCAAAGGCAATATTTACCAAAACTGTCTTAAAAATAGAACAAAAACTCGAAAAATAATACACATCCTCTTATTTCATTCATGTGAATAACGCATATAAAAAATGAGTACAATAAGAAAAATCCTTTTTTACCATTCTTATTTTTATTAATGCCCTTTTTGTTTTCACTTAACGATTTGCACACACTTTTAGGATGCTTTCTTTCTCTTTGCATTTAGAAAATACATGAAACCTTGTTAGAATGTTTTTGGGCGAAGGGTAGGCGGTGAAAAAGCCTATGATAATATATATAATTAAAGAAATCATGGTTTCTTTGTCACTATAATCATAAATATTTGTTGTAAACTCCATAAGTTTGTTTGAAAAGTGTGAAACCTAGAGACATGCATGTTTGTAGAAAAATTAGTGATTTGATATCATATGTTTTACAGCATCAGCTACCTGTGTGGTTAAGAGTTAAATCAGTTTACTTATATGCATTTATGGTACAAAGTATTTTAACCTCTAGGCTTGAACATGTCTATCTAAGTAGAATGGAAATCCATTAATCGCACGAACTTTCTTAAAAGAAAAAGTAACTCATTTCCGTTTGAAAAGTGTGAAACCTTGAGACATGCATGTTTGTAGAAAAATTAGTGATTTGATACCATATGTTATCTACAGCATCAACTTCCTGTGTGGTTAAGAGTTAAATCGGTTTATTTATATGCATCTAAGGTACAAAATATTTTAACCTCTAGGATTGAACATGTCTATCTAAGTAGAATGGAAATCCATTAATCACACAAACTTTCTTAAAAGAAAAAGTAACTCATTTCCTATGCATTGATGCAAGCAATGTAAAAGTAAATAATGAACTTAAAAGCATTGATTGCATATAAAGATGAGATAAAAGATTTGATACTCTATTATCTGCACAATAACTTCCATAAAAATAAATGGTGCACATGAATCTACATTGGTGAAATCAACGCATTACTAATGTTAACCAAGATTAACAAATTTAGTATGCAAATCTGAAAAGAAACCAAAGTTAATCCATATAAAACAGTTAAGATATAGTCGTAAACTGCTAGGATTTTGAAAGTAAATTGGAAGATATTGAAATTTGATTAAATGATATCAAAATCTGTTGTACACTCTGATATGTATGGATAATCAAATTTGTAAACCACCCAAAATAATGGAGTTTTTCAACAAAATGTGAATGGAACAACCATTTTGTTCAGTCTGAGTTTTGGGTTAAAGTGAAATAATGTTAATTGTAGGTGAAATATAGTCACAAAATCAGAATATATGCGAAATGATTAACAGACCAGAAGCGTACATCTTTTATTTAACGGACAAAGAAATTGGAAATTCATAGTGTACCTGCCAGCGTCGAAGTCCGCGTCAGCCACCACACTGTCTCCATCAACAACATGGCTTGGCATCGCCCATCAGCGTCGGCTATTTTACGAGTTTTAAAACTGTAAATTGGGTTTTTAGATCTGTAAATTGTGAAGCTAGAAAGTAAATAGGAAATACCAACAGCAGTCGAAACTTGGGTGGTGGTGATTAGCAGCTAGATCGAGGCGGCGAGGCGACATCGTTTACCTGTGTAGGTGGGCAACGGAATTTGTGTTGATGAAGCTCAATTTCGCTTTGGGATCGTGATGGGATCTGGGAAGTTGGACGGTATTGGTAGTATTTGATGATCTTCCTCGACCGTCATTCACCCTTAGCTTGCAGGCTACTTTGCCATGCATCAGATCCGGATGTTAGCATGCGAGAGTGGAAACCGAATGCTATGCCGGGGAAGGAAGAAGAGTCGATGGTCGATGTAGGTTCAGGGAAGGCGGTGGACAAGTTGGAGGAGAAAATTTGTGAGAGAAGAATTTGGGGAAAAGGCGGTTGAAATGTTGGGAAAAACATAAGGAGGAGAAAGTGCTAAGAGGAGATTGTGGAAGAATGAATGAATGAAAACGACTGATTTTTTGGGATTAAAACGTGGATGTGAAAAAGGATGTATATGCCCTACTCCCTTCAGTTGTACGTAGCTGTGGTTATAGTAGGGGGAAGGGGTTTTTGGGAAGTTTAAAAAAACTTCACCACAACAAGGTATTTGTATTATATATATTACAGAATTTTTTAAATGTTCTTTTACTTATTGGTCTCATTTCTTTAGAATTATTGATTATGATATGCCTATTTATATTTCCTAGGGTATAGAATAAGTTTATTTTAGGGTCATCAGTCATGTCTATTAATTCTTTTGTATATTTAATTTTGAATATAGTAGCGATTTCATATTGTTCATTTTTATCTATGTTTAAGCCTTTCACTATATGAAATAGTTTTGTTAAAAAAATTCTTCAAGATGTTGTTCCAGTATTTCCATTTTGTTATGAAAATTAATTTTTGTTGGATATTTTTTGGTAAAAACTTTTAAAGTAAAAAGATACATTTGGGAAGATGATCAAAGCTTTATGGAATACTCAGATTAAAATTATACTGTATGAAAAATTAATTTAACCAAAACATTCTTACAAAATAATACTTATACTTATGGATATCTATACTTAAACAGAATTATGCTTAACATTTCTTAGTCTTATTACCAGAATACTTTTTCTTAACACATAAATCCTCACCTTGTCACTCTCATCTTACTACGTTTCCCTAGCGGCATCTCTTTACCTAAACGGGTACTTTTTCAGATTTTAAATGAGTTTACGTCTGTTGGGTTATAGGCCTAAGAGAGATTTGGATTGTCTCGGTATTTGGTGTCAAAGAGAAGGATTTAAGCATAAGTAATTTTAGCATAAATACCACAAAGTATGAGTATATTAAGTAATAAAGGGTAAAATAATCTTACATAGATGTATGACTTCTATCCTTTCTTCCTTCAGCTTTGATCAGAAATATTTTTAGCTACAGATCATCAGATTACTGCCGAGCGCCATGAAAAAAAAGAACTTATAATATTACTCATAATAGTTTCTTGATTACAAATACAAATGATTTTTCCACACCTTCCTTACATATTTCTGCCAAATATATAGGCAGTCAGATGGTTACAATAACATACAGCTCTCTAGCATTACCGACAACTTATATAATAATTAGACAAAGGACAAGATTACATATAATAATTATACAAAGGACACAGCTGTCCTATAAAGCATATAAAGTGGCAAGGCACTAAGGAAAAGAATCTTCCAGCTGCATATAATCCAAATATATTGTGGCCACTTGGAAAGTTCTTCGGAGAATCTTTATTAGTGAAGTATTACATCATTATTCTGTAGAGTTTGTTGATTCTCTTTCCTCAATTTGGTGTTTATTGGAGAGACGCTTGAAATTATTTATTATGTGAGGCTTTGGGTGAAATATGTCAAATTCTCTGAATGGATGCCCAAATTCTTCTATGGCTTTACTAATATATATTTTCATAGTTTGAGTTTCAGCATATAATTTAAATTCTTTTTCTTCAGCTTTGTCCCATCCTTGATTAGAGCCCAGAATATATGCTCTGTATCTTTCGTAGCTTGGCTGCTCATACATCTTATTGGATGACATATCTAGGGATGAAGTCTGATTTTCCCATACCTTATAATTTAGATCAAAATTGTAGGCCTTGATTTTTATGACATGTCTGGCGGGGTCATATATATATTTGCTGAAATGTGGAGGAGTAGAGGTTATTTCTAGGCATATCTCAGTATCTAGTATTTCTGTAAAATAATCAGTAATCGAGCTAAGAGGTTCTGGCAGATCAGTCTGATTCCATGTGTCTACATATATTCTTCTTATAAAACCATAATTTAGTAGAAGAGAGGGTTCTATTACTGTATCATTTTGAACTGGATATTTATATTGTGAAAGTTTTAAGTCTATTTAGGGGCATTGAGGCAATTATAGTACACCTGTAGTCTGCCATGTAATTTGAACAATCTTTATATAAATTTGTGCAATGAATATTGTTATTCCTGACAACTTCCCAATTGATATTTATCCATGCAGTTTGTCTTGCTGTTATGCTAGTTAGAACCTTGTATATTAGTTTATAGGTTGCTGCATCATGATCTAGAGGGAAAGTTAAGAAGTATAGTTCCCGATTTAGGGGTTCAGGAAAGGTTAAAGGTGGTTCCTCCTTTTTAGTGGATTTCTGTATAGGTGGAATTATTATAGGACTTCCAAGGGATACCATTTTTCCTTTATGTTCCTCTTTGGTTGTTATTGCTGCATAGGTAGTGTGTGGCTTTAGATTTATTGGAGGTGAAGATGTCTCTCCCTTTATATGGTTGCCTACGGCTATATTTTCCAGCTGTTTTATGGAATCTGATAATATATAGTCCTTACCACGGATTTTTTTCTATAGCTTTCTTTGCTATATCCAAATTATTATATCCTTTATATATTGGTCTCCCGTATTTGGGATTTTGCTCTATATATTTTATTTTTGGAACAATCTCTTCCCAGGTTATATAAATTCCTGCATCAGGCCCATTAAACAGAGCATAATAGGAAAATTTTCTATTTTCTGTGCTGGAGAATATTTCTACTAACGTATATAATATACTCATTTTTTGTTTATTGTTTTGGGGTGAATATTCCATATATTATCAAGGACCAAATGTTGGTCTTCAGTTAGTTGAGTTTTAGTCACAAATTTATTTTGTGTATAGCTTTTTAGGAATCTTTTGCTATCTAGAGAGGCTGCCATTTCTGAAAAACTTTTATGTATAGAATTAGTATATACATTTATATGTTTTAAGTTTTTATCGAGATCATTCTCTTCTTCTAATCCAATAAAGAGTCTAGAAAGAGAGGCAGGAAGTATATTTGTCTTTCCTTTTATATGTTCCCATATAATTTTAGTACCACAATTTTGTATAGTATGTCTAAATTTTATCCATCTATTATTTATGATGGATTTTTCTTTTCTTTTATCCACATATTTTACTATAGCTTCATAATCAGTTCTGATTGTAATTTCTTTATGAGATATAATAAATAAACGAAATGCTTCCAAGCAGTATGTTATAGCAAGAATTTCATAATCTAGGGATGTCATGTATCCTTTTTCTTTATATATTCCAAAAGTATATCTACATATTTTTTCTGTGGATTCGGGGTCTAATTTATTTGTTTTTGATAATAAAATGCCACCCCAGCCATAGGATGATCCATCAGTTTCTATTATTAAATAATCTGTATTAAGAGGTAAGGTCATTGGTTCCAATTTGTTGACTAATTATTTTATTTTTTGGATTTGTTTTACATCTTCATCATTAAATTCTCTTTTTCCTTTAGGACTGGCTTTATTATACAAAGTTCATGTGTATTTAGATAGGTTTTTTAAAAAAGGTCTTGCATAGTTTACTAATCCAAGAAATGACTGTAATTGTTTTAGATTTTCTATTTTATTAGGAAATTCTAATATTTTTCTGGAGATATGGGGTTGCAATTATATTTGTCATTTACCAATCTTAACTCCTAAAAATTCAATAGTATTTTTGAATAATTCTATTTTCTTTTTAGAGATTATCAAGCCATGTGCTTCAAATAATCTGAGTATAGTATATAAATGAGATATGTGTTCTTTTTTATTTTTGGAGAATATTAATATATCATCTATGTATACACATGTGAATTGAATACAATGTCTAAAGATGTTATCCATTTTTCTTTGAAACATTTGAGGAGCATTTATTAATAGGAATAGCATTACAAGCCATTCATAATGTCCTTTTGAACAAGTGAAAGCTGTCCATGGTATAGTGTGACGCCCCACCTCTATGCTCACAATAACAAAAAGTATTAAAGGAAATACTATCTGTTATTATGAAGAATAAGGTTGGATAGGAGCGGCCATCCGTAGTTGGCCTTACACTAGTATTAGTTACCTCGATAGGAGTGGTATATATTTTTTATTTTTCATCTCTTATTTATTTACTCCCATCGACATACCCAATTCCAGTATAAAACGAACTACGATGGTTCATAATAGTTTAGGACAATATATATAATAATAACACGGATACTAAAAATGTGGAACACAGATAACAAAAGTCTCATATATATATATATATATAACTGAAGTCAGTTACAATACATTTGACACAATACATATGATACAACTACAACTGTCGACTCTGGAAGTTATATATACAAGTACATTATCGACTAATATACATGAATACATATCAACCTAAATCAGATACACTGACTACTACAAAATGACGAAGACTACTTCAAAAGATATGAAAAGACTTCATAGCTCAAGCAGCAACCCAAAGCGGGATATCTACAACCTGTAATAACTCAGTCTGACCCGAGTATTAATTCAAAAGAAAATAATACACGGGTCAGTCTAATTCAAACTCAGTTATCAATGCACAAGAGCAATAATAATTAAATAGCAAATAGACGACAGTCACAATAAATCTCGTCTATCTGATCCTTTAACAAGAAATCGGATAACGGTAAATATAACACTGAATAGTGTTAAACAATAAATCAGCAAATTCAAATCATCAACAAAGATAAATAAAAAGATTATCAATGAAGATAATATGAAAACCCCAGAATTGTCTAAACAGCAATTAACAACAAAATCAAATTATTAAATAAATAATTAGAAACTCGGAATCTAATTATCAAATAGATAATTAGAAAATCTCAAAATGATCAATCAAACCAAATTCTATGTGGCTGCAGTACACGCACGCGTGCACTGCCTCGCCACTACAGTAAGTCAAAACTGCAAAGGTCAATTCACGACTAGCATGACTCAACTCAATTGCAAACAAAGCAAACCAGTATGCACTTGACAAATTCCAAAATAGACAAGCTCAAATAAATGCACAACTCAAGTCAAATGAACGAAGTACACACAAATGCACATTGAAAGTTCACAACCGAGTACAAGATCAAACCCGAGTCTTTGAGACTGGGTTCAACTTAGGTACAACCTCAAAATCAACCTGAAATGTTCAAGGACCATGTTCAAAACCTAAGCTCGACCAAAACTAAAAAAGGTGATCGAACAACTCAACCCAGTAGCATATGTGATCCAGACTGCACATACCTACTAGAATCAAGTGACATGAACCAGATCAGAAAATCAAAATGGCCTGGCAACTCAAGATACCAATGAACAAGTCGAAGTTTTCAGAAAGAAAATGCAAACTGGCAAAATAAAGACCAACTACACAAATACATGGAGCATTTTTACAGTAGTAGTTTCAAAATAATCAAGTACACAATTGAATAGCAACTATCAAATGAAGACTCGAATGTCAATGGCACTACCTCAACAGTCAGAGCATCATCAACAAACTGAAACAAGCAACTGAGTATGCTATAAGTTCAACAAGACATATATGCAAAGTCGACATGCACACATCAAGTATACATGAGCAACCAAATACAATACGACATGAAGACACTACATGAACTGGCTCGAAGACCAGTAAACAGCAAGTGGAACAAGATCACATGAACAAAATAATCTGGGTCGAATCAGATTGCAACAATGCTCGAAGCACAAAAACAAAGTACGCTTAAAGAACAAAACTGCAAATCAGTCTTGAAATCAGACTCAATGTACACATGAAACCAGAGGCAACAGCAAGCTAAAGATCAAACAAAATCAAACTAGAAATGAGTCAAAGCACTAATGCATATAGACCAGAAGACCACCAGTGAATTAATATCACATAGACAACTGTATATATATATATATGCAAATATACAGTACAACAAAGATTCAATTGAAACTGGTATGAAGCAATATAACTTCAACAAGATCACATGCAACACGGTAGTGGACTGATACGAGTGACTCAAACCATGACCAGTGAGCAGTGCCAACATATCAGAGACAAGTACACAAGTCATGTACAAAGGCACATTAGAATATGTAGTGAAACAAAGTGGATAGGTCTAACAACAAATCTGAAGTCAACAAAGTAGTATGGAAGTGAAGACTACAAGTGCAAAGCAACAATAGAGCAAACAAAGTGAAACCCAAAGCAATCATACATATATACATGTGTGAAACAGCATGTATACATATAGGCAGTGTGCAAATTCAAGTGACTATGATCAATAGACTAAAATGTATACCAGACTAGACTTCGAATCAAGCAATGCAGACAACAGGGTTTAGTTCAATATGCAATGAAGATCACAAGACTCAAGTCTACAACGTACAACATGAACATAAAAAGTGCAGACCACAAATGTAACTCAATGACTCGAAGGCAACTTAATACAAGTGAAGGTCTCAACATCAAATAACAAATGAAACAACAATGCAAGTTCAACTTAGAAGCCGTGGAAATAAAGTAACAAAGAATTATACGAATTTGAAGCAGTCAAAAATCATCTCGATCATTCAATCAAAATTAAGTGGCCAAGATAAATTGCTTGACAAATTCAACAAATCATCAGACGAATTTTTATTATATACACGAACTAAATTATAGGAACTTGAATCCTAGAAAAACCCTAATATACAACTTCAGCAAGAGTATCAATTCGAGTCCAATCTAAAAAGAGAACAAAAATCAACTACTCGAATCTGATCGAGTTCAAGCAAGCCAAAACCAGCAAAGCAAAAGGAGTAAGTTACATTCCCAAATCAAAGTCGAACTCGAAGGCAACAAAACAAATAAGCAGACGAGGAATTAGATGTGAGTGAAGAGAAATCACTCACCTTTGCATTCGATCGAGACAACAAAATCGACGCCCTAGTTTGAATTTGGGGACGAAGAAGAATAAACGAGGCCGCCATTTTCTTTCTTTCGTATCGTTTTTGAGTAGGGTTCGATGAAAAAGAATAAGGGGAACGGGTCAATTTTATCACGGCATCAAAATAAAACAAGGGCTAGGATCCATTTCAAAAGCCCATCAACATTTAACACAATTTAAACCCGATTACAAACTCCAATAATAATTAACAACCAATATAATCGTCATTTGACGATAATTGATTGTTGTAAAACTCCGAGTTGTTACAGACTCCCCTCCTTATAAAATTGCGTCCCCGCAATTTTCATAATTAAAGTCGTCTATAACAATTATTTTTCTAACATAAACCGGTTAAGCTAGAAAAATAAAGATCGAGAACACAACACCAAAGAAATCTTTTAATTCCATAAAAGATATTAACAATATCTCAACAAAATCTAATATCAATTAGATAATCAAAAACAACAAAACTAAATAAATGCAATTATCAGCAATATCTAATTTTCAATTAGATGATTAGAATGCAGAAATCACAAAATAGCAATATCTAATTATCGATACGATAATTAGAAAACAACAAAAATCTAATTATCAGCAAAGATAATTAGAAAACACAAATCACAAATCGCAAAGCTGCAAATATCTAGTTATCCAACAAATAACTAGAAAACACAAACTTTATATCAGCAAACTCTAACTATCAACAGAGATAGATAGAAAATAGCAATTCAATAAAATCAACATAATCTAGAATCAATTAGAGACTAGAAAATTTCATAATCAGCAAAATTAGCAAACATCCAATTATCAAAACGATAATTAGAAAACATCAAATATCTAAATATCAAAAACGATAATCAGAAATCTCAAATCAACAAATTTCTAATTATCAAAAACGATAATCAGAAATCTCTAATCAACAATTATCTAATTATCAACAACGATAATCAGAAATATCAAATCAACAAATATCTAATTATCAAAAACGATAATCAAAAATCTCAAATCAACAATTATCTAATTATCAAAAACGGTAATCAAAAATCTCAAATCAACAATTATCTAATTATCAAAAACGATAATCAGAAATCTCAAATCAACAAATATCTAATTATCAAAAACGATAATCAGAAATCTCAAATCAACAAATATCTAATTATCAAAAACGATAATCAAAAATCTCAAATCAACAAATATCTAATTATCAAAAACGATAATCAGAAATCTCAAATCAACAATTATCTAATTATCAAAAACGATAATTAGAAATCTCAAATCAACAAATATCTAATTATCAAAAACCATAATCAGAAATCTCAAATCAACAAATATCTAATTATCAAAAACGATAATCAGAAATCTCAAATCAAAAATTATCTAATTATCAAAAACGATAATCAGAAATCTCAAATCAACAAATATCTAATTATCAAAAACGATAATTAGAAATCTCAAATCAACAAATATCTAATTATCAAAAACGATAATCAGAAACAACAAATATCCGATTATCAAAAACGATAATCAGAAACAACAAATATCCGATTATCAAAAACGATAATCAGAAACAACAAATATCCAATTACCTGCAGATAATTGGAAACAACAAATATCTAGAAATCAATTAAGATACTCTAGAAAATCAACATAAAAGGTTGGATCGATCCCATCAGATGGCGAGTTTTAGCTACGCCGCACGTGCATCAACAAATGGTCGAAGCCTACTAAGTACTCAACATAATTTTGGCACCGAACAAATGATCCGAAGGTCCGCAGAGTGACCCGAAGGTCTAGTACTGGTATTTGACCCGAAGGTCCATCAGAGTGGCCCGAAAGCCCAACAAATGACCCGAAGGTCCAGCAGATGACCCGAAGGTCCAACATAGTGGCTCGAAAGCACACAAAATCATCAAAATCATCAAACAGCAGATGTTTCAATTAACGAGTCCGAAATTAACCGAAATAGCAAACGCACATGTCCCATACCACGTGTTTTACTAAATCGTTTGATTCTCTTCATCGTTTCCTTGAAAGTGCAAAATTGTGTATTTTGTAAAAATACATTTTACATTCTCAAACGGACAAGTCCATAATTAAGCAAATCAGTAAAAGAAAGGGTTCATAGTCCTCGATTTTGCTGAATCATTTAAATAGCTTCCTCATTCTTTTGAAAGCGCAAACTGTAAAAATCTTGTATTTTATATAATTAACATTTTTCGTTCTCAAACGGACAAGTCCGGAATTAAGCGAAACAGTAAAAGAAAGGGTTCATAGTCCTCGATTTTGCTGAAGCGTTTAAATCGCTTCCTCATTCTTTTGAAAGCGTAAACTGTAAAAAATTTAAAACAATTTTCCAAACACATGAATAAAGCAGCAATCTCAGTAACAATTTCGAAAAGGAGATTGCACTTCCCAAAACATCATAAAAACAAATCTCAAAATCAGCATTGCGGGCTAACCGCTTGAAAATCCACTTTTAAAATTTGACGGATACTGAAGTCAAAGCGACAGTAATTTTTAAACGTCAAAATCTCATCAAAATAATTCGCATCTAAATATAATTCCAGTGAATTTTCATTCATCAAAAATGTCACAAAACACCGTGCTTCAAAAATTTAGTATCGATGTAAAAATCCCGTTATAAAAATAACGGCAGTAAAATACGTTTAAACCAAACACCGGTTCAACGTAAGATTAATGCAGTAACGTGCAACTCAAATTTGCACATACTACAAAACGAACAAAGAAATCATTCGAATGTATCTTCAATGAAGATAATTCAAAACAGCAGAAATCTCAACAAAATCACATAACAGCAATCGCTTCGAATCCTCAAATCGGATTCGAAATTTTCGGAGAAACAAAATAAACACAGCTATGTAAACAACAAATGAAATTTATTTCAATTTCATATTTTGATTTTTAAATCAAAAAGATTATCAACTGTATTCAGTGAAGACAGTCTCACTGTTTCCGCTGCGCACTCTGATAACAGAACACAAATTATTCAATCAACAAAACACAGTGTCACTTTTATTTTTAAATAAAGATATTTAAAATTTTCATCATAATTTCAAAACTTTAGTTTCGACTCAAAGCACAACTAAAAACATCGAAAAATAGTTGTAACACATGTTCCATCCAAGTTATGTTTTATATTATGTCCATAAACCCCAAGCTCTGATACCAGCTGTGACGCCCCACCTCTATGCTCACAATAACAAAGAGTATTAAAAGAAATACTATCTGTTATTACGAAGAATAAGGCTGGATAGGAGCGGCCATCCGTAGTTGGCCTTACACTAGTATTAGTTACCTCAATAGGAGTGGTATATATTTTTCATTTTTCATCTCTTATTTATTTACTCCCATCGACATACCCAATTCTAGTATAAAACGAACTACGATGATTCATAATAGTTTAGGACAATATATATAATAATAACACAGATACTAAAAATGCGGAACACAGATAACAAAAGTCTCATATATATATATATATATATATATATATATATATAAATGAAGTCAGTTACAATACATTTGACACAATACATATGATAAAACTACAACTGTCGACTCTGGAAGTTATATACACAAGTACATTATCGACTAATATACATGAATACATATCAACCTAAATCAGATACACTGACTACTACAAAATGACGAAGACTACTTCAAAAGATATGAAAAGATTTCATAGCTCAAGCAGCAACCCAAAGCGGGATATCTACAACTTGTAATAACTCGGTCTGACCCGAGTATTAAATTCAAAAGAAAATAATACACGGGTCAGTCTAATTCAAACTCAGTTATCAATGCACAGGAGCAATAATAATTAAATAGCAAATAGACGACAGTCACAATAAATCTCGTCTATCCGATCCTTTAACAAGAAATCGGGTAACGGTAAATATAACACTGAATAGTGTTAAACAATAAATCAGCAAATTCAAATCATCAACAAAGATAAATAAAAAGATTATCAATGAAGATAATATGAAAACCCCAGAATTGTCTAAACAGCAATTAACAACAAAATCCAATTATTAAATAAATAATTAGAAACTCAGAATCTAATTATCAAATAGATAATTAGAAAATCTCAAAATGATCAATCAAACCAAATTCTGTGTGGCTGCAGTACACGCACGCGTGCACTGCCTCACCACTATAGTAAGTCAAAACTGCAAAGGTCAAGTCACGACTAGCATGAATCAACTCAATTGCAAACAAAGCAAACCAGTATGCACTTGACAAATTCCAGAACAGACAAGCTCAAATAAATGCACAACTCAAGCCAAAATGAACGAAGTACACACAAATGCACATTGAAAGTTCACAACCGAGTACAAGATCAAACCCGAGTCTTTGAGACTGGGTTCAACTTAGGTACAACCTCAAAATCAACCTGATATGGTCAAGGACCATGTTCAAAACCAAGCTCGACCAAAACTAACAAAGGTGATCGAACAACTCAACCCAGTAGCATATGTGATCCAGACTGCACATACCTACTAGAATCAAGTGACATGAACCAGATCAGAAAATCAAAATGGCCTGGCAACTCAAGATACCAATGAACAAGTCGAAGTTTTCAGAAAGCAAATGCAAACTGGCAAAACAAAGACCAACTACACAAATACATGGAGCATTTTTACAGTAGTAGTTTCAAAATAATCAAGTACACAATTGAATAGCAACTATCAAATGAAGACTCGAATGTCAATGGCACTGCCTCAACAGTCAAAGCATCATCAACAAACTGAAACAAGCAACTGAGTATGCTATAAGTTCAACAAGACATATATGCAAAGTCGACATGCACACATCAAGTATACATGAGCAACCAAATACAATACAACATGAAGACACTACATGAACTGGCTCGAAGACCAGTAAACAGCAAGTGGAACAAGATCACATGAACAAAATAATCTGGGTCGAATCAGATTGCAACAATGCTCGAAGCACAAAAACAAAGTACGCTTAAAGAAAAAAACTGCAAATCAGTCTTGAAATCAGACTCAATGTACACATGAAACCAGAGGCAACAGCAAACTAAAGATCAAACAAAATCAAACCAGAAATGAGTCAAAGCACTAATGCATATAGACCAGAAGACCACCAGTGAATTAATATCACACAGACAACTGTATATATATATATATATATATATATGTAAATATACAGTACAACAAAGATTCAATTGAAACTAGTTCGAAGCAATATAACTTCAACAAGACCACATGCAACACGGTAGTGGACAGATACGAGTGACTCAAACCATGACCAGTGAGCAGTGCCAACATATCAGAGACAAGTACACAAGTCATGTACAAAGGCACATTAGAATATGTAGTGAAACAAAGTGGATAGGTCTAACAACAAATCTGAAGTCAACAAAGTAGTATGGAAGTGAAGACTACAAGTGCAAAGCAACAATAGAGCAAACAAAGTGAAACCCAAAGCAATCATACATATATACATGTGTGAAACAGCATGTATACATATAGGCAGTGTGCAAATTCAAGTGACTATGATCAATAGACTAAAATGTATACCAGACTAGACTTCAAATCAAGCAATGCAGACAACAGGGTTTAGTTCAATATGCAATGAAGATCACAAGACTCAAGTCTACAACGTACAACATGAACATAAAAAGTGCAGACCACAAATGTAACTCAATGACTCGAAGGAAACTTAATACAAGTGAAGGTCTCAACATCAAATAACAAATGAAACAACAATGCAAGTTCAACTTTGAAGCCGTGGAAATAAAGTAACAAAGAATTATACGAATTTGAAGCAGTCAAAAATCATCTCGATCATTCAATCAAAATTAAGTGGCCAAGATAAATTGCTTGACAAATTCAACAAATCATCAGACGAATTTGTATTATATACACGAACTAAATTATAGGAACTAGAATCCTATAAAAACCCTAATATACAACTTCGGCAAGAGTATCAATTCGAGTCCAAGCTAAAAAGAGAACAAAAATCAACTACTCGAATCTGATCGAGTTCAAGCAAGCCAAAACCAGCAAAGCAAAAGGAGTAAGTTACATGCCGAAATCAAAGTCGAACTCGAAGGCAACAAAACAAATAAGCAGACGAGGAATTAGATGTGAGTGAAGAGAAATCACTCACCGTTGCATTCGATCGAGACAACAAAATCGACGCCCTAGTTTGAATTTGGGGACGAAGAAGAATAAACGAGGCCGCCATTTTCTTTCTTTCGTATCGTTTTTTATTAGGGTTTGACGAAAAAGAATAAGGGAAACGGGTCAATTTTATCACGGCATCAAAATAAAACAAGGGCTAGGATCCATTTCAAAAGCCCATCAACATTTAACACACTTTAAACCCGATTACAAACTCCAATAATAATTAACAACCAATATAATCGTCATTTGACGATAATTGATTGTTGTAAAACTCTGAGTTGTTACATATAGATTCTGGATGCATTTTTATTTGCCAAAACCCAGATTTTAAACCAAATTTAGAGAACCAATAATTGTTTTGTATTTTATTAATTAATACTTCTTTATCAGGAATGCAATATCCATCTTCATTACTGGTATCATTTAATCTAGTATAGTCCATTACCATTCTAGATTGTCCTCGTTTTCTTTCAGATTCTTTATGTACTATGAATGCTGTTGTCCTATGTCTGGAATCTGTTTTTCTTATTATGCCTAATTTATTTAATATTTTTATATGCATTTTAAATTCTTCAATTATCCAATTATCATATTTTGGAGATCTAGTTTTTATTGTAATATCTGGATTAATTATGTCTAACTTACAGTAAATAGCATCTTTTTCCCAATATTTTAAAGGTTTTTCTCCTATAATTTCTATTTTTTCTAATTTACGAATTATTTGGTATATATCTTCGGTAGTTAGTAATAGTTTACTTATTATATTTGGGTATATCATTTCGAAACATGTATCATATTCCGGATCATATTGTATATTGTTTTCAAGTTCTGAATCAAGATTTAAGTCTGATTTCATATTTTCAATGTAACTGCAATTTTTCTAGCATTGTCCAGGAATTTTACAATTGCAAATTTTTTATGTTTCTTGTCTCTTATATCCACCACGCTTCTCTAGTGCATATTCTGATACTATAAGTGTGAGGGTTGTTTTCTTTGAAATTTGTAAATAATCTTTATTAAAGGAGAACTGTCCATTTTCACTTAATAGAAAGTCTAATCCTAATATTAGATTTATATTTCCTAAATTTAATTTAGTTACCCATATTTTTTAGGTTGTAATGCTGAGACCAATCATTGCAAGTAGTTTGGAATCTTAATTGAGCATTTGGTATTATATCCGATATTACTATTGTAGTTCCATCAAACTGGAGACTTCTTTTTGGTTTTGTAGCTTTAGTTATTAGATAGTGAGGTATTAGTTCCGAGTTTATTGTTGAACTTGTAGCTCCTGTATCTATAAATGCTAGTAATTGGATTTCTAATCCTTTCACGTTTATTATTGTTAATATTCATAATTATTTTCGCCTTGCCAAAAAATATTCATAATTATTTTAGGTTTTATGTATTACAGATTAGAGGAATTTGTATAGGTTGGTCCATTGTATTAAGATTATTTGTGTGTATTAGATCAGGATTTCCTTGTATGATTTCTTTTCCTCTATTTTGTCTTAAATTTTGGGCTATTTTTTTGTTTTTCAAGCTGTTGAAATTGTGTTTTTACCTCATCTAATTCAAGTTCTAAATTATTTATTCTTTCTTCAAGAATTTTCATTCTGTCTTCATTAATTTTATTTTTATCTATGTATTGTAGTTTTTTCTCATTTGGTATATATTTAATCCAAATTGTTCGTTTGCACAAAGGTAACATATTTCTACGGTGCATTTTTTACATTTAAATCTTTTATCAAAGGCTGGGTACCAGGGACAGAAGTAACATTTATTAGTATCAGTTCCCATCTTATATTTAAATTCATGTATACAAATTTATTGATTCATTAAATTGAGGAATTGGTCTAAATAATCTTTTTGGTTTAGTTGACTTTTTGTTAATTCTTCTATTAAGGAATAGTCCGAATTGGAAGGTAAATCTTGTTCTTCTAGTCCTTCAAGTGATATTATAGAGTATATAGTAGAAGTCTCAAAAACATCTGAGGCTATTTCTAGTAAATCTTCTTTTACTGAATCAATTAGGTTTGATTCTCGAGTGAATAAATTGTGTCTTTTTGGACATGTAGAAGATAAATGTCCTTTTTCGTTGCATGCAAAGCATGTAATTGTGTTTGTATACGTTTTCTTGGGATTGTATTTTCTAACATGTCTTATTTTATTTAAGTAAGGCTTTTTAGCAGTTGATCTTCTTAAATAATATTTTTTTTGTATAATGTGTTTTAGGTTTGGGTTTTCTAATAATAGGTTCTTTAGATCCATATTGTTGCGGAGTATATATTTGAGAATAAAAGTCATAGTTCTTTTGTTTTAGTTCCCTTTGTATTTGGATATATGTACATTTCTTTTTAAGTTCAGATATAATGTGAGTTATTTTAATTCCTATATTATCATAAGTAGGCGATATATTTTTATACATTTCGTCCCAAGATTTGTGTATTTCTTTTCCTAAATCGCTAGGTAATTTAGAAAATAATCTGTCACATATTTCTTTAAAATAGTAATTACCAGAAGTTGTTGCATAATATAAGAATTCATTTAAGAATTTTATTATATGTTTCCAATCCAAAAGTTGTATTTGTTCTAAATCTCGCATAGCTTCTTGTTACCTAAGAGTCAATCCAATATTTACTTCTGTGCCAGTTATTATTCTATGTATTAAGTAAGCAAAATTATATATATTTCCTCCTTGTGCTACAAGGGATGCTACTTCATCTGGAAATTTGCTTTTATAAGCTTCCCACATGCCTTTAGCAATGTTTTCTAAATAATTTTCTGCAATTCTGACTGTTTCTTCACCAGAATTTATACTAGGATGTTTTGCTGAATAGTCTCTGGCTATTGCAGCAATCCATTGTTCTCAATAGGTATCTAGTAATTGTGGATGGCATTCTGTAACATTAAGGATTACAGAATTTGTTCCAAAAAACGTTATTTCAGTTGGTATTCTTTTACCTATAGTTCTTAAATTTTTATTTTCATTACTGTAAGGATTAACCTGGATTCTAGGAGGGTATCATAGAGGATAGTCCATTTTATGGGGAGGATCCTTTGGATAAGTTATAGTTGAACTTTCTCCTGTTCCTTCCATCAATTCTATGTGTTCTGTGTATTCAGATATAGATTTTTCATTTATTTGATTATTATTTATTAATTTAGTAGAATCTCCTAAAAAGGTTTCCAATATATGTTTTAATTCTGATATTGTTTTCATCATCCATATAAACAAAAGTATTATTGTTTATCTGGTTATTTTGTCTTAGTTGTTGTTCTATTTCATATAATTCAAATGGTTCTAAAACCATTCCAAGTTCTTTTGGGTAAATTATTTTATCCATTCATAGGCTTTTTTGTAATTCCGAACTAGATTCATCATCAGTATCAATTTCTTTTTGATTAGATGGTCCATAGTCTTCGAATCTCAAAGATATAGAGCCATTAGGATTTATGTATGTTACTACATCATTAGGTTTTAGTCTATTTTTATTTTCATTAGGATTTTGAATTGTCCATTCTTGTCCTGCAAGTATATAAGAGTCTATTTCCATGGGTTTTAAAAACTTAATTCCAGTAGAAGTTAATGTTTTAATTACTTCATCTAGCTTTATTTTTATTTTAGGAGTATATTTTGTCATACATTTTCCTAGGAATGTTATATCTAATAAAATATTTTTCCCTCAAAGTTTTCAAATACTTTAGTTTGGATAATTACTTTTATATGTCTATAAAAATCTGATAATGTCATTGTGTAGTTGGGTGAGATATAAATTATACCTATGTTATTGTTCATATCTACTTCTATAGTTCCAAATACCGCTTTCTTTAAATCTTGATGTCTATCATCTATTAATACTATTAATAATTTAGCCCATATTTTTTGTCTTGTTAATCCTCATATTCCTATGATAATTAGTCCTAGGTGGATTAACTTATAATTTTGTATTTTTAATTGTTATATAGCTTCTGCAGACATTAAATTTATTGTTTGTTGGTTTCCATCACAGATAGAAAGAATTTCTTCTCTATGGCGTCTATATAAACCTGTATTTATTGTAAAAATCTCTGTTCTATATAATTCTCTTGGATTTATAGTATTCAATTGGTTATTTGAAAATACTTCTAAGTCACTATCAATGTTTATTATTTCTTCTAACTGAGATTGTGAACTTACATATCTTCTCATAATATTGTCAATCCAATTATTTGAAGATAGATTGTTACTTTCAGTAGGTCTATCTCTATCCATTATTGTTCTAGAAGTTCCTGTAAAAGGTCCAATATTCATTAAATGTTATCAAATTTTTTGAAGGTTAAAAAGGTTATCTTAGTTTTCTTATTTTTATTTGGTTCTGGATCAACTTGAAATGACCCTCCTATTTCTACCTTAATTTCATAGGGATTTTTTTTTTCATAGATATAATATGTGTACATGCATATACACATTTAATTTATATGTATTTGAATGTCCACATATATTCATTTGCACTTTTAAGTTTGATTTAAATTTCCTTTAAATTATCAGGGTCATTTTCTTTCAAACAATTCAAACCAGGATTCAAACTCATTACCAATATAAATATATCAGTGTATTTCTAATAATATACATACATATGAAGATGTATGTGTTCCTCTTGTTTAAATTCAGAGTATATACTTTATTTTTATTTGTTATACTAGAGCATTCTGTTTGATTTGGATTTTAGCAATTCTGCCTAAAGTTAATTACTATATACTTTTGAATATTTGTAATAAGTCAGTAAATCCTATGCGTATTTAATTTATATGAACTTGCTCGTTCTATTTGATAATTTTTAATATCAATTTACCTTGACAGTTAAATCTCAAGATTCTTGAGATTTTTATTTCAGATCATGGATCAAAGGTATTGATATTTGGCTAAGGCCAGAAATGATATATTCACTTATCATTTTCCACTTATGTATTTTCTAAAAACTTTCTTATCTAAGATTCAATCTATGTGACTTGTTTGCCTTAATCTTAGCCCACATGACACATAGTGAGTTGTGTATTTGCATAAGATTTGCTATGTCAAGAATTTGAACTTACAAACATTCATAAGAATAATTCCAGGTTTGTTTGTGCAAACCTGTCCAGATTGCATATCTGTTATGACTTTGAAAAATTGGTTATGGTAAAACAATGACTTAAGGATTTTGAAAGGCATTTTTACTAACAAAACACAACCAGACATAATCAACCAATACTTCACTCATTTGAAACTGGTTAACTCATGTGCCTTGTGTCATGCCAGGTACCTGATCATGGCAATTGAAATGCCAGTCATTTGCATCATACCTGTAGCCTTCCCATACAATTACTTTTCTCAAAACAATTTAGAAAGTAGACTTGAACCATTTGTAGACATAATTCAGAGGAAAAACAATTAGATACTTAAAGGTATACTTCAAGGTAAATTCTAAATTTACTCCAAAACTCAGTGTTTTTAAAATGACTAAAGATTGTCTAATGCATAATATAATTGCAAAGCAATTGCTCACATAACTGTATATTTCTTTACCAGATTTTCATAGCTAATACTTGAGCATATTTTTCTTGTTTATGTTCCAGACACTACTTCAAAAACAAATCAAACCTTAACACACAATAATTTCGACAGAACAACTAATTTAATCTGACACTTTACAAAACATAAGAGCAACTTGATCACTAACCATAGAATATTCATTACATGACTGGAAATCTTAGAAACATAATTTTTTTTTTCTGAATACATGCAGATATAATCAATTTAAGCTCTTATTGAAACTAGCTAGCATGTTCATTCACTCCTCCATAATAGCCATAACTTCATTTTCTACTTAGTGCCTGCGTTCCCTGAAAGAGCATGAGTGGCTGCCTCATTTTAAAATGAGACACCCCATATGCCATGAGCAAACAAGGGTCAGATCTAAGATCTGGTATGAGTAACATCAATACATTCATGATATTGAGCAACAGAGAATGTAAGAGTACCAACTAGTTATTTAAGCAAATTTCTGCAATCAATTACTTTAACATGGTATAAATAAGTTGATTCTGGTATGATATATTCATCTATCATTCTTACACTTGCATACATAACCATGCAAACATAATTATCTATTTGCAACATTTGCATTCACTGGAACCATCATGGTTCCATACCAACCAACCTAAGAAATATTCATATTCCTATTTCTTCATTTACAGGTTGTATAATTCAATTTAAATTCCTGCCTCATTTGCTATTAAGGAATCACAGGGACACATTGCAATGAACTAATTCACATCATTGCACAAAGATCTCAGGGCTTAAACAAACCATGTGCCAACTTGCATACTTCAAATATGACAAGCATTCCAGCAGCCTTCTTGGCCTTCCCTTCCCTAGTTTATTTACTAGTGTATTGACTTAAATCCTATCATCAAATATGCTAAGTGAACATGTCACTGCAAACATGGAAACATCCATAATCTTTCCTAGCATAATTCTCCTCAGAAATAAGCAGACAGTTATTTCCTAAATGGGGCCAATATGTCTTGATCTCAGTAAAATATAAGAATATTTTCAACTGTAAAAGAGGCATGGCATGTTCTTATTATATTGATCTGCAAGCCTTTATGATTGATTCAGATTCATGATCTGGTTCAATCATAATTTTAGCTTGTGAGCTTCTTCTTTTTTTGATTAAGGGCCCAGCACTTAGAAAATTTCTATTGCACCCTTAACATCTTTCTTCTCAAGCCTCAGCACTTATACCAAGTATAATGCAGCTCCCAACATTTTTTTGTAAAGTTTCCATGCCATAGATCTATAACAGTTGAGAGTATTCTCTATATAATTTTAAGATTCTGGACTTTAACATTTTTGAGTAAAAATAAAACAGTATGATACACATCCAAAGACAAATGTCTCAACAAATCAAAGATCACCAAAAACATCCATATTAAATCATATCAGATTTAAAATAAGACATCCAAAAAACATTGATGAAATCATATACATCCAAACAGAAATATATAAATGGCAATATAAAAAGTGGCTGCCTCATCTCAGGTCTTAATGCCATGAACTCAGTGAGGTTACTCACCTAAATATTTCTTCTTATTAATCCAGAAAATCCCTGAGTATATTTTCCCCTCCTTTAAAATGTTTTCTTCTTTTCCTATTATAAGTAGCTCGGGTAAAACAATTTCTCTGGCCATAACTACTTATTTATAAGCATATTTTTACTAGGGTTTTTCTCAAGACAAAATTCCATTTCTGTCCTGGCTAACATCATGCATTGTGTGTTTGCATTTTCTCATTCTTTATCCCTAATTACCCCGGTCATATTAACCAATTAAAGGCTGCATTTTCTTTTCTTTACTTTTTCAGAAAATGGCCACTCACCTAGTCATGTTAAAAGTGTGACTACCATATTTTATATTTTAATTATTTCTGAGAATCCCCTTTGCTATTTTTGCCTATACAAGCATATTGACTTGTATTACATTTCATGTCATTTTAATGTTTCCTTTTTATTGTTTTGCTTTAACACTTTCTGCTCACAGAAAATATATATAGGTGCATAAGTGTACATAATATTTTTTTTACTGGGAATATTTAATTTTCATGCAAAAAAAACATCTTTAATTTGATTAATAATCTACATTTCAAAATCACATTTGAAATGCTTCCTTGCTCAGTTTATTTCTTTTATTATCATCATTTTTTTTTCCAGAAATTTTTGAATCTTTTCCTTGTGCCATGTGCATGTGCCCACATATCCTTGCACACTATTTATTCCCAAAAATTTCACCACATTTAAATCTAAATATTTCAAAAATTAAATCATTTTATAAAAATGATTTTTCACAAAATTTTGGGGTATTACACAACTGGTCTTAAATTCAGGTTTGATATTTTTTCTGTTAATTGGTTAATATCATAGTCTTTTTCTTGTGTTGATTTATCTAAGTTATTTAGTTGTTTTGATAAGTTTGTTATCTGTTTATCCATTATGTCTAGTCTATCATGTAATCGGGTTACCATTGCAATAATAGTATTACTCATTAGACATAATGCATTATCTCCTTTGGCTGAAAATGTATCTTTATTATATCATGCTGTTAAAGATTCATTTTGCTTAAACGTCATGTTTACATAAGTCGTGGCTTCTGTATACCATGTATTATCATAACCCATACTAATTTAGCTGTATATATTTAATTTCTTGTAAGATTTGTTCAAGTTTTTGAATATGAGATTCAAAATGTTATTTATTAGTTTCAGCTTGATTTTTGATTTGCAAAATCAAATCTTTGGATTGTATTTCAATTTCTTTAGGTTTATTTTCTTCTATCATTTGTCTTAATGAGATTATATCATGTTTGTTGGGAAAGCTTTTAAGATTCAGAGCTTTAAATTTCTTTGTTTGTTTTTTTATTTGTATATCAAATTCATCTATTTTTTGGAAACAAACCTTTAGGTAATCTTGGTTATCTTGTATATGTTGGAGTTTTTTATTCCTTAAAACCATACTTCCAGAAATAAAATCAACAAATTTATAGAATTTTTCATTGTACCAATGTAATGAATCTCCTAATTCAATAACTATATCTGTTATTGAATTTAAACGTTGTGATTCGGAATGTAATAAGTGTTTATGGGTATTGTCTTTTATATAACATGTATGTTTGTGTTTATCTAAAAAAATAATTCTTCTGATAGGATTATTTATAATTATATATAGAGAGAGAGGCGGCTAGGCGCAGACATATACACACCGTGTGGTGTGTGCGGGGATTCAACTTTAGTAAGCTCCTTCCATACACAGCGCACTCACGCACACAAAAACAAACTATAAAGACAAATTGACAGCTTCATCTTCATTCCCGCATCCTCCTCCCAATTTCAAAAATGCCCTCCCTTCTCTTCCTCTGCCTCCTTCTCCTACCACTCACCTTCTCACCCGCCACTTCATTATCAGACGCACCAACTACGTTCCTAAACAAAGGATGCAGTCAGTACAACGCATCCGATCTCTCCCTCAACTCCACTTTCTCGAACCTCCGCTCTCAGCTCTCCAACTCTTCCCTTTTCGCCACTTCCCATACTACCCCCGCCAATTCCAACACCCCCATCTATTCCATGTTCTACTGCAGACCTTACCTCTCCCTTCCTTCCTGCCTTTCCTGCTTCGCCAACGCTTCCGCTACCATACGCACGTGCGGCTTCTCCAATGGCGCACGTGTTATTTTGAACGGCTGCTTCCTCCGTTATGAAACCGCTCCTTTTTACGACCAGACCACTTTGCCAGGCAACTTTGCGATTTGCAGCAACGCAAGTAGCAATAGCGGCCCGGAAGTCGCCTCCCTAATGGCGGATCTGGCTGCGGTTACGAATCGGGTAAATGGGTACTTTGCAGCAGCTGTTAGGAACGGAGTTTATGGTGTCGCTGAGTGTGTGCAGACAGTTAGCGCGAGTGGGTGCAATGATTGTTTGCAAGTTGCGGTTGCAAATGTGAGAGGGTGTTTGGGGAAGAAGGAAGGGACCGCGGTGGATGCGGGTTGTTTTTTGAGGTTTTCGGATGCGGATTTTTTTGGGGATTACCATACTGTCAATCTTCAGTCTCTTCTCTCCTCGCCTTCAGGTACGTAGGTCAAAATTAGTTCATTTTAGGAATTTGTTCATTTATCGATCAATTAGTGTGAATTTGTTGCAGGGAAGTCTAGCAACAAAGGGGCCATCATAGGAGGAGTAGTGGGCGGCTGTCTTTTGATTCTATTTGCGCTCTTGTTATTTTTATGGTTAAGAAAATCAAAAAAGTCAAAAGTTGGTGGAAGAGGTAATTTATCTTTATTTTTATTTATTTATTATTAAACATCGTAACAGAAATAGTTCCAATTCCTCTAATCCCATTTTACAATATAGATACAGAATAATTGAGCTGGACATAAACAGCTAACGGTTTTTATAATATAAAGCAGCCATACCAGACTAGTTGTTTTCAAAAATAATATCAGAAACTTTGGCGTGCGAGCTCAATAATGCACTAATAATCTTAATAAGCTATGAATGGTTTGTGGGAATTTATATATAATTGTGTTACTATCTGAGTTTGGCGGATTGTAACTGCACAACGCAATCCTTTTCTGAAAGGGATTTGTATTGGTCAAAGCAGGATTAATTAAATTATACTTGCATTGTGTAAAGAAGCAAACTGTGTTAGAAAGTGTGTTTATAAATAAACAGTTCAGGAATCATATGAATCTACCCAGTTGCGGCCTGGAAATTTATACCTTTCTAAAAAATAGAAATAAAATACCTTTATACATTTGGTCAAAATTGTTATTCATTTTGATTAAAATTGTTTAATACATAGCCGCCTGCTGCTGTGATTAGTATCTTCTTAGTGACGAAAGCCACTTTGGCCTTTTTTCCTCAGTTTTTGTTTTTTTATTTGATTAGTAAGTATTTCCAGAAGATTCAAACTAGTGCCGTGCCAGGACATCACGCTGGATGTTAGGAGCTATAAATGTAATGTTGACTCTAGCGGTCAAGTTACATTTGAATCTGTAGACGAATGGCTAGTTTGTTGGCACGTAGATTTAAAGCTACTCTACGTATTGTGCATGTAATTTATGTGTCCTGAAAGTGAAACTCCTATTGTGACATGATCAAATAATAATAATAATCAATAAACAAAAGCGTTGCAGAGCTTTTCTTTCGTTGGAGATTTTATTAAAATACGTACGGTATATATTTCAGTACTATTATATGAAGCAGTGCATATAAATCATACATTGATTGGCTAATTTTGCAGGTAACATTCTTGGGGCTACAGAACTACGTGGACCTGTCAATTTCCGTTACAAAGATCTTAAATCCGCCACCAAAAATTTTAGTGACGAAAACAAACTAGGAGAAGGTGGATTTGGTGATGTATACAAGGTGCAGTCAGTCGTCTCTTTCCATAACAATATTAAAACAAATTACCGCTCTAATTCTAATTGTTTTCCAATACCAATATTATTATGCTCTGATAGGGTGCACTGAAAAATGGAAATATCGTGGCTGTAAAGAAATTAGCAATATCTCAAACAAGTAGAGCCAAGGCAGATTTTCAAAGTGAAGTAACACTTATAAGCAATGTTCATCATCGCAACCTAGTTCGATTGCTTGGTTGTTCTAGCAAAGGCCCTGATTTGCTGCTAGTTTATGAGTACATGGCAAACAGCAGCCTCGATAAGTTCTTATTTGGTAAAGCCCTGTTACATTCTCCGTAATGCAACACTTTAAAATCAGAGTGTTTTTTGATGATATCATATGTGTTTTAACAGGTGAAAAACGTGGCACTTTAAACTGGAAACAAAGATTTGATATAATAGTAGGAATAGCAAGAGGGATTGCTTATCTCCATCAAGAATTTCATGTCACGGTGATACATAGAGATATAAAATCTAGCAATATATTACTAGATGATGATCTTCAGCCAAAAATTGCAGATTTTGGTCTTGCGAGGCTTTTACCTGGTGATCAGACTCATGTCAGTACCAAATTTGCTGGAACTTTGTATGTCAAAATTTACATTTGTTTAATTTCACATACCATTTATGTATATATGCCTTTTTTTTAGATCAATGTGTAAATTTATTATAAGAATGCTATGACAGGGGATACACAGCACCTGAGTACGCAATCCATGGTCAGCTATCTGAAAAGGTCGATACGTACAGTTATGGCGTAGTTCTCTTGGAAATAATTAGTGGGAGAAAATCGAATGATCCAAGGCTTGAACTTGAATACCAGTATCTACTTGAATGGGTAATCTGTCTAATCTGTTACTGAAATTACAACATTGACATCAGTTTCATCTACATGATATAATGTGAACAATTTTTATTTTCATAAGTCTAGTAAAAACGTATTCTTTTAAGTAGGAAGTGCAAAAGCCTTAATCATGGTTGACATCTAAATTGGATTTGGATCGTCTGCTCTTTTATTGCACCAAAACAAGAGAACTCATACGGTCATACCTGTATGGGTCACCACACTTAATACTTAAAATATATTAACTTTGCTAACATGTATCAAATGCGTTGACGCACACAAATGAGAGTTTATCAACTTTGGTAGAACACTGGAGTATGTGATCCAAATCCGTATAAACTAATTAATTCATCTTGATGTATGTTAAGGGCGTATGCATAGAATGATTCAATTTTTTTTTAATGATTGGTTGAACAGGCATGGAGACTATACGAGAGCCGCGAATTAGTAAAGTTAGTCGATGAATCTATGGATCCTAACGAATTCAATGAAGATGAACTAAAGAGAGTGATTGAAATAGCTCTACTTTGCACTCAGTCTATAGTAGCTGCAAGGCCAACTATGTCGGAAGTCGTAATATTACTCCTGAGCAAAGCAAGTCCCTCGGTTGTTCCTACGAGGCCTACTTTTATAGATGCAGTGAATAGGGTTCGTGGAGATACCGATACCTCTACCTCTAATGGTTCATCTGCCCCTTCTAATGCAACTGTTTCATTTACGCAAATGTCTGCAAGGTGAATGTTGTTGAAACGTTATGTTTTGATCTAATCGATCAGTCTTCTATAGCATACAAATTTGTTGTTGTACATTTCAGTTTGATAGTGTTGTACCATTGGTTTGCATGTACATGTATAGTTTGCAGATTGAGTGATTTATTCCATATCACATTTATAAAATGGTTTATAAATTTATTTCATGGACTAGTTTATGTTTTCTGCAAAATTAGACCCATACATGCATATGCTATTACTGTAGGTTTTTCTTTTGTTCCCTGATTATACACAGTTTTGATTTTGAGTTTTGATAGTAGAAAAACCAGTAAGCCAAGTGTTTTTTGTTTTGTTTTTTTTTTTCTCTTTGTAATTTTTATTTTTTTTCCCTTTTATGTATAAAAGTGGTACTTAATTCAAACGGAATATTGATTTTGAGGTTTCATGAATTTGAATCCATAACCTCTACAGGTTAGGTTTAAAACATCATATCATTTGTTATTTGAGCTATTGGTCCCTCACTTGTGGTTCATGAATTTGAAACCAACACAGTTACATGGAGACAAGTCCAAGAATATTTTTTCATATAATAGAAATCAGTTTCATCCGTTTTGAAATCAAGATATTATGTGTTTTGAGTCTGAAATAGGTCCATTCCAAAGGTTACTCTTAGATCTAGACATACAGAGTTATTCATAGAGCAAAAAATAAAGAACAATGGAAGTTCTTCTACCCCTGCAATATAAAGCAAAAATAATATGAAATATTCTCTAATATTTCCCCTTAAACACATGATACAGTAGCTATGAACATTGAGAGATTCCCAACTAGAAAACAAAAATGAAAACGAAATACAACTTGGTAAATAAATCTGTAATCTTGAAGGAAGAAAGTACAAAAGGCAAAGTAGTGGTATCTTTCTCAAGATGATGTGCTCAGTTCGCCCGTGAAAGACTGAAATATGAACAATTTGAATTGCACTTTATTATCACAATATATAGGAGTGAGGCAATGAAGAAACACACACATATCGTCAATTAATCATCGTAATCAAACAACTTTTTAGTAGTAGATACCATAATACGGTATTCTGCTTCGGTCAAAGCATGAGAAACAACAAACTGTTTCTTACTCTTCCAATGGATAAGAAATTCACCTAGAAAATGTAGTAACGGTAACTAACTTGCGATCAATGGGATCGCTACCCTAGTCAGCATCGAAGCAGGCACATAATCCAAAGAAGTGGTGGAGGAAAGTAGAAGGCTATGAAAAAGTGCACCTCTAAGATATTTCAGTATACGAAGAACAACAATCCAATGAACTGTAGTGGGAGAAACTACAAATTGATTAACAATGTGCGACATGAAATATTTGGACGAGTAATCGTAAGATATAATAAGGTTCCAACAATAGTATGATACAAAGTAGGGTCTGGTAAAGATTCACCATCTGAAGGAAAATACTTTGCTTTAATCTCAATGAAAGTGTCAGCAATCTTATTATTTGTAAGCTTAGCCCATGCAAGAATATCTGGAATATATTTTAATTAAGAGAAGATGAATAGGCATCTCAACATCCAAGAAATATCTCAATGGACCTAAATTCATTCGTTGACTAGAATTTCACTTGAGTTAAACTACACCTTTTTCCTGAGTTAAAATTGATAGACATCAGCAAATTTATAGATCAATTAATGGCCAGTGAGATGGATCCTGAGATAAAATTAATAAATATCAGCAATATTCATTACTTCAACTGTCATGGATTACATTATTATGCATAAGTTCATACAACTCTTGAGTCTTGATGCCATGGACTAGAATACATGCAATTACCACATCTGATTATAGTTTCCAACTCACAATCATCCAACAAATCAAATTTTGGTATTGAACTATGTGTATATACATACATCAGAAGAATAAAAATGTGCTACAACTCCATAAAAATTTACCATCACATTCTATTGGGCACATAGATTCATATCATATCACTGTATTCAGAGTCATGTATCTCTACATATAATTCAATGTGAACGCTAGGAAACTAAAGCCTATGTCATTCTATAGCAGAATGTTGATTCCAATGCCCTAAACTAGCTCATCTCACCAAAACATTTGCATACATATGAAATTATAAAGATTAATTTAAACCACAGTTCTTGAACAAATGTGTTCATAACAGAAAAAGGCGAGTGGACTTACATTTGATCCAAGGATAGCGTCAGATGACTAGTCAGAACTATACTGCCAGTCAACCAACGTCCAGCTGGCACAAATAGCTGTGCCCCACCTTTGTCCGCAAAGGAGTTAAGGTAAAACAATGCATTCTCGAAAGCTTTAGTGTTGAGTGTAACTCCATCTTCCACGGCACCAAATTCAGTAACCGTAACGCTATGTGGTCGATTTTTCGCTATTGAATTTTTCGGACTAGGGCAGTTGAAATATTGTGAGAATGCACATTTTACTTAAGTTATTAGTACTACAATTTGAAGAAATTTGATGAACTGAAATAAGATTTTAGCAACATTGTTAGAGATTGTTTGTAAAACTTAAAAAAAAAAAAAAATTGAGCTTGTGTATGGACAAGAACTCTAAAATTTTCAGCAAGATCTATACCGCATAAATAACCTTAAAATTATTTAAATTTTAACATTAAAATACTTGAATAACACCAAAACCCTGAAAAGTTTGCAGTATTGAATTCCATAACAAGATCACTGGAGCTAACCATCTTTGAAAAAAATAGGGAAAAAGAAGCAAAAGCAAAAGCACTTACAAAAACAGATCTCTTCATATGAATCAAAGATCTGAAAAACCCAGGTGTAAAATTAGAAAATTCTGGGACCTAACAAATCAGATATGATTCTTTGTTTCAGAATTTGATGTTGAAGAGACAATGAAGAAAAGAAAGAATAATAAGAATCAAAAGAGCAAAGAAACGATTGTGTCCTTTTGTCTTCTTTTGCTTCTTCTCTCATTTTCCTTCTCTTTTGATTCATTAGTGTAGTTGTTTAATAAACGAGTCTTTTGAGCTTCAGGGTTTTCTCATGAATAGTTAAAACTGAAAGAGAGCTGAACACTGATAAATTTCAAATTTGTTGTTATTTACCAAGTGAGTCTGAACTGTGCAGACTACTTCTTGGTGCGACTTCAACTATTTTATAAAGAGTTTTAAACGCTCAAAAAAGCAACTTCGTCGATGTCGTGGTAAAAAAAACAACGATAGTGATCACAAGTTCGTTTGACTAAAACATTAAAATGTTAATCACAATGTTAAAAACGGGCAGCACAAAATTAACTAAACATTACATTTTTCCCTAACTATGGGAAAATACATCCTTTATTAAGATATATATCACAATAACCAAAAAAATCAAAGTTCCAAATTTGAGATATTATTTTAGTCCCAAATATATCACCTCTAAGTGAATAATGATTGGTGTAAATGATCATCAAAAAAAGAGAACACACAGATATGAGTATTAATTAGATAGTCACTGCAAATGTGCTCCAATATATAAGCTCGCACCGAATCAAGTCAAACCACTATGCTTCAAAATTATTTATAGAATAAAATTATATATATTTGGTTCATGGTCTTGCAGTATTATTTCTATGTTCGAACTAAGATTGCATGCAAATGTGACAGTATATGACACGTTTGTAGTTATGTGAAAGAGAACATAAAAAGTGTTCTCACACCTAAGGCTATTATTGATCTAATAAATAATGCACTAAGATAACATTAGGAAATTACTTATAGAATAAAATTATACATATCTGCTTGGTAGTGAGAAAGTAGGAGAAGATGTCGCATGGAAAATCTGAACCGTTCAGATATATTAAAGTAGGGGTATGGATCGCTAATCTTCAATGACATCACAAATGCATAGGTAAATCTCTACGCTTTTGCGATGTTAAAAGAAGTAGTCAAAAGAAGTTTAAAAGAACTGAAGATGGGTGTCACTACAGCGTCACTAAATTTGTTTGACGTCACAAAAACGTAGGTAATTTACAACGCATTTGTGACGTCGGTTTGAAAACATGGTAATGTTCATGGCGTCACTAAGGCAAAACTAATCAACGACGCTCTTATGATATCTTAGTGACGTCTTACTGATGAAATTAAATTTAGCGACGCCGAGCCGGGTCACTGTGGCGTCGCTGACATACGTCAGAAATCAACCCTCTCTATTGTAGTGTTCATTTTCAATGTTTCCACTCGATCCAACTATAGTCGTTCGATGGACGACGTGTCACTGTTTAACTGTAATCAAAGTGGAGTTTCCATATTAAAGCTTGACGGTATTATCAAATCGAAAGAATTGTGTAATATTATCACATCGATATTTTATGTTTAACTTTAATTATATTAATCGATAAAAAACTATCGAATGAGTCATTCTATGGTTATCCGATAACTATCAGTACGTAACCCCTTGGTGTCCTCGGGAGGCATGAATAATACACTGTCCAACATTTAGAGAACGTTATGTACTAAATCTAAACGGAAGTATCAATATTCAATCTCGATGCATCTTGACTATGAATATTTAAAATGATATATTTATTTTCATTGTAATAAATTGCTCATGATTACAACACATACTAACTATTATCACAAAACATATCATTTATAGATTTTCTATTAAATATACTTAAATTATTTAAATATTAATATAACACATTATATCAAGTATATAATAAAAAGAAAAATACGTTTTATTTCAAACGAGATTTTATTATAAAGATAATAATTTACAGTAAATTGCATGATTGTTTATAGGGCATACCCATAACTTTATCACAAACTTGGGCATGATCTTATATCCAATGATAACCAACAAAACTCTTACTAAGAAGAAGAAGAATCAGATCTCAAGTACTAAGTTATTTTATAGGTTTACAGACTTTTTTAATTTTTGGAGGGCTGCTAAATAAATACTCGGGTTGAAATAGAATTTGTCTACTTGAAATGTGAAAAGATAGGATTGTATTAATCAAGGTCACAACAGTAAGAATTGCCTCATCCCAAAGCTCACTAAGGAGTATATGTAGATGAAGTTTAATAAATATGTACATGAAGTTTAATAAATTATGATCTAAAACATTTTATAACAATCTTTTTTATTTTAAGAATTCAATTATGTTGCCACCCCCCTTAACCTCTCTTTTTTTCTTCTCTTCGACAATTCCTTAAAATTAGTCTGGGAGTTTAGTCACTGCATGGAGACTATAACCAACATGAATTACCTCTAAATCCAGTTAAAACTTTTAAATCTTGTAATTGATAGATATAGTATGCTTTCAGGAATTGCATTTATAAACGATTCTTGTTCTTGTCTCTGTATCTACCACTATACATGTTGCGTATACTGTACTGTTTTTTTAATACAGTGTTTAACTCAGTTATAGAGTGGTCAAGCTATCTTGTTTAGTTGTTTTAAGTTTTTCATGCATACATATTTTAAGTTATTACGGCATGTAATTTAAGAGAGCCGCTACCGTCCGCTGATCCAAGCCACCATACCCTCGGGTAAATTTATATAGGATAGGGAAACGCATGGTAGAAATCGAACCGGGATCTTTTTACCAGAACATAGCCTTCTTTCCACTGCGCCACACCCGCGGACATTTTTACATTATTACCAATCAAAGATTTTCAACTATATTTCACCTCTTCCACCACCGATTGGATATCATCTGATTTTTACATCAAAAGAAACTACCTTGATGATGAAAAATGTATTAGTAAATATGATAAGTAACCAATCACTGCTCAAAAAGAAAACACTAACAGGATGGAAATCAAGCAGAAACTCGATAGTTATTAATCACTATAAACTGCGTATTATATCAAAAGCAGCTGCAGTTGTCATCCTAGCAAATATTTGATCAATAAAGAAAATACTTCCGGTCATAAACTGATGGAGAAATTGGTGGTTGTTGCCTCAGAATAAAAGCCGATGAATATAGGAGTAAATTATATCCAAATTTAGTGCAAACACTCTCCAGTTTCTGTGACACAACTCTTCATAGCACAATAATTCTTCTCTCTCACCATGTAATGCATAAGTTTTTTTTATATATATACACGGTTCCTAGACTTAAAAAAGCCAACAAAAGGAAAGAATACAACATAAACCATATATCCATACCAATCTAATCACACCAAGTTTATTAGTTCCATGTATATATATGGTCAGTGAGCAGCAACTGCTGTGCTTACTTCCCTCCCATTATTAGTAGCATTGGTTACATCATCTGCAATACTTAAACCCCTGTTTTTACCATCTACTGAAACGGGAGTAGTTGATATTCCAGAACTCATACCAGATTCAAGCATCGGTTGTTTCGATGTGTTCAATGCATGGCATTGTGGACAATAGTACATTATGTGTGGAAAATCTTCCCTCTTTGCCAGTCCTGAAAATATTTATAACCACCCTATCAAATTCTCTTCAAGTTCATTCACAATATCTTTATAAACTCGTTTTTCATTAGCAATTTCATGGAATAAGATGAACACAAATAAGAAATCAATATATAGCTAATGTTGAAGTTTTTTAAAATAAATGTAGAGTTCAATGAAATCAGATGTAAGTGTAGTAAATGCTCAGCCCATTAAATGGCTCAATTTCATTTTAATGCAGAATTTAGTTGAAAATTAAAATAACAAGGCATGATCATCAGGTTCCTATTTTTAATGCTCTAGTCAAAGGAAAAGAAAAAAAGAAAAAAGAAAAAAAACCTTATGTTGATTAAAACATGTAAGTTAGTCCCTTCTTTTTCATTACATTATTTTAATTTTATTACTTTCAATACGAAAAAATACATACAACAATTTCTTTTCACCAACTGTTCCTGTATAATTTCATCATCAATCATTCACCAAATTGTAAAAATATAAACTAATTTCATTTTCTGAAAAAGAGCAAACCATCTTGCAAGATACCTATGCACATGTACATAGAAAAAGAATCGTCTCATTATTATTATTTTTCTTTCAAAAGAAGCTTTTGGTATTAAAAAATTGCTAAAATTGGTAGCAAGACCTCTAGAACCCCGCCTAGAGCACTCATTTAGCATGGGTATTTTTTTTAAAAGTTTCAAATGAAGGTATTCTCATTGTATACAAATAATATTTCTAATAACTGATTTCTGTTTTTGAATATAATTTTCCGTACTAAATTTGATCTTATTATATCCATTCGTTGATTTTCTTTCTAATTTTATAAGAATATATAAGGCATCAAATATAGCTTTAGAAAGAGCAAGCTAGCCTCATATAATGCATTTTTTAAGGTGCATGTGGATTTGCACTTTCCATACATATGTATATTATTATTTTTTCCTTACTTTAAAAATGTTTTCATTACCAAATAACTTTATGTTTTACAGTTATCAAATTTTATAGGGTTTGGGGTAATAAATTTACTTCCAATTTTTTGAAAAATGCGTATCGACTTCCATTTTCCACCATTATAAAAATACGGACTTAATTTACATGTTTACAGAAACAAGGGCTTTCTTATGGCAACATCCCAAAAAAAAGAACTTGGTACTCAAAGCCCGAAAAAATAATCTATCAAAGGTTAGGAGTTTGCACCGTTATGTTTGAGGCAATTTCCACATATAAGTGCATAGCTATTAGAAGGATCGTCGCCAACAAGAAGCGTAGCAATACGACCAATCCATCCGCTGTCACTTGGATTTGGACCCCTGTAATGCTCAACAACAATCTGATTCTGAGCAGACAGTGGATCCTTTAACATCTCAGTCATAGGTTGAAGTGTGCTTGTGCTCGTACTATTGCCATTGTTCTGAGAATGAGACTGTTTCCTGTTTCGAAGACCACTGGATTGCAATTTTTCTATTTCACTGACTTTGGAAGATGATTGATCGGAGCTTGATTCATCTCCTAAAGTAACTTTGATTCCAGAGTCAGTGCCCAGCTTGGATGCAAGCACACTTGCTGCTGCTGCTTTTGCAGCTGGATCAAGATCGTATCTCTGATCATTTTATATAAGGTTTGATTAGATGTGCGTGAAGATATAAAAAGAAAAATGCTGTAAAAACAATTTAGTGAATCACCTGAATAAGTTGTTGTGTAGTGTAATAATTTGTCAGCTCCTTGAGCTCGTCCAGCTTTGCTTTTCTTTCTGCACGAAGTCTTTCAAGTGTTTTTTGATCTTTACGGTCAACTGGAAAAGGTAGTAGATGAGTATAAAATGTACATTCATTTTGATCATCCAGTATCAAATAAATGCCTCTAAACACTGAATTAAAGTGGATCAAACAGATGGGAATAAATATAAATTTTGTTCACCACAGGTGTTCATAACTTAAAATATCAATTAAGTCAATGCTATTAAAAAATCGAAACAAGACACGTTGCAGTTGATAGTGAAATATGAAATCGAATAACAATGCTAATATTTTCATCTACGTTGTGTATAATTGTTTAATGATCAAAGTTCAATAGCACATTAAATCTAATATTTCATCTTAAATGCTTACAATTCAATCCTTTTTAGCGTTGTCACTCGCTACACATCCAAAACCACAAATCTCTGTTGTATTCATGTAATGTTCATATTTTCCCATGAACATTCTCACTCAATGCTAAAATCAATGTTGCAAAAATCGGGCTAGGCGGCGCCTAGGCGGTAATCAGTGCCTGCCGACTCGCCTAGGCCCTAGGCGAGCTTTCTAGGCGGTCAAACCTACCTAGTCAGCACCTAGATCTGCCTAGGCCCGCCTAGTCCCGCCTAAGCCTGCCTATATCAACCAAATATTTCCAGTGTTGTTTAGGTTCATCTATTTTTGCTGGTACTTTGTTTAAACATCTAATTTAAATTTTTCATCACTTCTATGAGGCGTTTAGATTCTATATACTACTATTTGCATGAATATATTGGAATAGTTTATTACCATATACTTCTGCCACATTTAATTTCACCATTCATAGTAGTAAATAATACATGCTAAACTGCATAAAGGTTCATTAGAAAATGGAATATCAGATGTACGTCTATCTTAAAACCCTAAAGAAGTTATTTCAACATTTAAATTCGAATAAAATTTTCTATGTTTGATGCTTAAAATTTTATCAAAAATAGCTAATTTTATTAAAACGCCTAATTCCAATTAATCCCCGATTTATCCCCGCCTAAACGATTAATCCCTAATACATGCCTAGCGTCTAGCGTCCGCCTAGCGATTTTACAACCTTGGCTAAAATTAATATTTGAATGTAAAAGTATGTTTCGACTGTCAAACAGTATATTCATTTCAACTAACCATTACTCTCTTTTCATTATTTATTCCATTCCTCCGCTTGAATAACCATGTAAGCCGTGTCCCGGCCGCACAGAACCAAAAGGGTACTACGAATTCTTGGAAAAACTAAGTATCGCTTGATAGATACAACAATTGTTTAAGAGAGTTTTGTGTAATCTAATTTATGACTTTCATTCACTTCAGTAGTCCAACGTACTTCCTTAGAGATTAACGAATGCCTACTTATGCAACTATTGTTGTACACATAATGGTAAACAATGTATTATGATCTAATAACAAAACATACGGACATAGAACATATCTACAAAAATTACTTAAATCCACAAATTTATGGATTTTTGTGTAGAAATGTCTACATATGTATGGTACATAATCTAGTTATGCAAGTGAATAGGGCGCCTAAAATATTTATATTAACCGTCAATTTGAAATATAATTTTGAAGTGGTTTTAAAAGTTTCGAGTTCAAATTTTAATAAAGATGATCTCGCTAACAAATGAACATATCTACGCAAATTTACTTTGATAAAAAAAAATCACAAAAAGACAAAATGAGATGAAAGAGTGCATGTATGCATATGTATGTATATGTGTATGCATGTATATGTATATATATGGGAGCGGCTATTGAGACACCAAAGGAAAAACAAAATCTGACACGATAAAGTCTAACCATCGGATCTCGTTTCCCTATTGCGACACCAATTACCGCCAATGAATTACAATACATACATACATACATACATACATATATATCCGCTTTGCGTGTGCATGACAAAATGATTAGTACAAATGGTTGATGATCATCAGGTGTATGTAAAATAAATCATGCAAATGATATGAGTGTGAAAAAAATAAATAAATAATACAAAGGGTTCATGCTTCACACGTGAAAGATAAAATATTACAATTTGAAATTTAAAAGCTTAAATACCAACTTTTAATATCATAACATCAGTTCAATGCATGTAAAACTTGTAGAGAAGTTTTAATATAAACGTAGAATGTTGGTTCAACACATATTAAATAACGCTGTAACAATTATTTTCTCTTTTTTTCGAACTACACATTGATGTCGGTAGCAAAGGGATTATATATGGCCGAGTTCAAAACCTTTTTAAAGAGTATTTTGATATAATTTACAATGCTAATCAGACTGTTTGGTTAATTAACAATTATTATTCATTTTATTAGCCTTAGATCAGCAAAAACTAACTTGATTGTAAATTGTTTACGAATGAGATGGAAAAGAATGTTAATATTTTTTCTTACGTTGTGAGTACTTTAACACTTGCAACAAACATACATATAAAAAAGGTTAATTCTATTCATACACCAACAATCTCTTAACATACACCAAAAAATACAACAAACTAGTATACATCAAAAATTACTTTATATACACCATCTTTTTTACAAAACTACATTTTTTTTCCATCGTCTTCCCTCTTTTAAAACTTAAAACTCATTTACACAAATTAGTAATTCATATCACTAAATTAAGTTACAAGTCAACAAAATGAACTTTAATTTTGCACTATTGTAACTTCTTCAACTATTTAGTCGGTTCTTAATTTCATCAAAAACAACTATAACTTTAAAAAAATAACTTAAATACTTTTAAACTATAGCAATTGGTTGTGAAAGTTGTTTTAATTGATGTTTTATGTTTCGTTAACTTCATAAAAAAGTATAGATTTGATCAAACATCCAATTATCATTTATTTCAACGTTTTTATTTGATGGATTATAAGAAAACGACTATAAACATTTTTTTTCATCGTCTTCCCTCTTTTAAAACTTAAAACTCATTTACACAAATTAGTAATTCATATCACTAAATTAAGTTACAAGTCAACAAAATGAACTTTAATTTTGCACTATTGTAACTTCTTCAACTATTTATTCGGTTCTTAATTTCATCAAAAACAACTATAACTTTAAAAAAATAACTTAAATACTTTTAAACTATAGCAATTAGTTGTGAAAGTTGTTTTAATTGATGTTTTATGTTTCATTAACTTCATAAAAAAGTATAGATTTGATCAAACATCCAATTATCATTTATTTCAACGTTTTTATTTGATGGATTATAAGAAAACGACTATAAACTGCAATTAAGAAGTCATAAATTTTCGTACGGTGTGTTAGGTGATTTTTGGTGTATGGATAAAATTTGCCTATAAAAAACGAGTATATATGCACGTCCAGGCGGACGTGCATTTGATCGTTGAGCCATATTTTATAATGCAGCTATTAAAAACAATGACAATAAAAACAATGAAAAGGCATAGGTCTATTACATAAATATGCTACTGTTGTTGCCCATCAGACATTGGTTGGAAAATTTTATCCTCAAATAGATTGGATATCATGGTCAACTTGAAACATATGCGACAAACCTGTTGAAATATGGCCTAATAAAATCTCAAATTCTACTAACTTGTTGTTACTTTAATCCAATTTAATGCATGTAATAATAATCTGGACTCAAAGAATAAAAATCATAACTACCTACAGTCTCTTCTCTAGTCTAAAACCATAACCCATGCTTGACTTAATACCATGAAAAGCTGGATTTTCAGCGATTTTCAAGGTAGCCCACTACATGTTATCCAAATATACACACTTCACGTCGCCTTCTGTATTGAAAAAAATCATGAGCTAAACAACGGATTGCAAAATTTGACTTTAAAAATAATGAAGTTAAAAGTGGAGAGTAAAATGATTGAGACTTTAACTTCTTAAGCCAATGTGAGTGCAATATGATTAAACTGCTATGATTAATGGAACAGTAATTAATTTTAATCAAATAAACTTAGCTTTAGAAAAAAAAGAAAAAAAAACATAATCTGCTGAATTTTATCCCACTTGCATCCTTGATCATCAGAAACACAGAAAAAGAAAGGAAAAAAGGGGAAAAAAGGATAGGATTTTATCATTTATCATGGTAATTAGTTAGGAAATTAAGCAAGTCAATATATTATCAAAAATAATGAATTTGTACATAGGCATCATATCGAGCAGTACGAAGAGCGCACACATTGATTGATTTTAAAATACATTCACTTAATAAATATAAAACTAATTAACTAATTCGTAAACACGTATGTTAGTTGTCTAAGTACATTTCTCAATATTCTTAATGGAAGAGGTGAATGACGGGATTGACCAAAATATTTTCCACGCTGGAAAGAACAAAACTAATTATATGAGTGAAAGGTTAGATGCAACAATGAAATATTGATGAGAGTAAGACATCTACCGAATATTCAGTTGCAGTTATAGTAATCATCAAATATATTTTAATGAAGGAAAGAAAGTAACATGCTCATTAAAAACAATATATATGTCATCATATAACAGTAGTATATTTGTTATGATATATAAAGTTCATAGACCCAAGTGATTATTTGCAAGCCTACATGGCGTGCGTATATACTCGTATATATGGAAAATCTATTTGAACACAAACAAATGATGCAATTGACATCTGTTTGAACACAAATAGATGTCAGCCATTAAATTTCCCCTATAATTCAACCCGCATCCAATGATTAACATCTATTGTTTCTTCATTTTGTGTCCTAATAGTTGGTCACATACATAAATACTTGTATGTATACATGCATGCATATATACATACATATGTGTGTTTACTTATTTATTTTAGAAAGCTAATGTATAGTTTGCAAATTGATATTAATTCAGCTTATAGAGAATGAAACTGGTGAAATCTGGAATAATAAAAATATTAGCCAAAATGCTAATCTATGTGGTCTTTCGGCAAGGTGAAGTGTGAGTTCCTACGTTATTTTAATTTTCTTCTATAGTAATCAATTATAAAGACTGCAATCTGAGAATAAAATATAATACACTATGATTCAAAGAATTATCATTAACACGTTCTGCAAACATATTGCATGAAACCTAATGCAATCTGGCATCCAGTATATTTTTATTCGTTGCAAACCAAATTTATTAAAATTGAACAACAACATACCCAGTGCAAACATATAAGATATATCACAACAATTCAGTGTAAAAAAAATTGATATTACGCAGATGCTTATATTACTATTATTGTGAATGTACTTTGTTATTTAAAATTGACACTTTAACAGGTACACTGAAAATAAAAAAACAATCAATAAATCAGTCGAGAAACATATGATTAAATGAGATTTATCAAAACTGAAAATCTTTCTTCTAGATTCTCTTGGTGTTGTTATTGTTTTTCATATTCTTATTTAACATTTAGCATGCATATTTTTTATAGATGTCCAGTGTTATCCATCGCCGTTTACTCAAATATTCATGCAGAATTATAAAGGGCAACGTCGGTATTCTAATGAGAAGCGTATTTCCTTTCACTAACCATATTTATTAAGAAAAACCTGTCAATATGTGACAGGTGCATCATACATGTAAAATAGTAGCATAGGATAACATGTATTGCCCTTTTTACATTATTTTACCGCATTTTCATATAATATGACTCGGTGCTTAAAACTCCATTCATAGAGTTTACATAACATGATAAAATTGACTTGACCATCCATCACTTATGACCCTTTTTTATCTTTCCAAACATTCTAATTGTTTTAATTAGTCCCACATCGACCAAATATATTAACTATTGTTGTATATAAGCTAAGAGATGAAGAAGATAGTTGTTCCAGTTGCATCTAATTGAGTTGAGATGATGCCTTGAAGTTTAATAACATGGCCCATTAGTGAATGACTCTCAAATTGAGAAATAGTTCAAATAATTTTTACTACTTCAACAACGAAGGATCCAACGGTTGCCACCTATATTGCTTTATGGAGATATAAAGAGTATTTTGGGAAATTCAAAAAGATACGGTTGAATTCTATTTATGGAATTCTCATTATTAATAGTAAAGATATTTTCAAACAAAATATAATTGAAATAATCAAACATTACCATTAGTTTTAGTTGTTTTTAGTTCGATAAAAAAAATTTATAGAAAAATGTATAGTTAGAAATGTTTTCAAAATATTGAATTCTATGATAAAATAATATAAAAGTACATGCACAATAACACAAACATACACACATAAATATATGTGCATGTGTGTGTATTGTATAATCTTAATTTTCTATCAGAACAATTTTTTTCAAAAATCTTTTAAGTACGATAAAAATCTGAACTCATGCAAAATATTACCTAAAGAAAAGATTTTATATATGATTAGGTGAAATAGTCCTTTAGTTTCAAATATTTTATAAAAAAATTTCCATAAAGTATGCTAAAATTATACAAAAGTCGAAATAAAAAGTGCATTCGATATAGCTTTGAAATAAATGAAAAAGGAGTACATATTTATTGATACTTAGAAGAGGAAAAAACATTAAAATAGAAAGAAGAAAAAATGTGTGAAAGATTGTTATCATGGAGGTTTGTACCTAAAACTGTAATAATATTGCAAACTTTACAAATAATAATATAGTTTGATTTTTGCACTAAGCGGGTTTCGAACTTGTGACATCATGGTCCTTATCTGTGTATAGTAATGGTAGTTTAGGAACTTCACGGTCGAACCAAAAAGTTATTACTCTATTTCAACCATTTATAAAGATACATACACACATATACATAGATACAGACGCCTTTTAATCAGAAGAGTACCAAATAATAGTAACCAAATTAAATAAAGAGATGGAGATACTTACGCATTCTTATGAAGCGGACAACCATAGTATAAACAACAAACGACAAAGCAGGTGAAAGAATTGCAGGCAGAGTTCTAAGAGTCTTCATCTTCCAATCCAGGTCAATTGATCTTAAAGTTACAAAAGCAAACGCCATTGCTACTGCCTGGTAAAATTAAACTGCTCAGTAAGACATGGGTAAGATTAGTTAATGAATTCAATTTCAAGTAGTGTAAAGATGTGTGTTCCAATATTCTTTTAAACATATGTTTTTACTTTCTTTATACCCAAAGGCTATTTTAATGCATGTGATGCAGTTATAGACTGAAGTCCTATTATGTACCATGCAAGTCTTGATCATTATTCATGATAAGCACGGTTTGAAAGGATTCTCAAACCGCAAAGGTATCCACATACACACACGGACATTTATGCTTGCGTTTGCAAACGGGCTCGCACGTACACATGCACACGTGTGCATGCCTAAGTTATCAAATTACTTCTTTTTTACTAAAAACCTAATAAACTATTCATCATACTTCAGATTGATCCTTGCCCTATAAGTGAAGTTTCAAACATAAGAATGATATGTTTGAAATATGCACATGCTTAAATTATCAAATTACGAATTGTTTTACCAAAAATCTAATAAACTATTCAACATATGGTAGAAAACTATCAGTTATATTGTTTAGTGCAGATATTAATACGAGACGAGTCTTGTAAAATTCTTAATTTCAAATATAATCTTACTTGTCCTATATTTGGACACCCGACTTGAGTTTTAAACAAAAAATGACTTTCAAACACATTTACACACTCATGCATACATATATACACATACACATGTACATACATATATATACACATATACAGGCATACGTATATATAGTAATTGATGATATGAATACAAAACCTCTTTACTTTAACACTTTAAAAACCTTCCAACTTTAATAGTGGTCCTTGACTTTCAAACACATTTACACTCATACATACATACACATGCATGCGCGTGCATTATATGTATGTATGTGTGTGTATGTGTGTGTATGTGTATAAGCTAGGATCAATACCCTCTTTATTTAGCACCATTTTGTAGCCCCTTGATATCAACCACAAGTTTCTATTTAAATATTTGTTCTTTCTCTCATGTCACATGGATCCAAGGTTTTAAATCTTGAATTTCGGTCACGTTTTGTCTCGAAAATTTTGGGGACCTAATCCTGTATTGGGTGAGATCTCGGATGAAGTAAATGTATATCGGGTGTTCATCTCGAAATTACATCTTGTACCCTAAAGTACATCTCGGAACAATCTCAGACTATTTGATATTTTCAATATTGTTTATATTCAAGTATGCAGCTAAATTTATAAATACTAATTACAAAAATATTTTAACTTATTTGATTTTCAATCTCGGACTATTTGATATTTTTAATATTGGTTTACATTCAAGCAAGCAAGCAAACTCTTTTAAACAAAAATATGTAAAGCTGAAATGTTGAATTCATTACTTAATTTTTTTAATAGAGAATATATAATTAGTAAACTATTTTAACCAGACTAACATCACTAATATCATTCTTTTAAACAATAATATATATTTCAACAAATTTACAGTACATTGGCAAACAAACTATGTTGAACAAGAGTGGAAAATAACTTAACAACAAGACTTTTCAACGTCTCTTAAAGAATGATTTGAATTAGCAAGAGACGTTGACATTTCAAGTTAATTGTGAAAAAAACAAATTCACAGTAAGAAATCTAAAATTAAGTAGAAATACCAAGGCCCAACACAAAAAATGGATTAATTACAAAATTTCGAATTTTGATATGCTATTGGAAGTTATCGGTGATAAATTTATTTCAACAAATGATATAACAGAAAAGGAACTATAAAATATAAAAAATATAGAAATTTGAGTGGAAGAGACTACAGAAGGAAATAGTCCAAGATAATTATGGTTCAGAAAGTTTTTGCAGAAAAAAAAGAACTTAACATGAAAGCTTACAGGATTTGAGGATGAAGAACTGCATTTTAGAAAGAAAATCGATGTTTCAAACAAAAAAGGAAAACCTTAGACATGTATTTGCGACCTGAGAGTAGAAAAAATGAATAGTCGAAAATGAAATTGACAGTCCAACTTGTTTGTTGAAATAAAGCATGAATTTTGGGTCTAGCCAAAAAGGGATGTATTCTAGGCCTAGCCCATTAAAAACCTAAAATTCAAAAACATATGATTTCGGTCGAGATCTCGTAAATCGATTTTGTCCGAGATATCGATCGAGATTTAAATATCTCGTCCGAGATTCAGTTGCAACGAGATGTATCCAATTTTTCATGTTTCGAATCGGACCTTGAAAACGAGATCCCAGTCAAGATTGCTGAGATTTAAAACCTTGCATGAACTAAATATTTAAATATAAACGTGTGGCTGATATCATAGAGCTACAAATGATGCTAAATGAAGAAGGCTATCGATCCTAGTTGTATGTGTGTGTATGGGGTCCTTCTTTAGATCCGACTTAGCTCAAGTATTCGGTAATATGATCTTATTACTATCAAAATCACTCATTTACATCATTATGAAAGTTTTACTTCAATTGAAAATACATGTTAATAACATGAGTTATAACGAATATTTATCGCATAGTTGATTTCAAATGTAGTTTTGAATGAGTTAGAAGTTTCTAAATGATCCAGATATTTGTGGAGATGATCTAGATAACGGATGAATTTTATCTACAAAATTTTGTTTTATTAAATAATTTCAAACCAAAAGATGAACAGAAAGTTTTGAGAGGATGAATTAAAGGGGAAGTGGATATGTGTATGTGTGTCTATGTATATGTGTGTGTAATGTCCCAACAAATCTACGTTAAGCAAAAAGGGAGAAAACTGGATGGAAATAGCTAGAGCTGGCCATGACCAATAAAGTAATATCAAATGATCAATTTATTCATTTAAAAATTTTACATCAACTAATAAAGTAAAGAAGACAATGTAGAAATCAAACCCATCGGTTCTAATCATTTTGGTGTTGAACCTAACAAATCAATGTTACACCTTGTTACTAAATTCAATGAAAATACTTTTACCCAAATAATATCTTCGCTACTTCTAAACATGGTTATGAAAGGCAAGCTAAAACGCAAGGCACCGCACGGCGTTTGCGCCTTTCTTTCCTATGAAGCGACGCACATGGAAAGGCGCGACAAATGATGCAAATGGCACGCGGCACAAAATTGACGCATTTTTTCATTATTTTATTGTTTTTTACATCTTTTTTATTTATTTTTCATTTTTCACAATCCAAACTGCATAAAAAATAGTACTTATCATATTATCGTGTTTGCGAAAATGGCGCGTCTTTTCATCACCCGCTTTAGTTCTTTTTACATGTTCACAAAGAAGAAACAAATTTAAACGAGATAGATGTAGAAGATGTTGAAGCTTATTAATCTGATGACGCATATATTGATTTAGAAAATATAATTGTTGAATTAGATTCAGATTTATAGTGTATCTGTTGGGAAAAATCCCTTCAGATGATCAGTCTAAGGGAATAAAAACCCTAACGCAGCAGTAAACAACTGGATCGTGATTGTAGCAAAACGATACAAACAGAGATAAACACCAGAACAGACAGTCACAGATCTATGCAATGCAGAAAAATAAATAACACCGGTATTTATAGTGGTTCCACTACCGTAAGGCAGTGTACGTCCACTTGAGGAGAGGAGATTTTATTAATCACTGAAAGATTAGAGTTACAAGATTGATTCACTTTTGGAGGCTATACATAAGAAGAATTAACAATACAGACAAAATTCTGCAAAGTTTCAACTCTCTAGGATGACTACCATTGTTGTCCCGAAGCTCCACTATTTATAGGGTGAAGAAGTGAGGAGAGGTAACTGCTATATAGCAGCTCTGAGGTTTGGTTCGGCACATCTGGTTCGACAAGCAGCGCAATGGCATTAGATTCGGCAAAGCCATATCAATCTAGTTCGGCATCTCCACTTCAAGTCTGGATCGGCCCTTCCAAATACCGAATGAGATATTTCGTTCGGCATTATCCCCTTTCGTTGCACTGACCACCGAACGAGGTAACTGGAGTGGCAAGTCTGGACCGGCATCCCTTCACTACCGGACGATATAACTTCCTTCGTGCATTCACTGCCAATTGATGCACTACCACCAGTCGAGATATTTCGTCTGGTCCTCCTTACTGCCGAACGAAACATCACCAAATGAAACTGCTTCTCTTCACCGAAGTCACTCACCTCCACCGGACCAAACTTCTGGTTCGGCCTTCTTCTCCTCCTCCGCGACTTCTTCAATGGCTTCTCGAATTCAGGTATCATTTCTAACAATCTCCACCTTGATACCGAATTTCATACAAGCCTTCCAACCATCTACATCTTTATGCTCCAAGCAATGGATACTTACTCAATGAGCTTCGGCAATGTCATCACCCATTACACTCTGCCAACGAACTCCGGCTAGACCACCGTCCGTCAACAAAGTGTTCGAAGTACCCAGTCCGTGTATAACCTATCAATCTCCACCATGAAAACAAACGTCTCCATGAACCATCTCAACTCTCCCCCCGTGCCACCCCGTAACACCTAGCACTTCATTAAGCGAATCAAGTCCGAGCAATGCTCGAACTTAGCAACAGACGACTTGGTAAACATGTCTGCTGCATTTTCCTTTGTGTGAACTTTCTGAAGACGAACTAGCTTCTTTTCACTCATTTAGACAAGAAACGACTCTCTCACCTCAATATAATTCGTACTCGAGCTGAACGCCAGATTTTCAGCTAAGTGAATTGCACTCTGATTGTCACAGTACACATCCTCGCCTTCATATACGAAGCATAAATCACACAACAATCGCCTCAAGTAAAGCGCCTCCTTAGCTGCTTCAACCGCAGCTATGAGCTCTACCTCTGTAGTAGACAAAGCCACAATCGTCTGCAACATCGCTCTCTAACTGATCGATGTCCCATCAATGATGTACACATATCCGAAGGTTGACTTCCTTCGATCTCTATTACCGGCATAGTCGGAATCGCAAAATCCAACCAAGCTGAAATCTCTTCCTCTGCCACCAAAGACAAATCCATGGTTTATAATTCCTCTAAGGTATCTGAAGATACACTTCACTGCTTCCCAATGCGTCTTTCCTAGATTTGCCATGAACCTACTCACAAATCCAACAGCCTGTGCAATGTCAGGCCTAGTGCAGACCATGACATGCATTAAGCTGCCAACTGCACTTGCATATGGGACCTTCATCATATAAGCTTTGTCCTTTTCCGAGATCGAAGAGCCTTTACTAGAAAGCTGTATGTGCAAATGCATGGGTAGCTAATTGCCTTTGCCTCTTTCATGCTAAACCGAGCAAACATCTTTCGAATGTACTCCTTTTGAGTGAGGCTCAAAAGTCCTAGCTTTCCATTCTTTTGGATTTCCATAACCAAAAATTTCTTTGCTTCTCCAAGGTCTTTCATTTCGAATTCCGCTTTTAGCTTTCGCTTTAAACTATCAATTTCAGTTTTATCCTTGGAAGCAATCAACATATCATCCACGTACAAGAATAGGTACACCAATCTACTATTCTTTAAATGCTTGAAGTACACACAAGCGTCTTTGATGCTACGATCAAAACCAAGTGAAAGCATAAAAGTCAAACCTCTTGTACTATTGTCTAAGCGACTGCTTAAGTCCATATAATGACTTCTTCAATTTGCAAACCCAATTTTCTTTCCCATCTACAACAAATCTTTCTGGTTGCTTCATGTAGATGGTCTCATCCAAATCTCCGTGCAAAAAAACGGTTTTCACGTCCAGTTTCTCCAACTTCAAGCCATGAGCTACGACGATAGCGAGCAAAATGCGGACGGACGTACGCCTCACTACTGGAGAAAATATCTCATCATACTTCAGTCCCTTTCTTTGTGAAAACCCTTTAGCAACTAGTCTAGCATTGTATCTCCCATCATCCTTTACCTTGAATACCCACTTGCAACCTATGGCTCGGCTTCCTTGAGGAGGTGGTACCAAATCCCAAGATTGTTCTTCTTTAACGACTAACTCCTCTTCCATAGCGCACATCCACTTCAAACTGTCACATGACTTCAAAGCTTCATCAAGGTCAAGCGGCTCCTCAAGAACCACATGTAGTGCATAGTCAAACTGATCACCAAGGCTAAGATTCGCAAACTGCCAATCACCATACCTTTCGAGCGGCCTAATAGTCCTACAACTGACCCGGGTAGGTACTGCTTCGCCTAAACTTCTTTCAGCTCCACCTTGAACTGAACTTCCTCGAGATTCATACACATCACCAGCATTATTAGAAGGTACATGTGGACTATCTTGTGATGTTTCATCAACTGTGTTTTCCTCAACAGCATCAACAACAACTCTACTCCTTAGCTGGAACACGGAAACTTTTATTCCATCTTCTTAAGCCTATCAGAATCTTCTGATGTGGTATGTAGTTTCTCCTTCGGATTGAACATAGCAGACTCATCAAAAGTAACATGTCTGGAATGAATAATCTTTCGATCAACAGTTCCAAATTTGATACCCTTTGATACCATCGATGTATCCCATTAGTATGCCCTCGTATGCTCTAGCCTCCAACTTGTCATCACATGTATGATGAACGTACACGGGACAACCAAAAATTCGGAAGTAACCAAGATACACTACTTTACATCTCCACTTCTCCTCTGGAATCTTTCCATCTATGGCTGAGCACGGAATTCGATTTATGATATGCGCCACAGTTGATAATGCCTCAGCCCAAAAGTCTCTAGACAAGCCCGCCGTCAATCTCAAGCAACGAGCCTTCTCCAGTAGAGTCATGTTCATCCATTCTGCAACCCCATTGGATTGCGGATCGTCGGGTGTAGTGAAATGTCTCTGAATGCCATGCTGTCTACAAAAGTTGAGGAACTCCCTAGAGACAAATTCGTCGCCATTATCAGATCTCAGCACCTTCAACCTGAACCAGATTGGTTCTCAACAAGCACTTTCCAGTCTTTGAACTTCTCAAAACTCTTTGATTTGGCCTTCATCACATACACTCATACTTTCTGAGAAAAGTCATCAATGAAAGAGATAAAATACTTTGCTCCTCCAAGAGGAGTAGCAACTGGTCCACAAACATCTGTATGCACGTACTCAAGTACTCACCTCGATCTATGGAGTCCAACTCCAAAAGATACTTTAGTTTGCTTGCCTAACACACACTCCTGGCAAAAGTTCATCTTGTCGAAGCTTTCTCATTTGATCATCTTCCATTTCCGAAGTAACTCTAAGTCCTTCTCTGAAATATGACCCAACCTGAGATGCCAAAGCTTTCTGGCACCCAATGCATGAGAACTATCTACTCCAACACACGACTCTCCAATAACTGTGGTTCCTTTCAGCAAATACAGATTTCGAAACACATCTCCTTTCATAAGAACTAGCGCATCTCTCGAAACCTTCAGACTATCCTTCTCGATGGTTACCTTGCATCCCAAAGATGCCAATTGTCTAAAAGAAATTAAGGATTTTCGAAGAACTGGAACATACCGGACCCCTGTCAAAGTGCGTATCACTTCGTCAAACATCTTGATCCTCATTGTACATTCACCATTGCTCTACAGCTAGCATCATTACCCATAATAATAGAGCTTCCCTCTCGTCCAACGAAAGAACTGAAGTAATCCTATTAGGCGTCATATGGAAAGACGCCCCCTAGTCCAGCACCCAATGGTCTGAGACATCTGATACTGCTGCAGACAACACATCGTCAGATACAGACTTCTCCACCGCAAATGATAAAGATCCGTCTTCTTCCTTCTTCAAATCTGGACAATCATTTTTCCAATGACCAGGTTTCTTGCAGATAAAGCATTTTCCGTCTTTAGACTTTCCTCTCCTACCATTACCGGGCTTCCTAAACTTGGAACGCCCTCTAGAGTGCCAATTCTTCTTGTTATCTCTACCTCTTTCAACAAACAGGCCATGACTGCTACTTCCACCTCTACTTCCTTCACTTATCTCCTTCATCTGATCTCTCAAGCCCTCAGATAGAAGGTCTGACTTCACATCTTCCACTGTCAATGTGTCTCTAACGAAGATAAAGCTGTCAGCGAAACCTGTGTAACGCTCCGGAAGAGAACACAAAAGAATCGTTGTCATTTGCTCCTCATCCATCTTCAAGTCAACAGTCTTCATCTTTATCACGAGATCATCAAAGAAATTAAGATGTTCCTTCACTGATGTACCCTCTCTCATCCGCACGGTGAAAAATATCTTTAGCAATATCAAACGGTTAGTCAGAAATTTCTTCAAGTAGAGATTTTCTAGCTTGGTCCAAATGTCCCTAGCAGTGGTCTCACTGCTAATCTCTGATATAACATTCTCTTCCATAGCTAGTTGTAAAGTAGTAAACGCCCATTTCTCCATCTTCTTCCTTTTCGCGATTGAGATGTTAGCCGTCAACTCCTCAGGGGCGAACATTATGGATGGACTTCATTCCTCATTAGAACAGCCTTCATCCTCCATTGTCACTTCTCGAAGTCTTTATCTCATTCCATTTCTCAATTGACAACTGTGATCCTGACGCGATATACATCCCTCTAGTATAAGGTCTTGTAATAATTGGAGTCGCTTCATCTCCTGCCATAACGTCTAACACTCCTCAATCAACCTGGCTCTGATACCAGACTGTTGGGGAAAATCCCTTCAGATGATCAATCTAAGGGAATAAAAACTCTAACGCAGCAGAAAACAACTGAATTGTGGTTGTAGCGAGACGATACAAACAGAGATAAACATTAGAACAGACAGTCACAGATCTATGCAATGTAGAAAAATAAACAACACCAGTATTTATAGTGGTTCAACTACCGCGAGGCAGTGTACGTCCACTTGGGAAGAGGAGATTTTATTAATCACTGAAAGATTAAAGTTACAAGATTGATTCACTTTTGGAGGCTATACATAACAAGAATTAACAATACAGACAAAATTCTGCAGAGTTTCAGCTCTCTAGAATGGCTGTCATTGTTGTCCCGAAGCTCCATTATTTATAGAATGAAGAAGTGAGGAGAGGTAACTGCTATATAGCAGCTCTGGGGTTTGGTTTGGCACATCTAGTTCGGCAAGCAGCGCAATGGCATTTGATTCGGCAAAGCCATATCAATCTGGTTCGGCATCTCCACTTCAAGTCTGGATTGGCCTTCCTAAATACCAAACGAGATATTTCGTTCGGCATCCATCTGGTTCGGCATGCCGCCGAACGAAATATTTCGTCCGACATTATCCCCTTTCGTTGCACTGGCACCGAATGAGGTAACTAGAGCGGTAAGTCTGGACCGACATCCCTTCACTACCAGACGAGATAACTTCCTTCTTGCCTTCACTGCCGATTGATGCACTACCACCAGTCGAGATAGTTCGTCTGATCCTCCTTACTGCCGAACGAAACATCACCGAATGAAACTGCATCTCTTCACCGAAGTCACTCATCTCCACCGGACCAAACTTCTGGTTCAGCCTTTTTCTCCTCCTCCGCGACTTCTTCAATGGCTTCTCGAATTCAGGTATCATTTCTAACAGTATCAGTAATATATACTATTATCTTGGATTTTGAATTTTAAAGACTATCGTACTTGAAATTTTATGTTTATGATATTATATATGATTATGTTTTTTGCAAAATGTCTAATAAAACTTGTTATATATGTTTTAATAAAAATATATGTATTATATTGAACTTTTTAAATTAATATATATTAAAAAGTCACGCGCCGTTTGTTGTGTTGTGTATCAAGGTTCTAAAGAGGTTTTGCGCTATGCGCTATTAATAACTATGCTTCTACATATGTATATTTATATATACAGTTTCCACATATATTCAGCCAGGATCATCCCTCAAGAAAAGCATAATTAATATTTACAACAATAATAGCGGTATTGATGTATTCAATAAGAAAGCCACCTAAAACGACGTTGTGCAAAAATATTCTCGGTTATTTAGTTCTAATGAACCCTTGGTTTTTCTCACTGCTACCACAATTCTTATTCTAAAAGCACCTCCAATATCATTATACACAAAAAATGACATTTTGGCAAAAATAGAGAACCAAACAAAAGGGATCATTCTTCAATTTGCCAAAATGGAGAATAAATGATTAATAGTTCTTCATTTTGGCGATCATACTTCTCCATTTTGCAAATATAGGATTAGAGCTGTCAACGGATACTTTCGAATGCGAATAGTGTCATATCTGTATCCGAAATCATTTTTGAATATCGAATATCCACATTCGTGGATACGAACGAATATCAGATAATTATCCTATCCGCTAACGATCAATAAATTAAGAAACATAAATGAAAATTTTTAGTTTAACGTAAACTTTTTTCAATCCCATTGATTATTAACGTGTTAAAAATAAACAAATACTATGATAATAAATAGTTTTGAGCAGTTAATATACATTTAGTGCGTATAATATGAACTTCTAACTTAATAAAACAATAAATAAATATCTTTCATTGTACTAAAAACCACAATTTAAACTATGATCTTGAAAAAAACCGGACGGATAATTTTCGGATACGAATGTCTTTGTATCCGTATCAGCATCGGTTTTTTCGGATATCGAATATTTATCCACTTTTAGAATACGGATGCGAACGGATTTGGAATTTTTTAGATATCTATTGACGGCCCTATATAGGATGAATTCTTTATTTATTTCAAATGAAGGACAATGAGGATATAATTTTATGTAACTCTTCAATTTTACCAAATGGAGTATCGTAATATGAAATGGTTGGAGATGCTCTAAGGTACTCATTTTGGCATCCCTTGTAACTTCACTGGTCTCAACTTATCATGCACGTCTTAACTCAAGTTTTTACTGTTTCATTAGATACCGGCACCAATCCACTTCAGTATTCACCACTGAAGTACAATTTGCTCACCTCCGCTTGTCGATGGTTAGCATAAATCTCGATGGAAAATGAATAAAATGACAGAGTGGGCTTGCTATTTATAATATTACTAATCATAATCAAGAGTTGCATTACCCATGTCAAATGCGGATGAACAAAACTGTACTCATTAAATACAATCTTGGGTGTATTGCTTCGCTCTAGCATAATTTAATATAGCATAACTTAATATGGTATTTAATGTTTATTAACTTAATGATGTGTATTAGTGAGATTCTAATCTTCTAAGCCGAATTAAATATATAGGGTTTCAATAAATTGCTGCTGGAGTGTATGGCTATTTGGAAGAAAAAAAATTCCAGAATTAGTTTGCAATTAATTAAGGATAGTTCGAGAATGTTACTACTTAATAGATTATAAGCAATTTAAGCACTTAGCAGATATACAAATTACCTAATTATAACTCTTAGGGCATGCCAAAATATCCTTGAAATTATTCAAAATTGTAGCAACACATGGAAGTTATATGCATTCATTTAATCCGTGAACTATCCTTCAATGTCTCGCTTCTCTAGATCATCATGGTTTAAAGAGTAAAAATGCTCAAAATTGATTTTTTTTTCTTTTCTTTTTTTTTCTTTTTTTAATACAGAACGTAGGTAACAAAAGGCATAGCAAAGGGATGTAAAAGAAAATGGTTTGCAATGCTAAACGCTGTGGATCAGTACTACTGCATCAAGGATTATACTCTTCCCAATGGAAAAAGTGATATTTACCACTTAATCTCCATGAATTCACGTTCCAGCCTGGGTATCACCAATGTAGAAAGACAACATGCCAAACACACTTAGATGCAAGTCCTAAGCACTTAGGTGTATTCATGGGCTCAAACATTGAAGAATATAGGTGACACCATGGACGCTGTCATCTGCAAAAAATATGTCTACTACATTGCAGCACTGCCTAACTAAGTAACTATTGATGTCACATATAAGACATTTTATCCCATTTGGGCACATTATACTTTAGAAGCAAACAGAAAATCTAGCATTAACTTTTACAATCTCTTTTCTGTTTCTGCCTCATGAATTATATCTTTTGGTTAACAACTATCAATTAACCTAAAAATGTCCTTGTCGTTATTAGCATTCATCATAAAACTCTTAGACTATACATATTCGATCCAACTACAAGGCCAAAAACATCTCACCTCGACAGCCAGTGACAAAAATATAATATTCCAGGCAAGCTTCCTTGACCTGACTGCTCTCCTCTTTATTCTAGCATGAACTGACGCTTCCTCTTTGGACAAATTCTGCAATTTCTTCTCGTAATCTTCATTCTTCGATCCAAACAACCCCCTCCAAATCCTCGAAAATACTCCTCTCTTCTTCTTAACACTTCTAAACTCCTCCGCAGCCGCCACATCGGATTCTTGTTTCGATGCAATTTCTTCAGCCGCCGCAGGCGCCATTAAGAATATTGGATCTGGAAAGATCGTGGAAAGAAAGAGAGCCCTGTTATTGAAAAAGAAATCTTTTGCTTTGATTCTGAGGCTTCTTTTCTTCAGCCTTGAAGTGAATAAAGAAGGAGAATCAATAGATCGACTTTTGGAAATCCCGCAGCTTTGCGAGTTTCGTTTATTTTATTATCCGTTGTGTAAAATTTACCTTTTTATATTCGTCCAGTTTACTTGTTTTATACTTCTAATTCTTCCACTTGTTCACTAAAAGATCTTTTCTTTTCTTTTGTAGCGTCTGACACGGTGGTGCTGAATTTAGATTGTTTTTGTTATTTGATCTCATTGATGGGAAGGAACTTTGATGATATTTATTTTAAATGTGTGTTTAAATCTAAAAATGTTATTTTTATCAAAAAAATTTTTAACAATTATCATATGCTTAAGTAGATCTTACCTCTACTAAAGGTCGTGCTCTTAACGTCTGTGGGGACAATCCTACACGTTAAGATATTTATTAAGATATTTAAGGTGATGCTTCTTTCTAGTCCATAACTAACCTTAGCTAAAATTAAATTCAATGTACGTGCTTCACATTCAAGCGCATATCCTTCAAATGAAAGATGTAATTCAACCCCAATCATCATAGATCGAATCATGTCCAACAAAGTTCGGTTTTCATATTATAAAACAACGTTGTGTTGTGGGTATAAGAAATCTAGGGGAATGTGCTATGGCTCTAATACCACTATAAAGTCATGTTGTCGAGACCGAACGTGACCAATAATTACGAATAGAGTAATCAATAGTAAATGTCAAGGTTTTAAATCTCGCTCATCTCGGTCGAGATCTCGATTTCAAGCACGGGCGATTCAAAACAAGCTATTTCGTTGGAATTTCGTCCGACTCAAATCGCGGATGATATTATGATATCTCATCTGGCATCTCGAACGAGATATAAAAGCGAGATATCGACCGAGTTGTTGAATTTTGAATAAAATCAACCATTTTTATGTATTAGGTTGGACCATCCCTTACCCAAATTTAAACTTTTTTAATTATACTCTTTTTTAATCCTTACTTCTCAAATCAACGTCATTTACTCTTTCTGTCTTATTTTGCGGCAACGATGAATGTAAGAAGATAACAAAATCTACATTGATTCCGGTAAGTATTTCATTTTTTGGTTTTCATTTAGGCTTCTGATTCAAACCAATTTTCAATCTGATTTTATTTTGCTTCTTCGATACTTTCTCTAGTTTTTTCCTAACCTTATTTTTTTACGATTATAATTTTTAGGTCTGACTAGCTTTATGCTTCAAATAGATTCCTAATCTAATTTCATTAGGTTTTTGTTACTATAGAGGAATTCTCTTTCATCTATTAATTTTTGTTTGTTGATTCCATATTCATTCGTACATCGTTTTTTGCTTTTCTTGATGTGTTTTTGTTTGCTAATAGTTTGACACTATAACCGTATGTATAATATTTTACTTCTACTTATAGACTTTATATTTAAAGTTATAAAATTATGATTTCCCTTACAACACTAAAAGTCATTAAAGGTATAAAAGAGATATTATATTATGTAGGAAAGTCAAGTGAATGATCAAACAAATGAAAGTGAAGGTGCATATGTGATGGTTTGTTTCATGTTTGCTTCATCTCATATGATATTATATTAAACTATATTCATGAATCCTTGTAATTTATTTGCATTACATGATATGATTAATTTTTTTCCATACTAAAGATAAGCGTTATATTCATGTAAGTGCATGATGTTTGTAACGACCCATAAATTTATCGCTTTGTATTTAAATATTTAAATCATTTTTTAATATTTAAATAATGAATTTTAATAACCAAATAAACATATTTTAAACATTAATTAATGATATTAAAATGATTTTCAAATTTTGTACCAAAATAAATAGTTCAAATAAAAATAGAAAATGAGACCGAAAAACGTTTTTCGAAATTTTGACTTTTCGGCATCGGAAAGTCGTCGAAAACGTTGTGCACATTTTTGTATCATTCATATACACATGTACACACATGCACATATGTCATGTGATAAGATAATCATGTGTTAAAGTTAATAATCAAGTTTAGTTTAAATATAAAACTTGATTTGACATAAAATGCACAAAATATATTAAACAACCTTAGGAAATTAATAAATAACCTAACCATCACCTAAACTAGGACCTAAACCATGGTGTAGGTGGACCTAAGAGGGGGGGTAACGTGTGTACTAAGAGTGGTGGAGAGACATGACTTCCATGTTGCATGATAACATTTATATTATTTAAATGTTTAAGTTAATTTAAATGATACTCTACTTCTTTGCCTATAATTAAATACCCACTATATTCACACATTTTCCACTTTACATATTCATTCCCATCTTCATTTTTTGTCTCTTCATATACATGAACACTTCCATGGCTTCTAAAATTATTTTCAAAGTCAAAAACTAGTGAATACACTTTCAAAAATCAAGTTAAGCTCCTTACTTCACTTCCAAAAACTATTTTCTACTAAACAAGACCCTATACCATCACATATCCACCATGGCCGAGCCCCATATGATCTAGGCTGAGCCCCAAAGCCCACAAAAGATCCACCAAAATCGAGTCATTTTCATAGCAGAGCTTAGATATTGTCGCATTTGAGAAGTTAGTGAAAGTTTGGTAAAGTTAGTAAGCGTTTTGATAAGTGAAGCTTCCACCTTTGAACCATAAAGTTTAAACTATATTCATGCTCATATTTGTAGCTGTTAAATGCTTATTGTATAGTTGTGATGATGGTTTGGTTGATGGATTGGCTTGTTGCTTGAAAGTTGGTCGCTTCGGAAAGTCAGTAAGCGAATCTTAAGTTATATGAAAATCTAGTAGTTAAATCAATCTCATTGTAAATAAATGCTTGATATATGTTGTATTATTGTAAATAATCATGTATGTATGCTCATTCCCTTGCTATGTAATGTTTGGTTGTATTGCAAAATGACATAAGCTTGAATTCCAAACTGTCCGTATAGCGATAGTCGCTATATCGGCACTTTCGAAAAATCACCTTTTATCAAAACCGTTTGGTTTCATTATCGTGCTTAGAATTATTTTACAAGTTAAGCAAGCTTTTAATTGATGATGTTTCAAAAATAATTAATTATTTTAATAATGATTATTTAATTTAATTAATTATTTTGTTAATAAGGATTAAAGTTAACCAATTAACTTATTAACGATGTGTTGTAAATTTAACTAATTTCTTAGTTAATGATGTTTTAAATTTAACTAATCATTTTATTTAAGTTAATTAATCTTTTGATATTGATGGATTAAGATTTATTTATTAATTATGCTTTTAAAATTAATTAGTCCTTTTTAATTAATGACTTTTAAAGGTTAATAGATTTGTTTAACTTAATTAATCTTTCCTTAAATAAAGTTTTAAATTAATTAATCACTTTTAAATAATGATGTTTAATTAATTTAATTAATTATATTATTGATTAATTGAATTAGTGGTGTTTTAAAGGAGATTTACCCTTTTAATTAAGGGTTATTGAAGTAAATTAATTAGCTAGTTAACAAAGTTTTAAAGTTAATTAATCAATGCAATAAGGATGTTTTAAGTTGTTAAATCCTTTTTAATGATGTTTCAAAGTTAGTAAATTCTTATAACAAAGTGTTTTAAAGCTAATACTTATAATGTGAAGCCAAGTACGAATTCAGGTTTTTAAAAGAAAAGGTTTGATTTGTTTATGGAAATGAATTAATTTTCGTAAAGCGATTCACTTGTATGGAAATGATTTATTTGTGTAATTAGCACTAAACATCAAAGAAGTGGACTTGGCGCTATTTCAAAATTTAAGAATAATCGTGGGACATGACTTTGAGGTAACACTACCTTGACTTGTCCGATATTATTGTTAACCAAGAAATAGTACAAGTTTGAATTTGATGAGTGGTGGTAAGTGTACAAGACTTAATTTCCATATACAACCGTTTTATATCCTCGATAGTTGGTTTCTCAGCTATCGGTTACTTCAGCTTCTTTATCATCGTCATTCTAAGATGATTTGTTTCTCCGTTGAGCTTTGTTATACTTTGTCGGAAAATGACTGAACCCAAAGCGTGGAAGGACGTCCAGCTATGTGAGGTTGCTCCCATTAAAAGGGTATTTCACATCTCATCTAGATCGGATTCGTTTGAGCATTTAGATGTGAAATATTCAGATATTCGGTAAAGTTTGGTGGGATCTGGCTGGTACATTTCCAAGAAGTGTCGTGGAGTATGTGTGCTTCTCAGAAGTATATTACTAGAGGTATACTTCAAGGGTGGTGCACCTTCCTAGTCATTTTTTGGAGATTTTCCTTTTCTTATTTGATTAGAACCTTCAAACGTGTTTCCTTATTTGCATCGGGAAGAGTCAACCACTCTTCGTGGAGTTTAATTATTTATTCGTTCTTTTCGTTTGGATGTTGACTTATGTGAGAGTAAACCCGTTCCGTGTTCAACGGTGTGGTCTCACATGTTTGTGTTTGTTATGAATCAATTTTACCTTAATCTCTTCTCACGTGTATCTAGCCCATAAGCCCATTTAGCCCATCAGTTGTTTATTTCCATTATTAGTTTACTGTTCCGTATCATATACATCCCAGTGTATCTGCTCGTGAGAAACAACTTGCATTCTTTTCTATTTTCTTCTGATGATGATAAAATTCATGGCGTCTTCAATAAAGCTTTTAATTTCTTGATTAGTTTGAGTTCCAGATTAATATGAAAGTTTTGTTACATGGTATCAGAGCGGACAACAGCGATCTAGGGTTTCTATTTCCAGAATTCAAATTCAAATTCAGATCTGGGTTTATTTCTCAAAATTCATCATGGCCGAAAACAAAAGCTCAGCAATGATTGATGTATTTCCAATCATGTCAAAAATAACAGATTGGAAATTAACAAGCTCGAATTATCTGGAGTGGAGCAAAACTATTCGACTTTATCTTCGCAACATAGATAAGGATGATCACTTGACTTGAACAAAGATCCACCAAAGACACAGGACCAGAATGATTTAATCTGGTTAAGGGAAGATGCAAGACTATTTTTACAGATACGAAATTCGATTGATAACGAAGTGATCAATTTAATTAACCACTGTGAATTTGTAAAAGAATTGATGGAATATGTTGAATTTCTCTACTCTGGTAAAGGCAATTTAACTCGAATGTTTGATGTATGCAAGTCATTTTACAGAGCAGAAAAACGAGATCAAACACTTACAAACTACTTTATGAACTTTAAGCAAACCTATGAAGAATTTAATGAATTGTTGCCTACAAGTACTGATATCACGGTTCAACAACAACAAAGGGAACAAATGGCTATTATGAGTTTTCTTGCTGGATTATCATCAGAATTTGACTCAGACCAATCACAAATATTATCTGGATCATCACTCACTTCACTTCAAGAAGTTTTTAGTCGCATACTTTGAACTGAAAGCACATCTGTTCCATCTAATAGCAACACCAGTAATAGTGCTTTGGTTAGTTCTAGAAACAATCCCACTGCTTATCATACTTCATGGAAACCACCATTAGAGTTTAGACCACCATGGAACTCCACACAACGACCAGAATCATGGAGACCACCACCATCACAACCATGGAGGCCTCAAAGAAATACATGGAGACCAAATAATAAGGTCTATTCATACTGCAAGAAACCAGGGCACTTAATTTCTGAGTGTAGAAAATTGCAGTACAATAATCAGAAGAATCAAGGAGTTACTAATGCTAACAAAACAGTGCTCATGACTACCGAAGAATTTGATAAATACTTAAAGTATCAAGAATCATTGCAACAGCCAGCTAGTGGTTCTTCATCATCAGTATCAGTGTCTACCCTAGCCAATACAAACAAACAAACATCCAAATGGATTATCGATTCAGGAGCTACTGATCATATGTCAGGTAACTCGCAGATCTTAAAATTCACGATCAAAGTCAAGCTGTCACCTTAGCAAATGGATCTCAGTCTAATATTCAAGGCACTGGTAATATAAATATATCACCACCTTTAAAATCTGCATTGTTCATACCATCCCTTTCTTATAATCTGATGTCAATGAGTCAACTAACTAAAAGTATGAATTGTAGCATATCATTCTTCCCTGAGAAGTGTGTCTTTCAGGATCTTATGACAAGGAAAACTATTGGTAAAGGATATGAATCTGGTGGTCTCTACATCCTTGACACTATACCAGTAGCATGCTCTAGTGTAGATTCTGCTATCAATGCTCTAGTGTAGATTCTGCTATCAAAGTTCATCAGCAACTTGGACATCCTTCTCTTACTCTATTAAAACGTATATGTCCCCAATACAATGATATTATTACTCTTAATTGTAAACCATGTCAATATGCTAAACTTCATCGTAGTAGTTCAAAACCTAGAATAAATAAACGTGCAAGTGCACCATTTGAACTTGTACACTCTGATATCTAGGGACCATCATCTACTGTATCTAAATCTGGTTTTAAATACTTTGTAACATTTATAGATGATCGTTCCCGTGTTACATGGTTATTCTTAATGAAGCATAGATCTGAACTGTTCTCTATTTTCTGTGACTTTCATACTGAGATTCAAAACCAATTTAAAACAAATATTCAAACACTAAGGAGTGATAATGCCAAAGAATATATGTCTCATATCTTTAGTACATACTTAAGTCAGCATGGTATATTACATGAAACTTCATGCGTGGACACTGCCTCTCAGAATGGTGTTGCTGAGAGAAAGAATCGCCATCTACTTGAAACCACTCGAGCACTATTATTCCATATGAAGGTTCCAAAACCATTCTGGGCAGATGCTGTGTTAACAGCATGATACCTTATTAATAGAATGCCATCAACAGATCTTGACTTCGAAATTCCATATAAAATCCTATTTCCTAATAAAGAGTTACACCCTATTAAACCAAGGATATTTGGATGCACTTGTTTTGTCAGAGATGTTAACCCCAACTAGGCAAACTTGATCCTAAGTCTGTAAAATGTATATTTGTTGGATACTCAAGGCTGCAGAAAGGTTACAGGTGTTTTTGTCCTAGTTTAAACAAATATCTGGTATCTATAAATGTAAATTTCATTGAAGACTTGTCATTTTATCAACCATCTAATGTACTAAGTCAGGAGGAGAATGATCTATCATTCAATTCACAAAGCCAGGAGGAGAATGATGATTTCTTAGTTTATTCTACTACTCAGCAAGAATCTGAACCACCTATTACAGTGGAAACCAGACCCACACTTGATCCTAATCTTGATCTTCCTATTGCTCTTAGAAAAGGAAGGCAATGTACCTATCCTATAGCTACATATATATCATATAAACATATTCCCTATCAGTCATACTCTTTTATTACCTCACTGGATTCCATTAGCATTCCCAAAACTGTTGCTGAAGCTCTCTCTAAACCAGAATGGAAGAAAGCCATGATAGAAGAAATGAGTGCTCTAGAAATGAATAACACATGGGATTTAGTTAAATTACCAAACTCAAAAATGGCTATTGGATGCAGATGGATCTATACAGTTAAAATGAATCCCAATGGAACAGTAGCTAGATATAAGGCTCGACTTGTGACTAAAGGTTATGCACAAGTCTATGGTATGGACTATTCAGAGACTTTCTCTCCTGTTGCAAAAATTACTTCCATTAGACTATGTATTGCATTAGCTGCTAGGTTTAACTAGAAATTGCATCAATTGGATATAAAGAATGCTTTTCTTCACGGTGATCTTAATGAAGAAATATACATGATTCAACCTCCTGGTTTCATTGCACAAGGAGAAGATAAACTGGTGTGTAAACTCAAGAAACCTCTCTATGGTTTAAAACAAAGCCCAAGAGCCTGGTTTGGGAAATTTAGTCAAACACTTGAAAGCTTTGGAATAAGTAAATGCAAGAGTGATCACTCAGTGTTTCATAAAACTTCTGAAAGAGGTATAATTTTATTAGTGGTATATGTGGATGACATTGTGATAACTGGAAATGATGAGAAAGGAATTGCAAGTCTTAAACAATTCATTCACACTCATTTTCAAACCAAAGATCTAGGAGAACTGAAATACTTCTTAGGTGTAGAAGTTATTAGAAGCAATCAAGGGATTTTTCTATGCCAAAGAAAATACATACTGGATTTATTGAAGGAAACAAGGAAACTTGGTGTCAAACCGCAAAGCTCTCCAGTTATACCTAATCTAAAGCTAATGTCTGATGGAGAATTATTGGATAACCCTGAAAGATATAGAAGACTGGTGGGAAAATTGAACTATTTAACAATAACCAGACCTGATGTATCATATGCAGTGAGCTTAGTCAGCCAATATATGGCATCACCAACTAAACAACATTGGTCACTTCTAGAACATATTCTAGGATATTTGAAAGGAACTTCTGGACATGGCATCATGTACACCAATCATGATCATATGAAACTAGAAAGCTTTGATGATGCTGATTGGGCTGGATCAAGAGAAGATAGAAGATCAACCACTGGATTTTGTGTACTCCTTGGAGGAAATTTGGTGTCTTGGAAAAGCAAGAAGCAAAATATAGTATCAAGATCAAGTGTTGAGTCTGAATACCGTGCTATGTCTAAAGCAGCGTGTGAGGTTATGTGGATTAAACATTTATTGAAGGAGTGCAAGCTAGAGTTTGAGCAACCTGCAAAGTTATGGTGTGATAATAAAGCAGCTATACACATTGCTTCCAATCCTGTATTCCATGAAAGAACAAAGCATATAGAAGTAGATTGTCATTTTATTCGTGATAAGATTCAAGAAGGAGAAATTGAAACTCAGTATATTCGAACTGATGATCAACCAGCTGATTTGCTTACTAAAGTAGTGAATGGAGATCGGATTAGTCAGTTGAGTATCAAGTTGGGTTTATTAGACATGTACAACCCAACTTGAGGAGGAGTGTTATGAATCAATTTTACCTTAATCTCTTCTCACGTGTATCTAGCCCATAAGCCCATTTAGCCCATCAGTTGTTTATTTCCATTATTAGTTTACTGTTCCATATCATATACATCCCAGTGTATCTGCTCGTGAGAAACAACTTGCATTCTTTTCTATTTTCTTCTGATGATGATAAAATTCATGGCGTCTTCAATAAAGCTTTTAATTTCTTGATTAGTTTGAGTTCCAGATTTATATGAAAGTTTTGTTATAGTGTTTAATTTCAACCTACTGTTTTAAAGTTTTACTCATACCAGACATATCGTCTGACCCGAGTTGTTTATTTTTCCTCTAAACTTTCGGGTACTCATTTTATTTGAGTAGTCCGAGAGTAGCAGGTCTTTGTTGGGCTCTTTTTGAAGACGACGTCCTGGCAAGAGGCTTTTATCTACTTAGCTATCTATTCCACTGTTTATCTAGTTTGTGAATGTAATTTGTTTCAGCATATGTAAAGGCGGGATGTTATAACTGCCTAAGCTGATTTGTAGTACTTTTGTGTAACTCTGATAACTCCCTGTTAAGGAGCAACCTGATGTACTATTGATTGTTATGTTTTATTTAGCAGTTTCATTGTGATGTTTTCTATTCTGTTCTTTATTTTCCCTACCATGATTCATCTTTCTGATTCTTGAGCAATGGCAAACGAACATCGAGGATGTATTAAGTGTCGTTCCTAGTCACAATTGGAATTAGAGCTTTAGTTGAGCGAACATCTTAGCCTAATTGGGGTATAACTCATTAGAGATAGGGTGAGTCAAGCCTTAGAATGAGTTAATCTTGAGAGAGTGTTTCCTTTTCTCCCCTAAAAGTCTGGTTTTAGATCCTTTATTGCAATTTCCCTTTTTTATCTTTGACCCTATCTTTGTATTCTAATGATACCTGTCACTTATACAGGTTATTGAAAATGAGTATAAGATGAATAAGTGAGAGGGGATCTGGAACCAGCACGGCTACAAATGGTAGAGCTCTTAGAAATGAGCCAGTTGTAGAACCAGTAGTAAAAGCAGTGATGCAAGTTCAGCCGCTTCAGAACTTTGCAATCTTGTGCAAGAATTACACTACTTTAGGTGGTAAGCCTTTTTATGGAACTGAAGATATTTTTAGAGTTCAGACATGGCTCCGCTCTTATGAAAGGATATTCGGGGATCTTCAGTTAGGAGATGCTAGGAAGAGATTGTTGGCATCGCGTCAGCTTCATAAAGCAGCAATGGATTGGTGGGATTCAGTTGTCATGAATACACTAGAAGAAGATTTCTCTTTGGCGCAGTTTAAGGAGGTTTTTGAAGCTTAGTTTATCCCAGAGGTGGGAAGGACTCAGTTGTTCGAAAGTTTTATGAATTTGAAACAGGGTGAGGTGATAGTGGCGCAGTATGAGCATAGGTTCAATGCATTGTCCCGCTTTGGACCAAGATTGATTGATACGCCACTCTAAAAGAATGAAATGTTCGTGAAAGGAATGTGACCATAATTTCATTGGGAAATGACCAATCATCTCAACGGTACCTTTACCAATCTGATCAGTATGGCTTTGAGGTTTGAAGCTCTTGATATTGAGCAAGGAGGGCGGAAAGGAGTAGTGCCAACCTGTTAATGCCCAACCTTTATCAGTGATACCAGTAGTAAGCCGTTTTTCAAGTGCAAAGGGAAGAAGAAGTGGTCAGGAAAGAAACCTAGAGGGGGAGCTCCAGCGCTGAAAAAGCAGATCGACTTCTCCAAGATTCTCTGTTATAAGTGCGATAAGGTGGGACACTTTGCAAATAGTTGCTCAAAGACTAATCTATCGTTATGCTACAATTGTCACAAACATGAACATATAAAGAATGAGTGCCCATTTCCGAAGAAAGGGGCTCAACGGAAAGCTTTTACTATTGAAGAGATACCTTCTACTTCTACGGATCCAAAAGAAAAGTAGGTATTGCAAGGTACACTATCCATCTCTGATATTCATGTTAGAGTATTGTTCGATACCGGTGCATCCCATAGTTTTATTTCATATGAAATAGTGAACCAGTTAAACCTTAAATATGTTATTCTTTGTAATTCTCTTTGTGTGTCGAACCCCATTGGCGGTCTGACAAATCTTAACATTATGTGTCTGAATGTGCCTATTTCTTATCGTGATTGGCATTTCTCATTCGACTTATTTGTTCTTAGGTTCATGAGTTTTGGGTTACTTTTGGGGATGGATTGGCTATCTAAGTTCAATGTCATCCTAGATTGTAGTAGAAGAATCATTATGATAAAAGATGTAGTACGCAGAAGCATTAATATATGTTACGGAGAGCCTAATAAGTTGATGACTAGTTTCCTTTATTCCCTCAAAGTACCCAAAGAGGAGATAAGGAATATACCAATTGTTCAGGATTTCAAGGATATTTTTGAAGAAGTGCAAGGTTTACTTCCTCATCGGAAAGTAGATTTCTGCATTGATTTGAGTCCAGGAACCAGACCGATTGTACAACATCCTCGAAGGTTCGCTCCAAAGGAAAGAAGAGAATTTGAGAAGCAGACGCTTGATTTATTGCAGAAGGGTTTGATCAGACGCAGCATATCGAATTGGGGATCACCAGTAGTTTTCATTACCAAGGCAGATGGTTCTCTTAGATTATGTGTAGATTACCGAGAGTTGAATAAGAGGACTATCAAGAATAAGTATCATTTACCTAGGATTGCCGACATGTTTGACCAACTCCATGGAGCTAGATATTTTCTCAGTTTGATCTTACCACTGGTTTTCACCAATTAGGAGTAGAAGAGGAGAGTGTACCCTTAACAGCTTTTCGTGCCCCTGATAGTTTTTACGAGTGGTTAATCATGCCGTTCAGATTGACTAACATACCCGCTTATTTCGTGGATTTGATTAATAGAGTGTTTTGGGATTTTTTTAACAAGTTTGTTGTAGTCTTCATTGATGACATCCATGTTTATTCTAAAACGATGGAAGAGCACAAGTACCATCTTCAAGTTGTTCTAAATACTTTAAGAAGTCATGTTTTAAAGGCAAAGTTTTCTAAGTGCCATTTCTAGAAATCCGAAGTTAGATTCCTATGGCACGTAGTTTCGAGAGAAGGCATATCAGTGGACCCAGCTAAAGTAGTTGTGGTTCAAGATTAGAAGAAACCCGAAAGTGCGGCTAAGGTCAGAAGTTTCTTGGGATTAGCAGGTTTCTATAGAAGGTTCATTAAAGATTTCTCGAAGATTGCTTCTCATCTAACAAAATTGAGGAAGAAAGATGCTAAGTTTGTGTGGACACCCAAGAGCGATCAAGCATTCAAATATCCAATGAGTTAAAGGATAAGTTGACAAGTACTCCCGTTTTAACTATTCCAGATGGGAGTGAAGGATTAACAGTTTACACGGATGCTTGTAGGATCGGATTGGGAGCAGTTTTGATGCAGAATGGTAAAGTGATAGCGTATCGATAGTTAAAATCTCATGAGAAGAATTACGCTACGCATGATCTGGAGCTTTAGGCAGTTGTCTTTGCATTGAAGGTATGGAGGCACTATCTTTTGGGTGCAAAGTTTGAGTTATATACGGATCACCAGTCATTAAAGTATCTTTTTACCCAAAAGGATTTGAACTTGAGGCAACAAAGATGGCTGGAGTTTCTTGCGTTCTATGACCTAGAGATTCTTTATACCCCAGGGAAAGCGAATGTTGTTGCAGATGTGTTGAGTAGGAATGTGGCGACAATTGCAAATTTGGAAGTTAAGCCAACACTAATGGAGAGAATTGCATATTTCCAAGAAGAAAACCCTATTTTAGCTCCGCTTAAAAAGGATGTTGAAGATGGAGCTATCTCTAGTTTTCAGATAGACTCTCAAGGCATTTTGAGAATGAATGGACGGATTTGCATACTAGATGTTGATGGAATTAGACAAGACATGTTGAGAGAGTGCCATCGATCAAGGTTATCTATCTGCCCAGGAATAACTAAAATGTTTCAGAATATGAAGAAGACCTTTTGGTGGAAAGGAATGAAGAGAAACATTTCAATTTTTGTGAGCCAGTGTGCAAATTGTCAACAGATCAAAGTGACCAGTAGAAGACTACTGGGTTGCTCCAACCATTGGAGATACCGAATTGGAAGTGGGAGCAAGTATCCATGGACTTTTTCGATGGGTTGCCCAGAACAAGAAGAGGTAATGAAGGCATCTGGGTAATTATAGATCGATTAACGAAGAGTGCCCACTTTATTCTGGTGAAGTTAACTAGAATTGCAGCTTCTTTGGCAGAGATTTATTAGAGGGAGATTGTTCGACTGCATGGAATTCTAGTAAGTATAGTCAGTAGATCCAATCTTCATTAGTCATTTTTGGGGAGCATTGCAAGCCGCTTTAGGGGCAGAGTTGAATTTGAGCACAGCCTATCACCCGCGGATAGATAGACAAACTGAAAGGGTGAACTGGATTTTAGAGGATCTCTTGAGAGCATGTATTTTGGATTTTGGAGGTTCTTGGGAATATCATCTGCATTTGGTAGAGTTCTCTTATAACAGTAGTTACTAAGCTAGCATTGGCATGGCACTCTATGAATATTTGTATGGATGGCCATGTAAATCACCTTCATTTTGGGTAGATATTGGAGACTGTTTAGTTCTTAGACCAGAAATGATTCGAGAAGCATCAAAGAAAGTGGCTATGGTCAAGGAAAGGATAAAAGAAGCTCGGGCTCGATAGAAAAGTTATGCTAATCAAAGGAGAAGGGACTTAGAGTTTACGATCGGGGATTTGGTATCTGTGAAAGTTTCCCCGATTAAAGGAGTTATAAGATTCAGAAGAGCGGGAAAGCTAGCACCCAGATTCATTGGACCATTTAGAATCCCTAAGAGAATTGGATTGTTGGCCTATAGAGTAGATTTGCCTGAGAGATTGTTTGAAGTTCATAATGTTTTTCATGTATCTCATCTGAGAAAGCACATTCATGATCTGTTGCTGATTGTAGAGACGTCTGTTCAGGAAGACTTGGAAATCGAACCAAGTTTGATAGTAATCCAACATCTAGTTCATATTGTAGATCAAGATGAAATGAGACTAAGGAACAAGGTGGTTAAGCTTGTGAAGGTTCAGTGGAGTGATGATCCCCGCAATTGTACTTGGGAGACTAAGGATCATATTAGAGAAACTTACCCTGATGTAATGTCAGGTTAGTTGTTTGTTGTTTGAATGGATTATGTATGGCATAGTTTCTTTGCATTGTTATATGAATTTCTTGGTATAATATATACCTTCTGGATTGTCTTTTGTGTTTTCGGGGACGAAATTCTCCTAAGGGGGGATAGTGTAACGATCCGTAAATTAATCGCTTTGTATTTGAATATTTAAATCATTTTTTAATATTTAAGTAATTGGTTTTAATAACCAAAAAACATATTTTAAACATTAATTAGTGATATTAAAATCATTTTCAAATTTTGTTTACCAAAATAATCGTTCAAATAAAAATAGAAAATGTGATCGAAAAACGTTTTCCGAAATTTCGATTTTTCGGCATCGAAAAATCATCAAAAACGTTGTGCACATTTTTGTATTACACATGCACACACATGCACATATGTCACGTGATAAGATAATCAATGTGTTAAAGTTAATAATCAAGCTTAGTTTAAATATAAAACTTGATTTGACATAAAATGCACAAAATATATTAAATAACCTTACGAAATTAATTAAATAACCTAACCATCACCTAAACTAGGACTTAAAACATGGTGTAGGTGGACCTAAGGGGCGTAACGTGTGTACTATGAGTGGTGGAGAGGCATGACTTCCATGTTGCATGATAATGTTTAAGTTAATTTGAATAATACTCCACTTCTTTGCCTATAAATACTCACCATCTCCATACATTTTCCACTTTACATATTCATTCCCATCTTCATTTCTTATCTATTCATATACATGAACACTTCCATGGCTTCTAAAATTATTTCCAAAGTCAAAAACTAGTAAATACACTTCCAAAAATTAAGCTAAACTCCTTAGTTCACTTCCAAAAGTCATTCTCTACTAAACAAGACTCTATACCACCATATATCCACCATGTCCAAGCCCCATATGATCTAGGCCAAGCCTAAAAGCCTACAAAAGATCCACTAAATCAAGCCATTTGCATAGTAGAGCTTAGATCTTGTCGCATTTCACTATAAGAAAAGTTGTTTTTTATAATGCCAATAGATAACGCTTTATTGCGTAGCGTTATTTTTTATTTAATTTTGTTTTATCTAAGGTTGGATTGGTTATGTAACGCTCTGAGAAAGTGGGTTCCCCACTTATTTTCACGACCGCTCTTCAAATTTTTTTGATTTTCTCTCTTCCCTCAATACAAAGGCGATTAACAATGGAGGATATTAAATTCAAATAAGATGATTCTAGAGTATTTTTTCTTGCTTCCATCTTTCTTCGCTCAATTCTCCTGCTTCAACTTCGTGTTTCTACTTCAACTTCGGAGCTGTCAAGACTCTTCCAGTTCGTGTCCTCCATCCGTGTATCCCCAGACAAATCCTCCATCTCTCCCTCAAATCCACATCTCCCCAAATTGATTCTCCATCTCCCTTCCAGTTTCAACCTCTCCCATTTTAGTTTCATAAATCACTTATTGCCATCGCCAATTTGTCAACAACCAGCAACATTCAATAGACGAACATATAATAAATGTCAATTTTTCACATCAGTTTTTGGATTTGGCTTACGAGGTAATAATTTTTTCCACCAATTACTTATACTCAACTTTATTCATGATTTTATTCATATGTTTCCAATTTTATTGATCTTACATTGCTTTCTCTCAAACCGAGTATTAAGCGTTATCCGTACCCCAAAATTGAGAAGAATCATAGGTTTTTGTAGTTGTTACTGTCTGATTTTTTATTATTAGTGGTCTGTCTTGAGATAATTGTTTACTCTTGGGATTTTCTTAAATAATAGTCGCTCTTCATCTGAGTTTATAGCAGTGAACTATTGGATAAGTTTGAAAATTTATTTGGCTCTATAGCTACATACCTGTTCAAGTTTTTCTAACAGGGTAAGTTATGCATTTCTTGGATATGTTTCAGTGCATGCGTTAATTCTTTTCATTTCAATTTGTTTCCGAATAATGATACAAATTTCAATTAGAGGGCCTGTATGCAGATATCAGAGGGGTATCCTTATAACCTACATGATATCTTTGTAGATTTCCTTAAAAAATGGGTTTATGTTAGCGGTAAACAAAATTGTATTGCCAAACATAGAATCAAACTCTTTTTCGAGTTCATGTCTACATGAAGTACCTGCTAAAAAGGTACATGGAGATAGTACATGGAGATTGTTTTTGGCTTATTTACTAAGTCTTGTTTTACTATCTGGTGCTTGCCTAAGTCTCAAACAAAAAGTTTGGCTGGTGTACATAGGCAGATTTGTTATATGCAGCGAGTTAATGTGTGCCTATAAAAATCACAAGAAAACAAAACTAACAAAAGTTTCATAACAACTAACTAATTTTATACCAACAACAACAATTAAATAGTTGCTATGCTGTTTTCTAATTGGAAAAATAAGTTCTGAATAAGTTGTCCAGAAACTTAGGTCTTGCAAATAATTATGTACAAAAGGTTAGTTTTTCCCACTTACTGTAGATGATTGATCATGTATGTTCTATAACTCGTGGAAGATTTTGTGACATAAACATAGTATTAGTTAATATTTGTCTCTTTTAACCTCTAACTCATAGAGGGTTAGGTGTACACTCAAAATGTATGACTTTGCTTGCAAGTATGCCTTTCATTTCCTGAAAATTGGCCGAGGCTTGATGGAGTGTACATCATTGACTTCTAAAATATTGCATGATGAGAAACATACAGGAAAATAATACTGATAATGGTATAGGATGTTTGGTTCAATAAAATTTCTATTTGCATTACTTTTAAAAATGTGTTATTCTCACTCATCCAAGATGTAACGTTGTCCCTTGCAATTTAGATATAGTGTGATAAATATGAATTACTGTCTATCTCTTTTCATTGTTTTATGCTACTTAAAATAATATATGGTCATTATTATGTGCATTGATGTGTCTCTTTCTTGCTCTTCTTTGTTTGGTTTTTCAATTAGGGTATCACTTTCCCAACATTGCTAAGATTTTATTTTTAGTTATTTGGTTAAATAGTTGTTTTTTTAAATAAAAAGATATTGTAGTCTTATTCCACCACTAACCGAGTGCATAACAGGCTGTCGATTATGTTTGCATGTCATTTTGGATATTCTTAATATGTGTAGATGGGAGAATAACTCAATAACATAATTTTAAGATAAGGTACAATGGGTTTTCAATAATATGCTTATGACTTACTTTTTTCAGAAAAAAATTACAGTTAATGACATCACAATTTTGTATGTATCAATTCGTTTTCAATATCAAAGTAAAATATAAAAAGAATTTGTTACATTATTCCCTAAAGCTTCTAAGACCAGATATAACCTTTCTTTCCAACAACGTGTTAGATCCATTCAAAGATATAACCTTTAATGTGTTAGTTGCTTCAAAACCATTGGCTTCACTATATATTTATTGCAATTTTCCTACATCTCCTTCGATGTTAACCGGTTCTAAGGTGACTAGAACAAAAGACAAAGAAAGCAATTGTATATTACAAAGAAGGGGCTCATGAATTACAAGTTAGTGCTCAAACTTCAACATGAGATTTGGTATGATTTTGTTTTGCTTTGTTGGTTTCTTCAAGTTGTTCCAAAGCTTTGTTAGGCCCAAGTTTGATTATAAAACATAATATCCTAATCTAAAATAAATCCCTTGTGTTTAGTACTCACTTGGTTTCTTTAAGTAGTTTACATACTCAATGTAGTTAGTCATTTTCCAACCTTCAATATCATTAGATATCTTAGACACAAGGGTAAACTCTATTGTTTACATACTGTGTGGGTATACATGACAGTGGATAAAGTTGTTACTAATCCTTTATATTATAAACTAGGCTTGCGAGGGTGTTATATATTTATATTGCATAAGCTATATTTCTTTAGAAAGGGCGTATAGTTTCTTAAATCATGTCAAATTTACATTTCTCATAATTGCATGAACATTGATTCACAATCTTTTCAATCCTAACTGAGTTGCACAATTTCTTATTTTTACTAATCAAGGAAAAATTATTATGTGTAAAAGAAGTTAGTTGGACAGGTTTGGAGTACATGCCTTTTAATGAAGGATATGCAAGCATATTTACTTTACCAAGTTACTCTTTTGAATGTTCTAAAATGCATTACCTATGGAATTAGGATTAAATAATGTGCGAAGGCAGCACACCAAAATCAAAGTTCAAAAGAATATATATCTTCTATGGTAGTAGAACAAGAAACAAGCCCGCATTCAGTCATTCTGCTCTCGAGCTCGGAAAGTTATTATTATGTGTATCAATTTAACTACAAGTTCATGTTTTTAAACTCATTATAATCACTTAGTATTCTGTTCAATGTGTACATCTAAGCTTTGTTACATGAACACTAAGGTCATAATCTCTGTTTCCATTGCATACTTTTTCTTCCTTGTAACATCTAGCGTAGAATAACAATAGAGGATGGATATAATCAAAAACTTCTTAATCTCAAACAAAAAAGCATAGAGCAATTAATGTATTATTGTTTTTTTAATTTCAGGTTGAGAAAAAAATAGTCCTGGTGAAGTGTAGGTCTAACAGGCTTGATATCACAAACTATTTTTGATGGTGGCTGTCATGTTCTTGGGTATTTAATTTGAACCCGTAAACTAATTAATATTTTACATATATTAGCAGCAATTATTCTTTTTCCTTTGCTTGAATTAATTTGTATATGTACGACTTTTTTTTAAATACGATGTGGCAGAGTTATACCTAAGGCTCTAATAGCACATGAGGTAAAATAAAGGTTCCTTGCAAAAATAATCTATATTTAAAGTTCAAATATTAACAATGCACCATGAATGTGAGCATATTTTAGGAGATGGCACAGGGGAAGTGAAGATAGTTGCGAACATGCATGAAAGGAAATCATTAATGGCCAAAAGCTCAAATGCTTTCATTGCTCTTCCTAGTTAGCTTTTACTTTTCTCATCATTGAAGCATTATTTTTTTTCACATTTTAGTACTAATAAAAGGGAACATAAAGATAAGATTCCCTGCATTATAATATTTTGTTGCCGAGAATTGCTGTTGTTAGAGTGGTGAGTCCGAGGAAAATTGAGGAGACTGAAGAAGAGTGAAGGCTTCTTACCTTTAAGGATTCACCCAATGACAATCAAGTTTTTTGTTTTATATTATTTTTATATGTTTAATTAAAATTAATGTCTAGATAATGACTGGTTATTATGGTTGCAAAGGCAATATTTGGGTTTGATTCTTCTAGACATGCATAATAGCCAAAGTTCAATAGATAAATAAAGTAGCTATAAATTGTGATAAAAGTATAGCTATTGATTTTTACATTATAACTTGTGATAAACATGGTATTTATTGATAGACATGGTATTTATCGATTTGGAGAAAGCTTATGACAAATTACCACGAAGGATGATGTGGTAATAATAATAATAAATTATTAAGTTTATAAAAATGAACTAAGTTTAAAATAATAATATCAACAACAATAAAAAGAGTCATAATAGTAATAATAAAAAAACAAACTAATTTTATAAATATTAACTCGATTTCACAATAATTAACTAAGTTTAGAACAACAACAACAAATAATAAATTAACTATAAGTTTATAATAATAATAACAATAATAATAATAATAACAATAATAAATTATAAAATATTAACCAAGTTATCTAAGTTTTATAAAATGTAACTAAATTTATATATAATAATAATAAATTGACTAAGTTTATGAAAATTTACTAAGTTTATAATCATTATAATAAAGTAACAAATTATAAGATATGAATCAAGTTTACTAAGTTTTATACAACATAACTAAGTTTATGTTGTAGTAATAATAATAATAATAATAAATTAACTAAGTTTATAAAATTAACTAAGTTTAAAATAATAACAAATGAACTAAGTTTACAGAAATGAACTTAGTTACAAAAAAATTGCGAAAATGCTTTCTGATGGTTAGCAATAACATATATATAAACTGCAAGTTAAGAAAAATAAAAATTTACGATTCTAAGATATATTAAAGTTTATTTATTTATTTAAAATCCAAACCAAGTCTTTGATTTGAGACAAATAACCATCAGCGCACGACATATGCACTTCTTTGGTTTGATGGATTGAAGTGCATAGAATAGGATCTTCGTGTGCTACAGCATCTGCATGCGTTAGTTTTTGAAGCCTGAAGTGTTGTTGCTAATAGGAAAGCAAGAATGAAGGTGCATGATATCTAAAAATTGAAACTAGTGGGTGAGCTTGCAGGTAACATAGTTGAGGCTGAACTGAATGAACTTGCTGAATGTGAGTAGCGGATTGCATCTGAACTAAACTAGCTGAGTGGGTGCGTGGGTGATCTGAGCTATCAATGTCCTGAATTGGGGCTGGTAGAAGCCTGCCTACATGCTTTGAACAAAACTATTGCAAATGAAGTGGACCAGGCCAGCACATAAGATTGGTAATCAAACATAAATGTAGATTGGCAAAACAGTTCAATGACTGCGCTATTGTGAGGTGAGGGCAACGACACCAGGAAGAGAATGCAAAGTTGTACTAATGTGAGGTAAGGGCAATCACAAGATTATTGGAATATGTAATGGCCCAGGTCGGTGAAACTGCATATGCACTAGGTTGATGAATGCACACATAATTGTATGACCAGGTAGGTAGATAATTTCCTGAATGTGTGCATCGTGTGCATTATTGTGTGGTGATATCAATCAGAGTTGGATGGTGATAAATTCAAGAATGCGTAGTGTGTTGAAATAATAGAGGGTGCCTTACTAAAGGGATTTGAGGCTGAGTTGGATAAATAATGATTAAGCACCTAACGTGGACCCAAAGTGGATGAGTGTAAGATATCAACTTTAATCTATTGAATTCTACATGTTTCAAACTTCAATATAAATACCAACTTTGAAGCATATGCTATTTAATTTTCTTCCAGTCTATGCAGTTAAAGCGCTCGGTGGATTCAATGCGGTAGAGGTGCAAAAAGTCATAGCGGGGATGTAGCGAAGATATAGCGGGATATACCGGATTACTCTAAAATAGCATATAAATCCCATACTTGTTTTTTTACAAATATATAGATAGTAATTATGTGAAAAATTAACATTCAATTGAATTATAATTAATACAAAAATAATTTTAAATAAAAATATGTGCAAATGTATTGTAAATGAACGTAAAACTGTTATATAACTTAATTTAATTTAGTAGAATATTAGAGTATTATCATTTCTAAACATATATAAAAAATTCAATGAAATTAATTAATTTCATAATTTTTATAGCGTATAAATATCATTTTTCAATCCAATTTTTTATAGAAGATATAGCGGAAATAACGGAATATAGCGAAAATAATGGGATATAGCGGAAATAGCGGGGATTAAAGCAGAAAGGCTATATGTTGGGGATATATGGAAAAATCGTAGCGGTAGGAATCCGCTATAAGATATATCGGAGTTATAGCAAGGATATAGCGGGGCATTAACTGCACAGCTTCCAGTTTAATGCTTTGCCAAGTGGACACAAATATGTTAAGAGGTGACTATAACATGTAAGTTTGAATACATTATGTATGAAATGACTTGGGAATTTTACTTGAAAGTTTGAGCTAATTGTATAGGTTAACTAAGAAATGAGCTTTTCATTTTGTGCGACTAAAAATCCACTAATCTTCTTTTTGATATATTATGGATTTAAATATAGGTGGAAGCAAGAGCATTAGGGAGTTTGAGGAACGAAAGATTAGTGAATTTGTTAAGATTATCTTGTCAATGAAATGAGAGGCTTCTTGTTGCTGAACTTACAAACTACAAATTCAAGAACAAACGATAAATGCAAGTTGATGGATTTATTGGGAAAGGGGAAAGTAGTTGCTTTAGGACACATGGAGTCAACCGATCCTAATGCAAGGGTCCATTTCAAACCATTAGGAAACAATACAGTTAAAGTTTGGATAGAGACCATAAAAGAGTCGACCGAAGAGCTTTGGAGACAAACATCCAAATTACAGTACACGGAAGATGCACTCTCTTCTGTTATAGCTTGGCCTGCTACAGTATAATTAACCCTCGGTTCATTCTTGTCACAACCCTTTTAAAAATAATTTAACCTTTTTATTATTGTAACCAATTATGTGACTTGTTTTTTGGGTTGTAATTTGATTGCTAAGGCATGATTATGGCATCGACACTGATGATATGGAAAGGATTGATTTGCATTACTGGCAGCGAATCACCGGTTGTAGTCGTTCTTTCTGGAAGCATGGAACCAGCAATGAGAATGGTCAGTTTTTCTACTGATTTTTTCTTTAAATTTCTAATAAAAATTTGGGTATTAATATGCATTGAGATTCATGTATATGTTACTGCATAGGAAACCCTCTTCCTTTGATTTGCCCTCCTCTCTGTAGATTTAATTTGTGAGTTATAGAATATGTACATGTTCCTAACATAATCATAATTGCAATCTACTGTAGGTTTTCATACAATGTTTTTCAAGTTTTCATTATCAATAAACAAAAAACAGAAGACTAGCAATTTGGGGTAATCAAAATTAAGAAAACAAAAACTATTCTTCTGCTCCACCATAAGGTATTGAAAAAGAGGACAAATTATAGTATTGAAAAATTATGAAAAATAATAAAAATTATTCTTCTATGCGTTATAGTATTGAAAAATTATGAAAAACTATTCTTCTGCTCCACCATAAGACTAGCAATCTGTGGTAATCAAATTATAGCAATCTGGGTTAAAATTCTGCATTTTCTCAAGTATTGAAAAAAAATATGAAAAATAAAAAGTACAATAAACATATAATAATTATGAAAAACTGTAATTTTCATCATAGTTTTATATAATTATTTTCAAATTGTTCTGAATTTTCAGGAAGTACTACCAATGACCGAAGACATGGATGAAGAAAGACTTTGAGCAGTTAAAGTTCTTAATGATGCATTTGGTACTTGTAGACGTTAACTTTGAACTGTTTTGTCTTTCGTTATCAAGAATATGTATTGAATTTGGTAACTCATGTATTGAACTTATTTTCTGTTAGTTGATACTTTATTTTGTTATCATGAATATGTGTTACATTTGCTGATTATTATATTTTTTTTCGTTCATACATTGTTCAAATTTTTATCTATTTAAAGAAAATTCATTTTGATTGTTATTATTAAAATGTAATAGTAAGGTGCATCAAATATATAGTAAAATAAAGCATATATCCTTAAAAGCATTATAACTATATGACATAAGTGCTATAAAAAGATAATGCAATGTATGATGTTACTGTCAAATGATAGCAACAAATAGGCGTTATTGTATCTACACATTTTATAGCGGTATATATATGCTGTAAATGGATGTAGAATATACTATAAACATGTTGATATATAGCGCAAAATAGGCGCTATAGAATAACTATTTTATAGCGGCTATACTTTGTTATAAAGATTATGTTATTTTCGTTAAGATTGAGATGTTTTATAGCGGTAATAGTGAGCTACCGTATTTATGTTACATAGCGGCTATTTTATGCTATGAAATCATGCTCTTTTATAGCGGTTTTTTTTGCGTGTTATAAATGTGTATTTAATTTTTATAAAATGTCGATATACAACGTTTATCAAACTGCTATAGTTGTGTTTAATAGCGGCTATATGTCGCTATAAAAGACTGTTTTTCTTGTAGTGAATTTGAGAAGTTAGTGAAAGTTCGGTAAAGTTAGTAAGCATTTTGATGAGTGAAGCTTCCACCTTTGAACCATAAATTTAAACTATATTCATGCTCATATTTGTAGCTATTAAATACTTATTGTATAGTTGTGATAATGTTTTGGTTGATGGATTAGTTTGTTGCTTGAAGGTTAGTTGCTTCGGAAAGTTGGTTAGTGAATCTTAAGTTATATGAAAATCCAGTAATTAAATCAATCTCATTGTAAATAAATGCTTGATATATGTTGTATTATTGTAAATAATCATGTATGTATGCTCATTCCCTTGCTATGTAATGTTTAGTTGTATTGCAAATGACATAAGCTTGAATTCCGAACTGTCCGTATAGCGATAGTCGCTATATCGGCACTTTTGAAAAATCACCTTTTATCGAAACCGTTTGGTTTCTTTATCGTGCTTGGGATTATTTTACAAGTTAACCAAGTATTTAATTATGATGTTTTCAAAAGTAATTAATTATTTTAATAATGAATATTTAATTTAATTAACTATTTAATTAATAAGGATTAAAGTTAACTAATTAACTTATTAACGATGTGTTTTAAATTTAACTAATTTCTTACTTAATGATGTTTTAAATTTAACTTATCATTTTATCTAATAATGTTTAAGGCTAATTGATCTTTTGATAGCGATGGATTAATATTTATTAATTTATTTGTTAATGATGTTTTTTAAATTAATTAATCCTTTTTAATTAATGACTTTTATAGGTTAATAAATCTGTTTAACCTTAATTAATCTTTCCTTAAATAAAGTTCTAAATTAATTAATCACTTTTAAATAATGAAATTAGTGATGTTTTAAAGGAGATTTACCCTTTTAATTAAGGTTTATTGAAGTAAATTAATTAACTAGTTAACAAAGTTTTAAAGTTAATTAATCAATGCAATAAGAATGTTTTAAGTTGTTAAATCCTTTTTAATGATGTTTCTAAGTTAGTAAACTCTTATAACAAAGTTTTTTAAAGCTAATACTTGTAATGTGAAGTCAAGTACGAATTCGGGTTTTTAAAAGAAAACGTTTGAACTGTTTATGTAAATTAATTAATTTCCGTGAAGCGATTCACTTGTATGGAAACGATGTATTTGTATAATTAGCACTAAAAATCAAAGAAGTAGGCTTGTCGCTATTTCGAAAGTTAAGAATAATCGTGGGACATGACCTTGAGGTAACACTACCTTGACTCGTCCGATATTATTGTTAACCAAGAAATAATACAAGTTTGAATTCCATAAGTGTTGGTAAGTATACAAGACTTAATTTCCATATACAATCGTTTTATATCCTCGATAGTTGGTTTCTCAGCTATCGGTTACTTCAGCTTCTTTATTATCGTCATTCTAAGATGATTTGTTGCTCCGTTGAGCTTTGTTATCCTTTGTCGGAAAATAACCGAACCCAAAGCGCGAAAGGACATCCAGCTATGTGGGGTTGATCCCAATAAAAGGGTATTTCACATCTCATCTAGATCGGATTCGTTTGCGCATTTGGATGTGAAATATTCAGATACTCGATATGGTTTGGTAGGGTCCGGCTGGTACATTTTCGAGAAGTGTCACAGAGTATATGAGCTTCTCAGAAGTGTATTACTAGAGGTATACTTCAAGGGTGGTGCACCTTCCTAGTCATTTATTGGAGATTTTCCTTTTCTTATTCGATTCGAACCTTCAAATTTATTTCCCTATTTGCATAGGAAGAGTCAACCACTCTTCGTGGGGTTTAATTATTTATCCATTCTTTACGTTCGGATGTTGATTTATGTGAGAGTAAACCCGTTCTGTGTTCAGCGACAGGTCTCACATGTTTGAGTTTAATTTCACACCTATTGTTTTAAAGTTTTACTCATACCAGACATATCGTCTGACCCGAGTTGTTTGTTTTCCCCCTAAACTCTTGGGTACTCATTTTATTTGAGTAGTCCAAGAGTAGCGGGTCTTTGTTGGGCTCTTTTTGAAGACGGTGTCTGAGTAGGAGGCTTTTATCTGCTTAGCTATCTATTCAGTTGTTTATCTAGTTTGTGTATGTATTTTGTTTCAGCATATGTAAAGGCAAGATGTTATAACTGCCTAAGTTGATTTGTAGTACTTTTGTGTAACTCGGATAACTTCCTGTTAAGGAGCAACCTGATGTACTATTGACTGTTATGTTTTATTTAGCAGTTTCGTTGTGAGGTTTTCTATTCTATTCTTTACTTTACCCTACAACGATTCATCTTTCCGATTCTTAGGCAACCGCACATGAACACCGAGGATGTGTTAAGTGTCGTTCCTAAGGGTCAGAAAGGTGGGTCGAAACAATGTTTTCCTTAAAGTAATGACTAGTATTACAAATTTAAGTGTGTGAAAACTAATTTTCGACATGACATATGCTTCGAGATGGCTCTGAAATGAATTTTAGGAACCGAGATGTAAATCTGAGATGGACATCCAAGATGCACTCATCTCGTTCAAGATCTCACCTGATACGAGATAAGCTCTCTAAATTCTTCTAGACGAGACCACCAAGGCGTGACCAAAATCCAAGATACAAAACCTTGGTAAATGAGGTGAAAAATAATAAAAGATCACATAATCAATTTATATTGGTTCGGACATCGGGTTATGATCTAGTCGCAGAACACATTTCTGGAGTCTCACTAACAACCCTCTCTCAATCCGAAGGAATACATATACTACAACTACTAACCGAATAGGACTTCAACATCGAATGACAAAGGATTCCGCAACAGGACTTCAACCTTGCTTGAAGACTCTATAACAGGACTTCATTCTTGCGTAAAGACTCCATAACAGGATTCAACCTTCGCCGACAGGACTTCAACCTTGTCGAAAAACTCTACAATAAGACTTCATCCTTGTTTAAAGATCTCTAATAGGACTTTGACTTTTTTTTACAGAGAAATAATTTGTCCGTATAATATGTCTTCAATACACTGATTAGTCAACTTTGAAGTACTAATACTAATAAATTGCACAAATGATGATCGAGTGAATGTGTAGAGGTTTAGGAGAAATAAACTACTAGAATCTTAGGGTAGTGAAGTTGAACAATTGGGGTCTATAAACTATTTATGCATGAATTCAAAATTAATGCACAAGAGAAGCAATAGAGTTCACATAGCATAATAGAGCAATAGAAGCATATACTGATCTGGGAATTGTAACACCTCATATTTTGAAGTTCCATAATATGAGATTAAATTATTAATGATAAGAATCTATTAAATGATAGTTAAGAAAATTTAATTAAAAGAACACTCAAGGGAAAAGTGATTAATTAAATGTGGGATATAGTTAATTCCATTGACCAAGAGTAATTAGAAATTAAATTCGGCTATGAAGATAAAAGGAATAAATTTGAATATTTGGATGGTGAGAATTTTATATTAAAGGAAATGAATTAATAAGATCAGGCGAGAAGGGAATTTGGCCCAAGCCAAAATTATCGATACATAGGCATAATGTGAAAAGGGTGTATGGATCGTACTTATATGGAGATAACAACAATAGTGCGGAATTATAGGAATAGCAAAGTAAAAACTTGCACACCAGGATTTTTATACTGGTTCGAACTTCCCGTTCTACGTCCAGTCCCAGACTCCTTCTGGAATTTCACTAATCAAAAAACCCTCAGTTCACCCGGAGGAATAGGTTAACAACACACCCGAACAGCCGAACGGGGACCTGAGCAACAGAACAGGATTTCGTGCCTCAACAGCAGAAGAGGACTTCTCAGTGCCTGAACAGCCGAACAGGACTTCAATAATACAACAAAAGTTTCTGACTTCTTGTGTTCTAGCAATAACACGAATGAGTCAATAAAGTACAGACTTCCTATAATCTTCTCCTTGTAGAAATGTATATTTATAATCTTGAAGAATTATGGAAGAATAAGTGTGATTTGAATATGGAATTGTTTTCACACAAGAGTTAGAATCAGAGAGAATAAGAAAGATATAAAACAAGAGATTAAGATTTTATAAATTGTGATTCTAACATGTATTTATAAAGAGTCAAAGGTTGAAATTATTCGCGAAAAGTTTCTATGAAGAGATATAGTCATATCTCTTAATTAAGAGTTGTATCCCTTCGCGAATGAAAGTAACCCTTCAGAAAAATATAGCCGTTATAGAAAAACAGCCGTCTGAAAATAATTTTTAGCCAGCTGAAATTCATCAAATTACGACCAGAAAGGAAATAGGCAATTTTTGCCTCAAAACAAAACAGCAACAGTTCTGGAGCGTTGCAACTGAACGGACGCGACTGTTGCAAACAGCAACGGTTCTGGAGTGTTGCAACTGAACGGACACGACTGTTGCAAACAGCAACAGTTCTGGAGCGTTGCAACTGAACGGACGCAACTGTTGCAAACAGCAACAGTTCTGGAGCGTTGCAAATGAAAAGAAGTGACTGTTGCGAACAGTAATTCTTTTTTGACGTTGCAAATGAAGAGGTGTGACTTTTCTCAACGGATGCAGCCGTTGGGAATTCGGCTATAAATAAGGAGGAAACCTGATCACTTTCCTAACTCATTTTTCAAACCGAATTATCTCTTCTATCTCTTCATCTCTTAAATCATATTCAGCCTTATCACACAGAAGATCATACACATCACAATCTCGTGCAGATTACGTCTGTTGTATCTTGGGAGAATTTTGAAATAAAAATTCTTAAGGAAATCGTTACGACGAGCCTCAGACAAAATCGGGTTAGAACTTTTATTCTACATTCTACCCTTTAATTTTGTTATATTATTTATTCAAAATAGTATAACGTTGTTGTTGTAATTTATTTACAACATTCATATTGTTATTATAATTAATACAGAATTCCAATGTAGTGGAAATCTGAGTTATAAACTTGTGCGACGAGTTTATATTTGATTATTCTCTGTTTTGGTATACTAGACGTACAACATCTTAAGACTTTCCTGTTTTAACTAAAACAGAGATGGCAACAGTTGAACTATCAACAAAAGCTGAGGTAGAAAATCAGTTAAATAAAAAGATCAAGATATTGAGATCTGATCGAGGTGGAGAATATGAATCACCATTTGAACAATTCTGTGCCGAAAATGGTATAATTCATCAAACAACAGCTCCATATTCACCACAACAAAATGGTATAGTCGAGAGGAAGAACAGAATGTTAAAAGACATGATTACCGCCATGCTTTTAACTTTTGGTCTACCGACGAACTTGTGGGGGGAAGCCTTAAATATGTCTAATCACCTAATCACATATTAAACAAAGTCCCTCATAATAAAACAGGAACAATTCCATATGAGATATGGAAAGGACACAAACCAAGTTTTAAATACCTCAAAGTGTGGGGGTGCTTGGCAAAAGTTCCAGTTCCGCCTCCCAAGAAAGTCAAACTTGGACCAAAAACAGTAGATTGTTACTATTTAGGGCCAGCCCAAAATAGTAGTGCCTATAGATTTTTGGTATTCAAGTCTAATATAGCTGATATTCATGTTAATACAATCATGGAATCTAGAGATGCCTCATTCTTTGAAGACGTGTTTCTACACAAAAGGAATGAAGGGAATAATGTCCCTAAAAGGACAAGAGAAGAATCAAGCAATTCACATGAAGATGAAACTCATCATGAGATTGAGGAAGTTGAACCAAGAAGAAGCGTAAGGGCTAGGACTTCCAAGACATTTGGTTCGGATTTTTTCACATATGTGTTAGAACATGAACCTCAAACGTACAAGGAAGCAATGTCATCTTCTGAATCTTCATGTTGGAAAGAAGCAATCCAAAGTGAGATTGATTCAATTCTAAGTAATAAAACTTGGGAAATTGTTGATATTCCACCAGGAATAAAACCTATTGGCTGCAAATGGATTTTCAAGAAGAAAATGAAAGCAGATGGCTCTATCGACAAGTATAAAGCCAGATTAGTAGCCAAAGGATATCGTCAAAAAGAAGGAGTAGACTTCTTTGACACATATTCGCCAGTAACACGAATAACCTCTATAAGAATGCTAATAGAAATTGCATCAATTTATGGTCTAGAAATTCATCAAATGGATGTAAAGACGGCATTCTTAAATGGAGATCTCGATGAGGAGATCTACATGGAGCAACCTGAAGGTTTTATTTCCAAAGGAAATGAAAACAAAGTCTGTAGATTAGTAAAATCATTATACGGACTAAAACAAGCTCTAAAACAATGGCACGCAAAATTTGATAGTGTCATGATGAGAAACGGTTTTCGTATAAATGAATGCGATAAGTGTGTTTATTATAAACAAATTGGACAATCATATGTGATGATTTGTTTATATGTAGACAATATGTTAATATTTGGTCCAAATACTCAGGTAATAGAGACCATAAAGAAGATGTTAACTAGCAATTTCGATATGAAAGATTTAGGAGTTGCAGACGTTATTTTGGGAATCAAAATAATAAGAACTCCTAATGGAATTGTATTGTCTCAATCACACTATGTAGACAAAGTGATTGAAAAATTCCAAGACTATGGAATTAAAGGAGTGAGAACACCTTTTAATCCATCAGAAGTACTGCATAAAAACACTAATGAGAGTGTAATGCAACTGGAATACTCTCGTGTAATAGGATGTCTCATGTATCTCATGAATTGCACAAGACCAGATATAGCTTATGCAGTAAGTCGACTGAGCAGGTATACAAGCAATCCAGGAAAGGAACACTGGAAAGCACTAATGAGAGTGCTTGGATATTTAAAAAATACCACAAATTATTCCTTACATTATGGAAAATATCCTGCCGTCTTAGAAGGATATAGTGATGCAAATTGGATTGCTGATTCAGAGGAATCAAAATCAACTAGTGGTTATGTATTTACCCTAGCAGGGGCAGCAGTGTCATGGAAATCTACCAAACAAACATGCATAGCTCGATCCACTATGGAATCAGAGTTCATCGCTTTAGATAAAGCAGGCGAAGAAGCAGAATGGCTTCGTCACTTTTTGGAAGATATTCCATTCTGGCCTAAACCTGTACCGGCCATATGCATACACTGCGATAACCAAGCAGCGCTAAGCAGAGCGCACAACTTTGTGTATAATGGAAAGTCATGACATATTCGACGACGCCATAACACAGTTAGGCAGTTACTCTCAAATGGAACTATTTCCATAGATTATGTGAGAACAAATGATAACCTAGCGGATCCATTTACTAAAGGTTTATCAAGAGAGAAAATTGACTGCGCATCGAGGGGAATGAGTTTAAAAGCCTAAACCAATAAGAGTTATCTTATACGGAAACCTATCCTAGCGACTGGAGATCCCACGGACTAGGATCAATAGGCAAGCCAGTTTTGAATAACTCAAGACGTAATGCATTTGCGTGGAAATAGTCCAACTCCATTCCTATGGTGCACAATATAAATGCAGGCCTACAGAAGTATTTAAAGGTTAAAACTATGTTTTTTAATGATGACCATATCTTGGAAATAACAAGTGGGGTATATGTAGGATACTCTTAATGGTTGCGATCACCTATGTTAGTGTGAGCTGGGTCGACTCTATGAGAATATTAAAAGGCTTTTATTCTCTAAAACACTCGCAGAACCAAAAAATTGTTCAGGACCAAAATGAACACAACCAAGAGATTGGATGAGAAGGGAATAAATGCTTCGTAAAGCTTATTGTCTGGATATACAATAAAGGCCGACGGTTCAAGATGAAATAATTCACCGATTAGCCAAGTAGATCCGATAAGTTTTAGCTAGGGAAAGTTCAAAGTGAAATATCTACTTATCCACGATAAAGCATTATTCCATATGTACTCTGTGATATTTCGCTTTGTGTGGGGGAAAGTATATTATCATTTATGTGGGGGATTGTTGGAATTCCTAGTGTAAATGAAATACACTTGTCCCACATCGCCAAATTTGCAAAGCCATTCCAATATATATATGGCTTTGCAATGAAGGTGTTGGGGCCTAGGGGCACCCAAATGTATGCTTCGTTGTGAGGAGGGAGATCATGCATCACCACCACACACGCGCGCGTGCCGCCGTCCGTCCGACCGAAACGGGCCGGGCTCGGGTTTGGGTTTGGGTCTAATATGATCCTATTTTTACTGCAAAACTGGGCCGGGCTTTTTAACAGTTGCAGGCTATACGAACAGACGCAACTGTTCGTAAGCGGACGTGGATTAACTGAGGAGGTGCGACTTCTGAAGCGGGCGCGAGTTTTTGGCGAACAGACGCAGCCGGAAGCGGGTGCGTCCCGTTAGACGCGAACGGGTGCGGTGTATAGCGGCAGCGGGAGCGAGCGGGTGCGGCCCGTTAATGAACAACAGCAATGAAAGGAAACGGTTGCAACCTTTCAGGCAGACGCGACTGTTCGAAGGGGTGCAGACGAAATTATAAATAGAAGAGAATCCTGATCACATTATCATTCTATTCCAATCTAATTTCTTCTGCTTCTTCCTCCTCTACTGCTTTGAATAATATATCACAGAGTTGGCATACTCTTTACAATCTCGTGCAGATTACGTCTGTTGTATCTTGGGAGACTTTAAATAAAGTCTTAAGGAAATTGTCACGACAAGCCTCAGACGGAATTTCCATCTTCAACCGGTTAGATTTATATATACATATATATTTCTTTTTCCTTTTTGTGGTATACTATTTTAGTAAATAGTATAACGGTTGATTTAGCACTATAGTTATCGTTACTATAGTTGTTAATTTGTTGTTGTAACTTATTTACAACACTCATACTGTTATGATAATTAATACAGAATTCCAATGTAGTGGAAATCTGAGTTATAAACTTGTGCGACGAGTTTATATTTGATTATTCTCTGTTTTGGTATACTAGACCTACAACATAATAGGCAATTTTTGCCTCAAAACAGTCGGCTGTTTATAAACAGACAGCCGTCTGTTTATTGTGGTATACAAAATTTTTGACTTCAGAAACAGCCGTCTGTTTGTGTCCAAACAGCCGTCTGTTTCTGGTCATTTTTGTATATCTTGCCTATATGAGTTATAAATATATTCATATCATATCAAGGAGAGATTTCAACATATGTATAAACTCTAGACGCATACAAAACCATACAAATACTCTTCTTCAAGAATCTTGAATCTTCATATAATTCCTGCAATAAATAGTGTATAGAAGAATATAAAAATATATAGTTGTTGACGTCAAAATATAGTATATATGGAATATCATATAGAATGAGATTCCAACATTCTCCCCCTTTTTGACGATGACAACTATATACAATAATCTCTATATATTTACTCCCCCTGAATATAAACTCCCCCTGCAAAAAAGAGTTAGTGCTTATATATACGAATATTTTCTCCCCCTTTGGCATCGCCAAAAAGACATGTATAAATCGATAATAACCAACATATGCATAGATATTACCGTAGATATATTACATGCCATAGAGTATCATAACTACCATCATTAGACAAATAGACCAAGAGTAGCAAAAAATATTACAAACCACATAGTTTAACCATAAATCCATAATATAGTAAGATAGGGTAGGATAAATACTAAAAGAGGGAACTATAACTCGTTATAGGAAATTATTCCTAATTCGCGTCGTAGTTTAATAAAAGAATTTTCAAGAAGCGGTTTTGTAAAAATATCAGCTAACTGATTTTCAGAGGAAACAAAATCTAAATTAATTAATCCTTTTTCAATATTATCACGAAGAAAGTGATGACGAATGTCAATATGCTTTGTTCGTGAATGGTTGACAGGATTTTTGGATAGATTAATAGCACTTGAGTTATCACAATAAATAGTTGAATTAGATAAATTAATATCGAAATCTCTAAGTGTTTGTTGCATATAGATTACTTGAGCACAAGCCAGAGCAGCAGAAATATATTCTGCTTCACACGTAGAGAGTGAAACACAATTTTGTTTCTTACTAAACCAAGATACTAGTGATTTTCCAATGAAGTGGCACGTACCACTAGTACTTTTTCTATCCGTTCGTGATCCACCAAAATCAGCATCACTATATGATACTAATTCAAACGGACATTCTTTCGGATAGAATAAACCGAAATCTTTGGTGTTAGTGAGATATCGTAATATTCGTTTAACTGCTCTTAAGTGTGATTCCTTTGGATTGGACTGGAATCTAGCACACAAGCAAACACTCATCATTATGTCGGGACGACTTGCAGTTAAATATAGTAATGATCCAATCATACTTCGATATAATTTCTGGTCTACACTTTTGCCATTTTCATCTTTATCAAGATGGGTTGTTGTACTCATAGGAGTTGGTTTGGCAGAAGTATTTTCCATTCCGTAGCGTTTGATTAGATTATTATAATATTTTTCTTGATTAATAAATATACCATTCGGTAATTGCTTAATCTGTAGACCAAGAAAGTATGATAATTCTACCATATGGGACATTTCAAATTCCTTAGTCATAATATCCGAGAAATCCTAACATAATTTTTCGTTGGTGGAACCAAATATGATATCATCAACGTAGATTTGAATTATTAAAATATCCCTTTTTGAATGTTTAATGAATAATGTTTGATCAACCTTTCCAGTTTGAAATCCCGAAGAGATTAGATAGGTCTTAAGACGTTCGTACCAAGCACGTGGTGCTTGTTTTAAACCATATAGAGCCTTCTTAAGTCTATATACATGATTGGGATATTTTTCATGAGCAAGCATGGGAGGTTGTTCAACATACACATTTTCTTTAATATATCCATTCAAAAAGGCACTTTTAACGTCCATCTGATAAAGTTTGAAATTATGAAAATACGCATAGGCCAGTAATATTCGAATTGCTTCTAGTCTTGCTATAGGAGCGAATGTCTCTTCATAGTCGATACCTTCTTCCTGATTGTATCCTTGAGCCACCAATCTTGCTTTATTTCTAGTGATATTTCCTTGTTCGTCCGCCTTGTTTTTGTAAACCCATTTTGTTCCAATAATAGTTTGATTACTTGGTCTAGGAACTAATTCCCAAACTTCATTGCGTTCAAACTGATTTAGTTCTTCTTGCATTGCAATGATCCAGTATTCGTCGGTAGAAGCTTCCTTTGGGTTCTTTGGCTCGATAGTAGATATGAATGCTACGTGGCCCATTTGATTTAATTGATTCCTAGTTCGAACGTTTGAATTAATTTCTCCAATAATGTTTTGAACAGGATGATCCCGTAAAATATGTGGTGGAGATTTTAATTCATTTTGAATATTATTGTTCTCACTAGGATTATCAATTTCGTTTTCATTTATTTCAAAATTTTTAGATTCTGTATTTATGATGTTATCATCATCATCATTATTTATACTTGTTATTTGTTGAAAATTTTCATCAAACGATACATGTAGAGTTTCCTCAACAGTATTTGTTCTTTTATTAAACACTCGATAGGCCTTGCTTCGATCCGAATATCCTAGGAAGAAACCTTCATCAGATTTCGCATCAAATTTGCCAAGCTGATCTTTAGTGTTTAATATAAAACATTTTGAACCAAAAACTTTGAAATAGGATATGTTTGGTTTTCTACCATTAAAGAGTTCATACGGAGTATTCTTAGTGAGAGGTCGAATGGAAACCCTATTTAAAACATAACAGGCAGTTGCTACGGCTTCTGCCCAGAAATGTTTTGGAAGTGTGCTTCCATTTAACAAAGTTCTTGCACATTCCTGTAAAGTTCTATTCTTTCGTTCTACAACTCCATTTTGTTGTGGAGTTCTAGGAAACGAGAAATTATGAGAAATTCCTTTCTTTTTATAGAATTGTTCAAAAGCTTCGTTTTCGATCTCTCCTCCATGATCACTCCGAATATTCTTAATTTTTAATCCCTTCAAGTTTTGGATTCTCTTGACGAAAATTTTAAAGTGATCAAAAGTATCACTTTTATTTTTCATAAAAATTGTCCAAGTATATCTAGAAAAATCATCGACAATTACAAACACATATTTGTTATGATTTATGGATTGCACTTGTGTTGGTCCAAATAGATCCATATGAAGTAACTCAAGTGGTTGTAATGTCGAAATGACCTTTTTAGATTTAAATGATGATTTTGTTAACTTACCTAATTGACAAGCATCACAAATATGATCTACTTTAAAGTTCATTTTTGGTAACCCCTTTACTAAGTTATTTTTAGATAACTTATTAATGGATTTGAAGTTAATATGACAGAATCGTTTGTGCCATAGCCAATGATCATTTTCATTAGCTATTAAGCACATATCTGAATTATGATTGACTTTCATATTCTGAACATATATATTTCTGTCTCTATTACCTTCAAATATGAGATTTCCACTGTGATCTAAAATGCAACACCTATCTTCGGAAAAAGAGATTTTGAATCCTTTGTCACACAATTGGCTAATACTTAACAAATTGTGCTTCAGGTTTTTAACAAGTAAAACATTAGAGATGAGAGGAGTATTAGAGTTACCGAAGTTGCTCACATCGCCTTTGCCGATGATATAACCTTTGGAATTATCTCCAAATGTGACTGAGCCTTCATTTGTGTAGGTAATATTTGTCAGCATACTTTTGTCTCCAGTCATATGTTTAGAGCAACCACTGTCTAGAATCCACTTTCCTCTCTTTTTAAGTGGGACCTGCAAAAAATAGAATTAAGAACATTGGTACCCACCTTTTTATAGGGTCCTAAGAGTTAGGTCTTAGGAAACCAAACCCATTCGGGTCCGGTATTCCCTTTGTAAATATAATTCTAACTTTTATGAACAGTTTCCAAAAAGGATTTTATATATTTATTCCTAATCAAACTATTGTTTGTTTTAGGAACCCATATTTTTATGGTTTTAGACGTCTGTATCCTTTTTGATTTATCTATAGAAGCTTTCAACTCTTGATTCCTTTTAGATTGAGCCAATGTGGATTTTGATTTAACAAACTGTCTCCAATTATTTTGAGGAGCTATTTGTTTCTTAATATATCCTAGTCCCTTTTTACTGGTAGAAGGCTGAGAGTTTTCAATTATCTTAGATAAATTTTCTCTCCCCTTATTAAAATTAGAGATATTTTTAGAAATATCTTCTAATTTAGCCTTTAATCCAGTATTTTCCAACTCAATCAGTTTGACTTTAGATTTTAGCTCATGATTTTCAGAAGACAAAGCATCGTTCTTTTCTTTTTGAGTTTCAATTTCTTGACTCAAGAAAGTTAATTGAGAATCATTATTAGAAGATGAAAGTTGGATTTTCTCTAATTCCTCTTCTAATATTTTCTTCTCGTCTTTAAGCATATCTCTTTCGAATTCTGCTTTGTTCTTTTGTTCAACAGCTTCTTTATACTTTTTCTTGAGATTTTTCATAGTACTAACTAATTCAGTATTAATTTCAACCATATCATCGAAGGTAAAATTTGGTACCTCATTTTCAGTAGCCATGAAGCATACATTGGCTTGTTCATTTTCGCTTTCACTGCTACTATCAGAAGATGAAGAGTCTGAATCATCCCAAGTGACAGAGAATGCTTTCTTCTTGATCTTGTCCTTCTTAAACTTGTTGTATTTTGATTTCTTCTGGTCTGGACAATCTTTTTGCATGTGTCCTTTCTTGTGACAGTTGAAGCATTCTAGACTGATGAAGATGGTTTATTAAAGTTCCTTTTTCCATTGTTTCTATTTCCCTTTTTGCATTTGAGAAACTTTTTGAAATTTTTAGCAATAAATGCTAAATCTTCATCATCTGATTCTGATTCATCTTTTTCAGCATGGAAGGCTATATTCTTCCTGTCTTGAGTTTGAACTCATTTTGCCTGTAGATTGACTTCATATGACATTAGATTTCCTATTAATTCTTCTGGCTTCATTTCTGAAATATCGTTAGCTTCTTCAATCGCCAAAACTTTTCTTTCCCATTCGTCAGTTAGAGAGTTTAGGATTTTTGAGACAACATCTGCATCTGAATATGTTACACCAAGTCCGATCAAGGCATGATGGATATCTTGAAATCTAGAGTACATATCATTTATGGACTCGTCTTGCTTCATTCTGAAATTTTGGAACTGATTTTTGAGCATAGATATCTTGCTTTGCTTGACTTTGCTTGTTCCTTCATGACTTGTTTTTAGTGTTTGCCATATTTGATATGCAGTGGTGCATATGCTAACACGATTGAACTCATTTCTATCTAGAGCACAAAACAACATGTTCATAGCCTTGGCATTTAGGGTAGCTTCTACTTTTTGGGCTGTCGACCAATTAGTATATTCAGTGGTTGGTGCAGTGTATTCGGCTTGTGTGATATTCCAAGCATCAAAACCATTAGCCTGCATATAAATACGCATTCGTGTCGCCCAATAGTTATAATTTAATCCATTGAAGAATGGAGGTCGTCCAGTGGCTTGTCCTTCTACAATGCCAGAGTTAGTGACAGTGATAGGATTTGGAATAGCGTTGTTATCCGTGTTGGCCATATAAGCAGATTATCAAATAACTGTGTAATGGTTATTAGATTCCTGCTCTAATACCAAATGAAAAGGGTGTATGGATCGTACTTATATGGAGATAACAACAATAGTGCGGAATTATAGGAATAGCAAAGTAAAAACTTGCACACCGGGATTTTTATACTGGTTCGAACTTCCCGTTCTACGTCCAGTCCCAGACTCCTTCTGGAATTTCACTAATAAAAAAACCCTCACTTCACCCAGAGGAATAGGTTAACAACACACCCGAACAGCCGAACGGGGACCTGAGCAACAAAACAGGATTTCGTGCCTCAACAGCAGAAGAGGACTTCTCAGTGCCTGAACAGCCGAACAGAACTTCAATAATACAACAAAAGTTTCTGACTTCTTGTGTTCTAGCAATAACACGAATGAGTCAATAAAGTACAGACTTCCTATAATCTTCTCCTTGTAAAAATGTATATTTATAATCTTGAAGAATTATGGAAGAATAAGTGTGATTTGAATATGGAATTGTTTTCACACAAGAATTAGAATTAGAGAGAATAAGAAAGATATAAAACAAGAGATTAAGATTTTATAAATTGTGATTCTAACATGTATTTATAAAGAGTCAAAGGTTGAAATTATTCGCGAAAAGTTTCTATGAAGAGATATAGTCATATCTCTTAATTAAGAGTTGTATCCCTTCGCGAATGAAAGTAACCCTTCAGAAAAATATAGCCATTATAGAAAAACAGCCGTCTGAAAATAATTTTTAGCCAGCTGAAATTCATCAAATTACGACCAGAAAGGAAATAGGCAATTTTTGCCTCAAAACAGCCGGCTGTTTATAAACAGACAGCCGTCTGTTTATTGTGGTATACAAAATTTTTGACTTCAGAAACAGCCGTCTGTTTGTGTCCAAACAGCCGTCTGTTTCTGGTCATTTTTATATATCTTGCCTATATGAGTTATAAATATATTCATATCATATCAAGGAGAGATTTCAACATATGTATAAACTCTAGACGCATACAAAACCATACAAATACTCTTCTTCAAGAATCTTGAATCTTCATATAATTCCTGCAATAAATAGTGTATAAAAGAATATAAAAATATATAGTTGTTGACGTCAAAATATAGTATATATGGAATATCATATAGAATGAGATTCCAACATAATGTTTGCGTCAAAAGTTGGACAAACACCTAATTAGACGGTAAGTAGGGATTAATGAAGAAATAAATGAAAAAGGAGGTAAATAACATAAGAGAATTTATACTGATTGCGTAAATACTCTAACCTACGTCCACTTAAACTTTGATAATGATTTCTGAAATTCTTCTCAACTGTGATTTTATGACTCGGTTGCTTATAATTCGAGTAAGTATCCAATAGAGTGTCGGGGTATATTCAATTAATTCAGAAAGTAAAGAAAAAGATCCCGTGTTTGTGTCTCTCTCCCTTTATTTATAGATAAAGATCAATAAGATAAGCAACGAAACCTTCTTCCCACATTCTCCACGACCAGTAGGAGGCTTCGAAAAGAGATCCTGGCCAACTCAGCACTTGGCTTCTCAACTTGATACCGAGTTGAGGCTTATAAATTAACTGGTTCGCATGTGGAGAGAGTGACAGTTGTGGAAAGGCTGACACATGAAGTAGCAGCTACGTAATCCACTTCGCATGTGGAAAGAGTGAAAATCGACTACTTTTTTTACATCCATGTAAAGGCCGTGACTCCCATGTAGAACATGAAGCCACTTATGCTTTTTCGGTCATCCATATCTCCATTACAATGGCTATCAATATATCCAACAAGCTTGTAATTATTAGAAACAGAGTAGTACAAGCCAAAGTTTGTTGTCCTTTTGACCAAGCAAAAAATCCACTTTACCGCCTTCAAATGATTTGTTGTTAGGTTCTCCTTGTATCGACCGACAACTCCTACTGCACGTAGGATGTAGGGTCTTGTGTGCATTAAATATCGCAAGCTTTCAACCAAGCCTCCAAAGCATGTTGGATCCACATTTTCTCCTTCCTTGTGCCTTGACAACTTGATTCTGCATTCCATTGGCTTGCAAATTGAGTTAGAGTCATCCATATTGAACTTCTTCAGCACTACCTTAGCATAGCCTTCTTGAGTGATTAGGATGCCTTTTCCTTCTTGTTTTACTTCAATGCCAAGGCAGTAAGACACGAGCAAAAGATCGATCATCTTGAACTTCTTCAGCATCTCTTTCTTAAACTCGTCAAACATGCTTGGATTGCTACCTCTAAAGATCAATTCATCTACATACAAGACTGGTAGAGTTAAGGGTATGCCTTACGTGCCATTTTGTAATTTATTGAAAATTATTAACTCTATAATCAATCCTAGTTCGTAATAAAATGTGTTTTCTTTCTGTTATATACTTATTGTAATATGTTATAAATAATTAATGTTTAATTAAAATATATTTAATAGAAAATCCATAAATAGTGTATTGTGACAGTAATTACAAATAATTGTAATTATGAGTATTGTATCACAATGAATAAAACACATCATTTTAAATATTCCTAGTCAAGATGTATCGAGATTAGACATCGATGCATCCGTTGAGACTATACTACATAACGTTCTCCAAACGTTGGAAAATGTATTACTCATGAATACTGAGGCACTAAGGGGTTACGTATTGATATTTATTGAATAACCATGGAATGACGCACTCGATAATTTTTTGTTGGTTAATATATCCGAAGCCAAACAAAATTATCGATGTGACTAATTTACATAGTTCTCTTGACTTGAGACTATTGTTCTTCAATATGAAAGCTCCACTTTGATTCTATAGTTGAGTCGAGTGGAAGTATTGGAAGTGAAAAACTATTCAAGAGAGGATTAGTCTCCTTAGTTATATGACATTAGTACTACGGTCAACTGAAGTCGACTCAAACTCAAAGTCTCTGGCTAGAGTAGTTTGGTTAATAATAATTTTATTATTAAATCAAGGGCTTTGTGTTTGGATTATAAAGTTAAATATGGATGATATTAGAATTTTATCCATTACTAAATTCCATAAGTCCAAAGCGATAGTTTTGATGAAGAGAATTGGTGTAAATAATTGTCACTACCAAGTAATGCTTAATAAAGTAAAATTGGATTTTACCGATGCCAAGTAAGCGACAAATTTGGCGATAATGTCACACCACCTGCTAAGTGAAGTGTGAATGTTAATATTAGAATTGTTCGATATTAATCGCTGATCAAATTTACACCTAAGAATCATACACTCGAAACATTGAATACTCATGTTACCACCTAATTTAATTAAATTATAATGGTTATTAATTAATTAAATTAATTAATATTTATGAAATATTAATTATAAAATTTTATTTGATGTTGAATAATATTAAATAGTGTGTATATAAATGTTATATAAACATTAGTCGATATACGATATTAATAAACATTTAAATTGGATTTAAATGCAACAAATATTTTTCGGGCTTAAAATAGTTTTGAGCCCCAATTAGAGCTTGGTTTAGGCGGCTATAGAGCGATAATAGAGGGCCGACCATGAGATGGTTACAGAAGGAGGAATTTTGAATTCAAAAGGAAAGAACTAGTAAGAGAAAAATAACGATCTTGATCCTTTTTTCACTATCTTAACTCTCCTTTATTTATTCCCTTTAACCCTCACTTTGGATCTGATCTTTTGTTCACTTCTCTTGCTCCATACTAGGTCGGCCACCCCTCTTCCATATGTTCAAAATTTTGAAGCCTAAATACATTGAATTATATCCAATTCGATTGGTGGTGGTAGCCATGTTCGGAAAGTTTGCAACTTTTGGATACAGGATTTAATTAAAAGAGTTAGGTTATTTGTTTCAAGGTGCGAACAACTAGGCTTTGGTGAAAGGTGATTTTTTTATTATAATGTTTAGTATACTCATTTATGTCATATGCTAGCTTGGTTCGAAATCGATATCACGAATTTGTGTGCTTTTGTGTGGTTACATATTAGATGTTTATATATATATATATATGTATGTATGCATATATATATATATGCGTGTGTGTGTGTATATTCTTTATATGTATATGCTCTAGGGCTCACGACCTTTAAAAATTTGAAAATAAAATAATATTAATAAATGATTTTATTTAATTAAAATCTAAATTCAAAAGAATAACATTATATTATGTATGTTTCATATTTTATAAAATATTTATTTATATGCATAAGACTTTCGACGGCAAAAAAATTATTTTATTTTTGTACATTATATATAATATTTATTTAATTTAAAATTGATTATACAAATTAAATACACATTTATATTTACAAATAAAGTAAAATTTTAATACAAAATTTTAGTGCAAAATATATTATCTATTTTGTTTACGAAAATTTAAAGAACTAATATTTCCATACAGTTTTAAAATAAACAATTAATTATTATATATATATGTATGTATGTATGTTTACACCAAAAGTTAGTACAAACACCCAAGTAGATTAGAGAAGAGAATAAAATGAATAAAGTAAAAGGAGAATGAGTAAAATAAATACATAATAATTTATAATGGTTCGGCTAAACTCTTGCCTACATCCACTTAAGCTTTGTTAATGATTTCTGCAAAGTTTTACAAGTAAGATTTTATGTATCGATGGTCTTAGATTGATGATGATCCAAGAAATTGCTATAATAGTATAGAATTTTAGAATGTAGAAAAAAGATCCTAAAATGGTGCCTCACATCTCCTTATAAACAAAGATTAGCAAACTTGCCTCCACCATGTTTTTCCCACGTTCTTTAAGTTCTAAAGTAGGTTTCCTGAAGAGATAGTGGCCAAATTAATAAGTGGTTTCTTGTTTCGGTCCCGATTTGAAGGCTTTGGGTCGATGGCGATCTGAGAAATTGGTTGTGCTTTGATGCTAGTTTGTTTGGTGCTAAGGATTGGCGGCGATCCATACTTCTTGGTTTGCTTACCTTTTGGACTTCGATTACCTTGAAATCGGCTTTATTTCTATGTTGATCTCTTGGATCGATAACGATCCAAGAATCTTTGGATCGTTCGTCTTGACTTTGCTTTTGTGACTTGAGTAAGTTGACATAGCTTCTATCTTGACTAGGCTCCTAAGATCTAATTGCTTGCATTTGCCTTCAATCTTTGCATGGTTTGAATTACGTTATGATTGATAGGGTTAGGGGTATGCCTTCGAGGAAATTATGTAATTTATTATAAATTAATTAACTCTGTAATCAATTCTCGTTCGTAATAAAGGTATTTTCCTTTATGTTATATTTTTTTATAATGTGTTATAAATAAGTAAATGTTTAATTAAAATAATTTAATAGAAAATCTATAAATGGTGTGTTTGTGATTGTAATTACAAATAGTTGTAATTATGAGTATTGCATCACAACATAATAAACACGTCATTTTGAATATCCTAGTCAAGATGCATTGTGACTAGATATCGATGCATCCGTTGAGACTAGAGTACGTAACGCTCTTCAAATGTTGGGTAGTGTATTACTCATGACTATTGGGGGAACTAAGGGGTTGCGTACTGATGGCTATTGGATAACTATGGAATGACTCACTCGATAGTTTTCTATTGGTTAATATATAACTAAGGTCAAACAGAAAATATTATTGTGACTAATTTACATAGTTCTCTCGACTTGAGAATGTTGTTGATCTTCAATATGAAAGCTTCACTTTGATTATAGTCAAATCATGTCACGATGTCCTTTGAATGACTTTAGTTGGGTCGAGTGGAAGTATTGGAAGTGAAACATTATTCAAGAGAGTATTTGTCTCCTTAGTTATATGAGGTTAATATCATGGTCAACTAAAGTCAACATAAAGTCAAAATCTCTGGCCAGAGTAGTTCGGTTAATAATAATTGTTATTACTGAACCAAGGACTTTGCGTTTGGACTATAGAGTTGATATGGATGATATTGGAATTTTGACCACTACTAAATTCCATAAGTCCAAAGTGATATGGCTTTGACACGGAGAATTGGTGTAAATAATCGTCATTACCGAGTAACACTTAACAAAGTAAAATTGGATTTTATCGAAACCAAATAAGCAATAAATTTAGCCAAAATGTCACATCATATGCTAAATGACGTGTGAACATTAATATTCAAATTGTTTGATATTAATCTCTGACTAAATTTACACCTAAAGAGTCACACAACCGAAGACCACGTAATTTAATTAATTTGTAATTGTTATAAATTAATTAATATTTATGAAATATTAGTTATAATTTTTTTTATTTGATGTGTTGAATAATATTAATAAATATGTTGAGAATAGTTATAAATATATTATTCGATATATGATATTGATACACATTTAATTTGGATTTAAATGCGATAAACATTGTTTGGACTTAAAATAGGTTTAAAGCCCATATGGGGAATAGGAATTTCAGCCATGGTATGACCATGGAATGGGCGGTATGAGATGCTAAATGGGCTTGGGTTTTGATATTTTTGAAGGTAGGGAATGAGTAGGAGAAGAAAGGGGATCTTGATCTTACTTTATTTCTTTAGCTTCTCCCCTATAAAATGATTAGTACCCTCATTCTAAAAACTACTTTTTGTTGCCACCACCCACTTTATTACTGGCGAAAATCACCTCCTCAATATCTCCATTTTCAAAGCTTAAATCTAATAAAAATAAAAGTTATTCGATAGCCGGTGGTCAACAATTCGAAGCTAGCACCTTTAGGATAATAATAAAATTCAAAGGAGTTTGTATCTTCATTTCAACGTGTATTCAATAGGCCTTGGTGAAAATATGTTTCTGATTTACAAATATAAATTAATGTTATATTTTATATCATATGATGTTTAGATCGATAGGCGACGAATCTAGTATATCAATATATCGTCACATTTATGATGGTTCTATATTTATGTGCTTCTATAATTTAAAAAAAAAATGCAACATACACACACCTTAATACTCATGGCATGATTTAAAAAAATAATTTAAAAATAATTTAATATATTATTTAATTTATATAAGTATCATAATTTAATTTTTAAATATTATACCATACAAAATAAGTTTTAAAATTTTATATAAATAATTTTTATTCCTAAATGGCTTTCAGTATAAAATAATATATATATATATTATTTAAATCAAATAAATTTCATACCTAATATGCTTTTGGCATAAAAAAATTAATTTTTTTATATAAATTAAATATTTATATATATTTGCGGTAATTTAAAATTGATTTTAAATTACAATATATATGTTGAAATATTCAAATGTCAAAAATATTGTTCAGACTTTTATAAAATATTAAAATACAGAATTTTATTTTTGGAAATATTTTTTTATTTTTGAATTAGCGAACAAAAATTTAATTTTAATAAATATTTAAAATAAAATTTTTTTTTGCCATAAGCATTATTGTATGTGTGTGTGTATATATATATATATTTATATATATTATATATATATATATATATTATATATTTCGTTTATGTCTGAATATATATTTATTAGCAAATTATTATAAGCATATATATATATATATATATATGTTTATTAAAACATTTAAATTTTGTTTTCGGATTTTATAATAATAAATATATAATTTTTTTGATATTTCATTTAAAATGATTTTACATTTATTTACATTCATGTATATATATACATAATTATATATATATTATAAATTCCTTATATATAAATTATAGAAAATTATATATATATATATATATTTGTAATACTATATATATATATGACTTAAAGTACATAAGCATACATTTGGATGATATATTTGTTTACTAGAGGGCCTAACATGTCCGTTGTGGTGTAAATCTTAGCACTTATACACGGGTATGTCAAACCTTACCCGGATTGCTATGTTCCTCATGCACACACACACACGTATGTATATGATGCATACATACATATACATATATATATACACACACACACATACAATACAATATTAATTACATAGTATAAAAATGTAGTATAAATTTAAGTAAAATAATAATTTTATTTAGAAGAAATTTAGAAATGTTCTAAATAAATTAGACTTCGTAGGCCTAATAAAGATCCAAAATGGATTTTTTTTAATTCACTCATTTCTTCTGTTGTATGCTAGCTCAGTTGGAACAATGGTATCAAAGCCCAATAGCTTACGTGGTCCAGTCATATTAGGGTTAACTAATTAAGCTCATAACCCGAATAGTAGGGTGTCTAAAAAGATAGTGTCAAAGGATTAGGTTTGGATAATTGGTACTCTGCCCTACGTGGCTACCGTCCTGGCCCGAATAAATATATGAGCCCAAAGGTTGTCCTTAATAGAAAAGACACAATTTGAATTGGTCCTTGGGTTAATTTTCAAAATTGTTTGAGAGTTAAAAATATAAGGTTTTAAATTTAAAAGTTAAATTTTAAAATATTATAAAAGTTATAATATAATGAAAATTTTCAAAATGTTTGAAAATAAAAATAAGATTAATTTCAAATTTTTTATTATTAATAAGATTAATAAGATAAATAAATTAATTAAATAAGTTAATTAAATGAAGCATATATACACGTGTAATATATATTGATATATGTTATATTGTCTGAAATGTTTAAAATAATATAAGAGTGCATGTATATATATAAATTACTTTTTTGAAATTAATAAAATTTAATTAAAATAGTTTAATTAAATTAATTTATTAAAAGTTAATAATAAAATTAAAATACATATGTATATGATATAAGAGTATTAATATAAAGGTTATATTATATAAATATTCAATATAATATGATAAATTTGAATAATAAACAATCAATTAGAGGGTTAATTAATTAAAATGAATTAAATATGATTTAATTAAAATAATGTTATACATAAGATTATAATATAAGCAAATTAAAATATAAAAGTTATATAATAATAAAACTGATATAATATGAATGTATAAACTAAAGGTGGAACACTAAGAAACCTAAAACAGATTTAACAAATAAATACATACGTAAATGTACGTATACCGTGATTCCTAATGTTGGAACTGGGTTAGCATGCAGCGGAAGTAATGGGAAAATTTCAAAATAAATCTTATTGGATCTATATTGGGCCTATGAAGTCTAATTCATTTAGAATATTTCTAAATAATATTTAAATAAAATCTTTTATTTTATTTAAATTTATAAATTATATATAATTTTATTTAATTTATATATTAATATATATGTATGTATCATACACACACACACACACACACACACACACACACACATATATATATATATATATGTTTGTGCATGTGTAACATATCAACCCATGTAAGGTATAACATGCATGTGTATAGATGTTGAGATTTACATCGCAATAGACACATTAGCTCATCCGATATGCAAATATATGCTGTTCAAATATATGTATCTATATAAACTATTACTTATATTTTCACCAATTCTCTTTATCAAAACTATATAACTTTGAACTTATAAAATTTGGTAATGGTTAAAATTCCAGTATTGTTCATATTCAACTTTATAGTCCAAACACAGAATCCTTGGTCCAATAATAACATTTATTATTAACTGAAATGCTCTGGTCAGAGAATTTGACTTTGATTTGACCGTGATACTAACCCCATATAACTAAGGAGACAAATCATCTCTTGAATAGTGCTTCACTTCAAATACTTCCACTCAACCTAACTAAGTCATTGATGGATATCGTACCCTGATTTAACTATAATCAAAGTGGAGCTTTCATATTGAAAATCGGCTGTATTCTCAAGTCGGGAGAACTGTGTAAATTAGTTACATCGGTATTTTCTGTTTGACCTTTGTTATATTAACCAACAAAAAACTATCAAGTGAGTCATTCCATAGTTATCCAATAACTATGTTTACGTAACCCCTTGGTGCCCCCAACAGGCATGAGTAATACAGTGCCCAACATTTAGAAAGCGTTACGTACTCTAGTCTCAACGGATGTATCGATATTCGATCTCAATGCATCTTGACTAGAAATATTTATAATGGTATAATTGTTCTTATTTTGATAAATTACTCATGATCACAACACTTTGTAACTACTATCACAAAACATACCATTTATGGATTTTCCATTAAATATACTTTTAATTTAATCAATTAATTAATATAACACATTATATCAAGTATATAATAAAATGAAAATGCCTTTTATTTTGAACAAAATTGATTACCGAGTTAGATATATATAACAAATTACATAATTATTCCTAGGGCATACCCTAACTCTATCAATCTCCCACTTGCACTTGGGGTCAAATATGGAATCTTATTCCAAATTCTCCAATCAGTTTCCTCAAAGCCAATCAGGTCAGTCCCTTAGTGAATGAGCATGCTATTATGATTTAATTATCTACTCTGTCAATTAACTCTCTCCGGTGCTGATAAATTGTTTTATCATAAGGAACAATTTAGAGTATGTCCCTCGACTTCTAGTGAGCTCTAAGTTTTGTTACGAACTATATCGCAAAATTGTTATTATATTATAATGTTATGGGATTCTTAACATTTGGAATCACTCTTAACTCAGTTATAAATTGCGCATTTATATTTATATACATTGCTTTTATTATGGCACTGTTCAATTCAATGTACTTTGACTTTTCATTAAATCAGCCACAATCTATTCTATTTGGAACATTTCCAACCTAAAGGTTCTTAACTTAAATTTATTATTGATACATTATACTCAATATCACTTATGAAGTTTGAGTCCGAACACTCCTTCATAAGGAGTTCGTTGTTTTGTAAACAATTCTCTAGTATTTCGAAAATACACGACAACACTCCAAACTACCATTTAGTGATATCAATTTGGATTTGATATTTGCTTCATGTATCAAATACATAAATAAATCACGATATCCTAGACGGTATAACATGTATGATAGTTTCTATTGCCAATGCTAAGGAATCCATCTTACATATTCCGTATTAAATTTTTTAATAAGGTGTCCTTACGTATCGTTTTTTGGGCATTCCCAATATCGTTTTTACTTACTATAAAGGACATCATTTACAAATCCAACGTTGAGTATTAAAACAACTAAAATTGATTTTAACACAAGTACATCACTAACAATCAACAATGTGTTGTTTACTTATGGTTTACAAATATCTATGTATATTTTAATGTTCTTTCTTGTGAACATATGTTTCCTCTGCATTTTGACTAATAATAAAACTATTTGATACATCTATCAAAATAGCTGTTCAATTTTGATACTTTTCAAAATGATACTTTCATATTCGTTCTTGAATCGTATCCGAAAAACCCATAAACTCAATATCGCTCCCACTGACTTCGAGACACTTTGGTAGTTATATGCAAACAGTCTAGCCTAAATCTATATTTAGAACTTTCCACTTCAATACATATATACAAAAATATAAAGTCATATTAGGCGATAACTCTGTGTGTAAGATCCAAATCGACTTGAGCACATCAAATGGTGGAACTGTTACGTTGATTTCAACAATTGAAATTCTCGGTATTATTCTTAACAATGTGGCTCGCTATATTACAACTGCATTTTCCTTTCTCTTAAAGACACATTGCGACCAATGGATCATATCCCTTTGGATACAATTATCAAAATCATATTTTGATAATGTACTTGGAATCCATTTTGGATTAGCGCATCGTACCATATCATAAAGTCAATACTGTTAATGGTTTAATTAAACAACCGAGGATTACTTATTCTTGACATCGATAAGAAACTCACAGTTTTTCTTTAATGTACAAGAATACTCATCAGACGTTCTAATGTATTATGTTCATTTAGGTTAGATTAATTTCATTTCATCCCATGTAATCAGTTTTATCCATGGATCATATCCATATCCATTTTACAATCAATAATTTCTCAAAGAAATTCCTTCGCTATGAAGTTGGTATTTCTTGAAACAACAATTATTTCTCGGTGCAACGGAACGTGCAATTATAAACATTTTATGGATTGTCATATATAAAACTGATTTTTCATTAGTTCACAATATATTTATGTTCATCATATAAATTAGTCATCCAATGACTATCGTACCCAAAATTCTTCTGGGCGATTAATACAAGATCCCTTACGTATAATTATTACGTCCAGTCTTTCGACTCGCACAACCTGCCAACTCTTTGGCCTAGGTTTATAGGGGTTTCTTATAAACCCTTGTCTTGTATGGTTTTGTAAACTAATCTTTGGATGATATTAATTTTAACCTTGTATCCTACTCTTAAGTTCACACCTTATACAAAGTATTTAACTCAAGTTCAGTCATCATTAATCATGCTTTGTCCAACAAAGTTTGATTACTCCTTATCAATACATCATTATTATTATAGGGAGGAGTGACTTTTGAGATTGAATATTTTATTCATTTTTAGGTACATTCGAAACTCTTTCCAATGTACTCACCCATTCGATCAAATCAAATCATGTCTATCGCAGGTTATTTTATTTACTTCCATTTTATATTCTATAAGCTTATCATAGACTTATGCATGCATATCAAATACACATGTCCATATCTATGACGACTCATCGATGAATATGACGAAGTACATGAAACCGTTTTAGTACTAATAGACTTACGATTGTCTATATCAGTATGTATCAATCTGAAGAGTTCATCAACTCTGATGATGCTCTCACTAAATGGTTGCATTGCCTTTCATTGTTTGAGATATAATCCACTAGTATCATATGATTTATAATCATATAATATAAATTATTTCTCAAAACTACGGCTTAGTCTATAATTCCAAAATAATTGTAAATAATTTTAGATACTTTTGTATTTTTCAATGCATCACTTTTGTTGTGAAAACAAATACCACATTATAGTTTCGTTTCATAGTGAATATTCATAATATACATATTGAAATATAACTATGTCTATTTTCAGTCGATACCGAAAAACAATCATTATTTCATAAATAATATTCGGTATGTTTTACGAAAATAATTTTCATAATTTGATACAATCAATAAGTGGTACATGGCATGCTCCTACCATTTTCTCCATTACTATACTAGCATACTAAATTTGGAGGTACATCATTCACTTAATATATATTATTTATTTCATGTACTGTAACTAGTTTACAGCGGAGAGTTCTTTGATCAAATATCTCGAACACAAAGAAATAAATCTCATAGCAAATAATTTTCTGTATGAAAATACATTTCAAAATAGAAATCATATTTCTCATTCTAATGTTAAGTATGAATTATTATTATTACAATTTTTGTTTCCAATATTTCTTTATGAAGCAGAAGTGACTATTCATTCTCTTTATCCAAACTATACCTTAAATCACATCTACTCTTGTACACTCGTTTTTCCTTCTATATGGTCGAACCATTCAAAAGAATACCCTTACTATAACATCATAGTGAACTCTTTACAAGAGCACACTCCATCATCCTTAACATCTAAGGACATAAAAAATGTTGCATTATGCGTAAACCGATCAAACTGACATTTCGACGATCGAGTTCTTAGATCTATCTTGTAGTTTTGGTATAGTGTTACATTTAACATGATACGATCTTTATTGTAATCAATCAAATTGAATACTCGATCTCACACTATGGTTTATTTGCTTATTTCAAATAAACTAATTTCATCGAAGTGTTGTACATTACAAACCATGACCGTTCACCATATAACATTTATATGCAATTTTTTATGGATCGAATATCCATAGTTTTGTACTATTTTTGAGTCCGAAATTTATAGAATGCAATACACGGCCTTGACCTAAAAACACGTAAGCGACAAAATTACGAGCATATTTAGTAGTTGTAAAATCAGGCACTTGCATGGGTGTAGAAACATTAACATGCAATAAGCATTTATTAGTAAGTATATGTTATATTTCTGTTTATCAATCTTCAATTCGGTTCATTTGTATATCTTAACTGATAAATGTTTTATTAATCATATTAAATGCATAAATTTATCAAGTAGGTTATTATAACATTATATAGCATATGTTCTTACAATATTAGAAAGGTTAAATGTTATCATTGCATTTTTCTATTAAAGCTCCCACTAGTCTTTTATGTTTCACTAAACCCTAAGTCGAAACATATAACTCTTTCGACTTCTTTAGTGGGTGTTAGGACTCGTATGCCTTGGGATTTTGACCGTGAGGATAGCTCAACAAATCATAGGCCCACATACGATGGATAACTCCTTATCAATTTTATCACATACAACTCCTAACCCGTGGTACCTTGTCCTAATACCCCCTTTACCCAGAGGAAAGCTCAACAAGTAAAGTGGGATTATTCACTCGGATCTACCATTTCTCGACGGCCTAAGTATAATGCACATACCATAAGGAAAGTTCAACAAATATGTGCAGTTATCTTACCTCGTCTATTCAATATATTAATAATACTACACATAACATCCCTAGCTTGAGGAAAGCTCAACAACTAAAGAGTATGGAAGTAATCTATTAATATATAAATGATATATGACAATTTTATATTGAAGATTCATAATCTTCAATATATTATATTGAGTGATATCGACTTATAGAATGATGTATTTCTTATGAAATACCCTCACGATCAAGTCCCGAGCACATTGGAAAATCACGTTATACGTACGTTTACGTATGTATTTATTCCTCAAGTTTATTTAGGGTTTCTTAATGTTCCAACTTTAATTTATACACTCATATTATATAAGTTTTATTCCCTAATACATTAGATCTATATTGGACTTATGGAGTCTAATTCATTTTGAAAATTTCTAAATATTATTTAAATAATTTTTTTATTTTTATTTAAATTTATAAATTATATATATGTGTCCGTGTGTACCATATACACATACATATATATATATATATGTGTGTGTGTGTGTGTGCGTGCGCGTGCGCGCGTGCATGTGCATGCACATATGTTACATGTCAACCATTGCAAGATATAACATGCCCATATATAGATATTGGGATTTACATTGCAACGGACACGTTAGCTCATCCGATATGCAAATATATGTGGTCCAAATATATGCATGTATATAAGCACTGCTTAAATATAAATGTGTGTATATACACGTGCATACTAAGTTTGTTTAAATAATTTTATATAAATGTATATAATACTTAAATACACACACACACACACATATATATATATACGTATGTATATATAAAATTTTATAAGTAAAATAATATATGTATATATGTGTGTGTGTGTATATAAATTTATATTACTATAATATATCTATTTAATTGTAAATAGTTATTTAAATATTAAATAAATAATATTTTTTTATAAAATCATGAATAAAACATGTATTGGTGTACACAAAATAATAAATAATATTTTATATTTATTTTAATACACACACACATATATATATTTATAAAAAATATATATATATATATTTATAAAATATATATATATATATTTATAAAAAATATATATATTAATTAATAAAGATTTTTTTTAAATTTCAATTCGTGTGTACAGCATAGAAAAACTTTATTATTTTATTATTATTTTAAAATATATTTTAATTGAATATTCTTTGAAATTATATAAAATATTAATAAATATTACTTTCAAAACCTTTTTTCAAAATTTAAATTTCTAGTAAATCAAAATTATATTTTGAAATTTGGAAAAATATTTCACATTTTTTCAGTTAAATTTTATTTTTAATTAATTTATTACTTTTTAGTTGATTTGAATAATAATTTTTAAAAATAAAAAAATGTTTTTATTTTTTATTTTCTGATTGAGAGCTTATCTAATATTAAAATAGTTTTACAAAATTAAAAATAATTTTTGTAACATATTTTATTTTATATGATTTATTTATGTAGTATACTAATTTAAATAATATTAAATAATTATAAAAATATTTCTGTCAAAAATTACTGTTATCATGAATTTACATATATAAAATTATATGATCAGTTTTAACCATAGTATAATGTTGTAATTAAATACAAACCATATATATGTAATTAGATTATATATATATATATGAATAATTTAATAAAACATTAAGTAATATGTATATTATGCTACTGTACTGATCTAGTATGTAACTAAAATGATTTTATTTTACTATATTTTATAAGTATATATACATAAAACCAAACCAATTTGTGAGAACATTAATTCATATTAGAATTGTCACCTAATTAACAATATAATATATATTTATATGTATACACACACACACATAATAAAATATTATTAAGAGAATTATAAATTATAAGTTAATAAAACATACCTAAGAACCAAAGCCTTGAAGTACATCTTGAAAGGATGAACTCTCCCCTTTGAAACATTTTCCGATTCGGTAGATTGCTAGTCCTTAAACCTTTGACTATCGGATAGCGATCGACTTTGAGTTGATTTGAACTTGATATGATGGAGCACTAATGGAGTAATTTCGACCAGCAAGATATGATGGAGATGGTAGCCAAAAAAATCCTAATCAAACTAGTTTAGGTTTGATTATATACTGGATAAAAAGGAGGAAAAAGTGGATCTCATCCCATACTAATTCTCCCTTGATATGAGCCATCTAAAATCTAGCATCTAAACCCTATTTTAAGCCACCCCCATGTCATGTTGCTACCGAAAATTTCACCCACCATGGTGGACCAAAAACCCATTTAAGCCTAAAGAAAATATTATTTAGTTAAATCCAAGTTAATCGATATGTATAACGATTAATATATTTATAACTATTATAAATATATTTAATTATATTTATTCCTCAAATCATAATCAAATCTTTATAATTAATATTTCAAAAATATTAACTAATTTAATTAATTTATAATAATTATAAACTAATTAAATATTTTGGTTAAAGGACAATTCATTGTTTTGGTTGTGTGACTCGTCAGGTGTAAACTTGGTTAGCGATTAATATCGAGCTATTCAAATATTAACGTTCACATGCCACTTATTAGGTTGCGTGACATTTGAGCAAATTTAGTGCTTACTTGGTATCGGTAAAATCCAATTTTACTTTGTTAAGCGTTACCTGGTTGTGATTTTTATTTACACCAATTCTCTTCGTTAAAAGTATATCACTTTGAACTTATGAAATTTGGTAATGGTCAAAATTCCAATATCGTTCACCTTCAACTTTATAGTCCAAACACAAAGTCCTTGGATCAACAATAACAATTATTATTAAACGAAATACTTTGGCTAGAGACTTTGACTTTGAGTTGACCATGATACTATCTCCATATAACCGAGGAGATGAATCCTCTCTTGAATAGTGCTTCACTTCCAATACTTCCACTCGACCCAACTATAGTCACTTGATTGATGTTATGCCAAGATTTGACTATAATTGAAACAGAGTATTCATATTGAAGATCGACAGTGTTCTCAAGTTGAGAGAACCGTGTAAATTAGCCACATCGATATTTTCTATTCGACCTTAATTATATTAACTAACAAAAAACTATCGAGTTAGTAATTCCATAGTTATCCAATAACTATCAATACGTAACTCCTTGGTGCCCCCAGCAGCCATGAGTAATGTACTACCCAACATTTGGAGAGCATTACACATTCTAGTTTGAACGGATGTATCGATATCCAATATTGATATACATCTTTACTACGAATATTTAAAATGGTATATTTGTTTTTTATTATGATAAATTACTCACAGTTACAACACTTATAGCTACTATCACAAAACAAGCCATTTATGGATTTTCTAATAAATATACTTTTAATTAATTAATTAATTAACACGTTACATTAAGTATATAGTAGAAAGAAGACACATTTTACCGAGTTTGATATATGTAACAAATTACATAATTTCCCTTATGGCATACCCCTAACTCTACCACCCAATGTATCCGACACTTGAATCATAAAGGTATTTCATAAGAAATAAATTATTCCATAAGTCAATATCAATAAATATAATATATTGAAGATTATGAATCTTCAATATAATGTTGTCCTCTACTATATATATATTAATAAATTACATGAATACTCCTTAGTTGTTGAGCAAACTCAAGCTAGGGATGTTATGTGTAGTATTATTAATATATTGAATAGACGAGATACATAAAAAAACTATATGTATTTATTGAGCAAACTCAAGGTACATATATTATACTTAGGCCATCGCAATATGATAGGTACAAGTGAATAATTTCATTTCAATTTGTTGAGAAAACTAAAGGTCGAAGTGAAATTAGGACAAGGTACCATGGGTTAGGAGTTATATATGATACAATCAATAAGAAGTTATCCATCGTCCATAGAGCTATGACTTGTTTAGTAAAATCAAGGTCAGAATTCCAAGATGGACGAGTCCGAACACCTACTAGTGAAGTCCAAAGACTTCTATGTTTCGAATTAGGGTTTAGCGAAACATAAAAGACTAGTGGGAGCTTATTAGTAAAATGAAACAAAAAGTTTAACCTTAATAATATTTTAAGAACATCCGCTCTTGTCCTAATGATTTCTAATTAAAATTTGTAGAAAAATGATAACTCCAAAACTGTTTTCTGAAAGTGACTAGCTTACTGGACTAAACTATACTGATTGGCTAAGAGCAACTAAGATAACGTTGACTTACGAGCATCTTTGGTCACCTATTAGATGTGAACCTAAAGAACAAACCGATGATGATGCAGACCCTAGACTTCGACTTGCTTATGAGAAATGAGTTTCATACCTAGAGAACACCCAAGTTTTCATGCTGTCTACATTAGACAAGCCGTTGTAGCACAAAAACATGTCTATCCATGAGATATTTGATAGTCTCAAGACCCTGTTCGATGAAAAGTCTCGTTCCGCAAGGTACAAGCTCAAGAAGAAGTTGTTCAATACCAAAATGATCAAAGGAAAAAAAGTGTATGATTACATGCTGATGATGAATGGTTATATTGATAGGCTTTCACAATTGTATGTATAGATAAGCAATAAACTACAAGTTGATTTGATCCTTGGTTCTCTTACTCCTCGATATGAACCATTCATACTGAATTATAATATGAACCAATTTGATGTGAACGTCATGAAGGTCCTCAATATGTAGAGGTCAGTCGAGTCTGCATCTAAGGATCAAGGAGCTGTACTTACTATTAAGGGTAATGCATCATCTTCGAAAAGTTCGAAGAAGCGGAAAAGAGAAGGTAAGAAGAGAAACAAAAGTAAGATGACCGATGACAAGGGTGAATTTCACCACTACCACAAGTAAGGTCACCAGAAAAGGAACCATCCTAAATATTTAAAGATTGTTAGAGAGAGAAAGCAGAATGGTTCTACAACTCCATTAGGTACATTTATGATTCAAAATTGTTTTGTAATCAATAAAATGTCTTGGGTCTTGGATACCATATCTGGTACTTGTTAAATCTTCCCTTATAGTTTTTAATGAGACAGTTATACATTTTCATATGTGTGTGTGTGTATATATATATATCGATTATTACTTACAGGAATTCACATATGGAGAAATAATGATCAACGGTGGAATCGAACTAGAACATTGAAGATCCAAAGCAATGTTAGTTGTATTTTTACTTTTGTAAAATCTTCTATATGACGATTTCACGCATACACATGAATATTGCTTTGAAAATAATTTTTATGAAAATTATATTCCTTATATTATTCAAAATAAAAGTTCTCAAAAGCAATTCAAACAAATATGGTGACAAGTTTAAAAAATCAAATATACAGGTTTTCAGTCGTTTGAAATATTTTCAGACATTTGAGATCTATTTCCAGGCGTATGAAAGCACTGAAATTACACTTGAAACTTTCTATTTTTTCCTGCACATTTTTAGCCATCTGGATTTTAAAATCAGCCATCTGACCTAGACGAAATGAAGCATCTCTTCGCTAAAAATCAAATTTTGAAGAGGTATCTTCTTTCCTAAGGATTGCAACTTTTTCAATGGCTACAATCTTTCGATAAAGAACTATTTAACGCTTTAAGTGGAGTTGAAATTTATGTTTTCAATTGTAACGACCCTGAAATTCCAACCCAATTTAAAAATTTTAGAACCGTTATTTTAATATAAAATGTGAAACTTCCATTCGATTTCAATCAACGTCCAAACTTTGTTTTTAAATTGCGCCTTGATGATTGTAGATATGGGTAAAGTTTCGTCGGAAAATACCGCAGTAAACTTCGTGCGCGTTTTACTGCACATCAGTTCATTTTAAAGCGTGAAAATTTCATCTTCCGAACCTAAATATTTTTACATAGAAAAATTCTAAATCATTTTCTGACAAAGGCGTCATTTTTCGTTTTTCAAAATTCGGATATCTTTAGCTCCGTCGATCTTATTCTTCGGTGTTTTGCTGCATTCTCCGTAATAGGAATTTCAAATATTCACAAACGATTTCCGTTACCGTTCAAACTTCACATTTGGAATACGCCTAGATAGACATAGGTGTACGCCAAATTTCGTCGAAAAATATTGTAGTAAATTTCGCTCGTCAAATTTACATATTTGTTTTAATTTTATGTGTAAATTTTCTATCGTCCGAACTTAAATATTTTTTTTCACAATGTTGCATAAGAAAAATATTCTGATCATGATGGCGCATTTCCGTTCCGTCAAATTCCGCTTTTAATTGCTAGTTAAATTGTCGCTCGAGCAAATGGTTCAATAAGATTTACCACTTCGCAAACAATGTCAAACCACCAATATCTTTATACCGTTGAGTCCGCCTCGTCGCGCTGATCAAAACGGTATATTTGTTTGTGTCAATCGGAGTTCGGCGCGGCAAGTTATAAATTATTTAACTGAGTACAAACTGGTCCGTTACGCCACAAAACCGGTACCCTACTCTTTCCCGCTTAAAATTCAAAAAAAAAAAAAAAACCTCTGCCCCTTCAGAAACCCAATAGCCACTGTGACATATCATCATTTCATTGCACGGGGACTCTAAATTCTCTCTGTTATATTTGATGTCCTCTGCACTCTACAGCTCACTTCTGAATTTCTCTCTGGTACGTAACCTTCTTCTCCTTCTTCATTTATTCTTTCTTTCCTTCTCTGCTCTCTCATCAAAAAAAAAAAGATAAACAACTTCCCCCCCCTGCATGCAACCCCCACACCAGCCCCTGCCCAGCCTTTTCCCCTGCCTTCGCCCCCCCTGCACCCGCCTCCAACTCCCCCTCTCTCCGACCCCGCCTCCGACCCCCCTTCCTCTCACCCGCCTCCAACCCCCCTCTCCACGCCAGACCCCCGACCCCCCCCCCCACGCCAGACCCCCGCGCCCCGCCTCCGACCCCCCCTTCCTCTCCCGACCCCCGCGCCCCGCGCCAGACCCCCGACCCCCCGCGCCAGACCCCCGACCCCCCCCCCCCCTCGCGCCAGACCCCGACCCCAGCTCCAACCCCCGACCCCCAGCTCCGTCCCCGACCCCCCGTGTGACGCCCCACCTCTATACCCACACTAGCCAAGAACACTACGGAGTAATGCTGTCAACTAGCGCGGAGAATAAGGCTGTTGAGGAGCGACCATCCATGTAACTTCTTTGTGCGAGCACCGATATGTCAGATAGTATAGAATGCATATCATTTAAGGAGGAAATCCGACATACCGATACAAACTCAAAGCTATCACACGGTGGCTATATATAATCTTCGGAAACAAATATAGAAATAAACGTAACACAAATCAGTCACAGACAATTCATATCACAAAGGCGGAAGAAGATATGAATAAAAATACAACACATGAAAGTGTACATCAGAGTAGTGGTCAGAAAGATCCACGATAATACAAAAGAATAGCAACGCGTGCTATACCAAAAGAATACAACTACGAGTCCATATCTCAAGTGTATACAACAAAAGACGCAAAACTAAATAGTTAGCCAAAAGTCAGAGTAGCAAATCCCGGGAGGAAGTCAAGCAGAAGCACCTGTAACATCTCGGTCTGACCCGAGTATTATTTAAGAAAATAATAAACGGATCAGTCTAACTATAAATATCAGATGACATGATATAAAATAATAGATATGGCATAAACATAGAATACCCATACTGACATACTACTATAAGTATGAAAATGATGATCAACAGGAGATCAACCGATGAGAAATGATCAATATCACAAGAATCTTCTCAAAGATCCAAAGAGGGCATCATACCCTAAACTTGTACTCATAACAAGTCAATGACATAAAAATCCAGAAATCAAAACAAGAAATCCAGAAATCATAAAAAGAGAAAGAGGCCTATCACATGATGGTCCGAAGACCATGGGGAGCTACCCCATATGTGTGAGTCGGAATCACACTGATTGAGGCCTAGGCTAACCAAAAAGCAGAAAGGTATGTGTGAATGGAATCACACAAGTGGTGTCTAGCCTACCCTCGCAAACAAAAAGAAATGTGTGAGTCGGAATCACACTACTGCGGCCTAGACTAACCTTGCGGACAAAGAGATGTGTGTGAGTCGGAATCACACTATTGCGGTCTAGTCTTACCTTGCAAACAAAGAGACATCGCACAATTGCTAGTCTAAATCATAAAATGATCATCATGATCAGCGAGAAGTGTCAATCACACCAAGCTAGTAAATATATGAGTTTAGCTTCATGTCCCATAACCACTTGCTTAACTTAAATATTTACGAACAAGCTGCAAATCTTCACTAGGAAATGATAATAAATGATAACAACAAAAAGGGAATCAACCCGATTTGATTAGAGTTGGATATTCAAGCTAAAAAAAACAACTAGGCAAAACACAGCAGATTCAGACGTCTGAGATCAAGAATTCAGACGTCTGAATCTGGAAAATAAACTATTTTCCAGAACAGAATTCAGACGTCTGAATCCTAGACTTCAGACGTCTGAAATAGGCACTTTTTAGCCTACTTCTTTTCTGGTTCAAAACGAACCAATTCAGACGTCTGGAATTTTGATTCAGACGTCTGAATGCTGGGAGAAGAAAATTCCCAGTATTCCATTCAGACGTCTGAACCATACGTTCAGACGGCTGAAACTGTTATTCAGGGCATTCCCTGAACCTAGGCCAAAAAATGGCCAAACGACATCGATAACGATCGGTCGAGCCACAACGACTCAGGAATTGCACAAGGATAAGTGTTAGGAATTCATACCTAACAATCGAAGATAATTATTGACTTAGATGTGAGATAAAAATCTCACCTTTATACACAAGCACAAGTATGAAGGAGCTATAGAGCAATGGCAATGACAATCTCTTTTCAATCCCAACTCAACAAGCTTGATTCTAAGCAAAGCTTCTTCTATTGATTTGGAGCTAGAACTTGATTTGTAGATGGAAACTAGGGTTTTAGAGTTTTAATTTCCCATTCCACTCACCATTAATCTCTTTAGAACTGAAATGAAGAGGAGGAGGGAGTGAATGAAGAGGGGGTTTCAGTTTGGAGTGTTAAGTTAAAACATAGGGCTGAACCAAACCCAAACCCAAAGTGAAAATGGTCGAATTTTTGACTAGCTCCAAACATATCGAAGTTTACACTTAAAAAGATCGCAAACGACATTTTGAACTCAATGGGAGTGGTCTCGAGTCCTAATTTGACCGTATGCAAAAAGTAGCTTTTCGGACTAACATCCGATTAACGATTTTAAATATAAAAATATAAAATCGATAGATATGCGGGTTGTTACACCCCGCGCCCCCCCCCCCGCGCGTCCAGACCCCCCCCCCCCCCCGACCTCCCAACAGCCCCGACCCCCGCTTTCCCTCTCCGACCAGCCTCCCCGACCCCCTACGCCCGCCACAGCCAGCCGACCCCATGCGCCACAGCCCCGCGCCCGCGTTCACCATCCGCCACCCACCCACGCCAGTCTCCGCCACTGCCGCAACAATCCTGTCTGTGCACATCAGTTATATATATAACAGTAGATATATATATATAACTGTTATATTATATAACAGTATATATTTTGGAATCTGGTTGCTCATTTTTTTCTGTTGCTGTGTTTGGTTCCAGCTACCGCTTCGAAGCTCTAGGCATTCATCCGGCTTGTTTGAATCTAATCTTGCTTCGTCGTTGGTATGATTTTATATATTTTCGATCAATATATTGCAATAAACAAATTATTGATTAATTATTTGTTTGATTGCAGTTTGTGTTCATTTTGCGTCGTGCCTATTAGGGTCTATTTTATCTATTCATCTTCGTGCCGCGCCATCTTCTCCAACCACGAAAGGTGAATATTTTATATTCACGACTCAATCTATTATGCGATGATAATCAAGTGATAATTGTTGTTAATATTAATCTGGATATTAAATTGTTGATTGTTAAAATTTGATGAAGTAAACTGTTAATTTCTAAAATTTGATGACATGTATTGTTTATTTTGATCAAAAATGTTAACTGTAATATGATGTTAATTAGGGTAAATAGTAGTGACACAAAAATTGTTATGTGCGATTGATGTAGAAATTTGATAACGGACACCAAGTAAAAATCATCCTGTAATAATCTTTAATCCGTTGGATTCTAGGAATAATTATATTAATTTGCATAATTAACTAATGTAAGTTAATATGGTTATTTCGGGATTATTTGAATAAGTTGTTAATTTGTTATGTATGGTTGCTATTGCTTGTTTATTTACTTTGACACCATCCCAGTTATCACACTGCAAGTTCCCTTTGCTATGCTTTGTTTTATATTGAATGATATCGGGTTGAAATGATAAATACCCACTTAAACAACTTGGCCTAGGATAGAAAATTTAAAAAAAAATAAGAAACCCGATTGGTCAACAAAATTATTTTGAAATTGAAATCTATTTGAAATTAAGGAATGAACTTAATAATTTGTTTGGAAATCAAGTAACGATTTAATAGATTTAGTTGCAATAAATTAATGGATTTAATTGAAATTAATTAATGGATTAATTGGAATAATTAATGAATTTAATGGAAACGGATTAAATAAATCTATTTAATTGAAGGAAAATGAATTGGCAGATTTGATTGAAATAAGATTTAAAACAAGTGAGTTTTAAAATTTAATAATTTAATTTATTAGATTGGTAGATTTAGTTTTAAACTGAGTTTTAAATTAAATAGATTTGAACTTGTCATAAATAATAATTTAGATTTAGGAAATTTTGACTTAAAATGGAATACGAAACTAACTGAAGTCTTATGGATTTAATTTAGCAATAACTTAAATGTAAAATGATTTTAAATTTAAGGAAATTGATTTAATCAAATTTATGATTATATTTAATGTAACGATGAATGTAAATATGAGTTGAGATAAATAGAATTTGATTTAACGATTCGAACTTAGTTAACCGGTAAATTTGAATTAATTGATTTGAACTAAATTTAATAAGTGAGTTATTAAATTTAACTCGAATACTTAATTATATTGTTAATTCAAATGTTTGAACTACAGATTTCACTTGGAAATATGATTTTATATATCCGAAATAAATTGAATCGTGAAATGTCAAAATTTGGAAGTCAAATTTGCACCTTGACTTTTGGACTTTGATTTGTTTTAAACGTTGAGTTAACCGACCATTGGGTAATAAATACGTAGTTATTAAAGAGACCGGGATCGGATATGGACATACTCTCTGTCGATACCGAAAACCACTTTAATAACTATTACACGCGAAGTGTTGATCCAGAATGAAGTGGATGGTTTGGTGAACGCGTTGACTGAAGAAAGAGAACGATATTGGACGACCCCTGACATGACTAAAACAGGAGCCGCGCCGGGCCATTGAGGTTCGCCACCTCTAGCGGACACACTTCTTCGATACCATATCTATTACTTTTGTGATTCGATTTGGGTGCACCCCTTGATTTGGGAGTGTTGTTTCGCGGTGTTGAGGTAGTAGCTGCTATGCTCAACATCAGTCCGGATCACGCAACTACTAGTATCCTAGTTGGTATCGCCTCATGTACCTTGTCATACCGATTATCCTATTCGCGACCACTACGTTTTGTTTTGTACCTTTAGCATATGGATTGCCCTCTGGTGACTTCCGGTTTTGGGGAAACTACGGTCTTGTATATGCTCTTGGGAATAAAAATGTGTTAAGGGTGGTATGGGCCATGACTTAACACTATTTTAATATCGTACTTTACTGATTAGACATTATCTATCTATCGTATTCTATTGTATATAGATAGTTTATCGGATCCTTAGAGATGTTATTTTATCCATCTTTAAGTTATGAACTATTCCCTTGCACTTGGTTTAATTGCATAAGATTTTGAGTCCTGACTCGAGTGTTTCTTTTGCATATGCTCGGGTCAGTCTGAAGCTATCCAGTTGCTGATCAAGGTTGGTTGAAGATGCTGAAGGCTTAGCATTTATCTTTATCAGTCTATTTATATTCCTGTATTGATGTCCTAGTCTGTTGGACATTTTTGGTATTAGTCACTTGATGTTAAGACATTGTTGTATATTATATAGTGGCTTCATGAACTGCTATTATGACGATGTATTTTCCGCTGCATTATTTTGTGACTGTTCTGTGATGTTGTATTGATTCTCATTTACATTTATGTATTTATAATCCCATAATGATTCGTGTTTTGTATTATTTAAGTTGACATGTGTGGATTATTGTCAATTTAAATGGTCCAAATATACGGGTTGTTACAGTTGGTACCAGAGCCAGGTTTCCCTAAAAACCTTAGTTTGGGATTATATATAAACTCATTAGAGATAGGGTAGCAATACCCTAGAATGAGGAGAATCGATTCAATATCCAAATCCTTCCATGTCAAAATTCTTTGATTCATTGATTAAACTTTCCTTAAAAATTCTATGATTTTCTATCCTTTGGTTTTAACAATCCCTTTGGTATTTCAGGATGGGTACCAGAGGAAACCATAGAGGAGGAAGGGGCCATGGTCCTGCTCAGGCTGTACCTGTCGCTCCAGCTCCTGTCAAATTCACCATTCTTAGCAAGGAGTATTCACAGCTGTGAGGTATTAAGTTTTCTGGATCCGAGAACATTATTGAGGCTCAGCAATGGCTTAAAGGTTTAGAGAAGATATTTTCTGGTCTGGAGATCACTGATGCTCAGAAGCGTCAGCTTGCTGCCTGGCAACTTCAAGATGCCGTGCAAGATTGGTGGGAATCAGTTACTTCGCGTATCGAGGAGAACACCATCACTTGGGCCCAGTTTAGGTATAAAATTATTTGGATTTCGTAGTCTAAATTCTTCTATCTCTGGAATGTTATTCATTTAGTCTATCTTTTGATTAGGGATACTTTCTCGGCACAATGGATGCCCGCTGCTGGAAAAACCCAACTTTATAGAGCTTTTATGGATCTTAAGCAGGGCGGTATGACTTTTTCTGAGTACGAGAGGAAATTCAACGAACTCTCCAAGTTCGGCCCGGGATTGATTGATACACCGCTTCTAAAGAACGAGAAGTTCATTTTGGGAGCTAGACCAGAGTATTATGACTTGCTTACTGGCCACACTCACTGCACCTTCACAGAGCTTGTTGACTATGCTCTTAGATACGAGGCAAAGCCTAGGGGACCTACTGCCAAGGCCACTCCTACTCAGCCCTCCTCTAGCCAGCCTGGGAAGAGGAAGATGAACTTTGATCAACAAAAGAAAGCTTGGCAGAAGACTACAGGATTGGGATATGCTCAGAAAAGCCCAATCGACCTTGCTAATATCACTTGCTTCAAATGCGATAAGAAGGGCCATTATGCTAATAGTTGTCCATCTACCGGAGCTGCTGTTCCACCACCTTCTACGACTAGGAAAGACTTATGCTATGTCTGCCTCCAGCCGGGTCATTTCAAGAAAGACTGCCCACTGTACAAGCGTGGCACACCATCTGGAGTTTTTGCCATCACCACTCCTACACCGCCTGCTCAGGATGACCAAGGTACCTTACGAAGTACTTTTTCATTACATGATTTACCTATTAGGGTATTATTCGATACTGGTGCTTCTCATAGTTTCATATCTATTGATCTTTGCAATAAGCTCAACTTAGAACCTACTCTTGCTACTACTTCCTTATGCGTCTCCAACCCTATTGGAGGACTTGCCAACCTCAGTAGAATTTGTAAAGAGGTTGTGCTCTTGTATGGAAGATATCGATTCACTTGGGATTTTTATGTACTTGGCTTCGCAGCATTTGACATCTTGTTAGGTGCTGATTGGTTAAGGAAATTCGATGCTGTTATTTCTTGCAAGGCCCGTTCTGTTTCTCTAGTCAATGACAAGGGCCTACCGCTTGTCATTGAATGCAAATCACCGCAGAAATATGCCGGAAGCTTCATATTTTCTCTTGATGCTCACCCGGATGATCTAAGTACTACCCCTATTGTTCAGAAATTTCCCGATGTATTTGGAGAGGTCAACTCCCTACCACCTAAACGGGAAATCGATTTTCGCATTGACCTTATTCCTGGAGCTACTCCTGTAGTTCTTCCTCATAGAAGGATGGCTCCTAAAGAAAAAGCTGAACTTAAAACTCAAATTGATGATCTATTTGCTAGAGGTTTGATTAGGAGAAGTTGTTCTGAATGGGGCGCCGTAGTTGTATTTGTCACCAAATCGGATGGGTCTCTTCGCATGTGTGTTGATTATAGGGAACTGAACAAACGCACTCTCAAGAATCGCTATCCGATGCCTCGCATCAATGATTTATTCGATCAGCTCCATGGAGCTAAAGTTTTCTCCCAACTTGATCTTGCCACTGGGTTCCACCAACTCAGAGTAGCAGAAGATAGTATTCATAAGACAGCTTTCCGTACGGAGAACGGATTCTATGAATGGTTGGTTATGCCATTCGGTTTGACCAACGCACCTGCTTATTTCGTCGACTTGATGAATCGAGTCTTCCGCGATGTTCTTAACAAGTTTGTTCTTGTTTTCATTGATGATATTCTCGTCTTCTCCAAAGACAAGAAGGAGCATGAGACACATCTTGCTTATGTTCTGGAAACTCTCCGAAATCATCAACTTAAGGCCAAATTCTCTAAATGCCACTTCTGGCGAGACGAAGTGAGATTCCTGGGCCACATAGTTTCTGAAAATGGGATTTCGGTCGATCCAGCTAAGATCGCCGTAATCAATGTAAGTTCTATCCGATTCGTTATTTCTATTCAATCCCTCTTATCCCTTTCTAATTTGAAATTTATCTACAGGATTGGGAGACTCCCAAAACTCCTACTGATATTCGTAGCTTCTTGGGCTTGGCCGGCTATTATCGTAGATTTATTGAGCACTTTGCCCGGATTTCTGCCCCACTCACTGCTTTAACCCGAAAGGATGTCAAGTTTATTTGGAGTGAGAAGTGCGAATCAGCTTTTAATGAATTGAAGCGTAAGTTAACTTCAGCTCCAGTTCTTGCAGTGATCGATGGAAGTGAAGAATTAACTGTCTATACAGATGCTTGCCGAGAAGGTTTAGGCGCTGTTCTTATGCAAAATGGAAAGGTTATTGCTTATGCTGGCCGCCAGTTGAAGATCCATGAAGTAAACTATGCAACTCATGATCTAGAGCTTCTTGCAGTTGTATTTGCTTTGAAACTGTGGAGGCACCATCTTTTGGGAATTAAATTTGAATTATTCACCGATCATAAGTCCTTGAGGTATATCTTTTCTCAGAAGGATTTGAACCAGAGACAAGTTCGATGGCTTGAATTCCTAGCTGCATATGATCTCGACATCAATTATACTCCTGGGAAAGCAAATGTTGTAGCTGATGCTTTGAGCCGTAGCAAAGCATTGTCATGCTGTAATCTTGTAGAAGGCATGCTATTTCAGCTTGTTATCTCCCCATCTCTTGTGGATCGCATCAAGGACAAACAATATGAGGACACCTTGCTCTATCGCATGAAGGAGTTAGTTCTTGGTAGAGTTGGAAATGCCGACAGTAAAATGGGAGCACAGATAGATAGTAATGGAGTTCTGAGGATTGACAACCGTATTTGTGTTCCTAATGTTGATGGATTGAGACAAGAAGTGCTTAGAGAAAACCATCGGTCATCACTTTCATTTCATCCTGGTGTCACTAAGATGTACCGAAATATGAAGCGTTTATATTGGTGGAGTGGGATGAAGAGGGATATTTCTATATATGTCAGTAGATGCACCACTTGCCAACAAGTTAAGGCCGATCACCAGAAGACTGTAGGATTACTTCAACCCCTAGAGATTCCGTGTTGGAAATGGGATCAGATTTCTATGGACTTCATTGATGGATTACCGAGGACTAGAAAAGGTAACGAGAGTATATGGGTGATTGTTGATAGGTTGACAAAAGCTGCTCACTTTATTCCGGTTAAGACCACTCGAACTGCTTTGAGTTTGGCCGAGATATATATGAGAGAGATTGTTAGACTTCATGGAGTTCCATCTAGTATTGTGTGCGATAGAGACCCTTTATTCACTAGTAAACTATGGAAGGCATTTCAGGACGTCTTGGGCACTAAACTGAATCTGAGCACAGCTTATCATCCTCAAACTGATGGCCAAACTGAAAGGGTGAATCAGATTTTAGAGGATCTGCTTCGTGCCTGCATTATTGATTTCGGTGGATCTTGGGAAGACCATCTCCATTTGGTTGAATTCACTTATAATAATAGTTATCAGGTAAATCAAAATTTCAATTTGAATAAGTAAATTTGAATTGAAATTTAACCACCTTTATATTCAGGCAAGTATCGATATGGCACCGTTCGAAGCTTTATATGGACGACCATGCAAATCGCCAGCTTGTTGGATTGAGCCTGGTGATCGATTGATTCTTGGCCCAGATATGATTATAGAAGCATCCGAGAAGGTAAATGAAATCAGAAGGAAGATGAAGACCGCACAGGATAGACAGAAGAGCTATGCTGATAGGCGTAGAAGAGATTTAGAATTCCTGATTGGGGATAAGGTATTCCTTAAGGTATCACCCTTAAAGAATGTTATTCGATTTGGTCGTAGAGGGAAGCTGGCTCCTAGATTTGTTGGACCATTCACTATCACTGAGAGAATTGGTACACTAGCCTACAGAGTTGCACTACCGGAGAAATTTGAGGGCGTGCACAACGTCTTCCATGTTTCACATCTTCGGAAAGTGGTACACGATCCATCCTTGACCATTCCTATTGCTCAATTAGATGAAGTTGATATTGAGCCGGATTTGACTATAGAGAGGAGACCACTTCGTATTGTCGATAGGGATACAAAGCAACTTAGAAGGAAGTCGGTTAGCCTAGTCAAAGTCCAATGGAGTCCCGATGATCGTGATTGCACTTGGGAAACCGAGGAGAGTATCCGGGATTCTAATCCAGAGTTGTTTGTTGAAGGTAAAATTCCATTCTATACTCTTTACTATATTCAATGATCTATTCTAAATCCATTGTATCTTTGTTATCTGTTCTTCCACTCTTTACTTTGTCCTTTTCGAGGACGAAAAGTCTTGAGTAGGGGAGAATGTAACGACCCTGAAATTCCGACCCAATTTAAAAATTTTAGAACCGTTATTTTAATATAAAATGTGAAACTTCCATTCGATTTCAATCAACGTCCAAACTTTGTTTTTAAATTGCGCCTTGATGATTGTAGATATGGGTAAAGTTTCGTCGGAAAATACCGCAGTAAACTTCGTGCGCGTTTTACTGCACATCAGTTCATTTTAAAGCATGAAAATTTCATCTTCCGAACCTAAATATTTTTACATAGAAAAATTCTAAATCATTTTCTGACAAAGGCGTCATTTTTCGTTTTTCAAAATTCGGATATCTTTAGCTCCGTCGATCTTATTCTTCGGTGTTTTGCTGCATTCTCCGTAATAGGAATTTCAAATATTCACAAACGATTTCCGTTACCGTTCAAACTTCACATTTGGAATACGCCTAGATAGACATAGGTGTACGCCAAATTTCATCGAAAAATATTGTAGTAAATTTCGCTCGTCAAATTTACATATTTGTTTTAATTTTATGTGTAAATTTTCTATCGTCCGAACTTAAATATTTTTTTTCACAATGTTGCATAAGAAAAATATTCTGATCATGATGGCGCATTTCCGTTCCGTCAAATTCCGCTTTTAATTGCTAGTTAAATTGTCGCTCGAGCAAATGGTTCAATAAGATTTACCACTTCGCAAACAATGTCAAACCACCAATATCTTTATACCGTTGAGTCCGCCTCGTCGCGCTGATCAAAACGGTATATTTGTTTGTGTCAATCGGAGTTCGGCGCGGCAAGTTATAAATTATTTAACTGAGTACAAACTGGTCCGTTACGCCACAAAACCGGTACCCTACTCTTTCCCGCTTAAAATTCAAAAAAAAAAACCTCTGCCCCTTCAGAAACCCAATAGCCACTGTAACATATCATCATTTCATTGCACGGGGACTCTAAATTCTCTCTGTTATATTTGATGTCCTCTGCACTCTACAGCTCACTTCTGAATTTCTCTCTGGTACGTAACCTTCTTCTCCTTCTTCATTTATTCTTTCTTTTCTTCTCTGCTCTCTCATCAAAAAAAAAAAAAAAAAGATAAACAGCTTCCCCCTCCCATGCATGCAACCCCCACACCAGCCCCTGCCCAGCCTTTTCCCCCGCCTTCGCCCCCCCTGCACCCGCCTCCAACTCCCCCTCTCTCCGACCCCGCCTCCGACCCCCCTTCCTCTCACCCGCCTCCAACCCCCCTCTCCGCGCCAGACCCCCGACCCCCTCCCCCCCCCCCGCGCCAGACCCCCGCGCCCCGCCTCCGACCCCCCCTTCCTCTCCCGACCCCCGCGCCCCGCGCCAGACCCCCGACCCCCCGCGCCAGACCCCCGACCCCCCCCCGCGCCAGACCCCGACCCCAGCTCCGACCCCCGACCCCCAGCTCCGTCCCCGACCCCCCGCGCCCCCCCGCGCGTCCAGACCCCCCCCCCCCCCCCCCGACCTCCCAACAGCCCCGACCCCCGCTTCCCCTCTCCGACCAGCCTCCCCGACCCCCTACGCCCGCCACAGCCAGCCGACCCCATGCGCCACAGCCCCGCGCCCGCGTTCACCATCCGCCACCCACCCACGCCAGTCTCCGCCACTGCCGCAACAATCCTGTCTGTGCACATCAGTTATATATATAACAGTAGATATATATATAACTGTTATATTATATAACAGTATATATTTTGGAATCTGGTTGCTCATTTTTTTCTGTTGCTGTGTTTGGTTCCAGCTACCGCTTCGGAGCTCTAGGCATTCATCCGGCTTGTTTGAATCTAATCTTGCTTCGTCGTTGGTATGATTTTATATATTTTCGATCAATATATTGCAATAAACAAATTATTGATTAATTATTTGTTTGATTGCAGTTTGTGTTCATTTTGCGTCGTGCCTATTAGGGTCTATTTTATCTATTCATCTTCGTGCCGCGCCATCTTCTCCAACCACGAAAGGTGAATATTTTATATTCACGACTCAATCTATTATGCGATGATAATCAAGTGATAATTGTTGTTAATATTAATCTGGATATTAAATTGTTGATTGTTAAAATTTGATGAAGTAAACTGTTAATTTCTAAAATTTGACGACATGTATTGTTTATTTTGATCAAAAATGTTAACTATAATATGATGTTAATTAGGGTAAATAGTAGTGACACAAAAATTGTTATGTGCGATTGATGTAGAAATTTGATAACGGACACCAAGTAAAAATCATCCTGTAATAATCTTTAATCCGTTGGATTCTAGGAATAATTATATTAATTTGCATAATTAACTAATGTAAGTTAATATGGTTATTTCGGGATTATTTGAATAAGTTGTTAATTTGTTATGTATGGTTGCTATTGCTTGTTTATTTACTTTGACACCATCCCAGTTATCACACTGCAAGTTCCCTTTGCTATGCTTTGTTTTATATTGAATGATATCGGGTTGAAATGATAAATACCCACTTAAACAACTTGGCCTAGGATAGAAAATTTAAAAAAAATAAGAAACCCGATTGGTCAACAAAATTATTTTGAAATTGAAATCTATTTGAAATTAAGGAATGAACTTAATAATTTGTTTGGAAATCAAGTAACGATTTAATAGATTTAGTTGAAATAAATTAATGGATTTAATTGAAATTAATTAATGGATTAATTGGAATAATTAATGAATTTAATGGAAACAGATTAAATAAATCTATTTAATTGAAGGAAAATGAATTGGCAGATTTGATTGAAATAAGATTTAAAACAAGTGAGTTTTAAAATTTAATAATTTAATTTATTAGATTGGTAGATTTAGTTTTAAATTGAGTTTTAAATTAAATAGATTTGAACTTGTCATAAATAATAATTTAGATTTAGGAAATTTTGACTTAAAATGGAATACGAAACTAACTGAAGTCTTATGGATTTAATTTAGCAATAACTTAAATGTAAAATGATTTTAAATTTAAGGAAATTGATTTAATCAAATTTATGATTATATTTAATGTAACGATGAATGTAAATATGAGTTGAGATAAATAGAATTTGATTTAACGATTCGAACTTAGTTAACCGGTAAATTTGAATTAATTGATTTGAACTAAATTTAATAAGTGAGTTATTAAATTTAACTCGAATACTTAATTATATTGTTAATTCAAATGTTTGAACTACAGATTTCACTTGGAAATATGATTTTATATATCCGAAATAAATTGAATCGTGAAATGTCAAAATTTGGAAGTCAAATTTGCACCTTGACTTTTGGACTTTGATTTGTTTTAAACGTTGAGTTAACCGACCATTGGGTAATAAATACGTAGTTATTAAAGAGACCGGGATCGGATATGGACATACTCTCTGTCGATACCGAAAACCACTTTAATAACTATTACACGCGAAGTGTTGATCCAGAATGAAGTGGATGGTTTGGTGAACGCGTTGACTGAAGAAAGAGAACGATATTGGACGACCCCTGACATGACTAAAACAGGAGCCGCGCCGGGCCATTGAGGTTCGCCACCTCTAGCGGACACACTTCTTCGATACCATATCTATTACTTTTGTGATTCGATTTGGGTGCACCCCTTGATTTGGGAGTGTTGTTTCGCGGTGTTAAGGTAGTAGCTGCTATGCTCAACATCAGTCCGGATCACGCAACTACTAGTATCCTAGTTGGTATCGCCTCATGTACCTTGTCATACCGATTATCCTATTCGTGACCACTACGTTTTGTTTTGTACCTTTAGCATATGGATTGCCCTCTGGTGACTTCCGGTTTTGGGGAAACTACGGTCTTGTATATGCTCTTGGGAATAAAAATGTGTTAAGGGTGGTATGGGCCATGACTTAACACTATTTTAATATCGTACTTTACTGATTAGACATTATCTATCTATCATATTCTATTGTATATAGATAGTTTATCGGATCCTTAGAGATGTTATTTTATCCATCTTTAAGTTATGAACTATTCCCTTGCACTTGGTTTAATTGCATAAGATTTTGAGTCCTGACTCGAGTGTTTCTTTTGCATATGCTCGGGTCAGTCTGAAGCTATCCAGTTGCTGATCAAGGTTGGTTGAAGATGCTGAAGGCTTAGCATTTATCTTTATCAGTCTATTTATATTCCTGTATTGATGTCCTAGTCTGTTGGACATTTTTGGTATTAGTCACTTGATGTTAAGACATTGTTGTATATTATATAGTGGCTTCATGAACTGCTATTATGACGATGTATTTTCCGCTGCATTATTCTGTGACTGTTCTGTGATGTTGTATTGATTCTCATTTACATTTATGTATTTATAATCCCATAATGATTCGTGTTTTGTATTATTTAAGTTGACATGTGTGGATTATTGTCAATTTAAATGGTCCAAATATACGGGTTGTTACATCAATACACCGATTACTAGCTTACAAACTCTATACTTTCTATATACTTATGATTTAAAAAGCCTTCAATTCTTCAATTTCCTATATCAACACATTCAAATCATCATATTACGAAGATTATAGGAAGGGTGTACTATATTGACTCATACGTGTTATTTGAGAACACACAAATTCAGATTCTTTTATTCTATTATATCAAGTCCTATTGGAGATCTTCAGGCATAAGGTCAAAATGATTTGTACTGTACCATTTCTATGGGTTAAGCGAGGGCATGGCTAGTAAAACTTCTAAGAGGTGCTTAGGGACTAGATGTAGGAGAGGTGTTCCGAACCAGTATAAAATCTTGGTGTTTTCCTTTATTCACTTTACTTTGCATAATTATGATTATTAGTTTAGTTTAGTTAGCCATACTTCTACTGTAAGATCCACTAGTACTTTTCAATTGGTATCAAAGAAAGGAATTTTCAAAGTCATAACAATATTTTGAAAAATTATGGCAAATATGAGTTTTAACACGTTTCAAGAGGGTTAATCTACTACTCATCCCCCATTTTTTTACCGGTTCTAATTATATATATTGGGCTACACATATGAAATTGTTTATGGAATCTAGTGGTCTTGATATATGGTAGCCACTCTAACTCAGTATGAACCACCTATTAGTGCAATGAGTGCTTGGACAGATGTTGAAAAGGCCGCTGTTTCCAACAACGCTAAAGCAATGAATGTATTATACTGTACATTAGACAAGAACGAATTTTCTAGAATTATGATGTGTAAGACCGCTTATGACATATGGCAAATGCTACAAGTTACCCATGAAGGTACTACTAAGGTTAAACAAACCAAAGATTAGCTTATTAAAAAATCAATTTCAATATTTTAAAATGAAATCAAATGAAAGTTTATAGAAATGTATTCTAGATTTCAAAGTATACAACATGATCTTATGGCTTTAAGAGCAACTTTTACTGATTTCAATTTAGTATCACGAATCTTAAATTCCTTAGCAGACGAGTGGAAAATAAAAGTGCTTGCTATAGAAGAAGCAAATGACCTTCTACACTTAAAGTAGAGGAATTAATTGGTAATTTAATATCTTATGAAGCAAATTTGCAAGCTAGAAAAGAACTAGCCCAAGAAAAATGAAGTATTACTTTTCAGGTAAATGATAATTACAACGATTCAGAGCTTGATGAAGAAGATGTTGTGCTCGTTGCGAAGAACTATAAGAAATTCCAAAAATTCAATAAGATGGTTCGAAAGCAGAGACCAGACAATTCAAATGATATATCAAGCTTCAAAAGTTAAGAATGTGATAAGTTCGGTCATATGAAGAAAGATTGTCCTGAACTAAACAAAGACAAGAAAAGCTTCAAAGAAAATTCAATAATGATAAAAATCTAAAGAGAAGTAAGCATGCTTTCCAAGTGACTTGGGATGAGTCTTCTTCAAGCGATAGTCATAGTGATGGAGAACAAGAAAACATGTGCTTTATGGCTACTAAAGATGAGGTATATTCTGATCTTTCTTTTGAAAGATGTAATTGAGATAGCATCGAAATTAGATGAAAAATTTAGAAACTTAAGGAAAATTCATAAGGAATGTACTGGAAATATAAATAAATTAAAATTTGAAAATAAAGTGCTTAAGGACGAAAAACATATTTAGAAGAAAAAAAATCATAGAATTACAAACTTTATGTAAAAATTTTGAATCTAATAAAGATTTTCAAGAAACTAAACATAAAATTTGATATTGGCTAAAAACAATAGTGATTTACAAAAAATTATTGATATTTTGGAAGAAAAAGAAATTCTTTTGTAAAATAGTAATAATTTTTTATCAAGTGAAAAGATTATATTGGAAAATAAAATAAAAGATTTATCGACATACATTTCAAAATTTAATAAAGGGAAAGAGAACTTATCGCATTTAATTAGTATATCAAAACCATCTAATAACAAGCATGGTCTAGGTTTTAAAAAATCTAATAGGCCAAAGTCACAATCTAAACATGCTACTTTATATACAAGTTTTAGAAAACCTAAAAATAGTCGACTAAAATAAGATCATAAAAAGATCATTAAAATATGGGTGCCAAAAACTAATAATAACTTGATTAGGTAAAAATATATAGATAAATTCATAAGTGAAGTTCACTTTAATAAAAAATTCAATTAAAAGGTTTTACCAAATCCACTTGGACATGGTCACCTTATACCTAACCCCTAGGACCCTAATGGAGGAAGTGGGTACTAATAAATTTTGTTCTTTGTTGCAGGTACCTTGAAATAAAAAGGAGAAATGGATACTCGATAGTGGATGTTCGAAGCACATGACTGGAAACACAAAGATGCTAACTAATATCTCTTATATGGATGGCGGCACGTTTAGGGATAATTCCAAAGGATATGTCATTGGCCAAGGAGACGTATCTTCTATCGGTATTTCTAACATCCCTTTAATCTCTAATGTTTATTTGTGAAGAACCTAAAACATAATTTGTTAAGTATTAGTCAACTATGCAATAAAGGATTTAATATAACTTTTTAAAAAAGATAAGTGTAATATTTTTGATAAAAATAATAATCAAATTTTCGAAGGAATACGAAATCATAATATTTATATTTTAAATATGAAAATAAGACATGATGATAATGTATATTTAGTCGCAGATATTAATGATCCCTGGATTTGGCATAAGAGATTTTGTCATGTTAACTTTATAAACATTCATAAATTAGCTAAAAATAACATTGTAAGAGTTTACCTAAAATAAAAAAAATAACTTATGTGATGCATGTCAAAAAAGAAAACTCAAAAAATCATCTTTAAAAGCTAGGATGAAATTTCAACAAAACAACCATTAGAACTTTTACATTTAGATTATTTGGTCTAATGCAAACAAGTTCAAAAAATCACAATAAATATGTTTTTGTTATAGTCGATGATTTTTCATGATATACATGGACTATCTTTTTAAAACATAAAATAATACTTTTGAATCATTTAAATTTTTTGCTAAAAGAATACAAAATTTAAAGGATTTAAAAATTAAAAGTGCAAGAAGTGACCATGGAGGTGAATTCGAAAAGGAAATCTTTCAAAAAATTTGTAATAAAAAGGGTATAAGTCACAATTTTTCTTTTTCTTGAACACCACAACAAAATGGTGTTGTAGAAAGGAAAAATCAGACCTTACAGGAATGCGCTAGAACACTTTTAAACGGTGGTAGTTTACTAAAGAACTTCTAGGCCGAGGTAGTAACTACAACTTGTTATGTGTTAAATTACGTTTCTTTAAGACCATTAACTAAAAATACATCTTATGAACTCTTTTTTTTGAAAGAAAACCCAAAGTATCCTATTTTAAAATATTTGGCTCAAAATGTTTTATTTTGAATACCAAAGATCTTCTTGGTAAGTTTGATCCAAAAGCCGATGAAGGTATCTTTGTTGGATACTTGGAACAAAGCAACGCATATAGAGTTTATAATAAACGAACCAACGTAATTGAAGAAACATTCGTTTGACGAAAATTTTAACACTAGTAACGACGATGATGAAAATACTAAAATCTCTATTTCTTCGGAACAAAACATCTCAAATGAACATCAAATTGAGTCTATTCATTCAAAAAACAATGAGCTAAAATCACCTCCTAAATTATTGAAAGATCATCCATTAGATAATATAATTGGTGATATTAATAGGATATTCACTACACGTAGACAATTAAACAAAATGGGTCATGTTGCTTTCATATCCAATATTGAATCAAAGAACTATAAAGATGCTTCTACGGACGACTATTGGATTATAGCAATGGAAGAAGAATTAAATCAATTTGAACATAATGACGTTTGTGAACTGGTTCCAAGACCAAATGATCAAATCGTCATAGGAACTAAATGGGTCTATAAGAATAAAGTTGATGAAAACGAAAATATCGTTTGAAACAAAGCTAGATTAGTCGTTCAAGGGTGCAATCAGGAAGAAGGAATAGACTATGAAGAAACGTTTGCTCCAGTCGCTAGACTAGAAGCTATACGTATTCTACTAGCCTTCTTGGGTCACCATAACTTCAAACTTTATTAAATAGATATTAAAAGTGACTTTTTAAATGGTTTTATTAAAGAAAATGTTTTTGTAGAACAACCTTCCTTACTCACACATGAAAAATTTCCGGATCATGTCTACAAACTTAAGAAAGCTCTTTGTAGTTTGAAACAAGCACCTCGTGCTTGGTGCGAACGGTTAAAAACCTTTCTTTTAGTTTCTGCATTTGAAATTGGAAAAGTCAATCAAACCTTATTTATTAAAAGGGATAATAAAGATATATTAATTATTTAAGTTTATGTAGATAATATAATTTTTGGTTCCCCAAATGAAAAATTATGCAATGAATTTTCTAATATAATGAAAAATGAGTTTGAGATGTCTCATATGGGAGAACTATCTTATTTTCTCGGTCTACAAATTAAACAATTAAATATCGGTATTTTTATTAATCAAGAAAAATATTGTAGTAATTTAATAAAACGATTTGGAATGGAAAAATATCAAGTAAACCAACACCTATGAGTTCTACGATTCATCTTGATAAAAATGAAAATGGAAAAAGCATTGATCAAAAGCTATATAGAAGCATGATTGGTTCTCTATTATATGTAACTGCTAGTCATCCAGATATCATGATGAGTATTTGCTTGTGTGCACGATTTTAAGAATCCTAAAGAATCACATTTGCATGTCATGAAACGAATTTTGTGCTACTTAAAAAATACTAGAGATACAAACTTTTTTATCTAAAAGAATGTCCTTTCAAGCTAGTACCGTGCAGCGGTGCTGATTTTGGAGGATGTCGAACAGACAAAAAGAGTACGAGCGGTACATGTCATTTTATCGGATAGTCTCTAGTATCATGGTTTAGTAAGAAACAAAATTGTTTTTCACTATCGACGTGTGAAGCAGAATATATTTCTGCTGCTTTGGCATGTGCACAAGTCATACATGCAACAGACACTTAGAGATTTCAGTGTTTACTTGCATAAATCTTTAATATATTTTCATAATACAAGTGCTATAAACCTTTCAAAAAATATGGTAAACCTTTCTCGAACAAAACACATTGTCATACGTCATCGTTTCCTATGAGATAATATAAAGAAAGAAGTAATATCACTAGAATTTGTAAACTTTGAAAACCAAATCCGGGATATTTTTACTAAATCTTTGAATTAATAAACCTATATTAAATTACTTCGTGAACTAGGAATTGTCTCATTACAAGAATTAAACTAAATATTAGAACAAAACACAAAAAATCCTCAAAATTAGGGAACTATTTTTCAGAAATTTTGATGGTATTAATTCTGCTTACCATAAAACCAAGATTTACCAAAATTAGTTAAGATTGAGTTTATGGTGTTAGAAAACTCTACTTCTCAATATTATTTTAGCTCATTTTTATATTTCATTCCTCTATAGATCATGACATCACTTGTCTTTGCTGTCTTGGAGCATTGCATGGTGTGGTTTTGCACGTTCGTTCATGGTGTCGTAATCCAATGTTTTTGCTTATGTTGTATTTGTTTATGTTTCAAAGATCTCTTTTACAAAACATTATGTGTTACGTCGTTTTAATATATGTTCCAATGTTTGGGCTTTGTACAATGATCCTATATGTGATGAAAATTATCCTTTTTGTGTTATGTTATGTGAATTTCTATCCATATCTTATCTCTTATATTTTATAACATTATTATTTTTATTGATGACAAAGGGGGAGAAATAGTGTGGGCATATTGATAGGGGGAGGTTTTTATTTTTTTAAACATATCGAAAGGGGGAGCTATTTAGTTCATATATACTCATAATAAAATGTATAGTTATCATCATCAAAAAGAGGGAGATTGTTAGATCCAACCCTTATAGTTTTTAATGAAACAACTATACATTTCCATATATATATATATATCGATTATTACTTACAGGAATTCACATATAGAGAAACAACGATCAACGGTGGAATCGAGCTAGGAGATTGAAGATCCAAAACAATGTTTATTGTATTTTTACTTTTGTAAAATCTCTTATATGATGATTTCACGCATACACATGAATATTGCTTTGAAAATATTTTTTATGAAAATTATATTCCTTATATTATTCAAAATAAAAATTTTTCAAAAGCAATTCAAACAAAATACGGTGGCAAGTTTAAAAACTCAAATATACAGGCTTTCAGCCGTTTGAAAATAAATTTCAATCGTCTAAAATATTTTCGGACATTTGAGATCTATTTCCAAATGTCTGAAAGCACTGAAATTACACTTGGAACTTTATGTTTTTTACACATTTTCAGCCGTCTAGAATTTAAAATCAGCCATCTGACCTGGACGAAAGAAGTGTCTCTTCGCTGAATCAAATTTTGAAGAGATATCTTCTTTCCTAAGGGTTGCAACTTTTTCAGTGGCTGTAATCTTTCGATAAAAAACTATTCAATGCTATAAATAGAGTTGAAATTTATGTTTTTAATACATCGATTCTTACATGCTTACAAACTCTATACTTTCTATATACTTACGATTTAAAAAGCCTTTAATTCTTCAATTTCCTATACCAGCACATTCAAATCATCATATTACAGAGATTATAGGAAGGACGTACTATATTGACACATACGTGTTATTCAAGAACATATAAAGTCTGATTTATTTTATTCTATTATATCAGGTTCCGTTGGAGATCTAAGTCAAGATGATTTGTACTATATCTATTCCTCCGGGTTAAGCGAGGGCGTAGCTAGTGAAACTCCTTAGTGGTGCTTAGGACTTGACGTAAGAGAGGTGCTCCGAACCAGTATAAAATTTTGATGTGTTTCCTTTATTCAGTTTACTTTGCATAATTACTATTATTAGCTTAGTTTAGTTAGCCATAATTCTACTATAAGATCCACTAGTACTTTTCAAAACTTATATATGTAATTCATTACAAGGGCTTAGGAATGGCACCGCATGGTAAAAGGAGTGACGAGGCTTCAAGTTGCTGATTGATCTATTTTCACTACGCCATAGATTGCATACTGCAACACCAAAGAAGTGATGCAGGAAGTGCCAAAAAATGTTGCTATAGGCTAAAAAAGGGCAAAGGCAACACTTTCTCGGTGATGCATTTTGCCGCGTTGCCGCAGACCTCAAAGGCAACATTTTGACTATCTAAGGCAACATAAGAAATATTGTTGCAATAGAATCCTATTTGGGTCTATAGCAACATCCATAGGTGCATGTAGCAACATTCAAAAATGTTGCTATAGATATTAATTTTCTGAATTTGTGGGGCCCACAATGTAGAGCATATTTGATTTTTTAATAGAAATAAATATTTATTTAATAAAATGCTATTGCACAGAATTTGATATTCAAACAGTAATTTATTTAAATAAATATTTTATTTCAACATTTGAAATAGTACAAATTCCCGACTCCACTATTTTACAATTCAATGATATATAACACTGATATTTACATATACAGATATTCCTCACTACATCACTCAGTTCACTCATTACATATGCAGTTTCAATTTATACAGACACCGACACTGACAAATATATGATGAGCTGAGTGCCGAGCCGAAGGCGAGCCGAGAAGCGGGTCCGGGGCACCGCAGTCCCGGCGGGGATCGACCTACCCGGTTAGGTCGAACAAGTGGGCACCACCCGATTCATCCGATTTCGAAAGATCGAGCCTTCTTTGAAACCTGTCTTCAAGCTCATGCATTCATACACTCATGCACATTTGATTTGACTCTGTCTTCAAGCTTGTATCCAGTTGTCCAGTCTTCAATACCTGTCACATATAATTCAAAAGCAGTAATCTGGAAAATAATATTTAACTTGAACAGAAAATGAAAATATTTTTGTTATATTATTTGCCTCAGGTATTTGGGTTGTTTCTTTTCATATTTTTTTCTGACAGGGACCAAATATTTGCATGGACAACCTGTGATATACACAGTATGGAAGACACCAAGCAAAAGTTCAGGCAAAAATGCACAAAGGAGAAGCCAAGTGCACAAAGTAGTACTCAACACAGCAAGCAACATAACATGATCAAGAAATGCATGTACATGGATGAACATACATGCATCATAAGACTTGGTACAAGAAACTACTCAAGTGCAACTACTCAAGTGCAAGTTCATACTCAAGTGCAGCCAGATATGTAGACAAGCCAAAAAAATGGACACGGCACAAGGTCAAACCCGAGTCATCGACTGGATTCAACTCAGGGCCAAGCAACCAACAAAACAAACAAGAACCAGGTTCAACAAAATGTAGACAAGCCAGTGCAAGAAACACAGCAGTACACATAGGCAGCCCATCAAGCAAAAACAGTGAATGCATCAGGAATGTACAAGAGAAACATAGGCAGTAATATGATATACAAAGGACTTGGAGCATCAGTTCATGTTAAAGAACAAGGTTAGCATGGTACCAGTTCAGTCCAGACCAAGAAAAACCAACAAAGCTCAACACACATATGTTTGTATATATCGTGGAAATCAAAACTCAATGTTCAGATTAGTCAACAGTTTTAGAAAACCAAAGATCACTTTCAAAGTTCTGATTTTCAAAAATGCAGAAGTTTTCAAGTGAAGCAGTTTTCTAGAGGACAACAGAATACAAATATTTCAAGTTCTGGTTTAACAAATGCAGCAAGGTACAAAGGTATGTGAACAAGTTTAACAAAGGTTCAAGTTCTGGTTTAACAAATGCAGCAGAAAGGAGCTAACAAGCTCAGATCAGAAATCAAAAACAAGCCAGTGAACCAAAATCCAACATACCAAATAATATCACATCGCAATTCATCATCGGCAAAGCAAAATCAAGCCAGTGAACCAAAATCCAACATATCAATACATCATCGCAATCCAACATACCAGATTTCTCAAAGTCCAACAGAAAGATTAAACTCGAGATTATAGGAAATAAAGCCTATAAATAAATCCCAATTCATCATCGGCAAAAGCGTGCGAGTGTAACCAAAATCGAGAATAATCAAGTAAACTAGAAGGCAGAAAACATACCAAATAATATCACATCGCACCGGACGACGAAGTCAAAGCAATTCGAGCAATCAATCAAGGAGAATAAAGGAGCAAGCTACCAGAAACGTTTCTCACACTAGATTCGATCAATCAGAGCATCAAAGCAACTGGAATCGCGTGCCCTAGTTTTCACAGAGTGGAACGAGAAAGAAAAATGCCGTGCCCTAATTTTCACACAAAGAGGAACGAGAAAGAAAAGTAAAGCGGGAAATGGAAATTGCTAAGGTGTGGATTGATGGTGTGGATTGATGGTTGAGATTTTGTTTTAAATGATGGTGTGGATCGCTGAGGTGTAAAATTTTATTAATTTTATTAATTTGAATATATTTATAGCTACTGCAACATTTTGCTGATATTTATGCTAACACATTGAAGTGAATGTTGCAATAGACAAAAATCAGCATAGCTATCGTTACATTGTAGCTAGCAACACCTTGTAATTTCGTTGCAATAGGCCATCTATGGCGTAGTGTTTGTAAAAGACTTTATTTGTGGGATTATTTCTATTTCTAGATTGTCTAAGACTGGATATATATTTCACTGTGCGAATAATGTTATGAACATTTGTTTGAATGAAAATAAAGTATGCGATGGTGTTCTTGAAAATAACATTTATGTATTCAATACTATGTGTGTTCTGTGAATAATACTTCTAACAATATAAATAATAGTAATTTTATGGAATTATAGGCTAGGTCATATAAGTGAGAAACGAATACACAAACTGTAAACTAAAGGTTTTCTCCCATCACTTAATTTTGAATCATTTAACATGTGTGAGTCGTGTCTCAAAAGTAAAATGACCAAGCACCCCTTCAGTGGGAGCATTAAAAGAGTTGATGAACTCTTAGGGTTAATACATAGTGATGTATGTGGCCTATGCCTGTAATCACCAAAAATAATAATTCTTACTTATTACCTTCAGTAATGATTACTCGAGACTAGGATATGTATGTATTATGAAGAACAAATCCGTTGTCTATGAGAAATTCATTGAATATAAAAACATAGCAAAAAACCAAACAGGCCATAAGATTAAAATTCATCGATCTGATCGAGGAGATGAGTACGTTGGACATGAATTCCAATAGTACTTAAAATATGTGGGATTGTCTCTTAAATTACTCCACCCTATACTCTACAACATAATGCTGTGTTAGAGCAAAGGAACCGAACTATATTAGATATGCTTTGTTCTATGACGAGCAAAGTTGAGTTACCTATGTCCTATTCGAGGTATGTGCTAGAAACTGCAGAGCGTACGTTGAATTTGGTGCCCACTAAATCTGTGCCTAAAGCACCATATGAGATATGGTATTGTAAGGAAGCCTAACTCAAGTATTTGAAGGTGTGGGGTTGTCCTGCATACATTAAGAAGCTTGGTCCAAATAAACTAGAGGCAAGATCAGTACTACGTAAATTTATATGATATCCCAAAAGCTCAATAGCAAAGGAAGGGATAAAAAGGATTATTCTCAATCATTCCTCGGATTGGAAGAAGACTATTCATTTAAGGAAATTAATGGAAGACTAGCTTAAAATACATAGTTTTGTGCATGGCAGTTGCACGCGAACAAAGTACCACAGGTGATTATTACCAATGCTAGAGTGATTCTATGTTATGACTACAATTAATTTTGGCACTTTTATTGTTAAAGTTGAATGGGAAGATAAACTAAACTTTCACTTGTAGAACTTAGGACAGATCCCTATAGACTCTAAATATGATAACTAGATACCATGATTTTCAAAGAAATAAAGGAACCATTTAAAAGTAAAATGAGATGATTTAAAGTTGAATCAAATTGGAAAAGAAGTTTTGCTATTTTCAACAATTTAAGAAATAGCAAAGAGCTAAATAGGAAGTATCGTAAAAGGAGACACCATACATATTTGATTTGTCTCACTTGGTATCTAGAAGTTGAAGTGATTAGCTATACCATTGGATGAATTAAGACGACATATTGTGCATTGTGTATTTTATAGAGTTATAGTTTCATGGGAGCATACTATGCTCAAGTTATTAACATAGTGCATGTCGACACCATTTGAGTTAGTAGCAAGGACTGTAGAGGATTATTTATGCATATACATTCGGATTATAAGTTTATGCCAGTGATAAAGAATGAGAAGTGCAATTGAAAAATAAGGATAGATTTATTTCATAGAGGGACAAGGACTACAAAAGGTAGGCAGAAAGCAAGTACTGATAGAAGATATGTAGGTAGTCCAAGGAGCTGACTCCTCTATAGTCCATGGAGCTAGGTCCACAATTGGAAAGCAAACACGTAGAAAACAATCAAGGCAAGATAAAATATGGCTAAACTGTTGTGAAGCCATCATTAGGTACTTGCAGAAGTATATATGTTATGTAGTTACCAAGGTCAAGATATGTTAGTTAAGGAATGTTAGAAAGGATAGGTGAGTCTCTTGTTCGCCATGCACCTACCTATATTTTTAGGCGTGGGACAAATTGACTCCGTAATGAAATAATTAAACTGGTTAGAGTCTAGTAAGGAGACGATCCAGTTGAGAATACATGGGAGCTTGAGGAGAAAGTCCGAGCTACCGATCCTGAACTCTTTTCTGGTATGCTTCCTATTTATGTTTAATAGGTATAAACTACTTATGTATAGGACTTAGCTTGGTATACCCTTTAGGTAGAGACCATTTGATGGTTATAAATGTGTCAGTAGGACATGTTATGGATGATGGATGCTAGTGGATGTATTGTTTAGATTTTTTATTTTACATGTTTAGGACAGTATATCCTCTAGATGGTACACACACTTGCACTATCTCTTACATATTGTTTAGCTTGTTGGATATTGTACATATGGATGCTTGGTTGTTGTTTATCTTATTGAGCATTATGCACATGGATGTTTCATATGGATGGAATGGTTGCGCATACATGTAGAATTGCAAGTATATTCACTTAGGATGTTGCATATATTTGGACCCATGGCATGAGCACTTGCATGATAGGAGGTCGACCAGATCAGTAGACCATCTACTCTTTTACATTAGTATAGGTTCACGTGCATTTCACTTTGCATTTATATGTACATATTGCATTAGAAAATTTCGAAGGACAATGATTCCCATGGATGATGGATGAGTAGATGGTTGTAGTTATTGGTTGTTGTGCGTATAAGTTACATTTTTCCGTCCTTTACGAGGACGAAATCCTTTTAAGTGGGGGAGAATGTAACATCCTGGGAATTTAACAGAAAATTTAAACGAAAATTTAATAAGAAAAGTAAATTTAATTAAAATAAGGACTAAAAAGAAAATTCAAACTTTTTAATTTGGCTACGAAACTTGTACCATTGCATTCGTAGCAATTTTCTAGATGATTTTCATATATAATACTTAAAAATCGGAGTTAATACGGAGAAGTTATGAACATTAGAAGAATTGGGAATAGAATAAGAAATTAAAATAAAAACTTCACCAATTTAACAAGGCAAATAGTGGACCCAGAGTAGTCGAAGGTCGACCGGTAGTGATCAACCTTGGGTAATAAGTGGTCGACCATGCCTATATAAAAATCAAGGATTTTTGATGTGTTGTGACGTGTTTGAACCGTTAGATCTCACATTTGGCTCCAAAGAAATGGACGAGAGTGCATGATCGGACTAAAGATTCTCCGAGCTAAATCTAATGCTCTAAACAGATTAGTAAAACCTATAAATATCAGCCTAATCAAACCCTAATTCTCACACAACTCTTTACAGTAACCAAACTCCACCAAAATTTTCTCTCTTCCCTTACTTTAATAATTTCCTAAAAATCAAATAAAAGCAACCTAGAAGAACACAAGCGTTGGAATCAAGGCAAAGCAGGTGAAGCAGGCGAAGCAAGCGAATAAAGGGGCAATTCTTAGGAAAGAGCAATAGGAAGAGCTTAGGCTTGAGGTAGGTGGGAACAATTTTAATTAGGTGATTATTTACAGTTAAACTTGATATATTCTCTATGATCTAGGATGATGTTGGAAACCCTAAATTAAAACTTGTAACCTAGATAGAAATTGAAATTACTGTAATTGCTAAACCTAATTTGATGCTAGCACGCCTCTCTTCCGATTAAACTGCAAAACCCTAAATTGATAAACCCTAAATTAGTAAACCCCAAATTGAAATACAAATTGAAACATGGACTGATCATCTAGTAATTAGCGTTCACCGATAACTGCTAACCACATGGATTAAAGAATAATAAATTTGACAGTTAAGAAAACGCGAAAACCCTAAATTTTATACACTGACGTTCGACCCTGGGACCCTAGCGGTTGACCGGTTGCGATCGACTTGTTACGTCTAGAGGTCGACCGTTTGAGATGAAAAGTGCAATATTTGAACCTCGGCCTAAGGCACAGGTTAGTAAGAAAAAATTATATAAATTAGATAAAAATTATATAAATGATAGTTGCTTGTTAGAGCCTACTTAGGGGCTAAATGTGTATGTTAGAAATGGTACGGAAGCTAGTTCCCTATCAGAGGATGCTAGGTCGTTGCGGTGTTGGGAAAACGTTGATTTCCCAACTCGGGATCGATTATTCGACAAGGGATGATTCTTATCGCAATGACACTCATAGGAGGTTCCATGGTGGACGCACAACACAAATGAGGATGCGTGATAGAGTGTTGTTCGGCATTACGGGAATCCTAGTATGCACGATTTCTGACGCGGCATGACATAGTTTTGATGGAGAATCCCGACGCATGGAATAAGAGGCCAACACTACAATTGAGAGGTGGATACAAATGCGTACGATGGGCACTTCGATGAGTCGATATTGGGTGCTCCCTCTCGATGCGTAGTTGGGATCACACATAGTAGTCGGGGTAAAATCGTTTCCCCAGTAGCCTAGGAGGCAGTGCTTCCTTATTCGGTAGCTCTAGGAACAATGGTCGATCATTAGTTGTGAGGTTCGATACATAGCTTGATCCTTGTAGTAATCTATAAAAGTTGCAGTATAGGTTTGTATTGAATAAGAACTCTTAAGCAATGGACCTTAGGAATTCACAAACACTTGTAGCACCCTATGTCATCTAGAGTAATATTAAGGTTAACTGCATATGATAATCACACATTAAACTTGTACTCATTCACTAGACTTATGTCTGATCCAGCTGTTAACCCAAAAAATAAATCAACACCCGAAAATTGGATGAAAGCGCCAGTTCAGATAAAAGCAAAAGAAAAAGTAAAGAATAGAAAAGAACACAATGAAGTTTTTATAGTGGTTCGGCGTAATCTCCGACCTATGTCCACTTTAATCAAGTTTTATTATTGGTTGTTAGTTGGTATCTCTTCAGATTGCAACTAATTTTTCCCTAGATCTAAGTTACAATGAATTTGAATAAGTTTGGAAGATATAAGAAGTGAAGAAAGTGTTGATGAAGCTCCAAGTCCAAGAGCATTAATGGAGATTCAACAAAGAGAAGATCCTTTTCTAGTAGCAGGTAGGTTGGTATTTATAGAGTAAGTGGGCAACATTGAGTTATGGGCCCAATAGCAATGAAGTCTAGGAAATAACATAAAGTCATGCCAGAAGACCCAAGCCAACTCGAGTCAAATCATAAACTCGGTGCCGAGTTAAGGTCCTTAACTCGGGGACGAGTTTAAGTGCTTGGCCCAATCATGGTGAAATTTTCCCAGGTCCTTCTTTTTCCTTTTCGAAGTGCTCTTGCCAAATTTTAAGTCATTCCGATTCCATTTCAATCTTTTATGTCCAGTTGAAGATGCTTTAGTGTTAACTCGGTACTAACTCAAATCCTTAACTCGGTACTAACTCAAATCCTTAACTCGTCAAAATTCTTAACTCATTGAAGTCCTTAACTCGGGGGATTGACTTAAGGCCTTAACTCGAGGGTGAGTTAAGGACTTAGCCAATTTTTCAACCAAACTTGCCGAACTCAATTCTCCAGTCTTTTTCAAGGTGTTTCCATCTCTATGATTCATTACATCTTTGCTTTAACCTCTAAGTTCAGTTGGAATCTGCTTGCTAAAAAGCAGGTTAACACTTGCCCCCCCAAAGTATGCCTTTTGAATGTAAGATGTGCTTTGCTCTAGAACAAGTTCTAGTAATTAGTCTTCGATAGTTGAGCTCTCTGGCTATTTTAGCCTTGATCAATCATCCAGTTCCTTTGGATTCTCTTGTCAATCACGGGTCCTTCCAAACCTGTTACAGCATAAGACTTTAGACTTTGCCTAAGTGCAGTTTATACATCACAATCATTCCGATTTCATTCGGAGTTATCATATCATATATCTCTTATAACATCTCATTTCCAAAATTGTCCCGTGTTCGTCCATGATTTATCTGTTTTATTCTAATTACAAGGTGTTCAAATCCTTTTATTAAGTTCGTTTCCGTTATAGGGTTTGATCTCTCTGGATCATCTTCCATTTAATTTAACGTGCGATATCTTCGGATTGTTTATCATTTAAGTTAAGAGAACGATCTCTCTGGATCGTTTAATGTTTAACTTAAGGGGGACGATCTCTTCGGATCGTTTTGCGTTCCAATCTAGGGTTCTGATCTCTTCAGATCCTCGATGAGTCCGTTCACTCTCCGGCAAAAGGACTCAACGACCAAGCAAGCCCATCCGCTCACTCTCCGATGAAGGGACTTACTTCTTGCACTTCGGCCCGCCTCTTCGGGTAGTAGCTCTATAGTGACCAAAGAAGCCTATTCTTTTCACGTTTTGGCAAAGTGGCTCACTCCTTGCACTCCGGCCCCATCTCTCTGGATGGTATCTCTAAGACGATCCAAATCCGTACAAGCCCATCCGCTTGCTCTCTGGCAAGGGGAGTTGCACCACGCACTCTGGCCCCGTCTCTCCAGACGGAAGCTCTAAGGCGATCCAAATCCATACAAGCCCATCCGCTTGCTCCCTTGAAAGGGGACTTGCACTCCGGACTTGTCTCTCCGGATAAGACATAAAGCGATAAATATCAGTCATCACATTCAATGTGAATTTTTCAAAAGTCAAATAAGTAGAAATCTTAAGTATTCACCCCAGACATCAGACCCAGAGCATGCCTAGAGACCAATCTAGGTCTCATACACGTGTAAGCGGTCCGAGGTTATTATTATCCTAATCAGTCATCTTTGGCATCCAACTCAGAGCGTGTCAAGGGATCGTTCGGGATCCTGTAAACATGTAAGCGACCTGAGGTTATATTGCATCATTTATTTAAAGTCGGGGTAAAGGAATCAGGACTTCATTCTGCCCCCCTATTCCAATGGTGAGCTTCTGGTTCCAGCTCCCGCTGTTATGCATTCGTATTTAGATTTGTCATTCTAGCTCCACTATCACCCGTTCCAGGCATTAAAGCTCGTCCTATATCCACATCGGTCGTGCCCTCGAATCATGGGGGCATTTTTTCAGTTTTCTTTGCTCTATCTCCATATGCCTCTGCATTGGTTTTTAATCTTTTGTTCTAAGTTCCAGCCGCTTCGGCTATTCATTGTTGATCTATCCTTCTGAAAAATCTCTCCAACATTTCCTACTATCAAGCCACTATTCCATCTTGCATGTCCTTCATTATTTTCTCCATCACCCCACTGGTGACATAGACGGATTGATTAGAATTTGAAGACACCTCTTGGTTGCCTTCAGGCTGTGGTTGACTTCCTCCAGCTTTAGATCTAGTGTTAGACCTCTTCATCTTCTCCAAATCTCAGATTCAAGCATCAAGTCTTCAAATCTGGCTCTTGGTTCTTAGTGAAAGCACCAAAATGTTAACTCAAAAAGTGGATCAACACCCGAAAATCGAATGAAAGCGTCAGTTCAGATAAAAGTAAAGAATAGAAAAGAACACACATAAGTTTTTATAGGGGTTCGACGTAATCTCCAGCCTACATCCACTTTAATCAAGTTTTATTATTGGTTGCTAGTTGTTATCCCTCCGGATTACAACATGTTTTTCCCTAGCTATAAGTTACAATGATTTTGAATAAGTTTGAAAGAGATAAGAAGTGAAGAAGGTTTTGATGAAGCTCCAAATCCAAGAGTGTTAATGGAGATTCAACAGAGATATGATCCTTCTCTAGTAGTAGGTAGGTTGGTATTTCTAGAGGAATCGAGTAACATTGAGTCAGGGGCCCAATAGCAATGAAGTCTAGGAGATAGCGTGAAGTCATGCCAGAAGAGCCAAGCCAACCCGAGTCAAATCTTATGCTCGGTGCCGAGTTAAGGTCCTTAATTCGGGACCGAGTTTAGGTGCTTGGCCCAATCATGGTGAAATTTTTTCAAGTCCTTCTTTTATATTTTCTAAGTGCTCTTGCAAAATTTCAAGTCAATCCGACTCCATCTTAATCTTCTAAGTGAAGTTGAAGATGCTTTGGTGTTAACTGAGTACCAACTCAAATCCTTAACTTGTCCAAATCCTTTACTCGTAGAAATCCTTAACTCACCAAAATTATTAACTCATCGAAGTCCTTAACTCGAAGGGTTGACTTAAGGCCTTAACTCAGGAGGTTGACTTAAGGCCTTATCTCGGGGGCGAGTTAAGCACTTAACCAATTTTTCAACCAATCTTCCTGAGCTCAATTCTCTAGTCTTTCTCAAGGTGTTTCCAAGTCTGCGAATCATTAGGCCTTTGATTTGACCTTCTAAGTCCAATAAGAAACTGCTTTTCTAAAAAGCGGGTTAACACCAGCCCCTTCTCTTCTTTTTGTTAGAAATGAATGAGTAATATATTGGGAAATGTGAGGCACCGAATGCCTTGGGAAATGAATAATCACACATCTTAGAATAAAATATACATTATGTGTTTATATAAAAAGATGTGGACACTATTATAGTTACTATGAGACAAAGAGAGACATGAAAGCATAGCCATCTTAACGGGTGGTGCAATGCACCACCCCATACGCATGCGCCCTTGCCCATGCACGTGCGCCCTTGCCCGTGCACGTGCTCGAGCCCGCACCCGCATCTGCGGCGCGGGCGAATAGGTGTTTGAGGCATATTAGAGGCACTTAGCACTTTGTAGTTGGCAGTTGGCTTGGCTGTTCAGACCGGATAGTTTTTTTATTTTTGTCCATTCAAACTCAAAATAAAACGGTCGCACCACTTGGTAAAGGGTCGCAACCTTTCCAAACGTCACAATCATTCAAAACAAATAGGCACCTTCCCATGCTTATATATAGGAGCGGTAGAACAGAATTAATATATAAATTTTGATTCCGTTCTTCTCCTTCTCCCTCGAAACTCTATTCTTAAATATTTCTCTTAAGTTCGTCGATTCTCTGCAATTTGCAGTGCAGCATTGCAGAGTTTGGTCCATTTTATCTTGGGGAACAGCTGCTCTTCATCCTTCTATGACATAGAGGGAGCAATATTATTTTAAGGAAACAGTTTGCACTGGACTCGGACAATCTAATCGGTATTGTATCCATTGCATAATCTGTTTGCTGCACAGTTCTATTTGTAACAGTTTTGCAACAAAGTTGTAATAATTCCGTAGTTGTAACAGTTTTTCAACGTAATCGTAACAGTTTTGCAACATAGTTGTAACAATTTTGTAGTTGTAACAGTTTTACAACGTAATCATAATAGTTTCGTAACACTTTTGTAACGTTCTGTTAACAACCTTGAAACAATATTGATTTATTGTTGGATGTTTCTATAGACGGCAATGTCTCATGAAAGCAACACTTTTGCACTAACACGGGCTGTGATTACTACTTAGTCTGTAACTATGGTTCCAACGATGGCGTTGTCTCATGGAGAAAGGTCGGAAAAGTTCACAGTGATGGACTTCAAACGCTGGCAGAAAAAGATGTTGTTCTATTTGACGACTTTGGGCCTTGCAAAGTTTCTTATAGAAGATGCTCCCATAGTCGAAGAACTGGAACCCGATGCAAAAAAAGTTGAAGCCTTGAATGTCTGGAAGAGTTTTGATTTCATGTGCAAGAACTACATATTAAATGGACTCGACAACAACCTATACAATGTATATTGTACTACTCAAACTTCCAAAGAACTCTGGATGACATTGGATAAAAAGTACAAAACCGAAGGTGTGGGTATGAAGAAATTCATAGCCAAAAAATTACTTGACTTCAAAATGATTGATGCGAAGACTGTTATCAACCAGATTAAAGAGTTACAAGTCATCATCCACGAACTGCACGATGAAGGAATGACTCTAAGTGAATCCTTTTAGGTTGCCACTATAATTGAAAAGCTTCCTCCATCGTGGAAAGATTTCAAAAACTACCTTAAGCATAAGCGCAAGGAGATGACATGGAGAAACTTGTAGTTCGATTGAGGATTGAGAAAGATAATAGGAAATCTGAGAAGAAGACCTCGCATATCATGATTACCAAGGCAAATGTAGTCGAGTTAGAGAAACCCAACAAAAGGAAATGTGAGCATGCTCCTAAAAAATCAAAGAAATTTTAGGGTCCATGCCATAATTGTGGAAAGAAAGGGCACAAAGCCGCCGAATGTCATGCACCCAGAAAAAGAAATCAGAAGCAAACATGGCGACATTTCAGAAGGCGTGTCTGATATGGACTTATGTGCAGTAGTGTCCGAATGCAACCTTGTTGGTAACTCGAAGGAATGGTTTGTAGACACAAGAGCCACACGATACATACGTAAGTGGATGTTTACAACCTACAAAACTACTACTGAGGAAGAATAACTTTTTATGGGTAATTCATCTACATCAAAAGTAGAAGGCAAGGGGAGGTACCTATTTGGTAATAGGTGCCCGTTCGAATGGTTGCGACAGTTGGAAAGGTTGCGACCCTTTACCAAGCAGTGCGATTGTTTGAGTTTGAATGGACAAAAATAAAAAACTATTCGGTCTGAACAGCCAAGCCAAGCCAACAGCCAACAGCCAACAACCAACTACAAAGTGCTAAGTGCCTCTAATACGCCTCAAATGCCCATTTGCCTGCACCGCGAGTGCGGGCTCAGGCACGGGCGCGGACGCATGCATGTGGGGTGGTGCATAGCACCACCCGCCAAGATGGCTATCCTTTCATATTTCTCTTTGTCTCATAGTAACTAAAATAGTGTATACATCTTAGTATATAAACACAAAATGTATATTTTATTCTAAGATGTGGGACTATTCATTTCCCAAGGCATTCAATGCCTTCACATTTCCCAATGAAATGCTCATTCATTTCTAACAATCCCCCACATGAATGAGTAATTGCTCAATTTGTTCTTAAATTTTGCGAACATTTATCGTACCGGTTAAAGTAGCACATTGGCTTTGAACTTTCCTTGTGTTTATCATTTTGACTTACTGCGAATCAGTGGACTAAGGTTGTCTTTGAAGTGTAAGCCTTTTGTGTAAATCTAAAATAGACAACACAGAATAAGTGTTTCTTATCTTCCTTAGTTCTCTGTTTGTGTTCGTTTTAGCCATGACACGAGTGCTTGGAGAATTTGGCCTTACAATTCTCCTTGAAGCGGTGCCTTCACACTCACGTAGGTGATTCTATAAAGGGTGTTTCACAATATTCCACTTGGTTCTTAATATTACCAAGTATAGGCATCAGTAAAAGTATCAAAACTTATCCTACTTCTCCGATGAGTAGTGCACTAACTTATCATAGGAATGGTTTGAATATGTACAGTGCTATCAAGTTTATCTAAACTTAGTTGTCCCTTTGAACCTAGATCTTGGGATCTCCAGTCAGCTAGGTGGGGTTTTCGTTTAAAGAAACTTTTTAGTTTATAGGACTTAACCTCATTCCCATCGATAAGATATTAACCTTATCTCTAGGTAAACCTTTTGTTAGTGGATCCACAATGTTATCATTTGATCTTACATAGTCAATTGTGATAACCCCATTGGAGAGAAGTTGTCTAGCAGTTTTATGTCTATAATGAATATGTCTAGACTTGCCATTGTAAAAGCTTACTATTGGCCCTTCCAATAGCTGATTAGCTGTCGCAATGTATGCTTATTGGAGGTACATGTTTTTCCCAATTCGGAATACCCTCTAAAAAACCTCGAAGCCAATCCTCTTCCTCTGCGGCTTTGTTTAAGGCAATAAATTCTGATTCCATGGTTGATCTTGCTATACAAGTTTGTTTAGAGGATCTCATAGATATTGCCCCACTAGCTAAGGTAAACACATATCCACTATTGGATTTTGTATCTGATGAACCAATTATCCAGTTTGCATCATAATACCCTTCTATTACAGATGTATATTGTAACAACCCGCATATTTAACGATTATGTATTTGAATATTTTATTTAAATATTTTAATCGTAAGTCGGATCGTAGTCCGAAAAGCTACTTTTTGCATACGGTCAAATTAGGACTCGAGACCACCTCCATTGAGTTCAAAATGACGTTTGCGATCTTTTTAAGTATAAACTTTAATATGTTTGGAGATAGTGGAATTTTCGCCACTTTTTCGCTTATGGCTTTGGTTTGGGCTGAACTCTTTTGCCCCTTACTAACTCAGCCCAACCCCCTCTCCTCTTCATTAATTCATTCTTCATTCACTTCAAGCTTCATCAAAAATGGAGGAGGGAATGGGAAATTAAAATTCCAAGCTCAAGTTCTCTTGCAAATCCATCATTCAACTCCAAATTCAAAGAGAAGACATTGGATTCAAGCTTGTGGTTGATTCTACCATTCCTTTTAAGCTTCTCCATCATCAATTTCGTGAAAAGGTGAGATTTTTATCTCACATTCTTGTCTATGACTATCTTGGATTGTTGGGAATGAATTCCTATCACATTAGCATGTACATTTGCATTTGGTTTGGATTGGATTGGTGAAAAACCCCAATTTTTAGTGTTTTTGGCAAGAAAACTGCACTTAGGTCATTCTGCCTTGTTACGTCGCTCGCATGGATAAGTCTCTGCCTGCATATAGCTCGTTCTGGGCTTAGGTCGTTCGCCCCTTAGCTCGTTTATCCCTTAGGTCGCTCGGCGATCTAAAACATCGCTAGGTCGCTTGCCTAGTTCGTCAACACACTAGGTCGCCATCCTTAGGTCGTTCGTACCTTAGGTCGTTCGTTCATTTAGGTCGCTTGACCATTGAGGCATCTCGAGACCAGTTAGGTCATTACGTCCTAGGTCGCGCCATCGGCTAGCTCGCTTCCTTTAGGTCGCTCACCCCCTAAGTCGCAACATACTAGGTCGTTCAACCTGTTTTCTCTCTTAGGTCGCTTGACCCTATTTCCTTTAGGTCGTTAGACCTTATTTTTCTTTAGGTCGCCTGACCCCTTAAATCGCTCGACCACTAGGTCGTAACACGTTAGGTCGCACGGCCTTGTTAAGACGTTAGGTCGCTCGCCTTTTTATACTTAGGTCGTTCGGCCTGTATTTCGTTAGGTCGCTCGGCATGCTAGGTCGCACCACCTACTTCCACTTTGATGCATTTTGAGCTGACTTCCTTCGATTTTGTTCACGTCTTCGAATGTGAATTTTTGTGATAGATTGTTTCTACAATCATTTTTGTGATTTGTCACTTTAAAAATATGAAGGTTTCAATACTAGTAGTAAATATCAAAACGATTTCAACACTATTTTATTACAAAACTCTTTTTCTTAAACCGTTTTCCAATCTATTAGTATATACAAGTCTTTACCTCACTCGGATGAGAAATCTAATTAAACGGCTTAGTAAAACAAGTGGTATGAAACGCTTGCGTTTACTTCGTCGGTTAATTCTTGGACTTGTTCGATTGAACCTCTTGTGGCAATTTTCTAGTGAAGATCTACAGTTTGTTCGTAAATATTTAAGTTAAGCAAGTGGTTATGGGACATGAAGCTAAACTCATATATTTACTAGCTTGGTGTGATTGACACTTCCTGATTATCATGACGATCATTTTTGTGATTTAGACTAGCAATTGTGCGATGTCTCTTTGTCTACGAGGGAGACTAAACCCCGTTTGTGTGATGTTTCTACATCACATATGTGGGGTAGTGCCCCACGGTCTTCGGACCATTCTTGTGGAGCTTCGGCTCAAAATTAATGGTTAGCTACCATGAGATAGCGTCTCGTTTTGTGATACACGTGTTGGTGAGTTTTCATACTCCTGTTTTGTGATAGGCCTCCCCCTTCTTGTGATTTCTAGATTTCTTGTGATGATTTCTGGAATTTTGTGCTTCACCAATTTTCGTGATTTCCATTGATAAGTTTTATCAATTTTTGTGCATTGGTGAATTTGTGTGTCATTGACTTGTTATGAATACAAGTTTAGGGTATGATACCCCATTTTATCTTTGAGAAGATTCTTGTGATATTGATTAATCTCTTGTTGATTTTCTATTACATACTTATAGTAGTATGCCATTATGGTTATTACATGTCTATGCCCTATCTTTTATTCTATATCATGTCATCTGATATTTATAGCTAGACTGATCCGTTTATTATTTTCTTATGAAATAATTCTCGGGTCAGATCGAGATGTTACAGGTGCTTCTGCTCGACTTCTCTTCTGGGATTACTCTAACTTTTGGCTAACTACTTAGATTAGTAGTTTTTGTTGTATACATATACATTTGAGATATAGACTCTATGATGTATACTTATTCTTTTGTGTAGCTTGTAGCTATTCTTTTGTATTATCGTGGATCTTTCAGACCACTACTCTGATGTACACTTTCAGGTGTTATATATATATATTCATATCTTTTTCCGCCTTTGTGATATGGATGTCTGTGACTGATTTGCGTTATGTTTATTTCTATATTTGTTTCCGAGGATTACATACAGCCACTGGGTGATAGCTTTGAGTTTGTATCGGTATGTCGGAGTTCCTCTTATGCATATTATTCTATCTGACATATCGGTGCTCGCACAAAGCAATTACACGGATGGTCGCTCCTCAACAGCCTTATTCTCCGTGCTAGTTGACAGCATTACACCGTAGTGTTCTTGGCTAGCGTGGGTATAGAGGTGGGGCATCACAGCTTGGTATCAGAGCCAAACTTTGGAACAATGTAGAATATTGTTACAAGGATCATCGTCCTAAGTCCATCTTAGGAGTCGTGCTTTAGGATTAATTCGAGTCTTCGTACCGTCATATCCTATTTTCTTCGTGATTCCTTGTTCTATCGATCATGATTGTTTGATATTTATTTTGAGAATAACTTTTTCTTCTTCTTTCTTTCTTTAAGAAGAGAAATGGTTAGACCAGGCCGTCCCAGGGCCGGTCAATCTAGAGTTACTCCCCAGGATGAAGTTTTCATGACTGCACAGCAACTTCTTGATCTAGTAAAGAATGCCCAAGCAGCTGGTTCTAATTCGGAACCTACTCACCCTAAGTCTGGATTTGCACGCTTGTGCAACGATTATACCAACTTGGGTGGGAAGCCATTCAAAGGTTCTAAAACTATTATTGAAGTCCAGGCTTGGCTAAGAACATGCGATCGAATCTTTTCTCACATGAATCTTATTGATCTTCACCATGTTCAGGTGGCCTCTAGTATGCTCCAAGAAAGAGCATTGGACTGGTACGAACTTCTTATTTCTGAAATCAATGAAGCGGACCTCACCTAGGAGCAATTCCGGGAACGCTTCGAGTTAAAATTTGTGCCAGAAGCTGAGAAGGTGACATTGGCTCGTCGTTTTATAGACCTTGTTCAAGGTGAATCCTTCGTGACAGATTACGTCGCAGCCTTCGAGTTGCTTTCCAAATATGGGGTTGAATACATCAACACCCCATTGAAGAAGAACCAAAGGTTTGTCTATGGCTTAAACAAAAATCTCAAGAAGCCATTACTTCTAAAATTAGAAGTTCCTGTCGACCAACTCATTGATATCGCTCTTCGTCTTGAAGAGGCGGATAGAGAAAGTGATGTTGAAGTGGTGGGTTCCAAACCAAACTTCAACAACAAGAAAAGGCCTAATAAGTCCAAAGGTCCTTATCCCAATAAAAAGGGGAAACAAGCAACTCCTACTGCAAAGACTCTTTCCCCTAGTAGCGGGCAATGCTATAACTGTGGTTCTAAGGACCATTTTGCGAACAAGTGTTCAAAGCCCCGTTCTTGTTGCTATTGTAAGAGCCCGGATCATTATATACATTTATGCCCCAGACTTCAAGGCAAGAAGGAGGGAAAGCTTAATGTGGCTCAAGCCCCTGGCAACACATCTCGCGGTCAAGGTATGTCTCATTCTGTCCTTGATGGCATTATTATATTTCATGATCAACCTATTCGAGTTCTCTTTGATATGGGTGCATCCCATTCTTTTATATCAAAGGAACTTGTCGATACTTTTTCCTTAAGTGTTGTTGCTTTAATGACTTCTTTAAGAATTGTGAATCCAGTTGGTGGATCCGCAACTCTTAGTTTGCTTTGTAAAGATGTGGAGATTATTTTGTGTGATTTTCCTTTCCTAGCTGATTTGCATGTCATGCGTTACTTAGGCTTTGGAATGATTTTGGGTATGGATTGGCTTAACCGTTATGAAGCTCATATCCTATGTCCTGAGCGGACTATTTATCTTCGACATCCACTATCTATTATGCAGATTTCTATTGTTCTTAAAGACTCGAATTCCACTTTGATGGCATCTTTATATTCTCTAAATCCTCTTGATGATGACAATGATGATGAGGAAGATGTCATTTCTCTTATTCACATCGTCCGTGAATTTTCCGACATTTTTGAGCCCGTTTTAGGATTACCACCTAAGCGAGCAATTGAGTTCAAAATTAATCTTACACCTGAAGCTCAACCTATTACTCGTCCTCCTTATCGCATGTCCAATAAGGAGAGTGAGGAGATGCGCAAACAATTATCCGAATTGGAGACGAAGCAATTTATTTGCTCTAGTTCCTCGCCTTGGGGAGCTTCAGCAATTTTCGTGAAGAAATCCGATGGTACACTTAGGCTTTGCGTTGACTACCGCAAGCTTAATGATCTTACTATTAAAAATAAATATCCTTTACCTCGGATTGATGATCTATTCGATCAGCTTAGTGGTGCTAGAGTCTTTTCACAATTGGACTTTGCTATTGGTTTTCATCAGCTTCGTATTGCAGAGGATAGTATTCCTTTGACTTCGTTCCGTACTCGTTATGGATCTTATGAATGGCTAGTTATGCCATTTGGTTTAACGAATGCTCCGGCTTATTTCGTTGACCTTATGAATCGAGTTTTCAAAGATTTCCTCGATCGGTTTGTTCTCATCTTTATTGATGATATTCTTGTGTATTCTAAAACCGAGGAGAAACATGAAAAGCATCTTCGGATTGTATTGGAAACTCTTAGGAGCAATCAATTAAAAGCAAAATTTTCCAAATGCCACTTTTGGCAATCTAGTGTGAAGTTTCTCGGTCATATTATTTCCGAATCCGGAATATTAGTGGATCCTTCAAAGATTGAAGCGATTCAAAATTGGAAGAGACTGGAGAGCGTGACTGAAATCCGTAGCTTCCTCGGATTGGCAGGTTATTACCGCCGTTTCATAAAAGACTTTTCAAAAATTGCCGTGCCTCTTACTGGCTTAACAAAGAAAGGACTTAAATACATTTGGTCGGACAAATGTGAAACTTCTTTTCAGAAATTAAAAGAACTCCTTTCTAATGCTCCTATTCTTGTTATTCCCGAAGGGAATCAAGATTTTGTTGTTTATACCGATGCTAGTCGCGTTGGTTTGGGTGCCGTTCTTATGCAAAAAGAACGTGTTATTGCTTATGCTTCTAGGCAATTGAAACCGGCTGAGACTAGATATGTCACACATGATTTAGAACTCACGGCTATCGTTTTCGCCCTTCGAATTTGGCGACATTATCTTTTGGGAGAGAAATTTATACTTTATACTGATCATAAGTCTTTGAAATATTTATTTTCTCAAAAGGAACTTAATTTGCGCCAACAGCGTTGGCTCGAATTCCTTGCCTCTTATGATCTTGATATTCTTTATACTCCCGGAAAGGGAAATCGAGATGCTCTTAGTCGTAAGCAACAAGCGGTTGTTTCTATGATGATATCCGAATGGCATGATCTCGAGGTTTTATCCACTTGTGAGATTAGAGATTGTGTATCCGATTTATGTTCATCTCTTGTTTTATGTAACCTTGAGGCTCATCCTTCTATTTTAGACCTCATTCTTGAAGCTCAAAGGCTAGATCCCGAATTGGCTCTTCTTGGCCGAAATATTAAGGATAAAATTGATATTGAAGGTTTGAAAGACTTTGATATTGATTCTCGTGGCGGCATTCGAAAATTTGGTAGACTTATCGTGCCAAATATTAGTGATCTTCGTAAAGATATTTTAGAAGATTCTCATCGTTCTAAATTTACCATTCATCCCGGTAGTAGTAAAATGTATGCGAATATGAAGCGACTTTATTATTAGGAGGGAATGAAATCTGATATTGCTAACTTTGTTAAGTGTTGCATGACTTGCCAACTTGTCAAGGCCGAACATCAAAGGCCCGGTGAGTTATTGCAACCATTGGAAATTCCAATTTGGAAGTGGGATCAAATTTCCATGGATTTTATTGATGGCCTTCCCCGTTCTCGTTCGGGTCATGATAGCTTATGGGTGATCGTTTATAGACTTACTAAATCCGCCCATTTTATTCCCATTCAGTCTAACCGAACCGTTCCTCTTTTGGCCAAACTCTTTATCAAAGAAATTGTTAAATTGCATGGAGTTCCTACTTCTATTGTTAGTGATCGTGATCCATTGTTTACTAGTGGATTTTGGAAGAGTCTTCAAAAAGCTTTAGGAACGAAGCTTAATTTTAGCACCGCTTATCACCCCCAGTCCGATGGACAAACCGAGCGTGTGAATCAAACTCTTGAAGATCTTCTTCGTGCTTGTGTGCTTGATTTCGGTGGAAGTTGGGAAGATCATATTTCTCTTGTTGAATTTTCCTATAATAATAGCTTCCAATCTAGTATTGGTATGGCACCTTTCGAGGCACTCTATGGAAGGCCATGCCGATCTCCTTCTTGTTGGCTTGAGGCCGGTGAGAAGCTGGTTTTAGGTCCAGATTTTATTCGTGATTCCACAGAAAAGATTGAACTTATTCGTCATAGGATGAAGAAGTCCAGAGTAGACAAAAATCCTATGCCGATAATCGAAGAAGGAAATTAGAATTTTCTGTTGGAGATCTTGTATTTATTCGTGTTTCCCTTATGAAGGGTGTTGTACGTTTCAGTCGATCGGGAAAGTTAGCGCCTTGATATATTGGGCCTTTTCCTATCACCGAACGTATTGGTTCCATGGCTTATCGCCTTTCATTACCGGCTCAGTTTTCTGCCATGCATGACGTGTTTCACGTTTCTCAATTACGGAAATGCCTTCGAGATTCCGATTCTATTCTTGAGCCCAGTGTTGTGGAAGAGATTGAAGTTTCACCTAATTTAACATATGAGCAACATCCAATTCGCATTATTGCTTCGGAGGTCAAACGACTTCGAAATAAAGATGTTCCGCTTGTAAAAGTTCAATGGTCCTCAAATCCTAAGGATTGTTCTTGGGAATCTAGAGAATTCATCGAGCAAACACATCCGGACTTACTTTCTCATGCTCTTTGAGGTGAACTTCTTATTTCAAATTTCTTTTCTTTTATGGTTGTTACTTTTTATTACCATCTTATATATTGCGAGGATGCAATTTCTTTAAGGAGGGGAGTCTGTAACAACCCGCATATTTAACGATTATGTATTTGAATATTTTATTTAAATATTTTAATCGTAAGTCGGATCGTAGTCCGAAAAGCTACTTTTTGCATACGGTCAAATTAGGACTCGAGACCACCTCCATTGAGTTCAAAATGACGTTTGCGATCTTTTTAAGTATAAACTTTAATATGTTTGGAGATAGTGGAATTTTCGCCACTTTTTCGCTTATGGCTTTGGTTTGGGCTGAACTCTTTTGCCCCTTACTAACTCAGCCCAACCCCCTCTCCTCTTCATTAATTCATTCTTCATTCACTTCAAGCTTCATCAAAAATGGAGGAGTGAATGGGAAATTAAAATTCCAAGCTCAAGTTCTCTTGCAAATCCATCATTCAACTCCAAATTCAAAGAGAAGACATTGGATTCAAGCTTGTGGTTGATTCTTCCATTGCTTTTAAGCTTCTCCATCATCAATTTCGTGAAAAGGTGAGATTTTTATCTCACATTCTTGTCTATGACTATCTTGGATTGTTGGGAATGAATTCCTATCACTTTAGCATGTACATTTGCATTTGGTTTGGATTGGATTGGTGAAAACCCCCAATTTTTAGTGTTTTTGGCAAGAAAACTGCACTTAGGTCGTTCTGCCTTGTTACCTCGCTTGCGTGGATAAGTCTTTGCCTGCATATAGCTCGTTCTGGGCTTAGGTCGTTCACCCGTTAGCTCGTTTATCCCTTAGTTCGCTCGGCGATCTAAAACATCGCTAGGTCGCTTGCCTAGTTCGTCAACACACTAGGTCGCCATCCTTAGGTCGTTCGTACCTTAGGTCGTTCGTTCATTTAGGTCGCTTGACCATTGAGGCATCTCGAGACCAGTTAGGTCGTTACGTCCTAGGTCGCGCCATCGCCTAGCTCGCTTCCTTTTGGTCGCTCACCCCCTAAGTCGCAACCCACTAGGTCGTTCGACCTGTTTTCTCCCTTAGGTCGCATGACCCTATTTCCTTTAGGTCGTTAGACCTTATTTTTCTTTAGGTCGCCTGACCCCTTAAATCGCTCGACCACTAGGTCGTAACACGTTAGGTCGCACGGCCTTGTTAAGACGTTAGGTCGCTCGCCTTTTTATACTTTGGTCGTTCGGCCTGTATTTCGTTAGGTCGCTCAGCATGCTAGGTCGCACCACCTACTTCCACTTTGATGCATTTTGAGCTGACTTCCTTGGATTTTATTCACGTCTTTGAATGTGAATTTTTGTGATAGATTGTTTCTACAATCATTTTTGTGATTTGTCACTTTAAAAATATGAAGGTTTCAATACTAGTAGTAAATATCAAAACTCTTTCATCAAAACGATTTCAACACTATTTTATTACAAAACTCTTTTTCTTAAACCGTTTTCCAATCTATTAGTATATACAAGCCTTTACCTCACTCGGATGAGAAATCTAATTAAATGGCTTAGTAAAACAAGTGGTATGAAACGCTTGCGTTTACTTCGTCGGTTAATTCTTGGACTTGTTCGATTGAACCTCTTGTGACAATTTTCTAGTGAAGATCTACAGTTTGTTCGTAAATATTTAAGTTAAGCAAGTGGTTATGGGACATGAAGCTAAACTCATATATTTACTAGCTTGGTGTGATTGACACTTCCTGATGATCACGATGATCATTTTTGTGATTTAGACTAGCAATTGTGCGATGTCTCTTTGTCTACGAGGGAGACTAAACCCCGTTTGTGTGATGTTTCTACATCACATATGTGGGGTAGTGCCCCACGGTCTTCGGACCATTCTTGTGGAGCTTCGGCTCAAAATTAATGGTTAGCTACCATGAGATAGCGTCTCGTTTTGTGATACACGTGTTGGTGAGTTTTCATACTCCTGTTTTGTGATAGGCCTCCCCCTTCTTGTGATTTCTAGATTTCTTGTGATGATTTCTGGAATTTTGTGCTTCACCAATTTTCGTGATTTCCATTGATAAGTTTTATCAATTTTTGTGCATTGGTGAATTTGTGTGTCATTGACTTGTTATGAATACAAGTTTAGGGTATGATACCCCATTTTATCTTTGAGAAGATTCTTGTGATATTGATTAATCTCTTGTTGATTTTCTATTACATACTTATAGTAGTATGCCATTATGGTTATTACATGTCTATGCCCTATCTTTTATTCTATATCATGTCATCTGATATTTATAGCTAGACTGATCCGTTTATTATTTTCTTATGAAATAATTCTCGGGTCAGATCGAGATGTTACAGGTGCTTCTGCTCGACTTCTCTTCTGGGATTACTCTAACTTTTGGCTAACTACTTAGATTAGTAGTTTTTGTTGTATACATATACATTTGAGATATAGACTCTATGATGTATACTTATTCTTTTGTGTAGCTTGTAGCTATTCTTTTGTATTATCGTGGATCTTTCAGACCACTACTCTGATGTACACTTTCAGGTGTTATATATATATTCATATCTTTTTCCACCTTTGTGATATGGATGTCTGTGACTGATTTGCGTTATGTTTATTTCTATATTTGTTTCCAAGGATTATATACAGCCACTGGGTGGTAGCTTTGAGTTTGTATCGGTATGTCGGACTTCCTCTTATGCATATTATCCTATCTGACATATCGGTGCTCGCACAAAGCAATTACACGGATGGTCGCTCCTCAACAGCCTTATTCTCCGTGCTAGTTGACAGCATTACCCCATAGTATTCTTGGCTAGCGTGGGTATAGAGGTGGGGCGTCACATATACCTTATATAATGTAGTCTATGACTTTATGTATACCTTAGATATCGTAGTACTCGAATTATAGCTTTCCAGTGATTCTTTCTTGGGTTGCTAGTATATCTACTTAGTTTAATAACAACATATGCTATATTAGGTCTAGTGCAGTTCATTACGTACATAATGCTGCCTAGTATACGAGAGTACTCAAGTTGGTGAATACTATCACCGCTATTTTTAACCCTATTTTGGTTCAAATCTACGGGTGATTTTGCTGATATTATATTGTGTTATTTAAACTTTTCAAGTATTTTCCCAATGTAGTGTGATTAGGACAACACATATCCTTGGTTGGTTTTATGTATTTTTACACCAAGTATCACATCAGCGATTCCCAGATCTTTCATGTCAAATCTGGCGGAGAACATATCTTTTGTAGATTTTATTATCTCCTTGTTGCTTCCAAATATTAGTAAATCATCTACCTATTGACATACAATGACATATCCCATATTTGTATGTTTAGAATAGACATAATTTGTCACATTCATTTATATGAAATCCATTTAGTATCATATTTTCATCAAATTTTTCATGCCATTGTTTAGGCGCTTGTTTAAGACCAAACATCAATTTTCTTAATCTACAAGCTTTACTTTCATTTCCAGTTTTTAGGAAACCTCCAGGTTGTTTCTTGTATATTTCTTCTTCTAGTTCACCATTTAAAAATGTTGTCTTTACATCCATTTGATGTATTTCTAAATCAAGTGTGGATGCAATTGCTATCAACATTCTTATTGATGTTATTATAGTTACTAGAGAGTATGTGTCAAAATAGTCTAGGTCTTCTTTTTGTCTAAATCCTTGAACCTCAAGTCGAGCTTTATACTTGTATATTGAACCATCAGGTTTCAATTTCTTCTTAAATATCCATTTATTACCTAAGGTTTAGCATCCTTGGGTTAACTCCATGTATGGTTTGCCATAATGGATTCGATCTCATTGTTAATGGCTTCCTTTTAATAAGGGGCATCGGCGGAGGACATAACTTGTTTGTATGTTAATGGATCGTCTTCTAACATAAATGTGTAGAAATGTGGTCCAAAAGTTTTTGATGTCCTCAATATTTTGCTTCTCCTTGGTTCCTTCACTTGTTGATTAGCACTGTTTTGCTTATCATTATCCATATTTTGTTTAGTATCCTCAAGAGAATTGGAGATTTCAGTTTCCTTTGGTCTCTTTTGAGTATAATTTTCAGTACCCTGTTTTAAAGGGTACACATGTTTGAAAAATCTAGCATTTCTCAACTCAATGATGGTATTTACGTGAATATCATCAATTTTGGATTTGTGTGCCAAAATCCGATTAGCGGCACTGTTTCGTGCATATCCAATGAATACACAATCAATTTTTTTTGGTCCAATTTTGGCTTTTTTAGGTACCTCCACTTTCATAAGACACCCCCACACTTTTAAGTATTTATAGGATGGTGGTCTATTTTTCCAAAGTTCGTGGGGAGATTTAGATGTTTTCTTTCGTGGTATCTTATTCAAAATATGATTTGTAGAAAGAATAGCTTCAGCCCAGAAGTTATCTGGCAAGCCAGAACTAATTAGTAAGGCATTCATCATTTCTTTAAGGGTTCTATTTTTCCATTCGGCTATACCATTGGATTGAGGTGAATACGGGGCTGTAGTTTGGTGTATAATACCATGCTCGGTGCAGAATTCCTCAAAGGGAAATTCATATTCTCCTCCTCTATCACTTTTTAGAGCTTTTATTTTCTTGTTGAGTTGATTTTCAACTTCTGCTTTATACTGTTTAAACATCTCGAATGCCTCGTCCTTACTTCTAAGGAGATGCACATAACATTACCTTGTATAATCATCAATAAAGGTAATGAAATACCTTTTCCACCTCTAGTTTGACACATTTTTAAGTCACATATATCTGTGTGTATTAGGTCTAGAGGTTCAGTTTCTCATTCAACATGGTGAAACAAGGTTCTTGTCAATTTTGCTTCTACACAAACTTGACATTTATAGTTGGAATCTATTTTTCATTTTGGTATAAAGTCTATATTAATCAAATTTCGCAAGGTATCAAAATTTACATGGCCTAATCTAGAATGCCATATGTTAGAAGAGTCAGCAATATAAGAAGAAGATTCAATTTTATTCATATCATTGTTTGGTACAATAGTGGTTACATTTGCTTTAAATAAACCATCATACACATATCCTCTTCCTACATACACTCCATTCTTTGACAACAAAAACTTATCAGACACAAAAGTGAATTCGAAGCCATGCTTGCTAAGCTACAATCCGGAAATCAGGTTCTTGCGGATCTCTAGAACATGAAGACCATCTGCCAAAATTAGTTCTTTTCCAAAAGTCATTTTCAGTACAATCTTTCCCTTGCCTTCTACTTTTGATGTGGATGAATTACCCATAAAAAGTTGTTCATCCTCAGTAGCAGTTTTGTAGGTTGTAAACATCCACTTATTTGCACATATGTGTTGCATGGCTCCTATGTCTACAAACCATTCCTTCGACTTACCAACAAGATTGCATTCAGACACTACTGCACATAAGTCCATATCAGACACGCCTTCTTAAATGTTAGCCATGTTTACTTCTGATTTCTTTTTCTTGGGTGCACGACATTCGGCGGCTTTGTGCCCTTTCTTTCCACAATTATGGAACGAACCCTGAAATTTATTTGATTTCTTAGGAGCATGCTCACGTTTCCTTTTGTTGGGTTTCTCTAACTCAACTACATTTGCCTTAGCAATCATGGTATGCAAAGTCTTCCTCTTAGATTTTCTGTTATCTTCCTCAATCCTCAATCGAACTACAAGTTCCTCCATTGTCATCTCCTTGCGCTTATGCTTAAGGTAGTTTTTGAAATATTTCCACGATGGAGGAAGCTTTTCAATTGCAGTGGCAACATGAAAGGATTCGCTTAGAGTCATTCCTTCATCGTGCAGTTTGTGGATGATGACTTATAACTCTTGAATCTGGTTGATAACGGTCTTCGCATCAATCATTTTGAAGTCAAGAAATTTTCCTGCTATGGATTTCTTCATGCCTGCATCTTCGGTTTTGTACTTTTTCTCCAATTCCATCCAGAGTTCTTTGGAAGTTCAAGCAGTACAGTATACATTTTATAGGCTGTTGTCGAGTCCATTTAATATGTAGTTCTTGCATATGAAGTCAGAACTCTTCCAGACATTCAAGGCTTCAACTTTTGTTGCATCAGGTTCCAATTCTTCGACTAAGGGAGCACCTTCTGTAAGAAAATTTGCAAGGCCTAAAGTCGTCAAATAGAACAACATCTTTTGCTATCAGCATTTGAAGTCCATCCCTGTGAACTTTTCCAACCTTTCTCCATGAGACAACGCCTTCGTTGGAACCATAGTTGCAGACTGAGTAGTAATCACAGTCTGTGTTGGTGCAGAAGTGTTGCTTTCATGAGACATCGTCGTCTACAAAAACAGCCGGCAATAAATCAATATTGTTTCAAGATTGTTAACTGTTCGTTACAAAAGTGTTACGAAACTGTTACGATTACATTGCTAAATTGCAACAACCACAGAACTGTTACAAGTACAGAACCGTTACAAATATGTTGCAAAACTGTTAGGATTATGTTGCAAAATTGCAACACTACAGAACTGTTACAACTATGTTGCAAAAACTGTTACGAATAGAATTATGCAATAAACATATTATGCTATAGATATAATACCGATTAGATTATCCAAGTCTAGAATACTTTGTTTCCTTGAAACAGTATTGCTCCCTCTACGACGCTTAAGGGTATCGAGCAATTATTTCCCAAGATGAAACAGACCTGTCTCTATGATGCTGCGCAACAATCACAGAGCAACGACAAACTCAATAGAATGTAATTAGAATAGAGTTTTTATGGGAGAGGAAGAAGTGCAGGAAAAACTGAATGGATTCTCCTATTTTCCTTCAGTCTATATATAGGCGCGGGGAGGTGCCTATTCGGTAATAGGTGTCTGTTCGAACGGTTACGACAGTTGGAAAGGTTGCGACCCTTTACCAAGCGGTGTAACCGTTTGAGTTTGAATAGACAAAAATAAAAACTGTTCGGTCTTAACAGCCAAGTCAAGTGCCTCTAATACGCCTCAAATGCCCATTCGCACGCGGGCTTATTATATAAACACAAAATAGCAAGATTAGGGTTGCACCACCCGCCAAGATGGTTATTCTTTCATGTTTCTCTTTGTCTCATAGTAACTATAATAGTGTCCAACATATTAGTATATAAACACAAAATGTATATTTTACTCTAAGATGTGGGACTATTCATTTCCCAAAGCATTCAATGCCTTCACATTTCCCAATGAAATGCTCATTCATTTCTTACAAGATTATCATCGAATGTTTCTCCTTTAAGTTCTATGCTTTTTCCACTAGTATCTAGTTCATATAATTGACTATACACTCAATATGATTTATGGGACATCAAATGTACCACATAACCTAATATAGCATCATGCGTATCTTTTTTGTAACTGCATAAATCCAGTTGGCGATTCAAATATGAGCGCTTATTCTATATATTATATTAATGCTTCACCTATTTATTTTATCTCAGTTGCATATCTAGCTGCATTTTGTTTTGATTGTTTAGTTGGATACTGATATAATCAGAGTACATGACTGCTTTTGTGTATTAACGGAAGTGCATGGAATTTACAGATTAATATGATCTGAGTCTCCATTAGAAATACTGATATGTAAACTTAAGATTTTTAAACCGGGAAATAGCGGTTGACATTAGAAATAGCTAGCTTCATAAGAGTACTTGAACGTGGCTATTGTCAACTGTGTTACTCATGCTTTGGTTCTAGTTTTATGATGAATAGAAGTGTATAAAAAACATATTGTTGATTAAATCATAAACAAATTCAGTTATAAAATTTAGCCATGATTTAACACAAGATTCAAGTATTATAGCAACCTGTCTTCTTTTTCAGCTTTGTGCATGTCCATGGCAAACACTTTATCATTTTCACGTTTCCTTCTATTAATGTAATAGCTGAATCTATGGTGCAGTGATATATTAGGAAATATCAAACGATGCTTAACCCAGATTAGTGGTATGTCAATCACACCCAAATTTATAGACTTCTTTAGTTTGAGCACTTATATGCATCATAAAATCATAATGAAATCTTGATCTGCATTCATAAAAATACCATATCATACTTCAAATATCTATATATCCAGAAATAAAAGTAGAGCCAATAGAATTAATTACACATGAGGCTAGTTTTTAGTAGTTTAAATCGTAATTCCAGCCATCGTATCTCTTACCCATATTCCTTTTGTAAGAGTGATGATTTTAAGTAACATAGTCCGCAATACATACATGTTCATAAAAGTGTTTCTTCTTATATTTAAAATATCTATATTGACAACAAATAACAGTTAATAAGGATCCAGAAGCGTAATTTAAAAATAAATTGGAAGGGTTTCTGTTAAGATTTCTGCAATATGAAATGAGAATTTCGAAGAAGAAAGAGATGAAAATTTTATTGATAAAATGTTTGATACAGATTGCTTTTGATAATTGATACAATACTTTCTTAATTACAATCTGTACAATAGCATGGTATATAAATAGATTCAATTGGGCTTTACTGAAGAGGCCCAGACCACTATGATAAGGCATGATAAGGCTTGTAAGCTCTGAACCGTTGGATGTAATCTCAGTGTATTTGATATAGCCAGATAGTATCGTTCATTTATTCATTATCTCCAATTGCCCCCCTCAAACCCGAGCAGCTAGGGTTAGGGTTTGATGGCAATTTGTTGAGGTTTAGGCCAGCGTTCAGCTAGAGAGCAAGAAGACGCTGAGATATTCTTATTACAGCTCTCTTCGACACTTTGTCTTTCTCGATTTGACTTTTGGTGCTGAGATTTTGAGTCCGGCTCTCTGTTGGCAGTTTGGTCTTCGATACTTTCAACTCGAAGGTCAGATCTGAACTTTGTGAAGTTCTTTGTGCTTAGGGCTTTAGTGAGCGTGTCTGCCCTCTGGTAGGTAGTAGGTACGTGATTGACTTGCAGATTCTCTTTTTGAACTTGCTCGCGAATGAAAAACATATCGATTTCGATATGTTTGGTTCTCGAGTGTAACACTGGGTTGGCAGTCATGAATACCGCACTCTGATTATCACACCATAGCACTGGTTTTGTTGTATTCTCTATTTTCAGTTCTTTTAGTATAGATTGTAACCACATGATCTCTGCTGTGGCATTAGCTATGCTTCTGTATTCTGCCTCCGTGCTAGATCTGGATGTTGTAGTTTGTTTCTTTGAGCACCACGATATTAGGTTGCTTCCGACATATATACAGTATCCACTGACAGATCTTCTGTCATCTGGATCTGTTGCCCAGTCTGCATCTGAATATCCAGTTATGTTTAAGTTGTTGCATGTTTTGAATAGCAGTCCATAGTTTAGAGTTCCCTTGAGATATCTGAGTATTCTTTTGACTGCTTTCCAGTGTTCATCCAGTGGTTCCTGCATAAATTGAGACACCTTGTTAACACTGTAAGCAATGTCTGGCCGTGTTATAGTAGCATACTGTAATGCTCCTACAACACTCCTATATTGTTTGATATTATGTATGGCTTCTCCCCTGTTTTTAGATAGTTGATGATTGCTGACCATAGGAGTTGGCTGTGGGTTTGCACCATCCATTTTTGTTTTAATGAGTAGTTCCTGAATATATTTTTTCTGGGATAATATTAGTTCAGAACTTCCTTTTCTCAGTACTTCTATTCCCAAGAAGTAGTTGATGTTCCCCAGATCTTTAATTGAGAATTCCTTGTTCAGACCTTTGATGACATTGTTGATTTCTTCATCGTTGTTTCCTGTAATGATTAAGTCATCAACATATATTAGTATGTAAACAGTTACTGAGTCATTAATCTTAACAAAGAGAGAGTTATCTGATTTGATGGACTTATACTTCATATCTGATAAGAATCCTTTTAGTCTCTCAAACCAGACCCTTGGAGATTGTTTGAGTCCATATATGGCTTTATTTAGTTTGCACACATAGTTTGCCTGCTTAATATATCCTGGTGGCTGTTGCATATATACATCTTCCTATAAGATGCCATTTAAAAATGCATTATTGACATCTAATTGTCTTATGTGCCACCCTTTGTGTAGAGCAATAGTGAGAATAAGCCTTATAGTAGCTGGTTTGATTACTGGAGAGAAAGTCTCCTTAAAATCAAATCCATATTGCTGAGTATATCCTTTTGCGACAAGTCTTGCCTTGTATCTACTAATTGTGCCATCAGGATTTTTCTTTAACTTGTATGTCCACTTGCACCCAACTATGTTTTTGTTGTCTGGGGGATATACAAGATTCCATGTGTTGTTATTTATGAGTGCTTTGTATTCTTCATCCATAGCTGCTGTCCAGTTCTTATCTTTTGCAGCTTGCTCATATGTTTCTGGTTCATGCAAGATTATGCTTGTGTTGTAAATCTTGGGCTTGAAGATGCCACTTTTAGCCCTGGTAATCATGGGGTGACTGGGCTTTGTATGAGTTTCAGTATGAGGTGAGCTTTCCTCATTTGCTTGGCTTGATATGTCTCTTGTATTATTTTGATGTGCATCTTCTTCTGTCTGATTCCTTTCACTTTCTACTTGTACAGGAGAGTGAATGGCATGACTAGGATCACCTGTCCACTCAGAGTTATGTTGACTAGATACAGTGGGTTGAGTTTGGTGATCACTAGTAGACCTCACCTCTTTACTCTGAGACTCGAATTCAGAGTAAATTGGTAAGTCAGGTATTGAGACTCTTGGATTGTACACTTTATTGGTTGTTTTTATCTCTGAATTATTGTAAGGAAAAGCATTTTCATTAAATACAACATGTCTACTAATAAAGACTCTTCCATTTTCATCCAAGCACTTGTAACCCTTCTGATTAGTAGTATATCCGAGGAAAGTATAAGATTTAGATCTGAAGTTAAACTTGTTAGCGTTGTAGGGTCTTAAGTAAGGAAAACATAAGCATCCAAAGGTTTTCAAACTATGGTAGTCAGGTTTAATCCCATATAACTTCTCTACTGGACTTATCCCTCCTATTACCTTTGTTGGTAGTCTATTAATGAGGTATACAGCAGTATTAAAGGCCTCTGGTCAAAACTTTAATGGCAGTGATGCATGAGCTAATAGACTAAGTCCAGTCTCAACTATGTGTCTATGTTTCCTTTCAACTAACCCATTCTGTTCTAAAGTGTATGGACAAGTAATTCTGTGCACTATTCCCTTCTTTCTAAAATAATCACCGAGGGCCTTAAATTCAGTTCCCCCATCTGATTGTATTACTTTAACTTGATTGCTAGTTTTTTTTTCAGCCATGACTATGAAATTTATGACAGCATTATAGGTGTCAGTCTTGGATTTTAAAAAATAAATCCATGTGTGCCTAGTGTGTGCATCAACAAAGGAAACATAGTACTTATATTTAAAGTCTGAACATATGGGTGCTGGTCCCCATAAGTCTATAGCAACAAAGTCTAAGGGCTTTGAATAAACTGTTAAAGACTCATTAAATGCCAATTTATGACTTTTACCCATTTGGCAGTATGTGCAGACATAGGGTAATGAGACATTATCAAAAGATATTCTATTTTCATTAAGAACCTGCTTTACAACTTTCACACTTGGATGACCAAGTTTGTAATGCCATGTATCAAATACACTTTTGGAGTCTTGCTCCACACACATGTTACAGTACTTCTGATTGACTGAGGACACATCGTTATTGACAGATTTGAATTTATAAAGTCCTTTTTCAGCATCACCCTACAACAAAATGTCTTTTGTCAGTATGTCTCTAACTAAACAGTATGTAGGGTAGAATTCAAAATAGACTTTATTGTCATTGGCAAACTGGGATACACTAATGAGATTTTTCTTTATTTTGGGTACTCTTAGTAAGTTATGTAAAAACAGTTATTTCTTGCCTTTAATATAAGCATTACCAATATGAGTAATATTGATACACTTACCATTTCCCATGCAAATTGACTGTTTACCTCTATACTCCCTGTTGCCGAGATTCAAATTATCAAGATTATTTGTAATATGATTTGTTGCGCCAGAATCTGGGTACCAGCAGTCATCTTGAGTGCTTTCTGGCCTTGTTGTATCATTAGAGTTGTGATTCTTTTCACCACTTGTTTGGGTTTCTGAGTTAGCTTGAGCCATGTTAGCACTTGGGTTGTTATTTCTTTGACCACTGGTCTGATTTGAATATCTGAAATAACATTTGACTGCTGTATGACCCACTTTTTTCGCAAATCTGGCATTTGGGTCTGTTATTACTGTTATTCCATCCGCCTCTTCCTCTGGACCTATTGGAATTTCCTCCCCTTTGTATATTCTGATCTGACCTGTTATTGCCTTGACCTTTGTTCTTGGAGTTAGTAGTGTAGTTGATGGAGAATTCGGAGTCTTGTGATTTCTTGTTATCTATTCTAGCTTCATGGGCCAGTAATATGGAGTAAACATCATCAACAGATGGTAACTCCTTTTGAGATGCAATAACAGCAACTACTGACTCATAATCGTCGCTTAATCCATTCAGGATAGTTAAAATTTGTTCTGAATCTGACACCTTATGATTTGCAGCCTCCAAAAGATCACAAGTGGCTTTTACCTTGAAGAGATATTCTCTCATAGTATTGCCATCTTTTTTCATGCTGTGTAGCTGTCTCTTGTGATACATCACTTTGGCTGTAGACTGTGTGTTGAACACCTTTTCTATTGTTGACCATATATCAGTTGCTGTCTTGTACCCAATGACATGAGACAATAATTTTGTGTTTATTGATGACAATAGCCAAGAACAGATAAGTCTGTCTTGTCTATGATATTTTGTATACTCCTCATTAACAACAGTTTTGTTTTCTTCAACAGTTTTATATTTGGGAGGAATTGCAATGGTTCCAAGAATGTGACCTTCAAGTCCATATCCTTGGATTGCAGTTTCAATCTGCAGTTTCCAGAGAAGATAATTATCTTCGCTCAAGTGAGCAGTTACAAGATGGTTTGAGGACTAACTACAGTGTTAACGAGTTTTTCAACTGTAGTATGAGGTTGATGATTATCAGTCATATTGACAGATGTGGAAGAGGTTGAATCATCAGTCATGATGAATTCAGGTTAAACTCAGACAGTCAACAGATAAGAGATAAGCAAAGAAAATCAATCAAAGATAAAGATCAAGAATTAGAGAACAAGAATTGCTCACAACCAGGTTTGATGCTACTGCAAGATTTAGATGATGAGAACCTTCTTTTGTCTAAACTCTGATAAGTCTTGCTGCGGGCACTTTCTTTAGTTTTGAGATGATTCTTGATTTCTTTTATCTGTTTTGAGTTTTCTTTGATTGATTTCTTCAAGATTTGATGAGAAGGCCTGATGCATCCTGGTTCTTTGAATTCAGGCACGGCACTTGATTTCTCTATCAAATCTGCCCACTCAGATGATGAGACTCTGTCTTCTGATGAGTGGAGAATGCTCAGATGATGAATCTTTTCTGATGAGTAAGTTTTGCTGTTAAGCTTTGAGGCTCTGATACCATGTTAAGATTTCTGCAATATGAAATGAGAATTTCGAAGAAGAAAGAGATGAAAATTTTATTGATAAAATGTTTGATACAGATTGCTTTTGATAATTGATACAATACTTTCTTAATTACAATCTGTACAATAGCATGGTATATAAATAGATTCAATTGGGCTTTACTGAAGAGGCCCAGACCACTATGATAAGGCATGATAAGGCTTGTAAGCTCTGAACCGTTGGATGTAATCTCAGTGTATTTGATATAGCCAGATAGTATCATTCATTTATTCATTATCTCCAATTAGGTTTCAACCATGTGAGATTAATGACCTAAATGCAGGAACCCATGTATTTACTGTATATGGTAATTGTTATTACATACTGGCTTTCTCCCATTCTTTTAAAATCGTATCCATAAATTGTATTTAATCTGAATATACTAAAATTTGAACAGTGACAACTTCTATAAAAATGCAAGCAATACCATAGAAGCTGTGTGCGCTGAATAATTTTCAGCAGGAAAGAAAAAACTCCGAGATGTGGAGGCTAAACTTCTAACCAATCGAGGAGAGCTTTCAAAGTTTGAAATAGAGCATTGAAAGGTTTGTTAGCCACCTTATCTTGTTATTTATTGGCCTAGTGTTGTTTATCTAATGACGATCATGCTGTTATTCATCAAATAGGTGCTTTCACATTTCACTCAGATGACAAGAATATATGCACAAGAAATGCAATCAGTAATTTTTTTAGCTATAGTATGTAAAAGAGAAAATTATCACGTATTTGTTATTAACGTGATTATCTATATACCCTTGGATTGCTTTGTGTTTTATAGCAGCTTTACTGTCCATGTACTCAAGTATGCACAATTTGTTTATATTGTGTCTTTTATGTTTAGATTAATGAGCCACGTAAGAAAGAAATTCACTTCATTCCTTATACACTACTGCCTCGCCTCTAAAAAAGAGTTCAAGCAACAAACGTGTTCGATTTAAAGAATCATCAAAGTTCGAAGAAAAAGAAGACGGTGAAGGGAAAGAAGTTCAAACAAAGGAATAGAAGAAAGGAGACCATAGCAAGAAGAAGAAGACATGGTTTAACATTTACCTCAAGTTTAATAAAAATAAATCTTGCTGATTATGTACATTGAATGATAATCAGAACATATTTTGTTCTGTAGGTCCCACTTTCTATTGCACTAAATTCACTGCTTGTACCTTCATGTGATTTCCTTCATCTCCTCACCATCTAACCCCTTTGATTTTATTCATCTCAATGTGTAACCCTAACCCTACTATTTGCGGGTGGTGTTGTAGGAAAATTTTCATTAAGCTAGAAATAAGCGTGAATAGGGGTTGAAGCATAGCAGTTCACACTAAGTTGTTGGCTTGAATAATCGATCAAGAGTAGTGCATGAACAATGGCTTAAAGAGGTTTGAAGAGTACTAACATGAAGAACTTGCTACTGCCCATCAAGAACATGATCAATGAGCTAAAGAGTGCGTGAACTTTGCCAAAAGAAATTGCTGCTGCTGAAGAGTGGATAAATTGTCACAAGAACTTGCTGCAGCTACTGAGAGTGGTATCTTGGCATTTTATGGTTTTGTGTTCTATAATTTTCAACCTGTGGAGAAGAATTTGTATCTGTATATTGGAGACAAGGAGGAAAATGAAGCTGGGGCCAACGTTGGAGTTGATGGGAGTCCTTAGATAACTGAGATTTGTGAATTTGAAATTATTGTGTACATGCATCGTTTTTTGAGCTAGGTAGATGAATGACTAGATATTTCATGCATGCAAAATTTACAGTATACTGATTTACATAATACTTGAAATTCACATTCATTCTGAAAGATGATTCATGATTACACAAGAAACATGTAGCATTTATTTTAATTATTTTGTCATATGGATGTTGTTTTGTTCTGTTTGCAATGGTAATCCTTTATTTATTATACATTATAACCGATGTTGAGTTCTTATTTTTATGAAATATAGAATTTGGCAATGGTTTTGAGCCGTTGTGAAATGTAAATTAGCAACGGTTGAAAGCCGTTGCTAAATGTAAATTAGCAACGGTCCAAAGTCGTTGCTAAGCTTAAATTAGCAACGGTTTTGGGCCTGCGAAAATTTTACCACCCCATATTTTGCAATGGCTCAAAGTCGTTGCGAAAATGCATTCCTGGTGTAGCGCATGCTTAAATCCATTTGATATGCTAGCTGTTGCTGCATTCTATAACTATGAAATATGAAAAATGAATGTAAAGACGGCATTTGTAAATGGTGATTTAGAAGAAACCGTCTATATGTCGTAGCCCGATGGTTTTGTGCTCGGTGGGAGTGAGGGCAAGGCTTGCAAGTTGTTAAAGTTCAGTTATGGACCTAAACAAGCTTCTAGAAGTTGGAACAAGTGTCGTGGATATACAGAAAGGAACAGGGCAATGCTATCACATTCTTAGTGTTATACGTCGACGATCTTTTGTTGATTGGTAATGACATTTCGTTATTGCAATCATTGAAAGCTTGACTATCCAAGAACTTTTCCATGAAAGATTTGGGAAAAGCAGCCTATATACTAGGTATAAAATCTGTGGAGATAGATCTAAGATTGTTTGCGCCAAAATTGGTCACAAACACCAAATTGTCAATGAAAGCACCAATTCACAATCATAGATCACAGATAACAAGTATGTAGAAAATTGAAAATGAAGAACACTCAGAAAATTTTGATGAAAGCAGTAAAGAACACAGAATTTATAGTGGTCCGGCGATCTGGCCTACATCCACTTTGAAGTTTGATGACTTTATTGATATTCACTTGCAGGTTACAACTGATTTCAATGGGTTACAGCGAATTAAAGTGTTGAAATTCGAGTACAACAGCAGCAATGGAGTGCAAAGTTGGATTCGGCAGAGTTTGGATGTTAAGGAACCAAAAGATCCATCTTCTGTAGGTCCTGGGGCTCTATTTATAGGCGTAGGAGGCAAATATTTCACTCAGATCTCGAGAGACTTCTTCTGGCACGTGAGTGGGCCCACGCGATCAATCGCACATGATTTCGACTCGATCCATGATCGATACGAACAAATTTCATATCGATCAAGATTTCATCCAATCGAGTCAAAATTTGGCAGGAACGTTCTTTAGGTTGCATATAAGCTCCTCTGAAAATTTCATAGCATTTGGACTTGTGGATTGTGAGATATGATCGATGCAAGATTGCATTTTCTCTAGTCTGCCGAGTTCAAATCGATGACTTCGTATCGATCGTTTCGAATCGACCAACTCACGTGCCCAGGTGATGACGTGGGGCGTGATTTATGGATCTGTCCACTATCGTCGCCGGGTCGACTGAGTCGTTCCTTGAATTTAGGCGACGTTCATATCAATGAGGAACCATTCTTCGTAACGGTCAGGCAACGCCTTCGTATCGATACTCTGGGTTAGTTTCGTATCGCTCAAAATGATGACGCTCGTATCGATGCTTTACGTGTCCTTCGCATCGATCCTTCATGTGCACTTCGTATTGATCCTTCATGTGCACTTCGCATCGATCGTTGGCCGATCGATACGAAAGTAGGTGGTTATGTGGATCGATACGAAATGGCGAGCCTTCATGAATGTAGGGCAATATGAGGAAGGATGGATACGAAGAACGTTGCTTTCAATGGATACGAACTTATGCTCTCCTAATCAACACGAAATCATGAATATCTGATGGAATCGAATCAGACTGATACAAAAAAGGTCCCTTCATGCTTGTTTGATGGATACGAATAATAGTTGCCTGATGGATACGAAGCGTACGGATACGAACAGAGGTCCCACGATGGATACGAACAACGGTCGTCCGATGGATACGAACAAGTGAGTGGCTGATCGTTTCGAACGAGAGAGCAGCTGATCGATACGAACAGAAGATTAAACGATCGATGCGAACAGGAGATTGGCTGATCGATACGAACAAGGCATACTCCTCTGATGGATACGAATTGTGGCTACTTCCTTCAATTTGCATCGACCATAACTTGAGCGTACGAACTCAGATTGACTTGAAATTTGGAATGTTGGCTTTCATGGCTTTGCTCGTTGTGTCATATCAATTGTAGTTCGATCCGGACTTAGACAAAATTTACCGGCATCCATAGCTAATCTGTATATAACCAGCAATCGAAGGGAACTATTTTTGGTTTCCAGTTAATCTTTTGGTATCACGGCCTTGCTAAAAGGCGGGATAACACTTGCCCCCCAAAACACGCCTTGCAATAGGAAGGTGTGTTTTGTAATGCCATAGGCTGGATGTTCCTGTCCTGTTGACGACATGCAAAGAAATTGATAATCTTATCTGACTGTGAATAGTGATCGTTCGCGATCGTATGCCGTTCGGGGCGGTATGTGACCGTTCGCGGTCGGGTGCCGTTCGAGGCGAATTGTGACCGTTCGCGGTCGGATGCCGTTCGTGGCGAATTGTGTGCCGGGGGGGGGGGACTTAGTATCATTAACGTCAGATTTCACGTTCGAGTGAGTTTCTGAGTCGCTTATTATGGCGGTTTATCGCCATCTCAGAGCATGCCTGAGGACCGTTCGCGATCCCTTACATGTGTAAGTGGCTTAGCTGTTATGGCATCACAAATAGCATACTTTCATTCAGAATAAATCTTTCAATAGAAATGTCAAACAAAATCAAGTCCAAACATGAGAAATGGAAAACAAAAGCAAAACAGGGACGTCAAAGTGCACACCTATATTGATGTGATTTATAGTCGTATCAGAGCATGCCTGAGGATCGTTCGTGGTCCTGTACATGTGTAAATGGCTTAATCGCGTTGGTGTGAAGTTTGCCACTTATCCGTCATTATTCCAATTAATTGATGACAAGCCGACGCCCCGATCCCGAGCTGTTCCCAGTTGATGTAGGTGGTGGTCGCTCCCGTTCCACCGTTGTTGTCCCCCTTCTCACATACTGCGATAGCAGACCATTCCGGATATGCCCCTCAACCTCATCCTTCAAGTGCCTGCAATCATTTGTGCTATGACCATTCAGCTCGTGGAATAAGCAGTACTTGTCTGACCTTCTTTCATTGTTGGTTGGATCCCTTCTCATTGGCCTTCGATAGGGAACCTGCCCCCTAGTATCCTGGTAGATTCGCTCCAAAGTCTCATTTAACTCCGTATAAGAGGTGAATCTTGGTTCCTTTCGTGGTCGCGTCGGTCCATCACTACTATCCTCAGCCTTCCGTTTCCCTTTACCAGTTCCGGCACCTTTTTTAGGAGGATTTTCGCCCTTGACCGTATAAACACCGATTCCTTCTCCTTCATCTCTTTTACAATTTGCATCCTCTAATCATAAAAATCCCTCAGCCTCATGATAAAATTCTCCTAGATCCATAGGGGGATCCCTTGTTAACGAATTCTTGAACTCTGTGCCATCAGCTATGCCAGATACAGCTGCCATCAAAACCATGGATGGATCGGGCCGATCCACCGATGCTGTCGCTGCATTGAATCGCGTCAAAAAGTTCCTCAGAGACTCCCCGATTCTTTGCTTCAGTGCTACCAAACTCATCACATTCTTGGGTCTTGAAATGTGAACCCTGAACTACCTCATGAACCTTTCAGTCAAATCGGTCCATGTTTCGATGGAGCCACTCTCCAGTTGTCGAAACCATAGCGCTGCAATTTCTTCTAGGTACAATGGGAAGCATCGAGCCATGACCTCCTCCGGTGCCCCCAGCACCTCCATGTGCCTCATGTACTTCGTCAGATGAACCGCAGGATCCGTCCTCCCATTATACATGTCCAATGTTGGTAACTTGAATTCTGGTGGATTCCTGGCTTGCCTGATCGTAGGAGCAAAGGGACTCCTATTCACATCCTCCAAATCTCTATTTACTAGTCCGCCTCTCATGGCTTGTCTGACCATCTCCGCTAATCTGCCACTATCCCCAAGCTGTAGCTCTTGCCTGTTGCTTCTGATTTGCCCTCTGAGTTCACGAGGGATTCCTGGAATCTGCTCTCCTGAACGAGCATTCGTTTCTCTGTCAATGTCGTGCTGCGCAGTTCCACCTGGTACTACACCCGGGGTTGGGTTAACATGCTCTGGATAAGTGCCCCTAGTTTTGGGGCTGTGCCAGATGGTCCTGCTCCATTTTGAATTCTGGTTGCTTCGTGCTCTCGATTCTTATCTCCAGCTTCTCCTGAAGTTGCGTTCCACTGATTCTGTACTCCAACTTGTCCAACTTGTTGAAGTAGATTCTGCATCGTCTCCTCTTGTCTCTTGAACATCGTTTCCATCTCGTCCCTGGTGATGAAGATCGACGTCTGATTCGCTCCTGAGGAAGCCTCCTGACTTCCTTCATGCTGACTCATTTCCGCTCTTTGCCTTCTACTTGATTGCCTTGTCATAGCTTTCCAGATCTGAATCCTTAAACCTTCAAATTCAACTTCCAAGCGATAGAATCCCTGAGTTCAATTCTCAGTGAAAGCACCAAAATGTTTGCGCCAAAATTGGTCACAAACACCCAATTGTCAATGAAAGCACCAATTCACAATCACAGATCACAGATAACAAGTATGTAGAAAATTGAAAATGAAGAACACTCAGAAAATTTTGATGAAAGTAGTAAAAAACACAGAATTTATAGTGGTTCGGCGATCTGGCCTACATCCACTTTGAAGTTTAATGACTTTATTGATATTCACTTGCAGGTTACAACTGATTTCAATGGGTTACGGCGAATTAAAGTGTTGAAATTCAAGTACAACAGCAGCAATGGAGTGCAAAGTTGGATTCGGCAGAGTCTGGATGTTAAGGAACCAAAAGATCCATCTTCTATAGGCCCTGGGGCTCTATTTATAGGCATAGGAGGCAAATATTTCGCTGAGATCTCGGGAGACTTCTTTTGGCACGTGAGTGGGCCCATGCGATCGATCCCACATGATTTCGACTCGATCCATGATCGATACGAACGAATTTCGTATCGATCAAAATTTGATCCAATCGAGTTGAAATTTGCCAGGAACGTTCTTTAGGTTGTACATAAACTCCTATGAAAATTTCATAGCATTTGGACTTGTGGATTATGAGATATGATCGATGCAAGATTGCGTTTTCTCTAGTCTGCCGAGTTCGAATCGATGACTTCGTATCGATCGTTTCGAATCGACCAACGCACGTGCCCAGGTGATGACGTGGCGCGTGATTTATGGATCTATCCACTTTCGTCGCCGGGTCGACTGAGTCGTTCCTTCGAATTTAGGCGACGTTCATATTGATGAGGAACCATTCTTCGTAACGGTCAGGCAACGCCTTCGTATCGATGCTCTAGGTTAGTTTTGTATCGCTCAAAATGATGACGCTCGTATCGATGCTTTACGTGTCCTTCGCATCGATCCTTCATGTGCACTTCGTATCGATCCTTCATGTGCACTTCGCATCGATCGTTGGCCGATCGATACGAAAGTAGGTGGGTTTGTGGATCGATACGAAATGGCGAGCCTTCATGAATGCAGGGCAATATGAGGAAGGATGGATACGAAGAACGTTGCTTTCAATGGATACAAACTTATGCTCTCCCGATCAACACAAAATCATGAATATCTGATGGAATCGAATCAGACCGATACAAAAAGGTCCCTTCATGCTTGTTTGATGCATACGAACAATAGTTGCCTGATGGATACGAAGCGTACGGATACGAACAGAGGTCCCACGATGGATACAAACAACGGTCGTCCGATGGATACGAACAAGTGAGTGGCTGATCATTTCGAACGAGAGAGCAGCTGATCGATACGAATAGAAGATTAAACGATCGATGCGAATAGGAGATTGGCTGATCGATACGAACAAGGCATACTCCTCTGATGGATACGAATTATGGCTACTTCCTTCAATTTGCATCGACCATAACTTGAGCGTACGAACTCGAATTGACTTGAAATTTGGAACATTGGCTTTCATGGCTTTGCTCGTCGTGTCATTTCAATTGTAGTTCGATCCGGACTTGGACAAAATTTACCGGCATCCATAGCTAATCTGTATGTAACCGGCAATCGAAGGGAACTGTTTTTGGTTTCCAGTTAATCTTTTGGTATCACGGCCTTGCTAAAAGGCGGGATAACAAAGATGCTGTTGAGGTTGTCCCAATCCCTGTACATAGATACCATACTTAAGAGGTTCTGTATGGAGAATTCCAAACGTGGAAACATTCGAATGCAGTTTGGAATCATCCTTTCTAAGAAGAACGCTCCTCATACTGATGAGGAGAAAGAGCGTATGAAGAGAATTCCCTACGCTTCAGCCATAGGATCAACAATGTATGTTATGTTATGTACTACACCGAATGTGGCATACACATTAGAATGAGTAAGCCGATGCCGATCTAATCCTGGAGAAAAATAGTGGATGGCTCTAAAATGTATACTAAAGTATTTAAGAAATACTCAAGACTTATTCCTCATTTAAGGGATGGAGACCTCCTTATGAAGGGGTATACGAATTCGAGCTTTCAGAGCGATATTGATGATAGTAAGTCGATGTCTGAATATTTGTTTACACTTTACAGCGGAGCCGTTAGTTAGAAAAGTTCCAGATAAGAAACGGTGGTTGATTCGACGGTGGAGGCCGAGTATATTGCCTTCAATGAAGCAGCTTATGAGGAAATCCGAATGCGCAAGTTTTTGTGCGAGCTTGGAGTGATTCCCATACCAATAATCCAATGAAATTATTCTATAATAGCAATGCGGTGATATAGATCGCAAAGGAGCCCAGAGCACACAAGAAGTCACGATACATTCTTTGGGAGTTCCACCCATTAGACAATTCATTGAGAAGAAAGAGGCCGTGATACAAAGGGCAGCTACCAAGGACAGCATAGTAGATCCGTTCACCAAGGGTTTAGCATGTTCAGCTCTCGAGAAGCTGTTTGAAGGGATGGGATTGAGATTCCATAATTGGCCCCAAGTGCAAGTGGGAGATTGATAGAGTTAACGGTATGCTTTAGGGGCAATTCTGTAATTTATTTTAAATCAATTAACTCTGTAATCAATTCTCATTCGTAATAAAGATGTTTTTCTTTCCGTTATATATTTATTATAATATATTATAAATAATTAAATATTTAATTAAAATATATTTAATAGAAAATCCATAAATTGCGTGTTTGTGGTAGTAATTACAAATAGCTGTAATCGTGAGTATTGTATTACAATATAATAAACACATCATTTTAAATATTCCTGGTCAAGATGCATCGTGGTTGGATATCAATGCATCCGTTGAGAGTAGAGTATGTAACACTCTCCAAATGTTAGGAAGTGTATTACTCATGACTACTGGGGCACCAAGGGGTTACGTGATGGATATTGGATAACCATGGAATGACTCACTCGATAGTTTTCTGTTGGTTAATATATAACTAAGGTCAAACATAAAATATCATTGTGATTAATTTACACAGTTCTCTCGAGTTGAGAATACCGTTGATATTCTATATGAATGTTCCACTTTGATTATAGTCAAATCATGGTATGATGTCCATCGAGTGACTATAGTTGCGTCGAGTGGAAGTATTGGAAGTGAAACACTATTCGAATGGGGATTCGTCTCCTCAGTTATATGTGGTTAATATCATGGTCAACTGAAGTCAACACAAAGAGTAATTCGGTTAACAACTTGAAACAAGGACTTTGCGTTTGGACTGTAGAGTTGAATATAGATGATATTGGAATTTTGACCAGTACCAAATTCCATAAGTCCAAAGTAATATAGTTTTGACGAAGATAATTTGTGTAAATAATCGTCACTACCGGGTAACGCTTAACAAAGTAAAATTGGATTTTATTAAATCCAAATAACTGATAAATTTAGTCAAAATATCACACCACTTGCTAAGTGACGTATGAATGTTAATATTCGAATTGTTCGATATTAATTGTTGATCAAATTTACACCTAAAGAATCACACAAACGAAACGTTGAATACTTCTTAGACTACATAATATAATTAATTTGTAATTTTTGTAAATTAATTAAATTAATTAATATTTATGAAATATTAGTTATAAAAATTTTATTTGATGTGTTGGACAATAATAATAAATATGTTTATAATAGTTATAAATATATTATACGATATATGATATCGATACACGTTTAATTGGATTTAAATGCGATAAATATTCTTCGGGCTTGAAATGGATTTGAAGCCCATATGGATCATAGGAATTTCGGCCATGGTATGATCATGGAATGGGTAGCATGAGATGCTAAAGCAGATTAGGTTTCGATGTTTTTAAAGGCAATATACTCGGCCTAGCCGCAGTGATGGATCATAGGACTGCGATTTGCTCTCGACTTTGGGGTTTTTAGGTTGTAGTGGGTGGTTTTGTTGGGCATAAGGTCATGGTAGTCTTGTTTCTGGTGGCACTCGGTGACGTTCTATGGTTGCTTTAGGGGGGTGGTGAATTGCTGCTCTTATGTAGTTTCGCTTTTCATTTTAGAGCTATATTATTCCACTTCTTGTATTTTGCTATTACTGCTCTTTCTTAAGCACTGTTATCATCTAGCAGCTTGTATGGCTTTTCCATGTGTGCTTTTCTTCCCGAAGCTTCCCCATGTACCATCAGCTCTGAACTTCCTACTTTTTGATTGTTTTTGCAACTCTTGTTTGCTAGTTTGTGGTTGGTATATTTTTGCAGTTTCCATGGTTGTGGATGGTATCTTTAAGGAGTATGATTGTGGGTTTTGCTCTTTGTATGCTCCTGGCTTGTATCCTTAAATAGTTTTATCTCTCATGGTGTCAAAACAAGTTTGCTCACTTTGATTTGAGTTGGCGGCTTTTGGAATTGTTCTTGTTTGGATATTTTAGCTTTTGTTCTCTAGTGTTGTGTATGAGTCTCAATATGTAATTATATGTTGATTTTGGAGCTCTTATATTGTAGGTTGTGTCGAGTGATTGTAGTAGTGATTGCTTTGTGCAACATTGAATGAGTTCTTGCTTATTAGGCGTATGAAGTGGACGGTCCACTTTAAAAACCTTAGTAGGTGCTGAGGGCTTTCTCCTTCACACTTGTAATAACTTGTAATTTGGTACGGCTAATATAATCCGGTTGCCTATGCAAAATAATAATATTTTGTCTTGCCTGCAAAAAATATGACATAATATAAAACTGTATTATAAATTTAAATAAAATAATGATTTTATTTAAAAGAAATTTAGAACCATTCTAAATAAATTAGACTTCATAGGCCCAATAAAAATCTATAATGGAATTTCTTTGAAAATTCTCTCATTTCTTCCGCTACAGGTTGGCCCATTTCCAACAATGATTCGTTGAAGGAAGCATGGATCGGTACCGATTTGAGGGGTTTGATTCGGTATCGATCCAAGGCTTGATGTTATATTTTGGTATCTGACCATTCGATCGTTTTAACTCGTTAAGATATAGCTTGGCTACAATATTGGATAACATTTGCCCTCCGAAGAATAATTTATGTCAATAAGGTAGCTTTGGATCAAGATAAGCTATTGACTTCAACCTTTTACCTGAACAGATGCCTTCTAATTTTCAAATTGCGTTCATAAAGTAGTATGTCATTTTCGAATCGTTACGTTATTTTGGATAGTTTTGAACTCACGTCTATTATATAGTATAAGAGTTAAAACACGTGGCTTAGGTACATATTTCTAATTCCGGAAGGCCTTCGACAATCTTTGAATTAGTCAGGTAGGATTTCTTCGTTCATAGCATTTTTCACTTTAGCCCTGCATACTTCATTTCTTTCTCTCTTTCATTTTTTTCTTTTTTGCATGGGCCCAATATCGATCTCGGAGACTTGAATCGGTACCCTATTTTCCGACCTATTTGGCTGATTTGTCTTATAGTTAAATAAATTGGGGCTTTTTCTTTCTATTTACCCATTCATTTATTCGTCCAAGCATATTGGAACATAAGATCTGCCATTACCGATTCTAGCCCCTGACGTTGAACTAACACCGTCGCCTAGTTACGTCACCATCCACCACCCTAGGCATTGCCGATGCCGTCATATTCAGATTTGACATAAATAAGGGCTCAAATTTGGCTTTGGTTTAAACTTTGAATTTGGACCGAATTTGCATCTGAAACTTCTGGATTCACTTTAGGTTGGCGGTAGCTTAATTTCAGGTGGTTCTTCGATAGTAGGAGATCGTCCACATTCGACCGCTGTTCAAATTTCATTCCCTCTTCTCCTTGGTTCGGTGGAACAACCCGACACTTAGCAAAAATATATTTTCAACCAAAACATAATAAGTTGGCCTTGAATTCGATGGACTCGAGCAAGCTTGAATTAGCCATGTATTTTCCTAAGGCGAACTCGGGTTTTGCTTTAAGTGATTTTCCTAGGGTTAGCTTCGAGTCACACCTAAGTTTCGCTCGAGTTCTTTCATATGGCCAAAAGTTTTTTATAAACTCTCAAGTAAAAAACTTTATTAACAAAAGAGGAATGGAATTTGAAATTCTAACGCGACATTGGTCGAGTATTGACTGATAATTACGATTCTCTAGGACGATTTCCGACAACTATCATATTAAACGCACTCCGGCATCCTAATGGGCTACTTATTAATTATTTTGAATCGGACACTTTACCCAATGTCCCTGCAAAGTGAAATCCTATATCGCTCCAGATAATGGTTTTGTTATCATAAATTATACGATAGTGTATAAAATTCAATGCACGATTTTGTTGCACGATGGAACTCATTTTCATGCACGAGCGAGCATACTATATCGTACTTTCGCATTTGTAGTGCTCTAGACACTTGCTACACATACTGTACAGTTTGAATTATATATTATTGCCCCCCGTCGATGTATAAGATCCGATTGGTCAATATACGTTGACATCCGTTGGGTCTTACACAACGGCTACACAAGGTTCTATTTCAGCATGAAGATTAAAATTTAAATCCTACTCAACCTCACTTATGTATGGAATTTTTAATAGTTATGGATTATAGACGTTCTTCGCATCTCTCTATGATGGAAGCAGATCTATCGACATTAAAATATGTTGAATCAAACGTGGAATCTAGTTCTTTAACAGTGCTCATCTCGAAATCTGCTTCAACATCTTCTCAGGCTCAACCATCTAGTCATCAGATGGAGCATCCTTTAGGGATGGTTCCTTTCATGTCAGATAAAGAGGCTTTAGTGGGGTTTCCCTCGATATCGATATTAAAGATGTCGTTATCTTAACATATCCTCGGGATTATCCTGCTTTGAAAGTAGACAAGATGCCTCTTGGGTGAATATGCAAGAGACACAGAATTCCTTTTGAAGATGTATTGGTCTCGTCATGCTTCCAATGGGCACATGATCTACTTGAGGATTATACAGCCTATAACCGATATATGTGTATGGCTGGATGTGTTCCACCTTTCAATCACTTTATTCGATTAGTTCTTCAATACATGAAGCTTTCCCCGACCCAATTACACCCAAACAGTTATGCCTCTGTACACAGCATGTGCATGATCTTCATTCTCCATTTGAACAAGGTGCCTACTATAGAGGAGATCCACTATTTATATAGCTTTAAGCATCGAAAGGGGACCCCTTCACTCACTATATTGGAGCCTTCCAAAGACTGTCGTATAACTGTTGGGCTATGGACAAGCTGAGTTGTTTTAAGGATGAGCTCTTTTTCGTGTATTTTCCGCCCAGTTTTAGACAAAAATGGTTGTCATGACGTAAGTTTAGTCTTCACCTTTTGTATTTATGAAGTGAACTTGGCCATGATTGTTAATTTCGTTATTTTCATTTTTGCAGATGATTCAAGCAGATCTGGTATCACAAGCTTAGCGAGCACTCTGGCGGCCCACTAGAAAATTCCACTTAAAGAAATACTTGAGGCTTCTTGTTATCATTGAATATGCGAGTGTACCATCTATTAGAAGAAGGTCGTAGTTTGAGCCAAGTGTTGGTGGCCTATGAGGATGTTGAACCTACACAAGGGGCCATGGTTGAAGTTCATGTTGAAGAGGATCAGGAAGTGCCCTTTGTACAAGATCCCATCATCGATCCCGGAGTGGGGCAAGGAGTAAGAGATAATGATAGAGAGAAAGATAACGATGGAGGTGGTAATGAGGATGTAGATCTTGGCCACGAATCTTCTAGTGATGAAGGTGGTGATGCTCATGTGCCACTCATTTCTCAAAGGGCAAAACTAAAAATCATTTCATCGCGCATATCTTCATAGCCTCCACTAGCTTCCATACTAGAGAAAACACTCATCCCTCCATCTGGGGATATTTATGGATCATTCAGGAGCATATCAGGTGAAACAGACTCTTTTGGTCTTAGCAACATTAGCATTGATGATATCGGTTCTCCCATTCGTTTTCCATCAGATGTGCCTGGAACTGGAGTAGGGGAAATAACCCTTGTGAGCAAACTTCAAGTCCACGGTCCGTTGGGGGCATTAGGACACATCTGCATTACACAACGCTACATATTTATACTGCATGTTCCATCTTTACTTCTATTAATACTAATATGTCTATGTCTTGTTCTCAGAATCCATGGAGGCATCCTTTTGATGATCTTAATAGTCATGAAGGCAAGTACAAGAAGCTCGATTCACCAAATCATCCTCGCGAATCATCTTATGAGTCAGACTCGGGTCGGCATTGGAGGAGGGACTACAGAAGGTGGGATAAAGACTATAGGCATTATGATGACCGCCATAGAGTGTATGATAAGATTTTATCTTCTTGACGCAGTCTCACTCTCTGCTGCCGCACTGTATGGACAGGTTTTTGACGAGGCCTGACATCGTCCCATCTATTGAAGTTCCAATTGTTCCAATTTCGGTCCTACCTGCAATGTATATGATTGTGTCTTTTCACACACCTCGGTGATCTGAGAAGCTATCTAGGCTCGTGTCTTCCAATTGTTCCAAGCGAAGGTCAGGGAAAGATCAACTTTATCCTCCGTTACTACTGTAGAGGCTGAAGTCATTACAAACCCACACTTGGCTACTATAAAGAGTGCCTTTCCAAAGCTTTGTTTCGACAACTTTTTATTTGTTCTGCATCTAAAAGATATTCCACAACACATTGGGCCTAACATTCTGGCTTGTGTGGGTGACGTATACGACCAATATCACAAATGAAAGAGGATAGCCGAAGCCATTTTCGAAGTATCTTACTAGAGAAAGGTAGCTCTTTAGGGAATGAAGCAATGAAGCACCTTGAGCAAGATAATAAGCGCATTATGGATACTTCTGACAAGGAAGTTTTGGAATAAGTTTAAGTTTTGATGGGTCTTTTCTGGGTCGGAATTTAGGCCTATTTCGGGGCGGGTTGTTACATTTGGTATCAGAGCTTAGGTTACCCGATCATCGAGGAAAAATATATGTACGAGGGGCATACTTGTTATTTTTGAAAATGTTTTTCAAAAGTCCTACTATATATATATACTTATTTTAAACGTCTGCAAAAACACTAGGCAAATCTTTACTTCAACATATAATATTATCTTAAGAAATGCAGAAGGAAAAGATTGTAACTCCAAAGTTAATAAGGAAATAAATATGCAATAAATAAGGAGTTACAAGAATTTAATAATGATTTAAGTGGACAAATTTAAGAGATTATTATGGTAATTTTGGAGAGATAAGGAAGGCATAATAGGAAAATTTTGAATGAATAAATAAATGCCTTTAAAAATTGTCCGTTAGAATAATAATCTTTTGTTACGAACAATTGACATTTATAGAAATAACAATTAAACATGTTAGGTAGTAATTAAATATTATAAGGTAGTATAATTGTCATTAGCATAAATTATATAGCTCTAATTATACATACGAAGGTTAGTGGGCTTAGCCTAACACATAAAAATAGATGGGAGATAAGAACCTATGTGTTGTAAACATCTGGAAGTAAGGAATTGTTTGAACCAAAAATGGCACAAACACCCAATAGATTGAGAAGAGAATAAAAAGTGAAGAAAATAAATGAAAAATGAGCAAGAAATAGAACACACAAGATTTATAGTGGTTCGGCATACTCCTACATCCACTTCAAGTTTCCTTTTATTATCCTATTGTTTTTCTAGTACAGTTCTTACGGATTGGTATAAATCCGTGAATGATTGTAAGGAATTAGAAGAAGAGAGCAAGAGAGCCAAAAATATCCTTAGAAATAAGTCATACCCTCCTATTTATAGACGTAGGAAGCCTAAAATCTTGCCTGAAGATCTCCGGCTTGTTCTCCACGCCTGAGATTAGTTCTCAAGAAAATATAGGTGCCACCTCAGCAAAAATCATGGATAGATACTGATCTATGAGCTTGGATTGGTACCGATCCATGAGATAGCCAAATTGGTCATTATGGACTCTTTGTTTAAGATCGACTCTTGGTTAGCTTCGTGTTCCATACTTGTTTGCACCATTATTTGCTTGTTTCTAAGTCCAAATGATGGATCTATGGAGGAATAAAGTTGCTGATTCAAGTGCTCGTGGAGATCGACATAGAATTGCATGGAAACAACAAAACAATTCTTAGAATGGGCTTCTAACGTTATCATTGGCATGTAGTAGGAGTGGAGGCACAATTTGGATAAGATTTGTGGATCGGTACCGATCCATGATGTTGGATCAATACCGATCCAACACTTGGTTGGATCGATGACCCCAAACTCTTGAGTTGGCTTTATTTTTTTTCTGTGGCTTCGTTTGTGCTTGGTTTCTGGACTCTTGGGCTATATCTTCAGGCTTCCTACCTTGATAGCTCTGAAGTTTGATTCGTCAAGTTCGTCCATATACTACCTGGTCAAAAGGTAGGATAACACTTGCCCCTCAAAGGTGTGCTTTGCTCAAGAATAAATGTTGAAGTCGATGGGACATTAGTAGTTGAATTTCCTAGTCATCAGCTGATCAAGCTATTGCGAATCATCTTGTTCCTTTGGATTCTCTTGTTAACCACAAATCATTCTAAACCTGTTACAGTCTAAGACTCTAGACTCTGCCTAAGTGCAGTCTATACATAATTATCATTCCGATTTCATTCAAAGTTATTACATCACAAATTAAAATCATCCCGTGTTAATATGGGATTTGTCAGCTCTATTCTAATTAAAAGATGTTCAAATCCTTTAATCAAATCTGTATCTGTTCCAAGGTTCGATCTCTCCGGATCGTTTTATATTTAGTTTAACACATGATCTCTCCAAATAGTTCAATGTTATTTTAATGCGCGATCTCTCTGGATCATTAAATGTTTAAGTTAAGGGGATGATCTCCCCGAATCATTAATCAAATTCATGGCCGTTCAGGGTCGATAGTTAAATTCGTGGTCTCTTCGGATCGTTAGTTAAGGTCGTGGCTCGTAAACAAATCCATGGTCTCTTCGAAGCGTTAATCAAATCGATGGCTATTCGGGGCCGGTAATCAAATTTGTGGTCTTTTCGGATCGTTAATCAAATCCATGGCTGTTTGGGGGTAGATAATCAAATCCATGGTCTCTCTGGACCAATAAATAAATCAATGGTCTCTCCAGACTCTTGCTAAGCTCAATCCGCTTGCTCTCCGACGAGGGGACTTAGCGACAAGTAAGCTTATCCACTTGCACTCCAATGAAGTGACCTATCCGCTGCACTCCGGTCCAAACTATCCGGTCGAGACATATAGTGATTAAATCCATGGTCTCTCTGGACCATTTCTGAGCCCAATCTGCTCACTCTCTAGTGAGGGGACTCAATGACAAGTAAGTCCGTCTAGTCGCTCTCATGTGAAGTGACCTACTCCTTGCACTCTGGTCCCGTCTCCTCAGATGGAACATAATGCAATCAATATTGTACGAGTCCATCCACTTGCTCTCTGGCAAGAGAACTAACACCTTGCTCTCCGATCCCGACTCTTCGCCCGAGACTTAATGCGATTAATGTCGTACAAGTCCATCCGCTCGCTCTTCGGTGAGGGGACTTGCATTCTTTACTCCGACTCCGACTCTTCATTCAGGGGCTTAACATTGATCGTACAAGTCCATTCGCTTGCTCTCCAACGAGGGGACTTTTATTTTATGGTTATCGTGTTTATGTGGTTTTTAGTAATCGAGAATCTATTTACTAGATTTGAATTTAAAAAATGATAAGCATCGAGTCAAACATTATGATAATTGCCTCTTCGGGCGCTACTACTTAGCATCCTGCTCAAAGCGTGCCTAAGAACCGATCTAGATTCCGTACACGAGTAATCACTTGATTGTAGGATTAGAATTTTTTATTAGGAGTGAAGATGAAGGGTGAGAACCGAACCTAATCCCATGCCATCCCGATCAAGAGATGATAATCCTTGACCTCGATCCAAGGCCGCTTTCATTTGTCACGGTTGATGGTTGCTCCCATTCCATCACCTTAGTTTGATTCCTTACGTACTGCTGTAATCGGTTATCTCTGACCTGTTCCTCGATCAGATCCCGAAGGTGCCTACAATCATTTAAGTTATGTCTATCCAGCTCATGGAATAGGTGGTATTTTCCAGATGCCCATTTACGCTCCATAGGGTCTCTCTTCGTTGGCTTTTGATAGGGAATCTACCCCTAGTATCCAGATAAATCTGCTCTAGGGTTTCATTCAAATCCATGTAAGAAGAGAATTTTGGTTCCCTTCTTTGCCGCTTTGATCCCTCAAAGTCATCATCCATCCTCCATTTTCCTTTAACCTTGCTAGATTATGCTCCGAGAGATCCTCCACCATCCAGAGCATTAACCTTTTCCTTTTCAGCTTCAGCATCCTCCTGATGTAGAAACGTTTCGGCCTCATGGTAAAACTCCACGAGATCCATCAGTGGATCCCGTTCTAAAGCAACTTTAAAATCCATCTTACTAGCCACTCCAGAAACTGCCGCCATCAAAACCACTGATGAGTCCGGCCTATCTACCGCGGCAGCCGCCACATTGAATCTTGTCAAAAAACTTCTAAGGGACTCTCCGGTCCTCTGCTTCACAGTCGATAATGTCATCATATTCTTAGGTCATGAGATATGGACCTAAAACTATCTCATAAATATATCCACTAAGCCAGTCCACGTACTTATGGAACCATTCTCCAGCTGTCTGAACCAAAACGCGGCAAAATCTATCAGATACAAAGGGAAACACCATCCCATCACCTCCTCAAATGCACCCAGCACCTCCATGTGCCAGATGTACCTCATCAAATGGACTGTTGGGTCTGACTTCCCATCATACGTCTTCAATGTTGGCAGTTTGAAATCGGGTGGATTCTTAGCATATCAAATGTTTGGAGTAAACAGACTCCTGTTCACATCTTCTAGGCCTTGGTTAGGCAATCCACCTCTCATGGCTCGTCTCACCATCTCCACAAGTCTCTTATCATTATCTAAAGGAATTCTAAGGTTTGCAACCTCAGACTGCCCTCAGAATCCATGAGGGAATTCTGGCACATACTCCTCTGGCCATGCATCAACATTCTGATTCACATCTACATGCCCAGCATCATTCCTTGGACATGAAATATTTCGTCCTAGGCCAGCATGATCCATGCCCCAAGCCCTTGGGGATCGGTACCGACCCGTTGTGGATCAGTATCAATCTGTATTATTGGCTCGGGGTTTGCTCCATTCTACTTCTGGCATGTTTGCTCCTGCTTCAGGTCTCAGGATCTGGTTTACAGTGACTCCGGTTGTTCAAAGTTTTCCCATTCTCTGGAAGAAACTCTCTGTCATCTCTTCCCGATGTGCTATCATCCTTTCCTACATTGTATTCACCATGGTTTCCATCTCATCCCTGGTTATATAGATGGATGAGGGTTTAGCTCCCAAAGATGCCTCTTAGCTGCCTCCTTGTTGGTTTCCTCCAGTAATGGCCTTCGTAGTTGATTGTCTTGTCATTTTAATCTTTCCAAGTCTCAAACCACTGAATTCAAGTGGTTCTCAATGGAAGCACCAAACTGTTTGAACCATAAAGGGAACAAACACCCAATAGATTGAGTAGAGAGTAAAAAGTGAAGAAAATAAATGAAAAACAAGCAAGAAATATAACACATAAGATTTATAGTGGTTTGGCATACTCCGGCCTACGTCCACTTCAAGTTTCCTTTTATTATACTGTTGTTTTTCTAGTACAGTTCTTAAGGATCGGTATAAATCCATTTCGGATCAGTATGAATCCATGAATGATTGTAAGAAATTAGATTATGAGAACAAGAGAGCCAAAAAAATCCTTAGAATCGAGCTATACTGTAACGACCCGATATTTTCAACCATTCGCATCCATTATAAGTGTATAGGTAGACACTCATGCCGAAGTTGAATTGCTCAAAATACCGCATTGTAATTAAAATTTGGCAAATCTCAGAATATACAGTAAATAAATATAAGCATAGATCACAGACACAGAGTAAAATAATGCAGCGGAAGTAAAAGAGATAGTAGTTCATGAAGCTACTATATATATAAGATATATCAGAGTTAAATAAAAATACAACGAAGAAGTAAAGTACAACAGAAGTCTCAAGACATAGAAGTCTACTAATACAAGAGCTGAAATAGAACAACAGACTGAACAGATAAAACCAGATAGCAGCTGGATAAGAATGATCTCCAGTAGTCCTAGCTCCGTGAAGATGAAGTCCAACTGATACTCAGGCTGACCCGAGCGTAAAAAAAAACATAAACACTCGAGTCAGGATATACATACTTATACAATGTAAACCAACTCAAATGAACTGTAGTAAAGGTACAAGTAACTTAGAAGATGCTTGGGACCGCCCATCCTCTAAGGATCCGTTAAACTATCTACTATGTAGTAATATTCGCTATTATAATAGTGTCTAAATAAGTAAAGTATAATCATATCGGAAAATAGCATTAAGGGGATGGAGAACCTTAACGCGGTCGGATCTTAAAATCATAATCGTAGTAAAGCTCGATATGGTAGGTGACACGGCACAACTAGGCAATGCCAGGGTAGATATACCAGTTACGCACACGGACTGATGGATACGCATAGCAGCCACTACCGTTCCACCTCGAACAACATTCCCAAATCGGAGGATGGCCATCTAGTCAAATCACAAGTAAGAGTATAATATCGAAGAAATGTGTCCGAGAAGAGGTGCTACCTCACTGGTCCGAGATCGCTCCTGTTTTAGCCACCTTATGCCAACTCACGGGAGTTGGGTCCACGTAACATACCTTAAGAACGTCGCCACCATCCTACTTCATTCTGGAATCTCCACCGCGTACACAGTTGCCAAAGTGGTTTTCGGTAAGACAGAGAGTATGTCCATATCCGATCCCGGTCTCTTTAACAACCCAACGTTATTATAACCCGTGGTTATAAGTTTTAAAACAGTTTATACTTCAAAATAGAATATCATTTCAAATCCAAATCTTTATCAAAATAAAGATTAAATCAATTCTAAACTATTTCCATATTTTTAAAATATCATATCATTTCAAAAATTCATTTCAAATCAGTTTAATATTCCAAATATCTTGGGTTCAAATCTAAATATTCAACTTTAAATACCTTTTAAATTTAAAGGTATACTCATTTATTATCATTTCAAGTCACCTTTTAAATAGTTTATATTCCAATCAAATAATCCATTTAAACCTTTTAAAAGTGTAATTATTATATTTTCAAATCAAGTATTCAATTTCCAAAGTTTCAAACCATTCTGAGTTCGTTTACTAAGTCAAAACCCTAATTATTAAAATTTCAGCATTTCACAGCATTTAAAAACAACTGCTATAGGTTATATTTGAAAACATTTATTTAGCAAAACAACAGTTATAAACTGCTATAACAGTTCAGTTTAAACAAATCATATTTCAACCTACTGCAGTCCTTAACAAGTGCTACAGTAGTCCTTTTATTAGTTCAGGTTCAATTTTAGTTTCTGCTACAACAACACTTACCAAGTACTACCATAGCCTTAGTTCATTTTAGTCTTTTGGTTCACTTATATAATCCACAACACTTATCAAGTGCTACAGATTCTACCTAGTTCAGAACTTATAAAATCATACATTACAATGTTCATTTAACAAATTTATTTTTAAGAGAAATTTACAAGGTAAAACCAAACTTGCTTATTACATTCATTTCAACATTTACAATTTAAACTCCATTTTTTTTTCCACCAATTTAAAACTAAATTTTCATTTCAATTTAATTAACTTAAGTTTCCATCTTTCTTTTAGTCAAAATTTCAAATTTAAGTTTCGTTTTAAAATCAATATTCTTTCATTTATTTATTTTTAACACATATAAAAAAATCATTTCTATTCTAAATAAATCACTTAAAAATTCGATTTAAATCAATTTAATATCATTACGATATTTAAATTATATAAAAGTATCCAGAAAATATAGAAAAATAACCACGGGTCTGTATAATATTTTCTAGCCTAAGTCAAGTGATACAGATACTATATCATTTCAATCCGTAATTTACAAAGAAAAATCCGGGTTTTATCATTTCAAACCCGCAATCCCAAGTAAATAAAATTTTATTGAAAATCGTTCAGGCCCATCATTTCAGCCCATAACGACCTTCCCTTATTCTAAAGTCCGTTCGGGTATGTATCATTTCAACCCATAGTGATTCTATTCTACAGGGAACTTGCAGTGTGATTTAACAGAATAGAATAACAGTAAAATAAGAACAGAATATAACAGTTGATACGATATGCAGTTTTAACAATTAACATCAACTATAAATAAATCACAGGTAATTATAACATCATTTATTTATTTATTTATTTCTACACATTCAGTTGCGGTCGTTTCACAATCATATAAGTATGGATATTCGTGTGAGATTTACTCACCTCCACGGAGCTGGAGATTCGGAAAAAGAAATACGATGTAAATCGAAGTCACGCGGATAGCACGATCAATCGTTAGCGGATGCGCCAACTGGATTCAAACCAAAAGCACAATAAATAATCAAATCTAAAATTGCACGAATAACGAACTTTCAAATGAAGCAAACAACCGAAAAAGAAACAAGTTGAAAATCGACAGCAAAAAGCCCGACCACTTTTCTTAAAATATAGATTATAACTATATATATTCAAAGTGACAAAACATTTTTCCTTTCACTTCTCTGGTTCATACAAGGACAAAGGCAACCAACTAAAACTAAAGCAAAAAGAAATTTTCGTTTTCAAAACACAAGCTAGAGGCAATACATATTTAACTTCAAAACAAAAGCTTTGGAAAAACTATACTACCAAATACCAGGTGACAAACAACTTTTTCTCATTTCTCTTTTCAAAACCAGAGGCAATATACAATTTCCGACTGCAAACAAAACTGAAATAAATTTTAGTTCATTCTTTTTTTTTCAAAACCAAAAGTCAGTGAGAAAATAAACTGAAGTTACAAATACAGGTGACAAAACATTTTTTTCCAAAACAGTTCTCGGTGGAAATAATACAAGGCGCGGGTAGTCTAGCATGGGGTAGTGGACGCGGCAGGGAGTTGTGGAGGTGGTTCTGGCGAAGGGTTGGGTGATGGCTGTCACGGCTGGTGTGGGGTTGGAGGCGGTGTGGAGGTGGTCTGGCGTGTGTCACTGGGTCCGGTATGTGTCAGTGGCGGTTGGCATGGGTTTGTGTGGTGATCTGGTCACGGTTGGGGTGGAGGTGGTGACGAGGCTGGGTGTTGGTGGTGAGGTGGAAGGGCTGACGTGGTGGAGATGTGGAGGCGAACTGGGTTTGTCTTGGTGGATGAGCGAAGGAGTGGGACTGGCGGTTGGTCTCGTGGTGGGTGCTGGTGGGTGTAGGGTCAGGCGAAGGGTTTGGGTCGGGCGATGGCAGTGGTTCGATCTGGCGGTGAATGGGATAGGGTCAGTGACGTGGCGGAGTTTGTCTTGGTGGATGAGGTGGAGGGGCTGACATGGTGAAGACATGGGTGGTCTGGCACGGGTTGGAGGAAGGGCTGTGGCTTTGGCGTGGTGGTGTGGTCACGGTTGGGGTGGGAAAGGTGATGACGAGGCTGGGTTCGGTCTGGATCCGTGGGTAGGTTGTGGCGAAATAGGTGATTTGGGTGGTGGTTTTTGAGACATAGAAGCTACAAACAGCAAACAGCCAAACAACAAAAAAAAATATAGAAGAAGAAAAAAAATATAATAAAAGAAGAAGGTAAGCCTACCTTTGGTTGCTCACGAGATTTCCAGAGATTTGCAGAATAGAATAAATTTTTTCTTACTTTTGAACGAAAAAGGAAAAGGACAGGCTGCTTATAATTTTTGAGAGAAGGCGAAGAGTAAAGCTTTGAACGGTAGGCAAATAATATTATTAAGTTTGAACGAAACGTAAGGAAGATAAAGGGGAATGGAATGATTCTCACGCGCACAATTCAATGCAAGATTTGAAATTTTCAAACTGAAATATACAGCTGAAATTAATGGACAATGGAACAATGCACGTACAGTGTAACGCCCGAAGTAACGTACAATTTGTTTTATTTCTTTTATCAATTAAAAATTGAAACAAATGCTAACGGTTTTCTTTAATAAAATAACGTATCATTTTAAACCAACAATTTAATAGCTATTACCATAATAAATAAATTTGATTGTTAAATATAACGTTAAGAACGGACATAAATATACGTAACGAAATGTAAAGTTTAAATTTTTCATTTCCCACAAATTACTACACTTTATATTTAAATCAATATTTCGAAATTGTATAATTTTTTTTAAAAAATTTTCGTTTAAAAATTTTGGGCTGTTACATATACCCTCATATTTATAGAAGCAGGAAGCCTAAATCTCATCTGAAGATCTCCACGTCATTCTCCACGCCCGAGACTAGTTCTCTAGAAAATATAGGTGCCACCTCAGCAAAATTCATGGATCGGTACTGATCCACGGGCTTGGATCGGTACCGATCCACGAGATAGCCAAATTGGTCATTGTGGACTCTTTGTTTAAGCTCGACTCTTAGTTAGCTTCGTAATTCCATACTTGTTTTCACCATTATTTTCTTGTTTCTAAGTCCAAATGATGGATCCATGGAGGAATAAATTTGCTGATTCTAGTGCTTGTGGGATTCTAACATTATCATTGGCACGTAGTAGGAGTGGGGGCACGATTTGGCCAGGATTTGTGGATCGATATCGATCCATGATGTTGGATCAGTACCGATCCAACACTTGGTTGGATCGGTGACCCCAAACTCTTGAGTTGGCTTTGTTTTTATCCCATGGCTTCATTTTTTCTTGGTTTCTGTACTCTTGGGCTATCTCTTTAGGCTTCCTGCCTTGATAGCTTTGAAGTTTGACTCGTCGAGTTCATCCATATACTGCCTGGTCAAAAGGCAGGATAACAGGAATGATAGGAGTAAAGCAAGTTGTAGTGGGATAAGTTCTTGCAAGAAGGGGTACTTTAATCACCACATGGAGATAAACGAATTTTTATAAAGATTGAGTAGGAAAGAAAGAAATTTCAAAAGAAAGGATAATTAAAGTCAATTTCTAAATCCAATCCCGTGGGGAAGAATTTGATAAAATATTTTTGAAAAATTCCTTGAATTATTTTGAATAAGCTTTTCAAAGGATTTATTGGGAAGTTGTATTTTTGAAAAAGTAAGGAAATTTGGAAACTCATAATTTTAAAAATTTGTTGACTCAAAATTTTCTGATTAAAAAGGGTTTTTGGTAAAAAGAATTTTTCGTTTTTGAAATACTAGTTTAAAATTGGATTAGTCAAAAAGTGTTTAATTTTTGTGAAAAAGGATTCTTCGTTTTTAAAATAAATGTAAAATAGAGCATATATTGGACTTGTTGATTTTTCTTCTATTTTCATAAATTTTGAAGTTCCTTCTTTTAAAATTCTTTCTAAATAGGGGAATGAATGGAAATGGAATTTAATTAAATTTAAGAATAGGGAATAGATGGATAAGTATAACTAAGATAGTGGGAACAAATACGTATAAGGAAAATACGGAGAATAACAACTGAAGTGGGAACCAATTAGTTAGAAGAAACTTAGATAGAGGCAATATTAGAAGATTTGGATAGAAATAAAACTAGGAATTTATATAAAACTATATCAATAATGAAACACCCCACACCCCTTAATATACCCATAAGGACACAATAAAAGGCATGGTGCATTGTAGGTATAACTAAAACTAACAGAGACTAAGATTCACAAGAAAAAAAAGGTAAAAACAGTGAAAACTAAAATAATAACTTATTTAAAATAAAACTTTCATAATTGCTTCATAATTAAGTCAAATACCAAATACGACATCCATATCTCAAAACCCATCATGTCTTATGAAATAAACATTCATGGTCTCAAAATTAGTGTACATAATATCCCTCAAAATAAGCCAGTACATAGAAAGAACAAAAGCTAAAAATATATGGTAGAAATCTCCAAGCAACTGCAATCTACTGACTTCTCCCTTGATTGCCTGGGGAAGGGGAAAATAGAGGAGTGGGTCAGACTAAAAGTCTGGTGAATGATAGTAATTACTAGAGTTTTTAAGCAAGATAAAAGTAATAGACTCTACAACAGCTCTAGCATAAATAAGGATAACAAAGGAAATAGAAAGGAAATAAACAGGAAATAAATACGATTAAATATTGCTCAAGATAGGTTAACTTTGATTGCTTGCACTTGTTCTGATTTAATTAGGCTGAATTCCTAATCCTATAATTAGGATGTAACCCTAATTCTACCTTTTTTGATCGGCCTGCTACTCCATAGACCTTACTGTGGACCAGCCGCTATATAACTCCTTACACAGAGCAACTACTGTGGATCCGGACGACATATATAGCTCCCTACATAGAAGGCAATGGTGTCTACTAAAGACACCCATACTAAGCGCTTGGAACTCATAGCTATTACTGAGCACCCGAATGGAAGTCGCACGCGTAACTGCCACCATGCCCATGCTACCTTTTGCTCCACCTATTGGGTCTTATTATTACCTCCAACCTCCAGCATAGTGTGCCCCTCATCTCACTTCAGGCTAATGCGAGATCACCGTGTGTCCATAGAAAAATAGGGGAGATGCTGTTGGTACTGGCCCTTCATCCAAACAATATCTAGTTGCGCCCCTTATCCAAATCTCCGTGATTTGGACTTCTATTTGACCAATTACTACCATTCTTAGCATAAGCGTGCCCTAGGGAATGCTATTTGGTACAGGTCCTACTTTCATCTTTGCTTATTAACTTAGATAAATTATTTAAATAAGCCTTTATTATCATTTTACTTTTTACGCTTATTAATTTATCCCAAGTCTTAAAATAAGCCTCATTATGTTCTTTTTCTTATTATAACCTACGTTATAATCATGCTTATTACTTAACCCAAGGTCTAAGTGTGAAAATAAGCTTCTTTCATCTTTTACTCTATTTAGTTATAATTCTAAGTTATAACTATGCCAATTATCTTTAATTAGTCCAATTATAATTATAATTAGGCGTAATTTCAGTCCAATTCCATTATTTATTACAGTCTTTATAATTTACATCTTATTTTCTTCATTCAATATTCTTACTTATAAAATCCATATTCGCATTTAATTTATTCTAATCCATACGCGCAGAAAAGGGGGATGAAGAGAATAAACGCTTGTATAAAATCCAAAACGTCAAAAAAGATGTAAATAAGAAATAAATAACAGTAAATAAACTTAAATGCTGTAAATAGACTGTAAATCAATAAAAATCTATGCTTAATAGTAATAAATTATAATTAACTGAAATAATACTAAAATTACTGAAAAGAATAGTTGAAAGGAAATAGACTGAAAATAATTTTAAAAACTATAAATAACTACGAAAAAGGCTATTCCAAAAATCGTAGTAAAACTACAACTATTGGAAACCCTATTATTTTAAATTACTTAAAGAAATCTTAAAATAATTACAATCACTTACCTCCGGTCCAAAGCTTTTCCTTTGGTCTTCTCGGATCCACTTGGAGTTGTAAAATAATTTAATTTATAATGATTTTCTCCTTTAGAAAAATTATTCCGTTTAGGGTCCTTCCCAGAAAGGTGAACTCAATTGGAGAAAACCTAGAATGAGAAAAAGTGTTAGGTCTAGGGGTCTATTTATAGGTGTAGAAGTGGATCTTAGACAGTTGGATTTGGAGATTGAATAGGATGCAACCACGTCATAGGCTGAATAGGGGCCATCGGATGCAGAAATGGAGGGAGCAAATCTAAATAAAGGATGCAAGTGACGTGTTCGGTGGCCGCTAATTCGTTTGAACGAATTAACGTTCGTTCGCCTGCTAAAATGCAAGGCGGGTCGACCGGGCAGTCTACCGCCCCCTTGCCCAGGTCGACCGGCCGGTCGACCTGACCATATATATATATATATATATATTCTTTTTTCATTTTATTTATGTTTATTTTATAACTTGGTCATATTAGCTCGGATTCTGACGTTATATATTTGGAAATTGACTAGAAAATTACCACGAACACAATGGTGCAACTTCCGTGGTTTATTCTAATAATTTCACAACTTAATTAATTAACAAATTAATTATTACAGGTTAAATTTTGGATTGTTACATTCTCCCCTCCTTAAGGGATTTCGTCCCCGAAATCTCTAAGGATAAAAGAATGTACTAAATGTTTTCATCCAATTCTACAACCAACTACTCAATCATCAACCATTCATCCATTGTTCTTAAGTTTTTCTAATGCATTTTACGATACTTATGCAATTAGTGCAGTGTAAATGTCCCCAACTAATGCAAAAGATTAGGAGGTCCACTAATTCAGTTGACCTCCTTTTTATGCAATCATGTCCGTGCCATGTATCTAAATGACTGCAAAAATTTCCTAATGATAACTGACAGTTCTATATGCGTGCTACAAACATCATCCAAATGCAACAATCATGTGATAAACATCAATTTATAACGACCATGGAAAAATAAAAATGCACACACATTCATATGCATATGCTCTAGTGTCCTAGTTAGGCCGATCCCTAAAGAATAATAGTGCCTAGTGTACCTATATGCGTCCATAACATCCACTAGCAAACACTTGCAATCACTAGCATACATCATTCATAACATGTTCTATTAACATGTTTACATCAAATCCTACCATCCATAGGTTAAATCCTAAGTTCTACCCTCCCAAAGGATAATAAAGGAAAGAACCTATTCAAAACTAGAGATGGAAAAAGGAAATTCTAAAACCTATTATCAAAGAGACATGGATATGAGATACGAATTTCTCCTAATCAAATTAGTCTTTTCCGAAATCTCTCTAACCATGTCGAAACCAAGAAGCAACCTTTTCGTAGACTCCAACCAACATTAAGATTCGTAGGTTTGGAATCTTAATTGTTTTGTAAATAATGAAGTTTGTGCGGATTCTGCAGATTGAGTGTTTTTCGTTCTATTCCACTTCTTATTCTTTTTCTTTGGATCCGATTAAGGGATTTGGTTAGGAAATGATGTGTAAGGTATGAATTCTTATCCATAGTTTGCACCGCCTGTTTCTACGGATTGATTAGAAATTACCTTCTCTACTTTAATGTAAAAGAAGTTGAGTAGAGCATAATATTAATTATTGATTTATTTCATTGTTTTAATATAAAATAAGTTGGATTTGGATTCTATATACAAGTCTATTGATTTGATTTTGGAATATTGAATTTATGGTATATATTTTATAGTGGGAAAAAGAATTGTATAATTTTGGAAGATTTGACATTTAAATGTTAGTTTATGGTGTAATCTCCGCACCCATAGAAATTAATAAGTGCGTCTATGTGTGTGTGTAAATTAGCATAAACAACGTACAATTATAACATATTAATTGTCTAGTTAATTATAGTAATTTTCATTAAATCCCCCTTAGGAAAGTAATTAGTTGTAAAGGCGAAATAAGAAGGATTTCTTATAAGGCCTAAATAATGAACACGGTGAGATGTGTGATAATATATTTTGAGAGTGTTATGAATTATGACTAAGCTATAGGGATGCGAAGTCAGTCATACGCACACAGAAGTCTGCCCAGCTAATCTGACTACTAACAGTGTGATTTTGGGGCTAATGTAAGACATCGCTTATAATAAGTAACTACGGATGACGCAAGGTTGATCCTAATTATGTAGGTTAAATCTGCCCAGCTAATCTGGCTACCGGTTCCTATGAATAGTCAGACCAATGTGAGACGTCTCCATCGGGTACGGGTCATAATACGAAGGAGCTGCTTCGGGGATTGAAGGTATTAAGTGGTTGTCTGAGGGACCGCCACTTTCCCATGTATGAAGTATTAAATGGTCGGGATTGGGTTTAGGCACGGTTGAGGATATCTCAGAAAAGTCTGCTTCGATGGGAAGTAGTAAGTGTCCAAAGAGATTTCCATGCAATGTCAGTTAGAAAGGAACCTGTGAGGAGACCGCCTTTGGAGTAGGTATTAAATAATTGGGGTTTACCTCAATTGTGGTCTTAAATGGTTAGAGCCTGCCTATTTTCCATTAAAAAGGTATGAAGTGGCTGGGTAATATCTCTCGCATTGGTAGACATTAATAACGATGGTTATGGGTTATTGGTTATGGAATTGGATAAGCTTTAGGGCTTATAATTGGAAAGACTTTGAATATAGCTTATTTGTGTAAGACATATCCTTATTTAAATTGTACCGCCCAAGTACAAATATAGTAAGGCTCGAGATTTTATTCACTGAACATTGTTGTTCTGACTCCCTCCTCATTACAACACATGTTAGGAAAGGAGACGATGATTCAGTTGAAGATGACGATGAGAGGAGCTTGTGGTAGTAGTTTATTTATCTATTTATGCAATTTTTTGATGTACCATTTAAAGATGACAATGTATTTTTGAATATGATGAATCTCGGTTATGTAACGGTTATTGTTGACATTGTGTCATGGTTTATTGACATTTGAGATTTTAAATAAAATGGGTACCGTTTATATTATTATATTTTATTCTTCCACTATGAGTGCTGGATGAGTAGGTAAATAGTTCTATGTTGTTCTTTTTACCATCCAACAACCAGCTTTGTAATGGGTCTAAATTTCGATGGGCCTTTTCTAGGTCGGAATTTAGGCCTGTTTCGGGGTGGGTTGTTACATTTGGTATCAGAGCTTAGGTTACGCGATCAACGGGGAAAAATATATGTATGAGGAGCGTACTTGTTATTTTTGAAAATGTTTTCCAAAACTCCTACTATATATAAATATATATACTTATTTTAAACGTATGCAAAAACATTAGGCAAATCTTTATCTCAACGTATTATATTATCTTAAGAAATGTAGAAGGAAAAAATTATAACTCCAAAGTTAATAAGGCAATAAATGTGTAATAAATAAGGAGTTACAAGAATTTAATAAGCAATAAATGGACCAATAAATGTCCAAAGTTAGGGTATGACCTAAGAGCAATTCTATAATTTATTATAAATTAATTAACTCTATAATCAAATCTTGTTCGTAATAAAGGTGTTTTTCTTTCAATTATACATTTTTTATAATGTGTTATAAATAATTAAAAGCTTAACTAAAATATATTTAACAAAAAACCATAAATGGTGTGTTGGAAGTGAAGCACTATTCTAGAAAGGATTCATCTCCTCGGTTATATGAGTTTAGTGTCACAATCAACTCAAGTCAACTTAAAGTCAAAGTCTATGGCCAAAGTAGTTCAGTTAATAATAATTGTTATTATTGAACCAAGGACTTTGTGTTTGGACTATAGAGTTGAATATGGACGATGGTGGAATTTTGACCATTACCAAATTCCATAAGTCCAAAGCGATATAGTCTTGATGAAAGAATTAGCTTAAATAAAAGTCATAACTGGGTAGTGCTTAATAAAGTAAAATTGGATTTTACCGAAACCAAGTAAGCGATAAATTTGGCCAAAATGTCACATCACCTGGTAAGAGACGTGTAGGCGTTAATACTCGAATAGTTTGATATTAACCGCCGACCAAATTTATACCTAACTAGTCGCACAACCGAAATGATAAATTCTCCTTTGACCAAATGATTTAATTAATATTTATGAAATATTAATTATGAAATTTGATTATCATTTGATGAACAAATATTATTAAATATATTTATAGCTGTTATAAATATATCAAATGATATACGATATCGATAATCGATTAAATTAGATTTAATTACATAATATTTTATTTAGGCTTAAATGGGTTTAAGCCCCATTATAGGGGTAGTATTTTTGGCAGCAACTGTGTGGAATGGGCAGCTAAAATTAGGTTTGAAAGGGCTTGATCTTGGATAGCTGAGATTAAAGGAGAATGAGTATGAGATGAGATCCACGCTTCTCTTCTTTCTATCCACTATATAAGCATCTCTAACCTAACTTGATTTAGATCTTTATGGTGTATCCTCCTCTATGCTTACTAGTCAAAAAATTCGTAGTGGTCTATCTATCTTATCAAGCACAAATCAAATTAATTCAATCACCTTGATAGCTGGTGGTCAACGGTCCAAGGACTAGCTCTCCGTTGAATCGAAAATAGTTTCAAGGAGCAGATATCATCATTTCAAGGCAATGGAAGTAAGGTATATATCTAATCATGATATAATTATTAATACACAATCATGATGTTTTATAAATGTTTATTACATTGATAGTTAAGTGACGATTTTGATATACAAGTAATATTGTCACAAAGTTGTTTGGTTGTATATATGCATATATATTTTAAAAATATTTATCAAACATATATCCGGTCAACATGGCTTCGAATAAAAATATAATTTTTTATATTTTATTAAATTAATATATATTATTTAAATATATATATATATATATGTAGTTTATAATTAATTACAACATCATACTTTAATAAAAAATAGTCATATAATTTTATATGCAGATAACTAAAGCAATAATAGTTTTAGGCAGCGACAAAACATTTTCTATAAATATTTTATTATTATTTAATATTATTTAAATCAATTTATTACATAAATAAATTATATTAATTCAAATATGTTATGAAAATTATATTTTATATTTTATAAAATAATATAAAAGTAAATAAGATTTCAATTTTTTTTAATTATTTTTAAATTAATTTTCAAATTTTAGCTGAAAATAAAAATCATTTAAAAATTATTTTAATTACAAATTATAAAAAAATTTCTAAAAAATAAATATCATTTAGGATTTAGTGAAAATTTATATATATGTATAGAGCTGTGCACGAGACCTACTAAATTATATTTATCAAAATATTTTGAGAATTTCATTTATATATACACATTATTTTATTATACATATATTCATATGTATAAATATTCAATAAAAAAATATTTTTTAAATGTACTTGCACGTATATATATGTGTGTGTATTACTTATGGTTTAAAAAAATATTTTTAAAAAATATATAAATAATTTCTTTATATTTATATAAATCTATTATATAATTTGTATATTTAGAATTTATTTTAGGGAGAATTAATTTAAAGGACAAAGATTTGTATATTTTTTGCCTCAAGGACACAAGCTCAATATTTTTACCATAAGGACAAATATTCTTCTAAAAATTATTCATAAGGACAAATATTTTTCAAAATTATTCATAAGGACAACAAAACTGCTACCAAGCTAAAAACTGATACCTAAAAACTGCTACCGATAACTACAAACTGATACTATCAATGACTAAAAACTGATACCTAAAGAAAGTTGTCCTTCAGGATAAAATATTGAAGGTCTGTCCTTGAGGCAAAAATGTTGAAAATTTTTGTCCTTTACAATAATTTCCTGTTTATTTTATACATATAATTATATATATATATATATATACACTTGTATAAAATTATTTAAACAAAACTATAATATATATCTATATGTATATATAAATATTTATAATGTTACATATAAATAATAGTATATTATTACATACATACATTTGGATAATATATATTTGCATATTGGATGAGCTAACATGTCTGTTGCGATGTAAATCCTAACATCTATTCACGGGCATGTTATACCTTACATGGATTATTATGTTCCACTTGCATACACATGTATGTGTATATGATACATACATACATACATATATATATATATCATAACATAAATAAAATAATGCTATATAATTTATAAATTTAAATAAAATAAATGATTTTATTTAAATAAAATTTAGAATTGTTCTAGATAAACCATACTTTATAGGCCCAATAAAGATCTAATAAGGGATTTTTTTTTGAAATTCATCCATAAATTCCACTGTGAGCTGGCTCAGTTCCAACAATGACATCTGAACCTGTAGAATATAACAATTTATAATTTCTGTTTGATGGTAAAAAACACACACACACACATATATATAAATGTGTTTGTTATAGTACTATTGCAACATCACAGATTGAAATAAATAAATCACAATTTTATTTAAACAAATATTATATTTCAATTCAAATTCAAATAGTATACATTTACAACATAGCTTCCACTATATTTTACATCATTCATATACAATATTATTTTACACTCATATATACAACAATCACTCACTCTCCAATATAATCACTCGTTTCACTCACTCACTCACTCACTTGAGTTTGATTTGCTATCTTCTAGCTCCAATTGCTTTTTCGATATTCTACTTTGCATGTCAAAAAACAATGCACTAAAAGCAAAAAGTAACAAACTTAAACTGCAAAAATAAGAATGTAATTAAATATAATGTTGCCTTACTTAATTGGTTGTTTGTTTTCATATTTTAAAACTGGAATAAAAATAAATATGCACAAGCAGCATATGATATGGAGCGTATCACTGTTCATGCCATAAGGCCGTATACACATAAATGGTACTTGCATCAATAAATTTCAAGAACAAATGCAAAGGTCAAGCCCGAAGGCTCAACACAGTGCTAGTATGCACGACATCAAGCCCAAGTAAGCTCGAGCTCAACACAAGTGCATCACGTAGTGTACATAGGTGCAGCCATGGTTTAGACTTGACATAGTGCACCCAGGAAACACATACACAACAGGAAGGCACCCACATATATATGAATAGGGTCGAGAGCATATGGTGTAGCAAACTGAAATAAAGATGCAGGGTGCAAGGGTACAATGGCTAGAAATACACAGTGAGGACATGTACAATGTATACACAACACAGGGTCGCGTACAGCAAGGGTAAGCATGCACCAACAAACCAAGAAGGCAACAGATCAACTCAGGGTGACTACATAAGTACACAGATGGTGTAGACATGCACGCAAACAATACACAGTGATAAATGGGTACGGTCATAGTGTATGCATCAACACAACGTAATACAAGTTCAGCCTTTCAATAGAGCAACAATCATCATCTTCAAAGTTCAAACACACTATAAAAAATTCTGAACATTAGCTCCACATTCAACTCACATTCCAGGCAGTTATTCATCAACAATACAAAAGCACTACAACCAGCAAAGCAACACATACATACAATTCAAGCACAAGCATCTCTGATCCAAACAAGTAATACCATCAATTCAAGAATCAGTTTTCATCAACACTTCTCATTAGTATTCAGTAACAAAGCATCAAAGAAAACTAATATCAAAAAATCAACAACCAACTTCCAATAACAGATAAACAATCATACAAGCATGGTGCAAACATAAAATAGACATCAAGCTCGAGTGCAGAGATAACAAATAACAAAAATTCAACTAATGCACCGAGATTGACCAAGTACGCCAAAATCAAAATACCAATACCAAGTCAAAATCTATTCGAACATAAATATCAGAGAATTTAAATGAAAATTAGACTAGAATAGGTCAGAAATTAAACCATTGTCCATCATAAAATCGATTGGCTAGGGAAAAAATTGAAAAATTCAAACTGAAATAGTCAAATGAATATATAGGGAAATATATGAATTTAATCCTTATAAAGCCCCACATTACTGGCAATTATTTAGCAGAGTTCAAAGCATAAAAATCAAAACATAAAATCATACAAATCAGACCAAAGTATTAATCGAAGAACTACTCGACGCACTAGAGCAGCCGAGCTTACGAATCGCCAGGGCATCAAAGAATTTGATCAATAAGGAGATAAAGGCGAACAGTTATCAGTCAAAGACAAAATCAGCGGCACTCATGATTTGAAAGCCTAATTTCAGATCGCAAAAGCAGGAACATCGGCTTGGACAAAAGTAATACGAAGTGAAAAGAACAAAAAAGGGAGACGTTCTTTGATAATTTATTTGGGCCTCATTGTGTTAATATTGTATTAGTGTTTTAATTTAATTTCTTATTTAAATTGAATTTTTTTTTAAATTTGTAAAACTCTAGTGTTTAACTAGGTACAAACTATTGGGCATAGTTCGAAAATTCGCAACTCGGGATTTTAGTTGTAGCAAGGTTTTGAACGTAGGTTTAGAACAATCTGGTTAGCGAGGGTCGTGAGTTTACAGGGTATGTAAGCATTTGATTATTTAATTCTAGTAGAAACTTTAGGGGCAACAAAAGGCAAGTTTTACCGAAGTTAGGTAAAATTACATGTCACTTTTATTTTCGCATTTACTCTGTTACTATCTGTGCTATTTCTTTATTCTTGTGAATTTATTATAAACCCTATTCACCCCCTCTAGGGTTAATTCAATCTTACAAGTGGTATCAGAGCTAGGTAGAAAAAATTCACTTTTTAAGTATGTCTAATTTTAATAATGCTTTTTCTGAAGGACAATCTATTGCTAGGCCATTCATATTTAACGGAATCAACTATTTGTATTAGAAAACTAGGATGAATTTTTTTTAGATACTATAGATGCATGAGATATAGTTAAAACCAGTTATAATCTACGTACGGTAAATATAGATGGTAATGAATTTCCTAAGCCAAAAGGTAAGTAGGATCCGAATGAGCTAAGCTTATATCGATCTAATGCAAAAGTTATGAAAATTATTATTTTTGCTTTAGATAAAATTGAATACAATCGTGTTTCTCACTATGTGACTGCGCAGGAAATTTAGCATACGCTTGAAGTAACTCATGAAGGTACATCGTAGGTCAAGAAATCTTATCTAGCTATGCTTAACAATGAATACGAGAATTTCGTTATGATGAAAGATGAGGTTATAAAAGAGACGTATGGATGATTTTCGAATATTGTATTCAAATCCAAAACATTGGGAAACGCTTACGTAGAATTGGAGATGGTCCGAAAAATTCTGGGAATTCTACCGGGAAGTTTTGAAGCGAAAGTGACTGCAATTCAGGAATCCAAAGACTTGAAACAGCTTAAATTGGAGGAACTAATGGGAAATCTCATCACTTATGAGATGGAACCGAAGGCCAGAGAAGAACGTGAAAGCAATGACTCGAAAAAGAAATCAATCACTCTAAAAGGTATACATATCAAAAAATTTCACACATACATACATACATACATACATACATAGGTATGCATGTATATACATGGAAATTATTGCATCTCGGTTCATCAGAAAACATGCATAAGAGAATCAAAGCAAGGTTACTAGCATAATGTCTAACCCTAGTTGCAGATCTAGTGATAGTGAGTCCAGTGTTAGTCCCTCTATTTTTTATGGAATGGATTTTTTAAATTAAAAATAAAAAATGGAATTTTATTTAAAATCTGTTAATTTTAAATGTTGGGATATTATTGAAAATGGTGTGATATGGTAGATAAGAAAAATATTTCGACTAATGCTCTTGCTATGCATATACTATAATCTCTGATTAATTGAGATGAACCTAACCATACCTTTCTTTGTTGAACTGCACAGGAAATCTGGAACACTCTCGATGCAATATATGGCAAAAAAGACAATAATAGTGAGAAACTCCCCAAAACAAAGAATTTTTCTTGATGGGATTTACAAAAGATAGTTTGGACAATGATAATAAAAAAGCAATGACGAAGACGCAACAGCTGACGAGATAAGTGATTTTTCATTTAAAGACATAGTTCTCTTGTGTCAAAAATCAACCAAAAGTATTGATGACCTTGAGATGAAAATTACAAGTTAAAAAGTGAAAAATCTATATTGCGTCAGAAAAATGATGATTTGGAAAATGAACTTAAAAATACTATGAAAATTGAAATTCTAATTGCAAAAATTGTTGGAATCATGAAAATGAGTTTGCTCGTTTTCATGAAAATTTTCAAAAGCTAGAAAAGGAAATTCTGATTTTGGCGAAAAACAAAACTGAGTTGATTTGCAAAAATGACATTCTACAAAAGGAGTTGGAAAGTTTTAAGATGTCCGAAAATTTCAAATGTGCAAATTCTGAAAGAGAATTAAATGTGGTCAAAAGAAAATTTTAAAACCCTTGAGAACGAAAACATGATTCTGAAAATAGGAAAATTGAAATTCTTTGAATAAATCATGAACTAGAAAAGGAGATTGAAAGAAATCAAGGAATTTGAAAAACTTGAATTTGAAAAACACTAACTCTTTGAAATTGAAATGCTTGAAATCGAGACCAAATTAAAAGAACCCGAAAATGGAAATTTTGTCTTAAAAGGAAATGATTTTGAAAAGAGAGAGAGTGTCATTAGTCATTGTTCTAAGCTAACAAATGAGAATAATCCTTTAAAATCCAAAGTTAATGAACTCGAGTTGATTATTTGGAAATTTTCCACTGGAGAAAAATCATTTAATATGTTATTAGAAAATCAACTCTTCGTGAATAACAGAAAAGGACTTGTATAACACCCCGTAAATTTGGCGTTAGTAATTTAGTTAGTTAGTTAATTGGGCTCCATAAATGGAAATTGTACAAAAATGGAATTTGACCACGAAACTTGCACCATTGCATTCGTGTCGAAATTCTAAGCAACTTCCGCATTTGGAGTTTTGCAATCGGTGTCCAAACGAAGAAGTTACGGATGAAAAACGAATTCAAAACGAAAATAATTAAACTAGCATTTATATATTAATTACCGAGACCCACAGGTTGATAGGCACATTGCAATCGATTGGCATGTAGCGGTCAACTGGTGCCCATGAGTGGTCGCCCAGTTGGCAAGCCGACGCCTAGGGTTTGCCTAGGCCAAAACGACCCGGATTTAATATATTTTGGTCGTACGGCTATGATTAATTTGATTGCCTATAATTTTAGGCCCAACCCTCTCTTCTCTTCTCATATTTTTCTGAAGCAACATCGAAGCTCTGCGATTTTCTCTTCTCCACTATTTTTCTAAATTATAAAATGAAATATTTATATTTGTATGTATACAGATTGGAGAAAAATAGAAATCAAATAAGAGAAGAAGAGAAGTGAATCGACACTACACGATAATGAGGTAATATATATATATATAGATCTATAATTCTAATATCTATATATACCCTTTTTATACATATTTCTTGGAATGAGAAGGAAATGGAGTCGAATCAAAGGTTTTACTTTAGCTCTGGAGATTTGGAACGCTTTTAGAAGATGAGTGGGAAATTTATATATTGTTTATGATTTTGAATCTATTCCATTGGCATACGTTTGATTTTTATGCCTAAATAAATAAAACATATTGAGTAGTAGGATAATTTGAATGTAATAAACATCGCCTGCATATTCTTGGAGGTCTGATAGGAATTATTATTACATCCTGATCTAGAAATCAGTCCCAAAAGTTATAGATATGAATAGTGATTAGATATGAAATTTATTCCAGATCTGAAATTGGTTTGTAGATTATTAGTATGATTTGGATTATTACCCTAATTATGTTGAATTAGATATTTTCCATAGTTCAATTTGTGGGAAGAAAGCCTGCTTGATTTTTATAAATTTGTTTGTGTTTCCAAATTTCATAGAAAATGCAGCATTTGATTTAATAAGGTATATATATGCAAATAAAAAGGAAGAGATGTGTAATGTACAGGTTTATTCTCCATAGTTTGCACTGTCTATTCCAATAAAAAGAAAATAATCATTCTTTGTAATTTCAAACGAGGCAAATCTTCCCTTTTATTCTTGATCTTTTGTTTTAAATTAATTTATGGAAATCACAACAAAGAATCTTCCTAAGGAATGTAATTTCAGCAAATTAAATATGAAAATGATATTCTAGTTAAAGATTTGTGACTTGAATAAATTTGGTATAAGTAGGAATTTATACGTGCTAATAAATATGATGATTTATGTATAGTGCTCGCTTAGCCTATTAGTATACGTAATAATAACATTATGGCGAATAAGAATTAGGAAGGAGAATGAGGAAAGGTTGTAACTCCAATTAATGGGTATAAATGTGGAATGAATTTGGGAGTTACAAATAATTAATAGGGTAAATGAATTTATGGGTTAGCTAAATCTAGAAGATTAGATAAATAACTTGGAATAGTTATAAAAGGTTACTAATTGGAAATTAGTAAATATATAAATGTCTTAGGAAATGTCCTTAGGATGATAATGTTTTACCATAGACAAGTTGGCATTTATGGAGAAATTGATAAAAAGGGGATTTATGGGAAGTTGAATATTTAAGGTAATTTATTTAGCCTCAAACAAATAAAAAGGATGTTAGTAAGCTAAGTCCAATATCCAATTTTGGATGATAAAGCTTAGTAACAATAAAGCTTACAATAATATGGCTTAAGTTCATAAAGCCTAGAATAGTTAATTGGACTTAGTAGGTTGGGATACGAGGTTAGTAGAGTTACACAACAAAAGTCTGCCCTTTATTTTAAGCCTACCAGTTGTTGTGGACACTTCCTAATGATGTGAGACATCTTTAACCATAGAACCCAGAGAATAATTGGGCTTAGAAGATTGGGATGCGAGATCAGTAAAGTGGCACATAGATGTATGCCCTTCACTCAGAGGCAACTAGCAGCTGTTTACACTTATTATCGATGTGCAATATCACCAATCATAGGACCCATGGGAAACGGTTAGACAAACCATAAGATCTACATAGGGGTTAGAGGTATTAAGTGGTTGTTTGAGGGCCCGCCTCTTTTCTAATTAAAAAGTATTAAATAGTTTGAATTATCGATTAGGAGCGGTAGCAGATATCTTGGGAAGATATCTTGGGAAGGGTCCGCTTCGGGTTTGAGGTATTAAGTGATTGATCTAGGGTCCGCCTCTTTCCTATAAAGAAGTATTATGTGTCCCAGTGAGATTTCAAGCAATGTCAGCTAGATAGTACCAGTAATGAGTCTGCCTTGGGGTTAGGTATTAAATGACAAAGGCCTACCTAGAATATTGGTATTAAATGGTTGGAGGTCAGCCTAGTCCTTATTAATAAGGTATTAAGTGGCTTGGGTACCGTCTCTAATATGGCTAAGACTTCAATGACGATAGATGCGTTAGTAGTATTACTATTATATATATTAAAGCCATAAATATTGGACAAAGGTCTATTTAGCTTGGACCAATAGACCAACAATGACAATGCTAGGAGCCCGCTTCATATTTGGAAGTATTAAGTGGCTGATAGACTTACGTCGGTATTTTATATCTTGGGAAGTGTTGGTAGGTGAATCATGCTAGGTAGGAATATCGTGTGTGCAATTTTAGGTTAATTTGGTTAACCTTAAAATAGTAGACATAGCAATTCAATGGAAACCAATCGGTATGAATTTATGTTATGGACACTGTATAGATTTTCCAGTCATCAGAACATTGTTTTTAAACCCTTACTCATTATAACCCATAGGATAGATTTAGAGGAACATGTCACTGGAGCTGGACGTGATTGATTGTTGGAGAAGTCTTCTTTTCTCTCATACTCGATGTTGATGTGGCAATCTGATATCCAAGGAATACCATTAATTCTAAGGCAGTAGCCCATAGTCAGTATTTATATCATATTATTGTTTTCACCGCGAGTTTAGATTTTTATCAATCTCTGATAATTCTCATGCTTACTTGCAACTACCAAATCTAATGATCTGTGCTTTGATGGACTTGAGATTCAAGTCTTTTCAAAATTTAGGCTCATTAAAGTGCGGGTTGTTACATTTGGTATTAGAGCCTAGGCTAGTTGATCGGAGGAATTAGGATAAATTGAGAGAATGTATTCGTACTTTCTTATCTATTATTATATTTTTACACTAGACTCTAAGAATCCCGACTATAAAAGTAGTTGTAGCTCCACTCCAAAGGAATGGGCAAAGCAACTATGGGTTGGAAATATCTTTAAGTGAAGAGCTTCACACCGACTCCGAATTACCCCACGGAGTGTTAGCAATGCGTTAGATGCCGATGGAGAAGAGCATGACATATGGAAGAATCCCGGAGGCTGGAGGGTGTTCGACTTGATGGTTGAGATCTAGCTACCTTGTGATTTCGGATTTTGATGATGGCTTAGAGTCGAAGATACACAATTATTCCAGATAAGCGAAAAATAGAATTCTATATGTTGCAAATGTCCGGAAACTAGTTTGGTAAGGCAATGTCCATCAACCACCTTTAGATGGCAAACCGGGTTTCTATTTGAAGAATTAAGGTCAATTCCTTAGTCTAAACCTGTGAGAGAATTTTTGATAAAATGCCTTAGATTTTGGAAAAACAGTTTTCAGAGGATTTCTTTTCCCATGGATTTTGTTTTGGGAATTTTGTTTTGGAAAGTTTTGAAATTTAGTTTTCAAGATACACGTATACCACTAAGTTTGGTCATGTTAAGAAATTTTGGTTTAAAAAGGAGTAAGTTTTAAAATCTTAAATATTTATATGTGTGTGTGTGTGTGTATAAAGGATTGATTTTAATTTTTTGCATGAAAATAGTTTTCGATTTGGAAATGAGTTTTGAAGGGTGAATATTTAACCAATGATTTTCCTGTTTATAAAAATTGAAGTTTTTAAAGTTTTCTCTCTTTTAAGGGATGGACTAAATAAGAATGACATTTAATTTTATTGGGGTATGAAGTTAGAAGTGTTGTTGTACCCGCCAGCTATTGGAAGAAATATTTCCATGTGAAGTATGCTGGAAATAGTGGTTAGAATATTTTTGGGTTTTCAGAATTATTGATGGTTGAAGCAGTATAAGTCTTAAGTATTGTAGAACAGTGGAGGAATGGTTCGTAAAGCTAGATGGTAGGCTTATGCACCGTCATGAAGAGGGTAGGGATTTTTCCAATCGTGTTGTGTCGAAGAAGACTGCGCAGAACAATTATCGTTATTGTTATTATTATTAAAGTTATAAGTTAACCTACCCCGAAAGGGTCCAAGTTCAAGTCGTGCAGAAAAACCGTCTAGGGATCGACCGGTAGACCTAGAGGGGTCTACCGCTATATGGGTTTTAGCCCATCCTGAACCTGGAACGCGACTGTAGAGTCACGTCCAATTTTCCCAGCTATATTCGAGCTCCCCTACTTTATTTCAACCGAACCTAAATCACCACTTCCTCCTCCTCTAAATCAGCTCCACTTCCACCATTCCAGCTCCCAGCGATGCCGTTTTCCCCCCGTCCAACGAGCAGCAGCCTCACCTCCCCCTTGCACCAATTTTCGTACGTTAGATCTTTCCCCACTGCCACTCTAGAACTAAACCCTATTTCTCTACTTCTTCGCCCATGGCACCTCCTCGCACTGTCGGTTCCTCCTAGCGTCACCCTGGTGTCACCCGTCAGGAGATCAGGTGGTTGGACTAGAATGACCAGAAGATCTTCGCCTTTCACGGCTCCGTCAGTTTCAAATTCCTTCAGAGGCGACTGGTGAAGTTTGGAGACTTCACAGCTTTTGGGCTAGAAAAGCTATTTAAGGCGGTAGGACTTGCACCGATCCTACGCTTCGATACTTTTGAGCGGGAATGCTACCCGCGCTGCATTCGCCTTTTCGACACTCATTTGGCATCAAATTTCGATGAAGGCAACAGTTTCATTCAGTCGGAGATTAAAGGAGTCAGGATTGAGATGTCTGACGATGACTTCTGTAACGACCCGTAATTTTCGATAATAAAATTTATTATTTAAATAAATTTTGGGATTTAATGTTGTGGAAAATTAAAAATTTAAGATTTAATAACGAGAAAAATAACTAGAATGAAATGTAATAATGTTAATTTAAGGTAGTGGATAACTACTTTAGTGCAATTTCAATTAATCAAAATGATTGTGAATATAAAATTTGGTTATAAATTGTAAATAAGAAAATAAACCAAATATGCAATAAAAAGAGAAATTATACATAACCAATTGAAATTGGGCAATATAGAATGGTTAACCAGTTGTGAATTTATTAACTTGATTTGTTAACAATAAAAATAGAAATGTGTTTGAATGGTAGTTTGACCATTGTTTAATTAACATTGCATTATTTAATCTGTTAAAAATTAAATAGGAAATCAATTGCAATTTATCCAATTAAATATGACAGTTATTATGATAAAAAATGATAATTGTAGAATAATAATGTAATGAAATGTAAACCAATGTTAATTTTTCCGTAAGATGATAGTTGAATGAATAATAAGATTGAAATCAAAATAAATCAATTTATTGGGTTTAAATTATAATTAATGGGTTTATTGCAATTAAAATTGAACATTGTAATTAGTGCAATAGTTAACATTGGATTTGACATGGAGAATTTGTTTTAAAAGATTATAAGTTTATAGGTAATCAAAAATGATGAAAATTTGTTTATTATAAAATTTGGATTGAAAAAGTAATTTAATTAATTTAATAATCATTTATTTAATTAATGTGAAAATAGACATTTTGGCCACTGTCTCGGATTTCGACGAAACCAATTTCATCGGATCCGTAACAGAGAATTATTGTAGGATTTCAAGTTTTGTAGTGATCGGATTTGTCGTTTGATCGTGCGGGCTCGAAACGCGTAGAAATCAATTTATTGAAGTCAATTTAAATAAGCTGGTTTTAAAAGCTAACTTCTTCATACAATGGAATTAGGACTTGAAACCTGTTCCATAGGATTTAAAAATATTGAAAACATCTATTTTGATATATGGGATGACCTACTTTCGTTTCGGAGACGGAACGAGCTTTTCGGGTCGTTATTGTCATTTCGAATCAATTCGATATGTGTCCATTCTTTCTTATCGGGCCTTGTCTATATAAATAGATTTTTCTAACCCTAGCAGTCATTTTATTTCTTATTCCTATACGTACATCAATTTCTGTCTATTCCACCTTTCTGCTTCCTCTTCTTTCCAATGGCTGCAGATCCAAACCCAAATTCAATTTCAAAACCAAATCCAAAAATCAAACTACTCAAAACTATGTTATATTATATATCGTTGGAAAGCTCACAATGAGCGTAATCCATTGCAACAATTCGTTTTTCAATTGGGTGCATCGTTTGACTATGAATCGAGGATGAACCTCGGCCGTCCATTTTAGGGTTTGATAATTCAACGACGGATCTTCGACTATAGGGTGATCAGAGGTTATGGGCCTGTAGAGAGTGTCGAGTAGAGTGCGTCGGTGGGGTTAGTGGGTCGAGATTGTTGACGAGGTCACCAAATTGGGCTTGGAAGTCAATGGCGGCGGTCTGGCTTTGGGGCGACGAGGTCGACGTGTTGTAGCCCATTAGGGGTGGCGGAACCTGGGAGGATGAGCGGAGGTCACGGATCTGGTTGATGATCGACGTGGGTGTACGTATTTGGTTGGTCAATGGCTGTTAAGGCACGGTCGAGATGAGGGTTTGTGCTCGAGAATCGCCTGGTCAAAGTTGCGTATTGTTATTCGAACATGACGTGTAACTTTAAATTTTAATCTTTGTTTTATTTTTATTTTTAAATTTCAAAGTTTAACGTTATGACATCGATATCTTTTGCATACGAGATTGGATTTACGCGCGATTTGTTCCGCTATGATTGTATTGGAATTCCGGACTTTATGAAATTAGTTTGGTCGAATTCTGAGACTGTTGAATTTTAGGCCTTATTTTGGATTTCAAATTGATTTGAAATCAAAGGTGAGTGTTTTAACCCACTCACAACTACTAAATTGTCTTATGTTAGTTAAATTGAATTTATGATGTGATTAGAAGTTGATCGATTGCTATTTGATATTTATATAGTCATTCCTGTTAAATCTGAGTTTATTGAATATAATTGCCATTTAATTTAATATTGAATTTTAAATTGCTAATTAACAATTTTAAATCTGAGTCCTATGGATTTTGAATGTTAATTCGGGATTGTGGTTTGAAATGATATATACCCGTAAATTAAAATTATTGCGGATTGAAATGATAAATATCTGAATCACTTGAACATAGGGTAGAAAATTATATACGGACATCGGATTGGTTAAATTAAATGATTTTAAATACTAATTTTTTTTTGAATTCGGTTAAATGATATTTCGAAATAAAATTGGATTTATATAAACTATATTATTTTCGAAAATCTAGGCTTTCAATGCTGAAATCGGAATTGGTTTAAAGGAATTGTATAAAGAAATTAAATTAAAATTTTTAAAGTTGAATTTGAAGTATAAATGAAATTTATCGGAATTGAGTTATTGAAACGTTTGAAAATGTAATTTTGAAATCTACTAAATAGTTTGAATTATTGTTCGAAAATGGATTTGAAATTGATATTGATTAAATGGTTTTAAATGAGAATTTGAATTGAATTTTTTTTTGTTTTTTGATTTAAAAGCTGGACATGGTCCAGATGCGTTGAATGAAAAAAGAGTTTAAATTAATATTAATTTCAAATTTATTATTTTAATATAAACTGTTTAAAAATATATTATTTTAAAAATCATGATTATTAAGATTTTCAAACTATTAAACTATTTTAATCTATTTTAAACTATTTTAAACTATTTTAAACTATTTCAATCAAATTAACCATTTTAACTTATTTTAAATCTATTTTAATTTATTTCAAATCTATTTCATCTAATTTAAATCTATTTAAATCATTTTATATCTATTTAAACCATCTTAAATCTATTTTAAACTATGCTAAACTATTTAAACTTTTTATAACTATCTAAATTATTTTCTAAATTTCAGGCTGTGTAAAGTGGAAGTGTTTATATGTAAATCCTTGATTTTTTTAAAGCGAATATGGTTAAATGATGTTATAACCTAACATGGGAGTTGAAATGATATTTGCTGGTGAAATGACATATTTGAGTAAATATGATGATTTTGAAATGAGGATTTAATTAACCTATCTTATCAATATGATTTCGAAAGTGAATAAGATTTCGAAAGTGATATGGTTTGAATTGAATATGATATTTTAATATCGATTATGAATCGGTTTTGGAAATGTAAAAGAACCATTCGGTATGAAATAAGCGTTTGGTTGTTAAAGAGACCGGGATTAGATATTGTCATACCCTCTACCAATATCGAAAACCACTTTAACAACTATGTATGTGGTGGAGATTCCAGAATGAAGTAGGATGGTTTGGCGAACGATTCTGTATGAGGTATTTATGTAGCCCTGACTCCCGTGCGTCAGCTTGATGTGGCTAAAAAAGAGCCATGCTGGGCCAAGTGAGATCGCTTCTCCTATCAGGCACATTTCTTCGATACCATATTATGACATTGTGATTGATTTGGTGGCCACCCCTTGATTTGATTATGGGAGTGTGTTCCGAGGTGGGCGGTAGTAGCTACTATGCGTTACCACTAGTCTGGATCCCCAAAACGGTAGTATCCTACCTTGGGCATTACCTCGCGTGCCTTGTCACATGCCTTATCGCACCTTCTACGAGTTTGGTTTGTATCGTACATATGGAGTGCTCCCTGATAGCCCACCAGTTTACGGTGGAGTTAACAGTATCTGTATAGATTAAGGCATTATATAAAATGTGTTAAGGGGGATATGGGTAATTCCTTAACGCTATTTTAATACTTTACTTTACTGTAGACACTATTATAATAGTGTATTGTACTATGCATGTAGATAGTTTAACGGATCCTTAGGAGATGGAATCCCGAACATCTCTTAAGCTATTGCACTCACATTAGACACTGGATAGGAGATGTCAAACCCCGTAAACATCTCTGACGTCGTTATACTCATATTTATTTACTGCTGATTTAACTTACATAAGATCTTTTAGTTCCGACTCGAGTGTTTTGTCTTTTAAATTCGCTCAGGTCAGTCTGAGCTTTTCAGTGTATTGAAGACCTTATTTCCGGAGGATGAAGACGAAGATTTTGTACTATTATTATTTATTTTATTTATTCCACTGCATCATGTTGTTCCGCTGCATACTCTGATCTATATTATAAAGGTGTAATCAAATGTATTTGTAAAACAGCTTTAGGAACTGTTATTTGATAATTATATTTTGTCATTCCGCTGTGAGATTATGTGTTTGTTTTATTTCTTTCTCTTCTTTTTCTTATTTACCCCATAACAATCCTCCCTTTTGAATTGTTTGAGTTTGACATGTGTGGTTTATCGTCGATTTAAACCGTCCAAAAAGGGTGGGTCGTTACATTTGGTATCAGAGCTTTAGTTTAGCGATAACTTTAGCTATGTGGGGTCTGACTCTTTAGAAATAGGGTAGTAATACCCTATAATGAGTCGCTGAGTGTGTGTGTATATATATATATATGAGAGAGAGCGTATTTGTTAGTGTTATAAAAGGTTTTGTATTATGTTAATTTGTTATGTTTAGTATTTTTAAATTCTGATCGGTACCTAGGATGCTATGGCATCGGTAGGAATTTCTAAACACTTAATAGGGCAGACCGACACAGAATTGTTTTTGAAAGATGAGTAAATGAAATCATTTTACCTAGAAGTATTTTGTATATAAAAGAATAATTTCTATAAATAATATAGTTAGATGTGATATGTTGTTTATTAGGTAATGAAATTTTATAAATATTGAATTGTAGAATAGGGTCTACAAATAAAGTAAATAAGAACTGAAAATTTTAGAATTTAAGTTCCGGGACTTTGAAAATTGCTTTCAAAAGATTTTGGAACATAATATTAGTATTATTTGGAAGTATTTTCTGATATAAATATTTCAATATGATTTAAAAGAAATGTTTTAAAGGAATTTTGGAAGGAAATAAGTTCGGTACTCCCCACTCTGTCGTTGGAAAATAATTTCGGTGATGAGTGCACGTATCATCGACGTTCATTTTCGAGTTTCAAAGTGGGAAGACTGCTGTAGTAGCAATACTACACATTTGTTTTGATAAACAAATCATAAATTTAAATTCCTAAATACGATTTGATCTATTAAAGATATGAATATATATTATTTAAATTGATTTAAAATGTAACTCAGAGTTAGTTCTTAAACCTTTTTGATAATTAGTAGTTTTTTAGTTATTGTAATTGAATGAAACCTTAACTATATTAATGATCGGAAACTACTGAAATGAGAAAAATAAGAATTAGAGGGTAAGTGATTAATGAAATATATAAGAAATTAGAAAATTGTAACTTGTAATCAAAGGTTATGAAAATTAAGAAGATGTAATTATTGAACATTTTGTTAACTAAGGTGAATGAGATAAACTTGTGTAACATTCAATTACATTCTAAAAGGCATATATAGATAACTTACCAAAATGTTAAAAGTTGAAATGTTAATAGAAATATGTAATAGAATATTATACAAGTAACACTTAAATAATGAAAGTGTTTAATGGAATTATTTCTATAAATAAGAATTATGATGTTACAAAAATGTTATAAACTTAAGTTAATAATCTGAGATACTAGTAACTAAATTTAATAGAACAGTGAATACTGTAATTAAATGATTATGAACTTAAGTTAATGTTGCAACTATTTGTAATTAAAATGAATAGTAAAAGTGAATACTATATATAAAAGAAATAAATGTGAAAAGAAAGAAAATAATAAGTATGAGTTGCTTCACACATGAATATTGATGTAAAAAAGGAAATCAAAGTAAATAATAAATTTAATGGAAAAGGCATGGTATGAGTGAATGAGAATGAATTTTGTAAGTAATGAATGTAAATTAATGGAAATAATCATTGTATGAAAAAAAATGAACAGTAAATAATGTGAAAGGAGATTAAAAAGAATAAACTTAAACGATATTTGAAATTATTGTTTTTTTGGCTTATGGGATGGTTGGGAAAGGATACTTCTAACTGTATGAAGGTGTATAAATAATCTATTAAGTTTATATAAGACTGTTGAATGTATAGTATACTTAATAGTTTATTTATCATTTTATACGATTAAAAGTATCTGAACTCGAACAAACCATTTGTTTTGGTTGCTATGGATGGATGGTTGATTACTTTGATTGCATGTGATCATTGTATCGTTTTGTTTGCTAGTGACAATTGTTATGTTGTGTTGATTTGTTTTGTTATTAATTGAACAGCTAAATATTTCTCTTGTACATAATTCTAACTCTTTTGGATTATATAAGTGAAATACAGGTTTACGGAAGCAATTGTTATGGCTTTTGGTTTCATAAATAAGCATTGTTTGCCAGACAAATGTACGTTTTCGAATTATGGTTTTATAGCGATATTATATTGTTTTCCCATGGTTTGGGATATTTTATTTTGAAATGTGATATATTTGTGTTATTATTGGTATTATTATTTCTCCCGGACCTCTCCGAACAAAGGAGACTCTACCGAAATTTTCCATGAATTTTGGACTTAGAAATTTTTTGTGAAAGTTGAAATGTTTTTCAAACTTTTATTAACTTGAATATGAAAGGATTTAATTGTTTATAAAGTGATATTTTATTTAAATTATTTAATTATGTAAATTAATTGTTTATAAATTGAACACTTTGAATAAAATATAATAGTTCCTTAATTCCTTCTTTTCCTTTTCAAGGACGAAAAGTTTTGAGTGGGGGAGAGTGTAACAATCCGTAATTTTCGATAATAAAATTTATTATTTAAATAAGTTTTGGGATTTAATGTTGTAGAAAATTAATAATTTAAGTTTGTTGATTTGAAAGCTGGATATGGTCCAGATGTGTTGAATGAAAGAAACAGTTTAAATTAATATTAATTTCAAGTTTATTATTTTAATATAAACTGTTTAAAAATATATTATTTTAAAAATCCTGATTATTATGATTTTTAAACTATTAAACTATTTAAAACTTTATAAACTATTTTATACTATTTCAATCAAATTAACCATTTTAACTTATTTTAAATCTATTTAATCTATTTTAATTCTATTTCATCTAATTTAAATCTATTTAAATCATTTTAAATCTATATAAACTATTTTAAATCTATTTATACCATCTTAAATCTATTTAAAACTATTTTTAATCTATTTTAAACTATTTTAAACTATTTAAAAATTCATTTTAAACTATGCTAAACTATTTAAACTATTTATAACTATCTAAACTATTTTCTAAATTCCAGATTGTGTAAAGTGGAAGTGTTTATGTTTAAATCCTTGATTTTTTAAAAAACAAATATGGTTAATTGATGTTATAACCTAACTTGGGATTTGAAATGATATTTGCTAGTGAAATGACATATTTGAGTAAATATGATGATTTTGAAATGAGGATTTAATTAACCTATCTTATCACTACGATTTCAAAAGTGAATATGATTTCGAAAGTAATATGGTTTGAATTGAATATGATATTTTGAAATCAATTATGAATCGGTTTTGGAAATGTAAAAGAACCATCCAGCGTGAAATAAGCGTTTGGTTGTTAAAGGGACCGGGATCGGATATTGTCATACTCTTAGCCAATACGGAAAACCACTTTAACAACTGTGTACATGGTGGAGATTCCAGAATGAAGTAGGATGGTTTGGCGAACGATTCTGTATGAGGTTTGGCAAACGATTCTGTATGTGGGAGTGGGTTCCGAAGTGGGCGGTAGTAGCTGCTATGCGTTACCACCAACCCAGATCCTCAAAACGGTAGTATCCTAACATAGGCATTGCCTCGCGTGCCTTGTCACAAGCCTTATCACGCCTTTTACGAGTTTGGTTTGTGTCGTACCTATGGAGTGCTCCTTGATAGCCCAACAATTTACGGTGGAGTTTATAGTATTTGTATAGACTACGGCATTATATAAAATGTGTTAAGGGGGATATGGGTAACGCCGTAACGCTATATTAATACTTTACTTTACTGTAGACACTATTATAATAACGTATTGTACTATGTATGTAGATAGTTTAACAGATCCTTAGGAGATGGAATCCTGAACATCTCTTAAGATATTGCACTCATGTTAGACACTGGATAGGAGATGTCAAACCCTGTAAACATCTCTGATGCAATTACACTCATATTTATTTAATGTTGATTTAATTTACATAAGATCTTTTAGTTCCGACTCGAGTGTTTTGTCTTTTCAATTCGCTCGGATCAGTTTGAGCTTTTCAGTGTATTGAAGACCTTATTTCTGGAGGATGAAGACGAAGATTTTGTACTATTATTATTTATTTTATTTATTCCACTTCATCATGTTGTTCCGCTGCATTATTTATTTATTACTGCTATATGTACTTTGATCTGTATTGTAAAGGTGTAATCAAATGTATTTGTAAACCAGCTTCATGAACTATTATTTGATTATTATATTTTATCATTCCGCTGTGAGATTCTGTGTTTGTTTTATTTCTTTCTCTTCTTTTTCTTATTTACCCCATAACAATCCTCCCTTTTGAATAGTTTCAGTCTGACGTGTGTGGTTTATCGTCGATTTAAACCGTCCAAAAAGGGTGGGTCATTACAATTTCCATGTATTTTGGAGATTTATGTGGATGGCGCGGATTTGGATGATATTGAGATGACCGACCCAAAGATCTTGCGGTGAATCTTTTCTTAAGGTGTCGATGTTTAGAGGATGGACAATCTACGTCCTACCGTCCATCTTGTTGTGCACATTATTCAGCACAACATCAACTTTAAGACGAGAGCTATGATCAGATTTATCCTTGAGTGCGGGAGGCTACCTATGCAGTTATGGTGGTGTAGTCATCAATTGGGCATGCACTCTTATGATTCATTTTTCTGACCAGGGAGTTGGCACCCCTACGGAGTTACTTTCCATATTTTCACCTATTCACTCTTGTCTTCTGGCGATACAAGATGAATCTTAGTGGGGAGACTGCGCAGATGAAATTCTCGCCTGCCACTAATAAAGCCTCCCTTAGGAAGACGGGAATTCCTTTTCCACCAATCGCAGCAGCAGAGTAGTAGCCGCAGTAGGAGGCGGAGTAGAGACAAGGCGTCAAGGGATATCAGAGTCCCGAGCTAGTTGCCATTCGGTAGGTCTAGACTGAGCTCCAAGGGATCTGCGCCAACCAGCGAGAGATGAGAACTGAGCTACAACGCCAGAGTCATGAGATTGGGTGCTTAGCCGCTATGTTTCACCTTTTTCGAGGCCGCGACAACAGCTCGAGTTCCCATCAAGGATCGGGACCATCCCATAATATGTAGGTAGTACTTTAGGTTCTGTAGAGTATTGTTGTATCTTTCCCTTCTTACATTTGTTCTTTCTATTTTAGGTTGTTGGGTTGTGACTGTTAGTTGTCTGTTTTTAAGAGGTGCATGATATTATGTGATGTATTTCTATTTTACTGCGTTATTATTTTCAAATATGTGAACCGCACTTATATGTATGTTTGGAAGAAACATCATAAATATGAAAATCTCATAAGGACACTTAACTAACAGTAAAATGCAATATGAGACTGGAAGTTTTGAGTAGATAGAAATTTTAGTATGAGAAGGACATGTTAAAATTATTTTAAAACCATGGGTCATTATTCATGTTCCTTAAAAGCTAAAAAATTTAAATAACCGAGTATGATGGCATTTTTAAATAAAATTTCAAGTTTTATGGGTTAAGGTTAGTTGTAGAATGCTAGAATTGAGCTTATGCTTTTAGCGCATTACAGACTTCCGACTAACGCTAAAAATGTGGCTTGAATTATCAAAAATTTTGAGAAGAAAAATATTTTGTAAAGTTTCTTTTGATTTAGGAAGTTTCGCTTGGAAAAAAAGAGTTTCGATTTTTAAATTAATTTTGGCGCTCAAATAATTTTTTTTTTAAAATTTGCCCAAATTTTATTTCAAGGGAAAATTTGTGCCTAAATCTAAATATTTTGAAATTTTATTTTTTCAAGCGACATACAAATTTGGAAAGAGAAAAGGGCTTTTATGAAGTTTTTGATTTTGAAGGCCACATGTTAAGCGTATGGAAGGAAAATTTATTAGAAATACGAATTTAGCGGCGCATAGGGTTGATGATACGATTAAATGCGAGCGATAACAAGTAAAAAGTTGTTTTAACCATGGAATTTATATTTCCGTACCTTATCGACGATGCACGTGAGTCTATTTTTGGACTCAATTCCATTTTAGAGCTTGAAAACAAGCCTCCTTATGCATTTTGTGAATGGAAAATTTGGAGTAAATCCGAGACAGGGAAGAAATTTCCACTGCACAGCGGGAAATATGTAACTTATAGAGTGGTAAGAATGTATAATTCTCCACCTAAATTCCTTTTTTCGGCATAGGAGTGACGTTTAGAAAGAGTGATTTTGATGCATTAGATTTTTGGTTGGTAGGAAATAGATGCAAATTGGCTGCACTATACTTCTATACGTAAGAGTATGGGGATTTTTAGTGAAAGGAATTTTCAAATTCTGCATACATATAGAACAAGTATATATATATATATATAATATTTTCACCATATTTTCTAAAATGTTTTAAAAAAAGGCATTCATGTATGGGAGTCCGATTTAGAATCATTCTGCATGCATGTTTCTATGTTGTGATTCATTATGCATTTGTGCACGTTGGTTGTAAAATTGGTTGTACACTAATTGGTTATGTAGCTTAGGATAATTGCGAGTTAGAACCATGACTTAGTCATTGGTATAATTTTGGAGGCTAAATTCTTTTAAGGGGAGAAGAAAGTAACACCCGTAAATTTGGCGTTAGTTGGTTAATTAGGCTCTGAAAATGGAATTCGTCCAAACAATGGAAGTTGACCACTAAACTTGCACTATTATGTTAGTGGTGAACTTCTGAACAACTTTCATATTTAGAGTTATGCGATCGGAGTCCAAACAAAGAAGTTACAGACGAAAAACGAATTCGGAACGAGAATAATTAAATTAGGGTTTATATATTAATTACCGAGACCCACAGGTTGACAAACTCATTGTGATCGGTCGATATGTAGTGATCAACCGGTTGGAAAGCCGACGGTTATGGTTCACCTAGGCCAGAATGGCTCGGATTTAATATATTTTGATCGAACGGCTGTGGTTGATTCGAGTGCCTATAAATTCAGGCATAACCTTCTTTTCTCTTCTCATATTTTTCTAAAAGCAGCAACGAAGTTCTGCAATTTTCTCTTCTTTACTATTTACTAAATTATAAAATAAAATATTTATATTTGTATATATACAAATTGGAGAGGAATAGAAATTAAATAGAGAAGAAGAGAAGTGAATCAACAATAAGCGATAAGGAGGTAATATATATATATATATATATATATATTTGTATTTATATATTTATTTTTTCCTTCAACCTCAAATCTCTTCTCAGATCTATAATTCTAATATATGCATATACCATTTTATAGATATTTCTTGGAATAAGAAGGAAATATAGTCGAATCAAAGGATTTACTTCAGATCTGGAGATTTGGAACACTTTTAGAAGGTGAGTGGGAAATTTGTATATTTTTTATGATTTGAATTTATTCCGTTGGCATACATTTGATTTTTATGCCTAAATGAGTAAACATATGTGAGTTGTAGGCTAAAATTTGAATGTAATAAACATCGCCTACATATTCTTAGAAGATCCGATAGGAATTATTGTTATACCCTGATTTGGAAATCAGTCCCAAAAGTTATAGATATGAATATTGATTTGATATGAAATTTATTCCAGATTTGAAATTGGATTGTAGATTATTAGTATGATTTTGATTATTACCCTAATTATATTAAATTGGCGATTTCCATAGTTTAATTTGTGGGAGGAATGTTCGTTTGATTTTTATAAATTTGTTTGTGATTTTAAATTTTATGAAAAATGCAGTGTTTGATTTAATAAAGAATATATGCAACTAAAATGGAAGAGATGTGTAAAGTACAGATTTAGTTTCCTTAGTTTACTCTGTCTATTCCAATAAAAAGAAAATAATCTTTCCTTATCATTTCAAAAGAGGCAAATCTTTCCTTTTATTCTTGGTCTTTTTTTAAACTAATTTATAGAAATCACAACGAAGAACCTTCCTAAGAAATGTAATTTCAACAAATTAAATATAGAAAAGAATATTCTAGTTAAAGATTTGTGACTAGAATATATTTGGTAGAGTTGATATTTATACGTATTTATATGCGCTAATAAATATGATGATTTATGCATAACGCTCGCTTAAGGTATTAGTATACATAGTAATAACATTATGGCGAATAGGAATTGGGAAGGAGAATGAGGAAAGGTTGTAACTCCAATTAACGGGTAGTAAATGTGGAATGAATTTGGCAGAACAAATAATTAATAGGGTAAATGGATTTTTGGGACTGATAAATATGGAGGATTAGATAAATAACTATGTAATAGTTATAAAAAGTTACTAATTGGAAATCAGTGAACATATAAATGCCTTAGGAAATGTCCTTAGGCTGATAATCTTTTATCATGGACAAGTTGACATTTATGGAGAAATAGATAAAAAGGGATTTATGGGAAGCTGAATATGTAAGGTGATTTATTTAGCCTTAAATGGATAAAAAGGAGGCTAGTAAGTTAAGTCCAATATCCAATTTAGGATGATAAAGTTTAGTAACAATAAAGCTTAGGATAATATGGCTTAAGTTAGTAAGGCCCAGAATAGTTAATTGGACTTAGTAAGTTGGTATGCAAGGTCAGTAGAGTTATAAAACAGAAGTCTGTCCTTACTTTGAGGCTACCAGAAGTTGTGTACGCTTCCTACTAATGTGAGAATCTTTAACCATAGGACTCATAGAATAATCGGGCTTAGAGGATTGAGATGCAAGGTCAGTAAAATGACACAATGGAAGTCTGCCCTTCACTTAGAGTCTACCAGTAGTTGTGTACACTTATTACTGATGTGGGACATCACCAATCATAGGACCTATGGGAAACGATTATATGAACCATAGGATCTTCTTAGGGGTTAGAGGTATTAATTGGTTGATTGACAGCTCGCCTCTTTCCTAATTAAAAAGTATTAAATGGTCTGAATTATCGATTAGGAGCAGTAGTGGATATCTTGGGAAGGGTCTGTTTTGGGTTTGAGGTATTAAGTGCTGATATAGGGTCCACCACTTTCCTATAAAGAAGTATTAAGTATCCTAGTGAGATTCCAAGCAATGTCAGCTAGATAGTACTAGTGAGGAGTCTGCATTTGGGTTAGGTATTAAATGACAAAGGCCTACCTAGAATATTGGTATTAAATGGTCATGGGTTTGCATAGTCCTTATTAATAAGGTATTAAGTGGCTTGGGTACTGTCTCTCACATGGTTAAGACTTTAATGATGATAGACACATAGTATGGCTATTATATATATTAAAGCCATAAATAGTGGTCAATGATCTATGTAGCTAGGACCAATAGACCAACAATGACGATGCTAGGAGCCCGCTTCATATTTGGAAGTATTAAGTGGCTGATAGACTTATGTCAGTATTTTATACCTTGGGAAGGGTATGTAGGTGAATCATGCTAGGTAGAATATCGTGTGTGCAATATTTGGTTAATTTGGTTAACCTTAAAATAGTACACATAACAATTAAATGGAAACCAATTAGTATGAATTTATGTTATGGACACTGTATAGTTTTTCCAGTCATTAGAACGTTGTTCTGACTCCCTCCTTATTACAACCCACCGGATAGATTTAGAGGAACAAGTCACTGGAGGTGGATGCGATTGATTTTTGGAGAAGTCTTCTTTTCTCTCATGCTCAATGCTGATGTGGCAATCTGATGTCCAAGGAATACCATTAATTCCAAGGTAGTAGCTTTATATCCTATTATTTTTTTTTGTGTGCTTAGATTTTTATCAATCCCTGATGATGCTCATGCTTATTTGCCGGTGCCAAATCCAATGATCTGTGCTTCGATGGACTTGGGTTTCGATTCTTTTCAAAATTTAGGCTCATTAAATTGTGGGTTGTTGCAACTTGGATTTTAAAAGGTGTCTATACAAACAAATGACTAATAATACCGCTAGGGGGAGAAGTGTGGTATCTAAATGTGTAAAGTGTGGAAATATAGGACACAGTGATAATTATTGTCGAAATAAAAACAAACACAAAACCGTTAAACAAATCTGGATTCCAAAAGGTACAAATATAAATTTTTTTCCTAAATTTAAACAAGTTTGGGGTTCTAAGGGTATGATTTTTAAAATTAACAGTTTTCCATATAAACAAATTTGGGTACCAAATATTTTGACCAAAAATGAAAGTGGTCCTACATCCTTTGTTAGGACACTCGCTTCTTCCAAAATTTAGGTAGAAAAGCGGGCTAAGGAACAACTTCAATAGAGATAGATTTCGATTATTCTATATGGTTGATGAGCAAAAATTCTAATGTTTCGAGGTGGAGATCTATAAGAAGATGACATCGAAGGTAAGTAAAGGCATGATCTTTAACCCCTATTTTCTTTTTGATTCTATTTTTGTTGACATTGCTATAGTATAATTACCATATGTTGAACTGCTTAACTTAGATTTGCAAAATGCAAGTTGTTCTAGAAAATAGATAGAAAATTCTATAAATTTTATATTATGTGTTTTTTCAGTGTTTGAAATTAAACTAATGAAAAACTACAAATCATTCAGAATATTATTTTAAAACTGCTTCAGAATTTCTTAACAAAGCTGTAGTAATTTGATTGTAACTTAAACATATTTACTTCGAATTTTGAAATTATTAAAATTCTTGAAAGCTAATTGATAACACTATAACTTTAATGTTTTGATTTTTTGCTGATTCATTTTGTAAATCTTGAATAACAATAATTCTTTCAGCACATCACTTGAAAAGTTTCTCTGATTCATGCAAACAAGTTGTAGTATTTTGGATATAACCTTTAAGTGATTCATCATCTTGACTTGAAACTCATTTTATTGAGTATCAATTTTGAATATCTAAAATTTTCATGTTTTGTGCTAAACCAAATTACAGACTTAAAGCTTCCAATAGTGGGTTCAAATGGACTGAATTTACAAAATAAGGATTTTCAATTGCTTTGGTAGATCGATTAACTTTCACTGTCTTTTTCACGACTAACAAATTAATGGGGTGAGAAATGTTGTTTTTTTTCTTTTGTCTGATATAAATAGCCTTGTTGAAAATTTTGAAAATTAATTCGAGTGATGTTGAGGAGTACACAATCTGCTTAGATTTTGGGCAACTAGAGTACAAGTGATATTAGACATCATTTCATTTGAAATAATATGTGCATTTTCATCCGACTTTAAAATTAGCGCACATCGTTTTCATAAAACCCCTTGTAGAAAATAGATTTTCATTTTTGGATTTAATTTTTTTTCGAAATAACTCAGAATTTTACTTTGATGGAAATACTCTTGTTTATTTTGGTAAGGGGTTTACTCTGGAAAAGATGGTTGTTGATCGTTTGAACCTTATAAAACTTATCAAAATATTAATAGTGTTTGAGAAAGTGATGATTATGTTAGAACCTTCTATTTTGATGTTTTGATAGTGACAACTGTACAAGTATATACTGTATATACTAACCACTTTTGCAGGAAACGATATAAACTTTACAAAGAGACAACTATATCAAAATGAAGACCAAATTGACACTATAAAGTACTATCGGTCATAATATCTATGTCTAGAGGTATAAATCTGTTAAATTCTCTTCTATGTGGTATACACACACACACGATTTTTTAGAAACTGAATTTTAAAAAACATTACAGCAAACTTGAAATTCAGCCGGCTGAACCACCTAGGTCAGCCGACTGAATCTATGTATATACACATGAATATCTTTGAATACTCATTCGACTGAATGACTCTATTCAGCCGGCTGAAAACTGTCTAAAATGAACTATTTCCTTGCTGATTTCAAAATCGTCGATTCAGCTGGCTGCCATACTCTATTCAGACGGCTGAATTTGTATAATGGCTAGTTTTTTAAAGGGTGCCTCTTCTTCATGAAGGGTTACATCTCTTAAATCAAGAGTTACAGTCCTAACTTTTCACCGTTTCTTTTCATGAATGATTGCAATTATTAAACTCTATATAAAGCAAATTATCTCTATCTTTACTATTAAACTCTCAAGCATTCAATTCCAAACTGCTTTATATGTTTGATCACACAATCATTCAAGAATATTTTCTAGTGGTCAAAATTACTTCCTTTTTTCACAAACTACACAATATACCACAAAGGAGAAGAATATAGGAAGGGTATACGTTATTGACTTATCAGTGCTATTCAAGAGCATACTCAGTCAAATACATTTATGCTATTTATAGTTGAAGTCATGTTGTAGTATCCTCGGGCGGTTGAAGTACTATTCGGTTGTCTAGGTGGTTGAAGTCATATTCGGTTGCTTAGGCAGTGTAATACATGTTCCTTCGGTTAAGTGAGGGTACCGATTAAATCCAAAAGGAGTCCGGGACTAGACGTAGAACGGGAAATTTGAACCAGTATAAAAATCTTTGGTGTCATTTACTTTATTATTTTTTCTTTTATATTTATATTCCGCATAAGTAAATATGTTAGTTAATGTTTCATATTACACGACCCTTAGTCACTTTCATTTAGTATCAGAGAAAGGTCATCATATAACCGTAACAAAGTTTTTGATATTCAAGTAATATGGAAAATAACACCGCACCAAGTTTTGTTAAAGGTCAATCCACTACACGACCACCATAATTTAATTGATTAAACTATAATTATTGGTCAATTAGGATGAGAATTTACATGCAAGCAAATGAATATGACACTTGGAATATCACTCAACAAGAATTTTTTGTACCTACCACTCCTTATGCACAATGGTCAAAATACATAGAAATCAGATGCTATTGCAAATGCTTAAGCTAAGAATATGTTATTTTGTTCCTTAGATAAAAATGATTTTAATAGAGTTAGTATGTTTACTTCAACATATGAAATTTGGCGCACTCTTAAATTTACTCATGAAGGTACTAATAAGGTTAAACAAAGCAAGACAACTATGCTAAAGAATCAATTTCAGAATTTTAGAATGAAGCAAGATGAAACCATAAATGAGATGTATTCCAGGTTTCAAGATATATATCACACACTTCTAGCATTAGGAGAAAAATAGCTCGAGCACAGTGCTAGTATGCAGGACATCAAGCCCAAGTAAGCTCGAGCTCAACACAAGTGCATCACGTAGTGTACATAGGTGCAGCCATGGTTCAGACTTGACATAGTGCACCCAGGAAACACATACACAACAGGAAGGCACCCACATATATATGAATAGGGTCGAGAGCATATGGTGTAGCAAACTGAAATAAAGATGCAGGGTACAATGGCTAGAAATACACAGTGAGGACATGTACAATGTATACACAACACAGGGTCGAGTACAGCAAGGGTAAGCATGCACCAACAAACCAAGAAGGCAACAGATCAACTCAGGGTGACTACATAGGTACACAAATGGTGCAGACATGCACGCAAACAATACACAGTGATAAATGGGTACGGTCATAGTGTATGCATCAACACAACGTAATACAAGTTCAGCCTTTCAATAGAGCAACAATCATCATCTTCAAAGTTCAAACACACTATAAAAAATCTGAACATTAGCTCCACATTCAACTCACATTCCAGGCAGTTATTCATCAACAATACAAAAGCACTACAACCAGCAAAGCAACACATACATACAATTCAGGCACAAGCATCTCTGATCCAAACAAGTAATACCATCAATTGAAGAATCAGTTTTCATCAACACTTCTCATTAGTATTCAGTAACAAAGCATCAAAGAAAACTAATATCAAAAAATCAACAACCAACTTCCAATAACAGATAAACAATCAGACAAGCATGGTGCAAACATAAAATAGACATCAAGCTCGAGTGCAGAGATAACAAATAACAAAAATTCAACTAATGCACCGAGATTGACCAAGTACGCCAAAATCAAAATACAATACCAAGTCAAAATCTATTCGAACATATATATCAGAGAATTTAAATAAAAATTAGACTAGAATAAGTCAGAAATTAAACCATTGTCCATCATAAAATCGATTGGCTAGGGAAAAAATTGAAAAATTCAAACTGAAATAGTCAAATGAATATATAGGGAAATATATGAATTTAATCCTTATAAAGCCCCACATTACTGGCAATTATTTAGCAGAGTTCAAAGCATAAAAATCAAAACATAAAATCATACAAATCAGACCAAAGTATTAATCGAAGAACTACTCGACGCACTAGAGCAGCCGAGCTTACGAATCGCCAGGGCATCAAAGAATTTGATCAATAAGGAGATAAAGGCGAACAGTTATCAGTCAAAGACAAAATCAACGGCACTCATGATTTGAAAGCCTAATTTCAGATCGCAAAAGTAGGAACATCGGCTTGGACAAAAGTAATACGAAGTGAAAAGAACAAAAAAGGGAGACGTTCTTTGATATTTTATTTGGGCCTCATTGTGTTAATATTGTATTAGTGTTTTAATTTAATTTCTTATTTAAATTGATTTTTTTTAATTTGTAAAACTCTAGTTTTTAACTAGGTACAAACTATTGGGCATAGTTCGAAAATTCGCAACTCGGGATTTTAGTTGTAGCAAGGTTTTGAACGTTGGTTTAGAACAATCTGGTTAGCGAGGGTCGTGAGTTTACAGGGTATGTAAGCAGTTAATTATTTAATTCTAGTAGAAACTTTAGGGGCAACAAAAGGCAAGTTTTACCGAAGTTAGGTAAAATTACATGTCACTTTTATTTTCGCATTTACTCTGTTACTATCTGTGCTATTTCTTTATTCTTGTGAATTTATTATAAGGGGAAATTAATTTAAAGGACAAAAATTTGTATATTTTTAGCCTCAAGGACACGACCTCAATATTTTACCCACAAGGACAAACATTCTTCTAAAATTTTTTCATAAGGACAAACATTCTTTCAAAATTGTTCATAAAGACAAACATTTTTTTCAAAACTGCTACCGAACTAAAAACTGATACCTAAAAACTGCTACCGATAACTACAAACTGATACCTAAATACTTAAAAACTGATACCTTAAGAACGTTGTCCTTCAGGCTAAAATACTGAAGGTCTGTCCTTGAGGCTAAAATACTGAGAAATTTTGTCCTTGACAATAATTTTCTGTTATTATAAACCCTATTCACCCCCTCTAGGGTTAATTCAATCTTACAAGTGGTATCAGAGCTAGGTAGAAAAAATCTCTTTTTAAGTATGGCTAATTTTAATAATGCTTTTTCTGAAGGACAATCTATTGCTAGGCCATTCATATTTAACGGAATCAACTATTCATATTAGAAAACTAGGATGAATTTATTTTTAGATACTATAGATGCATGAGATATAGTTAAAACCAGTTATAATCTACGTACGGTAAATATAGATGGTAATGAATTTCCTAAGCCAAAAGGTAAGTAGGATCCGAATGAGCTAAGCTTATATCGATCTAATGCAAAAGTTATGAAAATTATTATTTTTGCTTTAGATAAAATTGAATACAATCGTGTTTCTCACTATGTGACTGCGCAGGAAATTTAGCATACACTTGAAGTAACTCATGAAGGTACATCGCGGGTCAAGAAATCTTATCTAGCTATGCTTAACAATGAATACGAGAATTTTGTTATGATGAAAGATGAGGTTATAAAAGAGACGTATGGACGATTTTTGAATATTGTATTCAAATCCAAAACATTGGGAAAAGCTTACGTTGAATTGGAGATGGTCTGAAAAATTCTGGGAATTCTACCGGGAAGTTTTGAAGCGAAAGTGACTGCAATTCAGGAATCCAAAGGCTTGAAACAGCTTAAATTAGAGGAACTAATGGGAAATCTCATCACTTATCAGATGGAACCGAAGGCCAGAGAAGAACGTGAAAGCAACGACTCGAAAAAGAAATCAATCACTCTAAAAGGTATACATATCAAAAATTTTCACACATACATACATACATACATACATACATACATACATACATACATAGGTATGCATGTATATACATGGAAATTATTGCATCTCGGTTCATCAGAAAACATGCATCAGAGAATCAAAGCAAGGTTACTAGCATAATGTCTAACCCTAGTTGTAGATCTAGTGAGAGTGAGTCCAGTGTTAGTCCCTCTATTTTTTATGGTATGGATTTTTTAAATTAAAAATAAAAAATGGAATTTTATTTAAAATCTGTTAATTTTAAATGTTGGGATATTATTGAAAATGGTGTGATATGGTAGATAAGAAAAATATTTCGACTAATGCTCTTGCTATGCATATACTCTATTCTCTGATTAATTGAGATGAACCTAACCATACCTTTCTTTGTTGAACTGCACAGGAAATCTGGAACACTCTCGATGCAATATATGGCAGAAAAGACAATAATAGTGAGAAACTCCCCAAAACAAAGAATTTTGCTTGATGGGATTTACAAAAGATAGTTTGGACAATGATAATAAAAAAGCAATGACGAAGACGCAACAGCTGACGAGATAAGTGATTTTTCATTTAAAGATATAGTTCTCTTGTGTCAAAAATCAACCAAAAGTATTGATGACCTTGAGATGAAAATTACAAGTTAAAAAGTGAAAAATCTATATTGCGTCAGAAAAATGATGATTTGGAAAATGAACTTAAAAATACTAAGAAAATTGAAATTCTAATTGCAAAAATTGTTGGAATCATGAAAATGAGTCTGCTCGTTTTCATGAAAATTTTCAAAATCTAGAAAAGGAAATTCTGATTTTGGCGAAAAACAAAACTGAGTTGATTTGCAAAAATGACATTCTACAAAAGGAGTTGGAAAGTTTTAAGATGTCCAAAAATTTCAAATGTGCAAATTCTGAAAGAGAATTAAATGTGGTCAAAAGAAAATTTTAAAACCCTTGAGAACGAAAACATGATTCTGAAAATAGGAAAATTGAAATTCTTTGAATAAATCATGAACTAGAAAAGGAGATTGAAAGAAATCAAGGAATTTGAAAAACTTGAATTTGAAAAACACTAACTCTTTGAAATTGAAATGCTTGAAATCGAGACCAAATTAAAAGAACCCGAAAATGGAAATTTTGCCTTAAAAGGAAATGATTTTGAAAAGAGAGAGAGTGTCATTAGTCATTATTCTAAGCTAACAAATGAGAATAATCCTTTAAAATCCAAAGTTAATGAACTCGAGTTGATTATTTGGAAATTTTCCACTGGAGAAAAATCATTTAATATGTTATTAGAAAATCAACTCTTCGTGAATAACAGAAAAGGACTTGTATAACACCCCGTAAATTTGGCGTTAGTAATTTAGTTAGTTAGTTAATTGGGCTCCAAAAATGGAAATTGTACAAAAATGGAATTTGACCACGAAACTTGCACCATTGCATTCGTGTCGAAATTCTAAGCAACTTCCGTATTTGGAGTTTTGCAATCGGTGTCCAAACGAAGAAGTTACGGATGAAAAACGAATTCAAAACGAAAATAATTAAACTAGCATTTATATATTAATTACCGAGACCCACAGGTTGATAGGCACATTGCAATCGATTGGCATGTAGCGGTCAACCGGTGCCCATGAGCGGTCGCCCAGTTGGCAAGCCGACGCCTAGGGTTTGCCTAGGCCAAAACGACCCGGATTTAATATATTTTGATCGTACGGCTATGGTTAATTTGATTGCCTATAATTTTAGGCCCAACCCTCTCTTCTCTTCTCATATTTTTCTGAAGCAACATCGAAGCTCTGCGATTTTCTCTTCTCCACTATTTTTCTAAATTATAAAATGAAATATTTATATTTGTATGTATACAGATTGGAGAAAAATAGAAATCAAATAAGAGAAGAAAAGAAGTGAATCGACACTACACGATAACGAGGTAATATATATATATATATATATATATATAGATCTATAATTCTAATATCTGTATATACCCTTTTTATACATATTTCTTGGAATGAGAAGGAAATGGAGTCGAATCAAAGGTTTTACTTTAGCTCTAAAGATTTGGAACGCTTTTAGAAGATGAGTGGGAAATTTATATATTGTTTATGATTTTGAATCTATTCCGTTGGAATACGTTTGATTTTTATGCCTAAATAAATAAAACATATTGAGTAGTAGGCTAATTTGAATGTAATAAACATCGCCTACATATTCTTGGAGATCTGATAGGAATTATTATTACATCCTGATCTAGAAATCAGTCCCAAAAGTTATAGATATGAATATTGATTAGATATGAAATTTATTCCAGATCTGAAATTGGTTTGTAGATTATTAGTATGATTTGGATTATTACCGTAATTATGTTGAATTAGAGATTTTCCATAGTTTAATTTGTGGGAAGAAAGACTGCTTGATTTTTATAAATTTGTTTGTGTTTCCAAATTTCATAGAAAATGCAGCATTCGATTTAATAAGGTATATATATGCAAATAAAAAGGAAGAGATGTGTAATGTACAGGTTTATTCTCCATAGTTTGCACTGTCTATTCCAATAAAAAGAAAATAATCATTCTTTGTAATTTCAAATGAGGCAAATCTTCCCTTTTATTCTTGATCTTTTGTTTTAAATTAATTTATGGAAATCACAACAAAGAATCTTCCTAAGGAATGTAATTTTAGCAAATTAAATATGAAAATGATATTCTAGTTAAAGATTTGTGACTAGAATAAATTTGGTATAAGTAGGAATTTATACGCGCTAATAAATATGATGATTTATGTATAGTGCTCGCTTAGCCTATTAGTATACGTAATAATAACATTATGGCGAATAAGAATTAGGAAGGAGAATGAGGAAAGGTTGTAACTCCAATTAATGGGTATAAATATGGAATGAATTTGGGAGTTACAAATAATTAATAGGGTAAATGAATTTATGGGTTAGCTAAATCTAGAAGATTAGATAAATAACTATGGAATAGTTATAAAAGGTTACTAATTGGAAATTAGTAAATATATAAGTGTCTTAGGAAATGTCCTTAGGATGATAATGTTTTATCATAGACAAGTTGGCATTTATGGAGAAATTGATAAAAAGGGGATTTATGGGAAGTTGAATATTTAAGGTAATTTATTTAGCCTCAAACAAATAAAAAGGATGTTAGTAAGCTAAGTCCAATATCCAATTTTGGATGTCAAAGCTTAGTAACAATAAAGCTTACAATAATATGGCTTAAGTTCGTAAAGCCTAGAATAGTTAATTGGACTTAGTAGGTTGGGATGCAAGGTTAGTAGAGTTACACAACAAAAGTCTGCCCTTCATTTTAAGCCTACCAGTTGTTGTGGACACTTCCTAATGATGTGAGACATCTTTAACCATAGAACCCAGAGAATAATTGGGCTTAGAAGATTGGGATGCGAGATCAGTAAAGTGGCACATAGATGTATGCCCTTCACTCAGAGGCAACTAGCAGTTGTTTACACTTATTACCGATGTGCAATATCACCAATCATAGGACCCGTGGGAAACGGTTAGACAAACCATAAGATCTACATAGGGGTTAGAGGTATTGAGTGGTTGTTTGAGGGCCCGCCTCTTTTCTAATTAAAAAGTATTAAACAATTTGAATTATCGATTAGGAGCGGTAGCAGATATCTTAGGAAGGGTCCGCTTCGGGTTTGAGGTATTAAGTGATTGATCTAGGGTCCGCCTCTTTCCTATAAAGAAGTATTAAGTGTCCCAGTGAGATTTCAAGCAATGTCAGCTAGATAGTACCAGTGACGAGTCTGCCTTGGGGTTAGGTATTAAATGACAAAGGCCTACCTAGAATATTGGTATTAAATGGTTTGAGGTCAGCCTAGTCCTTATTAATAAGGTATTAAGTGGCTTGGGTACCATCTCTAATATGGATAAGACTTCATTGACGATAGATGCGTTAGTAGTATTACTATTATATATATTAAAGCCATAAATATTGGACAAAGGTCTATTTAGCTTGGACCAATAGACCAACAATGACGATGCTAGGAGCCCGCTTCATATTTGGAAGTATTAAGTGGCTGATAGACTTACGTCGGTATTTTATATCTTGGGAAGTGTTGGTAGGTGAATCATGCTAGGTTGGAATATCATGTGTGCAATTTTAGGTTAATTTGGTTAACCTTAAAATAGTAGACATAACAATTCAATGGAAACCAATCGGTATGAATTTATGTTATGGACATTGTATAGATTTTCCAGTCATCAGAACATTGTTTTTAAACCCTTACTCATTATAACCCATAGGATAGATTTAGAGGAACATGTCACTGGAGCTGGACGTGATTGATTGTTGGAGAAGTCTTCTTTTCTCTCATACTCGATGTTGATGTGGCAATCTGATTTCCAAGGAATACCATTAATTCTAAGGCAGTAGCCCATAGTCAGTATTTATATCATATTATTGTTTTCACCGTGAGTTTAGATTTTTATCAATCTCTGATAATTCTCATCCTTACTTGCAACTACCAAATCTAATGATCTGTGCTTTGATGGACTTGAGATTCAAGTCTTTTCAAAATTTAGGCTCATTAAAGTGCGGGTTGTTACATTTGGTATTAGAGCCTAGGCTAGTTGATCAGAGGAATTAGGATAAATTGAGAGAATGTATTCGTACTTTCTTATCTATTATTATATTTTTACACTAGACTCTAAGAATCCCGACTATAAAAGTAGTTGTAGTTCCACTCCAAAGGAATGGGCAAAGCAACTATGGGTTGGAAATATCTTTGAGTGAAGAGCTTCACACCGACTCCGAATTACCCCACGGAGTGTTAGCAATGCGTTAGGTGCCGATGGAGAAGAGCATGAGTATGACATATGGAATAATCCCGGAGGCTGGAGGGTGTTCGACTTGATGGTTGAGATCTAGCTACCTTGTGATTTCATATTTTGATGATGGCTTAGAGTCGAAGATACACAATTATTCCAGATAAGCGAAAAATAAAATTCTATATGTTGCAAACGTCCGGAAACCAGTTTAGTAAGGCAATGTCCATCAACCACCTTTAGATGGCAAACCGGGTTTCTATTTGAAGAATTAAGGTCAATTCCTTAGTCTAAACCTGTGAGAGAATTTTTGATAAAATGCCTTAGATTTTGGAAAAACAGTTTTCAGAGGATTTCTTTTCCCATGGATTTTGTTTTGGGAATTTTGTTTTGGAAAGTTTTGAAATTTAGTTTTCAAGATACACGTATACCACTAAGTTTGGTCATGTTAAGAAATTTTGGTTTAAAAAGGAGTAAGTTTTAAAATCTTAAATATTTATATGTGTGTGTGTGTGTGTGTGTATAAAGGATTGATTTTAATTTTTTGCATGAAAATAGTTTTCGATTTGGAAATGAGTTTCGAAGGGTGAATATTTAACCAATGATTTTCCTGTTTATAAAAATTGAAGTTTTTAAAGTTTTCTCTCTTTTAAGGGATGGACTAAATAGGAATGACATTTAATTTTATTGGGGTATGAAGTTAGAAGTGTTGTTGTACCCGCCAGCTATTGGAAGAAATATTTCCATGTGAAGTATGCTGGAAATAGTGGTTAGAATATTTTTGGGTTTTCAGAATTATTGATGGTTGAAGCAGTATAAGTCTTAAGTACTGTAGAACAGCGGAGGAATGGTTCGTAAAGCTAGACGGTAGGCTCAGGCACCGTCATGAAGAGGGTAGGGATTTTTCCAATTGTGTTGTGTCGAAGAAGACGGCGCAGAACAATTATCGTTATTGTTATTATTATTAACGTTAAAAGTTAACCCGCCCCGAAAGGGTCCAGGTTCTAGTCGTGCAGAAAAACCGTCTAGGGATCGACCGGTAGACCTAGAGGGGTCTACCGCTATATGGGTTTTAGTCCATCCTGAACCTGGAACGCGACTGTAAAGTCACGTCCAATTTTCCCAGCTATATTCGAGTTCCCCTACTTTATTTCAACCGAACCTAAATCACCACTTCCTCCTCCTCTAAATCAGCTCCACTTCCACCATTCCAGCTCCCGGCGATGCCGTTTTCCCCCCTCCAACGAGCAGCAGCCTCACCTCCCCCTTGCACCAATTTTCGTATGTTAGATCTTTCCCCACTGCCACTCTAGAACTAAACCCTATTTCTCTACTTCTTCGCCCATGGCACCTCCTCGCACTGTCGGTTCCTCCTAGCGTCACCCTGGTGTCACCCGTCAGGAGATCAGGTGGTTGGACTAGAATGACCAGAAGATCTTCACCTTTCACGGCTCTGTCTGTTTCAAATTCCTTCAGAGGCGACTGGTGAAGTTTGGAGACTTCACAGCTTTTGGGCTAGAAAAGCTATTTAAGGCGGTAGGACTTGCACCGATCCTACGCTTCGATACTTTTGAGCGGGAATGCTACCCGCGCTGCATTCGCCTTTTCGACACTCATTTGGCATCAAATTTCGATGAAGGCAACAGTTTCATTCAGTCGGAGATTAAAGGAGTCAGGATTGAGATGTTTGACGATGACTTCTATAACGACCCGTAATTTTCGATAATAAAATTTATTATTTAAATAAGTTTTGGGATTTAATGTTGTGGAAAATTAAAAATTTAAGATTTAATAACGAGAAAAATAACTAGAATGAAATGTAATAATGTTAATTTAAGGTAGTGGATAACTACTTTAGTGCAATTTCAATTAATCAAAATGATTGTGAATATAAAATTTGGTTATAAATTGTAAATAAGAAAATAAACCAAATATGCAATAAAAAGAGAAATTATACGTAACCAATTGAAATTGGGCAATATAGAATGGTTAACCAGTTTGTGAATTTATTAGCTTGATTTGTTAACAATAAAAATAGAAATGTGTTTGAATGGTAAGTTTGACCATTGTTTAATTAACATTGCATTATTTAATCTGTTAAAAATTAAATAGGAAATCAATTGCAATTTATCCAATTAAATATGACAGTTATTATGATAAAAAATGATAATTGTAGAATAATAATGTAATGAAATGTAAACCAATGTTAATTTTTCTGTAAGATGATAGTTGAATGAATAATAAGATTGAAATCAAAATAAATCAATTTATTGGGTAATTAGTGCAATAGTTAACATTGGATTTGACATGGAGAATTTGTTTTAAAAGATTATATGTTTATAGGTAATCAAAAATGATGAAAATTTGTTTATTATAAAATTTGGATTGAAAAAGTAATTTAATTAATTTAATAATCATTTATTTAATTAATGTGAAAATAGACATTTTGGCCACTGTCTCGGATTTCGACGAAACCAATTTCATCGGATCCGTAACAGAGAATTATTATAGGATTTCAAGTTTTGTAGTGATCGGATTTGTCGTTTGATCGTGCGGGCTCGAAACGCGTAGAAATCAATTTATTGAAGTTAATTTAAATAAGCTGGTTTTAAAAGCTAACTTCTTCATACAATGGAGTTAGGACTTGAAACCTATTCCATAGGATTTAAAAATATTGAAAACATTTATTTTGATATATGGGATGACCTACTTTCGTTTCGGAGACGGAACGGGCTTTTCGGGTCGTTATTGTCGTTTCGAATCAATTCGATATGTGTCCATTCTTTCTTATCGAGCCTTGTCTATATAAATAGATTTTTCTAACCCTAGCAGTCATTTTATTTCTTATTCCTATACATACATCAATTTCTGTCTTTTCCACCTTTCTGCTTCCTCTTCTTTCCAATGGCTGCAGATCCAAACCCAAATTCAATTTCAAAACCAAATCCAAAAATCAAACTACTCAAAACTATGTCATATTATATATCGTTGGAAACCTCACGATGAGCGTAATCCATTGCAACAATTCGTTTTTCAATTGGGTGCATCGTTTGACTAGGAATCGAGGATGAACCTCGGCCGTCCATTTTAGGGTTTGATAATTCAACGACGGATCTTTGACTATAGGGTGATCAGAGGTTATGGGCTTGTAGAGAGTGTCGAGTAGAGTGCGTCGGTGGGGTTAGTGGGTCGAGATTGTTGACGAGGTCACCAGAATTGGGCTTGGAAGTCAATGGCGGCGGTCTGGCTTTGGGGCGACGAGGTCGACGTGTTGTAGCCCATTAGGAGTGGCGGAGCCTGGGAGGATGAGCGGAGGTCACGGATCTGGTTGATGATCGACGTGGGTGTACGTATTTGGTTGGTCAATGGCTGTTAAGGCACGGTCGAGATGAGGGTTTGTGCTCGAGAATCGCCTGGTCAAAGTTGCATATTGTTATTCGAACATGACATGTAACTTTAAATTTTAATCTTTGTTTTATTTTTATTTTTAAATTTCAAAGTTTAACGTTATGACATCGATATCTTTTGCATACGAGATCGGATTTACGCGCAATTTGTTCCGCTATGATTGTATTGGAATTCCGGACTTTATGAAATTAGTTTGGTCGAATTCTGAGACTGTTGAATTTTAGGGCCTTATTTTGGATTTCAAATCGATTTGAAATCAAAGGTGAGTGTTTTAACCCACTCACAACTACTAAATTGTCTTATGTTAGTTAAATTGAATTTATGATGTGATTAGAAGTTAATCGATTGCTATTTGATATTTATATAGTCATTCCTGTTAAATCTGAGTTTATTGAATATAATTGCCATTTAATTTAATATTGAATTTTAAATTACTAATTAACAATATAAATATCTACCCGTAAATACCCGTAAATTAAATTAAATGATATATACCCATAAATTGCTAGTTAATTTTAAATTGCTAGTTAACAATTTTAAATCTGAGTCCTATGGATTTTGAATGTTAATTCGGGATTGTGGTTTGAAATGATATATACCCATAAATTAAAATTATTGCGGATTGAAATGATAAATATCTTTATCACTTGAACATAGGGTAGAAAATTATATACGGACATCGGATTGGTTAAATTAAATGATTTTAAATCCTAATTTTTTTTTGAATTCGGTTAAATGATATTTTGAAATAAAATTGGATTTATATAAACTATATTATTTTCAAAAATCTAGGCTTTCAATGCTGAAATTGGAATTGGATAAAGAAATTAAATTAAAAATTTTAAAGTTGAATTTGAAGTATAAATGAAATTTATCGGAATTGAGTTATTGAAACGTTTGAAAATGTAACTTTGAAATCTACTAAATAGTTTGAATTATTGTTCGAAAATGGATTTCAAATTGATATTGATTAAATGGTTTTAAATGAGAATTTGAATTGAATTTTTTTTTGTTTTTTGATTTAAAAGCTGGACATGGTCCAGATGTGTTGAATGAAAAAAAGAGTTTAAATTAATATTAATTTCAAATTTATTATTTTAATATAAACTGTTTAAAAATATATTATTTTAAAAATCATGATTATTAAGATTTTCAAACTATTAAACTATTTTAATCTATTTTAAACTATTTTAAACTATTTTAGTCAAATTAACCATTTTAACTTATTTTAAATCTATTTTAATTTATTTCAAATCTATTTCATCTAATTTAAATCTATTTAAATCATTTTATATCTATTTAAGCCATCTTAAATCTATTTAAACCATCTTAAATCTATTTTAAACTATGCTAAACTATTTAAACTATTTATAACTATCTAAATTATTTTCTAAATTTCAGGCTGTGTAAAGTGGAAGTGTTTATATGTAAATCCTTGATTTTTTAAAGCGAATATGGTTAAATGATGTTATAACCTAAGATGGGAGTTGAAATGATATTTGCTAGTGAAATGACATATTTGAGTAAATATGATGATTTTGAAATGAGGATTTAATTAACCTATCTTATCAATATGATTTCGAAAGTGAATATGATTTCGAAAGTGATATGGTTTGAATTGAATATGATATTTTAATATCAATTATGAATCGGTTTTGGAAATGTAAAAGAACCATTCGGTATGAAATAAGCGTTTGGTTGTTAAAGAGACCGGGATCAGATATTGTCATACTCTCTACCAATATCGAAAACCACTTTAACAACTGTGTCTGTGGTGGAGATTCCAGAATGAAGTAGGATGGTTTGGAGAACGATTCGGTATGAGGTATTTATGTAGCCCTGACTCCCGTGCGTCAGCTTGATGTGGCTAAAAAAGAGCCATGCTGGGCCAAGTGAGATCGCTTCTCCTATCAGGCACATTTCTTCGATACCATATTATGACATTGTGATTGATTTGGTGGCCACCCCTCGATTTGATTATGGGAGTGTGTTCCGAGGTGGGCGGTAGTAGCTACTATGCGTTACCACTAGTTCGGATCCGCAAAACGGTAGTATCCTACCTTGGGCATTACCTCGCGTGCCTTGTCACATGCCTTATCGCACCTTCTACGAGTTTGGTTTGTATCGTACATATGGAGTGCTCCCTGATAGCCCACCAGTTTACGGTGGAGTTAACAGTATCTGTATAGACTAAGGCATTATATAAAATGTGTTAAGGGGGATATGGGTAATGCCTTAACGCTATTTTAATACTTTACTTTACTGTAGACACTATTATAATAGCGTATTGTACTATGCATGTAGATAGTTTAACGGATCCTTAGGAGATGGAATCCCGAACATCTCTTAAGCTATTGCACTCACATTAGACACTGGATAGGAGATGTCAAACCCCGTAAACATCTCTGACGCCGTTATACTCATATTTATTTACTGTTGATTTAAATTACATAAGATCTTTTAGTTCCGACTCGAGTGTTTTGTCTTTTCAATTCGCTCGGGTCAGTCTGAGCTTTTCAGTGTATTGAAGACCTTATTTCCGGAGGATGAAGACGAAGATTTTGTACTATTATTATTTATTTTATTTATTCCACTGCATCATGTTGTTCCGCTGCATTATTTATTTATTACTGCTGTATGTACTCTGATCTATATTATAAAGGTGTAATCAAATGTATTTGTAAAACAGCTTTAGGAACTGTTATTTGATAATTATATTTTGTCATTCCGCTGTGAGATTATGTGTTTGTTTTATTTCTTTATCTTCTTTTTCTTATTTACCCCATAACAATCCTCCCTTTTGAATAGTTTGAGTTTGACATGTGTGGTTTATCGTCGATTTAAACCGTCCAAAAAGGGTGGGTCGTTACATTTGGTATCAGAGCTTTGGTTTAGCGATAACTTTAGCTATGTGGGGTCTGACTCTTTAGAAATAGGGTAGTAATACCCTAGAATGAGTCGCTGAGTGTATATATATATATATATATATATATATATATATATATATATATATATGAGAGAGAGCGTATTTGTTAGTGTTATAAAAGGTTTTGTATTATGTTAATTTGTTATGTTTAGTATTTTTAAATTCTGATCGGTACCTAGGATGCTATGGCATCGGTAGGAATTTCTAAACACTTAATAGGGCAGACCGACACAGAATTGATTTTGAAAGATGAGTAAATGAAATCATTTTACCTAGAAGTATTGTGTATATAAAAGAATAATATTTATAAATAATATAGTTAGATGTGATATGTTGTTTATTAGGTAATGAAATTTTATAAATATTGAATTGTAGAATAGGGTCTACAAATAAAGTAAATAAGAACTGAAAATTTTAGAATTTAAGTTCCGGGACTTTGAAAATTGCTTTCAAAAGAATTTGGAACATAATATTGGTATTATTTGGAAGTATTTTCTGATATAAATATTTCAATATGATTTAAAAGAAATGTTTTAAAGGAATTTTGGAAGGAAATAAGTTCGGTACTCCCCACTATGTCGTTGGAAAATAATTTCGGTGATGAGTGCACGTATCAATTTCTGTCTATTCCACCTTTCTGCTTCCTCTTCTTTCCAATGGTTGCATATCCAAACCCAAATTCAATTTCAAAACCAAATCCAAAAATCAAACTCCTCAAAACTATGTCATATTATATATCGTTGGAAAGCTCTCAATGAGCGTAATCCACTGCAAAAATTCGTTTTTCAATTGGGTACATCGTTTGACCAGGAATCGAGGATGAACCTCAGTCATCCATTTTAGGGTTTGATAATTCAACGGCGGATCTTCGACTATAGGATGATCAGAGGGTATGGGCTTGTAGAGAGTGTCGAGTAGAGTGTGTCGATGGGGTTAGTGGGTCGAGATTGTCGACGAGGTCACTAGAATTGGGCTTGGAAGTCAACGGCGGCGGTCTGGCTTTGGGGCGGCCAGGTCGACGTGGTGGAGCCCATTAGGGGCGGCGAAGCTTGGGAGCATGAGCGGAGGTCACGGATCTGGTTGATGATCGACGTGGGCGAACGTATTTGGTTGGTCAACGGCTATTAGGGCACGGTCGAGATGAGGGTTTATGCTCGAGAATTGCCTAGTCAAAGTTGCGTGTTGTTATTCGAAGGCGACGTGTAACTTTAAATTTTAATCTTTGTTTTTTTTAAATTTCAAAGTTTAACGTTATGACATCGATATCTTTTGCGTACTAGGTCGGACTTACGTGTGGTTTGTTCCGCTGCGATCGTATTGGAATTCCGGACTTTATGAAATTAGTTTGGTCGAATTCTTAGACTGTTGAATTTTTGGCCTTATTTTGGATTTCAAATCAATTTGAAATCAAAGGTGAGTGTTTTTACCCACTCACAACTACTAAATTGTCTTATGTTAGTTAAATAGAATTTATGATGTGATTAGAAGTTGATCAACCGCTGTTTAATATTTAAATAGTCATTCCTGTTAAATTTGAGTATTGAATATAATTGCCATTTAATTTAATATTGAATTTTAAATTGCTAGTTAAATACCTGTTATTGACAACCAGTTAATTGATATTATTTATTGGTTGATTTGAATGATGATTGTGATGGATGTTTAGTTGTTGATATTGGATGATTGAATGTTATATTTAATTATTATAACACTGCAAGTTCCCTTAGTTTATTGTTAAAAATCCCTATGGGTTGAAATGATACATACCCGAATGATATGATAGATTAGGGAAAATCGTTATGGGTTGAAATGATAAACCTGAGCGATTTTATGGATTTTAATGTTAATTCGGGGTTGCGGGTTGAAATGATATATACTCGTAAATTAAAATTATTGTGGATTGAAATGATAAATATCTGAATCACTTGACCATAGGGTAGAAAATTATATACGGACACCGGATTGGTTAAATTAAATGATTTTAAATCCTAATTTTTTTTTGAATTCAGTAAAATGATATTTTGAAATAAAATTGGATTTATATAAACTGAATTATTTTCGAAAATCCAAGCTGTCAATGTTGAAATCGGAATTGGTTTAAAGGAATTGTTTAAAGAAATTAAATTGGAATTTTTAAAGTTGAATTTGAAGTATAAATGAAATTTATTGGAATTGAGTTATTGAAACGTTTGAAAATGTAACTTTGAAATCTACTAAATAGTTTGAATTTATTATTCGAACATGGATTTGAAATTGATATTGATTAAATGGTTTTAAATGAGAATTTGAATTGAAAAAATTTAGTTTGTTGATTTGAAAGCTGGATATGGTCCAGGTGTGTTGAATGAAAGAAACAGTTTAAATTAATATTAATTTCAAGTTTATTATTTTAATATAAACTGTTTAAAAATATATTATTTTAAAAATCCTGATTATTATGATTTTTAAACTATTAAACTATTTAAAACTTTATAAACTATTTTATACTATTTCAATCAAATTAACCATTTTAACTTATTTTAAATCTATTTAATCTATTTTAATTCTATTTCATCTAATTTAAATCTATTTAAATCATTTTAAATCTATATAAACTATTTTAAATCTATTTATACCATCTTAAATCTATTTATACCATCTTAAATCTATTTAAAACTATTTTTAATCTTTTTTAAACTATTTTAAACTATTTAAAAATTCATTTTAAACTATGCTAAACTATTTAAACTATTTATAACTATCTAAACTATTTTCTAAATTTCAGATTGTGTAAAGTGGAAGTGTTTATATTTAAATCCTTGATTTTTTAAAAAACAAATATGGTTAAATGATGTTATAACCTAACTTGGGATTTGAAATGATATTTGCTAGTGAAATGACATATTTGAGTAAATATGATGATTTTGAAATGAGGATTTAATTAACCTATCTTATCAATACGATTTCGAAAGTGAATATGATTTCGAAAGTAATATGGTTTGAATCGAATATGATATTTTGATATCAATTATGAATCGGTTTTGGAAATGTAAAAGAACCATCCGGTGTGAAATAAGCGTTTGGTTGTTAAAGAGACCGGGATTGGATATTGTCATACTCTTTACCAATACCAAAAACCACTTTAACAACTGTGTACATGGTGGAGATTCCAAAATGAAGTAGGATGGTTTGGCAAACGATTCTATATAAGGTTTGGCGAACGATTCTGTATGTGGGAGTGGGTTCCGAAGTGGGCGGTAGTAGCTGCTATGCATTACCACCGACCCGGATCCGCAAAACGGTAGTATCCTAACATGGGCATTGCCTCGCGTGCCTTGTCACATGCCTTATCACGCCTTTTACGAGTTTGGTTTGTGTCATACCTATGGAGTGCTCCTTGATAGCCCATTAGTTTACGGTGGAGTTTATAGTATTTGTATAGACTACGGCATTATATAAAATGTGTTAAGGGGGATATAGGTAACGCCGTAACGCTATATTAATACTTTACTTTACTGTAAACACTATTATAATAACGTATTGTACTATGTATGTAGATAGTTTAACAGATCCTTAGGAGATGGAATCCTGAACATCTCTTAAGATATTGCACTCATATTAGACACTGGATAGGAGATGTCAAACCCTGTAAACATCTCTGACGCAATTACACTCATATTTATTTAATGTTGATTTAACTTACATAAGATCTTTTAGTTCCGACTCGAGTGTTTTGTCTTTTCAATTCGCTCGGATCAGTTTGAGCTTTTCAGTGTATTGAAGACCTTATTTCTGGAGGATGAAGATGAAGATTTTGTACTATTATTATTTATTTTATTTATTCCACTTCATCATGTTGTTCTGATGCATTATTTATTTATTACTGCTGTATGTACTTTGATCTGTATTGTAAAGGTGTAATCAAATGTATTTGTAAACCAGCTTCATGAACTATTATTTGATTATTATATTTTATCATTCCGCTGTGAGATTCTGTGTTTGTTTTATTTCTTTCTCTTCTTTTTCTTATTTACCCCATAACAATCCTCCCTTTTGAATAGTTTCAGTCTGACGTATGTGGTTTATCGTCGATTTAAACCGTCCAAAAAGGGTGGGTCATTACAATTTCCACGTATTTTGGAGATTTATGTGGATGGCGTGGATTTGGATGATATTGAGATGACCGACCCAAAGATCATTCGGTGAATCTTTTCTTAAGGTGTCGATGTTTAGAGGATGGACAATCTACGTCCTACCGTCCATCTTGTTGTGCACATTATTCAGCACAACATCATCTTTAAGACGAGAGCTATGATCAGATTTATCCTTGAGTGTGGGAGGCTACCTATGCAGTTATGGTGGTGTAGCCATCAATTGGGCATGCACTCTTATGATTCATTTTTCTGACCAGGGAGTTGGCACCCCTACGGAGTTACTTTCCATATTTTCACCTATTCACTCTTGTCTTCTGGCGATACAAGATGAATCTTAGTGGGGAGACTGCGCAGATGAAATTCTCGCCTGCCACTAATAAAGCCTCCCTTAGGAAGACGGTAATTCCTTTTCCACCAATCGCAGCAGCAGAGTAGCAGCCGCAGTAGGAGGCGGAGCAGAGACAAGGCATCAAGGGATATCAGAGTCCCGAGCTAGTTGCCATTCGGTAGGTCTAGACTGAGCTCCAAGGGATCTGCGCCAACCAGCGAGAGATGAGAACCGAGCTACAACGCCAGAGTCATGAGATTGGGTGGTTAGCCGCTATGTTTCATCTTTTTCGAGGCCGCGACAACAGCTCGAGTTCCCATCAAGGATCGGGACCGTCCCATAATATGTAGGTAGTATTTTAGGTTATGTAGAGTATTGTTTTATCTTTCCCTTCTTACATTTGTTCTTTCTATTTTAGGTTGTTGGGTTGTGACTGTTAGTTGTCTGTTTTTAAGAGGCGCATGATATTATGAGATGCATTTCTATTTTACTGTGTTATTATTTTCAAATATGTGAACCGCACTTATATGTATGTTTGGAAGAAACATCATAAATATGAAAATCTCATAAGGACACTTAACTAACAGTAAAATGCAATATGAGACTGGAAGTTTTGAGTAGATAGAAATTTTAGTAAGAGAAGGACATGTTAAAATTATTTTAAAACCATGGGTCATTATTCATGTTCCTTAAAAGCTAAAAAATTTAAATAACCGAGTATGATGGCATTTTTAAATACAAGTTTTATGGGTTAAGGTTAGTTGTAGAATGCTAGAATTGAGCTTATGCTTTTAGCGCATAACTGACTTCCGACTAACGCTAAAAATGTGGCTTGAATTATCAAAAATTTTGAGAAGAAAAATATTTTGTAAAGTTTCTTTTGATTTAGGAAGTTTCGCTTGGAAAAAAAGAGTTTCGATTTTTAAATTAATTTTGGCGCTCAAATAATTTTTTTTTAAATTTTGCCCAAATTTTATTTCAAGGGAAAATTTGTGCCTAAATCTAAATATTTTGAAATTTTATTTTTTCAAACGACGTACAAATTTGGAAAGAGAAAGGGCTTTTATGAAGTTTTTGATTTTGAAGGCCACATGTTAAGCGTATGGAAGGAAAATATATTAGAAATACGAATTTAGTGGCGCATAAGGTTGATGATACGATTAAATGTGAGCGATAACAAGTAAAAAGTTGTTTTAACCATGGAATTTATATTTCCATACCTTATCGACGATGCACGTGAGTCTATTTTTGGACTCAATTTCATTTTAGAGCTTGAAAACAAGCCTCCTTATGCATTTTGTGAATGGAAAATTTGGAGTAAATCCGAGACAGGGAGGAAATTTCCACTGCACAGCGGGAAATATGTAACTTATAGAGTGGTAAGAATGTATAATTCTCCACCTAAATTCCTTTTTTCGGCATAGGAGTGACGTTTAGAAAGAGTGATTTTGATGCATTAGATTTTTGGTTGGTAGGAAATAGATGCAAATTGGCTGCACTATACTTCTATACGTAAGAGTATGGGGATTTTTAGTGAAAGGAATTTTCAAATTCTGCATACATATAGAACAAGTATATATATATTATTTTCACCATATTTTCTAAAATGTTTTTAAAAAAAGGCATTCATGTATGGGAGTCCGATTTAGAATCATTCTGCATGCATGTTTCTATGTTGTGATTCACTATGCATTTGTGCACGTTGGTTGTAAAATTGGTTGTACACTAATTGGTTATGTAGCTTAGGATAATTGCGAGTTAGAACCATGACTTAGTCATTGGTATAATTTTGGAGGCTAAATTCTTTTAAGGGGAGAAGAAAGTAACACCCGTAAATTTGGCGTTAGTTGGTTAATTAGGCTCTGAAAATGGAATTCGTCCAAACAATGGAAGTTGACCACTAAACTTGCACTATTATGTTAGTGGCGAACTTCTGAACAACTTTCATATTTAGAGTTATGCGATCGGAGTCCAAACGAAGAAGTTACAGACGAAAAACGAATTCGGAACGAGAATAATTAAATTAGGGTTTATATATTAATTACCGAGACCCACAGGTTGACAAACTCATTGTGATCGGTCGATATGTAGTGATCGACCAGTTGGAAAGCCGACGATTATGGTTCACCTAGGCCAGAATGGCCCGGATTTAATATATTTTGATCGAACGGCTGTGGTTGATTCGAGTGCCTATAAATTCAGGCATAACCTTCTTTTCTCTTCTCATATTTTTCTAAAAGCAGCAACGAAGTTCTGCAATTTTCTCTTCTTTACTATTTACTAAATTATAAAATAAAATATTTATATTTGTATATATACAAATTGGAGAGGAATAGAAATTAAATAAGAGAAGAAGAGAAGTGAATCAACAATAAGCGATAAGGAGGTAATATATATATATATATTTGTATTTATATATTTATTTTTTCCTTCAACCTCAAATCTCTTCTCAGATCTATAATTCTAATATATGCATATACCATTTTATACATATTTCTTGGAATAAGAAGGAAATATAGTCGAATCAAAGGATTTACTTTAGATCTGGAGATTTGGAACACTTTTAGAAGGTGAGTGGGAAATTTGTATATTTTTTATGATTTGAATCTATTCCGTTGGCATACATTTGATTTTTATGCCTAAATGAGTAAACATATGTGAGTTGTAGGCTAAAATTTGAATGTAATAAACATCGCCTACATATTCTTAGAAGATCCGATATGAATTATTGTTATACCCTGATTTGGAAATCAGTCCCAAAAGTTATAGATATGAATATTGATTTGATATGAAATTTATTCCAGATTTGAAATTGGATTGTAGATTATTAGTATGATTTTGATTATTACCCTAATTATATTAAATTGGAGATTTCCGTAGTTTAATTTGTGGGAGGAACGTCCGTTTAATTTTTATAAATTTGTTTGTGATTTTAAATTTTATGAAAAATGCAGTGTTTGATTTAATAAAGAATATATGCAACTAAAATGGAAGAGATGTGTAAAGTACAGATTTATTTTCCTTAGTTTACTCTGTCTATTCCAATAAAAAGAAAATAATCTTTCCTTATCATTTCAAAAGAGGTAAATCTTTCCTTTTATTCTTGGTCTTTTTTTAAACTAATTTATGGAAATCACAACGAAGAACCTTCCTAAGAAATGTAATTTCAACAAATTAAATATAGAAAAGAATATTCTAGTTAAAGATTTGTGACTAGAATATATTTGGTAGAGTTGATATTTATACGTATTTATATGCGCTAATAAATATGATGATTTATGCATAACGCTCGCTTAAGGTATTAGTATACGTAGTAATAACATTATGGCGAATAGGAATTGGGAAGGAGAATGAGGAAAGGTTGTAACTCTAATTAACGGGTAGTAAATGTGGAATGAATTTGGCAGAACAAAAATTAATAGGGTAAAGGGATTTATGGGACTGATAAATATGGAGGATTAGATAAATAACTATGTAATAGTTATAAAAAGTTACTAATTGGAAATCAGTGAACATATAAATGCCTTAGGAAATGTCCTTAGGCTGATAATCTTTTATCGTGGACAAGTTGACATTTATGGAGAAATAGATAAAAAGGGATTTATGGGAAGCTGAATATGTAAGGTGATTTATTTAGCCTTAAATGGATAAAAAGGAGGCTAGTAAGTTAAGTCCAATATCCAATTTAGGGTGATAAAGTTTAGTAACAATAAAGCTTAGGATAATATGGCTTAAGTTAGTAAGGCCCAGAATAGTTAATTGGACTTAGTAAGTTGGTATGCAAGGTCAGTAGAGTTACAAAACAGAAGTCTGTCCTTACTTTGAGGCTACCAGCAGTTGTGTACGCTTCCTACTAATGTGAGAATCTTTAACCATAGGACACATAGAATAATCGGGCTTAGAGGATTGAGATGCGAGGTCAGTAAAATGACACAATGGAAGTCTGCCCTTCACTCAGAGTCTACCAGTAGTTGTGTACACTTATTACTGATGTGGGACATCACCAATCATAGGACCTATGGGAAACGATTATATGAACCATAGGATCTTCTTAGGGGTTAGAGGTATTAATTGGTTGATTGACAACTCGCCTCTTTCCTAATTAAAAAGTATTAAATGGTCTGAATTATCGATTAGGAGCGGTAGTGGATATCTTGGGAAGGGTTCGTTTTGGGTTTGAGGTATTAAGTGCTGATATTGGGTCCACCACTTTCCTATAAAGAAGTATTAAGTATCCCAGTGGGATTCCAAGCAATGTCAGCTAGATAGTACTAGTGAGGAGTCTGCATTGGGGTTAGGTATTAAATGACAAAGGCCTACCTAGAATATTGGTATTAAATGGTCATGGGTTTGCATAGTCCTTATTAATAAGGTATTAAGTGGCTTGGGTACTGTCTCTCACATGGTTAAGACTTTAATGATGATAGACGCATAGTATGGCTATTATATATATTAAAGCCATAAATAGTGGTCAATGATCTATGTAGCTAGGACCAATAGACCAACAATGATGATGCTAGGAGCCCGCTTCATATTTGGAAGTATTAAGTGGCTGATAGACTTATGTCAGTATTTTATACCTTGGGAAGGGTATGTAGGTGAATCATGCTAGGTAGAATATCGTGTGTGCAATATTTGGTTAATTTGGTTAACCTTAAAATAGTACACATAACAATTAAATGGAAACCAATCAGTATGAATTTATGTTATGGACACTGTATAGTTTTTCCAGTCACTAGAACGTTGTTCTGACTCCCTCCTTATTACAACCCACCGGATAGATTTAGAGGAACAAGTCACTGGAGGTGGATGCGATTGATTGTTGGAGAAGTCTTCTTTTCTCTCATGCTCGATGCTGATGTGGCAATCTGATGTCCAAGGAATACCATTAATTCCAAGGTAGTAGCTTTATATCCTATTATTGTTTCCTTTGTGTGCTTAGATTTTTATCAATCCCTGATGATGCTCATGCTTATTTCCCGGTGCCAAATCCAATGATCTGTGCTTCGATGGACTTGGGTTTCGATTCTTGTCGAAATTTAGGCTCATTAAATTGTGGGTTGTTGCAACTTGGATTTTAAAAGGTGTCTATACAAACAAATGACTAATAATACCGCTAGGGGGAGAAGTGTGGTATCTAAATGTGTAAAGTGTGGAAATATAGGACACAATGATAATTATTGTCGAAATAAAAACAAACACAAAACCGTTAAACAAATCTGGATTCCAAAAGGTACAAATATAAAAAAAATTCCTAAATTTAAACAAGTTTGGGGTTCTAAGGGTATGATTTTTAAAATTAACAGTTTTCCATATAAACAAATTTGGGTACCAAATATTTTGACCAAAAATGAAAGTGGTCCTACATCCTTTGTTAGGACACTCGCTTCTTCCAAAATTTAGGTAGAAAAGCAGGCTAAGGAATAACTTCAATAGAGACAGATTTCGATTATTCTATATGGTTGATGAGCAAAAATTCTAATGTTTCGAGGTGGAGATCTATAAGAAGACGACATCGAAGGTAAGTAAAGGCATGATCTTTAACCCCTATTTTCTTTTTGATTCTATTTTTGTTGACATTGCTATAGTATAATTACCATATGTTGAACTGCTTAACTCAGATTTGCAAAATGCAAGGTGTTCTAGAAAATAGATAGAAAATTCTATAAATTTTATATTATGTGTTTTTTCAGTGTTTGAAATTAAACTAATGAAAAACTACAAATCATTCAGAATATTGTTTTAAAACTGCTTCAGAATTTCTTAACAAAGCTGCAGTAATTTGATTGTAACTTAAACATATTTACTTCGAATTTTGAAATTATTAAAATTCTGGAAAGCTAATTGATAACACTATAACTTTAATGTTTTGATTTTTTGCTGATTCATTTTGTAAATCTTGAATAACAACAATTATTTCAGCACATCACTTGAAAAGTTTCTCTGATTCATGCAAACAAGTTGTAGTATTTTGGATATAACCTTTAAGTGATTCATCATCTTGACTTGAAACTCATTTTATTGAGTATCAATTTTGAATATCTAAAATTTTCATATTTTGTGCTAAACCAAATTACAGACTTAAAGCTTCCAAATAGTGGGTTCAAATGGACTGAATTTACAAAATAAGGATTTTCAATTGCTTTGGTAGATCGATTAACTTTCACTATCTTTTTCACGACTAACAAATTAATGGGGTGAGAAATGTTGTGTTTTTTCTTTTGTCTGATATAAATAGCCTTGTTGAAAATTTTGAAAATTAATTCGAGTGATGTTGAGGAGTACACAATCTGCTTAGTTTTTGGGCAACTAGAGTACAAGTGATATTAGACATCACTTCATTTGAAATAATATGTGCATTTTCATCCGACTTTAAAATTAGCACACATCGTTTTCATAAAACCCCTTGTAGAAAATAGATTTTCATTTTTGGATTTAATTTTTTTTTCGAAATAACTCAGAATTTTACTTTGATGGAAATAATCTTGTTTATTTTGGTAAGGGGTTTACTCTGGAAAAGATGGTTGTTGATCGTTTGAACCTTTTAAAACTTATCAAAATATTAATAGTGTTTGAGAAAGTGATGATTATGTTAGAACCTTCTATTTTGATGTTTTGATAGTGACAACTGTACAAGTATATACTGTATATACTAACCACTTTTGCAGGAAATGATATAAACTTTACAAAGAGACAACTATACCAAAATGAAGACCAAATTGACACTGTAAAGTACTATCGGTCATAATATCTATGTCTAGAGGTATAAATCTGTTAAATTCTCTTCTATGAGGTATACACACATACACGATTTTTTAGAAACTGAATTTTAAAAAACATTACAACAAACTTGAAATTCAGCCGGCTGAACCACCTAGGTCAGCCGACCGAATCTATGTATATACACATGAATATCTTTGAATATTCATCTGACTGAATGACTCTATTCAGCCGGCTGAAAACTCTCTAAAATGAACTATTTCCTTGCTGATTTCAAAATTGTCGATTCAGCTGGCTGCCATACTCTATTCAGACGGCTGAATTTGTATAATGGCTAGTTTTTTTAAAGGGTGTCTCTTCTTCATGAAGGGTTACATCTCTTAAATCAAGAGTTGCAGTCCTAACTTTTCACCGTTTCTTTTCATGAATGATTGCAATTATTAAACTCTATATAAAGCAAATTATCTCTATCTTTACTATTAAACTCTCAAGCATTCAATTCCAAACCGCTTTATATTTTTGATCACACAATCATTCAAGAATATTTTCTAGTGGTCAAAATTACTTCCTTTTTTCACAAACTACACAATATACCACAAAGGAGAAGAATATAGGAAGGGTATACGTTATTGACTTATCAGTGCTATTCAAGAGCATACTCAGTCAAATACATTTATGCTATTTATAGTTGAAGTCATGTTGTAGTATCCTCGGGCGGCTGAAGTCCTATTCGGTTGTCTAGGTGGTTGAAGTCATATTCGGTTGCTCAGGCAGTGTAATACATGTTCCTTCGGTTAAGTGAGGGTACCGATTAAATCCAGAAGGAGTCCGGGACTAGACGTAGAACGGGAAATTTGAACCAGTATAAAAATCTTTGGTGTCATTCACTTTATTATTTTTTTCTTTTATATTTATATTCCACACAAGTAAATATGTTAGTTAATGTTTCATATTACATGACCCTTAGTCACTTTCATTTAGTATCAGAGCAAGGTCATCATATAACCGTAACAAAGTTTTTAATATTCAAGTAATATGGAAAATAACACCGCATCAAGTTTTGTTAAAGGTCAATCCACTACACGACCACCATAATTTAATTGATTAAACTATAATTATTGGTCAACTAGGATAAGAATTTACATGCAAGCAAATGAATATGACACTTGGAATATCACTCAACAAGAATATTTTGTACCGACCGCTCCTTATGCACAATGGTCAAAATACATAGAAATCAGATGCTATTGCAAATGCTAAAGCTAAGAATATGTTATTTTGTTCCTTAGATAAAAATGATTTTAATAGAGTTAGTATGTGTACTTCAACACATGAAATTTGGCGCACCCTTAAAGTTACTCATGAAGGTACTAATAAGGTTAAACAAAGCAAGACAACTATGCTAAAGAATCAATTTCAGAATTTTAGAATGAAGCAAGATGAAACCATAAATGAGATGCATTCTAGGTTTCAAGATATATATCACTCACTTCTGGCATTAGGAGAAAAATATATTGATTTTGATATTATTTCAAAAATTCTAAACTCTTTAACGGATGAGCGGGAAAGAAAAGTCTTAGCAATTAATGAAGCTAACAACATTCTACCATAAAACTGGAAGAGTTAATAGGAAATCTCATGTCATATGAAGTTAATTTGCAGGCAAAACGAGTTCAAGCTCAAGATAGAAAAACAATAGAATTCCAAGCTGAAAAAGAAGAATCTAATGAAGATGAAGATGGTATGACGTTTATAGATAATAATTTCAAAAAGTTTCTGAAATTTAGAAAGAACAGAAAGTTTGGGAATAACGGAAACAATAAACCATCATCCTCAACTCTTGAATGCTACGAACTCCCCAAAAGGGGCATATGAAGAAAAACTGTCCAGATTGCAAGAAAGATAGAAATAACTACAAAAGAAAGAACAATAGATATAAGAAGAAACAAGCCTTTTATGTTACATGGGATGATTCAGATTCTTCTTTCTCATCAGACAGCGGCATTGACAGTGATTCCGAACAAGCCAACGTATGCTTCTTGGCCACAAATGATGATGTAAGTGACCTTACTTTTGATGATTTAGTTGATATAAATTCTGAATTATTAGATAAACTAAGAAATCTTAAGAGACAATATAAAGATTCACTAGAAAGGCTAAAAAGAAATGAAATTGAAGTTGATATGTTAAGAGATAAAAAGAAAATTTTAGAAGAAGAACTTGTTATTTCACAAGAATCTTGTTCTAATATTTCTTCTCAACTTACTATGTTAAGTAATGAAATCGAGACTCAAAAAGAAAAGAATGACACATTATCAACATAAAATCATGAGTTGAAATCAACTGTGAAAATATTAGAATTAGATATTACTAGTCTTAAAACAAAGTTAGATAATATTACCAAAAATGTTTCAAACTTTAACAGCGGTAGATAAAATCTTTCTAAGATTATAGAAAATTCACAATCTACTTTTAATAGAAGACGATTAGGACATAACAAATTTACAAATGTAAAAACTAGTGCTAAATAGTATAACTCTCTATTTACAAATTTCAAGAAGAAAAATAATAGTCTTGAAAAGCCTGTTTTAAAATCTATTTGTCAAAGAAAACTACAACCCATTCAAAATCTATTAAGATTTGGGTTCCAAAAACTAATAATCATTTGATTAGAAATAAGTATATAAAATCTTTTATAACTTCTGTTCATAGGAATGATAATTTTGTTTACAAAAGGAGTTCTAAACACTCATGGGTTTGGTTTCCTAAGATCTAACTCTTAGGACCCTAATAAAGGAAGTGGGTACCAACATCATTTTTATATTTTTTGTAGGTACCACATAAGAAAAGAGGAAAATGGATACTTGATAGTGGTTTCTCAAAACATATGATGGGAAATAAAGAAATGTTGACCAATATTATTTACTTAGATGAAGGATCTGTCACATTGGGAGATAAATCCAAAGGATATATCATTCGGCAAAGGCAATGCTTCTTGAACAAGAATTGGGATAAGCTTTCTTGCTCTTCATCCACATTTGCTATTCCTCCTACTTCATCAACATGAGTTACTAAAATCCAGCTCCTTTCACTTAAACAACTTCTGAAGAGGAAGACTAAGACGAAGGAGGTAACTCTGAAAGCAAGGAGTTTTGCTTGTTCTCTATGTCATGGTATGTTTCTATTATCGGTATATTATGACTCTTATCTATGTTCTATGTTTAACTCTTTAGAAAAAAATTGTGGTGTAATGTTTGTGATGACTTGATAGTTATGTTTCTGTGATGTTATGTTGAATATTTATTCGTCATGTTATTATGCATGGTATTTCCATGACATATCTGTGATGTTTTTGTGTCCTCTGATCTGTGTGTTTTACGTGATGTGATGATTGTATGTTCTATGATGTTTTGAGTCTACTACTGCTTCTCATAAATTTTTTATTTTTACAAACTTTTTATTTCTCCTATTGATATCTATCTCCTTTTTGTTGATGAAAAAGGGGGAGAATAAAGTAAAGCCATATCTATAAGGGGAGCATCAAGTTAGGGGGAGAATAACTCAATTTAAAATTGAACTTATATAGTTGTCATCACCAAAAAAGGGGAGAATGTTATAACCATATATTTTGATGTTTCGATAGTGATAACTATACAAGTATATATTGTATATACTAACCACTTTTGCAGGAAATGATATCAACTTTTCAAAGAGACAACTGTATCAAAATAAAGACCAAATTGACGCTATAAAGTACTATCAGTCATAATGTCTATGTTTAGAGGTTAAAGTTGTTAAAATATCTTCTATGTGGTATATTTACACCATGATTTTTTAGAAATTGAATTTTCAAAAACATCACAACAAACTTGAAATTCAGCCGGCTGAACCACCCAAGTCAGCCGACTGAATCTGTGCATATAGACAAGAATATCTTTGAATATTCGGCCGACTAAATGACTATATTCAGCCGGCTGAAAACTGCCTAAAATGAACAATTTCCTTGCTAATTTCAAAATCGTCGATTTAGCTGGCCGCCACACTCTATTCAGACGGCTGAATCTGTATAACGACTAGTTTTCTCAAAGGGTACCTCTTCTTCATGAAGGATTACATCTCTTAAATTAAGAGTTGCAGTCCTAACTTTTCACCGTTTCTTTTCACAAATGATTGCAAATATTACACTCTATATAAAGCAAATTATTTCATTGTTTTAATAATCAATTCTATTTGCAATTCTCTCTATCTTTACTATTAAACTCTCAAGCATTCAATTCCAAACTGCTTTATATTTTTGATCACACGATCATTCAAGAATATTTTCTTGTGATCAAAATTAATTCCTTTCTTCACAAACTACACAATATACCACAAAGGAGAAGATTATAGGAAGTGTGTACGTTATTAACTTATCGGTGCTCTTCAAGAGCATACTCAATCAAATACATTTCTGCTATTTATAGTTGAAGTCCTGTTATAGTATCCTTAGGCGGTTGAAGTCTTATTCGGTTGTCTATGTGGTTGAAGTCCTGTTTAGTTGCTCAGGCGGTGTAATACTTGTTCATCCGGGTTAAGTGAGGGTATCGATTAAATCTAGAAGGAGTCTGAGCCTGGACATAGAACGGGAAGTTCGAACCAGTATAAAAATCTCTGGTGTCACTTTATTAATTTTCTTTTATATTTATATTCTGCACAAGTAAATAGTTTAGTTAATATTTCATATTACACGATCCTTAGTCACTTTCAGAGTAGTGATTAAATTATACTTCATAGCTAGAGAAAGAATATGTAAAAATTCAATAAAAATTAAACAAATTTTATAATATTTTTTCACTAGTACGTATTCCGTGATCATTTCTATCACTATCATCCTTCTTCGAATCCATACACCAAAATTTTTACATAGTGTGCAGAAGTTGATATTTTGAAGCTAGGAAATAATGTTTTTTGTAATATATGATTCTATCCCAAGGTATTCACTCTCAAATAAAAGTCCTCGCGGTTATGCAAGGGTGAATGACTTTAATCTCTATATATGTGCTTCCATTCTCATTTAAAAGTCCCCACGATTATGCATGGATGAGACTCGTATACAAGGGAGGGATAAATATTCAAGTAGTTTCTAACCTCATTTAAAAGTCCTCACGGTTATACATGGTTAGAAAATGATTGACTTTCTTTTTTAAGTAACTACTAACCTCGTTTAAAAGTCCCAATGGTTATGCATGGTCAGAAAGTGCTTAACATTTTTTTGTAACATTTGAAAGGTTAACCTACAAAATTTTCCTTTATTAAAAATACCACACTACTGTCATTGTATAAATTTTCCCTAAACCATAATCCTAGTGTCACTCTAATATGGAATTTGTCCCCAGTAAATATATTATTATGATTTTTGTTTGATTAATTGGAATTTGTAATATATATTTCTCTTTTGATATGATTTTCTGATTTTAATCAAAATTCATCACTATTTTAATTATTATTATTGTTTTTAATGATAACAAAAGGGGGAGAGAGGTTAAGACTTTGGTGGTTGAGTAATAACCTTACTTATATTCGAGAGTGTTCTTTTTATTCCGGAGTTGTTTTTACAGTTGTTTTTGCATTTATTTGACAAATCAATTTCTCATTTTTAAATTGCATGCATATGTGTAGGGGAGTGTAGTTGTAGGGGGAGTATACAAATAGGGTGAGCTTGATCACAAAATAATAAAAATATTTGCTAGGCACAAAATCTCAATATATGTTTGTTACCATCAAAGGAGGAGATTGTAGAATATAACAGTTTATGATTTTTGCTTGATGATAATAAACACATATATATATATATATATATATATGTATTTAAACGTGTTTGTCATAGACTATTGCAACATCACAGGTTGTAATAAAAAAATTACAATTTTATTTCAATTCAAATTCAAATAGTACACATTTACAACATAGCTTCCACTATATTTTACATCATTTATATACAATATTATTTTACACTCTCATATATACAACAATCACTCACTCTCAAATACAATCACTCATTTCACCCACTCACTCACTCGAGTTTGATTTGCTATCTACTAGCTCTAATTGCTTTTTCAGTATTCTACTTTGCCTGTCAAATAATAACGAACTAAAAAGCAAAAAGAAACAAACTAAAATAGAAAATATAAGAATGTGATTAAATATAATGTTGCCTTACTTAATTTGGTTGTTTGTTTTCATATTTTAAACTAGAATAAAAAATAAATGTGCATGAGAAGCCTATGACATGCACATTGTATCACTGTTCATGCCATAAGGCCATACACACACAGTATCACCGTGCATCAATAAATTTCAAGGACAAATGCAAAGGTCAAGCACGAAGGCACAACACGGTGCAACTGTGCACAAGGTCAAGCCCAATCAAGTCAAGCTTAACGCGAGTGCATCACGTAGTGTACATAGGTGCTGCCATGGTTCAGACTCGACATAGTGCACCCAAGAAACACATGCACAACATGCGGACACTCATACATACATGCACAAGGACGAGAGCATATAGTGCAATATGATGAAATAAAGATGTAGTAGGGTGCAAGGGTACAATGGCTAGAAATACGCGGTGAGGACATGTACAATGTGTAAACAACATAGGGTCAAGTACAACAAGGGTAAGCATGCATCAACAAACCAAGAAGGCAACATATCAACTCAGGGTGACTACATAAGTACACAAACGGTGCAGACATGCACACAAACAATACACAGTGATAAATGGGTACAATCATAGTGCGTGCATCAACATAATGTAATACAAATTCAACCTTACAACAGAGTAACAATCATCATCTTCAAAGTTCAAACACAGTGCAAACAATTTCGAACATCAGCTCCTCATTATTAACTCACATTCCAGGCAGTTATTCATCAACAATACAAAAGCACTAAAATCAGCTAAGCTACACACTCATACAATTCAGGCACGAGCATCTCTGATCCAAACGAGTAACACCATCAATTTAATAATCGGTTTTCATCAGCACATCTCATCGGTATTCAGTAACAAAGCATCAAAGAAAACCAATATAAAAAACTCAACAACCTACTTCCAATACCAGACAAGCATGGTGCAAACAGAAAACAGACATCAAGCTCGAGTGTAGAGATAGCAAGTAACAGGAATTAAACTAAAGCAGTGAGATTGACCAAGTAAGCCAAAATCATAAAACCAATACCAAGTCAAAATATATTCGAACATATATCAGAAAATTCAAATATATATCAGAATAGAACAAGTCAGAAATCAAACCATCGTCCATCAGAAAATCGAACGGCCAAGGAAAGAAATTGGAAAATTCAAACTGAAATACTCAAACAAATATATAGGTAAATATATGAATTCAATCCCTATAAAAACCTACATCACCACTAGCAATTATTTTGTTGACTTCAAAGCATAAAAATCAAAGCATAAAATTAGTCAAATCATATCAAAGTATTAATCGAAGAACTACTCAATGCATTCGAGCAGCCGAGCTTATGAATTGCTAGGGCATCGGAGAATTTGATCGCTAAGGAGATAAAGGCGAACAGTTATCAGTAGATGACAAATTCGATGGCTCTCATAATTTGAAACCCTAATTTCAGATCGCAAAAACAAGAATATCGGCCTGGACAAAAGCAATATGGACTGAAAAGAATAAAAAGAGGAGTCGTTCTTTTATATTTTATTTGGACCGCATTGTGTTAATTTTGTATTAGGGTAATTTCTTATTTAAATTGTATTTTTGTTTGTTAAATTTGTAAAACTCTAGTTTTTTAATAGGTACAAACTACGGGGTGTAGTTCGAGAATTCGCAAATCGGGATTTGAGTTGTGACAGGGTTTTTTGCATAGGGTTAGAACAATCAGGTTAGCGAGGGTCATGAGTTTACAGGGTCTGGAAGCTTTCGATTGTTTAATTCTAATATAAACCTTGAGGGCAACAATAGGCAGGTTTTGTCGAAGTTGGGTAAAATTGTGTGTCACTTTTATTTCCGCATTTACTATGTTATTATATGTGCTGCAATTTATTATTCTTGTGAATTTATTATAAACCCTATTCACTCCCCCCCTCTAGGGTTAATTCGATCCTACATAGCCTAATAGCATATGCGGTCTAAATTGGTCATGTTAAGGTTACATAATTAAGCTCACAGCCCACTTAGTACAGTGTCTAGAAAGGTAATGTCTAGAATTGTAATTGGGTAATCAAGTACCATGTCCTACCTAGTTACCCGCTTGGCCTGAAAGGTAAAGTGAGCCGAAAAGGTTGCCCATAATAAAAGAGGCCTAATTTGAATTGGGCATTGGGCTAATTTTCAAAATTGTTTGAAAAATTAATATATAAGATTTTAAATTTAAATGTTAAATTTAAAATAAGATATACATATATTATAAAAGTTATACTATAATAAAGTTTTTTAAAATGTTTGAAAATTAATACAAATTAATTTAAAATTTTAAAAATTTATTAATAAGATTAATTAATTAAGTTAACTAATAAATAAATACATGTATTATATATTATGATATTTGTTATTTTAAAATGTTTGAAATTAATTAAAAGTGTTTAATTAAATAAATCAATTAAAAGGTTAATTAATTAAATAATATACACATGTATATGATATATGTGTTGTACTATAAAAGTTATAGTATATAATAATTAATGAATATAATTGTTATATTAATATGAAATTAATTAAAATGTTAATTAATTAAAATTAATTAAATTAGATTTAATTAACATAAAACTATTTATAAGAGTATTATATAGGTAATATAAAATATAAAGGTTACTCATATAATATGAAGTATAAACTAAAGGTGGAACGGTAAAGAAACGCAAACAGACTTAAGGAATTAATACATAAATGTACGTATACCATGATTTCCGATGTGTTTGATACTTGAATCACGAGAGTAATTCATAAGATTACATTATTCCATAAGTCAATATCACTCAATGTAATATATTGAAGATTATGAATCTTCAATATAATGTTGTCCTCTACCATTTATATATTAGTTGATTACTTGCATACTCTTTAGTTGTTGAGCTTTCTTCAAGCTAAGAATTTTATATGTAGTACTATTAATATATTGAATAGACAAGGTAAGATAACTACACATATTTGTTGAGCTTGCCTTAAGGTATGTGCATTATATTTAGTCCATCACGAAATAGTAAGTCCGAGTGAATAATCCTACTTTATTTGTTGAGCTTTCCTCAAGGTAAAGGAAGATCATGACAAAGTACTGCGAGTTAGGAGTTGTATATGATACAACCGATAAGGAGTTATCCATCATATGTGGAAGTATGATTTATTAAGCTTTCCTAAGGTCAGAATTCCAGGACATACGAGTCTAAACACCTACCAGTAAAGTCGGAAGACTTTATTGTTTCAACTTATGGTTTGGCGAAACATAAAAGACTAGTGAGAGGTTACTAGTAAAATGAAACATAAAGTTTAACCTTACTAATATTATAAAAACATGTACTATTATTTGTCCTAATAATATATCACTTAAACTTGTAGAAAATGACAACTCCAAAACTGTTTTCTGAAACCGACAAGCTTACTGGACCTAACTATACCGACTGGATAAGAGCCCTTAAAATAGCATTGACTTATGAGCACCTTTGGACTGCTATTACATGCGAACCTAAAAAACAACCCATTGATGATGCGGACCCCAAACTACAACTTACTTATGAAAAATGGATATCAGGCCTAGGGACTGCCTAAGTTTTTATCTTGTCTATGTTAGACAAGCCGTTAAAGAGGCAGCACGAAAATGTGACCGTCCATGAGATATTTGATAATATCAAGGATATTTTTGGTGAACAGTCATGTTTCGTAAGGTATGAGCTTACAAAGAAGGTGTTCAATACCAAGATGTCTAAAGGACATAAAGTGGACGATTACGTGCTAATGATGAAGGCCTATATCGATAGGCTTTTGCAATTGGACATACAAATAAGCAATAAATTGCAAGTAGATTTGATCCTTAGTTCACTTACTCCTCAGTATGAACCGTTTATTCTGAATTATAGCATGAACCGGTTGAATGTGAATCTCGTAGAGCTCCTTAGTATATTGAGGTCTGTTAAGTCATAATCTAAGGATCAAGGGGTTGTACTAGCTGTTAAGGGTAGTGCATTATCTTTGAAGAGTTCGAAGAAGCGGAAAAAGAAGGTAAGAAAAAGAAAAGTAAGAAGACCAATGACAAGGGTGAATGTCACCAGTACCACAATAAAGGTCACTGTTAAAGGAATTGTCCTAACTACTTGAAGATGGTTATGGAAAAGAAGCAGAATGATTCTGCGGCTCCATTAGGTACATTTATGATTCAAAATTGTTTTGTAATTAATAAAATCTCATGGGTTTTAGATACTAGATCCGGTATTCATATATGTAATTCGTTACAGAGGTTCAGGAACTGGCAGCATGTGGCAAGTGGATAGATGAGGTCCAAATTGCTGATGGATCTATGGTAGATGCAACATTAGTAGGAGATTATCATTTTAAGTTGCCTAGTGGATTAGTACTAGTATTGTTGGAACTGGGCCAGCCCACAATGGAAGATATGGGTTAATTTCAAAAAAAATTCCCTTATTGGATATATATTGGGCCTATGAAGTCTTATTTATTTATAACATTTCTAAATTAATTTAAATAAAATCTTTTATTTCATTTAAATTTAAAAATAATAAATTGAATTTTATTGAATTTATGTTTAATTAAATATAATTATACACATATGTATCATATACATATATGTATATGTGAGCATGTGTAACATAACAATCCGTGCAAGGTATAACATATAACATGTTCGTATATAATTGTTGGAATTTGCATCACAATGGACATGTTAGCTCATCTTATAGGTATTGTATGTTGTCCAAATATGTATGTAAATATATAAACTTATTATTTAAATTAGTATTAATACAATATAAAATTTTACTTATATAAATACAATACATGTATTGCATAATTGTAATAATAATAATATATATACATATGTATATTAAATTAGAAATTAATTAGGTAAATGACTATATATATAACATATATATACATAATATACAAAGTTGTATTTTTTTTATTAAATATAGTATACATGTATATTTTATAGTAAGAAAAGAATATATATATATATATATATATATTTATGTGTGTGTGTATGTATCCATATATAATTATATTTTAATATCTAAAGTATTTATAAATATGTGTATTAAATGTGTGTGTATATATATATATATAATGTTTATATAATTATATCAATTATGAAAACTAAATATAGTTAAATAATTTTAAAGCATTCCAGATCCAATACACAACACATATAATATTTAATTATAATTTTATATTATTAAATTATATATGTGTGTATATATATATTAGTTGAAAAATAATAAAATAATGTTAAAATTATTTTCGTTACATATTTTTCAAATAATAAATTTTTTGAAATTCAAGTATGATATCTTAAAGTCACGAAATTTTTTCGATAATTTTCTAAGTCAAAATTATATATTTTTTATTATTTAATTAATATCGGTCACAAGACTAAATGACTTTTAAAAAATAATAATATTGATTTTTTAATATTTGGATTTTGCCTAAGTGATAAGCTACTGTTGAAGAGATTTTATATAATTTAAAATATAATTTTCGAAATATATGTTATTTTATATGAATTATTCAACTTATATTTCGATTTAAATTATATTAAAAATAGAATATAATTATTAAAAAGTACTTTGTTGTTACATAAAATTATAATTAGTATAAATTTTCATATATAAAATATAAGATTAATTTTTAACATGATATGACGACAGAATTAATTATAAGTCATTTAATTCATGTAACATGACATATTAATATAAGTATAATTAAGTGAAAATGATAAAAATTAAAATAAATTTATTTAGCTGTGTATACATCTAATTTATATAAAAAATGTTTATTATTATTATATATACATGTGTAACGATCCCAGTTTTAAAGATGAATTTAAATTTCTAATTTAATTGAATTTTTGGATAAAAATATGGATTTGCTCGAATTTTTCAAAATTAATAAGAAATGTATACTTATTTGTTTTTGAATTTGATTTGAAACTCAAAGTTAAATATTTTCAATTGAATAGAATTATAAACAAAAGTTTGATTTGGAAGTTTAAAAATGAATTTTCTTTAAAAAAAAGTATTGAATAAAATATAAGTTATAGATTAATATTTGGTAATCAAACTATAAAATAATAACGAATGAAATTTATACTATAACAATTTTGTATGAATTAGGCAAGCAAGTAGATAAAACAAAAGAGTGCAAGCTGAAAAAAATATCAAAGCAATAAGACAAGGAAATAATAAAAACAAAAGTGGATTTGTTGTAAACAGATTAGAAGCAATACATGTAAACTAAAATAAGATTACATTAAGCAATGCAAGAGGGCTGAAGCAAAACAAATACTTACTATAAAAGTTTTATATGAAGCATAAAGAACATGAAACAAAGATAAAGGAAGTACAGGTACAAAGTAAAGAAACTGTACAAACATAACAAATATTTTAAGTTGTAAACCCAATTGGACATGCATTTAATGCCCCATCCTCTCAGGCACACCCTATGTATCTTCTCAGCCGAAAACAAAGCATGGCTAAGTCAACAAGAATAGAAAAAATATCATATCAAAGATAATGTTGTACCAGTATATGAAACAAAGCCTGCATATTTTTATATATACATCATCTCTATTTCGTTCCTCTAAAACCTGAGCATTAGAAGAAAAAAAAGAGAAAAACTACAACCAGAAAACTAAACAAGATCAACAACTATCATCATCTACAAACTCAAAATCATTCAACTTAAAAGGAAGCAGAACAGGGTTAAAGGCAGAACAAACATACAGCCTTCAAAACAAAAAGCTTCCTCTGTACAAATCTTGTTTCCAGGTGAGCAAACCTTCAACTTTTAATCTTTGATACTAATGCATGTGATTTACCTGTGTGATGATGATGTGTGTATATGTTTCTGGATGTATTCACTTGAATAAAATTGAATTAGGCAATATATAGTAGGCATGAATGGGTATATATATACATACTCTGTTGTGTTTTCCAGACCAAGAACAAACAAAGGAAAAATCCATATCACCCAAACAACTTGGTATTAGGCTTGGATCTTTGGAAGAAAATTTAATAAATCCTTATATAAACATCTTTAACTTAAGATTTTATTATACAAAACAGTTGTTTAAACTTAAACCATGGTCCAGAAGTTTTTTTGCTTGAAAAAGAATGAACTTGACTCTATAAACTTAAAACAAAGAAATCATATGATAGATTCGAGTGTTTTAAATCACTGATTTGATTATATAATTTGAGTAAGTATACAAAGATAGGATTTTTAAGACCAATTTGGTGATTTCTAGTTGCTTAGGCTAGGAGCAGTTTAGAGTTGATCAAAACATGCTTTTTAATCAATTCCTAACGATCAAACAAGTTTTAGATGTTGAAATTTAGTTTAAAGCTAGCTGGTTGACTAACAAAGACAGGAAAATTGTTAAAAGAATTGTTCATGGCAAGAATTGATAGGATGAATTGAAACTAGGGTTTAGTGAAGCAGTTTGAACGAGATGGTAAACTTGGCTGCTGCGGCCTCTATGGGGTATCGGACTTCATCGCATATGGGGGGATCGAAAGGTGGTGATGTGAGGCGGCTGTAGGTTGGTCAGCGTGGGTTCCAATCGACGAAGTTCGGCGGCGCGAGGTGATTTTTGGCCGATGGGTTAGTTCCAGTTAGCACGCGAATGCTCGATTTTGACTTGTGGGAAATTTTGAATTCCTGGGTGTTTAGGAAGATCGAGTGAGCCAACGCCGACTTGGTGGTGAGAGGCGACTTGATCGGTGATGGCCAGATTGTCGTGCACCGTGCACGCGTGGGTAAGATGTATCAGGTGGGAAGCGACGCGAGTGATACTCGAGAAGGGAGGGTGATTACTTCGGGTTCGTGCTCGAGTGCGTGGGTTGATTTCTTGATGTTCTTGTTTAAAAAAACTTAAGTTTAACTCCAACCTGGAAAAATATATAAAGAAGAAAGAAAAAAAAGAGAAGAGGAAGAAGAGTTGCGTACAGGGTGTGTTCTCGGGTAATATGGGGGCTTAGCTCAAAGTAACACTCGAGTTCATTTGGGTGTTTTCTCGGGTTTGTTTCAATTGGCAGCATTGTATCTAAATGTAAGATTAAGTAACAGTTTTTCATCAAAATTTGAACGCTGTAAAACTTATTGAGGTTTAACAGTTTTAAGTTAAAAACTTAATACAAGTTTAATTATCTTAGTTAATACATAACAATGTTTTAACTATTAATTATTATTACTTTAATTAAGTAATCACTTCAAGATAAGTATGTAATTTATTAATATTTAAGTTTGTAGTTAGTAATACATCGATTTTCACCAAGTTAAAGAAGACTTTTAAATGTTAATTAAGATGAATAATTAATATTAAGTAATTGTTATAGAAAGAAATTAAGAATAATTTCATTTTAATTGTAATTAGAGTTTGAATTAATTAAGGTTTAAGTGATAAGTAAATAGTAATTAACTACTTAAGTTAATTAATGAATAATTAATAGTTAATTAATTAAGAAATTAATCAGATAGTAAATTGAGTTCACTTATAGCTGTTTGAATTCTATTGATTGTTGAACTGTTTGATTTTTCTGATATGCTATGCTTTGTGCTATGAGTTATTTCAATGTGATCTGTGATGAATGTAATTTATTTATTTATAATGCATTCATATTTTCTATCTGTAAACCTGTGTATATAGATAAGCGTTATTGGAATATACCGCTTATCGGTATTATCGTGATTGAAATCTGTAATGACTAAATGTTGTTGCACTATTATGTTGAACCCATGGACCACACTTATACACACACAAATATGGGTTGCACGTGGAAAACGATAAAGTCACAGATATTTAAATTTAATTCAAAATAGTTTTAAGAGTTGAATTTTAAATTCAAACAGCTTTGGAAATGAAATTGAATTAAATAAAATTTGAATAATTTGATTTCAATTGGAATTCAATATTTGAGATTGAATTCTATATTTAGCAATTATGATTTTAAAATGATACACAAGCTTATATGGGTTTTAAACTATTTTTAAAAGTGTTGTTTTGGGAATTTGAAGATTTTAGCTTGTATAAATGAAATCGGATTTTCTGAAATGAAAACAGTTGTTTTCAAATAAAAGCTTTAGTATAAGAAAACAAATTTCCAATTTGTATTAAAAAGAATTCCAAGTTTGAATTGAAATAGTTTTCCAAGTTATGGATGAATCTGTGGAAACAGTTTTGAAAGCTGTAAGCAAAATCTTGATTTAAAGATTTAAATGAATTAATCCAATTGAAATTGTTTTTGAAAATCCGTAAATGGATCTTTGTAAAACTGAGTGAACTTTGTGAAGTAAATCTTTTTGTTTAAAAGATTTGAAATGGTAATCGACTGAAACCATTTAAAAGGAAGTTGAATTATTAAGTTGTGACTTAATTAAAACCCCAGATCCATATATTTTAAATATTGCGCCCACTATTCGGGTTAGCCGGGAAAGGACCTTTGGGTCGTATAACCCATTTCGAATATGTAATTCGACGTTATGGATAGCATTTGAAGACCGGTGGTGAAGACCGGTTATTTGCAAGAACGATAGGATGACCTATCAATTGTCTCTGCACTGAGTTGCTCCGGTATAGAGATTCCCTAAGTGATGGGAAGTCCGATCGGGATTGTGAATACCCGGATTGCAAGGACTTCTTTTGAAGTGCCTTAGGTTCTGTTCGAACCCAGAACAAACTTGTATGGATTGTATGTCTGACATTACATTTTGAGATATAAAGTAGATTTCTTTCAAATACATATCTGTTGGTGGCGGAGAATTATTCTCTTAGCTTAACACCCTTCTCTGAGACGTACGAGCTCAGAGGTTATGTAGTTGAAATTTATCAGCAATATACTCCCAATTTGGTAATGTGGCATGCTGAGTGCTGCTGATCATTTGTTGATCGAAGCATGGATTTGTGAAAAGCGTAGCTTTGTGGACGAGACTTCGTTGAACCTCACAAACCGGTAATGGTCGAAACAGGAATTGTGCGGCAAGGTTTCAGGGGTAGATCCCCTAGGGTATGACCATTCCTTCTGGAAAAGGGTAGTATCATGGTATGGAGCTCAGATACTTACTCATGTGGACACACTTTATTTATTATGTGTGATGTTGGTTATCAAGAGCTCTCGGATAAAGGTCCCAAAGGACCGGGGGTGGCATATATGAGGTTTTGTATATTCCCCGGGAAGGGGGGTAGCCGGCCTTGTTTGGCAGAGAACAGTTTGGTTCTCGGAGCGTCCCGCCAGAGGCGTTTCCTTCGTGGCATAGGAAGTTCCTTAGCCTGACCATTTGTTGGAAATCCAAACAAAACAATACGAGCCCTGTACGGTTTTAGTTGTATTACCTGCCATGGAATATGGCGGTAACCTGCTATTGAACATGGTAGCTATAGTAGGCATAAGTGCGAAATGTCTATGCTGGCTAAGATTTATATTCTACTTTCGAAATGTTTTCTGCACTATGCACTAGTAATAATATCCAATGATTTGTTTTACGTAGTAAGCATCTTTGACTATCATAAGGAGAAATCTCCTCCGATTCTGCGTTTGCATTGTGTGTGTGTGCGGGAGGCCTTATGGTAGTTTCATTTTCTAAAAGCATTGCGAATTGACTTTAAAATCCTCTTGTTGTTCGTTTTTAAAGATAAACTGTTTTTGTTGCTCACACCAGTCTCATGACTGACCTGGAGTTTATTGTTCTTTCCTAAACTCTGGGTGCTCAAATTTTTTCCACACGGGCAGTCTATAGTTTGGTTTTTCAGATAGTCAGGATTAGTAGGTTATCTGGAGCTAGTTCAGTCTTTGTATATGGATCGCACTTGTTTATCTGGGTGCAACGATGATGGTGGATCGAGCTAGGAGTTTTGGAGCTTCATCTTTGGAGCTTTGGATCAGAGTTGCAGTATTGGATTCTGTGAAAACTCATCTTATATATCATGTCATATTCCGCTGTATTTTGTATATGTATATTCTCTGATTTTGATGGGTATCATTGTATCAGATTGATGTATTGGATATTGTATTCATGTTGTATCAATGATATCATCTCTTATTTCTGCTGTGTTGTTTATCATTGAATGGTGTTGCAAGCTCCCGCGATACGAATTTGATGTTGTTGTCGGACATCGAGTTCGGGTCGTGACAAATTGGTATCAGAGCTGAAGGTTGAGTAAGAACTTTAGCTACGGAGTGTAACACATTAAATGGCTCATTAGAGATAGGGTGAAGTATACCCTAGAATGAGTTCAACCAGTGAAACCCAAATCCAAATTTCTTAATCTATTCTTTTTATCTGTTGTTATTCTCTAAGATATTTCGTCCAAATACCTAAATCGGGTTTCTTACTATTCACAGATAGTACGAATGAGTGGAAGAAGAGGACGAAATAGGAGACATGAAAGTATCACTTCAGCTAGACAAAACCCTACAACGACAAATATTCCTATTCAATCTCAATCAAATTTGGCTGATTTATATCGAAGTTTTTCTAGACTTGGTGGAAAGCCATTTACTGGCAAAGAATCTGTTATCGAAGCACAAGCCTGGATTCGATCGTGTGAAAGGATTTTCAAAGGACTGAAATTAGAGGATGATCAGATGCGATTGATAGCTTCTTGGCAACTCCAGGAAGATGCTTTAGCTTGGTGGGAAACAATTACCGTGGATGAGTCGGCGGATGAATTTACTTGGAGTCATTTCAAGGAAGTGTTTGAGCAGTGATATATTCCGTCTGCTGGTATCTCTAGAATGTACCAGGAGTTTATGGATTTGAAGCAAGGGAGTTTATCATTTGAGGAATACTTGAACAGATTTATTGAATTATCTCGATTCGGTCCAGAATTGGTGAATACACCGTTAAAGAAGAATGAAAAGTTTATTCGAGGAATGAACAAGGAGTTTCAGGAACGGATGACTACTCATGTCAAGGAATCTTTTTCTGAATTAATTGATATGGGCTATTGATACGATACTCTGGAAAAGCAAAAAGATCCGGAGGAGAATGGAGATGCAAGTAATCTGAATTGGAGAAAAAGGAAGTTTGGCAGTAGGAAACCAAGGAAAGATAAAAAAAAAGAAGGATATACAGAAGAAAAAGAAGGATGTTACTTGTCTCAATTGTTTGGAGAAAGGCCACTACTCGGATAAATGCAAGAATTCTTGGAAGCCAGGAATGAGAGAGCCATTTATGAGGCCAGATCAGGAATCTAGGAAATGCTATAAATGTCGCAAACCGGGACATGTGATTGAAGAGTTCCCAGCATTGAATCGAGCCCAAGTAGCAAAAGTATATGCAACAAAGACGATTCTTCAACCTCAAAAAGCTGATTAAGGAAAACAAATTTTATAAGGTAACCGTCTCGTTTACGATTAAAATTTTCGAGTTTGTTCGACATGCAAACTATCCTTAGTTTTATTTTCAGTAAATCATAAACGAGTCAATCTTGAATCTGAGATCGTAATCGAATCTATTTCTGTCTATTTCATTGAGTTTCAATAGAATCTACGAACAGTTGGTTATCCCTTTGAACTAACCAATACCCCTATATACTTCGTAGATCAGGTAACCCAATTGTTTCGAAATCGATTGAGTTGTTCTTGCATCTATTGTTGATATTCTGATTTGGTAAGCCAATGCAGAATTGATATTCGGTTTGATTTAGAAAGATATTTCTCTATCTTTCATCTATCTTTGTTATCTCTCTCTGGCGAATTTTGAGGACGAAATTCCTTTTAAGGGGGGAAGTCTGTAACGATCCCAGTTTTAAAGATGAATTTAAATTTCTAATTTAATTGAATTTTTGGATAAAATATGGATTTGCTCGAATTTTTCAAAATTAATAAGAAATGTATACTTATTTGTTTTTGAATTTGATTTGAAACTCAAAGTTAAATATTTTCAATTGAATAGAATTATAAACAAAAGTTTGATTTGGAAGTTTAAAAATGAATTTTCTTTAAAAAAAGTATTAAATAAAATATAAGTTATAGATTAATATTTGGTAATCAAACTATAAAATAATAACGAATGAAATTTATACTATAACAATTTTGTATGAATTAGGCAAGCAAGTAGATAAAACAATAGAGTGCAAGCTGAAAAAAATATCAAAGCAATAAGACAAGGAAATAATAAAAACAAAAGTGGATTTGTTGTAAACAGATTAGAAGCAATACATGTAAACTAAAATAAGATTACATTAAGCAATGCAAGAGGGCTGAAGCAAAACAAATACATACTATAAAAGTTTTATATGAAGCATAAAGAACATGAAACAAAGATAAAGGAAGTACAGGTACAAAGTAAAGAAACTATACAAACATAACAAATATTATAAGTTGTAAACCCAATTGGACATGCATTTAATGCCCCATCCTCTCAGGCACACCCTATGTATCTTCTCAGCCGAAAACAAAGCATGGCTAAGTCAACAAGAATAGAAAAAATATCATATCAAAGACAATGTTGTACCAGTATATGAAACAAAGCCTGCATATTTTTATATATACATCATCTCTATTTCATTCCTCTAAAACCTGAGCATTAGAAAAAAAAGAGAAAAACTACAACCTGAAAACTAAACAAGATCAACAACTATCATCATCTACAAACTCAAAATCATTCAACTTAAAAGGAAGCAGAACAGGGTTAAAGGCAGAACAAACATACAGCCTTCAAAACAAAAAGCTTCCTCTGTACATATCTTGTTTTCAGGTGAGCAAACCTTCAACTTTTAATCTTTGATACTGATGCATGTGATTTACCTGTGTGATGATGATGTGTGTATATGTTTCTGGATGTATTCACTTGAATAAAATTGAATTAGGCAATATATAGTAGGCATGAATGGGTATATATATACATACTCTGTTGTGTTTTCCAGACCAAGAACAAACAAAGGAAAAATCCATATCACCCAAACAACTTGGTATTAGGCTTGGATCTTTGGAAGAAAATTTAATAAATCCTTATACAAACATCTTTAACTTAAGATTTTATTATACAAAATAGTTGTTTAAACTTAAACCATGGTCCAGAAGTTTTTTTGCTTGAAAAAGAATGAACTTGACTCTGTAAACTTAAAACAAAGAAATCATATGATAGATTCGAGTGTTTTAAATCACTGATTTGATTATATAATTTGAGTAAGTATACAAAGATAGGATTTTTAAGACCAATTTGGTGATTTCTAGTTTCTTAGGTTAGGAGCAGTTTAGAGTTGATCAAAACATGCTTTTTAATCAATTCCTAACGATCAAACAAGTTTTAGATGTTGAAATTTAGTTTGAAGCTAGCTGGTTGACTAACTAAGACAGGAAAATTGTTAAAAGAATTGTTCATGGCAAGAATTGATAGGATGAATTGAAACTAGGGTTTAGTGAAGTAGTTTGAACGAGATGGTAAACTTGGCTGCTGCGGCCTCTATAGGGTATCGGACTTCATTGCATATGGGGGGATCGAAAGGTGGTGATGTGAGGCAGCTGTAGGTTGGTCGGCGTGGGTTCCAATCGACGAAGTTCGGCGGCGCGAGGTGATTTTTGGCCGATGGGTTAGTTTCAGTTAGCACGCGAATGCTCGATTTTGACTTGTGGGAAATTTTGAATTCCTGGGTGTTTGGGAAGATCGAGTGAGCCAACGCCGACTTGGTGGTGAGAGGCGACTTGATCGGTGATGGCCAGATTGTCGTGCACCGTGCACGCGTGGGTCAGGTGTATCAAGTGGGAAGCGACGCGAGTGATACTCGAGAAGGGAGGGTGATTACTACGGGTTCATGCTCGAGTGCGTGGGTTGATTTCCTGATGTTCTCATTTAAAAAAACTTAAGTTTAACTCCAACCTGGAAAAAAATATAAAGAAGAAAGAAAAAAAAAGAGAAGAGGAAGAAGAGTTGCGTACAGGGTGTGTTCTCGGGTAATATGGGGGCTTAGCTCGAAGTAACACTCGAGTTCATTTGGGTGTTTTCTCGGGTTTGTTTCAATTGGCAGCATTGTATCTAAATGTAAGATTAAGTAACAGTTTTTCATCAAAATTTGAACGCTGTAAAACTTATTGAGGTTTAACAGTTTTAAGTTAAAAAATTAATACAAGTTTAATTATTTTAGTTAATACATAACAATGTTTTAACTATTAATTATTATTACTTTAATTAAGTAATCACTTCAAGATAAGTATGTAATTTATTAATATTTAAGTTTGTAGTTAGTAATACATCGATTTTCACCAAGTTAAAGAAGACTTTTAAATGTTAATTAAGATGAATAATTAATATTAAGTAATTGTTTTAGAAAGAAATTAAGAATAATTTCATTTTAATTGTAATTAGAGTTTGAATTAATTAAGGTTTAAGTGATAAGTAAATAGTAATTAACTACTTAAGTTAATTAATGAATAATTAATAGTTAATTAATTAAGAAATTAATCAGATAGTAAATTGAGTTCACTTATAGCTGTTTGAATTCTATTGATTGTTGAACTGTTTGATTTTTCTGATATGTTATGCTTTATGCTATGAGTTGTTTCAGTGTGATCTGTGATGAATGTAATTTATTTATTTATAATGCATTCATATTTTCTATTTGTAAACCTATGTATATAGATAAGCGTTATTGGAATATACCGCTTATCGGTATTATCGTGATTGAAATCTATAATGACTAAACGTTGTTGCACTATTGTGTTGAACCCATGGACCACACTTATACACACACAAATATGGGTTGCACGTGGAAAACGATTAAGTCACAGATATTTGAATTTAATTCAAAATAGTTTTAAGAGTTGAATTTTAAATTCAAACAGCTTTGGAAATGAAATTGAATTAAATAAAATTTGAATAATTTGATTTCAATTGGAATTCAATATTTGAGATTGAATTCTATATTTAGCAATTATGATTTTAAAACGATACACAAGCTTATATGGGTTTTAAACTATTTTTAAAAGTGTTGTTTTGGGAATTTGAAGATTTTAGCTTGTATAAATGAAATCGGATTTTCTAAAATGAAAATAGTTGTTTTCAAATAAAAGCTTTAGTATAAGAAAACGAATTTCCAATTTGTATTAAAAAGAATTCCAAGTTTGAATTGAAATAGTTTTCCAAGTTATGGATGAATCTGTGGAAACAGTTTTGAAAGCTGTAAGCAAAATCTTGATTTAAAGATTTAAATGAATTAATCCAATTGAAATTGTTTTTGAAAATCTGTAAATGGATCTTTGTAAAACTGAGTGAACTTTGTGAAGTAAATCTTTTTGTTTAAAAGATTTGAAATGGTAATCGACTGAAACCATTTAAAAGGAAGTTGAATTATTAAGTTGTGACTTAATTGAAACCCCAGATCCATATGTTTTAAATATTGCGCTCACTATTCGGGTTAGCCGGGAAAGGACCTTTGGGTCGTATAACCCATTTCGAATATGTGATTCGACGTTATGGATAGTATTTTAAGACCGGGTATTTGCAAGAACGATAGGATGACCTATCGATTGTCTCTGCACTAAGTTGCTCCGGTATAGAGATTCTCTAAGTGATGGGAAGTCCGATCGGGATTGTGAATACCCGGATTGCAAGGACTTCTTTTGAAGTGCCTTCGGTTCTGTTCGAACCCAGAACAGACTTGTATGGATTGTATGTCTGACATTACATTTTGAGATATAAAGCAGATTTCTTTCGAATACATATCTGTTGGTGGCGGAGAATTTATTCTCTTAGCTTAACACCCTTCTCTGAGACGTACGAGCTCAGAGGTTATGTAGTTGAAATTTATCAGCAATATACTCCCAATTTGGTAATGTGGCATGCTGAGTGCTGCTGATCATTTGTTGATCGAAGCATGGCTTTGTGAAAAGCGTAGCTTTGTGGACGAGACTTCGTCGAACCTCACAAACCGGTAATGGTCGAAACAGGAATTGTGCGGCAAGGTTTCAGGGGTAGCTCCCCTAGGGTATGACCATTCCTTCTGGAAAAGGGTAGTATCATGGTATGGAGCCCAGATACTTACTCATGTGGACACACTTTATTTATTATGTGTGATGTTGGTTATCGAGAGCTCTCGGATAAAGGTCCCAAAGGACCGGGGGTGGCATATCTGAGGTTTTGTATATTCCCCGGGAAGGGGGGTAGCCGGCCTTGTTTGGCAGAGAACAGTTTGGTTCTCGGAGCGTCCCGCCAGAGGCGTTTCCTTCGTGGCATAGGAAGTTCCTTAGCCTGACCATTTGTTGGAAATCCAAACAAAACAATACGAGCCCTGTACGGTTTTAGTTGTATTACCTGCCATGGAATGTGGCGGTAATCTGCTATTGAACATGGTAGTTATAGTAGGCATAAGTGAGAAATGTCTATGCTGGCTAAGATTTATATTCTACTTTCGAAATGTTTTCTGCACTATGCACTAGTAATAATATCAAATGATTTGTTTTACGTAGTAAGCATCTTTGACTATCATAAGGAGAAATCTCCTCCGATTCTGCATTTGCATTGTGTGTGTGTGCGGGAGGCCTTATGGTAGTTTCATTTTCTAAAAGCATTGCGAATTGACTTTAAAATCCTCTTGTTGTTCGTTTTTAAAGATAAACTGTTTTTGTTGCTCACACCAGTCCCATGACTGACCTGGAGTTTATTGTTCTTTCCTAAACTCTGGGTGCTCAAAATTTTTCCACACGGGCAGTCTAGAGTTTGGTTTTTCAGATAGTCAGGATTAGTAGGTTATCTGGAGCTAGTTCAGTCTTTGTATATGGATCGCACTTGTTTATCTGGGTGCAACGATGATGGTGGATCGAGCTAGGAGTTTTGGAGCTTCGTCTTTGGAGCTTTGGATCAGAGTTGCAGTATTGGATTCTGTGAAAACTCATCTTATATATCATGTCATATTCCGCTGTATTTTGTATATGTATATTCTCTGATTTTGATGGGTATCATTGTATCAGATTGATGTATTGGATATTGTATTCATGTTGTATCAATGATATCATCTCTTATTTCTGCTGTGTTGTTTATCATTGAATGGTGTTGCAAGCTCCCGCGATACGAATTTGATGTTGTTGTCGGACATCGAGTTCGGGTCGTGACAACATGCATATAATAATTCAATATGTGATAGCATTTATACATGTAGGAATCTCACCCAACTAATAATATAATTATGATATAGTTATATATAAACAACCAACATAATATTATACATAAACTATAAGTTATATGAAATAATAAAATCATACCAAAACTTATGCCTTAATTAACCTTGCTATGATGAATATCTCTTCTTATAACTCTTCTCAATTTGGTAGACCACTAATATTTGAATTGTAGACCATTGACTATCCAATAGTTGTTGATTTGAAATTTATTTGAGATGAACTTTATTAGAGCTTTTTACTAGGTGAATTACGCTAGAAAAGAGATGAAAATGGAAACAAAAAGTGATCCATATGTATTAGGGTTAGGAGTACTTTTATAATGGAAGGAATAAAGAGCAAGGTGGGTCATATCTCTTACCCATTCTCCCTAAATCCGAGCCATCCATCTAAGATACTCCTACCCCATCTTTTATCCGCCCCCCCTACATGCTTGTTGCTGCCGAATGTATCACCATACATCATGGGCTAATAACCCATTTAGGTCCAAATAAATATTACTATTAAATCTGATTTAATTGCTTGTTGATATCGCATATCAATTGATATATTTATAACTATTATAAATATATATACAATAATATTTATTCCTCAATTCATATTCAAAATTTTGTAATCAATATTTCATTAATTAATATTTCATTAATATTAATTAGTTTACAACAATTATAAACTAATTATATTATTTGGTCTAAAGAGAATTCATCATATAGGTTGTGTGACTCGTCAGGTGAAAATTTGGCCAACGAACACATCACTTAGCAGATGGTGTGACATTTCGGCCAAATTTATCACTTACTTAGTTTTGGTAAAATCCAATTTCAGTTAATAAAGCGTTACTCAGTTGTGGTATTTATTTACACCAATTCTCTTCGTCAAAACTATATCACTTTGGATTTATCAAATTTGGTGATAGTCAAAATTCCAACGTCGTCCATATTCAATTCTATAGTCCAAACATAAAGTCCTTGGTTCAATAATAACAATTATTATTAACTGAAATGCTCTGACCAAAGATTTTGACTTTTAATTGACTTGAGTTGGCCGTGATACTAACCCCATATAACTGAGGAGATGAATCCTCTCTTGAATAGTGCTTCACTTCCAATACTTCCACTCGACCCAACTATAGTCACTCGATGGACGCCATGCCATGATTTGACTATAATCAAAGTGGAGCTTACATTTTGAATATATACAGTATTCTCAAGTCGAGAGAATAGTATAAATCAATCACTTCGATATTTTTTTTGACCTTAGTTATATTAACCAACAGAAAACTATTGAGCAAGTCATTTTATAGTTATCTAATAACTATCGATATGTAACCCCTAGGTGCCTCCAATAGTCATGGGTAATGCACTGCCCAACATTTGGAGAGTGATACGTACTCTAGTCTCAATGGATACATAACACTCCAAAGGAATGGGCAAACCAACTATGGGTTGGAAATATCTTAGAGTTAAGATTTTCACACCGACTTCAAAGTACCCTACGGAGTGCTGGTGATACGCAACACTGTTGATGTGGAGCATGAGTACGACATATGGCTGAATCCCAAAGACTGGAGGTGTTTGAGTTGACGGTTAAGGTTCTAGTTACCTTGTGATTTTGGATTTTGAGTTCCAGTCGGAGACACACAATAATTCCAGATGGATGGAAAATTATATTATGTATGTCGCAATTGTCCGAAAGCAAGTTTTTCCAGGATGCATTCATTAATCACCTCTTTGATGGCAAACCGGATTTTTATTTGAATAATTAATGTCAATTCCTTAGTCTAAAACCTGTGAGAGAATTTTTCTGAAGTATATTTTGGAAATTCCTTAGATTTTTGAGAAATGGGTTTTTGAAAGATTTCTTTTCCCAAAGATTTATTTTGGAATTTTGTTTTGGGAAAGTTTTTAAATTTTATTTTTTAAAGAAACACGTGTACCACTAGGTTGGTTGTGTTAAGGAATTTTTGGTTTATAAAAGATTAATTCTTTAAATCCTTAAATATTTATATGTATATATCGGTAAAGGCTTGATATTGATTTTTGGTAGGAAAATAGTTTTCCAATTTAGGAAATTTGTGTTTTAAAAAGGTTTTTGGAAACTCTGAAATATATATATATATATAAGTTTTGATTTTAAAGGGAAGTTTTGGTATGTAATATTTTCTATTATTTAGAAACAAGTACAAAGGAGCATATACTTAGCTTAGTGATTTTTCGGTTTATAAAATCAAGGTAATTTTAAAATTTTCTCCCTTTAAAGTATGGAAAAAATAGGAATGACCTCAAATTTTTCGGGGTATGTAGTTTGCAGTGTTGTTAAACCCACCAGTTACTGGAAGAAATATTTCCATGCGAAATAGGCATGAAATAGCAATTGGAATATTTTTTGGTTTTTGGATGTTGTTGGTCGCAACAATTTTGCTGAGGCTATTGCAATCTTGCCAAGGAAGGGTCTACACGGTAAGGTGGAATTTTTTTGGATGGGTTAAGCTGAAGATGGTGTGCGGAGCGGTCATTAGAATATCAATTAATTTAAGTGGCCCTATTGGGTCCAGGTTCAGACTACGCCTAAATCTGGGCTAGCAATCGACCATGCGGTCGACCGGTTGACTTAATAGCAGTCGACCTTTAGGTGGATTTGGGCCAAACTCGAACCTGCAACGCGACTATAAATCGTATCCAAACCTTCAACCGTCGCACCCCGTCACTCTCTTCCTCCTCTTCAATTTTTTTAGCTGAATCCATTCCTACCTTCCCTTTCCTCCGCTTAACCAAAGCCTCTCTCCTCCATTCATCCACCAACCGACGCCAAAATCCTTGTGCGTCTGATCTTTTTTCATCACTACTCCGGATCTAAACCCTTTTTCCCCATTTTCCAACTACCTCTCAGCCCATGGCATCGCCATGCACCGACGGCTCTTCCTCTCATCATCCCGACCTCACTCTGCAAGAACCGCTTGGCTTGACTGGAGCAAGCAAAAGATCGCCACCTATCTTGGAACAACGGACTTTGATTTCCTTCACGGACGACCAGTTAAGTTTGAAGATTTCACCGCTCTTGGTCTTGAAGAGCTTTTCGTCGTGGCATGACTTGAACTGATCCTCCACTTCGAGACTTATGAGTGGGAATATTACCCACATTGCGTCCGTCTTTTTGATGCATGAATGTTGCAAAATATTGATGATGGCAACAACTATATCGAATCCGAGGTGAAGCGAGCTTGGATTTAGATGACAGATGATGATCTTGCTGGGATTTTGGAGATATCTGTAGTAGGCGCAGATTTGGACGATATAGAGATGACTGATCCTGAGATTCTACAGCGGATCATTTCTAGGAATGTCGGTGATTAGAGGACCGACAATTTGCAACCGGTGGCATATCTCGTCATACGCATCATTCGGTACAACATCATTTCAAAGACAAGCAGCCTTGACCAGATTTATACCTCAGTGCGGAGAGTCGCCTATGTTGTAATTGGCGGCGTAGCCGTCAATTAGGCTCGTGTCTTGATGCTCCATATGGTCGATCAGAGAGTTGGTACCCCATGGACTCACTTTCCATATTGGCACTTGCTCACTCGAGTGTTTAGGCATTACGAGGTAAATTTGAGCGGAGAGCCAGTAGTGAGGAAGGTCCCTCCTGCCATCGACCGGACCACCATTAAGATGATGAATATTCCTTTACTGCCCACCGCACCACCTGTACCCACACCAGAGCCGTAGCACCAGCAGCTGGGGATAGCGCAAGGCGCCGAGAGATACATGAGTCCTGAGCTTGCTGCTATATGTCAGATTTAGGCAGAGCTCCGAGAGATTAGGACAGAGCAGCAGCCCCAGGGACGTGAGATTGGGTGCATAGCCGCCATGCTATTATCCTTCCACCGTCGCGGCAATGGCTCGAGCTCCAACCGCGAAGTGAGACCTTCTCACAGTTCTTAGGTGGTGTTTTATTTAGAATTGTTATATTTTTTATTTCCAGCATGTATTCTTTTCTTTTGGGTTGTAAAACTGTTAGTTGTCTCTTATAAAAAGCATGCACGATATTATGAGTTTCTATTCATTTTCTATGTTATTGTTTCTATATATGCAAACCACTCTTATATATATGCATAGTAGAGAAGCAATATAAATATGGAAATCTCATAAAGACACTGAACTAACAGTAAATGCAATATAAGACTCGAAATTTAGAATAGTTGGAAATTTTAGAAAAGGACATGATAAAGTTGTTTTGATATCATGGGTCATCGCTCATGTTCCTTAAAAGCTAATTTTTTTGAATAATAGATGTGTTGACACCATTAAATAAAATGTCAAATTTTTGGGTAAATTTTAGTTGTAGAATTTGGAATTTGGTTTATAAGTTTAGCACATAATCGACTTCCAACTGCGCCGAAATTGTGGCTTGATTTTAAAATTTTCCCCTTGATTTGAAAAGTTCCTCTAAAAAACAGTTTTGTGTTTTAGTTATTTTTGACTCTTAAATTATTTTTGGAGTTTTTGTTCAAAGTTTTATTTAAAGGGAAAATGTGCGTCTAAATATTTTGCGATTTTATTTTTCAAACGACATACAAATTTGAAAAGTGAGAAAGATTTTTCTTGTGAAAAATTTGATTTTAAAGGCCACGTGTAGGGCATAGGGAAGACAAATAGAATTAGAATTTGCGAATTGAGCGGTGCACTAGGGTCGACGATGCCATAAATGCAAGCGATAACAAGGGAAAAGATGTTTTAGCCTTGGAATTTCTAATTCAATACCTTGTCGATGACACACGCAAGTCTATTTTTAGACTTAATTCCATTTTAGAGCTTGGGTAGCGAGGAAATTTCCACTGTACTACTGGAATAGGAAGATTATAGTATGGTAAGAATGTTAAATTCTCCGCCTAAATTCCTTTTTCGGCAAAGGAGTAATGTTTATGAAGCAAATTTTCCATGCGTTAGATTATTGGAGGGTAGGAAGTGGATACAAAAATTGGTTGCTTCATACTTCTATTTGTAGGAGCATGGGGAATTTGGTTGAAAAGATTTTTCAAAAAGCTGCATACATGTAGAACTGCCAATATATATGTAGGTTATTTGCATCATATTTTTGAAAATGTTTTCTAAAGAAATGCATTCATATAGGAGGTTCCGATTTAGAATCATTATGCATACATATTTTCTATGTGGTGATACAGTAATATATTATGCACTTGTGCACATTTGGTTGCAAAATTTTGTACACTCATTGGTTGTGTGGTTTAGGATAATTAGGATCCAAAACCTTGACTTAGTCATTGGTGAAATTTCGGGAACAAAATCCTTTTAAGGGGGATGAATGTAACACCCCGTAATTTGGCGTTAGATATTTAATTAGTTAGTTAGTTAACTAATTAGGCTTCGAAAATGGAATTTGTGCAAAGGATGAAATTTGACCATGAAACTTGCACCATTGTGTTCTTGGCGAAATTCTTAGCAACTTTCATATTTGGAGTTTTGCGATCAGAGTCCAAATTAAGAAGTTATAGACGAATAACGAATTCGAAATGAAAATTAAATAAGAAGAAATTAACGTTTTAATATTAATTACATCGGGCCCACAGGCTGACCGGTTATTGGGGATGGTCGACCCCCATCGGCCGACCGATGACCCAAGGGCGGTCGACCGGTGGTGACCTAGCGGCTCCAATAAACCTATGCCGCAACGGTCCGGATTTAGTATATTTCGATCTAACGGTTCTGGTTGAATCTAGATCCTGTACATTCATGCCTAACCCTCCATTCTCTTCTTATATTTTTATGGAGGCAGTAGCTAAGCTATGTTCTTTCTTCTTCTCCACTTTCTTTTTAAATTATAAAGATAAGATATTTGTATCTATATTCATACAAATCGTAGAAGAGTGGAAATCTAATAAAATGGAGAAGAGAAGAGAATAAACCATATGCGTATTGAGGTAATTTATATATTTATATATATTTGTATCTATATTCTCTCTCTATCCCAAATCTCTTCTCATATCTATAATTCTAACGTATGTATATACCTTTTTATACATACCTCTTGGATTAAAAAGGATTTGGAGATAAATCAAAGGTTCTACTTTAGATCTGGAGATTTGGATTACTTTTAAAAGGTGAGTGGGAAATTTATAGATTGTTACAATATGAAAATTATCCCTTGGTGTTTATTTGATTTTTTATGCCTATTTGGATAATTGTATATGGGTTGTAGGCAACGAATTGAATATGATCTAAATATAATAAATATCACCTACATAGTCCTGTTTATGAATTTACTTAGCATTGTATATAACCCGATCTGGAAATCAATCCCAAAAGTATGTATTTAGAATATTGATTTGAATGAAATTTATTCTAGATCTGAAATAGGTTGTATAATAATGTTATATATTTGAATCATTACCCTAATCTTATTGGAATGTAAACTTTTCTATATTTGGAATTGTTGGAATTTAGATCGGTTTAATATTTGTAAATTGATTTGATTTCTTTCCCTTTTAGAAGGATACAGCGTTTGACGTAACAAAGAATAGATGCAAACATAAAGAGAAAGAGATGTGTAAGGTACGAATTCATTGTAGTTTACACGGTCTATTTCGGTAATAAAAAGAAATAATTATTCCTTTTAATTTCAAACGATGTAATCTTTTGTATTTTAAAGTTAAATCTTTTGTTTTGGACTAATTTCCATTACTGTGGATAATCTTTTTAGATATAATTCCAACAATTTAACATGGAAAAGTATATTCTAGTGAAGATATATAACTAGAACATATTTGATAAAAGTAAATATTTATACGTAATTACTACGCTTGTAATAATTAAATAAAAAGCTAATAACGACGCTTGCACGTAATATTTGCGTTTAGGATAATTAACTCATGGGAAAAGAATTTAAAAGGTTGTAACTCCAATAAATGATAATAAATATAGGGGTTGCAATAATTTGATAGGGTAAATGAAATAATGAGACTGATAAAAAGGAATATATATATATAAGATTACAAATTTGAAATTAGCAATCATACATTAATGTATTAGGAAATGTCCGCTAGGATTTTATGGAAAAATTGACATTTATGAGCATTAAGCGAGGATTTATGGGTAGATAAATATTTAAGGTAAATCTTATTGCCTTAAATTAAAAGGGAATTAGTAAGCTAAGTCCAATGTCTACCTAAGATAATATAAATAAAGATTTAGGATGGTTAATTTGACTTAGTGGGTTAGTAGTGCGAGGTCAGTAGAGTCACTCGACGGAAGACCGCCCTTCACTTTGAGGCTACCAACAGTCAGGTGTACTTACTACTGATGTGAGATATCACTAATCCTAGAACTCGTGACGACGTGAGAGATTGGGATTGCTTTCTTAATTGGAAAGTATTAAATGGTCCAAATTTGGAATTAGGAGCAGTGAGGGATATCTCCATAAGGGTTCGCTTCTGGTTTGAGGTCTTAAGTGGTTGAAGGGTCTGCCTCTCTCCTAAATGGAAGTATTAAGTAACCTAGTGAGATTACAAATAAATAAATAAGGATGCCTCTAAAAATGGTTTGCTTCAGTGTTGAAGTCTTAAGTGACTGAAGGGTCCGCCTCCCTACCGAAAGAAGTAACCTAATGAGTTGCCATATTTATAATTAAAGAGTGAGAGTGGATATCTCGGGAATGGTTCACTTCAGGTATGGGGTCTTAAATGACTGTAAGGTCCTCCTCTTTCCTATAAAAGAAGTATTAAGTAGCCCAATGAGGTTTCCCAGAAATGACAGCTAGATAGTACCATTGAGGAGCACGCTTCTGGAAGTAGGTCTTAAATGACAGGGTTTGCCTATTTTCCACTTGAAAGTATTAATTGGCTTGGGTATAGTCTTTTACATTGTTAAGGCTGTAATAACAATAGTACCATTTAGGAGCACACCTTGGGGATAGTTCTTAAATGATGGAGTCTGCCTTAGTTAAGATATTAAATAACCAGAGTCTGCCTATTTACTAATAAATGGTATCAAGTGGCTTGTGTATTGTTCATTACATGGGAACGATTTTTGTAACGACCCTGAATTTTTGACATTTGAAATGTGAATATTTAATTGAGTTTAAATATTCGAATGATAGTTTAATTTGAAATTGGAGATATCAGAATGAATTTGGTAATTAAATTATTGAATTTAATCGTTAAATCTGGGTAAACATTTAAATCTTCAGTTTTAAGCTTGTTAAAGATATTTTCAAGGCTTAGAAAATTCATATTGATAATACTGAAGATAATGGAAGCTTCAGGATTGAATTTGAAACTGTTTTGTTCAGTTTTGAATTTTGTCGTTTAAATCGATAATTAAAAAAACAGCGTTCCGGGGCACAGTCTCGGAATTCGACGAAACTAGTTCCATTGGATCTGTAATATTGTATTATTATCGGATTTCAATTTTCGTAATGTTTGGAGTGATCGTTTGGCCGTACGATAAGCAAACACGCTGAAATTATATCGAAATTTAATTTAAATAACTGGTTCGAAAAGCTATCTTCTCCATACGATCGAATTTGGACTCGAAACCTTTTCCATTGCGTTTGGAATATGGGTATTACCTTACAAACGCCTAGCGGCACAACTCAACGGGGGGTCGGGATTTTATTATATGTAATTGGAGACATTTGGAATAAAATCTCTATATATAAAATCTAGTAAAAAAATTCAAATCAGCCGCTTACTTTTTGAAACGTACATGTTTCGTACATTGTCTCCAACACGCCAGCTTTCTTTTTTTAAAAAAGCCGAGCCTTCTTTCTTTTTTTCATCTATCTTCAATCGAACGAAAAAATAAAACAATGACCAGAATTTCTCTTTAAATTCAAATCGAAGCCAAGCTTTCTTATACTCAAAAACATAAATCGCACCCCTATTTTCAAAAATTCCCAGTTCTATATTAAAAACGAGTTTTAATTCTTCTTCCTGAAATCGATTGGAAGCTGAGTCGATTCGAGGCCGTGTTCCCCTATTTTAATTTCGAAATCATTCGAACTTGACTAGGGATTCGCATTCGAATAAAGTCGTGTTGTTGGGTAGCGAGGTCTTCGCGATTCAGTCGAGTTGGAGTCTCGCGAGGCGGAAGGGCGGTGGCGTATCATCGCTGGGCAGTGGGGATTCAGTGACCAAACGAGATGGTTGTCGCGATCAACTCGCGACTATGGAAGCGTGTGGTTGGCGCTCGAGCTGTCAAGGAAACCGGAAGTTCATAGTTGAAGGGAAGATGGGTTCGAAAGAGCCACCGATTCGTGAGGAAGGAGCAGATTGTTTTGGGTAGCCTGGAGTTTCGATCGGCAGTAAGGTAGCAATTTTTTTTCTTTTTATTTTATTTAATCAGTATATATACATACAGATTTGAAAAGAAAAAAATGAAATAGGAATATAAATACCGTGATATATATATATATATACAATTTTTAAAATTTATATACAAGTGTATGTATATATTCACAGAAGAAAGAAAAGAAAAAAATATAATAATAACAAAAACTTTTATCTACAGGAAGAAATATATATATATAGGAAAGTTGTTGAAAGAAATACATGGAAATTTTAAGTGTTGTAGAGTTTATATAAAATTAGATGAGTGGTTTAAAATAAAAATTGGTTAATTAAATTACCAAATGAAAATTGGATTATTCGATTATTTCAAATATTAATAAATTGTATAAAATTGTTTATACAAGGTTTATAAATCGAGAAATCAAGCTGAAAATGGAAAGGAGTTAGAAATGGATGCTAATAAAATAAAGGTGAGATCTTCTCACTCAAACAAAGGGTTTTGTTTAATTTTAAATAGTTATATTTAAAATTATTGATTGTGTTGATTGTGTGCTTGAATGATAGTATATATAGTAGTATATAGCAATATATATATATATATTGGAATATATATATATTGGAGTTGTTGATTTCCCGCATTATATAGCGGATGAGACCCTATGCGCTGCATAATAGTGGATGATATTTTATAAATCCCATATACCGCGATATTCCACCTCAAAGTGGAATTGGTATTGTGCTAACATCTGTGAATGCAGGGAAACAGGTTGGAGGGATCCAACTGGATTCCTCAAATTATATGAATTTGTTTCATATGTTGTATGAATTTGTTTCATATGCTGTGTGATGATTTATTGATAATCTGTGAATGATTATATTGTGTTTGAATTTGTTAAAGGCTATAATTTAGCCGAATGTATTTTTGGTATCGTTGGATACCGAAAATAAATAAAATTGGGTTTTTGAAATTTTAAGTAAATTCTTTTGGAAGAATTGGTTGAATTTCAAAGAAGGAATTTTAAAGCATAAAGTTGATTTTTGAAATCTTATCGAATTATTTCCAAAATATGGGAAAGGATTTTTATAAATGGATTTTGAATAGTATTATTCGAAAGTGGGGAAATTTATTTAAAATGGAATTTTAGATGGTTTGGAACAGATAAAGGAATTTATTTAAAAAGGTGATAAATTTGTTTGAAATCCAATTGATAATTGATTTGGTATTTGAAAACAAATCTTTGGGAAATCGATATGGAAATTTATTTAGTGTTTGAATGAAAATTGATTTTTGTGTTGAGAATAAATTTGGAAAACGATTTGGTGTTTGGGATTAAAATTAGAATGAATTTGAAATTTGATTCGGTGTTGAGATAAATTTTTAGAAATCAATTTGAAATTTGATTTGGGATTAAAATGAAATTGAGAAATCAATTTGGAATTTGATTTGGTGCTTGAAAAGAATTTGGGAATCAATTTGTAATTGATTTGGTGTTGAAGTAAATTTAGAAATCAATTTGGAAGTTGATTTGTTGTTTGAAAGTGAATATTTGGAAAACGATTTGAAAATCGTGTATATGTGAATATTTGGAAATTTAAATTCACAATGGAATTTATAAAGAAAAAGAGAAATGAATAATATCGGGAATTTTATTCCGCGAGTGGATATGATTTGAAATTTGTTTTCAAAGTGATTAAGTGTGGAAAAATATGATTTGAAATTTGTTTTCAAAGTGATGAAGTGTGGAAAATATATATCTTATGAAGATATTGCGAAAATAAATAATTTGGGAAAAATTATTCAAAAGCTGATGGTTGTTGTGATATGTTGTTGATAGTTAAATAACCGACTATCAATATTTGCCTTTGAAATGGCACTTGATTTGTTTTTAAAACAAACGCTCATTGTTCGGTTAAACCGGGAGAGGACTTTGGTCATATAACCCATTCCGAATAGTGATACGTCGTGAATGGACATTATTTGAAGACCGGTGTGAAGACCGGGTATTTTCGAAAATGAAAGGACAACCTATCGAATGTCTCTGCACCGAGTTGCTCCGGTATAGAGATTTATATCACTCTTCTTGTGATGGGAAGTCCGGACGTGATTAGTGAATACCCGGATTGCAAGGGATTCTTTGGAAGTGCCTTCGGTTCCGTTCGATCCCAGAACGGATTTGTATGGATGTGTGTCTGACGTTACACTTTGAGATGTAAAGCTGGTTTCTATCAAATACATTTCTATTGGTGGTGGAGAATTTATTCTCTTAGCTTAACAACCTTCTCTGAGACGTACGAGCTCAGAGGTTATGTAGTTGATGGTTACTAGTGATACATTCCCAATTTGGTAATGTGGCATACGAAGTGCTGTTGATCATTTGTTGATCAAAGCATGGCTTTATGAAAAAGCGTAGCTTTGTGGACGAGACTTCGTCGAACCTCACAACCCGGTAATGGTCGAAACAGGAATGTTGCGGCAAGGTTTTAGGGGTCATGCCCCTAGGGTATGTCATTTCCTTCTGGATAAAAGGTGATATCATGGTATGGAGCCCAGATATTTTACCTATGTTGATGCTGCAAATTTATTATACTTTGTGGTTGTTGCTTTGTGGTTGAGGATCCTCGGATAAAGGTCGGTGACGACCGAGGGATGGCATACTTGTGTTTTAGTTACCTAGTTATAGCTGTACAGCGTGAGGTAGTGTCAGTGTGTTGGTTACCTAGTTACAACTGTACAGCGTGAGGTAGCGTCGGCCTTGTATTTGCAGAGATCTGGTTAGGTTCTCGGGGCGTCTTTCCAGAGGCGTTTCCATTTCGGTGTAAGGAAGTTCCTTTGCCTGACCATTTGTTGGAAATCCAAAGAAACAATACGAACCCTGTACGGTTTTAGTTGTATAACCTGCTATGGAATGTGGCGGTAACCTGCTATTGAACATAGTAGCTATAGTAGGCATACAATAATGGTTGTATGTTGGCTAAGATTAATATTATACTTTCGAAATGGTTTCGACACTACGCACTAATAATAATATTAGAAAGATTTTGCGTAGCAAGCATATTTGACTATCATAAGGAGAAATCTCCTCCAATTCTGCGTTTGCATTGTGTGTGTGGCGGGAGGCCTTATGGTAGTTTCATTTTCCAAAAGCATTGCGAATTTGTTTTATTTTCTTTGTGAAAATAACTATTTTACGATCTCACACCAGTCACCATGACTGACTCAGAGTTTATTGTTCCCTTTCTAAACTCTGGGTGCCCATAATTTTCCACACGGGCAGCCTAGAGTTATGTTATCAGGATATTCTGGTGCTTTGGAGACGAGCTGGATGGCGAGGCGTACTACCGTACTTGTTTATTTATTCCGATGTGTATTCTGTGTTAGGACAAGTTTATATAACTGTCCATTGTTGTATTGAGTTCTATATTGACTCTGATGATGTATGTATAAACTGATATAGTTCTTTGTTTAAAAGACTAGTGATTATCTATTATATATTGTTCCGGTGCGAATGTGAGATTCTGTTGTTGTTTCTGTTTCTGTTTCTGTTCTTTCTTTTCTTCAGTAATATTCTACCTCTTCTTTTTAAATCTAATGGTTCGGTTTTCCGGCATTCGATTGCGCGGCATTTGATACAGTGGACGTATTAATGTCGACTTTCGAGCGTCGAAAAATCGTATCGTTACATGTGGTATCGGAGCTGTTGGTTAAGCGACAACCCTGGCTCTGTTGGGTGTTACTCAATAGAGATAGAGTCAGTAGTACTCTAGAATGAGTGTGAGTGTAATAATAGATATGAGTGCGTATTTGTTAGTGAATACAAAAATTTGTTTTATATTGTGTTGACTTATCGGTTGATTGTTTATAGATTCTGGTCGGTGCAGTCTGGCCAACTGTAATCGATATGGGTTTCTAAACTCTTAAACAAGATAAACTGACACAGTATTGTTTTAAAATAGGGTAAATGAAATAATTTTGCCCAAAACTATTTTTGTATAGAAAAGAAATGATTTTCTATGAATTATTATAGTATATGGATGCTTGGTTGTTAGGAAGTGATAATATTGAATTATTATCACTGTTATATGGAATTGAATAAGAAATAATGGTATAACCAAAGATTTAGAGATAAATTCATTTAACAAATGAAATTTATAAATATGAATTGAAAGATAAGGAAATAAAATTCATATACGAATGGGATTGGTAAATGTAAATTGTAAATGTGATTTATAATTTGAAATAGAATTCCAAGAAAATATTTGAAATAAATTCATTAATGAAATGAAACTGGAATGTGAATTTATAAATGAGTTTTATAAATTGAAGTGAGATGCCAGAGTAATTTTTGAAATACGAATTAAAGAATTTGGATTGAAATTTCAAAATTAGTTTTGAAATGGTGAGTAATTGTTAAATAGACTCTGGGAATTCTTTAAAGTGTTATGGAGTGTAAATAAGTTTGATAACTTATAAAATATTTGAAGTTTGATTGGAACAAGATTCAAATCAAAAAGGAATAAAATTGAGAACGAACAAATGAAGTTACATTTGTAAATAAATGAGTTGGAATTGAATAATGTAATGAGATTTGATTTGAATCAAGTCGAAGAAAAATCCAAACTTGGAAAAGATAAATAAAATGGATTGAATTCAAGTAAACTAACTTGATAATTTATTAATTCATGAAATGAATGTGAATATGGATGTAAATTGAATTGAATGGAATTAATTGGAAATAAAATGGAATTAAAATAAATTGAGTTGGTATCAATTTAAATTAGTTATAAATTAGAATGGATACTCTATTATGTGAATATCGTCGAAATTTGCATAGAAATGGTTGTCGTTTGACGCAAACGAGATTGTATCAAAATCTATGAGTTAATAAAAGCAAATGAAATTGATTTTGGAATCAATTGAAAAATATATGAGTTCGTTTTGCTTAAAAATGAATTGAATGAAAGAAAGTGTGTTGTAAACCATTGAATTGAATGTGAATTAGATGAAAGCAATTTAAATTGTATTGAAACCTTATGAATTGCTAATGGAAAGAACTTTGAATGTATTGCTTATGAAAACCACTTGTTTACTATTGAAAATAAGTGAAATGTTAATAATCTCCTATATATGTCACTTACACGTTTAAATTGAGTAAGTACAGGTACCGGGGCTACCGTTTGGCTGGTTTTGATTGCGCGAAATGCTAAATTAATAAGCCGCTTTGCTTAAAATGCTAATAAAGGTACGCCTACGCAATACAAAATAGGAAATATGAACTATTTTTGCTTTTCCGACCGAGTGGGTCGATGTATATATATTTATATCTTTTGTCAAATTGCAAAAGCTCTTCCGTACAAAGGAGACTCCGCCAAAATTTTCCGAAAATTTTGGGAGTTAGAAAATTTTTGAAAATTTGGAAAATTTTGTTAACGAAAAATTGATTTTCAAATTGTAATAGAAACGTAGGAATTGTACTAGAAAATGAAAACCATTGTTTTGGTTGAAGTTGAAAGTCTTGGAAAAGATGAACATCGAGTTTTCACTAAAAGAATTTTTGGTTTTTGAAGATAAAATGAATTCAAATAGAATTGAAATTATAAATTGAATTCAAATGAAATTGAAAATGCAAAGTTGAATGGAAATGAATATATAACTTTGTTAGTGAAGTGAAAATAAATATAAGAAGTATGTAAATACTTATATTGAAATTAAGAAATGAATGGTGAAATTCTTAAGTAAAATGGGTATTTGGAAATCCAAAGTGAATTTGGCCATTGTTGTTAAGTAAAGTATACAGGGATTGTAAAGGCTAAGGAAAATGGAATTGGATTTTGATTTCGAAGATGAATTTGAATTTCTCAACAAAAGGTATGTATTTAAAATTTCAGTATGAAATTTGATGAGTTTCTGATTTTGCCACTTGGCATTTTGTTTTCTATTGGGATTTGGGAGTCCGTAGGGACATTTGGTAGTAGTACCGAGTTAGCCGCGCAAAGGAGACGCTGGCGAAATTTTTCGGAAATTTAGAGAGTTAGAAAATTTTTGAGAAATTTTGGGATAATTTAAAATTCGAATTTAAATTTAAATTTGAATTGTGAAGTGAAATAAAGTTGTTCAAAATTGTTTGGTTTTGGTAAAATGATAAACGGGGATTGGAACTTTCTTCTTGACTTGTAATTTCGGGACGAAATTCTTTTGAGGGGGAAAGATTGTAACGACCCTGAATTTTTGACATTTGAAATGTGAATATTTAATTGAGTTTAAATATTCGAATGATAGTTTAATTTGAAATTGGAGATATCAGAATGAATTTGGTAATTAAATTATTGAATTTAAACGTTAAATCTGGGTAAACATTTAAATCTTCAGTTTTAAGCTTGTTAAAGATATTTTCAAGGCTTAGAAAATTCATATTGATAATACTGAAGATAATGGAAGCTTCAGGATTGAATTTGAAACTGTTTTGTTCAATTTTGAATTTTGTCGTTTAAATCGATAATTAAAAAAACAGCGTTCCGGGGCACAGTCTCGGAATTCGATGAAACCAGATCCATTGGATCCGTAATATTGTATTATTATCGGATTTCAATTTTCGTAATGTTTGGAGTGATCGTTTGGCCGTACGATAAGCAAACGCGCTGAAATTATATTGAAATTTAATTTAAATAACTGGTTCGAAAAGCTATCTTCTCCATACGATCGAATTTGGACTCGTAACCTTTTTCATTGCATTTGGAATAGTGGTATTACCTTACAAACGCCTAGCGACACAACTCAATGGGGGGTCGGGATTTTATTATATGTAATTGGAGACATTTGGAATAAAATCTCTATATATAAAATCTAGTAAAAAAATTCAAATCAGCCGCTTACTTTTTGAAACGTACATGTTTCGTACATTGTCTCCAACGCGCCATCTTTTTTTTTAAAAGCCGAGCCTTCTTTCTTTTTTTCATCTATCTTCAATCGAACGAAAAAATAAAACAATGGCCACAGTTTCTCTTTAAATTCAAATCGAAGCCGAGCTTTCTTATACTCAAAAACATAAATCGCGCCCCTCTTTTCAAAAATTCCCAGTTCTATATTAAAAACGAGATTTAATTCTTCTTCCTGAAATCGATTCGAAGCTGAGTCGATTCGAGACCGCATTCCCCTATTTTAATTTCGAAATCATTCGAACTCGACTAGGGATTCGCATTTGAATAAAGTCGTGCTGTTGGGTAGCGAGGTCTTCGCGATTCAGTCGAGTTGGAGTCTCACGAGGCGGAAGGGCGGTGGCGTATCATCGCTAAGCAGTGGGGATTCAGTGACCAAACGAGATGGGTTGTCGCGATCAACTCGCGACTGTGGAAGCGTGTGGTTGGCGCTCGAGCTGTCAAGGAAACCGGAAGTTCACAGTTGAAGGGAAGATGGGTTCGAAAAAGCCACTGATTTGTGAGGAAGGAGCAGATCGTTTTGGGTAGCCTGGAGTTTCGATCGGCAGTAATGTAGCAAATTTTTTTTCTTTTTATTTTATTTAATCAGTATATATACATACAGATTTGGAAAGAAAAAAATGAAATAGGAATATAAATACTGTGATATATATATATATATACAGTTTTTAAATTTTATATACAAGTGTACGTATATATTCAAAGAAGAAAGAAAAGAAAAAAATATATAATAATAACAGAAACTTTTATCTACAGGAAGAAATATATATATAGGAAAGTTGTTGAAAGAAATACATGGAAATTTTAAGTGTTGTAGAGTTTATATAAAATTAGATGAGTGGTTTAAAATAAAAATTGGTTAATTAAATTACCAAATGAAAATTGGATTATTCGATTATTTCAAATATTAATAAATTGTATAAAATTGTTTATACAAGGTTTATAAATCGAGAAATCAAGCCGAAAATGGAAAGGAATTGGAAATGGATGCTAATAAAATAAAGGATAGATCTTCTCACTCAAACAAAGGGTTTTGTTTAATTTCAAATAGTTATATTTAAAATTATTGATTGTGTTGATTGTGTGCTTGAATTATAGTATATATAGTAGTATATAGCAATATATATATATTGGAGTTGTTGATTTCCCGCATTATATAGCGGATGAGACCCTATGTGCCGCATAATAGCGGATGATATTTTATAAATCCCATATACCGCGATATTCCACCTCGAAGTGGAATTGGTTTTGTGCTAACATCTATGGATGCAGGGAAACAGGTTGGAGGGATATAACTGGATTCCTCAAATTATATCAATTTGTTTCATATGTCATATGAATTTGTTTCATATGTTGTGTGATGATTTATTGATAATCTGTGAATGATTATATTGTGATTGAATTTGTTAAAGGCTATAATTTAGCCGAATGTATTTTTGGTATCGTTGGATACCGGAAATAAATAAAATTGGGTTTTTGAAATTAAAGTTGAAATTTTAAGTAAATTCTTTTGAAAGAATTGGTTGAATTCAAAGAAGGAATTTTAAAGCATAAAGTTTATTTTTGAAATCTTATCGAATTGTTTCCAAAATATGGGAAAGGATTTTTATAAATGGATTTTGAATAGTATTATTCGAAAGTGGGGAAATTTATTTAAAATGGAAATTTAGATGGTTCGGAAGAGATAAAGGAATTTATTTAAAAAGGTGGTAAATTTATTTGAAATCCAATTGATAATTAATTTGGTATTTGAAAATAAATCTTTGGGAAATCGATATGGAAATTTATTTGGTGTTTGAATGAAAATTGATTTTTGTGTTGAGAATAAATTTGGAAAATGATTTGGTATTTGGGATTAAAATTAGAATCAATTTGAAATTTGATTCGGTGTTGAGATAAATTTTTAGAAATCAATTTGAAATTTGATTTGGGATTAAAATGAAATTGAGAAATCAATTTGGAATTTGATTTGGTGCTTGAAAAGAATTTGGGAATCAATTTGTAATTGATTTGGTGTTGAAGTAAATTTAGAAATCAATTTGAAAGTTGATTTGGTGTTTGAAAGTGAATATTTGGAAAACGACACTACGCCATAAATGGCCTATTGCAACGAAATTACAAGGTGTTGCTAGCTACAATGTAACGATAGCTATGCTGATTTTTGTCTATTGCAACATTCACTTCAATGTGTTAGCATAGATATCAGCAAAATGTTGCAGTAGCTATAAATATATTCAAATTAATAAAATTAATAAAATTTTACACCTCAGCGATCCACACCATCATTTAAAACAAAATCTCAACCATCAATCCACACCATCAATCCACACCTTAGCAATTTCCATTTCCCGCTTTACTTTTCTTTCTCGTTCCTCTTTGTGTGAAAATTAGGGCACGGCATTTTTCTTTCTCGTTCCACTCTGTGAAAACTAGGGCACGCGATTCCAGTTGCTTTGATGCTCTGATTGATCGAATCTAGTGTGAGAAACGTTTCTGGTAGCTTGCTCCTTCATTCTCCTTGATTGATTGCTCGAATTGCTTTGACTTCGTCGTCCGGTGCGATGTGATATTATTTGGTATGTTTTCTGCCTTCTGGTTTACTTGATTATTCTCGATTTTGGTTACACTCGCACGCTTTTGCTGATGATGAATTGGGATTTATTTATAGGCTTTATTTCCTATAATCTCGAGTTTAATCTTTCTGTTGGACTTTGAGAAATCTGGTATGTTGGATTGCGATGATGTATTGATATGTTGGATTTTGGTTCACTGGCTTGATTTTGCTTTGCCGATGATGAATTGCGATGTGATATTATTTGGTATGTTGGATTTTGGTTCACTGGCTTGATTTTGCTTTGCCGATGATGAATTGCGATGTGATATTATTTGGTATGTTGGATTTTGGTTCACTGGCTTGTTTTTGATTTCTGATCTGAGCTTGTTAGCTCCTTTCTACTGCATTTGTTAAACCAGAACTTGAACCTTTGTTAAACCAGAACTTGAACCTTTGTTAAACTTGTTCACATACCTTTGTACCTTGCTGCATTTGTTAAACCAAAACTTGAAGTATTTGTATTCTGTTGTCCTCTAGAAAACTGCTTCACTTGAAAACTTCTGCATTTTTGAAAATCAGAACTTTGAAAGTGATCTTTGGTTTTCTAAAACTGTTGATTAATCTGAACATTGAGTTTTGATTTCCACGATATATACAAACATATGTGTGTTGAGCTTTGTTGGTTTTTCTTGGTCTGGACTGAACTGGTACCATGCTAACCTTGTTCTTTAACATGAACTGATGCTCCAAGTCCTCTGTATATCATATTACTGCCTATGTTTCTCTTGTACATTCCTGATGCATTCACTGTTTTTGCTTGATGGGCTGCCTATGTGTACTGCTGTGTTTCTTGCACTGGCTTGTCTACATTTTGCTGAACCTGGTTCTTGTTTGTTTTGTTGGTTGCTTGGCCCTGAGTTGAATCCAGTCGATGACTCGGGTTTGACCTTGTGCCGTGTCCATTTTTTTGGCTTGTCTACATATCTGGCTGCACTTGAGTATGAACTTGCACTTGAGTAGTTGCACTTGAGTAGTTTCTTGTACCAAGTCTTATGATGCATGTATGTTCATCCATTTACAGGCATTTCTTGATCATGTTATGTTGCTTGCTGTGTTGAGTACTACTTTGTGCACTTGGCTTCTCCTTTGTGCATTTTTGCCTGAACTGTTGCTTGGTGTCTTCCATACTGTGTATATCACAGGTTGTCCGTGCAAATATTTGGTCCCTGTCAGAAAAAAATATGAAAAGAAACAACCCAAATACCTGAGGCAAATAATATAACAAAAATATTTTCATTTTCTGTTCAAGTTAAATATTATTTTCCAGATTACTACTTTTGAATTATATGTGACAGGTATTGAAGACTGGACAGCTGGATACAAGCTTGAAGACAGAGTCAAATCAAATGTGCATGAGTGTATGAATGCATGAGCTTGAAGACAGAGTCAAATGAATGCATGAGCTTGAAGACTGGACAGTTGGACCCCCGCCGACACTGCGCCCGGACCCGCTTCTCGGCTCGCCTTCGGCTCGGCACTCGGCTCGTCATATATTTGTCAGTGTCGGTGTCTGTATAAATTGAAACTGCATATGTAATGAGTGAACTGAGTGATGTAGTGAGGAATATCTGTATATGTAAATATCAGTGTTATATATCATTGAATTGTAAAATAGTGGAGTCGGGAATTTGTACTATTTCAAATGTTGAAATAAAATATTTATTTAAATAAATTACTGTTTGAATATCAAATTCTGTGCAATAGCATTTTATTAAATAAATATTTATTTCTATTAAAAAATCAAATATGCTCTACATTGTGGGCCCCACAAATTTAGAAAATTAATATCTATAGCAACATTTTTGAATGTTGCTACATGCACCTATGGATGTTGCTATAGACCCTAATAGGATTCTATTGCAACAATATTTCTTATGTTGCCTTAGATAGTCAAAATGTTGCCTTTGAGGTCTGCGACAACGCGGTAAAATGCATCACCAAGAAAGTGTTGCCTTTGCCCTTTTTTAGCCTATAGCAACATTTTTTGGCACTTCCTGCATCACTTCTTTGGTGTTGCAGTATGCAATCTATGGCGTAGTGCGATTTGAAAATCGTGTATAAGTGAATATTTGGAAATTTAAATTCACAATGGAATTTATAAAGAAAAAGGAAAATGAATAATATCGGGAATTTTATTCCGCGAGTGGATATGATTTGAAATTTGTTTTCAAAGTGATGAAGTGTGGAAAAATATGATTTGAAATTTTTTTCAAAGTGATGAAGTGTGGAAAATATATATCTTATGAAGATATTGTGAAAATAAATAATTTGGGAAAAATTATTTAAAAACTGATGATTGTTGTGATATGTTGTTGATAGTTAAATAACCGACTATCAATATTTGCCTTTGAAATGGCACTTGATTTGTTTTAAAACAAACGCTCATTATTCGGTTAAGCTGGGAGAGGACTTTGGTCATATAACCCATTTCGAATAGTGATACATCGTGAATGGACATTATTTGAAGACCGGGTATTTTCGAAAATGAAAGGACAACCTGTCGAATGTCTCTGCACCGAGTTGCTCCGGTATAGAGATTTATATCACTCTTCTTGTGATGGGAAGTCCGGACATGATTAGTGAATACCCGGATTGCAAGGGCTTCTTTGGAAGTGCCTTCGGTTCCGTTCGATCCCGGAATGGACTTGTATGGATGTGTGTCTGACATTACACTTTGAGATGTAAAGCTGGTTTCTATCAAATACATTTCTGTTGGTGGCGGAGAATTTATTCTCTTAGCTTAACATCCTTCTCTGAGACGTACGAGCTCAGAGGTTATGTAGTTGATGGTTACTAGTGATACATTCCTAATTTGGTAATGTGGCATACGAAGTGCTATTGATCATTTGTTGATCAAAGCATGGCTTTGTGAAAAAGCGTAGCTTTGTGGACGAGACTTCGTCGAGCCTCACAACCCGGTAATGGTCGAAACAGGAATGTTGCGGCAAGGTTTTAGGGGTCGCGCCCCTAGGCTATGTCATTTCCTTCTGGATAAAAGGTGATATCATGGTATGGAGCCCAGATATTTTACCTATCTTGATGCTGCAAATTTATTATACTTTGTGGTTGTTGCTTTGTGGTTGAGGATCCTCGGATAAAGGTCGGTGACGACCGGGGGATGGCATACATGTGTGTTAGTTACCTAGTTAGAGCTATACAACGTGAGGTAGTGTCAGTGTGTTGGTTACCTAGTTACAGCTGTACAGCGTGAGGTAGTGTCGGCCTTGTGTTTGCAGAGATCCGGTTAGGTTCTCGGGGCGTCTTTCCAGAGGCGTTTCCATTTCGGTGTAAGGAAGTTCCTTTGCCTGACCATTTGTTGGAAATCCAAAGAAACAATACGAACCCTGTACGGTTTTAGTTGTATAACCTGCTATGGAATGTGGTGGTAACCTGCTATTGAACATAGTAGCTATAGTAGGCATACAATAATGGTTTTATGTTGGCTAAGATTAATATTATACTTTCGAAATGGTTTCAACACTATGCACTAATAATAATATTAGAAAGATTTTGCGTAGCAAGCATATTTGACTATCATAAGGAGAAATCTCCTCCAATTCTGCGTTTGTATTGTGTGTGTGGCGGGAGGCCTTATGGTAGTTTCATTTTCCAAAAGCATTGCGAATTTGTTTTATTTTCTTTGTGAAAATAACTGTTTTACGATCTCACACCAGTCACCCTGACTGACTCAGAGTTTATTGTTCCCTTTCTAAACTCTGGGTGCCTATAATTTTCCACACGGGCAGCCTAGAGTTATGTTATCAGGATATTCTAGAGCTTTGGAGACGAGCTGGATCGCGAGGCGTACTACCGTACTTGTTTATTTATTCCGCTGTGTATTCTGTGTGAGGACAAGTTTTTATAACCGTCCATTGTTGTATTGAGTTGTATATTGACTCTGATGATGTATGTATTAACTCATATAGTTCTTTGTTTAAAAGAATAGTGATTATCTATTATATATTATTTCGCTGTGAATGTGAGATTCTGTTGTTGTTTCTATTTCTGTTCTTTCTTTTCTTCTGTCTTCTTCTACCTCTTCTTTTTAAACCTAATGGTTCGGTTTTCCGGCATTCGATTGCGCGGCATTTGATACAGTGGACGTATTAATGTCGACTTTCGAGCGTCGAAAAATCGTATCGTTACAATTTTATCGGTGATAGATGCGGTAATCGTTGGACATTAAATGTCGAAAGCCTTAAATAGTGGTTAGAGATCTTGTAGCTATGATCCACCGACCATTAACAACATTGTTAGGAAAACCACTTTGGGAATAGGTCTTAAATGATGGGGTCTACCTTGATTAAGGTCTTAGATGGTAGAGTCTACCTATTTCTCTTTTAAAAGTATTATAGTAGCCCGCTTCACATTAGAATTGCTATGTGACTAATGGGTTTGGAAGTATTGGATGGTTGATATGGCTTCATTAGTACTTCGTACCTTGGGAAGGGGTAACTAAGTAATCGTGTGTGCAATGCAATGTCAGATTAGAATTACTAACCTTGATGACATAACAATTAAATGGAAACCCATCGGTATAAGTTTATGTTATGGACAATTTATATTTTTCCAGTCACCAGAATGTTGTTTTGACCCCCTTCTCATTACAACCCACATGATAGAATTTATAGAAACATGTCACTGGAGGTGGATGTGCCTTGTTGTTGGAGAAGTTTTCTTTCTCTCGTGCTCGATGCTAATGTGACAATCTGCTATCCAAGGAATACCATTAATTCCAAGGTAGTAGTCATAATCAGTATTCTTATCTTATTATTGTTTCCGCTGTGAGTTTAGATTTCTATCAATCTCTTATAATGCCTATGCTTATTTGTAGGTACCAAATGCAACAATCTGTGCTTTGATGGATTTGGGTTTCGATTTTTGTCGAAATTTGGGCCTACTAAGGCGCGGGTTGTTACAGTATTTGTAAACGATTCTCTACTGTTTCATAAATACATGAGAATACTTCTAATAACCATTTAGTGAAGTCAATTAGGAAGTGATATTTTCTTTCGCTATCAAATACATAAACAAATCACGATATCATGACAACATAACATGTATGATGATTCCTATTGCCAATGCATAAGGAATCCATCTTCCACATTCCGTATTAAATATTTTAATAAGGTGTCTTTGCATATCGATTTGGGACATTCTCAATATCTTTTATACTTACTATAAAAGACATCATTTAAAAATCCAATGTCAAGTATTAACACAACTAAGGATGATTTTAAAACAGTACATTGTTTAAATCGACAACGTGTTGTTTACTTATAGTTTAGAAATATCAATGAACCTTTTTAATGTTATTTCTTATGTACGCTTCCTCTGCATTTTGATTTATAATCAAACTATTTGATATTTATATCAAAATATTTGTTTAATTCTGATGCTTATAAAATGATACATTTTATCATTTCTTGGATCATATCCAAGGAATCACAAACTCAATGTCGCTCCCACTAACTTTGAGACATTTTTGTTATTATGTGTAAACAGTTTACTCTAAACCATTATCTAGAATTTTTTGTTTCAATACATATGTACCAAAACATAAAGTCATACCATGTGGTAATTTTGTGAGTAAATCTGAATTAACTTGTGCACGTTGAATAACGAATTTATTACGCTAATTTCAACAATTGAAATTTACGAGGTTATTCATATCAATGTTGCTCATTAAATTCCAACAACACTTGCCTTTTTCATAAAGACAGTCCAATGGATCATATATCTTTGGATAAAACTGTCAAAATCATATTTTGATAATGTACTTGGAATCTTTTTCAGATTTGCGCATCGTACCATATTATAGAGTCAGCATTCTTAATGGTTTAATTAAACTACCGATGATTATATATATTTTTGACATTGATAAGAAACTCATAATTTCTCTTCAATGTGCGAGAATACTTATTAGACATTGATGTGTTCGTTTAGGTTAGTTAATTTCATTTCATCTCATAGTAGTCAGTTTTATCCTTGGATCGTATCCAATTCCATTTTACCACCAATAATTTCTTAATGAAATTCCTTCACTATGAAGTTGGTACTTCTTAAAACAACAATTGTTTTCCAATGTAATGGAATAGGTATTCATAAACATTTTATGAATTTCTTTATTTACAAATCTGATTTGGTTTTAGTTTACAAAACTTATGTTTAAAACATAAATATGTCATCCAATGACAGTCTTTCCCAAACTCCTTTTTGGGACATTTATACAAGATCCCTTACGAATAATTATTACATGCAGACTTTCGACTCGCACAACCTGCCAACTCCTTAGTCTAGGATACATTAGGGTTTTTTATAAGCCCTTATCTTTTATGATTTTGTAAACTATTATTTGGATTAAATAATATTAACCTTATGTACTACTCTTAAGTACACGAACTTATGGAAAGAAGCTAATCTCAACTTCACTCACAATTAATTGTACTTTGTTCAATAAGTTTGATTACTCCTTATCGATACATCATTATGATTACAGGGAGGAGTGATATTTAAGATTGATTCTTTATCATATTAGATACATATGAAACTCTTTCAATATACTCACCCATTCGATTAAATCAAATCATTTTTATTTTATTTACTTTTATTTTATACTCTATGATCTTATCATATACATACTGTATGTGTATCAAATACACATGTCCATGTCGGTGATAAATCATCGATGAATATAACAAAGTATGTGGAACAATTTTGGTATTAATAGACTTGTGATTGCATATACTAATATGTATCAATTCAAAGAGTTCATCAACTCCTGTGATGCTCCCACTAAATGGGCATATTGCCCTTAATTGTTTGACATATAATTTACCAATATCATATGATTCATAATCATATAATAAAATTATTTCTTAAAACTATGGCTTAGTCTATAATTCCAAAATAATTGTAAATAATTTAGATACTATAGTAGTTTCCAATGCAACACTTTTTCTGTGTAAACAAATACCATATTATATTTTTATTTCATAACGAATATCCATAATGTTCACATTGAAATGTAACAAAGCCTATTTTTCATTCGACACTGAGAAATAGTTATTATTTCATAAATAATGTTTGGTATGTTTTACAAAAATAATTTTTGTAATTTGATGTAATCGGTAAGTGTTATATGACATGCTCCCACTATTTCCGCCATTACTATAATAGCGTACTGAATTCGGAGGTCAATTATTCACTTAATATAAATTATTCATTTCATATGCTGCAATAGTTTACAGCGGAGGGTTCTTTGATCAAATATCTTGAACTGAAAGAAATAAATCTCGTAGAAAACAATTTTCTATATAAATATACATTTTGGAATAGAAATCGTGTTTATTATTCCAATGCTAAGTATCAATTATTATTATTACAATTCTCATTTTCGATGTTTCTCTATGAAGCAAAAGTGACTATTCACTCTCTTTATCCCAACTGCACCTTAAATCACATTTACTCTTATACATTTGTTTTCCTTTTTAAATGGTCAAGCCATTCAAAAGAAAATCCTTACCACAATATCATAACGAACTCTTTACAAAAATGCATTCGATTATCCTTAACATTTAAGGACATCAAATATGCTACACTTTACATAAACTTATCAAACTGACAGTTCAATGATCAAATTCTTAGATCTTTATTGTAGTTTTGGTCTAGTGTTATATTTAACACAATATAATCCTTTTGTAATCAATCAAATTGAATACTCGATCTCATTGTATTATTTATTGGCTTATTTTGAATGAGCTAACTTCATTGAAGTAGCGTACATTATGAACTGCGACCGTTCCCCATATAACACTTATATTTGATATTATATGGATCAAATATCCATAGTCTTGTATTGATTTTAGAGTTCAAAATTCATAGAATGCAATACACCGTCTCGATCGGATAAATACATAAGTGACAAAATTATGAATGTTTTAGTAGTTATAAAATCAGGTGCTTGCATGGATATTGAAATATTGACATGCAAAGAACATTTATTAATAAGTATATGTTATATTTCTATGTGTCAATCTAAAATTCGATTCATTTGTATATCTTAATTGATAAACGGTTTATCAATCATATTAAATGCACAAATTTATCGATGTAGATTATTCTAACATTATATAGCATATGTTCTTAGAATATTAGAAAGGTTAAATGTTATCATTTCATTTTTCTAATAAGGCTCCCATTAGTCTTTTATGTTTCACTAAATGCTAAGCGAAACATAGAAGTCTTTCAACTTCACAAGCGGTGTTAGGACTTGTCCGTCTTGGAATTATGACATTGAGTTTGCTCAACAAATCATAGCTTCATGGACTATGGTTAACTCCTTATCAGTTGTATCACATACAACTCCTAAACAATGGTTCCTTGTCCTAATCTCATTTTGACCTTGAGTTTTCTCAACAAATTGAAAGAGATCATTCACTCGTACCTACCATATCGCGACGGCCTAAGTATAATATGTACCTTAAGTTTGCTCAACAAATATATATAGTTATCTTATCTCATCAATTCAATATATTAATAATACTGCACAAAACATCCCAAGCTTGAGTTTGCTCAACAATTAAGGAGTATGCAAGTAATTTATTAATATATATATATATATATGGTAGGGGACAACATTATATTGAAGATTCATAATCTTTAATATATATATAATATTGAGTGTTATTGACTTATGGAATAATATAATTCTTATGAATTACTCTTGTGATTCAAATGTCAGATACATCGAAAATCATGGTAAAGGTACATTTACATTATGTATTTATTCCTCAAGTCTATTTAGGGTTTCTTTACCGTTCCACCTTTAATTTATACATTCATATTATATAAGTTTTATTAGTATATAACTCTTATATTTTATATACCTATATAATAGTCTTATGTATAACATTATATTAATTAAATATTTATTTAATCAATTTTATTTAATGAACATATTATTTAATTTTATATTAATATAACATTTATATTCATTAATTATTATAACTATAACTTTTATAGTATAATATGTATATCATATACGTGTGTATATTATTTAATAAATTAACCTTTTAATTAATTTAATCAATTAAACTATTTTCAATTAAATTGTATTAATTTCAAAATTTATTTGATATACATACATGTATGTTTATGTTATTTCAAACATTTTAAAATAACATAACATATGTCATAATATATAATACATATATTTATTTATTAATTAACTTATTAATTAATCTTATTAGTAAATTTTTAAATCAATTTCTATTATTTTTCAAACATTTTTGAAAAACTTTATTATGTCATAACTTTTATAATATTTGTATATCTTATTTTATATTTAACTTTTAAATTTAAAATATTATATTTTTAAATTTTCAAACAATTTTAAAAATTAGTCCAAGGCTCAGTTCAAATTGGGTCTTTTCTACTAAGGATAAACTTTTGGGCATACCTCATCATTTCGGGTTAGGCCAGTAGCTAGATAGGGCAGAGTACTTTATTACCCATACCCAACTTTAGACACTACTTTTCTAGACACCCTACTATATGGGTAAACTTTAATTAGTTAACCATAACATGACTAATTTGACCGCATATGTTATTGGGCTTCGATACCATTGTTGGAACTGGGCTAGCCTGTTACAGTGGAAGGTATGAGTTAATTAAAAAAATCCCTTATTGGATCTATATTGGGCCTATGAAGTTTTATTTATTTAGAACATTTCATAATTTAATTTAAATAAAATCTTTTATTTCATTTAAATTTATAAATAATGAATCAGATTTTATTTAATTTATGTTTATTTAAATATAATTGTACAAATATGTATAAATATATGTATGTATGTGCATGTGTAACATAACAATCCATGCAAGGTATAATATGCCATATATAAATGTTGGGATTTGCATCACAACGGACATGTTAGCTCAGCTTATATGTATTGTATGTTGTCCAAATATATGTATGTATATATAAACTTGTTATTTAAATAGGTATTAAAACAATAAAAAAATTTCTTATATATATAATACATGTATTGCATAAATGTAAAAATAATACACACGCATATGTACATTAAATTAGATATTAATCAGATAAACGACTATATATGTACATACATACATACATACATATATATATATATAAATTAAATTATATATATATATTAGTCGAAAAATAATAAAATAGTGTTAAAATTATTTTCATGACATATTTTTCAAATTATAATTTTTTTTAAATTCAAGTGTGATATTATAAAGTCATGGAAAAATTTCCATCATTTTTTGAGTAAAAATTAATTTTTTATTATTTAATCAATATCGGTTGCATAATTAAATAATTTTTAAAAAATAATAATATTGATTTTTAAATTCTGGGATTTTAGCTTAGAGATAATATAGTGTTGAAGATATTTTATAAAAAATATAATTTTTGAAACATAGTTATTTTATATGAATTATTCAAGTTTTATTTTGATTTAAATAATATTAAAAATAGAAAATAATTATTAAGAAAAACTACCTCATTTCGAAAAATGGGCGGGCAAAAACAAGCCAAAAAGACGGGTTTTGGTAAAAAAGATTTCTTCTCTAGTATATTAATTGGCGCACTCGTTATGCTTAACACAGGACACGGAAAGCCGGATGAGAGGAAACCTTCACGTCCGATTTTTAAAGGGGGGAGATTCCCGAATAGGTCAACCTTTCGAACTGCTGCTGAATCCATGGGCAGGCAAGAGACAACCTGGCGAAGATTCTATAAGGCTTCTTTCTGCGCAATCTACCCTTACATCTCGATCGGAAAAGAATCAATCGAAAAAGAAAGAATCGGAATTGATCGATATCTTTCTCGAAACAAACAAAAAGAAAGTCTCGGTTAAGAACGGCGATGATCTACGTTTCACACGGCGCACGATTCCATGGATAGTTTCATTCGACATCGTGATGGAGGACATAGCTTACGATCATCGGCTTTAGGTGGCACCAGCGAGATCCAGCTAAGGTAAGGAACTTCGTGTCGCGGCTGCTCCACTCCGCTGCGGTCTCTTGAACTGCACTTCGTTGCCTTCCCGCGCGCGAAGCGAATGGGCGGAACAAACGAATGAATGGGTAAAAGCTCTCGCCTGCCCGGGAGAAGGAAGGAACCGAAAGAAGTCAGCCAGGTTAGTTCGATCGCTTAAGCCCGCGATAGAGTAGGCCGCTCTTTGCTGCTATATAAAATTATAATTAGTATATATAAAATAAAAGATCAATTTTTAACAAGATATGATGGCATAATTAATTATAAGTCATTTAGTTCATGTAATATGACATATTAATATAAGTATAATCAACTAATAAAATGATAAAAATTAAAATAAATTTATTTGGCTGTGTATAAATCTGATCTATATTAAAAAATATTTTTTTTATTATACATACATATATAGAACCATTCAATATGCGACAACATTCATACATGTAGGAATCTCACCTAACTAAAAATATAATTATTATATATAAACAAGCAATAGAATATTATACATAAACTATAAGTCATATGAAATAATAAAACCACACCAAAACTAATGCCTTAAAGTACACCTTACTATAATGAACATCCTTCCTTAGAACTCTTCTCAATTCAGCAGACTGTTAATATTTGAATTGTAGACTGTTGACTATCTAATATCTGTTGATTTGAAATTGATTTGAGATGAACTTCGTTTGAGCTTTTGTCTAGGTGAATTCGGCCAGCAAAGAGATGAAAATGGTAGTAAAAAAATCCATATGTATTAGGGTTAGGAGTCCTTTTAAAGTGGAAGGATAGAGAGAAAGGTGGATCATATCTCTTTCCCATTCTCCCTAAATCTAAGCCATCCATCTAAGATCCTCCTACCCCATCTTTTAGCAACCCCCTACATGATTGTTGTTGCCGAATTAATCGCCATAAATCATGGGATAATAACATTTAGGATACTCATACCCCATCTTTTAGCCACCCCCTACATGCTTGTTGCTGTCGAATGTATCACCATACATCAAGGAATAATAACCCATTTAGGTCCAAATAAATATTACTAATTAAATCTGATTTAATTGCCTATCGATATTGCATATCCATCGATATATTTTTAACTATTATAAATATATATAGAATAATATTTATTCCTCAAATCATATTCAAAATTTTATAATCAATATTTCATTAATATTAATTAATTTATAACAAATATAAACTAATTAAATCGTATGGTCTAAAGAGAATTCATTATATCGGTTGTGTGACTCATCAGGTGTAAATTTGGTTGGCGATTAACATTGAACTATTCAAATGTTAACGTTCATATGTCACTTAGCAGGTGGTGTGACATTCTGGCCAAATTTATCGCTTACTTAGTTTTGGTAAAATCCAATTTCGGTTAATTAAGCATTACCTAGTTGTAACATTTATTTACACCAATTCTCTTTGTCAAAACTATACCACTTTGGACTTACTAAATTTAGTAATGGTCAAAATTCCAACATCATCCTTAATCAACTCTATATGCCAAATATAAAGTCCTTAGTTCAGTAATAAAAATTAGTATTAACCGAAATGCTCTGGCCAGAGACTTTGTCTTTGAGTTGACTTGAATTGACTGTGACACCAACCTCATATAACTAGGAAGACGAATCCTCTCTCGAATAGTGCTTCACTTCCAATATTTCCACTCGACCCAACTATAGCTGCTCGATGGACGTCATGCCATGATTTGACTATAATCAAAGTAGATTTTTCATATTAAAGATCTACGGTATTCACAAGTTGAGAGAACTATGTAAATCAGTCACATCGATATTTTCTATTTGACCTTGGTTGTACTAACCAATAGAAAACTATCGAGTGAGTCGTTCCATAACTATCTAATAACTATTAGTATGTCACCCTTAGGTTTCCCCAACAGTCATGAGTAATACACTGCCCAACATTTGGAGAGTGTTACGTACTCCAGTCTTAACAGGATACATCGATATCCAGTCTCGATGCATCTTGACTAGGAACATTTAAAATGGTATATATTTTTCATTGTAAAATTACTCATGGTTACAACACTTTGTAACTACTATTACAAAACATACCTCTTTATGGATTTTCTATTAAATATACTTTTAATTGATTACTTAATTAATATAACACATTATATCAAGTATATAATAGAAATAAAACACCCTTCATTTCGAACAAGGTTGGTTATCGAGTTAACATAAGTAACAAGTTACATAATTGCCTCTAGGGCATACCCCTAACTCTATCAAGTATTAAATAATTGGTAATTTGTTTGTGGGATTATTTTTGTTTCTAGATTGTCTGAGATTGGATATATATTTCATTGTGAAAATAATGTTATGAACATTAGTTTGGATGTAAATAAAGTCTGCAATGGCATTCTTGAAAATGAAATTTATGTAATTAATACAAATTCTTTATGTTCCGTGAATAAAATGTCTAACAATATAAATGATAGTTATCTTTGGCATTGTAAGCTAGCTTATATTAGTGAGAAATGACTACACAAATTGAAAATCGAAAGTTTTCTCCCGTCAGTTGATTCAGAATCATTTGACAATTGTGAGTCATGTCTCAAAGGTAAAATGACCAAGCATCCCTTCAGTGGGAACAGTGAAAGAGTTGATGAACTCTTAAGGTTAATTCATAGCGATGTATGTGGCCTGATGCTTGTTAATACTAGAATAGATCTTACTTTGTTACCTTCACTGATGATTTCTCGAGAATAGGATATGTGTATCTTATGAAGAACAAATCTGATGTCTGAGAAATTTGTTGAATATAAAAATGCAATAGAAAACCAAACTAGCCGTAAGATTAAGATTCTTCGATCAGATCGAGGAGGTGAGTATTTGGACATGATTTCCAACAATACTTAAAAATATAATGACATTATCTCTTAGGTTACTCCTCCCTGTACTCTACAAACACAACGGTGTGTCGGAGCGATGGAACCGAACCCTATTAGATATGATTCATTCCATGATGAGTAAGGTTGTGTTACCTCTGTCCTATTGGGGATATGCGCTAGAAACTATAATGCATATTTTGAACTTGTAACCTACTAAATATGTGCCTAAAACACTATATAAGATATGGTATGGTAAGAAATCCCAACTCAAATATTTGAAGGTGTGGGGTTATCTGACATACGTTAAGAACATTGATCCGAATAAACTAAGGCAAGATTGGTATTGTAAATTTATATGATATCCTAAAAGCACGATGGAATATATATTCTACAATATCGAGGAACAAAAGGTCATTGTTTCTCGACACACAGCTTTTTAGAAAAGGAATTTCTGTCAAAGAAAATTAACAGCGAGGTTGTTGACTTGGATGAGATCCGAGAAACTAACACCGAGGTCGAAATAATGGGAGAACCAAGCTCATCCGTGCAGGAAAACGCAACCTATTAGAAGGTCAATTAGGGAATCTAACACACTAAAGAGATACTACAGTTTTCTGGTAGATGGCAAGAAGGAGGACCGTGTCTTAGATGACGACACTCCTTTGTCTATCCAACAAGCACTACAGAGTAATGACTCTGCACTTTGGCTTGGTGCAATGAAATCCGAGATGGATTCCATGTGTGAAAACAAAGTATGGACTTTGTCAGACATACCCAAAGGGATAAACCCATCGGTTGCAAATGGATTTTTAAGAAAAAACTAAACGCGGATGGAGAAGTAGATACTACGGTCTAGTATGGAATCTCGTGCACCAGAGGGATACTACGGTTTTCTCGTGGATGGCGAGAAGGAGGACTGTGTCTTAGATGATGACACTCCTTTGTCCTTCCAATAAGCACTGCAGAGTAAAGACCCTGCACTCTGGCTTGGAGCTATGAAGTCCTAGATGGATTCCATGTACAAAAAGAAAGTTTGGACTTTGTCGTACGTAGCTGAAGGGATAAAACCCATTGACTCTAAATGTATTTTTAAGAAAAAGCTAAATGCATATGGGGAAGTAAAGACTTATAAGGCAAGGTTAGTCGCAAAAGAATTTCGTAAAATTCAAGGAGTTGATTATAACGAGATCTTTTCACCCATAGCCATGCTTAAGTCCATTCATATTACGCTAGCCATCGCTGCATTATATGACTATGAAATATTACAAATGGATGTAAAGGCGGTTGTGAAGTTAGAGCGCTTAGTAGTTCTTTAGGGGCAGAGATGCAAAAAGTTATAGCAAGGATAAAGCGGGGAAATAACAGAAAATATCGAAGATGCAAAAAGTTTCATTAGATATAAAATCAAATATTTAAAGTTAATTTATTCTCATTCTCACATCATTTGTCAAGGAAAAAAGAAATACTGTTTAATCTTATATAACAAAACCGAAGAATATCATGATTTATACAGTCCATATTGGGTGACTACAATAGATTTCTAACGTATATCGAACACTTGTGCCTTAAAATTAGGTCTGTAACCTCACTTTGTTGATTTGGTTTAAAAGAGAATTAGTCAAATCAAATTTTTTATACTGTTACTAAAGCGGGTGCTAAAAAGCCTTGATTTAACGAGTGTAGCGGAAAATAGTGGGGCTTAAAGTGGATGAACTGTTTAATAGCGCTAAATTGAAAAAGCGTAGCGGTCGAAGAGCGTTATGAGCTATAGCAGAAGTTTTATGGGCTTTAAATGCATAGAAAGACGACTTTTCTAAATGGTGATTTAGAAGAAACAATTTATATGTCTCAACCCGAGGGTTTTGTGGTCAGTGGGAGTGAGGGCAAGGCTTGCAGGTTATTAAAGTCCATTTATGGACTTAAACATGCTTCAAGGAGTTGGAACAAGTGTTTTGATAAAGTAATCAAACAGTTTAGTTTTTATTAGAATACAGAGGAAGCATGTGCATAAAGAAGGGAATAGAGCAACACTATTTTTTCTTAGTGCTCTATGTTGATGATCTATTGTTGATTGGCAATGACACTTCATTGTTGCAATCAGTGAAGGCTTGACTTTCCAAGAACTTCTCTATAAAGGATTTGGAAGAAGCAGCCTATATACTTAATATAAAGATATATAGAGATAGATTTAAGAGGCTGTTGAGATTGTCCCAATTCCTGTATATAGAAATCATATTGAAAAGGTTCAGTGTGGAGAACGTGTAAATGTTCCAACGCAGTCTGGAATCATCCTTTCTAAAAAGGACGCTTCTCATACCGATGAGGAGAAAGAGCGTATTAAAGGGATCCCCTATGCTTTAGCCATAGGTTCCATAATATACATTATGCTATGTACTAGACCGAATGTGGTGTATGCATTAGGACGCAAAAGCCGATACCAATCTAATCCCGGAGGAAAGCATTGGATGTCCGTGAAATGTATACTTAAGTATTTGTGAAATACTAAGGACTTGTTCCTCATATACGGGAATGAAGACCTCCTTATAAAGGGGTACACAGATTCAATTTTTCAAAGTGATTTAGATGGTAGTAAATTGGTATCTGGTTATGTCTTTACGCTTAACGGTGGAGCCATTAATTGGAAATGTTCCAAGTAAGAAACAGTTGTTGATTCCACGATGGAGGCTAAGTACATCGCCCTTAATGAAGCAGCTAAAGAGGCATCTAGATGCATAAGTTTTTCAGTGAGCTCGGAGTGATTCCCGATATTGGGAATCCTATGGCATTTTTCAGTGATAACAGTGTGGTGATGCAGATCGCAAAAAAGCCCGGAGTACATAAGAAGTCATGGCATATTCTTTGAAAGTTCCACCTCATTAGAGAATTCGTAGAGAAGAAAGAGATCGTGATGGAAAAGGAAGATACCAAGGACAACATAGCAGATCCATTCACTATGGATCTAGCTTTGTCGACTCTCGAGAAGCTGATTGAAAGGAAGGGATTGATATTCCATAATTGGCCCCAAGTGCAAGTTGGAGATTGATGGGGTTAGAGATCGACTCTCGAGAAGATACTAAGGACTTTGTGTTTGGACTATAGAGTTGAATATGGATGATAGTGGAATTTTAACCATTATCAAATTTCATAAGTCCAAAATGATATAGTCTTGACGAAGAGAATTGGTGTAAATAAAAGTCAAAACTGGGTAATGCTTAATAAAGTAAAATTGGATTTTTCGAAACCAAGTAAGCGATAAATTTGGCCAAAATGTCAAACCACCTACTTAGTGACGTGTGAACGCTAATATTCGAATAGTTTGATATTAATCGTTGACCAAATTTACACCTAACGAGTCATACAACTGAAATGATGAATTCTCCTTTGACCAAATGATTTAACTAATTTATAATTGTTATAAATTAATTAAATTAATTAATATTTATGAAATGTTAATTATGAAATGTTAATTATGATTCAATGAATAAATATTATTAAAGATATGTATAATAGTTATAAATATATCAATCGATATACGATATCGATAATCGATTAAATTAGATTTAATTACATAATATTTTATTTGGGCTTAAATGGGGTTAAGGCCCATCATAGGGGTATTATTTTCGGTGGCAACTATGTGGAATGGGTGGCTAAAATTAGGTTAGAAAGGGCATGATCTTGGATGGCTGAGATTAAAGGAGCATGAGTATGAGATGAGATCCACACTTCTCTCCTTTCCATCAACTAAATAAGCATCTCTAACCTAACTTGATTTAGATCTTTTTGGTACCTCAACCTCTGTGCTTGTTGGCTGAAAATCCCTACCGGCCTATCCATCTTATCAAGCTCAAATCAAGTTAGTTCAATCACTATCTGATAGCTAGTGGTCCATGGTTCAAAGACCAGCTCTCCGTTGAATCGAAAATCGTTCCAAGGGGTAGATATCATCATTTCAAGGTGTACTTCAAGGCATTGGAAGTATGGTATGTATCTAATTATAATATAATTATTAATACATAATTATAATATTCTGTTATATATGTTTATTACAGTGATAGTTAAGTGACGATTCTGATATACAAGTAATATTGTCACAAAGTTGTTTGCTTGTATATATGTGTGTGTGTGTGTGTATTTACAATTTACCAAATATAAATTAGGTCAGTACGGCTCTAAATAAAAATATAATTTTTTATATTTTATTAAATTAATATATATTATTTGTATAGTTTATAATTAATTTCAACATCATACTTTAATAAAAACAATCATATAATTTGATATGAAAAGAATTAAAGAAATAATAATTTTTGTCAGCAAAAAATATTTTTTATAAATATTTTATTATTATTTAATATTATTAAAATTAATTTATTAGATAAATATATTATATTAAATCAAATATATTATATTAAATCAAATATATTATGAAAATTATATTTTATATTTTATAAAATAATATAAACTATAAAGAAGCTCTTGAAATTCATTTTAAAAAAATCAATTTATTTTTAAATTAATTTTCAAATTTAGTTGAAAATAAAAACATTTTAAAATAGTTTTTAAAACCGAAAAAATTGTAAAAAAAATTTCCAAAATGTAAATATCATTTGGGATTTACTGGAAACCTAAAATTCGAAATAAATATTAGAATTTAATTTTTCATTAATATATTAACATTTTTGGAATAGATATTTAAATAAAATATATATTAAAATTAAAAAAATTATATATATTTACATAGACATGCGTAAGACTGGTAAATTATATTTATCAAAATATTTTTAATTATATTTATATATACACATTATTTTATTATACATATATTTATGTATATAAATATTCAAAAAAAAATTAATGTACTTGTGTATGTATATATGTGTATTGCTTATGGTTTTAAAAAATAATTTAAAAACATTTAAAAATAGTTTCTTTATATTTATATAAATCTATTGTATAACTTGTATATTTGAAATCAATATTTTGTATATATAATAATATATAAATATATGTGTATACATATATTTATATACTTATAAAAAATTATTTAAACAAAACTATAATATATATAAATTTATGTAATATTACATACAAATAATAATATATTTGTACATACATACATTTGGACAATATATGTTTGCATATTGGATGAGCTAACATGTCCATTGCGATGTAAATCCTAACATCTATACACATGCATGTTATACCTTGCACGGATTATTATCCTATACATGCACACACATGTATATGTGTATACGATACACACACACCCACCCACCCCCCCCACACACATATATATATTTCATAACATAAATAAAATAATACTATATAATTTACAAATTTGAATAAAATAAAAGAATTCATTTGAATAAAATTTAGAAATGTTCTAAATAAACTAGACTTCAAAGGCCCAATAAAGATCCAATAAGAGAAAAGTTTTCAAAATTCATCCATAACTTCTGCTACGGGCTGGCCCAGTTCCAACAATTATGGCAAGCAGTTCCGCTTTAACCCATTTCGTAAAATAGCCAACTGCAACAACGACGTACTTCGCTCCGCCCTTCGACATCGATAACACACCGATAATGTCAATCCCCCATACTGCAAATGGTCGTGGATTAACCATTTGTGTAATTTCTATCGACAGGGCTCTGGGAGTCTTTGTAAATCTTTGGCATATATCGCACCTTCTAGAGTAATCAGTCGCGTCTCGGTTGATTGTTAGCCAAAAATATCCACAGCGAAGAATCTTCTTTGCCAACATCTTCCTCCGATGTGATCACCATAGGCTTGTTCATGTAGGTCTATAAGGATCCTTTTAGCTTTTCCGTTGGCAGCACATCGCAGTAGGGGAGCTGAGAATCCTCTCCTATATAGTTCTCCTTCATGAACAATAAATTGTGGAGCTTTGCGTAGCATTTTCTTTGCTTATTCCTTCCGTTTGGGAGGGTTCCTTTCAGTAATTATTCCTTGATCGAAGTCATCCATAATTCCTTTTCAACTGCAGCCTCCAAGATCCAATCAACGTCCATATGGTCGGTGCTCGATATTAATAACACCTCCCCTATAACTGAACCCATGAGTTGCGCAACCCTAGAGCTAGCCAACTTAGCAAGCGAATCGGCCTTTGTGTTCTCCTCCTTAGGGATGTGCGTTATCGTGTAGTATTCAATGTCATTGAATAGTTTCAAAACCTTTGCCAAATAAGGGTTATCTTACTCCCTTAGCTTGAAACTCTTTCTTCACCGGACAAACCAGTAATTGAGAGTCTCTCTCTATATATATATATGCAATATTTTGACTCCCAATTCCTTCGTTATCTTGAGCCATGCAATAAGTGCTTGTCATTCGGCCTCGTTGTTCGTTGTAGGGAAATTTCAAAGCATAACATATCAATTGTTAATTGGGAGTTATTAAGATTACTCCTACGCGAGCAATGTTCATTAGATGCTCCGTCCATGTATAGCTTCCATTGAGCATTCTGCTCCATGTCTTCTCCTCTTTCTTCATTTCAATGATAAATTCGTCAATGAAATTAACCAATGCCTGTCCTTGGATTGCTCTCATGGGATGATAGGATATATCGTACTGACTTTGCTCGATATACCACTTTAACCACCTTCTCGAAGACTTAGGTCGGTGCGGCACCTGTCTCAAAGGTTGGTTAGTCTGTACTTCAATTGGATGAGCTTGAAATTAGGGATAGAGTTTCCTTGACGCAATCAACAAGCAGTAGCCGAGATTTTCCAACTTTGGATAATTCCTTTCTACTCCCATTTAACGCTTGCTGATGTAATATATCAGCCTTTCGATCCTAGCTTCTTCGTGTTCTATGGCAGCACTTAAAGCACTTAAATATTCTCCTTCCATAAGCTTCGATAAGATAGGTGGTCTTTCTAAATGATCAAGCAAGGCCTGAAAACCATCGCCACATGCCTACGTCCAGGTAAAATTTCATTTCCCCTTTTCGAGGGCATCGAAGAACGGAATACACTTCTTTGTGGACTTTGAGATAAATCGACTTAACATAGCTACATTTCCATTCAAGCTTTGCACTTCCTTTATTTTTTCTGGGGCTTTGACATCCCTTAGTGCCTTAATTTTCTCTAGATTGGCTTCTATGCCCCTTGAGTTTACTACGAAACTCAAAAATTTCCCTTACACGACTCCAAACGAACATTTTAGTGGATTGCATTTCATTTCGTATCTTCAGAACATGCCAAACATCCCTCATAGGTCTTCTAAGTGGTTCATTGATCACTGTGACTTCACAAGCTATCGTCCACGTAGACCTTCATTGTGCATTCGATTTGTTCTTAAAGATCAAATTTATCAATCTCTGGTAGGTTACTCTTGCATTCTTCAGGCCGAACGACATAACACGATAGCAATACAGTCCAGGTCAGTAATGAAGCTAGTGTGTTCTTAACCTAGAACGTGCATTGGTATCTAGTTGTAACCGGAATAAGCATCCACGAATGATAGCAATTTGTGGTTGGCTGTCGAGTCCACCAGTTGGTCAATCTTCGATAGCGGGAAGCTGTCCTTTGGGCATGTCTTATTCAAGTTTGAATAGTTGATGCATGTCCACCATTTTCCAATAAGCTTCTTAACCAACATAGAATTGGATACTCATTCGAGATATAAAGCATCACAGATATGGCTTTAGCTTATCCACTTCTTCCTTTAATGCATCAGATCACTCTAGACCTAGGCTGTGCTATTTCTACTTCATAGGAGGATATCCGGGGTTCACATTCAATGCGAGCATGCTATCTCTGGCGATATTCCACACATATCAGAATGTGTTTAGGCAAAAACATCCAGTTTTTCCAGAAGAACCCTGCCAACTCCTTTCTCATCCTCATACTAAGTTGAGATCCGATCTTCAAAACCCGAGTAGGATCATTTTGATTGATCGAGATATTGATCGTCAACTCAGCTGGGGCTGCCCTGGCATCCTATGGCTTTTTCCTTGGATCCATAGCTTTATGGAATTTGTTATACCGACTGAGCTAGGGCTTAGGCGGTGTTGTTATGCATTGGTCGACTTGACGTAGAGAGTCTTCTCCACATCCTTTCCTTCCCCACTTCACTTCGCTTCTCTCGGCTTTGCGACATAGCATTCAAGCCCTACATTCTGATCACCTTGGATGACTCTTACCCCATTATCCATAGGGAATTTTATTGTTAGACACCATAAGGCTAGGTCCACCCGGATGCTAGCATGGGCTGATCGGCCCAAGAAGGCGTTATATGCAGAAAACGTATCATCACAATGAAGGTCACAAACCACACTCTCTTTCGATTACCTTCACCTAAACCCACCAGCAAATCAACACACCCAACATGCTCTGCTGCCTCTTCGGTAAATCCCTGAATCCAAAACTTACATGGCTTCAGGTTATGGCTATCCATCATCATCTAATCAAAGGCTTACTTAAACAAGATATTTACAGAACTCCTACAGTCAATGAGAACTTTACTCGTAGTAGTTGGTCAATCATGGCCGTTATCACCAAAGGGTCAATGTTGGCGCATCAACCCCGTATGCATCATGGTTTGTAAAAATAATATCGTCGGTCATTGTCTTTAATTACTTCTTTGGAGCTCCATCTTCGACGGCAAAGCAACTTTCCTACACAATGTGTCTCATCGAGCTTCCATACCTCCTTTTCTCATTCCATCTCTTCTCGGCTGGATGAGATCCAGCAGTTATCAAGTTAATTATAAGTATTTTATCAATCTGCATAGGTTCATCCTCACTAGGCCCAGCTTAGCCCTATTGGAGAAAATGCCCCTAGGGTTGAGCATTTCCTTGCCCTCCATTGTACAAGGCTTTCATGTACTGTTGTAGTTTCTTCTTTTGGATTAAATCCTCAATCACATCCAGCAAATGCCTACATTCATCAGTATTATATGACCGTGTGTTTTGTGGAAGTGGTAGTACTTCCCAGGCATTTTCTCCCTTATAATCGACTCCCTTCTACCCGGTTTCTTACGGTATTCAGTTCCCTACATCATAAGGTACATATTCTCAACTATATCATTCAGAGGTGTGTAATCCTCATGCTTGGGTAACCTTGGCCGTTTCTTGAAATATGGTTTCCTACCTCCATTACCCTGATTATTTCTCTTCTGATTGTTATTCTTATTTCCTACATTAACAGTAACATTCCTGGTTTTCTCACCAGTTTGTTTCACAACCACGTTACTCTGAACCACCTCAACTGATTGCCTATCGTCGAACTTTCCAGTAGTTGTATTTACCTCTTCTAAGCACAAATAATAAGTTTGCTTTTTGTAAAATTCTTCCATGGTCTGTGGAGATTTCGTCTTCAACCATTTATCAAAATCCATGTTGGGATATATTCCTCTAATCAATGACATCAAAGTAGTGCCCTCCTTGACATTGCTTACCTCCGCCACAGCTGTGTTAAACCTACTCAAAAAATCCTTCAATCACTCCTCGAAATTTTGGAAAATGTTAGACATCAACATCACATCTTTTGGGTAAGCAGCATGCAACCTAAACTGCTCTGCGAACTTCTAGCTAGATCATCAAAGAAAGATATGGATCGCGATGGAAGGTAAGTAAACCACATTGTACTTACTCCTTCTAAAAATAATGGAAAACATACGCAACACATAGCATCGATAGCTCTAGAGTTATCCATATACCATTCATACTTTAACAAACACTATCTTGGATCAGTAGTTCCATTATAATATGACATTGTGGGCGTGGAAAACCTTCTCGGGTACTCCTCTCATAATATCTTCTCGGTGAACAATTCCAACTAGGAGAGGAACCCCAATCATCATTACTTCTATGTTGGTTTTCATTTACCAACTTCCTCACCATATCTGCTAATTTTTTTAGTTATATTGGATCAGTTGAACAACGATTATCATGGCCTGCCCAAGTGTTTGGCTCTATAAACGGTCTCGGTTAGTTTCATGGTATCTAGGTCCTCCTGTCTTTGGGAGAACTTTCGTCTAATTGATCGATTTCTATGATCTCTACGCAACAGGTTAACCGCATTCGTCTAAACTCCATCATTTTGGCCAACAACAAGGCCATCGCCATCATTAACATCATCATGTAAATCAATAAAGTTCTCATTATTCAGCGTACAATGTGTCAAATCGATAATGATCTGAGCTGACGGTTTGATGCCGGCCTGTGCTTTACCGACCCGAGTCTGCCTACTCGAACTTTCGAGGTTCCAGTCCTTTTCCGCTTTCCTTGTCTGTGACTTTTGGTAGATGAAGAGGAAATATTTTCTTCTGAATAAAAAGGTGACAATTCCTTTATGTTTCTTCTACAATCCCGAGATAACAGGGTCATCGGATCCAAATTTATTTGTTTCATCGTATCACTCCGACTTCCAAGAAGCTTATCGTTCATTTCTTTCATCATCTTATCCAATTTAACCCTGGTGATTATATCTGAAGCACTCTGGATTTCAATAGTTCCATGCTAGTTGGTTTCTTTTCCATGCTAAGAACCAGCATTCTCAGCATCATTGGTGGGCTTGGAGGTAGTCGATTTTTCATTGTATTTCCTTGGAGCCATTAATTTGGTAGATCATATGATAGACTTTAGCGAAATCTGAATAACCACGAACCTTTGGAATAGAACTTGTAGATCTACTTCGTGGATTAAAGTAATCCAAAGATTGGAAATTGATCTAAACAATGAGAAGTTAGAGTTCTCAGTGAAATCACCAAAAAAATTACACCAAAAGTTGGCACAAAACACCCAAATAGATTATAGAAGAGAATAAAATGAAGAAAATAAAAGATAAACTAGTAAAAACAATACACATCGATTTATTGTGGTTCGGCTAGACTCTAGCCTACGTCCACTTAAGCTTTGTTAAAGATTTCTACAAAAATTTACAAGTATGATTTTATGTATCGGTGGTCTCGTATTAGTGGTGATCCAAGAAATTTCTATAAAATACAGAATTTTATAATGTAGAAAAAAGATCCTGAAATGGTGCCCTCATCTCCTATTTATAGACGAAGATCAATGAATTTTCCTCCACCACGTTCTCCACGTTCTGAAGAAGGTTGCCTAAAAAGACCTAGTCTAATCAACAAGTGGTTTCTTGGTTCGGTACCGATTTGAAGGCTTTGGATTAGTGGCTATCTGAGGAATTGGTTCACTATGCTCTAATGCTAGTTTGTTTAGTGCTAAGTATTGGTGGCGATCCATACTTCTTGGTTTGCTAACTTTTTGGACTTCGATTACCTTGAAGTTGGCTTCATATCTTAGTTGATCTCTTAGATCGTTGACGATCCAAGAATCTTTGGATTGTTTGTCTTGACTTTGCTTTTATGCTTTGAGTAGGTTGATATAGCTTCCGTCTTAACTAAGCTCCTAAGATCGTATTGCTTGCATTTGCCTTCAATCTTTGAATGGTTTAAATTACATTATGATTTGTTGAAGAAAGCATGGATCGATACTGATCTAAGAGGTTTGGCTCGGTACTGACTCAAGACATTGATGTTAGATTTTGGCACCTAACCAATCGATCATTCTCACTCATTTAGATATGGCTTGGCTACAATGCTGGATAACAATATATAAACCTATCTGGTCGAGAGCAATTTTGCATATATATATATAATATAATTTATATTAGTATATATTTATAAGTAATTATATATATATATATATGTGTGTGTGTGTGTATACTTTCTTTGAATTTATTAAAAAAACCTTTTCGGATTACATATAATATTTTATATATTTATTCAACATTTTATAAACTATTGTTTAAAATAATTTTGCAATTGAATTATATTTATATATACACACGCGCATATATATATACATATATAAACAAACATATATACATATGTGTGTGTGTTTGTAACACCTCAAAATTTTTAATGTTAAATTAAAATACGAATAAGGGGAAAAAATATAATTTTACATAAAAAGACAAAAATAATTAATTTTTACAAATATTGGAATTAAGCATCGGGACCTATTCCATTGCGTCCGGAACACCGTTTACAATCAGAAATCATATATCACTTGCAAATTTGATAAAACGAAGCGGAAATAATGGAAAATGTAGCTAGTGACAATTTCATAATTATGGATTTCGGAAATTAGAATGAAAACCCTAGTTCTCAACTATAAATAAATGTTTAAGCTCCATCTTCTCATTCAGAAACCCTAGCCTCCGCCTCCTAAACATCTCTTCTTCCTCATCTTCTTCCTTAGAGATAAATTCATTATTTCAAACAAAATAAAAAGTAAATCAAATAAAAGAATAGAAAGAGAATTAGAGAAAGAAGGATTCCACAAACAAAGCTAGAGGAAAGAAGCAGAGGATAGAAATTTAAAGAAAAGATGAAAAGATAAAGGTGAGTGGATTTTATCTACGAAATGAGTATGATGCGAATAAGTAGTTGAATTTCAATTATATACCTTTTAGTAATACAAATATGATTCCTCTTCTTGAATCTAACCTTTTATTCTGAATCTTTGGATTGTAATAAGTTGGAAAACCTTAGGAAATAGTAGATCTAATTTTTGGATCTAAATTGTAAACATGCTGGGTTGATTTTGATAAGCGATAGATAACTTCTATGGATTCGGTTCATATGAAAAATTGAAATAATTTTGGATACGTAGAAATAGAAAATCAATTTGAGTGCATATATAGTATCGTGAATATATATACATATTGTACTGGAAATCCATTTATATTTGTTAGAATAAATTGCTTAAAATTGATATAAAATAGTAGAAACTATATCTGAAATACTGTGAAGATAAACCTTCAAAATCTTGCTCAAATCGACGAAAAGAATAGTAAAATAAACAAGAAAAAATAAAACTTGAAAATCTGGAAAAACTGAGTCAAACGCCTGAATTAAACTAAAAACGATAAATTACGAACCATGAAGAAAACAGTACAAATAAAGCATGATTCAAATGTTTGAACACCTCAACCGGACGTCTGAGATAGAGGTTAGACGGCTGAGCTAAAGGTCCAAACGGCTAAATGATTGAAGTTTGAAGACATAAAGAAAATATATAAAATAGGCTCGATTCAGAAATCTGATTCCTATACTCAGACATCTGGATGCAGAAAAGTTATTTTTTAATATAATGACATGAGTTAAACGTCCGAGCTGAAGGGTCAGACGTCTGAGCTGAAGCAGCAGGCCAGATTGAACGTGGACCTGATGCTGGCCAAGTAGAATGGGTCGGGGTAACTTTTTATCACTTCTTAGTCATTAGGGAGTGCGCGCAATTGGATGGAGTCAGGAAGCAAGCAGGAAACGTACCCATCTTGGGTCAAGTCCTAGGCTCTCGCTTCGCAAAGTTGGAACACGACACTAACATGATGGGTGATTATACTGCAATTAAAAGCTCTTATCATTCACAATCAGTCCTAACCACCTAAATTGGGGGGAGATGGAAAGAATTATGGCGGCGAGAAACCATCATTGTAAGAATAGTTAATCCTACAAGAGTTGGAATCATTAATCCACTCTTGAATGATACTTGTGTAATGGTAGAGAACATAGGATACATGTAGCAATGAAAGGATTAAATTAGGATTATTAACCTAATGGATTAATTCGTGATTGTTAACCCAAATAAGTAGACTTAGTCTAGAAGTTATATTTGATTTAGAATAATCCAAAAGATTATCAGTAGAAATTCTAACTCAATATATAATAGGTAGTTATATCTCGAAGAAGTTGTCTAAGAGATATTCAGTTGATATGTTCCATCTTCGAGTGGAACTTTAATAAACTATAATTTGTACATCTATAATAGTCAACTTAAACTGTAAGATAACTAAATCCTTCTATATATACATAAGGAATACCCTAGGTGTAGGATATTGAACTTCAATCACATGTTTATACCATACCACTAGTGATATGATTCATTCACCAAAATTTGTCTGACCCTTCTCCATTTCTCCCTCTTATTACCTATTATAGGAGGACAGGGCAGTAAGTGAGTTAATTTGGTATATATGCATGGAGAAGGTGGCACATTGATGGAGATTTATTTATTTCAGCCTCTCTATGTATCTTATTTTATCTATTAGACATATTATTACTATGGTGTTGTTTGGGAGTTTTATCTATCATTTTGACATATTTCTATTTATCAGACTTATTTGTACTTGCATTTGGAGACTTGATATGTCGTTTATTGTATGGACTACTGTTGACGCCAAAAATTGGCATCAACACCCGTAGAACCTTATGGACATCAAACAATGAATGAAATCTTAAGAACAAAGCATGAAAGTAAATTAAAACTTAGATTTTATAGTGTTTCGGCAACCATGGCCTACATCCACTTTATATTTTTATTAATCTTTTACTAGATTAAAATTACAAGAACAGTTGGATCAGCTAGAATTCATTGATACAAGTTTTTAAGAAAATAGAAATGGAAGAGCCTCCGGAGTAGGAAGAAGAAGATGAAGTCCTCCTTTCTAAAGCCATGACTATAGTATTTATAGTAGGAAACGCGCACGGATCGGGCTAAAACTTTACAAGGAAATCCTTTAGGTCCAGTACAGCCCACCATATTGATCTGCCGTGCCCACTCCATAATCCATAAAGATCGGCACATGCATGACCGATCATTTTCACTTGCTCTTAACAACTCACGATCGTTATTGGAGGATCTTAAAGGCTTTCTGATATTGCTTCTAGAATACGGGATCATACTGGCTTGCAGATTGCAAGCTATCAGCTGTTTTAAATCGGAGGCAGAATATACATCAAACTATTTCGATCGTCAGGTTGCACCCATCAATAACAATCGGCCTATATCGATCGGCCTTCCTCTCATCTTCATTTTAGGACGTGCGATCATCATGGTATGCCTCAGTTGATACTCTATTGATGTCCTGGGAGTCTTACATGGATTGGCTTCATGGTTTTCAAGATATTAGCTGTTCTCTAATGATTTGCGGTTTCTTCCTTGATCGTTGTCGTTGTCTCACCCGTAGCTTGTGTACACAGACTTCAATCAATTCCAAACTTGAGACATAACTTCACAGGGCTAGGCTTGTGACTTCATGTTTGCCATACTTCAACTTGGTTTCAGTTCAAATTTGTTCGACTATGTCTATAGTACTAGATATAAATGGCTCTTCAAGTTATCGACTATTCGTTCCTGGTCGAATCGTTGATATCACGACTTCGCCAAAAGGTAGGATAACATTTTCCCCCTAAAGTACATCTTGTGAATAACATGACGTGCTTTGAATCGTAACAATCGCCGTGATGGAATCTATTTAACTACCTGAGTGGTTACTATTCCTCTATCGTCTATTGATTGTATAAATCCAGAGTCGTATCCTGTTTGCATATACAAATTTAGCTACGGGGAATCTACAAGCCCTCATTCATCTGATCCTGCCTCAAACCTGATAGCTCCAGGTTTGTTTGCAATCTTCTATTGATTACGGAAAGCTGAACTTTTAAACCTGTTTTCATGCACCTTCATACACTTGTTCATGTTGTTAGCTCTAGGTCGTGCTTGTGTCCACAGGTCGTTGCCAACTTTTACGATATTCTGACTGTTCACGCATGTAATCGAATTTCTATGATCATTTGCCGTCTTTCTCATTCACCACAGTTTTCCCTTACTTCATCATATTTCCATTCATCATCACACTTTTTTTTAAATTGTCTTCGATCATGGAACTGAGTGTCGTAGGTTAGGAAATGAAATGGTCATCTGAAGGCTTAAATAGACGAGAGACAAAATCGAACGGTGTTGGGATGGGTCGGCATGCTTGGCAGATTAGATTTAGAATGGATCGGTAGACACATTACTTAGAGATGGATCGGCATATGGTTGAATGGTTGGAAGATGGAGTAAGAATGGATCATTGAACGTACAACTCAAAGATGGATCGGGGTAGTCACTGGGTATAAGTGTAGCCCTTCGAAGTGAAAATGACCGGCTAAATCCTATAGGGTGAAAATGATCAGAAAAATCTACCTCTATATAAGGCTTAGTACTTAGCCGCTTTCTGCAGGATCGATTTCACCCTAGAGGGGGGGTGAATAGGGCGATACTAATAATTATAAAAATTATCGCGGAAGTTTATATAAAATAAATTCAACACGGATCACGGTAGAATAATAGCATCACAGATATAGTAGAATAATAAAAACAGAAAATAGAATACACAGATTTACTCAGCTTCGGCAAAACCCTGCCTACGTGCTGCCCCAAGGTTTCTACTAGAAATTAAGTAGTCAGACGCTTATACACATAAACTCGCGACACCCGCTATCAACTGACCTAACTCTACGCTCAAAACCCTGCCACAACTCAGCCACTGAGTTGCGAATTCTCAAACTACGCCACGTAGTTTGTCCCCTAGTCACACGACTAGTAATTACAAATATTTAAAGGAAAATTTTCAAATTTAAAAACAAATTAAAAGCAAAACCCTAATTTAATTATAAGCCTTATAAACCCCAAAGTAAATGAAAAAGGCCAGCCCAAAATCACTAAAGTAATAAGAGTAAATCCCTTTCTCGTTTTATTTCTTCGGCCCGTCCTTGTTTCCTTTTCGTTAAAAATATGGCTGCATTTTTCTTTGCTCTGAAATTAGGGCTTTGTATAAATTGAAGACGTTGACTTTAGTAGCTCGATCGAATGATGATTTACGTTCCTTGCTTTTTCGATCGATGCTCTCTTCTCTTTGCACACGGCTCCTTCAATTTTGATCGAGTTCGAACTTGGATTCGGTATGTAATTTATTGCTTTTGCTTTACTGTTTTGCTTGCTTAAACTCGATGGATTCGTAGCCGATGATGCTAAACCTTTATATAGGGTTCGAATCCCTTTATTTTCGTTCATCTGAATTTATTTGAATTAGTCAACTATTTTCTTCCGGCCGTTCGATGCTGCTTGGATGTTGATGATGATTTCTAACTTGTTCTAATTCGTATAATTTGACGATTATTTACTTGATAATCACGGCTTTGAATCTTGGTCACCACGGCTTTGATATTTGCTTGATAATCACGGTTTGATTTTTAGTTGACTTTGTATTCTCTGATTTTCTAAATATCACGACCATTTAAAAAGAGTTTCTGGCATGTCGAACTTGCCTTGATTATTTTGAAACTTCTACTGATGCACTTGAACTAGCACTGACCGGTTTGTTATTTGATGTCGAGGCCATCACTTGTCAAGGCTGCTGCTGCTTACATTATTTTCATGGTCATGCACTTGGGCTTGTACTTGAAAGTGCAGTCTGGTTGCTTGTGTGGCTTTCTTGCAATGTTGTTTCATTTGTACTGAGTTGTTTGTGTGCATAACATTGAACTTTTTGGTCGACAATTGTTTTAGTTGTCTCGACCATTTTCTTGAACTTGTATTTTTGGACTACATATGTGTTGAATCCAGTTTTAAAGCTCGGGTTTGACCTTGTGCTTGTGTCGTGATTTTATTTGTATTTCACTTGAGTTGAACCTGGCTTTTAATTTGGATTTGACCTTGTGCTCACCTGTCCCTGTAATTTTATCAAGTTTATATCGGTGTGCACGGCCTTGCGGCATGTTCAGTGATACACTGTGCATGTCACAAGCTGTTCGTGTTTGATGAATTAGGATTAAATGATGACGAACAACCCAAATAACCGAGGCAAATAATATTTTCAAAAATCATTTTATTTTACACTGCAAAAATATTTCTTTTTCAATTTTACTACGTTAGCGTATATTTTTGCAGATTGCTCAGATGCTGGATTCAATCTGAAATAGAGTTGAAGATAAATACGAGTGAATGAGTGAAATGTAGTGAGGTGCAAATGTAAATGGAAAATTGTGTTGTAATTGAAGTTGCATATATATAGTGAGAGCTTGAATTTGTACTATTCAAAATTGTAATAAATATTTGTTTGAATAAAATATCCATTTAAATTTAAATTCTGAGTTATTTATTTTATTCAGCAAATATTTATTTAATTATGTGAAAAATAAAATAGTATAATAACAAATACATTTAAATGAATATATATATGTTTATTATCATCAAACAAAAATCATATACTCGTATATTCAACAATCTCCCCCTTTTGATGATAACAAACATATATTTAATATTTTGAATTTATTAAATGTATTTTATTATTCAATTTGCTCCCCCTATTTGAATGCTCCCTCTCTACACAAAGCTTCCCCTTCATATATGCATATGCAAATGATCCTAGATGCAAATAGAAAATATTTGACCTTTATTTGCCAAAATCTTAACTTTTCTCTCCCTCTTTTGTTATCAGCAAAAGAAAAATAGTGTTAGAAAAATAGATATAAAATGATAGGCATTAATACTACATTAATACTCAATCGAGTATAAATATTAAATTTCAATAAAAAATCAAACAAAAATCATAAATACTTTGTTTGACGCATATTCCACTTTAGAATGATAGGGGTAATGTCATCATATAAAACCATATAGTTGTGTCTATTTGTGGTATATTTATATCAATAATTTGAATATCTACTAACCATGCATAACCGTTAGGACTTTTAAATGAGATTAGTAGTTATCCAAATTTTTATTAAAAAAATGAATTCAAGTATTCTCTAACTATGCATAACCGTGAGGACTTTTAAATGGGATTAGAATCAACTTGTCTATTTAATCAATCAATTTTGATATGCGTTCCATACATGCATAACCGTGAGGACATTTAAAGGATCATGGAAGCACATAATCAGAAATTCCAAGTAATTCACCCATGCATAACCATGAGGACTTTTAAATGAGAGTGAATACTTTGGATGTTTTTATTTGTTAAAAATATAATGAAATGAAATACGAATGATTCCTGTTTAAAATACCATATATTGACATACTATATTGGATTTTAATGAGTGATAGTTGATAGAAATATGATAGAAATAGAAATGGTCAAGGAATTTTTACCAAACAAAAAGTTTTTATAACTCTTGTTTAAATTTCTAAAGAAATTTACTGTCTCAGGTTATAATATATGATTAATATCAACACTCATCACTTTTTCAATCACTATTTATCTTTTCGATAATCAGTAGGGAGTCAGATTAGTTAATATAGTCATTTACGATCAATTCCAAAGATAATTATCAAACATTTTTAAAATGACTAATCTGAAACAAGGTCAAAAATGATTTTCTAGAAGGGGTTTTCTAAGAAAAATGTCTACTAGTTGAAAATTATTTGAAATGAAAAATATGCAGATATTTTCTTTGAAAATCGATGCAGCTACTGAATGTCTCAACATAAATCGCGTTCCACTAGTAATTTTTCTATCAACTAGATTACCAGTGTAATCTACATCTGAATTTTCTTTCACTCAAGATTATCATTAGTTATAGACCATATCATGAAGTTGCAACAAATTCCTTAAAATCATTTTTAACAGCTTTTAAATGAAATTCTCTTGAATTTGAATTGAAACCGTGTATACAACATAATATATAATGTCAAGTCAAACATATCCACATGTATCATGAGTAATCATCAATCAATAAAACACCATTATTTGACCAAACAAATTTATATGAATTAGTTCAAAGATGAAAAGATGATTGGTCAACATTTTTGAATAAGTCAGAATCAAAATCATCATTCATTTCTTTATCACATAACTGGCTGATTTAATTCAGATTATGGTGCAGATTATCACATTTAATGAATTGTTCAAAATAATATACCTTCTCTTGTTTTACCTTTTTCCAATAATATTTCGTTGTTGCCCATTGTGATTCTGTCACCTTTGTACTAGGCTAAGGAACATTGATTTGTCGCCCGTTGTGTGTCTGGAACAGCCAGAATCTAGATGACACTGTTGTTGTTCCATAGCCTGCCACCACACCTACACGAGAGAATATTTTTGTGACCTATTTGTTTTTATAGGTCCATGGTTGTTAGTGGCAACAAATTTTGAAAAATAATTTTGTAGAGACCCAAAACTATTTATATATGTCCCTTTCGGCACCCAGATTTGTTTGACTTTGAGGGATTTTATATTTGTGCCTTTTGGAACCCAAATTGGAATTGTTTTCACGTGTTTGGATCTATACCAACAATTATTTTGATTGTGTCCAAATATTCTACAAATTGCGCACATGGAATTGACTTGATTAATTTTTCTTTTAACAAGTTCAAATTGATTATACCCAAGTCCTTGTCTATCTGTATTAGCAGTTTGTTTTCCTATTAGCATATGTAGTGATTTTTCTCCTCTGGAGAATTTTCCTAAAGTCGTAGACAATTGTTGGACTTGCGTTTTGAGAGATTCATTTTCGTTCAATAATTGTGTGCACTTTTTAATAGAATTTTCTCTCCTCGTGTATTCGCTTTCTTTCAAAATCAGAATTTCATTTTCAAGTGATTTTATTTTAATTTTTGATTTTCTAATCTCTTCTTCGAATTTTGGACACTTATCACACTTAGGGCTTTTGCTTTGATAGTTTTTAACTAATTGATTAAGCTGTTTATTTAAATCTATCAAAGTATCTCTTTGAGATTCAATTTTGGCGTACCTTTCCCTAAGTCGTTCAAAATAGCCATTTACTTCGTGGAAATATATAAGTAATTCAGAGTGAGTGAGTTTTGATACCTCGCTTGGCTCATCATCATCATTGCTATCAATTATATCACCTCGAAGGCACAGATCTGCATTTTCACTCTCACAGCTAGTATTTTTATTATCTTCATCACTTGTATTCCACGTGGCTGCAAAACTTCTCCTTTTCGATTTCTTTTCTTGGCCGAGTCGATTTCAGGGACAATTAGGCTTAATGTGGCCAGGTTTATTGCACTTATGGCAGACGATCTCTTGCTCGTCTGAGTTGTCTGGCGCTTTGGCTATTCTGCTTTTTAGTCTTTGATTTAGAGCTGGATTTCCATATCTGTGATTCCACCTTTTGAATTTCTTCATTAATAGTGCTAGCTCAGCTGCTCCATCATCGTCGTCATCATCATCACTTTCAGTTGTTCCTTTGAGAGCTATTGATTTCTTTCGAGTATCTCCTCCTTCACGCTCTTCCTTGGATTTCATTTCTAGCTCATAAGTGGTGAGATTTCAGATGAGTTCTTCAACTTTGATTTGTTTTAAATCTTTCGATTCTTGAATGGCAGTTACTTTTTCTTTAAAACTTCGTGGAAGGACTTTGAGGATTTTTCGGACTATTTCCAATTCTGTGTATGATTTCCAAGAGCATTTAATTTGTATACGATATTGAAAAGTCGTCCGTACATCTCTTTGACATTTTCTTCCTTGGCCATTGTGAAATTCTCGTATTCGCTACTAAGCATGGCAAGGCGAGATTCTTTGACTTGAGATGTTCCTTCATGAGTCACTTCGAGTGTGTGCCATATTTCCTATGCAGTTAGACAATGTGAGACACGATTAAATTCAATTTGATCCAATGAACAAATAATAGAATTCATAGCTTTAGCATTAGCATTCTGTAATCTATTTTCTAGATTGGTCCATTGATCAATCGGTTTATCTATTTCCTGATTATTTACCACTATAGTTGGCGTCCTATATCCTGTCTCAACTATATTCCAAGCATCAATGGTTTTCAGAAAAATTTTCATCCTATTTTTCCAGTAAGCGTATTCACCATTGAACATTGGTGGTCTAACTATGGACTGGCCCTCGGCAAAAGCATTATTAAAAGAAGCCATTTAAAAATTCAAATTTGTAACAAAAATTGGTTTCTGAAAAATCAATTTTTAAAAACAAAATTTGACTTCTTTTTCTAGCTCTGATACCACTTGTAGGATTGATTTCACCATAGAGGGGGTGGGTGAATAGGGTGATACTAATAATTATAAAAATTATCGCGGAAGCTTATATAAAATAAATTCAACACAGATCACAGCAGAATAATAACAGCACAGATATAGCAGAATAATAAAAACAGAAAATAGAACACACAGATTTACCCAGCTTCAGCAAAACCCTCCCTACGTGCTGCCCCTAAGGTTTCTACTAGAAATTAAGTAGTCAGACGCTTACACATGTAAACTCGCGACACCCGCTATCGACTAACCTAACTCTACGCTCAAAACCCTGCCACAACTCAGCCACTGAGTTGCGAATTCTCAAACTACGCCACGTAGTTTGTCCCCTAGTCGCACGACTAGTAATTACAAATGTTTAAAGGAAAATTTTCAAATTTAAAAACAAATTAAAAGCAAAACCCTAATTTAATTATAAGCCTTATAAATCCAAAGTTGATGAAAAAGGCCGGCCCAAAATCACTAAAGTAATAAGAGTAAATCCCTTTCTCATTTTATTTCTTCGCCCCGTCCTTGTTTCCTTTTCGTTAAAAATATGGCTGCGTTCTTCTTTGCTCTGAAATTAGGGCTTTGTATAAATTGAAGACGCCGACTTTAGTAGCTCGATCAAATGATGATTTACGTTCCTTGCTTTGTCGATCGATGCTCTCTTCTCTTTGCACACGGCTCCTTCAATTTTGATCGAGTTCGAACTTGGATTTGGTATGTAATTTATTGCTTTTGCTTTACTGTTTTGCTTGCTTAAACTCGATGGATTCGTAGCCGATGATGCTAAACCTTTATATAGGGTTCGAATCCCTTTATTTTCGTTTGTCTGAATTTATTGGAATTCGTCAACTATTTTGTTCCGGCCGTTCGATGCTGCTTGGATGTTGATGATGATTTCTGATTGTTCCAATTCGTATAATTTGATGATTGTTTACTTGATAATCACGGCTTTAAATCTTGGTCACCACGGCTTTGATATTTGCTTGATTATCACAGTTTGATTTTTAGTTGACTTCGTATTCTCTGATTTTCTGAATATCACGGCTTTTAAAAAAGAGTTTCTGGCATGTCGAACTTGCCTTGATTATTTTAAAACTGCTACTGATGCATTTACTTGGACTTGTACTTGGTTATGTGCATGGCTTGGTCTTGTAGTCTTCATTGTTCACTGTGTATTCATTGTTGAGGCTGCTGTTGACTGGTCTTTGCTTGCATATGTTCCTCATATATATGATATCACCTCTGTTGACTTTGTTTACTTTTGCATAGCATATTGAGCTGGTACATGTTGATTACTTTGTAGTTGTACATATGTCTTTGAGTTCGCACTGTATATATATATATATATATATGCTAGTTGTTGTGCACATTGTTCTGATTCTATATGAAGTCACATCTGTACACTTATTGATTTAGTCTGTTGCATCGAGTTGGCATTTAGCTCTGGTGGTACTTGAGTCTTGTTCCTGTTTTGCTTGAACTTGAATCTGGTTCTCCTGCCTTAGCTCCGGTTACATGTGCACCACTTTGCACTGTCTACTGCCATACTGCTATGTTGTATTGTGTTGTAGTATTTGTGAAATGTTGGGTCTTGACTTGCTCGAGTCTGGTTCCTTTTGAAACTTGATTGATTGAGTTGAACCTTGTTATTTGGTCAGAACTGTTGTCTTCATTTTGCCTATTGACATTTGTTCATGTAGTTTCACTTGAACTAGCACTGACCAGTTTGTTATTTGATGTCGAGGCCATCACTTGTCAAGGCTGTTGCTACTGCTTACATTGTTTTCATGGTCATGCACTTGGGCTTGTACTTGAAAGTGCAGTCTGTTTGCTTGTGTTGCTTTCTTGCAATGTTGTTTCATTTGTACTGAGTTGTTTGTGTGCATAGCACTGAACTTTTTGGTCGACACTTGTTTTAGTTGTCTCGACCATTTTCCTGAACTTGTATTTTTGGACTGCACCAGTGTTGAATCCAGTTTTAAAGCTCGAGTTTGACCTTGTGCTCGTGTTGTGATTTTATTTGTATTTCACTTGAGTTGAACCCGGCTTTTAATTTTGGGTTTGACCTTGTGCTCACCTGTCCCTGTAATTTTATCAAGTGTATATCGGTGTGCACGGCCTTGTGGCATGTACAGTGATACACTATGCATGTCACAAGCTGTTCGTGTTTGATGAATTAGGATTAAATGATGACGAAAAACCCAAATAACCGAGGCAAATAATATTTTAAAAATCATTTTATTTTGCACTACAAAAATATTTCTTTTTCAATTTTACTACGTCAGTGTATATTTTTGCAGATTGCTCAGATGCTGGATTCAATCTGAAATAGAGTTGAAGATAAATATGAGTGAATGAGTGAAATGTAGGGAGGTGCAAATGTAAATGGAAAATTGTGATGTAATCAAAATTGCATTGTAATTGAAATTGTATATATATAGTGAGAGGTTGAATTTGTACTATTCAAAATTGTAATAAATATTTGTTTGAATAAAATATCCGTTTGAATTTAAATTCTGTGTTATTTATTTTATTCAGCAAATATTTATTTAATTATGTGAAAAATAAAATAGTACAATAACAAATACATTTAAATAAATATATATATATATATGTTTATTATCATCAAACAAAAATCATATACTTGCATATTCAACACTTTCTTCACTTCACTTTTCACTTTTGCCTTTAAGCACTTAAACGAGACGAGTATGTTCTGCCTTCCTATTACCGATCCTTACAACAGTATCCTTCTTCCTTTATATCCAGACTTCAAATCGACCTCGAATCCTTCATTTTTTAGATCTCGAACATAGGTAAAACATTACCTGAACTTGTTGCATAACTCTCGAATCGATTTCGAATCTAAGACAGTTGGCATGGGTTAAATTCTCCTTTTTCCTTTTTTTGTAATTGTTCTCAATGGAGGCGAGGTGACTCGCCTATAAGAAGTTAGCGACCTACTATTATCAGTTCGATCATTCTTCGGGGGAGATGATGACGAGAAGACGAAGGGTTTGGAGTGATGGATATGAACGATTCTTACGATTGTTCGTGGACGATCGGTGGAGCTCTGGTTCAAAGATGAGGGAGTTCAAGAATGGCCTATGAACGATCGAACATGTTAGCTTGGGGGAAGACGGTCGATAGGTAGGACGATCAGTTAGATCTGTTCCATGGATCGTTTGGCATATACTTGCTTCTAGGACATTCGACCCTTAAGATATTGGAATGACTGATCCATTTAATATCACAACGATCCATTTACACTTGGACTTAGTGTTTTTACCCGCTCATAAGAATATGACCCATAGCTTGAACATGAACTTGAACCAAGTAACTAGTTCCGATTTCTTGTACACATTTAAACATAAACATGACCATCATATGACATGACCTCCACGACTAATAAAAAGTCGCCTTAGAACAAGTTCCATAAATGATTTAACTACTATGTTAAAACTTATCCGTAGCTCAAACAATAGTTTGATTTCTGTTGGCTAATAACTGTTCTTTAAACACATTTCTATATCTTGCCGTCTTTTCTTGTCTTCTGTTTTGCATAACCTGTTATTATATTGATTAGCACTTTATCACACAACACTCACACTCACAATGCACTAGGGGGTACAAGTCGTTTTTTCAAATTATGGTTTTTACTAAGTTTGATAGCAAGGGAATCTAGGATTTTCGGATACTTCGCAATTATGCCAGCCGGATCTTTTTCTCATAGGACTAATTTGGACGTAGAATCCAGTTCAGTAACCGAATCTGACAGCCTGCCACTTAGTCATAATTCAGGACATCCCAAAGGCTCGGGTTCCCAGCTTGATTTTTCCGAGATTGTTCCCAACTTTCCACCGGAAGTTATCGATCCGGTGCCTGATACTTTAGAAGATGAAATCGTCCTTGAAAATCCTCCTGATTCAGTAGCTTCAAAGATCAAAGAAGACGCTCTCTAGAGGATCTGCAGAAGGCACGAGATTCCTTTTAGCGACGTATTAGCTCCGTCATAAGACGATAGGGCTCACAAACCTCCCGAAGGGTATACATCATGTAACAAATTCAGGTGTTCGGCGGGATGCATCCCGCCATTCAATTTGTATATCCAGGGTATCCTTCATTATCTAAGAATTTCTCTTGCACAACTCCACCCAAACGGCTACGCGCTACTCAACTATACATATATGATATTAATGGAGTTTCTGCACCCTCCGCCTACCATGGAAGACATCCAATTTCTTTTTACTTTTAAACGACGGACAAGGACTCTATCATTCACTTTTCTTCAATCGGCGAAGAAATGCCATATTTTGACCGGTACTTGGAACAAATTAAGTGCTTTCAAGAGCGAATGGTTCTTCATTCGTTGTCCGCCCGGCTTCGCTCGATATGGCTAGAGAGACGTAAGTGTTCCTCGATAACTTCATAAATATATAAGGAAAACATATCCAGGCTACATTCTAACGATGTTGTTCATTTTCAGGTGTCATTACCCGATCCAGCGGCGATGTTTATAAAGAGGCGGTCTCTATTTTGAAGAATGCTCTAGCCGAAGATAGAAATATTGAATTTTTGCTCAATGACGAACGTCTCATCACTTTTGGCTTGATAGAAGAGGGCCTCAGCGTGGGGCTTACAAAAACTGCCCGGTCGGTTGGGACCAAATTACAGGCCGCAACCGGTCGAAGAGATTTTCAATCCGGCCCTATGGTGCCCCCTGTCACGAGCACCTAAGTGTCTGCTGATATCAATGTCGGAGGGCGTAGTGAAGATGCACCTGGTCGTCATGATGATAGACCTGATCCCGGGGTTGGCGTCGGATTCTCGCAAGTTCCTCAACTCCGGTCATGATTACAAGAAAAGGGAAAGCGATCGCACACAAGCCTCCAAGAAGTCATTGTTCCAACCCAACTAAGCCGTCGATGAACCTACCACTAGATCCTTTGTCTGATTTACCGATCCTATCTGATCTCGACGCTTATCAATTTACTTACATGAGCATTGGAGGATTAGAGTCTCCCATCAGAACCAGTTCAGAGATCCCCATTTCTGGAGGGGAAGTTACACCGATGAGCAAAGCTCCTACACCTGGTATGTCGGTGGGTTGCACTAGGACACTTACACGCACTCGCACGTCTAACACTGCACTGTACTCAATTTGTACTTCCTAGTAATCGAAGTTGATTATTATCCACTTTTCTTTGCAGGAACGATGGTGAGGAAAAGGAGTATGTTTGATTCCCTACGGGACATACAACATTAATCGTGAGGGTCGCAATCTAACTCTTATCGCGATAGTCGTCACTATTATGACATTAGCTACCTCCCCAGCCATGGTCGTGGTTACTAAGAGAGGGATGATAGGGACAGGCCTGCTCAAGACATTTATAGATCGAGATCAAAGATCCCCTCCTCCAAGAGGTCCTAAAAACTAGCTGAACACAAGGACTTGCCCACTAATCCCCCTCGTTGCCCTCCTATGGCTCCAATGCCTCCAAGATCCTTAGTCACATCTCAGTCTCAGCAGCCGAGCAACCATGGCGAAAATACTGCAGTTCACAGGCCTGGCAAGGAGAGTACTAGGGTTGAAATTATTTCGGAGGATTTCCCAACAGATCCAAATGTCTGTATGGCCGAACATCGATAGGAATTTCCAAACTTATGCTTCGATGGGTTCTATTTTCCTCCTAATCCGAAGAAGGTTCTGGACGATGTTCAAAGAATGACTATTAATTGCGTCATCGACATCCACATGCAATATCGAGAATGGATGAAAGCTGTGGAAAAAATATCAAAAGTTTCCTTTGAACTTGCGGTAGAAATCAAGAAACTAAAGCGACAAGAGGCCCAGGATAAAAGAATTATTGAAGCTTTGACAATTGTACAAGAGGCCTCTAGAACCGCCTTAACCAAAGTTGACAGAAGTGCCGACACTGCCTTAAAATCCTTGGAGGAGATGAAAGCTAGCCATCTTGACACGGTTCAAGTGTTGCATCACCAGAACTAAGAGATAATGCTTGAGCGAGACGCGGCTCGAAACAACGAGTCTGCGGCCTTAAAGGAAATAGCCGAACTCAGGGCTAAGCTTGAAGATGTGATAAAAGACAAGGATGATGCTCAAAAGATCTCTTAAGACTCCTGCGAAGAGCTAGTTCATGTTAGGCTTGAGAGAGATGAGGCCACTGAAATAGCTAAAAACATCGATGCACTTATTCCACATGAGACAGAAACGCTCACGAACAAGGTAAGAGAAAACATGATGAATGAACTTGACCCGCTTCTCATTCTCTACAATGCCAATGTGCTTAAACATAGGAAATTAGCGTGGCTTGGCGAAGACTACCCCTATCAGCTTTATCATGCTTTGGAGTTTCTTGTCTCGGAGGAGGAAAGAATTCATAGCTTAGAAAAAGTTGACGTAACCAAACTCAAAAGCGAAGTGCTAGTGGGCGATGAAACCAAAATATTACATGACATTCAGTTTTCTCTCCAGAAAGAGTTCATGACTACTCCTTCACAAGAGGCGGGCGAAGGATTTGGGTTGGCACATTCTGATATTGCAACTGAGCTGCCCATGGTGTCCCAAATCACGACCAGTTTTGCGAGTAGCTCCTCGACCATCCCTGGGTACGATCCAGATAAACCGCGACTATCTCCGATCCTTAAGCATGGTTTTGAGGATGCTCCGGTCCAGCCTGAAATCCACACCACAGAAGGTATTCCGTCGATTTTCCCTTTATCTTGTAAAGTTGGGATGTTATTAATTAGTCTTTCTAATCTTTTCGCCTTTCTCTTTCTCAACCTTAGGCTCATCGAATATTGCTTCTCTCCCTCCTAGAGGACCTCAACTGGAGTCTCAAATGGCCGTAACTGAATCCATTACAGTTACAACTTCAGCCGCCATCCAGAGTGTTCGCGAAGAGGCCTTATTTTTTGACGATCAACTCATGGAGGCATTATTCGATAAGGGGGGAGACTCACATCACGAAATTCCGTTTGACGTAGAAGTGGTAATCACAGGGTCCATTGATCCCGCCGGTCGGCCCAGTATGAAAGAAAGGATTGAGCGAGATGAGCTCGAGAAAAGGAAAGTGAAGGGAGAGCTAGTTGAACAGGTCTCGAATGAGCCGATGCCTTTCCCTCTTCAGATGATCCTTCCCGAAGGTGCGACTCCTCTAGAAGACGTTCCTCATACTTTTGGCGCCAAAGATGCCCCCATCCCTCCAACTTCCAAAGACGAAACCGCCTTGGCCCATATAACTGGGGAAGCTCCTTCCAAGAAAGGTCGAGGTGGCAAGGGATCGAAGAGGGGGGCTAGTAGTAGTTCAGAGGGAGCTACTCCGAAGAAGCGAAGAAATGACAAGAAATCTAAAGAGTGATCATCGGACACGCAAATAATTTAGATAAATGCTTCTCTTTTTGCTGGTTGTATTTGTATAGGCATGGCCCTTCAATTTTGTTTTGTATTCTATACAACCAGATTCCATGTAAATAAAAGTTCTTTTGCACTTGCATATGATCTCTGTATTTACTTGTTTATGTGTCTGAACTACAGCATTTTTCACTTCATGTACTTGTAACTTGTTGGTTGTCGAATCGAATACTAATTTAATTAAACCACCTTATGGCCTTTCTATGGTCATGGCATCGAGGCGTTGTGAACACGAGAAATGACCCGCCGTGTTAAGCTTTCATAATCATTCTTCGGACAATCGCATTTTCGTCCACGGTATTCGGGTATGTAAATGCACCGTGTGAATGGTCAAGTCTTGTCCCGGTGGTGTTAAAATTCTGGCATAACCTTTAAAAGACTTAAAGCCAGTCGATGAATGGTCAATTCACATTCATCATATTTTTCTCGTGCCCCCAAGTCTAAGGTACACTTCAATAAGTAAGAGGGCAGGTCACGCTTACTTTAGCTTTACACTCTGTCCCGTCGAATCATGGGATCGAGTTAATGGATAGTAAACTAAGTCATGCATATTCTGGTCTTTACCGGTTTGCAATTATTTTGCCGATTATAGGTTGGAATTACTGGAATAGGGAATGGTTGAAACCCACTCATCGGTTCATGAATTTTGCATTCTAGTCCGCATTCTGGGAACTTAGAGTCATTCTGTGAGCGGTCGACTCGCGCTCAATTTGTGTTCATACTTCGGTCCATGCTCCAGGGACATAGAGTTTTTGTCAAATGGTTAATACCCTAGTCCGCAGTCTGAGACTTAGAGTGCTCTAGTCCAAAGTCAGGGACTTGGAGATTTTAGCTGAATCGTTTGTACCCTAATCCGTAGTAAAGGATTTATAGTACTCTAGTCCGCGCTCTGGGGACTTATATATTTTTGTTGAATCGTTTATACTCTAGTCTGCGCTCCGGGGACTTAGAGTACTTTAGTTCACGCTCTGGGGACTTAGAGATTTTAGTGAATCGTTTATACTCTAGTCCGCAGTCCGGGGACTTAGAGCACTCTAGTCCGCGCTCCGGGGACTTAGTGATTTTGTGAATCATTTATACTCTAGTCCACGCTTCGAGGACTTAGAGATTTTTGTGAATTGTTTATACTCTAGTCCGCACTCCGAGGACTTAGAGTACTCTAGTCCGCGCTCCGAGAACTTAGATATTTTTGTGAATCGTTTATACTCTAGTCCGCGCTCCGGGGACTTAGAATACTCTAGTCCGTGCTCGGGGACTTAGAGCACTGTAGTCCACACTCCGGGGACTTAGAGATTTTTGTGAATTATTTATACTCTAGTCCATGCTCCGGGGACTTAGAGTACTCTAGTTCATGCTCCGGGGACTTAGAGATTTTTGTGAATTGTTTATACTCTAGTCCGTGCTCCGGTGACTTAGAGTACTCTAGTCCACGCTTCGAGGACTTAGAAATTTTTGTGAATTGTTTATACTCTAGTCCGCGCTCCGGGGACTTAGAATACTCTAGTTTGCACTCCGGAGACTTATAGCACTTTAGTCTGCGCTCCAGGGACTTAGATATTTTTGTGAATCATTTATCCTCTAGTCCATGCTCCGGGGACTTAGAGTACTCTAGTCTGCACTCCAGAGAGATTTTTGTGAATCGTTTATACTCTAGTCTGTGCTCTGGGGACTTAGAGTACTCTACTCCACGCTCTTGGGACTTAGAGATTTTTGTTGAGAGCAATCGTATTTCCACTCGTTTGATTTGTACTTCATTTATCGTGTCGAGGCAAAAAGTTGTCGAATGAACGGTCGAACCACATTCGTTCACAGAATGGGATTCTGCCCCCCAGCATTTAGTACAAAACTAGGCAATCAAATGGTTGATTTTCGTCCACTTGGTAGTTGTGGCTCTTCCCATTGAGTCGAGGAAAAAAGAAGGTGATGACTGATTGGATCACCTCCATGCTGGGGTCGGATGATCGAGTCTTGCACAATTTGCTTCATATTTCTTTCTAGCAAGTGAGGATAATGGATTATTGAGAAGACAAATTAAGTTGCATCCGTTTCGGGCAGCAATTATGTTCGCTTGATGAAATCCGTAATTAATAAGTAGCAGTAAATCACGGCTACTTCAAGTCTAACATGAAGGTAGCTGAACGGATGGTCGGCCATATCTACATTATATTAGATTCCGAACTTGTCGGGTTCTTTATTCTGCACTTCGGCATCCCAAATTAGGGGCATATAGTAGCTGATGAACGGTCAAATCATGCTCGTCTAGATAAAAGCTCCGTAGGTTCTGTCATGATCTCTGGAGATCGGTCGATGCGCAACTCTAAGCACTCGATACCTACATTGTGTGCACGTAGTTTAATTTAAGTCGATCATAGCTTATAAAATAATTGAGATTGAAATTGTAGCAAACTAATTAAAAGAAATTCAGAATAAATATCATCAATAAGCGAAGCAGCATTGTGCGATCGCTATTCCACTTTTCCCCTGGCCCCTTTTAGCGGGGTATCGACCGTCGTCGGTCCAGTTGATAATCAGGGTTCTTTATTGATAGGGCTATGATGTTTCTGTCATCATCAAGCCGGGATGTTCTTCGGCTATAGCTACTCGTTATGCTCGTGAAGAACATCTGCATGTTCAAAATGTGCTCAAAGCTAAGTGGTCCATAATTGATAGTTAGTCGCCAATCACTTGGGGTTAGACTCAGGGGAATCTGATAACTGCTTGGAGTCAGACATTGGGTCGCTTGGAGTCAGAGACTAAATCGCTTGGAGTCAGAAATCCAAAAGGCTTGGCGATAGGCACTTGGGGTCTCTTTAGGATTCGCTTCGGGAAAAACATCATCCAACCCGAGCTTTGCATCGGGTCACAGCTAATGTTATAAAATCTTTCTTGTACTTGATAAAATTTCCATGTCATCCCTTCATGCCTGCTTCCCACCAGGATCGAACATATCATCTCTAGCATTTAATAACTCGAAGCATCAGGCTATAGGCAAAGGTTTGTAGTACGTAAACAAGAACGATCAGTCAAACTCAATGATCTCAGAACGATCATACTAGATGGATCGTATAGAAGCAACCATAGTTCCATTATAGATTGTTAGGGAAGTTGATAGGAAACGATCGGTTACAAGGACGAGAATGGAGCGATCGTATCAAAATGATCATGTTGGAACTTTCACACATAATCAGTTGCTAGGGGGTCTATTTGGAATGATCGTGCAAAAACAATCATATAAGGATGATGGATCGTATTCAGTAGGCCAGAGCATCAACATGGTACGACCGATCATACGCAAATAAAAAACATTTGATCCCAAGAAAAAGGGGTGAAACGATCGGGTGATGAACAACCATGTAGGAACGATCGGAGATAAACATTCATGTATGAAGTAGCCTTTATCATACTGGTGGAACGACCAGTGTGGACCATTGTAAAAAAACCGACCGAGTAGGATGTTGGAGTGATTAAATTCGTAGTGAACAACTGTTTTCCTAGTGCATAAGGTCCATGGCCAAATGCCGATCATTCGTCCTTGCATTGAAACTCGAGAATGCAAAGACATTCACGAACCGTATGACTACTTGTTACTAATCTCATCCTTTCTTGCTTTTGGCCAAGGTAGTAGACAAGATTTCACGGCCTTGTATAGTAACTTCCATCTAGACTTTTTCAAATCTGAGTAGGGTAGAAAACTTGTCAATCAAGAGCTGGATCTATCTCGTGAACATGGGAATTCACCAGTAGAAAATGAGATCCAATTGAACTGAGAATTCATTTCTCAGTGAAAGCACTAAAATGTCGATGCCAAAAATGGGCATCAACACCTGTAGAACCTTATGGACATCAAACAATGAATGAAATCTTAAGAACAAAGTATGAAAGTAAATGAACACGTAGATTTTATAGTGGTTCAGCAATCTTAGCCTACATCCACTTCATATTTTTATTAATCTTTTACTAGATTACAGTTACAAGAACAGTTGTATCAGCTAGAATCCATTGATACAAGTTTTTAAGAAAATAGAAATAACAGAGCCTTCGGAGTAGGAAGAAGAAGATGAAGTCCCCCTTTCTGAAGCCATGACTATAGTATTTATAGCAGGAAACACGCATGGATCGGGCTGAAACTTTATAAGGAAATCCTTTAGGTCTAGTACAGCCCACCATATCCATCAGCCGTGCCCACTCCATAATCCATAACAATCGGCACATGCATGACCGATCGTTTTCACATGCTCTTAACAACTCACGATTGTTATTGGAGGATTTTAAAGGATTTCTGATATTGCTTCTAGAATACGGGATCATACTGGCTTGCAGATTGCAAGCTATCAGCTGTTTTAAATCGGAGGCAGAATATACATCAAGCTATGCCGATCGTTAGGTTGCACCCATCAATAACAATCGACCTATATCGATCGGCCTTCCTCTCATCTTCATTTTAGGACGCGCGATCATCATGGTATTCCTCACTTGCTACTCCATTAATGTCCTGGGAGTCTTACAAGGATTGGCTTCATGGTTCTCAAGATATAAGCTGTTCTCTAATGATTTGCGTTATCTTCCTTGATCGTTCTCTGGTCGATCCAAACAAGTCGTTATCTCACCAGTAGCTTGTGTACACGAACTTCAGTCAATTCCAAACTTGAGACATAACTTCACGGGGCCAGGCTTGTGACTTCATGTTTGCCATACTTTGACTTGGTCTTGGTTCAAATCCGTTCAACTATCCTCTATAGTACTAGATATAGCTGGCTCTCCAAGCTATTGACTATTCGTTCCTGGTCGAATCGATGATATCACGACTTCGCCAAAAGGCAGGATAACAACTACGATTATTCTATGACTGCCTTATTTGAATTATTTTTAGTACTTATATTTATTTCCTTCCGCTGTAAGGTCTGAAAGTGTAGACTAGTGTAATGTTACATTTATTTCTATATCATTGTAACTACCTTTAAAACCAATGATTTGTACTTCTCAGCATGGTGAGGGTTAAAAGCCAATTTTGGGGTTTGAATCGGTATGTATGGAGGTGCAGGCTGTTACACTTGGTATCAGAGCTTAGGTTTAGAATTCCTTAGGGATTAGGGCATATGAGAGAGTGTATTTGTATTTTTCTATTATATATATATATATACCACACCACACCCTATATATTTTGACTTATAAGGTACTTGCTGGCTTGTCTCCTTATATAAACAAACAAATGTGAGTCAAAATAATTTTTATGATTACAACAACTTGGGGTGAAGAACAAATCCATCACATTTATTACAATTTACCCCCACAAAGAAAAGCTAATAGAGGTTCCATATACCTACTAGCAGTGGTGAGTACGTTTTGTATCTAAGGATTAAAAAAGGAAGAGTAATGCCCTTGGACCTATATAAATTAAATATGATGTCAAAAAGGCGTAATGGAGGCATAGAAGAAGGATTTCTCAAGGGTAGAATACATCTCTTCAGAAAAAAGGTAAGTCCTATTAGTATATTGGAAATAGTTGTAGAAAACCCATTGAGTAGCTAGCAATTCCAACATGAGGGTTGGACACTTCTATAACAACCCGGAATTTTTAATGTTTTGAATAGAAATATATAATTTATTTAAATATTAAGATTCGATTCGAATTTAATTAATAATAAGAAAATCAAATTTAATAAATAGCGACTTGATTTTTAATAACTTATTTTTAGATGGATTTATAAGATTATTCCCATAATATTTAATTTGAAAAATATTTAAATTATCGTCTAACGATTTTACAACAAATGATGTTATTTTTATGGTTTTACAGAATTTAATAACCAGGGTATTTTATTTTTATTTTGTGATCGCGTCGCATTGTTATGAGCGATCATATTTATATTTCTGTCATTCGCGGCCCGTACGTGAACGAAATACTGTGTGATACTGCAAATATTTCTTTTTAAAACTATTTTAAATTTAAAATCAAACCAAATTTTAAATGTATGGTAAAAACTTGAGATGTGATATTCGATAGTAAATATTGGTTAACTTGCAAACTTAGTTTAACTTGAGAAACCATGTTTGTATAGTATGTAAAGTAGTGTATTTGTTTTGTTTATAAAAGTTAGTAAAATCACATTCTCCTTCATTTCATTTCCCTCCATTCTTTTTACTTTCCTTCTACTCTTCTTTTTGTTCGTCATTTTACGGCTAGCCAAATAAGTTTCTCCACTTCAAAAATCATAATCTAATTCATTACTCAATAAAAAATGTGAAACTTATTCCGTTGAGTTTGTATTGCCTAGATCTTTTATTTGATATCCGTTTTGTGGTGTACGGCTTGCATTGGTATAGTTCGAAAGTTATGGCTAAAACATGGCAAACTAGGGTTTCAGTCTGTGGCTGCTTGATCGAATGTAGGCTTTTGGAGGGTAGCGTCGAGATTGTGGTGTCGAAATCATCGTTGGGCCGAGTTTGGGAGAGTGCGATTGCTTGGTTGAAATCACGACATGGTAGGGTTCGCGATCGAGCTGTCAGGTCACTTTGTGATTCGTGAGATTGAGCTCTTCGAGATGGTGATGGATGTGAAGCTTGCGAGGAGCAAAGGTCATGGGTGGTCGGAGTTTGGCGACTCATAGGTGGTAGCAATGTGCACGGTTGGGCATGTTTCTTAGCTTTTGGAGGAGTTTATGTTTTGGGAAGAAGGATAGTGTTGTAGTTAACAAAGAAATTTGCATTTTAGTCCACTGCAATATGGATAATTACACATAAGGAGGGAGGAGATTGCTGAGGCAGATGGAAGTGGGTCGAGTGTTTTATGTTAGTGGGCCGATCTATTTTGGGTGAGGAGCATATTATATTATGTTTAGTTTAAATATAAAAATGTGTTATTTTAAAAATGTGATAACTTGCTCATCCTTGATTCGTTTGACCCGTAAAGTTTTGCGTTGAACTCATATAGTTGAGTACAACGTTTTCGAATAACTTGTTAATAGATTTGGTAATGTTTAAAATATTGATAAATTAATAGGGATTGATTTTAATTATGTTATTTGAAATAATAACGTTGTTAAATTAACTATACCCTATTGGTGATATCTATTTGGCCAAATAAAATACCGATCTATTAAATTTAACAAAATATATTATTCTGGATATCTATTTAGCAAAATAAAACACCATTCTACTATAGTTAAATTTAGAGATTTGTAATGGCATCTGTTTAGCATCCACGTTCTGCTATTATATTGATTTGGACATTTATTCATATACTAGTTAATTAATATGTGGATTAATTAATATAGAATAAGTGATGGATTAACTAGTCTGCATTTATGATTCCATCTACATATATGATGTTTTTTTTTGAAGACTTAGAGAACCAAGCTTTGCTTGTAAACTCTAAGGAAGTATGATGTTATATAAATACCAGTTATGTGACATGAAAGTTAAATTAAGTGGTAGCTTGATTAAGTACCATTATGATCGCTAAGCCTCTTTTCGAATTTGTATAGTTATGGATTTTAATTTAACTTCAATTTTTACTATTTGATCTTAAGTGTTTATTTAATTTAAAAAAATGGTTTTCATTTTCTTTATTAAGGATGTTTTAAGTCAGATAATTAATAATATTATCAAGGTTATTTAAAGTTGATTTATTTACTAATGATATTTAAAAGTTAATTACTTTTTATTTAATAATGTTTTATAGGCTTAACTAATTATTTTATTTATGATATTTTAAGGAAATTAATTATCTAATTATATTATTAATGTTGTTTAAGTTAGTTAATCGGTTTAGTTTTGTTTGAAGTTAATTGATTATTTTATTGATGAAGTTTTAAAGTTAATTAATTATTTATTAATGTTGTTTTTATAGGTTTTTAATTTAATCATAAAAGTGTTTAAAGAATTAATATTTGATTTAAGGTAATATTTTTTAAAAGAGTTTGGATCTTTGTTCAAGTATTTTAAAGGGTATAATTGATTTATAAAAGAGTTCATAAATAATAAAGTGATTTGTTAAAAGGGTTTATAAATATTTTTTAAAAGTTTTTCAAAGAGGGTTAAAGGCCATTTAATATATAGCCAAGTTTTAAAGGTTATGATCCATATAGCGATAGTCGCTATTAATGCAGATTGGAAAATTTACCGTTTTCATAAAATATAAGGGTATCTATTTCGAATATTTGTAAATTATTTTTGAAAGTGATTATAAATATTATATAAGTATTTAAAAAAGGATTTTGTTTTAAATGTATTTTTTTAAAAGGATCTTTATAAAGAAGTTTTTAAAGGGAGATTTAGTAAAGAGTTTTATAAAAGAAAAGAGTTTTGAAAAGAAGTTTTATGAATTACCTCGGAGATTTATAAAAGGGATTAAAATTGAATGGGTTTATAAATGGGAACTTTATAAAAGGAATGAGATTTGAATTTGGTAAGTAATCCTTCTTAATCATGGTGGTATGGAATATCCTTCCATACTTAACACCGAAGGATAGTGGTTTGGTTTATAGTAAGAAATATTTTAAATAATATTTGTTTGGCCCATTTTAAATACGAATTTGGAGAAGGGAAATTCTCCTTAAGTTTTTTAATACACTTATACCATTGAGATAAGTAAATGGATATATTTTCTAAGTATCGAAAGTATAATGTTTTGTTAATATACTTATACCGGTAAGATAAGTATATGAATGCTTTCCAAGTATTGAAAGGAACATAAGGGGGGTTTGTGAATAATATTTTTTGGTAAGATATTTTAAAATCAAATAATTGAAAGGGATTTTAATTAATGAAAGATTAATTAATAGAGGCTTAGTGGATTCCAAATGGAATAAATCCGTTTGATTGTTGTTGTTTGATAGTTAAATATCCTACTATCAAATCTTGACTAAAATATAACTCTGGAAATATCTAGGAGAAACACGGGGGTTATGTGGCACAGTCATTTCGATGATGTTGTACTACACGTATAAATCTCGTTTTATTCTCCTAGGACAAATGATAGGGAGATCTGTCCACTTAAACAGGTAGGGGTGATCCCCACTCCTATGTATTGTCTGGTTATTTCCGAAAGAACTCGAGTTGAGTTTACCGGGACAATCGAATGTTGCTTCGAAGAGACCGGGATCAGATAAGTATGAATTATCTGAAAACTACTTTGATCCAACTCAAGCGTTGTATTGAAGACATCTTGATGATGATGGAATCGAAGACCGACCACTTTGAAGTGCAAGGGCTACTTGCTACTAATCTTAAGGGTGATTCCAACATGGATGTAGTAGAAGTAGTGTCTTTGGTTTGTTCTTATCCTGAACAACTTGTATGGGCAAATGCTAGCATTGCATTAGTGCTTGGAAGGCAGTGTTAGCATTCTAACACTACGCCATAGATTGCATACTGCAACACCAAGAAGTGATGCACGAAGTGCCAAAAAATGTTGCTGTAGGCTAAAAAAAGGCAAAGGCAACACTTTCTCGGTGATGCATTTTGCCGCGTTGCCCTAGAGTCAAAGGCAACATCTTTGCGGCCCTAGGGCAACATCGGTTCTGTTGTTGCCACAGGCACCAAATTTACTAAAAAGTGGGCCCCACAATTTGGGTCCCAACATGTGGGCCTACATTGTGAGGCCCACTAATTCTGTGGCCCACCTTTACGGAACCCTATTGTGAGACCCATATTCATTAATCAATGGTAACACTTTTACCACCCAATGGCAACACTTTACTAGTTTATTACCACATTTAACATCACATACTGCAACATTATATCATATCTATGGCAACACCTTTTGCAATTTAAATTGAAAATGTACTGCAACATTATATCATATCTATGACAACATTATATCATATCTAATGGCAACATTACACTGCAACAAAGAACTTTTCATTTCAGAATAACCAGCAACACAAGTTTTACTTAGTCAAGTACAAAATGAAAAACATACTCAAAAACATAGCCAGTATATTCATAGTTACAGCCAGTACATACTAAATTCTACTTATTAACAGTACATTCATATTTGCAATTCATATTTGCAAGCCTCCAGTGCCATCAGTGCCCAAATTTTTAGGCTTTAGCTCAAAACCATTTGCTGCATTCCTGTGGATAATAAAAGTAGAAACAAGAAAAGAGAAATGGATAATAAAATCTTAATTAAGTACACATTATAATATTCACGTAATAAAGCTTACCCAAACACCGACATAAGCCAAAGCCAAGAGTGTTTCGGGAAGCAATGACAAAACAGACCAAAGCACAGATTAGCAGCATGCCTCGCGTTGGAAGTGCTGCAGATTGGACCGACTGGGAAAGCTCGCATTGATTGTTTTAAGATCTGGGAACTATTATATTTATTAGCTTCTCGATTTTTATTTTATTTTGTTATTGACTGGATGTAATGTATGAAAAATAACATTTTTGGATTCCTGCAACTTGTTTGAAATTAGCATCAGTTGTTTGATTTGCACCTTTGTTATAATATTAAAATGCACAATAGACCTGTCTTCTCTTAAGCTAGGAACAACGTTGTTGCACCCAGCAGGAAAGTAACAACGTTGAACGTGGATGGGTGTGTTTGGCTAATCATATATTGCTGCAATTTGAGTATACTAAGTTTTCAGCCCATAAAAAAAGGAAATAGTTCAAAAACAAGGTGTAAATGGCCCATGTATATAAATAAGTTATTATAATCTGGAGGGCCCAGAAACTAATTTCCATTACTCGTATGTTAAAAGTAAACTCTACGTTCTTTCCAGAACAATCAGGAGGAAGTAAAAAAAAATGTCGTACAAAATCTTATCAGATATCAAAAAGAAAGCTAGAACATTATCGGACTCGCAATGCAAAAACACCATTAATATTGCTACTGATCAATTTTAAATAAACAAATTATAGAACAGAACAAGTATTATATAAGCAGATAGTGGATCTAGTCATTATCAGAGCAAGTAAATTTGATATCCACTCTTCAAATAGTCATAATGATGAAGCAGTTCAAAAAGAGTGGGTGTAATTTATACCTGTATATGCTCGGTTTAAGCTTACAAAAGGGTTGTCTCATGGCATGGCACAAATTTTGGTCATACTGCTGCTAGATTTGTCCTCCCCAACCATTACAAGCTCCGGTATTGAAATGTTTTCGATTTACATGCTTTTTTACAGCTAAAATAGTTTATTCAGTAAGGCTATGTATCTGAAAAAATGAACACTAATATAAGTTATAAGACTAAAACAAGTGCAAAATCCTTTTTACTATCAATTTTGCTGAACACTTGAGTTTTATCAATCACCACTTAAAAGAGCTTGGGTGTTTGTGTTTCAGTTCAAACAGTGAGTGATCTGAAAGACCAATGGGGTAGCCTTATGGCACTAATGAAGCATAAATTATCTGCTACAAATATCTCATCTTTCTGTCAGTTTATAGGAAATGAATGGAGATATTCTCACAATAATGACATGAATCAAAACGGTATAATCTTAATAATGTGGGTTATGAATATATGGAATAATAACATAATGTCAAAAACTAATCATTTTGCGACATGTTTACTGTAAAATAAAGGCTGGCTCAAACTTGTTCTAACTGCTATATATTCAAAACATCATGGTATAGAGAGGGGAAGACACAAGTTGGAACTATTTAATTACCGAGTAAAAGAAAATCAATATTCCATGGGTAGTGTCGGGAGACTTTAATTGTGTTCTATATGATGAAGATTGAATTTCAAAATGTAATCGTCTAGCAGCAGTTTTAATTTCCAAACTTGTGTTTGTAGTGGTCTGAAGTTGATAAATGCTATAGGCAATCATTTTACATGTACGGATGGATTAAAAGTCAACTTGATCAGTAAAATAGAAACAGCTTTTGCATACCCAAAACATTCACTAGGCATATCTTCACAACAACCCATCACTACAAATTCACTTCACAACTTCACAACCAAACTACCCCTCCTATACACTACAGACTGTACATCACCAACCTTAAACTATCCAACATCAAACAACTACTGCTCCTCCCTAAACATTACATCTGCCATATATTTCTGCACTTCCCAGAGCAACTGCATATAAATACCATCCCACCAGTCAGTTCCAACACCCCTACCATTGCATCACCTCTAAACTTTTGTCTATCGCCCTGCATGCAACCCATAAAACAACTCCAGTTGCATTAAAATCATCCAACTTCCAACATATCATATGTCCATCCACTGCTTTACAACCACTCTGCACACAACATCCAACAACAACAGTTTAAACCTTACCACATCATCACCTTCTCACTAAAATTTCTATTTCATCTCCCCTCCATATAAACAAGACCTCCCTGCCTGTTATCAACAACTTCACCACAACCCAGTTACACACACCATCATCATATCCCTCAAACATACATCCACAAACAAACCTTCACTACCTCCACCCGTTCAAGGTGTGAAAGTCATCGGCAACAGACATTTGAAAGTAACATAACCAAGTGTACCATGTTTGATACAAACCAAATTATTTTTATGTTTGCTACATGGGCATCATCTAAAAGCATCTCTTACCGTCCACTTTATAAATCACTCTTTTTAAGGACACACTTTCTATCGCATAAGTCAATTTACATACCTATTCTGTTCAATAATCTATTTCACCCTACTATACTTTTTAACTCACTATGTAAGACATTTCTGAAAAGCCCAATCTAACTTATTGAAACTATTGAAATAAGCAAAGTTGTCATAAAGTAATAAAGGAACTGGATAAAGAAGAAGAAAAAACACAAAATTGTACAGTTTAAACGATCTTTTAGATCATCGTGATGGAGATGCGCAAAGAACATCGTGATTGATGGAGATCCGGAACTGAAAACCAATCTCCGATGCTGTAATTCTTTTTGTTGTTGTTTTTCTTTGCCTTTTGATTTTGTGACGGCGCCATTGTTATTAATGAGAAGCGGTGAAAATCAATTTCTAGGGTTTTTAATGTTTTGAAGCAGGCGAAATCATTTATAGCGGAAACGAACGGGAAATTAAGGCGAAGCCCTTAACTTTTGCCGCTTTGTTTTTGCTTCCCGCGTTAAAAAATATTTCAGCCCGCTTTTTTTCAACCCGCACTCATTTTTTATAATATTTTTATAAGTCTATAGCTACTGCAACATATTGTTGATATATATACTAACATCCTGAAGCTAATGTTGTAATAGACAAAAATCAGCATAGCTATCGTTACATTGTAGCTAGCAACATCTTGTATTTTCGTTGCAATAGGCCATCTATGGCGTAGTGTAAGTAGGATTTGCTAAGAGAGGATAATGTAATCGTGACCTCACAAGCCGAAAAACTTGGTAATGACTAAAATATGGGATATGATTTAGAGTTATGTGGTTTGCTGCCATTAGGAGCACTTATTCCTTAATCTAGAATCGATATTTACATATTTGGTATGTGCGCAGAAGTGGGGCCATGGCGGGTGCACATTGTTTTGACCTTTGGTCCTGGGGAATGAGGTAATCTGGTATGTCATGTTAAAGGGGCAGCCGGTTCTGATGCGTAAGGGGTCCATGTGAGGCCCTCAGTCCATGTGAGGTCCACTCCCCAATAAGAGCCCTACAGATTTAGTTGTATACCTGTTATGCTGGAATTTAATTAATGTAACAATTTCGGCTAAGATTATTATTTATTTTATCCAAGACATTGTTATAATATCATAGGATTTGTTATAAAAATGTTTTGGTTATCGTAAGGTAAAAACCCGTTTGTGTTTATGGGCGTGGTCTTACGAGATACCTTTATTTTGAAAGGTTTCTATTAAACATTAATAATCCGGTTAATTGTGTTTCTCATGCTGGTTTTACCAGACTGATCCAAGCATTATTTTTCTTATACTGCTCGGACCAGCCTGAGCATATTTTTCTAATTTAGCTGGACACTTTGAAGCTTTAAGAAACGAGCTGGATCCTCCAAGACGTACTTTCGTATTTCTTTATTTCCGCTATATTGTTATTGTTGTGCATTTATCAGCCAGTTGTAAGGACATGTTATTATAACCATCCAGACCGATGATAGGTTTATTTTGCTTCGATTGTTGTATATATAAAAATCTTTCTTTCGGTAAAGACTGTGTTATATCATATGTTACTCGTCGCGTTTTATGAGATTCTGTTTTGTCTTTTCTTTCTTTCACCCCAATGATCTTTCTTTCTAGCACTCGGATGTTCGGCATGCGAATATCGTGGATGTATTAGTATCAACTTCTAGGGTCGAAAAGAGGGGTTGTTACATGCAGTATCAGAACTTAGGTTGAGCGAACACCTAGGCTTTGGTGGGGTAGACTCATTTGAGATAGGGTAAGTGAGACCCCAGGATGAGTTTGATTGTATATATATGAGAGCACTTATTTTTTAGTGCAATAAAAAGAATTTATATTGTGTTGATTTATCTGTTGAGTGGCTTATGAATTATGGTCGATACAGAAGATACAGCTGCATCGATAGGGGTTTCTAAACACTTGAACAAGGCAAACTGACACAGTATTATTTTAAATTTGGTAAATGAAATAATTTTACCAGGAATTATATTTTATATATAAAAAGAAAATTTTCTAAAAATTTATAGATAGATTTATGAAGTGTTAGTGAATGATAATATTTGATTATTAATGTTATTGATTAATTATTTGTGCTCAGCCAGTTTATGAGCAGTTTTGCCTTATTACTGAATGGGTTGAGTAGATAGTAATTTCAGAGAACATTGAAATAAACCCCTTGTGAATTAAGTTTCATAGTTTGATTATAAGGCGTTCTGTGTTAATGTTGGGTTAAAATTTAATTTTAATGAAAGTTGTTTATTATAATAAATGAAGATATACATTTATGAAGTGAAATTATATAAGTACGATTCATAAATAAAAAGCATTTAAAAGCTGAGAATTTGATAGCTTAAATCCAGGTATTTTGAAAATTGTTTTTCAAACTTATGGGAAAATAATAATAATATTATTTTGAAAGTATTGTTTAATAGGGATATTTTAAAAAGAATTTTAAAAGAGATAAAAAGCATTGAACTCACTTTTGTTGCTAGAAAATAATTCACGTCATGATTATAGTATCATTGGTGTTCATTTTCGAGTTTCGATGTGGAAAATGTTGCCATAGTAGTTTTGTTTTAAATTGTTTGGTAAAACAAATTTTTAGTTAAATACCGAGATATGATTTGATAGCTTAAAGTTATAAATATAAACATTTTTATTTTAAAACGATTTGGAATAAAACCCGGGTGCTTAGTTTTTAAGTTTTTGGTTAAGTATTATATGGACTCATGCAACCCATGCATTAGGGAAGGTTGATTGTGCATCTTTGATATGATAAGTTGTATGGTAGTTTTCAATTGCTAAAAATGAAATGAAAATTTCGGCGATTTTTGGACAAGTCGAAAACTTTAGAACTGATATAAAACTTGAAGCTAATTGTTTTTGTGAAATTATAAGAAAATAAGCTCTTGTAACTTATAAATTTGAAGAGATAGTAAGTAAAACAAGGTTTAATTTTTTTAGACATCTTGGTTAAGTAAAGAAAATATGATATTGTATATATACTCTTAGGAATTAAAGGAGTATTATATGAGTATGAACTCGAGTTAGATAATGTTAATTACTCAAGTTAAGATCTTATGAAACATTTTCATAAATAATTTTAAAAGAAAAAAGGAAATTGATAAGTAATAACCAATAAGAACAAGTACGTAAGTTGTACATAGATCATTTGTTCGTATAACTGTTTTTGATCTGAGATTCGAGCACTTGACTTTAAGGTGAGTCACACCTACCAGAATAAGGATTTATCACTCGATTCTTAACGGCGAACACTTGATGAGGGTTCTTAGTATGGAACCAATTTTTTTATCATAGTATATGATTATGCAAGGAGAACGTAGGTTCCTAATTAAGGAGCCTGATCGAGTCCGCACTAGAGAACTCGGGTGAGCGATACTAGTTCGGAAGGGAAGTTATGTATTCGAGTAAGTGATCGAATCAAATATTGCATACTAATGATTTATGAACATCGTACGGGCTTATGGAAAATGTTAAGTATTTATTTGAACTTATTTCTTTCTAGGTTTGAAAATAGTAAAAATTTCGGGGGCGAAATTCTTTTAAGGGGGGAGAATGTAATAACCCGAAATTTTTTAACATTCTGAATTGGAATATTTAATTTATTTAAATATTCAAATTTAATTAATAATAAGAAAATCAAATTTAATAAATAGCGTCTTGATTTTTAATAAATTATTTTTAAATGGATTTATAGGTTTTTTCCATAATTTTTAATTTGAAAAATAATTAAATTGTCGTTTGATGATTTTCCAGGAAATGATATTATTTTTGTGATTTTATAGAATTTAATAACCAGTGTATTTTATTTTTGTTCTGTGATCTCGTTGCATTGTTGTGAGCGATCGTATTTTTATTTCTGTCGTTTGCGGGCCCGTACATGAACGGAATACTGTGTAGCGGGATACTGCAAATATTACATTTCAAAACTATTTTAAATTTAAAATCAAAACAATTTTCAAATGTATGGTCAAATTTTGAGATGTGATATTAGATAGTAAATATTGGTTAACTTGCAAATTTAGTTTAACTTGAGAAACGTTATTTGTCTAGTGAGTAAAATAGTGTATTTGTTTTGTTTATAGAAGTTAGTAAAATCACATTCTCCTTCATTTCATTTCCTCTCATTCTTTTTTACTTTCCCTCCACTCTTCTTTTCGTTCGTCATTTTACAACTAGCCAAATAAGTGTCCCCACCTCAAAAACTAAAATCTAATTCATTACTCAATAAAAAAATGCAAAACTTGTTCAATTGAGTTTGTTTTACCTAGATCTTCGATTTGATATCCGTTTTATGGTGTGCGGCTTGCATTGGTGTAGTTCGACAGTTATGGCCGAAACTTGGCAAACTAGAGTTTCGGTCCCTGGCGGTTTTATCGAAGGTAGGCGTTTTGGCAGGTTGCACCGAGATTGTGGTGTCGAATAGCATCGTTGGGCCGAGTTTGGGCGAGTGCGGCTTCTTGGTTGAAATTGTGATATGGTAGGGTTCATGATCGAGCTGTTAGGTCACTTTGTGATTCGTGAGATCGAGCTCTTCGAGATGGTGATGGATGCAAAGCTTGCGAGGAGCAAAGGTAGTGGGTGGTCGAAGTTTGGTGACCGGTGGGGGGTAGCAACGTACATGTGCACGGTTGTGCACATTTCTTAGCTTCAGGAGTAGGGCTATCAATCGATACCCGAAAATCCGAAATCCATCTGCATCCACATCCGAAAAGTGGAAAAATATCCGATATTCGAAAAAACAGATGCTGATACGAAAACATCTACATCCGAAAATTATCGGTCCGGTTTTTGTCAAAATTATAGTTCAAATTATGTGTATTTTAGTGCAGTGAAAGATATTCATTTATTATTTTATTAAATTAGTAGTTTATATTATATGCGCTTAATGCTTATTAACTGCTCGAAACTATTTATTATCATCATATTTGTTAATTTTTAACACATTTATAATCAATGGGATTGAAAAATATTTACCTTAAACCAAAATTTTCCTTTTACAATTCTTGATTTATTGGTCATTAGCGGATAAAATAATTATCCGATATCCGTCCGTATCTGCGGATGCAGATATCTGATTTCCGAAAATGATTTCGGATGCTGATGCGGATATGGCACTATCCGCATCCGAAAGCATCCATTGACAGGCCTATTCAGGATGGGTTTCTGTTTTGGGAAGAAGGATAGTACTATAGTTAACAAAGAAATTTGCATTTTAGTCCACTACAATATGGACAATTGCACATGGGGAGGGGAGAGATCGTTGCAGGCAGGATGGAAGCGGGTCGGGTGTGTTATGTTGGTAGGCTGATCTGTTTGGGGTGAGGAGCATATTATATTATGTTTAGTTTATAAATATAATTGTGTTACTTTAAAAATATGATAACTTGCTCATCCTAGATCCTTTTAACCCGCGAATTTTTTTGTTGAACTTGTATAGACGAGTACAACGTTTTATCATAACTTGTTAATAGATTTGGTAATGTTTAAAATATTGATAAAATAATAAGGACTGAATTTAATTACGTTATTTGAAATAATAACGTCGTTAAATTAACTATACCCTATTGGTGATATTTATTTAGCAAATAAAACACTGATCTGTTAAACTTAATGGAATAGATTATTTTGGATATCTATTTAGCAGAATAAAGCACTGTTCTGTTATAATTAAATCGAGAGATTTATGATGATAACTGTTTTGCAGAATAAATCTCCATTCTGCTATTATATTGATTTGGACATTTATTCATATACCAGTTAATTAATATATGGATTAATTAATACGGGATAAGTGATGGATTAACTAGTGTGGATTTCTGATTTCATTTACATATATAATGTTATGTAAATACTAGTTATGTGACATGAAAGTTAAATTAAACGGTGGCTTGATTTAATATCATTATGGTCGCTAAGCCTCTTTTCAAATTTGTAAAGTTATGGATTTGAATCTAACTTCAATTTTTATAATTTGATGTTAAGTGCTTATTTAATTTAAAAAAATATTTTTCATTTTCTTTATTAAGGATGTTTTAAGTTAAATAATTAATTATATTATCAAGTTATTTAAAGTTAATTTATTTACTTATTTAATAATTATATTTAATAGTTAATTAAATTTTATTTAATAATGTTTTAAAGGGTTAATTAATTATTTTACTTATGATATTTTATGGAGATTAATTATTTAATTATATTATTAATGTTGTTAAAGTTAGTTAATTAGTTTAGCTTTGCTTGAAGTTAATTTATTATTTTATTAATGATGTTTTATAGTTAATTAAGTATATATTAATGATGTTTTTAAAGATCTTCAATTTAATAATAAAAATATTTAAAGATTTAGTATTTGATTTAAGGTAATGTTTTTGGATAAGAGTTTGGATTTTTATTCAAGTATTTTAAAGGGTATAATTTATTTATAAAAGAGTTCTTAAATAATAAAGTGATTTATAAAATGGGCTTATAAATATATTTTAAAAAGATTTTCGAAGAGGGTTAAAGGCCATTTAATTTATAAACCAATATTTAAAGGTTATGATCTATATAGCGATAGTCGCTATGAATACTGTTCGAAAATTTTACCGTTTTCATAAAATATAAGGTTATTTATTTCAGATATTTGTAAATTCCTTTTGAAGGTGATTATAAAGATTATATAAGTATTTAAAAAGGGATTTGGTTTTAAATGTATTTTTTTTTCAAATAGGATCTTTACAAAGGAGTTTATAAAGGGAGAGTTAGTAAAGATTTTTAAAATAAAAGGGTTTTGTAAAGGAGTTTTATGAATTACCTTGAAGATTTATAGAAGGGCTTGAAATATTGAATATTTTTATAAATGTGAATTTTATAAAAGGAATGAGATTTTAATTTGGTAAATAATCCTTCTTAATCATGGTTGTAACAGCCCGCACCTCACTTAACGCGGATATTGTCCCTAACTTAGTCACCTCTGCCTCATGGGCTAAGCCAAGGTGTGGGGTTTTGTTCCTCAAAAGGCCTCGACGTTGTTATGAGGTGAAGGCTTTGGTATATAAGCACCCACTTCATAGTGTTTTTCCGCGATGTGGGACTATTATTCCCATTTTGAAGAGGTGTTACAATGGTGGTATAGGATATCCTTCCATATTTAATACCGAAGGATAATAGTTTGGTTTACAATAAGAAATAATTTAAATAAAATTTGTTTGGCCCATTTTAAATGTGAATTTGGAAAAAAGAAATTCTTCTTAACTTTTTTTAATATACTTATACCATTGAGATAAGTATATGGATATATTTTCTAAGTATCGAAAGTATAATGTTTTGCTAATATACATATATGGGTAAGATAAGTATATGAATGTTTTCCAAGCATTGAAAGGAATATAAGGGGGGTTTGTGAACAATATTTTTTGGGAAGGTATTTTAAAATCAAATAATAGAAAGGGATTATAATTAATGAAAGATTAATTAATAGAGGCTTAGAGGATTCCACATGGAATAAATCCGTTTCATTGTTGTTGTTTGATAGTTAAATGTCCGACTATCAAATCTTGACCAAAATATAACTCTAGAAATATCTAGGAAGAATACGGGGGTTATATTGCACAGTCATCTTCAATGATACGTTACAGTGCATATAAATCTCATTTTGTTCTTGTAGGACAAATGTTGAGGAGATCTATCCACTTAAACGGGTAGGGGGTGGTCCCCGCTCCTATGTATTGTCTGATTATTTTCGAAAGAACCGGACTTGAGTTTACCGGGACTATCGAATGTTGGTTTGAAGAGACCGGGATTGGATAAGTATGAATTATCTGAAAACCACTTCAATCCAACTCAAGCATCATATTGAAGACATCTTGAAGATTATGGAATCGAAGACCGAGCTCTTTGAAGTGCAAGGGCTACTTGCTACTAATCCCGAGGGTGATTCCAATATAAATGTAGTAGAAGTAGTGCCTTCGGTTTGTTCTTATGTCGAACAACTTGTATGGACGAATTCTGGCATTACATTGGTGCTTGGAAGGCAGTGTTAGCATTCCAAGTGGGATTTGCTAAGAAAGGAAAAGATAATCGTGACCTCACAAGCCTTGCAACCCAGTAATGATTAAAACATGGGATATGCTTTAGAGCTATGTGGTTCGCTACCATTTGAAGCAGTTATTCCTCGATCTAGAATCGATATTTACAAATTTGGTATGCGCACGGAAGTGGGGCCATGGCGGGTGCACATTCTTTTGTGCCTTGATCCTAAGGAATGATGTAATCCGGTATGCCATGTGAAAGGGGCAGCCGACTCTGATTTGTAGGTGGTCCATGTGAGGCTATTAGAGCATTTTTGTAGAGGTGTACTATGGCAGGCTGTATCCTAATAGCATTGTCATTAATAGAAATCCAATCTCCAATAGTTGAGCTCTCTGGCTACTTCAATCTTGATGAATCGTCCAGTTCCTTTGGATTCTTTCATCAATCACAGGTCGTTCCAGACTTGTAATAGCCTAAGAATCTAGACTCTGCTTAAGCATTGTCTATACATCATCACAATTCTTATTTCATTCGGAGTTATTACATCGCATATCAAAATCGTCCCTTGTTTATCAGAGATTTGTCGATTCTATTCTAATTACAAGGCGTTCAAATCCTTTTATCAAAATCAAATTTGTTTTCATTCTTAGGTTCGATCCTTCCGGATGGTTTTATATTTAGTTTAATGCACGATCTCTCTAGATCGTTTAACGTTTAAGTTAAAGGGACAATTTTTCCAAACCATTAATTAAATTTATGACCATTAAGGGCCGATAGTTAAATTTACAATTTCTCTAGATCGTTAACTGGGGTTATGGTCGTTCGAGGCCGGTTGGTCTTACTGATGTGCATGTAAATGTGCATATATTTACATCCATATTTTATCTCTTTTTATTTAAATAAACATCATATTTGGGCATTTTTACATGTTAAAGCCAAAATTCAATTATTTTCAAACCATCATATTTTCATCCTCATTCAGGGGCAAAATGGTCATTTTTGTGCATGTGTCAATTTAAGAATTTTTACTTGGACAATTTTTATGATTTTTATAGGATATTTTGATGCATATCGAAGTGGGATTCATGATGATATATGCATGCATAAGGAAATACAAAGGAATGAAGAGGAAATAATTCAAGTTCAAGATCATGGAGGACCCCACCCACTTACCTTAATGTACAATTAGGAGCTAATGGACAACTAAGTGGAGGTTAAAGCTTCATGCACATCAAATGATGGATTAATTAGTGGCTAATTGTTACTTGGTGGCCACACTTCCTAAACGACATTTTGGGAAGCTCCCTAAAAATAGAATTAGGGTTTTATACATGTATAAATAACCCTCTTATGTACATGAACATATCTTCTACTCTTTAACATTAGTTAGGAAATTAAAAGAGAAAGTTGTAATGACAATGTTTCATGAAATAAAAATGGCTTCCAAGCCTCTTCTTCTTTTCTTTTATACATGCTTTTCTTTGCTTTTATGTTAATGTTTATTTATATGCTCTCTTTCTTTTAATGTTCATATCTTAGATTTACATTTATGCAAGTAGTGTAGTTTTAATTTTTATGCAAATAGTTAGTAGTTAATCTCTCTTTCTTCCTTGCTTAGTTTTAATTCCTCTGCTTATTAATGTTGAAATTTACAAGTGTTGATTTGATAACACAAATGAGTAGCTAAACCCCTACAATTTAGGGGTGATGAAGCTCTCTAACTTTATGTAATTTCAACATTTTTATGATTTATGGTCTCTTTGTTTATGCTTCATGAATGTGAGTTTTGATGTAACTTTATACAAGTGGGTTTGATAGCTTATATTACTTATGCAAATGAGCTATTCTTATTCAACATAAACACAATTTACATCATCATTTGCTAATTAATTTTTGATTTTGAAATGAAAGTAAAAATGAAATTTGATGATCTATATTACTAGTTACAATAGTAAATAGATCATACTTAAAATAGCTTTTGCTTTGGCTTCATTTTCATAAGAATTATAAGCGGTATAATTGTTGTATTATAGTTTGATGGTTTGAGTTATGTTAATTAATAACTTAAACAAACCATACTTATGATAAATGCAATGATTATTTCACTTAATATCAAAGTTAGAGATCATAAATTATTTGTTTGTTGATTTGCAAAAATATGAGAGTGGATTTGCCTTTAAATTGTTCTTTAGTCTAATAATTTTTAAATCACATTTTAATTCTAGTTTTAGCCTCATTTTATTTCTAGTTAACAATTTCTCCTTCATTTGGTCTAATTTGATTGAATAGATTTTTAAACTCTAACAATTCCCTGCGGATCGACCCGTACTCGCCACGTACTAACTATTGTATGTTGTGCACTTGCGGTTATTTTAATTTGAAATTTTTCTACTATTTTCTAAACCGATAGAAAATTAGCCGATTAACAAGTTTTTGGCGTCGTTGCTGGGGAATTTGTTTTGATTTTGATTTTGTATTCTTCGAATTATTTTTGTGTGATTTTATTTGTGTTTTTATTTTGTGTGTTTGCACATTTAAAAAAAATTTGTGTGCATTTTGATTTTGTTGTTTGCTAGTTTCTTTTTCATTAGCATTTGCATTTTCTATAAAAAAAACTAAAACTGTATATAAATTACTTGTTTTTTTATTTCAAGTTGCCAAAGCATAAAATCGCAAGGAAAACAAGTGCTTGCTAAAATAAATTACTTGCTTGCCTAAAAAAAATCGCCGCTAAATTTTTTTTGCTAATAATTCTGCGCGCTCTAATATTGTGCTTTCATCTCTAGTTTTATTTTGAATTGAATTGTTGGTTGCTTACATTTGCATTTATATATAAAAAAAATTCAAAATCCAAAAACAAAAACAAAATTCATTTTAGTTGCATTGTAAATTCACGTTTAATTTTTATTTTGCATTCATCTCATCTTATTTTCTTTTCTAAGGGCAATACCCCAATTCACATAAGGTGAGGGACTTCATCACCCTTTCCTTAGCCCACAAACGCATTTCATCGTAGAACTTGACTAATAATAAAGGTTAGACATTCAACTTAAGGGTGTCACGAGCTCACTTATCGCTTAATTGTATCTTCACAATTGTTTTCTTTGAACAATTTTATTTCTTGGTGTCTAGGCTACGGCAAATTAATAACTATTTATAAATATTACCGTGATTCGTAAATATTATAATGGTTGTTCCTCTGAAGGTACTTAAACCTTCGGTTGCATTGCAACGGTGATTCGTGGTGCACCGACAACCCCTGCCCGTTACCTGACTGAGAAATATTTTTGTTGATTTAAGACAAAGTGTGATTATACAATTTTGGGTTAGGAGCTACTAAGGATAGAAAACTGTAATCAAGTCCTTTGCATTCATTTAGTTGCATTAGTTCATGCATATTTAAAAAAAATCAAAAATTCCAAAATCCAATTTTTTTTTATAAATTTTACTTAACGTAGTTTTTAATCGAAAAAAAAAGAATTTTTTTTTCTTCATTCCTTTCCTTCGAAAAAACAAAAATTCAAAAAAAAAATCTTTTCAAAATTCAAAAAATATTTTTTACAAAAACAAAAAACACATAAAAATTTTGAAAAACCAAAAACAAAACAAAAATCACACTTCTCTTTTGAAAATAAATTTCACTTGGTAAATAGTTTTCTTCCTAGTAAAAAAAAAACAACAAATTTTTCACTTTGTTTTTCAAATCTTCTTTCATTCTCATAACTCGTTTCTAATTTCTTTCTCTTCTCGATTTTCACTTGTGCATGAGTACTTGGACTCATGACACAACAATAAATCATTGGACTCGCGACTCAACAACTATTCTTTTAACCCGAACAGACGATGCTTGGCAATTTCTTGAAAACCTCGTAGAAAAATCATCCCAATGGGAACGTTCGAACGAAAAATCAATCTACTCACGATCGAGTGCACACTTGATAGGATCTTCTGTTGCTTTGGAAGCTAAGATCGACGCAATGATTAAAAAATTCGATAATGTTTTCTCATCGAATCAAATGAACCAAGCTTCACAACCAATGTGTTATAAATGCAACGATCCTAGTCATATAGCCGATCAGTGTCCCAATTATGTCGAACAAATCAATGCTTTCAATAAAGCCAAAAACGACCCGTTTTCTCCAACGTACAACCCTGGTTAGAGAAATCATCCGAATTTTGTGTGGAACCAAAACAACCCCAACACGAATACGATTCGTCCCAATTTTCAAGCATTCCAGAATAATGCTTCGAATCCTCCCTTTCAACCCAATAATTTTCAACCAAACTTTGCGGGTCCATCTCATAATCAACCGCAACAATCAAAATTTCAACCAAATTCTGCTCATCCTCCCCAACATGATAAACGTTAAGTTCACTTGAGAAAACTCTAGAAACGTTGGCTAAGGCAACTACTCAAAGCCTTCAATCAAATAGCAATTTGTAAAATTTATCGACTTCATATATGCAGAACACAAACCAATCAATTGCAAATCTCAAAATGAAAATGAGTCAATTAGCCACGTCTGTGAGCGAACGTGAACGAGGAACATTCCCAAGCCAACCTATTTCAAATCCCAGAAATCAAAACGCAAATTCAGATCAAGCCCATGTTGTTCAAGATAGCAACGTCACCCAATTGAATGCTATCACAACTTTACGTTCCGGTAAACAAATCGATAATCAAGTCGTTAATCCAAACGATTTACCGGAAACCTCTCTCGATACTTCTAAAACAATGAATGAATCTGAACAGAACGTGGAGCCAAACGTTGAATCGAATGCCAATCAAAACACTTCTTCTTCTACTTGAGTACACCCGCCTACCGAGTATCATGTCCCATTTCCACATCGTCTTCGACTAAAGAAACACTCGGACCAAATGGAAAAGATGTTGGAAATTTTTAAACAAGTCAAAGTTAACATTCCGCTTCTTGACATTGTTCAACAAGTCCCCACTTACGCGAAATTTCTTAAGGACTTGTGCACCCAAAAGCGACACACTCAAGTGCCCAAAAAAGTCTTCCTAGCCATCAATTTGAGCGAAGTCTTGTCCCAATCCATGCCCGTCAAATACAAAGATCCTGCCTGCCCTACGATTTCGTGTACAATTGGTGACAAGACGATTAATAAATGCTTGATAGACTTAGGTGCGAGTGTCAACTTGATTCCATATTCCGTGTACGAACATTTAGGCTTAAGTGAGCTCAAACCCACAAAAGTCATGCTTCAATTCACCAATCGCTCCATTAAGAAGCCTGTGGGAGAGATCGAGGATGTGCTCATTCGAGTAGGGCAATTCATATTCCCCGTTGATTTTATCATTCTCGAAACACAACCTGTGACGAATCCCTTGAGTCAAATTCCATTGATTTTAGGCCGACCATTCTTAGCCACCTCAAATGCCTTAATCAATTGTCGTAACGGATCGATGAAAATTTCTTTTGGAAACATGACTTTGGATCTCAACATTTTCAATCTTGAAAGCCAATCGAACGAACCTCGTGACCAAACGTTGGAAGTTAGTTCTATTCACGAAAACTTCGAAAATGAGACACTTGATCTTAACGATGAACGTGAGACCGAGTATGAAAAATTGTTTTACGAAATTCCTAACGAGATTGAATACACTCTTCCTTTTAAATCGCTTCCAGTTGAGTCCGAATCTCAACCCAATTATTTCATCGAAAAACACCCGAAGTTGGACCTCAAACCACTTCCCGATCACCTTAAGTACGCATACTTAGGTGATAATGAAACATTGCCCGTCATAATTTCTACGACTCTCTCTCTCTCTTGATCAAGAAACCTCCTTACTTTCTATTCTTTCGAAAAACAAGGAAGAATTGGGATGGTCGATCTCCGATATAAAGGGAATTAGCCCTACTATTGTTCAACATCGCATCCATTTAATCGACGATGCCAAGCCTATTCGTGACGCGCAATGAAGGCTTAATCCAAAAATGAAAGATGCGGTGCGTGATGAAATTCTTAAACATCTCGACAACGGAATCATTTACCCAATCTTTGATAGTTCATGGGTTAGCCCAATTCACGTTGTACCGAAAAAGTCTGGGCTAACCGTTGTCAAGAATGATTCAAACGAACTTATTCCAACTCGTACTCAAACGGGTTGGTGTGTTTTCATTGACTATCGAAAACTAAATGTCGCAACACGAAAAGATCAGTTCCCTCTTCATTTCATTGACCAAATGCTCGAACGTTTAGCCGGCCACGAATTTTACTACTTCCTTGATGGTTATTCCGGCTATAACCAAATTCCCATCGCTCCTGAAGATCAAGAGAAAACGACTTTCACATGTCCATTTGGTACCTTTGCTTATCGACATATGCCATTCGGACTTTGTAATGCTCCTGCGACTTTCCAACGATGCATGGTTGGAATCTTTTCCGACATGATTGAAAGCTTTCTAGAAGTTTTTATGGACGATTTCTCTATCTTTGGCGATTCCTTTTCCCAATGTTTACATCATCTCGAGTTGGTTCTAAATCGATGTAAAGAAAAACATTTGACTTTGAATTGGGAAAAATGCCACTTAATGGTAAAACAAGGCATAGTTCTTGGACATATCATCTCAAATAAAGGCATTGAGGTAGATAAAGCAAAAATCGACGTAATTGCAAACTACCCATTCCCAAATCTGTTAAGGACACTCGATCATTTCTAGGGCACGTTGGCTTTTACCGACGTTTTGTGAAAGACTTTAGCAAAATCGCTCGTCCTTTGATGACTCTTCTTGGAAAAGACGTTCATTTCGATTTTAACTCTGATTGTATCTCTTCTTTTGAACGTCTTAAGAGAGAACTCATTTCTGCTCCAATCATTTGTGCACCCAATTGGGATCTTCCATTCGAAATAATGTGTGATGCTTCGAACTTTGCCGTTGGTGCTGCCTTAGGACAACACATCAACAAGATCCTTCACGTCATTTACTATGCAAGTATGACTTTGAACGACGCTCAACTCAACTACACAACAACCGAAAAAGAGCTTCTAGCTGTCATTTTTGCGCTCGAAAATTTTTGACCTTACTTGATAGGTTCACACATTACTGTGTAAACAGACAACTCTGCGCTTCGATATCTCTTCACTAAAAAGGATGCTAAATCCCGTCTGATTCGTTGGATCCTTTTACTTTAAGAATTTGACCTTAGAATTAAAGACAAAAAAGGATCCGATAACGTCATTGTCGACCACTTGTATCGTCTTACGAACGCACCATCTTCTTTGCCAATCAATGAAAACTTCCCCGATGAACAACTTCTTTCAACTTCGATCGATCCATGGTACGCTGATATAGTGAACTACTTAGTCACTAAAGAAACTCCTTCATCTTGGTCCAAACAGGATAAATACAAATTCATGTCTCAAGTGAAATATTTCTATTGGGATGATCCATACTTGTTCAAATATTGTCCCGACCAAATCATTCGATGTTGCATTCCGGATAATGAGATCAGGAGTGTTCTTTCATTTTGTCACGATCAAGTGTGCGGTGGACATTTCGGTCCTCGAAAAACTACGGAAAAAGTGATTTAGTGTGGTTTCTATTGGCCTTCTCTTTTCAAAGACTCGTTTGAATTTTGTAAAACTTGCGATCGATGTCAAATGCTTGGACGAATTTCTCGACGAGATATGATGCCACTAAACCCCATTCTTACGATCGAAATCTTTGATGTATGGGGTATCGACTTTATGGGACCTTTTCCTAATTCTTTTGGAAACTTGTATATCCTTCTCGCTATCGATTACGTTTCAAAATGGGTCGAAGTCGTTCCTTGCAAAACCAACGACCATAGAATTGTTGTGAAATTTCTTAAAGAAAACATCTTTTCGAGGTTCGACACACCTTGCACAATAATCAGTGATAACGGAACCCATTTTTGCAACCGTTCTTTTGAAACTTTAATGAAAAAATACTCGATAACCCACAAGTTATCCACTCCGTATCATCCTCAAACTTGTGTCCAAGTTGAAGTTTCAAATCGACAAATAAAACAAATCTTGGAAAAAACTGTTAACAAAAATCGAAAAGATTGGTCTCAGAAATTGACCGACGTGCTTTGGGCTTACCGTACTACTTTTAAAACTAACCTTGGGATGTTTCCATTTCGTTTAGTTTACGGTAAAGCTTGCCATTTGTCCGTTGAAATTGACCACAAAGCGTTGTGGGTAATAAAAAACTTAAACTTTGATCTCGATAAAGCTGACGAAAACCGAAAACTACAACTCAACGAACTAGAAGAACTTAGGAACGACGCGTATGAAAATGAGAAAATTTACAAAGAAAGAACCAAAGTTTTTCATGACAAGTCAATCCTAAGGAAAACGTTTTCGCCTAAACAAAAAGTTCTCTTATATGACTGAAGACTTCATTTACTCCCTGGGAAACTTAAATCAAGATGGACCGGACCATTTGTGGTACAAACTGTTTTTCCACATGGTGCCGTAGAAATAGAAAACCACAATGATGAATCGATTTTCAAAGTCAACGGTCATCGTTTAAAACCTTTCTTGTAATTTCCCGGTAACCAAGAGGAGGAGCTGATGATTCTTCATGAGCCAAGCTACGTCTAATAAGAATGTTAACCCACTTTTATAAATATGTACATAGTTTTCTCCTTTACACTCATTATATCATGCATCGACTGTGGGGACACAGTCAAAATTAAGTGTGGGGGGGGGTCTTGTTTTCATGTTTTTTAAGTTTCACGGCATTTTTGAATTTTCACTGTCCTTTATCTAAAAAAATCAAAAAAATTCTAAATCCCAAAAACATTTTATTTTTAGCATTTTGATTTATTTTTGAAGAAACACTATAGGATAAGTATAACTTTTGGTTAATAAATTGAAATTTTTGAAAATTTATTTGTCTAGTATATAGGAAGGTTCATATGTGTTAATTATGAAGTACGTTCTAATTGAAAATCTTTGTTTAAAAAAGTGGTAAATTTAAAGTAAAGGATATAACAATTTTATCTTCCAAGTTAAATGGTGCTAAGATAATTTTGCAAAACTCTCTCTTTCTAAAAAAATAAAAAAAACTTTTGTATATATGTTCATATTTTAACACCTAGAGTCATGTGTTCACACTTGTGTGTTCACTCACCACGCTCTATACCCTTCTCACGTAAGCCCGAAAAGCAGTGCACGATCGGTATATCCGGCCTCAGTTTATCCGAGTTAGGTGTATGTATATAAAAATTCTTTTTAATAACTCCTAAAGTCGATAAGTGTTCACACTTGTGTGTTCACTCACCATGCTCTGTATTCCCCTCACATCAGTCCACAAGGCAGTGCATGGGTAGTATATCTGGCCTCAGTTTACCTGAGTTAGGCATATGTAAATATTGTTATTATCAATAAAATTTTCAAATAAGAGAGAGTAAGCAATTGAAATCAAAGCACTATTTTTGCTTATTTGATTTGACTTGTTATTGAAAAGAAATGAAAATACCACTTTGACAAACTTTGATAATCAACTAAGGATCCATTTCATAATTACACTATGTTATCAACCGAAACAACGAGTTAAACTATTGTCTATTTGTTATGATAACTTGATTTTTATTGGAACTTTTGACGAGTAAATGACTTAAATTTTCAAGACAATGACCAAAACCTATATTTAACTTATGAGTGTCGAATTGAAAGTGAATCCTTCATTTGTAAATATTTTCAAAAACTTACATTCATCCCATTGTAAATAAATCTTGCACTTTGTAAATATTTTCACTTTGCATTTGGATTTTGTGGGTAGTATCCGATGAAAATCTACACGAGACAACACTCGTCCTACTGGGGACACCCAGAGGTTTAACGGCTTGTTGCATACGCTCAATGCAATCGTGCTCCCTACAAAAACGGGTTTATCTTAGTTTTCCTTTATTCGAGGACGAATAAAAAGATAAGTGTGGGGGTATTTGATGTGCACGTAAATGTGCATATATTTACATCCATATTTTATCTCTTTTCATTTAAATAAACATCATATTTGGGCATTTTTATATGTTAAAACCAAAATTCAATTATTTTCAAACCATTATATTTTCATCTTCTTCAGGGGCAAAATGGTCATTTTTGTGCATGTGTCAATTTAAGAATTTTTACTTGGACAATTTTTATGATTTTTATAGGATATTTTGATGCATATGGAAGTGGGATTCATGATGATATATGCATGCACAAGGAAATACAAAGGAATGAAGAGGAAATAATTCAAGTTCAAGATCATGGAGGACCCCACCCACTTACCTAAATGTACAATTAGGAGCTAATGGACAACTAAGTGGAGGTTAAAGCTTCATGCACATCAAATGATGGATTAATTAGTGGCCAATGGTTACTTGGTGGCCAAACTTCCTAAAGGGAATTTTGGGAAGCTCCCTAAAAATAGAATTAGGGTTTTATGCATGTATAAATAACCCTCTAATGTACATGAAAATATCTTCTACTCTTTCACATTAGTTAGGAAATTAAAAGAGCAAGTCGTAATGGCAATGCTTCATGAAATAAAAATGACTTCTAAGCCTCTTCTTCTTTTCTTTTCTACATGCTTTTCTTTGCCTTTATGTTAATGTTTATTTCTATGCTCTCTTTCTTTTAATGTTCATAGCTTAGATTTACATTCATGCAATTAGTGTAGTTTTAATTTTTATGCAAATAGTTAGTAGTTAATCTCTCTTTCTTCCTTGCTTATTTTTAATTCCTTTGCTTTTTAATGTTGAAATTTACAAGTGTTGATTTGATAACAGAAATGAGTAGCTAAACCCGTTCAATTTAGGGGTGATGAAGCTCTCTAAATTTATGTAATTTCAACATTTTTATGATTTATGATCTCTTTGTTTATGCTTCATGAATGTGAATTTTGATGTAAGTTTATACAAGTGAGTTTGATAGCTTATATTTCTTATGCAAATGAGCTATTATTATACAACACAAACACAATTTACATCATCATTTGCTAATTAATTTTTGATTTTGAAATGAAAGTAAAAATGAAATTTGATGATCTATATTACTAGTTACAATAGTAAATAGATCATACTTAAAATAGCTTTTGCTTTGTCTTCATTTTCATGAGAATTATAAGTGGTATAATTGTTGTATTATAGTTTAATGATTTGAGTTATGTTAATTAATAACATAAACAAACCATACTTATGATAAATGCAATGATTATTTTACTTAATATCAAAGTTAGAGATCATAAATTATTTGTTTGTTGATTTGGAAATATATGAGAGTGGATTTGCCACTAAATTCTTCTTTAGTCTAATAGTTTTTAACACATTTTAATTCTAGTTTTAGCCTCATTTTATTTCTAGTTAACAATTTGTCCTCCATTTGGTCTAATTTGGTTGAATAGATTTTTAAACTCTAACAATTCCCTACGGATCGACCCGTACTCGCCACGTACTAACTATTGTACGCCGTGCGCTTGCGGTTATTTTAATTTGAAAATTTTCGACTATTTTCTAAACCGATAGAATATTAACCGATTAACACCTATTGGACCATTAAACAATCCACGGCCGTTTAGGGTCGATAATCAAATCCATGGCTGATCAGGGTTGGTAATCAAATCCACGGCCGTTCGGGCCGATAATCAAATCCATGGTTGTTCGGGGCCGATAATCAAATCCATGGTCTCTTCGCACCCTTGTTGAGCATAATCCACTCGCTCTATGGTGAGGGGACTTAGCAACAAGTAGGCCCATCTGCTCACTCTTCAGTGAGGGGACGTAACGACAAGCAACCACATCTACTCACTCTCCGTTAAGGGGACCTACTTCTTGCACTACGGCCCCGTCTTTCCGGACGGGACTTAAAGCGATCAATGTCGTATAAGTCCATCATCTCACGCTCCAGCGAGGGGACTTGCACCTTTGCACTCTGGTCACATCCCTTTGGATGGGGCTTTAAAGCGATTACTATCGTATAAGTCCATCCGCTCGGGCTCCATTGAGGGGACTTGCACCTTGCACTCAAGTCCCGTCTCTCTATACGGGACTTTAAAGCGATCAATTTTGATCATCACTTTCAATGAGAATTCTCAAGTTTGCATTCTCAACCTGGTCCCCGACTCCATATGGGAATTCTTGCATGTTCTCCTCCGGTTGTGCTTCTCCATTCTGATTCACATTAATACCCTCCGCATCATCTCTAGGATGCACATCGTTCCTTCCTAGACCAACACAACACGTGCCCCCGAGTCGTTTTGGGTTGGTACCAATCCGTGCTTGTGGGTCGGTACCGACCAGTATGTTTGGCTCGGGGTTTGCTCTGAGTCATTCTACTCCGCTTCTAGCTAGTTGTGCTTCGGCTTCAGGTCGTCGATTCTTATTTGTAGCAACTCCGGTTGTTCTCATCTGTCCCATTCTCCTAAAGAAACTCACCATCGTCTCTTCCTAGCGAGCAATCATCCTATCATGCAATCCATTCATCATTATTTCCATCTCATCCTTGGTTATGTAGATTGATGGGGGGTTGGCTCCTGAGGATGCCTCTTGGTTGCTGCCTTGTTGATTTCTTTTAGTCACGGCCTTCCTAATTGATTGTCTAGTCATTCTAAATCTTTTCAAGTCTTAAATTAGCGAGTTCAAGTGTTTCTCAGTGAAAGCACCAAAATGTTTGAATCAAAAATGTCACAAACACCCAATAGATTAAGTAACGAATGAAAACTGAAGAAAATAAATGAAAAACGAGTAGAAAAGAGCACACAATATTTTGTAGTGGTTCGGCTAATCTTGGTCTACGTCCACTTAATGATTTTATTGCTTATACCCTGACTTGGAGGCGGAAGTTCTTACAGTTCAATACAACTCTGACAGAGATCGCCAGAAATTAGAGAAAGGAAAGTAAGAGCCAAAAAGATCCTGAAAAATGAGCTCTACCTTCCTATTTATAGAGGTAGGGAGCTTAAAATCTTACCCAGAAGATCTCCACCTCATTTTCCATGCCTCGGACTATTTCTCCACCAAAGTAGGACACCACCTCATCAACTTATACAGGTCGGTACAACTCCAAGGGGTTGGGTCGGTATGACTCTGAAAGATGGCCAATCTGGTCATTTTGAATTTTTCGCTTTGGTTCTTCCTGGGTTTGCTTCGAGATTCCATAGTTGTTTACACCAATGTTAGCTTGTTTCTATGTCCAAATAATGGATCCATGGAAGAATAGAGTTGCTGATTCAAGTGTGCATGGATATCGACAGAGAGTTGCATGGAATCATCAAAACAACACATGGAATAGGCTTCTAGTATCAAATAGAATAGTAGGCAGAAGATGGGCCCTACTGGATAAAGGAACATGGGTCGATATCGATCCAGGGGATTGGATCGGTATCGATCCAGGGCGTTGGATCGGTACCGATCCAACACTTGTTGGATCTAGCACTCTGGATTTTGGGGACAGACTTGTATTTGCTTGATGATCTAGGTCGCGCTTGATTTTTTGGCTTCGCGGTCATCTCGCCGGACGTCTTGCCTTCAAACTTCGAAGTGTGATTTGTCGGATTCACCTGTATACTGCATGGTCAAAAGGCGGGATAACATGGTATATTTTCTAAGTATCGAAACTATAATGTTTTGTTAATATACTTATACTAGTAAGATAAGTATATAAATGTTTTCCAATTATTGTAAGGAATATAAGGGGGATTTGTGAATAATATTTTTGGTAAGGTATTTTGAAATCAAATAATTGAAAGGGATTTTAATTAATGAAAGATTAATTAATAGAGGCTTAGTGGATTCCACATGGAATAAATCTGTTTGATTATTATTGTTTGATAGTGAAATAACCGACTATCAAATCTTGACTAAAATATAACTCTAGAAATATCTAGGAGAAACACGGGGGTTATATGGCACAGTCATCTTTGATGATGTTGTACTATGCATATAAATCTTGTTTTGTTCTCCTAGGACAAATGATAGGGAGATCTATCCACTTAAACGGGTAGGGGGTGATCCCCGCTCATATGTATTGTCCGACTATTTTCGAAAGAACCGGAGTTAAGTTTACTAGGACTATCGAATGTGTGTTTGAAGAGACCAGAGTTGGATAAGTATGAATTATCTGAAAACCACTACGATCCAACTCAAGTGTCATATTGAAAACATCTTGAAGATGATGGAATCAAAGACCGAGCTCTTTGAAGTGCAAGGGCTACTTGCTGCTAATCCTGAGGGTGGTTCCAATATGGATGTAGTAGAAGTAGTGCCTTCGGTTTGTTCTTGTCCTGAAAAACTTGTATGGATGAATGTTAGCGTTGCATTGGTGCTTGGAAAGCAGTGTTAGCATTCCAAGTGGGATTTGGTAAGAGAGAAAAAGGTAGTCATGACCGCATAAGCCTCGCAACCCGTTGATGACTAAAACAAGGGATATGCTTCGGAGCTATGTAATTCACTACCATTAGGAGCAGTCATTCCATGATCTAGAATCGGTATTTACATATTTGGTATGCATGCGGAAGTAGGTCTATGGCGAGTGCACATTGTTTTGAGCCTTGGTCCCAGGGAATGATGGAATCTGGTATGCCATTTTATAGAGGCAGCCGGATTCGATTCACAGAGGGCGAGGCCCTTGGTACATTTTTCTAGAGGTGTACTATGGCAAGAGGTACCCCGGTAGCCTTTTCATTAATGGAACCCAATCTCCATTATGAGCCATACTAATTTATTTGTATACCTATTATGCTGTAATTTAATTATTGTAACAATTTCGGCTAAGATTAATATTTATTTACCCTAGACATTATTATAACATCACAAGATTTCTTATAAAAAATATTTTGGTTATCGTAAGGTAAAAACCGGTCTGTGTTTATACGCAGCGTGGTCTTACGAGATACTTTTATTTTAAAAGGTTGTAGTTAAGCATTAAGAATCTGGTTGATTGTGTTTCTCATGCTGGTTTTACTAGACTGACAAAGGCATTATTTTTCTTATAATGCTTGGGTCAGCCTGAGCATATTTTTCAAATTTAACTAGACACTTTGGAGCCTCAGGAGACGAACTGGATCCTCTAAGTCGTATTTCTTTATTTTCACTGCATTATCATAGTTCTGCATTTATTAGCATGTTGTAAAGAAAGGTTGTTATAACTATCCAGGTTAATGATAGGTTAGTTTTGCTCTGATTGTTGTATGTATAAAAATCTTTCTTTTGGTAAAGATCTATGTTATATTATATGTTACTCGTCACGTTTTCTGAGATTTTGTTCTGTCTTTTCTTTCTTCCACCCCAATAATCTTTCTTTCCGACACTCGGATATTCGACACACGAGTACCATGGCTGTATTAGTGTCGACTTCTGGGGATCGAAAAGGTAGGTTGTTACAACTGTAATGGAGGAGAGTTAACCATTTTTAAAAGAAGAGGAGCTAAAATCCTATGCCCTTAAACAATGTTATATGAAGTAGTCAGGTTTGTGTAAATTAGGTTGTCTACATCTACTCCAATTCAAGTGATAAACCATTGGAAGTGTTTTCTAAAAAGTAAGAGACATTAGATATATGATATCTTTTGAAAAAAAAGCAAAAGATTGATTTATGATTTTCTATGAATGGTCAGATAAACTTTAGAAAATCTATTTCTGAAAGAATATAGAATTTTTTTTTATAAATGAGTTAGAAATATCTATGTTTGAAATTTATGGAAAAGTATATAATTTAAAGTCAGAACTGGCAACCCCTTATTTTAAGATTCAAACATGAGAAAACGTAATAAAAAGTAATTTTCCATAATTAATCTAAACCTTCGATTTAAAAAAGTTAGTGCAAGGCACATTGTTACACTTATATTTTGATATGTGCTTTGCTTTTAGGCAGTAAAACTTTTAAAAGGTAAACTGAAAAAATAAATATGTAAAACCTATATTTTTGATAATAGTTCTGTTACACTTTAAAAAAAAGAAATAAAAATAAAAATATCACTTTTCTTTTAAAACACAATTTTGTATAGATTTCTTGTATACAAAAGGAAGATTAGAAAGATACATTTTACATGTCACTTTTCAAAGCTAAGTTGAACCATTTGGCTAAAAATATAAATTGAACAAAAAGTGTCATGATTTTTGTCAAAAAATGTTTATTAAAATTAGTAGAGATCTTATAATTTTTTAGGCTCACTAGTTTTGCAAGAAAGAAAATAAGATTGGTAACCGAAGATTTTGAGAAATAAAAAAGAACTTTTCAGCTAGAATTTGATTGGAGAAGAATTAAACAACCTATAAAATTTGATTGATTATGGTGAACTAGCTAGACTACTCAATATATTGTATGCTAAGGGCTTGCCAATATTAGGCATTATGGAATTGTGAGCATTGGAATATTTGGGTAAAGAAAGAAAATAATATATAAATTTGGTGACATTTTCAATCAACGTTTGAATTGGAAGGGTAGAGAACAAAATCAAATTTTTCTATAATAATAAATAGTGAACATAACCTAGTGGTTTTCTACCTGGATATGGGTTGAGTTGTCGAATCTTTGCACTACAAAGGTTGGAAGATGTGATTTGGATAAAGTCGACTTAATGTCAAAGCATGGGAAAAATAAGCCAATATATTTTACTTTACCAAATGATACTACTGAGATAAGAGGGTGTTTATCGATCATAAGTCCCTATTAGTTTATTTAACATTGCCAAGAGAGATGGACGATTTGGAATTATTTGTGGATGGAGGTCGTTGATCCGACATTTTAGGTAATGTTACACCATACATGTTGCTTTTGGTTTAGGAAGTAATAGGTACCAAGCAAGTAGGTTTTCGTCTTATGATATAAGTTCTACGATAATGTTTACAAAGTGTTGATACTGCATAACTTGGAACAACCTACAAGTTGTGTTAAGCCCATCGATAGGAATGATATATGTAATTTAGTAAGGCATATCACTTGGTCAGGTTATGTATACGACGTGTTAGAAATTGGAAACATAGTAGGAATGATAGGGTTGTAAAATGTGTTGAAATTGTACACGTAGCAAAAATAAGGATATGCTAATATCTCATGCATATTAGGTTCACTAGGTGGACATCACCCATTTTAGATGTTCCTAGATGAGTTTTTGGTTGCTACACTAACTAAGCATTGAACATTATGTCTATTGGATTAATATGGCAAGACACCATTCCATCTTGAGTTGACTCGACCATAAAACAGTTAGAATAAAACTGTAAGAAGTTATGTTTGGGAGATTTTCCATTAATGGAATTGCATTAAGGAATGAAAATTTTGGAATGGACTGGATGACTATGTATGGAGTGGTACTAGATTGTTGTAAGGAGGTGGTTTGTTTGAGTACTTGTAGAGGACACATCCTTGAAGTTTACTACGATCCCAAGAGTTCAGTTATTGTTGAGTTACCTATATTCTCTTGACCTATCACACGATGAGTTATCTTCTGCACATATAGTCTGAGATTACACCAGAAATGGGTAATTTAAGAACTTGAATTCTCAATCGAAAGGTAATACAGTTTGCTAGCACCGAAGATGCAGAGGTGATTTGCATGAAGAATGAGATTCTGAAGATTTGGTAAAATTTTGATAAGAAGATAATAGGATTTTTTCAATCATCCTCAGATTGGAAGGAGACTATTTATTTAAGACGGCTATCTTGTGATATTGACTTAGGGATACGTAGTTTCTGTTGCATAACAGTTGCACGTATTCGATTACCATAAGTGCTAAAATAATTTTTAGTTAGAATTTCACTTAAATTTGGGACTCCACTTAGACTTAGGATTTTAGTTTCAAAGTTTGAATAGGTGAGTAGATTAGGATTACCTAACTGGAATGCTAGAATGTTTAGTTGCTTGTACGTCGAAGAACATGGAATATAATTTTCTACAGACTAGAAACGTTGTAACTTGGTATCATAATTGTTGGAAGATTCGAAGAGCGATATCATAAGTATAAGGATATAGCTTAATTTGGCATAAAATTGGAAGAGAAGTTATACTATTTTCACCAGATTTGGTACCCTTGGGTGAAAATGAGGAATAGCAAAAGATCTAAGTTATTAGATACTTAGAGGAATACTGTCCACTTTCAAGTTGTTTTACCCTAGTATATAGAAGATGAAGTAATCGATATACTACTAGGATGATTTAAGGCATTGTGTATGTACATTGAGGGTTACATAAGGTTATATTTTCAGTTAGAGCATACTTGTGCTCAAGTTATCTGTTTTGGTGCATGTCGACATAATTTTATTTGAGTTGGTAGCAAGGATTGCATAGGTTTGCCTATGCACGTACATTTGGATTGAAGTTACATACGAGTTGTAAGGTCGATAAATTGAGGTTGGTAGAACAATCCAGTTGAGAGAACTTGGAAAGTGGAGGAGTGAATCTGATCTTTTCATTTCGACTCTTTATTAGAAGATTTTTCCATAAACGGAAGGAGGCTGCACGAGATACATAGAAATCATAAGCTGACATGAAATGCACAGATTTGGAGTTCGCAATAGGCGACATGGTCTTTGTGAAGATCTCGTCGCTTAGACATGTTATGAGGTTGGTACTTATAAAAGTTAGCACCACGGTTCATAGGTCCTTTTTCAATTTTGGATAGAGTATGGAAGTTAGCTTATAGAGCGGAGCTTCCTGATGGGTCATCGGGATTTCATAATGTTTTCCACGTGTCATACTTGTGGAAATGTTTACACGGTTCAGCTACCATGGTCAAGCTGAGTCAGTTAGAAGAAGTTGAAGTAGAAAGTGAGCCACTTGTTCATCATGCACATACCCGCATAGTTAAGCATGTGGCAAAGTGACTCCGCAATAAAGTAATTAGACTAGTTAGAGTCCAGTGGGGAAATGATCCAACTTAGAGTAATTGGGAGCCCCGAGGAGAAAATTTGAGTTACCTATCTAAAACTCTTTTCTGGAAAGTCTTTATTTAGGATAACTATAATTGCTTATATACACAAAATTTAGCTTAGTGTAACGCATAGGCAGGTAGGTATATGGATGCTTGACATGGATGTAGACATATCATTAGAACATGTTTTGGATGATGGTTGCTAATGAATGTATACTATTAGTTAGTATTACATATATGGGCTAATATGTTTGTATTAGCCTATGATATACATCACTTTGTCAATTTTTATATCAGTAGAAATGCATGATGGTTTTTGCATATGTATTGAATGGTTTTTTATCACATAGAATTGCAAGTATATGATGCTGCATATATTTTGGATACATGGCATAAGCACTTGCATTTTAGGAGGTCGACTAGTTCAAAAGACCGCCTACTTTTGCACTACCTATATGCTTCATATGCATTCCATGCCTATATGTACATGTTGCATTAGAAATCTTAAACTAAGGACAATGGTTGCATGTGGTTAATAGTTGAGTAGATGGTTGTAAATATTGGTTGCATAAGCAGATTACATTTTTCCATCCTTAGAGATTTCGGGGACGAAATCCTTTTTAAGGGCAGAGAATGTAACACCTCGAAAATTTTAATAATAAATTAAAATATGAATAAGGGAAAAAATATAATTTTACATAAAATGACAAAAATAATAAATTTCTACAGATATTGGAATTAGGCCTCAGGACCTATTCTATTGCATCTAGAACGTCGTTTACAGTCATAAATCACATATAACTTGCTACATTTTATAAAATGGAGTAGAAATAATGGTAAATGTAGCTAGTGACAGTTTTGTAATTATGGATTCAAAAATTAGAATAGAAATCCTGTAACAATTCGCAGTTCCATACAGTTTAGGTTGACAATAAACCACACGTGTCCAACCCAAATTGAACGAAAAGGCGGATGGTTAAGGGTAAAAAGAAAAAGAAGACAGAACGGAATCTCACACGAATAGAATAACATATATTATTTCAATAATCATTACAGCGGAAAAACTTTTAAATACATATATCAGAGTCTATCCTAAGCTCAGCCTGGATTGTTATAAATACCAATCCTTACAAATGCTAATAAACAACCACCACATCGGAAAAGTAAACTACGTCCATACGTTGATGAAGATCTCCAGCTCTCCTCTAGAAACTCCAAGATTCTTCAGTTAATCCTGAAACTACTCGGATATGACCCGAGTTTTAAAAATACCCAGATCAGGCTTGGCTAACCAGCGTGAGACACGAATTATAAATATACATGATAGTGTCATAGATTGACTTTGATGTCAAACAAAACCTTTGGAAAAAAGAGTATCTCATAAGACCATGTTGCATATAAACACGTACGAGATTTTACCTTATGATAATTAAAACATTTTGATCAAATCATTTGATATTATTTCTAATGAAATTGCTTTGAAAATCCATTCAAATAACATACTAAAATAGCCGGAATTGTTACATTTGTTAAATTCAATGGCATATTTAGGTATACAATCAAGTCTGTTAAAGGCGCGCATTGGAGAATGGATTCCAACAATGATAAGATAAGGGACTACCTTCCATACAGTACATCTCTAGAGGAATGTGCCGAGGCACAGCCCCGCTGCCCTCTACAAACAAAGAACTGGCCTACCTCTACCATAAATAGTATCGAATATGTCATCACCCTGGTCATTGCCGCCCTATCCGTGGTCACAACATACACAACAAAGTCGATATATAGAGGGAAATCTAGAAAGGTGATGATCATCTCATAATGGGTGCGACTCACATAGCCCTATCGCATCTACCTTGTTTTTGCCATTACCGATGTGTGAGGCTTGAGGTAACGTTTTACCTTTCTCAAAATAGCAAATCCCACTTTGAATGCCACATTACCATTTTCGACGACACACTAATTGGTTTTCACAAAAGTACAACCCCGAGTTCATACGCCTTAAGGAAGGGTGTTAAGTATAAGAGGGTTTACCTCCTACACCACCAAACAGATGTATGCTTGTAAAACCCAATGTACGTAGTCTTAGAAATGCAATGCAGACATTCATCCATATAAGTTGTCCAGGAACAGGACAAACCAAAGGTACTCCTACTACATCCTATTTGAGAATCACCCTTAGGATTAGTAGTGAGTAGTCCTTGCATTGAAGATTTCAAAATGAAGGTACCACCACCACCATATGTATATAATATGAGAATTACGAGGTTAGTAGCAAGTAGCCCTACATTATGAAGATCTCTGTCTTCAAAATCATTGTCTTCAACATGTCTTCACTTTTGAACGTGTATATTGGTTCAAAGTGGTTTTCGATTAGGAATCACCCAAATTCGATCTCAGTCTCCCCAAACCAATTATCGATAGAAAAGATGTTAAGTATGTGGGTGATTAGTGATCATCATTCAATCATTATATCCAATAAAATATCTTTAAAGATATATTTCAAACCATTTCTTCTTGGTATATACAGATTTATTAAACCTCTTTTTAACTTTGAAAATACCAAATCATTTTCTTTAAATTACTTAGGAAAAATATTTCCATCTTCTATTATTGGTATAATTTCAACCTTAATGGAGATTACTTATTTCCAAAACATATCTTTTAATGAGTTAAACACAATGTTATTTAAGACATCGTTTACTGTATAACCAAACCAATTAGTACTGAGTAAAAAGGATTAATGGATTTTAGATTAGTTATACTCAATACTAATTTCCGTATTCAACCTATACTATTCGTCGAATAATGGTGAAATCACCTTTTAAATTCACACGGATAGCATGGTTCCCTCCTTAGAAATTTAATACAGAGTTTAACTAGAACGTTCTCTTTACCATCAAAATTCTATTTTAAATTCTGTTTAACTTTTGGAAAAACTCCCAATCTCTTTTATTTTATTTTATGAAAAATGTGGTTTCAGTAAATCAAATTACCTATCCCCTCCGTCGGGCCAGTCCGGATAGCTAGGGGGAGCAGACAACTAGTTTCCTAAACACCATCCTAAAGACTACCTCTTTGTCACCCATAAGGCAGTCAAGTTATTTGATCGAAACTAAACCTTTAAAATACTTGTATGGTTATTTGGAAAATATTTCCAAAAGATTCGGGAAGAGAAATCTAAGTTTAAATCATTTATTCAAAAAAATTCAAATTCAGTTGTTAAATTGTTGGTGAATAGTGATTTTAAAGCTTTTTAGATCAAAACACTTATTCCATTATATATTTATGTCCATTTTTATAACTCAAATCCCTTTTAAAAAAATTTAACATATTTGTGAAATGTATTTCATATTTTTAAAAATTAAAAATATTCATTTTTAAAGTGTTGAAACCAATATTTTTTGAACTGCCAAAACGCGGCGATTTTGAAAACTTGATTTGGACATATTTCAGACTTTACTAAATGAAACCTTGATTTTTCTTTTCCATTTGAAAACTATAGTTATCAGGTCCAGAAAATTCTTATTCCAAAGAATTCCGACTCATATTCCATTCTATACATGGATTTAACTTTTTAAGGCGCGAAATCGCGAACTACCGTTACGCGATGCACTTATTTTGACTCCATTTTTCAATCTTTTCCAAATTTTATCGAAATGAGTTTTAATGTTTATAAAATATTTATAAACCATTTTTATCCATTTTTAAAGAGGTTAACAATGTTATATATACCATTATAATTTATATAGGGAAGTGATTCCTTTTTGTAAATTTGACGTGTATTTTACCACGAATAATTTCCATACCAAGCAAGCATATAATCAATATCCAAAACATGATGATCAAGCAACATAACAAGCATACAAACATATCATATCATTATAGAAATTATTAGTAAAAGGAACGGAGTTGTTCTCACGTATATAGCGATCTATTTTCTAACTTTTAACACTTTTTCTTTCCCGATTCAAAGCCCAAGGAGCTCGGCCTCTATAGAGATGGTCACAGCCTATAAGTGAATAGGTGGAGGTGCTTGGCGTGGTAGTGGTGGTCTTAGAGGAGCACAGTCAAGATGGAGAAGTTGATGTAGATCACTATTTTGAACTTTGAACTAAGGTGGTATATTTTGTATATATTTTTAGCAGAGCTTCGCTATGATGGAGGAATATTTTGGAGAAGAAGTGAAGGTGATGGAAGCCATTAATAAGCTTGTGAAGAAGGATAAGAAATCGAGAATTCGGTGTGAAGAAATGAGATGGTATAGGGTGCTATTTATAGACTTTTTCACCAAAATATCTACAACAACATCATTACAATTCCCATCACCCATGTGTTAAACCACCCCCTCCCTTGACTTTCGGTCGAACCCATTCCCCCTTCCATGTGCTTGTATTCTCTTGATTGAGTGATGGTGGGTTTGCTTTTACAACTTGCATTTGTTTGTACATAAGGAGTTTATATGTATATATGTTCAGATATTTATTTTGGCTTTGATTTGACTAATTGTGAGATACATTTATATGTACATGTATAGGCATGTGTTTGCATGTTCAAACAAGGTTTCTACAACTTAAAATAATTTCAATTCGTCAAACTGTTGTAAATCCAAAATCCGGATCCCGGTCATATTTTCAGTTTTTAATCAAACTATTTATTTATGTAAACAGAACTTGAAAATAAATTCCTTATCATCTTTAAATAATTAAAAAAAGATTATTCATGCTATAAAACTATTTTAAATAATATAAAAATCCATTTATAAAAATACGACGTCGAACTGCCAAAATGCGATGAAGTTTATATATCTTTATAAAATAAGTTTATATATTTATTAAACCATTACAAAATCACTTATTATCATTATATAATAATTAAAGTGAATTATTCATCATTTAAAATAATTATTTGAATATTTAAAATTAATTAAATATTCTAATTCAAAGTGATAAAATTACGGCTCGTTACTAACCCTAATTCTCAACTATAATAAATGTCGAAGCTTCCACTCTTCTCATTCAGAAACTCTAGCCTCCACCTCCTAAACATCTCTTCTTTCTCATCTTCTTCCTTAAAAGTAAATTCAAAATTTCAATCAAAATAAAAAGTAAATCAAATAAAAGAATAGAAAAAGAATTAAAGAAAGAAGGATTCCACAAACAAAGCTAGAGGAAAGAAGTAGCGGATACAAATCTAAAGAGAAAACGGAAAGCTAAAAGGTGAGTGAATTCTATCTACAAAATGAGTATGATGCGAATAAGTAGTTGAATTTCAATTATCTACCTTTTAGTAATACAAATATGATTTTTCTTATTGAATCTACCCTTTTATTCTGAATCTTTGAATTGAAATAAGTTGGAAAACCCTAGGAAATAGTAGATCTAATTATTGAATCTATAAAACTACCATTAACTCAATGGATCTAAATTGCAAAACATGTTGGGTTGACTTTAATAAGCGGTAGATAACTTCTATGGATTTGGTTCATATGACAATTTGAAATAATTTTGGATAGGTAGAAATAGACAATCGATTTTAGCGCACATAAAATACCATGAATATATATGCACAGTTGACTGGAAATTCATTTATAATTATTAGAATAAATCACTTGAAATTGATATAAAATAGTAGAAAATATATTGGAAATACTATGAAGATAAACATTGAAACCTTTACTCGAATCGATGAAAGAAAAAGTAAAATAAACTAGAAAAAAATAAAACTTGAAAATATGGAAAAACAAAGTTAGACGTCTGAATTAGTTGGTCAGATGTTTGAGTTGAACTAAAAATGATTAACTACGAACTAGAAAGAAAGCAGTACAAATAAAGCATGATTCAGATGTCTGAACACCCCAACCTAATGTTTGAGATAAAGCTTAGGCATCTGAGCAGAAGGTCCAGACGGCTTGAATGATTGAAGTTTGAAAACAGAAAGAAAATAATATAAAACATGCTTGATTCAAACATCTGATTCCTATACTCAGACGTCCGGATGCAAAAAGTTATATTTTTAATATAATACAAGTCAAACATTTGAGCTAAAGGGTCAGACATCTGAGCTGAAACACTAGCCTAGATTGAACCTAGGCCTAGTGCAGACCAAGTAGAATGGGTCAGGGAAACTTGTTCCCACTTTTTAGTCATTCGGGAGTGGCACAACTGAATGGAGTCGGGAAACAAGCTGGAAACGTTCCATAATGGGTCAAGTCCTAGGCTCTTTCTTCACGAAGTTGGAATGCGACACTTAACATGATGGGAGATTAGATCGCAATTAGAAGCTCTTATCATTCGTATCCTATCCTAACTGTTGGATCTAGGCCAGTTCGCAGCGGAGAGAAATAGAAAATTTCAAAAAAAAAAATTGGATCTTTATGGCATATGAAATCTAAAGGTTTTATTAGATCTAAATCTAATATTGTTTTTAATCAAATCATATTTAATTAATTATGACATTGTTTTATTAATTTAGTTAAGTCTCGAATGTGAAAGGGTATGAATATATCAAATATATTCATTTTAATTGTATGTCAAAATAATTAAACATATGACAAGGTTTTATCACTAGACGACAAGGTGTACACATATAAATAGAAATAAATGGATAGATTAGCATATAGGGATAAAACGGGAAACAAATAAAGGACAACAAGGATGATTGATTCAACTTAAATAATTAAACATATGACAACATATTATCAGTAGACGACAAGGTGTACGCATGTAAATAGAAATAAATAGACAGGTAAGCACATAGGGATAAAAGGGGAAAAAATAAAGGATAACAAGGATGATTAGTTCAACTTTCCTTTTGATAAACTCAATTAATGCAGCATATAAATGACAATTAAGGGGTGTCATGACATTAAAATATAAACAGTCAACAACAATTTATATATACGAATATATTATTGCCACATTTAAAGTTATTAAAAATGGAAATCCAATTCATATTATGACAATATTAAATACATATAATAAATTCCATGTATATACAAACATATAGATTTAATTGAGTGTATGTAAGATTCAATCAAAATTTTTAATTAATACAAATTAGACAATTATAGCAAAAAGATTTAGATTTAGATTTACTAACAAAACGTCCTCCCCTTTTTTTGTAAATTTCTGGTACATTACAAGTACGAAATATATATACATATAATATTTTAAATCTAAAATTACACTTTGATTTGAATAATTTAAAACATGCTACAATTAAAACATTGTCCTATTCATACACAAATTTCAGTTTTAATTTATTAAAATAAAATTCAATCAAACAATATACAAAAAATTTATATCTAAAAAATTAGATTTTGAATTCAAAGTTTACAACATAGATCTATATTGAAACATTGTATTTAAAAGTGTTCAAACTTTAATTTTAATTTGAAAAAATAAAACTCAAGTGATAAACTTGAACATATAAAATTTCGATCTAAAGGATTACACTTTGATTTGTGTGTTTATAGCAAAGATCAACATTAAACGTATTTTTTTTCATAAACTGATTTCAGTTTTAATTGACTAAAATAAAATCCCAATCAAATCATTTAACAAACAATTCAAAACATAAACAGTTTTAAATTAAATGAGGAAAAGATATCAGCATATAAAATATAACAATCAAATTTATTTTCTATCAAACATTACATCAAATACTATTATCACTTTTCACTGAAGTCTTGAACCATGCCTTGAAAAAAGAGTTCTCCTTTTGAAACAATTTCCAATTCAAAAGACTGCTGATCTTTGAAATTATAACCTTCAACTATCAAATAGAAATTTGATCTTGGATTGATTTGGGATTTTTATTTGCTGGAGAGGGGATTAATTTTCAGCGATGAACATAATGAAGGCGGAGGCAGAGAGGGGATTAATTTTCAGCCATGAACATAATAAAGGCAGAGGCTAAAAAAAGTAGGGTTTAGTTAGGGTTAGAGAGCTTATATATGTGGATAGAAAAGAAATAAAGGAGGATCCAATCCTATATCTCTTTCCTTCAATCTCAGCCATCAAAACCAAACTTCTTTCATCCCAAAACCCTAGCCAGCTAAATCATTGTTGTGGCCAAAAATAATAGTCTCTAAAATGGGCATTGAACTCATTTAAGCCTATGAAAAATATAACATAATTAAATCCAATTTAATTGCTTATCAATATCGTATATCGATTGATATATTCACAACTATTATAATCATGTCTTGTAATATTTATTTCTCAAATCATAATCAAAATTTATAATTAATATATCATAAATATTAGTTAATTTAATTAATTTATAATAATTATAAACTAATTAAATCGTTTGGTCAAAAGATAATACATTGTTTGTGTGATTCGTCAGGTGTAAATTTGGTGAGCGATTAATATCAAACTATTCGAATATTGATGTTCATACGTCACTTAGCAGGTGGTGTGACATTTTGGTCAAATTTATCGCTTACTTGGTTTCGGTAAAATCCAGTTTCGCTTTATTAAGCGTTACCCGGTTGTGACATTTATTCACACCAATTCTTTTCGTTCAAACTATATCACTTTGGACTTATGGAATTTGGTAGTGGTCAAAATCCCAACATCGTCCACATTCAACTTCATAGTCCAAACACAAAATCCTTGATTCAATAATAATAATAATAATAATTAACCGAATTAATCTGGCTAGAGATTTTGACTTTGAGTTGACTTGAGTTGACAGTGATACTAACCCCATAAATTAGGGAGACGAATTCTCTCTTGAATAGTGTTTCACGTATAATACTTCCACTCGACCCAACTATAGTCAATCAATGGATGTCATGCCATGATTTGACTATAATCAAAGAGGAGCTTTCAGATTGAAGATCAACAATATTCTCAAGTTGAAAGAACTATGTAAATCAATCACATCGATATTTTTTGTTTGACCTTAGTTATACTACCCAACAGAAAACTATCGCTGGAGTCATTCCATAGTTTTCCAATAACTATTAGCATGTAATCCCTTGGTGCCAATAACAGTCATGAGTAATACACTGTCTAACATTTGGATAACGTTACATACTCTAGTTTCAATGGATACATCGATATCCAGTCTCAATGCATCTTGACTAGGAATTTTTAAAATGGCATATTTATTTTCATTACGATAAATCACTCACGGTTACAACGCTTTGTAACTACTATCACAAAACATACCATTTATGGATTTTTCTTCTAAATATACTTCTAATTAATTAATTAATATAACACATTATATCAAGTATATAATAGAAAGAAAAATACCTTTATTATGAAAGAGAATTGATTACAAGAGTTAATAATTGACAATAAATTACAGAATTGCCCCTATGGAATACCCCTAACTCTATTAATCTCCCACTTGCACTTGGGGCCAATTATGGAATCTCATTCCCATCCCTTCAATCAGCTTTTCAAGAGCCCTCCGAGCTAGACCCTTAGTGAATGGATCTGCTATGTTGTCCTTAGTGTCTAACCTATATATCAACATTTCCTTATTCTCAATAAATTCTCTAATTAGGTGGAATTTTCGAAAAATATGCCGTGACTTCTTGTGTGCTCTAGGTTCCTTTGCGATCTGTATCACGATATTGTTATCACAGAACAATGCCATAGGATTCTCTGTATTGGGAATCGCTTCGAGCTCATTCAAAAACTTTTGCATTCAAACTGCTTCTTTTGTTGCTTCATTGAGGGCGATATACTCGGCCTCCATTGTGGAATCAACAATTATTTCTTGTTTGGAACTTTTCCAACTGATGGCTCCGCCATTAAGAGTAAAGACAAAACCTGACACTGAATTACTGTCATCTATATTACTTTGAAAGCTAGAGCCTGTATACCCCTTCATAAAAAGATCTCCATTCCCGTAAATGAGGAAAAAGCCCTTAGTATTTCTTAAATACTTTAGTATACAATTTATGGTCATCCAATGTTTTTCTCTAGGATTAGACTGGTATCGGCTTACGCATCCTAATGCGTATGCCATGTCCGGTCTAGTACATATAACATACATTAGGAATCCTATGGCTGAAGCATAGGGAATCATCGTCATACACTCTTTCTCCTCATATGTATGAGGAGCATCATTCTTAGAAAGGACGATTCCAGATTGCGTTGGAACATTTCCATGCTTGGAATTCTCCATACTGAACCTTTTCAGTATGTATCTATGTACAAGGATCAGGATAATCCCAACAGCCTCTTAGATCTATCTCTATAGATCTTTATGTCAAGTATATAGGGTGCTTCTCCCAAATCCTTCATGGAGAAGTTATTTGAAAGCCAAGCTTTAACATATTGCAATAATGAAGTGTCATTGCCAATCAATAATGGATTATCGACATAGAGCACTATGAATACAATAGCATTGCTATGTTGCTTTCTGTATACACACACTTCCTTTATGTTTTAATAAAAACCAAACTGTTTAATTACCTTATCATAACACTTATTCCAACTCCCGGAAGCTTCTTTAAGTCCATAAATGAATTTTAACAATTTGCAAACCTTGCACTTATTCCCACCGACCACAAAACCCTCAGGCTGTGACATGTTGATGTTTTCTTCCAAATTTCCATTTAGAAAAGCCGTCTTTACATCCATTTGCATATTTCATAGTCATATAATGCAACAATAGCTAGCATAATCTGAATGGACTTAAACATGGCTACAGACGAAAAGGTCTCACCATAATCAACACCCTAAATTTGATGAAATCCTTTTGCAACTAGCCTAGCTTTGTAAGTCTTTACTTCTCCATCTACGTTTAGTTTCTTCTTAAAAATCCATTTGCAGTCGATGGATTTTATCCCTTCTGTTATGTTTGACAAAGTCCATACTTTGTTTTCGTACATGGAATCCATCTTGGATTTCGTTGCACCAAGCCAAAGTGTAGAGTCTTTACTCTACAGTGCTTATTGGAAAGACATAAGAGTGTCGTCATCTAAGACACGGTCCTCCTTCTTGCCACCTACCAAAACACTGTAGTATCTCTCCAGTGCGTGAGATTCCCTAATAGACCTTCTAATAGTGTTGGGAGTGTTTTCGCCTACTATCGGACCAAACTCCTCTCTTATGCATGGCCGAACCAAACCCCTTCCTAGGCATAACCGAACCAGCCTCTGCTTCACTGCCTACCGAACCAACTACAAGGTGCCTCTACCGGACCAACCCCTAAGACCAAGGATGTCGAACCAACTCCCCACCGGTCCAAACCTATCCACCGAATGAAGTCTCCACCGAACGAAGCAACACATCTCACCACCGGACCACTCATCTCACAAACGGACCAAGGCGTATCGGATCAACACTGCCAGGCCAGATCGCATCAGCCCAGGCCCACCAGCAGCTATATACATCCAAGACCCATACCCCCAGCCTCACTCTATAAATAGAGGGGCAGGGGTACAGCAATGGGGAGAAGTTTGAGAGCTTAAGCACGGAGAGAACTTTCAAACAACTTTCAGATGCTTGTATCAAAGCTGTGTACTTGTAATCTAAAGAAGAAAAGAAGAGAAATAACATATAAAGTGGACGTAGGAACATTCTGGCTGAACACTATAAATCTGCATGTCTTTTACAGCTTAGCCCCTGCTTTTCATATATTTGCATAAATCACCCAAATCACTAAGAACAACATAAAATCTATTAAATTAGACGACTTTGAGGTGTTAGTCCATTTTTTGTGCAAACATTTTTGGTGCTTTCACTGAGAACTAGAAGCTCGAAGATTTAACTTCTTCCACTTAACCTTTTCCTAACAGCATCGTTCATCGCTTGGAAAACATGCCTCCCAAGCAGAAGAAAGATGTTAACAAAGGAAAAAACATCGCATCCAGCAGTCTTCCAGATCCAGCTGCCACGAATCAAGTAAATCGTCCTCCTCCAGTAGCAGTACCAAATAAAGGACAGGCTAATCCGACCACTCTTGCCACAGAACAGCCCGCAGCAATTACTAGGGCAGATCTAGACAGGGTTGTGGCTGAAGTAACTAACCGCTTCACGTCCCAGCAGGAAGCCTTGGTGGACCATCTCATGTCACGCTTAAGGGATGCTGAAGAGTCCAACCACAACACTGAGTCATGGGGTGAATCCCAGTCTGGAGGATCTCAGAGACAACAAAGATCTTCCTTCTTCGAAGGAGCTAACGGTAGAAGCAGCCATGGTAGGAGCCGAGATTGGGCACAGCCCGAAGTTAGGCCTGAAGAAATGCTTGGGACCGAACCCCACGGGGGAGGTACCGGGCTGAGGTCAACTGTAGCTGAGCCCGTCATGCTGCCTAACCACAGAAACGCCAATGAACGGGGCCGAGCTAGAATCCAGCCCGAAGTTGGACCCGAGGGAGTGCTTAGATCAGAACCCAGCAGGGGAAGATCAAGGCAAGGGCCAACTGTAGCTGACCCTAGCATGCTCCCAGAAGGCCAAAGGCAGCCACTGGAAAATATGAGGAATGATAGACGGTACCATCCCTACAGGTCATTTGGACGGAATCAATCCCACAGAACAGAACCGAACTCGTTTCTATCTGCTCCAAATTCTGATGAAAGAATGGCACGCTTGTTCAGAGAGTGCGTCCAACGGGATCAAAGAGATCGACGGATAGGCGCTAGGGTAACCAGCCCTTTCGCCCGCAATATCTAAATTGCTATCACCCCCCGAGAATGGAAGATGCCAACAATGGAACCTTACAAATGAACCTCTAACCCCGTTCTACACTTACAGAGATACACACAACATATGCTCATGAGTGGAGCAATAGAGGGAGTACTATGCAAATGCTTTCCACTATTCTTAGCAGATCTAGCTACCTCCTAGTTCTGCCATCTACCCCAAGGATCCATCAGCTCGTGGGAGATGTTGAAAGAAAAGTTTATCAGCCAGTTCCGCATTCATGTGGAACAACCCAAGGACGCTTATTCCTTATCCAATATCAAACAGAAACCTGGAGAGAAGCTGCAGCAATATTTAACCCGATTCAATGCCGCAGCGGCCGCAGTCCAAGATGCCGATGAGAAGCTTGTCTTAATGGCCCTCTGTAGTGGTGTGCATCCGGATACTAAATTCGCTAGAAGACTAACAAAAGAAAAACTAGCTATTTTACCCGATTTCTTCCATGAAGCCGGGAAATATATGAGGCTTGAAGACGCTGCCACTGAGGGGCAGTCAGGGCAACAAAATAAGGCAACTCACAACAACGCGCCCGCTGTAGCAAAGGACGTTCGAAGAAATGATTCTAGAGACAATGCTGGGGGCAAGAAGGGAGAAAAGCGCCTATATCGGCCAGGACCGAGATTCGACACTTACACTCCTTTGAATGAAACCGTCGAAAAACATCTTCCTTGCCACCCAAGGCGAAGTTTGATACGAACGCCCACCGTACAAGAAGGAATCAGATAACGCACAGAAGTCTGGAAAGTTCTGCCGCTTCCACGAATCTCATGGGCATGATACCAATGAATGCCATCATCTCCGGGACTTGATTGAAGAACACATCAGAAGGAAGAAACTACAACGCTTTCTTGGGAAGGCCAGCCCTGTCCGACTTCCAAATTATCCTGGCCCCATAATGCCTAAAGATGAAATTTCCAACGGACAATGGAGCAGGGGAAGTAGAGGGAGACCAGGACGTTGCTCGAGACTGCTATGTAACTGAACTTCGCAACAACCACAAGAAAGATAAAAGGAAGGGTGTAGAGGTTACCCTCTGCACGAAAGGTCTAGAAGCATAGCAACTAAAGAAAGCCCCTCCTCTTCGATATACCAGCGACCCTTTCAATGAATTAGACCCTAGGGACAAAAAGGAGGAGGCCACCGCCGAGCCTGCAGAGGCTATGGAGTTTGTATCTGTAGACAAGCACGACTCAAGTAGACTATTAAAAATTGGGTCCCAACTAAAAGCAGAGTTGAAGGAGCAAATCATTGACTTTCTCCGCCATAACTTGGATGTATTCGCATGGTCACACGCTGATATGACCGGAATCTCCCCCGACGTAGCATGCCACGTACTAAACATTGATCCTACCAAGGCGCCCGTAAAACAAAGAAAGAGAAGTATGGGGGCAGAGCGATCGGCAGCCCTCGATGAAGAAGTAAAGAATCTACTCGCCAATGACTTCATACGAGAAGCCATCTACCCGGAATGGATCGCTAACCCGGTGCTGGTAAAGAAGGCTAATGGGAAGTGGCGAACATGCATTGACTTCTCCAACCTAAACGACGCCTGCCCAAAGGATTGCTTCCCACTTCCCCGAATCGACCAACTTGTAGACAGCACAGCCGGGCACGAGCTCCTATCTTTTATGGACGCATACTCAGGGTATAACCAAATTCCTATGCATGCTCCCGACCAAGACCACACTAGTTTCATCACCGACCGGGGTTTATACTGCTATAAGGTAATGCCTTTCGGACTTAAAAATGCAGGAGCCACCTACTAGCGCCTCGTCAACAAGATGTTTGCGGGGCTAATAGGGCAAACTATGGAAGTGTACGTGGATGACATGCTGGTAAAGTCAAGGAAAGCCGACGATCACGTAAGCTACCTAGGCGAGATGTTTCAAGTACTTCGACAGTATGGAATGAAGTTGAATCCTTTAAAATGCTCCTTCGGAGTGTCATCAGGAAAGTTCTTAGGATTCATCATCCATGCCAGAGGGATTGAAGCAAACCCTGAACAAGTCCGAGCGCTAAGGGATATCAAGATACCTTCCACTCGGAAGGAAATGCAAAGCCTGAATGGAAAAGTGACCGCCCTAAGCCGATTCATCTCCAAAGCAACGGACAAGTGTGTCCCCTTTTTCGAAGCTCTAAAGAAAGACAAAGGAAAGTTCGAATGGACCGACGAATGCCTGACCGCTTTCCTTAACTTAATCGAACACCTCCAAAAACCACCGGTACTCTCAACTCCAAGCGAAGGCGAAGAATTATACATGTACCTTGCTGTGTCATCTCACGCCCTAAGCGCTGCCTTGGTAAGGGAAGACAACCGCACGCAGCGGCCAGTTTACTTTGTCAGTAAGAGGTTTACGGGGGCAGAAGTCAGATATCCTAAACTTGAGAAGCTAGCATACTGTTTACCAATCACATCCCGGAAACTGCGTCACTACTTCCAGTCCCATTCCATCAAAGTTCTGACCGATCAGCCACTGAGGCAGGTACTCCACCGTCCCGACACTTCTGGGCGGCTACTTAAATGGTGCGTCGAACTAAGTCAGTATGATATCACCTATCACCCTCGCACCGCCATCAAGGGACAAGCCATGGCTGATTTCATTGCAGAATTCACTACCAACGAAGATAAGGAGCAATTGGAAATAGCAGAAGACATCAAGTGGAATCTCTTTGTGGATGGTGCATCGAACGAACAAAGCTCGGGGGTAGGTGTGGTAATAATCACTGCCAGGGGAAACAAACTGCACTATGCTATAAGGTTGGAGTTCGCTGCCACCAACAACGATGCAGAATATGAAGCAGTGATAGCCGGACTAGAACTTCCCGTAGAAATCGGAGCCAATTCTTTGTGTCTTCACAGCGATTCTCAACTTATTGTTAATCAAATACTAGGAGAATTCCAAGCTCGAGAAGAACGACTCATAGCATATTTAAAGAAGACTAAGTTACTTCTCAGCCGATTGGACCACTACTTAGTCAAACACATTCCTTGGGAAGAGAACCAAGAGGCCGACGAATTGGCAAAGCAAGCAAGTGTGAGAGACGGCGCCATCTTCGGGGCAGTAACCATCTCAAAGCAACTGACCTCAAGTTTTGAGCAAGTGAATCTGATAGCTGCAACCAAAGAGGCAACTTGGATGACTCCCATCCGAGACTACTTACAAAACGACACACTACCCAACGGGCGTAACGAAGTCAAGAAAATCTTGAGAAAAGCTTCCCGCTACACAATACAAGAAGACATCCTCTATCGACGCGGATTCTCTAACCCGTTATTAAGGTGTGTCGCTGGGAGGGAAGCCAGGGAAATCTTATCCAACATTCATCAAGGAAGCTGCGGAGATCGCACCGGAGGACAAACATTAGCAAAAAAGACACTCCGATATGGATACTTCTGGCCCACCTTAAGCAAGGACGCCTTGGATTTCGTCAAAAAGTGTGACAGATGCCAGAAGTTTGCTAAGATTCCGCGGCTGCCAACGGCTGAGATTACTCAAATGACTAGCCCTTGACCCTTTGCAGTATGGGGAATTGACTTAATCGGCGAACTACCAATGGGCCGAGGCGGGGCCAAATACGCTATTGTGGCAGTCGACTACTTCACCAAATGGGTGGAAGCGGAACCTCTGAATAAAGTATCTTCAGCAAAAGTTATTAACTTCTTGATCAAAAATGTTCTGTGCAGGTACGGAGTCCCACTCAAAATCATATCAGACAATGGACTTCAGTTTGACAGCGAGGAATTCGCCAACTGGTGCCAAGAGCACGGAATTCACAAAAGCTTCTCATCCGTAGCGTATCCCCAGGCAAACGGACAAGTCGAAGCCGTCAACAAAATTCTGAAAACTCTAATAAAAAAGAAGCTCGAAAAGTCAAAGGGCGCTTGGGTGGATGAACTTCCTACGGCACTATGGGCCTATCGCACATCTTTCAGAGCATCAACGGGGCACACTCCTTTCTCTTTGGCATACGGATCGGAGGCTATGCTCCCAGTTGAAACCATTGTGCCTTCCCACCGTAGGATCCACTATAACCTAGAAGAGAACGAAGAACTCCTTCACATGTCTTTGGATCTAGTTGAGGAGAGAAGAAATGATGCAGTCCTCAAAGCAGCAGCCCATAAGCAAAAAGTGGCAGCACAATACAACTCCAAAGTCAAGCATCGTACCTTACAAGAAGGGGATCTTGTCCTCAAGCGAATCTTCCCTCGCCCCGGAGCACTAGATCCAATCTGGGATGGACCATATGTAATTCAAAAAGATCTCCACAATGGAGCTTATATTTTGTCAACAGTGGACGGGGAGGTGTTCCAGAGGGCATGGAACATCCAACACCTTCGTCGATACTTTACTTAACTTGCACTGCCCATATGAAGCGAATTAACAAAGAGAATCAGTGGACGTAGGCATTTTCGTGCCGAACCACTTTAAAAAAACTGTCTCTTTTTTAACTTGTTCCTTTATATCTTGGCTACTTGTTAACTTTATCCTTTTCTGTTGAACAAAATCCTGTGCAAATAGCATTTCCATTTAAGGCGCTCCACAGCGCGACTTCTCATGGATAAGACCTAACAGGTACTATACGAATCTATGCCCTCGCCAATGAGACACTTTTGCTCCGGCATCCCTCTGCTGCGGGTTAACTCATTGCTTGCGACAGCCCTCAAAGCCAACTGTAATGAGCCGATTATAAGCCACCGAGAAGGCCGACTATAGCCGAGGCAGCTCATTACGGCGTTCGGCTCGCCGGCAACCGTGAACCGATTATAAACCCCAACATAAGGTGTGGCCAGCCAGGAGTAGTTCACGGTTGACGATCGGCACCCACGCTAGCCGGCCACAGTAAATCGAATAATACCCACGATTACGGGCCATAATGGCCCGGGTAGTTACTGTGCGCGATCTCGGCTCCGATGTGTCTTAAGTGCGGCTGTGGTAAAAAAGAATTAACTCCCCGCGGAGGCGTAAGATGGGTGACAAATGTCTCCAAGACCCACAGCTAGGGAAAGTGACTACAAAGCCCGTTTGCCATGAACTTAAGCACATCGAAGGCCTTCCGTGATTGGAAGTTTTACTATTTCACATATTTCAATTCTATTTAAAGAACTTTTCTCCTATCCTCTATAACAATTCCTGAAGTACAGGACACAGAGTAGAAGATACTCACCAGCGGGAATGGGAATTCACGGTTGGATAGCAGGACATTCAACTGAGCTCCATCCTCGGTCGTACAAAAATATTCAGAACTGCCATCTACAATTAGAACATGAAAGGCGGTATTTTCTTCTTTTATACAAATTCCTGACTATAATTTATTCATACATCACACTAGCATTATAAGGCATGAAATTATGCTTTAAGCAAGAACTTGGCTTTAAACACAACTGAATTACAAGCATATGCATAGCTATATTTCTCATACAACATGTGAAAATAACAAAAGCATTCAAAAAATGATGGAATCAGCTTAAGTTAAAAAATTACACGTCAAGAATAGTGTTGTTTATTACAAGTAGCATAATTACAACCTAAGAGTTACGTTACTGTTTTAAGACTAACGTATACAACAATGTCAAGCCCACCAAAAGATATCCAGGTCCAATCAAGGAGCCGGCCGCGTCGGAGTTTTATCCTTGCCCTGTTGCCCACCTGTCCGGTCAAAGAAAGAATTCACTAGTGATAAGCAACCAAGTTAACGGAAAGACCAGAAAGGAAGACTTACCAGCACCTGCTTCTTGACCATCCTGGTCATCATCCTCTACTTGTACACCTGCCTCCCCCGACAACAGCATGCGCGCTCTATCAATCCCAAAGGAGCGGGAGATAACATCAAGCTGCTCGCCTTTGAGAAAGCTTGGGAAACAGTCGGGAGGTGAGTTCAGAAGCTCCTGAGGGCCGTACCCATCCACTAGTGACCTCGGGGTAGGCCCATGACATCCCGGTTCTGACTGAGCTGGGGGCACTGCGGAAGGATCGTCTCTATCCTGGGATTTCCTCTTTTCTGATCAGGTTTCAACTTTACAAGACATTTATCTGCAAACACAAAGAAGTGCGTCGTTAGAATAAAGGAAATAAACAAGCAAGTGTGTGCAGTCTGGAATTTCACTCATAATTCAAGTCATAAAAGTGCATTTGGTAGTCCAAAACCGAAAGGTCATTCGGTATTCAAACCATCAATCTCATTCGGCAATCATACTCCTCATGGTCATTCGGCATTTCAAGCACGAAGTTCATTCGGCAAAGAATGTCTCACCTAGTTCGGCAATCAGAAACCGGTTTGGCACTATAATCGATTCGGAAGTCAATAATTTGGTTCGGCTATTTCAAAAGGTAAGGGACAACGAAAGCCTCAAGCCCATACTTATAGGCAAGGACCAAATAGCCGGACCAGATAATTCGGCATTCAAATCCGGATGGGGGCGTCCAGATAAACAAAGCGCGCCATACGCAAGCATATGCCCCACTTTCGGGGGCAAATGTTGGGAGTGTTTTCGCCTACTACCGGACCAAACTCCCCTCTTATGCATGGCCGAACCAAACCCCTTCCTAGGCATAACCGAACCAACCTCTGCTTCACTGCCTACCGAACCAACTACAAGGTGCCTCTACCGGACCAACCCCTAAGACCAAGGATGCCGAACCAACTCCCCACCGGTCCAAACTTATCCACCGAATGAAGTCTCCACCGAACGAAGCAACACATCTCACCACCGGACCACTCATCTCACAACCGGACCAAGGCGTACCGGATCAACACTACCAGGCCAGATTGCATCAGCCCAGGCCCACCAGCAGCTATATACATCCAAGACCCCTACCCCCAGCCTCACTCTATAAATATAGGGGCAGAGGTACAGCAATGGGGAGAAGTTTGAGAGCTCAAGCATGGAGAGAACTTTCAAACAACTTTCAGATGCTTGTATCAAAGCTTTGTACTTGTAATCTAAAGAAGAAAAGAAGAGAAATAACATATAAAGTGGACGTAGGCACATTCTAGCTGAACCACTATAAATCTGCGTGTCTTTTATAGCTTAGCCCCTGCTTTTCATATATTTGCATAAATCACCCAAATCACTAAGAACAACATAAAATCTATTAAATCAGACGACTTTTAGGTGTTTGTCCATTTTTTGTGCAAACAAATAGGTTGCGTTTTCGTGTACGGATGAGCTTGGTTCTCCCATCATTTCGACCTCAGTGTTAGTTTCTCAGATCTCATCCAAGTCTACAACTTCGCTGTTAATTTCCTTTGATAGAATTTTTTTATAAAAAGACAGCATATGTGGAAATAATCACCTTTTGTTCCTTTGTGTTGTAGAAAATATATCCCTTAGAATTCTAAGGATATCTTATGAACTTACACAATGATTATCTTGCCTCAAGTTTATTAGGTCCAACATTCTTAATGTAGGCCGGGTAACCCCATACCTTCAAATAATTAAAGTGGGGTTTCTTCCTATGCCATATTTCATAAGGAGCCTTAGCCATAGATTTAGTGGGTAACAAGTTCAACATATGTGCCACGGTTTCTAGTGCATATCCTCAATAGGACAGAGGTAACTCAGCCTTACCCATCATGAACAAACCATATCTAATAGGGTTCGGTACCTTTGCTCTGGCACACCATTGTGTTCCAGAGTATAAGGTAGAGTAACCTGAGAGAAAATCTCATTATCTTTTAAATACTGTTGAAGCTCTTGACCAATATACTCACCTCCTCGATCGAATTAAAGAGTCTTTATCTTACGACCCGTTAGGTTTTCTACTTCATTTTTATATTCCCCAAATTTCTTGTAGACATCATATTTGTTCTTCATAAGATACACATATCCTACTCTAGAGAAATTATAAGTGAAGGTAAGAAAGTAAGAGCTATTATCTTTGGTTATTATGGACATAAGGCCACATACATCACTATGCACTAACCTTAAGAGTTCATCAACTATTTCATTGCTCCTACAGAATAAGTGCTTGGTTATTATACCTTTGAGACATGTCTCACATTTTTCAAATGATTCAGAATCAAGTGACGGAAGAAAACATTAGGTTTTCAGTTTGTGAAGTCGTTTCTCACTGATATGACCTAGCTTACAATGACAAAGATAATTTTCATTTATATTGTTAGCAGATTTATTCGCTGAACATGCATAACTAGTATTGATCATATAAATGCCATTTTCAAGAAAACAAACACGGACTTTATTTTTATTCAAATTTATGTTGATAACATTTTTCGCACAATGAAAAACATATCCAGTCTCAAACAATTTAGAAACAGATACAATTCCATAAGTAAATTCTTTCACAAAATAGTAGTTATTTAATATCAATACTACACCACTAGGAAAAACTAAATGATAATCTCCTACTGTTGTTGCATCTACAATAGATCCTTCAGCATCTTGGAGACTCATTTCTCCTTTTGCCATGCGGCTACAATTCTTAAGCCTCTATAACGAATTACATATATGAGTTCTAGATCCAGTATCTAAAACCCAAGACATTTTATTGATTGCAAAACTATTTTGAATCATAAATGTACCTGATGGAATCGTAAAACCATTCTGCTTCTTTTGCCTAACAATCTTCAAGCACTCGGGATAGTTTCTTTTCAAGTGACCTTTCCTGTGGCAGTGGTGACATTCACCCTTATAACTGGTCTTCTTACTTTTCTTTTTCGCTTTTTCGAAATCTTCGAAGATGATGCACCACCCTTTATAACAATTATAACCCCTTGATCCTTAGATTATAACTCAGCCAACCTAAACATATTGAGGAGCTCCACAAGATTCACATTCAATTGGTTCATGTTAGAGTTTAATATGAACAACTTATACTGGGGAGTAAGAGATCTAAGGATCTAGTCTACTTGCATTTCATTGCTTATCTCTGCATCTAATTGTGTTAGTCTATCAATATAGCCTTTCATCATAAGAATGTAATCGTCCACTTTCCATTCCTTGGTCATTTTGGTATTGAACAGTTCTTTGAAAGTTTGTACCTCGCGGAATGAGACTATTCACCAAAAAGAGCTTTGAGACTGTCAAAAATCTCATGGACAGACATGTTCTCGTATTGCCTTTGCAATGGTTTGTCTAACGTAGACAATAAGAAAACATGGGCGATCTCTAGGTTTGATGCCCATTTTTCATAAGCAAGTCATAGTTCAGGGTGCGCATCATCGGTTTGTTGTTCTTTAGGTTCACATGTAATAGCAGTCCAAAGGCGCTTGTAAGTTAATGCTATTTTAATTGCTCATAGCTAGTCTGTATAGTTAGGTCCAGTAAGCTTGTCGCTTTCAGAAAATAATTTTGGAGTTGTCATTTTCTACAAGATTAAGTGATAGATTATTAGGAAAAAGCATAGTAGATGTTCTCATAATATTAGTAAGGTTAACTTTATGTTTTATTTTACTAATAAGCTCCCACTAGTCTTTTATATTTTGCCAAACCCTAAGGAAAAACATAGAATTTTTTAACTTCACTGGTAGGTATTAGGACTCGCATATCTTGGGATTCTGATTTTGAGAGAAGCTCTACAAATAATGCTCCCATATGCGATTGATAATTCTTATCAGTTGTATCAAATACAACTCCTAACCCATGGTCCCCTACCCTAATCTGATCCTTACCTTAAGGAAAGCTCAACAAATAAAGAGAGATTATTCACTCATACTCACCATTTCGCGATGGCCTAAGTGTAATGCATATACCTTGAGGTAAGCTCAACAAATATATGCAGTTTTCTTATCTCTTCTATTCTATGTATTAATAACACTACCAATAACATCCCAAGCTTGCGGAAGGCTCAACAACTAAGGAGTGTGCAAGTGATCTATTAATATATAAATAGAGGAGGACAACATTATATATTATATTGAGTGATATCGACTTATGGAATAATGTAATTCTTATGAATTACTCTCGTGATTAAAATGTCACACATTGGAAATCACGGTATACGTACATTTACATATGTATTTATTCCTTAAGTCTATTTAGGGTTTCTTTTAATATACCCCTTTAAATTTATACATTCATATTATATAAGTCTTATGATTATATAACTTTTATGTTTCATATTACTTGTATAATAGTCTTATGTATAACATTATATTAATTAAATCTTATTTATTTAATTTTATTTATTAACATCTTAATTAATTTAATATTGATATAACATTTATATCCATTAATTATTATACATTATAATTATTATAGTATAACACATACATCATATACATATGTAAATTATTTAATTAATTAACCTTTTAATTAATTTATTCAACTAAACTATTTTAATTAAATTATATTAGTTTCAAACTTTAATTCATAAACATACATGTACACTTATGTTATTTTAAATAGTTTAAAATAACATAACATATATCTTAACATATAATACGTGCACATGTTTATTAATTAATTAACTTATTTAATTAATTTATTTTATTAATCTTATTAATAAATTTGAAATTTGAAATTAATGCGAATTATTTTCAAACAGTTTGAAAATTTTATGTTATATTATAACTTTTGTAATAAACATATTTTATTTTAAATTTAACAATTAAATTTAAAATCTTTAACTTTAGTTTTCAAAACAATTTTGAAAATTAGCCTAAGGCCCAATTCAAGTTGGGCCTTTTCTGTTAGGGGCAACCTTTGAGCCACTTCACTTTCAGGCCAGGCTTGTAACCGGATATGACAGGGTACTTGATTACAAAAGTCTAATCCTAGACATTAACTTCTAAACACCGTACTAAGTGGAAAAGCATAATAAGTTAGCCCTAATATGACTAATTTAGACTGCATAGGCTATTGGGCTCTGATACCATTGTTGGATCTGGGTCAGCCAACGATGGAGAAAAGTAGCAAATTTCAAAAAATTTCCTATTTTGGATCTTTAGGGCCTATGAATTCTAATGGTTTTATTAGATCTAAATCTAATATTTTTTTAATAAAATCATATTTTATTAATTATGACATTGTTTTAACAATCTAGCTAATGGTGGAATGTGAAAGTGAAACAACCTGCATATTTTACGATTATATATTTAAATTTTTTATTTAAATATAGCATCGTTTGTTGAATTTAAAGTCCAAAATGTGACGTTTTGTAAACAGTTGAATCCGAAATCGAGACCACCTCCAATGAGTTCAAAATGACGTTTACAACTTTTTTGAGTATAAACATTGGTATGTTTAGAGTTGATTAGGATTTTGGTATTTTGTTTGGGCTTTGGTTTGTGTTCTAGCCCACTTACCCAATAAGAGAACCCAAACCTTCTACCAAATACCTCCCACTTCACTCCTCTTCATTCATTCATTCCACTTTCTAAATTCCTAACACTCAAGCCATAGAAAAAATGGGGGAAAAGAAAAGAGATTAGAAATTCATAAGCCCTAATTCTCTTAGGAAATTCAACTTCAAGTTATAAATCAAAGAGAAGCTTAGGTAAGCATCCTCTTCATCTTCTCCATCTCAATCTCTCTTCAATTTTCAGAACTTCCTATAACCAAACTTAGGAAATTCATTTCATTTGGTAATAGATTGAAGATTCTTGAGGTGTCGTTGAAGAGAAATCGATCTTGCTTTGTTTTAGAGCTTCTCATTTCTTGTTTTTGGGTTTAAAGGCGAGTCTTTGAACTCACATCTATGTCTATAACTTTCATTGTTGTTAGGTATGAATTCTTAACATCTATTTCATGTTCATTTGCTTTTGGATTGAATTAGTTTGGTGAATTTTCCAATTTTTGATATTTTAAAGCCAAAATCTATGAAAATCCTACTATGGATGTTTGACATGTTGTTTGGAGTGTATTGAAGAGCCTATAGGGCTGGGTTATCGCTTGGCATAAATCCCTAGCCACCATCGCTCATCCAATCGCTTCCGAACCAATTTGGCCATTAATGGCCTAGGCTGATTTTTGCCCTGAGCTTCAGCTCAGACGTTTGGGATAACACTTAGACGTCTAGGCCTTCGAAATAAAAATTCCAGATGTACAGCTCAGACGTCTGAAGTTATTCCCAACGTTTGAGCGATCTGGAAGAAAATTTCCAAATTCTCAGCTCAGACGTCTGGAGCTGTTTAATTCAGCCAATTTGCCTATTTTTGAGTGGATTTTCGTTTTACCGATTTTTGTTGCTCCGGTTGGTTGTTGTCATTTATTATTGACTTAGATGACTTCTTCTCTAGATTTTTGGGAATATCCATTTGATGGATTTGATATCGATTTCTATGGTTTTGATTCACGTCGTCGAATATGAATTTTTGGTGATAGATTGTTTTTACAATCGTTTCTATGATTGGTCACTTTAAAATACAAAGGCTTCTATACTAGTAGTAAATACTCAAACTCTTTCACAAAAACGATTTCAGCACTACTTTTAAATACAAAGCTCATTTTTAAAACCAGTTTCCAATCTATTAGTATATACAAACCTTTACCTCATTCGTACGAGAAATCCAACTAAATGACTTAGCAAAACAAGTGGTATGAAACGCTTGCGTTTACTTCGTCGGTTAATTCTTAGACTTGTTCGATTGAAATCTTGTGACAATTTTCAAGTGGAAATCTACCATTTATTCGTAAATATTTAAGTTAAGCCAGTGGTTATGGGACATGAAGCTAAACTCATCTATTTACTAGCTTGGTGTAATTTACACTTTTATTGATCTATGACGATCATTTTATGGTTTAGACTAGCGATATGCGATGTCTCTTTGTCCGCGTAGGGGACTGTACCCCGTTTTGTTGAGCTTCATCCTATTTTTATAGGCTAGCGACCTATAGGCTTTATGGAGTTCGGTTCATCTGGCGTACCGTTTTACTATGTCATTGTTCAGGATTATATGAGTTTCTGGTTCCTCGGGCGTACCGTTGTACTACGTCGTTGCACCGGCTCTATGGGTTAGCGACCCATGGGATAGCGTCCCGTTTGAGATACACGTGTTTGTGAGTTTTCATGCTCCCGTTTATGATAGGCCTCCCCCATTTTGTGATTTCTGGATTTCTAATTGATGATTTTTGGAATTTATGTTTCACCAATTTTTGTGATTTGTATTGATAAGCCCTATCATTATTTGTAGTTTGGTGAATAAAAATAAAGAATATGACATTCTTTTTGGTGTTTGAGGGGATTTGAGATATTGTATGATTTTTGTTGTTATCATATATATTTGTTATATCTCTTATCATATCTCATCTTATTTGATATTTATAGCTAGACTGATCTGTTTATTATTTTTCTTCTTAAATAATACTCGGGTCAGACCGGGGTGTTTCAGGTGCTTCCACTTGATTTCTTAGCAGGTACTAACTTCTGACTTTTGGCTAACTACTTTAGCTTAGTAGTTTTTATTTTTATACATTCGAGATAGAGACTCCTTGATGTATACATATTCTTTTGTCTAGCACTTGTACCTATTCTTTTGTGATGTAGTGGATCTTTTATGACCACTACTTTGATGTACACTTCTATGTGTTATATTCATATCTGCTTCCGCCTTTGTGATATGAATATTTGTCTGATTTATGTTATGCTTATTTTATATTTGTTTCCGAAGGCCACATAGCCACTGTGTAGTAGCTTTGAGTTTGTATTTGATATGTCAGATTTCCTCTTGAAATGAAATGCATGACATACTATCTGACATATCGGTACTCGCACGAAGCAATTACACAGATGGTCGCTCCTCAACAGCCTTATTCTTCGTACTAATTGACAGCATTACCCAGTAGTGTCCTTGGTTAGTGTGAGTATAGAGTTGGGGCGTCACAGCTTGATATCAAAGCCAAACATCGGAACAATGTAGAATAATATAGCAAGGATCATTGTCCTAAGTCTCTCTTAGGAATCGTGCCTTAGGATTTAATTCGAGTCTTAGGATCCGTTCTATCCTATTTCCTTTTATAATGCCTTGTTTATCAATCTAGTTTATTTGAATTCATTCTAAGAATAACCTTTTTCCTCTTCTTTCTTTCTTTCTTAAAGAAGAGAAATGGTTAGACCTGGCCGTCCCAACGCCGGTCAGTCCAGTGCTACTCCTCAGGATGGTGTATTCATGTCTGCCCAACAGCTTTTAGATCTTGTAAAGAATTCCCAAGCTGCCAGACCCATTCCTGAGCCTACTCATCCTAAATACGGGTTTGCACGCTTGTGCAGTGATTATACCAATTTGGGTAGAAGGCCATTCAAGGGTTCCGAAAGCGTTATAGACGTCCAAGCTTGGCTTAGAACATGCGATCGCATCTTTTCTCGCATGAATCTTGTGGATCTACATCGAGTCCAAGTGGCTTCTAGCATGCTCCAGGAGAGAGCATTAGATTGGTATGAACTTTTGATTTCATAAATTGTTGAAGCAGATGTTACTTGGGAGGAATTCCGAGAAAGGTTCGAGTTGAAGTTTGTGCCGGAAGCTGAAAAAGTAACATTAGCCCGACGCTTTATTGACCTTATTCAAGGTGAATCTTCTGTGACAGATTATGTTGCATCTTTGGAATCCTTCTCTGAATATGGGGTCGAGTATATAAATACCCCATTGAAGAAAAATCAGAGGTTTATCTATGGGTTGAAAAAGAACCTCAAAAAGCCTTTACTTCTGAAACTAGAAGTTTCTTTCGATCAGCTTGTAGATATCGCTCTTCGACTTGAAGAGGCCAATAAAGAAAGTGATGTTGAAGTTGTCGGTGCCAAGAAGAACTTCAACAACAACAAGAAGAGGCAACTCGATAGTAAGTTCAAAGGCCCTAATCCCAACAAGAAAGGGAAGGAAGCAACTTCGGTAGCAAAGACTCCTACCCCTAATCATGGAGAGTGCTACAATGGTGGTTCCAAGGACCACTATGCAAATAAGTGTCCAAAACCCCTTTATTGTCGCTATTGCAAAAGTTCGGGTCATCTTAGGTCTTCATGTCCCAAACTTCAAAGCAAGAAAGAAGGAAAGCTGGATGTTGTGCAAGCCCCTAGTAACACTTCTCTTGGTCAAGGTATTTCTCATTCTATCCTTGATGGTATTATTATATTTCGTGATCATCCTATTCGAGTTCTTTTTGATACGGGTGCATTCCACTCTTTTATATCAAAGGAACTTGTTGATACTTTGTCTTTAAATGTTATAGACTTGATGACTTCGTTGAGAATTGCGAATCCGATTGGTGGATCCGCAACACTCAGTTTATTTTGTAAAGATGTCAAGATTATTTTATGTGATTATGCTTTTCGAGCCGATTTGCATGTTATGCGCTACCTAGGTTTCAGATTGATTTTGGGAATGGATTGGCTTAATCATTATGAAGCCCACATCCTATGTCCCGAGAGGACTATCCATCTTCGACATCCCTAATCTGTTAAGCAGATTTCTATTGTTCTTAAAGATTCAGATTCTAATTCGGTGGCATCCTTATATTCTATAAATCCACATGATGACGATAATGATGATGAGGAAGATGTCATTTCCCTCATTCATGTTGTTCCTGAATTTCCCGATATATTTGAGCCCGTTTTAGGATTACCACCTAAGCGAGCAATTGAGTTCAGAATTAATCTAAACCCTGGAGCTATACCTATCACTCGTCCTCCTTATCGTATGTCCAATAAGGAAAATGAGGAGATACATAAACAATTATCCGAATTGGAAGCAAAACAGTTTATTCGTTCTAGTTCCTCTCCTTGGGGAGCTTCAACTATCTTTGTGAAGAAATTTGATGGTACACTTAGGCTTTGTGTTGACTACCGCAAGTTTAATGATCTCACCATCAAGAATAAATATCCCTTACCTTGGATTGATGATCTATTCGATCAACTTAGCGGTGCTAGAGTCTTTTCACAGTTAGACTTAGAAACCGGTTTTCATTAGCTTCATATTGTAGAGGATAGCTTTCCTTTGACATCGTTCCGTACTCGTTATGGATCTTATGAATGGCTTGTTATGCCATTTGGTTTAACGAATGCTCCATCTTATGTCGTTGACCTTATGAATCGAGTTTTCAAAGACTTCATCGATCGATTTGTTCGCATCTTTATCGATGATATTCTTTTTTATTCTAAAACCGAGGAAGATCATGAAAAACATCTTTGGATTGTGTCGGAAACTCTTAGGAGCAACCAACTAAAAGCAAAATTTTCTAAGTGCCACTTTTGGCAATCCCGTGTGAAATTTTTAGGACATGTTATTTCTGAATCTGGAATTTCCGTGGATCCTTCAAAGATTGAAGCGATTCAAAATTGAAAGAGACCTAAGAGTGTGACGAAAATTCGTAGCTTTCTTGGATTGGCGGGCTATTACCATCGGTTCATAAAAGACTTTTCTAAAATATTCATACCTCTTACTAGTTTGACAAAGAAGGGAGTTAAATACATTTGGTCAGACAAATGTGAAGCTGCTTTTCAGAAATTAAAGGAACTCCTTTCCGATGCTCCTATTCTTGTGATTCCCGAAGGGAACCAAGACTTGATTATTTATACCGATGCTAGTTGTATTGGTTTGGGAGTCGTTCTCATGCAAAGGGAATGTGTTATCGCTTATGCCTCTAGGCAATTAAAGCCTGTCGAGACTAGATATGCCACTCATGATTTAGAGCTCGCGGCCATTGTTTTCGCCTTTAGAATTTGGCGTCATTATCTTTTGGGAGAGAAATTTGTTCTCTATACCAATCATAAATCTTTGAAGTATTTGTTCTCTCAAAAGGAACTTAATTTGCGTCAACAACGTTGGCTCGAATTCCTTGCATCTTATGATCTTGATATTCTTTGTACTCCTGGAAAGGGATATCGTGTTGGCGATGCCCTTAGTCGTAAGCAACAAGCGGTTGTTTCCATGATGATATATAAATGGAATGATCTCGAGACTCTGTCCACTTGTGAGATTCGAGATCGTGAATCCGATTCATGTTCATCTCTTGTTTTATGTAGCCATGAGGATCATCCTTCTCTTTTAGACCGCATTCTTGAAGCTCAAAATCATGATCCCAAATTACTCTTCTTAGCCAAAATTGTAGGGATAAAAATAAGGTTGATGGTTTGAAAGACTTAGATATTGATAATCGCGGAGGCATTCGAAAATTTGGTAGACTTATTGTGCCAAATATTATTGATCTTCGTAAAGACGTTTTAGAAGATTCCTATCGTTCTAAATTTACCATTCATCCCGGTAGTAGTAAAATGTATGCGGACATGAAACGGATTTATTATTGGGATGGAATGAAATCTGATATTGCTAACTTCATGAAGCGTTACATGACTTGCCAACTCGTAAAGGCCAAGCATCAAAGGCCCGGTGGGTTAATGCAACCTTTGGACATTCTAGTTTGGAAGTGGGATCAAATTTCCATGGAATTTATTGACGATCTTCCCCGTTCTCATTTGGGTCATTACAGTTTATGGGTGATTGTAGATAGACTTACAAAATCCGCCCATTTTATTCCCGTTCGGTCCAATCGGATCGTACCTCTTTTGGCCAAACTCAATGTTAAAGAAATTGTTAAATTGCATGGGGTTCCTACTTCTATTGTTAGCGATCGTGATCCATTATTTACTAGTGGATTTTGAAAGGGTCTTTAGAAAGCTTTGGGAACGAAGCTAATTTTAGCACCGCTTAATATCCCCAGTCCGATGGACAAACGGAGCGTGTGAATCAAACTCTTGAAGATCTCCTTCGTGCATGTGTTCTTGATTTTGGTGGAAGTTGGGAAGATCAAATTTCTCTTGTTGAGTTTTCTTATAATAATAGCTTCCAATCTAGTATTGGTATGGCACCATTTGAGGCACTCTATGGAAGGCCATGCCGATCTCCTTCATGTTGGCTTGAAGCCAGTGAGAAGCTGGTTTTAGGTCCAGATTTTATTCGTGATTCCACAGAAAAGATTGACCTTATTCGTCATAGGATGAAAGAAGCTCAAAGTAGACAAAAATATTATGCCGATAACCGAAGAAGGAATTTGGAATTTTCTGTGGGAGATTTGGTATTCATTCGTGTTTCACCTATGAAGGGTGTTGTGCGTTTCAGTCGTTCGGGAAAATTAGCACCTCGATATATTCGCCCATTTCCAATCACCGAACGCATTGGTTCCGTGGCTTATCGCCTTTCATTATCGGCTCAATTTTCTACTATTCATGATGTTTTTCACGTTTCTCAACTACGGAAATGCCTTAGAGATTCCGATTCTATTCTTGAGTCCAGTGTTATTGAAGAAATTGAAGTTTCACCTAATTTGACTTATGAGCAACATCTTATTCGTATCATTGCTACGGAGGTTAAACTCCTTCGTAATAAAGATGTTCCGCTTGTGAAAGTTCAATGGTCAGCAAATCCTAAGGATTGTTCTTGGGAATCCAGAGAATTCATCGAGAAAACACATTCGAACTAACTCTCTCATGCTCCTTAAGGTGAACTTCTCACTTCAAATTTTTTCTTTTGAGTTGTTATACCTTAGAGTGGTTGTTACTCTTTATTTCCTTCTTAAGTATTGCGAGGATGCAATTTCTTTAAGGAGGGGAGTCTGTAACAACCCGCATATTTTACGATTATATATTTAAATGTTTTATTTATATATAGCATCGTTTGTTGAATTTAATGTCCGAAATGTGACTTTTTGTAAACATTCGAATCCGGATTCGAGACTGCCTCCACTGAGTTCAAAACGACGTTTACAACTTTTTTGAGTATAAACATTGATATGTTTGGAGTTGATTAGGATTGTGGTATTTTGTTTGGGCTTTGGTTTGTGTTCTAGCCCACTAACCCAATAAGAGAACCCAAACCTTCTACCAAATAACTTCCACTTCACTCCTCTTCATTCATTCATTCCACTTTCTAAATTCCTAACACTCAAGCCCTAGAAAAAATGGGGGAAAAGAAAAGAGATTAGAAATTCCTAAGCCCTAATTCTCTTAGGAAATTCAACTGCAAGTTATAAATCAAAGAGAAGCTTAGGTAAGCATCCTCTTCATCTTCTCCATCTCAATCTCTCTTCAATTTTCAGAAATTCCTATAACCTAAATTAGGAAATTCATTTCATTTGGTAATAGATTGAAGATTCTTGAGGTGTTGTTGAAGAGAAATCGATCTTGCTTTGTTTTAGAGCTTCTCATTTCTTATTTTTGGGTTTAAAGGCGAGTCCTTGAACTCACATCTATGTCTATAGCTTTCATTATTGTTAGGTATGAATTCCTAACATCTATTTCATGTTCATTTGCTTTTGGATTGAATTGGTTTGGTGAATTTTCCAATTTTTGGTATTTTGAAGTCAAAATCTATGAAAATCCTACTATGGATGTTTGACATGTTGTTTGGAGTGTAATGAAGAGCCTATAGGGCTAGGTTGTCGCTTGGCTTAAATCCCTAGCCACCATCGCTCATTCGATCGCTTCCGGACCGATTTGGCCATTAATGGCCTAGGCTGATTTTTGCCCTGAGCTTCAGCTCAGACGTCTGGGATAACACTCAGACGTCTGGGCCATCGGAATAAAAATTCCAGATGTACAGCTCAGACTTCTAAGGTTATTCCCAACGTCTAAGCGATCTGGAAGAAAATTTCCATATTCTCAGCTCAGACGTCTGGAGCTGTTTAATTCAGCCAACTTGCCTATTTTTGAGTGGTTTTTCGTTTTATCGATTTTTGTTGCTCCGGTTGGTTGTTGTCATTTATTATTGACTTTGATGACTTCTTCTCTGGATTTTTGGGAATATCCATTTGATGGATTTGATATCGATTTCTATGGTTTTGATTCACGTCGTCGAATATGAATTTTTGGTGATAGATTGTTTTTACAATCGTTTCTATGATTGGTCACTTTAAAATACAAAGGTTTCTATACTAGTAGTAAATACTCAAACTCTTTCACAAAAATGATTTCAGCACTACTTTTAAATACAAAGCTCGTTTTTAAAACCGTTTTCCAATCTATTAGTATATACAAACCTTTACCTCATTCGTACGAGAAATCCAACTAGATGAATTAGCAAAACAAGTGGTATGAAACGCTTGCGTTTACTTCGTCGGTTAATTCTTAGACTTGTTCGATTGAAATCTTGTGACAATTTTCAAGTGGAAATCTACAATTTATTCGTAAATATTTAAGTTAAGCCAGTGGTTATGGGACATGAAGCTAAACTCATCTATTTACTAGCTTGGTGTAATTTACACTTTTATTGATCTATGACGATCATTTTATGGTTTAGACTAGCAATATGCGATGTCTCTTTGTCCGCGTGGGGGACTGTACCCCGTTCTGTTGAGCTTCGTCCTATTTTTATAGGCTAGCGACCTATGGTCTTTATGGAGTTCGGTTCAGGTCCTCGGGGGTACCGTTGTACTACGTCGTTGCACCGGCTCTATGGGTTAGCGACCCATGGGATAGCGTCCCGTTTGTGATACACGTGTTTGTGAGTTTTCATGCTCCCGTTTATGATAGGTCTCCCCCTTTTTTTGATTTTTGGATTTCTAATTGATGATTTATGGAATTTGTGTTTCACCAATTTTTGTGATTTGTATTGATAAGCCCTATCAATATTTGTAGTTTGGTGAATAAAAATAAAGATTATGACATTCTTTTTGGTGTTTGAGGAGATTTGAGATATTGTATGATTTTTGTTGTTATCATATATATTTGTTATATCTCTTATCCTATCTCATCTTATCTGATATTTAAAGCTAGACTGATCCGTTTATTATTTTTCTTCTTAAATAATACTCGGGTCAGATCGGGGTGTTTCAGGTGCTTCCACTTGACTTCTTAACAGGGACTAGCTTCTGACTTTTGGCTAACTACTTTTGCTTAGTAGTTTTTGTTTTTATACATTCGAGATAGAGACTCCTTGATGTATACATATTCTTTTGTCTAGCACTTGTACCTATTATTTTGTGATGTATTGGATCTTTTATGACCACTACTTTGATGTACACTTCTATGTGTTATATTCATATCTGCTTCCGCCTTTGTGATATGAATATTTGTCTGATTTATGTTATGCTTATTTTATATATTTTTTCGAAGGCCACATAGTCACTGTGTAGTAGCTTTGAGTTTGTATTTGATATGTCAGATTTCCTCTTGAAATGAAATGCATGACATACTATCTGACATATCGGTACTCACACGAAGCAATTACACAGATGGTCACTACTCAACAGCCTTATTCTTCGTACTAATTGACGACATTATCCAGTAGTGTCCTTGGTTAGTGTGAGTATAGAGGTGGGGCGTCATAGAAAGGGTATGAATATATCAAATATATTCATTTTAATTGTATGTCAAAATAATTATACATATAACAAGATGTTATCACTAGACGACAAGGTGTACACATATAAATAGAAATAAATGGACAGATAAGCACATAGGGATAAAATGGGAAACAAATAAAAGATAACAAGGATGACTGATTCAACTTAAATAATTAAACATACAACAAGCCGTTATCATTAGACGACAAGGTATACGCATGTAATTAGAAATAAATGTACAGATAAGCACATAGTGATAAAAGGGGAAATAAATAAAGGATAAAAATGATGATTATTCAACTTCCCTTTTAGTAAATTGAATTAATGCAGCATATAAATGACAATTAATGGGTGTCATGATATTAGAATATGAACAATCAACAAATATATATATATATATATATGAATATATTATTTCCTCATTTAAAGTTATTAAAAAATGGAAATCCAATTCATATTATGACAATATGAAATACATATAATAAATTTTATATACATATACAAACATATAGATTTAATTGAGTATACGTAAGATTCGATCAGAAATTCTAATAAATACAATTTAGACAGTTATAACAAACAATTTTAAATTTAAATTTACTATCAAAACATCCTCCCCTTTTTTGGGTAAATTTTTGGTACACTACAAGTACAAAATATATATACATATAATCTTTCAAATCTAAAAGTACACATTGATTTGTACGATTTAAAACTTGAATCTACAATTAAAATGTTATCCTATTCATACACAAATTTCGGTTTTAATTTATTAAAATAAAATTCAATCAAACAATATAAACATACTAAATTTTTAGATCTAAAGAATTAGATTTTGAATTGAAAGTTTACAACAAAGATTTATGTTGAAACATTGTATTTAAACGTGTACAAACTTTAACTTTAATTTGACAAAATAAAACCCAGTCGATAAACTTGAACAAATAAAATTTCAGATCTAAAGGATTACACTTTGGTTCATGTGTTTATAGCAAAGGTTAACTATTTAACAATTTTTTTTAATTTTTTTTCATAAACCAATTTTAGTTTTAATTGATTAAAATAAAATTTCAATCAAATCATTTAACAAACAATCAAAACATAAACAGTTTTAAATTAAACGAGGCAAAGATATAGACATATAAAACATAACAATCAAATTTATTTTCTATTAAACATTACATCAAATACTATTATCTAAAAAGAAAACATACCCTTCATCAAAGCCTTGAAGCACACCTTTAAAAAATAATTCTCCTATTGAAACCTTTTCCAATTCAAATAAGTGTTGATCTTTGAATTGATGACCTTCAACTATCAAATAGTAATTTGATCTTGAATAGATTTGAGCTTTTTTTGTTTGGAGAGGGGATTAATTTTCAGCCATGAAAATGATGAAGGAGAAGGAAAAAAAAGTAAGGTCTAATTAGGGTTAGAGAGCTTATTTGTGTGGACAAAAAAGAAAGAAAGGTGGATCTTATCTAGTATCTCTTTTATGCCTATCAATGGACAATTTTGGATGTGGATGGTGTCATATCCATATTTGGAATGATTTTTGAATATCGAATATCTTCATTTGTGCATACGGATGAATATCGGATAATAACCTATCCGCTAAAGACCAAAAAATCAAGCAACAAAAATGAAAATATTTAGTTTAACATAAACTTTTTCAATCCCATTGATCATTAAAGTGTTAAAATTAAACATATATAATGATAATAAATAGCGTTGAGCACTTAATATGCATTTAGTGCGTAAAATATGAAGTTCTAACTTAATAAAAACAATAAATAAATAAATATCTTTCATTTTCTTGAAATACACGTAATTTAAACAATAATCTTGAAAAAACATGAATGGATAATTTTCGGGTACAGATGTCTTCGTATCGGCATCCACATTCATTTTTTTGGATATTGGATATTTATCCATTTTTGGTCTGAATTCTTCCAATCCAACTTCATAGCGTAGTGCTTGCTGATATGAACGCAATGCAATTTGTCACGCTCAAAACGGTCCTCGTACGAAAAAGCTACGAATTAATTACCATTCAACAATTAATCATTTAATTAACTAAATAAACTTTAATTAAATTTTAAACCTTTCCTCTAATCTTTCCCTCCCAGGTCACTGCGCACGCGTTCATCTTCTTTTTCTTTCTTTTTTTATTCGTTCGAACAAACGCGCGCATGCCTCCTCGAAACCGCCACCGTACGGGCCGACCAACGTCTAGCCACGCACGCCCTGAGGCCACCACCACCTCCCCTACGCACGTGCGTATGCACGGCGACGAAGCCCAAAAAACCCATTTTCCTGCTCGCGGTCAGAGGTGATTTTCCACCACCTCGGCTCGTCGTTCGACGATCCATTCGTTGAATAAGTTCGTGTGGTCGCCCTCTACGTTTGCCTAGTTCAAGTCGAAGGCTAATTTTGCTCCGAGTGGCTCCGATCGATGAAGGCCAACGGATAATTATAAGTTAATGGCGGCTGAAATATTAGGGTTTGCAAATGAGAGAGTTGAGGGCTATTTATAGAAGATTCGCTTGGTACTATTCATCCGTGAAAATTTCGAACTCCAAACGAAGCGTGCCGCCTGGTGTTCTATATGTTATACCCCTATTCCGAAAACAATGAAATATATATATCAAAAACCAATTCCATCATTTACAGAAGATAGCTTTCCAAAATCGAATTATTTTAATTAAATTTCCTTTAATTAATTTATGTGCGTTTCGAACTCGCACGATCAAATGTTACATCCAATCGACACGAAATTCGACAACATGCTATAATTCACTATTACGGATCCAATGAAACTGGTTTCGTCGAAATCCAAGACAGTGCCAAAAATGACTATTTTTACACGTTAATTAAATCAAGTAATTTCCAATTTCTATTAAATCACTTTTTAGTCAACTTTAAAAGTTCACTAACTCCATTATAATTTAAATAGAATTTAAATTAACTTTATAAATCATTTTTCATTCATTTTAAATCCAAGGTTCAACTATTTAAACAATTTCAAATATTAAATTAAACAATTTAATTATCCAATAAATCATTATATTTGAAATATAAGTTATTCAACTTATAAAATTAACTTGTGAATATTTAAAATCAATTAAATAGTCCAATTTCGAGTGACTAAAATTTTGGGTCGTTACAGTTGTCGTTGTTGGGCATCCAACCTCATCCGTGTACATATCCATATTGTTTTTGATTACTTTTTTGTTTTATTAATCAACCCGTTTCTTGAGTATTTGATCAACGATCTCTTCTTTCTTTGGTTTGTTTTCTTCGTAAGCTTGCAACGAACTGAGAAGTTCCTCTATTGCCATAGCCTCCAAGTCTTTTGTCTCTTCGATGATGGCGACGATATATTTGAACTTTGGATCTAATGATCTAAAAATCTTCTCCATAATTATTACATCATCTAACTTCTTACCGTTTCTTTTTAGGTTATTAGTAACCATTAAAACTCTTGAGAAGTAATCGAAGATAGGTTTACCTTCTTTCATACGTAAAGCATCAAACTCTCATCTTGAAGTTTGAAGACATACATTTTTGACTTGATCAACTCCTTTGTAAGATGTTCAAAGCTTCTTCCATGCTTCTTTGGCCGACTTTGCCCCCGAAATCTTCTCAAATGTATCTTTATCTAATCTTTGATAGATTAGACAAAGAAACTTCTTTCTCCCTTCCTTGAATCTTTCAACCTATCATTTTGAGTTTGGGATAGACTGCCTTCATTCTCTTGTTCGGTGTAGCATTTCTCGACTATCTCCCACACGTCATATGCTTCAAGGAGAGCTATCATCTCTAAGCTCTGATTGTCATAGTTGATCTTGGTGAGCATTGGGACTTGAAATAGAACACCAATATTTGCCATCTTTTTAGGATGGTCTTTGAGCTCTGATACAACTTTATTGAATATTTTGGAAGAAAGATAGCGAGAATCTTTGGATGAAAGAGACTTTTATTATTGAACTAAACTTGTATTTTTTTGCATGATAAAAACACAAAGACATCATCCTTATTTATACTAGTGACATCATCCAAACAATGGTTAGGATTTTTCCGTCACAACTTCAATTTAAGAGTTAAAATTAACTTTCTAGAATTTTATCCACATATCTAAATTTATCTTTATCTTCTACATAATTCTATGGACTTGTCTAGAAAAAGCTTTCTAGATATGACTTCCCTTGAACATGTTTCTAGGAATTGGGCTTATTACATCAAACAACAAAGACTAAAAACAAAGATCCAAAATCAAGTTAATATTTCAATTTCGTCCATCATCTACTACATTATCATCCGATTTTTGAAATTTATTTTTTTCCCAAAAGACATTGTTAAAAAAACTCCAATCTTTAATAGGGGGCCATTTTTCTGATTTTCATAAAGTCAATATAGAGTGCATCAAAAAATGTTGCCCTCCATCATTTTTCTTTTTCCTTTTCTTTTTCGATGAGGTCTTGCCAAATATTGCTTTGCACAAGGATAAAATAGTAAATTATTTTATTCGGTTTTATTTATCACGTCCTTTGACATTAATATTCATTTTTTTAAAAATGTTATTTGAATTGATAGAGACCATTGTCTTCTGCCTGTAGATTGAGGTTATACAAAAGTTCCAGAGTTTTATTTTCTATTGCTTGATACATAGAGCTACTGTGTTCCATGAATTAGAAAGTTGTTTTACGTGATGTTTTTGTAGTTAGGAAGCAGCAAATGATGGGAATTATTATTTAAATGGTAGTGGAGCCCTTGACCAGTCAAAAGGGATGGAATTATTTTATTTGGTATTGAGATTTTCCCAGAAATTATTATATGGTTCAGTAAAGAAACTTCTTTGCTCATTGTTGGGATGTTCACATATGATTGTTTATTGAGTTATAGAGCAATAGTGTTTGTGATGCAAGTCAGATTGATATTGATATAGAGATATTTGATTTCTCATGTTGGCAGTGGCGGAGGTAGCTTCCAAGCTTAGCTAGGGCCAAATTGATCTCCTTCTGATATCTTTGGGTCAAATTGTATTGATTTGCCTTCAGCTAGAGCGGGAGCTTGGATTCAGCTAGAGCAAGTGGCCAAATTTGGGGATTTTTTGCCAAGTTTGGGGATTTTTTGCCAGATTTGGGGAAACTTGTATTTTTTTTCCATCTTGCTGGTATTTTGTTAATGGCAAAGCTTGGTTTAATCTTGGAGTATATTGTTGTCGTCATTTCATTGATAAACCGAAGGTGTTTGATTATATAATTATGATTAGAAGTTTAAAGCATGAAGATTTGGAGCTTGTTGGATGCATTGCTCAAATCATGCCTACGTTTCCTGTGAAACAACCAAAAACCGTTCTTCTAGTTTTCAAATCCTTTTTACAATCGACATCGTTCTTCCAATAATACAATAATGAATATTGATTGGAATTCCACTTTCAATCCCATAAGAATTTCCTTATTCTTATTTTTCTTCTTCGGATTCCAACTCTGGATTTTGATTGGAATTTGCTTCCTATCCCATAGAAACCTCTTTATTTCTATTTTCCTTTTCTTGATCTTTGATTCATTATTGTCTTCTTTTTGGACATTTGCTTACTACTCAAATTGTATTTGATGGTCATTGGCTTCACCTATTTTGGATGTGTTGGATGATACATTATTACTTATTGATTCTTCTATGATTATTTTCTACTTTGATAAACTCAATTTGCTATGCATCACGAGTGGATGTTAAGAGAATGTTATATTTATCTATACATTTAGGAATTTTTAAGAATATTCTAGTATTTGTACTTTTTTAAGTTACGTTATTTTCATACTATATAATTATTTGGGTTAAGAATATAATCATCAATATCATTCATTTGTTATAGAACAATAATCAAGTAGTCTAATAAAAGATGTAGTCCTCTTGGTGTTTACTATTTCCTCTTCTCTCTCCCACATTTTCTTCTCAATTTTATTTTATTCTAGTATTTTAACCGTATCTATACCAAGTTTGATGTTGTGCACGTATTACTCATTGAGATTCTTTATGTTAGGTATATAGTTTATTACTTATATGGTCATTCATATTCATTGTAATATATTGAAGAAAATAATAACCACAATGCTTCATGAATTAAGAGTTCTATTTGTGTAATACATATTCATTAAGCGTATGGTTGAATAGTTTCAAATTGTATATATAACTATACTTGTTTATTTTCACCCTTTTTTAAATATTAGCTTTAATATATATGCATATAGGTGATTGAACCTAAGACTTCCAACAATAACATAAGTTATATGTGGCTATAGTTTTGAAAACCAGACCGTATACTAAACCGTGATGACCGAAGGTTTAAGGTTTTGACGGTTGAACAAGTTAAACCGTTAAAACCATGCTTTTTTCTACAACAATATTGTTAAATTTCATAAGAAAGAAAACTAGAACATATATTAGTTTATACAAATTATGCATGTATAATTTTATCCATCAATAAACAATTGTATATTTCACGTTTTACTTCATACAATAGCTCACGATTGTATAATGTACAATGTACCAAGTATAGCATTCATACACAACAAGTTGTGCCGTGAAGTTCTTCCGCATCGTCTTCAAACATAACAAGTTATGATGTGAAGTTCTTCAGCATCGTATTATACACATTATAATATCATATTATACAACAAATAAAAGTCAACATTGCAATACAGTTTATTATTGTTCAGTTTAGTATACTTTGATGATTTATACCAGTATATGTAACGCATCTGTCTTTATTAATAGTTGGAATAGAAACATAATCTTTTGTTCCGACAGTGAAGTTCCAAAAATACCATTATATACAAATAAAAGGTCACGAGTTCGAATCTCATAAAGAACAAATATTAACACCTATTTTTAAATGGAAATTATGGAATCTGAATAAAGTTACAAGTTCAAAACTTTATTCGAATAAAAAAATTATAATTTTTTTACTTATATTTTTCAATTTATTTTTATTCAAGCTATGTAGGAATTTTAAATTTTATTATCATATAAGAATCTTTTTACATGAAGTTGCGTTGCACGTACCATGAAATCTTGTACTAAATAACTCAAGTTTGGGCTTTGAAAATTTTCATTTTTCATCGTTCCCAAAGATAGAATTAAGGAAATTTTTGTACTTCGTTGGTCTCTCTTCGCCATCAGTTATACTAAAATATTTCCGTACTTCATTGAATCTAGGAGTTTGAAATTGGGTAAATCCCTAAATCTAATTGTTGTCAAGTGAGAATATGGATTGAGTACTTCAGTTGGATTTAATAATTTTAAATCGCTAAATCGAGCTTCTGCCTTTCTTCAAGCACGGTTAATTACGGTTCGATTGGCTCGGGTTTTCACGATTTTGTGGTTGGATCTATGGTTCCAGCTCATGCGCGGTTCCTTCCTCCTCTGGGCTGTAGTGACTAACGGCTGGCAGTTAACCACGATCCGGTCCGATCTTCAGAAAATTGCATGTGGCTTTACGTACTAAATATTGTATGTATATATATAATTATGGGTTAAGTGGGATAATATTAAAGATTTATATTTATATACTTACTATAGTTATGATTTTGAAATAAAATTTTAGGTGAAAAGATATACTTATTCATATCTCTTATTAATGAATGGATATGCATGGACATCCTTGATGATGGAAGAGACTTACGCAACTCTTACAAGTGACGAGATATCTTTTGATCAAAGTGATATATCATTTTCGAGTTCTGAATGGAACTTCACTTGAGTGAATGATTATGTGACGAACTGGGGTTTTGGCAATATTTTTTTTATAAGCATCTAATCTAATTAAATAAAATACAAACTTATCATTTTGAAAATGAATAAGACTTTTGGACATTTACCATTTATTTATATATGTGTATTGTGAAGAAAATTATGATTTGAAATTTAAAATGAAGTCTTCCGAAAAAAATATTTAAATTAAAATCTATCTTATTCACATTAAATTAAAATAAAGATCTACTTTATTAACATTTGAAATAAATAAATATGGATGTAATCTAGTAATAATGCTTGGAATAAAATTAATCTTATCAATACTAAATATAAGTATAAATAAGTATATGTATACAAGAATATAGATTAAGTATCGATAACTTAAATTTAAAACATTTATATGAAAAAAATAGAAATAAAAGTGTAGTAATTATTTGTGCATATGCAACATGAGTTAAACCAATACAAGTAATTAAAACAATTTTATATTAAGCACATAAAGTAATAAAACAAAACTAGGCAAAATAATAAATATTGCCTGTGAAATAGATATGTAAGGCAAGGAAAGAATATTAAAAAAAATCTATGAACATAGGTAAAATGGGATAAGGATGTAAACATGAAGGACATTTGCATTTAATGCTAGCACAACATTAGGTCATTTCGAAATGTTCAAAAATCATTTCAATTTTATAAAATCTTGCCTGGAAAGATAAGAAAAATCTCTGACCAAAATTTGTACCAGTGATACAAAGCCTGAACTCTTTTCTATATATCAATCTCCTTATCTCTTTTCGTTCATTTAAAACTTAGCATACCAGAAAAGAAAATATAATCTTACCTCTGAAGCTTAAACAACAACTTAACTTAAAACAAGGCTTCAGGATTCAAATTTCATCTCGGTTTTTAAAACAAGATTTCCAGTCAAAAGCAAGTTTTCAGGCTCTATTCAAGCATCAAAATAAGGTGAGTAAACTAAGTTCCTGTTGCATGCTGTAATTATTTGAAAACAAAGTATGATAAGTATTGCATGTATCTTTATATAAATTGCATGTGGATATATATATATATATATATATATATATATATGATTTCATAGTGTGCATGTCTGAATACAAAATGAACACTCTGTTCTAGTTATACAGGTTTCAAAACCCGATCAAACTTAAACATCTCTTTCCCTGATTCATTTTAAACCTTGGTATATAAACAAAACTTGTTTGTAGTGACAAGATACTTGATCTAAAAACATTTGCAGATAAGATCTTAGGGTAGTTTCAACATAAAGTAAGAATTATAGTGAAAAATTCAAAGATTTAAGCTTCCAGTTTCTAGATCAATATCTAGTTCCAGAGCAAATCAATACTGTTCTCTGTTTTTAAGTTGAATAGGTGAGTAACATACCTTTTTAAAAGCTTAAGTATATGAAATTTGGTTGCCTGTGAATACCTGGAAACAAAGTATGTTTTTGTATATATAAATTTTCTGTGTATATAAGGATGTGTGGATGTGTACATGCCTGTTGTATATGTGACTTTACTGTTCTTAGTTTCAAAATAAGATTTTGAACAAAATTCTTTATCTTTTGATCTAATTGTTGTTAGGATTTAAGTTTCAAACAAAATTTGTTTGTTTCATTATAGATTAAAGTTTAAAATTTTATTTAAGTGAAAATAAATTGTAAATTTCTCTGGAAAATCAAAAGAACAGTACAAGCTTAAGATAAGTGAAATTTCAAACATCCTAATTCATTATTTCAGATGTATAATCTGAAACCTTATCTAGAAAGCTAATTTTTAAAAATGAAATCATGATTTTTAGTTTTGGGTTGAGCGAGCAATTCTAGTTTGTTCAGGATTTTTGTTTTTGGTGGTTTCTGATGATCAAGATGCTCGAGAAGGTCGGGGTCTTCACTGGAGGAAGAGGGATGATCGGTGAGCTCGGCAAAAATGTCAGATGGGTGAGAAAATCACTGTGGCGGCGGCGGAGGGTCGGAAATGTTTGCAACCCTAGTTTATGTGATGGTCGGGAATTTGTTTCCTACGGCGCCTCTGGTGGATCGAGTTCCACCAAACTCTGGGAATGGGTAACGGAGGAGTTGTCGAAGGCGTGGCTGGAAGTTTAGGTGCTTTGGTGGTTGGAAGAATGGGTTCGAGGAGATTTTGATGAGGTGGTTTGTTCCAGGTTTGAGCAGAGTTGCTCGAATTCGATTTCGAGTTAGTTTTGATGTTCAGATGGTCGGGATCAGGTATAGGGAGGATCATCGACATGCGAGAGGAGTCGGGGATGGTCGAAGACGGCTAGATCGCCGATGCATGTGCACGGCAGTGTGGTTGTGTCAGAAGTTTTGGAGTTGGGGTGTTTTCTCGAAGGAAGGCTCGTGTTTGTGGGAAGGTGACTCGGGTGAAGTCTCGGGTCGCTTGAGAGTGTATCTCATTCCAGATTTTAAACTTTAAGGTTTAAACAAATTCTTGGAAAAAAAAGAAAGAAGGGATTTCTCGGGTCAATGCTCGAGTAGCCTTCGGGTTAAACCTGAAGCACATTTTAAAACAGAGTTTAAAGGTTTTTTTTAAAAAAAAGGGCTAGGTTTTGAATTTAAATAAATTTGGTTTAAAACTCTTATAAATTTCTTTTACTTAAGACAAGCGTTTCTTTAACATTTATTTAAGAGGTTTGTATATTGTTTTAAACTTTGTTAAGTTAAATCATTTTTAATTTAGAAATGAAATGTAAAGGTAAATTTAATGGTGATGTTTCAAATGCATATGTCAATGACAATTAAGTCATTAATAAAGATAATGTTATACCTTAAGGTTAATTAAGATTTAATGATTTGAGATTAATACAATTAATAAGGTAATTAAAGAGTAATTAATTAATTTAATTTATTAATGATAAAGGATTATATAGGAGCTAATTAATTAAGGTAAGTAATTACAGAATGGTTAATTAATGTTTATGATTAATTAAGGTTGACTTATGGAAGTAATTAATTAAGGATCATTAATTACTAGAAGTGATTAAGGATCATTAATTACTAGAAGTGATTAAGGATCATTAATGAATGTCATTAATTAATCAAAGATTAATTAATGTGAATGGTTAAGAATAATTAATCTATGTGATTAATTAAAGATTAATTACTTAATGCGATTAAAGGATAATTAATCAAGGAGGATTAATTAAGATGGATGATTATTGTATGATAAATTAATTGGTTTGTAATTAATTAAATAAGCAGGATTTAAAGGTAATTAAAGTAATTGATTTAATTCAATTGTGGTTAATTAAATTAATTAGAGATGGTATGGTTGATTAACCTTGCTTATGAATGATTGAATGATATTGTGTGCCTTAGATTAGTTGATATCTCTGGTATGTGATGTGTGATGCTATGTGGTATAATATATTGGGTTAAAACAGTGATATCTTGTATTTAAAGTTTGAATTGTATTTCATTTGAATAACTTGGGTTAAGATGACATGGATTCGAAGAGACCGGAGTCGGGTATTTGTAAATACCCGAAATCACTTCGATTAGAAATTTGTGATAATTCTTTATATGTGATATCAACAGGCTGGAATGGAATGCTTTAAGTGAATTGGACCATTTAATCTAAGTTTTGGTACTTAGAAATTGATGTGTGAAATAAGTAATGTCTCTAACAAATTGTGAATTGTAAATTGACACGAGTTACCCCGGGTTTTATGTAAGTTGTATGCTGTTGTATTCCATGTTAGATGGGTTTACTCACGCTGGTTTCCAGCCTGACCCGGGTGTTACTTTGATGTAATGCTCGGGTCAGACCAAGTATTACAGATTTTCAGGTAAGGACGTTCTGAAGCTCAGGAGACGAGTTGGATGACAGGAACGTATGGAGTGTTTCCGCTGTTATATTATTTCTGTTTATCTGAGACATGCGAGTTGTATATGTCCAGTGTTTGTGTATGAGTGTAACTCTGATGTAAAAATATAATTGACAGATACAGGTATTCCTTTGTAAACTGTTATTATTTGATATTATATTTTGATCCGCTACGATTTGTGAGAATCGATGCTGTGTTTCTGTTTCTTCTTCTTCTATCTCTTTCTTCTTTTCCTAACTATCTGGAATTTTCACGATCGAAAATTTCGGGTCGTTACAGTTGGTATCAGAGCGAAGGTTAAGCGAGAACCTTGGCTCTGGTGAGTTAACTCATAAGGATAGGGTCAATAGTACCCTAGAATGAGTTGAGTGTATATGTATATATGAGAGCGTACTTGTTATTTTCTTATATAAAGATTTTAAATGATTTTATATAAGAATATATTTTGATACATAGAGCAATATTTCCTTCTAATAACTATTAAGGTAATTGGTTGTTAAATTATTGAATTAAATATAAGAAGTAATAGAAATACAACCAAATTGAAATTAAATAAAGGTAAGTTTGAAATGGATTCAAACTAAAATTAAATCTTGAATTTGGGGAAAAGTTTCAGAATAAGATAATAATGAATTGGTTTCCAGATATGATAATCTTGGTTATTATCATAAATGATTGTTGTGTTTAATAATAAGATGTGTATTAATGTGTAACAACCCGTATATTTGGACCATTTAAATTGACAATAATCCACACATGTCAACTTAAATAATACAAAACACGAATCATTATGGGATTATAAATACATAAATGTAAATGAGAATCAATACAACATCACAGACACAGAACAGTCACAGAATAATGCAGCGGAAAATTACATCGTCATAATAGCAGTTCATGAAGCTACTACATAAAATACAACAATGTCTTAACATAAAGTGACTAAAAGAAAATACATAAATGTCCAACAGACTAGGACATCGATACAGGAATAGAAATAGACTGATAAAGATAAATGCTAAGCCTTCAGCATCTTCAACCAACCTTGATCAGCAAACTGGATAGCTTCAGACTGACCCGAGCATATGCAAAAGAAACACTCGAGTCAGGACTCAAAATCTTATGCAATTAAATCAAGTGCAAGGAAATAGTTCATAACTTAAAGATGGATAAAATAACATCTCTAAGGATCCGATAAACTATCTATATATACAATAGAATACGATAGATAGAAAATGTCTAATCAGTAAAGTACGATATTAAAATAGTGTTAAGGCGTTACCATAATCCCCTTAACACATTTTATTCCCAAGAGCATATACAAGACCGTAGTTTCCCCAAAACCGGAAGTCACCAGAGGGCAATCCATATACTAAAGGTACAAATCAAACGTAGTGGTCGCGAATAGGATAATCAGTATGACAAGGTACATGAGGCGATACCAACTAGGATACTAGTAGTTGCGTGATCCGGACTGATGTTGAGCATAGCAGCTACTACCTCAACACCGCGAAACAACACTCCCAAATCAAGGGGTGCACCCAAATCGAATCACAAAAGTAATAGATATGGTATTGAAGAAGTGCGTCCGCTAGAGGTGGCGAACCTCAATGGCCCGGCGCGGCTCCTGTTTTAGTCATGTCAGGGGTCGTCCAATATCGTTCTCTTTATTCAGTCAACGCGTTCACCAAACCATCCACTTCATTCTAGATCAACACTTCGCGTGCAGTAGTTATTAAAGTGGTTTTCGGTATCGACAGAGAGTATGTCCATATCCGATCCCGGTCTCTTTAATAACTACGTATTTATTTCCCAATGGTCGGTTAACTTAACGTTTAAAACAAATCAAAGTCCAAAAGTCAAGGTGCAAATTTGACTTCCAGATTTTGACATTTCACGATTCAATTTATTTCGGATATTTAAAATCATATTTCCAAATGAAATCTGTAGTTCAAACATTTGAATTAACAATATAATTAAGTATTCAAGTTAAATTTAATAACTCACTTATTAAATTTAGTTCAAAATCAATTAATTCGAATTTTACCGGCCAATTAAGTTCGAATCGTTAAATCAAATTCTATTTATCTCAATTCACATTTACATTCATCGTTACATTAAATATAATCATAAATTTGATTAAATCAATTTCCTTAAATTTAAAATCATTTTACATTTAAATTATCGCTAAATTAAATCCATAAAACTTTAGTTAGTTTCGTATTCCATTTTAAGTCAAAATTTCCTAAATCTAAATTATTATTTATGACAAGTTCAAATCTATTTAATTTAAAACTCAGTCTAAATCTAAATCTACCAATCTAATAAATTAAATTATTAAATTTTAAAACTCACTTGTTTTAAATCTTATTTCAATCAAATTTGCCAATTAATTTTTCTTTAATTAAATAGATTTATTAATCCGTTTCAATTAAATCCATTAATTTATTTCAATTAAATCCATTAAGTCGTTACTTGATTTCCAAACAAATTATTAAGTTCATTCCTTAATTTCAAATAGATTTCAATTTCAAAATAATTTTGTTGACCAATCGGGTTTCTTATTTTTAATTGTCTATCCTAGGCCAAGTTGTTTAAGTGGGTATTTATCATTTCAACCCGATATCATTCAATATAAAGCATAACAAAGGGAACTTGCAGTGTGATAACTGGGATGGTGTCAAAGTAAATAAACAAGCAATAGCAACCATACATAACCATTTAACAATTTATTCAAATAATCCCGAAATAATCATATTAACTCACATTTGTTATTATGCAAATTAATACAATTATTCCTAGAATCCTACGGATTAAAGATTATTACATTATGATTTTTACTTGGTGTCCGTTATCAAATTTCTACATCAATCGTACTTATCAATTTTAAGGTCACTATTATTTACCCTAATTATCATCATATTACAGTTCAACATGTTTAATCAACTTAAACAATACATGGCGTTAAATTTTTAGAACTTAACAGTTTATTTCAACCAAATTTTAACAACCAACAATTTAATATCCAATTTAATATTAACGACAATTATCACTTGATTTTCATAGCATAATAGATTGAGTCGTGAATGAAATATTCACCTTGCGAGGTTAGAGAAGATGGCGAAGCACGAAGACGAATAGATAAATAGACCCTAATAAACACGACGCAAAGCGAGCACAAACTGCAATCAACAAATAATTAATCAATAATTTGTTTACTACAATATATATATATATATATATTGATTTGAATATATACAAACCATACCCAACATGGAACTAGATGCAAAATAAGGTAGATGGAAGCCTAGGCCTGAGATCCCGGATCAGCTACAACTGTCAAGCAAGCGAACAAAATCTGAGATATTGTAGCCCATATAATAAAATCAACTTCTCTATACTTTGCAAACTAATACATTATGTATATACTATGTATTCAAAGAAAGCATGGTGGTCGGGGTCGGAACTGTGGCGATGAGGGACGAACTAGGCTGGGCCAGGAGGCTGGGCTGGGTAGAGCTGGGCAAGGGAGTGGAGGGCGGACTGGGCGAGGCTGGGCAGAAAACATCTTCGGGAACATCCATCGTCACTGTATCTCATCATACAGCTACTATTACCTGAGGTATCAAGGTACCATCACTCGCTTCTATTCAACCGACAGATCCAACTTTACTCATCCAAACTTCAAAGATAAACTCCGAACCATTACAGTTTCCTTCGGAGATCGATGAAATTCTTCACCACAGCAAAGCTTACTCGAGACGGTATTGGGTCTACAGTCTCGAGAAATACACTTCCAACCTCAACATTTAAACTCCAACTATTGGTAAGTGTGTTTCACACACCACTACCCCATCTACCTTTATAACTTATATTGGAAAACCCGAACAGGTAACCCAACAAATAGGTAGAAATATATATATATTTAAAATGATACTTTTTATATAGAAATTATTTCTGGGTAAAATTATTTCATTTACCTCTTTAAAACAATATTGTGTCCGTTGGCCTGGTTCAAGTGTTTAGAGATCCCTATCAATAACGTTAGCTACTCGTATTGACCAGAATCCATATACCACTCAACCGATCAATTAACACAATATAAAACCATTTTATATAACTAACAAATACGCGCTCTCGTATATATATATACTCAGACTCAAATAGGTTGCTACAGATCCTATCTCTAATGAACAATCCTTCTGAACCTAGGTATTCACTCAACCTAGTGTTCTGATATTCACTTAACCAAAAGCTTAGGCATTCGCTCAACCTATGCTCTGATACCACTGTAACGACCACGACTTTCTCTCCATAGAAAGTCGCATCATTAATAAGAAAGAAAGGGGTGAGAAGTAGAAAAGAGAAGAAGAGAAAAGAAACAAACACAAATACTCACAGCGGAAACGGAACAAAATATAATATATCACATAACTATTACATAGTCTTTACATAATCAGAGTACACAACTTATACATCACAAAATAGACAGTTATAAATTTCTGTCTATTATACAACTCAAGATATAACTCAAACAAAAGACTCAGAGAAACCAACACAGCGGAACACTATATATCTACGAATGCTGAAGCCTCCTGCTCCATATCTCCTCCATAGATTCGTCAAAGCTAACCTGAATCCCTTGGCTACTCGTAAAAATTTGAGTACCCAAGAGTTTATAAAACAGAAATAAACAACTTGGGTCAGACATGGATCTGGTGTGAGTAACAGGTTAAACTTGTTTAACTTCAAAACCTTTTGAAAGAAAAAGTATCACGTAAGACTTCCCACAAATAAATATGGGTAAGTTTTTACCTTACGCTAACCAAAACATTTGATAGGAAATTCGATTGTATTATAATAGGGTCTAGGGTTTTCAAGTAAAATACAGAAATAGCTGAAATGCTTACATCTCACATTCCAACATAGTTGGGCACAACTAATACGTACGGCACTTATTGGAGTTTGGATTCCATACAATGGCAGGGCTACTGGGGTACCGCCCGTCACAGTACGTGGCCTAGATCACCGTACCGAGGATCACTCCCAATCCCCTGCAACACAAGGCCGGAACATCCCTTACTGGATAATTCCCGCACAAGATACCTCACGGTTGGGATCAGCAACCGCACCACTAAGTCGAAATAGAAAGGGACATCTAGACAGAGGTAATCTTGTCCTACTTGGGTGCTACCCACTAACCTTGCTGCACCTCCCCTGTTTTAGCCATTCCCGGTTTGTGAGGCTTGAGGTCACGATTACCTTAGAAAAGAACACATCACTTAGAATGCTCATCGTCCACCTGACGATGTTCTGAAAGCATTCAGTCCATACAAGTTCGTTCCGGGTTCGAACGAAACCGAAGGCATTATCTCGTTACACTCGTTTTGGAATCACCCTCAGAGTTAACGACAATAACCCTTGCACTCTGAATCTTCATCTTCACTTGATTCACGACCTATCGTTAATTTGGATCGATGTGGTATTCGGGTCTCCAGACCTGGAAATCCGGTATACGGAAACCCGATCCCGGTCTCATCGAAATCCAAAACGTATCTTTTAAGGCCAAGTTGTTTTAAAGGTTAAAACAATTTCAATTCATTATCTTTATACACAAAGAAAGATAATTCACAATAGATAATTAACATTATCAGATAATCCATATTATCATCACAATTCAACTAAACATCCATATCACACAGCATATATCTCATCAGAGATATCAATCAATGCAAAGCATTCAATATTATCATCCATTCTTAAGTAATGATTTATACCATCTCTAATTAATTTAAAGTGAATTAAATTAATTACTTCATTCTATAAATCCTGCTTACTTAACCATTAATTAATTACAAATTAATTAATTATTTATCTTCTAATATTTCATTTCAATTAATCATCTTTGATTAATTATCTTTTAATTACATCCAAGTAATTTATCCTCAATTAATTTCTCAAATTAATTATCCTTAACTACTTATAGTAATTAACCTTTAATTACTTCATTAATTAATTAACTAAAATTAATTAAGTTAATCAACTATAATTAATTATATTAAACCTTAATTAGTTACATTAATTAATCACTTCATTTATTAATTATCACTTAATTAATCAATCTTAGTTACATCATTAATTATATTAATTAATGATCCTTAATTACAACTTAATTATTAATTACTTAATTAAATTAATTACATTAAGTAATTAACCTTTAATTAAACAACATTTATTAATCACTCTTGATTAATCTTCAATCAGTAATTAATTACCCTTAATTACTTTCATTAACTAAATTAATTACTCCTTAATTAATTCCTTAATTAATCCCTTGATTAATTATTCAAAGTAATTAACTCAAATTACTTTTATTAATAAAATCATTATTCAACTAATTACTTCCAGTAATTATCATATTATTTACTCCCCTAAATAATCTTACCTTAATAATTACCTTAAGTAATTATTTATCAAATCAACTCTTGATTATTCTAAATTAATTTAACTAAATCAAATTAACTCAATTAATTACAAATGAGTAATTAATTTCTTAATTACTTTCATTAAGTAATTCATTTTAAACAAATTCTATAATTGATTATCTTTAAATTAATTAATTTAATTAATTATTAAAATTAATCATATTAATTAATTAATAATCCATAGTTAATGACTTCATTAACTATTATTTAATTACTTTCCTTAAGTAATTAACTTATACTAATTATTATTAATTCTAAATTAATAAATCTTAGTAACCAATTTATTAATCTCTAATTACTAAATTAATTAAGTATTAATCCATAACTTAATTAATATTTAATTACTTATTAATTAATTCCTAACCATTAATTAATACTCTAATTTATAATCCTTAATTACAAAATTTATTAATCCAAATCATAAATTAATTTAATTAATTAATTATACTTAATTACTAAATTAACTTAATTAATCTCAAATTATCAAACCTTAATTAACTTTTAAGTTAAACCATTATCTTTATAAATTGCTTAACTATCGTTAACATATTTAAAACATTTATCTTTATAATTAACTTACTTAATTAAATCATTTAATGTAAGTTTCAAACATTTAACTTAACAAACAAAAGTTAACAAATTATATAACTTCCTTAATCAATTACTTAAAAACATTTATTTTATAAAGAATAGATTTAAGAAATAGTTTAAAACTAGATTTCATTTTAAATTTAAAACTTACTTTATTTAAATTTAAAAACTTGTTAACTTTTGCTTCGAGTCCAACCCGACTTCTACCCGAGACCTACCCCGAGTATTCCCCTTACCTTTACTTTTATTTTTAAAACTTAGATTTTGTTTAAGTTTAAAATCTGGAAAGTTAAACACTCACTCCTACTCGAGTATAAACTCGAGTCACCTACCCCATCACTCGAGCCTGCCTTCGAGACAACCTCCACAACAACCCACAGACACACAAAGCTCCACCGTGCACATGCACCATCGCCTGAGTCGCCTCCGACCTCTGATGAACCTTCCTGCACATCACCCATCGCCGTTGCAACCAATGTCGACCATCAAAACACAAGCACAAGCCTCTGATCGAAATCGAGCATCCCAGATGAAACTGGAACCAAAACAAACGCCAGAAAAACCCCTCAACCAAACGATTCCGACCACCAGAGGTCGAGCGACTCTGGCCACACCCTGCCGACCATCCACGTCATCATTTCCTTGAGTATCAAGCAACTCGATCCACCATAGATGACACGGTCATCCCAATTCCAAACACAACCTAATTTAGGGTTTAAAACTTCTCTCGACCACCGTTGACGCCACCGTGATCATTCGACGCTTCTACCATTTTTGCCAAACACCCAGATCACTTAGCTAGCTCCAGCAGGAACCGCGACCTTCCCGGTCACTTAGATCATCATAATTTGCTCAGAAACCCAAGTTCAGACATTTCCCAAATACGCATTCATTTCAACACTAAAAGTTATGATTTTTGTTTTAAAAATCCTATATTTCAAAGATGATTCAAGATATGTACTTGGATCAATAGAATTTAACATTTGATTTTATCATATATTAAAAGATTTATACTGTAATTTCCAAATTTAGCAAATTTAAATCTTAATATACTTGAACCTATTTTTAAATCTTATATCATGTTTAAACTAAACTATTTGGTTTAAATTTCAAAGTCTAACAGAGAACACAAGCAAAGATTTTGAATTTTGATTCATTTTAAAATCTCTGTAATCAAAAGAAAACAGAGAGACACAGACATCAGACATGCATATTCAAACACATCCATATACACATATTTTATACTTCTATATACACATACAAGGCATCATCATCACAGCAATTTCTCAAGCAACAATCATTAATCTACTTAAGTTTTAAATTAAATGTTTACTCATATTATAAACATTCACATCACAACACAATTATCATATAATTAAACATGCAAATATAATTATACTTAAGTTATTTTAAGTAAGTAGGTTACTCACCTATTTTAAATGATGAGCGGAGAAATTATAACTGGAACTTTTGAACTTGAATTTGCTTTGAAATTTCATCTGTTTGTTTTGAAAACTGAAACACTTGCTTTTGAAGCTTTAAAAAAAACAGGAAGGCTCTTGAAACTCCAGATTTACTTGCATGCACTTGGAAATGATTACAACTTGAAGAACATGGTTACAGATCTTTTGAAAGAGCATTGCAGATTGGTATTGAAATATGGTTTCAGGTCTTTTGAACTTGAGAATTTTGCCAGGCTTTAAGAAATGGGCTTTCAGGCATTTAAGAAGGGTTACAGGTTGGTTTTGAGGATCATTGATTTCAGATTTTGTTTACAGGACTTGATTTTGATCAGTGGAAGATTTCAGGTTGTATATTTTCTTTGAGATGATTTCGGTTGTACAATTTTCTTTTGGTTTTAGAAATAATTTACAGGGTATTGATTTTAAATCAGAGGAAGGTTTCAGGTTTGAATATTATCTGGTTTGAGAATTTATCTTTGTTAGAAAATGAGATTTAGAAAAGAAATGAGAATGGAGAGGTAGGCTTATATAAACTAAATTTATGGTTTATTAAAAATCAAGAAAGATGATAATAAAATGACACTTGTCACATATAATTCTTATTATGTTAACACATGTATTTTACATGCATATAAAATTAACACTTGTATTTTAAGTATTTATCTTATTTTTATTTAGTTTAAAAGTAAATAAAAACCTTTTCTTATTTATTTAAACACTTATCTATATATATTACTTATTAAAGATAAACAAAAGCTAATTATACTTATAAATAAAAGTTTATACAAATATTTTAAAATTCCAAAACAATTTAAATATCTATTCTTTTGAAAAACTTAAATTAAATTCAAATCAAATTAAATCCTAAGATTCAATTTAAAAATTAAGTTATATATATATTCATATACAACTACTTATCAATTTAAAATAACAATTCCATAGTCTTTAAAATCAATTCATATTTATAAAAATAATACATTATACTTATTATTTGAAAATAACATATTTGATACTTATTTAATTAGATTATTAAATTAAATTCAAATTTTATTATCAAAGATCATCAATATCAATTTAATTATTTAACAGATTATTAAATTGATATTGTTAAAATTTCCGGGATATTACAGGCGGACTGGGCTGGACAGAGGCTGGGCTGGCAGGGCTGGGCAGAGGATGGGAGGGCGGACTAGGCTGGGCAGGGGGCTGGACTGGCAAGGCTGGGCAGAGCTGGGGGCGGATGGAGGGGCTTGGAGGGGCTGGGTGGAGGGTGGGTGGAGGGCTGCTGGACTGGGAGGGGCTGGGAAGGCTGCATGGGCTGAGGAGCGGGTGGAGGGGCTGGGGGGGCTGGATGGAGGATGGGTGGAGGGCTGCTGGGCTGGGAGTGGCTGGAGGGCTGGTAGGGCTGAGGAGCGGGTGGAGGGGGTGGAGGGGCTAGGTGGAGGGTGGGTGAAGGGCTGCTGGGCTGGGAGGGGCTGGGAGGGCTGCATGGGCTGAGGAGCGGGTGGAGGGGGTGGAGGGGCTGGGAGGGGCTGCATGGAGGGGCTGGGACTGGAGGGGCTGGATGGAGGGCTGCATGGGTTGGGAGGGGCTGGAAGAGGGCTGCATGGGTTGGGAGAGGCTGGGTGGAGGGCTGCATGGGCTGGGAGGGGCTGGAGGGGCTGGAGGAGGGTGGGTGGAGGGTGGGTGGAGGGCTGCATGGGCTGGGAGGGCTGGAGGGGCTGCAGGAGGGTGGGTGGAGGGCTGCATGGGCTGGGAGGGGCTGGAGGAGGATGGGTGGAGGGTGGGTGGAGGGCTGCATGGGCTGGAAGGGACTGGAGGGCTGGAGGGGCTGCAGGAGGCTGGGTGGAGGGTGGGTGGAGGGCTGCTGGGCTGGGAGGGGCTGGGAGGGCTGGGTTGCGTGGGAAGTTTGAAAAAATAATAAAAAGAAGAAAGAAGAAGAATGCAAAGAGAAGAGAAAGGAAGGAGAGAAAGAAAAGACAGAGGAGGTTACGTACCTAGTTTCTCTGAAGTGAAAAGTGATGTTGTGTACAGTGTCATAATGGAGAGGGGGATATATACACGAGATTCAAAGTGTGCAGAGGACAATGCAATGATGATTTCTTAAAATGGAGGCTATTTGGCTTCCCAAGGCAGCTGGAAGGCTCCAAGATTTTAAATGTTGAAATGTTGGGTACCGGTTTGTGTGGCGTAACAGACCAGTTTGTACCCCGTTAACCAGTTTATAACTTGCGACGCCGAACTCCGATTGACACAAACAAATATACCGTTTTGATCAGCGCGACGAGGCGGACACAACGGTATGAAGATATTGATGGTTTGACATTGTTTGCGAAGTGGTAAATCTTATTGAACCATTTGCATGGGTGAACATTTTAACTAGCAATTAAAAGCGAAATTTGACGAAACGAAATGCGCCATCAAGTTCAGAATATTTTTCTTATGCAACATTGAGAAAAATATTTGAGTTCGGACAATAGGAAATTTACACATAGAATTTAAACTAATAGGTAAATGCGACGACCGTAATTTACTTCAATATTTTTTTACGAAATTTGATGCATGCCTATGTCTATCTAGACGCATTCCAAATGCGAAGTTTGGTTGGCAACGGAAGTTGTTTGTGAAAATTCGAATTTCTGCATCAAATAAGTGATTTAAAAATTTTAAACTGGGTCTGAATTTCAGGGTCGTTACATTCTCCCATACTCAAAACTTTTCGTCCTCGAAAAGGAGCAAGGTAAAGAGTGGAAGAACAGGTAAAAGATACGACGGATATAAAATAGATTATCGAATAAAATATAGAATATGGAATGGAATTTACCTTCAACAAACAATTCTGGATTAGAATCTCAGATACTCTCCTCGGTTTCCCAAGTGCAATCACGATCATCGGGACTCCATTGGACTTTGACTAGGCTAACCAACTTCCTTCTAAGTTGCTTTGTATCCCTATCAACAATACGAAGTGGTCTCCTCTCTATAGTCAAATCCGGCTCAATATCAACCTCATCTAACTGAGCAATAGGAATGGTCATGGATGGATCATGTACAACCTTCCGAAGGTGCGAAACGTGGAATACGTTGTGCACGCCCTCAAATTTCTCCGGTAGTGCAACTCTGTAGGCTAGTGTACCAATTCTCTCAGTGATAGTGAATGGTCCAACAAATCTAGGAGCGAGCTTCCCTCTATGACCAAATCGAATAACATTCTTCAAAGGTGATACCTTAAGGAATACATTATCCCCAATCAGGAATTCTAAATCTCTTCTACGCCTATCAGCATAGCTCTTCTGTCTATCCTGTGCGGTCTTCATCTTTCTTCTGATTTCATTTACCTTCTCGGATGCTTCTATAATCATATCTGGGCCAAGAATTAATCGATCACCAGGCTCAATCCAACAAGCTGGCGATTTGCATGGCCGTCCATATAAAGCTTCGAACGGTGCCATGTCGATACTTGCCTGAATATAAAGGTGGTTAAATTTCAATTCAAATTTACTTATTCAAATTGAAATTTTGATTTACCTGATAACTATTATTATAAGTGAATTCAACCAAATGGAGATGGTCTTCCCAAGATCCCCCGAAATCAATAATGCAGGCTCGGAGCAGATCTTCTAAAATCTGATTCACCCTTTCAGTTTGGCCATCTGTTTGAGGATGATAAGCTGTGCTCAGATTCAGTTTAGTGCCCAAGACGTCCTGAAATGCCTTCCAGAATTTACTAGTGAATAAAGGGTATCTATCGCACACAATACTAGATGGAACCCCATGGAGTCTAACAATCTCTCTCATATATATCTCGGCCAAACTCAAAGCAGTACGAGTGGTCTTAACAGGGATAAAGTGAGCAGATTTTGTCAACCTATCAACAATCACCCATATACTCTCGTTACCTTTTCTGGTCCTCGGTAATCCATCAATGAAGTCCATAGAAATCTGATCCCATTTCCAACACGGAATCTCTAGGGGTTGAAGTAATTCTGCAGTCTTCTGGTGATCGGCCTTAACTTGTTGGCAAGTGGTGCATCTACTGACATATATAGAAATATCCCTCTTCATCCCACTCCACCAATATAAACGCTTCATATTTCGGTACATCTTAGTAACACCAGGATGAAATGAAAGTGATGACCGATGGTTTTCTCTAAGCACTTCTTGTCTCAATCCATCAACATTAGGAACACAAATACGGTTGTCAATCCTCAGAACTCCATTACTATCTATCTGTGCTCCCATTTTACTATCGGCATTTCCAACTCTACCCAGAACTAACTCCTTCATGCGATAGAGCAAGGTGTCCTCATATTGCTTAGCTTTGATGCGATCCACAAGAGATGGAGAGATAACAAGCTGAAATAGCATGCCTTCTACAAGATTACAACATGACAATGCTTTGCTACGGCTCAAAGCATCAGCTACAACATTTGCTTTCCCAGGAGTATAATTGATGTCGGGATCATATGCAGCTAAGAATTCAAGCCATCGAACTTGTCTCTGGTTCAAATCCTTCTGAGAAAAGATATATCTCAAGGACTTATGATTAGTGAATAATTCAAATTTAGTTCCCAAAAGATGATGCCTCCACAGTTTCAAAGCAAATACAACTGCAAGAAGCTCTAGATCATGAGTTGCATAGTTTACTTCATGGATCTTCAACTGGCGGCCAGCATAAGCAATAACCTTTCCGTTTTGCATAAGAACAGCGCCTAAACCTTCTCGGCAAGCATCTGTATAGACAGTTAATCCTTCACTTCCGTCGATTACCGCAAGAACTGGGGCTGAAGTTAACTTACGCTTCAATTCATTAAAAGCTGATTCGCACTTCTCACTCCAAATAAACTTGACATCCTTTCGGGTTAAAGCAGTGAGTGGGGCAGAAATCCGGGCAAAGTGCTCAATAAATCTACGATAATAGCCGGCCAAACCCAAGAAGCTACGGATATCAGTAGGAGTTTTGGGAGTCTCCCAATCCTGTAGATAAATTTCAAATTAGAAAGGGATAAGAGGAATTTGAATAGAAATAGCGAATAGGATAGAACTTACATTGATTACGGTGATCTTAGCTGGATCGACCGAAATCCCATTTTCAGAAACTATGTGGCCCAGGAATCTCACTTCGTCTCGCCAGAAGTGGCATTTAGAGAATTTGGCCTTAAGTTGATGATTTCGGAGAGTTTCCAGAACATAAGCAAGATGTGTCTCATGCTCCTTCTTGTCTTTGGAGAAGACGAGAATATCATCAATGAAAACAAGAACAAACTTGTTAAGAACATTGCGGAAGACTCGATTCATTAAGTCGACGAAATAAGCAGGTGCGTTGGTCAAACCGAATGGCATAACCAACCATTCATAGAATCCATTTTCGGTACGGAAAGCTGTCTTATGAATACTATCTTCTGCTACCCTGAGTTGGTGGAACCCAGTGGCAAGATCAAGTTGGGAGAAAACTTTAGCTCCATGGAGCTGATCGAATAAATCATTGATGCGAGGCATCGGATAGCGGTTCTTGAGAGTGCGTTTGTTCAGCTCCCTGTAATCAACACACATGCGAAGGGACCCATCCGATTTGGTGACAAATACAACTACGGCGCCCCATTCAGAACAACTTCTCCTAATCAAACCCTTAGCGAATAGATCATCAATTTGAGTTTTAAGTTCAGCTTTTTCTTTAGGCGCCATCCTTCTGTGAGGAAGAACTATAGGAGTAGCTCCAGGAATAAGGTCAATGCGGAAATCGATTTCCCGTTTAGGTGGTAGGAAGTTGACCTCTCCAAATACATCGGGAAATTTCTGAACAATTGGGGTAGTACTAAGATCATCCGGGTGAGCATCAAGGGAGAATATGAAGCTTCCGGCATATTTCTGCGGTGATTTGCATTCAATGACAAGCGGTAGGCCCTTGTCGTTGACTAGAGAAACAGAACGAGCTTTGCAAGAAATAACAGCATCGAATTTCCTTAACCAATCAGCACCTAACAAGATGTCAAATGCTGCGAAGCCAAGTACATAAAAATCCCAAGTGAAACGGTATCTTCCATACAAGAGCACAACCTCTTTACAAATTCTACTGAGGTTGGCAAGTCCTCCAATAGGGTTGGAGACGCATAAGGAAGTAGTAGCAAGAGTAGGTTCTAATTTGAGCTTATTACAAAGATCAATAGATATGAAGCTATGAGAAGCACCAGTATCGAATAATACCCTAATAGGTAAATCATGTAATGAAAAAGTACTTCGTAAGGTACCTTGGTCATCCTGAGCAGGCGGTGTAGGGATAGTGATAGCAAATACTCCAGATGGTTTGCCACGCTTATACATTGGGCACTCTTTCTTGAAATGACCCGGCTGGAGGCAGACATAGCATAAATCTTTCCTAGCCGTAGAAGGTGGTGGAACAGCAGCTCCGGTAGATGGACAACTATTAGCATAATGGCCCTTCTTATCGCATTTGAATCAAGTGATATTAGCAAGGTCGATTGGGCTTTTCTGAGCATATCCCAATCCTGTAGTCTTCTGCCAAGCTTTCTTTTGTTGATCAAAGTTCATCTTCCTCTTCTCGGGCTGGCTAGAGGAGGGCTGAGTAGGAGTGGCCTTGGTAGTAGGTCCCCTAGGCTTTGCCTCGTATCTAAGAGCATAGTCAACAAGCTCTGTGAAGGTGCAGTGAGTGTGGCCAGTAAGCAAGTCATAATACTCTGGTCTAGCTCCCAAAATGAACTTCTCGTTCTTGAGAAGGGGTGTATCAATCAATCCCGGGCCGAACTTGGAGAGTTCGTTGAATTTCCTCTCGCACTCCGAAAAGGTCATACTGCCTTGCTTAAGATCCATAAAAGCTCTATAAAGTTGGGTTTTCCCAGCAGCTGGCATCCACTGTGCTGAGAAAGTATCCCTAATCAAAAGATAGACAAGATGAATAACATTCCAAAGATTAAAAGAAGAATTTAGACTACTAGATCCAGAAATTTTATACCTAAACTGGGCCCAAGTGATGGTGTTCTCCTCGATACGAGAAGTAACTGATTCCCACCAATCTTGCGCGGCATCCTGAAGTTGCCAAGCAGCAAGCTGACGCTTTTGAGCATCAGTGATCTCCAGACCGGAAAATATCTTCTCTAAGCCTTTAAGCCATTGCTGAGCCTCAATAATGTTCTCGGATCCAGAAAACTTAATACCTCCCAACTGTGTATACTCCTTACTCAGAATGGTGAATTTGACAGGAGCTGGAGCGACAGGTGCAGCCTGAGCAGGACCATGGCCCCTTCCTCCCCTATGGTTTCCTCTGGTATCCATCCTGAAATACCAAAGAGATTGTTAAAGCCAAAGGATAGAAAATCATAGAGTTTTAAGGAAAGTCTAATCAATGAATCAAAAGAAGTTTGAAATGAAAGGATTTGGATATTGAACCGATTCTCCTCATTCTAGGGTATTGCTGCCCTATCTCTAATGAGTTTATATATAATCCCAAACTAAGGTTTTTAGGGAAACCGAAGCTCTGATACCAACTGTAACAACCCGTATATTTGGACCATTTAAATTGACAATAATCCACACATGTCAACTTAAATAATACAAAACACGAATCATTATGGGATTATAAATACATAAATGTAAATGAGAATCAATACAACATCACAGACACAGAACAGTCACAGAATAATGCAGCGGAAAATTACATCGTCATAATAGCAGTTCATGAAGCTACTACATAAAATACAACAATGTCTTAACATAAAGTGACTAAAAGAAAATACATAAATGTCCAACAGACTAGGACATCGATACAGGAATAGAAATAGACTGATAAAGATAAATGCTAAGCCTTCAGCATCTTCAACCAACCTTGATCAGCAAACTGGATAGCTTCAGACTGACCCGAGCATATGCAAAAGAAACACTCGAGTCAGGACTCAAAATCTTATGCAATTAAATCAAGTGCAAGGAAATAGTTCATAACTTAAAGATGGATAAAATAACATCTCTAAGGATCCGATAAACAATCTATATATACAATAGAATACGATAGATAGATAATGTCTAATCAGTAAAGTACGATATTAAAATAGTGTTAAGGCGTTACCATAATCCCCTTAACACATTTTATTCCCAAGAGCATATACAAGATCGTAGTTTCCCCAAAACCGGAAGTCACCAGAGGGCAATCCATATACTAAAGGTACAAATCAAACGTAGTGGTCGCGAATAGGATAATCAGTATGACAAGGTACATGAGGCGATACCAACTAGGATACTAGTAGTTGCGTGATCCAGACTGATGTTGAGCATAGCAGCTACTACCTCAACACCGCGAAACAACACTCCCAAATCAAGGGGTGCACCCAAATCGAATCACAAAAGTAATAGATATGGTATCGAAGAAGTGCGTCCGCTAGAGGTGGCGAACCTCAATGGCCCGGCGCGGCTCCTGTTTTAGTCATGTCAGGGGTCGTCCAATATCGTTCTCTTTCTTCAGTCAACGCGTTCACCAAACCATCCACTTCATTCTGGATCAACACTTCGCGTGCAGTAGTTATTAAAGTGGTTTTCGGTATCGACAGAGAGTATGTCCATATCCGATCCCGGTCTCTTTAATAACTACGTATTTATTTCCCAATGGTCGGTTAACTTAACGTTTAAAACAAATCAAAGTCCAAAAGTCAAGGTGCAAATTTGACTTCCAGATTTTGACATTTCACGATTCAATTTATTTCGGATATTTAAAATCATATTTCCAAATGAAATCTGTAGTTCAAACATTTGAATTAACAATATAATTAAGTATTCAAGTTAAATTTAATAACTCACTTATTAAATTTAGTTCAAAATCAATTAATTCGAATTTTACCGGCCAATTAAGTTCGAATCGTTAAATCAAATTCTATTTATCTCAATTCACATTTACATTCATCGTTACATTAAATATAATCATAAATTTGATTAAATCAATTTCCTTAAATTTAAAATCATTTTACATTTAAATTATCGCTAAATTAAATCCATAAAACTTTAGTTAGTTTCGTATTCCATTTTAAGTCAAAATTTCCTAAATCTAAATTATTATTTATGACAAGTTCAAATCTATTTAATTTAAAACTCAGTCTAAATCTAAATCTACCAATCTAATAAATTAAATTATTAAATTTTAAAACTCACTTGTTTTAAATCTTATTTCAATCAATTTTGCCAATTAATTTTTCTTTAATTAAATAGATTTATTAATCCGTTTCAATTAAATCCATTAATTTATTTCAATTAAATCCATTAAGTCGTTACTTGATTTCCAAACAAATTATTAAGTTCATTCCTTAATTTCAAATAGATTTCAATTTCAAAATAATTTTGTTGACCAATCGGGTTTCTTATTTTTAATTGTCTATCCTAGGCCAAGTTGTTTAAGTGGGTATTTATCATTTCAACCCGATATCATTCAATATAAAGCATAGCAAAGGGAACTTGCAGTGTGATAACTGGGATGGTGTCAAAGTAAATAAACAAGCAATAGCAACCATACATAACCATTTAACAATTTATTCAAATAATCCCGAAATAATCATATTAACTCACATTTGTTATTATGCAAATTAATACAATTATTCCTAGAATCCTACGGATTAAAGATTATTACATTATGATTTTTACTTGGTGTCCGTTATCAAATTTCTACATTAATCGTACTTATCAATTTTAAGGTCACTATTATTTACCCTAATTATCATCATATTACAGTTCAACATGTTTAATCAACTTAAACAATACATGGCGTTAAATTTTTAGAACTTAACAGTTTATTTCAACCAAATTTTAACAACCAACAATTTAATATCCAATTTAATATTAACGACAATTATCACTTGATTTTCATAGCATAATAGATTGAGTCGTGAATGAAATATTCACCTTGCGAGGTTAGAGAAGATGGCGAAGCACGAAGACGAATAGATAAATAGACCCTAATAAACACGACGCAAAGCGAGCACAAACTGCAATCAACAAATAATTAATCAATAATTTGTTTACTACAATATATATATATTGATTTGAATATATACAAACCATACCCAACAAGGAACTAGATGCAAAATAAGGTAGATGGAAGCCTAGGCCTGAGATCCCGGATCAGCTACAACTGTCAAGCAAGCGAACAAAATCTGAGATATTGTAGCCCATATAATAAAATCAACTTCTCTATACTTTGCAAACTAATACATTGTGTATATACTATGTATTCAAAGAAAGCATGGTGGTCGGGGTCGGAACTGTGGCGATGAGGGACGAACTAGGCTGGGCCAGGAGGCTGGGCTGGGCAGAGCTGGGCAGGGGAGTGGAGGACGGACTGGGTGAGGCTGGGCGAGGATGAGAGGGCGGACTGGGCTGGACAGGGGCTGGGCTGGCAGGGCTGGGCAGAGGATGGGAGGGCGGACTGGGCTGGGCAGGGGGCTGGACTGGCAAGGCTGGGCAGAGCTGGGGGCGGATGGAGGGGCTGGGAGGGGCTGGGTGGAGGGTGGATGGAGGGCTGCTGGGCTGGGAGGGACTGGAGGGACTGGAGGGGCTGGAGGGGCTGGGTGGAGGGCTACTGGGCTGGGAGGGACTGGAGGGGCTGGGTGGAGGCTGGATGGAGGCTGGGTGGAGGGCTGCTGGGCTGGAAGGGGCTGGAGGGGCTGCATGGACTGGGGAGCGGGTGGAGAGGCTGGGAGGGCCTGGATGGAGGATGGGTGGAGGGCTGCTGGGCTGGAAGGGGCTGGAGGGCTGGTAGGGCTGAGGAGCGGGTGGAGGGGCTAGGTGGAGGGCTGCATGGGCTGAGGAGCGGGTGGAGGGGGTGGAGGGGCTGGATGGAGGATGGGTGGAGGGCTGCTGGGCTGGGAGGGGCTGGAGGGCTGGTAGGGCTGAGGAGCGGGTGGAGGGGGTGGAGGGGCTAGGTGGAGGGTGGGTGGAGGGCTGCTGGGGTGGGAGGGGCTGGGAGGGTTGCATGGGCTGAGGAGCGGGTGGAGGGGGTGGAGGGGCTGGGAGGGGCTGCATGGAGGGGCTGGATGGAGGGTGGATGGAGGGCTGCATGGGTTGGGAGGGGCTGGAGGAGGGCTGCATGGGTTGGGAGAGGCTGGGTGGAGGGCTGCATGGGCTGGGAGGGGCTGGAGGGGCTGGAGGAGGCTGGGTGGAGGGTGGGTGGAGGGCTGCTGGGCTGGGAGGGGCTGGGAGGGCTGGGTTGCATGGGAAGTTTGAAAAAATAATAAAAAGAAGAAAGAAGAAGAATGCAAAGAGAAGAGAAAGGAAGGAGAGAAAGAAAAGGCAGAGGAGGTTACGTACCTAGTTTCTCTGAAGTGAAAAGTGATGTTGTGTACAGTGTCATAATGGAGAGGGGGATATATACACGAGATTCAAAGTGTGCAGAGGACAATGCAATGATGATTTCTTAAAATGGAGGCTATTTGGCTTCCCAAGTCAGTTGGAAGGCTCCAAGATTTTAAATGTTGAAATGTTGGGTACCGGTTTGTGTGGCGTAACGGACCAGTTTGTACCCCGTTAACCAGTTTATAACTTGCGACGCCGAACTCCGATTGACACAAACAAATATACCGTTTTGATCAGCGCGACGAGGCGGACACAACGGTATGAAGATATTGATGGTTTGACATTGTTTGCGAAGTGGTAAATCTTATTGAACCATTTGCATGGATGAATATTTTAACTAGCAATTAAAAGCGAAATTTGACGAAACGAAATGCGCCATCAAGTTCAGAATATTTTTCTTATGCAACATTGAGAAAAATATTTGAGTTCGGACAATAGGAAATTTACACATAGAATTTAAACTAATAGGTAAATGCGACGACCGTAATTTACTTCAATATTTTTTTATCAAATTTGACGCACGCCTATGTCTATCTAGACGCATTCCAAATGCGAAGTTTGGTTGGCAACGGAAGTTGTTTGTGAAAATTCGAATTTCTGCATCAAATAAGTGATTTAAAATTTTAAACTGGGTCTGAATTTCAGGGTCGTTACATAATGAGTAAGCAAAATGAAATGTTTTAGATAAGTATGACTTATAAATTGGAACTGAAGGTGATCTAGATTGTGAAGTTTTAAATCTAAGCCAGAAAATTTGGAATTTGGTTCAAAGTGCTAAAAGAAATAATAAATAAGTATTATTTGAATAAATGGGACTTGTTGCAAACAAGGGTTGTTTGAAAGTTTGTTTTGAATTAAAAACCAAAAGTGGTTTAAAATTTAAGGATAACTTAGTGTTTAAAGAAAATAATATGTATATATGAGGAATATACATAATATCAAAAATAGTTTGAAATAAACTCTAAATGTTGAGTTTTAAATTTGGAATGAGATGTGATACCCAAAGTGATAAGTTTTTGAACTTATAAGTGAGAAGACTGTTAATATGAAGTTTAAAGTTTGAAATGGGAATTCAAATTGGGTAAGGTTGTCTAGATTAAGTAAATTGAATTTGACTTTGGGAAAGCTAAATAAGTTAACAAACAACCTGAATTGGGAATTTCAAGATGAAATTGAGATTTAACTTAGGGAAGTTAAATGATTGGTTTAAATGGGAAGTTATGAGTGAACTCAAAGTGGGTTTGTGATTTGAAAATTAAAAATGGGTGTTTGGATAAATTTGGATGTTTATTTATCCTAATATCATTCCATTATTATAAATAATATATGAAACTGAGAATTGGTTTTAAAAATGGATAATAAATTAGAATCTGAAGATTTAATTGTTTTGGGTTTTGAAATATGTTAAATAAAGATAATTTAAAATGGAATTTTGAGAATTGGACTCAGAGTTAAATTCTTTAAAGATTGGGATTATTGATTTAAAAATAAAGGTTAATTTGATTAAGGGGTTAAATCAATATTTGAAAATTTAACTCGAATTTATATAATTCGAGATAATTTAAAGTTGAGATTCAGATTTCATTAGTTCAAAAATTGAATTTAGTTTGAATTAATTAGAATTGAAGATGGATAAGTACAGAATTCAAATGGAAAATTTGAATTGGATTAATTTGAAAAAAATTGAAGATAGAATGAATTCAAATTCAAATGGGAATTGGGATTAATTCATATAGAAATTGAAATGATTTGAAATTGAAGTGGATTCAATTTGAAATTAGTCTAAATTAATTTGAATAATTTGGAATTGTAATTAAAGTAAATATGTTTAAAATCAAATGGAATTTGATTTGAATTTGGAAAGAAATTGAGTTAATTCAACTTGAACTGGGGATAAATCAAGTTCAAGGGAAATTGAAGTTATTCAAATTAGAAGTGAGTCAATTTAAATGGAAGTGGAAATTTAAATTGAATTGATGGGGAATTGAACAGTTTGACTCTGGACTATTTTCAAGATAAATTGTTTTAATATAAATCTATTTTTTCCAAACTATTTACTATACAACTTTTCTTTTTAAACCTAAAACTATCTTAAACTTGTTTTACAATTACTTTTGGAACTATTTAGCAATTTTACAACTATTTTATAAACTAATTACTATGTTTCTAGCTACTTTATAACTAGTTACTATTTTACAACTAATTTGTAATTATTTTACTATTTTTCAATTATTTTATGATTACTTAACTATTTTATAGCTATTTTACAAACTAATGATTATTTTTCAACTATTTATCTATTTTTAAAAAAATTCAAGCTATTTTCTAAATTTAAGCTGATTAGAGTACAAACTGTTATGATTAAATACCCAATTGAGATAAGAATTAAAATGGTAATCCAAGAGAGGATTGAAGAAAAGGTGAATAAGTGGATAGAGATTAAAAGGAATGTGAATAAAAAGGGAATTGATTTAACTGATAATCAATGAAGATAAATACGTAGGATGTACGTATATTATTCTATTCGCATAGTGATTTGATCCAGATTCGAGCACATAATTTCGAGATAGTATTATCAATCCGAGTTTGGATTTTTCGCTCGATTTTCGACGGCGAACCTGGATATGGATTTTTGATTGGTTCTGGATATTCTCTATCATAGTTGTGACTATGCAAGGAGAATGACGGTTTCTAATCAAGAAACCAGATCTGAGTCCGCACTAGGAAGTCGGGTGGACAATACTAGTTCGGAAGTGAAATTGTGTGATCGAGTGAGCGATCAGATTGATATTGCGTACGGATGATATGTGGGAATCGTACGAGTTTGAATGAAATTGATATTGTAAGTTGTGGATAAGAATTTTAAAGTTGTTTTGAAATGAAAGTGTATTTGTGAGATATATGAGGAAATAAGGTGGAAATTTAATATTTCTATGATTAAAATTTACTTTATGGAAGTAAGCAATTCGGTAAATGACTTTATTAAAGAGTAATCGAATTTGAATATTTGATTTGGGATAAACAAAGTTATATATCTTTGTTATGTATGGTAAACTCCCCTTAATGAATCTATTGCTAGAAAAAAAGGGTTTTGAAAGTATTTGAAGTATAAAAGTGAATTTATACAAGTATAAAGTGATTCAAAAATTTCCAAAGGTTATTATATATATACATATATATAAAGGATTTTGTGAAAATGATTTTGAGGAAAATTTTTGGGAACCTTTGAATTTGGAAAGGCTTTGATTTTTGAGGAGAATCAAATTTGGGAACTTGGAAAGCCTAGTTTGTGAATTATCGATTTTGGGATAATCGATTTTGAGAAAGGAGATTTATATGAAATTCATACTCGGTGTATGATTTGAAAAATACTATATGTGTATAGTATAAAGTGTTTTGAAGTGGCTCTGGGGAAAAAGGCGCTCCCTTGAATGAACTTCTCAGGAGTGCCATAAAGTGGTACTGCCTTGAGCCTCAAAGAGGGGGAGGCTCTAAAGTTGATCCTGTGAGGAGTCTGGACAAAACTAGTTCCTGAGGATTATTGGGTAGCGAAAGTCGAGGGTGCTGATGCCTACAGGGGCATTTGGGTTATGCTGTGACGACAGTGTAACTCGATGTCGCTACGATCTACTGTGTGGACCATAGCGAAAATCGTATGGAGGATGAGTGCCAACAGTCTACACTTGATTTTGTCGGGATGGCAACGTAACATCGGTAGACTGCGATCTATGGTCAAGTGGAGAAGTTTCATTCTTTTGGCAGCGAAATTCGAGGGCGCTGATGCCTACGATTATATGGGTTTTCGCTATGATAGCAATGTAAAGCCCGGGTATAACTGCGATCTGTATCGGGTTCCATGGCGTAATCAAGGGGCGCGGAGGCCTACAGTTATCTATGGATTTTGCCGGGATGGCAACGTAACCATCGGGTTAACTGCGACCATGGATGGGGGTGATGATTTCCAGAGCATTCTCACCAAAGATATTTTCTCTATTTTCGAAACTGTTTTCTATATTTTCAATAAAATTATTTTCCAAGTATTTTCACTAGGTGTTGAAAACGGGTGTACCAAGTACTTGTAGATTTTTAGTCCTACGCCTGATCAACGTATGACTGCATTTCTGTAAGAACAAGGATGGACTTGTTGAAACATCGAGTTATAAAAGTATTTTAATAAAAAACTACTTTGAAGTAATATTATATAGATAATAAAAAGTGTTTTAAAAATAATCGAAGAAAATTTATCTGATTTTAAGCATTTTATTTATTCTGTCTTCGTTCCTTTTCGAGGAGGAAAAGATTCAAAGGGGGAAGGAATGTGACGAACTGGGGTTTTGGCAATATTTTTTTTAAAAGCATCTAATCTAATTAAATAAAATACAAACTTATCATTATGAAAATGAATAAGACTTTTGGACATTTACCATTTATTTATATATATATGTATTGTGAAGAAAATTATGTTTTGAAATTTAAAATGAAGTCTTCCAAAAAAAATATTTAAATTAAAATCTATCTTATTCACATTAAATTAAAATAAAGATCTACTTTATTAACATTTGAAATAAATAAATATGGATGTAATCTAGTAATAATGCTTGGGATAAAATTAATCTTATCAATACTAAATATAAGTATAAATAAGTATATGTATACAAGAATATAGATTAAGTATCGATAACTTAAATTTAAAACATTTATATGAAAAAAATAGAAATAAAAGTGTAGTAATTATTTGTGCATATGCAACATGAGTTAAACCAATACAAGTAATTAAAACAATTTTATATTGAGCACATAAAGTAATAAAACAAAACTAGGCAAAAGAATATATGTTGCCTGTGAAGTAGATATGTAAGGCAAGGAAAGAATAAAAAAAATCTATGAACATAGATAAAATGGGATAAGGATGTAAACATGAAGGACATTGCATTTAATGCTAGCACAACATTAGGTCATTTCGAAATGTTCAAAAATCATTTCAGTTTTATAAAATCTTGCCTGGAAAGATAAGAAAAATCTCTGACCAAAATTTATACCAGTAATACAAAGCCTGAACTCTTTTCTATATATCAATCTCCTTATCTCTTTTCGTTCATTTAAAACTTAGCATACCAGAAAAGAAAATATAATCTTACCTCTGAAGCTTAAACAACAACTCAACTTAAAACATGGCTTCAGGATTCAAATTTCATCTCAGTTTTTAAAACAAGATTTCCAGTCAAAAGCAAGTTTTCAGGCTCTGTTCAAGCATCAAAATAAGGTGAGTAAACTAAGTTCCTGTTGCATGCTGTAATTATTTGAAAACAAAGTATGATAAGTATTGCATGTATCTTTATATAAATTGCATGTGGATATATATATATATATATATATATGATTTCATAGTGTGCATGTCTGAATACAAAATGAACACTCTGTTCTAGTTATACAGGTTTCAAAACCTGATCAAACTTAAACATCTCTTTCCCTGATTCATTTTAGACCTTGGTATATAAACAAAACTTGTTTGTAGTGACAAGATACTTGATCTAAAAACATTTGTAGATAAGATCTTAGGGTAGTTTCAACATAAAGTAAGAATTACAGTGAAAAATTCAAAGATTTAAGCTTCCAGTTTCTAGATCAACATCTAGTTCCAGAGCAAATCAATACTGTTCTCTGTTTTTAAGTTGAACAGGTGAGTAACATCCCTTTTTAAAAGCTTAAGTATAAGAAATTTGGTTGCCTGTGAATACCTGAAACAAAGTATGTTTTTGTATATATAAATTTTCTGTGTATAAAAGGATGTGTGGATGTGTACATGCCTGTTGATATGCGACTTTACTGTTCTTAGTTTCAAAATAAGATTTTGAACAAAATTCTTTATCTCTTGATCTAATTGTTGTTAGGATTTAAGTTTTAAACAAAATTTGTTTGTTTCATTATAGATTAAAGTTTAAATTTTTATTTAAGTGAAAATAAATTGGAAATTTCTTTGGAAAATCAAAAGAACAGTACAAGCTTAAGATAAGTGAAATTTCAAACATCCTAATTCATTAATTCAGATGTATAATCTGAAACCTTATCTAGAAACCTGATTTTTAAAAATGAAATCATGATTTTTAGTTTTGGGTTGAGCGAGCAGTTCGAGTTTGTTAAGAATTTGTGTTTTGGGTGGTTTCTGATGATCAAGATGCTCGGGAAGGTCGGGGTCTTCACTGGAGGAAGAGGGATGATCGGTGAGCTCGGCAAAAATGTCAGATGGGTGAGCAAATCACTGTGGCGGCGGCAGAGGGTCGGAAATGTTTGCAACCCTAGTTTATGTGATGGTCGGGAATTTTTTTCCCACGACGCCTCTGGTGGATCGAGTTCCACCAGACTCTGGGAATGGGTAACAGAGGAGTTGTCGAAGGCGTGGCTGGAAGTTCAGGTGCTCCGGTGGTTGGAAGAATGGGTTCGAGGAGATTTTGATGAGGTGGTTTGTTCCAGGTTTGAGAAGAGTTGCTCGAATTCGATTTCGGGTTAGTTTTGATGTTCAGATGGTCGGGATCTGGTATAGGGAGGATCGTCGACATGCGAGAGGAGTCAGGGATGGTCGGAGATGGCTAGATCGTCAGTGCATGTGCACGGCAGTGTGGTTGTGTCAGAAGTTTTGGAGTTGGGGTGTTTTCTCGAAGGAAGGCTCGTGTTTGTGGGAAGGTGACTCGGGTGAAGTCTCGGGTCGCTTGAGAGTGTATCTCGTTCTAGATTTTAAACTTTAAGGTTTAAACAAATTCTTGGAAAAAAAGAAAGAAGGGATTTCTCGGGTCAATGCTCGAGTAGCCTTCGGGTTGAACCCGAAGCACATTTTAAAACAGATTTTAAAGGTTTTAAAAAAAAGGGCTAGGTTTTGAATTTAAATAAATTTGGTTAAAACTCTTATAAATTTCTTTGTATATTGTTTTAAACTTTGTTAAGTTAAATCATTTTTAATTTAGAAATGAAATGTAAAGGTAAATTTAAAGGTGATGTTTCAAATGCATATGTTAATGACAATTAAGTCATTAATAAAGATAATGTTATACCTTAAGGTTAATTAAGATTTAATGATTTGAGATTAATAAAATTAATAAGGTAATTAAAGAGTAATTAATTAATTTAATTTATTAATGATAAAGGATTAATATAGGAGCTAATTAATTAAGGTAAATAATTACAGAATGGTTAATTACTGTTTATGATTAATTAAGGTTGACTTATGGAAGTAAGTAATTAAGGATCATTAATTACTAGAAGTGATTAAGGATCATTAATTACTAGAAGTGATTAAGGATCATTAATGAATGTCATTAATTAATTAAAGATTAATTAATGTGAATGGTTAAGAATAATTAATCTATGTGATTAATTAAAGATTAATTACTTAATGCAATTAAAGGATAATTAATCAAGGAGGATTAATTAAGATGGATGATTATTGTATGATAAATTAATTGGTTTGTAATTAATTAAATAAGCAGGATTTAAAGGTAATTAAAGTAATTGATTTAATTCAATTGTGGTTAATTAAATTAATTAGAGATGGTATGGTTGATTAACCTTGCTTATGAATGATTGAATGATATTGTGTGCCTTAGATTAGTTGATATCTCTGGTATGTGATGTGTGATGCTATGTGGTATAATATATTGGGTTAAAATAGTGATATCAAGTATTTAAAGTTTGAATTGTATTTCATTTGAATAACTTGGGTTAAGATGACATGGATTCGAAGAGACCGGAGTCGGGTATTTGTAAATACCCGAAACCACTTCGATTAGAAATTTGTGATAATTCTTTATATGTGATATAAACAGGCTGGAATGGAATGCTTTAAGTGAATTGGACCATTTAATCTAAGTTTTGGTACTTAGAAATTGATGTGTGAAATAAGTAATGTCTCTAACAAATTGTGAATTGTAAATTGACACGAGTTACCCCGGGTTTTATGTAAGTTGTATGCTGTTGTATTCCATGTTAGATGGGTTTACTCACGCTGGTTTCCAGCCTGACCCGGGTGTTACTTTGATGTAATGCTCGGGTCAGACCGAGTATTACAGATTTTCAAGTAAGGACGTTCTGGAGCTCAGGAGACGAGTTGGATGGCAGGAACGTATGGAGTGTTTCCGTTGTGATATTATTTCTGTTTATCTGAGACATGCGAGTTGTATATGTCCAGTGTTTGTGCATGAGTGTAACTTTGATGTAAAAATATAATTGACAGATACATGTATTCCTTTGTAAACTGTTATTATTTGATATTATATTTTGATCCGCTGCGATTTGTGAGAATCGGTGTTGTGTTTCTGTTTCTTCTTCTTCTTCTATCTCTTTCTTCTTTTCCTAACTATCTGGAATTTTCACGATCGAAAATTTCGGGTCGTTACAGATTATGTACATAAATTCAATAGTGTTCTTAGCCTAGGCTATAAATACACATGTGTATTATGTTGAAAAACGTCAAAAAAATTCCATCAATTTTGAATTTCATGGCTAGAAGATCATCATCAAAAAATTATTAGTTGGATAAAAATGATCAAATATATGTATTTTAATCAAACTTCCGATGTGTAATTCGATACATAGGTATGCATGTGTGTGTCTAAGACAGTTAGAAAGTGACTTCGAGAATACTGCGGATACCACCCTTTTATCACAAAGCAATATGGGTTTCAATATAAGTTAGCAGGCCTTGTATTTGTTTGGCCCAAATGTAATATTTGCTTTCGTATTCTTCCTGTATAAATACAGTGCACAAATGTATCAAAGTAAGATCATAAATATACATCAATTTTCTCTCTTTCAATTCAAAACCATTTCATCTGAAAACATCATCAAGATCAAAATCACAGTTTCATAAATCTTATATGGTATCAGAGCCTCAGCCAAATGACATAAAGGAAAATCTAAGATTCATCAGAGATCATCATCGGATAAATCCAGAGTATCAAAATCTCATCAGCAAAATTTCATCATCTGAGATTGAAATTTGAGTGTGCTTTCACAAAAAGAAAACAAGTGCCTCGCCATAAGTTTTCAGAAGCAACTCGGGCTGCAACAGGCTTTCTTTCAGGAAAGCAGAATCAAATTCAGTTCAAGAAAAATGAAGAAAACCAGCAAAATTCAACACAAGAAAATCAATTAAAGAGGCAGTGCCTTGCCTGAAAAACCCATCATCAAGAAAAGCAATCATTTGGGTCAGTGGCTGTACTTACCTGACCTTTGAGATCATTTCTTTCTGTTCTTGAATTTTTCTTGAAGCATAGTATCCATTCTTTCATTTCCTTGCCCTCATTTCTATTTCATCCCACTGCTTCTTGATTCATCATCATGGTTATCAGTTTTGAATCATCAGAAATCAGTAACTCAGATCAAACAGCCACTGAAAGTCTAATCAAAACTATCAACCGCCCTCAAAGCCAATTAGTCACAGCCCACTTAGAAGAAGACAATTATCTTCTCTAGAAGGTGCAGGTGAAAACAGCCATAAGAGGCTATGGCTTAGAAGGCTTCCTGCTTGGCGCTCATGCTGCCCCACCAAGTTTCATCACTAATGAAGAAAAAAAGACGTTAGCAATCCAGAATTTGCAAAATATCAAAGACAAGATAGTTTAATCCGTTCATGGCTTTTATCATCAATAAGTGTTAAACTATTGCCACAAGTTATTGGGAGCAAAACAGCAAATGAGATATGGTAAACAGTTGAAAGAATCTTTGATTCTCAATCAGCAGCAAAGGTAATGCATCACAAAAGACAGCTGCATAGTATCAGGAAAGAAAATCAAACTATGTGAGAGTATCTTGCAAAAATTAAAACAACATGTGATCTGCTTGAAGCAGCTGGTCGCAAAGTACCAGTAACTAAACAGGTATTAATCATCTTAAGTGGCTTAAGTGAAGAGTATGAAGCTGTTGTGGCTGTTATATCATATCAAAGAATTACTCCATCCATTGAGGATGTGCATTCCATACTTCTTGCCCATGAGGAAAGATTAGATTTTAAGAAACCCATAGCTTCAGATATGTCAGTCAACTATGCATCGAACTACAAAAACAAGAATCAATTCAACAACAAACCAAATCCTCCAGTTAGAGGCAGAGGTAGAGGAAGGTATAGCAACAATAATAGACCAAGATGCCAGATATGTGAAAAAGTTGGGCACACTGCACCAAAGTGTTACTTTAGACTAAATCTTAACTACATTCCAAATCAAAATTCAACAAATATGAGAAACAACAACCTCAGTGTCAATATGGCTCGGGCACAACAAGAAAGAAGTAATCGGTCATGTAGTAACAAAACAAACAGTCAAAGTGAGACAAGCAGACCTGAACAGGTCTATGATGAGAGTTGGTATCTAGATTCTAGAGCAACCAACCACATCACCAACAATCTAGATAATCTGAATCTTGGGAACAAAGATTATAAAGGTAATAAATCCATACACATGGGAAATGGTGAGCCAATCAAAATTACACACACTAGAGTTGCTTGCATCAAAGGTGAAAGAAAACTATATCTCAATAATTTACTGATGGTACCACAGATAAAGAAAAATCTTCTGAGTGTATCTCAGTTTGCAAGTGACAACAATGTCTATTTTGAATTTTATCCTAACTATTGCTTAGTCAAAGACATACTAACAAAAGAAATTTTGATGCAGGGTGAAGCAGTAAAAGGCTTGTACAGATTTAATCTTGTTGACCCTAGAAATTTCAGTACAAATAAAATCTTCGAAAGTTGTAATTTTTCTGAATTTTCTCAAACAGAGAAGAAGTTGAGTAACTTTGATGTATGACATTTTAAACTTGGTCATCCCAATGTAAATGCTGTGAAGAAATTTTTAGAAGAAAATAAAATTTCCATTGATAATGTCATGTTGCCATATATATGTACTTACAGTCAACTAGGTAAAAGTCATAAATTGGCATTTGCTGACTCATCAAGAAAATATGATAAGCCACTGGAGTTAGTAGCTACTGACCTCTGGGGTCCAGCCCCTATCAACTCAGATTATGGGTATAGGTATTATATATCATTTGTTGATGCTTTCTCTAGACATACTTGGATATATTTTTTGAAAGAAAAATCTGAAACACACCATGTAGTGATACACTTTATCACACAAGTTGAAAAACAAACCAATCATCAAGTCAAAATGATACAGACTGATGGTGGTACAGAATTTAAGACACTCGACGGTTATTTTAGTGAAAAGGAAATAATTCACACAGTTACATGTGCCTACATATCTAAACAAAATGGTTTAGTGGAAAGGAAATACAGACATATAGTGGAATCTGGTTTAACTCTTCTTGCTCAAGCAAAGTTACCTCTAAAATTCTGGCCTGACTCTTTTAGTACTGCATTTTATCTAATCAATAGGCTACCAACTAAAGTACTAAAAGGGGAAAGCCCATTGGAAAAATTGTTCAAAATGAAACCAGATTATCAATCTTTAAAAACCTTTGGTTGTCTGTGTTTCCCTTACACAAGACCATACAACACACACAAATTGAATTTTAGATCAACACCATGCACTTTTATAGGATATGCTTCAAATCAAAAAGGCTACAAGTATATTAATAGCAATGGCACAATATTTATAAGTAGACATGTTGTGTTCAATGAGCATATTTTTCCTTATTCTGATTTGAGTATAAAGACTACAGGGAAAATTCATAATCCAAAAGTTTCTATACCTCCTATACCTTTGGATCCTACTGAGTGTATCCATAAAGAAGGTGAAAGGGACACAATGGACTCCGCTCCACAACACACAATGTTCCCAGAACCAGGTCAGGCAGAGTCATCCATTCCACTTGCAGATACAACAAATCCAACAGAAAGAACAAGTTAGCATGATTCAGACACTCAGAACTATGAGTCAGACAACAATTCAGATCAAGACAACGATTCACCACATAATGCAACTCAAGTCAGAACTTAACATCACATGATCATAAGGTCAAAGAGTGGTATATTCAAACCAAAGATATATACAGCAACAATATCAAGTGAACCAGAAACATTTGACCAAGCAATCAAGAACAGAAACTGGAAGGCTGCAACGAATAATGAATACAATGCCCTAATCAAAAACAAGACATGGAGTCTTGTTCAGCCATCAGAGAATAAAAACATTGTTGGATGCAAGTGGACATACAAGTTAAAGAAAAATCTAGATGGCACAATAGCAAGATATAAGGCAAGGCTGGTGACAAAGGGATACACACAGGAACATGGTTTTGACTTCAGTGAAACATTCACTCCAGTAGTCAAACCAACTACAATAAGGATTATACTTACTATAGCTCTATACAAAGGTTGGAATATCAGGCAACTTGACCTGAATAATTCTTTTCTTAATGGTGAACTAAAGGAAGAGGTGTATATGGAGCAACCACCAAGCTTCCAACAAGACAGAAACCATGTGTGCAAACTGAATAAAGCTATATATAGGCTCAAACAAGCACCGAGAGTGTGGTTTGATAAATTAAAAACCACTCTATGTGATATGGGGTTTCATTCAACTAAGTCAGACAACTCATTATTCACAAAATACAGTGATGAAATTATCATTTACATACTAATATATGTTGATGATTTGATTCTAACAGGGAACAGTGAAGTATAAATCAATAAAATCATTCAAGTTTTAGACAAGCAATTTTCAATCAAGGATCTTGGCCACATAAACTACTTTCTAGGCATTGAGGTCAAAAGAAAATCTAATACAGAAATCATGCTATGTCTAACCAAATACATTAGGGAATTACCGAGCAAATCCAAAATGAGTAGTGCTAATCCACAAACAACACCAATGATAACCAGTCAACATTTATCCAAAAACAGGGGAGAAGCCATATTTAATGATAAGCAGTATAGAAGTCTAGTTGGTGCATTACAATATGTCACCATAACTAGACCTGATGTTTCATTTAGTTTTAATAAAGTTTGTCAATTTATGCAGGGGCCTCTAGATCAACACTGGAAAGCAGCCAAGAGGATATTAAGGTATCTAAAAGGAACAGCAAATTATGGCATTTAACTAAAGAAAAGCAAGCATCTAAACATAACTGGTTATGCAGACGCAGACTGGGCCTCTGATCCAGATGATAGGAAATCAACAACAGGATACTGTATATATATTGGTGGCAATCCAGTTTCATGGTGCTCAAAGAAACAATGTACAATATCTAGATCAAGCACAGAAGCAGAATATCGAAGTATTGCAAGTGCAATAGCCTAAATCATGTGAATTCAATCTTTGATGCACGAATTAAAAATAAGTACAAACAGCAAATCGACTCTATGGTGTGACAATCTAAGCACCGTATACTTATCAGCAAACCCGATATTTCATTCAAGGACAAAGCACATAGAGATCGACTTGTACTTCATAAGAGAGCAGATCTTAAAAGGAAAATTACAAGTGAACCACATACCTGCGACTTTCCAGATTACCGACATCTTAACAAAACCACTTTCATCAAGAAGTTTTGTTCGACTCAGACAAGAATTAAAGGTTGGAGAAAGCACCAGCAAACCTGATGAAGTCTCAAGCAACAACCACCAGCAAATCGAGGCGCCGGAGCTTAAAGACTCAACAATATAGGAGCTTGAAGCCATGAAAGTCATGCTCTTTCTCTTAGATCTTAAAAGCACAAGGAAATTTGAAGTCTTTGCAGAGTAAATCGAAGAAATTTTGAGAGGCGGCTCAGATCTGAAAACCTAACCCTAATCGCTTTGTGGGGGTTAGAAAGTGACTTCGAGAATACTGTAGATACCACTCTTTTATCACAAAGCAATACAGTTTACAATATAAGTTAGCAGACCTTGTATTTGTTCGGCCCAAATGTAATATTTGTTTTCGTATTCTGCCTATATAAATACAGTGTACAAATGTATCAAAGTAAGATGAGAAATATACATCAATTTTCTCTCTTTCAATTTAAAACCATTTCATCTGAAAACATCAAGATCAAAATCACAGTTTCATAAATCTTATAAAGACTCTAAGGGCATGCATTATGTTAGTTTTCAGTACAAAAAGAAGTAAAACTTTGTGAGATGGTTAATACCATATTCAAACTCGGATTGCTACATTCAAAGTTAATACCTATTGCCACTGGGACAACTTAACATTTGAAGTGATCTTGTAATAAAAGCTTACTTATCCAAACTAGTAGGTTGTTGTCCTTTCCCTCCCTGTTGCCCTAGACGGCTGTCTTGCCAGCCTTACGCTAGGGCCGAGCTTGATCACTGTAACATACTTAATTCATGTTTAAATGGTTTCATGCGAGCTTTAGAAAAAAGATTTATTTCCGATATCAATGTTACTTTAATTTTGTTGTTGAAAGAAATAATTTTAAAAAATATGGTTGAGAATTGCTATTAGACTAACAAAATTGGTTGGGTTGACTGGTCCAAAATTAATTTGGAAAAAATCAAGCACAAAAGAATTATAATCATCGGAGCATATGCAAAACAACCATCAACATCGATACATATAAAATATCATCACATAGTTTACATAACAAATATTACATACATACAGACGACCCTGTCATCGCAAGATATGGTATGAGATGCCTAACGGGCTCCAAGTCCCAAATACTTGGTAGCAGCTCCTGCAGCAGCTGAAGGAACGCAAGCAGTCTTGCACATAACCTCGCAACTTTCAAGATTCTTCCCATTAGTGCACCTGTCAATGCAGTCTGGAATGCAGTTGTATGCATTCACAGCAGACATGGCTATGAAGATAGCGATGAGGAAGAATGCAACCATGCTGACCTTGAAACTGGCCATTATTGCTGTTACTTAGTATATGTGGTTGATGATGTATGTATATATGTATGTATGTATGTATGTATATACAATTTTGCAGGGTAAGATTGAAAGATCCTGGTGGTGATGTATATATATTGAGGGTTGTTCTGGAATAGAAAGAATTGGTTGCAGGTGTGTGGTTGTGAATGGTTCTGTGAGCTGTAACCTACTTGGTCATCTAATCTATTTATAGAAATGACATTTTATAAACGTAATGAAGCGTTTTAAACCTCATTTTCTGGTTCATTGGCCTTGTATGGGTGAGCATGAGAACTTGCCTTTTTATTTAAACTTTTAAACGACATTTGAATTCAATTCTTTAGGAATGCATACATTTGCAGGTTAAGAAAATAGTCTCTATCCATCACATTCGGATGGTCTATTCTTTACTCGTTCCTGGTTTATAAGTTTCCATTTTTCGTGGATCACGGTTTAAATACTACATCAATATTTTACCATTCAAACACAGACTCACTCCGTTTAATATTTCCATCTCATTCCAAGAAAATTACCCTCCACTCAAATTCAAGGAAATAAACTCAATGAGTATTCGCTTAACATTTGAAGAGAAATCACGTATGGATAAAATTGCATGCTTTGTTGCAGCTGATGGAGGCGAATTAGCAGAAAAGTTACTGTTGAGGCTTCTAAGAATTACCAAAGATTACAGGAGGTGGGGATTTCTCACAAATGATCACCCTCATCATCCTTATTATCTGCGTAAAAAGGTTTCAGAGCAATGTCGCGCTAAAAGACCACCCTTAGCTTCATAGTTTAAACCTCAAGATTTGGGACTTGATCTCTTTGGTTGTTTGTTTCTGTATTTTACCTCTATTGAATTTATTCACTGAACAACAATATAATGGTATTTATTAATGTTCTTTCTTTTTCCCTATTCATTTCTAAAAGTTACTATGAGCATCCACCTAAGTGCTACTCACGGCATGAATTTTTTTATTTCATTTTTTTACACTATGGTCGATCGGATGCTAAACCAAGTCCATGTTACTTATTTTAATGCTGATAGTGACGTGATACCGATCAACTCTCAAATAACAAAAATATGAATTATTAAAACGCCACTTGTACAAAATGTAAGCTATTTATTAATTTTAGTGTGATGCTAACCACACCGGTCATTCAACTATGAGCCCTACAGTCGGCAGTTGAACGCTGGCTGTGATGCCCTAGGACGACGAAAAACCACCAATCGATCGCAGTGCAGTGGTTTACCACCGTCCTAGAACACCACGATGAACATCCAACCATCGACCATGGCGCCCATAGTCGAATGATAGACGTCGTTAGCACCACATTAACTTTATATGAATGAATGTTTTTTTTCCAAAGGACCACGCATTGCTTGTAAACTTTACGAAAGTATGTAATGTATCCTAAGACCATGCTCTAGGTACTTTTGTATATATAGTTCAGTTGACGAAGGTCGAACGTCCGACCTCATCGATAGAAGCCGGCTACCTCAACCAAATTGTGCTATGCATTTTCATTAACCGATAAATTTGCAGATAGTATCATATCCACATCTGTACACGAAATCATTTTCGGACATGGGTACCTGCATCCGCAGATGTGGACGAATATCATATATTATCTTATCCGCTGACAGTTAATGAATTTAAAGATATAAATATAAATTTGTTTTAACGTAAAATTATTCTATATATTCTTGATGATTATAAAATATACAAAAAAAATGAAGATAAAGTGTAGTATGAGCAGTGAATATTCATTCACATAAATATAGTATAAACTTTTATCTTGGTAAAATGATAAATAGGGGTGAACAATCTTTGGTTAAACCAAATAAACCAATCAAATCAGTTTATTTCGGTTCGTTTGGTTTTGAAACAAGATTGATTTATAATTGGTCCGTAAAAAATAATTTGGTTATCGGTTTAACCAAATTATCGAACTTTTATTATATTGTCGAAATTACTAATGTTGTAATAATTATTTTAGATTAGTTTGCTAGTCTAAATAAATTCAATTTACCAATGTATCAAAATTACTATTAAAAAGCATATGAATACAAAATAAGAATATTCATATACTTATATTTTATTCCAAAGTATAATGAATATTTCAAACATAAAATGTGAATCATTTTTAGTTTGGTTAAATTGGATAACTAACCAAACTCAATTCGGCCAGTTTGGTTTGGTTTTCATTTTTATTGGTTTTAGTTTGATTTAACAATTTTCATTATCGGACCAACCAAATCAACCAAACGCTCACTCCTAATGATAAACACATGATATTTATTATACTAAATTACACAATATTTACTATCTTCTTGACAAAAGCAGACAAATAATTTTCGATAGCGGATACATTCTTATCCGCGTCCGTATCTGTTTCACAATTATAAGATATTTATTTGTATTTCAGATATAAATGGGGACGAATTTCGAATATTCATTGACATACTTATCAATAGAGCACACATTAATCAATCACATGAAAACGATGAGGAACACAAAATCATATGCGTTTAAAGATAAACTTGATTTTGTGAGATGATAATTATTTGGAACTTTGACTATGCATTATACACGTTTAACTAGTTTTGATATAATATGGAATAAGTCTAAAACCTCTACGTAGATAATAAGTCCTTTACGAAAAGAAAATTTCCATATTACACAAGAATATTCTCATTAGAATTTTCCATGCTAAACCTTTTCGTATAGTGATGCGCATAAATTCGGACAATCTCAATATCCCTCTCGATATATCTACGTAGATTTTATAATTAGTACACATGATTCCTTAATCGAATTCTTCATCGAGAATTTAGTGGACAACAAGGCTTTAATAGATTATTATAACATGGGTACTCTACTACCAATCAGCAGCAAGTAGTCAAATGCAGTATTACAAATATCACAACATCTTTCCCTTCCTTCATATATGTTTGCACAAAAAATAGACAAACACCCCTTAAAAATTGTTTAGAACTACAGAAACTGGATGTATTTTATAATTGTAGTTATGTTAAGACTATATTTTAATAGATGGTAAATTCAATTCAGATACATTTAGCTAAAAATATAGAAAGTATGAGCATACAATAGTTTTATAATGGTTCGGTTAAGAGATTTCCTACATGAAATTATCGTTCATATCCTTATAGATCTCAAGTAAAATGTAGATGTATGGAATGTACAATGATTTATTTGTTGAAATAAATGAAAAATATATCTTTAAGAATATTGTTCGCAAAATCTGTTCGGTAGTTTTTAAATCTCCAAGCTCGCCTGCCATTACGGTTCATCCTTAGGGTATTTATAGGTATCAGATCGTAATGAAATCTCGTCAGGATTTCCTGTAGAATAAGCACTTTCCATATACGATCCATTATGCTTGACCTAAGTCGATTCAGTAATGATCAATTCGGTATGAGAACTAAAGAACCATTTTCCTTGTTCGGTACTCATTTAGCCATATGTAAAACTACCAAACCGTTTTTCCTGTTTGGCACACATCTGATTGGTACCGAACAAATTCCTTCTTCTTTACTAAAACGTATTTGGGGAAGGTTTGTTTCTGCTTCAGTTACTGAACCATTTCATGATTTGGTAGTATTCTATTTGGTACTAAACAATGAATTCAGAGTGGTTCGAACAAAATCTTATTCTTGGCCAAATTTCCTCTTTTCTTGTTCCTTTGAAGCTAACTGTCGATCTTCTTACTTCTTCGTCCTACCCACTTGATCAATTGGTACCAAGCATATCAAATGCTTTTTAATCATCTCCGTGTCTGTTGACGTTGCTTTGTACCAGATGTGCTATGGGTGGAAATTTCTACACCACGTGATCCTCAAACCATACTTCATGAATAAGAAGTGCACTTTGTTCATTTAGAGAAGTATCTTATCCCTTCTGCAATAGGCATCTCCAGTTCATATGGTTATTCATCAGTTATGCTTAATCTCTTGAGGGCTTAGCTATTTATTTATAAATCTTGTATATCTTTAAAGAAGGAGCTCCTCTAGAGCCCATAGAGGTCTAAGCATCTAATATCCCAAGGTAGAAGTGTCATCTAAAACCCAGGAAACAAAATTCGTAGTGATTTAGTTCAGTCTAGTAAATTCAATTTGGTAGAATTATCCAGTACCATCTATTCAATACCAGACAAAACCTTTACCCCTATAAAAAAAGGGACTTGACTCCGCGTTTTACAGTTAATTAATTAAAATAGAAATTAATTAATAAATAATACATAGTGAAAAATGGAATTTTTACAAATGGTGGAGTTTAGCCACGAAACTTATACCGTTGGATTCATAGTAATTTTTTGATTAATTTTCATATATAAACTTTTCCAATCGGAGTTCAAACGAAAAAATTATCAGCATTTGAATTGTCGTAGTTGGTAATAATTATATGTGCAATTAAGGAAATAATTTCAAATTAATTCATGATTGATTAACACTGTTAAAGTTAACGGTAGCTTAACGTTTAAGAAAATTAATTAAGGCATAAGATAACGTTGGTTAACATTAATTGGAGAATAAATGGTAACAAATCAATTAAATCAACCAACGCTCAAAATACATTATTTTGGCTTAGTCAGGTCGACTATGACCTAGGCACTATTGACCATGAGCGATCGACTTGGGTCATGCGGAGGTCGACCCCTATTGTTTTAGTGTGATTGTATCTTATGGTTGTGTGGCCCACATCTAATCTATTTCCATTTGATGGTTAACGATGATTTGAACCTCTATAAATTAAGACATAGGGCTTCACTTTTAACTCATTATTTTTCTAGTGAACCCAGAAGCTATGCATTTTCCTTTCTCATCCAAAATTTCTAAATACACGGAAATAGATCTAGATTTCATGGAAACACTTTAGAGAAGAATAGAAAAGAACAGAGGATAGGAAATAGGTTCAAATCAGGTTGCTACATCAAAGATAAACTTTTAGATCTGGTTTTAATTAATAAATCTAAATCCAAATTTTTTTCCTAATCCAATTTCTAATGAGATATGTATAAATATTGTTTGTGAACCCGAATAGGGAGTCAAAAATGAAGATTATAGATAACATGGTTGGATCTGGATTAGATCTAGAGATTTGAAAGCACTAATTAAAGATGACTGAGAATATTATATATTTTTATATAATATTAGATTATATCATTGCAGATCTATTCCTATATGCCCAAGTATAATAATTTAATTTTAAATGAATTTATATATATGAAATGTTAAAGGCTACAAACTTGCATATAAGTTTTCATTAATAATTACAGAAGCGTAATAATTATATGTAATTCTTGTGAAATGATTTTAGTTATCAATTTTATGTCTGATTAGTTAACTGAAAACAAAATGAATTGGGGTTTCATTTTATTTGATATTGGTGATTGAGACTGAAAATAAAGTTAATTGGAATTTTGGGATTTTAGTGATATTTCAATTCATTGGAATGTATATCATTATAAGTGGATTTCCATATACTATCAAGTTTAAATTAAGCAAAAGTGTAATGTTTGAAATGACAGGGAAAATATATATCTATAAAAGAAAGAGATGTACAAAATAAAGGTAGTTACTATATTTTGTCCTATCTATTACAATAAATAAAAAGAGAACTCCTCATAATTACAAACGCCGCACAAACCACCTCTTTGTGAAAAAATATGGAAATTTACTGGGTAACAGTTAATTGTTAAAGTTTGGATTCCAATTTATTAAAATGTAGTAAATCCTAGTGGTGTAATATTTAAATAAGAATGAAACTAAAAAGTTAATAAAGTAAAAACCAAAGAAAAGGAAGCCTGAGTAATAGGCAAGAAAAAGAAGTAGGAAATGAAACAGATTAAGTCTGATAATTGAATGAGATGGATTAAGTCTGATAATTGAATGAAATGGATTAAGTCTGGTAATTAAATGAAATGGAATAGAAATCGAAGTTGACTAATGAATGTAGTAGCAACGATATTGATGACAGAAAATGAAAAGCGGTAAATGAATTTGAAAGTGAAAAGCTAAATGCATAGTAAAATGATGACCTAGGGTCAAACATAAAAGATGTAGAGGAAGTAAGGAAAATGTAAGAAGAATAAATGTACATAAATATGAAGAATGTATATATGTAGCCTCAGATATGTGTTTATGACAAGTGTGAATAGTTATAAATTGTCTGTTATAATTATAAAGAATAAACGACTTAAGGTCATTAGATTAGGTTGGTATGCTAGAAACATATCCAACCAATATGACCCATGGAGAGTATAAGCTTGCGTATAGATGAAGGGGTACTCGCAAGTCTATGGGTGCTTGGAAGGAACATCCGTAGTTATAGGCAATGGGCGGACCTTCTACAGATGGCGAGACTATACCAGCACTAGTACTATGTTTCAAATTTATTAGAGGAGGGTATTGCCTTGATTGTACTAGGCAATCTAAATGGACGATGGATAGGATAAGACTTATGCGATAGGGGGCGCAAAGGCTGGCGTGCGTAGGTACCAAAATAAGTGGTAGGAGTTGCATATTTTAGTGATCTCGACATTGATCCCTTGCGGTCAACGAGAAGGATAATGTTACACCTAACCGATCTCTTCCGCCCAGCAAGATTTATTCAGTTGGGTTATGCACCACTACAGTTGGTTGTTAGTCTATTGATAAGGCAAGGCTAGTTAACCCATATCATAGATTCCATCAAAGATACGGACGGGGTGGAGGTGCATGGGACGGAAAATCCACGATATATGAAGCGGAAAAAGGTGAAAATCCTCGAAGAATATAGGACCTTATGGATTAGAGGTCGTCGGTGCGGACTATAGGATTTTCTTGAGTTATACGACTATCATGATGCAGCAAGGTGATGAATCCTTATGAGGTGCTTAGCGATAGATACAAGTGGGGTTAGTATCTAGGTCCATTAGTGGACGATGGGATATATATAATTATATATATATATATATATATATATATCTACATGGTGTAGGTAGGAACGGTTCGTATGCAACGATGTAGTTGTAGTGACTAATGATAAATCTAACGTAACAAAAAATGTTGAAAAATCGGCATAAGCTAGTGTTATGTATAAGATGTATAATTTACCGGTCACCAGAACGTTGTTCTAACCCCCTCCTCATTAAATCCCACATGATTTAGAAGGGTAGGTACTTATATTGTTTTGGAGTAGTGGTCTGGCTGAGGCACTTGACAATTGAGGTATCAATTCCGGGTTAGTAATTATTATGATATATCATATTTACTTATTTCTATTGTGAGTTGTTACCATTAGTGCTCTGATATAGCTTCTCTTTTGTAGGATACCAAACCAACGATCCATATTTTAGTGGACTTGGGTTTTGGGGTTAGTGAAAATCTGGTCCCACTGGAGTGTAGGTTGTTGCATTTGGTGTTAGAGCGAGTTAGTCGATTCTGAAAAAAATTAGTAAACATTGAGTGAACATATTTTTAACTATAAATATAAATGTAGTATATGCTGAAATCCTAAGAAGTCCATCTATAGAGTAATTGCATATGGAAAAGTCCCTAAAACTGAATGGTACATGACTCCCTAGTCGAGCCTTGATAGCCCAATGATTGTCGATCCTGGTTTTGAATGCCAAGTAGTAATGTACAATAGGTCCGGATAAAGGGAAAATAAGAGTCCATATGTTAGGAATAGTGGAAGGTGGTGAAGTTTTTGAAGAAGGATGTCTTGAGAGAAGATAGAAATCCACTTTGAGTCCAACCCAATAATAAGAAATTTTTGTGAAAAAAAGTATAAATTGTATATCTTAAGAGGACTTTTAATGAAAAAGTAAGTGAGCGTTGAATTTTGGATATATCTATACTATAATGCAAATACCTGGTCAAACTGGTCAAAGTGAAGCCTTTTTTGGACTTCCCATACTGCCCCAATTCAAGTTAAAAACAAAACATTCCACTGGGGCAGTTCAGTCTTTTCCCCCACCCGCTCCCACGTTGTCCAGCAGTTTCTCTCACACGTCTCTGTACCTACCTCTTCCGTTTCCCTTTCCTTTTCCTCTTCGTTTTCTATTTTCCTTCAAATCCACTTTCCTCTCATTCACAAAAAATGGCAACTCTCCTCCTTCAATTCCCTTATCGCCACCCCCATATTGACCTTACTTTACTTCCCCTTCTCCTTCCCTTCTACTGTCTGCAGCCAAAGCTGATTTGGCCACGCCTACTGTCGGCCGTCACGATCGTCCACCAGCGTTACATCCACTTTCCACCTGCAACGAACGCCGACACCATCTCTGTGGCCGATTATTGTTCACACCTTCCACCATCGGCGGTCTTCATTTCCCAAGGTACGATCTCCACCTCTCTCCCACTTTTGATGTTTTGATTTTACCAGATTTATCGTCCCCTCCCTAATTGAACGTAACTCCACCTCGAATTCCATTTCCTTCCGCCTTTACGTCCACCTTCACCTCCGTCACCTAACTTCCTCCTACTATGTCCCACTGTCTTTCTGCTAAAATCCACCCATCTTTACTGAATTTACAGCAAATTTTAATCACTTCCTACCACTATTTCTCTTTAAACTGTTATCTTTTAGCAAACATCGATAGTCAGATTTCAACCACGGCACTCTACGAAGCCCTATTTTTAGTTTTTTTTATCAGTTCATCTTTTATACATTCGGTTTTGATGGTCGTAGTAAATTTGTTTCCACTGAATCTCAAAGATTTGGTTACTCAACTGCTAACTTTAGATTTTGATTTTCGAAAATTGTTTTGCGTCTTCTCTGTGTCTAATTATTTTATGTTTAAAATAACAAATACTCACAACTGTTTGATTTCTCTGGCCAGACTTTTTTCGATTTAAAAGTTCCTAAATAATTAGATCCTTTGTTAGATGTTATTATTATGAAATTTGTATGAAAATAAATAATTATCTAGATGACGTTTTGGCTTTTCAAATTACGATATGGATCTATGCTATATGGTTGGATGTTTTTTACAGTTATTTTTGGTTTATTATACTGTTGATTTTATGGTTTAGGAAGCTCTGACAATGAAAAGAGGATCGATTTGTTCTGGGACTGGCAATTATGTCTACACGTTGGGGATGCTAGATGTCTATTCCAACTCAAAACCAGGTATTCACTTTCTTTCCATATTTTTTTCATGCTAAGTTTGACATTGGTTAGTAGCAAACAAAACAAATACATTTATCACAATAAGCACTGAAGCATTAGACTTTTAAGAAATTTGAACACTGAGCAACTTCGCTTTTGATTTTATCATCTGCAAACTTTCATAACTATTAAGTAGTGAGAAGTCCAATGCAATTTAATATGCGTATAAAATGATAGTAGGGGCTATAATCAACATTTTACCCATCGAATAAATGCTGACATTATTCTTCATGCCTGGAGCCCTTTCCGTATTCCATCATATTGAAATGCATGTACCTATAAGAACTTATTCTCAGTTTTCAGTAAAATCTAAGAAAGAAAAAAATAGGCAGAGAGATGTTTATGGACAAGTGCCCTCCCTTATCTCACTTCTGTCATTGTCAGGTGTTCATTATAATTTGAAAGAAAATGCAAATTAACTGAAGTGGAGAATAATGATTATTTCGATTAAGTAAATTCACAATAGAACAAGCACGGTGATGATCTTTTTCTTTATTAATTTTAACAAATGTAATTCAAATTTGGCAATATTAATTTGTTGGTTTTCTACCCTCTTTAGACGTTTCATTATAAGGCTACTTACATGATATCAAGGGAAAGAAAAAATAATATATCACTGCAAGTTTGCAATGCTTGACAAAAAATTAATTTAATTAGTGCACTGACTTCAAAGTATATATGATCGTTAATCCTGCACAAACTCAAGCAAATGTATTTGACATTCCCATCGTAATTTGCAACAACAAGGATATCATTATGCTCCTTTGAGGACTTGCTCTATATATTTTTTGAAAATAAACCTCTGTTTTTCTCATCCATTGTGATTTGTGTATGTTCATATGCAATTGATTTTACTGTTCCCTTTTTAACATAGGTTCGTGCCCTTCACATATCATTCATGAGTATATCTAAGAGTATGATAGCACTGACTAAGATTTGGAAAAGGGAAACTTGGTCATGTAGGAATTGTAGTGTTTGATTTAGTTGGTTTTTTTTATTTTGGAAAAGAATCCTGGAAGGATATTGGAGCTTTTGCAAAGGTATAACAAAGTAATGTGCTTTGTAGATTGTATTATGTGTCTGACTGATATTTATTTTATTCTTTATTAAGGTTTTGGCTATCAAACAACATAGATTAACTTTGCATTTGTACATATTCTTTATTAAGGTTTTTAACTTGCTATGTTTCATGTTGGTGTTTAATTGTTCTTCCCCTTTACTTAGTATATAGGCTGTTTGACTATGGAAATCTAATTCTTTTTTCCCTCTTGCGTTACATGTGCATGAATAAAAGTTGTTCATTGTGTATGTTTACATTTTAGTAATCCATTTTTTGGACTGGATTATTGGAATACAATCTACATTAATTTTCAGTGACCACTAAAATAGAGTGAAATGCTCTATATAATCTAGAGTTCTTTTACTGTTCTTTAAGACCACATATATTACTGGTGTTTGAATAGTAATGAATCAGACTATGTACATTATTGATTTTTTGAGTAGAAGGAATTAGGCTATGTGTTATATTGATTTTTTAGTATCTTACTACATCTTTTAATTTTTTTCTACTTCTCATTTAAGTGCTGGATGGATTTTTCATTAGCTTTATGGATTTTTTTTGAATATTTTTAGGTATTCTGTCCAATTGTGGCAGCTGATGGAATGTCAGAGATGTTTGTATGAATTGGTTCAAGTTGAGGAAAAGGTTGGATGAAATATTAGATAAGGCAATTCAACCACCATTCAAGGTAAAATATTCACTTTTGTGATTAAACTAGCATCTCTGAATTGTAAAAAATACTCAACTAGCCTAAAACAAACCACTGTTAGAGAAAAAAGTAGTTTACTCCTATTTTGGTTTATGTATGATGTGTACACCTGTAGTTTTGTATACACTGAGTATCAAAAGCTAAAAGCTTTAAATATATAGAATTGGGTTCCTAAAATAAACTGTTCTGTATATTTGGAATACATGTCAGTGTTGCATACTGCAAGTCCTAAGTATATAAGAAGTTTTAAATGGATACAGTTTCTTATATGCATGAATTTAGATGACTGTTCAGGGTTTAAAACATATGAGACATATGGGTCTTATCTGCGATTTCAAATGTACTAAGTTTTTGAAAATGCAAAGTTTTGAATATATATACAATAGTTTTCAAATATACGGACCTTATATATATGGCTTCAAACTTTTAATTTTCTAACATCTATAAGCTTTGAATATATGATAGATTTTAAAAGTATCAATTTCGTACAAGTAATTTTTTAAGAATATATAGGTTCACGTATGTTGTTTTAAACACATACAGGGTGTTGTAAAAACAGAATTACATTTATATGGTTTGTGAGCACTGAATTTTGTATACGCTTGGGTTGCAAATATAAAGTGACTAATGAATGATTTCGAAAATGCAAGGTGTTTCATGAGACTGAAGTTAAAAATATATCATGTACAGATTTATAGGTACTTATTTTGGTTAAAAATAGATATGTAATATGTATGTTCATCCTTCATTTCCTTGAAGTTACTGTTTATGGACATCCTATATTATCGATTTCATTTTCTGCAAGTAGTATAATTTCTACTTGATGATTAAATCTGTTGGAAATTTTGAATAAATTCCAATTGTCCTCATGACTTCTTAGATTTGCTGCAATGGTAGAGGTTTAACTTCTACATTGCTAGCATGGGTAGTTAACATAAACAAAAGTCTACATTCACTTAATTAAAACTCCACGTACTGCACATATTAATGTTATCACTTATCAATCTGTATGAGCATGTATATACTAACTGCCATTCTTTAAATACTTAATTAGATTTGGAAGAACAGTTGCTTGCTTCCGGCATGCATCTATTAATGTTCACTTAGTATATCTGCCACCTTCAACACTGGACTTTAATTATCAATATCAATCTCTTAAACTACAGACTTAATAGATTTTGATTCTATAGATACAACTAATTTGATCCAATCTAAGCAGTTTGCCTTAAGTTAGTAATGAAATCAAATTGGTTTAATATGCCTATAATCTATTCTAATTGTGCTTACCCATATTGTGATCTTTACCATTCATTTCGTGTTGCATTTTCAGGTTAAAAAATAAAATATGATACTATTATCTGTTTTATCAATTTTGATTCTAACAGAGTCCTTAAAAGAGAGCAATAAATATCCTATTTAAAGGCAAAGGAATATATGTTAGATAGATGCTTATTCAAAAGAAGAAGCTGATGGAAGCTTTACAAAGAAACAATAATTCTTCATGATTTATTGGAGAAATTTGGCATGAGAATTAATGAGGTTATAGTTTTTACCATATATTAACAATTATTTTACAGTTGTTTGATTTTAGTCGTTCTATAAGCTGAACTTACAATATTAAAGCTATGAGTTATTTAAGCTTGCTAATTAACAATTGCTTTGTATTGGCACCATCACACAATGTGTTACACTTAATTATCCAATAAGTGGTTGATATTTTGCTAAAATTAAAGAAAAACATTATTCCATGAAAGATTTTCAAACATTAGCTCTTACCTTTTATAGTAAATAAACTTACCTTTCCAAAATTGTTGAATTCTCATATTAATTGTTACTTATATTTATTTGTTCTGATGTCAAGGTTGTTGGGTTATTCTTTTCTATTTTGAGACATTATGGTTACTAGAATAATGGTCATATTCATATGAGGTTTTAGTTTTCTTTTATTTCATACATTCTAATGTTGCCAAAACTGAAATCTCAACTCTGCTTATACTAAATTCCCTTCTTTCTTTATTTGTTGTTATATATTATACTAAAGGCATTCAAAGAACAACTCACATAATTTTATTCTTATGATTTTTTTGAGTGTCTAGACATCATGAGTTCGATCCAAACAAACCAAGTGAAGATTCACATAAAATCATTTTTTTTAATTCTAGGACTTCGTTACTTATCTCAAATTGGGCAAATTTTAATAGCATTTGATAATTAAAGAAGAAACATATCTACTAGCAATTTCAAATGGTCATTTACGGCTCATATTTTAAGGCAACTAATCCTAAATTTAACATAAAAATGACTCAAATTTACAACATGTTATTAGTAACATTGTCAACATTTGTTAGATTATTGCTATAGACTTAATATTTTATTTATTTTCTCTTATTTGATTAGCTACTACAAGGTAATATATATACACACTTAATGACCTAGGAAGTTAGTTATGATTGCCAAATATTTGTTTTAATTGCAAAAATATTTATTGTGTTTGCTGTAATTAAAAGTTAGTCAAAGTCCACCTACGTAAGGATAAGATACATTTACTTCTGATTGATATTCGCTTCCTTTATAGTTGGTGGCTTTTCAATGCTCTTATTGTACTAACTACACAACAATGTAACAATCTGACAAAACATTTTTGTTTGATGCTGCATGGATCTACAGATTATACTGATTGATTTGATAGCCCATTTGTCGTACATATACACTTCCCCCTACTTGGCTATAGGATACCATCTCCCTACACTCAATACCATACCCAAAATCAGGCTTTATGCTACTTTCATGAACAAATCAGATTGCTCTGGCTATCACCTATATCGGTGCAGCTGTCTTCAGCCCTTTCCTGCCTCCATTTGTCTCTAAATTGAATTGCATCGGGTACCATCATGGAACTGCTGCTGGAGGGTACACCTTATGGGGCATTTCCGTAAATCCACAATGACAGCAGGTATATCAAAGAAAAAAGAGTAGTATATCGCATATTTTTAAATGGGCTCTAAATAAATATATATTAGCAGGCTATGATAAGAGAGCAGCAGCAGCATATTGCTTAGAAGCTGGCAGCCATAGCAGCAGCAACAGTAGGGAGAGAGCATGAGTTGATGATGGCAAACATTAATAGAGTAATAATGTTCTGATGGCAGAGCCACAGTGGGGACTGGGCTGGTGCATGAGGGTTTGGGGCTGGGCCCATTGCAGTTTCATGACGGTTTCAATATGCATGGTCAGAAGGTCAGAGTGAGCTACAACAGCAGTAGCAAAATGTTCAAATACACTATCCGAATGTGGATGTATCAGGTAATCTTGGGATCCGCAACCCGAATCCGCATCAGCAGCAGAATCATTTTGGGCAACATCAAAGGACTAGCAGTGATGAAGGGAGGAGTGGTTGAATTATTCTGTTATACCATGGTTACTGGCCAGCTTTTAGTATGTACATTTTCTACATATATGTTTTACTGGATATTAGATATTCATTCAATTTCATATGAACTTGAAAAAAAAATTAGCATACAATTCATGACTTAAATCTATTTTCACACACTTCGGCTCTTCTTGGTACTTCCTTTTTCATCCATGCACAACTTAGCATTATGATTAACTTATTTAATCAACATTATGCAGTGTTCTTGAAATTGTACTTTATCTGACTGCAAGTAAACAGGAAATCTTCTTTCTGGCATCAAATGGTATATCTTATTTTCATAATACTGATATAAACAATATTTATTACACTCATATTCATAGGAAACCTTAACGCAGGCCAATATTGTAAGTCTATGCATTATGATATTTGTCTCTTTCTAATGTTTTGACTCTGAGTACTTGACTATTTTGCATATCACTTCACATGGGTACTTCCCTTAGTAAGGAATTGAAATATCTATTGTCATGTTGATATTTTATATTGTCCATAATCTCTACACTCTTGACTACATGCTTTTGATATTTCCTAATTTTTAAGGTTCATATTTAGTTTAATATCCTGTACGCACACTTTTAGTTACTACAGGAATCTCATTTTTCATCTTCAATTTTATATAATAGATAGTTCCCAATATGAAGTCAATATTCTGTGATTATTTCTTCAGGATTCTTAAACCGCTCATGCTTATGTTTGTTGACTATCGTTGGACAATAGGGTCTAGCTCAACATTGAAAGAGTTAGAAACTGGCATACTTGCTTCATTAGCAATTTTTCTTGGTGTACTTAGTTAAGCTGTTAGCTTCTCTCGCAAGATGTATTTTAGTGATACGAATCTGCCACCTTCAGATAGGATTGTATTCGACTATTAAAGGTTAAAAAATATAGTTAATTTGAGTACCAATTTAGCTATACCCACTTGAGTAATAGTTGATTACTTTCTTTACATATTTAATCATTTTCTAAAATAACGTAGTCTCATTTACGTTTTGATAAATGATTGATATGTGCATGTACATGCATAAAAATGCAACATTACTTACACGTCAAAGTCATTTTGTAAGATCCAAAAAATCGTACAACGGTATTTTTATTGCAAGTCCCTCTTGCGCACGTAATTAACGAAAACATTACTATAATCTCTCACAATATTATAATTATAACAAATACAAAATACGTCACTTCCTTCTTTGCACACGTCCAACGGACGTGCCACCATACTTGTATATATATATATATATGTAATAAAGGTCTTGTAAGAAAATATATTTATTTAGCTATTTTGATTTCAGTAAAGGAAACTTTATAAGAGGCTGTTTTCTTTTGAGAAGAAATGATAGAGCAATATAGCTCGTGAATCTTTCTATATAATGAAAGTTTTAAGATATGAAAAATATTTTTACGGGTGGACAATATGAATGGTATATAAATCAGAATTGGGTGAATGTTATAAAAAAGAAGACTTAGGGTCTTAAAAATTAAGCTTAAGTGACTACGCTACAATAGTTTAAGAAAAAAGATGGCAAATTAAGAGAAAAATAGTTGGAATTAGTGCAGTTTGAATTGACGAATTGAGTAGTAAGAAGTTATGAAGTATAAACGAAAGAGAGGATTGGCTTATTGTTATTAAGTTGGGATTTGACATATTTTAATTCATTGGAATTAAAAGAGGCAACAAAATAAGTTTCTATGAATCAATCAAGTTACAAATAAAGGTGTTTTGTTTGATTGAAATAATAAGGAATGTGAATGCAAAGGAAGAGATGTACAAAATATCGGAAATATCATATTTTGTGCTGTCTATTTCAATAAAGAAAATGAAATATAATTCCTTGTAATTTCACACAAAACACGAATCCTCCTTTAAGCGATTCATAGAGAGTTATAGCATTAACGATTCCTCTTGGAGAGAAACGTAGTTCCAATAATTTAAAATATAGGATCTTTAAGTATAATAAAAAGTGTTAATAAATTATATTAAAACAGTGCTAGTAACTTAATTAGAGAAGCAAAACAAAGAAAAATAGGATTTTTTCGTTCTTATGCGCATTTATTGCTAATGTCTATTAGAAGCCCTCATTTCATGATGTTAGAATCTCTTCTAAATATTGGTTGTATGGAGAGTATGAGATGTAAGGAAAGTGATATGATGAGATTCGTTCTTATATACTCCAGTTTTTATAATTTAAAAAGTATGAAAGATGTTTTAGAAACATGTAAAGTATACTTTTGAAAGAAATGATTTGGTAGAAATAAATAAAAAAAATTTGGAAGGAAAACTCAATAAATGGTTGAACTAAAAACCCCAAATTTTTAATAAGATTTGGAATGGTCTTTAAAAGAAAAGGCTAATTGATTTTAAACTTAGAATTGTTAATGTTCCCTTCTAAAGTTTAGTGAATGGGTTAAATTCAAAAAATTTAAAATTTAATTTTTGAAAAGGGTTAAGAAACCAAGTGTTTTTGGATTTAATAAAAGTTTCTAAGTAGTACTTTTAAATATAGGAGTTTTGGGAATAAATATTTCAAATTTTTGAGATTTTAATCTTTGAAAAAAATGATAAGACCAAAGCAGAATTTTAAATGTGGAGTACATAGGAATTAGTGCCAAGGTGAGATGGAGAAAAGAATAAGGCTCTGTAGGATCTAGATTAACCCTAGAGGGGGGGGGGGGTGAATAGGGTTATCGCAAATTTTCTCAAATTAAACGCGAAAGCAAATAGCAGATAAATAAATATGCAGTAAAGTAAATCACACACAAAATTTACCCAGCTTCGGCAACCCCTGCCTACTGCTGCATTCCCAGATTTCTATTAGAGTTAAACAGTATCCCGCTTACAAACACTTTGACAGACTCGCAGACACTCGCTCCCGCTCACAAACACTCCTACAGACTCGCACACCCTGCTCCGCCTATAGAGTTTCGTTTACTCGCAAACTCTGCTCCCGCCTATAGAGCTTTGCAAACTCGCAGCCTCCCTGCTCACTGAACTAACCCTAACTAGACAATCTGACAACACCTAAACCCTAGGTGGTGATTGACTCTAACTGGACCTTGAAAAATATAAACTGAAAATACAAAATACAGTTTGAACCCCAGGGCAAAGTTTAAATCGACAGTTTAAAATACTTTTGCCCTCAAATGAAATTGGCCCAAAAATTGAATAAAAAAATTGGCCCAAATTTAAAACTAAATTAAAATTAAAACCCTATTTAAACCCAAAATTAAAAACCCTATTTTATAAGATTGACCGGCCCATTAAATAACCATAGCCCGTTCCTTCTTTCTCGTATTAGCCCGATCCTCTGAGAAAAAATTATTGGCCCTTTTCTTTGCTCTGGGAAAAATAAATGGTGGCCGCTTCTTTCTTCTTTGCTGCTGAGAATTAGGGCTTCGGTTCTTTTCAAAAATTAGGGCTTTGATGTCGACTGAATCACGTTTGCTCGTTTCACTGTGTTGCTCTCAGCCCTTTGTGATCGATCGTGTTTGGATGTTTGCGTGTTTGAATTATCGATCAGTTGTCTTCGTCTTTGCTCTGAAAAATTCTGGGGTAATGAAAATTGAAGGCGCCGTGTCGAATTGAGTATTGATGATTGTGGCTCCTCCTCTCGAGTTCGTATGTGATACTGGTACGTGATTTTTGTTTTTGCTTTTCCGATTATTACTTGATTGAACTCGATTGCTTGAGTTTGATTCGAGATGAATTATTACTTGTTTTCTGATTTGCTCGAACTCGAATAATTATTTTGCCGATGATGTTCATCCTTTTATAGGGTTCGAATCCCTGAATATTCGTTCGTCTATATGTATTTGAATTTGTCAAATTCTTTTCTCTGCTGTTGATTTTCGTATGGATGCTCGAGATGATTGTTGACCTTTTCAAAAATGCGTATATACGTGATTCTTGGTATCGTGGTCACCACGGTGTTGAAATTTGACTTGTTCGATCTTTCCCTGGTCATCACGTTTCTGACCAGTTGACTTTGTAGACTTTGATTTTGTGATTTCCTGGCCTTGTGATGTTCACGGCTTCATCTTTCTGTAGCATACTGTATTGAGTTCATATGCTTGCTGTCCCATATCTGTTCCATTTACAATCTGCACGTGTACATGCTTTGAGTCACTGTTTGTCACTTGAAGCTGTTCATTGAACTTGAATACGTTGGTTGCTTTGTAGTTGTGCATTGCTATACTGTTTTGAGTTCGAGACTTGTTCATTCTACTTGTATCACTACTTTATCTTCGAACTGCACTTGGTTTTGCTTTTGTTCAAACTGTACACTGATTTTGTATTGGTTGGTTGGTTAGTTTCACTTGAGTTTGATCTCACTTCTTGTCTCGACTTTGTGTATTGATTTGAGCAGTTGTCTATGCACTTGTACATTTGGTCTGGATATGTTCGAGTTGGTAGCTGGGCTTGATTCACTTGTTCTGTTCATGTTGTTTGACTTTGTTCTTTGGTTGGTCTGACTTTGTTTGTATCACTGTGATCTTGTTCATCTAGAAGTTTTGCATTTTGTGTTCCAGTGTGCTTTGGCATCGCTGTATCTTGTGCATTTGTGATACTTGTAGTCTGATTATTTCACTTGCATGTGGTCTGGATTTGCTGCCTTGTACTGGTTCACTTGATTCTTTGTTTTGGATTGTTGCTTTTGCCTTGAGTATTTGTATACTCCTGCAGCTTTGTACATGCATTGACTTTGTCTTTGTGTATGGTTATTCTTTGGTCTGCCTGGTCTGGATTTTGATATTGTGCTAAGCGATGTGACTTTGTATATATTGCACCTGAGTTGAACCTGTCTGTATATTTGGGTTTGACCTTGTGCTCACCTGTCCCTGTAAATCGATCAAGTGTATATACATATATCGGTGTGCACGACCTTGTGGCATGTACAGTGATGCACTGTGCATGTCACAATGTTCGTATGTGATGAATTCAATTATAAATGATGACGAACAACCCAAATAACTGAGGCAAATATTATTTTCAAAATCACATTTTGTTTTATACTGCAAAAACATTTCCTTTTCAATTTTACTGCGTCAATGTATATTTTTGCAGATTGCTCAGATGCTGGATTCACATTGAAATGAAGTTGAAGATAAATACGAGTGTGAGTGATATGTAGTGAGGAAATGATGTAACTATGAGATCGTGATGTAATTGTATTGTGATCAAAAATGATGTATATAGTGAGAGCTTGAAATTGTACTATCAAAATTGTAATAAATATTTGTTTGAATAAAATATTCGTTTGAATTCAAATTCTGTGTTATTTATTTTATTCAGCAAATATCTATTTAATCTGTGTAAAATAAAATAGTACAATATCAAATACATTTAAATGAATGTATATATGTTTATTATCATCAAACAAAAGACATATACATGCATATTCCACAATCTCCCCCTTTTGATGATAACAAACATATATTTAAGATTTTGACTATATTAAATGTATTTGATTATTCAGTTTGCTCCCCCTATTTGAATGCTCTCTTTCTACACAATACTCCCCCTACATATATGCATGAGAATAAAGAATTCAAATGAGCCTTAATGCAATTAGAAAATCTTTGACCTTTATCTTCAAAATCTTAACTTTTCTCTCCCCCTTTTGTTATCAGCAAAAGAATAATAGTAATAGAAAAGTAGAGATATAGTGGTAGACATTAATACAATATTAAAGCTCAATCGAGTATAAATATTAATTTCAATAAGAAAATCAAACAAAAATCATAAATACTTTAATTGATGCATATTCCACTTTAGAATGATATGAATGATTTCATCAAATAAAACCATATAGTTGTGTCTATTTGTGGTATATTTATTTCAGGAGATTTGAATATCTACTAACCATGCATAACCGTTAGGACTTTTAAATGAGATTAGTAGTATTCCAAATTTTTAAAAAATAAATTCAAGTATCTTCTAACCACGCATAACCGTGAGGACTTTTAAATGGGATTAGAATCAACTTGTCTATTTAATCAATTAATTTTGATATGCGTTCCATACATGCATAACCGTGAGGACTTTTAAATGAGCATGGAAGCACAAAATCAAAAATCCAAGTAATTCACCCATGCATAACCGTGAGGACTTTTAAATGAGAGTGAATATTTTGGATTTTATTGTTAGAAATATAATAAAATTGAAGCACAAATGATTCCCTATTTAAACTACCACAAATTAACATACTATATTGATTTTTGATGAGTGATGGTTGATAGACGGATGATAGAAATAGAAATGATCATGGAATAGTTATCAACAAAAAGTTTTTATAACTCTTGTTTAAATTTCTAAAGAAATTTTCTAAATATACTTTCTCAAGTTATAATATATGATTAATATCAACACTCATCTTATTTTCAATCACTATTTATCTTTTTAGATAATTATTAGGGGGTCAGATCAGTTAATCAATTTCAATAAAATCAAGTTTTCTTAAATAACAAATCTGATACAAGGTCAAAAGAAATTATTTTCTAGAAGGGGTTTTTAAGAAAAATTCTGCTAAAATGAAAAATATTTCAAGTGAAAGATATGCAGATATTTTCTTTGAAAAATGATGCAGCAAATGAATGTCTCAAAATGTAATCACGTTCCACTAGTAATTTTTCTATCAACTACATTACCAGCGTAATCTGCATCTGACTCAATATCACTCGTTTGGATGTTATAGACTAGATTGTGAAATTTCAACAAATTATCTCAGAGTCATTTTCAACAAACTTGACTTTAAATTGAAGTCGTGTTAACCATCAAAAAAAAATCTCAGTGTCAGATTAAGAAACCATAGGATCAACATCATAATTTGACCAGAAAAAAGAGATTAAGTTCAATGAAAAATGGTTGGTCAACTTTTAAGCATAAATCAAAGTCATAGATAAGAACAAGTCATGTAAGATCATATCAAGTTAGTCAGAATCTGTCAACCATCATAATTACTTCAAGTAATTCTCCTCAAAGATGATTGATTAAAAGATCAGAATTAACATCACAAAACATATCACATAACTGGCTGATTTAATCAGATTATGGTGCAAATTTTCACATTTTATCTATCGGTTGAAAATAAATACAATTACCTGTTTTACCTGAACGATAATCTTTCGTTGTTTACCCATTGTGAATCTGTCACCTTTATACTAGGCTAAGGAACGTTGATTTGTCGCCCGTTGTGTGTCTGGAACAACCAGAATCCAGACAACATTTAATGTTGTTCCTTAGCCTGCCACCACACCTACACGGTAAAAGATTTTTGTGACCTTTTTATAGGTCCATGGTTGTTAGTGGCAAAATAATTATGAATAAACAATCCCTTTGGAACCCAAACTTGTTTTGTCTTTTCATTCTTGTTCCAATAGATATGAAATTGGTTTGTAGAATTCTTAGGAACCCAAACTTGTATAAATCTCGTGTTCTTGTTCCTATGACTACAATTTTCAATATGATGTCCAACTATTTCACATTCAGTAAAGATGCCCTTTCCTTTTGCACTATCGTCAACCTGTGATTTACCAAAACCTAGTCCTTTTCGGTTGTTAGCAAACAATTGATTTCCTAATAACATATTGAATGATTTTTCTCCTCTAGAAAAGTTATTCAGTGATTTCTCAAGATCTTGGACTTTGGTTTTCAATGTTGAGTTTTCAGACACAAGTGAGGTGCATCTATTCACAAAATCCTTTTTCCTAGTTTCAATAGTCTCCTTTAGATTCAGGTTTTCTTTTTCAAGATCCTCGAAGCTATTTTTCAGTTTAGATAATTCTGAATCTAAAGCTTTACAGTTTTTACATTCTAAGTTTTGAATTTTTTCAAGTTCAGATTCTAACCTAAAATTTTCACGGGCAAGTTCTTTCCTATCAGATTTCAGTTTTTCATTTTTAGAATCAAGAGCTTCAACAGTTTTAGTAAGATCGAGGCACAAATAAACAAGATCTTTATAAGAATAGTTTCTTACCTCATTATCCTTTGAGCTTGCTTCTGAATCTGATCTTGATTCCACTGAGCTTTCTTCTGAATCTGATCTTGCCGTAAGACACAAGTTAGCCTCCTCTGAGTTATCATTCGAAACTTCCTCTCCTTCTTCATCATCCCAAGTTGCTGCAAAGACCTTCTTCTTCTTTTTCTTTCCTTTGTTGTTTTTGAGAAGTGGGCAGTTTGGTTTGATGTGGCCAGGCTTATTGCAGTTATAACAGGTCAATTCATTATCGGAACTGTCAGAATCTTTTGACCTATTACCATTTGTTTTCTTCTTGCGTGACCCGAATCTTGACCATTTTCTAAAATTATTGACAGCCATTGCAAGTTCTTCAATTGGATCTTCTGCTTCATCATCGCACTCTTCTCTGCTCTTCAAGGCAATCGTCTTCTTCTTTGATTCGGAGTTGTTGCGTTCCTCCTTTGATTTTAGCTCAAGCTCATATGTCATCAAGTTGCCAATCAACTCCTCCATGCTTAGTTTACTTAGATCTTTCGATTCTTGTATTGTTGTGACTTTTGCCTCAAAGTTCATCGGTAAGACTCGTAGTATCTTCCTCACTAACTCTACCTCGGAGAATACCTTTCCAAGCGCTCTAGCATTGTATACCAAGGTTGAGAAGCGTCCAAACATGTCCTTTATGCTCTCGCCTTTGTCCATTACAAAGTTCTCGTATTCATTGCTGAACAGGGCTAGACGAGACTCCTTGACTTGAGAAGTTCCTTCGTGTGTCACCTTCAAAGTATGCCAGATTTCCTGCGCAGTTGTACAATGAGAAATTCTATTAAATTCATTCTTATCAAGAGCACAAATCAAAGCATTCATAGCTTTAGCATTAGTAGTTTTTAACTTCTTATCATTAGCGTCCCACCTATCCTTAGGTTTAAGAATCTCAGTATCACCAACAGTTATAGTGGGAGCTCTATAGCCAGTTTCAATAATATCCCAAACATCATAATCAACAGAACTAAGATAGATACTCATCCTAACTTTCCAGTAAGCATAATCATTACCATTAAACATCGGTGGCCTTGCAATAGATTGCCCCTCAGAAAAAGCATTATTCGATGAATTCATGACTCTAGAGTTAAAGTAAAAAAACCAGGCTCTGATACCACTTGTAGGATCTAGATTAACCCTAGAGGGGGGGGGGTGAATAGGGTTATCGCAAATTTTCTCAAATTAAACGCGAAAGCAAATAGCAGATAAATAAATATGCAGTAAAGTAAATCACACACAAAATTTACCCAGCTTCGGCAACCCCTGCCTACTGCTGCATTCCCAGATTTCTATTAGAGTTAAACAGTATCCCGCTTACAAACACTCTGACAGACTCGCAGACACTCGCTCCCGCTCACAAACACTCCTACAGACTCGCACACCCTGCTCCGCCTATAGAGTTTCGTTTACTCGCAAACTCTGCTCCCGCCTATAGAGCTTTGCAAACTCGCAGCCTCCCTGCTCACTGAACTAACCCTAACTAGACAATCTGACAACACCTAAACCCTAGGTGGTGATTGACTCTAACTGGACCTTGAAAAATATAAACTGAAAATACAAAATACAGTTTGAACCCCAGGGCAAAGTTTAAATCGACAGTTTAAAATACTTTTGCCCTCAAATGAAATTGGCCCAAAAATTGAATAAAAAACTTGGCCCAAATTTAAAACTAAATTAAAATTAAAACCCTATTTAAACCCAAAATTAAAAACCCTATTTTATAAGATTGACCGGCCCATTAAATAACCATAGCCCGTTCCTTCTTTCTCGTATTAGCCCGATCCTCTGAGAAAAAATTATTGGCCCTTTTCTTTGCTCTGGGAAAATAAATGGTGGCCGCTTCTTTCTTCTTTGCTGCTGAGAATTAGGGCTTCGGTTCTTTTCAAAAATTAGGGCTTTGATGTCGACTGAATCACGTTTGCTCGTTTCACTGTGTTGCTCTCAGCCCTTTGTGATCGATCGTGTTTGGATGTTTGCGTGTTTGAATTATCGATCAGTTGTCTTCGTCTTTGCTCTGAAAAATTCTGGGGTAATGAAAATTGAAGGCGCCGTGTCGAATTGAGTATTGATGATTGTGGCTCCTCCTCTCGAGTTCGTATGTGATACTGGTACGTGATTTTTGTTTTTGCTTTTCCGGTTATTACTTGATTGAACTCGATTGCTTGAGTTTGATTCGAGATGAATTATTACTTGTTTTCTGATTTGCTCGAACTCGAATAATTATTTTGCCGATGATGTTCATCCTTTTATAGGGTTCGAATCCCTGAATATTCGTTCGTCTATATGTATTTGAATTTGTCAAATTCTTTTCTCTGCTGTTGATTTTCGTATGGATGCTCGAGATGATTGTTGACCTTTTCAAAAATGCGTATATACGTGATTCTTGGTATCGTGGTCACCACGGTGTTGAAATTTGACTTGTTCGATCTTTCCCTGGTCATCACGTTTCTGACCAGTTGACTTTGTAGACTTTGATTTTGTGATTTCCTGGCCTTGTGATGTTCACGGCTTCATCTTTCTGTAGCATACTGTATTGAGTTCATATGCTTGCTGTCCCATATCTGTTCCATTTACAATCTGCACGTGTACATGCTTTGAGTCACTGTTTGTCACTTGAAGCTGTTCATTGAACTTGAATACGTTGGTTGCTTTGTAGTTGTGCATTGCTATACTGTTTTGAGTTCGAGACTTGTTCATTCTACTTGTATCACTACTTTATCTTCGAACTGCACTTGGTTTTGCTTTTGTTCAAACTGTACACTGATTTTGTATTGGTTGGTTGGTTAGTTTCACTTGAGTCTGATCTCACTTCTTGTCTCGACTTTGTGTATTGATTTGAGCAGTTGTCTATGCACTTGTACATTTGGTCTGGATATGTTCGAGTTGGTAGCTGGGCTTGATTCACTTGTTCTGTTCATGTTGTTTGACTTTGTTCTTTGGTTGGTCTGACTTTGTTTGTATCACTGTGATCTTGTTCATCTAGAAGTTTTGCATTTTGTGTTCCAGTGTGCTTTGGCATCGCTGTATCTTGTGCATTTGTGATACTTGTAGTCTGATTATTTCACTTGCATGTGGTCTGGATTTGCTGCCTTGTACTGGTTCACTTGATTCTTTGTTTTGGATTGTTGCTTTTGCCTTGAGTATTTGTATACTCCTGCAGCTTTGTACATGCATTGACTTTGTCTTTGTGTATGGTTATTCTTTGGTCTGCCTGGTCTGGATTTTGATATTGTGCTAAGCGATGTGACTTTGTATATATTGCACCTGAGTTGAACCTGTCTGTATATTTGGGTTTGACCTTGTGCTCACCTGTCCCTGTAAATCGATCAAGTGTATATACATATATCGGTGTGCACGACCTTGTGGCATGTACAGTGATGCACTGTGCATGTCACAATGTTCGTATGTGATGAATTCAATTATAAATGATGACGAACAACCCAAATAACTGAGGCAAATATTATTTTCAAAATCACATTTTGTTTTATACTGCAAAAACATTTCCTTTTCAATTTTACTGCGTCAATGTATATTTTTGCAGATTGCTCAGATGCTGGATTCACATTGAAATGAAGTTGAAGATAAATACGAGTGTGAGTGATATGTAGTGAGGAAATGATGTAACTATGAGATCGTGATGTAATTGTATTGTGATCAAAAATGATGTATATAGTGAGAGCTTGAAATTGTACTATCAAAATTGTAATAAATATTTGTTTGAATAAAATATTCGTTTGAATTCAAATTCTGTGTTATTTATTTTATTCAGCAAATATCTATTTAATCTGTGTAAAATAAAATAGTACAATATCAAATACATTTAAATGAATGTATATATGTTTATTATCATCAAACAAAAGACATATACATGCATATTCCACAGGCTCTGAAGGAAATAACTGTGACTACTTTTGGAATAGTAACAAGAAATCCCTATAGAGTGTGAGGGACACTAGAAGAGCCTAGGATTGTTATATTGATATGTGTGTAAGCCATAAAGAGGGTATTGAGGTACACTTCTATAAGTTTTGGGATATGATTGTAGAAGGCTTATGGATAAAGGAAATACCAAGGATTAAGGATACTATCAAAAGATTGGGATTAAGAGAAGATGGTAATGAGATGGTAAACACACATAGATGATATTGGTAGACTCAAGTTGGGGAAGCAAGAGGGGAATTGGGAGGTTATTTCCCCAAGCTTAGTTGCCACTTAATATGGAGATTTTATAAATTGTATTTCTTATCCAATGCAGTGAAAAGAGATGTAGTTGCTTCATAATTGGTATAGAATGGAAAATATGAATAGACCTTGTTCATCAAAAGTAATAAAGGAAGGATAAGATATGAAAGTTGTAGCAGAGGGATGACCTATTAGAAAGGTCCTTCTTGTAGTAGTAATAGTTAGTGGTGTTGTGTTTCCTTCCAATGCTAGTTTTTCTTTTCGTGGGTTGTAAGCATTAGTTGTTGCTATGAACTACGTACGATTAGGGAAATGTTCCTTTTTTTTAGGTGGATCGCAATGATTTGAGAAAGCAATAAAAAGGAAATTTCGAGGAAAGCCACTTAACTAATGTGAGGGAAAAGAAAATAGTTGAAACTGGAAGTTAAGTATTAAATTAAGAAAATTTATTTAATTAACTACTAAATAAAAGAAAAAATGAAATGTAGGTTCCGAAAAGAATAGGGATTTTTCAGAAGGTAAATTTTGGTAGATGGTGGACAGGAGTACGTAGAAGTAAGCCATGGATCAATGTTTATATTCCTCGAAGACTGAAATTTAAAGTTGAACATGTGTGATAGTTGCTATTAACAAGAAAGAAAAGTTTTTGAAAACTTAAAATTTACCGCACAATTAAGTGAAGTCCGTTATAGACGGTGGATGGTTGACTAACCCTAATATCAGAAATGTGGAAAAAGTTATTTATAAAAAAATGTAATTATATATATATTTGGAAAAAGAAATTTTTTATGATAAATTTGCTTATGAAAAGTTTTCATTATAAATATATACATATCTTTAAAAAGATTTTAAATGTTAAGAATTTTAAGTTTTAGAAATTTTAAAATATCGCATGATTAGTGTAGATTTTACTCCATAGCGGTAGTTACAGTAAAATGGATACGGTAAGCGACAAGGAAGTTGTTTTGTTTATGGAATTTTTCTTAGAAACCTTGTCGATGAGGGAAATTTGAAAAGATGATTTTTGGAACAATAATGTTTTTGAACTTTAAAAAAATAAAAGTTAATTATGCAAACTATACTTAAGAAAGTGAGAAAAGTATTGGGGTCGAAGGAGTAGATCCCATGCTACAGTGGAATAAAAGGTTACATAAGAGAATGATGGAAATATGCAATTTTCCATATAGACCATTTCCAAGCATAAGAGAATATGTTTAGGAAACTGAATTTTTCGAAATATGGATGTTAGCAATGGTGTGCTAGGAATTTGGATGGTAAGGATCGAATGAAAGATTGGTTGAACTACGCTTTTATCTATAGAGGTTTGGGAAATTTTGAATGAAAAACCATTTTTGATTTTTTAAAAAATTGCAATCATATAGAACTACGCGTATATTTAGGATGATAACATCACATTTATGAAATTGATTTAAAACGGAAATCGTTCATATAGAAAGTCCCAATTAGAAATTATTATTCATGCATATCATATGTATTGTGATGCACTATGCACGTGCACACAGATTGCAAAATTGGTTGTACACTAATTGATTGTTAGTGTAGAATGGATGTGCGATGGTTAACGTGATCGAACCCTTGCGGAATTTTGGGGACGAAATTCTTTTAAGGGGGGAGAATGTTACACCCCGCATTTTTACGTTAATTATTTAAAATATAAATTAATTAATAAATAATAAATAGTGAAAAATGAATTTTTTACAAATGTTGGAATTTGATTGCGAAACTTATACCATTGGAACCATGGCGATTTTCTGATCAATTTTCATATATAAACTTTTCCAATCGGAGTCCAAACGAAAAAGTTATCAGCGTTTCAATTTTCATATTGAAAATAATTTATATGCGCAATTAAGTAAATATTTGAAATTAATGAATGATTGATTAGCACCGTTGAAGTTAACAGTAGCTTAAAATTTGAATAAATAAATTAAGGCATAAGATAACGCTTAACGTTAATTGAAGAATAAATGGTAACAAATCAATAAAATCAACCATTGCTCAAAAACACACTATTTTGGCCTAGTCATGTTGACCATGACCTAGGCACGGTCGACCACGAGCAGTCGACCTGAGTCATGGGGCGGTCGACCCGTCTTGTTTCGACGGCGGCTGTAAATTAAGGCCGTGTAGTCCAGATCTAATCTATTTCCATCCGCCGGTTGGCGCTGATTTGAACCTCTATAAATTAGGACATAGGGTTCACTTCCAACTCATTATTGTTCTAATTTGCATGAAAGCTCTGCCATTTTTCTTTCTCCTCCAAAATTTCTAAATACACGGAAATAGGTCTAGATTGCACAGATACACTTTAGAGAAGAATAGAAAAGAACAGAGGATAGGAAATAGGTTCAAATCAGGTTGCTACATCAAAGGTAAACTTTTAGATCTGGTTCTAATTAATTATAAATCTAAATCTAAATCTCTTTTCTCTAATCCAATTTCTAATTAGATCTGTATAAATATTGTATGTGGATCCGAATAGGAAGTTAAAATTGGAGAATACGGATAACAGGGTTAAACCCGGATTAGATCTATAAATTTGGAAGCGCTAATTAAATATGAGTGATAATATTATGTAATTTTATATAATATTAGATTATATCGTTGTAGACCTATTTCTATATGCCCGAGTTTGATAATTTAATTTTTAATGAATTCATATATATGAAACGTTAGAGACTGTAAACTTGCCTATAAATTTTTAGTGATAATTACAGAAGCGTAATGATTAGATTTAATTCAGTAATTACGAAATGATTTTAGTTATCAAATTTACGTCGGATTAGTTAGCTGAAAACATAATGAATTAGGATTTCATTTTATTTGATATTGACGATTGAGATTGAAAATAAAGTTAATTAGACATTTGGGATTTTAGTGATATTTTCATTCATTGGAATGTATATCATTATAAGTGGATTTCCATCCATTGTCAAGTTTAAATTAGCAAAGTGTGGTGTTTGAAATGACAAGGAACAAATATATGCCTATAAAAGAAAGAGATGTACAAAATAAAGGTTATTACTGTATTTTGTACTGTCTATTTCAACAAATAAAAGAGAACTCCTCGTAATTACAAACATTGCACAAACCACCTTTCTGTGACAAAATATGGAAATTTACTATGTAACAGTTAATTGTTAAAGTTTAGATTCAAATTTATTAAAATGTAGTAAATCCCAATGGTGCAATGTTTAAATAAAAATGAAACTAAAAAGTTAATAAAGTGAAAACCAATGAAAAAGGAAGTATGAGTAATAGACAAGAAAAAGAAGTAGGAAATGAAATGAATTAAGTATGATAATTGAATGAAACGGATTATGTTTGATAATTGAATGAAATGAATTAAGTCTGATAATTGAATGAAATGGATTAAGTCTGGTAATTAAATGAAATGGAATAGAAATCGAAGTTGGACTAATGAATGTAGTAGCAACGATATTGATGACAGAAAATGAAAAGCGGTAAATTAATTTGATAAGTGAAAAGCTAAACGCATAGTAAAATGACGACCTAGGGTTAAACATAAAAGATGTAGAGGCAGTAAGGAAAATGTAAGAAGAATAAATGTATATGAATATGAAATATGTATATATATAGCCTTAGATATGCATTTATAATGGGTATGAATAATTATAAATTGTCTGTTACAATTATAGGGAATAGATGACTTAAGGTCATTAGACTGGGTTGGGATGCTAGAAACATATCCAACTAATAGGGCCCATGGAGAGTATACGCTTGCGTATAGATGAAGGGATATACTCAAGTCTATGGGTGCCTGGAAAGGAACCTCCGCAATTGTAGGCAATGGACGGACCTTTTACGGATGGCGAGACTGTACCGGCACTAGTATTTTGCTTCAAATTTGTTAGAGGGGGGCATTACCTTATGCAATAGGGCGCACAAAGGCTAGAATGCGAAGGTACCAAAACAAGGGGTAGGAGTTGCATATTTAGCAAGCTCGACATCGGTCCCTTGCGGTCAAAGTTAAGGACATGGTTACACACCTAACTGATCTCTTCCACCTACTAGGATTGATTCGATTGGGTTATGCACCACCATAGTTGGTTGTTAGTCTGTTTGATAGGGAAAGGCCAATTAACCCATATCAGAGACTCCTTTAAAAATACGGATGGGGTGGAGGTGCATGGGGACGGAAATCCAGATATATGAAGCGAACAAAGGTGAAAGTCCTAAAAGAATACAGGACCTTGTGGATTAGAGGTCGACGGTGCGCACTATAGGATTTCCTCGAGTTATACGACGATCGTGATGCAATAGGTGATGAATCCTTACGAGGTGCTAAGCGACAGATACTGGTAGGGATAATATCTAGGTCCATTAGTGGACGATTTGATATATATACTTATATATATGTATAAAGATTTCGATTTACATTGTGTAGATGGGAACGGTTCGTACGCAGCGATGTAATCATAGCGACTAAAGATAATTATGACATAACAAGAAATGGTGAACAATCGGCATAAGCTAGTGTTATGTATAATAAGTATAATTTACCAATCACCAGAATGTTGTTCTGACTCCCTCTCATTACAACCCATAGAATTTAGAATGGCGGGTACTGGTATTATTTTGGAGCAGTGGCCTGGCTGAGGCACTTGACATTTGAGGTGTCAATTCTGGGTTAGTAATTATTATGATCTATTATATTTACTTATTTCTGATGTGGTTTATTACCATTAGTGCTCTGATATAGCTTCTCTTTTGCAGGATACCAAACAACGATCCGTATTTTAGTAGGGTTTTCGGGTTAATGAAAATCTGGTCCCACTGGAGTGTGGGTTATTACAATTCTAAACTTTTCTTCCTTGGCCATTTGTAAGTATGACCTACCTATTCGTCTTCTATGCCTTCAAATCTAAGCCAACTACATCAAATTACCTTCCAACTAGAAGGTAATTAGTTTAGCCAGTCATGTTTTGATTTCACATTATCTTTTGTTAAATTAGAGCACACCCGAACAAAATCCCTAGGGTTCGATAATTGTTAAATTTTGGGGCTTTTTGGTTTTTAATCTCAAGGATGTGTGGGGGTTATATTGTGAAATTACTGTAATATCGTGAAAACTGAAATCATTTTTGGTCAATACCAAACAAAAATATGGGTTTTATACCGAACAGAGTGTATGGTGGTGATTTTGACTGTTAAAAATAATATATATATGAGAATTTTCCTTACTAAGTAGCAATATAAATCCCAAACTCCTGCCATATCATTTCTATTTTTATCGTTAAGTCATAATCTGTATGTAGTGGTATCCATGATACGACCTGTAACTTCATGATACCATTAGTGTATATCATTGAACTTCTTATATTAGCATGTTTTTATGTGCCCTTAGTCAAAATGTTACGATTAATTAATTCAATTCATACTGGTTCGGTGAACATGTCTCTTTGACTAACTTTGCATATAACAACAAAGAGTCATTGCATGCATATACACTAAAATTTTATATTGTCAAATTGTGCTCGTCGCTTTTCACGTTGTTGGTCTATTGCATGTAGAATAAGCATGGCATCTTCTCGACCACACACTCGATCCATTACTTCAGCTAGTTCTCTTCCATATAGTAGACATGGCTCTTCATCTCTACTCAATTTAGTTCATCTTCTGGCTAGACTGCTCCTTTGGTTAGCCAGCCCAACTTTGCTCATTCCTTATTAATAGGTCTTCGAGCATCATAGCTACTAATGGACCCATCAGACTCGATCACCACTACACTAGTTACTAAGAATCTGGATTTTATTGCTCAAATGCATGAATTTCCTTGGCAATATATGCTACTTCCCTCGCCTTCTTAATGGGCATATAATTCACCGAAGAGCTACATAGCCTATTGTAACATCCTGTAAAAATTAATTAAATAAGATAAGGTTAAAAATGAAAATTTTGTATCAGAATTCGACCATGAAAGTTGTGATGTTGCATTCGTGGTGATTTTCTGATCAATTTTCATATATAAAGTTTTGAAATCGGATCTCAAATGAAAAATTATTGATGTTTGAAGTTTTTGGATTTAAATTAATATAAATGGAATTCAAATTTAAATAAAAAATTAATGCTAAAGTTCGAAATTCAGAAATTAATGGTAGTTAGGCATGGGGGTTATGTAGATGTTAAAAAAAAGTTAACGTTAAATATTAATTAAGGAAATAAATAATCAAATAACGACAAATAAAAATACATTCCCAAAATAAGGCGACTGGACCGCTACCTTGTGTCGGTCGACCGCCTAGGTAGGAGCGGTTGACCGGTTATCGTGGTTAGAGAAGACAATGCAAATTTCAAAGATGGTGGAAACTTATGGCAGCTATTTATCTATCTACTTATGTTGTTTTTATTTCTGATGTACCCATTTAGACATGATGATGTATTTTGGATATTGTACAACGGATATTCGGCGCTATTATGTGGTATTATGTTGAATGTTTCTGAAAATTGAATTTCGAAATAAATGGGTATTGTTTCTAATATTATATTCTATCCTTCCGTTGTGAGATTCTGAATGTGTAGATAGATAGCTCTGTGTATTATTCCTTGTACCAATTTTACCAACCAACAGCCAGCTTTGAAATGGATCTATGGTTCGATGAGCCTTTTCTGGATCAATAATTAGGCTTGATCAAGGCAAGTTGTTACATTTGGTATCAAATCTTAGGTTACCCGATCAATGAGGATATGTATACGTATGAGTGGCGTACTTGTTATTTTTGAAAGTATTTTTCAAAAACCATACTACACACACACACTCACACACTCACACTACTTTTGAACATACATAAACACACTAGAAAAACCTTTATTTCAGCATATAATACTATCTTAAAAAATTATAACCTACAAATAATGGATTAGGGCTTAAAATTATTCTTCTAAGACTGGGAACCCCTCCCAAGAGAAACCAACTATTCGAGGGATGCCTGAATGGTTTAGACAACACCTAAGGCATGTAAGGCAAATTCCCATTCCTTAACCAGCTACACCAGCGGCATCCACTGCCCCGCTTGTTGAGGCAGCATCCCACCCTATAGACTTCCCCAAGATGTGCAAGGATTTCCAAAACATAGGTGGAAAGGTGTATACGGGAAAAGAAAGTTTTGTGGAGACAAAGGCTTAGATAAACGAATGTGAGAGAATATTTCGGGAGCTTGGTTGGGAGGAGTAGATTAAGCAGCAAAAGGTAGCATGGCACCTTAATGGAGAGGCCTTAGATTGGTGGACGATTGTGGATGAGGAGAATGTTGATAGAATTATTACTTGGGATGAGTTCAAAAACAGATTTGAGTCATGATTTATGTCGAGGCTAAGGTGAATTTACAGTTGGGGAGATTTATACTGCTTATGCAGGGAGACTCCACTCTAGAGGAGTATATTAGTAGATTCACAGAATCAGCTAAGTTAGGGATGAGTTTGACTGATGCCACCATGCAAAAGGCTATGAAATTTGTTAGAGGAATGAACTTCCCACTTAAGTAATTACTTTTAACCCAAGTACCCACTAGCTCTACATATGAGACTTTGGTTGAGATAGCTCTGCTTTAGAAGGTTAGCTTGGAGGAGAAGGAGAAAGAGAAGGAGAAAGCGGGAACTACTCAACGTAAAGAAGGAGCTAAGAAGGGAGGTTTTTAGGCAAACAAGAAGTCAAAAAGGGAAGTTCAAGAAGGAGGTTATAATATGTCGGAGATACTAAAAGAAAGGACATATCGCTAAATATTCTAGGATGAGTCTGTTGAAGGATGCTTTTAAGGGATCACTGCCACGAGGAGGGACACTTTAAGAACCAGTGTACGAAGCTTGCGAAGGAAGGGTAGAATGGTCAAACCTATGCCATTGAGGCTATTCCTATCTCGAGTAGACCTCCCCCTAGAGATCAAGGAAAGACTGCAATGGAAGGTACAACTCTTATTTCTAGGAATACTATTCGTACCCTATTTGACTTCAGAGCATCGCACTCATTCATACTAGGAATGTAGTTGACTCCTTGAGTCTACAAACCCAAATTATCACTAACCCAATAGTAGTATCAAATCCTATTGGGAGTCGATACATCTTTCTTTAATTTGTAAAGACCTAGTTATGGACATATGCAATGTCGATTTCATTTGTAATGCGTATGTTCTTAATTTTGAGGGTTATGGGCTTATCTTAGGAATGTATTGGTTGTCATAATACGGGGCTATCTTAGATTGCAATAGGAGGGTTGTATCGTTAAAAAGTTGTAGGGGACAATATATAGATGTTCGTTGTATACCCCAAAACTCAGTCGAGTTAAGCTATCTATACTCGACAAGCCTATCACAAGATGAGCTCTCATCTGTACCCTAGTTCAAGAATTTCCTGACACCTTTGAAGAAGTCTCGAGCCTTCCACCTTGAAGGGAGATCAAGTTTAGGATTGATTTGGAGAAGGAAGCTAGACCAATTGTTTTGCCATTAAGACATATGGCCCCCAAAGAAATGCAAGAGTTAGTTAAGAAAATCTCGGAGCTGTTGCAGAAATGATTCATTCGTCGGAGTACTTCAAATAAGGAGCCCCTATTCTCTTTTCCACTAAGGCAGATGGCTTATTAAGGCTATGCATCATTATAGAGAACTCAACAAGTTGACTATGAAGAATATATATCCCTTACCTAGAATAGACGATTTGTTTGATCAGCTTGTGGGAGCCAAAATCTTCTCCTAATCAAACTTTGCTATTAGATTTCATCAGCAGATATCAGAGGACAACAAATCAAAGACCGCATTTTGCACTCCAGATGAACTTTATGAATAGGAAGTGATGGCTTTTGGATTGAATGCCCCTACGTACATTGTAGATTTGATCGGTAGAATATTTAAGGGATAACTAGATAAATTTATCATAGTGTTTGTTGATGACATCTTAGTATTCTACAAGAGTGAAGGAATGCATGAACATCACTTAAGGGAGATACTGGGGTTTTTGAGAAGGTACTAAATTAAAGCCAAATTCTCGAAGTTTCACTTTTAGAAGAAGAAGGTGAGATTTTTTGGACACATTTTTTCAAACATGGATTATCAGTAGACCCCGCAAAAGTGGAAGCTGTTCAAGGTTAGAAGACTCCAATGGGCGCCACAGAGGTTAGGAGTTTTCTCGGGTTAGGGGGTTACTATAGAAAATTCATAAAGGACTTTGCAAAAATAGTAATCCCTCTAACTTGCTTAATCAAGAAGAATCTAGTCTTTGCATGGGATGAAAGACGCACGGAAGCATTCAAAAAGTTAGAGGAACTATTAACAAGTGCAACAGTACTTACCATTCCTGATGGGATGAAGCCTTTTATAGTTTATACAGATGCATGTGGCACATGATTATGAGTAGTTCTTATACAAGAAGAAAGGGTGATAGCTTATGCTAATAGGAAATCAAAGGACCATGAGAAGAGATACCCAACTCATGACTTAGAGTTAGTGGGTATCGTTTTTGCCTTAAAGATGTAGAGGAGCTATTTTTTGGGAGAGAGGTTTGAGTTGTTCACCGACCACAAATCACTCAAATACCTATTTTCCCAAAAAGATTTTAATATTAGGTAGTAGAGGTGTATGAAGTTTATAGCATCATATGATTTTGGGATACAGTATATCCCCGGAAAAGGGAATGTCATCGCCGACGCCCTTACCTGGAGGCATACTACCTTAGGTGTTATGTATAAGTGGAGGCGGTTGGAGTTCCTCTTGAATTTCAACTTCCAACCGCCAACAGAACCCCATCTACGCTATTTAGCAATAATGGAGGTTAAGTCAGCATTAATGAACCGCATTAGACTTTAGCAAAAGAAGGATGATGAGATAATAGATATTTTAGGTAAGCTGAGTAGAGGGGACCATTTTACCGACATCAGTAGATATGCAGTTGACGAAAAGGGATGTTTAAGGAAAAATGGACGCCTTTGTGTTCTAAAGACTGATAATGTGTTGGAGGAAGTGCTTGTGGAATGTCACCATTCAAGGATGACCATTCACCTTGGAGGTGATAAGATGTATAGGGATATGAAGCAAATTTTCTGTTGGCCAAGGATGAAGAAGAGGGTTGATGAATTTGTTTTTGAATGTTTGACATGCCAAAGGATAAAGGCTGAGCAAGGAAAGCCCAAAGGGTTGTTATTACCATTAGAGATTCCAACTTGGAAATGGGAGCATATATCGATGTCTTCATAGATAGGTTGCTGAGGAGCCAAAGAGGCAATGAAGCAATTTGGGTCATAGTGGATAGACTCACTAAATGTACCCATTTTATTCCCGTTAGAAGCAATAGGACCGTGGCATCTTTAGCACAAATATATATCAAGGAGGTGGTTCGACTTCATGGAATTCCGATTAGCATTGCTAGTAATAGGGACCTCTTATTTACTAGCGAATTTTGGAGGAGTTTACAGACAGCTTTAGGAACCTTGTTGAATCTTAGCACTGCTTACCACCCATAGACTGATGGTCAAACTTAAAGGGTGAATAGGATCTTGGAAGATTTGTTAAGAGCTTGCATCATGGACTTTAGGGGATACTGGTAGCAGCACTTTCCTTCAGTCGAATTCGCATATAATAATAGTCACCAAGAAACGATTGGCATGGCACCCATTGAAGCGCTTTATGGAAGGCCATGCAAATCGCCCAGTTGATAGTGGGAAACTGTAACACCCTTAATTTTAAATAACATTATTCAGGAGATTTAATTAGATAAATTAAACAAAATAATGTAAAGATTAGAGTGATAAGGGGATTGAGATTTGAAAATTAAATAGAGGTCGTGCTTAATTAAATAAAATTAAAAGAACGAGTTTATGAAAATGGTTTCATAAGCTAATTAATAAGAGAATAAGGCAAGGGCATTATGGGAAATAGCCGTCCACTATAACCCTTAACCCTTAGACTCTTATTCCCATTTTCATTCCATACGTTCATAATTCAAAAACATAAGAAAAAGGGGAGCTCAAAGCCGGCCAAAACCTAGGAGAAAAGGAGATTTAAAAATTTACTAAAGCATAGGATTCAAGCAAAGGAGGATTAAGCAAGATCAAATCTCAAGTTCCTTATCCAAAGCAAGGTGAATAATAATCAAAACCATCTCATTTTTGTTTTCATGAACATTTGATTTTGGGTTTTATATTTAAAATATATTTTGATGATTTTAATGATGATATGCTTGGGTTATATGCCATGTTTGAATTAAACAAGAATGTTTGATAAATGTTTGATTCAATTTTAAGGTTAAAATCATATATATATATATATTGGGTTTCGAATGTCATGAGGATTTAATATGTTATGTAAAACATTATTTTGGAGATGAGTTTAAATTTTCATAATTATCCAAACTATGGATAATTTATTATGAATTTTTGAAGGAAGAAATAAATAATTGGGTTTAAAAAATAATTTTAGCAATTATATAAAGGATTTTGGGTCTAAAATTTTTATATTTTAGATAACATATTAAAAGCGAATTATGTTAATTTTTGTGGATTTTTATAAGTGATTCACTATGGAAATCAAATTAATTAAGTTGGAGGACTTAAATGTCTTGATTGTATTGCTAAAGGGAAGGGCTTCTTTGTTAATTATTTTTAAGTAATCTTGGATGAATTCGACAGTCCTTTAGAAAAGATTTTGGTAAAGATTATAGCAACCAATTATATTTTTACAAATAGACAGGTTAGTTGAAAATCATTTACTTAAAAAGGCAACAAAACGGTTTTGCATAGAATTACTGCTTCGCTACTTCCAGTTGCAACCTTTCGACCTCATACCTCTGCCCCTAACTAAGTCGAAATCAATACACATGGTATCAATGCTTTGGTATGTAGTGGATTGGAGAAAGGCGGAAGGTATAGAGTCGAAACCATGCTTTTGAAGGGGTCGAGGCCATTTTAAATAGCTTTCAAAGGTCTTTGTTTTACTTCCAAAAGAGATGCAGCTTGCCTTGCTTTTAATGGATGCTTTTGAAAGGGGGGAATTACTTTTATATAGCTTTCGAAGGGGTTGCCGCCTTTTTTTAAAAGGGTAGCTTTTGAATGAGTTGCCGTATATTATGTTTTAAAGAGAAGCTTTCGAAATGGTGGTTTTGAACCAAGTCGAAACCTTACTGTCGTCTTCATACCTTTCGAATAGGTTGAAATTATCAATGAGTTAGAAAGGCAAGCTTTTGTTTTATAAATATAACAAAGCCGCTTCCCAATGCTTTCAAAAGGGCTCCAGTAGCCACTTATACTAAAGGTTTCGAAAGCAATGGCTTCGAAAGGTGTTTCGAAGCTATCCTTCTAATTGTTTACTTTAAAGATTAAAGCTTTTAAAAGGATGGTTCCGAAGCCATCTGCTTTCCCAAAACTCTTTTATTTGAAGGTTAATGGTTTCGAAAGGGGCACTTTCGCTTATGTTCACTTTGACACAAAAGTTATATTTAAGATTAAATCAAATGGTTTTGAAAGAGGTACTTTCAAATGGTTTCGAAGCTACGCTTCTATAAGTTGGTAAGATATGCTTTAATACTTTCTAAAGGAATGTTTTGATGGTTTGGAAAGGAAGGTTTTGATGCTTTCGAAAGAGATACTTTAAAGTGTTTTAAAAGGCATATGTTTAAGTGTTTTGAAAAGAAGATTTGAATGCTTTTGAAAGATATATTCTAATGGTTTCAGAAGTAAAGGCCTAAGGTTTCGAAAGCCTTAGTTTTCAAAACAAAGAACCCAATATCATTTTTAAAGGAAAACCCATGGCAATATAAAAGAGCTTTGAAATGGTTTTTAATTTTGGAGTTTTTGAAGAAGCTTTCCTTGATAAAAATAATAGGTTAAAGGCATTAACCACGTTTCATGTGGAAATGATTTCAAGGATATTAAACCATAAATGTTGGTATTGTTATGATATCGTATATGCTTCTTCTATAAACATATTCACTGTATAATGGACCCATAACCGTATTTTGGGGAGAAAGGGCAGAATAACCAACTAGGTTGACCCAGTAGTGAATATAAATTGAGTTAACTCTGTATGAGTAGAATTGCATCCAGGAGGTCAGTTAGACCAGAACATAGGTTGCCCAAATACTAATCAAGAAGTTGTCTATTTAGACAAGTTCATAGTAAACCCATGAAAACTATTTTTGGAGAGAGTTATTGGTAGTGGCCAATAGGTCCGTAGTGATCCCATGAAAACTATATCCGGATAAAGCTATTGACATAGATCAATAGGTTCACAGTCAACCCACGAAAACTATGATATGAAAGAAGTTATTGGAGATACCAATAAGTTCAGGCGGAACCCATGAAATAATTGGATGAAGTTATTGGTAGGGGCCAATAGGTTCTTAGTGATCCCATGAAAACTATGAAACCAGACAGATAGTCCATAAGGTTTAAACAGGTTATTAGTCAGCCCATGAAAACTAATAGGTTAATAGTGATCCTAGAAACTATAACTGAGATAGATAGTCAAATGAATGGGGATGAGAAATCTAGGATATTTTGCTAGTTTGCATATCATCATGATGTTTTAAGTTGCTATATTTTTAACCATTGAGGATGTAGGAGCACAATATATGGTTATTATAAATTTTTGGGTAAGATACTAGTGAAGGGGAAACTCATTCCACTAAGTGGCATGGTCTTACTAGATATCTAAATAGTTCGAGTTGGTAGGTTATTATTCATACTAGGTTTTATGTCTGACTCGAAGTTTATGTTTTCCCCTTAAACTCTCGGGTGCTCAATTGATTTTGAGTAGATTGAGAGTTGAGGTTTTCAGGTTCTCCTTTAGACGAATAAGCTTTCGGAGACGAGGAGGCAAGCTAGCTAATATGGGTTCTTTTCTATTTGATTCCACTGTGTTTTGATGTAAAGGCATAGTTGTTTAATTGCCTATGTTTAGACTCTGATCATCCAATGGGGCATCTTCATATGTCGCTCTTGCTGTATTTTGTAATAATTATATTTTCTCTGAACGTGGTTCTCGAATTTGGGATTATGTAATGAATTTGAAATATGTTTGAAATGGAATGAAATTTTTTAATGGTTTAAAAAAAATTCATATCCATGTGTTTCTGTTATATCAATGTATCTAACATTACCGCATTTGATCACCGAGAATTAATAACTACGGATGACTGCAGCATCAGTAGCCATTAGTTTTGGGCCTCCTAGTGGGGGATGTTACAAGTTGGTATTGGAGCATAGGTTTATGAAAACTTAAATGAAATTTAAAACTTAAAATTATTTTTCGAAATATAATCTAATGAATCAGAGAATAAGAACGGTGTTTGGGTTAATGGTATAGTAACGTACTTGTATTTGATGTATATATAAGTACATATTCCCCTCTCTCTTAGACCGTTCTTATGTATCTTACTAAGGCTCGTATGCAGATTTACGAGAAAGGTTATGGAGGCAGGAAATGAAAGAGGAAATCTCGGTGGAGGAAGCACTACAACAAATGGAAATGCTCGTCCTAATAGGAGAAACTAGGGTCGATAAGCAAATGCTAATCAAAATGTGATGCCAACGTAGGCGTTGGAAATCCTCCAGTAGATTTGGGGAAGATGTATCAGTTCTTCGTTAATTTGATGCAAGCTAGAGAAGCTGCTAGAGTAGCTGGGAATGTTGGAGGAGCTAATCCCGTGGCTCCAATTGGAAACAACTATGCTAAGTTGAGCAGAGATTATACCAATCTTGGTGGGAAGCCTTTTTTGGCAACAGAGGAAACTATAGAAGTAGAGAACTGTCTTTTGCATTGTGAAAGGATCTTCGATGACTTGGGATTAAATGATGAGCAGAAGAGGAGACTTGTTTCTAGACAGTTGCACAGAACAGCGCTTCATTGGTGGAATAGTGTCACTACCAGAGTTCCCGAGGAAGAGTTGACTTGGATGGAATTTCAAAGGAGATTCGAGGAGAGGTTTTTGTTTGAATTTTCCAAGTTAGCACTGTTGAGAAATGGACTTGGTGCAAGGAGAGATGTCAGTGATTGAGTATGCCACGAGGTTTGATGAGTTGTTGAGGTATGGACATGCTACCATTGACACCGTCATCAAAAGGAATGAGAAGTTTATTCGAGGATTGAGACCCAAGATTGCTAGTGCAACTGTGCCACGTCTTCGTGATCCTTGTAATGTTGTTGTGGAAATGGCAATTTGACATGAGGAGATGCTTGCTACTTATGGGAAGGAGAAGCAGATTGAAGCCCAGAGTTCTCTTGGCAAGAAGAGGTGGTTCTTCAAGAAGAAGGGAACCCAGAAGGGAGAAGCTACCATGAAGGCAAAGGCTAATCTGGTATTCTTTAAGTGCGATAAGAAGGGTCATTATGCTCATGAATGCTGAACTGGCACGGGGAAGAAGGCCATTGGTAAGAAAGAAGTGAAGTGCTTTAACTACGACCTGGTTGGGAATTATAAGAATCAGTGTCCAGAACCAAACAGGGCGGATAGAGGAAAAGTCTTTGTTGTTGGACCATCGTCTGCTAGGCCAACTACTGCTGAGAAAGGAAAGAATGTATGAAAGGTACGTTTTTGATTCGAAGTACACCAGTTAGGGTACTATTTGATACCGGTGCATCGCATTCATTTATATCTCAGTGTTTGGTTGATATGTTATGTTTAGAATCAACATACTTTGTTACTTCCTTAAGGTTTATGAATCGGATAGGAGGGTATGCAACTCTGGAAACGAGATGTGACCAGTTAGAACTTTATTTGTTAGGTCATAAGTTTGCATGCAGTCTGTATGTTTTTGATTTCATAGACTTCGGAATTATTTTGGGTATGGATTGGTTGGGTAGATATGAAGCTAGGATTTTTTCGAGATAGGAAAACATAACTGAGACACCCTGATAGTCATAACCGAATTATATTCTTAGTGGAGGATTCTGACCAGAGTGCTTGTGCTCTATTGAGTGCTATGGAAGTAGAAAGAGAGTTAAGTCAGGTTCAAGTAGCAAGGAAATTTGCAGATGTTTTTTGAGCCAGTCACAGGACTACCACCGAAACGAGTTGTTGAGTTTCAGATAGATCTTATGCCAGGAGCAGATCCTGTAAGTAGACTACCTAGTAGGATGACACCGACCAAGATGAAGGAATTGAAGGTGCAGCTAGTGGATCTAGAATGAAAGAATTTTATTAGACCAAGCAGTTCGCCTTGGGGAGCGGCAGCAATGTTCGTGAAGAAAACAGATGTGTCGTTGAGGTTGTGCATCGACTATTGTAAGTTGAATGAGAAGACGATCAAGAATAAGTATCCTTTGCCGAGAATCGATGATTTATTTGATCAGTTGTCTGGAGCCAAAGTATTTTCCCAATTGGATTTGGCGATAGATTCCCATTAGCTAAGATTTCTAGAGGATAATATTCCGTTGACAGCGTTTCGGACTAGGTATGGTTCGTACAAGTGGTTAGTAATGCTATTTGGGTTAACGAATGCACCAACTTTCTTCGTAGATTTGATGAACCGAGTTTTTCGAGAGTACTTGGATAGGTATGTATTGGTATTTATAGATAACATTTTATTATACTCTAAAGATGAAAGTGAGCATGAAGATCATCAAAGAGTAGTGCTTGAGAGATGAGGCAGCATCAACTGAAAGCGAAGTTTTCTAGGTGTCATTTCTGAAAGAAGGAGGTTAAATTTCTTGGTCACGTGGTTTTAGAGAAGGGTTTGTTAGTCGATCCAGATAAGATCGAAGCTGTTAATAATTGGAAGAGGCTAGAGACGGTGACTGAGATTAGAAGTTTCCTTGGACTTACTGGCTATCACCGAAGATTCATTAAGGATTTCTCACGGATAGCAGCGCATTTCACTAAGTTAACCAGGAAGGATGTGAAATTTATTTGGTCTGATAAATGTGAGGAAGCCTTCCATAAGTTAAAGCATTTGTTGACCAATGCACTTGTGTTAGTGATTCCAGATGGAAACCAAGGGTTGGTGGTGTATACCGATGTATGTGGAACTGGATTAGGGGCTGTGTTGATGCAGAAAGGTAAAGTCATTGCCTACGCTTCACGACAGCTTAGACCACATGAAGTGAGATATCCTACTCATGATTTAGAGTTGGCAGTGGTGATCTTCGCATTGAAGATATGGAGACATTATCTCTTAGGGGAGAGATTTGAGTTATACACATATCATAAGTCCTTAAGATATTTATTCTCTCAGAAGGAGTTGAATATGAGACAGCAGAGGTGGCTGGATTTTTTAGCAGCTTATGATTTTGGTATAGAGTATACCCTTAGGAAAGGAAATAAAGTTTTGGATGCTCTTAGCAGAAAACATCAGAATATGGTGTTAACTATGTTGGCAGAATGGAAAGATTTAGAAGCTTTAACTACTTACAGTGTGCAATTAAGATCGACTGCTAGTTCCAGTCGGAGCACCGCCATACTATCCTGTTTGGAAGTTCGAACAATGCTGATCAAAAGGATTGCTTCTATGCAGAAAGAGGATCCATCATTAGCCGAGAATATTAAAAGGCTTGAGGTTGGGTCGAAGATCGATGATCTAAAGGGTTTTAGTCTTGACCAGAGGGGATGGTTGAGAAAGAAGGGACGGTTGTGTGTTCCGAATGTTGAGGACTTAAGGAAAGAAGTTCTGAGAGAATGTCATCGATCCAAATTTACAATTCATCCTGGAGGAACCAAGATGTATCAAGATATGAAGATGAGCTTCTACTAGGAAGGTATGAAGAAGGATGTTGACTTGTGGGTTAGGTAGTGTGCGAACTATCAACAAGTGAAGGCTGAACATTAGAAGCCAAGTGGATTGCTTCAACCTTTGGAGATTCCAGTTTGGAAATGGGTTTGATATCGATGGATTTTATAGACGGGTTGCCAAGGTCGAATAGAGGAAATGAAGTATATGGATCATAGTAGACAGGTTGACTAAGAGTGTCCATTTCATCCAGTTAAGTCAACCAGGACGACACCTATTTTAGCTAAGTTGTTCATGAAGAACATAGTTAGACTACATGGAATTCCCAGTAGTATAGTAAGTGATGGAGATTCCTTATCCACTAGCGAGTTCTGGAAGAGTCTACATGAGACTTTGGGTACCAAGCTCAAGATGATTACTACGTATCACCCTCGGACGGATGGGAAAATAGAGAGAGTCAATAAGGTACTCGAGAATTTGTTCAGATCTTGTGTATTGGACTTTGGTGGATCTTGGGAAGATCAACTGCACTTAGTCGAGATTTCCTATAATAATAGTTATCGGATTAGTATAGGAATGGTGCCTTTTGAAGCTTTGTATGGAAGGCCATGTAAATCACCAGCATGTTGGTTGGAAACTGGAGATTGATTAGTCTTGGGTCCAGATTTGTTTAGAGAGGCGACAGAGAAGATTGAGTTGATCCGAGAAAGGATGAAGGAAGCTCGGTCTAGACAGAAGAGTTACACGGATAATAGGCGTAAAGATATAGAATTCTCAGTTGGAGATAGAGTTTTCATTAAGGTATCACCGATGAAGGTTGAGTAACGATTCAGAAAGTCAAGGAAACTAGCACCGAGATATGTTGGTCCGTTCCCAATTATAGAGAGAATCGGGAAGCTCGCATACAGAGTAGAGTTGCCGAGCAGTTTTGCAGGTGTCTATAATGTGTTTCATGTATCTCATATTTGTAAGTATGTGCATGATCCAAAGACTACTACTCCAATAGAGTTGGAAGATTTGATAGTAGAACTGAATTTGAATTTCGTTGGACAACCAGTTCAGATTGTAGCAAGAGATGAGAAGAGGTTAAGAAACAAGACAATCAGGTTGGTGAAATTTTAGTGGAGCGACAACGAGAAGTACTTGGGAGACAGAAGATAGGATTAGAGATACTTATCATGTTCTGCTGTGAGAGTATGTTCTATATTTGCTTGATATAGACTGTTGCTAATCAAGTAAGCTAGTATGGTAGTTAGAAGTTGTTACAGATGATTTCTATGCTTAGTATTTATTCCTTACTGAATTTTGTGGACGAAATCCTTTAAGGAGGGGAGCCTGTAACCCCCCTAATTTTAAAATAACATTATTTAAGAGATTTAATTAGATAAATTAAATAGAATAATGTAAAAATTAGAGTGATAAGGGGATTGAGATTCGGAAATTAAATGAGTTTATGGAAATGGTTTCATAAGCTAACTAATAAAAAAATAAGGCAAGGGCATTATGGGAAATAGCTTTCCACTATAACCCTTAACCCCTAAACCCTTATTCCCATTTTCATTCCATACGTTCATAATTCAAAAACATAAGAAAAAGGGGAGCTCAAAGCCTGCCACAACATAGGGGAAAAGGAGATTTAAAAATTTACTAAAGCTTAGGATTCAAGCAAAGGAGGATAAAGCAAGATCAAATTTCAAGTTCCTTATCCAAAGTAAGGTAAATAATAATCAAAACCATCTCTTTTTTTCATGAACATTTGATTTCGGATTTTATATTTAAAATCTGTTTTGGTGATTTAATGATGATATGCTTGGGTTATATGCCATGTTTGATTTAAAAAGGAATGTTTGATAAATGTTTGGTTCGATTTTAAGGTTAAAATCGTATATATATTGGGTTTCCAATGCCATGAGGATTTAACATGTTATGTAAAACATTACTTTGGAGATGTGTATCAATTTTCATAATTATCCAAGCTATGGATAATTTATTATGAGTTTTTGAACGAAGAAATAAATAATTGGGTTTAAAATTTTATTTTGGCATTATATAAAGGATTTTGGGTCTAAATTTTTTGTATGTTAGATAACATATTAAAAGTGAATTATGATGATTTTTGGTGATTTTCCTAAGTGATTTACTATGGAAATTTAATTAATTAACTTGGAGGACTTAAATGTATTAATTGTTTTTGCTAAAGGGAAGGGCTTCTTTGTTAATTATTTTTAATTAATCCTGAATGAATTCGGTAGTCCTTTAGAAAAGGTTTTGGTAAAGTTTATGGCAACCAATTATATTTCTACAAATAGGCAAGTTATTTGAAAAACATTTACTTAAAAAGGCAACAAAACAGTTTTGCATAGAATTACTGCTTCTCTACTTCTAGTTGCAACCTTTCGACTCCATAACTCCGCCCCTAACCAAGTCGAAACGAATACACATGGCATCAATGCTTTGGTACGTAGTGGATTGGAGAAAGGCGGAAAGTATAGAGTCGCAACCAAGCTTTCGAAGTGGTCGAGGCCATTTTAAATAGCTTTCGAAGGTATTTGTTTTGCTTTCAAAAGAAATGTCGCTTGCCTTGCTTTTAATGGATGCTTTCGAAAGGGGTGAATTACTTTTATATAGCTTTCGAAGGGGTTTCCGCCTTTTTGTTTAAAAGGACAGCTTTCGAATGAGTTGTCGTATATTATGTTTTAAAGAGAAGCTTTCAAAAGGGTAGTTTTGAACCAAGTCGAAACCTTACTGCCGTCTTCATACCTTTCGAATAGGTTGAAGTTTTTAATGAGTTCGAAAGGCAAAATTTTGTTTTATAAATATAACAAGCCCCTTCCCAATGCTTTCGAAAGGGCTCCAGTAGCCACTTACACTAAAGGTTTCGAAGGCAATGGCTTCGAAAGGTGTTTCGAAGCTATCCTTCCAATTGTTTACTTAAATTAAAGCTTTCAAAAGGATGGTTCCGAAGCCATCTGCTTTCCCCAAACTCTTTTATTTGAAGGTTAATGGTTTCGAAAGGGGCACTTTCGCTTATGTTCACTTTGACACAAAAGTTATATTTAAGATTAAATCAAATGGTTTCGAAAGAGGTACTTTCAAATGGTTTCGAAGCTATGCTTCTATAAGTTGGTAAGATATGCTTTAATACTTTCTAAAGGAATGTTTTAATGGTTCCGAAAGGAAGGTTTTGATGCTTTCGAAAGAGATACTTTAAAGTTTTTCAAAAGGCATATGTTTAAGTGTTTTGAAAAGAAGGTTTGAATGCTTTTGAAAGATATATTCTAATGGTTTCGAAAGTAAAGGTCTAAGGTTTCGATAGCCTTAATTTTCAAAACAAAGAACCCAATCTCATTTTTAAAGGAGAACCCATGGCAATATAAAAGAGCTTTGAAATGGTTTATAATTTTGGAGTTTTTGAAGAAGCTTTCCTGGATAAAAATAATAGGATAAAGGCATCAACCATGTTTCATGTGGAAATGATTTCAAGGATATTAAACCGTAAATGTTGGTATTGTTATGATATTGTATATTCTTCTTCTATAAACACATTCACTGTATAATGGAACCATAACTGCATTTTGGAGGGAAAGGGTAGAATAACCAACTAGGTTGACCCAGTAGTGAATATAAATTGAGTTAACTCCTATATGAGTAGAATTGCATCCATGAGGTCAGGTAGATGATAACATAGGATGCCCAAAGACTGATCAAGAAGTTGTCAGTTTAGACAGGTTCATAGCAAACCCGTGAAAACTATGTTTGGAGAGAGTTATTGGCAGGGTCTAATAGGTTCGTAGTGATCCCATGAAAACTATATCCAAATAAAGTTATTGACAGAGATCAATAGGTTCATAGTCAACCCAAGAAACAATGATATGAAAGAAGTTATTGGAGATAACAATAGGTTCAGGGAGAACCTATGAAATAATTGGATGAAGTTATTGGCAGGCACTACAACAAAAAGTGTCTTTTATAGCGGCATATAGCCGCTATTAATCACAACCATAGCGTTTGATAAGCGCTGTATATCGACATGTTATAAAAAACTGTTGAATATTTATAACATAAAATATGCCGCTATGGTTGAGCTTAGTTTTATAATGCAAATTCGCCGCTATGGTACGTTAATTCAATAGCTCATTATAGCCGCTATAATACAGCTAAATCTCAACGGAACTGGAAATCTTTATAACACCATTTTGCCGCTATAAAATATTTATTCAATAGCTCATTATAGCCGTTGTAATACAGCTAAATCTCAACGGAATTGGAAATCTTTATAACACCATTTTGCCGCTATAAAATATTTATTCAATAGCGGTCATTTCACGCTATTAAATCAACATGTTATAGTATTGATAAATTCTTTTACAGCTCATATATGCCGCTATAAAAATCGTAGATACACTTTTCAAGAGCTATGCTTATATATTACATTTTAATAATAGCAATCAAACTAAATCTTCATAAACAAATAAAGATTATAATCAACAAATATAACACAAGAGCATGCTCAGAAAGAAATGTGATATATTTTTCATTATAGTGTACAAACATTAAAGCAAGTGCATAACCATTGAATAAAACATAAGCCTGTAGCCAAGTTAACACAGAGAAACAGAAAATAATGTCAATTTAATAAGTGTACAAACATTACAGAGTACAAACATTAAAGCAATCCTTCCAAATATTACAGAGTACAAACATTACAGAGTTCTAACATGCAAGATCTGATCTAGTTGCGTACTAAGGACCTTGCTTCCTTCCAAATAAGCCTGCGAAGTTAACACAAAGAAACAGAAAATGTTAAAACAAGTGCATGCTCAGATAGAAATGTGATATATATATTTCATTACAGTGTACAAACATTAAAGCAAGTGCATGAACTGCATGAACTAGAAACTACAATTGATTATTTCTACTGATCTATTTTCCCAATATGGAAAATAGATTAAAGCAATGTTAACCTCACTTTTCTCAGTTGCAGCAACCATCTGTTGAAGCATTTCTAACACTCCAACATTTTGCCATACATTTCTCCAACCATCTGCTGCAGCAACCGCTCCAACAGCCACCAGTGACTACAACTCATTCAACCGCCACAACTCATTCAACTGTTCCCTATTCCACAAACCCCTACACTGTCCACCACCACCATACCCCTACACTGTCTTGTGGAATATTAACAAATCCGATGTTTTAGGAGGAAATTAAGAGACTAGTCTCAAGATAAATTCGGCAAAGGCAATCTTCTTTCAAATAAGATTAGGGAGAAGCTTCAAACTCAACAACTTCTAATGCAAGAAAATGCTTCAGACATGTAGTGTACTTTCTTGCATATACCCCAAAGTATGTTGTATGTGGTAATACACATTCATACTTGCACTGTAATTAATCAAAAAGAATAAGATATTAATTACTGAAAAGAAAAGAAAATGATGTGAGATCAATAATACAACGTACAGGAGGTGTGTTTACTTCTGTCTAGTTGTCTCTACCCTGCAAAACCGAGATATTGAATCGAAGAATTAATTAATAGAAGTTGACGAAAAATGAAAGTATTTGATCTCACTACTTCATGTACATGATACAAAGTGTATAAAAAAATCAAAGCAGGTAGTTAAATACCTTATTTATAAATAAATGCAGTTCAACATGAGTTCATACTCATGAAAAAATCAAAGCAGGTAGTTAAATACCTTATTTATATCATTGGGGCTGTTAAACATTTTCACATGGCTACATGAAAAATGGAAAATGAATTAAGAAATTAACAGAACTTTTCGCATACGATACAGCAAAACGAGAATTCGAGCATATGATTTTGGAAGTTCCCATAGTACATTTTAAAAATATATATAGCAAGACTGTTGATCATGATATGTGGTTCCTATAGTACTGTTCCCATAGTCTTGCTATATTTTTTTATTTTATGGATTTTAAAAATGATTTGAACATCATCATGCTTATTGGATACTAAATTGAGAAATTGATAATTGATAATGTTTATCGACAACAGGATGTGAGTATTTGATAATTGAGAGATGCGGTAAAATGGAAAAAGTACTATGGGAACAGTCTTGCTATATTTTGGATATTCGAGCATATGGCTATTTTAAATTTGTTCATGTATTAGACTCAATAAATTCGTTCATAGTAGATATGTGATCATTTTGATGTTGTGATCCAAACGATAAGAAATATACAATTTTCTTCTACAACCCAATTATATGTGCATATGAAGCGTTTGTTATTGCTGAGTGTATATAAGTTGCATGAAACGTCATGCGTTTTGTTATACACTGTATTCTTCTTATAAGTTGAATTAAGTAATAGTTCCAGATTGTGCTATTTAGGTTCATATCCTATACATAATAATGCAAAAGTGTAGGTGGATCTATTGCATATTCAAATATTGAGGGTGATCATTGCATTTTATCAATTTATGTTAATCTCTCTATGTTCACCTTTGCTTCTATTAATGTCATTAGTTTAGTACCGTTTTCTATTCAAATTTCTATCATCTGAGGATACAACCAAAACACATATGCGGTAAATGTGAACTAACTACAAAATAATATACAAGTAGCCAGTAAGTACCTTAAGGTGATAAAAAGCAGCCTCACCCTATGTACCAAATCTGAATACTGTTGCGGTAAATAATCTCAGCATTCATCGATGATAATCAACACAGCTCTTTCATGATACCTCTCTGGCTCTGTATATCATTGATATTGGTATGGTTCATAAAACACTACTTTTTGTTTTTTAGATCAACAACACATAAAAACTACCAAAGCTGAAGCACACAAACTAAAATAACTCAAACCTGAAGCACCTGGATGGTTCAGGTAAGCATAGGTCTTTGACTTTGTTGGACAACACCATGCATAGCGCCTTCACTGCGCTTGCAGGCTACCCCATTTTCCCTCTCATTGTGGATGTTTTAGCACAATACAGCGCCTTGCACAGCACCTATAAAGATAATAAGCTCATACATATCCAACATTATTGTTAAACGTTTCATGTTCAGTACATTGTTATCTATTTCAAAAAACTTCAAAAAAGTCATAGAACTATGCTGAATCTGAATGATTTTTGTTGATTTTTCTCTACCGTAGTTGTCAACTTCCTATTGATAACTCATTTCATTAGGTAGACTATTATAATCCATATATAGTTACAATTTCAACCTTTATGTATATTAGTACTAAATTAGCTATTTAATAGATATTAATCATAAGAACATATAGTTGATACAGAATTAGCTATTTAATAGATGTTAATCATAAGAACATATAGTTGATAGAAGAATGTGTCCAACATATAAGATACATTTAAATTGCAGCAGAAGGGTGGAGAACTGCACGAAATCAACAATATTGTTAACTACCAAGTATTCACACTGTGGATGAAGCTATTTATAACAGAAGACAGTATAGAAAATGCTTCAAGTCGGGCTTTAGAATTAAAACTTACATCGTTCTGTTCATGCAAAAAAACGCTTTAAGCAACACTGTGCAACATGATTACCATTAATTTTGTTCATCAATGTAACAATATTATCCCTCATTAATGTAACAATATGATGAGAGAAAGTATGTACATTTCCTTGGCAAAATCTTTCTTTTTCTTCTCGTTGATCATTAGTTACTTTTTGATGGCAACCCTTCTCTTATCATCGAGAATTCCTTCGTAGACAATGCCTTGGCTCCCACGTAGGCCACATCCAACAATTTGAGCTTCATGAAATTTGTTTGTAGCTCTGTATATTTCTTCTGCAGGAAACATTTTGAACCGTACACATTGATGTGCACTGATTTGTTCTTGCAATAGTAGACCATTTTGTCTGAAACAGTTTCGTTTAGCTCTGCTCAATCTCGTCTTTTCATATACATGATAAACAACAGCAGCGATCAAGAAAATGCTAAGCGCACCTGCACATTTAAAAAAACAAAGAAAGAATGAAAGATAAGTTACTTAGAAGTGTACATTTATATTTTGCAACTCTTGCTAAAAAAATATTTTCTCGCAAAAAACAACGTATCCGAAGTATCTGATCATGATCAATTGATGCACTTGAGCCTTGTTGCTGTCTTAAAATACTAAAATGCATCCATTGATATGGATCATTTGATTTCATAATTCACTTTTGGTCATTTTCAGAATAGAAAATATAGGATCAATTTAGTTTAGCTAGAAAAAATACCTATAAGTAGCAGTTGTAGTAATGGTTTTAGTCGGCAACCTCCTTGCAGAAAAGGGTCTCCTTCATGTCCAGATGGGCATTTACACGTAGAACCTCCCACGACATGATGACATTCTCCATAGCAGTTATTTTGTGTCTTGTTTATACATTCATTGATATCTGTTTTTCCAATTATTGACATAAATGATCAGTTACCAGTTTAGTTTAAAAGTCCATTTGGGTTCGTAACATAATCAAACAAATTATATAAACGTAATTAAACAAATTATGGTGAGGGTTGACAGATAATTTTAATTTTAAACCCACATGCTACAACAGGCATTAGATAATCTTTAAAGCAGCAATGATTTTCAACTTATCAAACTATTTGAACTTCTTACATTCAAGCATTCATATCCATATTCACATTAAAGTGGACATCTTTGCTAATTTTACTAGAGCATGATATTTGTTTCTAATTAATTCTCTTAGTGTATGTAGATTTCCTTGGAAACCAATTGAACAATTGCAAGTATAACCTGGTCCATTAACAGAATCCACACAATAGTTGTGCTCACTACGACAAGCATAATCCTTAGTAAGAACCGACTCTGTACAATTACTGTTTCCAACGGTCCAATCAAGCGTAATAGGTACGGTACGCCTTTCTTATTCCTTTTGCTGAACTCATCCATATGAACACCTGATGAATTGAAAATGTAGTCTTGATCGCCAAGAAATGCATAACTACATGGACTAAAATCTACAACACTACTATGATTAAACCCAACATCGAATTTTGTATCGTAGTAAGTCATACCTTTAAGAATTGAAGTTTGGCAGCAACCCATTCCTGAACATGGATCCTTATCCATGGCACTTCTGTTTTTACTGCATATTGATAAACAGCCGCTCATATATGGATCGCTTTCATCAGAATAATCTCGAATATATGCAAGAGTTTTACATCCAATAACTGTAAATTTATTATGAACATTTGAAAACGATATATTTTGCCTGTGAAATTCAGATAGTATGTTCCAGTGCGGTCAGGCAATCCACTGATGTTATAGCAAGCATAACTAATCCAATTGTTGATGCGCATTTGAGGTGGGTGAATTGAAATGCTGATGATCTCAACGTTTGTATGGTAAGGTTTATAGATGCCATTAGTATAATTGCAAGAGATTTGAAAGCCATCACGATAGCATCCTTCCCGAATTCCAAATGGATATTCTATAGAAAATTTGCAGCATGTTTCATTGCAAACTGGTCCAGCTTCAACTAAATCTGCTTTAGCTGCCATGAGAACCAAAAGAATCAGTAGTATTAAATTAATAGTAATATTTTCATTTCTGTTTACTTATCTACAAGTGTTAAGACCATATAGTACCATATAGTATTAATAGTAAAAAAATTCTATTTACTTATCTACAAGTATTAATATACATGTGCTTTTTACACTAAATTACATAAGTATTTGCAAAGTGATTCTGCATGTAAAAGCACCAAGGTAGCGCAATTTTGTTGATAATACAAGCATTAAGACCACGAGAAAAAACATAACATTGTATGATTTACTGACCAATACAAAAACAGTGTGTTGTTAAGATGTAGAATTACACTTTCTTAGGAAATAAATTTTTCAGAAGAAATAATGTAAATTTAAAAGGTAATGCACATCCAAAGGTTGGACATGGAAAATTAATAAGATTTGGCACTTGGAGCATTTATTTTAATAAACATTGCTACTTTAAGACAACTAGACCTTGAATCGAACCCATGATCCTTTTTCTTCTTCTATGCGACAAAGTCGAGATTGAACCAGAGTTTTTGTTTATGTCTAAGAGAAAAATAAAAATAAAAAAGCTTACGCAAATGGGTCTTGAGCCAACACAAAGGAATGAGAAGATATCCTAGACACTAGCCTATTTCTCTGATCATCATTGGAATGAACGATGCATTTCTGAAGCACACAGCAGCCTTGACGATTAGTTGCAATTTCAACATAGTTTTGAATTGCAGCATCAATGATGAACTGTAAAAAATATATATTAATTTCATCAGTATAAAATTTAAGAACTGTTGAGTGTAGTCTACATTGTGCAAACTGTAGTGAACTAGTAGCACATTGACATTTCAGTTATGGTTGTAAATGTAAATGTGCAAGGTCAGCCTTAAAAAAATTTGGGACTAAGACTAAATTATAATTAGCCTCCTACACATAATTCTAAAATCAGTTATTAATAAAATGTCTCAAAACTAAAATTATTCACATTGATTAGTTACTATGATAAGTGTCACAGCATGATTTTGGATAATAAATGCAAATGCTACTCATAATACTAGGTTTATAAGACATATATAATTAGTGATCATCTTGAATATAGAGCCTAGGACGTCGCCTTATGGGCCATTCTTATGGGTGGCTCTGTATATGTGAGTCTGTGTGCACATATATAAACTATTGTTAGGTTGCTACAACCATTCAAATATTATGAATTTTTTGGAGAAATTTCAATGAACTCTAAGATGGAGATTTGAAGCAATCAACGATATTGTTAAGTACCAAGTATTCACACAGTGGATGAAGCTATTTATAACAGAAGACGGTATAGAGAATGCTTCAAGTCGGGGTTTAGAATTAAAGCTTACATCGTTCTGCTCATGCAAGAAACGCTTTAAGCAGCACTGTGCAACATGATTACCATCAATGTTGTTCATCAATGTAACAATATTATCCCTCAAAGCAGAAATAATCTTATGTGTCTGCTTTGGCGTTTTAAGAGTTTCAATAACTTTTTGAATAACCCGGGTTCTGCAAAATTTCAAGAAGTTAAGCATAACAATAAGAAAAGGTAAATACATAAAAATGATAACATATAGAATGTCACATGAGAAAAGCGATTACCTATGCATGTTGCACGAAATCTCTATAATTGTCCCCTCATTGTTGGTTAAAGCATATATTATTTGCATCCTCTGGTCTTCATCACAAACCTCATCCATCCTTTGCACAAGGTAATTGCCGAAAGGATCAGTAGTGAGCTCCACAATATGTTCTATGAGTTCAGAGAAAATTTTGCTTTTATCTTCTAAGGTACCATCAGTAAATTTTCTCTGTAAGAAGCGACAACTTGGCTATAAATATTTTGCCAAAATCCGTCCAGATTTGGTAGTCGATTGGCCTTTTGCTCAACGACGGTGAGATTTTGATTAGGGGAAAAGAATCCCTTCTTCATGTATGGAACCCAAGGCACCGGAGGGGCGAGGAATGATAGAAGAGGTTCGGGATGGAAGGGATAAGAGAGGCGGTGAAAATACGTACTTTTGAAGGCGGAGGTAATTTGAGGAACTAATTTGAAGCGGAAGAGGAAAATAATTTGGGAGAGAGGCGGCTATCAAAAATAACTGGGGATCCCGCTCAGTGGAAAGCGTTACGCAGCTTCTATATAATCTCTAAATAAAACAAATTAAAAAGAATAATAACATAATGAGATAAGGCGTTATGAATTGGTGTTATAACAAACAACTTTTCTTGTAGTGAGGGGCCGATAAGTTCTTAATGATCCCATGAAAACTTTGAAACCGGACAGATAGTCCATAAGCTTTGAACAGGTTATTAGTCAGCCCATGAAAACTAATAGGTTAATAGTGACCCTAGAAACTATAACTGAGACAGATAGTCAAATGAATGGGGATGGGAAATTTAGGAACTTTGCTTGTTTGCATATCATCATGATGTTTCAAATTGCAATGTTTTTAACCATTATGGATGCAGGAGCACAGTATATGGTTATTATAAATTTTTGGGTAGGATACTAGTGAGGGGAAAACCCATTCCACTAAGTGGCGTGGTCTCACTAAATATCTAAATGGTTTGAGATGGTAGGTTATTATTCGTACCTGGCTTTATGTCTGATTTGAGGTTTATGTTTTCCCCTTAAACTCTCGGGTGCTCAATTGATTTTGAGTAGATTGAGAGTTGAGGTTTTCAGGTTCTCCTTTAGACGAATAAGCTTTCGGAGACATGCAGGAGGCAAGCTAGCTAATAGGAGTTCTTTTATATTTGATTCCGCTATGTTTTGATGTAAAGGCAAAGTTGTTTAATTGCCTATGTTTAGACTCTGATCATCCAAAGGGGTATCTTCATATGTTGCTCTTGGCGTATTTTGTAATAATTCTATTTACTCTGAATGTGGTTCTCGAATTTGGGATTATGTAATGAATTTGAAATATGATTGAAATGGAATGAGAAATTTGTTTAATGGTCTTAAAACTGTTTCATATCCATATGCTTCTTTTATATCATTGTATCTAACATTACCGCATTTGGTCACCAAAATTATTAACTATGGATGACTGCAGCATCCATAGCCATTAGCTTTGGGCCTTCAAGTGAGGGATGTTATAGAAACCATCAATGAAATTGTACTCGGACTAGATTTAATTGACGAGACTTCAAAAAAGGTAGAATTGATTAGGCAGTGAATGAAGGCCGCACAAGGTCACTAGAAATCCTATGCGGACAAGCGAAGAAAGAAGTTGGAGTTCGAGGTAGGGGACACGGTGTTTGTTAAAGCTTCCCCTCTTAGGAAGCTCGTGAGATTTGGATAGTTGGGAAAGGTTGCACCAAGATTTGTTAGAACTTTCCAAATTTTAGAAAGAATAGGAAGGCTTGCTTATCGCGTGGAGCTACCAGATATGTTGGCAGGAGTCCATGACGTCTTTCACGTTTTTCACTTGAGGAAATGCCTTCATAGCGTAGCCACCGTGGTAGAGTTTGCTCAACTGAGAGGCTATGAGACGGAGCCAATAGCATCATGTGTTGCCGCACGCATTGTGGAGCATGGAACTAGGAAGTTTCGTAACAAAGAAATTAGGCTGGTTCAAGTACAATGGAAGATAACCGGTAGAAAGTACATGGGAAACTGAGGAAAAGACGAGAACTTTCTATCTTAAGCTTTTCAATCGTAAACTTCTTCTCTCCAAAATTAAGTTTTGGTTGCATCCTGGTTGCTAGATTGGATGTTAGGGAATGGTTGCCACACTTTTTACCGTCGTTTTTGCACTCGATAGAAAAACTTATTGCATATCTAGGATGTTTGCATACATGCCTATATGTCATGACCTTACATACACGCTAGGATTGAGCTCACATATAGTATGTCTATATACATAATCACATTACACTTTTGGTTGAGTAGATAGTTGTGTAGATAACATGATTGTATAACATGGATGCTTAGTGCGCGCTACACTGTCCGTCCCTTAGGGATCTCGGAGACTAAATCCTTTCCAAGGAAAGGAGAATGTAACATCCCGTAAAATCAATAAGAAATTAATTAATTAAGTAAGATGTGGCTAAAAATGGAAATCTTGCAAACGTAAAAATTTGACTATGAAAGTTATGTCATTGCATTCGTGGCAATATTCTGATCAATTTTCATATATAAAGTTTTAAAATTGGAGCTCAAACAAAAAAGTTATCGATGTTTGAAGTTTTCGGATTCAAATTAATTTAAATGGAATTCAAATTTAAATAAATAATTGGGGAAATTAATTTAAAGGACAAAGATTTGTATTTTTTGCCTCAAGGACACAACCTCAATATTTTTACCACAAGGACAAACATTCTCCTAAAAATTATGCATAAGGACAAACATTTTCCAAAGTTATTCATAAGGACAACAAAACTGCTACCAAGCTAAAAACTGCTACCGTTAACTACAAACTGATACCTAAAAACTGCTATCAATGACTAAAAACCGATACCTAAAGAAAGTTGTCCTTCTGGATAAAATATTGAAAGCCTGTCCTTGAGGAAAAAACGCTGAGAAATTTTGTCCTTGACAATAATTTCCTGTAAATAATTAACGCTAAAATTTGAAATTCAAAAATTAACGGTAATTAAACTTGGGGATTAAGTAAACATTAAAACAAAATTTAATGTTAAATATTAATTAAGGAATTAAATAATCAAATAACGACAAATAGAAATACGATCCCAAAACAAGGCGACCGGTCGACCGCTACCTAGTGTCAGTCGACCGCCTAGGTAGGAGTGGTCCACGAGTTATCGTGGTAGCGGATAGGGTTTTGTGACTAAGAATAGTACGAATTATTTTAAACCGACTTAAGTCTGATGGTTCTGGTGCTTTCTAACTACTGTAAATAAGAGCCTAGTCCCCTCACATTTATTCACAAATTATTTGAGAACTAAATGAAACTCTGTCCGTCTCTTTCTTCTCCAAAGATTCAAAAAAATTCCGGATGGTTTTAGGTAAGAAATTTTAGGTATTTAATATTCAATTTCTAATTCTATTCTCCTCCAATCTCTAAATTTTTGAATCTAATTCATATACAATTCGCTTGTTGTATATTTCTAAAAGGAGAGATCCGTAGAGATTGAAGCGGGCATAAACAAATCCAAAAGGATGATCTAAGGACTTTTGTGAGTGGAAATCCTTGTTTTTTTTATTTTAGTAATTGTATAGTATATTTAGATTTGATATACGCCTTGGGAAATTTTAATCCTTGTTTTTTTTATTTTAGTAATTGTATAGTATATTTAGATTTGATATACGCCTTGGGAAATTTTATTCACGAAACATCAAATTAAAACCCCAAAATTCCCTTAAGTGAAATGTCAATTCTAATGTTTGAATCTCAATTATTGTATATCAAACTAATGGAAATGTATAATTATTGCAATTGTAATGTTTTACATTCTATTCCACTTATCATCTTTTTCTTTGGATCTGATTAAGGGTTTTTTAAAAGAAATAATTTAGGAAATGGTGCGAAGGTACGGATTCTTTTTATTTGTAGTTTGCACTGCCTATTTCCGTAATTTAAATGAAAATTCCCTTTTTCATTTGTTATGTAGAAGTTGAATAGAGCGTAAAAGAATTTGAATTGTAAATTCTATTAATGTTGATTATACTATTTTAGTATAAAATAAATTTGATATGGATTTTATTTTTGTAATAGTCTGTTGCTGAATTGAGAATGCTGGATATATGGTATGTTTTTTAATATAGAATTGGACTTGTATAAATTTGAAAGTTTTGACATTTAAACGATTAGAATAGGGCTTAATCTTCACATGATTAGAAATATTTTAGGCACGTATATATATAAGCATATAATTTATGTATAATTAATAGCATATTAATCGCATAGTAAATAGGTTATTAATTGATATTAAATACCACTTAGGAAAGAAGTGAGATAATTATGGATGGTAATATTGTGGAATGCTTTGAGGTATATGGTAGTATGTTAGGTGAGTGAAAATTATGACTGGGTTATAAGGATACAAGGTCCGTCAAAAAGCCATGGAAGTATGCCCAACTAATATGGCTACCAATGGTGTGACTTTGGGGCTGATGTGAGACATTACCTATAATAAGTACCCATGGAGGATGCGAGGTTAGTCCCAAATTATGTAAAGTAAACATGCCAAGCTAATTTGGCTACCAGTACTTATGAACGGTCGGACTAATGTGAGATGTCACAGTTTGAGTTATAGGTCATGATATGTAGGACTTACTTCGGGGTCAAAGGTAATAAGTGGCTGATTGAGGGCCCGCCTCCTTACTATTTATAAAGTATTAAATGGTCAGTGTTAACGGTTAGGTACTATAATGGATATCTCGGGAAAGGTCTGCTTCATGTTTGAGGTATTAAGTACCTATTATAAGGTCCTCATCTTCCATAAAGAAGTATTAAGTGGCCTGAAGAGATTCCATGTGATGTCATTTAGATAGCATCGAAGAGGATTCCGCCTTGGGATAGGTAGTAAATGATGGGGACTTGCCTAACATAAGGTATTAAATGGTCAGAGTCTGCCTAGTTCCCATTGAAAATGTATTAAGTGACTTGGGTACTATCTCTTGCATTGTTAGGACATTAGTGACGGTAGATGCATGGGACTGGGAATGGCCTTTGACCTACAGTTGAAGATGGGTTATTGAGTTGGATTGGAAAGGGTATAGGTTATAGAGTTGAACTTGCAGTTGGAGAAATTCACATAGAATATAGTTAGGATGTGTAAGACATATTCTTATTAAAATTATACTACCCAAAGACTAATATAGAAGGGCTCGAGATTTTTATTCATTAGACATTGTGATTCCGACTCCTCCTTATTACAACACAGATTAAAGAAGACGATGTAGATTTCAAAAATGGTGGTGGGGATGGAAACTTGTGGCAGTTATTTATCTATCTACTTATGTTTTTTTTATTTCTAATGTACCCATTTAGACATGATGATGTATTATGGATATTATACTACGAATAGTTGGCGCTATTGTGTGGTATTATGTTGTATGTTTCTGAAAATTGAATTTTTAAATAATTGGGTACTGTTTTAGATATTATATTTTATCCTTCCGTTGTGAGATTTTGAACGTGAAGATATATAGCTCTGTATATTGTTCTTATATCAATTTTACCAACCAACATCCAGCTTGGAATGGGTCGAAGGTTCGATGGGCCTTTTCTAGATCAAAAATTAAGCCTGTTTCGAGGCGGGTTGTTACACTTATCATCAGTATCATTTCTTGTTTGGTTCTCCTCCTTAACTGCATATGTAACAAGTATGGCATCTTCTCGACTACACATTCGATCCATTAGTTCAGCTGGTTCTTGGCCTTCTAGTGCTCATGGCGCTTTATTTTCTACTCTACTTGGTTCATCTTCTGGCTAGACTACTCCTTTGGTTAGCCAGACCAACTCTGCTTATTCCTTAGTCGTAGGTCTTCGAGCATCACAGCTACTAGTGGACCTAGTGCACTAGGTCACAACTACAATAGTTAGTAAGAATCTGGATTTTATTTTCAAATTTATGGATTGCCTCAGGAATATACGTTGCTTCCCTCACCTTCTTAATGGGCACGTATTCCCCCGTAGGGATACATTGCTAATAATCAGAACCATTTCCTGTTTGGTTCTCCTCCATTGTTGCATGGTCAAGTTGTAGGGTTCTTGGTTTATCATAAGATCACACCATTCCAGCTTCATCCTAATGCATAAGCAATCTTAGCTTGCTTATACATCTTGTTAATGAGTGTGTTCCAATCACCTCTAATTAGAACGGTTTTGATTCCTATATGCCGTGAAAAGTAAACCGATCTTCCTTTTTCTACTTTAAAGCTTATGACAAGTTAAAGCCCGATGAGGACCTCTATTCCAAATATAACATATTTAAGCATGAATTCTTTATTCAAGATCAATTGCCTTGCTTCCATAAGTGGCATTCAAGATATATGTATCTCTTTCTCAAATAATCCATCATACCCTACCATGGCATTCTATTTGTTGTCTTAGGTAACTCTTTAGGTATTGTTAAACCCACAACTGGAGACGATTTAACTAAAATGATTGATATGTTAAGGAAAATTCCTTATGAGGAGACGAAAACTTCTAGACTTCTCAATAACGAACTTGGGCATTATGGACTTACTACTGTTGGCAAGTCCATCGGTTGAGTGAAAGATCCTTCCATCAAAAAAACATAGAGGAAAAGAAAAGCCATCGAAATCAAAGAGGGTAAGCCAAGTCAAGCCCGACATTCATGAGAACTAGCACCCATTGCTAAAGCAGATCTTCCCAAGTCCAATGTGCTAGAGTTAACGATGTGTCCTATGGGCAATTATATGATTTGATTCTATAACTTAAATCTTAAAGAGAATCTTATTTGAAATGAAGTATGCTTCTGTTTTCACTTTTCTTTTATTTATATTGTTGTATAGGATATAATAAATGATTTATATACATTAAATATATATATAAGTAGAAAATCCATTGAAAAAGTATTTAATCAATTGCAACTGTGAAAGGATCTTTAAGAATGTAACCGAAGGACTGAAACTAATCAGCTGGAAATGGATCTTTAAGCAAAATATTGGTATAGATGGAAAAATTGAGATCTATAAAGGAAGGTTAGTGGCAAGTGGTTTCCATCAAATTCAAGGTATTGATTATAAAGAAATGTTTACTTCTGTTGCCATAATTAAATCGGTTTGAATTCTACTTGCAGTCCCTACTTATTATAACTATGAAATATGAAAGATGTATGTTAAACAATGTTTCTAAATAATGATTTGGAAGAGACTAATTATATGTCATAGCCAGAGGGTTTCCAAGCGACGAAAGCGTCGATAAGGCATTTAGACTCTTAAAATTAATTTATCATCTTAAGCAAGCATCAAGGAGTTGGAATAAGTATTTTGATAAGGTAATCAATTAGTTTGGTTTTAGTCAAAATATAAAGGAAACATGTGTATATAGGAAGTGTTGTTTCTTTTTTTAATTTCATATGTTGATTTACTACTTATTGGAAACGATGTACCAATGTTACAATCGGTAAAAACTTGGTTGTCCAGTAATTTTCTAATGAAGAATTTGGGAAAGGTATCCTTTATATAGGTATAAAGAATTATATAGATAGATCTAGAAGGTTGTTGAGATTATCCCAATTAATATACGTAAATACCATACTAAAGTATGGAAATTTTCAAGCGTAGAAATGTACCAATGCAGCATGGAATTGTTCTTTTTAAGAAAGACACTTCATCCACTGATAAGAAGAGAAAGTACAAGTATTCCTTATGCTCTGGCAATACAATCTATCATGTATGTTATGCTATGTATTAGGCTAGATATTGCTTTTGCACTAGGTTTAGTTTGCTAATATCAATCAAATCCAAGAAAATATCACCGGATGTTGGTTAAGATCATCCCTAAGAAATACTAAGGATCTATTCCTTATATATGGAAATAACGAACTCAATATGAAAGGTTGCTCAAACTTAATTTTTCAAAGTGATGTCAATGATTGCAAATCACTCTCAAGATTCATATTTACCCTCAATGGAGGAGCTGTAAGTTATAAAGTTCTAAGTAATCATAATAGTATGTTTGTGCAAAATAATAACTAAGCTAGGAATGGTTCCCACCATTAATAATCCAATATTGTATTGCGATAAAAATGAAATATAGATTGCAAAAGGAACTGACAGCTCAATGAGAAATCGAATATGTTTTCTATAGTTAATGGTTGATAAAATAGTTTATCTGTGATGGAGAAGTATAATCGAAAAGAGTAGATACCAAAGATAACATCGCAAATTTATCAGGTTAACTTTAGGTAAACTGATCGATTATACAAGCATAAGCCACCATAATTGACCCCAAGTGCAAGTGGAAGATTGAGAGAGTTAAGGGTGTACTATAGGGGGCAATTATGTAATTTTATTGTATAACTTAACACTTAAAGAGAATCTTGTTCGAAATGAAGTATGCTTCTTGTTTTACTTTTCTATTACATTTTTTGGTGTATCGGATATAAGCAATGTACATTAAATATGTAAGTAGAAAATACGTAGGAAAAGTATTTAATTGATTGTAGTTGTGAATGGTTCACAACCATGAGTATTGAGTCATGTTTAGTAAATACTTATCCTAAAATTGTTCCTAGTTAAAATGTATTAAGAAAAGGATATCGATATATCCGTTGAAGCTAATTTATGTAATGCTCTCCATACAATGGATGATTATTGATTCATGAATGTTGGGGATACTAAGGGATTACGTACTTGTAGTTGTTTGAAATAATCACAGAATGACTCCACGAGAGTTTTATGTAGATTAATAGAAATGATTCAAAATATAAGATCTCATGTGATGATGTGTAGTAGACTTCAGACCTTGGATAATGTTGATCTTAAGTATCTAGACTGTAGTTTGATTGTTAATCATATGATATCATGATCATGTTATTGCTATTGTTGTGTACATGTTGAACTACTTGAAGTTAAACACTACTTAAGAGAAGATTCATCTCCTTTATTGTAGAAGGCATCACTGTATTTGATAGTGAACTTAAATTCAAAATCTCTGACCAGATTAAAATGGTTAATCGATAAATATTATCAGATGGAACCATGGACTTTAAATTAGTCTACATGATTATATAACTATGGATATTATTGGAATTTTTTGACCATTGGCCAAACTCTATAATCTTAGTGATATAGGGATGACGATACAATGGAAATGGGGTAATTATTGATTGCCATGTGTGCTCTAATTTGTATTTGTTAAATTTTTTATCGAACATAGAGTATTTGGAAAGAAGATGGAAATATATACCTATTCCCTAGTCCAATAGAGGCTATAAATATATCTCATTCTCTAATTCACAAAGACACAACAAAGAAAAACCTTAGCTTCCATTAGTAAATGGTTGAAGCCTTGAAGCTAGGATTTGTATATCAAGTTCAAGGAGAAGGAACGGTGATCAGAAGAGGAATAACTAGCAATCAACGCATCTACAACCGATAAATCTAAGGTACGCACTTCATTTATATATTTAAATATACAATGCTTTTATTTTCGAGCAGCAAAATTATTATTGAAATAAAATAATTATTATAAAAATATAAACATAAACTTATATATACATTAAATAATACATATATAATTATGTTCATTTATATTTGTATACATAATATTTTTCATATGCTCACAGCCTACACATACATAAATACATACATTTATCTGTTTGTGTGCTTATGTGTGAGAAACAAACTTTGTTTTGATATATATGTATGAATTTGTCAAACATAATTTAAATTTCAAATTTCAAATATGCGTATATCTCAAAATATATTTTAAACTTGAAATAAATACATTCATAAATATATAACTATATATATTTCAACAATTATATAATATATATATATATAATTTAATTTTGAAACACACACACACACACACACACAGATATATATATATATATCCTTATGTATGTGTATTAAAAAATCCTATATATAACTCAATTTAAACTATTTCCCTTAAATTATGGTCGAATTTTTCTTATTACATATAAATTTATATTATTAGTTATGGAAAATAAGATCTATATATACATGCATACACACATAAATACATACATAGATATATGTATGCATAATATTACCTTTTATCATAAGATCATTAAATTTGTTAAAAATAGTTATTGACATTGTTTTCCCTTTATAACCATAAATCACAATGGTTATTCCCATATAAACGCACTTCATATTTTGATGTCCGTATTAATGCCCCAGGTTAGTTTAAAACATCTATAATATTCATATCATGAATGTTAATTCTTAACAAATTAAATATAATAAACTAAAACAAAATTAAACTAAAATTATAACACACACATACACGTGTAATAGATTTAAATCTTAATATACACGTACATACATTGAAGTTTTAAATATAAAATAAAACACAATTAAATTAAAATTAAAAAAATTCTTTACTAATGTCCACTAAATATGATTTAGTGTGAATAAGTTATTCATGTAAACACAAAATAAGATCTAATGCAAAATTACAAGCTTATGTATCCCGATGGTAAAACACTAGATTCAAAAATTAGAGGTTAGAGATTCAAACCTCGATTCGCACATAACTACAACATTTCTAAAGTTTGTACTTTTGGATGTTGTTTACCATTAATAACTTGTAGCGCATGACATAAGAGCATATTATTATATAAGAAAAAATATTATTTTTTAAAGATCTAGAGTAAAATCAGTAGAAGGTATTTTTTAAATTTCCCTTTTTTGCCCTATAACCAATGTATATTACCCAACCCAATGATCCAGGTAGCCTCGGAGATTGGTAAATGGATGATCTTTTGGACATCATCATATCTGTTGGTACTTCATCTCTCAAGGGTGTTAGTGCAACCACTTCCACTAGGAATACCTATTTGGACAATGTTATAATGGATGAGTTAGGGGATAAATTGATATCGACAATAATCTCCACAATATTTTTCAATTCAAACCCAGTGTCGTCTGATCCCAGCTGCACAATTCATGACTAGCTCAAGAATATTGATGTATTGATTAGGGAAGACTATAATATCGACTCTTTTTCATCACTATAGAGCCTGAATAGCCTTTGACACCCATGGGGTGATGCAGAAGATCCTGATTGTTATCCAGCCTTTTGATCAGGCCATATTCAAACGAATTGAACCGATCAAGCAGAAATCCAGAACGATAACTGCTAAACTTGGATGCAAATAGACTCAAGAGATAAGGTTGTCAACATGCAAATAACTTCCTAAAGTGGTTCACGCATCACACAGCTTCAAGTACCAAGACAAAAATCCAACATTTAAACAAAGTTATGGATCGGTACCAATCCATGCCTATGGATCAGTACCGATCCATAGACCTGTACCCAAATTACCTTAGACTTCTTGCACTCCTAAGCCATGATACCAGTAGCCCTCTTCGAGCTTTATAATATCGATCACAAGACAAGTGTAGAGCACCTCAAGATTCAAAACGCACAGAACCATCAGAATCGATACCGACCCATCTCCATGGATCAGTACCGATCTATAGAAACTCCACCATGTAACCTTAAATTTCCTTTACTCCCAAGAAAGGTTTTTAATCTCGGATTTCGGTTACATTTCATCTCGAAGATTTTAGTGACTCGATCTCGTATTGGAGGAGATCTCGGACAAGATAAGTCCATCTCAGATGTTTGTCTTGGAATTCCATCTCGGGTCTTAAAGCTCATCTCGGAACAATCTCGAGGTATATGATATGTTAGATATTCTTACACAACAATTATTATAAACCCTACCATAAAAACATTAACTTAAACTTGATTTGCAAAATCAATCCATAGTTGTTAATCTACGAAAGAACATGCATGTTCATAAATCATAATATGGTTAAACTAATAGAATAACACAATACAAATAGATTATAGCTTACAACTCATGATCCATGTACATGAATTATTCTTAGACATAGAACATAGAAAAGATGCAAAACATTAAACAATAACACAGAAGGAAAACATAAAACACATACATTCGCAAGTAATATGCATGTAAAAAAAGACGAACATGAAAATACAAAAGATTGTAGAACATATATGAATATACGATGTAGTCATATAGCATGCAAAATGTACGTAAAACATTAAAGATTAAACATGATTCTTTTCAAATCATCTATCTACATACAAATTACACAAAAAGAGCATAATGGTAAACCAAAATAAAACCAGGCTTTTACCATTACAAGCTAACTAGCAAAAAGAGTCATTAAAATATCTTAAAAGGCTATTCTTCAAGTGACTCGGAATGTGATTCAAATGTTTCGCGTAGGGTTGTTCGATTTAGGGAATTTTTTAGGGTTTAATTTTAGCAATTAAAAGAGGAAGGGTTAACTATTGAAATAACAGGAGCTTATAGTAGTCAGGCTTTAATTTTTTTGGTTATTATTTTGGGTTGGGTACATGCTTAAATTTTAACTCAAGAAAAAAAACAAAATCTCGATCGATATTTCAGTACCTCATCTCGACCGATATATCGGTCGAAATATTCGAAATGAGGTTTACACCAATATTTGCTGTTTCGTTTCAGGGGGAGATCAAACCGAGATATTGGTCGATATTTTCGAGATCTGAAACAGTGCTCCCAAGTCTTGATGTTAGCAAGCCACTTCAAGCTTCATATTATCGATCGCATGTTGTTTGTTATCGAATGCCTCGAGCACCTAAATTAAGCAACTCTACTCTTCCACCGATCCATCTTGTTGGCCCAAAAAGAAGCTCATATGCGTGCAAACAAGATAGAAATCATGAAGCAAACAACAAGTCGCCACATCATGAAGTATCATAATTGGTCCATAAGGAGATCTTATGGTTCGGTACCGACCCATTAACCATGCTAAGCTGGCCATGTTTTCTCAAAAACAACTTTTGCTAGATAGTGGAGAGCATGGAGGAAGACGTAGTGGAGCATTTCACGACGACCTACAGTTATAAATAAGAGGCCAGAGGCTCATTTTTAGGGATCTTCTGTTTCCTTGCAATTATTACATATATTTTGGTAATCACCAGTGGAGTGGTACCGAACCATAAGAAATGTACTTGCAAAATAGCAATATAGTCAATAGAAATCTCAAGTGGACGTAGGCAATGATTAGTCAAACCACTATATAAAACTTTTATGCCTTGTTATTTATTACTTTTGCTTATTTTCTTTACTCTTTTCTCTATTCTACTCATTTGGGTGCTGTGTAGTTAAAGCGCTCGGCAGATTCAATGCGGTGGGAGTGCAAAAAGCCATAGCGGGGATACAACGAGGATATAGCGAGATACAGCGGCTGACTCTAAAATATCATATAAAACTTGTACTTATGTTTTTAAAAATATATAAATGGTAATTAAATGAAAATTTAACATTCATTTGAATTATAATTAATACATAAATAATTTTAAATAAAAACATGTGCGAAGATACTGTATGTAAACGTATAACTGTTATATAACATAATTAATAATTTAGTAGAATATTTGAGTATTTTCACTTCTAAAGATATATTAAAAATTCAAATAAATTAATTAATTTCATAATTTTTATAATGTATAAAAGTCATTTTCAATTCATTTCTTTTAAAAAGATATAGCGGAAATAGCGGAATATAGCGGGAATAACGGGATATAGCAGAAATAGCGGGGCTTAAAGCGGAAAGGCTATATTTGGGGCTATATGGAAAAATCGTAGCAGTAGAAATCCGCTATCAGATATAGCAGGGTTATAGCAGGGTAATAGTAGGGCATTAACTGCACAGTTTGGGTGTTTGTGGCACATTTTGATGCAAACATTTTGGTATTTTCACTGAGAAGATCCTTGAATTCAGTGATTTTAAATTTGAAAAAGTTCAAAATAACGAGATAATATGTTAGGAAGACCACGGTTGGAGGATATCAACAAGGGATAGCCAAGAGGCATCCTCAGGAGAAAACCCACATCCATCTACATAACCAGGGATGAGACGGATACCATGATGATGGAAATCCAAGAAAGGATGATACCTCTCCAGGAAGAGACGATGGAAGGATTTTTCAGGAGAATGGGACAGATAGGATCGGCTGGAGTAGCTTCAAACCAAAATAAAATATTTGAAGCTGGAGCAAGTGCACTTGGGAGCATAATGGAGATCCTTAAAAGGACCCTCGAAGGAGTGTAAAGGATCAATACCGACCCATGAGCATCGATGGTACCGATCCCCAAGGATGCGGGGGCATGACCAATGTTGACTTGGGTGGAAATGACGCATGTTTGAAAAATAATGCCGAGCGTTTGAATGTAAATAAGAATGTCGATGCATGACCAGAGGAGTACGTGCCATAATTCTCTCGTGAAAATTGGAAGCAAGATGAGAATACAAACTTGAGAATTCCATTAGATGATAACGAAAAACTTGCCAAGATGGTGAGATGAGCAATGAAGGGTGGACTGCCTAACCGGAGTCTGGAGGATGTGAACATCATTCACTCTGAACATTCAGTACACTAGAAATCCGCTTGATTCAAGATGCCAACGTTGGAAACGTACGATGAAAAGGCGGATCCAACAGTTCATTTGATGAGGCACATCCGACACATCGAGGTGTTGGGTGCGTCCAAAGAAGTGATGGGATGGTGTTTCCCTTTGTATCTAACAGATTTGGCAGCATTATGAATTAGACAGCTGGATAATGGTTCCATTAGCACATGGGCCGAATTTGCGGACAAATTCATGAAGTAGTTCTGGGTTCACATTTCACGACCCAAAAATGTAATGATGCTACGAGTGTGAAACGGAAGGCCGAAGGGTCCCTCAGGAGTTTTTTAACAAGGTTTAATGTGGCAGCAGCCACGGTTGATAAACCGAATCCATCAATGGTTCTGATGGCGGCAATTTCAGGGGTGCCCAGTAGAACGGATTTCAAGATTTGGATCCACCGATGGATCTCGCAGAATTTTATCATGAGGCTGAGAGATACCTACGTCAAGAGGACGCTGAGACTGAGAGAATAGAAGTCAATTATGACGATGACGAAGGACCGTTGGAGAAGGATCCAGTAAATATAGAGGAAAATAGAAGTTGGATGATGGCTTTGGAGGATCAGAGCAGCAGAGAAGGGAACCAAAATTCTCTTCTTACATGGATTTGAATGAAACCTAGAGCGGATTTACCTACATACCAGGGGACATATTCCTTATCAAAACCAACAAGGAGAGAGCCCACTGACCATGAAAGGATGTTCGGAAAGTATTGCATATTCCATGAGCTGAATGGGCATAAAATAAATGATTGTAGGCACTTGCATGATCTGATCGAGGAATAGGTCAGAAATAACCAATCACAGCAGTATGTGAGAAACTGTGCTGTGGTGGTGGAGCAGGAGCAACCATTATCTGTAGTGAATGGAAATGGCCTTAGATCAAGATCGAGGATAGTCATCTCTTGATTGGGATAGCAGGGAATTAGGTTTGGTTCTTTCACTCAATCTTCACTTACTCGTGTATGCAATCTCGATTGGTCCATAGGCATGCTTTAAGTTGGATGCAAGGCTGTAATGCCCGGTGAGGTCGTTAATGATGTTTGGCTTTATGTTTATTAACTTTTGAATTTGAATCAAGTAGATGGATCCTTGATTATTAAAATCCACATGAATATGATGGCTGATGTTGATCGTGGTAGTCCTAACCGGAGAGATGGGGCGATAACCATAAGGTACAAGTTCCCTTGCTAGAGGCGAGTGGATGGACTTGTACGATATTAATCGTGTTAAGTCCCGATCGAAAAGCCGGGACCGGAGTGCAAGGTGCAATTTCCCTTGCGGAGAGTAAGTGGATTGGACTTGTACTAAAAGTAAGTCACCTTGTCGGAGTGTAAGCGGATGGGCTTGCTTGGCCGCTGAGTCACCTCGCTAGAGAGTGAGCCGATTGGGCTCAGCAAAGGTCGAGAGAGACCATGGATTTAATTATTGACCCAGAGCAGCATTGGATTCAATTAACGATCTGGAGAGATTGGGATTTAACTACCAGCTCGGAGTGGCCACAGATTCAACTAACGATCCGGAGATATCGCAGATTTAACTAAGAGCCCGAAAAGGCTACGGATTCTACTAATGATCTAGAGAGATCAAGCTTTCGACTAACAATCTAGAGTGATCAGGAATTGAATCAGTTATCGAATACATGACCTGGAGAAATTGAGGTCAAAACTTTGGCCCTGAACACCATTTGACCTTGAAATAATTCGATAGCAATTATCGAATTAAACCATTGATTTTAATGCATGTTTATTAACTTGGGTGAATAGGGGACGATCCTAATTTACGATCACTGTATGATATGATAATTCTAGGATAACATGAAATGATTTTTTGTAACTAACATTCAAGCAAGGACTCAAGTCCTTGGCTATCATGGTCTAGAACGATCTTCAATTTATAGGTGAATCCAAGGGAACATGATAATTCGCCACAGCTCAATCGGCTGATAGCTAGAAAATTCAACTAATAATGTTACATCAACTTCGATACATGTTTTTAAGCAAAGCACACATTCCATTCACAAGGCGTGCTTTTGGGGGCAAGTGTTACCCAACCTTTTAACCAAGCCATATTTGAATGAATTGAACCGATCAAGTAGGAATCCAGAACGATACTAAACTTGGATGCCAAATAGAGTTAAGAGACAAGGTTTCCAACATGCAAACAACCTCCTAGAGTGGTCTGCACATCACACTACTTTAAGTACCAGGACCACAATCCAACATTCAAGCAAAGTTATGGATCGGTACCAATCCATGTCTATGGAACAGTACCGATCCATAGACTTGCACCTAATTACTCAAACTTCTTGCACTCTTAAGCCATGATGCCATTCGCTCTCTTCGAGCTTCAGAATATCGATCACAAGACAAGTGTAGAGTCACCTCAAGATTCAAAAAGCACAAAACCATCAAAGTGATGGATCGGTACCGATCCATCCCCATGGATCGATATCAATCCATAGAAACTCCATCTTGTAACCTCAAATTTCCTTTACTCCCAAGTCTTGATGTTAGCAAACCACTTCAAGCTTCGTATGATCGATCGCATGTTGTTTGCCATTGAATGCCTCGAGCATCTAAAATCAGCAACTCTACTCTTCCACTGATCCATCTTATTAGCCCAAAAATAAGCTCATAACCATGCAAACAAGATTGAAATCATGAAGCAAACAACAAGTCTCCATATCACAAAGTATCAAAATTGGTCTATAAAGAGAACTTATGGATCAATACTGATCCATGCCTATGGATATATACCAATCCATCAACCTTGCTGAGCTGGCCATGTTTTCTCGAGAATAATTGCTGCTAGATAGTGAAGATCGTAGAGGAAGACGTGGTGGAGCATTTCTCGGCAACCTATGGCTACAAATAGGAGGCTGGGGGGCTCATTTTAGATGATCTTCTTACTTCCTTGCAATTATTACATATTTCTTGGTAATCACCTGTGGAGTGGTACCGAACCATAAGAACTGTACTTGCAAAACTGCAATATAGTCGATAGAAATCTCAAGTGGACGTAGGAAATGATTAGTCACACCACTATAAAACTTTTGTGTCTTTGTTATTTATTGTTTTTACTTATTTTCTTCACTATTTTCTCTACTATACCCATTTAGATGTTTGTGCCATATTTTAGGCATACATTGATAATCCATTGATTCTTTCGTGCTTACACATTACATTGCATCGCATACACGTTGCACTTTACTTTGGAATTACACTTACTCAAACTATATGTTGATCTGTCATCCATCCTCTCTTCTAGATATACCTTGGCCAGCAGGAGACGCATCACTCAGCTCAAATCCCAAATGCATCCCAAGATAGGCAAGAAACACGACTATGAGAATATATATTTTATAAAGACTAACATCAACATCAAGCATTCTCCTACCATTCTCAAAGGTGCGTCAACTATTTCCTATTTCCCCTAGGAGGAAGCTTTCTTGACTACCACCAACTTCTAGTTTGTACCTGGTCCCCTTCTAGAAGTTCAAAATCGAGGCCTTTGGAGTGCCTTCACAAGTTTAATCGACACTCTCCTTATTTTATTTTGATTCTGACATGGCGTGGAGCTAAGATATAGTACCTTATGACCTTCTCTCATCCTCCACTATTACTACACAATCCTCCACCTTAGTTGCTTCAAGTTCTAGTGTGATAGTAGCATTGGTCCGACTTTAGCTCCTGTCATTACTATCATCACCGACCTCATGAATCCGAGGTACGATGAGTTTGCCCAATCGTATGCTCTCTAAAGTTTGGTTGCTAGGCTACTTGTTGAATGCTTGACTAGACTATCTCTTGAGATCCTAGTAGAGCTTCCTCGAATCATCACTAATCTACACACCTTAGTTGAATATCACTCCAAGGTAGTTCAGGATTGTGAGATGTTAGATGCGAACATGTTGCCAAGAATTGTTGCATCTTCAAGCTCCATAAACAAATCAGAGATCAAGAGCTGTAGATCCAAGGGCATAAGAAAGAGATAGTTGATTTGAAAAATTCCCATGATGCGTAATAGGAAAAGGTGAAGGATGGGGGTCGAGCTCTCCTTGAGAAGGCTAAAAGGAAATTTTATATTAAGGATGGAAAAATGACGAAAGCAATGAGGAATGCCGCATCCCAACTCGGAGAAAACTCGATGGCCTTGCTCACTGATTGGTGGAGAAGAAAGAAACATAGCTCGACAATTTGCTAGCTGGAAAAAGGAGAAGTATCGGCTCAAGGCGCAAATGGCCTTGGCGGCTTCTAAGAGACTAGCCTTGTCTAAGGAGATCAACTAGACCATGATGATAAGAAACTGGCTGACTATGGGTTGAAAAATCTCAACATCCTTGCAAAGGAGTGTCAAGAGATGAGGTAATAGTTGTATGATGTGGGCGAGCTATATGATGAGGCTTATTATAACATATTTACCTGGGGTAATCTTCGATGACTTCAAGATTATAATAATGTCATGGACTCCTTCCACAGATGTATGGTCAAGGAGGCAAGGGAAGCGACTGAGAGTGAGGGAAAATCCTTTATTTTTAAAGATTTTAGGATGGCCCACTTTTCTAGCGAGGAAATGGAAGTCATCGAAAAGGGTTATGTCATCCTGGTGACATTTGAGGTGGAGGAAAAGAAAAATAAAGCAAAGGCGACATTAGATCTTGTCGCTATTCCTCCAATTCCCTCCTTTGAATATCTCATGGCTCCCCTTGTGGTTTATGTTCCTCAGCACACCATACCTTTCATTAAACATCACACGACCGTAACTCCCAAAGAAGCCAAAGAAGGTAGCTCAACAACCTTAGCCCAAAACATGCCTGTTGTACACCTAAGGGTAAGAACATTGTTTCACCTCCTCATACAACTGCTATATCACCCTCATTTTCAAAGAGATACAATATTGATTTTCCTATTCATCTTTCTATAGGTGGAGTTGCTTAGGTGGATCCGAGTGGGGCAGTTGTTGTTCCTCCAGATATTACCTCCTTACCCTTGGGTTACGATGTGTCTATGACCATTCTTAAACCCTTATAAGATATTGAGAGTGATACTGAGGCAGATGTTTCGGGGATCCACAATCTGGATTATGCCAATGAAGACATTATACCCTTGAGGATCCGTTAAAAGGTATCCCTTGAGGTTGCTAAAGCAAAGATTGAAAAGGAGGAGGAAATAAGGATGATTTCATGAGAGAAGTCATCGAGATGTTCCTATGCACATGGTGGCCTCACAGTTTTTAAGAAAAATGAGTGATCCTCTATTACTATAGGAGAGCACTCATGTAATTTTATTCTACACTTAATGAATGATGCTGTCAGCATGCCTGACAGGTAGCGATACCCATCTCGTACAATGTGAAAGAATAAAAATAAAGTCCCTATCCTAAAGTGATAAATTCCATAAAATAATACTATAATAGTGAAACCACTAAATAAAATAACTAACTGAATCCTTAAAATAAGCTGCATCCATCCAATCCAATAAGCAAATCTATAGCCACTAAGAGAACTAAAAAAGAAATGTAAGTCCAAAACATATATAGTTAGATAAATATATATAATATATATTTATATAAATATATATGAGAAATAAAAGTATACTAATCTAATAAGAGACATAATACAAGAAACACTAAGATTAAAACTGATTAAGATAATCATATCATATAAAAAACAATACAAATTAACGAGAATTTACTACGAGACTAATCTCCTAATAATAACAAAGAGTCAAATGTAGCCTTAGAACAAATGACCAATGAAGCTAAATTTAGCTCATTATTATTATTTCTATTATTTAGAATGATTATATTTCTTAAAAACTCAATGCAAGAATTTTTTTTAAGAAACTCTTTAAAACTTAAATTTTTATTCAATTCATAATTAGGGTTTGAAATCCAATTAATACAAAATATAAAAATACCCAATATTAAATTCTCCAAGCTAATACTAATATTATTAAACCTCTTTGATTCATTTCAAACCAAATATACCAACAAGTTATTATGTATATAGTGTCAAGTAAAAACCCTATTATGACCCCTAAAATTAAACCTAAAACTGTTCCAAAACAACTCACAATTAATATGATTAATATTTATTTTAAAATCAAATATATTTAGTACTCTTAAAAGAATAAATCTAGTTATATTACATTCAAAATATAAATGAATAATATTTCTATCTTATTATTGCAAAATAATAATTTTTATCACTAAATATATTTTTCTTCCTTAAAAGTTCAATAGTATTTAATTTCCCATGTAAAATTAACCACGTATGCACTTTAGCTTTTGGTGGAGCATCGTCTTTCCAAAGGTATTTAAATATGTTCAATTTTACTCCCGAAAATTTATAAAGTTATAAACTGAATGTGATGTATAATTCTTACCCTTATCCTAATACCATATTTTAATGTCATGTTAATTATCAATGTTATATAGTACTAATTTAGCACACAATAATGCAAACTGAGATAAAGTTTTTTCTACTAACGTACGACTAAAACTAAATTCCCATGAGAAATTTAAATTTGGCCTATGAATTTCAGAAATAAGAACATTTTTGAAATTACAAATATCATATAAATCATAAAATTCCACATTAAGTGGAATACTTGATAACCACCAATCATGCAAAAAGAAGTATTATTACAGAGTGCACTATAATATTTATTCCTAGTTTATACACTTCAGAATTTATTATTATCGATTTCCAAAAATGAGATATATTATTTAAATTATTATCACTAATGTGGTTTAAGTTAAATGTACCTCCGTACCATTGATTAAAAATTAATTCTTTCCATAACAATTTTTCATTACAACCATTAAACTTCCATAACCATTTGCCTAACAAAGATATGTTTAAGTTATGTAAGTTAATAATTCCTAACCCCACCTCGTTTTTTGACTTACAAACTATATCCCATTTAACCAGACACTTAGAGCTACTATTAGGATTGTCTCCACTCCATAAAAAATCCCACTTAATTTTATCTATTTTATCAGTTACCCATTTAGGAAAAAGATAAAATGACATCCAATATATATGTAATGCAGATAAAACTGAATTAATGAGAACAATTCTACAAGCCCTCGATAAATATTTACCACTCCATTTGGATAATCTTTTATTAATTTTATCTATTATAGTATTCCAATCATCATGTTTAAGCTTTTGAGGTCTTATTAAAAATCCTAAATATTTTATGGGAAAATTCATCGTTTTACAATTCAAATATATGCAACTTTACATTCTATATTATCAGTATCATTTAAAACAAGTACAAAGCTTTTGTCAAAATTAATCTTTAAACTAGATGTAATTCAAAACTATATAAAATGAACTTGAGTGCAATAATATGTTTAGGAAAATGAGATGTAAAATCATAGTTTCGTCCGCAAATTGGAGAACAGAAAGGCCATTACTAATGATCCCATTTCCTATATTATCTAATACTCTATAGCTAATAGTTAATTTGATAATCCTAGCAAACACATCAGCTGCTAAATTAAACAACAAAGGTAACAAAGGATCCTCTTATCTAAGTCCAAGTTTCGACTGAATTTTATTACCAATTATACCATTAACCATAATACTTGAATTACCAGTTTTAAGTAAATACATTATCCATCCCACCCATCTGTTACTAAAACTCTAGCCATTAATAATTCCTTAAGAAAATCCTAATCCGTTGAATCAAAAGCTTTAGCAAAATCAAGTTTTAAAAGCGCACACGTGACATTGTTTTTACAACAATAATTAATGAATTCTTGAATTACAACTACTCCATCTGCAATATTTCTACCTTTAATAAAAGTTGTTTGGGTGTTATCATTTAAATCATGCATCTTAGTATTCAACCTATTAGCTAAAACCTTAGAAATGATCTTAAAAGAACAATTAATAATGAAATAGGTCTGCAATCTTTTATTTGATTAGCCCCAACTTTCTTATGTAGTAAAATTACATTTGCAAACCATTATAAAATTCATTGAACATTTGTATCGTATCTTTTTTTAAACATTCCAAAAGGTTTCATAAAATAGAATAGGAAAACCGTCCGAACCTGGAGATTTATCATTGGGCATATCTTTAATAGCTATCAAATCACTTCTTCCGTAAATGGATCGTCTAAGTCTCCTAAATCTATCCTAGTATCAACACTATACAATATATCCCAATTAGCCCTATTCTATGCCCTTTCTTTGCACCAAAATTCTCTTTATAATAATTGGTAAACTCCTTATTTAGTTCATTTTGATCAGTAATATCAACATTGTTAATTAGAATGGAATTAATGGTGTTACTACATTTCCAACCATTAGCTACTTTATGAAAAAAATTAGTATTCATATCGCCCTCATTCATTCATTGAATTCTAGATCTTTGCTTCCAAATTACTTCTTCTTAAAAAATAATTTTATTTACTTCTTTTAAGTTTGAAAGCACATTTTTATGAGATATTTAAAATCCTTGATTCTTCAATTTTATTTATTTTTATGATCTCATTAATAAATTTTATTTTTTAATCCTAATATTACCAAAAACGTCTTTACTTCATTTGTTTAGAAAAGATCTTAAGTCTCTAAGTTTAGTAACTAATATTTTAGCTATGTTTCCTGGAAATCTGTAATTATAATTATTCATAGAGAACCATTTTTTACACTAAATCTTAAAAATTATTTTCTAAAAACACATTTTTTCAAATCTAAAAATTTTATTTCCAAAATTAAGATTAGTACGAGGTAAAATAATGGATGAATGATCTAGAAAAATGTTCGGAAGACTAACAACCTTACATGTAAGAAATTTATCTTCCATCTCATTACTAATAAAAAATCTATCTCGGAGTGCCATAGAAGGGTTTTCTCTATCTCTAAGAAAACTGCATATTACTTAATTTAATCTCTATTAAGTAAGAATCAACAAGAAATTGGTCAAATTCTCCATAGTATTAAAATCCCCTCCCTAGGGGATCTTTTACCTAAAAATCTAGTTACATTAAAGTCACCACCCACCACTCATGGGTCTAGAGTGAGTGATCTAAATTCAAACACTCATTCCATAAAACCCTACGATCAATCTTGGAATTCGACTTGTAAACATTTGTAATATTAAGTATAGAGCCATCATTAAGGTCAAAAAAATCAAATTGATCGAATGATCTTTAATAATAGACTATAAAAGTCTAATACAGTGATCTTTACATCCCATCATAAGTCCTCCTGCACTACCCCTAGCTGAAAGATGACACCAGTGATTTATAAAAAGACCTCTTAGGTTCCTATAGATACGATAATCAGGATTTTCTAATTTTGTTTCTTGTAATAATACTATATCGATGTTATTATCTTTAGAAAAAGATTTAATTTTACTATATTTTCCTAAATCATGCAAACCTCTTACATTCCAACTAATGTATCTCATAGTCCAAGTTTTCTAACCCGTTCAAGTTACTTTCTTTTAATATAGACAGTGTCTAATTGAAAATCCTTAAAAACAAAACCAGAATTCTTAGCTAAACATTGCATATCACTAGAGGAAAGGCTACTCAAAACACATGGGCCATAAGTACTACCCAAAATAAAATCCATAATTGAGCTAGGACTATCGGAAGTTCTAGTAGACGCATTACGAAGATGAGCACTCCTACTGACCGATTTATGCTCGCACGAACTATCTCCACCTTTTTTGAAAATTCTAGAATTTTCTGCATTGTGCTATGAATTAGACAATCTAGCAACACATTTTTTGGAATGCATGTTTCTCTTCTTCAACTTGCAAGAACCCACATAATCTTTACTGCTAAAATGTGAATCCACATCACCACAATCTGCATCCCACTCATTATCATCATTGGTACAACACATATTATTACTCGCCTTCACCACACTCTAAAATAAATTCTTCAACCACTCTTTTAAATCCATGAACTCGGTTATTTTTTATTGAAAAATATTACAATCCCATGTCTTATTATTATCACTCCAACCCTGTTTAACATCCTGTAATAACACCTAATTGTCCATCATACAACATATGGCATTAACCTACTCTCTTCTCCACTTTCATATTTAAAGCCTATACTCACGACTAAATTTTTAATCAAAGAAATCGAATCCCCTAATTTAAATATACTTACGTCCGCTACATCAATCAACACTTCTGAAAACTTGCTGTGCATATGAGAGTCAAGTGAATGACCCAAATTTACATCATTGTGCATATTTATTGTACTGTGCCGATTCTCAACACCACGAAAGAAAATAACATCCTATGTATCATCTCATGCACGCTACCAACATTCACACAAGAAGCAACCAAACACATTGAATCATCAACCAACTCAACATCCTTTTCATTATCCATGACTAAGCAGTTCATCTCTGAATTTAAACTCAAATCATCTGAATCATTTAAACATCAAAAAAGTTAGATACTGAAACTCCCAAAGCTATTACACTTTCACCCTTAACACTAACTAAAGCTTCTGATGAGTTTCTATGCATATAAGAACTAGATGTATGATCCGGATTTAAAACACTATGCACATTTACTGAATTTTTCATTTTATCAACACCATGCACCATACCAACATCACCAGTATTATCATCATGCACACTGCCATCATCCCCACAAGAAATAACCAAACTCATCCCTAAATTCAAACCCGAATCCCCCAAATCTTTTAGACCATCAAATCTATTTGAAGTGGTAATCATAAAACACGACTTACAACATTTTTTTGTTATACATTTTCTATTTTTGATATAATCAAGACTATCAATATCTTGATCAATCTCTTACACTCCGCTTGAAACGGCTTCGTTATATTGACTTTGTGGCATATGGTTCATTACAATTGGATCAAACAGTAAAGAATCAACATGTAAGTGATCAAGAGAATTCATCCCCGGGTCTTTAGAATTTACAAAAAGAAGTCCATCCAGAAAATCATAATTTAATCTATTCTTTGTAATCCTTGCACCCATGGAATTATCAACATCAGAATTATTTTCTGGATTGCCAAATTTCTCTTCATATTTCATGCCAATATTAACAGAGTTTACAACATTAAAATGCTTAAAATGATCCTCCAAAAGTTCAATGCCCTCAATTCTTTGAATCCACGATTGATCCAGTAAGATACGTTTGAGTTTCATGCATTTTAGAACAAATTAGAAAATGTGCTCAGTAATATTCATCTTTTTTTAGTTCCTGTACCCGAATATTAAAATTCCTCAAGCAATGATTCTTTTTGTGGCCGAAGAAACCATATCTGAAACAACGAATAGGGTCTCGACAATCTCTAGCATAGTACGAAACATCCCCACACCTAAAGAAAGAATTCGATTTCTTTTTAAGACTTAACAAATTTTTGAAATTTTTATTGACAATTTGGGGATGCAATCCTTCTTTCAACACTTGTTTATAAGAATAAGATTGTAATCTGAAGTTAGGAATGGAAACCCTAGAGGAAGGATGAGAAACAAAGGCAAAAGGAATGGGATTGAAGGTTCTTGAGGAGGGAAAAAGATTCGAACAGTAGGTTTCCATTACAAAGTTAATAATTTTGAAATATTATTGAAATTCGAATATAGTAACTTAATACAGTGGCCCCACTTTCAGTGTGCCCAAAGGCTTCTAGTAATCCAGAGACAATGGCTATGGAGTACAAGTCTTAGTCCAAGAAGTTCTATAGGAAGTAGGGAGGATTCCTAACTTCTCTGTTATTTTTATTATGATTTTTGGTGTGTAAGGACATAAACCCAAAATGTCTTTTATTTGTTTCATTGGAATCTGTTGGATTCATGATTGGATGATGTAATGATTGTGATTCCCATTCAGATGATGTGCGTATGTAACGTGCACCTTTGTTATTGCATGCCATAAATTTATGTACTTACCTATATTTCTGTAACAACCCGCCTCGAAACGAGCCTAATTTTCGACCTAGTAAAGGCTCATCGAACCTTAGACTCATTCTAAAGCTGGCTATTGGTTGGTAAAATTGATAGAATAAACAATACATAGAGCTACCTATTTATGCTATCATAATCTCACAGCAGCAAAAAGGATAAAATATATATTAGAAATAGTACCCATTTTATAGAAATTCAAATCTTGGACACATAATAAAATATCTCAATATCTGAAATGCAGTATCTCAACATAATAATATCAAGTCTGAAATGGGTACATCAAAATATAATAGAACATAAATAGATATATAATTGCCACGAGACTCCTCCTCCGCCTTCATCTCCTAAATTAGCATCGTCTTCTCTAACCCGTTATGTCTGATGAAAAAAATCTTGAGCCTTTCCACAATAGTATTTGGGAAGTATAATTTACATAAGAATATGTCTTATGCTTCCTAACTATATCCATTATGAAATATCTTCAACTATAAGACCTAAGGCCCTTCCAGTCCAATTCTATAACCTATACTTTTCCAATCCAACTCTGTAGCTCACTTTAAACTGTAGGCCAAAGGCCCTTCTCAATCTCACGCATCTACCGTCAATCATGTCCTAACAATGTGAGAGAACGCACCCAGGCCACTTTATACCTTTTCAATGCCAATTATGGAGACTAACCATTTAATACCTATATCTTAGGCAGGTCCCTGTCATTTAATATTTAACCCAAGGCGAAACCCTCTTTGGTACACTCTAGCTGACATCGCATAGAATCTCATCAGATCACTTAATACTTCTTTATGGTAAGAAGCGAACTCTAAAATAGCCACTTAGTACCTCGAACCTAAAGCAGACCCTTCCTAAGATTTGCCACTACAATGCCTAAACGGTACCCCGACCATTTAATACTTCTTAAATAGGAAGGAAGCAGGCCCTATAACAGCTATTTAATACCCACGACCCAGACGCAGGTCCTACACATTATGACCCATACCCAAACTATGACATCTCACATTAGTTCGTCAATTCATAGGCGTTGGTAGCCAGAATAACTGGGTATACTACTATAGAATTGGGACTAACCTCGCATCCTCCATGGGTACTTATTATAGGTGATGTCTCGCAACAGTTTCAAAGTCACACCGTTGGATGCCAAATTAGTTAGGCAGACTTTTATGTGCTTTTGACTGACCTCGCATCCATATAACTCGGTCTTAATTTCCACTCTCCTAACATACTACCATATATACCTCACCACATTTTGCATTAAGGCCTTATAAGGAGATCTCCTTATTCAGCCTTCAACTATAAATTAATTTCCATAATTATCTCAACTTCTTTCCTAAGGGGTTTAATACTAATTAATAACCTATTTAAACTATGTGATTAATACGTTATTTATACACTAATGACACATACGCATGCGCGTAACTAAAAACTCCTAAGCATGCGAAGATTTTGCGTCCTATACTAATCGTTTAAATGTCAAAACTTCCAATTTATACATGTATAACTCTATGCCATAATATACAAATTAGCTAATATCTTTAGTCCAATAAAAGGCTTGTATAAGAAAATAGAATCAACCACCAAGTTATTTTATACTAAAATAGTAGAATCCACACCAATATAATTTACAATTCAAACCCTTTTACACTCTATTCAACTTTTACATATAAAATGAAAAAGGGATTCATATATATAAATTACAGAAATAGGCAGTGCAAACTACGAATAAGAGAATCCGTACTTGCATACCATTTCCTAACTTATTTTTTAAAACCCTTAATCATATCAAAAGAAAAAATTGAGAAGTGGAATAGAATGTAAAATATTCAAATTGCAATAACTACACAAATTCCACTATTTTAATAAATATAGAATAATTTAGATTCCAATAAGGATTGACATTCCGCTTTGGGGGAATTTTAGGGTTTTAGTTTGGTGTTTTCGTGAACAAAATTCTCCAATGCATAAATAAAATCCAGCCTATAATGTACAAATACTAAAAATGAGAAAAAAAATGATTTTCACTCACAAATGGTTGCCAACTTTCTCTTGGATTTGATTACGCCTGCTTCTATTCTCTCTTTAGACTTCTTCTTTTTGAAATATACAATAATGGGATTGTATATGAATTAGATTCAGAATTTGAGGAATTAGAGAAAGATAGAATTAGAAATTGAATATTGTATATTTAAAATCCCTTACCTAAAAATCTTAAGAAATTATGAATCATATATAAGAAACTGATAGAGCTCCGCTTGCGTTCCCAAATAATTTATGGATAAAAGTGAGGGGGCTAGTCTTTTACTTATAGTGGTTAAAAAGCATCAGAACTGTCAGATTTAAGTTAGATTAAAATAATAATATCCATGTCGTTTGTGCCTCACAAAACCCTAGCCACCTCTACATTCACCGGTCGATCACCTTTCCTCAAGTGGCCATTCTGCCTAAGGAAGGCGGTCGACCGATCCTAGCGTATTTGGAACGCATTAATTATTTAGCTTTTATTTAATTCCTTATTAATTTTAACGTTAACGTTTACTTAAACCCCAAATTCTAATCAACGTTAACATATTTATTTATATTTTAAATTTCAAATGTTAAAATTAATTAAAAATTTGAACTATTTTAAATTCGAAAACTTCAAACGTCAATAACTTTTCCGTTTGAGCTCCAATTACAAAACTTTATATATAAAATTGATTAGAAAATTGCCATAAATGCAATGGCATAACTTTCGTGGTCAAATTCTAACATTTCCAAAATTTTCATTTTTAGCCTTATTATTAACTAATTTCTTATTAATTTTTATGGGGTGGTACATTCTTCCCTCCTTAAAAATGATTTCATCCCCGAAATTCCTAAGGAATAGATAATGTAACACACACTCAACATCCATGTTATACAACCAAGTTATCTACACAAGCATCTACTCAATTAAAAGCGCAATGTGATTATGTATGCAAACATACTATAGGTGAGCTCAGTTCCAATGTGAATGCAAGATCCTGACATATAGGCATGTATGCAAGCATCCTAAATATGCATAAAATTTTACATGAATGCAGAAATGACAGTAAAAAGTGCGGCAATCATTCCTTACCATCTAGTTTAGCAACCACAATGCAACCAAAAGCCTAAATTTTGGAGAGAAAAAGTTTACCAGAGAAAAGCTCAGGATGAGAAGCCTTCATCTTTTCTTCGATTTTCCATGTCCATCTCCTCATTGTACTCAAACCAGCCTGATTACTTTATTGCAGAGCTTCGTAGTTCCATGCTCTACTATGTCTATGCGTGGTAGGGGTGTTATTAGTGCCATCTCAATTTCTACCAACTGATCAGGCGTAGTGGCGGTGCTATGAAAGCATTTCCTTAAGTGTGACATATGAAAGAAGTCATGGACTCTCGCTAGCTTATCTGGTAGCTCTGCTCGATATTCAAGTTTCTTAATTCTTTCCAAGATCGGGAAGGGTCTGAAAAACCTTGGCGCCAACTTCCCTGACTTACAAAACCACATAAACCTCTTTAGAAGCGAAACCTTAACAAACAACATGTCTCCTACTTCAAACTCTAATTCCTTCCTTCGCTTGTCCGTATTGGACTTCTTGATGACCTTGTGCGGCCTTCATTCGTTGCCTAATTGTTTCTATCTTCCTGAGATCTGGCGAATCAAATCTTGTTCAAGTAAAATTTCGTCGATTGTTTTCCACCAGCAAGTAGGCGATTTGCATGGCTCCCATATAATGCTTCAAAGGGTGTCAAGCCAATCGTCACTTGGTGAGTGTTATTGTAAGCGAACTCTACTAAGGGTAAGTGCTGCTCCTAATGTCCTCTAAAATTCATGATGCAATCCCTCAACAAGTGTTCCAAAACCTTATTCACCCTTTTAGTCTGACCATCGGTCTATGAGTGGTAAGTAGTGCTAAGATTCAATGTGGTTCCTAAAGCTAACTGTAAACTCCTCTAAAATTCGCTAGTGAATAAGGGGTCCCTATCACAAACAATGCTAATTGGGATCCATGTGGTCGTACTACCTCCTAAATATAAATCTGTGCTAGAGATGTCGTAGTTCTATTAATCTTAATGAGAATAAAATGGATGCTTTTAGTAAGCCTATCTATTATAACCCAAATAACTTCATTGCCTCTTTGACTCCTAGGCAACCCATCTATAAACTCTATCGATGTATGCTTTCACTTCCTATGTCGGCACCTTGTAATGACCCTAATTTTAGTTAACATTATTTAAACCTTTAATTAGATAAATTAAATTAAATAATGTAGAGGATTAAGAGGTTGAGATTTGATAATTAAACTTGAGCCGTGCTTTATGAATGAACTAAAATAAGTAATTAAAATTTAAGTTAAGGAGGAGAAAAATTAGAAGAGAAAAATAGGAAGAGCCTTATTTTATATCCTAAAACCCTCTCGTTCTCCACTTCATTCAATCATTTGCATATACAAACTAAATTAAAACCTAAGGGGTGTGGCCGACTATTAAAGAGAAAGGAAACCAAAGATTAAAGCTAGGAGATTCAAGATCAAAAGCATAGGAAATCAACCTTGATCCAAATCTCAACATTCTTAATCAAATCAAGGTGAATAATTAGTTTACATCTCACTTTTGGTAATAATTTTGGTTTCAAGTTAGATTCAAACTATGTTTGTAAATAATATGCCATATTATGTTTGTTAAAATATATATATATATATATGCTTGTTGATGATTTATATGGTTTAATATAGATTTGATGATATATTTGGATTAGAAAACCTATCAAATGACATACAAATGAGTTGTGTTTTTGATATATGGTCAAAAACATTATTTTAGAAGTGGGTTTCAAGTTTCATAATTTTCTAAGTGATTGTGGATTTATTATGAATTTTCTATGAGAGAAAATAGTTAATTTTGGATTTAAATTATTTAAGGCAATTAAATAATGTTTTCGGGTCTGAAATTTATATATGTTTTCTAACATATATAAAGCGAATTGTTGTGATTTTGGGGATTTTTGGGAATTTTTCTTAAGTGTTTTACTATGGTTATTAAATTATTTAAGTTAGAGGACTTAAATGTTTTAAATGTTTTATTAAGGAGAAGGGCTTATTTGCTTAAAATGTTTAAATTATTAAATGCTGAATTCGGTAGCCTTTTTTGAAAAGAATTGGAAACCTATCATATTTTGGAAAATTATGCAAGTTAGGTGAAAAGGAATCACTTTAAAAAGCATAAAATCGGTTTTATTTCGAATTACAACTTCGCCATTTCCATTGCTTGCTTCCGTCACCATACCCAGTAAACCTTTCACATCTATTCGAAACCAATGCACATGGTATCAAGCAATTGGTACGTAGTATATTGGAGAAAGATGGAAGGAAAGGACAGTGTCGAAGGTATGCTTTCGAAAGGGTCAAAGCCACTTTTATTAGCCTTCGAATCCATTAAATTACCTTTGTTTTTAAAAGAAGCTTTCGAAAGGGTTGTTGCATCCCCTTCAATACCCTAGCTGTCGCCTTTATACCTTTCACATTAGTTAAAGGCCACTTTTCTTTATAACCTTAAAACAATGTATTCGAAAGGAAGGCTTTCGTCTTCTTAATATTAAAGCCGTCTTCCCAATGCTTTCGAAAGGGGTGTCTTAGCTGCTTTTACTAATAGTTTCGGAGGCAATAGTTTTGAAAGGGTAGTTTCGAAGTTGCTCTCTTCCCAATGCTTTTGCTTCTGTTTTCTTTGACCCTATAGTTATATTAAATGTTGAACCCAATGATTTCGAAAGAAATACTTTTAAATGGTTTCGAAGCTATGTTTCCACAAATTCTTACTTGAACCCAATCCTTTCGTAAGGTATGTTTTAAGTGTTTCAAAAGGTATGTTTTAACTGTTTCGAAAGGAATGTTTTCTAGTATTTCGAAAGATTTGTTTAATGGTTTCTAAAGAGGATGTCTAAGGTTTTAAGCAATGATTTCGAAAGGGATGCTTTCAATGATTCCGAAAGGAACGCTTTCTATGATTTCGAAAGGGGTTGTTTTAGGTTTTAAACAATGGTTTCGAAGGTGTTGTTTTGGCTTTATAGCCTAAAGTTTTCTAAGTTGAAAAGGGGCTTTAATATTTTGAAGGGATGGATAATCCTATTGATTTGGATTTCCTCAACATTGTTTTGTATAAAGCATATACCATGGCATAGATATTATGAGTAAAGCAATGAGCATATTTTCCTTCTTAAAGCATGATTAAAAGGGTTAAATCAATTTGAAAGAAATATTTTCAAGGAAAATTGAATATGGTAGTTAACCCTAAGTATATGAATCGGATATTAGAAGACTAGATAGGACAAGTGTGGGGTCACGCCCAATACTTTAGCTTGTAGCCCCTAGCTAATATAAGTCCAAAATTCTAGTGTATAGGGCTTTGTCGCAGGTAAGACTAAAATGATGTTACACATAGAAAGGAATACACAGAGTAGAGGTAGGTTATTGGTGAGCCCACAAAACAATTAGGATTAGTTGACCCTTAGAAAAGTAAGTGAAGGACAGATCGTCCAGTATTGTATCTTATAGAAGTTGGAATATTTATTATGTTTGGTAGGCCCAAGTCAGCCAGTGGTTAATAGTCAGCCTGATAAAACTATATTGTTCGAACAGATAGTCCATTGATTACCTTATTTATATGCATATATGTTATTGCTATTATTGTTATAATCATTTTGATTGCAGGATTTTGATTTGCAAAATATATGATTTTAAAAGGATATTAGTGAGGGGAAACCCATTCCGTTAAGCAGTGTGGTCTCACTTAATATCAATGAATTGAGATGTAATAGAATTATTCAACACCAGGCTTTATGTCTGACTCGAAGTTTATGTTTTCCCCTTAAACTCTCGGGTGCTCAAAATTAAATTTGAGTAGATTGAGAGTTAAGGACTTTTCAGGTTTAGTAGATTGGACGAATGAGCTTCTGAAGACATGCACGAGGCAAAGCTAGCTATGTAGGAATTATTTAGTATTTTTTTCCACTGTGATGTATTTATGACTGATATGTCTATCTATCAAGTACTCTAATCATCCAAAGAGGCATCTTCATATGTCGCTCTTGGCATAATTTGTAATAATTATATTTGATCAAAACCTGGGATTTGTTTTGGGATCATGTAATTGAATATGAAATATTGATTTGAAATGTAATCAAAAAAGCTGTTTTTGAATTTGTGTTGATTTTATTTCATATTCATGTGCTTTTGATATTATGAATACTATTAACATTACCATATTTTGTCACTGGAAGTTAATACTATAGATGACTGCAGCATCTGTAGCGCTTAGATTTGGGCCTCAAAATAGGGGATGTTACACACCTCTAACAGCAATAACAATCTTTCGGGCTTTCCTTGTTCTTCCTTTATAATTTGGCACATCAAACACCTAGAAACAAATTTTGCTACTTTCTTCTTCATCCACAACCAATAGAAAATTTGCTTCATATCCATATACATCTTATCTCCTCCGAGATGAGTGGTCATCCTAGAATGGTGACACTCCGTTAGCACTTCCTCCAAAATATCCCCAACCATAGGAACACAAATACGTCCATCTCTCCTCAAACATTCTCTTTCATCAATTGCATACCTACTGCCATGGGGAAAGTGTTCTCCTCAATTTACCAAAATATCTAATATTGTCACATCCTTCTTCTACTCTTTCCTAACGTTGTCCATCAGTGCTGACCTAACCTACATTGCTGCCAAATAGCCTAGAGTGGGTTCAATTGGGAGATGGAAATTTAAATTTGAGAGGAAATCAAACTGCCTCCACTCATATATAGCACCAAGAGTAGCATGCCTCCATCTAAGTTCGTCGGTGACAACATTCCCTTTTCCGAGGGTATGCTAAATTCCAAAGTCATATGATGCTATACACCATCCACCTCTACTGCCTAAGATTAATATCTTTTTGGAAAAATAGGTATTTGAGTGATTTGTGGTCGGTAAACAATTCAAACCTTTCTCCCAAAAGATAGTGTCTCCATATCTTTCAGGCAAAAATGATGGTCGCTAACTCTAAGTCATGACTTTGGTATCTCCTCTCATGATCCTTCAATTGTCTACTAGCATAGGCTATCACCCTTCCTTCTTGCATAAGAAGTGCTCCTAATCCCATACCATATGCATCTGTGTAAACGGTGAAAGACTTCATCCATCGGGAATAGTCAGTACTAGTGTGCTAGTGAATAGCTCCTTCAACTTCTCGAATGCTTCCACGCATTTCTCATTCCATGCAGAAACTAGATTCTTCTTGGTTAAGCGAGTTAGTGGGACTACAATCTTTGCAAAGTCCTTGATGAATTTCCTACAGTAACCCTCCAAACCAAGAAAACTCCTAACCTCCATGGCATTCTTTGGAATCATCCAATCTTGAATAACTTCCACCTTTGTAGGGTCTACATACAATCCTTTCTCGGAAACAACGTGTCCAAGAAATCTCACCTCCTTTTTCCAAAAGTGATATTTTCAGAATTTGGCTTTAAGTTGGTTCCTTCTCAAAGTCCCTAGTACCTCCCTTAAGTGATTTTCATTCTCTCCTTTACTTTTAGAGAATACTAAGATATCATCCATAAACATTATGACAAATTTATTCAGCTGCCCTCTAAAAACTCTACTCATCAAATCTGCAAAAGTACACAGAGGCATTTGTAAATCCAAAAGGTATTACTTTCCATTCATATCGTCCATCTGAAGTGCAAAATGTGGTCTTCTTCTTACTATCGTCATGTATCCTCAATTAATGAAACCCAGTGGCTAAGTCCAATTGGAAAAAGATTTCGGTCTCAACAAGCTGATCGAATAAATAATATATTCTAAGTAAGGGGTACCAATTTTTCTTAGTCAACTTATCGAGTTCTCTATAGTCAACCATAACCTTAAAGAGCCGTATGACTTAATGGTGGAGATAACAGGTGCTCCCCATTCAAAAGTACTCCAATGAATAAGTCCCTTCTGCAATAGCTTCGAAATATGCTTGTCCAACTCTCGTCTTTCTTTGGGGCCGTGTGCTTTATAAGCAGAGTGACAAGTCTAGCTTCCTGCTTCAAGTTGATCCTAAACTCGATCTCCCTTCAGTGTGGGAGACCCGAGACTTCTTCAAAAACGTCGGGAAATTCTCGAACTACAGGTACAGATGAGAGATCATCTTGTGATTTGCTAAGAGAATATAAATAGCTAAGCTCGACTGAATTTTAGGGTGTGTGACGAACATCAATATCTCGCCCCTTACAACTCATTAACCATATAATCCTACTATTGCAATTTAAGATAGCCTTGTAGTGAGATAATCAATCCATCCCTAAGATAAGTTCATACCCCTCAAAACCAAGAACATACATGTTACATATAAAACCGACATTACATATGTCCATAACTAGGTCTTTACAAATTAAAGCAAGATGGGTTGCCCCCGTATAGGATTTGATACCACTACTGGTTTGGTGACAACTAGGGTTTTTGTACTCAAGGAATTAACTATACTTCTAAATATGAATGTATGTGATGCTCCCGAGTCAATTAGGGTACTAATAGTATGTTCAAAAAATAACAATTGTACCTTCCATTACAGCTTTTCCATGGTCTCTAGAGGGAGGTCTACTCAAGATAGGTATAGCCTCAGTGACATAATCTTGGCCACTATGTCCCTCCTTTGCAAGCTTTGGACACTGATTCTTGTAGTGTCCCTCTTTATGGCAGTGATAGCACTTCCCTTTGAACTCTTTCCTTATCAAACTCACTTTATAGTCCTTAGCAACATGTTCTTTATTTTGGCATCTTCGATAAGTTATACCCTCCTTCTTAATCTTCCCTTTGGCCTTCTTGCTCGCTTAAAATCCTCTCTTCTTAGCTCTACCTTGGTTCTGCACTAGTCCCACCTTCTTCTTCTCTTTTACCTTCTCCTCCAAGCCGACAGTATGAAGCAAAGCCATCACAACTAACATCTCATAAATGACACCTGTGGGTACTTAGGTTAAAAGACGCTCTCTAAGTGGAGAATTCAAGCCTTTAGAAAACTTCATAGCCTTCTTTATGAGGGTGTCAATCAAACTTATTTCGATCTTAGCTAGTTCTACGAACCTTCTGATATATTCCTTCAACACGGAGTCTCCCTGTCTAAGTTGTATAAACCTTTCCAATTGCAAATTCACCTCAGCCCTAATCATGAATCGTGACTCAAAGCGGTTTCTGGACTCAGCCCAAGTGATTCCTCCCTTAGCATTCTCATCAGCTACCATAGTCCATCAATCTAAGGTCTCTCCTTTAAGATGTCATGCCGTCATTCTCCTCTTGATCTATCCTTCGCATCCAAGCTCCTGAAATATACGCTCACAATCGTTAAATCAAGTCTTCATTTCCACGAAACTTTTAACTCCCATATACACCATTTCCCCCATATTTTGGAAGTCTTCATCTCCACCAAACTTTTAACTCCCATATACACCATTTTAACTCCCGAAATAGGCGGGGCAGTGGGTGTTGCTGGTGTACCTTGTTGAGGAATGCGAACTTGCCCTACATGCCTTAGGTGTTGCTTGAACCATTCAGGCATCCTTAGGATAGTAGGTATCTCTTAGGTAGCGGGGTTCCCAGTCTTAGAGAAACGATTTTCATCGATATTCAACTATATGTAGGTTCAAACTTTTAGTTCCAACTTCTTAATATAATATTATTTGCTGAAATAAAGGATTAGCCTAGTGTGTCTACGTTTGTTCAATTAAAAGTGTGCGTGTGTATTAAATTCGATTTTGCGAAAAATACTTTCAAAAATAACTAGTACACACTCATACATATACCTAGACTTATTGATTGGGTAGCCTAAGCTCTAATACCAAATGTAATAACCCGCCTCGAAAATGGCCTAATTTTCGACCCAGTAAAGGTCATCGAATTTTAAACCCATTCCAAAACTGGCTACATGGAGCTACCTATTTATGCTATCAGAATCTCATAGCGGAAACGATAAAATATAATATTAGAAATAGTATCCATTTTATTGAAATTCAAATCTCAAAAACACACAAAATATCTCAATATCTGAAATACAATATCCCAACATAATAATATTAAGTCTGAAATGGGTACATCAAATATAACATAACATAAGTAGATAGAAAACTACCATGAGACTCCACCTCCGCCTTCATCTCCTAAATCAGCTTCGTCTTCTCTAACCTGTGATGTTTGGTGAATAAAATCGAGCCTTTCCATAATAGTATTTGGGTAGTATAATTTTGATAAGGATATGCCTTACGCTTCCTTACTATATCCTATATGAAATACCTCCAACTGTAGGCCCTAAGGCCCTTCCAGTCCAATTCTATAACCTACACGTTTCAAATCCAACTCTATAACCCACTTTCAACTATAGGCCAAAATCCATTCCCAGTCCCACGCATCAACCGTCAATCATGTCCTAACAATGTGAGAGAAAGTACCCAAGCCACTCAATACCTTTTCAATGGAAATTAGGCAAACTCTGACCATTTAATACCTATATCTTAGGCAGGTCCGCGTCATTTAATACCTAACCCAAGGCAGACCCCTCTCCGGTACTCTCTAGCTGATCTCATTTAAAATCTCATCAGGCCACTTAATACTTTTTTATTGTAAGAGGCATACCCTATATTAGCCACTTAATACCTCGAAGCCGACCATTCCCAAGATTTCCCACTACCATGCATAAACAATACAATGACCATTTAATACTTCTTAAATAGGGAGGAGGCGGCCTACAACAACCACTTAATAACCCCGACTAAGAAGCAGGTCCTACGCATTATAACCTATAACCCAAACCGTGACATCTCACATTAGTCCGCCAATTGGTAGGCACTGGTAGTCAGATTAATTGGGCAGACTTACCCTATAGAATTATGACTGCCTCGCGTCCCATGTGGGTACTTATTATAGGCGATGCCTCACATCAGTCCCAAAGTCACATTGTTGGTAGCCAGATTAGCTGGTTGCAGACTTCTGTGTGCTTTTGACTGACCTCGCACCTCTATAACTTAGTCATAATTTCCACTCTCCTAACATACTACCATATATACCTCACCACATTTCGCATTAAGACCTTATAAGGAAATCTCCTTATTCCGCCTTTAATTATGAATTAATTTCCATGATTATCTCAACTTCTTTTCTAAGAGGTTTAATACTAATTACTAACCTATTTATACTATGTGATTAATACGTTATTAATACACTAATATACATATACATACATACATATATATATACATATATATTTATACATATACATACATACATACACACACACACGTAACTAAATACTCCTAACCATGCAAAGATTTCGTGTCCTATACTAATTATTTAAATGTCGAAACTTCCAATTTATACAAGTCTAACTCCATACCATAACATATAAATTAGCTAATATCCTTAGCCTACCAAAAGACCTGTATAAAAAAATAGAATCAACCACCAACTTATTTTATATTAAAATAATATAATCCACACCAATAGAACTTACAATTCAAATCCTTTGACACTATATCCATTTTTACATATAAAATGAAAAGGAGATTCATATTTAAATTACGAAAATATGCAGTGCAAACTACGAATAGGAGTATCCATACTTTAAATACCATTTCCTAACTTATTTTCTTTTTAAAACCCTTAATCATATCAAAAGAGAAAAGTTAGAAGTGAAATAGAATGTAAAATATTCAAATTCCGATGACCACACAAATTTCACTATTTTAATATAGAATAATTGAGATTCCAATAAAGATTGACATTTCGCTTTGGGGTGATTTTGGGTTTTAGTTTGGTATTTTCGTGAACAAAATTCCCCAAGGCATAAATCAAATCCAACTTATACTATACAAATACTATAAATGAGAAAAACTAAGGTAGTGTTTGGTTGAAAAATGAATTTTGGGTTTTGGGTTTTCAATACGTATGTCTAATATGAGAAAAATAGAGGGACAACGAAGGAGATGAAAGAAAGGCGGATGGGAGAACGAAGGTGATAGAAGGACGACGGAAGAATGGATTGTTTCACGTGCTTGTGTTATTTCTCAAAACACAAAAAATAAAAACAAAAGTTGTTTTCTATTTTGTATGTTAACTTTGTTTTCTAAATTGATCGTTTTCAACAAATATACATGCGTTATGTGCATTTTTGTATGGACGAAAATGCAAAATTATAAACAATAAACCAAACGCTACCTAAGATTTTCACTCATAGATGATTCTTAGCTTTCTTTTGGATTTGATTACGCCTGCTCCTATTCTCTCTTCAGACTTTGCCTTTTTGAAATATGCAACAATGAAATTGTATATGAATTAGATTTAGAATTTGAAGGATTAGAGAAGATGGAATTAGAAATTGAATGTTGAATATTTAAAATCCCTTACCTGAATATCCTTAGAAATTCTAAATCGTATAGAAGAAACTGATAAAGCTCTGCTTGCGTTCCCAAATAATTTGTGAATAAAAGTGAGGGGCTAGCCTCTTATTTACAGTGGTTAGAAAGCATCAAAACCGTCGGATTTAAGTCAGTTTAAAATAATTCAATCAAGCCATTCGCGCCTCACAAAACCCTAGCCGCCTCTATATTCTTCGATCGACCACCCTTCCTCAAGCGGTAGACCGCTAGCTCACGACCGACCCAAGGAAGGCAGTCGACTGGTCCTAGCATATTTGGAACGTTTGATTGTTTTATTTTTAATTTTATTTAATTCCATATTTAATTTTAACGTTAACATTTAATCTAACATTTACTTAAACCCCAAGTTCTAATCAATGCTAACATATTCATTAATATTTTAAATTTCAAATGTTAACATTAATTAAAAATTCGAATTAGAATTCCATTCAAATTATTTTAAATTCGAAAACTTCAAACATCAATAACTTTTCCATTTGAGCTTCGATTATAAAATTTTATATATGAAATTTATCGGAAAATCATTACAAACATATCCATGGCCAAATTCCTACATTTCCAAAATTTAAATTTTTAGCCTTGTTATTAATTAATTAATTTTTTATTAATTTTTATGGGGTGTTATAATTTCTTATCTTTTCCATTATGTTCTATGTCTATTGAGTTGATATCAATTGTATGTATGAGTAAACGCACTTGATTGTCCACCCCACTTGCACAACCCTACGTATTAGTCAATATACCTGTTAAATTGAAAAATTTTATTGACAAATTTAGCTCGACTAGGTAGTTTCTATAACTTTGTAGCCTTTATTTTTAGTTTAAAAGGTTTTGAAGGAAGTTCATCTTCGCAATCCATAGGAGAATATTTCCTTGTTATAAAATGGTAAGGAGACTCACATCACGTTCACTGTGAGAACAACCCCTTAAGTTATTCTAAGGAAATTCATTCAGTATTTAGTTGGATACACCTTCCTTTAAGTAATTTAGGGTGATTTGATCCACTAATTCCGAGAATACATTTCCTTTAGTATATCTATAGGGGTTCGGTTCTTTATCACAACAACATTCCTTTTAATATGTCTAGGGGGATTCGTTTCATCAGCAAGTGTGAAAACATCCCCTTTTGAATATCTTTAAGGGGATTCGTTTCATGAATAAAGGGAAAACATTTCCTCTATGTGATAATATCAAAGTAAGTGTAAGAGTTCAGGTTCAAAGAACCATCCAATTCCGTTGCAAGGATCTTCAATCCTTAGATTCGAGTAAGTTTGTCTGCACTATCAATGCAGGAACGCTTGCTATATCTAATTCGGGTTGTTCGTAGGACCTTTAATGATTGACTATCTGTTTTGACGATTCTTTCCAATCATATATAAGTCGATTGGTAATCATTAGCAAAGTCAATTCAAACCTCCATTTTGTTAAGGTACGGGCATTAAAGTCGGATGCCCCTAGCCTTGGTTCACTTCAGGATCATATAGTTTTAGGTTATCGGGAACTTTTATGGGTATGAGCTAAATATGTTTTTTTCATATTGATTTAAGATAGTGGTAGTAATCATTGGTCATGATTTTACACAACCAATATTTGACATTCGGTATGGTTTGATGGTTTTGATATCCAAGAATTATAGTTAATGCAATAATTATAACTAGTCCACATAATTTAAACATAATATAATCGATCCTTGGAAGACACATGTATTAATCACTAGAACCAAGCTCTATTTATTACATGATTAATGTTGTACATAAGAACGATCAAATAAAGATGACGTAATCAAAATTAAGAAAAGTATCGGTGGAGATTTTGCTCATTTCATGCTTTCATAAATGTTTCTTCATCCATAATGCTTAGGATGTAAGCTTTGTTACTTTAATCTTTATTGATGACATACGAACCCTCCTAAATTGGGTTGAATTCCCCCGGTCCAAGAAAAATCCATTTCTAGACCAAATCTCCTTCCTTGAGAGGGTAACTCTTCACCTTTGTATCGTACTATCTTGCCCCATTCTGTCTATGGACGGCAGCCTTCAAAGCAGCTGCATCATGCTTTTCTTTAACCAAGTCAAGGGACATGTTCATCAACTCCTCATTCTCATCAGGGTTATAGTAGATGCGTCAACATAACAGGACTATAGTTTCAACACAGATTGTTGCTTCTGAGCCATAAGCCAAGGTGAACATATTATGTCTCATTATAGTCTTATATGCGGCATGATATGCTCATAATTCCAGAAGTAATTCGTTCCTCTAGCTTTATATAATATCTTTTTCATAAATGCATTTAGGATTTTATTCACATCTTCGACTTATCCATTAGCATGTGGATGAGCGACAATAAAGAAGCTTTCCTTAATCCTACATTGGTTGCAAAATCAGGAAAATTCCCCTCTTTCGAACTATATTCCATTATCTGATATAATTTGTGACATCTCGTATCTGGAGGCCAAAAGGTAAGCGCTACAGATGCTGCAGTCATCTATAGTATTAACTTCTGGTGACAAAATACGGCAATGATAATGGTATCCATAATATCAGAAGCACATGAATATGAACAAAATCACATATTTCAGAAAAACAACATTTTGCTCATTACATTTCAAAACAATAATTCATATCCATGTTACATAATCCCTTAACATTTCGCAGGCAATGATTAAATATATCATTAAAAAATATGCCAAGAGCGACATATGATGATGCCCCCTTGGTTGATCAAAGCAATATAGTCATATATAACTTATATACATAGCGGAATCAAAACAAAATGAAACGACAAATCCTAATTAGCTATCTATCAGCCACCTACTCGTCTTCGAATGCCTTATTCGTCAAAAGACTACAACCTGAAAGCATCAACCCTCAGCCTACTCAAATCAATTTTGAGTACCCAAGAGTTTAAAGGGAAGAAAAACTTCAAGTTGTACCAAAAGATTGGTGTGAATAATTTTGTTACATCTCTGTTTACTGATATTAAGTGAGACCGCGCCGCTTAGCGGAACAGATTTCCCCTCACTAATATCCTCTTTAAAACATATATTTTGCAAATCCTTTCCTACAACCAAACTAGATAATCAAACTGATTATATCAAAATAGCAATATCCTTTATGCTAATAAAAGGATTAGTACGTAAAACAGGTAATATGTGAACTATCTGCCCACACATAATAGCAAGGTCTGTTATGCTACAAATGGACTATCTGTCCATACAACTGGACTGACTGCCCGCAAACTGGACTAACTGTCTGAAATCTAGGCTGACTGCCTGCAAAATGGACTAACTATCAGGATTATTTTCTTAGGGTTAACTACCCTTTAAATTTTCCTTGAAAATCTTTTCAAAATGATTTAGTCCATCAAATCATATATAAATACAAGGAAAATATATCTTTAGCTTTATTCTAAGCCACTATGTCATGATATATATATATACTTTACTCAAAATAATGTTGATAGGATTTAATAAGGATTAACTATCCTTCCAAAACAAGTCAAAACCCTTTTTATCTTGAAAATACTTAGGCTATATTGCCTATTTATTACATTTGAGACCTTTGTTTAAAACCGTTTAAACAACCGTTTCGAAACCCTTGAAGGTAACCCCTTCGAAACCATTGGAAAACCCCTTTCGACACCATTAAATACCGCCTTTCGAAAACATTGGAAAATCCTTTCCTTTCTTTTCTCTGAAAGCTTCAAAATAATAGACATCCCCCTTTAAAACCTTTTAAGTATTGCCTTTTGAAAACATAGGGGAAAACCCTCCTTTTCAACTTTGTCGAAACCCTGGGGAACCACCACTTTTGAAACCATTCATTAAACCTTTTGAAGTAGTCAAACTTAGTCCTTTCGAAAGAACTTTGGGTTCAATTTAAAATATGTGGAAATCTTTCAAAACCATTCAAAACGTCTTGGTCGAAACCATTTGGAATCTGCCTTCAAGTAGAGCAAAAGGATCAAAAACCCATTAAAGTCGAAAGCATTAGTTTCGAAACCTTTTATTTTCGAAACCATTTGGATTTTATTTTACTTATAGAAAAAGGGCCTTAAAAAACATTTAAGTCGAAAGCAACTGCTTCAAAACCATTTCCTAAGTAATGAAGTGATGGTGTCGAAACCATCCATTCGAAAGCATTGGAGAGGTGGCCAGGTTTTAGAAAACAAAACAACCCCTTCGAAACCATCTGGGTCGAAAGGTAGAAAGGCGGCAACAAAAAGGTTTCGTCTTAGTCGAAAGCATTTAATTAAAAATAGAGGCTCAACCTGTGATGACCGCCCATGACCCCTGCACCAAATGAAGTGATAGTGCGCTGTAAGGTGTGTCAGGCGACCATGGACGATTGTCAGGGTAGATTAAAACAACATAATCTATCGTATTACTCACAGCGCATGGACAAAATACAATAGAACATATATATAGTGAAGCTTTACAGAATAAAATGCCATCATATAAAACTTCATAATAGTTGAATACAAGCATCCAAATAGCCAATACATCAAGCCTCACTACATAACACTCAGAGAATACAAAACAGCGGAACATCCAGTACATATAATAAGAAGATAATATGCAACCCTCCAGCTCGTCTTCGATATCAGCATCGTGAGAAGAGAACAGCACCTGTCACCTGCTACCTAGTCTTCCCGTCCCAAAAATGGACGAACAGCCCAAGGCAATAAGAATTAAAACATAAAGCCTTGAGTCAGACAACGGTCTTAGTGAGCAGTAAATTAACTAACAACATACCAAAAGAGCATAAAGGAAAAGGAATAGGAATACAACCCTCCCACTCCAACCTCATTCTACAGTGATAGCCCCCAGACACACACTAAGCAGAAGCAAGCATAGCAAAGCATACAATTTAAAGTAAAGCAATTATCACTCGAGTTAAGAGCGATGTTTTCCAAGTACAAATCCCAAGGTCTTAAACCAAGGTCAGATAAGCACCCAGAAAATACCGCTCTTGAGACCGATTGACGATACAACCAAACATCCATGACTCTGGCTATCACTGTTATCATTGCTTCGATATCACCGTTAGTTGAATGAACGGCTCCTTCTTTCATCCGTCAGTCAAGGGCTAATGGTAACCCCGGTTCTAGACATAACTCCCGCACATCGTCGTAGCCCGTGCCAAGGATTTTCGCAACTACCCAAAGTACTCGACCATCAACAGTTAGTCTTTTGGGCGTCCCCATGTACTCTTGCTTAGAGCATGCTAGAACCTTCAACAACGATGAGATCTCAGCCTTCTAGTCATCCTCCTCGACGACTATTTCCATACTAGCTCAAGCGCCTCTCGAGCATCCATTATCCTCAAACTCGAATCATATCACCGAGTTACCAACGTGCTTGGAATGATCCCGTTTGGATTAGACCAAGTCTTCATCAAATGATGCCTCGCTTCATTACATCCTCGCAAAGCCTCATCTCAACATCACATCATCAAATCCATGCATAAGAGCTTCATCATCCCGCTACATATGCCACGAGCAGCTTTTCCAATTCAAGAGCCTTTCCCTTAGCTTTTGAATCATCTTCGACCACCTTGTCTAAAACCAATCAACAATCATCTAATTCACAGCAATCAATCATGTCAAACATCAATCCAAGTAACCAAACATTCAAATATAAGCAAAATGGACAATTATAACAATAATGGCAATTTCGTAATTAAGGAGTTGAAAGTCTAACAAGCATGAAAACATGAGAATTATCTCTACAACTTGATGAATGAACTTGCATAGGTTAATCGTATACAAAAATGGTTGTCGAATCATCATGAACAATGGATCTACATGGATCTACACTTAGGTTTACAAAAATGCATAGAAATCACTATTTTAACACCAAATCAAGCCAACAATCCGATATACTCCTTTGGATCCGTGTGAGAGATAATCACCACTCACCAAATCACCAAAACAAACCCAAATCAACACGCTTCAGATCTGGACAGCAAAGGATCAAGCTTGATCTATCACGAATTCGCTTCAAACGATGAAATCTCACTTCAATGGATGTAGATCTTCAATCTAAGCTCTTGAATCTTCAATTTGATCTTCAACTTGGATGGATGGAAGCACTAGTTTAGAGTGGAGAAAAGAAGTGAAGAAGTGTAGAAGTCGAGCTCTCAAAATGGCAGCACTTCGTCGCTTCGAAATCCGGATCCCAAAAAGTGAGAAAAACCCTTCCTATTTATAGCAGAAAATTCCCTTAAGTCGTAACTCGTCCGCCTCTATAAGTCGTCTCCGACTTATAACCTAAGACACTTCCGACTTAACAAAGCCTCCAACCTAATAGATATGCACGCGCGCCCAACTCCTAGGTCGCTTACGACCTAACGGCTTAGCAGTCCTACGACTTACGACTCAACTGGGTCTCCGACTCAACATAGCGCGCGACATAACAGTTCGACTTAACAACTTAGCCTATGCGCGACTTAGCGACTTACGACTTAACAGACCAATTCTCTACGACTTAAGACTTAACTTCCCTAAGTCGTCTACGACTTAACACATAGGCTAAAACCCAGCGACTTAACACCTTAAGTCTTCACGCGACCTAAAACCTCACGACTTAGTAGTCCTGCGACCTACGACTTCATCCAAAACCATGCTACAGTCACCCAACGACTTAACAGGTACACTACCTCGCGACCTAACAAACTTACGACTTAACATACCCACGCGACCTAACACTTAGACTGTATACGACCTAATACAACCTTACGACTTAACTCGTACGACTTAACTCCCATAGGTCGTATACTCCTTAAGTCGCTAACCTATAGGTCATACCAAGATACTAGGTCGCTACACAGCTATCTCCAAACTCCTTAGGTCGTTGCCGACCTAACAATGCTAACTCGGAACCACTAGGTCGCTCATCCCTAGGTCGCGAATAGCTATAGGTCGCTCCAATACTTCCTTAGGTCGCCTAACCCACTTAAGTCGGTCACGACTTAACTCTTAACTCGCTGCTTCTTAACTCGGTAATAATTAACTCGCCACTATCCTTAAGTCGCGCCTATCCCCTAAGTCGTATACGACTTACGACCTATACTAAGTCGTGAACGACTTAGGACTTAGCCATATTTTGCCTAAAATCTGAAATGGCTCAACAACACTAAAATTCCAGATTTTGACAAACTTTTCGATCCGTAAAAATACGGGTCGTTACATTCTCTCCCCCCCGAAATTCCAAACAATCATAGCAATCAAAAACTATTCTGTACGCCTACCATCCATAGAAATCAACAAACCATGCATCCAATTCTAGCTTAGCGTACAGAATTCTAAAACTAGAACAAGTTACAATATCGCGAGATGACACGACACCTTAGGGCCATACCTTGAAGAGTTCAGGATGAGCTGCCTTCATCCTCTCTTCCACCTCCCACGTGCAGTCGTTATCATCATCACTCCATTGTATCTTGAGCAACTTAACTACCTTCCTCCTAAGCTGTTTCGTGTCGGTTTCAACAACACGAAGCGGCTTACGAGGTCTTCTATCGACTGGATCAACTTCGAAATCTTCATAGCTATCGACAGAAACCACTGTATTCTAGTCATGCACATACTTCCGTAGATACGATACATGAAAAACATTGTGCACACTCGACATCTTCTCTGGTAATTCCAATCTATAAGCGAGCTTTCCAATTCGCTCGGTAACCGGGAATGGTCCAACAAATCTCGGAGTCAATTTTCCTTTCTTCCCGAATCGAATAACATTCTTCAGTGGAGAAATCTTCACAAAAACCATATCTCCTACGTCGAATACCAAATCCTTTCGACGCTTATCGGCATAACTCTTCTGACGGTCTTGGGCTGCCTTCATTCGTTGCCGAATGATCTCTATGCAATCCAAAGTCTGTCGAATCATCTCTGGCCCAAGCATCATCTTTTCTCCAGTCTCTAACCAACATGTCGGAGAGTTACACGGTCTTCCATACAATGCCTCATACGGTGCCATACCAATGCTTGACTGGTAACTATTGTTGTACGCAAACTCCACCAAATGAAGGTGATCTTCCCATGATCCTCCGAAGTCCAAAACACATGCTCTAAGAAGATCTTCCAAAACTCGGTTGACTCTCTCGGTCTGGCCATCTGTTTGAGGGTGATAAGCTGCACTCAAACACAACTCGGTTCCCAAAACTTTCTGGAAGCTCTTCCAAAATCCACTAATGAACAATGGGTCTCGATCGCTCACTATACTCTTCGGAATACCATGGAATCGAACTATCCACTTAACATACAACTCAGCCAACTTTGATGCAGTCCTAGTCGATCGAACAGGAATGAATCTAGCACTCTTAGTCAAACGATCTATGATGACCCAAATCCCTTCATTTCCCGTTCTGGTTCTAGGCAATCCATCGATAAAATCCATCGACACTTGCTCCCACTTCCATGTAGGAACTTCTAATGGCTGAAGCAATCCACTTGGCTTCTTTTGTTCGGCTTTTACCAACTGGCAGTTCATACACTTGGAAATAAAATTTCCAACATCCTTCTTCATGCCTTTCCAGTAGTAGGTTCTCTTCATATCCCGATACATCTTATTTCCACCTGGATGAATTGTCAACTTCGAGTGATGACTTTCCTTCAGAACTTCACTCCTCAATTCATCTATATCGGGAACAACTAATCGTCCTTGCTTCCGAAGCCAACCCTCTCGATCGACCTCGAATCCTTTATCCTTTTCTGGTTCTAATCCAGATTCCAAGTCACGGATAATCTTGACAAGCTTATCGTCTCGCTTTTGGCCCTCGTCAATCCTTTCCACAAGAGAAGGTCTTATCGATAAGTTTGCCAACATCTCAGGTTCCAATTCACATCTAGGCCTGAAGTCAAATCCAGCTAAATACTCGAGATTCTTCCATTCTGAAAACATGGCTCCCAATCCTGCATGTCTTCGACTTAACGCATCTGCCACTGCGTTACCTTTTCCGGGAGTATAAGCTATACCAAAATCATATGATGCCAAAAACTCTAGCCAACGTTGCTGCCGAAGATTCAAATCCTTTTGGGAGAAAAGATACTTCAATGACTTGTGATCCGTAAACAACTCGAATCGAACTCCCAATAGATATTGTCTCCACATCTTCAGAGCAAATATAATCGCCGCTAACTCCAAATCATGAGTTGGGTAATTCCTTTCATGCGGCTTCAGTTGTCGACTGGCATACGCAACAACTTTTTCCCTCTGCATCAGCACTGCTCCAAGTCCAGTACCACATGCATCGGTGTAAACCACCATCTCATCATTCCCACTTGGAATAGTCAAAACAGGAGCACTCGTCAATCTCTCTTTCAGGATTCCGAAAGCTTGCTCACACTTAGCATCCCAACTGAACACTTGGTTCTTTTTCGTCAATCCTGTTAACGGTGCAGCTACCTTGGAGAAGTCTTTGATAAACCGTCGATAATATCCTGCTAATCCAAGAAAACTTCTCACATCAGATGCATTCTTAGGTCTAACCCAATCCTGGATTGCTACCACCTTAGCGGGATCAACCGCTATTCCATTTCCAGAAATCACATGGCCTAAGAACCTCACTTCACTCTTCCAGAAGTGACACTTCGAAAACTTAGCCTTCAGCTGATGTTCCCGCAAGATTTCCAAAACAATACGCAAGTGCGTCTTGTGCTCCTCTTCCGTTCTGGAATAAATCAGAATATCATCCACGAACACAAGTACAAACTTGTTCAACTGATCTCTGAACACTCTATTCATAAGATCCACAAAATATGCTGGCGCGTTAGTCAATCCAAACGGCATTACCAGCCACTCAAAGAAACCCAATGGTGTCCGAAAAGCAGTCTTCGGCACACTATCCTTAGCCACTCTCAACTGGTGAAATCCCGTTGCCAAATCCATCTGAGAAAACACCTTGGCTTCATGAAGTTGATCAAACAAGTCATCTATTCTCGGCAACGGATACTTGTTCTTCTTAGTCACCTTATTCAGCTCATGATAATCCACACACAATCTCAACGACCCATCTGCCTTGGTTGCAAACACAACTGGTGCACCCCACTCGGACACACTACGCCGAATGAATCCTTTCTGCAAAAGATCATCAACTTGCACCCTCAACTCCTGCTGTTCCCTAGGCGCCATCCGCCTAAGAGGCATCACAACAGGTCTGGCTCCTTCAACTAGATCTATACGAAACTCGATCTCTCTATGCGGCGGCAACCCTTTGACTTCGTCAAAGACATCCTCGAATCCATTAGCGATCGGCACTGATGACAGTCCATCCCGTGGAACAACCAGCGAATACATGAAGCTCATGAAGACGCCTTCTTCATGCTTACATCGTATCACCACCTTTCGCCCCTCCACATTCTCGACTGTCACTTCCAACCTCTCGCAATCAACCTTAGCCGCATACTTCCTAAGCCAGTCCATACCCAAAATAATTCCGAACCTCGCAAAGTTCAGAACAAAGCAATCACAAATAAAAGAGCAACCATGACTCGACACAATCAGACCACGGCATAACATACACAATCAAGACGAACCCCCAACTGGATTAGTCACAACCAATGGCCTATCAACAATATCCGGTTCCAAACCCAACCGGCTTACGAGTTCACTACAAACAAACGAATGCGACGCTCCAGTATCAAACAGAACTCTAACTGGAACACCACATAGGAAAAGAGTACCTTGAACCACCACACTCTTTCCTTTCTCTTCAGCGGTAGGAGCCTTCGAAGACGACGAAACAGCTTCCAAAGCATAAGCTTGCACAATCTGCATGTCCTTCCGCGGTTCTGGACAATACTTCTTGATGTGCCCCGGCTTGTCACAGTTGTGACACTTCATCGGCACCCTTGGATTCTTGCAATCTTTGGAGAAATGGCTCTTCTGCTGACAATTGTAGCAGGTCACTTCACCCTTCTGCTTCTTATGGCCACCCTTCCCCTTTTTCTGCTGCTGCTTCCTTTTCTTGTTTCCACCTTGCTGGGGTTTAGACTCTTCCCTGGTCACATCAACAACAGATCCTTCCTTAGGAAACAGATTCTCGGATCTGAGAGCTTCCTCCACAAGCTTCTCAAATGAATCGTCCATATGACCCACCGGTCTTGGAGCCTGAACTTGATCTCCAACATCTACTAATGGCCCCGGGGCTGACATCCTTCTCATGATCGAAGTCATCATGGCTTCGAACATAGCAACATAATCAGTAGCCCCCTCAACAGCACGGCCTTCCCTAGCAGCTGGTCTTCCTCTTCGACTCATTCTCAATATCTATAAAAAGAAATGATTAGCACATCTAGAGAAACAACTGCATAAAGGACTCAAACTCTACTAAGCTACTATATTATATATAGTAATCATCCATCAAAATACAATTACGTCTCTCATACGTAGTTACATCAGTGAGCGTTGGGTAAAATCGATTAACCAATGCTCTGATACCAAATGTGACGACCGCCCATGACCCCTGCACCAAATGAAGTGATAGTGCGCTGTAAGGTGTGCCAGGTGACCATGGACGATTGTCAGGGTAGATTAAAACAACAGAATCTATCGTATTACTCACAGCGCATGGACAAAATACAATAGAACATATATATAGTGAAGCTTTACAGAATAAAATGCCATCATATAAAACTTCATAATAGTTGAATACAAGCATCCAAATAGCCAATACATCAAGCCTCACTACATAACACTCAGAGAATACAAAACAGCGGAACATCCAGTACATATAATAAGAAGATAATATGCAACCCTCCAGCTCGTCTTCGATATCAGCATCGTGAGAAGAGAACAGCACCTGTCACCTGCTACCTAGTCTGCCCGTCCCAAAAATGGACGAACAGCCCAAGGCAATAAGAATTAAAACATAAAGCCTTGAGTCAGACAACAGTCTTAGTGAGCAGTAAATTAACTAACAACATACCAAAAGAGCATAAAGGAAAAGGAATAGGAATACAACCCTCCCACTCCAACCTCATTCTACAGTGATAGCCCCCAGACACACACTAAGCAGAAGCAAGCATAGCAAAGCATACAATTTAAAGTAAAGCAATTATCACTCGAGTTAAGAGCGATGTTTTCCAAGTACAAATCCCAAGGTCTTAAACCAAGGTCAGATAAGCACCCAGAAAATACCGCTCTTGAGACCGAATGACGATACAACCAAACATCCATGACTCTGGCTATCACTGTTATCATTGCTTCGATATCACCGTTAGTTGAATGAACGGCTCCTTCTTTCATCCGTCAGTCAAGGGCTAATGGTAACCCCGGTTCTAGACATAACTCCCGCACGTCGTCGTAGCCCGTGCCAATGATTTTCGCAACTACCCAGAGTACTCGACCATCAACAGTTAGTCTTTTGGGCGTCCCCATGTACTCTTGCTTAGAGCATGCTAGAACCTTCAACAACGATGAGATCTCAGCCTTCTAGTCATCCTCCTCGACGACTATTTCCATACTAGCTCAAGCGCCTCTCGAGCATCCATTATCCTCAAACTCGAATCATATCACCGAGTTACCAACGTGCTTGGAATGATCCCGTCTGGATTAGACCAACTCTTCATCAAATGATGCCTCGCTTCATTACATCCTCGCAAAGCCTCATCTCAACATCACATCATCAAATCCATGCATAAGAGCTTCATCATCCCGCTACATATGCCACGAGCAGCTTTTCCAATTCAAGAGCCTTTCCCTTAGCTTTTGAATCATCTTCGACCACCTTGTCAAAAACCAATCAACAATCATCTAATTCACAGCAATCAATCATGTCAAACATCAATCCAAGTAACCAAACATTCAAATATAAGCAAAATGGACAATTATAACAATAATGGCAATTTCGTAATTAAGGAGTTGAAAGTCTAACAAGCATGAAAACATGAGAATTATCTCTACAACTTGATGAATGAACTTTCATAGGTTAATCATATACAAAAATGGTTGTCGAATCATCATGAACAATGGATCTACATGGATCTACACTTAGGTTTACAAAAATGCATAGAAATCACTATTTTAACACCAAATCAAGCCAACAATCCGATATACTCCTTTGGATCCGTGTGAGAGATAATCACCACTCACCAAATCACCAAAACAAACCCAAATCAACACGCTTCAGATCTGGACAGCAAAGGATCAAGCTTGATCTATCACGAATTCGCTTCAAACGATGAAATCTCACTTCAATGGATGTAGATCTTCAATCTAAGCTCTTGAATCTTCAATTTGATCTTCAACTTGGATGGATGGAAGCACTAGATTAGAGTGGAGAAAAGAAGTGAAGAAGTGTAGAAGTTGAGCTCTCAAAATGGCAGCACTTCGTCGCTTCGAAATCCGGATCCCAAAAAGTGAGAAAAACCCTTCCTATTTATAGCAGAAAATTCCCTCAAGTCGTAACTCGTCCGCCTCTATAAGTCGTCTCCGACTTATAACCTAAGACACTTCCGACTTAACAAAGCCTCCAACCTAACAGATATGCACGCGCGCCCAACTCCTAGGTCGCTTACGATCTAACGGCTTAGCAGTCCTACGACTTACGACTCAACTGGGTCTCCGACTCAACATAGCGCGCGACATAACATTTCGACTTAACAACTTAGCCTATGCGCGACTTAGCGACTTACGACTTAACAGACCAATTCTCTACGACTTAAGACTTAACTTCCCTAAGTCGTCTACGACTTAACACATAGGCTAAAACCCAGCGACTTAACACCTTAAGTCTTCACGCGACCTAAAACCTCACGACTTAGTAGTCCTGCGACCTACGACTTCATCCAAAACCATGCTACAGTCACCCAACGACTTAACAGGTACACTACCTCGCGACCTAACAAACTTACGACTTAACATACCCACGCGACCTAACACTTAGACTGTATATGACCTAATACAACCTTACGACTTAACTCGTACGACTTAACTCCCATAGGTCGTATACTCCTTAAGTCGCTAACCTATAGGTCATACCAAGATACTAGGTCGCTACACAGCTATCTCCAAACTCCTTAGGTCGTTGCCGACCTAACAATGCTAACTCGGAACCACTTGGTCGCTCATCCCTAGGTCGCGAACAGCTATAGGTCGCTCCAATACTTCCTTAGGTCGCCTAACCCACTTAAGTCGGTCACGACTTAACTCTTAACTCGCTGCTTCTTAACTCGGTAATAATTAACTCGCCACTATCCTTAAGTCGCGCCTATCCCCTAAGTCGTATACGACTTACGACCTATACTAAGTCGTGAACGACTTAGGACTTAGCCATATTTTGCCTAAAATCTGAAATGGCTCAACAACACTAAAATTCCAGATTTTGACAAACTTTTCGATCCGTAAAAATACGGGTCGTTACACAACCCAATCGAAACTATTTTCTTTAAATTATTTGACTTGGTCAAAAGCTATTTTGTTGAAAGCCATATAGTCGAAAGCAAGCAGGTGTATTTCTTTTATTTAAAAACAAAGGACTGCCTCAATCGCTTCGAAACCCCTGGTTTTGACTCCCTACCTTCCGCCATCATCCAATTCATTACGTACCAGTTAACTGATACCATATGCATTGGTTTTGACTGTGTTAGAGGCGATAGTATAGAGGCAGAACCTGGTGTCGAAAGAGATGAAAAAGTGGAAAACTTGTAGCAAATAGTTCTTTTCACCAAACCTGCCTTACTTATCTAATTGTGATTGGTTGCCTCTTTATTTACCAAAGGTATTGCACTTTGTCAAAAGTGCTACAGACATTTCAGAGTTAATAATTTAAATCATTTTATAAAAAGCCCCTTCTCCTCTTTTAATTTTATAAAACATTTAAGTCTCGTACCTTAAATAATTTTATATAACCAATAACACACATAGGAAAAATCTTAAAAAATTCCAGAAAATTACATTATTATTTACCCGTAAATAATTTATAACCCAAAATACCATTTTCTTTACTAGAAAATTCATATTAATTCCACGAAAATTTCGAAAAATCAAAAAATTGAAACCCATCTCCAAAATAATATTTAAGATCTTCATAAAAATTCGCAAGACAATTGGATATCATTTTATAGGATTTTCGTCTTAAAACATATCATAAATTCAATATGAATAACCATAATTTATCAACAAGTATATATATTCATTCTATCATTAAAAAACATGGCAAATCGTTGCAAAATATTCGGAATTCATATTAAAACCGAAAACATAATCAAAAATGAGATGTAAACATTATTCACCTTAGCTTTTATAGATTATGGAGATTGAGATGTGAATAGATTTGATTTGAATTTGCTTCTTCCTAACTTTTCTTCTTCTCTTCCTTGTTAATGGTGGCCGGCCGTGTTTTATAAAATTTTGAAATGAAATGAACGTGTAAAATTTACATGGACAAGGTTTAGAGGATATAGGAATGGCCTCTTTCCTATTTTACCTCTCCTCTATTTCAAGTTAACTCTTATTTTAATTTATGGTTAAATGGCACGGCTACACCTTAATTAAAATCAAATCTCAATCCCCTAATCAACACATTATTTTATTTAATTCAACTAATTAAATATCCTAAATAATGTTACCAAAAATTCGGGGTGTTACAGACTCCCCTCCTTAAAGAATTTCGTCCTTGAAATTATGATAAGGTACACAACAAATCAAACAAGAAGGTAAAACATACCATCAAACAAGTCCGGATAAGTATCTCTAATCCTGCTCTCAATCTCCCAAGTACAGTCCATGTCATCGTCGCTCCACTGGACTTTGACTAATCTGACCGACTTAGTTCTAAGCCTCTTCTCATCTCTCGCAACTATGCGAACTGGCTTCCTTACTATGGTCAAATCCGGCTCTACCACTAAATCATCAAGCACAGTCGGTGCAATAGCAGTCTTCGGGTCCCTAACACACTTTCTGAGATGATAAACAAGAAAAAACATCGTGGACACCTGCCAAACTGCTCAGTAACTTCACTCTATATGCGAGCTTCTTGATCCTCTCAATAATAGGAAAAGGTCCAATGAATCTCGGTGCTAACTTCCCCGATTTTCCTGGTCTCCAACTGAGAACTCTAGATCTTTCCGTCTCTTATCTGCATAACTTTCTGCCTAGACTGAGCCTCCTTCATTCTTGCCCGAATGACCTCAATCTTATCTGCAGCTTCTCGGAATAAATATGGAGTAAGAACTAACCTATCCCCAGTCTCTAGCCAACAAACGGGAGATTTGCATGGCCTTCCATACAAAGCTTCAAATGGTGCCATCCCAATACTAGTCTGATAGCTGTTGTTATACGAAAACTTGACTAAATGCAGATGGTATTCCCATGATCCCTCGAAATCCAGAACACAAGCTCTTAACAAATCTTCTAAGATCTTGTTAACCCTCTCCGTTTGCCCATCAGTTTGCGGATGGTAAGCGGTACTCATCTTGAGCTTGGTTCCCAAAACTTCCTGTAGACTCTTTCAGAACTCACTAGTGAACAAAGGATCTCTATCACTAACTATGCTACTAGGAACTCCATGCATTCTAACTACATTCTTCAAGGATAATCTTGCTAAAACATGGGCCATTCTAGTTGACCTAACTGGAATGAAATGGGCACTCTTGGTCAATCTGTCCACTATAACCCATATGTTATCATTTCCTCTGTTCGACCTAAGCAACCCATCAATAAAATCCATGGAGATAGAATCCCACTTCCGTACTTGAATATTCTAACGACTGAAGCAACCCACTTGGTTTCTGGTGTTCGGCCTTTGCATACTGGCAAACCATACACTACTTCACACATAACCCAATATCTCGCTTCATACCTTCCCAGAAGAAACTCCTCTTCATATCCTGATACATCTTAGTACCTCTTGGGTGGATAGAGAACTTTGAACGTTGGCATTCGTCTAGGACCTATTTCCTTATGTTTCCTACACTCGGAACACATAATCTTCCTTTCTTTCTCAACCTCCCATTCTGCTCAAGACTGAAATCTTTCAAGTCATCGCTCTTAGTTCCATCTCTTAGTTTCCTGATCCGTTCAGCTAAAACCAGATCCTCTATCTGTCTAGAAGCAATCTTTTCGATCAACACTGGTCGAACTTCCAAACAAGATAATACAATTGTATCTCCACTGGACCCAGCCTCGGATCTCCACTATACTCTACAATCAGCTAATGCTTCAAAGTCCTTCCACTCAGCGATCATCGTTAAAACTGCATTCTGATGTTTCCTGCTAAGAGCATCCGCAACCTTGTTGCCTTTCCCTGGTGTGTACTCAATTCCAAAATCATAAGCAGCAATAAACTCTAACCACCTCTACTGCCTCATGTTCAACTCCTTCTGAGAGAACAAATACTTCAACAACTTACGATCTGTATATAGCTCAAACCTTTCTCCTAAAAGGTAATGACTCCAGACCCTCAAAGCAAAAATAAACGCAGCCAATTCTAAGTCATGCATCGGATATCTGACCTCATGTGGTCTAAGTTGTCTAGAAGCGTAGGCAATCGCTCTACCCCTCTGCATCAGCACAGCTCTTAATCCTGTTCCATACGCATCGGTATAAACCACCAAATCTTGATTCCCTTTCGGAATAATTAACACCGGTGCATGGGTCAATAAGTGTTTCAAACTCTGGAATGCCTCCTCACACTTATCAGTCCACACAAACTTTACATCCTTTCTTGTCAGCTAGGTCATCGGTGCCGCTATCTGCGAAAAGTCCTTAATAAATCTCTGATAATAACCAGCCAACCCAAGGAAACTCTTTATCTCTGTCACTGTCTCGGGTCTCTTCCAACTACTCACTTCTTCAATCTTAGTCGGGTCCACTGATAACCCTTCCTCTGAGACTACATGACCAAGAAACTCCACTTCTTTCTTACAGAAATGACACTTCGAAAACTTTTGCCTTCAGCTGATATTGCCTCAGCGTCTCAAGCACTACTCTAAGATGAATTTCATGCTCTCTTTCATCCTTAGAGTAAATCAAAATATCATCTATGAAAACCAATACGAGCCTATCCAATTGCTCTTGGAAAACCCGGTTCATCAAATCCACAAAGAAAGCTGGCGCGTTAGTCAATCCGAACGGCATAACTTACCATTCGTACGACCCATATCTAGTCCTAAACGCCGTCAAAGGTATACTATCCTTTACTACCCTGAGCTAATGGAAACCTGTCGCCAAATCTAACTACTAAATACCTTCGCTCCACTCAACTGGTCGAACAAATCGTCAATCCTTGGCAATGGATATCAGTTCTTTATCGTCCTCTCATTCAACTTACGATAATCGATACATAGCATTAGCAATCCATCCGACTTCTTATCAAACACTGCAGCTACTCCCCATAGCGAACTACTCGGCCTGAAATTCTTGCCTTCTAAATCCACTAACTGCACCTTCAACTCCCTCATCTCTGAAGGGGTCATCTTGCTTGGCAGTCTACTCACTAGTTCTGCTTCCAGAACCAAATCTATCCGAAACTCAATGGCCTGTTTCGACGGCAATCCAACTACAGACTCAAAAACATCTACGAATTCTCTAACCATGAAAAATTGACTCAACTCATCATCAAACTCCATAGTACTCAACGAAGTATACATCTCACCGCAAGAACCTTCTACGGTATAAACTATCTGATCACTACAATCTGGGTGACTAAGATATATTTTCCTATCCTGGCAAAATTTCCTAGCATCGTTCTCACTTGACCAATCCATCCCAAGAATAATCCTGAACCCTACAAAATCAAACACATGCAAACTGCAAACAAAAGCACGACCTAACAGGTTAAACTCTAACTGATCACATCTCATCCCTAGAGTCGCATACCAACCTATTGGATTCGCAACCCGTAAGGAAGTAACTAAATAAGTAGGTTCTAGGTTAAGCTTATCTATCAAACATCTAGATATAAAAGAATGTGATGCATCAGTATCAAATAGAACGCTAACAGTCATACCATGAATCTGAAGCGTACCTCCCAAGACCGACTTTCCTTTTTCTTGAGCTGTAGGCTTAGAAGCAGCAGGCTCCAATGCATACACCTTGCCCTTTCCATCCTTAGCGGGCTCCTTGCACTGGCTCTTGTAGTGGCCTATCTGGTCACAGTTGTAGCACCTGACATTCTTCCTCCCAGCCACTTCCTTGGCCTTCCCGGCACGACACTCATTAGCATAGTGCTCCTTTCTTATCACACTTGAAATAGAAAATCTTAGATTTCCCTTTCTTAGCTGCTCCACCCTTTAGAGCACCTTTCTTCGAAAAGAACTTCCTCTTTTGATTCTGCTCAACCTGGACTTCTTTAGCCTTACTCCTCTCTAGAGAATCAAACAACTCCTCATGCCTTAAGTCCATCTCTACAACAAAGTCAGAAGGATCTCTAATATGAGGTAATGTAGCCCTGTCTAACTCAGGCTTCAAACCCCTAATAAACTTCTCGTTTCTCTTTATGACCGTGTTCACTAAAGCATACCCATATCGGGCCAACTCCTCAAACTTCCTTGCATACTCCAGAACTGACATCTCCCTCTGCTCTAATTCAGCAAACTTCCTGATCAGAACTGAATGTGCCATTGCTGACATAAACCTCTCCTGAAACCTTCCCTTGAAATCTTCCCAGGTCATAGTTTCCTCATCCACTGCCGCAGTCACACTATTCCATCAAAATAGAGCCGCTCCCTGAAGCTGTCTAGATGACAACCTCCTCTTCTGCTCATTAGTGAGCCCCAAATCTGCAAAAATCCTTTCGCAGTGCGACAATCAATTCTCTACCTCAATGGCATCCTTCGTTCCAACAAACGGCTTTCCTCCAAGCTTGGTGTAATCTCCACTCAACTTAGCATAGTGATGAACTGCCGGAGCTTCCGGAACTCCTGCCCCAACAGCATTTCCTCCTACCATTCCAGCTGCAACTCCAGCTTGCATCATATTCACAAAAACTGATACATAGCCCCCATGTCCACTTTCAGGACTCCAGCACCTGTATTCTCTGCTTGTGCCTGACCTTGACCTCTTCTCACATTAGGCCTGACATTTCCTTCGACGCCCTCCCCTCCTTGGTTAACTCTTCCTCTTCTTACTTCCATATCTGTATTCAAACCTTATGAGATGCAGAAAAATAACCCAGCAAGGATAGGAGACTAGAGATAAAGCATATATTTATATATAACAAATACAAGTACGTTATTATAGCGTTATTCCATGCCCTCAATCTTACTCTAATTCCTTAGGATTATGTTTTAAAAACCATTTTTAATTTAAATTTTTTCATAAACCATGCTCCGATACTAAGTTGTGACATTCCGTATCTGGAGGCCCAAAGCTAAGCGCTACAGATGTTGCAGTCATCCATAGTATTAACTTCTGGTGATAAAATACGGTAACAATAATGGTATCCATAATATCAAAATCGCATGAATATAAACAAAATCACAGATTTCAAAAAACCAACATTTTGCTGATTACATTTCAAAACAATAATTCATATCCATGTTACATAATCCCTTAACGTTTCCCAGGCAATGATTAAATATATCATTACAAAATACGCCAAGAGCGACATACGACGATGCCCCCTTGGTTGGTCAAAGCAATATAGTCATATCTGACTTATATACACAACGGAATCAAAACAAAATGAAACAACAAATCCTAATTAGTTATCCGTCAGTCACCTACTCGTCTTTGCATGCCTTATTCGCCAAAAGACTACAACCTGAAAACATCAACCCTCAGCCTACTCAAATCAATTTTGAGTACCCAAGAGTTTAAAGGGAACAAAAACTTCAAGTCGGACAAAAAGCATGGTGTGAATAATTTTGTTACATCTTTGTTTATTGATATTAACTGAGACCACGCCGCTTAGCGGGACAGGTTTCCCCTCACTAATATCCTCTTTATAACATATATTTTTCAAATCCTTTCCTGCAACTAAACTGGATAATCAAACTGATTATATGAAAATAGCAATATCATTTATGCTAATAAAATGATTAGTCCATAAAACAGGTAATATGTGAACTATCTGCTTACATATAATAGCAAGGTCCATTATGCTTAAATAGACTATCTGTCCATCCAACTGGGCTGATTGCTCGCAAACTGGACTAACTGTCTGAAATCTTGGTTGACTGCCTACAAAATGGACTAACTATCCAGATTATTTTCTTAGGGTTAACTATCTTTTAAATTTTCCTTGAAAATCTTTCCAAAATGATTTAGTCCTTCAAATCATATATAAATACAAGGAAAATATATCTTTAGCTTTACTCTAAGCCATTTTTCCATGATATATATACTTTACTCAAAATAATGTTGATGGGATTTAATAAGGATTAACTATCCTTCCAAAACAAGTCAAAACCCTTTTTAACTTGAAAATACTTAGGCTATATTGCTTATTTATTACATTCGAAACCTTTGTTTAAAACCGTTTAAATGGCCCTTTCAAAACCCTTGAAGGTAACCCCTTCGAAACCATTGGAAAACCTCTTTCGACACCATTAGATACTGCCTTTCGAAAACATTAGAAAATCCTTTCCTTTCTTTTCTCTGAAAGCTTCAAAATAACAAACACCCCCCTTTAAAACCTTTTAAGTATTGCCTTTTGAAAACATAGGGGAAAACCCTCCTTTTCAACTTTGTCGAAACCCTGGGGAACCACCTCTTTCGAAACAATGCATTAAACTTTTTGAAGCAGTCAAACTTAGTCCTTTCAAAAGCACTTTGGGTTCAATTTAAAACATGTGGAAATCTTTTGAAACCATTCAAAACGTCTCGGTTGAAATCATTTGGAATCTGCCTTCAAGTAGAGCAAAAGGATCAGAAACCCATTAAAGTCGAAAGCATTAGTTTCGAAACCTTTTACTTTCGAAACCATTTGGGTTTTACTTTACTTATAGAAAAAGGGTCTTAAAAAACATTTAAGTCCAAAGCAACTACTTCGAAACCATTTCCTAAGTAATGAAGTGATGGTGTCGAAACCATCCCTTCGAAAGCATTGGAGAGGTGACCAGGTTTTAGAAAACAAAACAACCCCGTCGAAACCATCTGGGTCGAAAGGTAGAAAGGCAGCAGCAAAATGGTTTCGTCTTAGTCGAAATCGATTATTTAAAAACAGAGGAGCAACCCAATCGAAACCATTTTCTTTAAATTATTTGACTTGGTCGAAAGCTACTTTGTTGAAAGCCATATAGTCGAAAGCAAGCAGGTGTATTTATTTTATTTAAAAACAAAGGACTGCTTCAACCCCTTCGAAACCCCTAATTTCGACTCCCTACCTTCCGCCATCATCTAATTCATTACGTACCAATTGTCTAACACCATGTGCATTGGTTTCGACTGTGTCGGGGGCGATAGTATGGAGGCGGAACTTGGTGTCAAAAGAAACGAAACAGCGGAAAACTTGTAGCAAATAGTTCTTTTCACCTAACCTGCCTTAAATGTCTAATTATGATTAGTTGCCTCTTTATTTACCAATAAAAAATACCGCACTTTGTCAAAAGTGCTGCCGACTTTTCAGGGTTAATAATTTAAATCATTTTATAAAATGCCCCTTCTCCTCTTTTAATTACATAAAACATTTAAGTCACATACCTTAAATAATTTTATATAACCATTAAAACACTTAGGAAAAATCTAGAAAAATTCCAGAAAATCACATTATTATTTACCTGTAATTAATTTATAATCCAAAATACCATTTCCTTTACTAGAAAATTCATATTAATTCCACGAAAATCAGAAAAATCTGAAAATTGAAACCCATCTCCAAAATAAGATTTAAGATCTTCACAAAAATTTGCAAGGCAGTTGGATATCATTTTGTAGTGTTTTCATCTTAAAACATATCATAAATTCAATATGAATAACCATAATTCATTAACAAGTATATATATTCATTCCATCATTTAAAAACATGGAAAATCATTGCAAAATATTTAGACTTCATATTAAAACTGAAAACACAATAAAAAATGAGATGTAAACATTATTCACCTTAGCTTTTAGAGATTATGGAGATTGAGATGTGAATATATTTGATTTGAATTTGCTTCTTTCTTTCTTTTCTTCTTCTCTTCCTTGTTAATGGTGGCCGGCCTTGTTTTATAAAATTTTGAAATGAAATGGACGTGTAAAATCTTACACAACCAAGGTTTGGAGGATATAGGAATGACCTCTTTCCTATTTTACCCCTCCTCTATTTCAAGTTAACTCTTATTTTAATTTATGGTTAAATGGCACGGCTACACCTTAATTAAAATTAAATCTCAATCCCTAATCAACACATTATTTATTTAATTCAACTAATTAAATATCCTAAATAATGTTACAAAAAATATGGGGTGTTACATAATTTGTTGTGGGATCCCATGCCTGCAAATGCTATTTCACACTAGAAATTCTGGTATCTTGAAAGAGGATACATTAGTGAGCGGTTCCGCCTCTACCTTGGTCATGGGTAATTCTTCAATTAGATTTATCCCCATATAGCGGACGACTAGGGACTAAACATGTGAGTTGACTTAATAGGTGGTAACCTTGGGATTTTTTTGAACCTCTGACATTTATTACATCTGTACGCATATTGTAATACATCATTATTAAGATTTTTCTAGAAGTATCTGTATCTTAGGAACTTTTAAGCCAGACTCCACCCCTAGTGTAGTCTCTACATCTTCCCTGGTGCATATTGTTTATCACATCCGTGATCTAATACCCGACCATTCACCTAAATAGGGGTTAGAAAATCCTGTCCTATACAAATTGTTGTCCTGCATAAAAAATATTGGAGCCTTTCATAGTATTTTTCTCACTTTATTCCAGTATGAGGGTAAAATTTCATTAGTCAGGTCAACAACGATACGAGTCACCCATTTTCCTTTGCCATCTAATGTATAGCGACTTGGTATTCTCCAAGCATCTGATTTACTATTGGATGCATATCATTTACCACTAAATATTTATTCAAATATATAATATATATACATACACACTATACATATTTGTAGTTCCATATAAAAATATTAATAAAAAAAAAGCTAATTTTTTTCTAAGTTTATATATATATACATATCCATTAAAGTTTTAAAATAGTTTGACCGATTAAATTATATTAATTAAATTTTAAACTTATTTTTTAATATGTATATAACAAATATTTATTTTAAATAACCCGTTTTTTTTGTTTTTGTCATATTATATATATAAAATTAAAAACAATGTGATTATTTAATTAAACAAATAAAGTTCTAATTTAAAATTTAGAACATTTTAAATATATATATGTGTGTGTGTATGTATATATATGCATATTTCTCTCTATGTGTGTGTGTGTGTGTATTAATTTCTGTTTGAAAAAATCTTCTTATTAGCATTTTTTAAATATTATATATATATATATAACAAAATATATAGACACACACATACATACACACATTCATACATACACGTATTTGTGTGTGTGTGAGAGAGTATAGTTTAGTCTATTGTTTAGTTTTAATCATTATGATATCTTGAACATACTTAATGCCCATGAACATATGTTCAAAATATCCTATTTAATAAAAATAATAATAAAGTAGACTTAAAAAATTGAACTTCAATTTAAATAACTAATAAAGTTAAATTAGATTTTAAAACAAAAAACTTACTTTATATAAAAATGTACGAAATTATTCATGATAACACATTAAAGATCGGTTTAAATCCAATTCAAGCAATAACACATAATAAATCAACTTCCAACTCTATTTATACACTTAAATCAGTCCATACTCAAATTACAGGGTGTCATGCTTCAATTTTATGGCTAATCAAGGGAGATTAAGTTAGTTAATTACAACAAATACCATGAATTCAACGCAAAACCCTTCTTTCTACTCAAAAACTTGGTTATCCATATCACGTCCTTCCAAATCAGCAAAACAGAAGGAATATTACATCCTCCAATATCTCTTCTTTCAATCTTAATTTAGTATATCTTTGCGAGGAATATACTTATTCTTTTCAAGGAAAAAAGAATCGATTTTCTGTTAAGTATTTAGGAGCAAATGACGATAAATGAAAAATGGTTTTCAAACTCCATTCCTTTTTCTTTACATGCATTTTTCGAGAAGGTGAAGGAAATATATATTTTTTGACATTTTACACAAAAAACCCTTCACTTTTAAAAAAGATTTCAAAAACCTATCTTGATTAAATAATATAGATAATTTTGGAAATTAGATATGTAAAACAAAATCCGTCACTTTCGGTTCGACTTTCAAGCGTACCCTGAGTAGTAATACAAGCATTTACGACTTCGATTGATAATTTATTTGTTTTGATTATCTGTAACTCATTATGTAGCCTTTTTCAAATTTTCGATTACAATCAATTTCACTAATCATTGTTAATTAATTTAATGAATAATTTTCAATAAAATATCATAATATCTCACAACAAAAAATAATTTATAATTCCTAGGGTCCTTACTTTAAGAGCCTAAGTCCAAATACCAAGCGATCTTTTTGTTGTTTACTAATGTTGTTTTCCAATTTGTATAATCCAGAGTTCGAGTAACTATTTGGAGTTGTGCTAAATTGACCGTAAAAGCATCTCTAATTTACATACTCTCCATTTTACCCACTTCGATCCTTTTGTCTATTCCAATTTACTACACATATTCTTTTAACATTACTATTTCGGGCAGATGGTTGACAGTATGATTCCAATCGAGTTTGGATATTTTTGTTTTCGAACTATCCTATTGATTAGCGGTATACTGCTGATTGGCAGTACGATGCCGCTCGATCTAGGTAATTTGTAGAGCTGGTTCTTTTTTTTTCAAAATAATTTGAAGATACATTTCTGGTACATTTAGCACTACTCTTTATTTAGAGTTTGGTTTATGGGATAAAAAATACAATTTAGACTCCGATTAAACTCAACCCGAACGGAAAGATCGGACAAAAAACATAAATGTATGTGTATTTTAAATATAATAAATTACCTAACCGGACCGAACCGACTGACCCAATCGGAAACAGACCATGTGGTTGGGTATAAGTTTCAAAATGTATAGTTTAGACCCGACAAAATTTGACCTATCTAGAACTGTGATCGGTCAAATTGGGTTTGGATCCGATCTGATGGGCCTAACTTACAGCCCCTACCATGGAGTCAACCTCAGGTCCTCAATGCAATCGATATGTGTTTGTGTTTGACAACGCACTGAAGCAGTAATCATCTTTTAATTTGAATCATCCATATGTCCTTCTGCATTGACACAAAAAGCATATGCTTTGCTTGACAACTACTTAAAACAACATTAAAGCTTTTACCATCAGTTACTTGCACTTTACATTTTACTTGAACCCTTCGTCCTTTCAAGTTTCGGACGTAATCGAAATTATAGGTGCCGTTAGCCGGCCGACGATTATCGCAAGAAAGGAATCTGAGTTCGCTTATATACTTACCTACTCTACTCAACCCAAAATTTTCAATCTAATCCGCACAAAACAAAATCTTAACCAACAAATAACTCCATGGATTCTCTAACCCTAATTTCTTCGGTTTGCCCTAAATTCCTCAAACCCCTAAACTCAACTTCTTCCAGAAAACCCTCATCGTTCAGGATCTCTGCTTCCTGCTTAAACACTAACCCTAATCCACTCAAATCAGCCGCCGCCTCCGCAATCCTCTTCGCCGCCACCTCCGCAGCTTTCTCCTTTGGCCGAATCTTTTCCCCGATGCCGGCGATAGCGTGCCCCATCCAGGAAACATCCGAAACCGATTGCATCCAAGAAACATCCGAATCCGATATGAAATCGGTTGAGTTTAGTGCTGAAACAATATCTTCCCTCAAATCACTAGTGTACCAAAAGCTAGAACAAGGTGAAGATCCCGAAGCATTGGAACTTGTCAAAAAACTAATCTCTTATCAGCCATCGGAAATCGAGTGGAAGTTTTTGGCAGCTAGGATTTATAATGAAATGGGTGAGTTAACCGAGTCCAGGAAATTGTATGAAGAGATTTTGGAAATAAACCCTCTTTTGTTCGAAGCATTGTTCGAAAATGCAGTTTTGATGGATAGATGTGGAGAGGGAGAAGAAGTCATTAGTAGGTTGGAAAAAGCATTGGAAGTTGCAAAAGCAGAAAAGAATGAGAAGTCGGCACGTGATGTCAGGTTGATTATGGCACAGATTAAGTATTTGCAGAAGAACGTGGATGAGGCACTGGCAGATTATGATGAGTTGATTGGAGAAGATGGCATGGATTATAGACCGTATTTTTGTCAGGGGGTTATTTATAGTTTCTTGGAGAAGAACAAGGAGGCAAAAGAAAGGTTTAAGAAGTATAAAGAGCTTGCGCCGAAGAAGTTTGAAGTTGATGCTTATTTGCAAACACCTTTGTCTAGGTTGAAGATGGGTGGTACTGAGAATTCAGGGAGTTGATTTTTTTGTTGTTTATGGAATAATTGGAGAGTACTAAGGTGAGGAAATGTGCTCTTGTTCGGGAATTATAGTAAGCGTTGCTTCAAATTTTACAGTATATAACTATGAGGTATTGGTTTTATTTTTATATATAGGGATAAATTGAGCTAAACTTGTTGCTGTATTTTGTTTGTGCTTTCAAACATTAAAGGAAACAAGTACGATGATTTACAAATGAAATGTTAAAAGCATGACTAATGTGTGTGTTGTTAACTTGCGATTTTGGGTGGTTGCCTCAAATTTTGTAGGCTTGGGATAATGTGAATGTCAATTTAGTTGAATTGTTAGGACAATTCGTGGGATAGAAGTGAGCAGGTTAACATATTCCTTTGCACAAAATAGGTTACAAAATCAACGTGTATATGAGTTTTTACTCATACATTAACACCTGATTGTCTGTTGCTCAATAAAAGTCTTGATGTTCGTTTTTAGATGTTTACAATGCATGCACATCAATAGTTTTTTAGGTATAAACTATAAAGTATGTATTATCTGATTGAGTTAGCCACATTTCTTCAACATAATATTCCACCATTTCAGTTTTCTGAGCATTGGATGTTTATATAAATCATGTTGAGGCAAAGGTCATATAATCTCTTGACTTGCCTATTTTATTTAGGTCTGGCAACGGATGCTTTCGGATGCGGATAGTGTCATATCCGTATTCGCATCCAAAATCATTTTCGGATATCCGCGGATATTGATGGATATCGGATAATTATTCTATCTGCTAACGACCGATTAATCGAGAAATATAAATGGAAAATTTTAGTTTAACATAAACATTTTTCAATCTCATCGATTATTAAAGTGTTAAAAATAAACTAAATATGATGATAATAAATAGTTTTGAGGAGTTAATATGCATTAAATGCGTATAATATAAACTTCTAACTTAATAAAATGATAAATAAACATCTTTCATTATACTAAAATACACATAATTTAAACGATAACCTTGAAAAACTGGATGGATAATTTTCGAAAGCGGATATCTCCGTGTCCACATCCGCATTCGTTTTTCTGGATATTGGATATTTATCCACTTTCGGATACGGATGCGGACAGATTTTGGATTTTTGAAGTATAGATTTACCGTCCTAATTCTATTAGCATTGAACCTTTAGTACACGAGTGATTGAGTGATGCAGAAATTGTGAATTGGTTTGCTAGTCAGGGCCGACCTTTAAAATTTCAGGAATTTGGGTAAAGAAAAAATTGGAAACCTTTTTACCATATACGTAATAAATGGTTTATTGTAGTCTACGACAGTGTAATAAGTAATATTGTCAAACAATGCTAAAATTAACTTGTATAAATGAATATAGGAAAGACTTTCCTATGCAAGGTCCACCTTCAAAGCTTCTTGTGCACCATCATCTACTGCCGTTAAAGTTTAATGAATAACTGGATTTTGGGTTAATGCTTGTTGTTTTGACGTTGGGTGAATATCAATAGGTTTGATGAGTTGCCACGGATGATATAGCCTGTCATTTAAGGTTCGGTATAGTAGTGTACTAAAAGTTATATTTTTGCAATGTATATTTATTATCTTCATTACTCTGTGAGTTGCACATGTTTACACTTTTCAATAATTACATCTTTATGTTCTTCGTGATCATTTAACAGTACTACGACTATCATGCTTGATAAATCGAATTGAAACAAGTTTTGTGCATTAATACATATTAGGTTCAATTTGGGTTATTTTTACATTAAATTTGTATGTTATTATATCTCCACATATTAATTACAATTACGTTATGAACTAACTTCAAATTGATTCTAGTTATAATTATGGAATTTGTGATACGTTGTGATTCTTGTGATATGAATTAATCTGATATGGTGTGCAAAAATTTACTTTTGAAGTTGTGTAAATCATCGTCAAGAATGATGTACAGTTGTAATGGCACTAATAGCACGCACTGCATATTAACTAACAGATTATTCAGATATGGGAGACAAGTGTGAATGGGGGAAATCCGATAGTAGTGTAATTGTTGCTGACTAGCATGCCTTAATTTTTTGTAGGATTTATGATATTGACTATTTTGGTAAAAGGGTTCCAGTGTGCAAAGGTCTGGACTGAAAATCATAACGTTATTTATCTTGGAATAAATGAAAATAATAGAAAATCCTGCTGTATGATATAAATAAAATAGCACACTGCACAGGGTGAGAGTTCGGCGATAACCTAAGCCTTTTACCGTAACGCAAAAAAATTGAAGTAATCTACATACCCAAACTCAAACGGTATGAAAAAATATTGATTTTGATCAATTTCGTCGTCAAAAGGCATGCACATCTCCCATGTTATGAAAAAATATTTATTTTTGGTTATAACTTCATCATCCCCCAAAGACTAGATTGTGCAACAGTGTGCTAGCAGTTATTCTGTTACCACGTGCCTCTCGGTGAAATTTTGTTTTATCTTTTATTTCCCTGTTTAGTTTCTTCCTACTAACAATTCTAAAGGTTTTCTCACGATAAAATTGGACTTTCACTTGTTTTCTCAGAAGACAGAAATTATATCAAAGTTCCATACATATTCCATTCACTAAGTGCATTTTACATATAATATTGTAACTACTTTGCCACATAGCCTAATACAATCGTAGCTTACTTTCTAGCATTGTATTCGTGTGCTAAAATAAAGAAACGTTGCCGCTCTTATTTGTTTGTTACAACAACTGTTTTATATACACATATACATGCATACATACATATATATATATCATAACAGTGCTAAAAGTAATATGGCAGAGAATCTCGTGATGAATTTCTTCTAGTCCATGCAATGGGCTGGTAGTTTAGTCATGCGTTGAGGCATTCATTGTGCATGGTGCAAACACAGATGTTTGCCCAGACAAAAATAATTGCACTTGGCCTGACTTGAACTTGGATTGCCTCAATCATATAGGAGAGAAGCAACTACTAGATTATACCTTAAGCTGTGAACATTAACATAAATACATATTTTAGCAATCATAATATTAAACTATTTATCACCGTAAGAATTGTTGCCCCTGCCGAATAGATTGTCCTAAACGACTGTATTGCTTGCCTTGCCCTAGGGCCAGGCCTGTGGATCACTATGGACTAGGCCTGTCAAACGGATTGGGTTGCGTCAAAATGAGTTGGATCGAGTTTGACCCAACCCATTTATGACCCATTCTTTTTTACCCATTTATGATCTAACCCATTTATGACCCAACCCACTTAATAAGCGAGTTACTCATTTAACCTATTTAAAGATTTAAATTTAATTTGACTAATAAAAAACAAATAAATATAAAATAATTCGAATTCTAATTTTTATGTTTTGAGTTTCGATAAAAATTTAAAATTCTTATTTTCATCAAAATTCAAATACGGGAATGCGGTAGCTTATCATTTTCTAAGTAGAACTGTCAATCCCCTTGGAGAACTACAGTGTGCGTTCACACGATGAAGTATCTGAGTGTTCCATACTGTCCGTAATTTAGGTGGGAGTTGATCGGTCGAAGTCCTGCCTGACTCTGAGTTAGAACGAAGGAGTTATTGCAATCTGAACAAAAAAAATAGCAGCTTCTGCACTAGGCGGAGTTCAAATATGTGAATGTGGTAGCCTGTTATTTTCTAAGTACAACTGTCAGTCCCCTTGGAGAACTATAGTGTGCGTTCATACGATGAAGTATCCGAGTGTTCCATACTGTCCGTAATTTAGGTGGGGGTTGATCGGTCGAAGTCTCACCTGATTCCGAGTTAAAATGAAAGAGTTATTGCAGTCCGAACAAAAGGATAGTAGCTTCTGCACTAGGCGGAGTTCAAATATGGGGATGCGGTAGCCTATTATTTTCTAAGTACAACTGTCGGCCCCCTTGGACAACTACAGCGTGCGTTCACATGATGAAGTATCCGAGTGTTCCATACTGTCCGTAATTTAGGTGGGAGTTCATCGGTCGAAGTCTCGTCCGATTTCGAGTTAGAATGAAGGAGTTATTGCAGTCTGAACAAAAAAATAGCGGCTTCTACACTAGGCGGAATTCAAATATGGGATGCAGTAGCCTGTTATTTTCTAAGTACAACTGTCAGTCTCTATGAAAAACTATAATGTACGTTCAAAATTCTTATTTTTTTTAATTTATACTAATCTAATGATTTTAATAAATAGGTAAATGAGTTACCCATTTATAACCCTTTTAAAAATGGGTCAACCTAACCCATAACCCATTTAATAATATTCATAACTGGGTTGACCCAACCCATTTATAAGTAGGGTAAATGAGTTGGGTTAATGGGTTGGGTCATATTTTGACAGGTCTACTATGGACGTCCATATAAGAGCCGCCCTCTTGATAATGGACCTTGTTCTCGAGGTCTTGTGTTGTGCTTGCCGTGGTTAGGTCTATGGGCAATGAAGTTGTTGGCACGTTGTTTGGATTGGGACAAAGCTTGAGTAGGAAGGTGTGGAAAACAGGGTGAATTCGTGTTTCTTGTGCTTATTGTGATAGGCGAAGTTTGTAGGTAAGCGGATCAATGCACTACATTACTTGAAAGGGCCGAATAATTTTTTGTAAAGTTTGTGATGGGTGGAGCATAGTGAAAGTTAATGATATAGTTGAAGCTTTACAAAATCTCAAGTGGCTATAAGAAGCTCTTTATCTTTTCGATGTTGATCTGGTTGCCTCTTCACGTGGTTTTGTGCTCTTTGAAGGTTGGTTTTTAGGGTGGTTAAGAGTTGTTCACGATTGTTGAATTTTGGCGATACTATATTAAGAATTAAAGAGATCAAAAATAGCTTGGTAACAATGAAAACAATGCGCGAATCAGAACATGGATGCTCAAGTTATCGCGGTTTGAAGCTAGGAGAATCACAAGGATGAAGCACGGGTAGTCGGTCGTCTGGCAGGAATCCCCAGACGTCTGACAACAGTTTTACTATAACCTAAGAACCGTGCAGACATATGCGAAGTCATGTCAGACATCTAGGAGGTCATGCCAGACGTCTGACAACAAGTTTTTTGAAACCCGAGATTACCACCAGACGTCTGACAGGGAGGGTCAGATGTCCGGTCCCTGTCAGATGTCCGGGCGCTTGTAGCTTGCAAAGTTGATTTCGGAGTCAGACGTCTGAGGGGAATCGCCAGACGTTTGGCCTGCTGCACATTGACATCTTGGCCCAGGTTTTGGTGTGTTTATTTGTGAAGGCTTCAAAGGGCAAATCAGATATTTGTCAAGGAAGGATGGTTCACTGTATAAGCTATTTTCAAGATTCAAACCAGTGAGAGCTCCAAGGGTATTGATCAAGGTTTATCCTCCATCAAATAGGGTTTATCAAAACCTAGTTTTCTTCAATTTTATACTCCACAAATCTATTCTATTTGAATATTGATCATTGTAATTAATCTCTTGTACTCCTCTCGTTAGTACTAGTAAAGGTTCTCTCTCAAAGTGGATGTACAATAACAAGATGTTAGTGGAATCACTATAAATCAGTGTGTGATTTATTTTATCGTTATTGCTTTGTTTTTCTATTGCTTGTTTGGTGATTGTGATTGGTTTTAGATTGGATTGAGATTTGGATTGAGATATTGTCATTGGTTGTTTTTGCACTTCTCTCGTTTCCCGCTGTGCTTTGGGATTTTGATTTGAGTGGTATTGAGTTAAAATTCCCATACCATGGTATCAGAGCTTTCGGTGTTGGTCGATGGTTGTAGAAATGCCGGAATTGGATAATACCTCGAATAGCGTCGCATGTACATGGGTCATACGCGGCTTCGGAATCACAATCGGTTATAGACAAGTGGAATGGCAATAATGATTTCGAAAGGTGGCAATGGAAGATGTAAGCGGTTCTAAGGCGAAATCGAGTGCATCGGGTAGTGTTTGATACACATTTGTTCCTAGCGGACATCTCGGATGTTGAGAGAGAGGAAATAGAAGAATGGGCATTCACTACACTTCAACTTGCTATGGGGGAGAATGTTTTATCCGAAATTAGTGGTGAGACTACAGCTAAGGGTATTTGGGACAAGTTGGAGGAGTTGTATATGAAGAAGTTACTAACTAATCATTTGATCTTATTGCGAATGTTCTTCACCTATAAGATGAAGGAGGGTCCTTCGCCCAAGGTGCACTTAAATGTCTTTGATAATTTGCTAATGAAGATGAAGACGGTAGATTTGAAGATCCAATGATATTGTTGTGCTCGTTGCTGAACCGTTATACGGGTTTCTCAAATAGTTTTATCTATAGTCGGGATACATTGACTCTTGATGATGTCAAAACAGATTATATTAGCAAGGAATTGCGAGATCAAATGAAGGAGTTGAGTGATGGAAGTAGTGGTGCTAGTAATGGTCATGGTTTATTTGTGAACAATGAGAGATATGAGAAGAAAGGGAACCAGGGACGTTCTAAATCAAGGAAGCTCGGTTGGAGAGGAAAGTCGAAGGAAAGAAATAGCAAGTGCTTTATTTGTAAGAAACCTGATCATTGGAAGAATGAGTGTCCGGACAAGAATAAAGCGAAGAAGGTAGTAGCATCTTCATCTATTGCGGTGGAGAGTGGAGTTGGTGAGGGAGACTTATATGTTTTGACGGCAGTAGCATCAGATGTTTCGGGTAGCGAATGGGTGCTCGATTTGGGGGCGTCTTACCATATGACGTCGAATACGAATTGTTTTTCTTCTTATGTCGACAAAGAGAGAAATTCAATTGTTATGGGTAATGGTACTATTTGTAATTTGAAGGGCATTGGTTCCATGCAAATTCGGATGTTTGAAGGAGTGGTTCGTACTCTCACTAATGTATGTTATGTTTCAGGACTTCGGAAGTTTCTTATTTCCTTGGGGCGGTTGGATTCTTTAGGTTGTAAGATCACCATTAAAAGTGATAGCTTGAGGGTTTTGAAGGATGCGCTTGTGGTAATGAAAGGTGCTAGGACTCAGAGTGTTTATTTGCTTCAAGGTGTGACTATTAAAGGTAAAACTTGTGTTGGTGTTGATAGTTCTCGTGGCTTATATTCAACTAGGTTGTGGCATCTGAGGTTAGGTCATGCCTCAGAGAGGAGTCTGGATATTCTTCGGAAGCGGGATATGATCGGTGGAGAGAGTTTCAACAAACTAGATTTTTGCAAGGAATGTGCCATGGAAAAGCAAACAAAAGTTTCATTCGGTGAAGAAAAACATGATTCGAGAGAGGTTCTTGAGTATGTTCACACAGATGTTTGAGTACCGGCACCAGTAGCTTCTTTGGGGGGAGCAAGGTATTGTATTTCTTTCATTGATGATTTTTCTCGAATGGTATCAATGTCTATAATGAAGGCCAAGTCAGAGGCATTTGCAAAGTTCAAAGTTTGGAGGCTCTTGTAGAGAATGAGAATGGAAAATCTTTGAAGGTTCTAAGATCCGTCAATAGCGGAGAGTACGTTTCTAGAGAACTCTGGGAGTTTTGCAAGCAACATGGTATTCAGAGGCATTTTACTACACCTGGAGATCCGTAGTCAAATAGTATTGTGGAGAGGATGAACCATACTCTACTTGAGAAAGCTCGATGCTTAAGATTGACATTAGGTTTGTTTAAGGGATTTTGCGCCGAAGCGTTGTTAATCACATTGCATATTGTGAATCGAATTCCATGCTTGGCTATTGATAACAAAATTCTGGAGGAAGTGTGGAAGGGAAAGAGCATTGACTTGAGTTATCTTCGTGGGTTTGGTAGTCTGGTTTATGTGCATGATTCGGAAAATGATAAGCTTGAACCTAGAGCTTTCAAGGGGATCTTGCTTAGCTATATGGACGGAGTAAAAGGCTATTAGATATGAAATCCGAAAACGAAGAAGGTTGTGACTTTTCGTCATGTTACTTTTGATGAGTCATCTTTGTTTAAGGAGAATGAGAGCTCATTGGATGTTCCGGAATTGGTTCATGGTGAAACAAAGGTGAAGGAAGTTACTCCCATCTTTCGTCCAAGGAGTAGAGTAGTTGAAGACGCTTGTGAAGAGGAAGCGGTTGATGTTACATCACATAGTCTACGTGGTTCCTCTAGTAGTGTTAGTGATGTACACAATTCTAGAGAGGATTTGGTTCAAGGTGGAGCCGAAAGGAGTTTGGATGATGGCATTGCTACTCAGGTGGGTCATCATTGCTATAAGTCCACCCGATTGATATGGTGATTGGAACCATCTTAGCTTTTGTGATAATTTGGACTATGCTCTTCATATAGTCCAAGATGAGCCGATGGACCTTGATGATGTCATGGATTCAAGTTATAGCTCAAAGTGGATTTGTGCCATGGAGGAAGAAATGCAATCGTTGTTGAAGAATCAAACTTGGGATTTGGTTTCGCTTTCTAAAGGAAACCGTGCTATTGGATGCAAATGGATATACAAGGTGAAGGCGATATGAGATACAAAGTTAGATTAGTGGCTAAGGGGTTTTCACAAAGAAAGGGATAGGAGTATGACGAGATTTTCGCACCGATTTTTCGCCATACTTCAATCCGAATATTACTTGTTGTAGTTGTTATTCACGACTTGTAGTTAGCGCTACTTAATGTGAAAACCGCCTTCTTACATGGTGATTTGGATGAAGACATCTACATGGAGCAACCAGAAGGTTTTGTTGTAGATAGTAAGTCAAATTTAGTTTGTAAGTTAAAGAAATCACTATATGGTTTAAAGTAATCACCTAGACAATGATATAAAAGATTTGATCATTTTTTGCTTGAAAATGGTTTTGATAGAAGCATCAAGGATGCTTATGTATATTTTAAGAGGTTGGAAAATGATTGTTGGGTGTATTTACTCTTGTATGTGGACGACATGCTCATTGCTTCTAAGGATATAAATGAAACCAACAAGTTAAAATTGAGTTTAAAATTGAAATTCAAAATGAAGGATCTTGGAGAAGCAAAGAGGATATTGGGCATGGAAATGAAAGGGATCGAAAGTGACTTGAGTTAAAATCGACTCAAAAGAAGTATATTGAGAAAGTGCTTTGTTGGTTTAGCATGGAGAATGCAAAGGCGTCAAACCTTTACCTTTGCATGTGAAGCTTTCAATTAAGAGATCACCTATCTTGGAGAAAGACATGGCTTACATGGCAAAGGTGCCATATGCAAGTGTGTTTGGAAGTTTAATGTATGCTATGATGTGTACAAGGCCCGATATTGCAAATGCCGTCGGGATGGTTTGTCGGTATATGACTAATTTGGGAAAATCGCATTGGGAAGTTGTGAAGCTTATATTAAGATACCTTAGAGGTACATCATCTCATTGTCTTGTTTTTGGTGGTAGTGAGGGGATAAATTGCAAGTTGGTTGGTTATTGTGATTCGGACTACGTCGGTGATAGGGATCGGAGAAAATCAACATCCGGATATGTCTTAATACTTGGTGTAATGGCCATAAGTTGGAGATCGAGATTGCAAACCATAGTTGCTTTATCCACTATGGAGGCAGAGTTGATAGTTGCGGTGGAAGGGGCAAAGGATGCACTTTATTTGAGGCGATTGTCATGTGATTTGGGATTTGAACACAATGATACCGATGTTCAATGTGATAGCCAAAGTGTTATTCACTTGGCCAAGAATTTGGCGTTTAACCTACAAACTAAGCATAATGAAGTGAGAGAGTCATTTTCAATAGCCATGGTGAAGATAAGCAAGTATATCTTCAGAAAGTGCACACAATAGATAACACAATGGATTTGTTCACTAAGGCAACGCTGGTTGGGAAGTTCGAGCATTGCTCGAACTTGATTCGGTTGTTGAAGTGCTAGGTGCCACGGGGTGGAACGGTTGAGGGAGGATCTTGATTATGGATGATGAAGAGTATCGATGAGAAATTATGGTTTTATCTTCTTGGTGGTACTAGTTTACACTCCTTAGTACTCTTGTCTTTTGGTGAGACAGTTTCGGATTTGGGTGCTTTCAACACTTCTTAGCGGACAATGGTTGTGCCGGAGATCGTTGATGGAGGGTAATGGGCGTGGCTTTGCCAGAGCTCATTGTGAAAGCATTCAAGCTTGTTTGGTAGAGGGTACAGTTGGTGATAGTTTGGTACTATCGGTTCATGGTGTTAGAGATGGATATAGTGTTGAGGTGGATTGTTGAATTTTGGCGATAGTATATTAAAAAAAAAATTAAAGAGGTCGAGAATAGCTTGGTATCGGTGAAAACGGCATATGAATCGAAGCATGGATGCTCAAGTTATCGCGATTTGAAGCTGGGAGAATCACAAGAATGAAGCATAGGTAGTCAAACATCTAGCAGGAACCCCCAGACATATGACAACAGGTTTACTGTAACCTGAGAATTGTGCCAGACGTCTGGAAGGTCTTGCCATACATTTGGCAATAGGTTTTATGAAACCCAAGATTAGCGCAAGACGTCGGACAGGGAAGGTCAGACGTCTGGTCGCCTATAGCTTGCAAAGTTGATTTTTGAGCTAGACGTCTAAGGGGATTTGCTAGATGTCTGGACCGTTGCATATTGACATCCAGGCTCAGGTTTTGGTGTGTTTGTTTATGAAGGCTTCAAGGGGCAAATCAGGTATTCGTCAAGGAAGAATGGTTCACTATATAAGCTATTTTCAGGATTCAAAGCAGTGAGAACTCCAAGGTTTTTGATCAAGGTTTATCCTCCATCAAATAGGGTTTATCAAAACCTAGTTTTCTTCAGTTCTATTCTCCATAAATCTATTCTATTTGAATATTGATCATTGTAATCAACCTCTTGTACTCTTCTCTTTGGTATTAATAAAGGCTCTCTCTCAAAGTGGATGTACACTAACAAGACGTTAGTGGAACCACTATAAATCGGTGTGTGATTTATTTTATCATTATTGTTTTGTTTTTCTATTACTTATTTGGTGATTGTGATTGGTTTTGGATTGGATTGAGACTTGGATTGAGATATTGTGATAGGCCGTTTTTGCACTTCTTACGACGATCTCGTTTTCCAATGTGCTTTGGGGTTTTAATTTGAGTTGTCTTGAGTTAGAATTCCCATAACAATGGTCATGGGCCCATTCTTTGATTTCTTGAATATTAGAGTTGCCCAATATATAGTTGGAGATGATAAGTGGAGGTTGTCCATACACGACATGAAATGGTGACATTCCAATCGATGAACGATAACATGTGTTGTAACAATATTCCGTCCTAGGTAGGTATTTTGTCAACTCTGATGAAAAATCTCCCATCATGGATTCTAGATAAGTTTTGAGACAACGGTTTACAACCTCCGTTTGGACATCGGTTTAGGGGTGGTATGCACTACTCATCCTGATTATGCGTCATATAAGCGAGATAGTTCTCTCGAAAAGAGGCTCATGAAAACATGGTCATAGTCTGAAATAATGCTTCATGGGAAGCCATGTAGACATGCTTATTCTTGTACAAAATAACTTGCTAATTGAGTAACCGTCATGGATGTTGGTAAGGCTGAAATGAGCATATTTGGAGAGGCGATCGATAATAATCCAAACACATGTTTTTTGGAAGAAAGTGGTAGATGAGTGAGAAGTACATTGAGAGTCCTCCTAAATTTGATTGGGGATCGGTAGGAGTTGAAGTTGGTCTTTTTGTGGAGATAAATCTGGTTTGGTTTGAAGGCAAATTAAGCATTGGTGAACAAATTCTTCCAATGACTTAGATAAGTTTGGCCAATAAAAATTGCTTACAACTTGTGTAATTGTGCTCTTGATACTAAAATGATACAAAAATGACCACTGGTGCATGATGGGCATGAATTGTAGATCGTTGCAGCTCTATTTCATTTGGAATGTAAATACGTTTGCTCTAAAATAGTAGACCATCATGAATAGTAAATTTATTATAAGCAGTGGTATTAACTTGCTGAAGTATATGTTGTGCTTGTTTGTCTCAAAGTAAAGAAGTTCGAACATGGTCTACTATTAGAAATTGCAGACCCGAAAAAGCAGTCATAATTGCCTTTTACGACCATCTTAATAGTCTATCGACAATGACGTTATCAGTACCCGGTTTATAGCGAATGGAAAAATCAAATCCCAATAGCTTCGAGACCCACTTTTGCTGCTCCGTTGTTTGCATGGTTTGGGTGAGGTGCTCTACATGGATGATGAAGTGACGACCGATAATGACGCCACCTTTTGAAGGCGGAGGTGATAGCGGCCATTTCTCTAATGTAAGTTGAGGCATGTTGATGTACGGGTGTTAGGCGTTTGCCCAAGTGCACTATTCGTCGGTGATTTTGAGACAAGTATGTCCCGACCGCGGTTTGGGATGCGTTAGTTGTCAACTCGAATGGTAAAGAGAAGTTCGACTAGGCAAAAATTGGAGAATTGGTGAGGGCATATTTGAGTTGGGTAACAGCTTGTTGGGCTTGACTAGGCCAACGATATATGCATAATTTTTAATGAAGCGACGAAGTATCCTACAAGACCTAGAAATCCTTGGATGGCGATCATAGAAGTGAGGGTTGGCCATGTAGTGATTGCTTCGATTTTTGTCGCATCCACTTTAGCGCCGATGCCGGAAATTATATGCCCCAAGTTAGGTTGTTCAGGGAGTCCGAATACGCACTTTGAATAATATCATAAAATTAGTGTTGGGCCAATATGAATATGGTGGTGTGTAAGTAAGAGAGATGTAGATCTAAGAGCTACTATAGACTAAGATGTCATCGAAGAATACCAAGATGGAATCGCGAAGACATGACTAAAAAATAATATTCATCATTGCTTGGAATGTAAAAGAAGCATTAGTCAACCCAAAGGGCATTACCAAAAATTCACAGTGGCAATCATGAGTTCGAAAAGTCGTTTTATGTATGGGGGTGTGAATTTGAAAATATCCACACGAAGGTCTAGCTTGGGTAAAATAGGTGGATCCATGCAATTAGAACTTCGTCTATGGCGGACATGTGAAATCTATCTTTAATGGTGATGGCATTAAGAGCACGATAATCGACACAAAAAGGCCAAGAGTCGTCCTTCTTCTTTACAAACAATACATGGGATGAGAATGGGCTAGATGATGGTTGAATTAATTTAGAGAGGAGCATTTCTTTGACTTGGTTTTCTATTTCGTTTTTTTGGAAGTGGAGGTATCGTTAAATTTTCACGTTGACCGATTGTGGGTTAGATTATAGGTTAATATAGTAGTTAAGTTCATAGTGAGGTGGACGATTCATGGGCTTGGAAAATAGTTATGGGAATCGGGCTAGTGATTGATTAATATGAGGGTGTATATATTGTTGAAACTGGATCAGCCCGCAACATAAGAAATAGGTGAATTTAATTTTTTTTACCATTTTGGATCTTTATTAAGCCTATGCAGTCTAATTTATTTAGAACATTTCTAAATTATATTTAAATAAAATCATTATTTTATCTAAATTTATAATATAGTTTTATATTATGTGATTAATGTTATATTATATGTATACATGTATTATATATATATATCTGCTTGTGCATGTGTCAAATAGCAATCCATGCAAGGTTTAATATGCCCGTGTATAAGTGTAGGGATTTACACTACAACAGACATGTTAACTTATATAGTATACAAATATATCGGCTAAATGTATGCTCATATGCTTTAATTTATGTATACAAAATATTAAATATATATATATATATATATATATATAAATTTATATTTTATTTGGATAATTATATATATATATATATATATGGAATTTATAAGATATATAGTTTATGAGATATATATATAATTATGTATATAAAAATATTTAAAATATAATATTTATTTTGTTGTAAAACCAAAAAAAATGAATATATATATATATATACCATTTTCAAATATATATATATATACACATACTTACCTAATAATACTCACGGAAGAATAATTTTTTTATATAAATTCATTCAATTTTAAATTTATAATCGGAAATAAATAATAGTAATAATAATAATAAATATATGTTTTCAAAAAATTAATTTGTGCTTTAATATTTTATAAAAAAAATCTAGATGATATTTTAGCATTTGAGTATTTCAATAACATATATGGTAATTTATGATCTATTTTAAATTTAATCTTAATTTCAGTGTTTATATTAATATTTAATTTATTTATATATATATTCTATCGAGTGTTCATCAGGAAAGAAAATGATTTTATAAAATTTAAATTATATTTTATAATATATTTATTTTATAGATTTATTTAAGTGAATTGAATTAAATAATATTTAACTAATATATATATATATATATATATTGAAATTATATTTTTATGCCAAAAAATAATTTAGGTATAAAACTATCCATATGTAATTTTAAAACATATTTTATATAGTATAATGTTTAGTATTTAAATTATAAATTTTATGTTAATTAAATACTAAATTACTTAATTTAAATATAAAAAATCAAGTTATTTTCTTTTTCAAATCTTAAGCTATGAGTTTCAAAGCATGTATATGTTAAAAACATTTATTAATATATAAGCATATAAACAAACAACCATTCTAAATGTGACGACATATCGATATACTAGAATCATCACCTAACTAACAAAGTAATATATGGTATATAGATTATCAAAATATTAGTATATAATAATAGATCGGATATTTACCTTTTATTAATACCAAAGGACCACACCTTGAAAGGTTGAAATAAATTTCTGAATCAGATTCCAATTCTGAAGGTGCTATCTCCCGATTGTAGATTATCGACTATCGAATAGTGTTTATTTTAATTTGATTTGAGCTTGGAAATAGAGGAGATGGGAAGATGAATTTTGGCTAGAAGTAGAGCTAATGGAGGCTTCAAAAATTGGAAAAAGAATGAGGGTTATGATCTATTTATAGAGGAGAGAGTAGAGAGATAAGTTAGGATCCAGATCCATTATTCTCTCTTACCCATTCTCTCTTCTTATTTATCCAAACACTAGCCTTCGTGCCATCAAATGGTCGCCCCTACCTGTTCATATTATGGCCAAAACACACCAAACCCCATATGGCTCCAAACTCATTTAAAACCCAAACAAATTATATTGCATTTAAATCTAATTTAAAAACGTATCGATATTGTACACCAATTAATATATTTATAACTATTATAAACATATTTAATAATATTTATTCATCGAACCTAAATAAAATTTTATAACTAATATTTCATAAATATTAATTAATAAGTAATTTATAACAATTGTAAATTAATTAAATCACGTAGTCAAGGAGTATTCTAGGTTCAATTGTTTGACTCTTTAGGTGTAAATTTGGTTAGCGATTAATATTGAACTATTCGAATATTAACGTTCACATGTCACTTAGCAGGTGGTATGATATTTTAGCCAAATTTATCACTTACTTGGTTCTGTAAAATCCAATTTTACTTTGTTAGGCGTTACTCGATTGTGACTATTATTTACACCAATTCTCTCCATCAAAATTATATCACTTTGGACTTATGGAATTTGGTTATGGTCAAAATTCTAATATCATCCACATTCAACTTTATAGTTGAAACACAAAGTCATTGGTTCAATAATAACAATTATTATTTACTGAAATGCTCTGGTTAGAGTCTTTGACTTTGAGTTGACTTCAGTTGACCGTAATACTACCCGCATATAACCGAGGAGACGAATCCTCTCTGGGATTGTTTCACTTCCAATTCTTCCACTTGACCCAACTATAGTCGTTCGATGGACGTTGTGCCATGATTTAACTATAACCAAAGCGAAGTTTCCACATTGAAGCTCGACGGTATTCTCCAGTCGAGGGAATTGTGTAATATTGTCACATCGATATTTTTTGTTTGACCTTATTTATATTAACCAATAGAAAACTATTAGGTGAGCCATTCCATAGTTATTTAAGAATTATCATTACGTAACACATTGGTGCCCCAACAGTCATGAGTAATTCACTACCAAATATTTGGAGAGTGTTATGTACTCTATTCTCAACGGATGTATCAATATCCAATCTCGATACATCTTGATTAGAAATATTTAAAATGGTATATTTATTTTCACTGTGGTAAATTACTCACGGTTACAACACTTTGGAGCTACTATCACAAATAGTATCATTTATGGGTTTTCTATTAAATATACTTTTAATTTAATTAATTAACACAACACATTATATCAAGTATATAACAGAAAGAAACGTATTTTATTTCGAACAAGATTGGTTATCGAGTTAGATATATGCAACAAATTATATAATTGCTCCTAAGGCGTAACCCTAACTCTATCATATATTTAGCTGGGTCTTGAGCTTTGAGAGATGGGATGAGAAGTGTATCTGTGTGGAGAAATTGGCATATTGCTGATGTGGTGTCGAGTCTTTTTAATTAGTGTAGTGTTATTTCTGATGGGTTTGATGGGGAGTTTAGATCGGTCAATGTAATGGGTTGGTGATTGAAATTAACAACCATAGTTAATTCTTTATGATCAATGGTTACAAGCCCTAAGTTTGTAAGCCACTGTACACTAAAAACTATGATTAAGCCTAATATATTAAGCAAATTAAAATCGACTGTAAACAAGTTACTGTTTATCTCTACCTTCACATCTATGCAAATCCCCTTACAATGCAATTTTTTTCAATTGCCTACTATAACCAAAAGTAGGTGGTCCAATCGATTAGTAGATGGAGGAATTTTGCTATGCGCAAGTGAATGTAATTATGGGTGTTGTCTGTGTCGACGAGGATGAATATTGGGTGGTCGTTGATGAAAACTGCTAGCCGAATTGATTTGGGGTAAGTGGATCCAATGAGGGCTTAGAAAGAGATTTCCAAGGATGGATGGTCAATGTTGGTTTCTTGCAGTGAGTTCACTAGATCTAAGCTATTTTTAGCAGGGTCGCCTGGAAGTAGGAGTAAGACCTGTGAAATTTTGCATTTGTTTTGTAGAAAGTATCTCTCTTCATATGAGAAGCAAAGGCCTTGTGGATGACACTTGCCCATCTCTGTAATGGTAAGTTTTTTTATTTGGTTGTTTGGGTTGGGATTGTGGTGATATAGGTGGTAGGGATAGTATTGGGGTTTGGTTAGGCAGGTGTTATCTGGCTTTTTGACCAAGCGGCCTTTAGACAAATTTGGACATAGGGTAAAGACGAAACGAGTCACGGACTTGGGAATAGTCTTAGAAGGGAATAAGAGTGAGCACAAGTAACTAGAGGTCCATTGGAGCCAAGGAAACAACTCGGTACCTAGTATTTTCTATTCGGTACCGATCACTTTTTTGATACCCAGTGGGCCCCCAAGGCTTTTATACATAGAGCAATGGTTTGTGTGATTGACATGGAGTGCTTTTCTCAAGGAATGGGCAAAAAATCCAAACGAATTCTAGAAGAAAATAGACAAGTACAAACGATATCAGAACCTTTCAGGAACAACTCAATCTCAAAGGAAAAATGCTCGAAACATAATAGATCAGGGATAAAAGACTAAAGGAGATAAGAAGGGGGAGTTCCCCCTCAAAAATTCATGTCTGTACCGACCACTTTAGGTCGATACTGAGTAGAATATATGGCCCATGGGTCCCATTATCCTCTCCTACACTCTTGGATCTGGACCTGGACTTGGTATTTCATGGGCTTTCGATTCCGCTGGACAGTTTCCCTATTAATACCGACCCTATAGCAACTAGAAAATGACTTTTTGGCTCGTTATCTTCTTCATCTTCTATCTCTCCTCCACCATAATCACTAGATAAGCTACTAATTACTATTCTATGCTTTTACATCAGTAAAACCCATGTACTAGTGACTTTTAGATCTTAAATCAATAAAATCTATAGTGGACATAGTCCAAAGATTGCCGAACCACTTTAAAAGTCATAGTGTTCTTAGTGTTTTTCATATACTTTCTGCTAGATCTCTATTATTCTACAGTACTTGGGGTGTTATGCCATTTTCGGTGTCAACGTTTTTTTTGCTTTCACTGAGAAGGAGATTCTCAGACTTAGATCTAGCTTTCTATTTTGGATTGGAGCATCCAGAAGTTAGATCTGGAAGATTTACATTAAGGAAATTGAGGGATTTGCATACAGGAATCAATGGCACCTAGGAAACCTAAAAGATCAACTGGAACAGTTGCTGGTGCAGAGGGAGTAGATTCTTCTCATGTAGAAGTTAGCAACTAGCAGGCGTTGCCAGGACGATCTTCCCCTTCGGAGATGGTTACCAGAGTAGAGTTTGGCAAAATAATGCAAGTACTTAATCAGAAGACGGCAGGCAATTAGAAGGATCTAATAGAGAAGAGGGATGCTAGCATAACTCTGCCATCTCAGCGGCCATAGAGGGCCAGGAGGAGCAGGAGGGAAGTTTCATTTACTAGATATGAAGAGGAGAACTCATCTGTTTCTGGTCAGAACATACAAGATGGGAAACAGAAACAAAAGGAAAAGGCTACTTGGGTGGTAGGAGTTGTTGGAGGAAGTCAGAGTGCTCCCCTAGAAAGAATCAACTTGGTACCGAGCAGAATCAGGTTGGTACCGATAGAGTTAGGGGTATGCCCTAGGGGTAATTATGTAATTTATTAGATATATCTAACTCAATAACAAGGTTTTAAATCTCGGATATCGGTCACGTTTCGTCTCGGCGATTTTAGTGACTTGGTATCGTATCGGGGGAGATCTCGGACGAGACGAGTGCATCTCGGATGCCAATATCGAATTTACATATCGGACCTTAAAGTTCATCTCGGGACCATATCGGCGTATATTTCAGTGTTTCATATTTTAAATTAATTTGATTATGCAATAATATTTACATGTACTGAAATAAATGAAAATTTAAGCTTACTTGATTTGTAAAATCACACCATATACCATTGTCATCGATTGCTTGAAAGAACATCTATGTCATTTCTATCTTGGACAGTTGGATCTACACAATATAAAAAAAGTATGAGTCATGATCATAAGTTAACATATAGTGTCACATGTATATAACAAGACAAGAGAAAAACAAAAAATAGCATAGAATAGAAAACATGTATGTACATATGTAATACGTACATAAAAGAACATAGAACAAAAGACATGCAAAAGAACAGAATCTTAAATTTAATTTCTTAATAAGTTATATATTCTTATACAAAACATGCAAAAAAGTGCATGATGGTCAAATCAAAATAAAAAAAAGTTTTGACCATTTATATTTCTAAATCTAAACCAAGTATATGGTAGAAAAAAGAGAGTCATTAATATATTTTATAAGTTATTCTTCATCGAACTCCGAATCAGATTCCGAAGATGATGAAGTATCTTCATGTGACATCATATCTAATTCATCTTCTTCGTCAAAAAGTGATTTGCGCTTTCTTGATGAACTTTTCCCATGATATGTTTTAGCTTTCTTTTTAGCTCGTTTAGGTCTTTTATACCCCTCATTTCCCATGGCTTTAGAAACTTCTGCCCAAGTTAATCCTTCTCCGGGGAAAACTTCATCATCCGTATCATTGTGTGAAAGTGTACCATCAACATTAGATTTTGTAGAGCAACCAACCCATTCATCCACCATCCCTTCATGACTACTGGGGGCTAAAAGAGCATCTCTTGTACTTGTACCAAATTTTGCTTTAAGTTGAGAATTGAATTTGACAAAAACCAAATCTCTAAGTTTATCACCATGTAGTCTGTTTCGCTTTTTTGTATGTACCTGCAATCATTAGAAAATGATAGACGTTGAATATTTATGATCTAAATTTGAAATGTTAAGGAGTCTACTCCATTTGATTTCTTGCATTGTTGATATTTATGATCTGACTTCTTTTATATAATTCTAGGTTAATGATGATTACACAATTATGATATCAAGGTTCAAGAGTGAAAATGGACTAGTAGAAGGGGAAAAAGAATTGATAACTCTTGTATATTTAAATGTTGTTCATTATTTTTGAATGTTGTAATATAAATGTTTTGCAACTTGTGTAAATTAAACAAAATAATTTTGTTTACCATCTCAAATGCACTCCATGCTCTCTCACATCCTGATGAGCTGGTAGTCAAACTTAAAATACTTATTGCCATTTTTTCAGCTCCGGTGCAGATCCACCATGCATTCTCCACCAAGTAACTAAAAAAGATGCATCATAATGATGGAATCACAATATGACAAAATTACATATCATTTTGATAATATTGCAGACACTTTTAATATGCAAAAAAGACGAGTATGACAATGAATCTTTGCCACATAACATTTCTTCTCGACCAACATCTGCAAACATTAAGGGTATGCCAACTCAATGATATAGAACAAACCAACATATACAAACTTTCAGTAGATAAGCAACAAATTAATTAAAGAAATGTACCTGGATTAAACGAAGAACTATTCCTTTGTCTTAAAGCATGTACAGTTCCAAACGTGCCTTCTTGATTTTGATAAATACCCAATTGTTTACTTATATTGTCTTGAGCAACATGATCATTTTTGTACATTTTAAAAAGACAAGAAGAAAACCCATCCATGAAATCTGGTTTGTTCTCTATTTCTTATCTTTTATTATAATAGTAAACAGGGTTCAGATAGTATCCACTTAGATGCAACTCATTTTTCAATTTGCGATTCCATCTTTTATCAATTATTGCCCAAACTGCTATGTATTTCGTTTTCTTATGGTTAAGTGCTTCAGCAATATCATTCTTCACATTCTCCAAATCACCATAAAGCCACCCCATTGAAGGTATATCACCGTCAGCTCTTCGAAGGACTTTCACTAACGGTTCAAAATTTTTGAGTGCAAGCTCAACATGTTCCCAAAATGTGGGACTACTTATTATTCGTGTTACATAAAAGGCAATTAACAGTGGGTAAATTATATAAGTACTGACATAAAAAAATAAAAGCAGCATGTCACTGCAATTGCAAACTTGGACACATAGAAAATAAAAGAAAAAATTGCACTATCATTGAATTAGGATGTGAGAACTCAACTACTATCAAAACATGTTCACTGGTTCCATAAAAAATAAAAGAACAAACATGTTCACTGGTCACATAAAAAGTAGAAGAACAAACACGGTCACTGGTTCCAAAATGTAAATGAAACAAAACATGTTTAGTGCACTGTCATTTTTATTTAGTGCACTTTGTCAAGTAAATTTAGTGCACTTGCAGCAGTAAATTTAGTGCACTTGCAGCAGTAAATTTAGTGCAGCAGTAATCAATTAGTGCAGTAATAAAACGGGACAAATGTATTGCAAAATTGCAAAATTACAAAACAAACTTACATACACTACCTTCTTATGCTCCAATGATTTGGATTGAGAGAAAAAACCCCACTCCTCCGATGTGATCATTGTCCTCAACTCCTTTTTTTTCTCAAAAAGACTTTCTAACGAAAGAAATGATGTAGCGAATCTTGTAAGACCGGGTCGAATTAATTCACTTTGGTTAGTGTATTTTCTCATAAAATCAAGAATCTTTGTATGTCCATAAATGTAAATGGTAATGCATCTACCATCTAATATTGCGTCTCGAATGGGTTTTATATTTCCAATATCTTTCAACATAAGATTTAAAGTATGAGCCGCACAACTTGTCCAAAATATGGTTGGACAATCTAAAGATAACAATCTAGCGGCCGCCATATTGTTTGATGCATTATCGGTGACAATTTGAACAATATTTTCTTCACCTAATTCTTTGATTCCTTCAATTACAAAATCACAAATGTACTTATCATTGTGTACTTCTCCGGAAGCATTCTTTGAGTGCATAAAAATAGTCTTTGAGTTGCAATTCACTACCAAATTCATTATACTTCTACCTCTACGATCCGTCCATGCATCAGTCATGAGACTACAACCTTGAATTCTACATGCTTCTTTAAAAGATTTCAAACTTTCATTCATTTTCTCTTTTTGAAGAGGAAGAAACTTTTCACTAACTTCATGCATCGACGACGCTTTTAAATTTGGACCATATAAACTGATCGCTTGCACCATTTCTTTAAAAGAAGACAAGTTAACAACATTAAATGCTATCCCCACTTCAAAAAGAAATCTAGCTATGTAACCACAAGTATTACCTCTTTCTTTCTTCTTTATTTCACTAAGATTTGATTGAGTCACACCCTTTGTAGCTTCAGAAGGAGTAGGATATACATATATATCCATAGGTCCTCTTAAATTTGAGCTACAAGAAATAGATCTTTCAAACCCGTGCATAGCATCACCCTCGCCAATTGATACATTATTCAAGACCACTTGTCGTTCTAATTCCTTGGCTTCTTTTTTGGATTTGGACATGGTTAATAATTCTATTGCTTTTTGCCTAATTTCAACGGAGACTTTTGAACATGGTTCACAATTTCCTTCCTTACCGGCTAGATGTTCTTTTAATCTTGTGATTTCTCCGCTCATTTCTTTATTCCAATATTTGCATTTAGAACTCTTTCCGCCTTTAATTTTGATGCCATGCTCCCTAAATTGATCGCCTTTGCTTTTGAAACTTGTTTCAATTATCAGTGGTGGATTATTTGAAGCATTGGATGATGTATCCATTCTAGAAATGATTCAAATGAGACAATAACACATCAACATAATTTATAGCAAAAAAAGCATGATATCTATTTATTTAACATTTACTGAATTACTGCAACTAATCTCCACTATTCTAACTATTCAAATCAGTTCATACAATACTAAAATATGATAAACAATATAAAAGAACCATATCCATGAAGTTTACACAACACTAAAAGCAGGTAACGCTACCCATTTACTATTGTAGATTGTTTTACAAACGGGTAAAAAACAAAATCTAATATATAATAAACTTACTAGTTCCAAAAGTAATAAAATCCCCACAATCAATTACTTCACCTTATTTTTTACAAGTTGGCAATTACAACCTGATTCTTTTCTTTTAAATGTTCCATAGTTTGACTTATCAATTAAATGAACAGGCGAGGAACCGGAAGTGCTCATATTTTCAACAAGCAAAATTTAAAAACCAGACTCAGTAAGCAAAATTTTCAAAATTGCTTAATATGCTAAGATGCAGGGAATACTGTAGTGCTAAAGGACCGACTTATCATATGTAAAACATATGCAAGTTAAAGTTTAATATAAAAAACAAAAAAATCAGAATTGTATAACTATTCAATGGTTGCATTGCATAAATTATACTGCAAGCTTATATGCTACATCCTTTATATTAGAAGTATCCCTTCGTTTTTTATGTCCCCCATTATAACCTGTCAAACAGAACAAACCCTCCGACAACTAATCAAGTTCACTGCATCAAATAAGAACAAAATCCAGAGTTTACGGAGGTTGATGATCATGATATATCGCTAGTAGCTGCATTATTCTTTTCTTTCACAGGAATAACAAGAGGACGAGAACCATTGTTTGTACTTGGATCATGCTTAGTGACTTATGTATAAAATCCTAAAGCCCAAAATTTTCAGAATTTCTCAGTAAGCAAATCTACTGTAAATTATCATGTAAATTCAATTTTTGAATTTCATTAAAATAGAAAAAAAACCCTAATTTACATACCTGTAGGAACTGAAGTAACGAGATTGAGCGAAGATGAAGCTGTAGACTATCAAAAGTAATCGAGCAGTCGGAAACTGGAAGCAATTGCGATCGCGAGCGTTGGAAGAGATCGAGTAGTCGGAAATTTGATTTTTTTAAGCAACGAGTATTTCATTTTTTTCAGAAGGGGGAGGTCTATTATTTCCTTAGAGAGAAGGAGTTTGATATTTTTGATGAGGAACGTGAAATTTGAGAAGTTTAATAAGGAAAAGGGCTGTCTTTTTTTTAAGTTGGGCTGAGATGGGTCTAGGTTTTATTTTTATTTTAAAAAAAAATCGGGGAGATCTTGGAATATCGTTTCGCTACAAATATCGGACGATATTTGTAAATTTCGGCCGATATATTCGAAACAAGATATCAACCGATATCTTATGTTTCGTTTCGCCTATGCCTTGAACCGAGATCTTGGCCGAGATACCCGAGATTTAAAACCCTGCACAATAACCCATCTTGTTTGAAATAAAAGGTGTTTTCTTTCTATTATATACTTGGTATAATATATTATATTAATTAACTTAACTAAAAATATATTTAATAGAAAATCCATTCATGGTATGTTTTGTGATAGTAGTTACAAAGTGTTGTAACTGTAAGTAATTTATCATGACGAAAATAAATATACTATTTTAAATATTCCTAGTCAAGATGTATCGAGACCGGATATCTATACATCGGTTAAGACTAGAGTACGAACGCTCTCCAAATGTTGGGCAGTGTAATACTCATGGCTACTGAGGGCACCAAGTGGTTACATACTGATAGTTATTGGATAACTATGGACTGACTCACTCGATAGTTTTTTGGTAATTGATATAACTAAGGTCAAACAGAAAATATCGATATGACTGATTTACACGGTTCTCTCGACTTGAGAATGCTATCGATCTTCAATATGAAATCTCCGCTTTGGTTATAGTCAAATCATGGCACAACGACCGTCGTGTTACTATAGTTGGATCGAGTGGAAGTATTGGAAGTGAAGCACTATTCAAGTGAGGATTTGTCTCCTCGGTTATATAGGGTTAGTATCATGATCAACTCAAGTTAATTCAAAGTCAAAGTCTCTGACCAGAGCATTTCGGTTAATAATAATTCTTATTATTGAACCAAGGAGTTTTTATTTGGACTATAAAGTTGAATATGAACGATATTGGAAATTTAACCATTACCAAATTCCATAAGTTCAAAGCGACATAGTTTTAACGAAGAGAAATTGTGTAAAATAAAAGTCACAAACTGGCTAACGCTTAATAAAGTAAAGTTGGATTTTACAGAAACAAAGTAAGCGAAAATTTGGCAAAACGTCACACCACCTGCTAAGTGACGTGTGAACGTTAATATTTGAATAGTTCTATATTAATCGCTGACCAAATTTACACCTGACGAGTCACACAACCGAAACGATGAATTTTCCTTTAACCAAAACGATTTAAATAAATTTAATTATTATAAATTAATTAATATTTATGAAATATTAATTATAAATTTTGATTATGATTTGACGAATCAATATTATTATATATATTTCTAATAGTTATAATTATATCAAATGATATATGATATCGATAATCGATTAAATTAGATTTAACTACATAATTTTTTTGGCCTAAATGGGTTTAAAGCCCATCATATGGCTGATAATTTTGACAGCAAGCAAGGGTATAGGTGGCTCAAATTTGAGTAGGAAAGGCTTGACTTTGGATGGCTGAGATTTAAGGAGAATGAGTAAGAGATGAGATCCATACTTCTCTCCTTTCCATCCACTATATAAGCATCTATACCCTCGTATGATTGAGTACTTTTGGGAGCCTCCAGTCCAAGTCTTTGCTAGCCGAAAATTTCAGTTCCCTCTCCATCTTTCTAGAGCTCAAATAAAATCATGTTAACTGCTATCCAATAGCTAGTGGTCAACTGTTCAAGGACTAGCACTCTGTTGAATCAGAAATAGTTTCAAGGGGCAGATATCATCATTTCAAGGTATACTTCATGGCATTGGAAGTGAGGTATATTACTAATCAAAATATAATTATTTATTCTCAATTACAATGTTTATTATATACATATATTATTTATTGTTAGTTAGGTGACGATTCTGATATGCAAATAATTTTTTCACCATACTGTTTGGTTATATGTATGTACATATTAAAAAAAATTACCATAAACAACTTAGGTCAGTATGGCTCTGTAATTAAAAAAACATTTTTTCTATTGAATTAATATATATATATATATATATTTAAATCCTACTTTCGTAGGCTAGGGATGTAGGAAGGCCTGCCCCAAACCCACATCCTTTTTAGCCTTGCCCTCATGGTGGCACTTTTCGATCCCGTGGATTTTATACCATTCAATAGGGATTATTGCATGCCTCTGCGAATAACAGGCTGCTAAAGTTTAGCTGCTAGGGCTCGAGTCATCTTCCTCTGCTGGGGAGATAAAAACCCCTACCAACTCCACTAGAGCTGCGGACTTTAGTATATATTATTTAAACATATAAATATAGTTTATAATTAAATATAACATCATAGTTTAGTCAAACATGATCATATAATCTTTTATAAAGAATTAAGAATATGCTAATTTCTGGTGATGATAAAATATTATATATATATTATTTAAATCAATTATATTAATTCAAACATATTTAAAAATTATATTTATATTTTATAAAATAATATTATCAGTAAAGATACTCTCGGTAAAAATTAATATTTTTTTAAATTAATTTTAAATTCTCGGTCGAAAATAGAAAAACTATTTTTAAATCAAAAAATCATGGAAATTATTTTCAAAGCATAAAATATCATTTATGATTTACTAGAAATTTAAAATTCACAATAAATTTTCATAATTATTTTTAATTACCATTTAATAATATTCGAATGGATATTTTAATAAAATATACTTTAAAATTTAAAAAAATTTACATTTATTAAGCATTGCACAAGACTTGGTCCATCATACTTATTATAAATATTTTTGAGTATTTTATTAACACACGCCTATATATATAATTTTATTATGCACATATTTGTATATATAAATATTTAAAAAAAAATATTAATAGATTTGTGTGTGTATTGCTCATGGTTTTTTTAAGTTATTTTTATAAATATTTATAGATAAATTCTTTTTATTTAAATAAGTCTATTATATAATATGTATATTCGATACTAATATTTTATTCATATGATCACTCACACAGACACACACACACACACATATATATATATATATATAAACAAATACCCCTATATACTTAAATAAAATTATTTAGACAAAACTATAATATATATGTGTGTGTATATATAATATTTATAGATAAATAACAGTATATATATACATACATACATATATTTGTATATTGGATGAGCTAACGTGTCCACTGCGATGTCAATCGCAGCATATATACACGAGCATGTTATACATTGTGCAGATTGATATGTTACACATGCACTTGTCACATATACACGCAGATATATATATATATATATATATATATATATATATATCTGTGTGTGTGTGTGTTTGTGTATCATAACATAAATTAAATAAAACTATATATAATGTATAAATTTAAATAAAATAAAAGATTTTATTTAAATAAAATTTAGAAATGTTCTAAATAAATTAGATTTCATAGGCTTAATAAATATCCAATAAGGGATTTTTTTTGAAATTCACATATACCTTCTACTGTAGGCTGGCCCCGTTCCAACAATGGTATCAGTGCCTAATAGCGTGATCTAAATTAGTCTTGTTAGGATTGACTATTAAGCTCACAGTCCAAAGATTGTCCCTAATAGAAAAGACCCAATTTGAATTGGGTCTTAACTTAATTTCAAATTTATTTTGAAATAAAAAATAAAATTTTAAACTTCAAAGTTAAGTTTAAAATAATAAAAAATATTATAAATGATACAATATAAATTTTCAAATCGTTTTGAAAATTAATAAAAGTTTTAAATTTAAAACTTACATTTAAAATAAAACACATATTATAAAAGTTATAATATAAATTTTCAAAATATTTGAAAATGTTATAAAATTAATTTTGAAAATATTATTTATTAATAAGATTAATAAAATAAATGAATTAATTAAACAAGCTAATTAATTAAATATATATACATGTATAATATAAATGATGATATGTGTTATGTTTTCTTGAATTGTTTAAGACAATATGAGTATACATGCGTGTATAGAAGAGTTTTCAAAATTAATAAATATTTAATTAAATAATTTAATTAAAAGTTAATTAACAAATTAAAATACATACATACATACATATATAGTATGTGTGTATTACTATAGAAGTTATAATATATATATTCAATATAATATGTTATAATTGAATAATATAATAATTAATTGAAGTGCTAATTAACTAAATTAAATAAGATTTAATTAATATAATATTATACATAAGACTATTATATAAGTAATATGAAATATAAAAATTATATGATAATTAAATTTAAATGCATAAATTGAAGGTGGAACATTAAGAAACCCTAAATATACTTAAGTAATAAATACATACGTAAATGTACGTAGACCGTGATTTTCGATGTGTTTGACACTTGAACCATGAAGATATTTCAAAAGACATACATTATTCCATAAGTCCATATCACTCAATATAATATATTGAAGATTATGAATCTTCAATATAATATTTTCCTCCACTATATATATATATATATATATTACTTGCATACTCCTTAGTTGTTGAGCAAACTCAAGTTAGAGATGTTATGTATAGTATTATTAATATATTGAATAAACGAGGTAAGGTAACTATATGTATTTATTGAGCAAACTCAAGGTACATATATTATACTTAGGCTGTCGTGATATGGTAGGTACGAGCGAATAATTTCGTTTTGATTTGTTGAGCAAACTCAAGGTCAAAGTGAAATTTGGATAAGGTACAAAGGGTTAGGAGTTGTATATGATACAACCGATAAGGAGTTACCCATCATCCGTGGAGCTATGACTTGTTGAGCAAAGTCAAGGCCAGAATTTCTAGATGGACGAGTCCTAACACCCACTAGTGAAGTCGAAAGACTTCTATGTTTCGACTTAGGGTCTAATGAAACACAAAAGACTAGTAAGTGGCTTATTGAAAAATGAAATGATAACATTCAACCTTTGTAATATTTAAGGAACATATGCTAATATAATGTCCACTACAACATGTTGGACTTTTAATAGCCTTTAAAATGCTATGAAAACATTTAGCAGCGTTTTAAAGAATGCTATCTAACGACAGATGTTATAAAAACTCTAAAACCTATTAAGCAGAAAAATAAACGCTTCAATAATGATCATTATAGAGCATTCAAAAATGGCTATTAAAATTGAACGCTATTAAAAGGTTAATATTGTCATAGCATTTCTTCAATGCCATGGAAAATGAAACACTATAAAAGTTTATATTTTTCATAGCATTTATATGTAGTTTTTGGAAATGCTAAACATACTTTTCATGCATTTATAAAACACTATTGTTTCTTTTACATAGTATTTTCTAAATATTGTTTCCCTATTGGTTATTAATGTTCTACAACCTATTTTTTTATTGCACACAACATTTCACATATAAAATCGTAATAAATTACAACATTATCAGATAAACTAAAGCAATAATCATAAAATACATAATTAAGCATTAAAAATTATCAAATATTTTTTTGATAATTGTTCTAAGAGTATATACAAGAAAAAATATAAAATTTTCTAAATCAACATGACAATTATAAAAATTGTAAGCCACTGCAACATAGATAGCCACACTTAAAAAGGTTCCTGCATTCTAACAAAGATAAATGAAAGAGGATGCAACAAAGATACAATATACATAAACTTAATATACAATATACATTTTAACAAAGATAAATGAAAGAGGATGCAACAAAGATACAATATACATAAACTTAAGTTAACAAAGATAAATGAAAGAGGTTCCTGCAACAAAGATACAATATACATAAACTTAAGTTAACAAAGATAAATGAAAGAGGTTCCTGCAACAAAGATACAATATACATAAACTTAAGAGGATGCAAACTAAGAACAAGGGTGGGAGGTTACCATGTATGAAGCTAATCGAAAGTAATAAAAATATATAGACAAAAAGTTAATTAGGTTAACATGTATAGTCTAAGCTAATCTAAGCAAGGGTGTCAAGTTACCATATATAAAGATAATGAGGTCACCATGTGTAAATACATAAAAATATTCAGATATAATAAACCTAATCAGGTTACCTCCTCTACTGTTGCATCTCCCTCCTCTTCTCAGCACTCTCCATCTCTTTCTGAGAGTTACAAGGAAACCTCAACCCTTTCACCGCCTCATTATGCATGCCGATGCAGAACACAATCCTGGATTCAAAAGCATTCTATAGCTCATTGGTCGAGTATACGTCTCCCGTCTCTTTGGATACCATCCATCCATTTCCATGATCCATTGTGGCATCAATCGCTTAAGCTCTGATCGATTTGTCCATGATAATCTCTGCATCTGCTACAGGGTTTGGTAAGTCCAACTTAGCTTTTTGGCTACGGCTGATAAGTAGATGGGCAAGTAGGAGATGCTGATGTTCCTATAAGAAGTTCATGGCACGAGAAGCTTCCAGTAAAGTACATTTTAAACAATTGGACTTCTGTTAAGGTTATTATTTCTTTAAATGCCTATTTTCATATTGCATACATGGATGAAACCAAAGTGGACGAAGTAATGATGTTTATCGTTTATGCAGGCTGCAATTCAATCAAGTAGTAAAAGTCCATTGACGTAGAAAGTATGTCGAGCAACTATAAGCAGCATTGAAAAAAGTGGCTTAAAAGTTGAAAGTGCATGCCATATTCCTGATCTCCTGAGTATACCAGAATCATAGGTGTAAAAAAGATGAAGATTGTTGTATTGATTCCACATAATGCAGACAGAGAACTTGCAGCGTTGCAGGCTATTGTGGTTTGTGGTCCTTTGATTTTTAGATCCTACTGCAGCCAAATATACCGACAACAATAGGGGGAAAACAGCAGGAAGGAATAGAACGACACATTCAGGGATAAACAGAAAATGACGATCCAGTTTCGAGCTAATGGGTATATATCATGAGCATATAAGCTTTTACTTTATGGTTTATGTGGATATGTATATTCATCTATACATGTTATATTGAGTATTCATCTTAAACTACAACTGAGCATAACACAGAAAGCTTCATTAGTAAAATCCACTAAATATGCTGGAGAACTTGTCTGCTACTTTCTTGAATTGCTCCAGGTCCCGTACTCTCACAGCCTGGCGGCTGAGGTGAAACAGTTCAAGATCATCATTTTGATAAGTTGATACAAAAAAACAATTGATCCTAAAATGTACTTGTTAAACATACAATTCAATTGTGCCACCTAATACTAAATCTACACTAAACATGCATTGATGCTATAAATGTTACGAGTAGGATAGCTTGGAGGCATACTCGCACAACCATGCTGAATAACATTCGAATATATTATTACAAAACTATTTGTCATGGTCAAAACAGAAGAACCCAACCACCAGGCTGGATTATATGCTAGTATACAAACATCTGAAAATTTTAATTACTTGCACACAAAATGTCATCTCCTGAGAGAAATGATCACTGTCATATACTCTCTATTTAAAAGCATGAGTGTTTCAATCAAGTACATTACAATTCAGTTACCAGTTCATAAATAGCACAAGACAAAATTCAATTGCCAGTTCATATAAGCTTGCTATTGGTCATTATAATTTATTATCGTACATAAGTTGAATGACTATTTCAAGTATTCATTTGTGCTTAAACTTTAGTCACAGGATTAGTATTCACTTGTACAATCAGGAAACTACCTCCAACTCAGCCTCAACAGACATTCTAGTATCTGAATGTAATATATGTATATCTCTCTGTTTAGCCTACAAATACAAACTATATTGGGTTAAAGATAAAAGTAGATACACCTCATTTTTGCTACACCTCAAATCCTTCTTGATTCCAACCACATGTTTCACTTTAAATCTATACTATATTATTATTAGTGAGTTGAATTTCAAACTCACACAGGCCCCCTTGAAATTTGGCAACTGAACAGTCGCATTTTTAATTTCTGTATATTCCAAACTTTAAAATATGATAACTTTTTCTATATTGATTGGATTTAAGAATCGTTTTCACTATTAAATCTCAAATTTAATTTGCTTTCCAATGATATCCATTGTTGATAGCTAAAAATAAATTTTTTAAAATCATAATTTTATATAGTAGCTTTAATTGCACAATTATTTTGTGTCACCGCTGTGTACCGCGTTTCTGTAACAGCATTATTATGATGATCATAAACATTACATAGTAGTTTTACATAGATTATTATAATGTATTTATTATCTTTTAACATATTTGAAAGGAATATTTTTTTTTGAATTATACAATTATGGTTGCCTTTGAATATTGTAACTACATTATGTAATAAAGTAATAATCTTGATTGTGTTTGATAGTATTCAAACTTAGTGCAGTTATAATTTAACCCCATCAAAAAATGGTGTAATAATTTATAGGCATTTTTTGAATTAATTTAACTACGTTAGCATTTTTTTTATTGCATTTACTATTGATGATTTTGACTATATTTGATAATTTTATTTAATTTTAAAACAGTTATAAATTAATGAAATTAAGAAAATGCAATTATAATTTACCAGCAAGTTTTGGGAAAATTTAACTATATTTGAAGATTTTTAACCACATTTATGTGATGAAGTAATAAATTTGGCTACATTTCAGGAATTTATTCAATCTTAATACAATTAAAATTTTACTACATTAATAAAATGCAGTTATAATTTAATGACAATTTTGAATTATGCATGGTAGAAATTGAATATTTCAGCTATATTTATGTGATACAGTAATAATTTTGGTTATACACGATGATTTATTCGAGCTTACTGTAGTTAAAATTTAAATGCATTAAGCAAAAGTGGTTATTATTTTGCAGTATTTTTGGAATTAGGCAATTATTGTTTTTGAATATTTTAACTGCATTTGTGTGATGCAATACTAATTTAGCTGTAGTAATAATTTTGTTTGATGTTAACGATAGTTATTTAACCGCATTATGAAAATATAATTGAAAAATGAATTTTGATTTTTAATAGCTTGAGATGATTAAATAATGACTTCACATAATTAATGCTTGATTCAACCGTGCAGCTCAGCGTTTAATACATTGCTTCCAGGTTTGATGACATAATTTGACTAAGTTTACTCAATTTCGTTTACAATTACGATGATCAATAATACAATAAGGATATAAGTTGTTGTATTCGGGCTTAAGGTAGATGCACAGTTTAAGTGCTGGGTCAAAACATGTGTTGTAGTGAGAATAATGTTCATAACCACCTAAAAGAGTTTATTTTTTATTTTTTGCAGTAAATTCTAAAATCACTTGCACCACCACCGTCGGAAAACTTCTAGAAAACAATTAATGAATGTATCTTTGTATAGATGATTATGTAGTCATAGTTTGATTATTAGATATAGTTAATAGGTCAGACGAGCAGTGAGAGAATTTAGTAATAATACTGCATCAATGACACTTTTGCCTTTTTTGGCTGCAGGTACAAATACCTTCAATGGTTAAAATAATTGACTGATGTAATGCATCTATTAAGGCCAAGAAAACATCACCTATTTGCGCTCAAGCCAATATCATACACGCGTTGCTAGCAGTTATTTCTAAGGCTAAAAAATGAATGGACTTCTCACAATTGTTCTCTTCTGTATGTTTTGGATATTTTCAAATATTGGTTACTGCGACCAGCTGTATGCCGTGTTTTGTACCCTGCATCGACATAGATCAGATTCGGTGAACAATAGTAATTTATATTGGAACCCATGTTATTTTCTTATTGCATCATCATTTATATTTCAATTGAATCTTCTGTTTTACTACTTTTCCCCTGTACTACATCTGTTGCTTTTTTCTTTTTTCTTTTACTCCCTTTTTTCAGCTGTTAACAAATACTTTTTCTGACTGTTTACAAATTACATCATATTACTATATTTCTCCCCATTGCAAAAAACTTTTGTTACTCTTATTTAATTGAATCGAACTGCACTGTGTCTTTGTGTCTGCAGTTCACAGTGAATACTTCAACTATATCTATGCACATTGAAGCAGCTGTGTAATTGCAAAAGCAACAACATTGGCGTTATATGCCACAGTGAATATATCTATGCATTAGCGGATAAATTTTTAACACATTATCCTCTAAATAGTCTGTGAACTTTAACATATTCACTGTAATTGTTTTGTTCGATTTTAATTGTGATTATCATAACCAAATATATCTATGTATTCTTTATCCTACCAAATTGTTATTCATGATGTAATACTATCGTTCAACAATGTTTTTTCATTACCACCGTATTAAATTTCTTATACATTTGGATATGACCTATGCAACAACAATATTTTTTCAACATCCATGTGCGAAGCACGGGTTCGCACTAGTAATAATAGTTTCTCTCTTCCGTCACTTGTATAATTATTTAAAGGGGAACATGCTGTTGAAATCAAGGGGGATTTGAGGTGTAGCAAAAATAAGATATAGTCGAAGATTGCACGCACGCGCGCAATAAAACCCATTTTCCAATCATTATTAACCCAAATAAATAAATAAAGTTTCAAACTTTATTTTTCACATTTTATTTTCAAAATTCATTGTTTATTCCAAATAAACAATTAAAATTTCCAATTTTATTTTAATTTAAAATATAATAGGTAATCTCCAAAACCAGGGTTGCTACAGACTTCTCTTTGCCAGGTCGACCTTGAGGTCGACCTGAAGGTCGACCTCCTTGGTCCTTAGGTCGACCACTCTCTGGGTCGACCTCAAGGTCGACCTGGCAAAGGCGAGAATAGCGTTACTCTTACCGCATTCCGCACTCGTTATGAGTCTTGTGAGTGGTTTGTTAGACCATTCGGAATAATGAACACTCCAGACTATTCCTTTAGTCTTGTTAATCGAGTATTCTGGGAATATCTCGATGAGTTCTTCTTGTGTCTTTGATTTTGAGAATAAGTTATAATTGAATTTTCAAATCTTTCAAATTGAAGATAAGTTTTTAAGAGAAATTGGATTTTGTTTTTGGGAAAAACAAAGAATATTTTGAGTATTACATATGAGGTATTTCTTTCTAAAGAAAATGAATTTTTGTGTTGGGTTGTCCGACTAGTGCTTTAAGAATTCTGGTCGATACGTTTGGCCAATGTTATCGATAGGAGTTTTCTAAACGTTGTGATGAGACAGTCAGACATGGTAAATTGAGTTTTAATAAGTAAAGTTTGAAAATAATTAATATGGTGGAGTATTAATTTTTTATTTTAAATGTTTAATGAAGTCGTTGAACCATAATGAGTGTTGGAGGAGTGGCGAGACAGTTTTGATCATTTGATCAACTCTGCAGCCAATCGATGGGGTCATTCACTATAAATCAATGGCGAGACAATACCCTTATATTATTTGAAATTTGAGAAATTGAGTATGATAATTTGGGTAAATAAAAGTGAATAATTTTAATTAAGGGGATGTCTTAATTAGAAGAAAACATCATTTGATGCTTTGATTAATAAAATGATGTATTTAAGGTAAAAGAATACTTTGGTTTGAAAATTAAAATATTAATTGAATAATTTAGTACAAGTTATTAATGATGACTATAAAAAAATTTTTTGACACTTAGTTATTTGAGTAATAGTAGAGGATGGATATAAAACTCTATCTTAAGAGAAAATAAAGAAGTGTTAGTTTAGAACATTCAGTATAAATTTGTGAGCTAGTTTTTGTTTTAAACTTAAAGGGTATTAAAACTTTGGGTTTGGAATTGCAAAATTCTTTTGAAAACAAATTTGAATTAATTATCAACTTTAATTAGTTTTATGTTGATAATTAAATGGAAATTTAATTTTTATGACAAGTGAAAATGTGAATTTGGATTGTTTTGATAAATGAACAATTCATGTAGTATAATCATTTTAAATTGTGAGAATAATTTTAAACTTTATATATATATTCCAAAAATTTATTTTGGTGGATAATCAATAATCATCTCTTGATAATGAAAGAGATTAGTTATCTCTTCCAAAATGAGTTTTCAAATTAATTGTTTTAAAGTAGATTTTGAAAAGTAAAGAAAATATTTCCACTTAATAAAATGTTTTATAGTAATTACATAAAGTTAATCATAATTTTGTACGTCTTAGCTTTCTGGGAAAAAAAGATCATTTAATAAATGATTTAGAAAAAAGCTTGTTTGAAAATGTAGTTTGAGCCTAAAATGGTTTTGGTAAATTTCAAATTTTAAATTGATTTAAAAACTGAAATTTTGTTTGGAAAAGTGTTGTACTAAAACAACGGTAACTTGAGATTTATAACTCCAAATGAGTTCAATCTTTTTGCAAATTAAAGAGATTTCAGTAAGATATAAAGTTTCTTTGTACCACTTTAAAAGATTTTGCTGTTTACTGAGTCTAAAATGAGTTTGTAAGTGGATAGGCAGTTCTGTCCTATTAAAAGAAATTTCTAAAAATTTAAACTGAAAGTAAATTTAACATAACTTTCAAACCATAAATCCGATTTTGATGATCTTTATATCGCTGGAAAGGTTAAACTTAGTAGAAAAACTTTCATTTTATAAATATTTTCAGATTTGGTTGTTTGCTGGGTCAAAACATATCTTCTTTACAGTAGGTCTAAAATGAAATTGATCTATTTTCCCTTAATAATTAAATGTAGCACTTCTTATTTATGAACATGAACTAATATCATCTATTTGAGTTAAGTACAGGTGAAAAAAGTATAGTTGGAATATATTTTGAGCAAAAAGATTATATATAAGATTGTACAAACTCGCTTTAAAATGCTAAAAAGGAAGGTATGTTTTCGGATTAATTTTAAAGTGTTAAATGATGATATATATTGTGTTTCGGACCTAATGGTCGACGTATATTATATAAATCATTTTTATAATATTGTATACGGTCCTCCGTACAAAGAAGACTCCGCCGATTTTTTCAGAAATTTCTAACACTTAGAAAATTTGAGAAACAAATTGAAAATAATAATAATATATGTTGCAAACTAGAGAATACCTATGGAAGAATTAGAGAATAAATAACTTAAACTTTATTTATTCTAACGAAGGGTAATGAATTTAAATTTAAAAATCTAAGTAAGAAGCTTTAGAAATTTTCAAGTGTTGAAAATTGAGAATTTTAAATCTTGAAGATAATGGGTTGGAAAACTTTAAGAATTTTAAATCTTGAAGATGATGGGTTGGAAAACTTTAAGAATATTTGATTAGTAAGAGAGAGTTTAAAAATCTATTCCTTGAGTCTTAACTTGCCTTTGTGCAATTATTTTACGACTTGCATTTATGCAGTCGTATGAGTTTAGTGGTATTGGGGGAAAACCACCTACCTCTTATTGGATTTTCTTTCCGTAATAGTGGTCAATCTAATATCGGTATGACTCCCTTCATAGTGTTATACAGAAAGTCGTATCGATTATCACTTGTGGGTTGGAGTTCGGGATAAAGTTGTGACTAAATCCCGACTCTGTTTGTAAAACTTCTTAGGAATCGATCTCACCCGATTTATCTATTGCGTAACATTCTATCCGTGTTTTGCTTCAAAGGTGAAACGCCTTCGAAATAGGGACGTATTACTCATAGAAATTCAATGGTCCGCAAATCCTAGTAATTCCACTTGGGAAACCATATAATTAATCGATCAATCTTATCTTGGTTTTCTATCACCTTGTGTTGAGGGAGAGAAATTTTAAACTCGAGCTTATCTATCTTCCTTTGATTGATGAAATAATTATGTTGAATACAAACTCTTCCCTAGAAATTGCAAGGACGCAATTTTGTTAAAGGGGGAGTTTGTAACAACCCTGGTTTTGGAGATTACATGTTATAGTTATAATTTAATATTGTAAATTAAAATAAAATTGGAAATTTTAATTGTTTATTTGGAATAAACAATGAATTTTGAAAATAAAATGAGAAAAATAAAGTTTGAAACTTTATTTATTTATTTGGGTTAATAATGATTGGAAAATGGGTTTTATTTGGAGAAAATGCAATAATTGTTTTAATTATTGCCAATTTCTTCTTTTAATAATTTTTAAAAAGAAGTATGTGATTTTTAAAGGGTGTTTATTCAAATAAAAAGATGGAAATTGGTTTCAAAATGAGTTTAATGATAAATTCGAGTTTAAAATGGTTTGTAATATTTTTCTAAGTAAGAAAATGATTTTTTTTGAATTTTAGAAGTTAAGGCCCCGTTTGGCTTGTCGTTTTTAGTTTTGTGTTTTCGTCTATACAAAAACGCGTCCGTTGTATGTATAGTTGAAAAACAAACAATTTTGAAAAATGAAATTAACATATAAAATAGAAAACAAGTTTATTTTATTTTTCGTGTTTCGAGAGATAACAAAAGCACGAAGAACAATCAATTCTTTCGTTGTCCGTTGGTCATCCCAACGGCTAAGAATTATAAATCTTCTTCTCTTATTTCTTGCTATTTCTTAGTGCAAATTGAAAACACAAAACTCAAAATACAAAATGAAACCAAACGGGCCCTAAAAATGTAGACTATTACATTTATTTGGTGAAAATTTTGTATTATTGTGAGATAAAGGCTTTTAATGATAATAATAATGTTTTAAAAATAAAAAATTAATCTTTTCATATAGTGCAAAATAATTTATTTCATGTGTGTGTGAGTTTATAATTTTATTTGTGTGAAAATTGAAAGAAAATGGCTTTTGTTCTTTTATATAATGTGATATTTGTGCATATTTTAGTTTGTTGATTAATTAATCTTAGGCCAATTTATGTCAAATCATGTCAAAATCATGTCAAATCTATGATCAACCATTTAGTTACCAGTAATATGTTAATGAAATATGTCTATACAGTAATAGTAAGTCTTGCATAGCTGTTATGAAGTAATGTATAAACATTGAAGAGTGACAATATAATATATAGTTAATATAATGTGTTATTAAATTATTACATCAATAGTGACGAAAAGTATACCTCCATTTCGCGTCAACCACAGTTATAAATATGTAAAAAAAGAATCACTTACTGCACTGTCTAGCAACTGCAGGTTGATGGAAAACTTTTCATTTGTCTTCTGGTGTATAGAACTCCACAGCCTGCCAATTCTAACTCTGATAGTGCTCCAGTTAACTCCGTAGTGGACATCGGATAGTAGTGCAAACTCTTCATTCAGCTGCATCATACCGTTGGGTTTGATCGGAAGTTAGAGAATAATAATGTCAAGTTGTATTGGTGGGTAATGAGATGTGCAGTAAAACGATGGAGTTGATGAGCATTTATAGTTGAAGTAGTAGTCAGGACGTGCTGCATGAATTTGTTGGAAATGGGAAATTGTTAGTGGGAGTGGTGGCATATTTCACGTTCCGCTCTGTAACAGTGTACTGATTCAGCAGTTGACGTGGTAAAAGAAAATGTATAGGTTAGGACCGTTAATTTTGTAGGAACCGCTATGAACAGTTCAAGTTTTTTGTAAATTTCCAAAAATTGAATTTGTTATGTTATTGAAATTTGGTCATATCAGCGAACAGCTGTAGTAATTGCAGTGGCAAATAAGGTACTATGTACCATACGCTAAAGGCTATGATGCATAAAAATTGGTAGGCTAAATTATTATATAGCAATGCATTATATAATTCGAACAGTTGAACACTGTCCCAACTACTTCAGTTGACCTTGCAGAGCAAATTATACTCATCAAGTATTGAACTTTTTCTCAATTGGAACTAAAATATAACTTATCATTAACCTTAAACCAAGATATCGACAACTAGTATAAAAATTCATCAAAACTATATTTTTTAAACTATAAATTTCATGTACTGTTATCTAGAATTTGGAACCAATGATTCACATGCGTTAGCAATTAAGTGCAAAATGTTTTGAATGCCCTTTGATTTTTTTTAAATTTCTGTACGGTACATACTCAGTTGCTGCTAGGTAAAAATGTTTTGCTTTTTTTTATTCCTACCTTTGAATTTAATGTTTACTTCTTAAAAACAGTGTACAAATATGTCAAATAGGTTCAATTGAGTTTGCTTCATCGACGTCACTGTGTGCCTATGAATTTTCAATGCTCCAAATTCAAAACGAATGATAGGTTTGATGTTTGGTACTGCTTATTCACAGTTTGCGAAATTACTATCTGTATTCACCGGTATATATCGCAATGTAGTTTACATAATATACTTCATAGATAGTTAATATGTATAAAACATATATTTCCAAATAAACACAACCGATATAATAAGCAACGAGGAGAAAAATTTTACTGGAAAAGAACAAAAGGACAGGTATACAGTCATTCTAATACAGACAGTTCAGAGTAATATATGTAGAAGATAAATGCATTACAACTTTATATTACAGTTCTATTTACGGAAAGTTTAATAAAGATTGAAAAGGGAAAAGAAAATGTATATATGTGGACCGTTCAAGCAGGTAGTCGGGATCAGACAGTTTCGTCACTTCTCCTTCCTTCGCTTATCCTTCATATTGTTGATTGGCGGATCCAAGGAACTGAAGTAAATTCATCTTCCTGTAATAAGCATCAAAACCGTAATCAGTGAACAAATTTGATGAACAACTAATTACATCAAATGGTCCAAGATATGGGATGAATAATGACTCTTGCTGGCAGAAAGTAAAGGAGTGTAGAATGTTCCATAATGTTAGGTAATTAGTTATTCTTGTTTTTGCTAAGGTGAATAAAATATAAATTGTTTAGAATTAAAACAGTACGAATATTATAGTGCACAATTAACAGCAATACATCAAGTTTGCAATTTTTCACGGAGGTAAATCCTAGGGACAGATGATGTCGTTGGCTGTTGGCTACAGTTGAGGAAAAAACAGGGCTGGACAAATATGTATGTGGACAGGGTAGTTAGCTGCAATTGATGGTCTGATGGGGTTAAAATATTGCATTTACCGAGTGTGCTAAATATGTACATAGCTGTTGTTCTTATGAGCGTGATGTTAACAGAATGAGAGTGCGTAAGTGTGAGTGTGAATGTGAGCGTGGCTGCTACTAAAAACATGTATGAGTGAATAGATGGGTGCATGAACAGTTTTAATTGAGGGAGCACACATGTTGGAATGGAGCACACATGTTGGAGTGGAGCACTTGGAAGAATCTGTTGTGAAACTGTTATGCAGATTAGAGTTTATTTTTGTTTGTAATAATTATTTTAATAATTTGTTAAACGTACGATTAGAAAAAGCGGACAATATCATGTAACGGTAGAAGGGAAGATGATACATTTACGTAAGTTCATACCTCACTTATTATGTACCAAATGCATGATGTACTGAAAATGCTTCCACTATAACCATCCAAAATACAATTTGTAAGCTAAAAAATGAGCACGCAGTAAAAACTACGTCAAATAATAATTTAATTCTAATGCAGTAGTAATTTTGGAACAGACAGTTGATGTGCTTAAAAAAAGGAGTTGATTGTAAATAGTATTTGTTTCACTGGTCAACAAAGTAGATAATGGCATATAGTGTAGATAAATTTTTTCAAATTCGGTAATATCAGAAAACTCAACCGTTATACTTGAAGATGGAAGTTGTACATATAATTGTATACCTATATACTCCTATTAACAGCTACATTAGCAAATCGTCAGTATTTAATGAAGTTGAGTAGTTGTGGAATGAGGTAAAGTTTACAGAACTCACCAAGCACTAACTGATATAATGGATGCTAGAAATAGGTAAAAGTATGATGTGCAATAGTTAGACCGTTTATCACCTTGGTGGCATAGTACTGCATATACATTACAATTTAGGCAACTGTTAATGAAATGAAAAACGTGTGTTTGTACGTTATCTAAAAGTAAGTGTTTTCTGAGTATCAACTCAGTGGAAATAGGAATTGAGTGGACGTATATGTTACAGGAAAACTTATAGTTTATCTGAAAGTAAGTGTTTTCTAAGCATCAACTCAGTGGAAATAGGAATTGACTGGACGTATATGTTACATGAAAACTTACAAAATTTGACAGTAGAATGAATGGATTATCATGATATCAATATACTGCACAAGTTAACAGTTTGCGAGTACATGTTCAATGTTAGTATTCGGTGCTGTTAGTTGCGAAAAAAATGCAACAGCATTAGTAAACCAAAATGAAATATATATATTATTAATGTAAATTGAATTTAAAAATTGGATAATTGTTTATGTACCTATCAAGTTTTTAAATACTTCTTTGTAAACAATATTTTGTGTATACGTTTGACAACCTTCCTCTCTTGAACCCACAAGTATTTTCAAACCTAAGTGCGACGTTGTTCTTGAGACAGCGACATAAAGTTGACCATGTGTAAAGACTGGTCTAGGTAGGTAAATGCCAACATTTCCCAATGTTTTGCCTTGACTTTTGTTTATTGTCATAGCGAAGCAAACACGAACTGGAAATTGTCTCCGTCTTAAAACAAATGGCCATTTTGTGTCGTTTGAAGTAAGCACTATTCTAGGAATTAGTACTTTTTGACCAATATTATTTCCTGTTACAATTGATGCTTATATCACTCTCGAAGCTAGTTGTGTGACAATCAATCTAGTACCATGACACAATCCAAGGCTTTGGTTAAGATTTCGTAGTAGCATTATTGGAACACCCACCTTTAACTGCAAATTATGATTTGGAAGACCCGATATTTTTAGTGTATTCAAAAATTCTGGTGGGTACATAATATTTTGATCATCTGTAGTATCCGAAATTGGGCTAATTGAATCAGCACTTAGATAATTTCCAAGACTTCCACTTATAATACTAACTACGTACGAATTTATTTCCTCCACACAGTCATTAGTTGGTCCTAGTATACATCTATCTCATAAATAATTTGTGTTCATTAAATTTTTATCAAAGTCTGGATATATGGTATTAACAATTTCTGCTATGTCATTACCAGATGTAGGTATAACAAATTCATCTGGTATTTGAATCCAAGTGGGCTCCTCATCTTCCTCTAATGAAATAGCACGTAGGTTTCCTTCTCCTGTGTTTAAAACCCACTTTCAAAATTGTGCTAACTTCTCATCATAATCCTTGTTTGTTGTACATGTTTTTAAACGCGTGTTGGTGTGGAGGGTAAAAATGGTGCATTTACTCCATAAAGAAGATTGATTTATTGCAGATCGTACAATCATTTGTCTAGTACCTTTAGGTATAACAGGAAGAGTTTGTCTAAAGTCCCCGCCCAAAAGTACCGTTTTCCACCAAAAACTTTATTTTCACTAGTAGTAGACGTATTACAGACAATATCAGTTAAACTTTTTTCAAAAGCCTCCAACGCATTACGATGCATCATAGGTGCTTCATCCCATATTATCAAATCAGTTTTTCTAAGCAAATCTGCTAGGTAGGACTGTTTAGTTATGTCACAAGTTGAATTGTCATCCAAATTTATCGGTATTTTAAATTTTGAATGTGTAGTCCTTCCTCCGGGAAGAAGTAAAGAAGCAATTCCTGAAGATGCTACAGCTTAGACAATCTTACCTTCAGATCTTAAGCCACTTATAATCATCTTCCACAGAAATGTTTTTCCCGTACCCCCACTTCCATCTACAAAAAAAACCCATCGGATCCTGTCTTTACTGCTTGTTGCACAACATCAAAAATATTTTTCTGCTCATTGTTCAGTAATGGTAGCAATTTTTCAACTTCCTCTTTCATTAGCTCACAGTCATACCCTACCTCTTCATTGATCAAGGTATTAAATAACTCATCCTCTGAAAACATATCTGCTTCAGTTGTTTGCAAGAATTCTTTCAATGATCTATTATTTCTATTCATAATTTCATCTATCTCGTTAAAAGTCTTTGATTTCACCCAACTTTTTGGTGGATCACTACAACTTCCATTAAAATTTCTATTATGCCAGACAATATCTTCAAACATCGTTTCCCAATGATTCTCCCAAAATTGACTTGGGTTTGAGATCTCACAAAACAACAATAACGTTGTGAACATTTCACGTAAAGATGAGGGCGATGCCCATTAACACGCCTCTGATATTGCCTCATTCCATTCATTATCATCCTCTAACAACCCATGAGCAACACATGCTTCTTTAAAGGTTTCATAGCATAATCCGTCGACTGTTCTAATATCTGCATAACAGGTAGGACCTGCCACAATATTTAACAGCATACGCATGTAAAATCGTTCCCCTGCCGTTGGATGAGCATAATATATTCTAGCTATCTTCTCACATTTCTTTCTCATTTCCACCTTTTTTTCCTCTTATCCCAAACCCATTTTGTAGGAAAATCAACATACGTCAAGCGTCTAGCTTTAGGAAACATCTTATTAGTTTCTAACCACTCAATGAACATGGTCTTATCCAAATTCGGTCGTCCTTGTATGTCTACTAAACTTTCCGAGTCATCAAAAAAATGGTATGCTCCCCCGGCATATGGAACATAAGTCTCTCAACAGCTGGGGTTCGAACTCAAATATTCTCCAACTCGCTTCAGAAGCAGAAATATACCTACAGTCAAGGTATGTCTTCACTTCGTCTATTTCTCGTACAAATGTTTGGCTATCACTGTTGTTATCCTCAATCACAACAGTTGCCCTATCATGTCCTTTATTTATATACTTAAACAAATACTTAATAGATCGCGCTCTATTGCATACCTTCACATTAACATGCGCTTGATACTTTACAACCAGGTCAACATTATGTGGTATCACCCATCGACTATCATGACAAAAACCATTTTCAGTAGAAGAGTAACGACCATCATTCCTTCTTCTATAAATACGAAAACCATTCTTGTCAAAGGTTGTTTCGTTACAGTATTTTTTTGGAAAGTGTTTTGAGTATGCTCCAGCAACCATGCATGGACATGAAGGGTTTTCAGGTCCACACAGTTCATGTATCATAAACTGACAAATTGAGTGATATACCAATGGATCTGAATGAACATTTGGAATTTCTGCGCTAACCATTTTGTCAACATCACCTACAGTTTTAGGTCTATCACTTCCAAGTACGAACACCAGTATGTGAGCATGTGGCAGTCCACGCTTTTGAAATTCAATGGTATATATCACTGCATATTGAAAATTAGAAACACAGTTAATAAGGAATAAAAGGTAATAATGATATATTTAGTGTCAATGAGCATAAAATGTAGAAAAATATTTACATGCTTTTACTTTTCCAAAATGTTCCTTATCCTTTATGTCCTTAATTAGTTCCATAAGCTTGATTTGAAAAACATGTGAAACTATGTCTAGTCTATCTTCAGTTCTTTGGCCTGGATAGCGTTGTAAAGCATATCCAATCTCTGACCACTTTGGGTTGCAAGTAAATGTAATGAAATAATCTGGAGAGCCTGCCCACCTACAAATTTCCATTGCATCTTGATAGTTTTGCACCATGTACCTTGGACGGCCAGTAAATGATGATGGTAAAACAACTTTACGTCCAATGCATGAAGCTGATGTATCCCTAGCTGCTATTGCATCATGGAACCCACTGTAAATTTCAGATCTTAATGTTTTCTGATTATTTTTCACCCAACACAGTCTTTCTTCCTCTATACATGTGTAAGCATCTACCACAAACTGCTGGAAAATTCTCCCTCCTAAAAGTAGAGTAGATCCATCTCCCGACCTGTACTGAAGAAGATATGCATAGTACTCTCTCATAGTAACCAATTCCCTTTTCGTCGTTCTAGTTTGCTGCATGTGTCTGTATTTGATATTTCGATGATAACCATCTTCTCCATACGGAAACAAAATAGGGTATTGCATAGCCATAAAAGAAGGGCGTTTCTCATTAATTCTTTTAAGAACTCCATTTCTCTCCTCAATGACAATATCTCTAAAACCACACGAGTTTATGTTGTCCTCATCTCTTAATGAAGCAACCTCTGACGTACTCGGTAGATTGTACTGCCTACCATCTCTATACCACCTTTCTAATAACCTAATAAAAACCGGTTGATAATCTGTAGCGTGAAATCTATCTCTTGCCATTCGAAAAACTTGAGCCAACACATTACGTTCATCGAACATTGTAATTAGATTTTTAACTATTTCTTTATCCAAATTAGTTGTAACATGAGCAGAAATTCTATTAGACACCTCATTTGCTGTGTCATAAAAGTATAACTACGCAAATTTTGGCGTACCTTCTGTTGGTAGTAATGACCCAATCCTATGGTGATTTTGTCCATTTATTCTAAAAATGTATGGCCCACGACCATTATTAATGGAGTTGTCAATATGACCACCCATTGATGTAAAAGCAAAAATGGAGTTATATGCACGAATTTTCTCTCTAAAATGCCTACTTTTAGCTCCGCCGTTATGGTCCAACAGATGTAGCAAATATTGAGGACATTTCTTGAATAATGGAAGATGTACCTTTCCTTTCTGACAGCATATAGAAAAGACTGGATTTGTATCTGTGCTTTCTCAAACCAAACCAAGGCCCCACAATAACTACATTCACATCGCGGATGACCAAAGTTCCATGGAATCAACATCTTCCTTGATAAAAAATCGTTGGTAAATTCGTAAACAAATATGGATTATTGTCTACCGACGAAAACGAAGCAGCAAACTCACTTTGATTGAAAGTCTTGGTTGTACGTAAATTTCTGAAAGATTGAAAATTTGTCAACGCCTTTGGAAAACAAATTGCAGCATAGTCATATGAGGGAAACGTTGGACATGGACATTCTACTGAAGTTGAAATTTTGTTTGCTGAGTGATTTGTGCCTTTTCCAGTACCTTATTAGAACAGCAGAAAAAAATTATATCACACAAACTATTAACTACAAACATACACACACACACTCAAAATATAATTAAGTCGAATCCACGAGTTAAGCTTTTGATGTCTGATATACTGATGTCTATACTGGCGATTCAGCCGACACACTAAATCATAGATTACTTTAAATGTTAGTTCAAACAGTAGAATGACAAATACAAAAAATTATGGAATTAATGTGTAATACAAATTAACTCCTCTTTGGTATCTGTGTAGTAAGCAGAATAGTGTGGATGGCTCTTCAGAGTGCTGTAGGCATAGATATTTTTTTATAGTTTTGTGGTGTAATAAATAGGCCGACATCGCTGCAGTTCAGGCAGATAGTCCAAGTAGATACTGACATCTTCTTTAATCGTTGAGCAGATAGCAAAAGTCGTCTCTTCGCACGTGCATGCCTCCAAATCTAACAGTTAATCATTACGAAACAGATTAGAATGATGTGTTCAAATCAAACTGCTGATATGCACTATTTCGAATGATCCGATGTCTAATGGGGGAAACAAATAACCGAGGGATGCACGTTAATGTCGCTGATGGATACAGAGTGTATGCGTTTTTTGCAAGGCTGAAATAACTATGGAGTTGAATAACAACATACTGAACAGCAGTTAATGAAAATTGCAAAATGCGAAGACCGCTTATTACACAACCCAATTTTGTAAGCAGAAGGTGACAACTAAAAATAAAGTTTGAACACGCAAGAATTTGTATTAAATGACAGTTTAAGTCGGTGAAAATGTACAGTGATCGTTTACTGAATTTATTTCTGTTTCAAAAACGTGGTGGAATTATTACGAAAAATTTTAAAAATGAGCAGCACATGAGAAACATTAAATAAATAACAAAAGAGGTTGGAACATCGTACCAAAAGATGACACAATCGCGTGTGCAACGCATGTTGTTCGAATTTCTTTACCATACCTCTACCTGCACATAAAATAGAGGTTAGCTGTACATCAAATAGATGGTGTGCGCACACAGGCTGAATTCTTAGAGAAGCCAAGTATTTCTTAATCGTAGGAACCGTCATCCTATACAAATTTGGTAAAATATGCATAAGCCTACAGGTAAAATATGCGTATAAAATATTTACATGCATTTGCTCTGGTCCATGACAAAAGGTATGAATAATTGTCAATTGTTGTTTCTAAAGAGACTTTAAACAGTTCAAGGTGAATGAAATGTGACCATTTAATTATTCCAATATTGATTGTCAGTTCTGTAATAGAGAGCAACAATCTGCTTGTTTGTATAGTAATAGATTGACATAGCACATATAGGGATATGATTATTAATTTGAATGCATTATCAGGAAATAAAATCACTTGATTGTGCCTCATATCATGAGAGTATTTTCTTCACCCACATTGGATAAACTATACCATATATGTTATAAATTTCCCAACACTATAGTAAAATATTTGCAATATGGTGTGGAATATCATTACCCAATTGTGTTTGGTAATATACCAGCATGTAATAATTTACCATGTTACCATTTTGTACCATGATAATAATCGCATACCAAAATAATGTTGGACAGTTTGGTATGCCAAATACCTTAACAATTTTATACAAGCATATATGCAAAATAATGTTGGACAGTATGGTATGCCAAAAACCATATTAATTTTACATAAGCATATATAATTATTACTTGAGAAATAATTTATAAAGATGGCATAAAACCATTTATACCATACATGTCATAATTTGTCTAATATGGTAAATTAGATACTTGAAAAGTTACAAATTTTCTAATTTAGAACGATAGAAAATAAATTAGTAAGCTATAGCTGCACTTTTCACGGACAAGTTTCATTTAAAGCTAAATTAATTATTTTCTTAACTGACTGGTCTATTATCCAATCAATTTTCACTTTTATTGATGATGGTTTGGACGTAAAATATGTGAAAACCTATACCTTGTTTGAAATAATATCATACCAATAGACACCAAAAAATGTAATAATAAATTGAAAACTCCGGTCTTGCAAATTTAAAGTTAAAAGCAAAGAATGTAAAAACTTAGGATGTGACGTAATATCCTTTTTATATGAAAATGTTGTCTATATATAATTAATTTGAAAATAGTATGTGTCTAAAAATTTTGTTCTTAACCCCACAAAATTTACAAAACTATAATTAGTTCCCAATCTTGCAAATATCAAGATAAAAGCAACGAAGGTAAAAACTTAGTATGTGACATACTATCCTTATTATTTTGAAAATGGTATGTGTATATCGACGTTAAATTGAAAATATCATGAAAAAATTATCTATTGAAGATGCTTTGTCGATAGATACCATTCAGAGGGTTTAAACAATGTGATTAAATGAAAGAATTGTTTAAAAGTTAAATTAGAATTGTTTAAACAATGTGATTTCGCAATAGATACCATTCGGAGGGTTTAAACTCACTCTTGCAGTTCTTGATCTTCTTTTGAATTTGTTAGTCAATTCCTGAAGTTAATAACAAACGCTGACCAAAATGGTTAAAAAGGAAAATTTATTAATATTAAAAAGGAAATAAACATACAACAAACAATCAAATTAGTTGTAACAACCCGCATATTTTACGATTTAATATTTAAATATTTTATTTAAATATTTTATTTAAATATAGAATCGTTAATTGGATTAAAGTTCGAAAAGCTACTTTTTGCAAACAGTCGAATTAGGACTCGAGACCACTTCCATTGAGTCCAAAATGGCGTTTGCGACTTTTTTGAGTATAAACTTCGATAGGTTTGGAGTAAGTTGAATTTTGCTATTTTCTGTTGGGCTTTGGGTTTGGGTTTCACCCCAACTCACTCTATAACCTAGTTCAGCCCCTCTCCTCTCCTCCTCACTTCATTTCTATTTTCTTAAACTCTAGTAAAACTGAAAATGGGGGAAGAGAATGGGAAATAGGAATTGCCAAGCCCTAGTTCCTCTTTCAAACTCAAATTCTTGCTCCAAATTCAAGGTGAAGCTTTGGTAAGCATCTCCTCCTTCTTCTCCAACTCATTCTCTCTTTAATTTCAGAAATTTCCTAAACCTAACTTAGGAAATGTTCTTCTTTTGAGCTTAGATTAAAGCTTCTAGAGTTGAGGTTGAAGAGTAGTTGATCTTCCATTGCTTTCAAGCTTCTCCTTCATTGTTTTTGGTTTAAAGGTGAGTTTTTGAACTCACATCTATTTCTATAGATATCGTTGTTGTTGGGTAGGAATTCCTAACACTTATTCATGTACATTTGCTTTCGATTTGGATTGAATTGGTGAATTGTTCAATTTTTGGTTTTTGGAATCCAATTTTGTAAAAATCCAATCTTTGATGTTTGAACACGTTAGTGGAGCGTTTCAGAGGGCCATACAAGGCTGGGTTGTCGTTTAGCGTAAATCCTCAGTCGAAGTTTCTCGTTCGTTCGCTTCCATCCGTGTTATCACATTTGCCCCAAAGAGGGCTAGACTGAATGTGCTTCTGAAGCAGATTCAGTCGACTGAACCAGTGGTTCAGTCGATTGAAGCAGAACATCAAAATTGCTTAGAAGCAGGTTCAGTCGACTGAACCAGACCCAGGAAATTGCCTGGGTCTGTATCAGTCGACTGACCCTGGGGATACAAAATTCGTATCTCTGTGTCAGTCGACTGACCACCTGGTTCAGTCGACTGACCTGATTATCTCAGTCTACTTGATTATTTTGCTTTGATTTCCAATGTCAGTCGATTCGTGATTATCCGATTTGTTGTTATCATTTATTATCGATTTTGATGACTTCTATTTTGGGATTTTTGGGTATATCCATTTTGATGGATTCGGCATCAATTTCAATGGATTTCATTCACGTCTTCGTATGTGGATTTTGGTGATTGATTGTTTCTACAATCATTTTTGTGACTTGTCACTTCTAAATACAAAGGTTTCTATACTAGTAGTAAATATTCAAACTCTTTCACAAAGACGATTTCAACTCTATTTTTAATACAAAGCTCGTTTATAAAACCGTTTTCTAATCTATTAGTATATACAAACCTTTACCTCATTCATATGAGATAATCTAATTAAACGGCTTGGCAAAACAAGTGGTATGAAACGCTTGCGTTTACTTCGTCGGTTAATTCTTTGACTTGTTCGATTGAAACTCTTGTGACAATTTTTGAGTGGAAATCTACAATCTGTTCGTAAATATTTGAGTTAAGCAAGTGGTTATGGGACATGAAGCTAAACTCTTATATTTACTAGCTTAGTGTGATCGACACTTCTTGATGATCGATGATGATCATTTTATGGTTTAGACTAGCAATGTGCGATGTCTCTTTGTCCATGTAGGGGACAGTACCTCGTCCTAATGAGCTTTGTCTCATTTTTATGGGCTAGCGACCCATGGTCTTTGGACCGTTCGTGGAGCAATCGGCTCAATAAGTCGGAGCATGGGGCGTATCTTTCTAGGTGCGTCGATGTTCGTCTATGCATGGGGCGTATCTTTCTAGGTGCGTCAATGTTCGACTTTGCATAGGGCGTATCTTTCTAGGTGCGTCGATGTTAGACTTTACATGGGGCGTATCTTTCTAGGTGCGTCGATGTTTATTTATGCATGGGGCATATCTTTCTAGGTGCGTCGACGTTCGACTGTGCATGGGGCGTATCTTTCTAGGTGCGTCGATGTTCAGTTTATGGGATAGCGTCTCATTTGTGATACACGTGTTGTTGAGTTTTCATGCTCCCGTTTGTAATAGGCCTCCTCCCCCTTTTATGATTTCTGGATTTCTCGTTGTGATTTCTAGAATTTGTATTTCACCAACTTTTGCGTTTGGCATTTATATGTTTGTCAATATTTGTAGTTTGGTGAATAAAATAAAGAATATGATATTCTTTTTGGTGTTATGAGATTTTTGAGATATTGTATGATTTTTGTTGTTATTTGATGTATACTTGACACAGTATGACATTTCTTTGTTATCATACATTTTTGGTCATATCTCTTATCCTATATCATTTTATCTGATATTTATAGCTAGACTGATCCGTTTATTATTTTCTTCTTAAATAATACTCGGGTCAGACCGAGATATTTCAGGTGCTCCTGCTTAATTTCTCATCAGGGATTATCATCTGATTCTTTTGGCTAACTACTTTAGATTAGTAGTTTTTGCTATTATACATTTGAGTTATGGACTCCTTGATGTATAATTATTCCTTTTGCCTAGCGCTTGTATCTATTCTCTTGTAATGTAGTGGATCTTGTTTTACCACTACTCTGATGTACACTTTCATGTGATATATTCATATCTTATTCCACCTTTGTGATATGGATATCTATGACTGATTTGTGTTATGTTTATTTCTATATTTGTTTCCAAAGACTACTTAGCCACTGTGTGGTAGCTTTGAGTTTGTATTAGATATGTCGGATTTCCTCTTGAAATGAAGTGTAAGTTATATTTTCTGACATATCGGTACTTGCACAAAGCAACTACACAGATGGTCACTCCTCAACAGCCTTATTCTTCGCGCTAGTTGACGGCATTACCCCGTAGTGTTCTTGGCTAGCGTGAGTATAGAGGTGGGGCGTCACATTAGTCCACAATGCATATTAATACACAGGTTGATAGGATATTCTTTCCAAGATATATTGACGACATTGAATTTGTAAATCAGATATATATGTATGACAATGATCAGTTCGCTAGAAGAAATATGAATTTTTTCAAACATTACACTAAAACTGCACTGAACGAAAACTGCACTGAACAAATGAAATAATTTCTCTATATTTAGGCAGAGAACTAAATATATGTAACGGATAGTGGATATAGGGACATCGTAATCATTCATAACAGAAGTAAAAAAACCATTTGTTTGAGGAAAATGAAAATAAGAACAGATGGTACCAAGTTCAAAAACGCGTCAATCTACAATGATCACTTCTGAAATTATATATCACAGTACAATTGTAAGCAAACAAATCATATATTAAGGAGATAGGTAAACATACTATCAAATATGTATTAATGTTTTAAAAACATGGATATTCAAACATGGATTGGAGCTACTCCTGTAATTTTAACGTATAATTATAATATATGCAGTAACCAGTTGTAAATCTGGTATTGGAGTAAGATTACTCAGAAAAATTGGACAACCAACATTTGCAGTTTGACAACCATAAAGTGCATCAAAATGCAAGGATCCAAAATCATGTACGGTGTCACATTCAGCGAATGCAATCAATAAGGTTTAACAGACAAAATGAAACATCATTATTCACATGAAGATCAAAATGGAAAACATTATTATGATATTATCTGAATCAAGTCATCAGCACGAGTCACCGTATGTAGTAACAAATATGGTAAGAACTCAAACCTACTAACAGGACAGTTACACATTGAATATGACATACAAATCAAATGATTTAAAACCAAAACATTTGAACATACATAGCATAAGACATAAGTTCAGATATAGTCTTTTAAAGTAAGTAAATAAAGTGAAAAGTCAATGCTTAATAGTTTATAATTACGAATGAATTACGTTACCTTTGCTTTTGAAGGTACCCTAATGTTAGTTCCAGTTTGTGATGGGATTTTTGACCAGATGGTTTACAGTTTTGTACACTGCAAACATGAACATCATTAGCGATGGAAAAATGAATCGCAAATAGAAGAAGATAGGGAAGAAATGAAATAAACATATTTCCGAAATTTAACAATATTTGACCTCAATTTTATTTCAAAGCATTCAATATTTTGGATCTAATTCAATATTTGGGTATGAGGATGATGGTGAGAGTAAAGATCGTAGCGGACGACCGACACGTCAATATTCCGCACCGTCAAGCAATGTGGAAACCGATTTTGGGTGGTTGCTGAAAATTGAAGCTGTCGTGGTTGGGTATGGTAGAGAAGCAGGACAATGGAGGCAAGCGAATGGAACGCGGTGCAGGAAGACGGGGGAAGGAAGACGATTCCGTAGATTGAAGGGAAGTTTAAGGTTTTAGGGTTTTAGTCGAGAATGGTTGGTCGCAAGGAGGGGATGAAGGGTACGTGGGGAGGTGGATGTGGAAGAACAGTGGGGAGGGATGGTTATTTCAGAAAATGGAGGAGGAGTCTGTGAATTGGGGAAAACAGTGGAGACGTGTGGGGGGAAGTGGGTTTTTACTTTTATTTTTGCTATGATATTATTAAGCAGAGGAAAAGCAGAAAAGACAGGGGAGCACAGAAATTTGAATACCTGAGCGGTGGAAAAGCCAGGTAAGCAGTTTTAGTTTTGTGCTTTTAAGTTTAAGTAATAGATAGATTATTGAGGGGAAATGAGGAATTCGGGGAATAAGAGAGAGGAGGGAACGTGAAGCAGGAAAACAACGTAGATTTTTTTTTGTTTAATACTGTTTGACAGCCCATGCATATTTTATTTTTAAGGATAAAAGGGACAAAAGTGTTAAAAGTATTTTAAAAAACTCCGACCGTCGCGTGCGTTTTATTTTCTTCTTCTTCGATCTCGTTCTTCTTCTTCGATCTCGTTCTTCTTCTTTTTTAATTCTTCTTCGTTTTCTCTTTTGCATGTCCAAACTTAAATTTTCTTCTTCATTCTTCTTTATTGTCGTGCGTGATCCATTACTGTTAACCTGATTTTGATTTTCGTTTCTTTGAACACGACCGTTGAAATTTTTGGATTTAGGTATGATTTTATGTTTTTTCCTCCTTTCTCTTCTAACAGTGTTTTGATTTGGTTATTTCTAACCTTGTAACGACCCGCAAACTTTGATAAATTATATTTATTTTTAAATAAAAAGTTGATAATATAAATAATATTGTTTTGAGCGATAATAAGTAACAATAGTCTTATTTTGAATAAATATTTACAGGAATATTTTCCACGAAATCTAAATCGATAAAATGGCAGAAAATTATTTTATCAATAACTAGCTCTATAATCATACAACGTCGTGCACAGAACTGGATACATACACTTATTTTTATAATTAAATAAGAATTTGAAATAAAATCAAATGATTTGATTTTGAAAATAAAATGTGGTTTTGACATTGTTAATAATACCCTTAAATATGATAATTGATTATTGACTTTTATTTGAGATTCAATGATTAAAAAATTATTTTAATTATCCAAATAATTATTTTAAATGATGATAATTCATTTTGAACAATTATAAAGTGATAATAAATCATTTATAATAATTTTATCAAGATATATATATATATATTTGATTTGAAAATATAAGAAAAAACCGAGAACACTCTATCGGTATAATAGCGATTTTCGTAAATAATTGTTAATATAATTTTATATGGTTTTATAAATGAAATGTGATCATTTTAATTCATCTAAAATGATAAGAAAATGTTTTTCAAATTTTGTTTACAAATATATTACGTTAAACGGGGAATTTCACTAGAAGGACAAACTTTGCAGTCCAATTAGTTTCTAGGACACACGTCCATAGAAATTAATTTTAAGGCCAAAATCAGCAAAATAATTTCTTTTAAGGACAAACTCAGTAGTCCAATTACTTTCAAGGACATAATTTCATAGGATTTTAGGCCTTAGAAACTAATTATTTTGCACTTTGTCCTTAAAAGTAATTATTTCAGTTGTGCGTCCTAGAAAATAATTGCACTTACTAAAGAGGCCCTTGTGGCTAATTTCCACTTACGTTAAAGTATAAGTGAAAATGTGATCGGGAATCGATTCTCCGATCGGCAACGGTTTATCGAACAAAAGTTGTTCGGAATCAATGCAACGTTGTTTATATGTCATGTACCCATATATAACATACAAATGCATCCATTAACATGCACATGAACATATGTATACATACATATATACTTATACACTTAAGAATACATACATAATACAAAAATCTAATATATTTTAAGTAAGCTTCATCCTTAAGCTTAAATATGTCAACATAGACATACATGAGATGATGGAAATGATGTGCACATGGGGGAGAGACTTTGGCCATGCATTTTGAAGGGGAAGTGTGTTGGAGAAGCCTTGAAAAAGTGATGTATACATGTCTTCTTTTACACTCTTCTTTTTTCCTATAAATACCCTACCATCTTCTCTTCATTTTCATTCATCTTCTTCCTTCTTCTTAAGCTTCCTAAGAGCTTCTTTAATGGCTTCTATGTCTTAGGAAATAATGAGCAAAAGTTATGGCAAAATATTAGTAAAATATATACACATGTATATTATCAATCCACTTCAAAAACAAGTCAAAACACCATCTTTCCACCACTCAAACTCACGGCCACCATTAGATCCACCCTAGGCCGAACCTTTCCCACCTCTAAGTCATGGCCGTGAGCACTCCCAAGGCTATGCCTAGCCACTTCAAGGCTTCGGAGTTCGATTCCGTAGAGTTTAATTCGATCGTAGCGGAGCTATAGCCGATTTTATATTAACTCGAAGGGAAAATGATGGTGAGAACCCCTAAACTAGTATATTATATTTTGGATGATGATATGATGATTTAAATGGATGTTTAATACGCTTTGATCATCAAGTTTGGTTGTTTACATATGAATGTTGAATATATATATATGCAAGTCACGAATATACAGGTCGATAAGCACAAAGGAAATCACTTTCCTCTATTTGAATGAATTGGTGTATATCGAATGTTAAACCTCATTAAATGGTTTAAAAGGAGTTCAAAATGTTTTATAAACATTTGAAAGTTTTTTGGTGAAGTTTGAAAAGTAATGGAAAATTTAGTTAAAAATAAGCACGTCGCGTAATGGTAGTTCGCGATTTCGTGCTATAAAAGTTAAACAAGTGTGAAAGTTGGAATATAGCTCGGAATTCTTCGAGATAAGAATTTTCCAAACTTTTAAATCTATAGTTTTCCAACCAAGAAAGAAAATTGAGATTTTGACAAGTAGATTTTGAAATATGAGTGAAACAAGTTTTTGAAAAATCTTGAATTTGCAGTTCGGAATCCAAAACTGGATTTCTTTGAAAATGGCGTTTTTAAATTGTTTAAAAATGTGAAATAAATCTTATAAGTCTTTTAAAATGTTTTAAAAGTGATTTGAGTAATTTAAATGAATTTTCAAATAATAAAAATTCATTTTGATCAATATAGCCTAAAAGCACTTTCTACAACTTTTGAAATAATAAAAAGTCGTTTTGATCAATATAGCCTAAAAGCACTTTCCGCGGCACTTTTCTATAACTTTTAAAATATAGTTTTAAACTTAACCACTCTTTTCCAATTATTTTATAAATATCTTTAAATGATTTATAAAGTATTTTAAAGGTAATTTGAAGGATTTATGGAATGATTTAAAGGTTTAATGATTTAGAGTCGATCAAATTACTTGACCGCTTTATGGGTGTCAGAGAGATAGTGTCTAGGCTTGAGTTTGGAAAACCAATTTCTTGCTCTTCTTGACTATCCGGACTAGCCCGACGGAGAGGATAGTGAATTTGATTTACTCGGATCGATATTTTCTAAAGGATAAAGAATAAAAGTTTTCCAGCATTAATACGATTTGGATTTTATGGAGATAATCTTCTTGTACTCTGTGTTAAAGCCCGAAGGGGAACTCGTACTATTCGTGGAATTTAAAAGGTGATTTCGCCGTTATTTCACCTATAGTATTTGTTGAACAAGAGATTGATATTGAGTAGAATTAGATGATTCCTATAGATTCTACTCACTTAATATTTACTGGTTTTGGATTAATATCCTAGATAACATGTGTAACGACCGGGGTTTTCGACCCTCGAAAATCGACACTAATACATCCTCGTGTCGCAAATCCAAGTGCCAGAAAACCCAAATGTTAGGGAAAAAGAAAATAAAGATAGAACAAAATCTCACACGATTGGAATAACATATATTTTTCAATATAAAATCTTTGCAGTGGAAAATTTTATATACAATATCAGAGTCTGACCTAGATTCAGCCTGGACAGTAATAAATCTCTGTCCTTACAATTGCTGAAAAATAAAAACAAATACAATACATGCAACAGATAATAGAATACGTCCATACGTAGATGAAGATCTCTAGCTCTCCTTTGGAAACTCCAAGCGTCTTCAACTAAACCTGAAACTACTCGAATCTGACCCGAGTATTAAAAATACCCGGATCAGGCTTGATAAACTAACATGAGATACTCGAACCATAAGCATATGATGGAGTCATAGATGGGTACTAAACGAAACCTCTGAAAAGAACAGTATCTCGTAAGACCACGCTGCACATAAACACGGACGGGTTTTTATCTTACGATAACCAAAATACTTTATATTGAATTTTTTTTGATATTATCTTTAATAACATTGGTTTGGAAAAGCTTTTCAAATAAATATATACACAATGAAATAAGTACCAATACCCGGACTAAGTATATGGTAATATATCAGGACTAGGTCAACGGAATATACCTGGATGGAATATATGATACCAAAGGGGTAGCTGAAATGTTTGCAAAGCATTACAGTTATTTGGGAATACAATCAAAACCGTAAAGCTCGTATTGGAATTGGATTTTCAACATGATAGGGAACTAGTGGCATTTTCCTTCGATCCACGTATAGCAAACTTAGTTCCCGTGGTGCCTTAATCGCTTTTCTCAAACAAGTCACTTGGAACCGCACTTTCTACACTACCAATATCCGGTAGCCTTATCGCTTTTCACAAGCAAGCCATTATATTAAAATAAATGGGGCAATAAATGCCTTGAGGAAAATCTTTCCCCAACGGGTCCAGATACTGAACGTAAACGCCACCATACATACATCAACCAACAACCCGAATGTGTGTTCTTCAGGCCATATAGTATCCCGTATCATCTCCGGGATGTGGGTCTCGTGAGGCTACACTCAATTTTAACAAAGCCATGCTGTGCTATTCACAAAGCTAGCTTCATTCTTCCATACAGCACATTCCACTTAGAATGCCACATTGTCATTCCTTCGGTCACTATTGACTTCCACGAACATACAACCTCTGAGCTCGTAAGTCTCAAAGAAGGGTGTTAAGCTAAGAGAAGTTGCCTTCCCCACCACCAAGCAGATGTACGTTTGTAAAAGTCAACATTGATTTTAAAAATGCAATGTCAGACATTCGTCCATACAAGTTCGTTCTGGGACTGAACGAAACCGAAGGCACTCCTCCTATTACCATTAGTAGCGAGTAGTCTTTGCAAATCTGAAGATTTCAAAACACGAAAGGACCACTACTATAAATGTCGCTATATTGGAAGCTACCCAGAGAATGTCAACAAGCAGTCCTTCCACAATGAAGATCTCTGGTCTTCAATACAACGAGGATTTCAGAATGCAGATACCACTGCCATATAAATATAACGTGGGGTAAACCCCTGGGACTCGTGACAGCAATCCCTACATTCTGAAGATCTCCAGCCTTCAATAATCATCATCTTCAACATGTCTTCACTTCCGAACATATACATTGGTTCGAAGTGGTTTTCGGATGGGAGTTACCCAAATCCGACCTCGGTTCCTTCGAAACCAATTATCGATAAAAAGATGTTTAGTTCATATGTGGATATCAATCATCAATCAATTACTTCATCTTTTATTTAAATCAAATATCTTTCTTAGATATATTCTTTTCAATTTATTCCATTTTCTTTTCAAGAGTATATAGAATCATTAAGCCTCATTTATCAAATCATTTAGTTTATTTAAACCTTTCTTAAATCTTGGAATAATTCCAAATTATTTTCTCTTCTACTTAGGAAACATTTTAACATTATTTCTTTAAATCTTTCATTTAAAACTCCTCTTTAATCTTGGAAAATACTAAGTCATCTTATTTAAAATCACGTTTAAACCTTTAATAAAGATTTTCTATTTACAAATCCTCATTTAAACGGGTTAAAAATGATGTTATGTAAAACATCGTTACAACAAACCCAAAACCATTTTTATTCAAATCCTTGTTTAACTCTTGGAAAACTCTTCACTTTTTACTTTGGGAAAACCTTTTTAGAGCATTTGGGCTTTCCCTTCGATCTGTTCCACCCCTCGTCTAAAAGAGAAAACAAAAGCCGGTAAGTTCAGGGCACTAGTTTCTCCATTCCTAACCTTAGTTACACACCTTGTTTTACCATTTAGATCTCACAATCGGGACAAATGTATTAGTCATTTCCACATACTCGGTTTGTTATTACATTCAAGGAAATGATTTCTATTATAAAGTTTAAGTGTTATAATAACCATTTATTTAAACTCTTTCTAAAGAATTATAAAACTTTCAATTTATCTTTAAAACACTTAATTATTTATTTAAAAACATTTATATATGATTCTAGAAAGAATCGTTAATTTTAAATCTTTGTTTCAAAAGTTATAGAAATTGCAGCAGAAAAGTGCTGCGAAAAGTGCTTAAAACAGCTTATTTGATTAAAACAACTTTTAATGTTTGAAAATTCTTATTTTCCAATTCAAATCTCTTTCAAACCATTTTAATAGATTTATCAAATTTATTTCATATTTTTAATCATTTAAAAATATCATTTAGAAAGAAATTCCTTCTTGGATTCCGAACTATAAAACTACGATGTTTTTAGAAAATTATTTTGGACATATTTCAAAATCTACTTAATGGAAACTTGATTTTCTTTCTTCGTTGGAAAACTATGGATATAATAGTTCAAAAATTCTTATCTCAAAGAATTCCGAGTTAAATTCCATTCTATACGCTCATTTGACTTTTATGGCGTGAAATCGCGAACTACCGTTACGCGACGTGCCTACTTTTGACTTGTTTTTTTAATTTCTTTTCAAACTTCATAGAAACACTTTTAAATGTTTATAAAACATTTTTAAATCATTTTAAACTCATTTAAACAATAATTTTCTTATTTCCAATCCATTTTCCATTTCATTTCATTTCATACTATAATATTATTATAATATCATTTCCAACCTTATTAGATATTTTAAAATCATTAAGAGCTAAATAATTTCCATACACATAATTATATGGATTTAAATTCTCATTTAATTAACTATGGTTAATTTCTAACTATTTCTCTTATCATTTATCAAACCGAGTAATCATTCATATTAATAAGCATATAAACAACCAACTTTGCATCCAAGTTATCAAACATATTAATAATCTAAGATATTTAACTTTGTATTATTAAACTTGGAATTATTAGTTAATTCAAAAATGAGTATTCACATTTAACCAAATTGGTTAACTTCCTACCAACATTCTTATCTAACCACACTTCACTAAACTAACATATAATTCACTAATACATCCATAAACAACTCCACCACCTTGCCCATGCTCACGACCATCCTTCCTCCTCCACTTTTCTCTCGGCCCAAACCTTCCTCCCACCTCCATAGCTCACGGCCATAGCCTCCACATCCCAATACTCAAGGCCTAAGGCCATGTAAAGAAGAGAAGAAGAAGAAGTGAATTAAGAAGAGGTTTGAGAGTAATTAGTGGATTGCTGCTTAAGAACTCCACTATTTTTAATCCTCCTACCTCTCTTAAAGAAGAGAAGCAATTAATGAGCAAAAGAAAGCTAAAAAATAAAGAAGAGGAATGAGAAGTGTGAAGAAAATGAGAAGAATGGATGGGTATTTATAGGAAAAGTAAGGAGTGGTGAATTACAAAATTAACCCTTTATAAAATTACCAAAATATCCTTACTTTATCTTACTTTTTCAACACTTACCATCACTTTTTTATATCACCACTTTATGTCTTAATCACTTAATGCATAAGGAAAATAAAGTAAAGATTTTATTTGATTTTATTTGACTTGATTTTGTCCTTTTATGTTTATTTTTTCTTACTGATTTTCTAGAAATTTCTAACCTTAATTAACAAAAGTAAACTTGATTAACTATTTGTTAATTACTTTTTATATGTTATAATGTTTATAAGAATATGTACATAAATATGCAACGACGTTGTGACAACTTTAAATCGAAAAACGTTGAATTTTGACAAAATATTTTACGGTCATATTTTGCCGTTCAAGTTAAACTGTTTATTTATGTAACCCAAATTTGAAAATAAATTTCTTATCATCTTTAATTAATTAAAACAAGTGTATTTGACTTATAAAATAATATAAAACAATATTAAAATTCATTTGCAAACATACGACATTGATTTTGTCAATGCGCAACGAATTTGTTCATTATTATAGCATAAGTGTATATATATAATTATAAAACTTTTATCAACTATTATTTTCTTTATATAATGATTTTAAAAGCAGTTGTTTATCTTTTAAAACAATATTTTTGGACTGGATATCCAACTTTACCAAAAACCGGCTTTTGTCAATTTTATGGTAAAAGTCCAAAATCTTTATTTAATTCTAAAAATAAGCTTACCATTCTTATTTAGTATATAAAACATGATTATTTAGGTATGAATATTCTATTTTCAAAGTGGTAAAATTATGGGTCGTTACAACATGGTTTTTAACTAAATAGAATTTCTAGTTTTAAATTAAGAAATCTTTGTTAAGATTTAAATGAAATGATTTTGGAAATATTTCCCTACGTATAAAAGAAATGATTTCAAATTAGTCCATGTTTAAAAAGGGTTTTAAGTAATCAAAGACTTTACAAGAGAGGTTTGATAATTCCGTATATATCGAAAAGAATGTTTTAGAAATATATATCTCCGAGGGAGATTTTTGATAAAAAGAACTTAAACAATTAAAGAATGATTCCCAATTCATAAAACCTTTTTTATTGATGATTGGATCGAAGGAACCGGGGTCGGACCTGGGGTAATTCCTATCCGAAAACCACTTCGAACCAATGTATGCGTTCGAAAAATGATGACCTGATAGAGAGAGTGAAGAATGAAGACCAGGGATTTTCGGGATGAAAGGACTACGTTGATAATTCTGGTTAGCTCCCAAATAATAAAGTAGCAGTGGTCCTTTCATTTCTGAAATTCTTTGGGTTGCAAGGACTTCTCGCTACTAATCCTAAGGTTAATTCCCGACAGGATGTGGTAGGAGAGTGCCTTCGGTTTCTTTCAGTCCCAGAATGAACTTGTATTGATGGATGTGCGACATTTCATTCTTGATATTTCATCATTGACTTTTATAAACATACATCTATTTGGTGGCAGAGAGGGCAACTTCTCTTAGCTTAACACCCTTCTTTGAGACGTATGAGCTTGGAGGTTGTATGTTTGTGAAAGTCGATAGGGATCGATGGAATGGCAGTGTGGCATTCAAAGGAAGAAGATGTGCAATGAGAAAGGTAATCGCTATCTCAAACCTCACATCCGAAAATGGCCAAAACAGGGTAGATGCAGCAAGGCCATGTGGTTCGCAACCATTAGGATATGATCATCCCCTTCTAGATATATTTCTTCCCGCTATAACGTTCGGGATGTAAATTAATGTAGATGTATGCTATGAGTGCCCTCGGATAGGTCGGTAATGATCGGGGTGATGACATATTCGGTACTATCGAAGGAAAGGTAGGCCGGTCTCGTATTGGTAGAGGTGCAGATGTTTTGTTGACCTCGGTACATTCCTCTAGAGATGTACTACCGGATGGTAGCCCTTCACCTGGTCATTTGTATAGAATCTATTCTCCAATAAGTCCCTGCCATTTTGTTTGTAGAAACCGCGTTTGTGGTTAGTATTGCTGAAATTTAATCAATGTAACAATTTCGGCTAAGATTGATAAGTTTACTTGCAAATGTTTTCAAAGATGTCATTAAAAATAATATCAAGTATTTGACGTAAAATGCTTTGGTTATCATATGGTAAAAACCTGTTCCGTGTTTATGTTCAGCATGGTCTTATGAGATACTTTTTTGTTTCGACAACGCGTATTTTGAGTTCTCACCCCAGTCCCACGACTAACCTGGAGTTTATTTTCCTTTCCTTAAACTCTGGGTGCCCTAATTTTTCCTGGGTAGCCTAGTAGTCAGGTTTAGTTTAGAAGAAAGCTGGATGGAGCTCGAAGCATGGAGTCAGAAGATTTTTCTGAAGACTTTGGTCTATTTCCACCACATTTGAGTAGTATAGTATTCCGCATTGTAAGGGCAAACATTTATAACTGTCCATGTTTAACTCTGATAAATGTATTTTAATTTCCGCTGTGAAGATTATTTGTTGAAATATATATGTAAGATTCTGTTCTCTCTTTATTTTCTTTCTTATCCTTGAGAATCCGCTTCTCCGACACTTGGATTTACGACACGTGAATATCGAGGATGTATTAGTGTTGATTTCTGGGAGTCGAAGAAATGGGTGCTCGCATCGTGATGTCAGAGCTTAGGTTGAGTGAATACCTGAGCCTGATAAGGGTTAAAGACTCATCAAAGATAAGGTTTGTAATGCCCTATGATGAGTAACTCATTAGAGATATGGTTAGTGGCACCCTAGAATGAGTTTGAGAGTATTATATATGAGCGCGTATTTATTAATAAAGTATACAAAAGAATTCGGTTTTATATGAAATCATTTTACCTAAAAATATATACACATATTTGAAAGTAAAAGAATATTTTGGTAAAATTTTCAAAAAGTTTTCGAAATAATAAAACCTTTTATGCAAAGAAGTTTAAAAGCTATCTTTAGAAACCTCAAAACATTTTCTAAGTATTGACCAAACCTCTCTACCTAAGAATACGCTAGCAATTACCTACTACTTGTGTCTAAAAGAATGATTGTTTGCCTTGTATAAACCATATGAGGGGAGTTACATGAAACAGGGGTCCTCTAGAGTGAATTGGGGCGAGGAGAATAGCCTCATAGTTTCTTTATCGATGAAGAGGAACAACCAGAATATCTGCCGAGAAATGGTAGGTTTTCGATCGAGGAAGATTATCCCCATAAGATCTATATGATTTTGGCTTTGAAAATTGGTAAATGAAATAATTTTACCAACGATTATATTTTGAATATAATTTTTTTTCAAGTAATATAGTTATTTGATTAAGGAATGGATAATACTCAGTTATTATCATAAATTGATTGGTTATTTAATTTAAAAGTTTAAGCACGAACACCTCGTGAATTTAATTTCACAATTTGACTATGAGGTATTCAAATAATAAATGTTTATCAAAGGAATTTATTTAAGATAAATAAATCTTATGAATATGTTTTATATATGTAATTTTATAAAATGGATTTATATAACGTGCTTTATAAAGGAATATTTTTTGATTATTTAAATCCGGTATTTTTGAAAGGAATTTCAAATGATTTTTGGAAAAGGAATAATAATAGTATTATTTCTACAAGGGGATTTTGAAAACGAAAAACAATCTTATGATTAATTGATTCAAGTGGCTCGAAAGTAACTAAAAATGGGCAGAAGATGTGTTCAGATGGTAAATGCTTCTCTTAAGTATTCCTCTTCTTGTTAAGGAAATATGCGATACTATTGGTAGTACCCAATTCCTTGGTATCATTTTTGAGTTACTCGATCAATATAATCTTCTAAAAAAATAAATAAATAATATGAATCACTTATTTGACAAATTAATGGTTGTCAATTTTTATCAAGGTGTATTATCTTAATTGATAAGTATGGATATGCTTTGATTTTAAAATAAATATTTAAAGTTAATAATGAATAGTTTCGGGTTTGTAGTAAATGATGTTTTAGCTACATTTGTTTTTAAACCCTTGAATGACACTTTGGAAGAAATCTTATGGGTATGTTTAGATCTTTAATGATGGGATTTTAAAGATAATAACAAGTATTAGAGCCTTTTATAAAAAGATAGAAAATATTATAATTGACATGTTATGAAAAGAGAAGTTCATTTTAACAATGTTTTGGTAGTAGTTGTTTTAATCTCTTCCATTATATTTTAAAGTAAGTAAAACTTGTTAAGAAATTTGTGAATATACTTAAAACATTTGAATAAGTTTATAAATACTTTTTAAGTATTAAAACTACACTACTACAAAACAGGCCATTTGCATCGGTTGTTTACCCCCCTTTTGCATCAGTTCAGCAACCGATGCATATGCAACCGATGCAACAGGCTTAACACTTTTGCATCAGTTCTGAAACCGATGCAAAAAGGTCCTTTTTGCATCGGTTGTTACTAACAACTGATGCAAAATATCATGGTTGGTTGCTTGAACACAGCCCCCATATTGCATCGGTTGTAATGAAAACCGATGCAAACTAATCCCTCTATTGCATCGGTTTTTTATAACAACCGATGCAAACTAATCCCTCTATTGCATCAGCTATTTATACTTGATGCAAAAAAAGCATTCTCAGAAACCATTATTACAGTACTCAAATAGACTATATATATATATTATTGCATGCAATATTACAATCATTCAAAAGTAAATTTGATGGCAAATACAAACTGAATAACATAATACCAAAATAAACATATATCAATTCATTTTAGTAGCATAATTTAGATCTTTAGTACAATCATTAAGTGGTATAGTCTTAATTCAGATCTTTAATTAGTACAACCATTAAGAAATAGTATAGTGAAAACCTTAAAAACTTCATGGAATCGGGAAAACCCAAATTTTTAGACTTCAGCTCAAAATCATATGCTGCGTTCCATGTTTCCAATGTCAACTTGAACCTGGAAAAACAAGAAATAAACATGTTTGTTGTGTACAGAATACATTTAGCAGTAGCATTGGTAGAATCTAACATTGAAGCTATAAAGAATATAGTCTTTCAAGATTCAAACATGCATGATGCTGGTGGTAAATCCTAAAACTACTACAGCAGAATACATTTGGCAGCGTCGTGCGGAGATAAATGAAACTCTTATATTGAAGCTAAAGCATCCCCTAAACTAATTTTTATATCATTGTTATAATTATTTGCTTAAATCAAGTTTTGATCGATTAACCTTTTCAATCAAGAGCCTAGCAGCTTTTCTCTCTTCTTGTCTCTTTAAATCAGCACGGTACCGGTTAATCTGTGCTTCAATCTTTTTTAACTCTGTCATTAAAAATGAACGTAAAGATTCATTACTTGTTGTCTAAGTTATCACAGTAAACAAATCGTGCAACGCTGTAATTTCAATTTCATACCTTGTGCTTGCTGCCGGGCAAACTTTTCCTTTTCCTGCTGCAATTTTACTTGATCAAAACATTGATTCTACAAAGAATAAAAATCCGAACATTTAGCAAAAACACAATTACGTGATACGTTTCAAAACAACAAATAATTTTGGAAAACGTAAATAAACAAAGATAATAATAAATCAAATCTTACGTTTTGATTAGCCTTAAAAATGGTATCAGCGAATCTGCATTTCAGCTTTGCAACATGCAGCAATTTGGTCGGTGACAGTTGCACCCCTATATTTTTGTTAACAGAAAACAAGAAATTGAAATGGTCAAAACTTAATCGCAAACTAGGAACTGATATAAAAAGACAGATGAGATGGAAAAATAATAATAACCTTGAACGGTATTTAAGGCAGAAGTAGGCAAAAGTTCAGGATTTTGATTGCAAGAGTCGACAATGATAATGCTATTGCTACCCATGGATTCATTAGACGCACTCTTTGCCATTGCTGCTTTCATCGCTTTAATACTTTCAGCTATACCCACTTTCGAAGAATAATTCGATTTACTCTTCCGTTTCATGATTTTTTTTGAAAAGTAGGGCTTGGAGGACGCACTTGCCATTGTGCTAGTTTTAGTAGTGAACTGGTTATTACTGATATAAGATCGCTCCCTGCCAGCAACACTGCATACTCCCTCAACCAACCAAGTTCCCCATACTCCTTCAACTTCTGCATCAATCACCTCCCCACTGCCTTCAACAACCATCACCCAAACTTGAAACAACTTCAATCAGCAATAACACTTCACGAACCCAAATCATCCACTCCAGCACAATAAACAAACTCCATCATCATCCCTTTTCTCTCACCACTTCATCCTCACTGCTCGAACAGCCTTCGGGCAAACAGTAATTCAATCGCTGCACTCTACCACAAATCAACGACCACAACCTTCGATTGCTCAGCAAACTCCTGACATACATAAAGTAATATAAACAACTTGTAAAAATGATAGTAATATAGTTAAATTATATGATTACTGTAACGACCCGCCATTTTGGACCATTCGCATCCATTATAAGTGTATAGGTAGACACTCATGCCGGAGTTGAATTGCTCAAAATACCGCGTTGTTAATTTAAATTTGGCAAAACTGAACATATACAATAAATAAATAATCACAGATCACAGACACAGAGTAATAAGTGCAGCGGAAATAAAAGAGATAGTAGTTCATGAAGCTACTATATGAATATATAAAATACATCAGAGTTTACAACAGAAGAGTGATACGATACATCAGAGTTAAACCAGATACAACGGAAGAGTAACAGATACAAATCAGAATACATCACTGGAATCATCGAATATCTGAAAGCTGGATAGATAGCTGGATCTCCAAGCGAAGCTCCAACTCCAAAGGTGAGTCTCGAAAGCTGAACTACTCAGTCTGACCCGAGCGTAAAGCAAAACACAAAACACTCGAGTCAGGATTAACATTCTCATATTAATAAATCCAACTCAAATGAAATAGCAATTGAAATACAAGTAACTCAAAGGATGTTTGGAATAACCATCCTTTAAGGATCCGTTAAACTATCTACTATGTAGTAATGTACGATAAGTAGATAATGTCTATCAATAATATAAAGATATCAAAATAGCGTTAAGTCATGGCCCATTCCACCCTTAACACATTTTTATTCCCAAAAGCATATACAAGACCGTAGTTTCCCCAAAACCGGAAGTCACCAGAGGGCAATCCATATACTAAAGGTACAAATCAAAATCGTAGTGGTCGCGCATAGGATAATCAGTATGACAAGGTACATGAGGCGATACCAACTAGGATACTAGTAGTTGCCTGATCCGGACTGATGTTGGGCATAGCAGCTACTACCCCAACAACGCGAAACAACACTCCCAAATCGAGGGGTGCACCCAAATCGAATCACAAAAGTAATAGATATGGTATCGAAGAAGTGTGTCCGCTAGAGATGGCGATCCTCAATGGCCCGGCGCGGCTCCTGTTTTAGTCATGTCAGGGGTCATCCAAAATCGTTCTCTTTCTTCAGTCAACGCGTTCACCAAAACCATCCACTTCATTCTGGATCAACACTCCGCGTATAGTTATTAAAGTGGGTTTCGGTTTAGACAGTGAGTATGTCCCTAACCGATTCCGGTCTCTTTAATAACTTTCGTGATTATTACACCGATTGGTCGTTTATATATTTCAAAAACCAAATCAATTTCAATTAGAATTCGTAAATCAACATCTCATTTGTCTTTCTAAAACAATTTCCAAATTTTTGTTTCAAAACTTCCAATTTTCCGTTTCAAAATCTTATAATTCAATTTCAATTTCTATTTAAAACAATCCATATATTAACTCAAGTTCGAATATAAGTTTCATTTCGAAAACATTTAAATTAATTTAATTTAACATTTAAATCAATTTAAATTCATTTATCAATTTCATTCAATATCGTTAAATTAATTTATCATTCAAAACAATTTCTATTAAATTTCCAAATCATTAAACCAATTTCTTAAATTCAACTTCATTAAATCAAAACTTACAAATTTAATTAAATTAAATTCATCAAATCAAATTCTTTACATTTCAAGTCTTACATTAATTCCAAAATATCACATTTTCATTTCTTGTTAAAGAAATTCCATTTCACTTATTTACTTACTTAAATAATTTTCCAAAACTTAATTAATAAAGAAACTCAATTTCAATTATTTACGAAGTAAAATTCACTTATTCAAAAGTTCAATTTTTCTTATTAAGAATTCAATTTTATTTAATCATTAATTAATTCATTATTAAATAATTCAAAACTTAATTATTAAATAATTTCAAAGTTTAATAATTTCAACTTAATTATAATTTCAAACTTAATTATTAAATCATTTCAAAGTTAATTCAATCATTTCTCAAATTAAACAACCTTCTTTCAACAATTACATTGTTAATTTTTTTGTTTCAGATTTATTAAATATTAACATTTTCCTTTCATTAAAAATTCAAATTTCAACTTCATTTCAAAACCATATTATTTATTCAAATAAATCTTTATTTATTTTTAAATCAAATTATTGACCAATCGGGTTTTTATTTAATTCTCTATATCTAAGGTCAAAGTTTAATTTGGGTATTTATCATTTCAACCCGATTCCAATTCAATTAAAAATCAAAGCATAACAAAGGGAACTTGCAGTGTGATAGTTAGGATGGTGTCAAAGTAAATAAACAAGCAATAACAACAATCAATATCAATCCAATAATCAATTCAAATAATCACGAAATAACCATATTAATTCGCATTGTTATTTGTACGAATTAATATAATTATTTCTAGAATCCACACTATCATTTCATGTAGATTAAAGATTATTACATTACGGTTTTCACTTGTCATCTATTTACAATTTCATACATCATCAGTTTAAGCAACATACAATTGATGGTTCAAGGTGTAGTTAACAATCCTACGTGTCAATAAATTTAACAGTTAAAGGGGTCATATTATACAAATGTCCGTTAATCAAATTTAACATTTAATTATCCTATATCAAGTTCAATTTCATACTATTTATCAATTTAACATTAACAATTTTAACGTCCAATATAAACATCAACAATCAATCAATTATCAGCCAAACTGTATTATCATCGCATAAATAATTAACAGATAATGGTGTCAGATGTCAAAGGTGAACTGATACAGGTAATAGTATATATAACAGTGTAATTAACTAACAGCAGTATATTTCAATTGTCGTTTCAATTGAAATCAAATCTAATAAATAAAAGAACGTTAATCGTGAGTGATTGCTCACCTTTCGAGGCTAGAGAAGATAGACAACGGAATTGAGTTACAGATTCAAGCACGAATTCCAAAGCAAAGCTATATTGGCACTAATTTGATGAAGAAATCGGTACGACGGACCAAAAGCTGATAAAATGGGAACGATGAGAACCAATCAAAATTTGTTTAACATGAACTGAAACAAAAATAAGTATTATTTCTATATATATTTTTCTCAAAATTTAAAATAATTTTTCTTTTTTAACTCATATTAAAATAATATACATCTTCCCAGAATCAATGTTTCAATTTAACAATATATATACTAATCTAAATACCTATACAAAATATATATAACAAATAATAATCACCCATATATAACGTAATATGTGTGTACATGTATATAAAACTGCAAAGTTATAAAACAAGAGTTGTACTCACTTTTCACTCATACGCACTTCTCTCAAAGCTAATATATAAATAAATATATATATACGTATACACGCAAGCATATGGAAAGTAAGTTATAAAGATAAAACTTTGTAACATATAGTTAACTCAAAAAGTCACAATCTTATAAACTATATATGTCCAGAATAACATATCTACTTCTGATATTATTGAGTTGGAGATCAGTTCACATTTGAAAAATAGTGCAAAATGATTTGATAAATCATATAATAAGATTTCCAATAGGCAGAGAGCAAAACACTGCATCAAACTATAAATGCAATGCACCGATAACAGGGACCGAAACACAAGTATGTCACTTTCCAAATACATGAACTTATAAATATAACTTATAACCCATATATGAATATACCCCTTTAAACCAATATAACTTATAACACTTTTCGGATACAGGGACCGAAATACACATATATCTTTAAACAAATATAGGAAGGCAATATATGCAGACAGCATATACAATCAACAAAGGTACAAACAGAACTATATTTTATAAAACAAGGAAACAGCCTAGAACGTTTTTTTTATATATAAATAACTCTAAACAAATATATATTCACACATATATATATTTTATACAAACAGAAATATATATGTTATTTGTGCAGACACACCTAAATAGGATACTGCAGCTTATAGTAGATTTACATAGATAATATAGTTATGTATACAGTGCTTATATAAGGTTGATCTATATAATATGGACTTTAAAATAACATAAAACAAATACCTTATGCACAAACGGAAGGCGAACGCAAGGTAGAAGAGAAGAGATGGAGCATGGCAGTTACGGCGTATGAGGAGGAAGGTGAGATGTTGCACGCCGTGGTGGACGTTGGAGTGGTGAGACTGTCGTCAGCATAGAAATTTGTGTACGGCAATGGAAGGGGAAAGAGAACGGGCACCGAAACTGTCGAAGCCGTGGCTGAGGCCTGCCTGCGCGGTGGTGCTGTGATGTCAGCGGAGAAGTGAGTGGAAGAGGCGGTGATAGGCCGGCTGGTGGATTGGAGTTTGGGTTCGAGTGGGCGAAGGTGAAGGAGGCCGGTCATGGCGGAGGACGGCGCGGTCAGAATTGGGTATGGGTTTGGTGGAGCAGAGGTACGGTGGCTCGACGGTGAAGGCTAGGCGCTGATTCATGCGGCGGTGGGTTCGCGTGAAGGGAGGTGAGGAGTGAGGCTGACATATGAGGAGGAGTGGGGTGTTCGGACGGTGTTTGCTAGGTGCTCAGGTGTTGGGTTTCACGTGAGGGAATGGGGAGGAGGAACGCATGGGGTGGATTGCATGGGAATAGATGGTTCAGGGAAGAAGATGATTGATACGCACTAAGTAGGCTGTACATTTGGATAGCCATTTGTTTGAAAAAATAATAGTATGTGAATGCACAGTGAAGACTACTTTCACTTTCTAATTTTCTTTTGAATACTGGAACGTCACACCCATTCCAAGCTAACCTCTAGCTTCCAACCACCACATTTAATACAAATCAGCCAAATTTTATTTTCAAAATGGATACGGAATGTTTGTTTTGGGCTGAATATGGTTTAACCAGTCCGTTTGGAACGGTTAAATTATCGCGACGATTTTACGTCGGACTTCGATTTTCACAAATGAATATACCGTTTTGGTCAGCGCGACGGGACGATCAAAACGGTATGCATGTATCAGTGGTACGATTGGATTTATAAAAATTCGGATTTCTACCAGTGGAAAATGCGAGAAAAATGCTGAAAAATAAGATCGACGGAGCCAAAGATGTCCGAATTTGGAAAAACGACCAACTGACATCTAGCTCAGAAGATGGTTTAGAATTTTTCTATGTAAAAATATTTTGGTTTTGAAAATGTTTTATTTTCAACGCTTTGTAACTGATTAAATTGAAGTGAATTTACGCGCGAAATAAACTTTCATATTTTCGGACGAAAATTTATCATTTGTTATGTTTAACTAGACATATTCCAAATATTAAATTTTTATTTCAAAATTTTATCGTTTAAAATTTCACAAAATTTCAACTAGTTACGTTATTAAAACAGTTGAAATTTTACGGGTCGTTACATTCTCCCCCACTCAAAACTTTTCATCCCCGAAAAGGAACGAGGTAGAAGAATGGAAACAACCAGAAAGAAAACAGATTTGAAATACAAAATAACAATTAATTTAAACCATATAAATTCAAATTTAAATTAATTGATATTCAACCATTGATTTAATCCATTTGATTTCACTAAAATCAATCTCAACTATTTCTAAATTCATTATTTCATTATCCCATTTCTTCAATTTACAATTTTTAAAACCATAAATTTGAATAATCTTTTATTATAATCATATTTTCTTCAACAATTTTAAATTCTTCTTTATTCCAAATTACTGTTAAATTTTCTATTTAAGATATCTACTCACATATATTTAACTCATATAAATTAATTTAAAACATAAAAGTTTCGATTTAAATTAATTTATATTTACTAATTGTTTTTAAATTCAAGGTATTTTCATATGTTGATCAAATTTCAATTTATTAATTCTTCCAAAACAAATTTATTAATTTTTTCAAAACAAATTTATTTCATTATTAACTGAGTTTTACTCATTATCCTATCTAACGCTATTAACATCTTTATAATCAAAATTTAGTGTATAACATTTATTATAAACACTCAAATTTTATTTATAAATTCAATTTATATTATATATTACCCAATTACATATTCAACTTCTGAATGATTTAGGCAAGTTGTATTAGAATGCAGTTGAACAATATACAAATAAAATTTTCCCAATTCAATTATTCTAGTTTAAATATTTATCCAAAATTTTGGTTTTGTTTATAATTTAAAATCATCCTTTATCAAAATTTAAGAATTAGATTTTCCGATTAACTTTAAACAATTTAGAGATATATAATATACTTATATCAAATCAAATTTAATTTTAAAATAAGATACCTATATATATGTGAATCAAAATATACTGAAGAAATTCAAATCAAAATATTATTTTTTTTTCTTAAAACAAAACCGTAACAAAGCTACAAAATGATATCTTCACTTCGAAACTCGAAAATGAATGTCGATGATGCGGCCGCCATCACCGAAATTATTTTCCAGCGACAAAGAGAAGAGCACTGATTTCAACATTTAAAATTCTTTGGAAACGATTTCTATTCGAAAATACTTCCAATAATATATACTTTAAAATTATAAAATCAAAGTTCGAAATCACCGGAAACTAAATTCTCAAATTTCTGAATTAAATTCATTTCAAATTCCAAATCAATTTATAAACCGTATTTATAAATTTATTTAGAACAATAAATGATAATCAAATATTATCATTTCAAACAACAATTTAATTTACCTATTAAATTCCAGAAAATTTTTACTTATATTTTCACAATATAATCAAACAAATTTATTTCAATTTCCAAATTTGATAATAGTATTGTGTCAGTTTGCTCTGTTCAAGTGTTTTGGAAATCCTATCGATAGCGTTGATCAGACGAATCGATCGGAGACCCAAATCAACATCAATAACTCAAACAACACAGTATATATTAAAACATTTATATATTAGTTTACAAATACATTTCTTTGCTCGACGATACAGGAATGAATTTTCAAAATAAGGATAGGGATTCAAATTTTTGTTGACTCAAATCAAAGTGAATTTTGATTCGAAAATAGGTTTGAAACAAAGACGAGATAATTAAATAACAAAATAAGGCGATGGATAAATTTATATAAATCGCGGGCAACCTTAACCGGGTCGACCGTGACTTCAAAATAAGATCGATGCAGAACTTCAAGGCAAATCTACATTCGATCTCAAGAAATGAAATTCAGGTATAGCAGGGAATAGATAGCATCGTAAACCGAAGATACAAAATCTCAGGTAAAATTGATGCCTATTGTAAAGGAGTTTCACCTCTTTACAAATCATTCAAAGATTGGCGAGACCGCCGATCTATTATAGATAACATTCAGAATGGAGTTAGGGGGTGCTCCAGGATTGAAAGAAGACGAATAGTGAGGGACACGAATGAATTTCAAAACCGAGGGAACGTTCCAAAATTCAAAGGAATTGAGTCAAAGGAAGAGATTGAAACTCGAATGAGAGTGATTCCGTAAATACATTTACCCTATATGTTGAGTTTTGCCTAGAGCTACCAAAGCTCTGAAACCAACTGTAACGACCCGCCATTTTGGACCATTCGCATCCATTATAAGTGTATAGGTAGACACTCATGCCGGAGTTGAATTGCTCAAAATACCGCGTTGTTAATTTAAATTTGGCAAAACTGAACATATACAATAAATAAATAATCACAGATCACAGACACAGAGTAATAAGTGCAGCGGAAATAAAAGAGATAGTAGTTCATGAAGCTACTATATGAATATATAAAATACATCAGAGTTTACAACAGAAGAGTGATACGATACATCAGAGTTAAACCAGATACAACGGAAGAGTAACAGATACAAATCAGAATACATCACTGGAATCATCGAATATCTGAAAGCTGGATAGATAGCTGGATCTCCAAGCGAAGCTCCAACTCCAAAGGTGAGTCTCGAAAGCTGAACTACTCAGTCTGACCCGAGCGTAAAGCAAAACACAAAACACTCGAGTCAGGATTAACATTCTCATATTAATAAATCCAACTCAAATGAAATAGCAATTGAAATACAAGTAACTCAAAGGATGTTTGGAATAACCATCCTTTAAGGATCCGTTAAACTATCTACTATGTAGTAATGTACGATAAGTAGATAATGTCTATCAGTAATATAAAGATATCAAAATAGCGTTAAGTCATGGCCCATTCCACCCTTAACACATTTTTATTCCCAAAAGCATATACAAGACCGTAGTTTCCCCAAAACCGGAAGTCACCAGAGGGCAATCCATATACTAAAGGTACAAATCAAAATCGTAGTGGTCGCGCATAGGATAATCAGTATGACAAGGTACATGAGGCGATACCAACTAGGATACTAGTAGTTGCCTGATCCGGACTGATGTTGGGCATAGCAGCTACTACCCCAACAACGCGAAACAACACTCCCAAATCGAGGGGTGCACCCAAATCGAATCACAAAAGTAATAGATATGGTATCGAAGAAGTGTGTCCGCTAGAGATGGCGATCCTCAATGGCCCGGCGCGGCTCCTGTTTTAGTCATGTCAGGGGTCATCCAAAATCGTTCTCTTTCTTCAGTCAACGCGTTCACCAAAACCATCCACTTCATTCTGGATCAACACTCCGCGTATAGTTATTAAAGTGGGTTTCGGTTTAGACAGTGAGTATGTCCCTAACCGATTCCGGTCTCTTTAATAACTTTCGTGATTATTACACCGATTGGTCGTTTATATATTTCAAAAACCAAATCAATTTCAATTAGAATTCGTAAATCAACATCTCATTTGTCTTTCTAAAACAATTTCCAAATTTTTGTTTCAAAACTTCCAATTTTCCGTTTCAAAATCTTATAATTCAATTTCAATTTCTATTTAAAACAATCCAAATATTAACTCAAGTTCGAATATAAGTTTCATTTCGAAAACATTTAAATTAATTTAATTTAACATTTAAATCAATTTAAATTCATTTATCAATTTCATTCAATATCGTTAAATTAATTTATCATTCAAAACAATTTCTATTAAATTTCCAAATCATTAAACCAATTTCTTAAATTCAACTTCATTAAATCAAAACTTACAAAATTAATTAAATTAAATTCATCAAATCAAATTCTTTACATTTCAAGTCTTACATTAATTCCAAAATATCACATTTTCATTTCTTGTTAAAGAAATTCCATTTCACTTATTTACTTACTTAAATAATTTTCTAAAACTTAATTAATAAAGAAACTCAATTTCAATTATTTACGAAGTAAAATTCACTTATTCAAAAGTTCAATTTTTCTTATTAAGAATTCAATTTTATTTAATCATTAATTAATTCATTATTAAATAATTCAAAACTTAATTATTAAATAATTTCAAAGTTTAATAATTTCAACTTAATTATAATTTCAAACTTAATTATTAAATCATTTCAAAGTTAATTCAATCATTTCTCAAATTAAACAACCTTCTTTCAACAATTACATTGTTAATTTTTTTTGTTTCAGATTTATTAAATATTAACATTTTCCTTTCATTAAAAATTCAAATTTCAACTTCATTTCAAAACCATATTATTTATTCAAATAAATCTTTATTTATTTTTAAATCAAATTATTGACCAATCGGGTTTTTATTTAATTCTCTATATCTAAGGTCAAAGTTTAATTTGGGTATTTATCATTTCAACCCGATTCCAATTCAATTAAAAATCAAAGCATAACAAAGGGAACTTGCAGTGTGATAGCTAGGATGGTGTCAAAGTAAATAAACAAGCAATAACAACAATCAATATCAATCCAATAATCAATTCAAATAATCACGAAATAACCATATTAATTCGCATTGTTATTTGTACGAATTAATATAATTATTTCTAGAATCCACACTATCATTTCATGTAGATTAAAGATTATTACATTACGGTTTTCACTTGTCATCTATTTACAATTTCATACATCATCAGTTTAAGCAACATACAATTGATGGTTCAAGGTGTAGTTAACAATCCTACGTGTCAATAAATTTAACAGTTAAAGGGGTCATATTATACAAATGTCCGTTAATCAAATTTAACATTTAATTATCCTATATCAAGTTCAATTTCATACTATTTATCAATTTAACATTAACAATTTTAACGTCCAATATAAACATCAACAATCAATCAATTATCAGCCAAACTGTATTATCATCGCATAAATAATTAACAGATAATGGTGTCAGATGTCAAAGGTGAACTGATACAAGTAATAGTATATATAACAGTGTAATTAACTAACAGCAGTATATTTCAATTGTCGTTTCAATTGAAATCAAATCTAATAAATAAAAGAACGTTAATCGTGAGTGATTGCTCACCTTTCGAGGCTAGAGAAGATAGACAACGGAATTGAGTTACAGATTCAAGCACGAATTCCAAAGCAAAGCTATATTGGCACTAATTTGATGAAGAAACCGGTACGACGGACCAAAAGCTGATAAAATGGGAACGATGAGAACCAATCAAAATTTGTTTAACATGAACTGAAACAAAAATAAGTATTATTTCTATATATATTTTTCTCAAAATTTAAAATAATTTTTCTTTTTTAACTCATATTAAAATAATATACATCTTCCCAGAATCAATGTTTCAATTTAACAATATATATACTAATCTAAATACCTATACAAAATATATATAACAAATAATAATCACCCATATATAACGTAATATGTGTGTACATGTATATAAAACTGCAAAGTTATAAAACAAGAGTTGTACTCACTTTTCACTCATATGCACTTCTCTCAAAGCTAATATATAAATAAATATATATATACGTATACACGCAAGCATATGGAAAGTAAGTTATAAAGATAAAACTTTGTAACATATAGTTAACTCAAAAAGTCACAATCTTATAAACTATATATGTCCAGAATAACATATCTACTTCTGATATTATTGAGTTGGAGATCAGTTCACATTTGAAAAATAGTGCAAAATGATTTGATAAATCATATAATAAGATTTCCAATAGGCAGAGAGCAAAACACTGCATCAAACTATAAATGCAATGCACCGATAACAGGGACCGAAACACAAGTATGTCACTTTCCAGATACATGAACTTATAAATATAACTTATAACCCATATATGAATATACCCCTTTAAACCAATATAACTTATAACACTTTCCGGATACAGGGACCGAAATACACATATATCTTTAAACAAATATAGGAAGGCAATATATGCAGACAGCATATACAATCAACAAAGGTACAAACAGAACTATATTTTATAAAACAAGGAAACAGCCTAGGACGTTTTTTTTATATATAAATAACTCTAAACAAATATATATTCACACATATATATATTTTATACAAACAGAAATATATATGTTATTTGTGCAGACACACCTAAATAGGATACTGCAACTTATAGTAGATTTACATAGATAATATAGTTATGTATACAGTGCTTATATAAGGTTGATCTATATAATATGGACTTTAAAATAACATAAAACAAATACCTTATGCACAAACGGAAGGCGAACGCAAGGTAGAAGAGAAGAGATGGAGCATGGCAGTTACGGCGTATGAGGAGGAAGGTGAGATGTTGCACGCCGTGGTGGACGTTGGAGTGGTGAGACTGTCGTCAGCATAGAAATTTGTGTACGGCAATGGAAGGGGAAAGAGAACGGGCACCGAAACTGTCGAAGCCGTGGCTGAGGCCTGCCTGCGCGGTGGTGCTGTGATGTCAGTGGAGAAGTGAGTGGAAGAGGCGGTGATAGGCCGGCTGGTGGATTGGAGTTTGGGTTCGAGTGGGCGAAGGTGAAGGAGGCCGGTCATGGCGGAGGACGGCGCGGTCAGAATTGGGTATGGGTTTGGTGGAGCAGAGGTACGGTGGCTCGACGGTGAAGGCTAGGCGCTGATTCATGCGGCGGTGGGTTCGCGTGAAGGGAGGTGAGGAGTGAGGCTGACATATGAGGAGGAGTGGGGTGTTCGGACGGTGTTTGCTAGGTGCTCAGGTGTTGGGTTTCACGTGAGGGAATGGGGAGGAGGAACGCATGGGGTGGATTGCATGGGAATAGATGGTTCAGGGAAGAAGATGATTGATACACACTAAGTAGGCTGTACATTTGGATAGCCATTTGTTTGAAAAAATAATAGTATGTGAATGCACAGTGAAGACTACTTTCACTTTCTAATTTTCTTTTGAATACTGGAACGTCACACCCATTCCAAGCTAACCTCTAGCTTCCAACCACCACATTTAATACAAATCAGCCAAATTTTATTTTCAAAATGGATACGGAATGTTTGTTTTGGGCTGAATATGGTTTAACCGGTCCGTCTGGAACGGTTAAATTATCGCGACGATTTTACGTCGGACTTCGATTTTCACAAATGAATATACCGTTTTGGTCAGCGCGACGGGACGATCAAAACGGTATGCATGTATCAGTGGTACGATTGGATTTATAAAAATTCGGATTTCTACCAGTGGAAAATGCGAGAAAAATGCTGAAAAATAAGATCGACGGAGCCAAAGATGTCCGAATTTGGAAAAACGACCAACTGACATCTAGCTCAGAAGATGGTTTAGAATTTTTCTATGTAAAAATATTTTGGTTTTGAAAATGTTTTATTTTCAACGCTTTTTAACTGATTAAATTGAAGTGAATTTACGCGCGAAATAAACTTTCATATTTTCGGACGAAAATTTATCAGTTGTTATGTTTAACTAGACGTATTCCAAATATTAAATTTTTATTTCAAAATTGTATCGTTTAAAATTTCACAAAATTTCAACTAGTTACGTTATTAAAACAGTTGAAATTTTACGGGTCGTTACAATTACCTAAGAATTTTAGCTAAGTGAATCTTTTGCATTGTAAAAGTACATGTAATTCTAAAGACAAAACATTTATGTGTACTTTAAAATTCAAATCACAGTAACGAACCTGTAAACCACCCTCACTGAATATACGAAGATAATTAAGACTTGTTGCCGCAGCTAACCAACCAGAACCTATTGCTACAGCTTTCCCTTCCTCTCCTTCAAAACGCATCGATCACTAGAATAAATACAAAGTCAATAGAAGTATAAACTATAATTGTAGCAAATGGAATCACATGCTAACTACACCAAGTAAAAGAACTTACCTCGCTATTATTTGCCCAGCTACAGAAAGGTCGATACATAAGAGTACTCATATTCTTCTCCCCCTTGCATGGATTTGCAAATATGCTTCCATCTTCATTTAGAGAAGCCATGGTGAAGCCAAAATGGTCGGTCATTGCAGGGACAAAATATAGTGGACAAAATATAAAGGATTATTTTGACCGTCTTTATGCTAATAGATATATTAAACTTAATTCCCTGTTGTTTATTTTTATTTTTTTTATTTTTTAAATCGGATTAACCTCCCAATGAACAAATTTTATACTAACAGCACATTCATCATTCAAGGACTTCGACCTTAGATGTGAAAGACAAATATGTCAAGAAGCTGATCACCATTACCAAACTATGACAAAACTGCTACCATTAATTTCTTTGCCAATAATTTTTTTTGGGCTATAGTTGAATGGGAAAATCATAGTGAATAATCAATAATGATGAGACAGCAACGTTTAAAATGCTCCTTTTTTTACTTTACTTTTATGCAGACTATGAAGCAAAAGAGATGCATATTTTTGCAGTTAGAAATTCTTTCACAGACTATGAAGCAATTACAACACACTTCAACTCTTCAACTTTGAATCCAAATATGAGGATGCAAGTGCAGTCATACTTTTACTTATAAGTTACACATGCACACACAAGTACTTCTAAATGTAGGCTTAGCATGAGCATGTGTGTTCATAAATTCATATGCCTGTTTACCAACTACCAATCTGGATGAGGCCAATAATACAGATAAATTAGGCAATGTTATGTTGACATATGAGCGAAGAAATATAGTGTAAAGTTAATGGCATGTTTGACTTAAAAATGAGTTTTGTTTTTGTGTTTCTATTATGTATTTCAAATGTCGTGCGAGAGGAGTAGTTGAAAAATCCTAGTCATCACAACAAAGGGGAGAAGGGAAAGGGCGAACATAGTTTTTGATATTTTCCAAAAGGAGGCAACAAGAAAAAAATCATTTTCAATTTTATATGTTAAAACCATTTTTCAAATTGATCGTTTTCCATCCCCTTCTCATCTCCGGTGCATTTTGAAATACATGTTGAAAACTCTAAACACAAAAATCATATTTAAAACAAACTGGCCCTAAGTATTTTGTCAAAAAGAACAGCATCAGTAGGAGTCCTGTATAATCTCAGGGAAGGCATATGAGTTGTTCCTCAAATGAAAAATATCAGAGATTCACCTAGAATTGTACACGAAATAATACACATATATTTACCTGAGAGCTCAATCTCCTGACTCGTGTAGATATATGTTTATGTACCTGTAATTGACATTAAGAACTAGGTTGGTTCTCAATCATCTGCAATGATGCTTAGTAAATGCTGGAATGCAAGAAACTCCGATCATGTGACATATCTTTTTTTAAAACTTTAAATCACGCGAATGGGCTTTCAGGTTTATTCCCATCATTACTGCTACATATTTATGTTGGGTAGTGATAGACGTGATTTGTGAAACACATACGGGTAAAAAAATCATAAAAGCACAATTATGTTTTTTCCACACATCACACATCTATTTTTGGTTCGTAAATCTTCGAATATGTTTGTAGTTATCAAAAAAGGAGAAATTATGAAGTATTGCAGATAATTTTGATTTGATATTAATAAACCTATGTTGTATTTAATGTTATTTTTACTGATGCATATTTATGGGCTTCTGATTACAGTCAAGCGATGTGATTCGATTTGTTTTGCATATCCCATTGATTCAGTGAAGAATTCTTTTAAGCCACAAACTGCTCCTAGTAGAGTCTTGTTCAACTCCTATAATTGAAACTTCTTCATAGTGATCTCCAGAATTAAAGGAACAATAGCAGTAGAAAAATATAGATACAAAGTCATCATGCATATGACTTAAGCCATCTCTACCATTATCACAAAATAACCATTACCACCATCTCAAGTGCTTGAAGTGTTTCTCCTCCTCTGGCCAATCGGCAACAAAAGACATCTCCAATCTCCGCAAGTAATACATCAAGACATCAGCATTCAAATACAACAACAGACATCAAACTCCCCTCACAAACCCACCTACAACTTCACATTCAATTCCAACAGCAACTCCTCCACCAACAACCAACACTAAAACACAGCAACAACATTCACCCACCACTTTTCATACTGCAGCAACCTCTTCCACTTCCAGCCTAACCTCCTCTGCATCGCAAATCACAAATCAACCTCACTAACCCACATCACCTTCAATTAATTCCAACCCAAATCAGTGCAAGAATCGCTGCATCACCTCCCTCCTCCCTGCTGCACATCACCGGAACCAAACTAATGCTTGGAAATAACACACCACAATCGACTTCATCACTTCAACACTAACTGCAGCCTCCATCACTGGCAACAGTTAGTATTTCAGTCGACTAGTATACTTTGAAAAATTCATGCAAAAGCAATTGCGTTAAATGAATTGCTGAAGAATTGATCTTGTTAACGATCTAACTATAGTATATACGCGTAGAATGAAGATGGAGGTTGGGGATTCCATACTGAAGGTCCAAGTGTCATGTTTAGCACAGTTCTCTCCTATGTAGCATTAAGGTTACTTGGCGAAAACATTGATAGTGGTGAAGAAGATGCTTTGTCTCTAGGTAGAAAATGGATACATAACAATGGTGGGGTGTTAGCATAACAATTGGGTAGAAAATCCAAGATCGGACACATTTAAGCTTCATCTTGCAAGGATTCCTGATTATTTATGGATTACTGAAGATGGCATGAAAATGCAGGTTAGCATTTAAGACCCTTCCACTGAACAATATATATATATATATATATATATATATATATATATATATATATATATATATGAAAAAGAAACGTCCCATCACAATAGCAAGTTTTATTTAAACATAACAAACAGTTTTACTCATATGAGCATATTTAAGTTCACCTTGACTATATTATTTTGATTCAATAAGTATTAAGCTCGTAAAAGTTGGCAACCATCATACACAATATAGCAATTACTCTTGATTAACAATCTAAATGGGTAGTGATATGAACTAAGCCATTCAGTTACATGAACATGATGTAATTGTTAAATTTTCCAATAAAGTGACTGCATCTATAGATATTCTACTGAATTTGCAGGGTTGTGGAAGTCAGCTTTGGGACACTGCATTTGCAGTTCAAGCCATTTTGTCAAGCATGCTCATCATGGAATATGGGAATGCTCTTATGAAGGCACATGAGTTCATAAAATCTTCACAGGTACAACAATACAAAAAAAATCGTTCAATTTTGAAGAAAAACTACATATTGAGAAGCCTAATCAACTGCTAACGTGCGCGTGTGTGTACGCACGTGCATGTGTGCGCACGCATGTAGATTCTGGATAATCCTTCAGGCGATTTTACTCGTAATTTCCGACATATCTCTAAAGGCGGATGGGCTTTCTCAATCCCAGATCATGGGTGGCCAGTATCTGATTGTACAGCTGAGGCTCTAAAGGTAAATTAACCATTGTTTACATTAATCCATGTGATAATCTAGCATTGAGGATTCTTCTTTGTAACTGCTTTCGAGCTCACTTGTCCTAGTGGATCTTTTGGTGATAAAATTATATCTTGTGTCTATATACCTGGATCATAGGTTTAATAGTAGATCGACTCTAATAGCTTTAATAGTAGATCAACTCTAATAGCTTTCAAGTGAAATATACATTGTACATTCATATTTCATAGGTAATAATTTCAAAGCGAAGAAGGTTTGAGGTACTTGTAACACCATAAAATCATAAAAACAATCTGTTTTAGATAACTGATATTTGACATGTATATAGGTAATACATCTGTAGACAATTAGTCAAATTCTTGGTTGACAATACAGACAACAAGCAGTTCCCCAATATTTGCATGCATCGGAATTGATGAATTCTTGATACTATTGCAAATATAGATTACTATCGTTTTCGCTATGGTCACAAATGAAATGAGTTTTACCTTCATCAAATGATCTAAATAATTAATTAACTAATGTATATGTTTTTTGCTGGCCGCACTGCTACTATCTAAGATTTCACCAAAGGTAGTGGGGCAGTCAATCTCATTTGAGCGGTTATGTGATGCTATAGATATCATTCTCTCTTTGCAGGTAAGTACATACGTACACTACAGTGGCAGTAACTCAGAAGAAAATAAAAATCAATCGATCTATTAGCAAACAAAAGCAGATCCGAGCTTTATCAGTTTCAATTTTCTAGAAACAAAAGTTCAATATTATGAAAATCAATGTAACTACTATGAAGCAATGTTGTGAAAATCGTTAGGCAGCAAATAAGGTATGATTTTAAGGTATGATTTCCAAATTAGCCTAAACCATACTCGATTTAAACCTCATATAAACGAAACTTGTATATTTCTGAAAGTATGACATACCTTAAATCTCTCAAAATCTGATAGCATGCATAGTGAAACTTAACTGCTACATCACTAATCAATGCTTACAGCAGCACTTGATTATCATTTGCAAAAGGGATTCAACCACTGCGGAAGCTAAACAAACCATCGTTGCGGTAGCAAAATCTATCATTGCAAAAGCAAATTATCCCCTACGGCAGCTCAATCAGCTATTTCAAAAGCAAAACTATCACTGTGGCAGCCAAATCTATCACCGCGAAAGCAAATTATCCCCTGCGGTAGCTCAATTAGCTATGTCGAAAGCAAAACTCATGCAATAGCCAAATCTAATCCGCGAAATAACGTACGGTGACAATCAATTTTAGGGTTTTTTTTGTTGAAGCAGGCAAAATATTTGGGGAAAGCGGCCAAAAAAAATTAGAAAGGCGGGATGTAACAGGGCAGCAATGAATATCCTGAATAATTTGAAATTGCATCGCCTCCTATGGGGAACCGATGCGAAAATTATTATTTTAGACGTAGTTGCATCGGTTGATTTTAAAACCGATGCGACTAAAACTATTTGCATCGACGTGTTTGCATCGGTTGTTGGTGACAACTGATGCAAATTTGATTTTTTATTACCTATTGTTTTCAACGTACCAATTGCATCAGTTATTAAGACAGAACTGATGCAAATAGTTCTATTTGCATCAGTTTTTACTTAAACCGATTCAAATGAGGCGATGCAAATGGCCTATTTTGTAGTAGTGCTAGTAAGTAAAGAGAATATATATGTATAAGGGAAGTTTAATTGATAAAGGAGTGTTAATTAATAAAGAAAGTTTTAACTAAATAAAGAATGTTTTCACATTTGATATTAGCTAAAGGAAGTTTATAGTGATTTATTAATTTAATGAATTATTTTGAAAATAAGTTTTTTCAGAAACCATTAAGATAGATTTAGAGATGTATTATAATAAGAAGATATTTATCTTTTGAAAAGAAATGTGTTTTTAAATAGAAATATTTGGAAATAAAAATGTAAAATGGTTATCTTTATAAAAGATTGAAAAAAGGAATGGAAATTAATGAAATGTTTTCATAAATTTTTTTGAAAGGTAAATAAATACATATAAAGTATGGGGATTATTTTGTCGCATGATTTAATCTAAGATTCGAGTGCAGAACTTTGATGTGTTTGACATTTATCCGAAAGAGGATTTATCACTCGATTCTTGACGATGAACATTGATAAGGGTTTATGGTTAGATGCTTGAGTTTTCTATCATATTTGAGAGCTATGCAAGAAGAACTAAAGTTCTGATCGGAAAGCCAGATTGGAGTCCGCACTAAATGATCGAGGGATCAGTACTAGATCGGAAGTAAAGTTGTGAATTCGAATAGTAGATCAAATCAGATATCGCGTACGGATAATCTATATACATCATATGGATTAAGTTTAAAATAAATATTTTGGGCAAAACCTTTGGGTTTTTGTTTTGGGTAATTTCGGGGATGAAATTCTTTTAAGGAGGGAAGTCTGTAACGACCCGCAAATTTATCACTTTGATAAATTATATTTATTTTGAAATAAAAGGTTGATAATATAAATAATATTTTTTTGAGTGATAATAAGTAATAGTAATCTTATTTTGAATAAATATTTACAGGAATATTTTCCTCGAAATCTAAATCGATAAAATGGCTGAAAATTGTTTTATCAATAAACAGCTCTATAATCATACAACTTCGTGCACGAAACTGGTACATACACTTATTTTTATAATTAAATTGGAATATGAAATAAAATCAAATGATTTGTTTTTGAAAATAAAATGTATTTTTGACATTGTTAATAATACGCTTAAATATGATAATCGATTTATTAAATTTTAATTGAGATTCAATGATTAAATAATTATTTTAATTGTCCAAATAAGTATTTTAAATGATGATAATTCATTTTGAAAAGTTACAAAGTGATAATAAATCATTTATAATAGTTTTATCAAGATATATATTTGATTTGAAAATATAAGAAAAAATCGATAATGCTCTATCGGTATAATAACGATTTTTGTAAATAACCGTTAATATAAATTTATATGGTTTTATAAATGAAATGCGATCATTTTAATTCATCTAAAATGATAATAAAATGTTTTTCAAATTTTGTTTACAAATATATGTAGGTTAAAGTATAAGTGAAAATGTGACCAGAATCGGTTCTCCGATCGGCAATGGTTTATCGAACGAAAGTTGTTCGGAATCATGCAACGTTGTTTATATGTCATCTACACATATATAACATACAAATGCATCCACTAATATGCATATGAACATATGTATACATACATATATACTTATACACTTAAGAATACATACATAATATAAAAATCTAATATATTTTAAGTAAGCTTCATCCTTAAGCTTAAATAAGTCAACATAGGCATACATGAGATGATGGAAGTGATGTGCACATGGGAGAGGGGCTTTGGCTGTGCATTTTGAAGGGGAAGTGTGTTGGAGAAGCCTTGAAAAAGTGATGTATACATGTCTTCTTTTACACTCTTCTTTTTTCCTATAAATACCATACCAGCTTCTCTTCATTTTCATTCATCTTCTTCCTTCTTCTTAGGCTTCCTAAGAGCTTCTTTAATGGCTTCTTTGTCTTAGGAAATAATGAGCAAAAGTTATGGCAAAATATTAGTAAAATATATACACATGTATATAATATCAATCCACTTCAAAAACAAGTCAAAACACCTCCTTTCCACTGCTCAAACTCACGGCCACCATTAGATCCACCTTAGGCCAAGCCTTTCCCACCTCTAAGTCATGGCCGTGAGCACTCCCAAGGCTATGCCTAGCCACTTCAAGGCTTCGAAGCTCGATTCCATAGAGTTCAATTCGATCGTAGCGGAGCTTTAGCCGATTTTATATTTGCTCGAAGGGAAAATGATGCTGAGAACTCCTAAACTAGTATATTATATTTTGGATGATGATACGATGATTTAAATGGATGTTTAATATGCTTTGATCATCAAGTTTGGTTGTTTACATATGAATGTTGAATATATATATATATACATATATGTATATATATATGTATATACATATATGTATATATATACATGTATATATATATGTATACATGTATATATATATATATGCAAGTCATGAATATACACGTCGATAAGCACAAAGGAAATCATTTTCCTCTATTTTAATGACTTGGTGTATATGGAATGTTAAACCTCATTAAAATGGTTTAAAAGGAGTTTGAAATGTTTTATAAACATTTGAAAGTGTTTTGGTGAAGTTTGAAAAGAAATGGAAAATTTAGTTAAAAATAAGCGTGTCGCATAACAGTAGTTCGCGATTTCGCGCTATAAAAGTCAAATAAGCGTAAAAGTTGGAATATAGCTCGGAATTCTTCGAGATAAGAATTTTCCAAACTATTAAATCTATAATTTTCCAACGAAGAAAGAAAATCAAGATTTTGGCAAGTAGATTTTGCAATATGAGTAAAACAAGTTTTTGAAAAATCCCGAATTTGCAGTTCGGAATCCAAAATTGGATTTTTTTGGAAATGGCATTTTTAAATTGTTTAAAAATTTGAAATAAATCTTATAAATCTTTTAAAATGTTTTAAAAGTAATTTGAGTAATTTAAATGAATTTTCAAATAATAAAAAGTCATTTTGATCAATATAGCCTAAACGCACTTTCCGTAGCACTTTTCTGCAGCACTTTTCTATAACTTTTGAAATATAGTTTTAAACTTAACCACTCTTTTCCAATTATTTTATAAATGTTTTAAAATGATTTATAAAGTGTTTTAAAGGTAATTTGAAGGATTTATGAAATGATTTAAAGGTTTACTGATTTAGAGTCGATTAAATTACTTGACCGTCTTATGGGTCAAAGAGACAGTGTCTTGGCTTGAGATTGGAAAACAAGTTTCCTGCTCTCCCTGGCTATTCGGACTGGCCCGATGGAGGGGATAGTGAATGTGATTTACTCGGATTGAAATTTTCTAAAGAATAAAGAATAAAAGTTTTTCAGCATTAATACGATTTGGATTTTATGGAGATAATCTTCTTATACTCGGTGTTAAAGCCCAAAGAGGGAACTCGTACTATTAGTGGAATTTAAAAGGTGATTTCATCGTTATTCCGCCCATAGTATTTGTTGAATACATGGATTAATATTAAGTAGAATTAGATGATTTCTATAGATTCTGCATACTTAATATTTACTAGTTTTGGATTAACATCCTAGATAACATGGTTTTTAACTAAATAGAATTTCGAGTTTTAAATTAAGAAATCTTTGTTAAGATTTAAATGAAATGATTTTGGGAATATTTCCCTAAGTATAAAAGAAATGATTTCGGATTAGTCCAAGTTTAAAAAGGTTTTTAAGTAATCAAAGATTTGATAAGAGAGGTTTGATAATACCGTATATACCGGAAAGAATGTTTTAGAAATATATATCTCCAAAGGAGATTTTTGATAAAAAGAACTTAATCAATTAAAGAATGATTCCAAATTCACAAAACCTTTTTTTATCAATGATTGGATCGAAGGAACCAGGGACGGACCTAGGGTAATTCCTATCCAAAAACCACTTCGAACCAATGTATGCGTTCGAAAAATGAAGACTGATAGAGAGAATGAAGAATGAAGACCAGGGATTTTCGGGATGAAAGGACTGCTTGTTGATAATTCTGGTTAGCTCCCAAATACTAAAGTAGCAGTGGTCCTTTCATTTCTGAAATTCTTTGGGTTGCAAGGACTTCTCGCTACTAATCCTAAGGTTAATTCCCGACGGGATGTGGCAGGAGAGTGCCTTCGGTTTCATTCAGTCCCAAAATAAACTTATATGGATGGATATGCGACATTGCATTCTTGAGATCTCATCATTGACTTTTGTAAACATACATCTGTTTGGTGGCAGAGAAGGCAACTTCGCTTAGCTTATCACCCTTCTTTGAGACGTATGAGCTCGGAGGTTGTATGTTTGTGGAAGTCGATAGGGATCGATGGAATGGCAGTGTGGCATTCAAAGGAAGAAGATGTGCAATGAGAAAGGTAATCGCTATCTCAAGCCTCACACCCCGAAATGGCCGAAAAACAGTAGATGCAGCAAGGCTATGTAGTTCGCAACCATTAGGATATGATCATCCCCTTATAGATATATTTCTTCCCGTTATAACGTTCAGGATGTAAATTAATGTGGATGTATGCTATGAGGGCCCTCAGATAGGTCGGTAACGACCGAGGTGATGACATATTCAGTACTATCTAAGGAAAGGTAGGCCGGTCTTGTGTTGCTAGAGGTGCAAATGTTTTGTTGACCTCGGTACATTCCTCTAGAGATGTACTGCCGGAAGGTAGTCCCTTCACCTGGTCATTTGTATAGAATCCATTCTCCAATAAGTGCTTGCCATTTTGTTTGTAGAACTCGCGTTTGTGGCTAGTATTACTGGATTTTAATCAATGTAACAATTTCGGCTAAGATTGATAAGTTTACTTGCAAATGTTTTCAAAGATATGTCATTAAAAATAATATCAAGTATTTTGACGTAAAATGCTTTGGTTATCATAAGGTAAAAACCCGTTCCGTGTTTATGTGCGGCGTGGTCTTATGAGATACTTTTTTGGTTCGAAAACGCGTATTTTGAGTTCTCACACCAGTCCCATGACTGACCCGGAGTTTATTTTCCTTTCCTTAAACTCAGGGTGCCCTAATTTTCCCCGGGCAGCCTAGTAGTCACGTTTAGTTTAGAAGTAAGCTGAATGAATCTCGAAGCATAGAGTCAGAAGATTTTTCTAAAGATTTTGGTCTATTTTCCACCACACTTGAGTAGTATAGTATTCCGCATTGTAAGGACAGATATTTATAGCTGTCCATGTTTAACTCTGATAAATGTATTTTAATTTCCCTGTAAAGATTATTTGTTGAAATAATATATCTGAGATTCTGGTTTGCCTTTATTTTCTTTCTTACCCTTGAGAATCTACTTCTCCAGCACTTGGATTTATGGCACGTGAATACTGAGGATGTATTAGTGTTAATTTCTGGGAGTCGAAAAAACGGGTCCTTACAAACCCTCTCTTTTAATTTTTTTTTCTTCAGTTTTGTTACCATGTTTTCTTCTTTCATATTCTATGGTAAATTTGAGCAGTAGCAGCAGGTGTGTCCTAGTTTTTTTAACAGCAGTGTTTTCTTATTTGTTTTAAATTGAATGTTGTTCGGTTTTTGTTCACTAATGTATATCTTAAATTCATGTTGGTTTGGCTGAAAATGTATTGTTGTGTTTATTTCAGTGAGGATCAGTTTTTAGGTATCATTTTTAGGTTTTTTAGTATCATTTTTCATAGTAATAGAGTTTTGGAGTGCTTTATTGTCTTGTTTTTTTAGTAGATATAACAACGAAGTTATTACAGAGTAAATATGATTATATCCATCAAACATTCAATGGGTTGAATTAGTATTTCATTAGTATCAAACATTCAATTAATTTTGTTTGAGTATCATTTTTGTTATTAATTTCAGTATCAGATTTTAGGTATCAGGTTTACCATCTTTAGGTATCATTTTTATAAAAAATTTGTTACATTTTTGTTTCTGACATTTGAATCTATAAAAAATGAAGTTGTTATAGATAAAATATGATGATAAATGAGTTGAATTGGTATTTTATTACTATCAAGCATTTACTGTAGTCTGTTAGTATCAAACATTCAATTAACTTTGTTTGAGTATCATTTTTCTTATTATAGTATCAGATTTTAGGTATCAGTTTTACAATCTGTAGGTAATATTTTTGAAAAAGAATTTGTTACGTTTTTGTTTTTGATTTTTGTTGTATAAAGAAAATTACCATACTATAATAAAATGACAATCTAAAGCAAACATTTTTTGATTGATGTATTTTTTCTTGCATTCATATTTGTTTGATTGAAATGGTAATCAAGGTATGTTTTTATTTTATGTGTTTGTAAGTTATTTGGTGATGTTGTGTCATTATTGTGGAAAATAACCAGTATCAGTTTCTTTTTATGTTAGTATCGTTTTTTAGTTTCAGTAACTGTTATTTTGAGTTTGTGTTAGTATCATTTTTAGTTTAGTATCAATTTTGCTTAGTATCAGTTTATGTTACTATCCTATTATACAATGGTGCAGATGTTGAAATAAGATTTGATATTAAGATTTTTAGTTTAATATCAGTTTTGGAGTAACATATGCATCACGTGGTATCAGACAGTATTAGAATTTGATATTAAGATCTTTAGTTTAGTATTAGTTATGGAGTAACATACGCGTTGTGTGGTATCAGAAAGTATTAGAATTTGATATTAAGATTTGAAAAAAGTGGTATTTTGTAGTGTTGTAGTTTTTTCATTGATGTACATTAGATTAGTGATTATTATCAGTTTTTAGGTATCAGATTTTTAAAATGTTTACCGCATAGTATTAGAATTTAGTTCTCGGTTTATAGGTATCAGTTTTTAGTTATCGGTAGTAGTTTCTAGGTATCCGTTTTTGAGTTAACAGTTGGTTAAATTTTGTTTTGATATTTTTTAAATTATTATTTGCAGGTATTTTCCATTTAGCTATGGGTATAGTTTCTCTTGAAAATGTGGATAACTGGAAATGGTTTTCGAATAACTTAAAACAAATGCTTCAAGAAGATCATGGTTTGATTTTTATGTCAGATCGCCATCAATGTTTGATTTTAGGTGTTCGTGAAGTTTTCTTCAGCCTTTCATAGTTACTGCTATCTTCATATGGAATAGAATTTACTTTCAGCAGTAAAGGCAAAGAATGCGAATATATCTATCGTTGATTTGTGTGTTCCAGAGCTTCTAATATGCTAATGCTATAAATCTTATTCCTAATTTGGATAAGCCTATTGTTGATGCAAGAGTTGAAGATGTTATTAAGCCAACAAAGGAGAAACGTGGTGTTGGTAGGCCTGCTATTAAATGGAAATGAGGATTTGCATATTTTCAAAATAAGAAAAATAGATGTGGTGTATGCAAGCAATATGGTCACAATAAGCGTAATTGTCAAACTTCTAAGAAAATATGATTTGATTTTCATGTTTTTATGAATTTGTTGAGAATTATACTTGCTTGTATGTCTGTTTTAGCAATTTTATGTAAATGTACTTGGTCATATAAGTATATTGGTTTAGCATATATTAATATATACATTGATTTGCTCTTTGTAATTAAACTTGGTTATATAGTATCACTTTTAGTTAATTGTTATGTGTTGAGAATATATTGGTGGCATGAGAAGTAGTGAGTTACTTTGTTTTTATGTTGGTTTGTTTATTCAAAATTATTTTATGTTTGGTTAGTATTTGGTACTATTAGTGTCAGTTTCAAGCATGTAAACATTTGGTATCGGTTTTTGTATGCTATTAATATCACTTTCAGGTATTACAAATTAAGGTATTGGTTTTTGCATGCTTTTAATATCAGTTTTAGGTATGAACAATTATGGTATCAATTTTTTGTATGCTATTAGTATCTTTCTATGTAGTAATTTTTATTTCCTTTCTAGTTTTGAAGTGACTGCAATTATTTGTTTGCTGAGTTATCATGTGCAGAACTATGAGCTTAGATGTCAATATATTATTTAGACTATGTTATGGTGAAATGTAGACAACTCAATATATGATGTAGAAGTGTTGTTTGGTCGTAGTGCCGTTGTCAAATTATATCAAACAGCTACTGGGTATTATTTTTGCATATATGCAGGTATCATTTTTACTGGAAATAACATTTAAATAATAACCGAGCATGAATTCAAATGAAAAAGCTAATATATATGAGTTTGCATTATTTTGGTATCAGTTTTATCATACATGACAGTGAACTAAATAATCAAATTTATAGAGCATCACATTACATCAAACAGCTACTGGGTATTATTTTTGCATATATGTAGGTATCATTTTTGTTGGAAATAACATTTACAGTAATTTATAAAATAACGAAGGATGAATTCGAATCAAACAACTACTAGATATGAGTTTGCATTGTTTTGGTATCAGCTTTTTCATACATGACAATGAACTAAATAATTTAATTTATAGAGCATCATATTATATCAAACAACTACTGGGTATCATTTTTGCATATACATAGGTACCAGTTCTGTTGGAAATAACATTTAAAATAATTTATAAAATAAGCAAGCATGAATTCGAATCAAACAACTACTAGATAGGAGTTTTCATTGTTTTTGTATCACTTTTGTCATGCATAACGTTGAACTAAATAATTAACTTTATAGTGCATTATATTATATAACACAGCTACTGGGTACCATTCTTCTATATTTGTAGGTATCAGTTTTATGGTAAATAACATTTAAAATAATTTATAAATAACTAAGCATGAATTCGAATCAACCAGCCACTAGATATGAGTTTTCATTGTTTTGTTATCACTTTTGTCATGCATGACAATGAACTAAATAATTAAATTTATAGTGCATCATATTATATAACACAGCTACTGGGTATCATTTTTCTGTATTTATAGGTTTCAGTTTTGTGGTAAATAACATTAAAAATAATTTATAAAATAACCAAGCATGAATTCGAATCAAATAGCTGCTAGATATGAGTTTTCATTGATTTAGTATCACTTTTGTCATGCATGATAGTGAACTAAATAATTAAATTTATAGTGCATCATACTATATAACACAGCTACTGAGTATCATTTTTATGTATATGTAGGTATCAATTTTGTGGTAAATAAAATTTAAAATAATGCAAGCATTTTCTATAGCAAGACAAAGAAAATACAAATAATACAAGCAATTGTCAACGTCTCAAAAGAGAATATTTCATCAAGTGTTCATATTACTTGAACTGAACACTTAATTGTATATTACTTGAACTGAACTAAATATCAATTTTTACAACAAAAGCTAAATTCAAATAGTTCTAACTCAAATTGTCCTAACTCAACCCACAATTGTATATTACCTGAATTGAACATCACATCAATTTTTACAACAAATTCACTTCTTAATGTTTTCTCTTTCATCAAGTGTAGACATAAAATCAGTCAAATTCCAGTAGTGGTCATTGTCCGTGTTGCTGTTACATTTCGCGTTGATGAATTTCGTGTTACTGTTCAATTTCAGCCTGTGCTAGGATTTTGCGATTGTTGATGAATTTCATGTTGCTGTATATCGATCGTTGATATTTGCAGTTGTGTTGGAGATGATTTGCTTGTGGTTTAAGTCGTCATGTTTACGTTGAGATTAATTTTTGAGATCGAAGGTTGAGAAGTAGTATGAAAATGAAGATGACGATTGAGTTCCGCGGAAGAGAAAAGTAGAGAGATGGTTGAAGTGATGAATGGGCTTTGGGTTGTCCTGGAAAGAAAAAAAATAAAGCGCTTATCCTTTTGCCTAATTTTTGAGCTTAATTTGTCGTTTAAAAAATTTCCTGCAATGTGAAATATGACATTTTTGTGAATAAGAGGGAGGGAAAAACTTTGGACCGCGCTAAAGGAAGGCTAACGTGATATAGCATTTAATACATTTTATTATAAAAGAAAATAAGCTAATATAACATTTTACTTAGAAACGCTATCGTGTTGTGCATTGAAAGTGAATTTTCTTGTATTGGTTATAATAATCTACACTAATAAATTTGTCTATTTTATATGATTGATAAAACGATTATCAATTAAAATATACGGATGAACTGAATTGAAGATTAAAAAATATAAATATAACATATACTTACTAATAAGTGCTTATTGCATGTTAACGTTTCAACACCCATGCAAGCACATGATTTTACAACTACTAAATACGCTCATAATTTGGTCGCTTACGTAGTTACATGTTTATTTGGTCGAGACCGTGTTTTGCATTCTATGAGTTCTGAATTCAAAAGAAATATAATACTATGGATATTTGATTCATATACAGTCGCATGTAAATGTTATACGGTGAACGGTCACAATTTGTAATGTATAATATTTCGATGAAATTTGTTCATCCGAAATAACCAAATAAACCATAGTGCAAAATCGAGTATTCAATTTGATTGATCACAATAAAAGATCATATTGTGTTAAATGTAACACAAGACCAAAACTAAAATGTAGATTTAAGAACTCGACCGTTGAAATGTCAATTTGACCAATTTACGTAAGGTGCATCATATTTGATGTCCTTAAATGTTAAGGATAATCAAAAGTATTTTGTAAAGAGTTTATTATGATATTGTAGTAAATGATTTTCTTTGAATGGTTCGACCATTTAGAAAGAATAATGAATGTACAAGAGTAGATGTGATTTATGGTACGGTTGTGATAAAGAAAGTGAATAGTAACTTCTGCTTCATAAAGAAACATCGGAAACGAGAATCATAACAATAATGATGATACTTAATATTAAAATAAGAAATATGATTTCTATTCCAAAATGTAATTTAATATAGAATTTTTTTTTCTATGAGATTTATTTCTTTGAGTTCAAGATATTTGATCAACGAACTCACCACTATAAACTAGTTATAGTATATGAAATAAATAATCTATATTAAGTGAATGATGGACTTTCGAATTTAGTACGCTATTATAGTAATAGTGAAAATAGTAGGAGAGTGACATGTAACACTTATTGATTATATCAAGTTATGAAAAATTGTTTTCATAAAACGCACCGCACATTATTTATGAAATAATGACTATTTTTGGGGTCGATTAAAAAATAGACATAGTTATATTTAATATGAATATTATGAATACTCGTTATGAAATAAAACTATAATGTGGTATTTGTTTTCGTAACAAAAGTGAAGCATTGGAAAATATTGAAGTATCTAAAATATTTACAACTATTTTGGAGTTATAAACTAAGCCAAAATTTTGAGAAATAATTTTTGTTATATGGTTATGAATCATATGATACTGGTTAACTATATCTCAGACAATTAAGGGCGAAACATCCATCATATGGGAGTGTCATAAAGGTTGATGAATTCTTCGTATTAATACATATATGTTAACCCAGAAAATGGATCAACATCTAGAAATCAGATGAAAGAACCCGTTCTAGTAAAGATAAAGGAAAAAAGAAGAAAAGTAAAAGGAGACATAAGAATTTTTATAGTGGTTCGATGTAATCTTCGGCATATGTCCACTATAATCTTTTTTATTAGTTGTTCTCTCTCTGGATTACAACTAGTTATCTCCAATCTGGCCACAATCTAGTGGATCTCAAATTTATAATGATGTTTCTAGAGTGTTTGATAGTCACTAGTACTAGAGATTTGCTGATCTAAGTCCTGGAATAACAAATAGTAGCTTCCTAGATGACTCTAATGGAGGAGAGGTTAGATATGAAGAAGAGGAAGGAGTCTCCAATGGCAGAGAGATCAGATCCCATTTTGGTTGCTGGTAGACTGGTATTTATAGATAAACAAAGGTATTGGTCCAGAAGCCCACTTGCATTGAAGCCTAGGAGATAGCCCGAAGTCACACAAGAAAGATTGGAGACCACCGAGCCAAAACCATAGCTCGATACTCACCTATCTATAGCTCGGTACCAAGTTATTTATATTGGTAAAGTTGAGTCATTCCACTTGCTTACTTTTCTTTCATCTTCTCGAGTTGTTCTAATTCCTTTTCCTTCGGCTTTGAGTTGATTCTCGCAATATTCTTGATAACACTTGAATTATCCTGCTTTCTTGGCTTTTTTCTCATCAATCCTTGGAATTGATCGTCCAAATCATTGGAAAATCACTTGACCACGAGTTGTTAGAGTAGCACATGAGGTGTATGGTTTGCGAAGTGAAATGGGGAGGATTCATAGGTCGATACCGACTTATGATAGCTCGGTACTGAGCTATGGCCTTAGCCATTTTTCCATCCAATCATCTGGAGTTCAACTTTCTTGTCCTTCCGATCATGTTTCCAAGTTTGTGAATCATTTTGTTCTTGTTTTGATCTTCTAAGTGCAGTTGAAATCTGCTTTGCTAAAAAGCGGGTTAATACCTGCCGTCCAAAGTATGCCTTTCGAATGTATGGTGTGCTAAAGTTCCATCAACGATCATTCTTTGATAGTTGAGCTCTTCGCTATTTCAATCTTGGCGAATCGTCCAGTTCCTTCGGGTTCTCTAGCAAATCAGAGGTCGTTCCAAACCAGCTATAGCTAAGGACTCCGGCGCTTTCTTAATTATTGTTTATACATCATAATCATTTCGATTTTATGCGGAGTTATTACATCACATATTAAAATCGTCCCGTTGTCATTCGGGATTTATCCATTTTACTCTAATTACAAGGTGTTCAAATCCTTTTATCAAATCTGTTTCTATTCTAAGGTTCGTCCTCTCTCGATCATTTTACCTTCAATTTAACATGCAATCCCTCAGAATCGTTCATGATCCAAGCTAGGATTAGATCTCTTCGGACCGTTTAACTTCCAATCTAGGGTTCAATCTCTTCGGATTAATTATCGCCCAATCTAGAGGTTTGATCTCTCCGAATCCTTGTTGAATCCACTTGGTCTTCGGCAAAGGAACTCAACGACCAAGCAAGCCCATCCACTCACTCTCTAGCAAGGGGACTTACTTTTCATACAAACTCATCCGCTCGCTCTCCGATAAGGGGGCTTGCACCCTACACTCCGGTTTTGTCTCTTCGAACCGGACTTAAAGTGATCAATATCGTACAAGTCCATCCACTCACTCTCCAGCGAGGGACTTGCACCCTGTACTTTGGTCCCGTCTCTCCGGACGAGACTTAAAGCTATCAGTATCGTACAAATCCTTCCGCTCACTCTCGAACGAGGGGTCTTGCACCCTGCACTCTGGTTCCATCTCTCTGGATGCGACTTAAAGCGATCAATATCGATCATGACATTCAATGTGGATTTTTCAAAAGTCAAATATTCAAATCAAAGAAAACAAGCAGCCGTCCTAATTTTCCATCCCAAACACCCAACTCAAAGCATGCCTAGGGACCAATCTAGGTCTCGTACACGTGTAAGCGGTTCAAGGTTATTATTGTTCTAAATAGTCATCCCAGAAATCCGAGTCAGAGCATGTCTAGAGACCAATCTAGGCCTTGTACACGTGTAAGCGACTTGTGGTTATTATTATCCTAATAGTCGCAAGCAAGAAAAAGAAAAGCAAGGGATCGAACCTGACTCCCAACCACCTCGATCATGGGGTTTTAAGTCTCGAACCAGATCCTTGGTTGTTCCTTGATTCGTTCGCTATAGATGGTTTTTGCTCCAACGACACCATTGTAGTTCGGTTCCTCACATACTACTACAGCTGGTTGCTCCAAACCAGTTCTTCTATCAGATCATGAAGGTGTCAACGCTCGTTCGTTTCATATCCCTCCAGCTTATGGAAGACACAAAACTTTCCGGATCCTTTTTCCCAATCAGTTGGTTCTCTTCTAGCAAGCTTTCGATAGGGGATCTGCCTCTAGTGTCGAGATATATCCTCTCCAGGGTCTCAGTCAGATCAATGTAGGAAGAAAATTTTGGCTCCTTCCTTTGTCGTTTCGGTTCCCCGAAGTCACCATCGGCTCTTTTTTTCCCATTGTCTTTTTCGTTCCCTACTCCGAACAGTCCTCTGTCATCCACATCATTAATTTCAACATCCTCAGCTTTGGTGCCTTCCTGACGCAAATATCTTTCCTCTTCGTGGTAGAATTCTGCAAGATCCATTAGTGGATCCCTTTCCAGTGCAACGTTAAAGCCGGTCTTGCTTGCGACTTCAGATACCGCCGCCATTAAGATTATAGATGGATCTTATTTATCGATGGTTGCAGCTGCCACATTGAACCTTGTCAAATATCTTCTCAAGGTTTCTCCGAGCCTTTGTTTCATGCTTGATAGCATCATCATAATTTTCGATTGTGAGACATGAACTCTGAACTGTCTTAAGAACTTATTCACCAAATCAGTCCATGTGCTTATGGACCAATTCTCCATTTGTCTGAACCACATTGCCACCAAGTCCATTAATTAAAATGGGAAGCACCACCCCATTACCTTCTTAGAAGTACCCAACACCTCCATATGTCAGATGTATCTTATCAGATGCACCATCGAATCCGACTTTCCATCGTACATTTTCAACGTCGGAAGCTTGGAATTGAGAGGATTTCTCGTATTCTGGATATTAGAAGTGAATGGATTCCTGTTCACGTCCTCCAAACTCTGATCTTGGGGTCCCCCTCTAACTATTATCCTTATCAATTCAGCAATTCGGTTTTCACCATCCAATGATGGTCTTTGACCAAAACCGATATTCTGCCCCATGCTCCTATAAGGGAATTCCAGAACGTACTCTGGCACACATTCCTCTGCCTACACATTTGTGTTCTGACCTCCTTCTCTGGCATCATTCTGTCCTCCATTCCTACGGAAAGGTTCTGGCACATATTCCTTTGGTTGTTGCGCATTTGCATTCTGATTTTTGTTTCTAGCTCCAACATCGTTTGCTCCCGGCATTCCAGCATGTCCCAAATTCATACTAGCGTTGCCCCCGAGTATAATTCTCTCGGTACCGAGTTGATTTGGGTCGGTATCGAGTTGTTCTGTTTATGGGGGCATCATTCCAGTTTGCTCCGCTCCAACTTCAGTTGTTCCTGCATTAGCTCCCAGCACTTTGTTTTGAATTCCTACAGCTCTAGCTATTCCATGTTGTTCCATCCTTTGGAAAAATCCTTCAAGCATTTCCTATTCTCGAGTCACTAACCCATCTTGCATCACCTTCATTATTTTCTCCATCTCTTCTCTGGTCACATAGATGGATTGATGAGAATTTAAGGGCATCTTGCCCCCATGCTCTGGTTGGCTTGCTCCAGCCTTAGATCTTATGTTAGTATCTTCATCTTCTCCAAATCTCAGATCCAAGCTTTAGGTTGTGAAATCTAGCTTTTTTCTCAATGAAAGCACCAAAATGTTAACCTAGATTAGTTGTTCTCCCTTTGGATCACAACTAATTATCTCGGATCTGACCATAATCTAGGGGATCCCAGATTTATAATGATATTTTTCGAGTGTTTGAGAGTCACTAGCACTAGAGATTTGCTGATCTAAGTCTAGAACAACAAATATTGGCTTCCTAGGTGACTCTAATGGTGAAGTGGTTAGATGTGAAGAAGAGGAAGGAGTCTCCAATGGCAGAGAGATTCAATCTTGTTATGGTTGCTGGTAGGCTGATATTTATAGAGAAACAGAGGTATTGGTCTAGAAGCCCGCAGGCACTGAAGCCAAGGAGATAGCCTGAAGTCACACTAGAAAAATTAGAGACCACCAAGCCAAAACCGTAGCTTGGTACCGGACTATCTATAGCTCGGTACCAAGTTATGTATCTTGGTGCAAGTTGAATCATTCCACTTGCTTTGCTTTTCTTTCATCTATTCGAGTTATTCTAAGGCCTTTTTCTTCGGCTTTGAGTTGATTCTCACGATCATCTTGATATCTCTTGAATTATCCCGCTTTCTTAGCTTTCTTCTCATCAATCATTGGAATTGCTCGTCCAAATCATTGGAAAATCACTTGACCATGAGTTATTGCAGTAGCACAAGAGGTATATGGTGTTTGGGAAGTGAAATAGGGAGGATTCATAGGTCGGTCGGTGCTGAGCTATGGCCTTAGCTATTTTTCCATCCAACCTTTTGGAGTTCAACTTTCTAGTTCTTCTGATCGTGTTTCCAAGTTCATGAATCGTTTCAGTCTTGTTTTGATCTTCTAAGTCCAATTGAAATCTGTTTTGCTAAAAAGCTGGTTAACAATATAGATATATGAAATTGTAAATCTAATAATATCAAAACAGTTCCACGTACTTCGTTGTATTCACTGATGAGTTATCAAAAACATTAACATATGTATTTGATACACATATAGTATGTCTATGATAAGCTCATAGAATATAAAATGAAAGCAAATAATATAACATGCAACAGAAATGATTCGATTTGATCGAATAGATGAGTATATTTGAAACAACTCTGTATGTACCTAATATGAATAAAGATTTAGTCTCAAAGATCACTCCTCGCTATAATACAATGTTGTATTGGTAAGGCATAATCGAACTTTGTTGGACAAAGCACGATTAACGATGAGTGAAGTTGAGTTAAACTCTTTCTATAACGTCCGTATTTAAGAGTAGTACACAAGATATCGTCCATAGAATAGTTTACAAAACCTTGCTAGATAAGAGTTTATAAGAAACCACTATATATATCCTAGGCCAAGGAGGTGGCAGGTTGTGCTAGTCGAAAGACTGCACATAAAATTATATGTAAAGGACTTGTATGAATCGCCCTAATAGAGTTTTGGAAACGATAGTCACTAGATGACTAATTTATATCGTGAACATAAATATATTGTGAACTAATGCAAAATCAGTTTTGTATAAGGCAATTCATAAAATGTTTATGAAGCCTGTTCCATTGCAGTGCCGTTGTTTCAGGAAATACCAACTTCTAAGTGATGGAATTTCTCTTAGAGAATATTGGTGGTAAAATGAATTTGGATACGTTCCAAGGATAAAACTGATTACAGGGGATGCAATGAAATTGATCAAACCTAAATGAACACAGTACATTAGAACGTCTAATGAGTATTCTTGTGCATTAAATAGAAACGGTGAGTTTCTTATCAATATCAAGAATAAATAATCCTTGATTGTTTAACTAAATCATTAAGAGTATCGACTCTATGATATGGTACGATGCGAAGATCCAAAATAGATTCCAAGTACATTTCAAAATATGATTTTGATATTTGTACCTAAAGGGATATGATTCATTGGCCACAAATGTATCTTTATGAGAAAGACAAATGTAGTTGGAATATAGTGAACCATATTGATAAGAATAATACTGTGAATTTCAATTGTTGAAATTAACGTGATGGGTTCAACATTCATTGTACTTAAGTTGGTTCAGATTTTACTTACAAAGTTACCGCTTAGTACGACTTTATGTTTTGGTATATATGTATTGAAGTGGAAAGTTTTAAATATAGATTTAGACTAGACTGTTTGCATATAATAACCAGAGTGTCTCGAAGTCGGTGGGAACAATATTGAGTTTTGGATTTTTTGGATATGATTCGAGAATGGATACGAAAGTATCATTCAGAAAAGCATGAAAATTAATTAAGTGTTTTGATAGAACTATCAAATAGTTTGATTATCAATCAAAATACAGAGGAAGCATGTGTTCATAAGAAAGAACATAAAAAGGTACATAAATATTTCTAAACCATAAATAAACAACATGCTACTGATTGTTAACAATATACTTGTTTTAGAATCGGCTTTAGTTATTTTAATACTCAACATTGGATTTGTAATTGATGTCTTTTATAGCAAGTATAAAAGATAATGGGAATGTCCCAAACGATATGCAAAGACACCTTATTAAATGTTTATTATGGAACATGTAAGATGGATTCCTTATGCATTAGCAATAAGAATTATCATACAAGTTATGTTGTCTACGATATCGTGATTTTTTTTATATATTTGATACATGAAGCAAATATCAAATCCAAATAGATATCACTAAATGGTTGTATGCGGTGTTCTTGTGTATTTATGAAATACTAGAGAATTCTTTGTACAAACAATGAACTCATTATGAAGGAGTGTTCGAACTCAAACTTTCATATATAAGTGATATTGAGTATAATATGTCAATAATAAATTCAAGTTAAGAATCTATAAGTTGAAAATGTTCTAAATGAAAGACTGTGGTTGTTTCAATGAAAAAGGCTAAGTACGTCGCCTTGAATATTGCCGCAATAAAAGCAATGTATATAAACACAAATTTATAATCGAGATGAGGGTGATTCCAAATGTTAAGAATCCCACAACATTGTTATATGATAATAATATCGTGATATAGTTCATAATAGAACTTAGAGCTTACTAGAAGTCGAGAGACATACTTCGAATTATTCCATATGATAAAGGTAGTTTATCAGCATTGGAGAGAGTTGATTGACAGAGTAGATAATTGAAACATAATAGCATACCCGTTCACCGAGGGACTGACTTAATTGGTTTTGAGAAAAACGATTGGAGAAGTTGGAATATGATTCCATAACCGACCCAAGTGCAAGTGGGAGATTGATAGAGTTAGGAGTATGCCTTAGGAGCAATTATGTAATTTGTTACATATATCTAACTTGATAACCATCTTGTTCGAAATAAAAGGTGTTTTCTTTTATTATATACTTGATATAATGTGTTATATTAATTAATTAATTTAATTAAAAGTATATTTAATAGAAAATCCATTAATGGTACGTTTATGATAGTAGTTACAAAGTGTTGTGACCATAAGTAATTTATCATGGAAAAAATAAATATACCATTTTAAATATTCCTAGTCAAAATGTATTGAGACTGGTTATCGATACATCCGTTGAGACTAAAATACGTAATGCTCTTCAAATGTTGGACAATGGATTACTCATGGCTGCTGGGGGCACCAAGGGGTTACGTACTGATGGTTATTGGATAACTATGGAATGACTCACTCCATAGTTTTCTGTTGGTTAATATAACTAAGGTAAAATAGAAAATATCGACGTGACTGATTTACACAGTTCTCTTGACTTGAGAATACCGTCGATCTTCAATATGAAAGCTCCGCTTTGGTTATAGTCAAATCATGGCATGGTGTCCATCAAGTTACTATAGTTGGATGAAGTGGAAGTATCGGAAGTGAAGCACTATTCAAGAGAGGATTAGTCTCCTCAGTTACATGGGGTTAATATTACAGTTAACTCAAGTTAACTTAAAGTCAAAGTCTCTGGCTAAAGCATTTTGGTTAATAATTATTATTATTATTAAACCAAGGATTTTGTGTTTGTACTATAGAGTTGAATATGAATGATATTGGAATTTTGATCGTTACCAAATTTCATAAGTTCAAAGTGATATAGTTTTGACGAAGAGAATTGGTGTAAAATAAAAGTCACTAACTGGGTAACGTTTAATAAAGTAAAATTGGATTTTACCGAGACCAAGTAAGCGATAAATTTGGCTAAAATGTCACACCACCTGCTAAGTGATGTGTGAATGTTAATATTCGAATAGTTCTATATTAATCATTGACCAAATTTACACCTGATGAGTCACACAACCGAAACGATGAATTCTCCTTTGACCAAACAATTTAAATTGATTTATAATTATTATAAATTAATAATATTTATGAAATATTAAATATAAAATTTTATTGTGATTCGATGAATAAATATTACTATATATTTCTAATAGTTATAAATATATCAATCGATATATGATATCAACAAGCGATTAAATTGGATTTAACTGCATAATTTTTTTTGGCTTAAATGAGTTTATGGCCCATTATATGGATGATAATTTCGGCAACAAGCAAGGGTATAGGTGGCTCAAATTTGAGTAGGAAGGGCTTGAATTTGGATGGTCGAGATTAAAGGAGAATGAGTATGAGATGAGATCCATACTTCTCTCCTTTTCATCCACTATACAAGCATCTCTACCCTCATACGATTGAGAACTTTTGGGAGACACCATTCCAAGTCTTTGCCGGCCGAAATTCCTGTCCCCTCTCTATCCTTCTATAGCTCAAATCAAATCAAGTTAACCGCTATTCGATAGCTGGTGGTCAACGGTTCAAGGACTAACACTCTGTTGAATCGAAAATAGTTACAAGAGGCAGATATCATCATTTCAGGGTATGCTTCAAGGCATTGAAAGTGAGGTATATTACTAATCACAATATAATTATATATGCTCAATTAAAATGTTTATTATATACATATATTATCTATTGTTAGTTAGGTGACGATTCTGATATGCAGATAATTTTGTCACAAAACTATTTGGTTATATGTATGTATATATTAAAAAATTTATCATAAACAACTTAGGTCGGTACAAATTTGTAATTAAAAACACATTTTTCCTGTTGATTTAATATATATATATATATATATATAGATATACATATACACATACATACATATATATATATATAGACAGGTTAACAGGGTTGACTGGGTCCCTACAAGTTTATTACCGAACAAGGATAGAAAGGACCATAGCAAGCTATGGTTCTAATAAAAAACAAAAACAAAAATAAAAGGAAAATAAAAAGAGAGAAACACAACATGGAAAGCTACCCAGGAAGACTAGAAAATGAATGTACAAGCTAGCACCAACAATTGCTACTGTACTCATCAAATTCAAATCTACTCATTCTAATCCCATGTTTTATTGCCTGCACAACCTCACACCGAAGCCGAAGATCAGTTTTGCTCTTACCCTTGAATATTCTTTCATTTCTTTCCCTCCAAACAAATTGTAGAAATTTCTTCAACACAAGTAATAGCACGATGCGGCTACTGTCTCTCCGCCTTGTTGCCCAATAGATGAGGTCCCATTTAATTTTGCTATTCCTGTTAACATTTGTTCTACCCACTTTGGTCATTAGCTTGTGCCAACTAGAGTATTTAATAGGACAGTTAAAGAACAAATGTAAGTTATCTTCCACTTCAGCCTTACAAAAAACACAAGCTGCATCAACAATCATTCCTTTGTCTAATAGTTTGGCTTTAGTGTGGATACAGTTCTTCATAACCTTCCATAGCATAAAACTATCACTTTCTATGTAATGAGGTTCCATACCCTTTTGTTCCATAGAAAAGTTGGCATGTCAACTTGCTTGGTAATGCATTTTGTATACTAAGGCAATAATAATCAATGGCGGCATCCTCTTCTCCTCCTCCTTCCCCGTTTCCCCCTCCTCCTCCTTCTCTGTTCCCTTCTCTTTCTTCCCCGATCCCTTCTCCCCTTCCTCAATCCTCTTCATTGAATCCTCTCCCTCCCTCTGCTTTGAATCTTTCTTCCTCTCTAGTCCCTCCTCCACCTTCTGTTTCTACTTCTTTTCCTTCAATTTCTTTAATCCCTCCTTCATCTTTGTCTGATTTTGATTCTTGTTTGAATTCTGTAAACCAATCATCTATGGATCTTGATAGGCAATTTCCACCTTTGGTTGTTAATGTGAATCCAGATTTGAAGCAGGATCATCTTACAAAGTTATCTGATTCAGATTTAAAGTGGTCATCCTTGTTCAAGAAAAAGCCTAGAAATGCTGGAATTTTTGTGCCTAGGCATTTTGACATTAAGAAAGATGGGATACCGAATGCACTACCTGATGAAGTTAGAAATGAAGGAATTAAATACTGGAGTGATCATTTAGTTGGTTTTTTCTTGGATGGTCCTCTCTCTTACCTGACCGTTTCAAAGCATTTGAGAAGTATTTGGACATTAAAAGGTGAAGTTGATATCAAATCTGATAATAAGAATTTCTTCTTTAATTTCTCGAATGATCTTGACAGGATGAAAATATTGCAATCTGAACCTATCTTCATTAAAGGTAAGATGTTCATTATTACAACATGGGACCCTTCATATGGATATTTTCAGGAGCAAATTAAAAAGGTGCCAATGTGGGTTCATTTCTATAGAGTTCTTTTGAGTGCTTGGACATTAATTGGTATCAATTGGTTAGCATGTCATGTAGGTAAACTGATTTGTCTTGATGAAAGTACTGAAAGATTGTCTAGATTTAAGTATGCTAAAGCGTTGATTGAAGTGTCGCCTGATCAAGAGCTCCCTGAATTTATTGCAATTGATGGTTTAGGTGATTGCTTTCCATATGTTAAAGTTGAATATGATTGGAAGCCAAAAATCTGTAGTAAATGCAAAGTATTTGGTCATGAAACTCTATACTGTTCAGGAAATAATAAGGTGAAAAGTTTTGATATGCAAACTAGTGGTGATATTGGTGATAATGGGAAAATTGATTATAAGGAATGCATGGAACAGGGTAATTTGAAAGAAAAGGTGCAGAAGTCTCATAATGCTGGAAATTCAAATAGGAAAACTTTTAAAGTATGGAAAAGAAAGGATTTAGATCAAGGAATTCTTGTAGATAATAATAATTTGAACATAGGTTCTGGTAATCAAATAACAGATGATGGAGTGAAGAATTTGGACCATAATCAGAATATACAAAAAGAAGCCGAGTCTTATATAGGGAAAATTGCATCTAATAATATCACTGTGGAATTGGGTTATAAGGAAAATGTTGCTACTTCAAACTCTTTTCTGCTTTTATCTGATTTTGATGAAGGAGCTATTAATAAAGAGTTAATAATTGAAAAAGGAACCTCTACCTCACAATCTGGTAACAAGCAAATTAATAGTTTCACTGTTGAAGAAATTGATAAAGGAATAACTGAGGAATGTTCCACTGTTGAAGATATCATAGTTGAAAATAATTCTACACTAAAGAATCCTTCCTTAACTTCAAAAACACTGGTACATTCAGAGTTTTTAGATACCAGTTCTAATCTCATTAAGGATATTCCTAAGGAACCAATGAACAATGATGTTTCCACTGAACAAACCTCCCCTTATATCAATATTTCTCCTCCCAATCATTTGATTTTACCTCCTCCATGTTGTTCAAAGGATACTATTGAGGAACAAGTTGTATCTAATAAAAAAGGAAAAAAGGGAAGAATAAAGTCTCATTCCATGAAACACGAGAAGATCTAAACAATGGGAAAAACTATAAAATTGACGAAATTCAGCCAAGGAACAATAATGAGTCAGAATCATTTAAGGTCTCTTCTTCTTAGACAAGTGGTCTAACGCATACAAGGAAGCATCCATCTATTCTCATTTCACCCAATCAGTTATGATGTTAAGTAATAATATAGCATATTGGAATGTAAGAGGAGGACACCTAGCATCAAAACAAGCTGAAGTGAAGCAATTAATTAAAGATCAGAAATTACAACTTATTGTTATCAGTGAAACAAAGTTAAATAAACTACAGACTGATTTAGCTTGTAAGAATATTGCTCCTGTTTGGGCTCATGAGGATAATTTACAAAGTGCTCCATATGGCAGATTATTGGTTTTATGGAATTCATACGTTTTGAAATTGACAAAGCTGCAGGAGGATGATCAATTAATTCATTTCAGTGCTATTCCATTATCTTCAAATACTCCTTTTTTGATTACTTTTGTTTATGCACAAAACAATCTTGATAAAAGACTATCTTTCCTTTCTAATCTCATTTCTCTTTCTCACTCAAATTTACCTTGGATTGTTCTTGGAGATTTTAACTGTATGTACTCCTCTGATCAAAAAATTGGAGGAAACCCTCTCTCTTTAAAAGATATTTCTCCTTTAAATCAAACTTTGATAAAATCATCTCTTACTCATATACCATCTACTGGAGCAGTGTTTACTTGGAATAACAAAAGTAAACTTGGTCCTAGAACTTACTGCAAACTAGATCATGCATTTTATATTATCCACTCAATAAACCTATGGCCAAATCTCTATTGCAAATTCCTTAATCCCTCAATTTCTGATCACTCTCCTATTATTTTATCTTGGGGAGAGAAGAGAATATGCAGGAATCCATCGTTTAAATTTTATAAAACTTGGACTAATCATAATGATTTTCTAAGCATTGTTATGCAGGTTTGGCAGGAGAATATTTTTGGTAATCCTCTATATATTCTTAAGACAAAGCTTCAAAGGTTAAAGGGAAATCTTAAAATTTGGGCAAAAGAAAATTTTGGGAAAGGTTCAAAAATCTCTGATGGTATTAGGGAGAAATTGTTTGTTATTCAACAACAACTACAGAATGATATTCTGAATACATCATTGGCTAGTCAAGAAGCAGTTTTATCAAAAGAATTACTTGAAGCTTTAGAGTTTGAAGCATTGATGAAAAAAGAAAAACTACATGAGACTATTGATAAGCAAGGTGATAGGAATACAAAATATTATCATGATTAAACAATGCAAAGGAAGAATTTTGAGTATATATGATAGGAATGGAGTATTACAAGAGAATGATGATTCTATCACTAAAGCTTTTATTGACTATTTCTTTGCTATACTTGCCAATCCAATTCCAATGATCCCACACCTTTCACCACTGTTTTCAATGAAGCTTCCATTTTTGAGTACTGAACAAGCAAGTGAAATGATTCGAGAAGTTTTACCTGATGAGGTTAAGATGGCAGTCTTTTCCTTAAAGCCTGATAGTAGTGGTGGTCCAGATGGTTTCAGTGCTTTTTTCTTTCAATATACTTGGAAAATAATTAAGGATGATATTAACAGAGCAATTCTTTATTTCTTTTCTCATAATAAATTGCCTACTGGTATAAATGCAACTAATATAGCCCTTGTTCCAAAATGCCCAAATACAAGAAGTGTTACTGATTTTAGACCTATCTCATGTTGCAATGTACTGTATAAAATTATTTCCAAGATTATAGCAAACAGGATCCAAAATGTTTTGCCTCAATTATATCTAATAATCAAGTTTCTTACATGCCTTCCAGAAATATTAGTGATAATATCTTACTTACACAAGAGCTTACAAGAGGTTATGGTATTGGGAGCATTTCTTCTAGATGTATGATTAAACTTGATATTCAAAAAGCTTTTGATTCAGTATCTTGGTGTTCTATTATAGAAATTCTTTCTCGGATGAATTTTCCAAAGCCAATGCTTGCATGGATTTATACTTGTATCTCTTCAACTCATTATTCAATACTTAGGAATGGATGTACCAGAGGATTTTTCAAAGGAACTCAAGGTGTAAGGCAAGGTGACCCGATCTCTGCATATTTGTTCATTATTGTAATGGAGGTACTTAATTCTTTGATATATGAGCAAGTGAATTACAGGAAGATCGAGTTGCATCCAAAATGTAAAGAACCACTAATAACTCATCTTTTATTTGCTGATGATCTTGTCATTTTTACAAAGCCAACTATATCAGATATCTCCACTATATTTGAGGTTCTGGATAAATTCTACACAATCACTGGTTTGAAGATTAATCTTAATAAATCTCACATACTGATAGCAGGTATTAGTGATGATTTAAAGAATGAAATTATATCATTTTCTGGTCTTGGTGAAATGCAACATAATGAAAGATATCTTGGTCTACCTATCATCACTGCAAGAATCACAACTTCAGATTGTTTGCCACTTTATGAAAAAATTACTGAGAAGTTATCAATTTGGCCTAATACAAAGCTTTCACAAGCAGGGAGACTAGTTATTGTGCAAAGTATTGCTACTGCTATGGTCAATTATTGGATGAGACACTACATTCTCCCATGTAAACTTGTATCAATGATTAATAGTGCTCTGAGCAGATTTTTATGGCATGGTGACCCATTCTCAAAAAAGTTAATTCCTATCTCTTTTAAGATGATTCAACTGCCTAAGAACAAGGGTGGTCTGGGTATAACAAATATTAGATTATGGAATATTGCTGCTATGTCTTTATACTATACTAAGGCAATATTATGATTTTTATTTTGAGAGGACCATGTAACTCTTTCGTTGTCGGTACACAAATACTCAGAATATTGAATTCTAAACAAAGCTCTCTTATATTCTGGTTGCTAAAGTATGGAAGGGTTATAATACCATTAATATATATTATTTAAAAATATAACTATAGTTTATAATTAATTATAACATCATACTTTAGTCAAACATGGTCACATAATTTTATATGTAAATAATTAAGGCTATAATAATTTTGGGTAATGGTAAAATATTTTTGATATACAATTTATTTTTATTTATTTTTTAGCAAAGCTAGCGGGGTTGACTGGACCCATTTCAGATTTTATTGCAACAAAAACAATAAAATAAAATAACCCAAAAATAGCTTTGAGTTAAGAACACAACATAAAAAATTAGAAAATTACAACAAAAACACACAACGGAAAACAAACCACACAGAAAGCAGACTACCTCCATGTAGAGACAAGAGTATCAGCATAACCAGCAGGGTTTCTTTGCATGGCACATGCAATCTCATTTTTCTGAACATGCCAAAGAACTTCTTTACTTCTTCTTTTGTTTTCAAAACATATTAGGTTTCTCTCCTTCCAAATTAGACTCAAGTGTTTCGTCAAGTACAAAACAATTTATTATTTTTAAATATTATTTAGATCAATTTATTACATAAATCAATTATATTAATTAAAATATATTTTGAAAATTATATTTAATATTCTATAAAATAATATTATCAGTAAAGATACTCTTAGAAAAAATACAAAATAAACCATTTTTTTGTTTTCAAATTGATTTAAATTTGCAGCCAAAAATAGAAAAGTTAATATTTAAATTATTTTTAAATCCAAAAATAATGGAAATTTTTTGTAAAGCATAAAATATCATTTAGGATTTATTAGAAATTTAAAATCCAAAATAAAATTTCATAATGAATTTTTAATTGATATTTTAATACTATTCGAATAGATATTTAAATAAAATATACTTTAAAAGTAAAAAAATAAATAAATTACATTTACTGAGCCATGCACATGACCTGGTCTTTCATACTCATCAAAAATATTTTTGAGTATTTTATTAACACACAAACACATATATACATATATATAATTTTATTATGCAAATATTTATATATATATAAATATTAAAAAAAAATTAATAGATTTTTGTGCATATATATGTATTGGTCACGGTTTTAAAAAATATTTTTGTAATTATTTATAAATAATTTTTTTATATTTAAATAAGTCTATAATATAATATATATATTCAATATTAATATTTTATTCATATAATTACATATATATATATATATATATGTACTTATGCACTTATATAAAATTATTTAAAGAAACCTATAATATATATATGTATGCTTGTATATTTATATATAAATAATAGTATACATACATACATACATATATTTGAACAATTTATTTTCATATTGGATGAGCTAACGTGTCCGTTGCGATATAAATCACACCATCTATACACAGACATGTTATACCTTGCACAAATTGATATTGTTAACGAATAAATTCGCTAACCCCAAAAGTGTAGTAAAATGGTGTAAATTCAAAGAGAGGCTCTATTGAGGCCAGTCGAAGAGAGTTCCCATAACATTCTTAGTGTATTCATCAAAGTTGATACGTGCGAGCTTACGTAGGTTTGAAGTCGAAGTCAAAATATGCTATTAAGGACCAAGTTTGAAGTCAAGCATGATATGAAAGTATCAGTTCGAAATCGAGCTTGATATGCAAGTACCAGTTCAAAGTCAAGTATACTATGCAAATATCAGTTCAAAGTCAAGTATGCTATGCTAATACAAGTTCAAAGTTAAGTGATCATACAAGTCACAAATCACAAGTTCGATACAAATCAACATGATATGCTATACAACCGCTTGATTTTCAAATCCTTATGTGTACATGGTTCAAACAATACAATAGACTCTAAAAAATCCCCAAATCAATTTAGGGTTAACAAAGTTGAAAAAAGCTAAGAAATGAGATGAGAGAATTCGTCCCCCTTTAGCATGCCCCAACATCAGTATTTATATGGGTAGAAGTGCAGCATGGTTGCTAACTTCGATATTCTTGGCTTCGACAAGCTTGGTGTCGACAAATTTAGCATAGGTATGCTCAACCTCGGCGACTATCATGTTATGGTATTCCTTTCGTATTATTGAAATGCGGCTTCAATGGAATGCTCCATGGATGAAGCATGACGTTAGTAGCCTCTATATATGTTGACGACATTTTCCATCAACATCGCAGGCATAGACAAGCGGAGTCCTTTTGACTAGCGATGAGATGCACTTCATGATAGATGATGCACGGTGCTGATTGTTAGTGACATCGATGATGAGCGACGTTGATATGAGGCGGCTCTTTCCAGTATGACTTTGGCAACCATGATTCTCGATATTGTTCCATGATCCCCTTCAATAATAGCTGAAGTGCGGCATCAATAGTAGCGGTATGGAATGGAAGTATCATTGGCGACGCCGTTATTGACTTCTAGCAGTGTTACTGGCATCGGGCTATACTTGTGTAGCGACACCAACATGGATGATTGGTGGCATCAAGGTAGTGCCATTTGGATGAGAGTCAACTTCAAAGGAAAGCATTATAAATGGATGCATCCTCAATGAAACGCGAAGTGATTTTGTTTGCGGTGTTTAGGGTTGGCGACTTGAATAAGCACCTTGCCTACCTTGGCTTTCTTGAAATGCAGTTCTATTTGAGTGACGACGTCGAAGAGTATCCACTTTGAATAGGGATGATATTGGGGAAGTGCGGTGCCAATCACATGCAGCATCGTTCTTCATCCATTCAACGAGATCGACAAAGACAATCGGCGACGTCGACAATTGAGTTTCATTATCGATCATGTGTTCTTTATCATAGGCGGCTCGATGTTCTATTCACATCTTACACCGAACATCTTCAAAGTCGATTATAGGGATAACATTTGCCCCCTAGTGTGGGAGAGTCATTGAATTTTGAAGTCAACAGTTTCGACATCACTTTTACGACCTATTGGTCTTCCTTCACTCATCCGATTGTCTATTTGAAGTTAATCTAACGGCTCATGTGCATCCTTTCCTTTCTATAAATAGCATGTTTTTACTCTTTTCTTTTCCCACCTGTAAACGAAAAATCAAGCAAAAAATCAAAGATTCCCAAGAAAATTTAAATTTCTTTAATTCTAAGGCGATTAATTCTTTGTTCTGGTGCAACTTTTATTTTAATATCGATCTTATTAATAAGTAGCTTCAAATCAGTTCATTGTTGAGATTGTTGTTTAAGGTTCGATTTGGGCCTTTTCTCGATTTTAATTGAATTATCGAGGTGATGAGGGATACGATTGTAGGCCTATTATTGTTAAATTGAATATGGTTTGATTGATTTTGAATTGATTTTCAATTAATTGATTTTCAATTAATTGATGTTGATTTGAAAGTTTAGGCTTCGTGTTCATAATGAAGCGGGTTATTTATCAACCTTAGATCCAAATTTGTCTCGACCCGTGTTGTCATCGACATTCAAGACATCATTAACATATTCGACACTTGTTGATTAACTCAGTGTTTATTAAACCATCAGCGTAAAAGCCTTCACATCGCCAATGCGCTAAGATGTGATAATTAAGTTTGGGTTAAGTTTCGACCTCCACGGTGCCAATGTTAAATAATGTCGTCATCGATTGAGTTCGACTTTAATCATAATTGTTGAATAACTTACCCTTTATTATATCATGACTAATGCTTTACTATATCAATGTTATTCTAAAGGTTTTATGTCGTTTATGACTTAAATGAGGTGCGACAACTCATTGCGGTTGTGAGGAAGTATACATCAATTAGATGCGGTACACTTGATCACAGATGTCTCCGTTTAATTTTGAGGTTATTTTATGATGCTAAATATTGACATCGACAGTCTCGACGTATTAACGTCGCCTCTTATAATGTCATTACAGTAACATATTGCAAGTCATTTAACTTAATATTTGTTTTAATAAGTAGCACATTACCAACCCATGTTACTGTTGTTCAGTAATGTCGACATTATTACCCTTTTTTAGCATAGGTTAGAATTATTGTGTCGACCAGTACTCGACAATATAAACTATATGACATTTAACATTGATATATAGTCATCGTCGTTGCCTTATCGACGTCGCATGTCTTCTTTTATTTGATTTTTATATAATTTCTCTATGAAACTCCCTTGTTAAGTTTGACTTGATTATTTTATTTACCTTTTACGTACACTATTTAAGTCTTGTAATAAAAAGTTGAATTTGATTTACATTGTTCCAATAATCATTGATAAGCGCATCATCAAATCATGCTATCTTTTAACAAAGCTATCAGTGTAGGTTTATTATCGTCGAGCAACCGTTTAATTTTCATACAACTTCTCCTTGAACTTTCATTGTTAAAATAAAAAATTTACTTTTTCATTTAACTTAACATGTGCCATCATGAGTTATTAACTTGCGACTGACATATTCTTTTAGCACCTTATTGTCATTATTGAGATCTGTGCAGTTAAAGCGCTCGGTGGATTCAATGCGGTAGAGGTGCAAAAAGTCATAGCGGGGATGTAGCGAAGATATAGCGGGATATATCGGATTACTCTAAAATAGCATATAAATCCTATACTTGTTGTTTTTACAAATATATAGATAGTAATTATGTGAAAAATTAACATTCAATTGAATTATAATTAATACAAAAATAATTTTAAATAAAAATATGTGCAAATGTATTGTAAATGAATGTTATATAACTTAATTTAATTTAGTAGAATATTAGAGTATTATCATTTCTAAACATATATAAAAAATTAGATGAAATTAATTAATTTCATAATTTTTATAGCGTATAAATATCATTTTTCAATCCAATTTTTTATAGAAGATATAGCGGAAATAGCGGAATATAGCGGAAATAACGGGATATAGCGGAAATAGCGGGGATTAAAGCGGAAAGGCTATATGTTGGGGATATATGGAAAAATCGTAGCGGTAGGAATCCGCTATAAGATATATCGGAGTTATAGCGGGGATATAGCGGGGCATTAACTGCACAGATTGAGATATATATCAAATGATAATTTTAACATTTGGCATTCAATAATTTATTATAATATAAATTCTATTATTTCTTAAATTCGAAACAATATCACTTGATAGGAAGATGGAAGATCAGCAGGTTAGTAAGTAGTCTACCAAGAAGTTCAACAAAGAGTCCAAACCCTCACCCTTCGTTAGCAAGAAAGGAGATAATCTCTTGAATCCATCATATATAACTACTCAGGAAGAAGTAAATTCCATCCTCGAGCAGTTTAGAATTACTGAGATCGGAGCCATCCCTACTAGGCCTACATATAACATTTTAACCCTCTAGAAGGATATTTTGCTTTTACTACAATTCACATTTGGCACACAGGATATCTTCCCTTTCCTAACTTCCTTTGAATATACCTTGAACATCTGGACATTGCTTCTATTCGGTTCTCACCAAATTCTTATACATACTTGACTTGTTTGGAAGTTTTGGCTCAGGAAGCTGGACTTCCTTCTCTTAGTGCTGATATCCTTCACTCAATTGTCAGTCCTACCAAAATTAGTGAACACCAAGCTCATCAATTGTACCGAATTTGTGCCCATCTAAAAAGCATGATTTCTGATACTATTAATAAGACAAGAGGATGGGAGACTCAATTCTTCTTTGTCAAGTGCTATTCCAAAATCAGAGGAACATTTTCCACCGCCAGTTTTTCTCATCCTTGGTTAGCCTTATTTGTTTATTATATTTTGTTGATTGGTGTTCTCTTTCAGATCCTGCTCCCAAAAATCTAAACTTTGATGACTAAAGAATTGTGGACTCTCTAATCCAAATAGAAGAGAGGAGAGGAAATAGGCTCACACTCCTAGCTCCATCGAAGCTTCTTCAATATTCTATCATCCTTGATTCCACAACATATTGGGAGAGCCATCGATGGTTAAATTCCATTCTCTTGGAAAAAGTTCGTTGGTGAGAGTAAATCAGAACTATTCATTTCTAACTCTCCAGTTCAGCCTGATACTGCTGGTATGTTTTAATACAGCCGTAAACAAAATTCATAATGTTACTGGTTTACTATCTTTTCCTTTCGCTTTAGGCTCGTCTGCCCTTGCAATGGCTCCCAAGGAAACAAGGGTTAAGGATAGTGCTCCTAAGAAGTGAAAGAGCAAAGATGTAGTTATATCCCAAACTCAATCAATAAAACTTGCCTCCTTTAAGGACTTGATTGTACAAGCTATTGAAGAATTAGATAAAGAAGAAACGGGCAATAATGCTCTTATTGACGCTCCTTTTCCACCTCAAGATAAGATGCCCAAACTTGCGGGTGACTTCACCCCCGTTGTCATAGATAAGATGAGGCATGCAAATATTGATCCAAGTCCCGGAGAAGTACACTTGGACAAAGCTCCGAAAAGCCCAAAAAGGTTCAAACTGAGATACCCAAAGAGGCTCAAACTCCCAACCCCTTTCTTAATATTACATTTCCTACTTCCCCAATGTCTATCATCCACATGTGCGCTGAACTTGGCTTGATTCTTTCTCCAGATGATCCTCTTCATTCGAGGGCTCAAACTCGAACTTCATCAATGAATTTCGAGGAACTTGCCCAATTGGCCATTCAATCTCCCTCAATCACTTCTCTTGGATCATTGTAGCCCCAGATTTATTCTGATGACCACCTTTTCATGATCCTTAAACAACTTTTGTCGGTATGTTTTTTCTGTTTATTTGATTAACTGTAACTTTATAGATTTTTTTTAACTTAGGAAAGTTATGTATTCTAGGTGGGAAAGCACATGCTTCTTCTTTGAGATGCCTCTCAAGGGCCGTCCAATGAGGTGTTCAAGCTTAAAGAAAAGATCTCCTCGCTTTAAAATAGTATGATTGACATTACCGTGGAGAGAGATGAGGCGATCCTTGAAAAAGGCAAACTTGTTTCCTCCCTCAAGGAAGAAAAGAAAGCCGGGCAGCTGTTAGGAGAAAAAAATGAAAAACTTGGAAGCTGACTTCGAATCGTCTAATAGACTTAAAGCAGATCTAAAGATGGTGACCAAAGAAAACACTAAGCTTGCCAAGGAAAAATCTGAGCTAATCAAGAAGAACAAATTGCTAGAAGACCAACTACAAAGGAAGTCTAGCATCTTGGATTATTCAAACAACATTATTAGTGATGCCAAGAAAAAGGTCAGTTCTTTTCTCGATGTTGCTCTTCCCAAAATTACAGAGAAGTGCTATGAAGATGCTTTGTATGTAGCATATGCTAACAACATTCGATAATGCTCAGACTTGGACTTTCCATCTCATCCGACCTTGAATGAAAAGTGTAAGAGAAAGTTCAGTTTCAATATAGAAAAAGACAAAAATCCTCATGAGGAAGAATTCCCCGTTGAGGAGGAAATCGATGCTGAAAAGTGGCTATCATTTAATGATGCTTCTATTGATGAAGAACCAAATCTTGATGATGAAAAACACAATGACGACAATGATAATAATAATGACGGTGATCGAAATGACGATCAAGGTGATGATCACGATGACGCCAATGATGATGATGTGGGAGGTGATGGATTGAGTCTTTCTGGTCAACCAGTTGAAAGGGATTTATCTGGCAATAGTAACTTAGACTCAGCTGCTCAAGATACAGAAACTTCCGACATGTAAGACCCTACAAAGAAGAATTCTTCTAATAAAGGCAGCACTTTCCAAGGCCAACAGTCCAAAGACAAAGGAAAGATCTCGTCATCTTCAGTTTTGCTCCCTCAGGTATGGATTTCTTTACCCAAATGCCTCAATCTATCAAGTAACTTTTAGTTAATACATTAATTGTTTTAGTTAAAGAGAAAACTAAAATATTGTTATGTGTGATGCTTGAAAAGAAACAAATGGATATTAATCGTCTAAATTGAAAATTGGACAAACAATTGAAAGAATACAACGAATTGTCTGAGAAGTACAAGAAGCTTGCTAAGATTGCATCAAAGTTAAGATATTTCAAAGAAAGAGAAGTCACTGCTCGGATAAAGAAAGCCCGTCATTACCGGGAAATACTCATTAAAGAGAATTCTGAATTGATGACCCTCTTTTGGATGCTAATTGATGACAGAAACGCCCTGGTGGAGTTTCTGTACAAAGTTTACTGTAAGGGTAAATTTGTCGATTTCTCATACTTAGGTGACAACTGTGGAGGCTTGCTCAGATTCTTTCATCGCAGATATTTGGACGATTATGGGTCCGATCCACACCCCGGAGTGTGTTGGAATCTTCTTAGATTGGCCTCCATCCCACTTTCTTCTAGCTCTCTTCCCCTTGAAAAACTCAAGTATAATAGAAAGAGGTTTATTTTTGAACTGTATAAGAAATCGACCTTGTATGAACCCAAATTTGTAATGTGTAACTTGGTCTGCTTATGGATTTTATAGCTTTAGTTTTCTTATCCTTAGTCTAATTTCAATATGTTGTAAAAAATAAAGATCTCTCAAGAAGTTCGGTCTCTAGGGATTTCTTGGGTAAATTTGTTAAGCTAAGAAAAGATTTTAAGGAAAAATCTTCAATTCTCAAAACATCGCAATTGGCAAGACATTGCTTCCTTAGAGAATTACAAGAAGTCTACATGCGTTACCCTTATTTCTACTTTGACTTCCTAGGTGACAAAAAGGATAAGTTGCTCGGTGAAATCCGATCTTATCACACCAAAATAATGTGTGGTCGTTATATCCCTCCAGTTGGGGATCGAGATTATCGCTGGTTCCCTCCTATTTATACCCCAGAAGAAATTAAAAAGCTTCCTTCGATTCTATACTTACATTGTCTTCTAAGTCATTTGAAAAGGCTAAAATTGCAGTCTTAAAACTTTGAATGTTGATTAGATGTTTTTGAAATAGAATGCGATGTAACTTTAATTTTTGTATTACTTGTGAACTCTGCTCATTATCAATAGAAAAGTTTGTTTCTCATTTATTAATTCTCATATCCCTTATTCTTAATAGGAGACTCAGTTATTGCGTACATATGATTCTCTAGATGCTTCACGATTTATTGAGATTAAAGATAGTTGCTTGCCTATGTAGAAGAGAAACAAAACGATTATCCCAAGATGAATCAACTTTGCGATTCCCAGATAATCCTGAGGCATAGGAGTAGCATAGGAACTACATATTAAAATCGATATGTAGGACTTACAAAGAAATAAATGCTCGCATAAAGGAGTACAGTTCAAGGATCCTGTTTGTTAATTGAAGATGACGTTGAGGTAACTAAACTACACCAAAGAATTAGTGATCCTGAAGTAAATCTAATAGAGAGCCAAAGTTATTGTCAATCATAGAGCTTATTGCTAGCGAAGGCAAATTCGGCTTTCCTACCCCTACTCCTGGTAGAATGACCATATATCGGTCTTTGGCGAGCCGGGAATTCCTAACTTTAGTAAACCCTCCTCCAGGCTTTAGTGATGAAACAATCTCAAGGTGGGGTAGAAAAGTTAAATTTGAAAGTATTCAACACTTTAGAAAGAAATGGGATGAGAAATTATCTCCACGCACTAGTGAATATGAAAGCAAAGTCCAAAAACTTGAGCGTGAGAAATACAATCTTAACGAAAAGATTGACGAGTTAAAGAGTATGGTTCGTACTTTGCAAGGTGCCAACAAGACTCTCCAACGCTCTTTAAAAACTCAGATCGCTTCGTTTGATGATGCAAATATCATTCAGAAGAAGGAAAAGAAACTTAAAGAAATTTTGGGTGTGACCATTTGCCACATTACCGATCCTTTACTTGCCAAGGATTTGGAAAAGTCAACACGAAGCCTTGAGCTTTAGCAATCATCTCCCTTAAATAAATTTTCTATTATATCTGATTTTTGTACCCGCGACTTTGTATATAATATATTAGTTATAAATGAGCTTTTACTAGAATGAAAGTACCTCAAACGTAAAGTATGTAGCTTTGAATTGAATTGTCTGATTATGTTACTTTCGTACTCCGAGCTTTTGATGCCTAGATCAACATTCTGATTGTTAAGATAATTGAAAAATTCATATTAGAATTTTCTTTGTAATAAAAGACCAAGAAATCCGTTCAACAGTTAATAACAGAAAACCAGAAATCTATCTTATAGAAAAAGTCCAGAAATTTATATCTGATAATAACAAAAGAAGTCCAGTAACCCAAATCTAGCAATAATAATAGAAGACTAGAAATCAATGTTTGGTAATAATGGTAAAAGACCAGAAATCCATATCTAGCAATAAATAGAAGAAGACTAAAAACTCATATTTGGCAATAATAGAAGAAGATCAGAAATCCATATCTAGCAATAATAAAAGAAGAAGACCAGAAATCCATATCTGGCAATAAGACCAGAAATCCATATCTGGTAATAAATAGAAGAAGACCATATCTGGCAATAATATAAGAAGACCAGAAATCTATATCTAGAAAAAATAGAAGAAGAATAGAAATCTTTATTTGGCAATTGAATATTGCGTTTATTGGAGAGCGTAAATAGCTCATATTTGATAGACCCCATCTAGAAGATTTGATTGATTTGAAGCTGTACTTGGCTTGGATTCTGATAAATTTTCATCTTAGAAGATTGATTGATTGAGAGCACTACTCTGGCTCGGATTTTGATAGATCTTCCTCTAGAAGATTGATTAATTGGGAACACTACTTTCCCTTGAATTTTGATAGATCGTCCTCTAGAAGACTGATTGATTGAGAGCACTACTTTGGCTTGGACCCCTTATCAATATCTTAGGTGATGATTTAGGTATGTTGTCTGGTGCATTTAGTTAGCTATCTTTAGCGGTTACAAAGACTTACCCGACCTCCCTCTAGGAGGCTCTTCAGTGAGGCCTTTGATGATGGCACTAAAGGCTTGTTTGGTGCTTTGGACATGCTAAAGACTTACCCATCCTCCCTCTAGGAGGCGCTCCAACCAGGTCGCGTAGGCAAGGGTTGAAGGCTTGTAGAAAATTTGGACATTCCTGTTTCCAAACGGGCCTATAGGATTACTCTGGCCTCCCTCTAGGAGGCGCCTTAACAAGGCCTTTGATGATGGGGTTAAGGGCTTATGCTCTGGCCATTCCACGTAGAGGGGACCAAAGGCTTAGTCGGTGCTTTGTTTAGGCCCTTTCAGATGGGACCAAAGGCTTACTCCGTACTTCCTCTAGAAGGTACTTTGTCTAGGCCATGTTAGCTGTAGATAAAGTCTTTAGCCCCTTACTATCATCTTAGGTAGTGATTTAGGCTTATTCATTATTTTGGAGGAGTCATACTCCTCGACCATGTAGATTCACTTGTTTTGTTCAGAAAATCTATTTTTATTGACGATTGACTTAACATCTTCGCACAAATTCGTTCAACTTTCCTTGCCCCAATAAATTATTGATCATGCCCTCCAAGCTTCGGCATTGATTTGTGTCATGTCCATTAACTTGATGATAGTAGTAGTACAGTCCTTCGAGAATTCTTTTATTCTTTGGATGTTTATTTTGTGATGGAATATAGTCAAGTTCATCTTTGGTAGGAAGTAAGTGTTCTTATATGAGGTGGTAAAGGAATAGTTTTTAGAAAGTCGAGATGTTTTAGGAAGTAATTTTCTCGGAAGGCATTTCACTCTTTTGTTTGTGATGGGTTCCTTAGCTTCCATAGCAAGTTTCCTTTTTAAAGAATCTTGAGTTTCATTTTGTCCTTGGGAGTGACCAAGAATACTTTCCCACTTTCTAGTAAATCGTTTGAAATCTTTTGTCATTTCTTTTTCGAAAATGATTACCCTAGCTTGAAGTTGAATCTCCCTTCTTATTCTAGAGATGATATCATCTCCCTTACACTGCTTTCCTTGAGCAAAAATTGGAGATGACCCTAGATGAAATGAATTCAAGCTCCATTTATTTGGGTTATAAGACATTGCTTGTCTTCTCTTATTTTCCATTATCTACAATGGCTTGATCCTTAGTATATGTTCCTTGTGAAGCCTGGGAGATATTAAAGACTTGATAAGTGGGCCTAGTTGTTCTAGGTTTAGATGACCCTTGTTCGGACATCTTAGCACGGTTACTTGGCATGGTGTTAAGGCTGGTTAGCTTGGAATGGGATATGCTTGGTTTAGAAAGTTCTTTATTCCCTAAATATGCAGGTTAGGGTAGTTCAATGCAGATCAAGGTGGTTTCACTTGGGATTTTAACAAAGTCGGAGGTACGAGCCCTCCTTCTAGCGCCAAAATTTTGATGAATGAATTCACTAACCCCAAAAGTGTAGTAAAACAGTGTAAATTCAAAAGGAGGCTCTATTGAGGCTAGTCGAAGCCATCAAGTCAAAGAGAGTTCCCATAACATTCCTTAGAGTATTCATCAAAGTCAAAGTCATACGAGCTTATGTAAGTTTGAAGTCGAAGTCAAAATATTCTATTAAGGACCAAGTTCGAAGTCAAGCATGATATGCAAGTATCAATTCAAAGTCAAGCATAATATGCAAGTACCAGTTCGAAGTCAAGTGTGCTATGCAAATATCAATTTGAAGTCAAGTATGCTATGCTAGTACAAGTTCAAAGTCAAATGATCATACAGGTCACAAATCACAGGTTTGAATCGAACCAATATGTTATGCCATGCAATCGCTTGATTTTCAAATCCTTATGTGTATAAGGTTCAAACAATACAATAGGCTCTAAAAAATCCCCAAATCAATTTAGGGTATACAAAGTTGAAAAAAGGTAAGAAATGAGATGAGAGAATCTGTCCCCCTTTAACATGACCCTACATCTGTATTTATAAGGGTAGAACTGTGACCTGGTAGTTGACTTCGACATTCTTGGCTTTGACAAGCTTGGTGTCGACAGATTTGGAATATGTATGCTCTACTTCGGCGACTATCATGTGGTGGTATTCCATTCGTATTGTTGAAATGATACTTTAATGGAAAGCTCCATGGATGAAGCGCGACATTAGTAGCCTCTATACATGTTGACGACATTTGTCATCAACATCGTAGGCATGGACCAGTAGAGTCCTTTTGGCTACCGATGAGATGCGCTTCATGATAGATGAGGCATGGTGCTGATTGTTGGCGACATCGATGATGAGCGATGTTGATATAAGGCAGCTCTTTCCAGTATGACTTCGGCAACCATGATTCTCGACATTGTCCTATAATCCCCTTCAACAATTGATGAAGTGCGGCATTAATAGTAGCGGTATGGAATGGAAGTATCATTGGCGACACCATTATTGACTTCTAATAGTGTTACTGGCATGGGGCTATACTTGTGTGGCTACACCAACATAGATGATTAGTGGCATCGAGGTAGTGCCATTGGAATGAGAGTCGACTTCAAAGAACAATGGCATAGATGGGATGCATCCTTAATGAAACGCGAAGTGATTTTGTTTGCAGTGTTGGGCGTTAGCGACTTTGAATAAGCACATTGCCGACCTTGGCTTTGTTGAAATGCAGTGCTATTTGAGTGATGATGTTGAAGATTATCCACTTTGAATGGGGATGATATCAGGGAATTGTGGCCCCAATCACATGCAGCATCGGTCTTCATCCATTCAACAAGGTCGACAAAGACAATTGGCGATGTCGATAATTTAGTTGCATCATCGATCACGTGTTCCTGATCATAGGCGACTAGCCGTTATATTCACATCTTACACTGCACATCTTCAAAGTCGATTATGGGGATAACAGATATGTTACACACACGCACACACACACATATATAAATATATGTGTGTATATGATACACACACAAACATATATATATATATATATCATAAAATAAATTAAATAAAACTATATATAATGTCTAAATTAAATAAAATAAAAGATTCTATTTAAATAAAATTTAGAAACGTTCTAAATAAATTAGACTTCATAGGCCTAATAAAGATCCAATAAGGGATTTTTTGGATATTCATTCATAACTTCCGCCGTGGGCTGGCCCATTTCCAACAGGTACCGAGAAGAATTTTGGAGGATTGGAGGGGCAAGGGGCTGAGGTTGTGGACTTGTCCGATTCAAAGGATGATCCCTAGTATGACGTTGATGACTACAAGCTTAATACTAGAATTCAAGGCGCCGGTGTCCAAAAAACCACTACAGAGCCCACCAGGAGACAGAAAAGACCTAGAGGAGTGGTTCTCCCAGAGACTGGAGAGCCTAAACGTCAACGAGCAAACCGAGACCATTTGCAAAAGAGAGCAAGAGTAGAAAGAACGAAGAGTGTGTTCTACGCCAAGCAGTACTCCATTCATGGATAATATTCTAAGGGAAGAATATCCTAGGAGGTTCACGATGCTGACGATGCCATCGTTCAGTGAGACTATCGATCCCAAGCAGCACTTGTTGAAGTATGAATAACATGGATGGTGCCAGGGTGTCAAACGCGGTACGGTGTAGGTGTTTTCCTATTTTCCTGGAAGGAGTAGCACTGATATGGTTTACTCGGCTCACGCCGAAGTCCATACCGATCTTTGATGAATTGGAAAAGAAGTTTATGGAGCAGTTCAGGCTCCATACCGTCGGCTTAAGGATGTGATATCTTTGTCGAGTTTATCTCAAGAACCTAAGGAATGATTAAAGGGATTCTAGAACATGTTTAATGTTGCTGTAACAGAAGTTAACAATCCAAAAGAGGATTTGATGTTTAAGGCTTTAGTCCGGGGCAAACATCCGGACATGGACTTTGGAAGATGGCTAAAGATGAAACTACCAACGACTAAGGTGGAAAGAATGATGGTGGACAATCAAAGGAAGTAGTTCAAAGCAATGTCGCAATTAAGCAAATCGACGGTAGCTTCGGTAATGTGGCCGTAAACGCTGGAAATTCTAATAATCAAAATAAAAGGAATCAGGTCTCTAGTGGTAGGCGGAACGATGCGAAGAAGCGTCCAAGGAAAATGACGCCTAATGATTATACGCCCTTGAATGACACTTTGGAAAACATATACCTTGCTATACGAGGAATGAAACAATATAAAAGGCTGCCTAGGAAGGAGGCGACCAAGGAGGAAATGCGCTTAGGAAAGTACTATCGTTTCCATGAAACTCATGGACACAACACGAATGAGTGTCGACATTTGAGAGACTTTATTAAGGAAATGATAAAGAAGAAAAGTTACAGCAGTATGTCAGAGATACGTAGGATGGTAGAAAAAATGCTAGACCCTAAGAGCCAAATGCATAAGGGATCGGTGGAGAGGGGCCTAGGCGCACTGATGGAAGGTTAGTCATAAATACCATTATAAGAGGACCTCTCCAGAAGAAAAAAAACTGAAAGGAAATGGAGTAGTATGCGGGTTCATTGAAGCATGTACCATAGCAGGGTTGCTTTGCCATAGAGGATGGTGCCATGGCTAAGCAACAAAGGATGGTCACGGATGATATAGTTTTCAAGAATATAGATGTTGATGGAGTCAAAGCACCAACTTTCGACCCCATGGTTATAACGGCTGTTATTCGACCAGCAACGGTTTGTCGGGTCCTGGTGGATAGTGGAAGTTCTATGAACATACAGTTCAAGGGAACGTTTGATCAAATGAAAATTAGCATAAAGGATGTCATGGCTTGTAGAACCAAGATTCAAGGATTTGTAGGTGAAGCTAAATAACCGGTTGGGACAATTGATTTATCGGTTGAGTTGGGTGATGGAGATCGCAAGGTTGTGTGGAACCAAACGTTTGTTATAGTGGATGAGTATTCGGCATATAATGCTATTTTAGGCCGACCGGCCTTGGTAGATTTTAAGGTAGCACTGGTCCATTGGCGCTTAATGATGAAATTCCTACGGAGAATAGGGTTGGATCAGTAAGAGGGGACCGACACTGGAAAGGAATGCTATGTTGCGAAGCTAAGAGAAGCAAAGTGACGTGAAAAGGGGAAGAACGTAGAGAAGGCTCTCTGCATTAAAAACTCGAAAGCATAGCAACTGAAGCCCAAGCCCGGGCTCGGAATCCATAACAGGTTCAATAAGTCTAGGATCCCAGGAAGAAGTCAGAGGAAGTGTAGGCGACAACTGTTGAGCTGGCAGTTGACCTTCCAATCGACATGGGCTATAACACCCCATAAAATTTAATAAGAAATTAAATAATGAAAATAAGGTTAAAAATGAAAATTTTGTAAATGTTAGAATTTGACCATGGACGTGCACCATTGCATCCATGGCAATTTTATGATCAATTTCCATATATAATATGTTGAAATCGGAGTTAAAACGGAGAAGTTACGGGCATTTGAAGTTTCCGAAATTAAAATAATTCAAACGAGTTTAAATGAAAAATTTAAGTATTTGAGTTTGAAAGTTAACGTGAGGAGTTTAAGGATTTAGCCTGGTTAACGTTAACATGTAATTAATTAAGGAATTAATAGTAAAATTAAGGAATTAATCAGGTAATAAATAAAACGAAATGGAAAGAAATCAATAGGCTCAAAAATCAACTCCACCGGTCGACCAAACCCTTGGAATGGACGACCGGGCGAGGTTAGCGATCGACCGGTCTAAGTGGTTGGCGGCTAGAGTTTTGATGTAAATGAACACTTTGGACTTAACTATTTTAATCCGATGGTTCTGGTTCCTTCTTACCTCTATAAATAGACCCCTAGACCCCATACTTTTCCTCATAAAATTCTATAGCAACGACAAAGCTCTATCAAATTATTTCCCCTTAGGTTTTCAGAAACAGTAAACTTTCTGGTAAGTAATTCTAATCTCCAATTTAAATTAAATTCCCAATCCTTCTTCCTTCTATCTTTCGATTTCTGAAATCTAATCTATAAATACAATATTGTAATGCCCTAATTCTTAACCAAAATTTTTTTTTTCCATACTTAGCTAAGACGACCTAGGGTCATCCTTCCCTATTCTCATATTATCCAGGATCTTTCACAATATAAAAATATTGTTTTAAATCTAAATCATTCCTAACATACATATACGAAGATATCTATGTTATATTCTACTAGAATCAGAGCATGATAATATGTAAGTAGAAATCCTTTTAAATCTATTAAAATGTGATAATTCCCTGATAAAAGATTAATTATTGTATCCTGATTTTTGACCATAGAATCCACTGGAAACATGTACTTTAGTCTGTTATTCTAATTAAGAAATGATCAAGTAATAATCAGGTGGAAGAAAGCTTTTAATATGGATGATTGTGTTAAAGTCTGTATAGTATCAAACTCAGGCTAAAAGAAAGTGGATCATAAGTGAACACAAGCAACATCTAGGCGTAATGGAAACGCGCCTAACTTACACATGAGAGGTCACGAGTTCGAGTGCTATGCTGGTCGGTTCAAACCCAATTTTTGTTTTTCTTTGTATTTTTCTCCTGTATGGTTTAAAATCTGATATCTACCTATATCTACACATATATACTTAATTTTTGCCTATAATCTAACATACAGAACAATATTTCTTGCTTTATTATTTTTGAAATCCATTCCTACAACTGTTCTAGGAATTTATGTTTATATTTTTGCCCAAATATCAACATGTACACAGATATACATGTACATGTCAATGTCTTGCTCATTTTCCAGAAAACTGGGTTCAAATGGTTCCTTGCTTCATTGATTTGAAGTGAACATTTGGCCTGACCTATGGTCTAACCATGTGGTTAATCTGACCATTCTTTTATTTGCATTTTACAAACCAGAATCTACCCAAAACATTGATACTCCTTCTTTTCAAAAGCATGTTTATATATGTATGAATCAGACACCTTGTGATCAGATTTATATCATCCTTCCTAACCATAATTCTCTTTTAAAAATGCATATTCAGGGTATATACACTTTTACTTGCATTTGGACATATATCAATATCATGACTTGAAAATATAACAGTTATAATTCTTTCTGGATTTTCCCAATATAATTTCCTATATATCTATCTTTTGAAAGGACTTAGGATGAACTAAAATCATCATAAAATGAATATGCTTATAAAATCCAGGTTTTTCCTCTAAATCAAAAACAACTTTAGCAAATAGATTTTCAAATCAGTTTAACATCAATATCCTTAATACATACCAAACCAGAAATAACCAGAAACAACATAACACGTATTTCTTACAAGTTCTTCCTACTTAATACATTTAGATAGCCATATCAATCAGGAAATACATGCATGAATTAACACATTCTAGCTCTTATTTCTAATTATCTTAGCATTCTCTATTCCATATCTTTTTAATCTTGCTTACTTAGCTCCATCACAACCTGCAAAAGCATTAGTGGCTGCCCCATTATGAATGAGACACCCCCATGTGCCATGAGCAATAAGGGTCAGATCTATGATCTGGTGTGAGCATTTCTAACATATCCATGATATTAAGCTAAGGATACAGCATAAATGTACCTTGCATAACTTGACAGGTATTATCATGAATGATTAATGTATAAATTGATCAGGTATTCCCATATACATACACAAGAGCAAACATATGCATTAAAACAATTTTTATCTGGAACTACTAAGGTTCCTCATACCAACCCTAATCCCGGAAAGACCCAAGTTTCCTATATCATCATTTAAGGTTGCCTTTTCTTCTTATAAATTCCTGGCCTCATCTGCTATAAGGAATCAAAGGGACACATTGCCATGAACTAATTAACATCATGGCACAAAGATCTCAGGACTTAAACAAGCCATGTGTCAACTTGTCTACTTCAAATAGGACAAGCATTCCAGCAGCCTTCTTGGCACAAAATCCTTAGTTATATTACTAAGTGTATTCATGTTCATTTTATCAATGATAGCTAGGTGTACATACCACTTATATACATGAAACATACTAGTTACCTTGCAGACATAATATTGCAAGAAAGTTAAAGGTTACTTTCTAGAGGTATAACACCCAGTCATTCCATCTCACATTATTTAGCATATAAACACCCTATTCAAACATATACCAGAATGTTTGCAACTGAGAATAAATGCATGGATCTATTGGGTTTATTTTGATTTTGCAAGCAACTATGTTTAGCCAGATTTTTAATCTTGTTTAAACATAATTTTTAGGCTTGTAAATTTTCTGTTTGGTTTAGGGCTCAGCACTTATAGAGAAAGACTCCATTGCACCCTTAACCAATTATTTCAAGCCTCAGCACTATACCATTGTATATGCAGCTCATAGTATTTTTTTCTTCATTCTTTGTCTTAAGCCATGATTCAGACTAGTTACAAATACTCTCTTACATGTTCTTTAAGGTTTTGGTATAACATACAGGGATGAAAATAGAACAACAAAGTTATACATCCATCATAGCAGATCATATCTCATCAAGCATTCATGAAACCATCAGTAGTCAACATGGTTTGTAAATCAAAACATGCAAAATATAGCATATAAAAGCTTGGCTGCCTAATCTCAGGTCTTAATGCCATGTATATGAGTGAGGATACTCACCTAAATGCTTACACAAGCTTAATCCAGAAAACCCCTCAAATCTTTAGTCTTTTCTTCCTCTTCTTCCTTAGGTTAATTAATTCAGTGAGAGAGCAGTTTTCTGGTTAGGCTCTTGATTTATATAAGGGTTCTACCTAGGGTTTTGGGTGATGCAAAATCCCTATTTTAGCCCAAACCAGAATCATGCATTTGGCATTGCATATTCTCTCCCTCCTAACCCTTAATGTCCCGGCCAATATTTTAAAACAAGGCTAAGTTGTGCCCATTTTCTTTTCTTTTCTTTTCAGAAAGTGATTACTTTAAGTATTTTTATTATACTTACCTCAAACATGATAATGGTGTGACTTTCTATTTTCTGCCTTTATACATTTGCTTTCTTGCACTTTGGTTCTTACTATTTTAGTGCTTCTTTTACTTATTTTTCCTTTATTAATTTTCTGCTCAAATAATATCTGTATATATATACATTTATACAACTATGGGTGTTAGTTTAACTTTAACCTTCTTTTATTTGCAGAAAACATGTGCATTCTTATATGCATTTCTATACTCCTATTATTCAAATAAAATTTCACTTATTCATTATAAATCAATGTTCTCTTCTGTCTTAATTTCCAGACAAGTCATACATATGCATATATATATAGATATATATATATATACATATCCTCAGGAATTTTAATATTCATGTCTAGGCCTATATTTCCTTTATTTAAAACATTTTATCTAAATGTTTTCCTTCTTTGTTTTATTATTCAGGAATTCTGGATTTTCTCTTAGTGCCATAACTAGTGTGCACGTGCACACATGCACACAACCTTGCACCACTGAAAATCCCACCTATATAATAATTCTGATTTTTCCCCCAGAATTTTAATCATTTATTTAAAAGGATTTTCCTCAAAATCTTGGGGTATTACAATCACCCCTTCTTTTAGGAATTGTGTCCTCACAATTTGCAACATAATCTTTGAGTACTTCTAATTTCTTAGGGAAAAATTATTCAGCATATGCATGAGCAAATCAATTAGTCACTGTCTATTATACATATTAAACTTTCTTAGTAATCTAAGAATTTACCTTTTAAATTTGCAAAGAGCCTAGGGTAATCCATCCTGATTTTATCCTCTAGCTCCCAAGTACAATCACTAGGATCTATACTCCATTGAATCTTTACAAGCTTCAATGTCTTGTTTCTTAATTTCTTTTCTTCCCTTGCCACAATTCCCACTGGCTCTTTCTCATAGATTAGATCTGGATTAATCTGAACTTCAGTAGGCTTTTCTAAGATTTCCTCCTTGTCATGTACCCATCTCCTTAGTTGTGACACATGAAACACATTGTGTATTGCACTCATCCCCTCTGGAAGCTCCAGCTTATAGGCTAGTGAGCCTATCCTCTCCAAAATCTTGTATGGTCCAACATATCTGGGTCTGAGTTTCCCTTGCTTGCCAAATCTCAAGACTTTCTTCATTGGTGAAACCTTAATGAAGACATAATCACCTACTTTGAATTCCACCGACTTCCTCTTTGCATCAGCATATTTCTTTTGCCTATCTTGAGCTGCTGCCATCCTCTTTCTCACCAGTCCTATTTTCTCTGTGATGTCCTTGACATATTCTGGCCCTAGGATAGCTTTCTCTCCTGCCTCAGCCCAACACACAGGTGATAGACATGGCTTTCCATATAGGGCTTCAAAGGGTGCCATTCCAATTGTGCTTTGGTGGCTATTATTGTATGTGAACTCAGCCAAATGGAGATGGTCCTCCCAATTTCCTCCAAAGTCTAACACACATGCTCTAAGCAAATCCTCTAAAATCTTGTTTACCACTTCTGTTTGCCCATCTGATTGGGGGTGATAAGCAGTGCTTAGGCACAATTCACTCCCCATAGCTTCTTGGAAGCTCTTCCAGAATCTTGAAGTGAAGATTGTATCCCTATCACTCACTATAGTTTTAGGAACACCATGCAACTTTACCACTTCTCTCATAAAAGTTTGGGCTAGCCTAGGTGCATTTCTGTCTGCTTTTACTGGTATGAAGTGGGCTACTTTAGTCAGCCTATCTACAATTACCCAAATACTTGTATTTCCCCTCTTGGATCTAGGAAGACCATCTATAAAATCCATAGATATGTTTTCCCACTTCCACTGTGGTATGCTAAGTGGCTGCAACAACCCTGAAGGTCTTTGGGTCTCAGCTTTTATTTGTTGACAAACCATGCACTTAGCAACATGTCTTGCTACATTAGACTTCATTCCCTTCCACCAATAGTCCCTTTTTAAGTTTTGGTACATCTTGGTGCTGCCTGGATGTATGGAATATTTGCTCCTATGGTACTCATTAAGGATTTCTTCTTTCAATTCTATGATGTTTGGGACACATATCCTACCCTTGTACCTTAGGTATCCTTTTCCATCAATGTGATAATCCTTCACTTCCTCCTTCTTTAATAGGAGAGACCTCTTTTCTGCTAAGTCTTGATCTTCTTCTTGCATCTTTGCCACCTTCAAGACCAAATTTGATTGTAAAGTAATTAAACTTAACCTTCCTTTACTCCTTTCTTCCTCAACTATCTCCATACTTATCCCACTGCTCTCATCTATTTCCAAATCAGTGAGCATGGTCAAGTCTCTAAACTCCTCCATCATCAACACGGCCACTTTTGCATGCTGCCTACTCAATGCATCTGCCACTTTATTAGCCTTGCCTGGTGTATAAAGTATATCTAAGTCATAAGCAGCAAGAAATTCAACCCATCTATGTTGTCTCATATTCAAATCTTTCTGTGAAAAGAGATACTTTAAGGCCTTGTGATCAGTGTATAAAATGAACTTTGCACCTAATAAGTAATGCCTCCAGAGCTTCAAGGCATATACTACTGCTGCCAACTCAAGATCATGAGTTGCATATCTAGTTTCATGGGGTTTTAGTTGTCTAGATGCATAGGCTATGACCTGATCTTGCTGCATCAACACAGCCCCTAGCCCTGACCCACATGCATCTGTATATACAACTAATCCCTCATTGCCTTCTGGTACTCTCAACATTGGTGATTTTACCAAAGCCTCCTTGATCTGGGTGAAAGCTTGTTCACACTTATCAGTCCATATAAACTTTTGGTTCTTCCTAGTCAGGTTAGTGAGTGGCATTGCTATTTTAGAAAATCCTTGTATAAACCTCCTATAGTATCCTGCCATCCCCATGAATGACCTAACTTCACTAACATTGTTAGGCTTCTTCCATGCTTGGATTGCTACTATCTTATTGGGGTTTACAGAAATCCCTCTAGCAGAGACAACATGTCCAAGAAAATGTACTTCCTCTTGCCAGAACACACACTTAGAGAACTTTGCTTTCAAATCTTTTTCTCTTAATCTAGATAAGACCAAATGTAAGTGGTTCTCATGTTCCTCTATTGTTTTAGAATAGATTAGAATGTCATCTATAAAAATCAGAACAAACTTGTCTAAGTAATCTCTGAATATCCTATTCATTAGGTCTACAAAGTAAGAAGGGGCATTTGTTAGCCCAAATGGCATAACCAGAAACTCATACAAACCATATCTTGTGTTAAATGCTGTATATTTAACACTTGAATCCTCAACCTTCATCTGATGAAACCCAGATGCCAAGTCTAGCCTAGAAAACACTTTAGCTCCACTGAGTTGATCAAAGAGATCATCTATCCTGGGTAATGGGTATTTGGTTTTGATGGTTACTTTGTTTAATTCTCTATAATCTATACACATTCTTAAGGTACCATCATGCTTTTTAACAAATACTACAGGAGCACCCCAGCATGAATTACTTGGCCTTATAAACCCCTTGGCTTCTAATTCTTCCAGCTGGTTCTTTAGCTCCTTTAATTCACTTGGCCCCATCCTTGTAGGCTTTTTGATAATTGGGCTAGCCCCAGGCATAAGGTTAATATGGAATTCAACAGGTCTATGGTGTGAGACACCTTTTACTTCCCCAAATACATCCAAGTATTCTTTAACTATGGGGATTTCATTAATAGCTATTTCCTTGGGATTATTTTCTAATTCAATTAAATGATTTAGCCTGTTTTCTTTGATAGGTTCACACAGAATTGTAACCCTTTGGCCTTTAGAATTTTGTAGTGAAATGGTGGATGCATCTAGGTCAATTATGGCTTTGAATTGTCTTAGCCAATCTGCCCCTAATATAACTCCTATATTTGGGAAATTTAGAACATATAAATTGGAAACAAATGTGTTTCCCCCTATGTTCAAATTCACATCCACACAAATCATATCTAATACACTAGAACTTCCTAAAGGGCTTTGTATTAACAGAGGTATTTCAGCCAAATTGCAGTTCATTTTCAACCTTTTAACTATTTCATGGGAAATGAGTGAGTGGGTTGCCCCGGTATCATATATTACAGCTAAAGGTATGGTACAAATAAATAGTGTACCTTCCACTTGACCATGGTTTTCAGCATTGGCCTCAATTATGGCCTTGCCCCTACCTTCCAGGTTTGCCACTTTCCCTTGTTGCTTGTATTCTGGGCAATTTCTTTTCATATGCCCTTCCTTCCCACATAGAAAGCATTTGAAAGCTCCCCCTTTAAGCTCTGGGCATCTTGGCTTAATATGGCCTTCTTTCCCACAATGGTTGCAAACTATTTTTCTTTTGGCTTCATTGGGTTTTGCATCTACTGCCTTCTTACCATCTGCCTCTCCTTTCTTCTTATCATAAGGATGGTACTTCCCTTTGTTCTTCTTGTTGCTATTGTTTTTGAAGCTCCTAAACTTATCTCTTTCCTTGTCATGCTGCTCAATCTTCAGAGCCAAATCTATCACTTGATCAAAAGTTCTGTCAGCATAAGGTAATATAGCCCTGCTAAGCCCTGGGTTCAATCCCTTGATGTATCTATCATTTTTGGATGCTTCATCAGCCACTAACATTGCCCCATAGGTTGACAATCCCTCAAACTTCTGGGTGTATTCTGTGACATTCATAGTCCCCTGTCTAAGTTTGATGAACTCCTCAAGTAAAGTGGTTTTTGCTGAGGCTGGAACAAACCTTGCCTCTAACATCTCCTTAAATTGATTCCAATTAATATCATTTTCATTCCGGCCAGCTATGATCACCTCCCACCAACTCAAAGCTGCACCTTTTAATTGCCTTGAGGCCACTTGCCTCTTCCTTTGGTCATCTAGTTGCATATCAGTGAAGATCCTCTCTAATGTCCTCAGCCATGCTTGAATCTCCATTACACTTTCAGTTCCTTCAAAGCTCTTGCCTCCCAAATTGGTATAAGTCTTCACTAACTTGGAGAGCTCCTCATATGGGTTCTCAGGTCTGTGCCCAATTCCATCTCTCAAAACTCTCACAAATTCCTGCATGTCAAGCATTTGTGGTGTGCTAGATCCTCCTTGATGATGAGACCCTCTTCCTACCATATTTCTAAAAGTATATGTATTTCATTATATTAGTTTATAATACTTCGCTTTAATTTTAAATTGGTTGTATCTTTCCTATTTAATCATTGTGTATGTCACATGCACACACATACATTCAGGGAATACTTATAAACAGTCAAATATATCACAAACAAACCTAGTATAAACATAAGCATACAAATATTTTGCTATGTTAATTAAAACCTGGCTCTGATACCAAATGTAATGACCCTAATTCTTAACCAAAAAAAAAAAAAAAATTTCCATACTTAGCTAAGACTACCTAGGGTCATCCTTCCCTATTCTCATATTATCCAGGATCTTTCACAATATAAAAATATTGTTTTAAATCTAAATCATTCCTAACATACATATATGAAGATATCTATGTTATATTCTACTAGAATCAGAGCATGATAATATGTAAGTAGAAATCCTTTTAAATCTATTAAAATGTGATAATTCCCTGATAAAAGATTAATTATTGTATCCTGATTTTTGACCATAGAATCCACTGGAAACATGTACTTTAGTCTGTTATTCTAATTAAGAAATGATCAAGTAATAATCAGGTGGAAGAAAGCTTTTAATATGGATGATTGTGTTAAAGTCTGTATAGTATCAAACTCAGGCTAAAAGAAAGTGGATCATAAGTGAACACAAGCAACATCTAGGCATAATGGAAACGCGCCTAACTTACACATGAGAGGTCACGAGTTCGAGTGCTATGCTGGTCGGTTCAAACCCAATTTTTGTTTTTCTTTGTATTTTTCTCCTGTATGGTTTAAAATCTGATATCTACCTATATCTACACATATATACTTAATTTTTGCCTATAATCTAACATACAGAACAATATTTCTTGCTTTATTATTTTTGAAATCCATTCCTACAACTGTTCTAGGAATTTATGTTTATATTTTTGCCCAAATATCAACATGTACACAGATATACATGTACATGTCAATGTCTTGCTCATTTTCCAGAAAACTGGGTTCAAATGGTTCCTTGCTTCATTGATTTGAAGTGAACATTTGGCCTGACCTATGGTCTAACCATGTGGTTAATCTGACCATTCTTTTATTTGCATTTTACAAACCAGAATCTACCCAAAACATTGATACTCCTTCTTTTCAAAAGCATGTTTATATATGTATGAATCAGACACCTTGTGATCAGATTTATATCATCCTTCCTAACCATAATTCTCTTTTAAAAATGCATATTCAGGGTATATACACTTTTACTTGCATTTGGACATATATCAATATCATGACTTGAAAATATAACAGTTATAATTCTTTCTGGATCTTCCCAATATAATTTCCTATATATCTATCTTTTGAAAGGACTTAGGATGAACTAAAATCATCATAAAATGAATATGCTTATAAAATCCAGGTTTTTCCTCTAAATCAAAAACAACTTTAGCAAATAGATTTTCAAATCAGTTTAACATCAATATCCTTAATACATACCAAACCAGAAAAAACCAGAAACAACATAACACGTATTTCTTACAAGTTCTTCCTACTTAATACATTTAGATAGCCATATCAATCAGGAAATACATGCATGAATTAACACATTCTAGCTCTTATTTCTAATTATCTTAGCATTCTCTATTCCATATCTTTTTAATCTTGCTTACTTAGCTCCATCACAACCTGCAAAAGCATTAGTGGCTGCCCCATTATGAATGAGACACCCCCATGTGCCATGAGCAATAAGGGTCAGATCTATGATCTGGTGTGAGCATTTCTAACATATCCATGATATTAAGCTAAGGATACAGCATAAATGTACCTTGCATAACTTGACAGGTATTATCATGAATGATTAATGTATAAATTGATCAGGTATTCCCATATACATACACAAGAGCAAACATATGCATTAAAACAATTTTTATCTGGAACTACTAAGGTTCCTCATACCAACCCTAATCCCGGAAAGACCCAAGTTTCCTATATCATCATTTAAGGTTGCCTTTTCTTCTTATAAATTCCTGGCCTCATCTGCTATAAGGAATCAAAGGGACACATTGCCATGAACTAATTAACATCATGGCACAAAGATCTCAGGACTTAAACAAGCCATGTGTCAACTTGTCTACTTCAAATAGGACAAGCATTCCAGCAGCCTTCTTGGCACAAAATCCTTAGTTATATTACTAAGTGTATTCATGTTCATTTTATCAATGATAGCTAGGTGTACAGACCACTTATATACATGAAACATACTAGTTACCTTGCAGACATAATATTGCAAGCAAGTTAAAGGTTACTTTCTAGAGGTATAACACCCAGTCATTCCATCTCACATTATTTAGCATATAAACACCCTATTCAAACATATACCAGAATGTTTGCAACTGAGAATAAATGCATGGCTCTATTGGGTTTATTTTGATTTTGCAAGCAACTATGTTTAGCCAGATTTTTAATCTTGTTTAAACATAATTTTTAGGCTTGTAAATTTTCTGTTTGGTTTAGGGCTCAGCACTTATAGAGAAAGACTCCATTGCACCCTTAACCAATTATTTCAAGCCTCAGCACTATACCATTGTATATGCAGCTCATAGTTTTTTTTTCTTCATTCTTTGTCTTAAGCCATGATTCAGACTAGTTACAAATACTCTCTTACATGTTCTTTAAGGTTTTGGTATAACATACAGGGATGAAAATAGAACAACAAAGTTATACATCCATCATAGCAGATCATATCTCATCAAGCATTCATGAAACCATCAGTAGTCAACATGGTTTGTAAATCAAAACATGCAAAATATAGCATATAAAAGCTTGGCTGCCTAATCTCAGGTCTTAATGCCATGTATATGAGTGAGGATACTCACCTAAATGCTTACACAAGCTTAATCCAGAAAACCCCTCAAATCTTTAGTCTTTTCTTCCTCTTCTTCCTTAGGTTAATTAATTCAGTGAGAGAGCAGTTTTCTGGTTAGGCTCTTGATTTATATAAGGGTTCTACCTAGGGTTTTGGGTGATGCAAAATCCCTATTTTAGCCCAAACCAGAATCATGCATTTGGCATTGCATATTCTCTCCCTCCTAACCCTTAATGTCCCGGCCAATATTTTAAAACAAGGCTAAGTTGTGCCCATTTTCTTTTCTTTTCTTTTCAGAAAGTGATTACTTTAAGTATTTTTATTATACTTACCTCAAACATGATAATGGTGTGACTTTCTATTTTCTGCCTTTATACATTTGCTTTCTTGCACTTTGGTTCTTACTATTTTAGTGCTTCTTTTACTTATTTTTCCTTTATTAATTTTCTGCTCAAATAATATCTGTATATATATACATTTATACAACTATGGGTGTTAGTTTAACTTTAACCTTCTTTTATTTGCAGAAAACATGTGCATTCTTATATGCATTTCTATACTCCTATTATTCAAATAAAATTTCACTTATTCATTATAAATCAATGTTCTCTTCTGTCTTAATTTCCAGACAAGTCATACATATGCATATATATATAGATATATATATATATACATATCCTCAGGAATTTTAATATTCATGTCTAGGCCTATATTTCCTTTATTTAAAACATTTTATCTAAATGTTTTCCTTCTTTGTTTTATTATTCAGGAATTCTGGATTTTCTCTTAGTGCCATAACTAGTGTGCACGTGCACACATGCACACAACCTTGCACCACTGAAAATCCCACCTATATAATAATTCTGATTTTTCCCCCAGAATTTTAATCATTTATTTAAAAGGATTTTCCTTAAAATCTTGGGGTATTACAAATATATTTTTTGTATATTCGAAAAAGGGAAGATCTAACTGAGAATTAGGAGCGGTATAAATCAAGTCCCATCTTCTTCCTTAGATTCCATAATCTGATAGGATTTTCAGGTAAAAGGTTTAGATGTTTAATTCTTTTGATTTCTGATTCTATTCCTTTCTAATCTCTGATTCTAAATCTAATTTCTATATACAATTCACATTGTTGTATATTCCAAAAGAGGGAGTTTTGAAAGGAAATTAGGCGTGGTGAAATCAAATCCAGCTAGGAAGCAAACAAATCTTTATGAGTGGAAATATCAAGTTTCCACATTTTTGTAATTGAATGGTATTTATTTGGATTTGATGTATGCCTTGGGAAATTTTGGTAAACGAATACATAACATCTAAAACCCCCAAAATTTCCTTAAATAAATATCAGTCTTTGAATATTTTGGAATTTCAATTGTTTTGTATTAATATGGAAGAATCGGATCCGTGTTGAGATTTAAGCTATTTATAATCTATTCTACTTCATCTGTTTTGATTTTTCTTGTAGTGTTAAAGGATTCTAAAAATAAATAAAGTTAGAAATGGTGTGCAAAGTATGATTTTTGATTATTTGTAGTTTGCACCGTCTATTTCTGTAAATTAAAATAAGTATGAATCTCTTTTTCACTCCAAGATGGTAATTGCCAAAGTTGGATCGAATATAAAAGGTTTAAACTGTAAAGTTTGTTCCTTGAATAAAGAAGTCAATTTTATTATATTAATATGAGATAAGTTTGGTATTATTCCTTTTTGTTTACAAGTCAAGTTGTTGGCTAAGGATGTTAGTTATTCTTTTTTTTGGAGTTTGGGACTTGTATGAGTTCTGACATTTAATTTAATAAGCGTTTTCTTTGCGTGTGATTGGAAATATTTTATTCGAATCTCATGCATGCATGTGTGTGTATAATATTAATGTATTGATTATAGCGTATTGAGTGTAATGATTAGTATTATTAGAATAATTAGATAATATTAAATTGTTGGAAAGTAGGTAATGTAAATTAGGGAATTAATCCTTAATTAGAGGCGTAATAAGGGGTTACCTTATATGACCTCAACTATTAATTATGTAAGATAGTGTATGTATACATTGGTTATACATATGAAGTATGACTAAGTTATAGGGATGCGAGGTCAGTCCAAAGTTACATTGAAGTTTGCCTAGTCAAATCTGGCTACTAGCATTGTGACTTTGCAGACTGATGTTGGAAATCGCCTATAATAAATGTTGGGCGTGTTCTCACCCAGAAGACCTCGAGACTAAGAAACTTGATTCATTCGGCATTCTCGTTTTCCAGGGCCCATTCGGCAGACCTCATTCGAACCCATTCGGCATACCCCATTCGGCAGACCTCATCCGAACCCATTCGGCAGACCAACCTCTCCTAACTCCATAACCGAACCAACCTTCCTAACTCCCACCGAACCACCTCCTGCCGAACCAACCGGACCAACCCTCCTGCCAAACCAACCGGACCAGCCCATGCCGAACCATCTCCACACCGGATCAACCTCACCATCCCACCACCGGTCCAAGCAACTACCGGTCCATTCTACACTCCAACCACCTCCGAACCAAGCAATGACGAACCAAGACGTACCAGGCCAGATCACATCAGCCCAGGCCCATCAGCAACTATACACATCCTAGACCCCTACCCCCAGCCTCACTCTATAAATAGAGGGGCAGGGGTACAACAATGAGGGACAAGTTTGAGAGCTCAAGCACAAAAGGAACTTTCAAACAACTTTCTTTTACTTGTATCAAAGCTTTGTACTTGTAATCAGAATAAGAGAAGAGAAATAACATATAAAGTGGACGTAGGCACATTCTGGCTGAACCACTATAAATCTGCGTGTCTTTTTTATAGTTTAGCCCCTGTTTTTTATATATTTGCATAAATTGCTCAAATCACTAAGAATAACATAAGATCTACTAAATCATACAACTTCGAGGTGTTTGTCCATTTTTTGTACAAACATTTTTGGTGCTTTCATTGAGAGCTAGAAGCTCGAAGCTTCAGCTTCATCCACTTAACAAGTTTTCCTAACAGCATCGTCCGCCACTTGGAAAACATGCCTCCCAAACAGAGAAAAGATGTTAACAAAGGAAAAAACATCGCATCCAGCAGTCTTCCAGATCCAGCTGTCACGAATCAAGTAAATCGTCCTCCTCTAGCAACGGTAACAAATGAATGACAGGCTAACCCAACCACTCCTGCCACAGAACAGCCTGCAGCAATTACTAGGGCAGATTTGGACAGAGTAGTTGTTGAAGTAACTAACCGCTTCACATCCCAGCAGGAAGCCTTGGTGGACCATCTCATGTCACGCTTAAGGGACGCTGAAGAATCCAACCACAACACTGAATCATGGGGCGAGTCCCAGTCTGGAGGATCTCAAAGACAACAAAGATCTTCCTTCTTCGAAGGAGCTAACGGCAGAAGTAGCCGTGGTAGGAGCCGAGACCGAGCACAGCCCGAAGTTAGGCCTGAGGAAACGTTTGGTACCGAACCCAACGGCGAAGGTCAACTGTAGCTGAGCCTGTCATGCTGCCTAACCATAGAAACACCAGTGAATGGGGCCGAGCTAGAGTTCAGCCCGAAGTTGGACCCGAGGAAGTGCTTAGATCAGAACCCAACAGGGGGAGATCAAGGCAAGGGCCAACTGTAGCTGACCCAAGCATGCTCCCAGAAGATCAAAGGCAGCCACTGGAAAATATGAGGAATGATAGACGATACCATCCCTACAGGTCATCTGGACCGAATCAATCCCACAGAACAGAACCAAACTCATTTCTATCTGTTCCAAGTTCTGATGAAAGGATGGCATGCTTATTCAGAGAGTGTGTCCAATGGGAGCAAAGAGATCGAGGGATAGGCGCTAGGGTAACCAGCCCTTTCGCCCGCAATATCGAAATTGCTATCACCCCCCGAGAATGGAAGATGCCAACAATGGAACCCTACAAAGGAACCTCCGATCCCGTTGTACACTTACAGAGGTACACGCAGCATATGCTCATGAGTGGAGCAACAGAGGGAGTACTGTGCAAATGCTTTCCGCTCTTCTTAGCAGATCTTGCTACCTCCTAGTTCTGTCATCTACCCCAAGGATCCATCAGCTCGTGGGAAATGTTGAAAGAAAAATTTATCAGTCAGTTCCGCATTCATGTGGAGCAACCTAAGGACGCTTATTCCTTATCCAGCGTCAAACAGAAACCTGGAGAAAAGCTGCAGCAATACCTAACCAGATTCAACGCCGCAGCAGCCGCAGTTCAAGATGCCGATGAGAAGCTTATCCTAATGGCCCTCTGCAGTGGTGTGCATCCGGACACTAAATTTGCTAGAAGATTGACAAAAGAAAAACCAGCTACTTTACCCGATTTCTTCCATGAAGCCGGGAAATACATGAGGCTTGAGGATGCTGCCGTTGAGGGGCAGTCAGGACAGCAAAATAAGACGACCCATGGCAACGCCCCTGCTGTGGCGAGGGACGTTCGAAGAAATGATTCCAGAGACAATGCTGGGGGCAAGAAGGGAGAAAAGCGCCTATATCGGCCAGGACCAAGATTCGACACTTACACCCCTTTGAACGAGACCGTCGAAAATATCTTCCTTGCCACCCAAGGCGAAGTTAGATACAAACGCCCACCATACAAGAAAGAATCAGATAACGCACAGAAGTCTGGAAAATTCTGCCGCTTCCACGAATCTCACGGACATGATACCAACGAATGCCATCATCTCCGAGATCTGATTGAGGAACACATCAGAAGAAAGAAACTGGAACGTTATGTAAAAGGTCAGGACAGGACCCCAGCTCCTGCCAATGAAAACCCAAGGCTACCCTCACCGGGGGCCGACAGAGGAAACCGCAACGCTAGCGGCTCTAGCCAAGAAAAGATAGTGGTCCATACCATCTCAGGAGGGCCACACATCGTAGACAGAAGCTGGAAAGAGATGGAAAGATACGGAAAGTCGCTTAGAGACAATAAAGACTATGTCAATTCAGTTATAGAAGAGCGCCACCCGAAGCGGAAAGAAAGTGATGACATCACATTCGGTAAGCGTGACCTAGAAGGAAGGCAGTACCCTCACATGGATCCCATGGTCATCTCTGCCCGACTTGGTCCCGCCGAAGTATACCGAATCCTGGTAGACACTGGAAGCTCGGTAAACATCCTGTTCAAACACGCATTCGACAAAATGAAGCTATCAATGAAGGATGTATCCCCCTGCGATAAACCACTACATGGCTTCACTGGAGATGCGAAGATGCCCCTCGGGCAACTGGACCTTTTTGTTGAAATTGGAAGCCATCCCCGCTCTGCTGTCCGGAAACAAACGTTTGTGCTAATAGAAAACCAGTCGGCCTACAACGCCTTCTTAGGAAGGCCATCCTTGTCTGACTTCCAAATTGTATTAGCCCCATGGTGCCTAAAGATGAAATTCCCAACAGACAATGGAGTGGGGGAAGTGGAAGGAGACCAGGACGTTGCTCGAGACTGCTATGTAACTGAACTTCGCAACAACCACAGGAAGGATAAAGGGAAGGGTGTAGAGATTGCCCTCTGCACAAAAAGCCTAGAAGCATAGCAATTAAAGAAAGCCCCTCCTCTTCGATATACCAGCGACCCTTTCAATGAATTAGACCCTAGGGACAAAGAGGAGGAGGCCACCGCCGAGCCTGCAGAGGCTATGGAGTTTATATCTGTAGACAAGCATGACTCGAGTAGACTATTGAAAATTGGGTCCCAACTAAAAGCCGAATTGAAGGAACAACTCATCGATTTTCTCCGCCACAACTTGGATGTATTCGCTTGGTCACACGCTGACATGACTGGAATCTCCCCCGACATAGCCTGCCACGTATTAAACATTGATCCTACCAAGGCGCCTGTAAAACAAAAAAAGAGAAGTATGAGGGCAGAGCGATCAGCAGCACTCGATGAAGAAGTAAAGAATCTACTCGCCAATGACTTCATACGAGAAGCTATCTACCCGGAATGGATCGCCAACCCGGTGCTGGTAAAAAAGGCTAATGGGAAGTGGCGAACCTGCATTGACTTTTCCAACCTAAATGACGCCTGCCCAAAGGATTGCTTCCCACTTCCCAGAATCGACCAACTTGTAGACAGCACAGCCGGGCACGAACTCCTATCTTTTATGGATGCATACTCAGGATATAACCAAATTCCTATGCATGCTCCCGACCAAGACCACACTAGTTTCATCACCGATCGAGGTTTGTACTGCTATAAGGTAATGCCTTTCGGACTTAAAAATGGAGGAGCCACCTACCAGCGCCTCGTCAACAAGATGTTTGCAGGGCTAGTAGGACAAACTATGGAAGTATATGTGGACGACATGCTGGTGAAATCACGGAAGGCCAAAGATCACGTAAGCCACCTAGGCGAAATGTTCTAGGTACTTCGACAGTATGGAATGAAGTTGAATCCACTAAAGTGCTCCTTCGGAGTGTCATCGGGAAAATTCTTAGGGTTCATCGTCCATGCCCGAGGGATTGAAGCAAACCCTGAACAAGTCCGAGCACTAAGGGATATCAAGATACCTTCCACCCAAAAGGAAATGCAAAGCCTAAATGGAAAAGTGGCCGCCCTAAGCCGATTCATCTCCAAGGAAACGGACAAGTGCGTCCCCTTTTTCGAAGCTCTAAAGAAAGATAAAGGAAAGTTCGAATGGACGGACGAATGCTTAACCGCTTTCCTTAACCTAATCGAACACCTCCAGAAACCACCGGTACTCTCGACCCCAAGCGAAGGCGAAGAATTATACTTATACCTTGTTGTGTCATCTCACGCTTTAAGCGTTGCCTTGGTAAGGGAAGACAACCGCACGCAACGACCCGTTTACTTCGTCAGTAAAAGGTTTACTGGGGCAGAAGTCAGATATCCTAAACTTGAAAAGTTAGCATACTGTTTACTAATCACTTCACGAAAACTACGTCACTACTTCCAATCCCATTCCATCAAAGTTCTGACCGATCAACCACTGAGGCAGGTACTCCATCGTCCCGACACTTCCGGGCGACTACTTAAATGGTGCATTGAGCTGAGTCAATATGATATCACCTATCACCCTCGCACCGCCATCAAGGGACAAGCCATGGCCGATTTCATTGCAGAGTTCACTACCAACGAGGATAAGGAGCAACTGGAAATAACAGAAGATATCAAGTGGAATCTCTTTGTGGACGGTGCATCTAACGAACAAGGCTCGGGGGCAGGTGTGGTAATAATCACTCCTAGGGGAAATAAACTGCACTATGCTATAAGGTTGGAGTTCGCTGCCACCAACAACGATGCAGAATATGAAGCAGTGATAGCTGGACTAGAAATTGGCATAGAAATCGGAGCCAATTCTTTGTGTCTTCACAGCGATTCTCAACTTATTGTTAATCAAATACTAGGAGAATTCCAAGCTCGAGAGGAACGACTCATAGCATATCTAAAGAAGACCAAGTTGCTTCTCAGCTGATTGGATCACTACTTAGTCAAACACATCCCTCGGGAAGAGAACCAAGAGGCCGACGAATTGGCAAAGCAAGCGAGTATGAGAGACATCGCCATCTTCGGGGCAGTAACCATCTCAAAGCAAACGGTCCCAAGTTTTGAGCAAGTGAATCTGATAGCTGCAGCCGAAGAAGCAACTTGGATGACTCCCATCCGAGACTACCTACAAAATGGCACACTACCCAACGGGCGTAACGAAGTCAAGAAAATCTTGAGAAAAGCGTCCCGCTACACAATACAAGAAGACATCCTCTATCGGCGCGGATTCCCTAACCCGTTATTAAGGTGTGTCGCTGGGAGAGAAGCCAAGGAAATCTTATCCAACATCCATCAGGGGAGCTGCGGAGATCACACCGGAGGGCAAACACTAGCAAAAAAGATACTTCGTTACGGATATTTCTGGCCCACCTTAAGCAAGGACGCCTTAGATTTCGTCAAGAAGTGTGACAGATGCCAAAAATTTGCTAAGATTCCACGGCTACCAACAACTGAGATTACTCAAATGACCAGCCCTTGGCCCTTCGCAATATGGGGAATTGACTTAATCGGCGAGCTACCGATGGGCCGAGGCGGGGCCAAATATGCTATAGTGGCGGTTGATTATTTCACCAAATGGGTGGAAGCGGAACCTCTGAATAAAGTATCTTCAGCAAAAGTTATTAACTTCTTGATCAAAAATGTTCTGTGCAGGTACGGAGTCCCACTCAAAATCATATCAGACAATGGACTTCAGTTTGACAGCGAGGAATTCGCCAACTGGTGCCAAGAGCACGGAATTCATAAAAGCTTCTCATCCATAGCGTATCCCCAGGCAAACGGACAAGTCGAAGCAGTCAACAAAATTCTGAAAACTCTGATAAAAAAGAAGCTCAAAAAGTCAAAGGGCGCTTGGGTGGATGAACTCCCTACGGCACTATGGGCCTACCGCACATCTTTCAGAACATCAACATGGCACACTCCTTTCTCTTTGGCATACGGATCGGAGGCTATGCTCCCAGTTGAAACCATCGTGCCTTCCCACCGTAGGATCCACTATAACCCAGAAGAGAATGAAGAACTCCTCCACATGTCTTTGGATCTAGTTGAGGAAAGAAGGAATGATGCAGTCCTTAAAGCGGCGGCCCACAAGCAGAAAGTGGCAGCACAATACAACTCCAAAGTCAAGCATCGTACCTTACAAGAAGGGGATCTTGTCCTCAAGCGAATCTTCCCTCGCCCCGGAGCACTAGACCCGATCTGGGATGGACCATATGTAATTGATAAAGATCTCCACAACGGAGCCTATATTTTGTCAACAGTGGACGGAGAGGTGTTCCAGAGGGCATGGAACATCCAACATCTCCGTCGATACTTTTCTTAACTTGTATTGCCCATATGAAGTGAATTAACAAAGAGAATCAGTGGACGTAGGCCTTTTCATGCCGAACCACTTTAAAAAACCTTGTCTCTTTTTTAACTTGTTCCTTTATATCTTGGCTACTTGTTAACTTTATCCTTTTCTGTTGAACGAAATCCTACGCGTATAGCATCTCCACTCAAAGCACCTCACGGCGCAACTTCACCTGGGCAAAACCCAGCAGGTACTATGCGAATCTATGCCCTCGCCGATGAGACACTTTTGCTCCAGCATCCCTCTGCTGCGGGTTAACTCATTGCTCGCGACGGCCCTTAAAGCCAACTGTAATGAGCCGATTATAAGCCACCGAGAAGGCCGACTATAGCCGAGGCAGCTCATTACGGCGTTAGGCTCGCCGGAAACTGTGAACCGACTATAAGCCCCAACATAAGGTGTGGCCAGCCAGGGGCAGTTCACGGTTGACGATCGGCACCCACGCTAGCCGGCCACAGTAAATCGAATAATACCCATGATTACGGGCCATAATGGCCCGGGTAGTTACTGTGCGCGATCTCGGCTCCGATGTGTCTTAAGTGCGGCTGTGGTAAAAAAGAATTAACTCCCCGCGGAGGCGTAAGATGGGTGACAAATGTCTCCAAGACCCACAGCTAGGGAAAGTGACTACAAAATCCGTTTGCCACGAACTTAAGCACATCGAAGGCCTTCCGTGATTGGAAGTTTTACTATTTCACGTATTTCAATTTTACTTAAAAAACTATCCTCCTATCCTCTATAACAATCCATAAAGTACAGGATACAGAGTAGGAGATACTCGCCAATGGATGCAGAGATTTACAATCGAATGGCAGGGCATTCGACTGCATTCCATGTTCGGTCATACAAGATATTCAAGACTGCCATCTACGATTGAAACATGAAAGGCGGTATTTTCTTCTTTTGTGTACAAATACATGACTATAATTTGTTCACACCACACACAAACATTGCAAGTCATGGAATTATGTCTTAAACCAGAACCCGACATCAAACACAATTTAATTACAAGAATGTACATAGCTATATTTCTCATACGACATGCCAAAATAACAGCAAACATTCAAAAGACGAAAAAATCAGCTTAAGTTAAAAAATTACACGTCAAAAATAAGACTATTTATTACAAGTGGCAAAATATTACAACCTAAAGGCTACGTTACTATTTTTCGACTAACATATACAACACTGTCAAATCCACAAAAAGAGTTTTTCCAGGTATAATCAAGGGGCCGGCTGTAGTGGAGCTTTATCCTTGCCCTGTTGACCCCCTGTCCAGTCAGAAAAAGGACTCATTAGCAATAAGCAACCAAGTTGATGGAGAAACTAAAAAGGGAGACTTACCAGCGCCTGCTTCCTGACTATCCTGATCGTCATCGTCTACCTGCACGCCTACCTCCTCAGCGGCAAGCAACCGCATACCTTCCTTCACCGCCACTTTCTCCTCCTTGGCAAACTGAGCAGTGACCGCATCCATGCTAAAGGCCACACCACCCTCTTTATCTGCATCCGCCTTAGCTTCCTCCAAAGCCCGAAGATAAATCTTAGCCATGACCCTAGGATAATCATCCATCCAGGATAGGTTGCCCTGCTTATAAGTTCGGAAGTACATGTCCTGAAGCATTTCATCCATCATCTCCTCATTCTCCTCAAACTCCCTCTTTCGGGCCTCGGAAGCCGACAACCTTCCAACAGCAGCTTCTCTCTCCAAACGGTATCTCGAGCAGTCAGCCTGAAGGGATTTCCGCATCGCCTCCATCTCCTCCTTCAGCCTAACCTGAGCGAGCTCTGCGGCTTCAAGCTTCCCCGATAGCTCCTCTACCCGCTCAAAATCCACCCTCCGAACCTCATCCACTGTCGAGATGGCCATATTTATCTGTTCCTTGCAGGCGGCCTCCATCTTCCGCAGTTCCGCCTTACTAGCCTCCTCCATAGCCTTCCTCAATCGCCCGGAGGCAGCCTCATGCTGAGAAATCTGAATGGCTTGGTCAGCGAGCTGTTTGGCCTGGTCCGAAACCATCAATCTTAGTCGGATGTTGGCACTCCCAATCTCCTCTCCAGCCTTAACCAGCCGGGCATGATGCCCCATCAGCTTCCTAGTCTCCTCCGCCACCCGATCGATACTAGCCTTGGCCTCGTCTCCCATGGTAACTATCCGAGTGGTAAGTAGATCAAGATCTAAGGACTTAGCCTCATCAAGCACCCGTACCATGGGATTGCGGGGAAGAAGGTGCTCACCAGTAACCTCGTCAAAGGTAATGTCATGGGAACTTGGATCCAGATCAGGATGACCCGCAAATGGATTACGAGCCAAGTCAGGACGGTCGATATGAGTAACAGAAGGGTTTCCAGACGGGTGCGGAGGAGGTGCAAACTCGCTGTCCTCCTTTGTGATATCATGAAGAGGCTGAGCCGGGAGATGAGGACCGGACGAAGGTTCGGATAAAGGGCGACTCCTCTTTCTCTGCTGAATACCCTCTTCAATAACCCCGAGAAGAGGACGGTAGCCGACTACATCCCCGGAGCGGTGAGTCGGAGTCTTTGGCTTGGAGGAAGCTTTAGAGAGCTTGTACTGTTCAAGCCGGTGCCGAAGATCTGAGGCCTTGGCCGTTTTACCTGCTCCTGATATGAAGAAAAAGTGTCACAAGCTTACATCACTATATGATTCGAGAAACGCGGTAAAGTACAAGTTAAAAGAAGAAAGAAAGCACGTCTGTTATACAAACCTTGGGGAGAAGTAGGATACTGCAATAAGTCCTGGATTTCATTCCAGGACGGGAGCGGATCATAAAATATTCCTAAGTCTCTATCATTAATGAAGCATGCAGGAGTCAAGAGTTCACCTTGAGTCGTCGGAGCCACCTTGGCTGGAATGGTCTGAAAAGACTCGCTTGCACCGGTCCCGGCCTTGTCCGCTGTCCCGGTTTTCTCTACCAAAGCCAGATCTTCGTCCAGCCCCTCGAAAGCCTGGTGGAACGCATCATCCGTCCACTCCTGAATCTCACCTGCCTGCCCAGGGAGCAAGGCCCCGATGCCATCGCCACCTTTATCACCTTCCCGACCATCTCCACCCTCACCTCTTTCCTCCTCTATGTCTTCCTCCTCCTGGGTAAGTGGACAATTGCTGGGGGAGGGACCGTCCGACTTCTTGAGTTTCTTACCTCCGACGGCTGGAGGTTTTGTGAAAGGTTTCCTTTTACTACTCTCTACCGTAACACCTCCCTTAGTCTGAACAGCCGCCTTCTCCTCCGCCGTTTCCTTCAGCTTGACTACTGACTGCTGTGGAAGGATTAAGTTATACTCCAGAAGGATCGCATTTCTGATCAAGAAGGCAGATGATCTATATTTCCCGAGAATAGCTTCTATCTCAGCCGCCGTCTGAACCAGGCGGTCAGTCTCCACAACCGCAAAGCCACATGTCGCTAGCAAAAATGAGGAAGTATGAGAAGAAGCATCGCAATCGTAATGGAAATTATAAGTAAAAGCATCAACTTACATCCAGAAGTAAAGCGCCGAATTGAAACAGAGTCGTCCCTAACAAAGAACCATTCCTTCTTGAACATGCTGAATTTGGAATACAGATCCAAGACCGGCTTGAAGGCCACAGCTGACTCCAAGCTAATGTATGGGGACCCCTTCTTATAGCCCCTCAGGTTATATAAATACCGGATCTCTCGGTTGGAAGGAGCACGACCATACTTCCTCCGGAAAATGACGAAGAGGCTCACCAGTATAGCATAGGAGTTGGGTTGAAGCTGGAACGGGGCCACCTTAAGATATGTGAGGAAGCTGGCTATCCAAGCGTTCAGAGGAGGGATGGCACCACACATGCAGTGGTATCTGCTGTAGGCGAAGTACCCTTCAGGAGGATCATACGGCATAACGTCTCTCCCAGGCAATAGCAAGCGCGCCCTATCGATTCCAAAGGATCGGGAAATGACATCGAGCTGCTCCTCCTTGAGGGAACTAGGAAAGCAATCGGGCGGGGAGTTCAGAAGCTCCTGAGGGCCGTACCCGTCCACTAGTGATCTCGGGGCAGATCCGTGACGTTCTGGATTCGGTTGAGCTGGGGGCACGGCAGAGGAACCTCCTTCACCCCCGGATTTCTTTTTGTCTGATCGAGTTTCCACTTTACGAGACATTATCTACAACACCGGAAAAACATGTTGTTAGAACAAAGGATGTAAAAAAGTAGGTATATAATATGGAATTTCACTCATAAAGTCAGAATGTTCAAACCCCCGTTGTCATTCGGTAAAGTAAATGCAAAATTCTCAAGGCCGTTCGGTAGTTCTCATATCCATTCGGCATTTCCAACGTCATCCGGATATGACCCCATCCGGCATCTCCATGCTATAACCCACTCGGCATTCCTAACTCCATCCGTTTGTACAGATATACAACTACCTTCGATAAACCATTTGTCCAACATAGAAAGGATCTCACCTGATTCAGTGAAAATAGGGAAATTGATTCGGGCACCACGTTGATTCGGCTATCACTTTGATTCGGCTACCAAGTTGGTTCGGCTACCACGTTCGATTCAGCTACGAAGTTTGATCCGGCAAGAGCTAATATTTAGTTCGGCAGGTAGGAAATAGCAAAGGCGTACGGTCCCTATTATAGACAAAAGGACACGACCGGACCATCTGGTTCGGCATCCAAGGGCCAAGTAAAAATGTCAAACAAAGCACGCCATATTCAAGAATATGCCCCACTTTGGGGGGCAAATGTTGGGCGTGTTCTCACCCAGAAGACCTCGAGACTAAGAAGCTTGATTCATTCGGCATTCTCGTTTTCCAGGGCCCATTTGGCATACCCCATTCGGCAGACCTCATTCGAACCCATTCGGCATACCCCATTCGGCAGACCTCATCCGAACCCATTCGGCAGACCAACCTCTCCTAACTCCATAACCGGACCAACCTTCCTAACTCCCACCGAACCACCTCCTGCCGAACCAACCGGACCAACCCTCCTGCCAAACCAACCGGACCAGCCCATGCCGAACCATCTCCACACCGGATCAACCTTACCATCCCACCACCGGTCCAAGCAAATACCGGTCCATTCTACACTCCAACCACCTCCGAACCAAGCAATGACGAACCAAGACGTACCAGGCCAGATCACATCAGCCCAGGCCCATCAGCAACTATACACATCCTAGACGCCTACCCCCAGCCTCACTCTATAAATAGAGGGGCAGGGGTACAACAATGGGGGACAAGTTTGAGAGCTCAAGCACGGAAGGAACTTTCAAACAACTTTCTTTTACTTGTATCAAAGCTTTGTACTTGTAATCAGAATAAAAGAAGAGAAATAACATATAAAGTGGACGTAGGCACATTCTGGCTGAACCACTATAAATCTGCGTGTCTTTTTTATAGTTTAGCCCCTGTTTTTTATATATTTGCATAAATCGCTCAAATCACTAAGATTAACATAAGATCTACTAAATCATACAACTTCGAGGTGTTTGTCCATTTTTTGTACAAACAATAAATAACCTCAGTGGATGCGAGGTTAGTCCTAATTCTGTAAGGTAAATCTACCCGGTCAATCTGGCTACCAATACCTATAAATAGTCGGATTAATCTGAGATGTCATGGTTGGGTTATGGGTCATAAGTTACGCTATTAGTACGATATGTGAAATCTTTTACGAGAGGTCAGTTTCAAGTTAGAGGTATTAAATGGCTATGGTAGAATCCACCTCTTTCTTAGAAGAAGTATTAAGTGACCTATTGTAATTTCTTACGATGTCAGTTAGGGAAGACTATGTAGTGACCCACCTTGGGATTAGATCTTAAATGACGGGGATCTGCCTATTTTATAGTTCTTAAATGGTCCGAGTCTGCCTAATCCCTAATAAAAAGTTATTAAGTGGTTTTGAGGTTCTCTCTCGCATCATTAATGATAGTTGCGTTAAAATTTGGAAATGAGTTAGGTATTAAATGACGAGAGTGTAACAACCCAGATTTTTGTGTAATTAATTTGAATCTTTTATTTTTTTTAAATGAAGAGAATTTGGAAATTTTTATTTGTTAGATTATTCAATCATTGATTTGAAAATTTGAAAAGCATATTAATTAATATTTTTTAATTAGTCAATTGAAATTGCAATTCTTATTAATCAAACGTAAAATATAATTTGATATTTATCAATGATTACTAAGTAAAATAGTTAATTAGTTAGTATGAAATGATGAAATACTTAGTTTAAATAAGTAAGACTTTTATATCAAAATAAGAAGGTGAAAAAAATAATTGTTTAGTGTAAAAGTGGTGTTTTATAAGTGAAATAAGGACATAGATTTAGCAACACTTCACTTTAAAAGAGAATTAGTAACATTTATTTTTCTTATTGGTTGGATTGCAAATCTGAACCCAATAGCAAGTTCAATTCAAGAGAAAAGCTTCTCTTCCTTTGTTCTGTACGTTCATTTCAAGTGAGAAACAGAAATAAAACTTCTTCCTCTCAAAGTTCTAAAACCCTAGTTCCTAATCTCCAAAATCAAAGATCAAAACAAAGGGATTTTGTCTAATAATGAAGAGTAAGTGTTTGAAACCCTATCTCCACCTTCAAGACTCTTAAAAGTATGATTTTGATCTCGTTTTTAACCTAAGTGCTACAGTGTTTGTATGGGTTTTTGAGTTGTGGGCGGTTTTGATGAAGCCAAAGGGTTTAGCAAGGCTAAATAAGGGATCTAGCAAGCTATAGGAAGTTAAATGTGAGTTGAATACTCACCCTACTATCTCTAATCCATATGTATAATTGATTAATTGCTATTTGGATTGAATTGGATGGTTTATTGACTGAATTGGTTGCTTGAATTTGGGTGATTATTTGATTGCTTGCTGAAAATAAATTGTGAAAATCACTACAGTAAAATAATGATATTTTAGTGTAAAATGCTCCAAATTGACTCAATTTTTGTGTGGTAGAAATTAATTTTCTATAAGCTACAAGTTATATTTTAACCACTTTTCAAAATTCTGCTGTTTAAGGGGTCGAAATTGAGTTTGAAACTGATGTACATGCTCTGCCCTATGTAAATTTCTAAGTTGAAACTTGATATTAAAGTTTCCATAACCTTTTAACCGTAGATCCAAATTATGCAAATGTTTTGTGATGGATTGTTGAGACTTTAAGGAACAACTTCAATGCTGTAGGTTTTCGAAAATTCTAAGGTTAAATGGGTCGAAATGGTGTTTCAAAACTGAAAATCTGTCATGACGGTGGACCGGTGCACCAGTTGCACGTGGAACGTGAGTTCCAGGTGACCATGTGCTCTCCCTGACTCGTTGCTTGAAACCGTGATTTGTTGCTATGTTTTAGATGTTGTTTCAATGTGCTTTGAATGTTTGGTCGTGATCGTTTTGATATATGTGTTTGTGTGTCTATATATATATATATTTACATTTATTTGTTAAGTTATAAAATGTGTTTAGAGATGATATTAAAATTAAACCTTATGAAACTACTGGTCGTTACAATCTTGTGATGTGTAATAGTGAATCTTCTTTTGCTCTATGGACTTTGAATCATTTTTGATTCAAAGCTTTGGAAATTTATAAACTTAAATCTACCTATTTTGCAAATGTATATAAATGCTTAGTTTTGTATACAAATAATTTTGTAAAGAGAGTTTCTTTTAGTTCTAAATATCAAACTTGTTTTCTAAAGTGGTCTAATTACTTTTATAAATGATTTTATGGATTTGGAATTTCGGTTTTGAAAAAAAATGTGTAAGAGGTTTTTAACTAATTATTAGAAAACTAAATTGGTTTTGAAAATGGATTTAAGGATTCACAAAGAAATGAATACTTTTATAAGTAGCTTTTGGAACATGGTACGTAAACATTATAACATTATGGAAATTAAAAAATCAATGTGATTTTGGAACATGGAAAATCTTGTTTTGTAAAATAAATACTTTTGGAATAATTTGGAATAACAGAATATTTTGAAAAATGACAAATTAAATAAATGTTTTGAGAACCTTAATTATATAATTTGGGAAGTACTAATAATCGACTTAGTATTATTGATTGGTTTAAATGCTTTCGAATCATGCTTCGCCGAATATGGCACAACCCATTGAATATAATGTTTGAGTGGAATTTACTAACCCATTAGTGAATACTCGAATTCCTCCGGGTAGTATGGGATGCCTTGGTTAAATTCTTGTGATCGTATTTAGGAAAGTACTTAACACTTTAGAGTTTTATTCTCTTCTAGTATGCGACAAGTGGTTGCTAGATCCTTAAGAGAATGTAGTTCAGGTTTTTTAGTGGTATCCGTAATAAGTGAAATTTACTAGCTTCTAGTAAATACTTGGATTTCACCATGCGGTATGGGACGTTTTAGTTAAGTTATAGTGATTACTGAAAGCGTTAGTATTTGGCATTTTAGAGTTCACTCTCTTTTGGTGTGCGGCATGTGGGTGCTAGATCCTTTAGAGGTTTACTCCTGGATTTCTTTTTGAACATAAAAATATAATAACATTGAATAATCTGGATTTTTCGAGTCACGGTTTCCACGATTTTCTTGATCGGTATGGACTATCCTTGAGACCATTTGTGATTCTGTGATTACTAGTATGAGTACGATCTTTGGTATCAGATCGGTTCGAGTGATTCTACAATTATTTGTTTGTTTGCCACGGGTCTAAGTACAATCATTGCGATTGTTTTGGATGATCATTATGATCGATTTGGATTAAGATCTCTTGGATTCTGGAAATTTGGATTCTGTGACTATTCTGTGTTTGTAAAATAAATATATATATTCTTGTGTTGTGGGATGGATTCTAGTAAAACTAATTCCGTGATTCTGTGTTTAGTGACTAATCTGTGTTTGTGATTAATGATACAACCTTGTGCTTTGAGATAAATTCTATGTCGATTTAATCACGTGACTTGTTATACCTCGGACATTTGGATTTGCTTATATGTCATTTATTCTTGTGTTACATTTTGTTCTCACCCTATTGGATATTTAGAGATAGTCTTACCCGGATGTTATTTTGCTCGGGTTAGGCTGAGACTTTTCAAGTTACAGGACAGGTTGACCTTTGGATGCTTGAGCTAGCAAGGAGATAAACATTTTTGACTTTTAGTTTATCTCACTTAGGAAAATGTGTATATGTTTATAAGATGTATAATTGAGATTAGAGAATTGTAAAACTTGTTTATTATGTGAGTTTAGTGTTTCATTTTGTAGACTCACAATTGTATATGTATATGTTGAGATTTATTCCGTTGTGATTGTTATTTTATATGATATACGATTCTGATTCTGAGAAAACAATATTTATTACTTTGAACTGAGATTGAACACGTCAAATTTTATTCCAGAGATTAAATAAACCGTAAGTATGACGTGTCAGTGTTAGTTTAAATATATATTCACATTCGGTCGTCCTTAAAAAGTCTTATTCTCCAGATTAGTAGACAACCTTACTTGAAATGTTCATTGCTAAACTAGGCATAGCGGTGGGGTCGTTGCAAGGAGTCTGCCTAATCCCCAATAAAAGGAATTTATTGGTTTGGGTGTTTTTTCTTGCATCATTGATGTTGGTTGTGTTGGATTTTTTGAATTGGACTGGAAAGGCCTTTGGGAATACAGTTAAAGTTATTAGTATAGTATAGTTTTAAATACATAAGATATATTTCTTGTCTAAATAATACCGTCTAAGTACAATTATGGTTAAGCTTGAGATTTTTATTTCACCAGACATTTGTTATTCTGACCCACTCCTCATTACAGCACACAGGTTAGAGGAGGCAATGCCGATTTAGGAGATGAAGGTGGAGATGAAGACTTGTGAAAGTTATCTATCTATTTATGCTTTTTAAATATTTTTATTGTACCCAGTTCAGACGGTTATGTTATTTTGGAATATTGTGCTATGGAGGCTTTATGTAAACATGTTGTAATATTTAATATTATATGTTTCTGAAATGATTTTCTTTATGAAATGAGTACTTGTTTCTAATATATAATTTATTCATTCTGCTGTAAGATTCTAAAATTATATATAGATAGCTTATTTACTGTGTATTTTTATCAACTTAACAACTCGTCTTGAAATGGGCCTAAGGTTCGATGACCTTTTGTTTGGTCAAAATTAGGTCCGTTTCGGGGCTGGTTGTTACATTTGGTATCAGAGCTTAGGTTACCCGATCAACAAGAGTAGATATATATATGAGTGACATATTTGTTATATATGAAAGTATTTTCAAAAGCCATACTACATATATACACACACTTAATTTGAACTTACTTTATAAACTCCGACTATAGAAGTAGCCACGACCATATTTCGAAAGGATGGGCAATGCGACTATGGGTTGGAAAAATAAATAGAGTAAGGAATGTGCGACGGAGGTCATATCGTAAGGAATATTTTTGGAAGAGATTGTAACTCTAAAATTAATAGGGCAATAAAAGTGCAAAAAATTGGGAGTTACAAGAATTTAATAAGGATATAAATGGACTTATTAAAAAGATTATTAGGGTAATTATGGAAGGGTAAAGAAGTTATAATAGGAAAAGTTGGATGAATAAATACATGTCTTTAGAAATTGCCCGATTAAAATAATAATCATTTATTAGGACAATCTATATTTATAGAAATAGTAAATAAGCATATTAGGTAATAATTAAATACTACAAGGTAGAATAGTTATAAACATTCGGAAGTAAGGGATGATAAAAAAGAAAATGCAATAGAAAGGACAATTAAAGTCAATTTCTAAAAACCCAACCTCATGTGAAATTTTTTTGATAAAAAGATCTTCTTGGGAAACTTCATCGAAATGTTTTCAATGGATTTTTCAAAAAAATTATTAAAAAGTTATTTTTTTGAAAAATCAAGGAAATTTGGAAAATCATAACTTAAAAAGAAGTTGTGGAGTCAAAAGTTCCGATTAAAAGGTTTTTGGTAAAAAGGGGTTTTCATTTTTGAAACTCTTAGTTTAAAACATTACTTGAGTTAAAAAGATTTTGGTTTAAAGATTTTCGATAAAGGGATTTTTCTTTTTAGAATAAATGTAAAATAAAGTGTCAGATGGACTTGATGATTTTTCCTATTTCATAAATTTGAAAGTTCTTTTAAAATTCTTCATTTTAAGAATAAAAATGGAATTTGATTAAAATGATATAGAAGCCATTTAAGTAGGAAAAATATAAATAGAGGAAATATTGGAAGATTTAGATATGAATAACGTTAGGAACTTATAAAATATGAACAATAATCTAGTTGGAGATAATGTAGGAGGTAAGTGATGAAAATATGATAGGAAAATAATAGGATGGAAATTATCTTTGTATACTCCACTTTTTATTGTTTAAAGTTGCAAAAGATGTATTCGAATGTTTCGAATAAAAAACAAACTTTTAAAGGAATAAATCTTTGATGTAGAAATTTTTTGAAAGAAAGAAATTATTTTGCTCCATTTTGGGATTAAGTAATCCTTTTTGAAATTTTGATAGTTCGGTTTAATAATTTGGTTTTTGAATGCTTTGGGGTTAAAGACCCTACTTTTAAAGAAGTAAGTCTTTGAAGTAAAATTATTAGAGAAGGGAAATTATTCTACTGAGCAATTTTAGAATCTTTTGAATTTAGGTTAAGAATAAAGCGGTAAAGGTTTTGAAAATTTTGAAAAGTTAGGTTCTAATATTTTAGGAAGGTTTTGTTCAAATGTTTAATAAAAATGGAATAGACATATGGAGTAAAATAAATATGGTGTTTAGATGTTTTTAATAATTCAATTCCCCAAATTGTTATTGGAAAGTTGGAAATTCTTTTGAAAAATATGCTTAAAAGTTTTCTTTTGAGATGTGGAAATTCTTTTGCAAGTTTGAATTTCAAATGTCGCATACTAGCATAATGCAGATTTCTAAATTTATATTTTATGGAGTAGATAGGGATCACTATCTAGGTATGAAAGGATTAAAGGTTTAAGGATATGAATATGATAAGAATAGTATGTACAACCAATTTGGAAATTTGAAATCAATCCCAGACATTTGTTTGTATAATGTTGGTAATGTTGTAAAGGCATTCTAGATCTATAATTGGGTTGTAAGTTAGGTTGTCCTTGGAATGTGAATTTTCATATTTTGATTTATTGGGAGTAGGCTCCGTGTAATTTTCGTAAATTACCTAATTCCTTAAATGCATAAAAGTGCACCGTTTGAATTGACAAGGAATATACCAAAAGGGAAAGAGATGTGTAAGATATGGATACTCTTTTCCGTATTTTGCACTGTCTATTTCAATAAAAGAAAAGAAACAATCCTTTGTAATTTCAAACAAAGCAAAAATATCACTTGTGATTAATTTATGGAAATTTTTAATGGTAATCCTATTTGGAAGGATGACTATGATAAAATAAAATATGGTTTAAAAATGTGTTATAGTTTGGAAATTAATAATTAGAAACATGAAACATATAAATAGCGTAATTTATAACGGTATTCGTATTAATTATAAATAGCGTAATAATTATAGGACGATGATTTATGGACATTAATTACAGATTTAATGGGCAATAAATTTGTAATTAATGGAGGATACAAAGGAAATTAGATAACAGACTGATTAAGGAAGCTAATATGGTATTTATGGAGGAATTGAATACTCGTAATAAGAAAATCTTGAAACTGGTAATAGGTTGAAATGGATTGAATAAGGATTAATTAGAGATCATCAATTTTGACATTAATGACTAGTTATTATGGGTAATGGATATTTATTAGAGCCAAGAAGGAAAATTAAGGAAAGTGGGTAATAGTGGAATGACATTCTAGGAATGTCCATCTTCAATGGTAAGGAGCATTAGGACCCCAACATCATTAACACCAGTTAATGATTAAGGGCAGCTTCCAGCAAAATTTTCTTTCAGAGTTTTTGGGTTGAAATCACTAGTTGTCTCCTTTAGGAAAAGTGTTTGATATGGTATAAGGAATGTTCCTATTTTATCACTATATTTATTTTAGGGATGGGACTAGACCGCTAAACAAATATATATATTGTGGAACATCGTAAATAAGAAAATTTCGTAAGGAAACTTATGGAAATTCGATTAGAATGCTTCAAACCCAAAACTTATGGAGCATCACCATTCACCCCAAATAAGTTAAGATGTATAGGGATATGAAGAGAATTTTCTAATTGGTCAAGGATAAAGAATTTGTTTCCAGATGTTTAACGTGCCAAAGGACTAAGAATGAGCGAGGAAAACCCGATGGGTTGTTATTACCATTGGAGGTTCCAACTTGGAATTTGGAGCATATATCGATGAATTAGGGCAATGATGCTATTTAGATTAAAGTAGATTGGCTCATTTTATTTCTATTGGAAGTAATAAGGCTGCAGCATCTCAAGCACAAATTTATGGCAAGGAAGTAGTGGGACTACGTGGAGTTCAAGTTAGCATTCTTGTGATAGAGACCCTTTGTTCACCAGTGAATTTTAAAGGAGTTTGCTATCGGCTTTGGGAATGACTTTAGATCTTAGCACCACTTACCGCCCGCAAACCGATGGTTAGATGGAAAGGGTGAACAAGAATTTTAGAGGTTTGTTGAAAACTAACATTATGGATCTTGGAGAAGGTAGAAGTGTTTTGGCAGCAAATGAAGGCTGCACATGACCGTTAGGAGTCCTATGTTGACAAGCGAAGGAAGGGATTGGAGTTTTTAGTTAGGGACATGGTATTCATTAAAGTGTCCCCTCTTGGAAAGGTTGTGAGGTTTGGTACATCTGGGAAGTTGGCGCCAAGGTTCGTTGGGCCTTTTCCGATATTATAGAGGGTAGGGGAAATTTGCTTATTAAGTGGAGTTTCTGGACTAGTTAGCAGGAGTCCATGATGTTTTTCATGTTCTACACTTAAGGAAATGTCTAGATGACATTACCTCTGTAATAGTGTATGATCAGTTAATTGATGTTGAAATGGAGCCCATCGCCCCTCTATGCCACCGCACATATTGTGAGAACGGTATTAATAGGCTTCGTAACGAATAAAATTGCGTTGGTTCAAGTAGATGTGGAGATAACCCAGCGGAAAGCACATGGGAAACCAAAGAAAAGATGAATGTTTCTTATCCCGAGCTTTTCTTTAGTAAAATTTTCTCTCCAAAAATATAGGTATTTGGTTGCATCGTGGTTGCTTGATTGGATGGTAGGAGATGGTTGCCACGCTTTTTACTATCATTTTTGCACTCATATAGAACTTTATGTATATTTAGGATGTTGCATACATGCCTATATGTCACGATCTTGCATTCACGCTAGGATTGAGCTCACCTATAGTATCTCGCATACATAATCAGATTGCATTTTTGGTTGATTAGATGGTTGTGTATGTTATTTTAAATAAATTGATTGTATAACACGGTTGTCGAGTGCACGTTACACTATCTTCCCTTGATGATTTCGTGGGTGAAATAATTTTTAAGGGGGGAGAATGTAACTCCTCGTAAAATGTAATAAGAAATTAAATAATTAAAATAAGGTTAAAAACTGAAATGTTATATATATCATAATTTGACCACGAAAGTTGCATTATTACATCCATGGCGATTTTCTGATTAATTTTCATATATAATATGTTGAAATCGGAGTTAAGACGGAGAAGTTATGGATGTTTGAAGTTTCCAAAATTAAAATAATTCTAACGAGTTTAAATTCAAAATTTAAGTATTTGAATTTGAATTTGAATTTGAAAGTTAATGTGAGGATTTTAAGGGTTAAGCCCGGTTAACGTTAACGTGTCATTAATTAAGGAATTAATAGTAATTAGGTAACAAATAAAATAAAACGCATGTTTGAATGCAATGAATCCATTCGTTAATGGCTGCTCCACCTATTCGCTATACCATTGTCTGACCCCCGTCTATCTCCTCCGCCTCCCTTTCATCCATCCATCCCTATTCTACAACGCCCCGCCTCGTCTCCTCATGCCGAAGATGAATAAATCCTGGCCACGGTAATCGGTAATGGCTCAAGCCCTAGGTTTAGATCCTGATTTTGCAGCCTCTCTGACCTGCTCAGGCCATCCTTTCTCCACCGCTCTTCCTTCCTCTGCTCGTGGGTCTTCTCCTGCTCTTGGAGAACTTGTCTCGGCCATCAATCTGGTAACTGTTGCCGCTTCAGTTGAACCAACTCGATCGTCCGCTACGTTTCCTATGGCAAATCCCCTTACTTCCTTGATTGCTGACATTGATGATGGGTTGGAATCCGATGATGGATCGAACAAGGAAGTGGAGATACCAGAACAGTGGAAGGATGAGAATTGGGCGCATGCATAACAAAATTTGGGTTTGCTGAGACATAGACATTCTCTTCGGAATTTTCACAAGCAGTATAGGTGCACAAAAAATTGGGTTCGAAACCATCACCAAAGACATTTAAATTCCGACCAACCACATTCACATTCGATCCATCATCGGATTCCAACCCATCATCAATGTCAGCAATCAAGGAAGTAAGGGGATTTGCCATAGGAAACGTAGCGGACGATCGAGTTGGTTCAACTGAAGCGGCAGCAGTTACCAGATCGATGGCCGAGACAAGTTTTCCAAGAGCAGGAGAAGACCCACGAGCAGAGGAAGGAAGAGCGGTGGAGAAAGGATGGCCTGAGCAGGTCAGAGAGGCTGCAAAATCAGGATCTGAACCTAGGGCTTGAGCCATTACCGATTGCTGTGGCCAGGATTTATTCATCTTCGGCATGAGGAGACGAGGCGGGGCGTTGTAGAATAGGGATGGATGGATGAAAGGGAGGCGGAGGAGACAGACGGGGGTCAGACAATGGTATAGCGAATAGGTGGAGCAGCCATTAACGAATGGATTCATTGCATTCAAACATGCGTTTTATTTTATTTGTTACCTAATTACTATTAATTCCTTAATTAATGACACGTTAACGTTAACCGGGCTTAACCCTTAAAATCCTCACATTAACTTTCAAATTCAAATTCAAATTCAAATACTTAAATTTTGAATTTAAACTCGTTAGAATTATTTTAATTTTGGAAACTTCAAACATCCATAACTTCTCCGTTTTAACTCCGATTTCAACATATTATATATGAAAATTAATCAGAAAATCGCCATGGATGTAATAATGCAACTTTCGTGGTCAAATTCTGATATATATAACATTTCAGTTTTTAACCTTATTTTAATTATTTAATTTCTTATTACATTTCAGTTTATATTTCTTCCACTATTCCCAGCAAACTAGGTAGTCGGCCCAATTCTCATCCTTCCCAAATTTTGTTATGCATGCCCCTCAAGTTCCTAAATGGATTTCTTTGTTTAAGTCATTGCCATTCAATGCAATAAATTATGTACCACATTCATTTGAATCAGTGGAGGTTGATAGGGTCTTGTTTCCTCCACCAGAGGTCATTCAGGCTGGCGAAGACTATTGGGCCGACTACCTAGTTGGGTTCTTTCTTGATTCGAATCCTCCGTACCATATTATTCGGGAACATTGTAAGAACCGTTGGAAACTTAAGGGTGGTCTCCAGGTTCCGTTTGATAATTCTATGTTTTTCTTTAAGTTTTCTAAAAAGGAGGAAAGATAGTGTGTGCTTGAGGCTAAGCCTACTTTCATTGAAGGTAAACCGCTATTATTACTTCATGGAGTAAGTCCATTGACAGTGTGAGAGATCAGGTTTTATCTATACCTGTTTGGGCCCACTTCTTTCATATTCCCTCTGTTCTTCAATTGTTGCTTGCTTTAAATTGGATTGCTAGTTTAGTTGGAGATCTTAAGTGTTTTGACTCGAACACAGTGGCTAGAGGTAGGATTGTTTATGCTAAAGCTCTAATCAAAATTACCCCATTCAAGCCTCTTCCTTCTAAGCTTAGAGTATGCCCTGCTGAAGGCCATGTTGTGGTAATTGATGTTCACTATGGATGGAAACCTGATATCTGTGAGATTTGTCACTCCTTTGGACATGTGGCGCTTTTATGCAAGCATCTCCCTCCTACCGATCCATCAGGTGACCCTCCTCTTCCTATCACGGAAAAGATCCCCCTTCCTCGGCCTCCTACTAGTTAGTGGGTTTCGAAGTCTCGCCCTTCCATTTTGGTTGACCCGGTTACCCTACTCTCTGACTGTTCTGCTACTGCCCCTGTCGAGATCCGTAAAGCCCCTGATTGTAACATAGAGATTCCTGCTTTTGAAGTTGTTGTTGTTACTCCTTCTCTTGTTATTGTTATGTCTTCTCTTCCTACATCCTTTTCCCCTATTTCTGATGTTCCTTCTGTTGATGCTGTCATTCTGACTCCATTGATTGAGTGGAATTCCAGGGAGAAGACTTGGGTTCATGTGAAATCTGAGATGCGATATAGTCCAGATTTTGATTGTTATGTTTGTAGGTGGATATGGAGAGAGGCGGCGGTTATTTTATCATGCTGTTGGTGATGGTCTTGTTCTTTCTTGTGATGGAGACGATGGGGATGACAATAGACTTATATTAGTGGATGACACTTGGGATAGAAAATTTATATACTCAAGTGATACTACGGTTTTTGATCCAGTTATTGCGGCTCATTTCTTAGAATTCATCCATGTCATGGGGCCTTGTCCAATTGATGACGACAGTGGTTTCTCCTCTCCGGAGGACGTCTAGTGTTTTGTATGTATAGTGGTATGGCCACTTTAAAACCATGTTAGTTGTTCTGTGCATGTGCAGAATACCTGTTTTTATTTATATACATTGGCACGGCCCACTTTAAAGCCGGCTAGCTTTGCTAAAAAAATAAAATAAAATGGAAATAAATCAACACGCTCAATAATCAACTCCACTGGTCGACCAAACCCTCAGACCAGTTGACCGGTAGTGGTTAGCGGTCAACCAGTCTGAATGGTTAGCTGTTATGGTTTTGATGTAAATGAACACTTCGCATTTAACTATTTTAATCCGATGGTTCTAGTTCCTTCTTACCTCTATAAATAGACCCCTAGACACCTCACTTTTTCTCATAAAATTCTGTAGCAACGACAAAGCTCTATCAAATTCTTTCCCCTTTGGTTTTCAGAAATAGTAAACTTTCTGATATGTAATTCTAATCTCTAATCTCTAATTTAAATTGAATTCCCAATTTTTCTTCTCTTTATCTTTTGATTTCGAAAATCTGGTCTATATATACAATCTATTTGTTGTATATTCAAAAAGGGAAAGATCTAACATAGAATTAAAAGCGGTATAAATTAGATCCCATCTTCTTCTTCCTCCTTCTTAGATTCCAGAATCAGTTAGGATTTTCAAGTAAGTGATTTAGATGTTTAATTCTTTTGATTTTTGATTTTGTTCCTCTCTAATCTCTGATTCTATATCTAATTTCTATATAAAATTCACTTTGTTGTATATTCCAAAAGAGAGAGATCTAAAAGGAAATTAGGCGTGATGGAATCAAATCCAGTTAGGAAGCAAACAATTCTCTATGAGTGGAAATATCAAGTTTTTCACATTTTTGTAGTTGAATAGTATTTATTTGGATTCGATGTATGCCTTGGAAAAATTTGGTAAATGATAACATAACATCTAAAATCCCCAGAATTTCCCAAAATAAATGTAAATCTTTGAATATGTTGGAATTTCAATTGTTTTGTATTAATATAGTAGAATCAGATCTGTGTCGAGATTTAAACAATTTATAATATATTCCACTTCATCTCTTTTGATTTTCTTGTAGTGTTAAAGGATTCTAAAAATAAATAAAGTTAGAAATGGTGTGTAAAGTATGATTTTTGATTATTTGTAGTTTGCACCACCTATTTCTATAAATTAAAAATAGTATGAATCCCTTTTTCACTCTAAGATGGTAATCGCAAAAGTTAGATAGAATATAAAAGGTTAACCTGTCAAGTTTGTTCCTTAAATAAAGGAGTTAATTCTATTATATTAATATGAGATAAATTTGGTATTATTTCTTTTTGTTTACAAGTCGAGTTGATGGCTAAGGATGTTAGTTATTCTTTTGTTTTGAGTTTGAGACTTGTATGAGTTTTGACATTTAAATTAATAAGCTTTTTTTTGCGTGTGAATGGAAATATTTTATTCGAACCTCGTGCGTGTGTGTGTTTGTGTATATATAATACTAACGTATTGATTATAACGTATTGAGCGTAATGATTAGTATAATTAGATAATATTAAAATGTAGGAAAGTAGCTAATGTAAATTAGGGAATGAATCCTTAATTAGAGGCGTAATAAGGGGTTACCTTCTATAACCTCAACTATTAATTATGTAAGATGGTATATGTATACACTGGTTATACATATGAAGTATGACTAAGTTATAGGGATGCGAGGTCATTCTAGAGTTACATAGAAGTCTGCTTAGTCAAATCTGACTACCAGCATTGTGGCTTTGCGGACTGACGTGGGGAATTGCCTATAATAAATAACCCCAGTGGACACGAGGTTAGTCCCAATTCTGTAGGGAAAATCTGCTAAGTCAATCTGGCTACCAGTACCTATGAATAGTCGGATTAATCTGAGATGTCACAGTTGGGTTATGGGTCATAAGTTACGCTATTGATACGATAGGTGAAATCTTTAGGAGAGGTCTGTTTTAAGTTAGAGGTATTAAGTGGCTATGGTAGGATCCGCCACTTTCATAGAAGAAGTATTAAGTGACCTAATGTAATTTCTTACGATGTCAATTAGGGAGGACTATGTAAGGACCCACCTTAGGTGTAACGACCTGAAATTTTCAACCATTCACATCCATACATGTCGGATTTGAATTGCTCAAAATATCAGATTTTTAATTTAAAATTTGGCAAAACTCAATATATACAGTAAATAAATAATCACAGAATCACAGACACAGAGTAATATAACAATAATGCAGCGGAAAACAAAGAATAGTAGTTCATGAAGCTACTATATATAATATAACAGAGTTCAACAAGATACAACAGAAATCACGAATACAAAGATGTCTCAATACAATAGTCAAATACAAGATTTGAATACATCACTGGAATCAACTGAATGACTGAAAGCAGAATCAATAGATGGATCCAAGCGAAGCTCCAACTCCAAAGGTGAGTCTCGAATACTGGTACAACTCAGTCTGACCCGAGCGTAAAGAAAAACACAAAACACTCGAGTCAGGACATACATACTTATAAAATGTAAACCAACTCAAGTGAACTGTAATAAAATGCATAAGTAACTTAAAGGATGTTTGGATCGCCCATCCTTTAAGGATCCATTAAACTATCTACTTTGTAGTAATATACGCTATTATAATAATGTCTAATAGTAAAATAAACTTACTTTAAAATAGCGTTAAGGAGTGACTCAATATTCCCCTTAACACATAAATAGTGTCAGTAGTCTGTCCAGTACCAGCATACCTCCAGATCAGGAAGCTACCCTAAATACTCCACAGGCTACGGCACATAACCAAACTCGTATAAGGCGCGCTAGGGTAGGTGACACGGCACAACAAGGCAATGTCAGGGTAGATATACCAATTACGCATCCCGACTGGTGGTAACGCATAGCAGCCACTACCGCCCACCTGGGAACACACTCCCAAATCAAAAAAATTCGAGGATGGCCATCAAATCAATCACAAAGTAATAGAATGGTATATGATGGAATGTGTCCGATCAAAGGAGCTACCTCATTGGCCTGGAATCGCTCCTATTTTAGCCACCTTATGCTAACTCACGGGAGTTAGGTCCACGTATATACCTCAATAGGATCGTCGCCACCATCCTACTTCATTCTGGAATCTCCACCACATACACAGTTGTTAAAGTGGTTTTCGGTATCGATAGAGAGTATGTCCATATCCGATCCCGGTCTCTTTAACAACCAATCGTTATTATAATCCGTGGTTATAATTTTCAAAATGGTTTATATTTCAAATCAAAACATGTTCATTTTTAAGCCATATCAAAAAATACGATTTTCTCTTCAATTATATCCATTTCAAGAATCATATCACTTTCCAAAATTATAATGCTTTCAAAATCATAAGTCTTAAATGAAATTCATAACACTTTGAAATCATAACATATTCATTTAAACCATTTAAACATGAAGTCAATATACTTTCAAATCAATTATTCAATTTCCAAAAATTGTAGCATTTCTAAGTTCATTCATTAAATTATAACAATTTCAAAACATTGTAATTTCAGAAACAGCAGCACTTATAAAGTGTTACAGTAGCTATATTATTATTTCAAAACAGTTCAATTTCAGAAACAGCGGCACTTATAAAGTATTACAGTAGCTATATTATTATTTCAAAACAGTTCTATTTCAGAAACAGCAGCACTTATAAAGTATTACAGTAGCTATATTATTATTTCAAAACAGTTCTATTTCAGAAACAGCAGCACTTATAAAGTATTACAGTAGCTATATTATTATTTCAAAACAGTTCTATTTCAGAAACAGCAGCACTTATAAAGTATTACGGTAGCTATATTATTATTTCAAAACAGTTCTATTTCAGAAACAACAGCACTTATAAAGTGTTAAAGTAGCTATAGTGGTAGATTGGAAAACAGTACATACAAAACACAGCATTTCTGAAACGCTACAATTTCTGTTATAAGTTAATTATAACACTTTAAAACATTGTATCTTCAGCTTTTATCATTTTTAACTTGTCAAACTTATTTCACTTTTCAAAATTAGTTATTTGGATATTACTTAACTTATAATTTTTTTAAATAAAATAACATTTATTTAACCAATATCCAATTTAAATCATAATTCATTTATCTAGTCAAAATACATTAATTTACCTAACTTTTATTTTAACAAATAACTTAATGCTTTATTTAAAGTACCCATTTCATAAATAAAATAGTCTTATCACTAAGTTAAGCTTAAAATTCCATTTAACGCTAAATTTTCAATTATTAAGTCAAATCAAAATTTACATTTTCAATCATTAATTTGCTTATACACTTTAACTTACAGAAATTTTACTATAAAATTTATTTAAATCATTTAAATCCAATTTAAGTTAAAATCTCAGATAATTTAAATTCCAAATACATAAAAAATTTCAGAAAACTATGATATCAAACTTAAGTCCAAAACCACATATATTTAGTATTCCAATTTACTTAAAAATTTCATAAAACTATTATATCAAACTTAAGTTCAAAAGCACATATATTTAATATTTCAAAATACTTAAAATTTTTAGAAAAGTATTATTTAAAATAAACCATGGGTCTGTATAATATTTTCTAGCCTAGATCAAGTGATACGGATATGTATCATTTCAATCCGTAATTTAAAATGAAAAATCCGAGTTCTATCATTTCAAACCCGCAATCGCAAGTCAAATAAAATAAAAATCACTTGAGCCTATCATTTCAGCTCATAACGATTTTTCCCTATTCTAATGTCCGTTCGGGTATGTATCATTTCAACCCATAGTGAAAAGGGAACTTACAGTGTGAGAAACAGAAATATAAATAAACAGTAAAGTATAGCACGACATATCGGTTGATGTTACATGTATAAAATCAGGTTATAACATCATATAATCATATCACATGCATATATGAACTTATATCAACATAGCATAACAATACTACACATCCACTTGTCATCGTTTCACAAAATATATAAGTACGAATGTCGAGAGTGATAAACTCACCTTCTAGAGTTAGAGATGACAATTCAAGACACACAACTACACTCCGAAAAGCACGACACAGCACGAATAGATTTGAGTGGATGAAGAGCCAAAATCCAAATATTGTAACCAACAATTACAAAACATATATAAGAATATGATTCAACACATAACAATACATCAAAACAATGTGAAAATATGAATCAAAATGAAACAAAGTGGACTCTACCAAGGTAGGTGGGCTCGGCCACTAAGCAAATGGGCTTGACCATCATCAAAGCATGCTCGTCCATCATGGTTATGAAGCATATATGCACGGCCATGGTTAGAAAATGGAAGGCAAAGCATTGGAATATGAAAAGGTAGGGGTTGGAATGCAAGGAGGCAAGGCAAGTGAAAGGTCAAGGGCTAATTGGGTTCGGCCCTATGGCTAATGTGCTCGGCCATGGGTTCAAAATTTGGATCAGGTCAGGTCATCATGGCTAGGAGATGGAGATGGTTCACGACATGGCAAAGGAGGTGGAGTTGGTGGTGGCCGAGGCTAACAAGGAGGAGGGGATGATGTGGTGATCTCGGTTAGGGTTTCAAGGCATTTGGTGATGGGTTTGGGTCATGGAAGGTCACGGAATCCAGGGGATGGGAGTAGTGGAAGAAGCCCGGTCATATGGTGGTGCTTGGGGTGGAGGTAAGGTCGGCCAGGGCATGGTGATGGTGGAGGCCGAACTAGAATAAGGAGGAAAAGAGAAAAGGAAAAGAGAAAAAAAAGAGGAAGGATTTACTGTAAAGTTTTTCTTCAGGAAGCAAATAAGAAAGATGAGATGAGTTGAGAAGTTTGTATGTGATTTGAGAAGGGAAGTGGACGGCTAGGGTTAGAGGAATGAATGGCTAAAGAAAGGAAAAGGCTAGAAAATGAAGAGGCTTTAATTAAACACAAGTAACACAAGTCTCTTTAATTTCCAAGCCCAATATCAATAGTCCAAACCGAAACAAAATCAACACAACAAAATAAACAAAGCCCAAACAAACTAAAAGATGGAAAAATAAAATATAAAATAAACAACGAGAATACAGAGAAAAGTTGCGTGTAAAACGCTGAATTTTATAAATTTAAAAAGTATAAAACAGAATTTTACAAAATGAAAAGCAGAACAGATATCAGAAACAAATACTGCTTCAAAGAAAAAGATTAGAAATTAAAAATTCAAATTTTAAAATTTCAACTAAAAGTCAAAGTTTGACCAAAGTTGACCAAAATATAAAATTTCCAGAAAATCATAAATTTATTATATTTGGAAAATAAATTATAACCAAAATCCAAAATTACATTGGCAATTTTCAATATTTCAATTTAAAATGATTTAAAATCAAAGTTTTCAAATAAATTTCAAATTAAAATTATTTGTTAAAATATGGGTTGTTACACTCTCCCCCACTCAAAACTTTTCGTCCTCGAAAAGGAACGAGACACGAAAAAACAAAAAAAGATAAGATAGAACGGAGAATAATTCCTGAAACAAACAATTCCGGATTCGAAGCACGTATGCTCTCCTCCGTCTCCAGGTACAATTCCGATCATTAGTACATCACTGCACTATGACCAAGATGACAAATTTCCTTCTCAGCTGCTTCATACCTCAATGGACAATACGAAGTGGCTTTCTCTCGACAGTCAGGTTTGATTCAATATACAAACTCTCGAGAGTAGAAGGCGAAACAATAAGAGATGGATCATGAAAATACCGACAAGGATGCGAAACAATGGAATACATATGCACTCCAAAAAAACTTCTCAGGCAAATCCGACGATAATCCAAAGAACCAACCCTCTCTAAGATGCAGAAAGGACCAATGAACCGAACGATTACTGGATTCAATCTAGTAAGACAGAGATCTGCAAGGTCGTCCGTAAAGAGCAACAAACGGAGACATTGCAACACTAGCCTGGGTATAAAAGCTAAAATAAGATAGATAGAGGATTAAAGACAAGGTAAAACAGAAAATTGAAATTATACCTGATAACCGTTGTTATAGGTAAATTTCACAAGATGGAGATGATCTTCCCAAGATCCTCCATAATCAAGAACACAAGCCTGAAGAAGATCCTCTAGAATCTGATTCACTCTTTCCGTTTGACCGTCGTTCTGTGGATGGTAAGCAGTGTTCAGATTCAAGTGAGTACCCAAAGATTCCTAAAACTCTCCAAAACTGACTGGTGAATATGGGATCTCTATCATAAGTGATACTGATAGAAACACCATGAAGATGAAAAATCTCTCTCAAATAGATCACAGCCAGAATAGAACAGAACGAGTAGACTTGACCGAAATGAAATGAGCGGACTTGGTCAGTCTATTAACAATAACCCAGATACTCTCGTAAAACTTAACATTCTTACGAGTCAAAGCAAGGAAATATGCAGCAATCCGAGCAAAATTCTTAATGAATCTCCGATAATAATCGGCTAGGCCTAGAAAACTACGAATATCAAAAGGGGATCCTAGGAGTTTCCCAATCCTGTACAGAATAGGGAGAAATATCAGGACAACATAAAAGATAGAGTGATTGAATGATAAAGAGAAAAGAGAAGGAAAAGAAGACTTACATCGATCGTGACGATCTTAACTGGATCAACAGAAACTCCATTACCAGAAACAATATGCCCAAGAAATTGGACTTCATCCTTCCAGAAATGGCATTTCGAGAATTTAGCTTTCAATTGATGACTCCTAGGAGTCTCCAGAACAAAGCTCAAATGGGAATCATGCTCCTCCACAGACTTAGAGAAGGCGAGAATATCATAAACAAAGACTAGAACAAATTTGTTAAGCACATCACGGCAGACATGATTCATAAGATCAACAAAGAAAGCTTGAGCATTAGTCAAACCAAGAGGCATGACTAACCATTCATAGAAACCATTCTCAGTATGGAAAGTAGTCTTGGGAATACTTTCCTCAGCAACTCTGAGCTGGTAAAAGTCTGAGGCAAGATCAACCTGAGAGAACATTAGCTCCAATATCAAATAAAACACGAACAGGAACTGAAAATGAAGAAAAGGTGCCCTGAAGAGTACCTTGGGTATCACTAGGGACAGGAGCAAAAGGAAGAACAGCAGTACCAACTGAAGCAGGGCAACTATTAGCATAGTGTCCCTTCTGATCATACTCATTATAACCACTCAAATTTTTAAAATTTCTTTATCATCATTTTATATTGTATAATATTCCGTTACATAGTTAACTTTTGAATAATTAAGGTAAGTTATATTAGAATGCAATAGAGGATTATACAAGAAAATTGTTCCCAATTCAATTATTTATACTTAAATATTTATTCAAAAATATTGGATTTATCAATAATTAAAATCATCCTTTAGCATAAATTAAAGAATTAAATTTCCGATTCATTTCAAACCATTTAGAGATAAATGTATATACTATATATATCAAATCAAATCAAATTTAAAATAATATACCTATATATATAAATCAAATCATACTTAAGAAATTTAAATCAATTGAATTTCCAAAACAAACTATAGCAAAGCTACTGAATGGTCTCTTCACTTCGAAACTCGAAAATGAATGTCGATGATGCGGCCGTCATCACCGAAATTATTTTCCAGCAACAAAAGAAGAGAGTACTGACCTGAAATGATTTCTATTCAAAAATACTATAAATAATATACATTTTAAAACTTTAAAACCAGAGTTTGAAATTATCGGAAATTAAATTCTCAAATCCTAAATTTAAATTCATTTTAATTTTCAAATCACTTTATAAACCATGTTTATAAATTCATTTATAGAGCAATAAATGAAAATCAAATATTATCATTTTAAACAACTAATTTAATTAACTTATTAAATTTCAAAATTTTTACTTATATACTTACAATATAAACATACAAATTAATTTCATTTATCAAATTTTGAAAATAATATTGTGCCAGCTTGCTCTGTTCAAGTATTTTGAAAATCCCATCGATAGCGTTGATCAGATGAATCGATCGAAAATCCAAACCAACATCAACAACTCAAACAACACAATATAAAACATTTTAATATTAATAACAAAATACAAAATACACTCCTCACAAGATGATTCAAGGATAGATTTCGAATCAAGGATAGAGATTCAAATATAGAGGGATCCTAACCAAAAGAATTCAACTAGAAGATAAGCTCGATAGGAAGATAAATAGATTTCAAAGAGAGAAGAAAATGGTTAGACTTATATAAATCGTGGGCAACCTTAACCGGTCAACCATGACTTCAAATTAAGATCGAGATTGAATTCAGAGGCAAATCGACATTCGATCTTAAAAGATAGAATTCGAATGTCACAAGAGATAGCAGCATTGTAAACCGAGGAAACAGAAATCTTCGGTGAATCAATGCCTATTGTAAGGAGTTTCACTTCCTTACAAATCATATAGTGGGGCTATGGGATACTCAAAAATCTGGAAGAATACGAATAGGGAAAGACAAAAATGAATTTTGTAACTAAGGGAACATTCCAAAATTCAAAGGAAACTGGATTGAAAGAGAAGGAATTCAAGCTCGAACGAAAGTGATTCCTTAATATAATCTACTATATATACTGAGTTTTGCCTAAAACCAGAGCTCTGATACCAACTGTAACTGTTAGTCCTTGAGATGATGGTTTTGATGACAACAACCTTAGAATAAGATTATAAAATATAAATACTAACATTATAGTTTAGATATATATGTATATGCAGGATTTAACCATGTAGGTACAAAGAATGAAGACTGTACAGTATAGAGATTCAAGATATCAAGATTGAAGACTCATGAGTATCAAGATTATCAAGAGTTCAAGATTTTAAGATAAGTATTGAGTCTAGAATTATGTTAAAACTTCATAATAGCACTGAAATCTTCACTCCATTTTTCTTTTGGGATGGAACCCATTTCTACCTTTTTAGTGGCTTACAAACCCACGACAAGTAGCTTACAAACCTACGACAAGTGGCTTACAAACCCACGAACATCCTGGTTTTGTACAAGTTCTCAAGTCCTGATGTGATGAGATTATCTGCAGGAAGAAGCTTGCAAAACTACTTCAAAATGATTTTCAAAACTACTTCAAAATGATTTTCAAAACTACTTTTCAAAATGTTTTAGCCTTAAAAATTATCTTTTCAAATGATTTTCAAAAAGATGTTTTAGCCTTAAAATATTCTTTGCTTTTGTTTTTAATAAACTCTTGTTTTAAACTTCGTTTTTTTAAACTATCTTTTAATTATAATATATTTATACTTAGATTTAAATATAAAATTATAGTAAAATTATATATATATTATTCTCTATATTTATCTATGTATTTTATCTATAGTCAAGTATATTTATAAAGTTTAAATAGTTTTTAATATAAGATAAAGGTTATTTTCAAAGAAAATCAAATCTTCAAAAAATGCTTTGGGATGTCGACATGCCCTAGTACCCCATGTCGACATAGTGATAGTTAGATTCAAAAATTTGAATTTCAAAAGAAGTGTCTATTCGCCATAACCTTTCACGAATGGACATGGTTGTTGTTCTTCTATAAATAGGGGTTAGTTTCAATGAATTTGAATATAGATTTTCTGGTTTTTCACTTCTCTTCTTCTTCCACATTTCTTTATACATATTCTTACCATTACTCTGCCGAAATCAACATTGAATCTAACTAGATAATCTCTGGTTTGATTCTCTGTCACTATCTCATCAAGATCCTCAGTGTTATTCAGAGTTATAGGCTTTCTTTGTAATCAATAGAGTAAAAGGTGTGATTGTAGCCTTGGAAATCAATCAAGTGAGAAAAGGTGTGATTGTAGCCTTGAGAAATAAATTGGGTGAACTTGTTGCCCGGAAATCAAGTATCTTTACCCAGAGGATTGTGATTCTGGAGGGTGTACCTCGTGGCCTTGAAATCGAGGGTTGTAATTGTTGAATTGCTTTTGAATGGAAATCCGTACTTAGTTGTACGGGACTGGATGTAGGGTAACTCCGAACCAGTATAAAATCCGGTGTGTTTTTTCTTTTACTGCATTTACTTTATTTCTGCATCTGTGTTTGATTCTGTGATTATATTTGTGTCTATTGCATACATTTATGTACAAATCAACAATAACACAAAAAGATTTAGTAATTTCTTATAAACACTATTCACCCCCCTCTAGTGTTCATTATAGCCTTAAGATCCATATTCCGCATTCCTCACATTTGGTATCAGAGCAAGTTTTTAAAAAGTTTCATAATCTGAATTTTGAAAAGTTTTCTAAATGGCTACCAACACTGGTACTGTTTCTAACACTAGTTCATTTATAGAAGGTCAGTCTACTGTTAGACCACCACTTTTTAATGGCAGTAACTATGCATATTGGGCATGTATGATGAAAATATATTTATAATTTGTAGGATTAGACACTTGGAATATCACACAGAATGAATATTCTGAACCCACAACTGACTTTGAACAGTGGACCACTGAGCAAAAGGCTGTAGCACAAAATAATTCTAAATCAATGAATATTCTTTTTTGTTCACTTGATAGGAATGAATTTAATAGAGTGTCAGTTTGTAAGTTTGCATATGAAATCTGGAAAACTTTGCAAGTTACTCATGAAGGAACAAGCAAAGTTAAACAGACCAAAATTTCCATGCTCACAAATCAGTTTCAGATATTTAAAATGAATTCTAATGAGTCTATTTCTGATATGTATAGTCGATTTCAGGATATTGTACATTCTCTCATATCCTTGGGAAAAGTGTTTTCCGAAGAAGATCAAGTCAGGAAAATTTTAAACTCCCTCACTCTAGAATGGGATCAAAAGACACTTGCAATCGAAGAGGCAAATGACATCAGTACTTTAAAGATAGAAGAATTGATTGGAAATCTAATGTCGTTTGAAGTCCAAATGATCGGGAGAAGAGAAAGCAAAGCATCTAAAAAGATATCAATGGCATTCAATGCATTAATCGACGGATCAGACTCAAACAGTGATAATGATGAAGAGATAGCATTTTTGACTAGGAATTTTTGGAAATTCCTGAAATATAGAAAGATGAATAATCTCAAGAGAAACAACTATAACAATTTTGGAAATCAGAATGCAGTGCCAAACAATGTCAAATGTTTCAACTGTGATGAACCAGGCCATTTGAAAAGAGTCTGTCCGTATCCAGATAGGCAGAATCCTCCTATAAACAATGATTCAGTAAAGAAACGGAAGCGTGCATTTACTGCTACGCTAGATGATTCAGACTCGTCCTCAAGCGATGATGATCAGAAGACAGATAATTCAAATTTGTGTTTCATGGCAGTTCACGACTTCAACGAATTCAAGAAAACGGACTCAGAAAAAGGTACACATTTACAATACAATTGATTGAAATTGCATGCTTAGAATTAGATGATTGATTGCTTGATTGATTGATTTTGAATTGGTGTGTTGATTGAATTTTAAATTTATTTTTTATTATTTTATTATTATTTTATTTTTATTATTTTATAATAATATAATAATATTTTCTGGAATATACTATAATTCTAATAATATTCCAGATATATATATATAGACATTAAAATAATAAGTATATATATATTAGAATACTTAGGAAAAATAAATCATAGAAATTCACAGGCATATGTCGACATGGTCCCTACCCTGATGTCAACATAGGTACCAGAATTTGAAATTCAAAATTTGAATTCAAATGATTGAATTTCTCTCCACCTTTTCACTTCATTCAATACTCTAAAAAGACATCTTTTAGACCAGAGAACATGTCTTTCAAAAATCTATTTATTCACTATCTTTTATCACAACTTTTCACTTTCATTTTCAAATTCAAACTCTCTCTTCAAAACTTCAAGCTCTCTACTCTCTACTTTAATGGCTTCTTCAAGCAACCCCTCCACCATGAGACTTTCCAAAAACTTGAAAGAGCAACTCCTCAATAATCCAGAGGCCATAAAAGCATACATCAATTATGCTAATTATGGAAAAGTCCATCCCGGAAAGTTTGCTATTTTTCAAGATTTTTCTTCTTATGAAATTGATACTCTTTTTGCAAACAATCAAATTCGTAGTCTTGTTGATTCTTCTCAAAATGATTTTGTTTGTTACCCAAATCTTGTTAAAATTTTCTATGCAAATCTCAATAGAGAATTTTATGAAGGAAATGATAATGAAATTCGGAGTAGTGTCAAAGGCACTAAAATTGTTTTGAATTGTGATCTTTTGGGTACCATTCTCAATTGCAAAAGCACGGGAATGGATCTTTCTAGTTTTCAAATCGATGAACATGATCGTGAGACATTTCATCATATTTTTGAAGGAGATGAAAACTTTGAATTTAAAAACCGAAACTTTCGTCCAAAAGCAAGAATTGTTAACCTTCTTTTACAACATACTTTGACCCCAAGATCGGGGAATTTTAACAATCCTACCTCAAAAGTTTGCAAAGCTCTTTTTGCTATTTTCGGAAATTATGATATCAATTGGGCGCAAGTTATTTTGGATGAACTTCGTCCTAAAAATTTTGGAATGGGAGAAAACACTTTATATCATGGAATTTACCTTACTCAGATTTTCAACTATTTTGGAGTAAATTTTAAAGGAGAAGAATTTATTTCAAGAAAAGTTTTTAATATCTCAAACATTTCTCTCATGAAAATCCCATATGTTTTTCAACCTTATGAGAGTCTTGCTGAAAAAGAAGAGCGTTTGGCTCATGAAAAAATGGAAGAGGAAGAGGAAGAAGAAGAAGGGGATGAGATGGAAATAGAAGAAGAAGATGAGACATCCCTAGAAAGTATTGATTATCCCTCCAATCCTACCAACAAAACCCTTCTCAAAAACCAAAAGATTATTGTTGAGAATCAACGGGTTCTTAAAAGATCTGTTAGTAAGAAGTTGGACAAAATATCATCCAAGATGAACAAGTTTTTCTCCAAAGTCAGCAAGAAACTTGGATTATCTTCATCTTCATCATCCTCTAACTAGTTCTATATTTTCATATCATGTCGAATTAGTTTAAGTTTGTTTTAATTTGAGTGTTTATGTAGTTGTTTATGATTAATCATTGTATCACTCTTCTATGCAATGAAATTGAATTTCTTTTCTGTTATCTAACTTATCTTATCTCTTGAATAAATGTTAGTATATTATATAAATATATATATATACAATTATTCACAAAATCATAATTACCATCAAATTTCACTGCCTCATGTCGACATACCCTCTATGACCATGTCGACATGTACTGGTCAGAAATGACACTTCATTTTGAATTTGAAATTTGAATAACTACCATATGTCTATTCATTTCAAACGAATTTCTACACCTATATATACCCATTTCTTCCAGAATTCATTACTGAATATCATTTCTTATCTATTCTATCTCTCATTCTTCTTACAATTTCAAAAATGGCTAATCCAATTCATAACTTATCCGAGAATCTTGAAGAAACTCTTAATTCATTCAAGAATATTCTTTCGTTCATTCTTCGTAACCAGCGACACTTATAATTGAGTCAAATGCAGATGATCAAGGAGCAAGTAAGGCATTTCGAGGCAATTCGATGGATGATTTCTTCACTGCACAAGGATGATAACAAAGCACATCCTCTTGTCTCTCTCACAAATGACAATGAAAATTGGGATGCCATCAAAGCAGACCCTATTTTCGGAAAAGAAGGATGGGTGGAAGTTCCTCGTAACGTTTAATTTGATTGCTTTATTTAATTTGATTACTTTGTTTGAATTGATTGCTTTGATTGAAATTGTTTGTTTTGATTGATTTGATTGACACTTGGTGTGGATTGATGAATGTATAAATATACATTGATATATTTAAAATCGTTGGTTGAATATCATGTTTATAAGTATAGTTATTTCTTAATATACTCTATTATATAGTTTATTAATGCAGGTACTTGAGTACAAGAATGAGGGGGAGTTATATAGTTTAGAGTTTGTTTGTTTTTGTTGATGACAAAGGGGGAGAAATATAAAATAGGGTAGTTAGGCATAGATTAAGGGGGAGTTATTAGATTTAGGGGGAGTTATTAGGATAGAAGTAATATTTTATAAACAAAGGTTGTCATCATCAAAAAGGGGGAGATTGTTAGTCCTTGAGATAATGGTTTTGATGACAACAACCTTAGATAAGATTATAAAATATAAATACTAACATTATAGTTTAGATATATATGTATATGCAAGATTTAATCATGTAGGTACAAAGAATGAAGACTGTACAATATAGAGATTCAAGATATCAAGATTGAAGACTCGTGAGTATCAAGATTATCAAGAGTTCAAGATTTCAAGATAAGTATTGAGTCTAGAATTATATTAAAACTTCATAATAGCACTGAAATCTTCACTCCATTTTTCTTTTGGGATGGAACCCATTTCTACCTTTTTAGTGGCTTACAAACCCACGACAAGTAGCTTACAAACCTATGACAAGTGGCTTACAAACAAACGAACATCCTGGTTTTGTACAAGTTCTCGAGTCCTGATGTGATGAGATATTCTGCAGGAAGAAGCTTGCAAAACTACTTCAAAATGATTTTCAAAACTACTTCAGAATGATTTTGAAAACTACTTTTCAAAATGTTTTAGCGTTAAAAATTATCTTTTCAAATGATTTTCAAAAATATGTTTTAGCCTTAAAATATTCTTTGTTTTTGTTTTTAATGAACTCTTGTTTTAAACTTCGTTTGTTTTAAACTATTTTTTAATTATAATATATTTATACTTAGATTTAAATATAAAATTATAGTAAAATTTTATATATATTATTCTCTATATTTATCTATGTATTTTATCTATAGTCAAGTATATTTATAAAGTTTAAATAGTTTTTAATATAAGATAAAGGTTATTTTCAAAGAAAATCAAATCTTCAAAAAATGCTTTGGGATGTCGACATGCCCTAGTACCCCATGTCGACATAGTGACAGTTAGATTCAAAAATTTGAATTTCAAAAGAAGTGTCTATTCGCCATAACCTTTCACGAATGGACATGGCTGTTGTTCTTCTATAAAAAGGGGTTAGTTTCAACGAATTTGAATATAGATTTTCTGGTTTTTCACTTCTCTACTTCTTCCACAATTCTTTATACATATTCTTACCATTACTCTACCGAAATCAACATTGAATCTAACTAGATAATCTCTGTTTTGATTCTTTGTCACTATCTCATCAAGATCCTCAGTGTTATTCAGAGTTATAGGCTTTTTTGTAATCAATAGAGTAAAAGTTGTGATTGTAGCCTTGGAAATCAATCAAGTGAGAAAAGGTGTGATTGTAGCCTTGAGAAATCAATTGGGTGAACTTGTTGCCCGGAAATCAAGTATCTCTACCCAGAGGATTGTAATTCTAGAGGGTGTACCTCGTGGCCTTGAAATCGAGGGTTGTAATTGTTGAATTGCTTTTGAAAGGAAATCCGTACTTAGTTGTGCGGGACTGGATGTAGGGTAACTCCGAAATAGTATAAAATCTGGTGTGTTCTTTCCTTTACTGCATTTACTTTATTTTTGCATCTGTGTTTGATTCTGTGATTATATCTGTGTCTGAATATTGCATACATTTGTGTACAAATCAACAATAACTCAAAAAGATTTAGTAATTTCTTATAAACACTATTCACCCACCCTCTAGTGTTCATTCTAGCCTTAAGATCCATATTCCGCATTCCTCACAATAACGACCTGAAATTTTCAACCATTCACATCCATACGTGTCGGATTTGAATTGCTCAAAATATCATATTGTTAATTTAAAATTTGGCAAAACTCAATATATACAGTAAATAAATAATCACAGAATCACAGACACAGAGTAATATAACAATAATGTTGCGGAAAACAAAGAATAGTAGTTCATGAAGCTACTATATATAATATAACAGAGTTCAACAAGATACAACAGAAATCATGAATACAAAGATGTCTCAATACAATAGTCAAATACAAGATCTGAATACATCACTGGAATCAACTGAATGACTGAAAGCAGAATCAATAGATGGATCCAAGCGAAGCTCCAACTCCAAAGGTGAGTCTCGAATACTGGTACAACTCAATCTGACCCGAGCGTAAAGCAAAACACAAAACACTCGAGTCAGGACATACATACTTATACAATGTAAACCAACTCAAGTGAACTGTAATAAAATGCATAAGTAACTTAAAGGATGCTTGGGATCGCCCATCCTTTAAGGATCCGTTAAACTATCTACTATGTAGTAATATACGCTATTATAATAATGTCTAATAGTAAAATATACTTACTTTAAAATAGCGTTAAGGAGTGACCTAATATTCCCCTTAACACATAAATAGTCCTAGTAGTTTGTCCAGTACCAGCGTACCTCCAGATCGGGAGGCTACCCTAAATACTCCATAGGCTACGGCACAGAACCAAACTCGTATAAGGCGCGCTAGGGTAGGTGACACGGCACAACAAGGCAATGCCAGGGTAGATATACCAATTACGCATCTGGACTGGTGGTAACGCATAGCAGCCACTACCACCCACCTCGGAACACACTCCCAAATCAAAAAATAATCGACGATGGCCATCAAATCAATCACAAAGTAATAGAATGGTATACGATGGAATGTGTCCGATTAGAGGAGCTACCTAATTGGCCCAGAATCGATCCTGTTTTAGCCACCTTATTATAACTCACGGGAGTTAGGTCCACGTAAATAATTAAAATAAGGCTAAAAATGAATTTTTTTTTAAATGTTAGAATTTAACCACGGACGTTGCACCATTGTGTCCATGACGATTTTCTGATCAATTTCCATATATAATATGTTGAAATCGGAGTTAAAACGGAGAAGTTACGGGCATTTGAAGTTTCCAAAATTAAAATAATTCAAATGAGTTTAAATGTAAAATTTAAGTATTTAAATTTGAATTTGAAAGTTAACGTGAGGAGTTTAAGGATTTAGCCTGGTTAACATTAACGTGTAATTAATTAAGGAACTAATTGTAAAATTAAGGAATTATTCAGGTAATAAATAAAATGAAATGGAAAGAAATCAATAGGCTCAAAAATCAACTCCACCGCTCGACCAAACCCTTGGACCGGTCGACCGGTAGCAGTCGACCAGTGGGGGTTAGCGATCGACCTATCTGAGTGGTTGGCGGCTAGGGTTTTGATGTAAATAAACGGTTCTGGTTCCTTCTTACCTCTATAAATAGACTCCCAGACCCCCTACTTTTCCTCATAAAATTCTGTAGCAACGGCAAAGCTCTATCAAATTCTTTCCCCTTAGGTTTTCAGAAACAGTAAACTTTCTGGTAATTCTAATCTCTAATTTAAATTAAATTCCCATGCCTTCTTCTCTATTTCTTCTGATTTCTGAAATTTAATCTATATATATAATATATTTGTTGTATATTCAAAAAGGGGAAATCTAACTGAGAATTAGGAGTGATATAAATCAAATCCCATCTTCTTCCTTAGATTCCATAATCAGTTAGGATTTTTAGGTAAGAGGTTTAGATGTTTAATTCTTTTGATTTCTGATTCTATTCCTCTCTAATCTTTGATTCTAAATCTAATTTCTATATACAATTCACTTTGTTGTATATTCCAAAAGAGGGAGATCTGAAAGGAAATTAGACGTGGTGAAATCAAATCTAGTTAGGAATCAAACAATTCTTTGTGAGTAAAAATATCAAGTTTCCGCATTTTTGTAATTGAATAGTATTTATTTGGATTTGATGTATGCCTTGAAATATTTTGGTAAACGAAAGTAAAACATCTAAAACCCCCAAAATTTCCTTAAATAAATATCAATCTTTGAGTATGTTGGAATATAAATTGTTTTATATTAATATAGTAGAATCAGATCCGTGTTGAGATTTAAGTAATTTATAATCTATTCTACTTCATCTCTTTTGATTTCTTTTGTAGTGTTAAAGGATTCTAAAAATAAATAAGGTTAGAAATGGTGTGCAAAGTATTATTTTGATTACTTATAGTTTGCACCGCCTATTTCTATAAATTAAAATAAGTATGAACCCCATTTTCACTCCAAGGTGGTAATTGCAAAAGTTGGATAGAATATAAAAGGTTTAAAGTGTAAAGTTTGTTCCTTAAATAGGGGAGTTAATTTTATTATATTAATATATGATATAAATTTGGTATTATTCATTTTTGTTTACAAGTCAAGTTATTGGCTAAGGATTACTAAAGTTAATTCTATTTTATTAATATAAATAAAGTCAAGTTGATTACTAAAGTTAATAATAACGCATTGATTATAGCGTAATATTAGTATTATTAGAATAATTAGATAATGTTAAATTGTAGGAAAGTAGCTAATGTAAATTAGGGAATCAATCCTTAATTGGAGGCGTAATAAAAGGTTACCTTATATGGCCTCTGTAATGACCCAACTTTTCAACCCTCGAATGTCGACACTAATATGTCCACGGTATTCGTTTGCCGAACATCCAAGTGCTGGAAAGAAAAAAATTAGGGTTAAAAAAATAGGAGAAAGGAAGAACACAACATCAGAATCTCACAACGGAACGATAATATATAATATCAAAAGAACGGTACAAATGGTTACTCTAAATACATGAATTTCAGAGTTACAAGACATAAGTACTATCATCAGCCTGGATAGTTATAACTGTTTGTCCTTACATTGCTGATATATGTACATAGCTAAAATGAAAAAATAGAAATAGAAATAGATAGATAATGGAAGCCTCTAGCTTTTCTTTTGAACTCTGAAGCGTCCAAGTTAAAACCTGCCATACTCCACCTACTCGAAGGAGTACGCGAGGATTTTAGGGTAACAAAAACCAAGCGTCAGATATAAGTCTAGTATGAGAAAACTCGAGATACATGAATACATGTAACGGTAACTATTGAGACCGTACGAGTTCCCATAAAAATTTTCCCCTCAAAAGAAACCAACCATTCATTAAGTTTAATATAGTGATATGATAGATCATGTCTAAGGTGTAGGATATAATCCTATCAAATAGCTGTGATGCTTACATTGGTCACACCACAACATATTTAGGTTACATTCAAAACTATTAAGGTACGTTCGCATAATGGATTTTTCTGTGAAGATCTCTTCGGTCGATGTCGAATCCAATCTTCTGCACAAGGGTCAGTAAGTACATTATGAGTGTTGTTTATCTCTACATAAAATATACCATTTAGGTAAACACAAGTGGCCCAACGTCCGAATATAAACATGAACCAAATATCATCAACTCTCTCCGGCCAACAATCGATAAGTATCTCTAGATATTGATTTGATAATACCCTAACATGGGTCGCTAACCCCAGGTTGTGTATCCTACTCTATTTTTAGTCATTTCTATTGTCGAGGTTACATTCGACATCTTTCAAACGAATCTTCACCACTCGAACAAAACACGAATCCCCAAATGGATTTTCATATCTCAAACAAATCATGAATCACTACATGGATTCGAGCATCTAGAACAGATCACGAATCTCTACATAGATTCCCTTTTTCAACCGCTTTCAAAACATAGAACTCGTATACTAGTTTTGAAGTTGTATTCGGTAAGTAAAACACTTACCAATCCTGGACTCTTCAAAATCAATCGATGAATTTCCAGCTAACTCAATTCCAATTCATTCATAAGTAAGTGAAAGCTAGAGGCATTTCGTACCAATACTCCTCCTCGGGGGTTCTCATTGGTATGAAATCGCAAAATCTTTCGATTACTTCTTAAGTTAATATTTGGTCAAGTTTGATAATCGACTAATCGATTATCTAGTCAAAACAATTACTTATAAAAATTAATGTTCGTATGCTTACGTCGTTTCCGACATTCCAACTTAACTATTCCTCATCCAAAAGTGAAGCCATATAAGTTAGAGCACTGGTTCCATCAAAGCCTTACCTAGACACTTCATTTTTCGATCTCATAAATAGATAAGTCTACCTCATCGCTTTTTAGTGTTAAGTATGACATTAATGATTTCCATAAACAATAAGAAATCAACATGATTAACACGTTTTCGACATTTTTCGACTTACTATTACTCGGTCAAGAGGGAAACCGGTAGGTTAGAGCTCTATTTCTCCATCCCTACTCGACATCAATCTTAACTCTCACAAATAGATATGTCTTACTTCGTCGGCTTTTAGTGTTGAGCATAGTTAATTACTTTTTAAACAAGTAATCAAATAATTAACCATTTAGCCTGTAAGCAATTCTTAACCCCTTTTCAAAAACATTTGTATATACTTTTAAAATACTTATAATAGGTTTTAAAACATTTATCCAATATATTACTTTAAAATAACAAGTGTGTAAAATTTATAAAACTTGGAAAAGAACATGTTTTATCATAAAAACCTCTTTTTTAAAAATTCATAATTAATTCTTAAAAATTCATAAAGACCTCAAACCACTTTTAAAATACTATAATAATCTTAGTGAACACTTGTAAAAAATAAAACAAAAAACTTAAACTTAAATATCTTTTCAAACCTTTTAAGTCCAAAAATCAAGTCTAAACGAGGCAGTTTCGCACAAGTGAAGTTTTGGTCATTTTTGAGATGTTACTTAACTTTTTACTCTTCAATCTTTTAATAGCAACAAACATATATATAAGACATTATAAATAAGGCAAGGAACCTCTAAGAATCACTCTACAGAATTCCAGAGAATTCGCCAAAAACAAGGCAATTCACAACCGCATCTATATCGACTATTACTATAAGTGCACTTTCAAATCCAAGTTATATTCAAACCTATATTCAACTACAGCTTATGTGCTTTGTTCCAAGACCTTGCTATATGTCATAAAAGTCCATTCAAGTTCGTTCAAGTTCATTCATATGACACTTGTTTTCAAGACAAGAAGTAAAACCATTGTTTTAACATATGTCCATATTAATTCAACAACATTAATACTATCAAACATCAATATATATATATATATATATATATATATATATATCTGTGTGTGTGATATTTTCCAGTCAAAATGGTGAGTTATCTCACCTTTCATCCAACAAACAATTAATATCAAAGAACCCAAGTCCAAACCCAAGCTAGCAACTCCTTTCCTTCCCTTCCTCCATTGCTTTTTCCTTGCTTCCTCCTCCTTGTCCCTCAAAGTGCTCACGGCCTATTGATAGGGAGAAGTTTGGTTTTGCTTTTTCACAATTTAACTAGGTAGAAGGTATTGTTATGTGGTACTAAGGCTTAACTCCAAGTTTGAAGTGTTTTGGATTTGATTTGCAACTATTTTGCTTTAGGAAATTAAGAAAAGGATGAGGAAGACATTAATTTTCAACCCTAAGCTTTGTAAATTTTTGTGAATGATAACTAAGTGTATGCTCCTCCTTATATAAGCTTTGAAATGGTGTTGCCTAAGCTCTCACTCATCCCCCCACCATGCCATGGAAGCTTCACCTCCCTTCATTTCTCCTTTAAGTCACTTCTCCTTTATGCTAATTACCATTATACCCCTCTCATGATAATATCTCTTATCCTTTAGAAGCTTCTAGAACATTCCAAGCTTTTATGAAGAGGTGTGTATGTTAATTAGTTACTAATGTGTTCATTTGATCATTATTCAAGTGCATAAAAGTTCGAACAACTTATATCGATCGAAAAGTTGTATATCGATAAACCGATTTTCGATCACATTATCGATTTTTCTTCGAAGAATATATTTTTGTAATCAAATTTCAAAAACAAATTTTTGATCGTTGATTATTAATTAAATAATGTTCAAGGTTATAAAATCATATTTATAACACTTGATTATATTTCAAAATGGTTCGATATTCGAAGACGAAGTGTTCATATTTCAAGGTCGCTACATTCTATCCACTTGGAACATTTCTTCCTCGAAATTCAAATAAGAACGATACTCAAAGAAGATAGAAGAATAAGGTATATATAGCATACCGCTAAAGCTATACACAAACTAACTGCAACCCAAATTGTAAACTAGGTGACTTCACCTCAAGCGGTGAGTACACTACAAAAGATGTACGATACTAAGATAAGAAATCTCTAGTCTAAGAACAAATCTGGATTGGACTCTTTCAAACTATCCTCTGTTCCCCACATACAATCCCGAGCATCCTCGCTCCAATGTACCTTGAATAATTTCACAACTTTAGTCCTTAATTGCTTCATATCTCTATCAATAATACGAATGGACTGTCTCGATACAGTTAAATTTGGCTCAATCTCCAAGTCCTCCTACTGCGATGCTTCCACTATCATCGAAGGATCATGTACAAACTTACACAAATGCGATACATGAAATACAATACATACACCTAATAGCCTAATTGGTAACTCGACTATATACGCGAGTTTACCAATCCCCTCAAGAATTGGGAATGGTCATATATAATGAGGAGCCAACTTCCCAGTCCTTCCAAACCGGACTACACTTCTCATCGGAGAAACCTTTACAAACACAAAGTCTCCAACTGAGAACTCCAAGTCTTCGTATCTCTCGTCCGCATAGCTCTTCTATCGATTTTGTGCTTCCTTGATTCGCTTTCGAATCTTTATAACCTTATCCAACGCCTCTCGGATCATATTCGTCCCAAGCACAAGAAGATCTCCAGGTTTTACCTAACACGATGGAGATTTGCAAAGCCTTCCATACAACGCTTCAAATGGTGCCATTCCGATACTGGTCTGATAACTATTATTGTATGAAAACTCAACAAGTGGTAAGTGTTCTTCCCACGAACCCCCAAAATCTAAAATGCATGCTCTAAGAAAGTCCTCCAATACTCGATTCACCCTTTCCTTTTGCCCATCTGTCTAGGGATGGTAAGAGGTACTCAATCTAAGCTCGGTCCCTAAGGCCACATGCAAACTCTTCCAGAACTGGCTTGTGAATATTAGATCTCTATCACACATGATATCACAAGGAACACTGTGCAATCTGACGATTTCCTTAACATATAACTTAGCCAAACTAGAAGCTGTTCTCATAGTCTTAACAGGTAAGAAGTGCACGTTCTTGGTTAATCGATCCACGATAACCTACACACCCTCATTACCTCTTCTCGACCTAGGCAATCCATCGATGAAGTCCATAGAAATCTGCTCCTGTTTCCATTTAGGAATCTCAAGCAGCTGAAGCAATCTAGCCGTCTTTTGGTGACTACCTTTCACCTGTTAGCAATGCACACCTGCTTACAAAGATAGAAACATCCCTCTTCATGCCTTACCACCAAAACGCCCTCTTCATATCTTGATACATCTTGGTGACCAAAGGATGTATCGTCAATCTAGAATGGTGACTCTTTTCTAGAACTTCCTGCCTAATCCCATTAACATTTGGGACACATAACCTACCATTCATTCTCAAAATGCCACGACCATCCACCTCAAATCTAGGCCAGCTCTCTGGTGCCTCATTCTCGCTTACATTTTTAGCCACCCTAGCAAAATGAAGATCTCTAAGCTGATTCTCTTTGATATGACTAATCAGAGTAGGACGAACCTCAACATTTTCCATAACTGCATACCTCCTATTGAGCGCATCAGCTATGACATTAGCTTTCCCCGATGTATATAATATATCTAGATCATAGGCCGCAAGAAACTCTAATAACCCTTGCTGCCTCATGTTTAAGTCTTTTTTATGTAAAAAGATACTTCAAAGATTTATGGCCTGTATATAACTTGAACTTTTTACCTAGCAAATGATGCCTCCACATCTTTAATGCAAATACCACTGCTAATATCTCCAAGTCATGAGTTGCATACCTTGCTTCATGCGGTTTGAGCAGCTGACTCGCATAGGCAATAACCCTTCCATGCTGCATCAACACAGTACCTAGACCCATTCCACGTGCATCAGTGTAAACAATCAAACCCTCACCTTCATCTGGCATAGTAAGAACAGAAGCACTAGTCAACTTTCCCTTTAACTCTATGAATGCTTGCTTGCATTTATCAGTCCATACAAATTTGACATCTTTCTTCGTCAAATTCGTTAAGCGAGAGGCAATCTTCGAGAAATCACGTATGAATCTCCTATAATAACCTTCTAGACCCAAAAATCTCCTAAGATCAGTTGCGCTTTTTGGTCTCTTTCAGTCCTGAATGGCCACAACCTTAGCGAGATGAACAAAAATACCTTCCGCCGAAACAACATGACCTAATAATCTAACTTCCAAACGCTAAAAATGACACTTCAAGAACTTAGCCTTCAATACAAGCTCTCTTGGTGTTTCTAGAACAATCCTTAGATGGTACGAATGTTCCTCCTTGGTCTTGGAATAAACCAGAATATCATTGATAAATATAAGGAGAAACTTAATCAACACATCTTGGAAAACCCAATTCATTAGGTCCACGAAATATGCTAGAGCATTAGTTAGACCGAACGGCATAACTAACCACTCATAAAATTGGTTGGATCTAAAAGCGGTCAAGGGTACACTCTTCTTTGCCACCCTCAACTAATGGAACCCCATGGCAAGATCAAGTTGAGAAAACACACGAGCTCCATGAAACTGATCGAACAAGTCATCTATCCTAGACAAAGGATACTAGTTCCAAACAGTTCGTTTGTTGAGCTCGCGATAATCTACACATAGTCTTAGGGAACCGTTCGCTTCGTAGAAAATACGACGGGTGTTCCCTAACTTGAATGAATTGGTTGGATCAATCCCTTTTGCAACAAATCACTAACCTGATTTGTTAACACTAACCTCTCCTTTGGGGTAAGTCTACGAATGAGCAACACGATAGGTTTTGCATCCGTCACTAATTCGATGCAAAATTCTATCTCTCGATGAGGTGGTAAACCTGACACCTCTTCAAAGACATCCTCAAACTCCTAACCAACCATGATCAAACCTAACCCCTCCTCCACCATATCTAGAGAATAAAAAAACTAGTTATAAGAGAGATAGGTTCCTCACAAGGAACTACTAGTTTCTTCTACCCCTCCTTCATCAGTGACACAGTGCGCTTAGCACAATCCAAGTTAGCATGATTCCGAGATAACCAATCCATCCCAAGCCAAACATCAAAGCCCCAAAAACTTAGAGCATACATATCGTAAGGAAGGAGTTAATCGAATCAAAACTCCTAAACAGATAATATTAAGATTGGCCGAGCCCCTGACAGGGTTTGGCACACAAATAGAATCTAAAGCTATGTCTGGCTCAAGTTTCAATCTATCAACAAGAGTACGAGAAATGAAACTAAGAGAAGTACTATTATAAAAATAAGACATGAACAGGAATGCCAAAAATAGATAGAAAACCTTCCAGAACTTGCTTCCCCTTTACAGCTGCAGAAGTGGAAGGTGCTGAAGTTAGTGCGAAAGCTCGAGGTTGTTCCCCCTTCTAAAGCATCGGACACTCCCTAGCAAAATTGCCTGGCTGGTGGCAGTTGTAGCGGCTCCTTGGTGCAAACTGGATCTTGGTCATTTGTAGCTTTGTCTTTGGTACCTTAGAAATGGCTGTTTGTGTCAAAAATGGGCACAACACTCTTCGGATGTGTTTGAAGAGATAAAATAAGAAAGTAAATGTAAAATGAGGCAGATCTAACAAACACACCAATCAATAGATAAGAAAAAGTATAGAAACACACAAATTTATAGTGGTTCGACATATGGCCTATGTCCATTATGAAATGATTGATGTTTTTTTATTATAACTCGCTGGTTACAAGAGGATTACAACAGTACAATCAAAGTACAACAGCAATTTCGGTAGAGTATCCACATAGAGAAGCCAAAAGTCTAATTTCTGTAGGTCTACGGTCACTATTTATAGGCGTAGGCAGCAAATATCTCACCCAGATCTCGGAGGACTTCTTATCTTACGTGGGTGGGCCCACGGGATCGAGTTCAAGTGATTTCGACTCAATCTAGGAGCAATACGAATTGAGTTCGTATCGATCAATAATTGGTCCTTTTGGGCTGAAATTGATCGGGTACATTCTTGAGGTTGTAGGCAAGCTCCCATGAAAATTTGGTGGCATTTGGACTTGTAAATCTCGAGTTATGATCGATGCAAGTTTGGATTTACAAGGTGCAGCCGAGCTCGTATCGATATGATCCATATCGTCACCTTCGTGTCGATAGTTTGCACGTGCTCTCTAGATGATGTGGTGCAATATTCAAGGATCGATCCACTTTTAATGCCGATAGACCGAGTCTTCCTCCCTTTTAGGCTTCATTCGTATAGACTTGGAGCATCCCTTTCATATCCATGCCCCTAACTTCATTTCGTATCGATGCTTATGGCCGCTTCGTATCAATGACTTAGGGGATGTTTTGTATTGATGGAAGATGGTAATTCGTATTGATCGCCTAGTGACCCATTCATATCGATTGTTGGCGGATTGATACGAATAACGCAATTGGAATCAATACGATTTAGCTTCAGCCGATGGATACGAAGCAGATTAATGTGAGGGATACGAAATGGAGTAGGCGCGATGGATACGAGATAGCACTGACAAGGTGGATGCAAAATGGTGTGGATGTGATGGATACGAACCGAGGCTTCTTCATGGATACAGACGATGTTGCGGCTTGGCCATAACTACGAAGTGGATGGACATGAATGAAACGGCTATGAATGTATGGTTCCGAACGAGGTTGCCTCTTCCCATGGACACGAATTAGTTATATGCCTAGATGGATATGAACTTGTAGGTGTCTTCCTTGGTTTTGATCGACTAATATCTTGAGCATACGAACCCCAATTGACTTGAAATTTGGAACGCTGATTTTCATGGCTTTGCTTGTTGTACCAAATCGATTGTAGCTCGATCCAGACTCGGGCAAAATTTATCAGTATCCATAGTGAACCTTGTAGGCAATCGATCTTCAGGACAGACCGTCCTTGGTTTCTAGTCGAGTTCTTGTGTCATGGCCTTGCCAAAAGGTAGGATAACATTTGCCCCCCCAAAGTATGTCTTGTGTGAACATGACGTGCTTTGATAAGTTGCAACCTTCTGTCTGAAAAGTTCTATCTGATTTGATGTATAGTTGTTGTCCTTTCATCAAAACATGTAACCTTTGATTGTTTCTCGGTAATATAAATACTAAATTGCTGACTTCCAACGATTGTACTGTGCATTATTGTAACTAAGTGTTGAGCGCCAAAAATCTGTTGTTTATTATTGTAACCAAGTGAGCATTCAATTCCTGTGAATTTTAAAAATTGGATGTTAATCCATCACACACATAAATGCAGGTTAACCTGACTCCTGTTAACGTTCGCATTTTCACAAGTCATGTCATTTTTTTTGTATCAAATTCTGTATCGATCCTCTCCTGAATCGATGTGAAATTCGAGTTGTAACAACGCTTGATGGTTGCTTTGGAGTATCTCTTCGTATCTATCCTCTCCTGGATCAATGTGAAAAGTTGGAAAATTGTGTTCGTATCGATGCTGGTCGACACGAATTTGGTTGGTGTTTTAATGTAGTTCGTATCGATTTGAACCGATGGATACGAACGGCTGTGGTGTTAGATGGACACGAGTTGATCATCTTGTACTGATGAACCGAGGGATATGAAAGATTTGATGTGCATCTGCTTCGTCTCGATTGCTTAATGGTTACGAGTGGGGGGTCACTTGGGCAAAGCTTGGTTATGAAAAGGCCATCACACAAGTAGCATCAGACTCGCCTTGATCGAGCTATTGGATACGCATGAATTGACTCTTATCGTTCAATAGTTGACCATTTCAAACGGTATGAGTGACTGGGAGATGAACGGTCATCCCCTAGGTATATATATAAGCTTGGTACTTGGAAAAAATTTTACTTTCTCATTTCCTTGCCCCCTGCCTTCGTATCGTTCCCAACTGAAGGAAAAACTATGCTGCTTTTGCCTTCAAATCAGTTAACCCACTAATTCCCTCAACTTACTTGCTTGAATTAAGTAATTAACCTACACCAAACAACTTAGAACAATGAAATTCGAATTCTCATGCCATTCGATATGCATTCGTGACTGATCTTGGCGATGTGGTGGCCGTGGATGGCCGGAGTTTGATGAGGAGTGCTGATAGCCTTCATGTTGATTGGGGAAGAAGGATTGAGGAGGGATACGAAGGAGTTGGAGTAATGGTGGTTCAGCCTGGGCTTCATATCAATGAAGGAGGGAGGATATTCGTATCGACTTGGACTGGCAGTGATTCGCATCGAGTGAGTGGAGTGCTTCGTATCGGTTGGTGACGAGTCTTTCGTATCAATTAGCCAACGACATCTCTCGTATCGATCGTTAATAAATGGCATACGTATCGATGTCCCTTGATCGATACAAATTCTGAGAATGGAAATAAATAATCTGACTGATACGTCTTATTGGCTTGCTGATCGATACGAGAGAGTTTCCTCTGAATGGGTACAAAGTGGATAACTTAGCATTGATACGAACTACGGCTTTTTGATCGATACGAACCATAGCTCCTTGATCGATACAAAATGGCGCTTCCCTGATCGAGACGAAGTGGACTTTGGTGGTTGATTCAAGTTTAAACTTTTATCGATACGAATTGCATTCTTGAACACTTGACTCCGACGAGCTTCTGCCTTGCATAATCTGACTTAAACGTTCTATTGCATATTTGACCGCCCTTTGAAGCTCGTCGATGGAACTATAATATGAAAACACTTAACGAACTTCAATTTGAATCGATCTCCAAAGTCTGGATGGCATGGTTGTGACAGTAGCGATAACGGTTACTCCAGTTGAATCTCGAAGTCTCATCGTTTTAACATTTTTTTGAACTTTGTAGAAATCTTAAGTATCATTTTTAACATTTTTTTGAACTTTGTAGAAATCTTAAGTATCATGTAGCACTGCACTGCACAACACGATCACTCACTTCACACCGGGGGGGAACATGGGATTATTGTCATCTAACGATGATTTTTGCTAAGTTGATTAGCTATGGAACCTGGAAATTCGCAACAACAAGAGGCTCAAAGTTCAGCCCTTCCTATAACAGAGATGCTGGCTATTGTTGCCGAAGTTATAAGTCCTGCTCCGAATAAACTACCAGGAGAAGTTTTCATTGGGAATCCACAAGACTTAGTTCCATCTAATATTTCTAAAGAAATGGTAGGAAGGATTTGCTTAAGGCACGGGCTATTGTTGAACGACGTCCAGCTACCATGGCCAAACGATATGCCATATACTCCTCCAAAAGGGTTCACTGCTTTTAACAGATTCTCGTGTACAGCCGGGACACTTCCTTCATTCAATCAATACATCTAAGAAGTGTTTTCTTACTTAGGGATTGCCCCATCATAGTTGCATCTGAACGGGTACGCTTTGCTGAACAGCCTATTCATCATCTTCATGGAGCACCTTTTCCGACCCCCGACTCCAAAGGAAGTCAGATTCTTATTCAATGAAAAGAGTCGGGGAGATAATCCCTCTTTCACATTCTTAGAGGGAGTCAGAAACTGTCAAATTGTGATTGGGACTTGGACCAAACTTAGCTACTTCAAAACCAAGTGGTTCTACGTTCGGTGCTCGCCAGGATTCGCTAGACGGTGGCTAGATAGTTGTAAGTGTTTCAATTCCTCCGGCGACTAATTAGTTAATTCCATTGATACTGAGCTTAATGTTATTTCCTCTTTACAGCTTCAATTCCTCGACCCGAAGGCGCTCAATTTAGGGAAATCGTCAGGATCCTTCAGGAGGTGCCGGGCAAGTTTAAAGAGATCAAAGCAGTACTTACGAATGAAAATCTAAGGGTCGTCGGGCTAATTGATGGAGATCAGAGCATGGGGCTTGAAGGATCTCTCAAGGCAGCTCCAGCAAGACAAGCTAGACGAAGAGCACCCGGAATTGTAATCGCTGAGCAGTGTGGCGAAGAGGAAACGCCCACCAAAGACGAACCCGTAGCCGGGCCTTCAGATAGTCCTCGGCATTCAGAAAGGATAAGGAAAGGCAAGGCTGGTGCTCGTAAACTTTGCAAATCTACGAGACGGAAATCCGTGGTCGTGTCTCTGCCAGTTGCCGGTGTTATAATTTGGAGGCTCCTTCCTCAGACATGGATAACCCCTTTGAAGGACTGATATTCCAATCCCGGCCTATGTGTCGCTCCAACAAGATACAGATTGGAAGGGCTTTAAAGCGCTTTAGATTTAGGCAAGCCAACTCCTTCGAGTACGGTCGATATAATCGGTTGGTCGGGGGGTTAACACATACATGCATACACTTCACGACATCACATACTCAATATTCATGAGTTGTCCCATCTCTGAAGATAACTAACTTTGCCTTTCTTTTAATTTTGCAGATCCGATGTCGAAGAAACTGCCTATGCTTGGTAGTCTCTGCACTGCACGCGAATCTTCCAGTTCTTATAGGGAATCATAGGCGTGATTTTAACTATGACCGCCGCCACTCCAGTAAAGAGAGGAATTATTATGATAGAGAGAGAGCCAGGGAAAGGGAGAGGGAACGAGAAAGAGAAAACGAGAGGTGAGATAGACGCCGCTACAGATCACGCTCTCCTCCACCCAGGGTTTCGTTGCCACCTCCTAGCTCGGGGACACAGACTGTTGCGACTTCGCGCCAACCGGCGCCTCCGGTAATTCCAAGACCCGGCGAACATCGCTGTATGACCGGGGCAGACACCTCTATTGCAGCTACTTCGGTGGTTACAGAGTTGACAGGTGAAGGAGCTGCTCGGATAGCCCAACAGAAAAAGAGAGTTTCCGAACATATGCTTCGACGGCTTCCATTTTTCTCCAAATTTGATGGTACTTCCAGATGGAGCAGATAAAATCGTTCACGATCATGTCTATCACGCTATTGGCCAATACCGAGAGTGGAAGAAAACCGCCGAGAAAGCTTCAACTGTGGCGTTTAAGCGGGCAAAGAAAATCGAAGAATTGCAAGAAACCATCACCCAGAAGTATCGGATCGTCATAATGCTACTTGAGAGAATGATACTTTAAGGAATTCCAAAATGGAGGCCCTGAAAAAGGTTGACGAGGCCAATAAGGAGTTGGAGCGGATGAGGCAGGAGCATTTAAAGTTAGTAGATGATATGGGCCACAGGAACGCCATAGTCACTGTTGAAAAAGATAAAGCTCTCCAAGAGCTGGCAGAGCCTAAAGCCAAATACGACGAAGTCATTAAGGAAAAAGATGAAGCTAATAAGATCGCTCATGAGGCCTGTGACCAAACTGTGGAGGCTCGGAACGAGCGAGATGCGGTGAAGTTGAAAGCTCAGGAGGCTGAGGCTAGGGTTGAGGTTGAGGCCAGGGAAACGGAGGCCAGACTTGAGAGTGATATTGAAGATCTTTTAATCACCTATAATGTCAACGTTCTGAAATACCATGACTTGAGCTGCCTTAGCGATTATCCAACTCACTTACATAGTGCCTAGTGCCGTTTTTTGGCCAATGAGAAGGCAGAGCATCATACTGAACCCCTCGATGAATTCGAACTGGAAAACCGAGTGTTGAATGAGGAAGAGAGGAGAGTTCTTCATGATGCCACTATCTGAGAAAGAGAAGCTCGCTACTCAGCACTTGGAGGTTTGAGAGGGCTCTGGTGTTAAGCATCATGATACAAGCTCTGAGATCCATGTTCCAACCCAGCTTGAATCCACTCCTGCAGTTGATCCTCTACCTGTGCCGGCCTATGATCCGGATCAACCACAGCTATCTCCAGCCTGCAAGCACATGTCAGGAGGAGCCCTGGCCTCCGCCGCGAGCCAACCTGAGGAAGGTATTCTGAACACTTCTCGAATTCATTCAAAGTCTGGAGTACTATCAAAGGAAATTTCTAATATTTTCTCTTATCTCCATTCAGTTATAGAAGCAGCACCGACCATGCCCCATGCAACCCAAGAACAAAACCAAGAGCAGGAGGCTATCGTAACGGAGGCGACGACGACCACTACTACTACTACGGCCGAGGAAGTTAATGCGAGCGCTTTCACCTTTAATGAGCAAATGGTGGATGAGCTCTTAGGCACCTATAGTGATCCACTTTCTGACTTGCCATTTGTTAAGAATGGAAGTGCACTCGCGGCCTGGTCTTCGGCTCCGACTGCCAGCGTCTCGCCTGATACTCAAGCAGCTCATGATGATGTAATAATGGCGGAAATTAGCGCTGAGATGGTGAGTGCAACAATGGGTAGCATCATAGGAGGTGGAATGGAAGGACCTAGCCTGGCCCCTTTACTCATGATCTCTCCGGATGGCACGACTATCGTTACTGGGGTTCCTCACGTATCTTCTCACATAGAAAGTGCCCCCGTCCCTCCAACCACGCACTCTAAAATCATCTCGATTCCAATGAGTTCGGAGGAGGAGACCACGATACTACCCTCGGCCGAGGACAAGCCTAGTAAAGGCAAAAGCTCGAAGCGGCATCATAGCGGAAGCTCCAATGTGTCGACTCCAAAGGAGGAGAAGCATAAGAAGAAGAAGACCAACGAGTAGGCGTGAATTTTGGCATCACTTTTTTGGCAGATAGTTAGGAGCTTTCTTTTCATTCTTGTAGATCATGTATAGATGCGGGTTCGACCCCTACTAGTAGGATTTTTTGGCATAGACTCCTTGTATCTATTTTGCTTTTAAAGGATAAATGAAATAGAATTTCCTTTTGTTCTGTGCACAACTCCAAGTTTATTTGTTTAAGTGTTGCATCACTCGAGTTTTCTTTCGATACACTTGTGAAGCATCAGTCTTTGGATCAGACTTGTGTTCGGTTGTTAAGTCCCGAAGTCATGGCTTCGGGTCGTAACCAAACGTCAAGTCGATCTCCAACATTGTACTGTCTCGATTAGTAGTTGGTGCTGGAGTCATGCCCCCAGTCCTGGGGATGAGTCGAAGTGATCGGATGGTGGTTGCTTTTCACCTTCGACATTTTTAGCTTCGCTCAGTCGGAACTAAGTGGCAGAGGGATGAGTTCGAGTGGTCGGGTTACACTCTCTCACTTATTGAAAATCGCATCCACACTCTGGGGATTAAACTCGCATGCGGGCGGTCGATCACGCCTGCTTAATGTTTAAAGTTACGTACACGCTCCGAGGACTTAAGTTGATTTTTGGGCGGTCAGTCACACCCGTTTTAATGATCAAGTCCCTGTCCACACTCTGGGGACTTAGGTTGATTTGTGGGCGGTTAGTCACACCCAGTTGAAGTTTACATTCTAGTCCACGCTCTAGGGACTTAGAGTTAGTTATGGGTGGTCAGTCATACCCAGTTGAAGTTTATACTCCAGTCCGCGCTCTGGGAACTTAGAGTTAGTTGTGGGTGGTCAGTCACACCCAGTTAATTTTATACTCCAATCCGTGCTCTGGGAACCTAGAGTTAGTTAACAAACAATCGATTACATCTATTTTGAGTTTTAGGATTTTGTTCGCATTCTGGGAACGATAGATTTATCAGGATCGTGGATGGTCAGGTCACATCCACCCTGAGTTAACAAGCGAGGTCATTTGTTAGACGGATCCATCCTCCTCAAGCTTGTATTGAACACAGGCGAAGTCGTTAGGTGGACAAATCCACCCTCTTCGAGCCCACATTTGTAAGTTTATACTCCAGCTCGCACTTTGGGAGCCGGAGTTAGTTAAAGGATTGTCGTGTATCAATCCTTTTTGGCTTCAATGTGACAACTTGCCCCCGAGCTCGGGTTTCACATAGCGAGTGACCGTTCGTATCACGATCACTCCCTATTTGAATAAGTCCCACCGTAGGATGGAACTTAGCTCTCTGTCCATTGTGATGGTCGCATGACGCATTTTAAGAATCACTGCTCTGGCTCGAAGAGATTGCATTTTATTGCTGAAATAAGAAAGTATGGCAAAGTCAGTTGCCTTATTACAAGTTCAAATTTCGAAATGTATAAACAAATTGCAAATGAAAAGCAGACTAAATGAATAAACAAAGCCTGTCATGTGTAGTAGCGGCGAAGACTTTCGCTGTTCCAAGCTCTTGGCAAAGTGGGACCATCGACGGTTAATAATTTGAATGTCCCGTCTTCGAGTCTTCGTTCAATAACATACGGTCCTTCCCACATTGGCTTCATATGCGAAGGGACCGGGTAAATTCTCTTGAGCACGAGATCGCCAATTTCAAAGGTTCGGGGTCGGACCTTAGCATTGTACAATCGGACAACTCGACTTTGGTGCGCGGCTGCCCTCAAATCAGCTTCTTCACGCTTCTCATCTAATAAGTCCAGAGATTCGACAAGCAATATAGCATTTGTTTTCGGATCATAGTAAGTCACACGATGAGAAGGTACTTCCAACTCGACTGCAATAACGGCTTCTGAGCCGTAGAAAAGTGAAAATGGAGTGTGGCCGGTCGTGGACTTGTGGGTTTTTCGATATGCCCATAGGACCATAAGAAGTTCATCGACCCATTTGCCCCTGGCCTTTTCCAATCGTTTCTTCAGAATGGACTTTATAACTTTGTTAACAGCTTCGACCTGTCCATTCGCTTGAGGGTGTGCAACTGTAGAGAACTTCTTTTGAATATGGAATCATTGACATAAATTCTTGAACTTGACACTATCGAATTGGGCTCCGTTGTCAGTGATGATGGTATGTGGGAGACCAAATCGACAAATAATGTTGCATACCACAAAGTTGATCACTTTGTTCGCCGTGATAGTAGTAAGGGGCTCGACTTCCGCCCATTTGGTAAAGTAATCAACTACAACGATGACGTACTTCGCGCCACCTTTAGCCAGAGGTAGAGACCCAATAATATTGATGCCCCATATTGTGAACGGCCATGGACTGACCATTCGAGTTATTTCGGTAGGCGGGGCTCTTGGAATCCGAGCATGCTTCTGACATTTGTCACATTTCATGGCATAATCTAATGCGGCACGATTTACAGTCAGCCAATAATAACCGTATCAAAGCACTTTCTTAGCAAGAGCTTGCCCCCTAGTGTGATCGCCACATTCTCCTTCATGCACATCATGTAATATTCGTTTGATTTCATCGTGGGCGATACACCGGAGTAAAGGAACAAAGTATCCTCTTTTATACATGACTCCATTCTGAATAGTGAATCGCGAAGCCTTCCGGAGAACTTGTCTTTTCTCACTCCTGCGCTTTGGCAGGGTCCCATGCTCGAGATAGTTCCTAAACGGTGTCATCCATGATTCCTTATCGGGTATGATTTCATGTACCAGCCGGTCTTCGTTTGATTAATACTCGGGGAAGATAGTGTCTCAACGGGAACGAGTCCCATTTGTTGTGCCTTACCGATGTTGGCTAATTTTGCCAAAGAATCGGCCTTCTGATTGCGTTCTCGGGGTATGCAATAGATGGCATAATAATCGAACTGATTCAATATTTCCTGGACCCGAGCAAGATAAGTAGCCAGCCTCCGGTTTCTGGCCTGGTATTCCCCCCAAACTTGGCACACGACCAATTGTGAATCGCAGTAAATCTCCACAGCAATAATTCTTAAATCTCTGGCAAGCCTGAGTCCGGCGAGCAGGGCTTCGTATTCAGCCTCATTGTTGGTCGCACGGAAATCAAACTTCAAAGCATAGCATATAGATCGGCCTTCAGGAGTTTCGAGCACAATTCCAGCGCCTGAGCAGCGTCATTTGATGCGCCATTAGTATGCAGCTTCCAGACATATTTGGAAGATTCATTGGCTTCGGGCAGGTCCTCTAGGATAGTGAATTCGGCGATGAAGTCCGCTAGGACTTGTCCTTGAATAGCTTGCCTAGGATGAGCATAGAAATATGGGCGAAGCTTCCTCGAGGCAATGATAAGACAGTAAGCTAACTTTTCCAACTTCGGATAATTTCTCACTGCTACGGTCAGTCGTTTGCTGATGTAATAGACTGGCTGTTGTATCCGATCCTCCTCCCAAATCAAAGCAACACCGATAGCGTTTTCTGACACCGCCAAGTAGATTTACAATCTCTCATGATCAATAGGCTTTGAAAGAATAGGTGGTGTGGATAAGTGTTGAACCAGTGCTCGGAATATGCCTTCACACTCTGTAGTCCATTCAAAGTTCTGTTTCCCTTTCCTGATTAGATTGAAGAAGGAAATGCATTTTTCGGTGGATTTTGAGATGAACCCATTCGGCGCTGCTACCTTCCCGTCGAGGCTCCAAACTTGCTTTATGGTCCTTGGAGTCTTAAGATTCCTAATTGCCCATATCTTCTCGGGATTGGCTTCGATTCACCAAGCATTAATGATGAATCCAAGGAACTTTCCAGACGCGACCCCAAAGTGACACTTTAACGGGTTCAGCTTCATTCTATACTCTCGAAGGATGTTAAACATCATTCTCAGGTCTTTGATATAACCGGTGGAGAATCGAGACTTTACAAGCATGTCGTCTACATATACCTCCATAGTTTTTCCAATCTGGTTAGCAAACATTCGATTGACTAGCCGTTGGTAAGTTGCTTCAGCATTTTTTAGTCCAAACAGCATGACTTTGTAGAAGTAAAGTCCCAGATCGGTGACGAAGCTGGTGTGCTCCTGATCGGGTAGGGGCATGGGAATTTGATTGTAGCCGGAATATGCATCCATGGAAGGTAAGAGCTCGTGTCCGGCTGTTGAGTCTACAAGTTGATCAATCCGGGAAGTGGAAAACTGTCTTTAGGGCAAGCATTATTCAAGTCTGAGTAGTCAATGTAAGTTCTCCATTTCCCGTTAGGTTTCCTGACAAGTACAGGGTTGGACACCCATTTTGGATATAGCGCATCTCGGATAAACCCGTTCGAATTGAGTTTATCTACCTCTTCCTTTAGGGCGGCAGATCTCTCTAGATCCATACCACGCTTTTTTTGCTTGACCGAGGCATGCCGCGGGTCAATATTTAATATGTGGCTCGCGATGTCCGGCAAGATTCCATACATGTTAGAGTGCGTCCAAGCAAACATGTCGAGGTTTTCCCGGAGAAATTCAACCAATTCCCTCTTCATCTGTTGGCTTAGCTGAGATCCAATCTTTATCATTCTAGAATCGTCAACATTATCGATCGAAACTTCGATCGTCAGCTCTGCCGGAGAAGCCTGACTGTCTTTGACTTCGTCCTCGCTTTCATTATCTCTTGGGCCAAGATCTCTTGGGAATTGGTTGTGGTGCCCAGGCCTAGGCGTTAACTGTCAATTATATGCAAAGCGGACGCAGAGAGATTCCTCTACGCCCTTTCCCTTCTATTTTCGCTGCGCCTCCTGCAGCTCAGCAACATAACAGGCCCGTCCAGCAGCCCGGTCTCCCTGAACAACCCCGACTACATTATTGATAGGGAATTTCAAAGTCCGACACCAAGGGGCGATAGCAGTCCTGAACTCAGCTAGGGCCGGTCGGCCCAAGAAAGCGTTGTATGGTGAATCAATATCCAATACAATAAACTGCAACATCCGGACTCTCCGACGTTCTCGAACTCCAAACTCCACTGGTAGCTCCACTATTCTAGTGGGTATAGTCGCACTTCCATTAAAGCCATGAATACGAGACTGACAAGGCTTTAAATCTTTCGCTTCCATCTTCATTTGATCATAGGCTCACTTAAAGAGTATGTTCACTGAACTTCCACTGTCCACTAAGATCCTCTTCATCCAAGCAGGACCTATCTGAGCTGAAATGACTAGTGGATCAATGGTAGGGGCTTCGATTATGTCGGCATCCCTGTCTTTGAAAATGATGTCGTCTGTCATCGTCTTCTGTTGTTTGGCCGGAGCCCCGTCTTCCAAGTTACTACAACATTCGAAGCTCGCATGCCTAATAGGGCTGGCATACGACTCCATTTCCCTCCAGCTTTGATCCGTTGGATGACGACCACCACTAACAGTGTTAATCACTAACCTACCACCAGTACGCACGGGTTCCTTCGGTCTAACCTGATTCGATATTTGATTTTGATTCGATGGGCCCGCACCTCCAGCTTGCGGCGCCTAAACGAATTGCTCCAACTTTCTTTCTCGGATCAACTTCTCGATAATATCTTGTAGATGATGACACTCGTTCATGTTGTGGCCATAACTATCTTGAAATCTACAAAACTTTCCAGTTTGAATCTGTCTCTCCGACGATTGCTTCGGAATAGGTTTCTTATATCGGATAGTATTACAAGTTTGCAAGTACACATTCTCCAGAGATGTATTTAAAGGAGTATATGTGTCAAACATGGGAGCTCTACATCGCGGTCCGCGATTCTGATCCCACTTCTTACCCTGGTTTTCATCGCCTTTCTGCTGATTCTGCTTATTCTGTATATTTAACTGCACCTTTCCGGAACTCTCCCCGGTTTGTTTCACAGCGATATTACTCTGGATCCCTTCCATACTAGGCCCTGCGTCATCCTTTCTCCTAGACTGCTTCGCGTCCTCTCTTCTCAAGAACTGAGCTGCCTTGAAATAGAAATGGTCCAATGACATGGGGGGTTTCCCAGCCAGCCAGTTTTCAAATTTGAAATCAAGATCAATTCCCTTAGCTAATGCCATCAATATGGAATTATCATTAGGGTTACCAATCTCTACGCAAGCGGCATGAAACCTTTCCAGGTAATGTTTGACTGTCTCTCCGGGAGCTTGAGTCACACTGGACAAGGTATTAACATCTTTGGTCCTTGTGACATGCATGTGAAACTGCTCAACAAACTTCGTAGCCAACTGGTCGAAACATGAAATAGATCGGGGTGGCAGGCGAGTAAACCACATAGTCACGATGCCCCCTAGGAAAATTGAGAAACTTCGACATTTGACCGCATCATCAGCTCGCGTGGCATTCATCAACCATTTGTACTTCAAAATGTGCTAGTTAGGGTTAGAGCTCCCTTCATAAACAGGCAGAGTTGGCATTCTAAATCGCCGAGGCGGTTCAGGGTAGAGGATGTCATCAGTGAAAGGGGTATGACTCCGGGAGATTCCCCAGTCGTCGTTGGTGAGGCCCTGGCTCTCGCGGATCATCTGGTGGATCATAGTTGGGATATCTGGCATTTGTACATTCTGGGCATGCTGGGCCAAGGTGTGGTCGGGTTCCACAATGCGAGGACGGTCCAGGCGCGGTCGACGGTCCATACCTTGCCTCCTTGGCTCCAGGTCTTCGGGTATATAGGGTTCAGGAGTGTGGTCGCGTTAGCGAAGGGTAGGATCCATTCGGTTTCGAGTGTCGGCTTCCAAGTCGGTGGCAGCGGAAGCAGCGCGGTTGTCAGTAGCATGATACGAAACCGTCCCTCCTCGGAAGAAAGGTCCAGCCTGGTGGCTGGTTGACGGACCAACTCTCGCTTGTCCAAGATTCAAAGTGCGCTGATGCCCGGTAGTTTGCACATAGCTTCCATCCAACCGTGGGCGCGTGGATCTATGATTGTAATTAGAGGAAGCTGAACTTTCAGTAGATGAATAGGAAGCCAGCTCTCGTCTAGATCTCCTTTGTCTTTCTCGGTTCAGCCGATTAGTTGACTCCGTGTTGGCACGAAGCTACTGGGTAAGCTGCTGGCGGCTTTGGGTCAGCTCTTGCATAAGTAGCTGGAACTCCTCCCTGGTGACAGGGCCTTGTGGATCCGAAGGTCCAGCAGTGTTCTGGTCTGTAGAGGGAAGTTGTGCGGGGTTCTGCCTTTCCCGACCTTCTGGATCTACAGCGGTTGAGGTAGTCCTAGTAGCGACCATAGTGAATAGCGAAGTTCTCTCCTAAACTTGATGCAAATCTGAATAGGATGGAAGAGCTTCTAGGCTTGAGATCTAGATCTACTCCTTAGATTCTTGCAATCCGATATCGGTAGTAGATCCAATGAGCAGGAGAAAAGCCGGGTTTTCTCAGTGAAAGTACCAAAGTGTTTGTGTCAAAAATGAGCACAACACTCTTCGGATGTGTTTGAAGAGATAAAATGAAGAAAGTAAATGTAAAATGAGGCAGATCTAACAAACACACCAATCAACAGATAAGAAAAAGTACAGAAAGACACAAATTTAGAGTGGTTCGGCGTATGGCCTACGTCCACTATGAAATGATTGATGCTTTTTTATTATAACTCGCTGGTTACAAGTGGATTACAATAGTACAATCAAAGTACAATAGCAATTTCGGCAGAGTATCCACATAGAGAAGCCAAATGTCCAATTTCTGTAGGTCTAGGGTCACTATTTATAGGCGTAGGTAGCAAATATCTTGCCTAGATCTCAGAGGACTTCTTCTCTCACGTGGGTGAGCCCACGGGATCAAGTTTAGGTGATTTCGACTCGATCTAGGAGCAATTAGAATTGAGTTCGTATCGATCAATAATTGGTCCTTTTGGGCTGAAATTGATCAGGTACATTCTTGAGGTTGTAGGTAAGCTCCTGTGAAAATTTAGTGGCATTTGGACTTGTAGATCTCGAGTTACGATTGATGAAAGTTTGGATATACAAGGTGCGGCCGAGCTCATATCGATATGATCTGCATCGATACCTTCATGTCGACAGTTTGCACGTGCTTTCCAGATGAAGTGGTGCAATATTTAAGGATTGATCCACTTTTAATGCCAATAGACCGAGTCTTCCTCCCTTTTAGGCTTCATTCGTATCGACCTGGTGCATCCCTTTCGTATCCATGCCCCCAACTTCATTTCATACCGATGCTTAAATCCACTTCATATCGATGACTTAGGGGATGTTTTGTATCGATGGAAGTTGGTAATTCGTATCGATTGCCTGGTGACCTATTCGTATCGATTGTTGGCGGATTGAAACGAATAGTGCAATTGGAATCGATACGATTTAGCTTTAGCTAATGGATACGAAGCAGATTAATGTGAGGGATACGAAATGGAGTAGGCACGATGGATACGAGATAGCACTGACAAGGTGGATGTGAAATGGAGTGGATGTGATGGATACGAACGAAGGCTATCTTCATGGATACGGACGAGGTTGCAGCTTAGCCATAACTACGAAGTGGATGGACACGAATAAACCGGCTATGAATGTATGGTTTCGAACGAGGTTGCCTCTTTCCATGGACACGAATCACTTATATGCCAAGATGGATACGAACTTGTAGGTGTCTTCCTTGGTTTTGATCGACTAATATCTTGAGCATACAAACCCCGATTGACTTGAAATTTGGAATGCTGACTTTCATGGCTTTGCTTGTTGTACCATATCGATTGTAGCTTGATCCGGACACGGGCAAAATTTATCAGTATCCATAGTGAACCTTGTAGGTAATTGATCTTCAGGAGATTGTCCTTGGTTTCTAGTCGAGTTCTTGGTGTTACGGCCTTGCCAAAAGGCGGGATAACATCAGCGCCTTTACTAATGGTGCTTTTTCCACTTGCCCTCCCCTACCCGACCTATAATTCACAGCAAAGTGCCATTTCTTTCCACACTTTTGATAGACTACCCCAGAAATATCTCTTGACGGCTGAAACTTTTGCTTGTTGTCCTCAACTGGTGCAGTAATAGATGGCTTCGGTGCTATGCTCTCAAACCTCAACCTCATGTTCACCAAATTCACACAAGACCCCAAGATGTGATTTGTCATATTACCCTTGAATTCGGGGCACATCCCTGCGATGAACATCTCAATTCTCTTCAATGGCATATCTACCAAACCAGGCCCGAACCGCGATAAGGCAGTGAATCGGTTATCATACTCCGCCACTGTCATGGCCTCCTGCTTCAAGTCGAGGAAGCTCCTAAACAACAAAGTCTTCCCGACTTTCGAGACAAACTTCATCTCGAATCCCTTGTTAAATTGGGCCCAAGAGATGTCGTTCTCTTGGACATCAGCAGTGATGAAACTCCACCAATCCATGGTAGCGTCCGTTAGATATTGTGACGCCAACCGATGCTTCATCATGTAATCTAACTCCATATCCCCAAATATTCGATCGCATAATTTGATCCAAGTCTAGACTTTTATGATCGTCTCTATACCACCAAACCTCTTACCTCCTGGCCTCCCATAATTGCGGCAGTGCGAAGCAAAATTCACCTGAGGCCTGACCTGCACGACCTCCTCTACAATATCCACCCTTGATTCCCCGACTGGAGCAACATTCCTTGGTGCTTGATCTCCACCATTTTTTATGGTATTACCCTGACCACTCTACCTCCTTGAGCATTGATAGCTCTAGTACTCATGATGTAAACTTGAACATAGTAGAATATATTTAGGATATGAAAGACTAGAGTTATTTCAAAGAAAGAGATTATTCTTAAGGAAAGTTGAAAAAAGAGGGTATAGGTTTATAGAAAATACAAATACGCTCTCGTATATATAATACACTCGACTCATTCTAGCGTGTCGCTTACCCTACCTTTAATGAGCCATACCCAACCAAAGCCAAGGTGTTCGCTTAACCCTGGGCTCTGATACCAAATGTAATGACCCGACTTTTCGACCCTCGAATGTCGACACTAATAAATCCACGGTATTCGTGTGCCGAACATTCAAGTGTTGGAAAAACTGAAAGTTAGGGTAAAATAAAAAAAAGAATAGGACAAGAAAGGAAGAATACAACATCAAAATCTCATGGTGGAACGATAATACATAATATCAATAGAACAATGCAAAGGATTACTCTGAATACAGGATTTTTAGAGTTACAAGACCTAAGTATTATCATCAGCCTGGACAGTTATAACTGTCTGTCCTTAAATTGCTGATATATGTACATAGCTAAAATGGAACAATGGAAATAGAAATAGATATTGGAAGCCCCCAGCTCGTCTTGAACTCTGAAACGTCCAAGGTAAAACCTACCATACCCAGCCTATAACGACCCACTTTTCCGTACACTTTAAGCTAATAATAAATCACACATATCCAACCCAAATTGAACGGAAGGGGAGATAGTTAGGGAAAAGAAAGAAAAAAGAAGACAAGAAGAACTAACAAGTACAGAATCTCTGAGCGAAAAGAATAATCTATATTATATAACAAATCTTTACACAAAAACAAAACTGCAATTTATATATATACAGACATCAATCAGAGTATACTAACCTATTCAGCACAGATAGTTATAACAATATGTCCTCACAATTGCTGATAAATACAACCATGAATGCAATGGAAGAAAAATAACCATCTACGAGAATACGTCTCAGGGATCCCAGCTCATCTCCGGAAGCTCCAAATATATCCAGCTAAACCTGGAAATATGCTCGGTCAGACCCAAGCATTTAGGAAAATAACCCATGCCCAGGTCAGTCTGGTAAAACCAACGTGATAACTTAAATCACAAGAAATTTTATTTATTATAACTTTTAAAATCCTTTAAAATCAAAGGTATCTCGTAAGACCACGCTGCATATAAACACGGACGGGTTTTTACCTTACAATAACCAAAACCTTTATATCAAAAAATCCCGTGATATTATAATAATGTCTAGGGCGAAAATAATAATAATCAAGTAGCTGTGATGCTCGTGAGTGTACATCACAACAATACTAGGTATATAATCGAAAATCTGATAAGGCTCGTTCTCTAATTGTGTAGGATTTCCATGAAGGTGCTCTCAGTACTTCGAGAACGGTCCTTCTGCACAAGGATTAGAGTTATCCTTCCGAAGCATCATACCCGTCTAGCCGGGGCACTATAGGAAAACATAACTGGTCTTGCTAAGACCGAATGCATTGCTCCCGGCATGCCAAAACTGATAGATAGATATTGCTAGAAAAGGGAGCCGACAACACCCTATGGGTTTTGCCAACCCTACTGGGCATGCCTCCTATATCTGGTTTTAGTCATTCCCGCCAATGAGGCTACGTCTGGCATTCCAGCTTACGCACCGCCACCAAATAGATCACGGAATCCCACATGGATTCCAATACCCAACGGTCTCGGCATCACACATAGATTCCCACACCTCAATTAGATCTTCGAACCACATCCGGATTCTCATACCCCAACGGGTCTCGGAATCACACATAAATTCCAATATCTCAATATATCACGAATCTCCTCCATAGAACCGTATATGGTTTTCGGAGTCGTCATGGGTTCGAGTCATCTCTTATGAGTACACTCTTCCGCTTCCCGGGTGCTCCACAAAACCAAACGCCGATTTCTGAAATGCTCAATACTAGTTATTTTGGAAATAATCAAACAATACATAAGAGCGGGGATCATCCCCTAACCGTTTAAGTGGATGGGTCTCCTTATCATTTGTCCTAGAAGAACGAAACGAGTTTATACGTATAATATAGCACCATCGATAGTAACTGTACCATATAATCTTCGTGTTTCCTCTAGATATTTCCAGAGTTAAAATCCTTCGGTGTTAAGTAGGAAATATTTCCGTACCATCAAAATTAAGAAGGATTACATGTTTGGGCCATGATTTGATAGTCGGTTATTTAACTATCAAATAAACAAACATTCAACCAAAAATTACATTTCCCACTGAAATCACTAAGCCTCATTAAATTTAATTTCGATAAATTAAATCTCTTTATCAAAAACAGACATATACTTATATCACCGGAATAAGTATATTCACAAACCATTCCTTCTAAAAATGTACTTGAAAACTTTATATATATATATATACGTATATGGAAAGTACCATTCCGCATCGACCATGGATCGCAGCTCAATGGTTACGTCTCTATCCCAAAAAAATCCAAACTTAACTACAGGCAGTCTCTGCCTCTCGAATTACGCCATGAACTCAATCATAGATCGCAGTTTGCACAATGGTTACGTTGCTGTTCCAGCGAAAACATAACAAACTGTAGGCAGTCTCTGCCCCTCAAATTATGCTATGAAAATATACCATTACTTCCCGAAATCTTTTATTTTAATAATTATCTCAAAAATAATGCCTATAAAGTTTCTATATAAATTTTCAAATTTAATTTAGGAAAATACTCTTTTATAACCGTTTACTATATAATATATTATTTTTAAAACAATATTAATATTTGAACAAATTATCTTTGAAATAATAATATTTTAATATTAATTAACTCTTACATAATAATTAACTTTTAAATCAAATTATTATAAGATAATTTTAATTAATAATTAAAATATACTTTTAAACATTTTAAATAATTAAATAACTTTGAAACAATAATTAAATACTTTTAAATAACTTTTAAGAATCATAAATTAATTAATTTTAAATCATTATTAAATAATTATCAATTATCTTTAAAATATCATTAATAAATAATAATCATCCTTTAATTAACTTTGATTCAAAAATCAACTTTCGAATTTGGAAAGAGGCTTAGTAACTCTAATAGTACTTAATCAAGTCACCATTAATTCCAATAACTATCTTAGTTTTAATTCCGGTATTTACATAACATCAAATATGTAAATTAAACTCACAATTAACAATTAACTGTTAATACAACACTTTTCCAATACTAGTCAATTGGAATGTAATTAAGTGTCCACACTAACGTAATGGCAGAACGAGGTTTATTTCTGCTAAGTAAATGTCCAAATTTGACCTATCCCATTAATAATAGCAGAATAGTGATTTATTCTACTAAATAGTTGTCCAATTAATTTAATTAGCGGATAGTGTTTATTTTTGCTAAACAAATGTCCAATTTACCACATTCAATTCAATTTAACTCATCAATATTTATTTTACCAAATAGACATCAATTATTAAGGTATACATATTTAAACGACGTTATTATTTAAAATAACGTAATTAAATTCTGTTCGTTTTCATATGTCATAATTTTTAGACACCTCAAAACTATTAACTGATTATACTACAATATTCTACTCGTTAGTACGAGTCCAACGCAAAAATCCGTGTGCAAAACGAATATCATATGAATAAGTTATGCAAATTTATAACCAACAACATTTATATATATATTTAAGTAAAAACTAATTTAGGGTTTCTTACCACATTTCTTCCGGCCCAAAGCCCAAACGAAACTCACCCGCTACCCATATCCACTCCTTCCCCAAGCTCCAGTTCCCTTTCTCTCCTTTATATTTTTTCGACTATACATGAGAACGTGTACACTCGTGCACGCATAGCCTTTTAGATGCCTCGGACCATCAGTGACGCATCAAAACCCATCGACACTCTCACATCCTAAGCGCCGTACCGAACCCCGACATAGAAACCCAATCGAAAGCAAGCTACATGTTGCGATCAACTTACGCCGAATCGCGCCGAAACTCCACCAAAAATCCCCTTCTTCCATACGAACATAACCACACTAGCGGCTTCGTCGAGAGAAATTAATTTTTAAAGTTTGAGAACATTTTTCTTCCTCTTAACTGATTTTCGGCAATTACTCGATCAATGCTCGACGGAATTGGATGTTGTCAACTTCTAAAAATCCCGTGGATTGATATGGACAACTTTGTAGTTGGACGTCGGAGCTAAAAGTGAGTGGTTTAGGAGCTTTTGATTTTTGAGTAGAAGAAAGTGGAGTCGTTTTTCTTGTTTCAATGTACAGAGGAGTCTGAGCAAGGTAATTGTTTGCCTAAGCATATATCAAAGTCTATATTATATGAATGAATAAATTTATATATTGTGTACACATATTTCGTGCTGCTGTGTTTAATTGAATTCACAGAGAAGAAAATGAAGTGAAGTGGAGAAGGTGGTTGTGGTTCATTTTGCAAAACAGAGGAAGAAAACTCACAGCAGCCAAAAGTCCAAGTGCAAGGACAAGCACTTAAATGCAGCAGCCAAAAATCCAGCACGAGACACAGAAAAGATACTGTGTGCGTGAGTGTATATTTTGTTTCCTGCTTCTGAAAAATGTGTGCTCTGCTTTTGAAACGTGCATGTGATGTTTTATGTATAAGGCAACTACTTCATGCTTAAGGAAAAAAAAGGACTAACAGGAGTATATTTGTAAATGTATTTAACTGATTTTCTTACCGCTATATTATCTAATATGGTACAAGCTTTGTATACTGCCTGACAGGTCTGTTATTATCTAAACATATGCAAGAAATCTATATGCTTTTAATGAATGAATTTTACTGCTATATTATCTTGAATAGTTAATCTTAGTAACTCTGATTGTTTTTTTATACAAAGCATTATTATCTTACATTATATGATAATTGACAGTGCTATTGCTTCTAATATATGAGAATGTGTGTTTAATTATATTTGTAAGTTTATGAAAAAAAGGACTAACATTAAATGCTTTTTAAACCAAGTCAAAATGAAAAGTACATAATAAGATATGAATCGTATGGAAAGAATGGTGTGAGTGCATGGAAGACATGTAATTTAATTATTTTGTTTACAAAGTTTTACGGTACCCCGCCCTACAAAATTCAATTCGCGTGCGAGCCGCAAACGACATATATAAAATTACGATCACACACAACAATGTTACGCGATCACAAAACAGGAATAAAATAGACCGGTTAATTTATTCTATAAAATTTCAAAAGAACCGATGTTTGGCACAAAACGCATCAAACGAAAATATTTTTATTTTTCAAATTAAAAATTATGAAAAAATCCAATAAATAAAATTAAAAATACTTCATTGAAAATCAAATATTAATTTGAAATATATATTTCATTATACTGATTCAAAACCGAATATTTAAATAAATTAAATATTCAAATTTGATAATACGGGTCGTTACACAGCCTACTCGAAGGAGTACGCGAGGATTTTAGAGAAACAAAAATTAAGCACCAGACATAAGTCTGGTATGAGAAAACTCAAGATACATGAATCATAGAACACTAATTATTGGGACTGTACAGATTCCCATAATAGTTTTTCCCTCAAAAGAAACCAACCATTTATTAAGTTTAATATAGTGATATGATAGATAATGTCCAAGGTGTATGATATAATCATATCAAATAGTTGTGATGCTTACATTGGTCACACCATAACATATTTAGGTTACATTTAAAACTGCTAAGGTATGTTCACATAATGGATTTTTCTTTGGAGATCTCTTCGGTCCACGACGAAGCCAATATCCTGCACGAGGGTCAGAAAGTACCTTTCGAGCGTCGAATATATCTAGATAAAATATACCATTTAGGTAAACACAAGCAGCTAAGCATCCGAACATAAACATGAACAACGCGAACCAAATATCATCAACTTCCATTGGCCAACAATCGATAAGTAAATCTAGATATGGAGTTGATAGTTAGTAAAGACCTCAAACCGCTTTTAAAATACTCTAATAATAGTTAGTAAACACTTGTTAAAAGAATGAAACAAAATACTTAAACTTAAATATCTTTTCTAAACTCTTAAGTCCAAAAATCAAGTCCAAAAGAGGGTAGTTTTGCACAAGTGAAGTTTTGGTCATTTTCGAAATGTTACTTAACTTTTTACTCTCCAATAATGTGAACCAAATTCACAATTAATTCTTAAAAAGTCATAAGGACCTCAAACCACTTTTAAAATACTCTAATAATAGTTAGTAAAGACTTGTGTTAAAAGAATGAAACAAAATACTTAAACTTAAATATATTTTCAAACCTTTTAATTTCAAAAATCAAGTCTAAACGGGGCAGTTTTGCACAAGTGAAGTTTTGGTCATTTTCAAGATGTTACTTAACTTTGTACTCTCTAATCGTTTAATAGGAATAAACATATATATAAAAAATTATAAATATGGCATGGAACCCTTAAGGATTTCTCTACCAAATTCCATAGAAATTGCCAAAAACAAAGCAATTCACAACTGCATCTATAGCGACTATCCCTATAGGTACACTTTCCAATCCGAGTTATATTCAAACCTATGTTCAACTACAACCTATTTTCTCATTCCCAAGACCTTGCTATATGTCATACAAGTCCATTCAAGTTCGTTCAAGTCCACTTAAGTCAATTCATATGTCACTTGTTTTCAAGATAAGAAGTAAAACCATTGTTTTCACATATGTCCATATTAATTCAACAACATTAATACTATCAAACATCAACATATATATAAGTGATATTTTCCAATCAAAATGGTGAGTTAGCTCACCTTTTATCCAATAAACAACTAAGATCAAAGAACCTAAGTCCAAACCCAAGCTAGCAACCTCCTTTCCTCCCTTCCTCCCTTGCTTTTGCCTTGCTTCCTCCTCCTTATCCCTCCAAGTGCTCACGACCTATTGATAGAGCGGAGTGTGGCTTTGCTTCTTCACAATCTAACTAGGCAAAAGATGTTGTTCTGTGGTAGTAAGGCTTCACTCCAAGTTTGAAGTGATTTTGATTTGATTTGAAACTATTTTGCTTTAGGAAATTAAGAAGAGGAAAAAGAAGAAGACGTTGATTTTCAACTCTAAGCTTAATAAATGTTGTGAATGACAACAAAGAGTATTCCCCTTCTTATATAGGCTTAGAAATGGTGTTGCCTAAGCTCTCACTCACCCTCTAACATGTCATGGAAGCTTCACTCCCATCACTTCTTCTTTAAGTCACTTCTCCTTTATGCTAATTACCATTACACCCCTCTCATGATAATATCTCTTATCCTTTAGAAGCTTCTAGAATATTCCAAGCTTTTATGAAGAGGTGTGTACGCTAAATAGTTGCTAATATGTTCATTTGATCATTATTTAAGTGCACAAGAGTTCGAACAACATATATCGATCGAAAAGCTGTTTATCGATAAACCGATTTCCGGTCACATTATCGATTTTTCTTCAAAGAATATATTTTGTAAACAAATTTCAAAAACAAATTTTTTATCATTAATTATTAATTAAATGATAAACAAGGTTATAAAATCGTATTTATAACACTTAATTATATTTCAAAATGGTTCGAAATTCGGAGATGAAGTGTTCGAATTTCAAGGTCGCTACAGCCTCAACTATTAATTATATAAGATGGTATATGTATACAATGGTTATAAATATGAAATATGACTAAGTTATAGGGTTTTAGGTCAGTCCAAAGTTACATAGATGTCCGCCTAGTTAAATCTGGCTACCAGCATTGTGGCTTTGGGAACTGATTTGGGATATTGCCTATAATAAATAACCCTAGTGACATGAGGTTAGTCCCAATTCTATAGGGTAAATCTACCCAATCAATCTGGCTATCAATACGAATAGTTGGATTAATCCAAGATGTCATGTTGGGTTTTGGGTCATAAGTTATGCTATTGATACGGTAAGTGAAATCTTTAGGAGGGGTCTGCTTCGGGTTAGAGGTATTAAGTGGCTATGGTGTTATCTGTCTCTTACTTAGGATAAGTATTAAGTGACCTAATGTGATTTTTTATGATGTCCATTAGGGAGGACTATGTAGGGGCCTACCTTGGGATTAGGTCTTAAATGACGATGACATGTCTATTTTATAGGTCTTGAATGATCAGAGTCTACCTAATCCATAATAAAACGGTATTAAGTGGTTTGGAAGTTCTCTCTTGCATTGTTAACGATAGTTGCTTTAGAAATTGGAAATGGGTTAGGTATTAAATGAGGGAGCCTCTCTAATCCCCAATAAAAGGTATTTATTGGTTTGGGTGCTTTCTCTTGCATCATTGATGTTAGTTGCATTAGAGTTTGGGAATTGGAGTGGAAAGACCTTTGGGCTTACAGTTAAATTTATCAATACGGTATAGTTTTAAATACGTAAGACATATTTCTTATCTAAATAATACTACCCAAGTACAGTTATGGTAAAGCTTGAGATTTTCATTTCATCGAACATTTATTGTTTTGACCCACTCCTCATTACAACACACAGGTTAGAGGAGGCAATGTCGATTTAGGAGATGAAGGTGAAAATGAAGACTTATGACAGTTATCTATCTATTTATGCTTTTTAAGTATTTTAATTGTACCGAGTTGAAACAGTTATGTTATTTTGGAATATTGTGCTATGGAGACTTTATGTAAACATGCTGTAATATTTAACATGTTATGTTTCTGAAATAGTTTTCTTTATGAAATAGGTACTTGTTTTTTATATTATATTTTATCCATTCCGCTATGAGATTCTGAAAGTAGAGATAAATAGCTCTGTATATTGTGTATTGTGTTTTTGATTAACTTGACAACTCGCCTTGAGATGGGCCTAAGGTTCGATGGGCTTTTGTTTAGTCGAAATTAGGTCCATTTTGGGGTTATTTGTTACATGGATGATCCATCACAGACTCTTAAGATTGGATCTCAGCTGGGCATTGGACTGAGGAGGGAATTGGTCAATTTCCCTCGTGCAAACTTGGATGTATTTGCTTGAAAACATTCGGATATATGCGGGATATTGTCGAAGATAGCGCGCTGCACACTGAACGTGGACCCAAAGTTTCCACCTATGAAATAGAAAAGCCGCAGTTTGGGTCCGCAACTATCTGCTGCATTAAAAGAGGAAGTAGACAAATTGAAGGCGAATGGTTTCATCTGCAATGCTTTATATCCGAAATGGGTATGAATCCTCGTATTAGTCAAGAAGTCAAACAAAAAGTGGTGGACGTGCATTGATTATTCAGATTTGAATAAAGCATGCCTGAAGGACATCTTTCCCTTGCCTAGGATAGATCGGTTAGTAGATGGGATCGTAGTACATGAGTTGCTCTCGTTTATGGACTCTTACTCAGGATATAATCAGATTCTGATGCATGTACCAGATCAGGAGCACACAAGTTTTATAATGGATTTGGGTTTATATTGTTGTCGGTAATGCCGTTTGGTTTAAAGAACACTAGAGCTACATACCAAAGGCTGATGAATTCTATGTTAAAAAAATCGGATGGACGATGGAAATATACATGGATGATATGCTCATGAAGTCATGTATGTTGAGGAACCACATGAATGATTTTAAAAAATGTTCGAAATGTTATGGAAGTATGGAATGAAATTAAATCCGTTAAAATGCGCTTTTGGAGTTGCATCGGGAAATTTTTTAGGGTTTACTATGAATTAAAGAGGTATTAAGGCCAAGCTGGAAAAAATTGATTCCTTAAGGAATGTGAGCGCCCCAACCACAAATAAGGAGTTACGGAGCTTGAATGGCAAGGTTACCACTAGGCCTGTAAATGGTCGGATATGGATTTGGATAGTGTCATATCCGTATCTGTATCCAAAATCATTTGGATATCAGATATTCATATCTTCAGATGCGGACGGATATCGATACTTATCAGATATTCTTCGACCATTTCAAAACTAATAAATCTAAATAAATAAATAGATAATTATGATTCATTATAAATCCATTTCGGTACTAAAACATAAAAAATAATAAATATGCTAAGTAAAATAATTTTAAGCAGCAAATATTGATTTATATATATATATATATTAATTTTTTTACCCAAATAAAATAGTAAATGACCATCACTGTATGTACTAAAATATACAAAGAAATAACTATAATTTTGATAAAAACCGGACAAATAATTATCGGATACAGATATGGCTATATCCACATCTATATCCATTTTTTGAATACTAGATATATAATTGATCATATTTCGGATATGGAACAAACGGATTTCGGATTTTTCAGGTGCTCATTAACAGCCCTAGTTGCCGCTTTGAGTCGGTTCATTTACAAGGCAACATATAAATGTGTACTGTTCTTTTATGCCCTCAAGAAGGAAATTTTTTTGAGTGGACTACGGAATGTAAGACTGCCATCGAGGAGTTACTACGGCACATGGAAACGCTACCGGTTTTATCTAAACCGCCGGACGGGGGAGACTTGTTCGTTTGTTTGGCAGTGTCTGCTCACACACTAAGCGTAGCATTAGTACGAGAGGGTGCAAGGATTCAAAGGCCGGTTTTTAACATCGGCAAGCGGTTTACTAGTGCTGAAAAGAACTACCCGAGGTTGGAAAAACTTGCTTATTGCTTGCTGATTTCATCGAGAAAGCTGTGGCCATATTTATAGACTCATTCGATTAAAGTGCCAATAGATTAGCCCATGAAGCAGGTGTTGTACCGATCCGAGACTTCAAGGAGGTTGCTGAAGTGGAACATAGAGTTAAGTCGGTATGATACTACTAACCATTCAAGGAGAGCGATAAACGGGCAGGTGTTGACGGAATTCATCGTTGAGTTTACCACACGAGATGGTGAGGTGGTGGATGATATGGACATGCTTTCTCATTAGAAACTATTTGTTGATGGAGCTTCAAACGAATGTAGTTCAGGTGCAAGAGTAGTGCTTGTAACTGCGGAAGGACAATCAATTTTTTATGCATTAAAGTTGGAATTTCTCACAACTAAGAATGAGGTAGATTATGAGGCATTGACAGTGGCGCTAAGGATAGCGAAAGAACTGGGAATAAGGATACTGCAGATATTCAATGATTCCCAGTTGGCAGTTTGTCAAGTAAGAAAGGAGTATCAGACTAAAGGTGCGAGATTTTCTCCTTACCAGATGAAAGCACTGAAATTGTTGGATGATATAAAGAATTACCCTATTATGCATACCCGTGGAGAGGTTAATACAAAAGCTGATTCATTGGCAAAGTTGGCTAGTCTGGGAAAGTACAGATGATGGGTTTAGGTCCAGTGGATGATTTGACAGCTCCAAGCATTGATTAGATAGATGTCGAGTGGATTCTTGAGACCATGGAGGAAAAGGAGTCATGGCGACTCTGATCAAGGAATATCTACTTAAAAGGAACTCTCTTAAGAGACAAGAATGAACGGAAGATGGTCCTTCGAAAGGCACCATGGTTCTTGATACAAGGAGTGCTGTAAAGAATATGATTCTCTACCCCCTGCTTCAGTGAGTAATCGAGGATAAGGCAAGGAAAATCCTCATGGAAATCCATGAAGGTAGTTGTGGTGACCACACTGGAGGCAGACTTTAGCAAAAAAGGTACTTCGCTATGGATATTTCTGGTCAATGGTAAATCGAGATGTAGCTGATTACACCAAATGATGCAGCCATTATCAGAGGTTTGGAAAGATACCAAGAGCCCCATCGACAGAGCTTACATTGATGGTCAGTCCATGGCCATTTGTGGATTGGAGAATTGATATTATTGGAGTGCAACTGATAGCAAAAGGAGGAACTAAGTATGCAATAGTTGCAGTGGATTACTTCATGAAGTGGGTCAAAGTGGAACCACTTGCCACAATCACAACGACAAAGGTAATCAACTTCATGACGAAAAACATTATCTGTAGGTTCAGAGTACCTCAAAGGATTATAATGGATAATTGAACCCAGTTCGAAAGTTCCGAGTTCAAGGATTTCTGCAACCCGTACAAGATTGAGTAAAGCTTTTCAACGGCAGCACACCCATAAGCAAATGAACAAGTGGAGGCAGTGAACCAAATCATTAAGTCCACCTTGAAGAAACGGTTGACTAGAGCTAAAGGCAACTAGGTTGATGAGTTTCCATTAGCATATGGGATTATAGGACAACCCATAAGTGTGTGACTAGACATGCGTCGTTTTCTTTGGCATACAGATCAGAGGCTATGATTTCGATAGAATTAGAAGTCCCTTCTTACCGTAAAAAACATTACGATCCAATGGTAAATGAGGAATTCTTATTTGATGGTTGTTGAGAAAAGGGAGGAGGCGGAATTAAGGGTAGTTTCTCATCAGAAAAGAGTAGCACGACACTTTAACACCAAGGTCCGAAACTATACTTTCGAGTTAGGGGATCTCGTTTTGAAACGAGTTCTCCCGGGTATGGGGCATTCGGTCCATTGGAAAGGCCCTTATGGAATTGAGCAAAAACTTGGAGATTGAACGTTTAAGCTGGCTGGAGTTGATAGAGTCCCGATTCCACGGGCATGGAACAACGACTTGCTTCGGCACTACTATACTTAGTTTAATTTAATTTATTTTTGTAGATAAGCCACTCAAGGATTCTAGGGGCAGTGTAATAAGGCAGTACTTGCCGCATTTTTGGGTTGTAAATAAAAGTTAGCTTCTTTAATCAATGGAACTGTGTTCTTGTAAGCGAATTTCTTGTGCTGCGTGATCAGTAGCAAGTTAAGGTACAAACTCTGTAAGTCCAGGATTAGAACATGGGAGTATAATCTCAAGGGTTTATCGGATAATTCAACCCTACACACTTAGGTACTCAGAAAACAGTATCGGTTCCTCTGGTCAAGGATTAGGAGCAAAGGTAACCGACATGGGGATCGATCGGATAATTTGCCCTCGACCTTCAGGTATTGGCTATTTCCCAAAGATAGGCAAGCCCAATAAGGAATGCCTGGAGGCAGGTAACAAAAAGCGCCGATTTTTGGAGATAGAATCTGGTATGCAGATGGAAATTCCTGACCACACTAGCGGCCTAGAAGGATATGTTAGACCAAGGATAGGTGAGGACGAACAACGGGTACTCTCAGTCAACACCCGGAGATAGGTGGGACCGGGAGTGGATGCCTAGAGATAAGCATCCAAAGGCACAAGTACTTGGACATTTGAACCGGTCTACCGACATGATAATCATGACTATGGTTCTGGCTAAGTGAAACCTGCTTGGCCAAGGATGAGCAAGGTTAGTAGTTGAAGGTAGTAAACAGATACTATTTGACCCCTTCGGTTTAGGATTAGGACGGAGGTAATACAGTTGGACTAGGGGCAATCGAATAATTTGCCCCAGATGGCTAATCGTCTACCAATACTCGGGAATAAGTAAAGTTAGAAAACAATACCTGGATATCGGCATTTGGAATTATGAGTCTCGATGAAAGGACACGTTAAGTAATAACACCATAAAAGAGTTAGACTTTCACTCGTGGCTAAGCAGGAGATGCTTTACCAAGGCTTGGTAGTGTAAACTTGTGGATAGTGCTAATCACACCCGATTATCGACAAAATTGAGGATGTCAGGAGCTAGACATTCAAACCGTTGTTACCCGGAATTAGGGACCACCCGAAACATAGATTTTTGGTAACTCATTAACGGTCGAAGGAAATTTGACCTAAAATGAATAGGAGTAACCGTAGAGTTGGTTAAACTACGGTTTCGCTTGCTCAAACAAAATACTATAGAAATTATAAACAAAATTGAATAATAGGATATAACTAAAGTAATTGCAGAATTTTTATTTATTTGTACAGAGTTATGATAAATAAAAGCATTACATAAGAACAAACATGTATAGTCTAGATAAATTGCAAAACATGTAGTTATATTATATGTGCATGCAATCATATATAAGTAGGCACAAAATATAAAAGTATAGAAAGGGTAGATGGGATAAAGATTACAGGACAAAAGTGATCGTTTACTACTTAAACTTTCATATACAAAAAGTAGCGGGGACCATTCCCATACAAACACGGCCTGTTTACAACAGAAAAGGAAAAGCAAAATGTACAACAAAAAGGAATCGCCTCGCCCACAAGTCCCAGGAATCTTCTACTTGTACTTCCCTCTCTTGCTACTCTTATGACCAAATCGTCGATTCGTCTCTTATGCTTTCATCCACCCTTGGTTTTGCCCTCTTCGAGAGTGTCGCCCTCAAATTGGGTAGTCTCTCCCTTGGTTGTAGCATGGAGCTCGTCTGCTTTCCCGATAGGGGCATAAAAGGATTTGATTTTAAGCGGTTTCATCTTGAGCAGAGGAAGTTTAGTACAAGGGCTTGTAAGTGCGGAACTGACAGACTTTTCTGTTTCGGTCTTAGTCTTGATCTTGACCTTGGAATCAGGCCCTAGTTCAGAACTAGGAGGAGCAACATGAGCAATAAGTCTTGTGGATATGGAGGTAAACACTATGAAGATTGTCGTAGGACCCATGCCTTGAATGACCGGCGATGGAGGAGGAAGGTGCAGATGACCTACAGGTTAGCAAACAGAATGGTAAAAGTTAGCAAACAGAAGTGGCCGCTGGGGATGCTAGAATGATCTGGGTGGCTTCAGAGCTAGCCCCCATGGTAATAGAATATCTATTGAAGGCTCTAGGGATTTTGGAGTTGACAATTCAAGCTAAACCGATGCACTTGGGCTAGCAAGAGCCTCGACAGCACAATAGTAGCGGTAATGTCTTCGTCGGCAAAGATAGCCTTTCCCTCTTCAAGTTTAGCTATGTCATCTATGTCAAGGTACTTGGTCATCGGTTCCTCCTCGATGAGGCCTTCACCGGCTGCTTAAGAATGGTGCAACACTTCCTCCCAGGCATCAGCAAGAGTTATGGCATATTTACTTACTAGCCACTTCAAATTCTTGAACTGAATCACACTGGCAAATAATTGTTGGAGAGTATTATTCAATTCTTCTTTTTATTTTTCCTTCCCCACTTTGAGGTCTTTCAGCTCTTGTGCGACGAAGGAATAATTAACTTCCATGTCCAGTTTTTTGGTTTTCACTAATAGAAGGCTTTCCTCGAGCTTGTCTTTTTCCACGTAAAGTTTTTGAATCTCGACGGCCTTCCCTTCAATGTTTTTGTCCCTGACCCGGACAGTTTCATCCTTTGTAACAAGGGCCAGGTTCTTCTCGGCGATTTGCGTCTTCAAAGCAGCATTGTACTCATGAGAAATTCTAAGCAGTTCCTTCAGCATGAGTTCTGCATTGATGTGGATTGTCCTCATCTCCGCCATTAGGCTGTCGGCCTTAGCCTTGGATTTTTCAGCGGCATCTCTTTCCTCCTTGTCTTCTCTAGGAGTTGTGATGATTTTGAAAGACCTCATTGATTTTGCAGGTGATGGTTGCTTCATTAACCATGGGGTTGAAGAGAGTAAAAGCACCAAGTTGATAGGCCTTTGCTACTTTTGACTATAGAAGAAGTTAGAGAAGAATAGGACGAGAAAAGGAAACGGAAGCATAAAGAGATAAATTACATCAAAGTTCCATACATATTTCATTCACTACATGCATGTTATATACAATATGGTAACTACTTTGGTGATATTTGTTAGTCCATGAGTTGATGGTTTTGATGACAACAATCTTAGAATAAGATTATAAAATATAAATACTAACATTATAGTTTAGATATATATATGTATATGAAGGATTTAACCGTGCAGGTACAAAGAATGAAGACTGTACAATATAGAGATTCAAGATATCAAGATTGAAGATTCATGAGTATCAAGAATATCAAGAATATCAAGATTATCAAGAGTTCAAGATTTCAAGATAAGTATTGAGTCTAGAATTATGTTAAAACTTCACAATAGCACTGAAATCTTCACTCCAATTTTCTTTTGGTATGGAACCCATTTCTACCTTTTTAGTGGCTTACAAACCCACAACAAGTAGCTTACAAACCTACGAAAAGTGGCTTACAAACCCACGAACATCCTGGTTTTGTACAAGTTCTTGAGTCCTGATATGATGAGATATTCTACAGGAAGAAGCTTGCAAAACTACTTCAAAATGATTTTCAAAACTACTTCAGAATAATTTTCAAAATTGCTTTTCAAAATGTTTTAGCCTTAAAAATTATCTTTTCAAATGATTTTCAAAAAGATGTTTTAGCCTTAAAATATTCTTTGTTTTTTTGTTTTTAATAAACTCGTGTTTTTAAACTTCGTTTGTTTTAAACTATCTTTATACTTAGATTTAAATATAAAATTATAGTAAAATTTTATATAGATTATTCTCTATATTTATCTATGTATTTTATCTATAGTCAAGTATATTTATAAAGTTTAAAATAGTTTTAATATAAGATAAAGGTTATTTTCAAAGAAAAACAAAACATCAAAATTTCCTTTGGGATGTCGACATGCCCTAGTACCCTATGTCGACATAGTGTCAGTTAGGACAAAAAATTTGAATTTCAAAAGAAGTGTCTATTCGCCATAACTTTTCACGAATGGACATGACCGTTGTTCTTCTATAAATAGGGGTTAGTTTCAATGAATTTTATATCAGATTTTCTGGTTTTTCACTTCTCTTCTTCCACATTTTCTTATTCAAAATCCTATCATTACTCTGCCGAAATCAACATTGAATCTAACTAGATAATCTCTGGTTTGATTCTCTATCTCTATCTCAACAAGATCCAAGTGCTATTCAGAGTTATAGGATTCTTTGTAATCTATCTAGCAAGAAAAGGTGTGATTGTAGCCTTGGAAATCAATCAAGTGAAAAAAGGTGTGATTGTAGCCTTGGAAATCAATTGGGTGAACTTGTTAGGGCTGCACAAAGTATGGGTTGGGTCGGGTCAGACCAAATATTTCATCCGACCCGCATAGGTATGTGTTTAAGGTAGCTCAACCCGTATCCGACCCTATATGAGGTTGGATATGGGTTGGTTCGAAGTATGGGTTGGGTCGGGTTTAGTAAGGTTGGGTTGGGTTGCATGAACCTAATAAAAAATGAGAATATAAGGGAATATTTTCAAAAAATAACATTAAAATGTTCAACATAATATATTAGATTTTAACTAGCATAACGCACTTAAACTAACTAATTCATTATAACATATATTTTATTAAAATTTCATTGTAAAACACATCATATGAAATTAGTTCACTACATAGTAGAACAAGTGTTTCATTTTAAAATACATTAAAATGCCCTTTGGAATATCTTTGCCAAATTCTATCTTGTTTGGGTTGACATAAAATATGTTTTTTCGTATATTTACTATAGAATACATAAACATTATTCTAGGATTAGACTATTCTAATTTTAAGTGTATTGATATTAAATTAGGTTTTTAATATAGGGTTGGGTTGGGTTAAAGTAGGGTTGGGTTGAACAAAATAACACACCCGACCCATATATAGTATGGGTTACAAATTGTAACCCATATCCGACCCGAACTAGGATGGGTTGGGTTGGGTTTATGTGGGTTGGGTCGGGTTGGTGGGTTGGGTCGGGTTGGATATGGGTTGTGTGCAGCCCTAGAACTTGTTGCCCCGGAAATCAAGTATCTCTACCCAGAGGATTGTGATTCTGGAGGGTGTACCTCGTAGCCTTGAAACCAAGGGTTGTAATTGTTGAATTGCTTTTGAAAGGAAATCCGTACTTAGTTGTGCGGGACTGGATGTAGGGTAACTCCGAACCAGTATAAAATTCGGTGTGTTCTTTCCATTTCTGCACTTACTTTATTTCTGCATCTGTGTTTGTTTCTGTGATTATATCTGTGTCTGAATATTACATACATTTATGTTCAAATTAACATAAACTCAAAAAGATTTAGTAATTTCTTATAAACACTATTCACCCCCCTCTAGTGTTATTTCTAGCCTTAAGATCCATATTCCGCATTCCTCACATTTGGTATCAGAGCAAGGCTTTCAAAAGTTTCATAATCTAATTTTTGAAAAAGTTTTTTTTAATGACTATATTTAAGAAATTTGTTAATGCATGTTTAGAAATATTCAGATCATCATTGTCTCTTGAGTCTGCATATAATCAATATTCAAATACAAGTTGTCTACTAAGATTGTTTGATGTGTAGGAATCATGCTTTATGGGAATTGAGGAATCAATCCAGAACAAACAAATTGTGCAGATCAAAAAGAACAAATGGATACTCGATAGTGGATGTTCTAGACACATGACTGGGAATCCAGATATGCTGAATGATATAATATACAAAGACGGAGGACTGGTTAACTTTGGAGACAATTCAAAAGGTTATGTGATCGGGTATCGGCAAAGTCGGTAACTCTGAAACTCCTATTATTACTAATGTTTTGCTAGTTAAGAATCTGAAACACAATCTGCTAAGTATAAGTCAACTATGCAATAAAGGATATAAAATTAAATTTGAAAAAGATAAGTGTCACATTGAAGATAATAATTCGACCGTAATATTTGAGGGAATTAGGAAAAAGAATATTTATATTCTTAGTATGAAAATTTCAAATGATAACTTGTGCCTTTTGGAAAATGCAAGTGACCCTTGGATTTGGCATAAGAGATTTGGGCATTTGAATTTCAAACTCTTATCTAGACTGTCAAAACATGATCTAGTAAGAGGCCTCCCTAAAATGGATTTTAAAGTAGATAGTCTATGTGATGCATGTCAACTAGGAAAACTTAGAAAAAGCTCTTTTAAATTAAAAGATATGATTTCAACTTCAAAACCTCTTGAATTACTTCATCTTGATTTATTTGGTCCATCCCAAATTCAGTCAATAAATCACAGTAAATACGTTTTTGTAATTGTAGATGATTATTCCAGATTTACATGGACAATATTTTTGAAACATAAAATTGATACTTTTGAATGTTTTAAGAATTTTTCAAAAAGGGTTCAAAATCAATTTTCTCAAAAAATTATAACCATCCGTAGTGATCACGGTGGTGAATTTGAAAATGAAAAGTTTGAAGAATTCTGCAATAAAAAGGGAATAATTCACAATTTTTCATTTCCAAGAACTCCACAACAAAACGGAGTAGTAGAACGTAAAAATAGGACGATTCAAGAGTGTGCGAGAACTATGCTTTCGGATAGTAGTTTAGCAAAGTACTTTTGGGCAGAAGCAGTTGATACTGCCTATTATATTTTAAATAGAATTTTAATTAGACCTTTAACTGATAAGACATCTTATGAACTTATTTTCTCAAAGAAACCTAAGGTATCTTATTTTAGACTTTTCGGAAGTAAATGTTTTATTTTAAATACAAAAGATAACTTAGATAAATTTGATCCTAAATCCGACAAAGGTATCTTTATCGGATACTCTAATAGAAGTAAAGCATACAGAGTATTTAATTTAAGAACTAATATCATCGAAGAAACAATGCATGTTTCATTTGATGAAAATTTCAAAAATTTTGAAGAAATAAATGATGAAGAGGATTTAATCACTCAAAATCAAGAGTCAACTGAAACTAATAATGAATTAAATCATCCTAATAAAAGGATTAAACTTTTAAAAGATCACCCTATAGAAAATATACTTGGCGATATGCAATCTGTTGTTAAAACTAGAAACCAACTAAATCAAATGAGTAATGTAGCTTTTATATCAACTATTGAACCCAAAAATCCAGAAGAAGCATCAACTGATGATTCATGGGTTTTGGCTATGCAAGAAGAATTAAATCAATTCACTAGAAATGATGTTTGGGAACTTGTTCCTAGACCTGAAAATAAAACAATAATTGGAACTAAATGGGTTTATAAAAATAAAATGAATGAACAAGGAGAGGTTGTTAGAAATAAAGCCCGGTTAGTCGCTCAAGGTTATTGTCAAGAAGAAGGAATAGATTTTGATGAAACCTTTGCCCCCGTAGCAAGATTAGAAGCCATTAGGATTCTACTTGCTTTCGCAAATCATAATAATTTCAAATTATTTCAAATGGATGTTAAAAGTGCATTTTTAAATGGTTTTGTAAAAGAAGAAGTATTTGTTAAACAACCACCACTTTTTGAAAATGATAAATTTCCAAATCATCTTTACAAACTAAAGAAAGCTCAATATGGTCTAAAGCAAGCTTCTAGAGCCTAGTATGATAGACTAAGATCTTACTTTTTACAATCAAATTTTGAAATAGGTAAAGTAGATAATACTCTTTTTATTAAAAGAAATAAAAATGACATTCAACTAGTACAAGTCTACGTAGATGATATCATTTTTGGATCAACTAATTTTGAAATGAATAAAGAATTTTCTAAAATAATGACAAAAGAGTTTGAGATGAGTCATATGGGTGAATTAAACTTCTTTTTAGGATTATAAATAAAATAATTAGATAATGGTATCTTTATTAGTCAAGAAAAATATGCTAAAGACCTAGTTAGTAAATTTGGTTTGACTACTGCGAGTGGAAAACCCACTCCCATGGCAACCAATGAGTACCTTAGTAAAGAAGATCTCTCGAAAGATGTAGATCAAAAATTATATAGAGGAATGATTGGATCACTACTCTATATCACTGCGAGTAGACCTAATATCATGCATAGTGTCTGTCTCTGTGCAAGGTATCAATCCTAACCTAAAGAAACTCACTTAAAAGCTATAAAACGTATTATAAGATATGTTAAACACACCTTTGATTATGGCTTATTTTATCCTAAAAATGATTCGTTTAATTTAATATCTTACTGTGATGCTGATTATGCTGGTTGTAAATCAGACCGGAAAAATACAAGTGGAACTTGTCACTATTTAGGGCATTCTCTGATTTCCTGGTTTAGTAAAAAGCAAAACACAGTTTCTCTATCAACAACTGAAGCAGAGTATATTTCTGCTGCTTTGGCTTGTTCTCAAGTAATATATATGCAACAAACTTTAAAAGATTTTGGTTTAAATATCTCAAAATCACCAATTTATTGTGATAATACTAGTGCAATAAATTTATCCAAAAATACTACTCAACATGCTCGAAATAAACATATTGATATCAGACATCATTTTCTCAGAGATAATATAAGTAGAGAAGTAATTACTCTCGACTATATCAGTTCTGAAAATCAAATTGCTGATATCTTAACAAAACCCTTAAATGAATCTACATTTACTAAATTAAGAAGAGAATTAGGTATTTGTTCATTAGCTGAAATATAAAATATAAATAACAAGTATAATTAAAAATTAATTCAAAATTAAATAGGCAAATATTCAAGAATCATGTCGACATCCCCCTTAGACCCATGTCGACATATAACGTTTTGTTTTAATTTTAAAAATTTTCCCACCAAAATTCAAATAAGTGGCTATAAATTTCTCCTATTTCGAAATTTTCTTCATTTTCTCTGTTCTCTTTCTGTTCTATCTTCTGAAATCATTTTATCAATGGCTTCCTCTTCCAAATCAAACATAAAATCAACTTTTTTGTTCCCATCGCCTACTTCTGGTCCGTTTCAACAAGCAACGCTCGCTCGTGTGACAAAGATGGAAGATTCTCTGAAAGATACCCTTTAGTTAATGACTGAAATCCAAGTGATGCAACTTTGAATGGCCAAAGAACAAGAGAGGCAAGGCAAAATCCTTAGGAATTTGCAAAAATTTCTTATGGATAATCATGCTAACCCAATCATGATTGACAAGGACTCTTCAGAAGATCATGAACAAGAGGAAAGTGAAGAAGAAGAAGAACCAATGGAAGAAGAGATTGCGGAAGATAACGACAAAGTCGTTTGCGTTGGCGAAGTGTGCTTTGACAAAGATGGAAATCTTGTCGAACAACGTGGAAATTTCTGTTTCCACTATCCAAATTGTTCGGTTCATAGATCTCCTATGTTCAAAGACTCACATTAGTTTCTTCTCTTTCTTTCCTATTTGTTGTTTGTTTTTTTACGTTCTCTACGAAAATGTAAATATAAACAAATATATAGTAAATAATGTGTGTTCTTATATATGTTCTATTAAAAGTTTATTATATAGATTCTTAGTTAGGAGAGTTTGTAATTTAGGACTAAAGTTTTAGTTTTATAATTAAGTGTTGATTATTTATGATAACACTATCATTATAATCATATAGGATATTAGACTAAGAGTTATATAGTTTGGAGTTAGTTTGTTTTTGTTGATGACAAAGGGGGAGAAATATAAAATAGGAGAGTTAGTGTAACAACCCGGGATTTGCATTACCGAAAAAAAATGAGGCGAAGTATTATTTTGGAACAATTAAAAGTTAATGGGAAATTTAAGAAGGGGATTTGGTTAAGTATGGGTTTTCATGGCTATGTTAACACTTAAACAATTTTTATACATGTTTAGAGCCACTCTCTCTTAAGGGGTCCATTAGCCTAACCCAAACCCACTTACCATTTTATAAATCATCTCAAACTCCTAATCCTCATTCATTCCAACCCAAATCAAATTCCTAAAACCCTAAACCTAAAAATGGCCTTCATGCTTAGGAAAGCTCCATCCTCTCTTATATTGGCTTAAGCTAGTTAAAGTAAGGGAAGGTAATGCAAAAACCCTCTTGTAATTCATTTCTAACTCTCTTTAATTTCTGAAATTAGCCTAGTAACACTTGATTTGTTGTGTTGCATGAATATCAAAGCTTGTTGATTTTCATTTCTTCCATTTGGACATTGCACACAAGTTGCTTGCTATATTGTTTGTGAGGTAATGCTAGCTATATCCTCATCACCTTCATGCTATGGCTAGATATATATTTATGGTATGATTAGATAATTGTTAATGGTCATTACTAAATCATTTGAGCAAGAAAAATTGAATTAATTAGCTCATTTCTCTATGTTTTGCAAAATTCTAAAATGGTACTGCTGCAACTTTGACCATGAATATCTCTTTCAATATCTGATGAAAACATGCCAAACCACTTCCTAGTGATAGCTAGTATTTCCACTTATAACAACTCCAAATTTTGTAGCATTCGGTGATCATTTGAATGGCGAAATCCGGGCTCAAAAACGGACCTGAATGCAGTTTTTACTGCTGGTTTCTGAGCATTTGCATACGATACTCCCTGTTTTCAGTTTTGAAACTGAAACTTTGTGACACTGCCACGGTCACATCCATGGTTGGAATCCAACGTTTTCGGACTCGTTGGAAAGCTGGAGTTCCGAACTCCATCTCTAGAAAGTTTGATTAGTATCCGAGTTCATTTGACTCTTTGAAATTGATGTCGAAGAGGGACCCGGATCTCAGCCTGAAACAGTGTATTCTCTGTTTCCGGGTCCGACTTTGGAGCGTCGCTGCGAATTCGTTTCAAGTCGAAATCGAGTAATTCTTTTTGCGTTCTGAAGTAGGAATGTCGGACTACGTTCCTACCAATTTTCATGCCATTTGGATTCAGTCTGCTGGTCCGAAAAATTTTCCGAACTTGGATTCGCGTTAGTTTTGGACTATTTTTCAACACGAGAGAATATTTTCAGTGATTTTCTGGTTTTATCGATTTCTTACTCCATGTTTCCAGTTTTGAAACTGAAACTTTGTGACACTGCCACGGTCACATCCGTGGTCGGAATCCAACGTTTTTGGACTCGTTGGAAAGCTGGAGTTCAGAACTCCATCTCTAGAAAGTTTGATTAGTATCCGAGTTCATTTGACTCTTCGAAATTGCTGAAGAGGGACCCGGATCTCAGCCTGAAACAGTGTATTCACTGTTTCCGTGTCCGACTTTGGAGCGTCGCTGGGACTTCGTTTCAAGTCGGAATCAAGTAATTCTTTTTGCGTTCTGAAGTAGGAATGTCAGACTACGTTCCTACAAATTTTCATGCCATTCGGATTCAGTCTGCTGGTCCGAATAATTTTCCGAACTTGGGTTCGCGTCAGTTTTGGACTATTTTCCAACATTAGAATATTTTCAGTGATTTTCTAGTTTTATCGATTTCTTTGAGATTTGTCTCTGGATTTCGTACACGGGCCTTATAAAAAGGTTTTAAAAGGATTTTTCACTCCAAAATGGCTTTCGAAATTATTATATAATATTATTTTTAATTATTAAATTAATCACTCCATAATAGGAGAGTTTTCAAAGGCCGTTTTAAAGTGATTTCAAACCAATTATAAATCCGTTTTCCATAATTATTTTCTATAATAAAATCCCACACTCATACTTTAGCACTTCGAGCGATGTGGAAAGGTGCTTAAACGGTTGGGAAAAACTCCGGCCTATGAAACCGTGTGTATTTCCTTTTCGGTTAATCCCCGACCTATTCGATTGATCGTTTTGGCCTTTCGGCCTAGTTTACCGATGACATGAGGTGAACTTTGTACTGTTTTCAGTGTGAAGCTTACGATTGGTTAGTAAACCATTTAGTGCGAACGTGGGGTATGGGACTCACGTTAACACTTTACGGGTTCCTAGCTAAAAGTTCATGACACACTCCTTGTATTACCTTTGGGATAGTGTCTTCAGACTGTCTCCCTTAGAGGTATCATTTTGGCATCTCTACTTAGATGGCCGTTATACATCTCTACATAGATGTATCGTTTTTGGCATCTCTACTTAGATGGCCTGTTATACATCTCTACTTAGATGTATCGTTTTTTTTGACATCTCTACTTAGATGTTTTTGTTTTTGGCATTTGTGCTTATGTTATGCCGATGATATGAGGCTTATTATACATCTCTACTTAGATGTTTTGTTTTGATATTTGTGACTATGTTATGCCCATGATACAAGGCTTGCAATACATCTCTACTTAGATGTTTATTTCTTCTCTATGTGAGAGTTTGTGGTCTATAGTACTATGTTATATATCGCCTCATTATCTATCATGTTTATCTCAGTTTATTAACTGATTGTTTAGTTAGCCTGACCCGAGTGTTTTTCGCTCGGGTCAGACCGAGTTGTTTCAGGTTAGGTCTCTGGACTTAGCTTTCTGTGCTTCCGCTTGTTATCTTCTTTGCTGATAGATAGCTCTTTATATTTGTCCACTATTTTGATACTCTGATTATTCAGTCTCTTATGTACATATTTTTGACTCACTTGTATGAGTGGTGGCTTTGTACCCACCTTATGATATATTTGGATCTGTATTGACGATGTATTGTTCTGAGACTCTGTGCTGTTATGTGATACTGTTCTGTGATGCTATTTCATTATGTTATTATGCTTTGTTCTGATAGATCTTTAGCCATTTGTAATTTCGTTATAAGTATTTATCGAACATGTCGAACCACCTGATTGAAAAAAAATTTAATAGATTCCACCTTTCGACGTATTCGGTAGATAGTTATAGCATAGTTACATTTGGTCGCTCCTATTATACTCTATTCTCCGCATTAGCAGACGGAATCACCTCCGTAATTCTCTTTGCTAATGAGGGTCTTGGAGTGGGGCGTTACATCTTGGTATCAGAGCCAGGTTCAGAATTAAGCATAACAAACACAGAACAGACACGTAGTACAATACGTTATAATACGATCCAAATTGAACATATCCACCTTTAGATAAATAAGTTAGGAATATGTGTAGGAATCTATTATATTCCGTAATATTCCTTAATGAATTATCTATCTTTGAATCATGCTTAACTAAATCTTACCTTATCTTTCAGTATGGTTGGGAGAGGTAGGAACCTCCGTTCTGCTGATGCTGGATAGTCCAGCAACCCTCACCCAGAGGGCGTATACATGACCACGGACCAGATCATGGAGCTGGTTCGTAACTCTCAGTCGCACTCTCAGTCTCCTGCACCAGTTTCTGATGCACCGTGCAAGTCTGCTTTTGCGCGTCTATGCAGCGACTTTATTCATCTCGGAGGGAAGCCGTTCAGTGGCTCCGAGACTATTCTGGAGGTCCAGGCTTGGATCAGAGTTTGCGAGCGTAACTTTACTCGCATGGTTATCCCCGACCACGACAGAGTTCTTGTTGCTTCTAGCCATCTTGAGGGTCGTGCCTTGGATTGGTACGAGCTGCTTGTATCCGAGACCGATGAGGCCTCACTCACTTGGGACCAGTTCCGAGAGCGCTTCTTGCTCAAGTTTGTTCCCGAGTCCGAGAAGATAACCCTTGCACGCTGCTTTATTGACCTTAAGCAAGGGAAGGCCTCCGTTGCAGACTATTCATCATCTTTCGAGGCCCTGTCCAAGTATGGCCTCGAGTTCATTAGCTCTCCTTATAAGAAGAATCTCAAGTTTGTAGAAGGCCTGAAGAAATATTTGAAGAAACAGCTTAAGCTCCCTTTTGATGAGCTAGTTGACACAGCGCTTCACCTTGAAGTGGTTGAGCGTGAGAGAGACAGTGATGGGGATGGTGAGGGCTCCAAAAATCCCAATCAGAAGCGGGGCCCATTTCAGAAGTCTAAGTCTTGGCATAAGAAGAAGAAGAAAGGCAGTTCTACTTCTCAGACTCAGCCTCAGTCTATTGCTCAGCTTAGTGGAACACCTTCCATTCAGAAGTGTTTCAACTGTGGATCTACCGATCATATGGTTAAAGTGTGTCCCAAGCCTCTTTTCTGCCGCTATTGTAAGAAGGAGGGTCATCTTAATTCCACTTGTCCCAATGCACCTCCTAGATCTGGCAAGCTTAATGCTGCCAAGGCTCCTACATCTTTAGCTCAGCCTCGAGGTACGCATCCTTCCATTCTCGAAGGTTCTATTTTATTTCATGGTAGATCTTGTAGAGTTCTCTTTGATATGGGTGCCTCTCACTCATTCGTATCAAAGGAACTAGTTGATACTTTATCTTTGGATGTTACTTGTTTGGTTTCTTCACTAAGGATTGTGAATCCCATCGACGGATCCACGACCCTTAGCTTGCTTTGTGAGGATATAGATATCGATCTTTGTGGATTTTCTTTCCGTGCGAATCTGCACGTTATGGAGTATTTGGGCTTTGACATGATTCTTGGCATGGATTGACTCGCTCAGTACGACGCCAAAATCATTTGTTCGGAGCGGATATTATTTCTTCGTCATCCTGACTCGTCCGCTCCATTAGCTATTTCTCTTCAGGATGTTGGGATTTCTGATATTACTTTATTTGCTCTTGATTCACGAGATGAGAATGTGGACATATCCCGTATTCCTGTTGTTCGGGATTTCCCCGATATATTCGAGCTAGTATCAGGCCTGCCGCCAAAGCGGGCCATTGAGTTCCGCATCGATCTCATTCCAGGCTCCCACCCAGTTGGGCATCCTCCCACGAGGATGTCTACTAAAGAGAATGAGGAACTCAGGAAGCAGTTAGTAGAGCTTGAGGCGAAGCAGTTCATTCGGTCCAGTTCTTCGCCATGGGGTGCTGCTGTGGTCTTCGTTAAGAAGCCCGATAGCTCTCTTAGGCTTTGCATTGACTATCGCAAGCTTAATGAGTTGACCATCAGAAATTGTTATCCATTACCATGGATAGACGATATGTTTGATCAGTTGAGCGGTGCGAAGGTCTTTTCCCAACTCGACCTTGCCACCGGATTTCATCAGCTCCGAGTTGCGGAAGATAGCATTCTTCTTACCGCTTTCCGCACTCGTTATGGTTCTTTTGAGTGGTTGGTCATGCCATTCGGCTTGACGAATGCACCGACTTTCTTTGTCGATCTTACGAATCGAGTATTCCGCGAATACATCGATAGATTCGTTCTAGTTTTCATCGATGATATTCTTATTTATTCTAGATCCGAGGCAGAGCATGCTCATCATTTGCGGATCGTCTTGGATACTCTTCGTCAGCATCAGCTTAAGGCCAAGCTCTCCAAGTGCCATTTTTGGGAGAGCAAGGTCAAGTTCTTGGGCCATATTGTATCATCTGAGGGGATTTCTATCAATCCTGCCAAGATCGAAGCTATTCAGAATTGGAAGCAGCCCGAGAACGTTCATGATATTCGCAGCTTCCTTGGTCTGGCGGGTTATTACTGTCGGTTTATCAAGGATTTCTCTAGAGTTGCACTTCCCTTACGACGCTGATTCGTAAGGGTGTTCGCTTTATTTGGTCTGATAAGTGTGAAGCTTCCTTTCAGCGACTGAAGGAACTTCTCACTCATGCTCATATTCTAGTGGTTCCAGAGAGTAACCATGATCTTGTTGTTTACACCGATGCTTGTGGTGGCGGGCTAGGTGTTGTGCTTATGCAGAAGGATCGGGTAGTTGCTTATGCTTACAGACAACTGCGTCCGAATGAGGTTCGCTATCCTACTCATGATCTTGAGTTAGCAGCTATCGTCTTTGTCTTGAAGACTTGGCGTCACTTTCTATTAGGCGAACGCTTCATTCTGTACACCGATCACAAGTCGCTAAAGTATCTATTCAGTCAGAGGGATCTCAATATGAGGCAACAGCGATGGCTTGAGTTTCTCACCTCATATGATTTAGATATTCAGTATACCCTTGGCAAGGGTAATCGTGTTGCAGATGCGCTCAGTCGCAAGCACTCGGTGGTAGTTTCTATGATGATTGCCGAGTGGGATATTCTTGAGACCATATCTTTGTGTGATATTAGAGATCGAGCTCCATCTTCTGATTCTCCGGTCTTATTATTCAGCTTGGAAGCTCGTCCTATCTTATTGGATCGCATTTCCCATGCTCAGCGGCAGGATCCAGACTTATTGCATCTTATTCATCTTCTCGAGTCGGGATCCAGTGTGAGACATTGCTGGATTATTCTCTTGATTTTCATCGGTGTCTTCGTAGGAGGAACCGTATTGTTGTAACATCTGATTTATCACTTAGGCGTGACGTCTTGGACGAGTGCCATCGCACTAAGTACACTATACATCCCGGTTCGAGTAAGATGTATGCCGATATGTGTCGGCTATATTATTGGGAGGGTTTGAAGAGAGATGTTGCAAGTTATGTGAGCGGTTGCATGACTTGTCAAGAGATCAAGGCCGAGCATCAGCGTCCATCTGGTCTTCTTCAGCCTCTAGAGACTCCATTATGGAAATGGGATCAGATATCCATGGATTTCATTGACGGTCTGCCTCGATCGAGGTCAGGCCATACTTCTATTTGGGTTATTGTTGATCGCTTGACCAAATCGGCTCATTTCATTCCGATTAAGTCCACTCGGACTGCACCTCGGTTGGCCAAGCTCTATTTGAAGGAAGTCGTACGACTTCATGGCATTCCTAGCTCTATCGTGTGTGATCGAGACACCATTTTCACTAGTCACTTCTGGAAGTGCCTACAGTCAGCTTTGGGCATAAAGCTGAATCTCTCTACTGCTTATCACCCTCAGACTGATGGTCAGACTGAGAGGGTGAATCGTGTTTTGGAGGATCTTTTGCGCTGTTGTATTCTGGATTTCGGGGGTAGTTGGGAGGATCACTTACCTCTCGTAGAGTTCTCCTACAACAACAGCTATCAGTCTAGTATTGGAATGGCACCTTTCGAGGATCTATATGGAAGGCCATGTCGCTCTCCTACTTGTTGGTTAGAATCTGGCGAGAAGCTCATTCTTGGTCCAGATTCAGTTCGAGAATCTTCTGAGAAGATTGTTCTTATTCGTCAGAGAATGAGAGAGGCATAGGACCGCTAGAAATCCTACGCGGACAACCGTAGGAAGCCTCTTGAGTTCTCCATTGGTGATTTTGTCTTTATTCGGATTTCTCCCATGAAGGGGGTTGTGCGTTTCAGCTCTACAGGGAAATTGGCTCCTCGCTATGTTGGACCATTTCCTATCACGGAACGCATCGGCCCCATTTCTTACCGTGTGGCTCTACCTGCTCACTTTTCTGGAATGCATGATGTATTCCATGTGTCTCAGCTTCGCAAGTGTGTGCGCGATCCTGATTCTATTATTGAGCCACATATCGTGCCTGATTTAGAGATCTCACCTGATTTATCATTGGAGCAGCAACCTCTTCGTGTTCTTAATTCGGAGGTCAGACGCCTTCGCAACAAAGAGGTTCAGCTTGTGAAAATTCAATGGTCACCGAATCCTAAGGACTGCACTTGGGAGACCAGAGAATTTATCGAGCGTTCTTATCCTGGCTTTCTTCCATCTTCTAGTACGGGTGAGAATCTCTATTTGATCTTCTATCATTTCTTTTGTGGAATAGACGTTATAGACGACGTCCATCTTAAGGAATTGCGGGGACGCAATTTTCTTAAGGGGGGGGAGTTTGTAACAACCCGGGATTTGCATTACCAAAAAAAAATGAGGCGAAGTATTATTTTGGAACAATTAAAAGTTAATGGGAAATTTAAGAAGGGGATTTGGTTAAGTATGGGTTTTCATGGCTATGTTAACACTTAAACAATTTTTATACATGTTTAGAGCCACTCTCTCTTAAGGGGTCCATTAGCCTAACCCAAACCCACTTACCATTCTATAAATAAGCTCAAACTTCTAACCCTCATTCATTCCAACCCAAATCAAATTCCTAAAACCCTAAACCTAAAAATGGCCTCCATGCTTAGGAAAGCTCCATCCTCTCTTATATTGGCTTAAGCTAGTTAAAGTAAGGGAAGGTAATGCAAAAACCCTCTTTTAATCTGTTTCTAACTCTCTTTAATTTCTGGAATTAGCCTAGTAACACTTGATTTATTGTGTTGCATGAATATCAAAGCTTGTTGATTATCATTTCTTTCATTTGGACATTCACACAAGTTGCGTGCTATATTGTTTGTGAGGTAATGCTAGCTATATCCTCATCACTTTCATGCTATGGCTAGATATAAATTTATGGTATGATTAGATAATTGTTAATGGTCATTACTAAATCATTTGAGCAAGAAAAATTGAATTAATTAGCTCATTTCTCTATGTTTTACAAAATTCTAAAACTGGTTCTGCTGTAACTTTGACCATGAATATCTCTTTCAATATCTGATGAAAACATGCCAAATCACTTCCTAGTGATAGCTAGTATTGCCACCTATAACCCCTCCAAATTTCGTAGCATTCGGTGATCATTTGAATGGTGAAATCCGGGCTCAAAAACGGACCTGAATGCAGTTTTTACTGCTGGTTTCTGAGCATTTGCATACGATACTCCCTGTTTCCAGTTTTGAAACTGAAACTTTGTGACACTGCCACGGTCACATCCATGGTCGGAATCCAACGTTTTTGGACTCATTGGAAAGCTGGAGTTTCGAACTCCATCTCTAGAAAGGTTGATTAGTATCCGAGTTCATTTGGCTCTTCGAAATTGCTGAAGAGGGACCCGGATCTCAGCCTGAAATAGTGTATTCACTATTTTCGGGTCCGCCTTTGGAGCGTCGCTGTGACTTCGTTTCAAGTCGGAATCGAGTAATTCTTTTTGCGTTCTGAAGTAGGAATGTCGTATTACGTTCCTACCAATTTTCATGCCATTCGGATTCAGTCTGCTGGTCCGAATAATTTTCCGAACTTGGGTTCGCGTCAGTTTTGGACTATTTTCCAACACTTAGAATATATTCAGTGATTTTCTAGTTTTATCGATTTCTTTGAGATTTGTCTCTGCATTTCGTACACGGGCCTTATAAAAAGGTTTTAAAAGGATTTTTCGCTTCGAAATGGCTTTCGAAATTATTATATAATATTATTTTTAATTATTAAATTAATCACTCCATAATATGAGAGTTTTCAAAGGCCGTTTTAAAGTGATTTCAAACCAATTATAAATCCGTTTTCCGTAATTATTTTCTATAATAAAAACCCCACACTCAGACTTTAGCACTTCGAGCGATGTGGAAAGGTGCTTAAACGGTTGGGAAAAACTCCGGCCAATGAAACCGTGTGTATTTCCTTTCCAGTTAATCCCCGACCTATTCGATTGATCATTTTGGCCTTTCGGCCTAGTTTACCGATGACATGAGGTGAACTTTGTATTGTTTTCAGTGTGGAAGCTTACGATTGGTTAGTAAACCGTTTAGTGCGAACGTGGGGTATGGGACTCACGTTAACACTTTACGGGTTCCTTGCTAAAAGTTCGTGACACACTCCTTGTATTACCTTTGGGATAGTGTCTTCAGACTGTCTCCCTTAGGGGTATCGTTTTGGCATCTCTACTTAGATGACTGTTATACATCTCTACATAGATGTATCGTTTTTGGCATCTCTACTTAGATGGCCGTTATACATCTCTACATAGATGTATCGTTTTTGGCATCTCTACTTAGATGGCCTATTATACATCTCTACTTAGATGTATTTTTTTTACATCTCTACTTAGATGTTTTTTTTTTGGCATTTGTGCTTACATTATGCCGATGATATGAGGCTTATTATACATCTCTATTTAGATGTTTTGTTTTGATATTTGTGACTATGTTATGCCCATGATACAAGGCTTGTTATACATCTCTACTTAGATGTTTATTTCTTCTCTATGTGAGAGTTTGTGGTCTATAGTACTATGTTATATATCGCCTCATTATCTATCATGTTTATCTTAGTTTATTAACTTATTGTTTAGTTAGCCTGACCCTAATGTTTTTCGCTCGAGTCAGACCGAGTAGTTTCAGGTTAGGTCTTTGGACTTAGCTTTCTGTGCTTCCGCTTGGACATTATCTGCTTTGCTGATAGATAGCTCTTTATATTTGTCCACTATTTTGATACTCTGATTATTCAGTCTCTTATGTACATATTTTTGACTCACTTGTGTGAGTGGTGGCTTTGTACCCACCTTATGATATATTTGGATATGTATTGACGATGTATTGTTCTGAGACTCTGTGCTGTTATGTGATACTGTTCTGTGATGCTATTTCATTATGTTATTATGCTTTGTTCTGATAGATCTTTAGCCATTTGTAATTTCGTTATAAGTATTTTTCGAATATGTCGAACCACCTGATTGGAAAAAAAAATTAAATAGATTCCACCTTTCGTCATATTCGGTAGATAGTTATAGCATAGTTACATTTGGTCGCTCCTATTATACTCTATTCTCCGCATTAGCAGACGGAATCACCTCCGTGGTTCTCTTTGCTAATGAGGGTCTTGGAGTGGGGCGTTACAGTTAGGCATAGATTAAGGGGGAGTTATTATAATAGAAGTAATATTTTATAAACAACTGTTGTCATCATCAAAAAGGGGGAGGTTGTTAGTCCATGAGTTGATGGTTTTGATGACAACAACCTTAGAATAAGATTATAAAATATAAATACTAACATTATAGTTTAGATATATACGTATATGCAGGATTTAACCGTGCAGGTACAGAGAATGAAGACTCTACAGTATAGAGATTCAAGATATCAAGATTGAAGACTCATGAGTATCAAGAATATCAAGAATATCAAGATTATCAAGAGTTCAAGATTTCAAGATAAGTATTGAGTCTAGAATTATGTTAAAACTTCACAATAGCACTGAAATCTTCACTCCATTTTTCTTTTGGGATGGAATCCATTTCTACCTTTTTAGTGGCTTACAAACCCACGACAAGTAGCTTACAAACCTACGACAAGTGGCTTACAAACCCACAAACATCCTGGTTTTGTACAAGTTCTTGAGTCCTGATATGATGAGATATTCTACAGGAAGAAGCTTGCAAAACTACTTTAAAATGATTTTCAAAACTACTTCAAAATGATTTTCAAAATTGCTTTTCAAAATGTTTTAGCCTTAAAATTATCTTTTCAATTGATTTTCAAAAAGATGTTTTAGCCTTAAAATATTCTTTGTTTTTTGTTTTTAATAAACTCGTGTTTTTAAACTTCGTTTGTTTTAAACTATCTTTATACTTAGATTTAAATATAAAATTATAGTAAAATTATATATATATTATTCTCTATATTTATCTGTGTATTTTATCTATAGTCAAGTATATTTATAAAGTTTAAAATAGTTTTAAAATAAGATAAAGGTTATTTTCAAAGAAAAACAAAACATCAAAATTTCCTTTGGGATGTCGACATGCCCTAGTACCCCATGTCGACATAGTGTCAGTTAGGACCAAAAATTTGAATTTCAAAAGAAGTGTCTATTCGCCATAACTTTTCACGAATGGACACGACTGTTGTTCTTCTATAAATAGGGGTTAGTTTCAATGAATTTTATATCAGATTTTCTGGTTTTTCACTTCTCTTCTTCTTCCACATTTTCTTATTCAAAATCCTATCATTACTCTGCCGAAATCAACATTGAATCTAACTAGATAATCTCTGGTTTGATTCTCTATCTCTATCCCAACAAGATCCAAGTGCTATTTAGATTTATAGGCTTCTTTGTAATCTATCTAGCGAGAAAAGGTGTGATTGTAGCCTTGGAAATCAATCAAGCGAGAAAAGGTGTGATTGTAGCCTTGGAAATCAATTGGGTGAACTTGTTGTCCCGTAAATCAAGTATCTCTACCCAGAGGATTGTGATTTTGGAGGGTGTACCTCGTAGCCTTGAAACCGAGGGTTGTAATTGTTGAATTTCTTTTGAAAGGAAATCCGTACTTAGTTGTGCGGGACTGGATGTAGGGTAACTTCGAACCAGTATAAAATCCGGTGTGTTCTTTCCTTTTCTGCACTTACTTTATTTCTGCATCTTTGTTTGTTTCTGTGATTATATCTGTGTCTGAATATTACATACATTTGTGTTCAAATTAACATAAACTCAAAAAGATTTAGAAATTTCTTATAAACACTATTCACCTCCCCCCCTCTAGTGTTATTTCTAGCCTTAAGATCCATATTCCGCATTCCTCACACTATTATTTTTGTCAAGTCACAGATCAGTACTACACACATGGATGGTTGATTTTCGATTAGTTTATAATAGAAACTATAAAAGATCAAACGAGTTATCAGAGTTTATCAATACAGAGTTACACAAGCATGTATTTTCTATGGACTTTCTTTGTTTTGTCTTACTTGTTCCGTTAGATTTTTCTTATTATTACTGGCCATGTAACAATTTTTATTTATTTCAATCTATAAACATATTGCAGCGGCGCTAAAGAAAATGCATAGTTTGCATTGGAGAACAAGTATGTTGAAAGCAAATACATTATCATCAATCTTACAACATATATCGTATTTTCTAATTTTTGACCCTTCAAGGCTTCCTTTAAGCATGTTTCTATTTCTTTTGCTTTAATCATTTTCAGATCAACAATACATTTTTATTTGAATCTCTTCATGTCAAATTTCATATATGTTTCTTCAAATGGGATGTTGTGTTGATTGTGGTACTTTCATTTGACAATCCAAAAATTAATGGAATGTCACTTTCTTTCAATATTATTTTCATATCGTCAAAATAAAAACAATTTTCTTATATTAAAAATAGCTCTATGATCAAATCCCTAGAAGCTGATTCTTTTGATATGCCTTCATTTGTTATAGCTCATTTTAAGAATGGATTTATCACGTTGAAGAATGGAGTTATCTTTAATTGTGATGTTCTTTTCAATAATATTTTTCCTTTTATTAAATTCTCTATTAATGCATGGAAAGATTTTAAGCTACTTCTGTAGCTTTCTCCCATATCTTTTTGCAGATTTTTTTGTTTTTCTGTAGCTGTTTTTTTAGTGCTGCATTTTCTTGGTGGCTGTTTTCTTTTCAAGGCTGAAAGAAGAATAAATTGATCGCTTTCTTCCCTAGAGTTTAGAATGAAATTTAGTTGATTCAGATGTGGGAGATTTGGTTTTTCATTTATTTCTGCTTCAGGTTTTTCTTAAGCAGCTTTTTTGCTTGCTCGAGCGGTAGTTTTGTGTGCAAACATCTTGTATTGGAGTGGTTGTCGTTTTTTAGATGTCATTACCTTATATATTCTTCTAAATACCCATGATGGTTGTAATATTGCCAATTCAGTGCCATATATATGGGGCAAATATTTGTCCACCAAATATTAATATTTTCCACCAAATATTTTTCTAGCAAAAATTTTCAGTAAAATATATCTAATTTTTTAGCCAATTATTATACGAGAATGCTTATGGAAAATATTTTTCATTTTCAGTTTTTCATGTAAATAAATACTACAAATTCAATATATCATCAACCAAAACCCTATATGGCAAAAAATTGACATTTTTAGTAATCGGTAAAAGTTTTGTAATATTTTAAGCAATCAATGATAAAAATTGCTTATGATAAATATTTGCCATGTAGATATTTGTCATTCTTAATTATTTATCATACTATTATATACCAACTACTATTTCAACCTATCATCAACCAAAATTATACATATCAATTATTTGTCATTATCAATTCTTATAGTAGAATTTCACTTATATAACTAGCATTCATTAATCAAGTTTTATTATGTGAAATATTTTCCATGTAAACACTTGTCATTCAAATATTTGCCTGATTATCCATGTAAACGAAACCAATACTATTCCAACCTATTGTCAATCAAAATTTCACATGTCAAATATTTTTCATTATCATTATCTACAATAAAATTTTACTTATATACCAAGCATTCATTGGTATTATGTCAAATATTTGTCATGAAAATATTTACACGATTATTTGTGTAAATAGAAGCAGTACTATTTCAACCTATTGTCAACCAAAATTATACATGTCAAATATTTGTCATCATCAATATTTACAGTAAAATTTTAGTTATATATCAAGCATTCATTTACCAACTTTTATTATGTCAAATATTTGTCATTCGACAAGCACCATTGTCCAAGTGGTTAAGTGATTCGGCTTTGGTGCGAGAGGTCACAAGTTTGAAACTTGCGTAGCGTGATTCGAACGTTTATCGACATGTGATACGTTGTCCCAGTGACATGTTGTATATAAAGTACCATTTCAAAAAAATAAAAATATTTGCCATTCATAATTTGCTCGATTATTTGTGTAAATAAAAGTCATGCTATTCCAACCTATCATCAACCAAAATTATACATGTTAAATATTTTTCAGTATCAACATTTACAGTAAAATTTCACTTGTATATCAAGCATTCATTTACCAACTTTTACTATGTCAAATATCTGCCATGTTTGGTATTGCTCGGCTTTATTATTTACATGTTTGGTATTGCTGTGTGAAGAGTGATAGTATGATGTGAATGGTTGAAGCGAAATTGTCGCTATAAACGCACTTGGAAAATCCCATGTATTTAACACTTGTTAAATTGGTTAAATGTGAGTATATTGTGAAAATATGTGTTGGATGGTTTTATTCTATACATATGTTTGGTTGTGTTTGACCTAAAGGGATTGGTTTGGAAAGTTATTGAAATTGTGAAATAAAGTGGTGTTGAAAATCCTAGTTTTATTAAAGTAAAAAAGACTTTTACTTTGGATATTTTTCCAATCTTTTTAAAAAAGTTTCGTGAAAATTTATTAAAGTATTTTAATAAAGAAGTTTGAAGTTTAAATATGTTTCTATAATTATTTTTGAATTTAAAGAATTGATTTTAAATGATAAAAACATGCTTTTTAAATAAATTATAAAATAAGCATTTTTAATTAATATTTAGAATAAATGTTTTAAACCATAGTATAAGTATTTTAAAGTATGTTATAAGTATATATAGTTCTAGAAAAGTGGTTAAAGATTTTATTAAAGTAATTTGAAATTTATGTAATATAAATATCTTTTAAATTGTTTTTAGAATTTTATTAAATATCTTAGCTTTTAAATAAACTAATATATATCACTATAAGAAAACGTACAATTTTCGACGGCTGAAATCCGTCGTTAGCCGTCGAAAACCGACGCAAAATACCGTCGCAATTTGTCTCGTCGCCGCACAGTTTTTCCGATGGCTTCCAACAGCCTCCGTTGTAAACTTTCTGACGGCTGCCGACAGAAAACCCGACGGCTCTCGAAGACACGTGGCCGATCAAGAGGAAGCAACAAAACCGCCACTAGCCATTTGAAAATTTTGACCTCTAAGTCATCGCCAGCCGTCGGAATACCTGAAGCATTTTTCTTGATTTCTGCTACACGCTAGCCTCACATACACAATTCAAAAATATAATATAATCACACACAAGCACATATCGAATTCAGATATTTAATATAATCTCAAATCATACAAAATACTCAAATCACATAAAGAAATTTAAACTAATCATAACCCACATAACATCAAACCAACCAACACTTCGTTAACAAATCTCACACCATCAAGAACTCAAATGTCATCATCAACAACTCACCACCATCAACTCACAAATGTCAAACTGACCATCACCAAATGTACCATCAAATAATATACAAAACATCTCAAAGTATCCAACTGCACCATCTCAATGTATCATCAAACGATACTAAATAATGTCGCATAACAAAAAAATATACCTATTACTTCTGTCAATCACCTCCATAACCTCCAGAACCAGTTGAAGATGGAAAGAGGCCACCATACTGCTGCATATACTTAGCAATACTCTGGTCCAGCAGTTGTGTCAACTCAATGGCCTGCCGACGGTTCTGCTCCTCCAGTTGCGCCACCCTAGCTCTCAATTCCTCGATCTCTGCTAGATCGATCTGAGCTTTGCTTTGGTTGGCTCTCCTCCTTCTACCCTGCAATGCTTATTTAATTTAGTAAAAGTTCAATTACTATAATCTTACTATAGAAGCTACAACATAATATTTTAATTGTTATATCTATAGACTTATTATCGAAACTAAAGTGATGTGAAGTTCTTTAGAACTGAAAGTTTACTAAATTGTTATATCTAAATATATTATTCATTACCACTTGATTTCCAAAACCGTAACGCCTATTCTGTGAAGGTGGGTACATGACTAACTCAAAAATGACATCCTCCTCATCCGTAGTTAGCTGCTCTCGACCTGTTTTCTCCAGGAGTTTCTGCCTTTGTTCCATAAACTGTGCCTGCATGAACAAATAAAAATACATTTGAAATTAATAGCATAATATCTTAATTTATTATACTTTAATAATTAAAATAATTACTAATAGTATATAAACTAAAATATGCTTACATGGCTCTCCCGCGATTTATCGTCATGCCATGTATATGAAATAGTCCCGTCTAAATTTACATGCTCGACAGCATGAGTACGGGTAAATACATCCATGTACGATATGGGACCCTACGCCTCCGCTTCCTGAAATTGATTATTATGTACTATTATTGTATATTCAAAATTATACAACATAATAACTAATTAAAATTCACAGTTAATAAATTTAACAACTCCTGGTGATATTGTTGGAACGACTTGGACCCTCCTCGATGTGTGACAGGATTCGTGTTCCTATTTGCAAAGTTCTCCGCAACTCTGTTTGTACATTTAAATAAACAATACATTATTTACTTACCAAATATTTTTTGATATTTACATATCAATCGAATAATTAATAAAAGATTAGTACACTTACCTTTGCTTTGTCACCTTCCTAACGCGCCAGCCAACCCTCCCACACACTCGCTCCCATCCAGTTCGGCTTCTCCCCTTTATGCTTCACAACCGACATAGAATCCCGGTAATTCTTCCTCATCTTCTACATCCAATAGTGTCATACCAGCTACATGTCATCTGCTTGGATGTCGACTACGGCCTGCATTTCATGATAAACAAGCGATAAATAATTAAACAATATAAGATGAACAATAAATAAGCGACAAACAAATTGAGAATGGAAAAATAGAAGATTATACTTACAATGAAATCTGCCATATACACTCCATTATGTGGGAAGGGATATTATTCCACTTGGGCCAGAAAGCCATCATCCTACTCTTATATGAATCTCTAGAAACTGATAGAACTAAAGATGACGGCTATAGGTCGAACCCCTTGTGTTAAATATGATACAGATTATTATATCATGCACAAAATATTCATGATGCTGAATTTTTTTTAATACTTACCCCTCCGCTTTATTCACCGGATACACAGCTGGACGCTGTGGCGGCTGTGATGGGCCGCTGCCATTGCCTCCGGATGAATGGGATGAGTTTCTCCTTCTGGACGGCATGATACCTGTCACAGACACATCATTTTATAAGAGAATAATAGCATAATAATGACATATTGTATAATAATGACATAAATGACATAAAGTACATACATTGCAAAATATACCTGATTCAGATTGGGTCTCATATTCCGACGATAAGCAGAATATTGCATTTTTAACATAAATTGATAAATAAATGACATAAATGGTATAAATGACGTGAATGACATAAATTACATAAATGACATAAATCACGTAAATGACGATAAGCAGATTCAGTTTCATAAATGACATAAATTACATAGCTTGCAAAATAAATGTCATCAATTACATAAATTGCATAATACATCAGAATTCAACATAATATTTTTATCAATCTTCATCGTTGTCTGATTCAGATTCGGTCTCATATTATATATTATTTTCCTCTCTGCTCTCAAATGCTTCTACCAAAACGTTTGATTCATCGTTCAAAGGCCCAAAATCAGTATGATCGTCTATTATTATTATTTCGTTGCTTTGCTCAAGATTTGCCTGATAAGCTTGTTCGTTTGGAATATTCTTTCGATTAAACGTAAATCTTGCCTTTGTTTTAAAAACTGCTGACTGATCTTCTTTATCTCTTTTTAGAGAAGGATAAGGAGCATAATAAACTTGCAATGCTTGTTTGGCTAGTACAAATGGATCGTACTTCTAAGAGAAAAGGAACGAAACTTCTTCTTCGATGTATGATTTACAAATCGAACCTACAACTCGTGCTTTTTGCCTCACTTTTTTCTTTAGATGTTTCAAGTACCAATGAAAAATTAATTTACATTAACTTTAACTTCCGAATGTAATTAAATTAATAGGTAACATATTTCATACCTCTCGAATGGATACATCCATCCATATTGCACAGGACCTCGAAGTCGTGCTTCAGATGAGAGATGAACAGGTAAATGCTCCATTACATTAAAAAAACCCGGTAGAAATATTTTCTCCAATTTGTAGAGCAATATAGGAATATCTTCTTCAAGTTTACGTAAACGTTGAACTTTTAACGTAGTCGAACAAAGCTCTTTGTAAAACAAATTAAGTTCCGTTATTACCTTCCAAACTTTTAAGGGCAATAGTTCTTTGAATACAACGGGTAATAAATTTTCCATCATTATGTGACAGTCGTGGCTTTTCATTCCACTCAATCTACCGTTTTTAAAGTCAACATATCTACGAAGATTTGATGAAATCCCATCAATAAATCTTAATCCTTCCACCCATTTTAACACAACTTTAACTTGATTATTATCTAACTCATAACACGCTTTGGGTTTTTTGTTGTGTTTGGTTTCATATGAAGCTCGGGATGTTTGCATAATTCTTGTATATCGAATCGTCCTTAATCTTCTCTTTGACATTCAAAATTGTGTTAAAAACATTATCAAATAAATTTTTCTCGTTGTGCATCATATCAATATTATGATGAAGCAGAAGATCTTTCCAATAAGGCAACTCCTAAAATATAATTTGTTTGCACCAATTATGAATAGTCGATTTACCTGCGATTTCAGTTTGTACTCCACTTTCATGTACCTTTGGATAGTACCTTGCAAGTTTATATATGTCTTTGCTTTACCATATTGTTGGTGATTGTCTGGTTTCTACTCTATTTGCTAAAAAGTTTTTTTCTATCTCCTTTTAAGGAATGATTGACATGGAGAAAACATCAATGGCAGTTAAATCTTGAAATTTCCTTACCATTCGGTAAAGAAAATGCCCGTGTTTCTTCCATGCAATAAGGACAAGCTAGATGACCAGATGTACTCCATCCTGAAAGCATTGCATAAGTAGGAAAATCACTTATAATCCACAACAAAGAAGAAAACATACAAAAAAAATTCTTTGAAACATTGTATGTTTCTACTCCTTCATTCCATAGCGTTTTTAACTCCTCAATTAACGGTTGTAAATAAACATCGATTCCTTGTGTCGGATCGTCGAGGCCAGGAACGACAACAGTAAGAAACAGGAGTTTTCTACGCATCCATGGAGTTAAATTATAAGGTGTGATGATAATAGGCCAAGATGAATATTTAGCACCAAATTGAGAAAATGGTGAAAAACCATCCATACATAATCCAAGTCTAACATTATGACTCTCCACTGCAAAAGTAGGATAAGTTTTTTCAAAATGCTTCCATGCTTCTCCATTGGTTGGATGTGTCAACGTAACTTCTTCCTTTGTTCTCACACTATGCCATCTCATATGAGGTGTAGTTACAGAATATGCGTATAATTTTTGAAGCCTAGGAGTGATGGGCAAGTAATGCATACGTTTGTATGGAACTTCCTTTCCCTTCTTCTTTCTTGGTTTGTATCTTCCCTCGTTGCATATTCTACACTTCCTAAGAGTGATGTCCTCTTTCCAAAACAACATACAACAATTTAAACATGTATCTATTTTTTGATATGGTAAACCAAAAGCTGACATAAGTTTTTTAACTTCATATTGATTTTCACTCATTAAATTATTGGGCAACATATGTCGTTTTGCAGCTTGTACAACAGCTGTAAATCCAGTTTCGATGATGTTGTATTTTGACTTCATCACAATGTATTCTGCGGTTACTGATAGCTAAGTGCTGCTTTTACAACCATCCCAAAGAGGTTTCTTAGCAGCATCCAATAAATCGTAAATTATTTTTACTTTAAAATTTGGTTCTTCAACATTTACATCATCGTCATTAACTTCAACCATAGGGAACATTGATCGTGCTGCATCTTCAACCATATTTTCTATAAGATTCGTCATAACAATTTCATTACCAACCACCTCTAATTTAGACTCTACAGGAGTATATGCTACAACTTCTCCATGACGATCCCAAACATAATACTCCGGTATGAAACCGTTTTTGCACAAATGAACTTTCACAATATCTAGTAACAAATACGTCAAATATTTACACCTACTACACGGACAACGAATTTCTACATCGTTTCCGTTATTACTTAAAGCGAATTCAACAAATACATTTATACCATTATAAAAATCTTCCTTTATTGAGCCTCTCAGTCCCCTTCTTAGATACATCCATCTCCTCCAATCAACAAAATAATCGATCATTTTTCCTATTTAAAAAAATATGTCACAAATTCAAAAATAAATATTGGCCAGTTTACGAATTGACATTTTATTTTTCAATTTATTGATACATAATTTTGTACGCGTCAATTTAACACAACTTAAGAATAATTGAAATATTGGTTACGATTTTCTATTTTGATGGTCAGTCATCCTACTTCCCATTACAAACACAGTAAACAATTACATTTCATAAATTATTTCGTTTTAAACGATTCAATAAAATTTCGGCAACACTTCCCCTTTGTTTCCTGTATTGTACACAAATGTTGGTACATAGGAAACAAAAAAGAAAAGTGAAGGCAAAATTTTATGAACCGTTTAAAATGAAATAATGTACAAAATGTAATTGTTTACTGTGTTTATAACATGTCCAATGCAGGGACAAATCCAGCAAGTATTGTACCAGATGAGTATAAATGTCCATTTTATGACAAAAACGAATATTTACATAACGATCATATACAACACTTGTCAAACGGGGCCAAAAACTTTCAAAGGGACGTAATAAAAAAGCAATTTATACAAAAATTGGAAGTTTTATAGTTTGACTTCTTATTTATTATATAATATATTATTGTTTGTAAACGGTTGAAAATTTACTAATTTTATATATTTCAAGAAATTATTAATTTACCACATTCCGCGTATTTTATCGAACAAGGTTAATTCAGCGTATTATAGTAGATATGTAAATTATGTTTTTACGACGTTTTCAATAGAAAATAATTTATTTATTTATTAGTATGCGTGTGTGTGTATAATGATTAACATACATACACACATATATGAACACATAAACACCCCAATTAACACAAGACAATGCTAAAAATAACACATATATAATGGTTTACACATATACACAAATGAAATAGGTATTCCATGGATACTATAAACCATTATTAGGCTATTAGAAACAATTAGAATCACTTATTAGCCCTAATTTATCAAATTAGGCAAATCTAGATTTAGGTTAAAAATTAGGTTTTTCGCAAAAATTAGAGATTATACTTGAGATTAGAAGGAATAGAGAGTGATTAAGGAGTCGTGCAAGATCTGGAAGCTTGAATTAGGGGTTTGGAAGCTTGAAAATGGGTTTTAGGGATTTTAGGAATTTTTTTTCGTATAGCTGGAATGAGGAAGAAAGGTCTCGGCCGAGACTTGTATAACGCGAATTCCTGACAGCCAGTCGAAAGTCGCCGGAAACCGTCACACTTGGGCCATCGGAAGTCGTCGCCAAGGGTCGTTGGTATTTCAAGCTATTCTTGTAGTGTGTGTGTGTGTGTGTGTGTATAAGTATCATTTTGAAATGGTTTTTAGTAAATATGTATGTTTGGAAAAGTACGTTAAGTTTTTATAAAGTGATAAAAGAAGATTTGGACTTAAACACTTTTGTTAAAGTAATGGTTTTGTGAAGTTTAAGTATATTAACTCGTTAAATTACGGATATAATTGGATCTTTTAAAAGAGAATTTTTTTAAGAGAAAATTATAAAGGGAATGTTTTGGGTTGTCGTGACATGGTTGGAGTAATAATGGTCTTAAACCCTTATAAATGTAATTTAATATTTAAAGAAAATTTTAAAGATAATGATTAAGCATGAAGTGTTTTGAGTTTGTTGTAAACAATTTTTTAGTAACATTTGTCTTTAAAACCCTTGAACAATGTTTTGGAAAATACTTAGATATTTAATAATGAAATTTTAAAGATAATAATACGTATGAAATCTTTTTTTCCTTCTATTTTTTATTTGTTGTTTATTTGAGATTTGTGCTACTAATTATCTGCACTGGTGCTTTCACACTCGATCCAGGGTGTTGATCCATTTTTTTGGTTAACACATATTGTTAAGATAGCAATTTGAGAGCTCACAAAGTTAAATACATTTTATAAAGTCACATATGTGGTCTGGGAGGAAATTGTAAGAATGATTTAACATAATGGGGGCACATATATATTAATATCTAAATGTATGCGCTGTCTTTTGACAAAGTCTAAATTAAGTGATCAATTTTGAAATTAATATTTTAAGGTTTAAGAGGTATAATTATCATGTAGAAATAATGTGTAGATGCAATAGTGATATTTTTAGTTTGTTGAAAGGCCAAATTGAAAAGTCACACTACTAAAAATATAGGGTTATGCTCTCCAAATTACACAAACTCAAGCTCTAGTTACACTTTGATCCTCTTGTGAATAGCTAATATCAGATTTAGGATTTGTGTCAATTTGGAAGACCAAACCATTCCTTCTTGTCTTTCAATCAGTGGATTCAAATATTTCTTCCGCTAATTTACTTAATTTTCTCTAGTATCTTCTCAATTAAATCAATATGGTTATGAACTCGAATCTAGGGTTTAGTAGCGATCCGACGTCCTGTGTGATTGTGTGAGCTCGAAACGTAAATTGATTAAAATGAGAATTTAAAAATAATATATAATTTATTATAAATATACCCTTGCCTCTCACTTAACTCTTCACTTCACTCAACCACTCCTCTTTCCCTCTTCTTTTATTTTTATTTAATGTAAACAAGCAAAGACTTCAGCCGTCCCTCTTCAATCAATTTAATCAGGAGCTCCGGGCCGTATTAGAAAGCAAGATCAAATCCATTGCACTCGTGGCGACAAGGGGAGCTAATCTATGGTGAAGGGCTCTTGTGCGATAGTGCTTGGTCAAACTTGATTTCATGACGTCGAAATAGGGTTGAGACTCGGCAATGATTTAGGAGGCGTTAGGTGAAGTAGTGATCATCGTTGAGTTTCTCTTGTCGATGCGAGCCTTTCAGCACCAAATTCTTGAACTCCAGTTGACCATGGTGAAAAGCGACAGTATGAACAGTGGCATAGAGGGCGAGGTCGGATTTCAGTGTGGTGGATCGAGCTTGACAAAATAAGGTGCGTTGCGAAGAACTTGCGAAGAGAAAGTTGTTGGCCTGATCGGTGTGTGATTTCATGGTTCGTGTAGGCGAGAAGGGTGAACGGTGTACGTGGATTTGGGTTCGTGCATCTCGTTCGTGCACAGGCAGTGTGATTTGGGAAGGGGGAAAAAGGAGTTGGAGGTAATTAAGGGTATTAATTCATTAAATTAAGTTTTAAACCTCAATTCTTATAAAACTCGTAACTTTTGCAAACAAGATCCAATCGAGACGCCAATCGAGACGCCGTTTTCGCCGTTGCACTCGTAGCGAGATCTTCTACGTCTTGGATTGGTTTGGGCTTGGATGAGTTTACTCACTAGCTGATTTGTATATTGTTGTGATATAAATTTTGTTGTGATATAATATAAATAGTATAACGAACAATGCAAGTTATTAGTTTTGGACCCCTCGTTGCTTGTGGAAGCAAATGGTAACAATATATGTAGTATAATCTCTCTTATAACTCGCTAAAACATATATCGTGGCTCAACTTTATTATTTACATGTTTGGTATTGCTGTGTGAAAAGTGATAGTATGTTGTGAATGGTTGAAGCGAAATTGTCGCTATAAACGCACTTAACACTTGTTAAATTGTTTAAATGTGAGTATATTGTGAAAATGTATTGGATGGTTCTATTCTATACACATGTTTGGTTGTGTTTGACCTAAAGGAATTGGTTTGGAAAGTTATTGAAATTGTGAAATAAAGTAGTGTTGAAAATCCTGGTTTTAGTAAAGTAAAAAAGACTTTTACTTTGGATATTTTTCCAACCTTTTTTTAAAAAAATTGTGAAAATTTATTAAAGTATTTTAGTAAAGAAGTTTGAAGTTTAAATATGTTTCTATAATCATTTCTGAATTTAAAGAAATGATTTTAAATGATAAAAACATGCTTTTTATGGTTTTTAAATAAATTATAAAATAATTATTTTTAACTAATATTGAGAAAATGTTTTAAACCATAGTACAAGTATTTTAAAGCATGTTATAAATATATATAGTTTTAGAAAAGTGGTTAATGATTTTATTAAAGTAATTTGAAACTTATGTAATATAAATATCTTTTAAATTGTTTTTATAATTTTATTAAATATCCTAGCTTTTAAATAAATTTATATATATATATATATATGTGTGTGTGTGTGTGTGTAAGTATCATTTTGAAATGGTTTTTAGTAAATATGTAAGTTTGGAAAGGTAAGTTAAGTTTTTATAAAGTGATAAAAGATGATTTGGACTTAAACACTTTTGTTAAAGTGAATGGTTTTATGAAGTTAAAGTATATTAACTCGTTAAATTAAGGATATAATTGGATCTTTTAAAAGAGAATTTTTTTAAAAGATAATTATAAAAGGAATGTTTTGGGTTGTCGTGACATGGTTGGAGAAACAATGGTTTTAAACCCTTATAAATGTAATTTAATCTTTAAAGAGAATTTTAAAGATAATGATTAAGCGTGAAGTTTTTTGAGTTTGTTGTAAACAATTTTTTAGTAACATTTGCTTTTAAAACCCTTGAATAATAATTTAAAATGGTAAAATATTGTGAAATGATTTTGGGAGATACTTAGATATATAATAATGAAATTTTAAAGATAATAATAAGTATGAAACCTTTTGGGAAAAGATAGAAAAGTATAAGTTTTTGAAGTATAACAGAGGGAAGGGGTTTATAGTAACAGTGTTTGAGTGACATTTGTTTTTAACCTCTTTGACTGTGTTTTAAGTAAGTAAAATTTGTTATTGATTTGTGAATATTCTTATACCATTGAGATAAGTATATGAATACTTTTGAGAGTATTTGTAACGACCCTGAATTTTGAACAATTTGAATTGAGAATATTTAATTAATTTTAAATATTTGAACGATGATTTGACTTGAATTTCAAATTATCAGAATGAGTTGGCGATTTAATTTTTGAAATTAATCTATTGAAAGTTGAATAAAATTTGAATCTTCGATTTTAAGCCGGTTAAAAATAATTTAAAGGCTTAGGAAATTCATATTGATAATACTGAAGGTAATAGAAGCTTCAGAATTGAATTTGGAAAACAATCTGTTCAGTTTTGAGATTATATCGTTTGAATTGAATATAAAAATAGCTTTCCGAGGCACAGTCTCGGAATTTGACGAAACCAGTTTCATTGGGTCCGTAATATTGAATTATTACTGGATTTCAATTTTCGTATTTATCGGAATTGTTTTATGAATATACGGCGTATAAACGCGTATAAAATTAAATCGAATTCAATTTGAATTTCTGTAACAACCGGGGTTTTGCCCAAAATTATAATCATTAGTAAATGATTTATGTTGACAGTTAAATTTCTTTTTATTATTGGAATTTCTATAACGATAAAATCTTCGTCAAATTGGCGATATTAATTTCTGTTAAAGTTTATTGGAATTGTAATCGATTTAAAATTCTTTATCAAATCTTATTAATACGAAATGAAATAAATACACATAGCTAAATTTTAACATGATAATTTAAAAACAAAACAAATTAAAGAAAATATCTTTACAAAATAAATCAGTTTTAAAAAGAAAAAAAGAAAAAAAAGAAAAAAAAAAGAAAACCAATACCACCCATACCTAAACCATGTTCTCTTCTGCAAAACCACGTCCTTACCCCTTATCTTCTGTTAAACCCACGTCGCCCCTTTCATTTTCTCATTCCAAAACCCTAAAACAAAATTAAGCGACGAATAAAAATGGCGGCCACGATTTTCTCGTTCTCCTCCACAAAATCTAGGGCTTCGGCGGCTTCGATCTGCAAAGATTAGGGCTTCGTACTCCTCTTCTCAAACTAGAGCTCGTTCATTTCAAAGGCGCCGGCTACGATCGACGTTTTTCTTCGTTCTTCGCTCGCGACCGCTTCATAAAAAGGTGAGTGATTTTATATCACTCGCATCTAATTTAAACTTTGATGATTTCTGTCTTGTTCTAATTCATGAATTTCTGATGGACTTCGACTTTGTTTTCCTCGGCTTTGGCAATCTTGTACATTTAGTTTGGATGTTGATTTTGGTTTTGTGCATTGTCAACTGCAAAACATTTATCGCATATTTCTTGAGTCTGGATTGACGCACTATGTCACTGTCTTTGGCCATTCTTCGTACAACCTGTTCTGGTTTTACTGATTTGCATTTGTAGATTGGTTCATTTTGGATTTGAACCGTATGTATGCATTCTAGTTGTGATATCCACCATCATCAGTTTTAGTTGCATTTACTTATGAGATTTCATTTATCAGTTCACTTGAGTTGGTCTATTCTGTTTGGTATGAGTGTATACTCAGTTTATAGGTTTTGTTTCTTGAAATAATTGGCCTATCTTGGTTACAAATGGAATCATAGTTTGCAGTTTTAAAGGTTTTAAAATTTAACAAGTTTCGAAGTTAAATTTTTTTAAAGTTAAATATTTTTGAATGGTTTTAACAAATGGGTTAAGTGAGTAAACTTCCGTTTTAAAGCTTGAATCTATCATTATATTTTTGATGTTGTGCTCATTCCAGTTGTGGCCGTTCCACTACTTTGGTTAGCATTGTGTATATACAAGATGCCTTGATTTTCATTTGGCTTCACTTGAATTTCTCTGTGCCTTAGTCGACACTGAGCATATTATAGCTGGTCATTGCATTTGTTGCTCCATAATAACCTGGACCTTGTTGCACACCTGTAGTTGTATTCATGTACACACTTGTTTGGTTGTAGCTGCTGCACTTTTTGATTTAGTGTACAGGTGCATGCATCTTTGCATTTGTGTTTTCGTTGGGTGTCTGCACATGCTTCTGGTCCACTTGTCGAGTTCTTTGCTTGATGTCACTCATATGCTGTTTTCTTATATTCCTTTTGAGACTGTCTGCACCAGTTGCATTCTAGTCTTCAAACATATGTATGCAGTGATGTATGTATATACATTAAATTGATATGTATATATATATGTTCGAACTGCATTTTATTTTCTCTTGGGATGATTGACTGTATTTTGGGATTGAATTACGACTTGGTGGAGTTGCTGTCATTACTATTGGCACTGACTTCATCTTGTTGCACTTTGATGGTCTAGTTGCCTTGTGCACTGGGTCAAATTCGAGTTGAGTTGCTTTGCAGTTGTGTTGAGGGCAGTTCGTATATGAATAGGCTGTCTTGACCACTGGGTTATACTTGCATTTGTGTTGTCTGGCTATTTGTGTTCTGACCATATTCATTTGCATTGTGTAGTTGACCATGTTGCACTGTACATTTCTGCACTTGACAGTGTAGTCTTCATATAGGTGCATGCTGTTGTGTTGCCATACTGATGTGCTTTGTTGACATTTGAACTTGTAGCTTGAGTCTGCACATTCCTATGCTCTGGTCTCCATAACCTTTGCCTGATCATGGTTGCAGTTGTATTCCATTTCTATTTCATCTATGCTGCATGCTGTTTGTTGTACATATATGTGCTCAGTTGCCTGTAGTCTTTACTTGAATATGGTCTTGTACTTGTGAAATTTTGAACTGGTGCACTTGTGACCATTCACTGCTGCACTCAGGTCTGCGACACCCGTAACCTGTATATTCATATTGGAGTTGTTCATTGAAGTTCATTCTTTGCATTGTTGAGTCAGTTTGATACTGTATTGGGCACTGTGTTGTATTGGTCTCGAGTCTCACTGTTGCATGTTGTACCGTTATCTATGCACATGAGTTGGCGAGGCAGTGCACGCGTGCGTGCACTGCAGCCACCACGAAATCGACAGTTTTGAATTGATATTTCTTTGTGTCGTGATGCATTGATCTTTTATGTCGTATTGGCGAGGCCGTACACGCGTGCGTGTACGGCAGCCAATAACACTGTTTATCTCTGTTGATGATTTAAATCTGCTGATTTATTGTTTAACACTGTTTAGTGTTATATATTTTCGTTATCCGAGTTCTTTGCTGAAAGAGTCGGATAGACGAGAATTATTGTGACTGTCGTCTATTTAAATTATTACTGCCTATATGCACTAATAAACTGGTTTGAATTAGACTGACCTGTGTATTATTTTCTTTTGAATATAATACTCGGGTCAGACCGAGTATTTTTTTACAGCTTGAAGATTTTCGAGCAGCGAAGTTAGAGAGAGAGAGTAAAGAACCATTTTTAGTTTCAGAAGAAAATTGTATTTTTAAGATATTCCGCTGTATCTGTATTAAATTGTATAAACTCTGATGTATATAAAAAGATTTATAGTAATGAAATAAAGATTCATTTGTTTTAATTCAGTGTTATTATCTGTGTTTCTGTGGCTGATTCTGTTTAAACCTTATAAACTAAATAACAATTCGTCTTTTTGAACGTTTCTAGTTGGTTTAAATTACCGACTGGAGATGGTAAAAAGGGGGAATGTTACAGAGTGGTATCAGAGCTTTGGTTTACACAAAGCTTAGTTTATGATGTTTAATATGAATAGTTACTAGAAACACTTGTAAAAGAGAACGTTTTTCAAATCCAAAGAAGTATAAAATTGTTTTAGAAAATATAAGATGAATGAATTTGGAATAGATCTTATATAAGTAAAGCGAAGGTTGAATATGAAAATAAAGATTTTTAACTTAAGAAAAGTTAAATCGAATTGAATTAGTATTAATAAATATATGGATTTGAAATTTAACTAAAGGGAGTTAAATAAATTGAAATTGATTAGATAAATTAGTGTGATGGAAAATTAAACTAAAAGGGTAAGTGATTACCTAATATGAATGATAATCGTATATATCAGGATAATGTAAATTTACAAATTTGTCTTAGGAAAATGATTGAATAATCCAACCTTTTCTAATGGAATTGTCAATTTTAATAGGAAACTTCGAAACATCTTGTTAATTAAAATGGCGAAAACCGAAGCACAAAAAGCAGCACGTCGTGAACAAAGAGCAATTGCCCGTAGAGAAGCACAATTGACACGTGCGGAAATCGAAAGGAGATTTAATGAAAGGCAAGGACCTGGTCCCTATGATGATGTTACTTGTTATCGATGTCATAAAAAAGGACATTTCGCCGTTACGTGTCGAGAGAAGAGAAAGAAAAGGAATGTGAATGACCGTTTCGCTCGTCCTGAGATAGTATGTTTTAAATGTCAAGAAAAAGGACATTTTCTTAGTCATTGCCCTAAAGTGAAAAGGAAGAAGAGTGCACTAGATTTACCTGTCGATAGATTGACAGTCTGCTATCATTGTCGCCAGAATGGACATATAGCCAGAAACTGCACCGAAAGGCAGCGTGGAAAGCAAGCTATAGCCCGTCCCGCTAGAGCGAAAAGCGCAAAACTGATAGATAAGGATGGGAACGTCACGTATTTTTGCAGGAACTGTAGGAACTGGGGGCACGTTGACTTTGAATGCGTCAATCCTCCTTTAATCCAACCTGAAATAGTGCAAACCGAAGATGAAAGTTCGGAACAGATGAGTACTACCAGACGGGAAGACGATAGTCCTCTATGAGTCTGAATCTTAAACCAGTCAATATATTTGAAGCGATCAATATATTTTGTAATACTATCTTTTGTAATCTAAAAACTTCTAAGTATGTATTATGAAAACTTTAAGCTATGTATAGTTTGTACGTGAATGTTTATGGTAAGATTTGGAAGAAATATCTTAATGAAATTGTGTTTTGGGGAGAAAAATTTACTTGTGCTTTACCTGTATGAAGTAAACCAGTTGTTAAATGTTTGAACAGTTTTGTTAAGTAAAACAAAAATCTGAATTTAGAATGTGATATGAATTTGACTTTAGTAAAAGTTAAATAAAATAGAATTTCAAATAAATTTGAGACGAACTTAAGTTTTATGGTGAAAATAAATGCAAGTGAAGATAAATGAAACATGGCTTAAGTAATATTGAATCAAATTTAATTTGATATAAAAATGAATGGATAAAGTGATGTAATGAATATGAATTTGAGTTATAGAAAGGAAATTCAACTTTAATTGTAAAAGTTAAGAAGTTGTGAATATAGTGAGTATAAGAATTCAATCTGAATTGGAATATAAACCAATTGAAATTAAGTGTGTTGAACCAAATTGAATGTAAGCAAAGTAAATAAATTTGGTTAAGTTGAATGTGCATTGGTTTTGCTAGTTGATTGTATAGAATTCGTTAAGTATAAATGAAATTGTATTAATGGGAATTGGAAGCTAAGTAAATTGAATTCAAATTGCAAGATAAGCAAATTTAAAGAGAATCAAATTTGATTTGAATTGAAAGCAAACTGACTTGAATATGAATTTGTGAATGTGAACTAATTGGATATTAATGAATGTTAGTAAAATCCAATGTGAATGAATCAAATGTGATTTAATTGAAAACCAAGTCGACGAATGATTTACTAAAGAACTAGTTGATTATCTTGGAAATGGAAAACTGATAAATTTATATAATAGTTTAAATTGGAAATTTTGAATTATTATTAACGGCTTAAATTGAGAATTTGAAAGTGTTAATAAAATATTGGAATTGTATAAGTGTTAAAAATGAAATATTTAATGGATTTCATAAGTGAATGGGAATTACAGAATTAAAATTGTGAAGTTATAAAATGAATCGAAGTTGCGAAATAAAAGAATTTATAAGTAATTTACTTATAAATTAAAATTCTGATATAAAATTGAGTTATAAAGGAATGGGTTAAGAAAGCAATTTTTTATGAATTGAAGTCTTTATGAATAGGAGTGAAATTTATAAACATTGTTTATAAATTCGAAACTGACTTATTTTGATAAGTAAAATTCTGTATAGTTTGTTAAAAGATGTATATTCACAATTTTGGACCGTGAATATAATATTGAATGAAATGGACATGTTTGGGAAAGTAATATTTTAAAACGAAGTAATTGTTTTAAAAGATGTTTTCAAAGGCATTGAATATCGAAACCATAGATTTCAACAGTCATTGTTGAAATAGACGTTTTCGAATATAAGGAAATGATGGACTATAACACTGTTGTTATAGTAAATGATTTCCGAAAGGAAATGTTTTGTATAGTATTGGGATTTATACATCTATCTAAATTTCGAATCCCTATACTAGTGATTTTGAGTTGTCGTAACGATGTTTTACGTAACATTCGTTTTGACTCAAAAAAAAAAAAAAAAAAATGTGAAAGAGAATGATTTCCTTAAGGATGAAATATATACTTAATTTTGATGTAAGTATATCGAATATTTTCAAATGTTGAAAATTAAATGAGATTTATGAATTACTTATTTTTAAATAAGTATGGAAATATTTTTTTTCCAAATATGAAATGTTGTGAATATATTCCGTAAGGAATAAATGATTTGAAATTCATTTTTGAAGTCGAAGTTGAAAAGTTAAATGTGAAATTTGAACAATTAGTTCAATTTGAAATTTTTCAAAAGATTGAATCGTTAAGTTAAAATTGAGTTTAACTTCGACATCAAAGACAATATAAGTTGAGCTTTGAATTTCAGATGATGATTTGGATTGCATGTCTAACATTGTGAATTGATGACATAGCAATTGATCTCTATTAAATATATATCTGTTGGTGGCGGAGAATTTATTCTCTTAGCTTAACACCCTTCTCTGAGACGTACGAGCTCAGAGGTTATATATTGATAGACATCAATTCTGTGTTGAGAATTGACGATGTAAGCGTGAAACCCGAATCGAATGTGAAAGTCGATAATGAATGGAATTATGAATATGAATTAGGTTTTGAGATAACCTTAAATTTCCAAATCGACTTAGAGGAAAATTTTGAAATCCTCTATTTTGTTATGAATATGGATATGTAAGTTTTAGAACTTATATATATGAATGCGGTAAATTTGAAACCGTTAGTTTAGAAAGACATTGTTATGGAAATCTTATGTACGTTTACATGGATATGATATGTACGAAATGTGAAATGAAAGTACTACATATATGATATTATGTTTTCTAAACTGAGGATGTGGAAAAGTACCTTCCATTTATTATTAATGAAGGTATTGGAACTCGTGAAGAGTATCCATTTGAAATTCGTAGCTACGTAGAATTTTAGTCAGAGTGACTATTTGAATCGGAAATCCTTCGCGATAGTTCATCGCGATGAGATTAGATTTGATTGATGATGTTAGCGTAATTTGAGGGGCGAGATGCCCACAGTTACGAGCGACTCCACTGGGATAGTGGCGTAACCGCCGAGTAAACTGCAATCTAATGCCAGGCGAAATTTGAGGGGCGTGATGCCTACAGACACGAGCGACTCTACTGGGATAGTAGCGTAACCGCCGTGTGTACTGCAATCTATGGCGACAACCATGGCGAAATTTAAGAGATGAGAAATCTACAGCCACAAGCGACTCTACTGGGAAAGTAGCGTAACCGCCGGGTGGAACTGTAATCCATGGGGGAACGTGCTTTCCATATCCATTTTTAAAAGAATTTTTAAAAGTATTTTCACTGGGAATTGAAGCAAGTATATTTAGTACTTGGAGATTTTTAGACCTGCGCCTGGCCAGCGTATGTCTAATGTCTGTGAGAACGAAGATGGACTTGTTAAATTTCGAGTTAGCAAGTATTTTCAAACTGTAAATAGCAAATCAATAGTTGAAAGTAAAATTACGAAATTCCTACTTAATGAACTAAGGAAGAGGATCTTTGTAATGTTTTGAAATTCCACAGCTTTGGAAGATATATATTATATAAATCTCTAACGTGGAGAAAATTAAGTTTGAATCTGAGTTGTAAATCGAAAGTGTTGATAAAAGACTTTTGCGTTTTGATTTTAGAAATCAATGATTGTAGAAATCAATGAACAAAAGAGAAGATAAACAAAACTAGTGAGATTAAACAAATGAAATGAATCCTATATTCATTTATTTGTAATGAGTTTTAAGCTTAGTAAAAATTGTGTAGAGTATAAATATCGATGAAATTTTAACAACCTTTCCTTTTCGAGGACGAAAAGTTTTTAAGGAGGGGAGTTTGTAACGACCCTGAATTTTGAACAATTTGAATTGAGAATATTTAATTAATTTTAAATATTTGAACGATGATTTGACTTGAATTTCAAATTATCAGAATGAGTTGGCGATTTAATTTTTGAAATTAATCTATTGAAAGTTGAATAAAATTTGAATCTTCGATTTTAAGCCGGTTAAAAATAATTTAAAGGCTTAGGAAATTCATATTGATAATACTGAAGGTAATAGAAGCTTCAGAATTGAATTTGGAAAACAATCTGTTCAGTTTTGAGATTATATCGTTTGAATTGAATATAAAAATAGCTTTCCGAGGCACAGTCTCGGAATTTGACGAAACCAGTTTCATTGGGTCCGTAATATTGAATTATTACTGGATTTCAATTTTCGTATTTATCGGAATTGTTTTATGAATATACGGCGTATAAACGCGTATAAAATTAAATCGAATTCAATTTGAATTTCTGTAACAACCGGGGTTTTGCCCAAAATTATAATCATTAGTAAATGATTTATGTTGACAGTTAAATTTCTTTTTATTATTGGAATTTCTATAACGATAAAATCTTCGTCAAATTGGCGATATTAATTTCTGTTAAAGTTTATTGGAATTGTAATCGATTTAAAATTCTTTATCAAATCTTATTAATACGAAATGAAATAAATACACATAGCTAAATTTTAACATGATAATTTAAAAACAAAACAAATTAAAGAAAATATCTTTACAAAATAAATCAGTTTTAAAAAGAAAAAAAGAAAAAAAAGAAAAAAAAAAGAAAACCAATACCACCCATACCTAAACCATGTTCTCTTCTGCAAAACCACGTCCTTACCCCTTATCTTCTGTTAAACCCACGTCGCCCCTTTCATTTTCTCATTCCAAAACCCTAAAACAAAATTAAGCGACGAATAAAAATGGCGGCCACGATTTTCTCGTTCTCCTCCACAAAATCTAGGGCTTCGGCGGCTTCGATCTGCAAAGATTAGGGCTTCGTACTCCTCTTCTCAAACTAGAGCTCGTTCATTTCAAAGGCGCCGGCTACGATCGACGTTTTTCTTCGTTCTTCGCTCGCGACCGCTTCATAAAAAGGTGAGTGATTTTATATCACTCGCATCTAATTTAAACTTTGATGATTTCTGTCTTGTTCTAATTCATGAATTTCTGATGGACTTCGACTTTGTTTTCCTCGGCTTTGGCAATCTTGTACATTTAGTTTGGATGTTGATTTTGGTTTTGTGCATTGTCAACTGCAAAACATTTATCGCATATTTCTTGAGTCTGGATTGACGCACTATGTCACTGTCTTTGGCCATTCTTCGTACAACCTGTTCTGGTTTTACTGATTTGCATTTGTAGATTGGTTCATTTTGGATTTGAACCGTATGTATGCATTCTAGTTGTGATATCCACCATCATCAGTTTTAGTTGCATTTACTTATGAGATTTCATTTATCAGTTCACTTGAGTTGGTCTATTCTGTTTGGTATGAGTGTATACTCAGTTTATAGGTTTTGTTTCTTGAAATAATTGGCCTATCTTGGTTACAAATGGAATCATAGTTTGCAGTTTTAAAGGTTTTAAAATTTAACAAGTTTCGAAGTTAAATTTTTTTAAAGTTAAATATTTTTGAATGGTTTTAACAAATGGGTTAAGTGAGTAAACTTCCGTTTTAAAGCTTGAATCTATCATTATATTTTTGATGTTGTGCTCATTCCAGTTGTGGCCGTTCCACTACTTTGGTTAGCATTGTGTATATACAAGATGCCTTGATTTTCATTTGGCTTCACTTGAATTTCTCTGTGCCTTAGTCGACACTGAGCATATTATAGCTGGTCATTGCATTTGTTGCTCCATAATAACCTGGACCTTGTTGCACACCTGTAGTTGTATTCATGTACACACTTGTTTGGTTGTAGCTGCTGCACTTTTTGATTTAGTGTACAGGTGCATGCATCTTTGCATTTGTGTTTTCGTTGGGTGTCTGCACATGCTTCTGGTCCACTTGTCGAGTTCTTTGCTTGATGTCACTCATATGCTGTTTTCTTATATTCCTTTTGAGACTGTCTGCACCAGTTGCATTCTAGTCTTCAAACATATGTATGCAGTGATGTATGTATATACATTAAATTGATATGTATATATATATGTTCGAACTGCATTTTATTTTCTCTTGGGATGATTGACTGTATTTTGGGATTGAATTACGACTTGGTGGAGTTGCTGTCATTACTATTGGCACTGACTTCATCTTGTTGCACTTTGATGGTCTAGTTGCCTTGTGCACTGGGTCAAATTCGAGTTGAGTTGCTTTGCAGTTGTGTTGAGGGCAGTTCGTATATGAATAGGCTGTCTTGACCACTGGGTTATACTTGCATTTGTGTTGTCTGGCTATTTGTGTTCTGACCATATTCATTTGCATTGTGTAGTTGACCATGTTGCACTGTACATTTCTGCACTTGACAGTGTAGTCTTCATATAGGTGCATGCTGTTGTGTTGCCATACTGATGTGCTTTGTTGACATTTGAACTTGTAGCTTGAGTCTGCACATTCCTATGCTCTGGTCTCCATAACCTTTGCCTGATCATGGTTGCAGTTGTATTCCATTTCTATTTCATCTATGCTGCATGCTGTTTGTTGTACATATATGTGCTCAGTTGCCTGTAGTCTTTACTTGAATATGGTCTTGTACTTGTGAAATTTTGAACTGGTGCACTTGTGACCATTCACTGCTGCACTCAGGTCTGCGACACCCGTAACCTGTATATTCATATTGGAGTTGTTCATTGAAGTTCATTCTTTGCATTGTTGAGTCAGTTTGATACTGTATTGGGCACTGTGTTGTATTGGTCTCGAGTCTCACTGTTGCATGTTGTACCGTTATCTATGCACATGAGTTGGCGAGGCAGTGCACGCGTGCGTGCACTGCAGCCACCACGAAATCGACAGTTTTGAATTGATATTTCTTTGTGTCGTGATGCATTGATCTTTTATGTCGTATTGGCGAGGCCGTACACGCGTGCGTGTACGGCAGCCAATAACACTGTTTATCTCTGTTGATGATTTAAATCTGCTGATTTATTGTTTAACACTGTTTAGTGTTATATATTTTCGTTATCCGAGTTCTTTGCTGAAAGAGTCGGATAGACGAGAATTATTGTGACTGTCGTCTATTTAAATTATTACTGCCTATATGCACTAATAAACTGGTTTGAATTAGACTGACCTGTGTATTATTTTCTTTTGAATATAATACTCGGGTCAGACCGAGTATTTTTTTACAGCTTGAAGATTTTCAAGCAGCGAAGTTAGAGAGAGAGAGTAAAGAACCATTTTTAGTTTCAGAAGAAAATTGTATTTTTAAGATATTCCGCTGTATCTGTATTAAATTGTATAAACTCTGATGTATATAAAAAGATTTATAGTAATGAAATAAAGATTCATTTGTTTTAATTCAGTGTTATTATCTGTGTTTCTGTGGCTGATTCTGTTTAAACCTTATAAACTAAATAACAATTCGTCTTTTTGAACGTTTCTAGTTGGTTTAAATTACCGACTGGAGATGGTAAAAAGGGGGAATGTTACAGTATTGAAATGTGTAGAATGAATTGTGAAGTTTTAATTAAAAAGTGAAGTTTAATTAATAAGTGAAGTTTAATTAATAAAGAAGTTTATTGAGTAAAAAAGGAGTTTTTACTAATAAAAGAGGTTTTTAATTAATAAAGGATTAATTAAATAAAAAGGGATTCAAAATTATTTATATGACTTGATCGTGTTTGTGTGTGTTGATCATGCTTTATGTGTTACTTTCTTATGGAAAGTACACGGGACTTAGTATTCCTTATGTGATCATTCTCATTATTGTTGAAATTATCCAAATATAACTCTGAAAATATCTTGAAGAAACGCATGAATTATATGGTATAGTTATCTTCGGTGATGCTATACTGTACATATAAGCTCGTTTTCCTCTTCTAGGACAAATGATAAGGAAATTCGTCCGCTTAAATGGTTAGGAAGTGATCTCCGCTCTTATGGATTGTATGTTTTTTTCAAAAGAACCGGATTAAGTTTACCAAAAATCCGTCGATTGGTTTTGGAGCGTCCGGTAATCGAGGGAGTGTACTTATATGAGATGGCTCGAAACTGTAACCACTCCAAAACCATATATGCGTTCTATGCTTTGGAAGAGATTCGTGATTTGTTCGAGATACTAGAATCTATGTGCAGATTCGAGATCTGTTTGAGATGCTCAAACACATGTAGTTGTTCGTGATTTATTCAGGATGTGGGAATCCATGTGTGATTCAGAGATCTATTGAGATATAAAAATCCATGTGTGGTGCCGAGATCTGTTCGAGTTGTGACTCGTGTGTAGGAATGCTGGTTGTAGCCTCATCGACGATAATGACTAAAACCAGAGATAGGAGACATAGCCAGTAGGGTTGGTAAACCCATAAGGTGCATGCGACTCCATTTTAGAGATAATTATATGGATGAGCATGCGGGAGCGATGCACTCGGTCTTAGCAAGACCAGTTATGTTTTTCCTATGGTACATTCACTAGAGATGTACGACGCTTCAGGAGGATATCTTTGATCCTTATGCAAGATGACCGTTCTCGAAGTACTGAGGGCATCTCCGTGGAATCCTATACAATTAACGAACGGGACTTAGTTATTTTTATTGTATACCTATTATTGTTATCGTGTACACTCACATGCATCACAGTTATTTGATTATTGATATTTCACACCTTAGACATTATTATAATATCATTGAATTTTCTAGTAGAATGGTTTGGTTATCGTAAGGTAAAAATCCGTTCGTGTTTATTTGCGGCGTGGTCTTACGAGATACATTTATTTTTGTAGGGTTTTATAAATATAAAAATCTATATGATTTGAATTTCTCACGCTGGTTTACCAGATTGATCCGAGTGTTATTTTCTTATAATGCTCGGGTCAGCTCGAGTATATTTTCGTATTTAGTTGTGGTTCATTGAAGCTCTTGGAGAGGAGCTGGATGATTTCCTACTGTATTTATTTTCCGCTGCATTACTTGTTTAGTTTCTATCAACATTTGTGAGAACAGATTGTTATAACTATCCAAGCTGATGATATGTTAATTTACTCTGATTGTTGTATGTATATTAAAGTTTTCTTTCTGATAAAGATCTTTTGAGATAATATATATATTATCGTTTCGCATATGAGATTCTGATATTGTCTTCTTCTTTTTTGCTCTGTTTTCTTTTCTTTTACCCTAACATTTTCTCTTTTCAGCATTTGAGTGCTTGACACATGAATACCATGGATGGATTAGTGACGGCATTCGAAGGTTGAAAATATCGTTCGTTACAGATATAGTGGTCATTTTTGTTAAATTATTTAGAAACATTGATGTATGGGGAAATTAATTTAAAGGACAAAAGTTTGTATATTTTTAGCCTCAAGTACACGACCTCAATATTTTATCCACAAGGACAAACATTCTCCTAAATTTTTTTCATAAGGACAAATTTTTTTTCAAAATTTTTCATAAGGACAAACATTTTTCCAAAACTGCTACCGAACTAAAAACTGATACCTAAAAACTGCTACCGATAACTACAAACTGATACCTAAAAACTAAAAAACTGATACCTAAAGAAAGTTGTCCTTCAGGCTAAAATACTGAATGTCTGTCCTTGAGGCTAAAATACTGAGAAATTTTGTCCTTGACAACAATTTCATATTGATGTATTGTATAACTTATGATTGAAAGGGATTTGGATCTAATTGTTTTTACTTACTTACAAGTACGTGGATCAAAATTTTCCTTTATAATTATAGGTATAAGTCATTTTAAAATTCAAGAATGGTTTCAAAAGCAATGAAAACCAAACTCATAAATATTTAAAAGGTTCGTAAGCACGTGAAAATAGCTATATTGAAAACCCTCCATAAACGATCCTAAAGATCTTCCAAGAGAAATCTTCGCATCCCCCTATATTTTTTACCCTTCCGTACATACAAAATGAGGACTAAATTAGGAATATTTGTTGCATTATGATTATGATCGTCTACCAGTTCTCTTGTTTCATATCGTTTTCACATGTACATAAACAAAAAAAATATAGTTTTACGAGAGTTTAATAAAGAGTTTAATTAATAGAGTCGTTTTCACTGTACAAAGTCTTTAAATTTTCCATACGTCCACATAATGCACGTCACAACCTACATCCACAAAAAGCGAGTGTTTTGTCATTAAATATCTTTTTGTCTCCAAACTAGTACAATCATCCACACTAAGTAATTGAATAAAGCATTACTTAGTGTTGATAAAGGTTTGAAAAGGGATCTCTACTCGATAAAAGCACTTCAAGTATTACTTTCAAAGAAATACGAAGAGACATAACTTCACTTGATATAAAACTCTTTGGTTTCAAAACCACTTCAGCATTATACACACAGTTCATGGGAAGCAATCCATCAATTCAAACAAACAAAACAATGGAGTACAAAAACATCAAAGAGGAAGCAGAAAAAGAAATGGCTAAAGCAGAAGAATGCTATAAACTGAACAATATACTAGGTGCAAATAAGCACATAACAAAAGCTCATTCATTAAACCCGTCTCACCCAAATATAGCTAAGGTTATGGCAGCCATTCGGGTTCATGTTGTTGCACTGGATAAGCCATTCAGACCATCTACAGACTACTGGTGCAGGATACTTGGCTGTAACTCTACTGATGATCTTCAGACCATGAAACTGCAGTGCAAGAAAATGTGCTTGCTTACTCATCCCGATACAAATCCTTCCATTTGCGCTGATGAAGCATTTAAAATTGTATCTGATGCTTGGGAGGCTTTGTCCGCATCACAGTCTCGGAATCAATCCAAGGTACTTGTTATTTGCTGAAGATTTTAATGAAACAGAGTTATCATAAAAACTGTTTACCTATTGTTTATGACTAATAGGTCCATAGCGTGAATCATGTTGCAGTTATCATTATGTATTCCATATCATTCATATAACCGCAGAAATGGTCATATGTGCCCAAACTGGAATTCAATTGGGAAACTATAGTTTTATTTTGATTTATTTTCTACATATAATACTAAAACCGAGTGTATTTGCTCAGCTATATATTCAGCAGTTGAATTTTGTCAAATCTAAGTATCTTAATGGATATTTCTTTTACCATGTTTAGTTTATGAACACATTTTTATCAGCAAAGAAATATATAGAAACTGAAAAAAAAATAGAATTTGATTGCCAAATGAAATGGGTAAACTTGATGGTGCAGATAGTGCGGCTCAAATTGAATGTTTGGCAATAATAATAAGCTTGATGTCATACTAGTGCATAGGCCTCTATTTATATATTAACTTCTAATATCCGCTATCAATTTGTGGGTATAACTTTGGTGTTGCAAAAATAGTGCCAATTTACTTTAGTTAACTATTATTTTATCAGCATGATCATTCTACTAGGAAACAATTTTTAAGCAGAGAAACTTAGAATTTTATGTTTTATTTTTCCGCTCAAAATGTTTTCTTTTTGTTTACCATTTTTACTAGACCTGATGATTGTTTTATTTTTCTTTTTCTGTTCACAATCACAGGATAACACTGAATCTGATAATTTCAGAAATACCAATTTTGGTGCTTCAAAACAACATAACCAAAGTACAAGTTCATGCAACAACGATGACAATCAATATAATAAGAAGACTTCATACAACGACTTTGAGTCCAATGATTCGTCCACTAATTTGGATGCAAATTCAGAGAGTTCATCAGAAAATGTTGGTGAAAATTCCAATACTCACAGTCAAAGCTTTGCAGGAGACCATAATACTCATTCTTCAGACTATGATTACAAAACTCATTCTTCCAAAGATAATTTTTCATCCACAAGCAAGCCTATCTTTTTTTATGATGGTAGCGACAATAATGCAGAATACACTTTTGCTTCCAAGTTCAAAGGAAAGATTGACATGGAGAACATGCAAGCAACAGCTTTGGTGCAAACGGTGTTATCATGGTCACTAAGGGACGTCTTCAAGAGAAATTTCTTTAAAGATGAGGTTAATATTTTAAGCCAATTTTTTGTCGATTTCCCCTTTAGACTTCTTCTATGACTGGTACATGAAATAAAATGATTTTGTGTCTGAATTTTCCATTTTTACAGGTCAAAACAATTCCAAAGACTTTTACCTCTTTGAAGGAATATTTAGACTCGTTTACCAGCCCACTAACTGAAGAAGTGCATGCTGATCTATGTTCGAATCTGGAGACAATATCACAAGCACCTTATGTCGAAGTCGAATATATTGAGGAGCTATCAGCAGCACAATTGCAATACTACATCAAAGTTAAAAACCAAGTCAAACATTTAGATGGCAAAGAAGCGTACACACCAATCGAAGCTGATATGCTTGTTCTATCTGAATGCAAAATCAAACACATATCCGACCTCATGAAAAATGAAAGATCTTATGTAATTGCATACGCCTTAAAAGCTGGAAATGAGACCAATGTTTTATCACCAAATGAGCACATTATCAAAACAACCGAAAGATTTCCAATAGAGAAATATTTCAAAAAACATGGGAAAGGACCACAACAAATAAAACCTCTTTATGCGACTCACATTCTAACCATGATTATTTTCAATCGCATATGGAAATCACTCGATCAACATATGTCTGATCAAAGAAGTAATGACATTCTTAATAAGGTTTGGAATTATGATGTTCTGGTGAGTTTTTAAATGGTATAATTTGATGCTCTGTTATTTTGTTATATCATAGAGACCTTGCTTTATCAATGCATTTACTTATATTTAACAGGCAGCAGAAGGAGGTACTTCAATCTCATCATACTATGTCGATGACCTTGAAAAATTCAAGCTTAACAAATCTCAGTTTGATGTTGTAAAAGACTGCCTATCAACAATTTATTATCAAAATCTCAAAAGTACAACAATCAAGCTCATATGGGGACCTCCAGGTACTGGTAAAACTAAAACAATCAGTAGTTTATTGTACATTTTGCTTCAAAAGAACCATAAAACTCTTGCATGTGCACCAACAAACACTGCTATAAAAGAAGTTACTACTCGACTACTGAAATTAGTGAAAGAATCATTGAGTCAAGAGCACTTCAGGCTTGGAGATTTGGCTTTGTTTGGAAATAGTAAACGAATGAAAATCGATAATGATCTTAGCGAAGTGTTCATTGAAGATCGGGTTGAAAGGTTACGAACAGTTTTTGTGCCTATAACAGGTTGGAGGCATCAACTTAGCTCTATGCTAGATCTGATTGAAAATGCAACTTCACAATATGAGCGGTATTTAAGAATTGTGGAAAATGAAGAGGGATCAATAAAATTGCAGAAATTAACACTAAAGGAATATATTGTAAAACATTTCTGTTCACACGCGAAAGAGTTGTGTGTTTGTTTGACAACTATGTCTACAGATCTACCAAGAATTTCTATCTCTGCACAAAACTTGGAAAATATGAGTATGCTCATAGAATTGGTTGATTCTTTCGGGGAATATTTGAAGTCCGTGAGAGTTACTAGCAACATGCTAGCAGAAATATTCGAAGAATCAATTCTTGGAATGTTGAAGGATTGGTTATTTAGGACAAATGATTATATTGATATAAAAAACAAGTTGAGAAGCACGCGGTCTCATATTGTGAATATTCTACGAGTACTGTCCAGAACTATTTCTCTTCCTGATCTACGTAACAGAAGCTCAACACAGGAATTCTGCCTACAAAATGCAGTTGTAATAATTTGCACAACTAGTACATCCTTTAAATTACATAACGTGCAAATGGAAAAGCCGATAGAAAATTTGATAGTTGATGAGGCAGCGCAGTTGAAGGAATGTGAGTCTTTGATTCCTTTACAGCTGCCTGGAATTCGCCATGCAATTTTTATAGGCGACGAACACCAATTACCAGCTTTGGTCAAAAGCAAGGTACATTAATCATATTACACTTGAACATTATACAGTTCTTAGTTCTTACTATTATGTGAACTTTGCAATTTACCAGATAAGTGAAAATGCTGGCTTCGGCAGAAGTCTTTTTGAAAGATTGAGCTCTTTAGGACACAAGAAACACTTACTTGATGTTCAATATAGGATGCATCCTTCCATAAGCAAATTTCCAAATGCTAATTTCTATGATAAAAGAATTTCCGATGGTCCAAATGTGTTGCATCCTAGCTATGAGAAACAGTACTTGGCTGGAAAAATGTATGGCCCTTATTCGTTTATAAGCATTGAAGCTGGAAAAGAAACATCTGGTAAGAATGGAAGAGGGTGGAAGAATATGATAGAAGCTGAAGTTGTAGTGGCAATTATCAAAAGCCTTTATAGAGGTAATATAGTATAATATGGGCATTATTCTTATTCTGATATATAATAGTTACACCTGTAAGTTAATGATCATCGTAGACTTATGTTCCTTGTCATATTCTTTGGTCTGGCGTTACAGCATTCAGTACCAAAAAGGAAAAGATTGGAGTTGGAGTTATTTCACCATATACAGCTCAAGTTTCAGCTATACAAGAAAAAGTAAAGAAAACATATTCGACTAAGGATAATGTTTCGGTCAAAGTTCAATCTATCGATGGATTTCAAGGAGGAGAAGAGGATATAATAATCATATCAACTGTGAGATCCAATAAAGCTGGGAATGTGGGTTTTCTTGATAAGCTTCAAAGGACAAATGTGTCTCTAACCAGAGCAAAGTAAGAACCCTACATATACACAGTAAGTTTTATACTACCATGTAGGGCTGTTATGGTAACGGTAAATTTACCATTACCATACCATTACCAGTCAATCGGTTACCATTTTAAAGTAACGTCGGTATACCAGTATAATCGGTATGGTAACGGTAAATTTACCATTTTCTACGGTAAAACATCGGTAATATTTTTTCAAAACCAACGGTAACGATAATTTACCAGTCCGTTCATAATACATTGATATTCATGTAAGATGTATTAATCCGACATTTAAAAGCAAGAAAACAGTTCAATTTATTTCAGTAATTCAACTCAAATGATGGTAAATACACTTCTTTTCTATGTCATTTATTAAGTGACCCAATGAGATATATAATAAAGCATCGTTCAGTGTAATAATATACCAACTTATTATTTTTCTAGACAAACGGTAATTTACCATTACCAGTGTAACGGTTACCAGATTATCGGTATACCAGTCATCGGTATACCAGTCAATCGGTAACGGTAAACAATTTTAGTTTACCAGTAAAAACGGTACGGTAACGGTATTTACAAAATGGTAACGGTAACATTACCATAACAGCCCTACTACCATGACTTGAATGCATGATCATAATTGGCAAATCATTTTGTGCAGGCATTGCTTGTGGATAGTAGGAAGTGGATCAACCTTGTTAAAAAGCAATTCAGTATGGGAAAAGATAGTAAGAGATGCGATGAATAAAGGTTGCTTCTTTGATGCAAAAGATGACCATACTCTGGATGCTGTAATTGTCAAGGCAGCCATTGAAAATGATGAACTTGATAATATAGTAAAAATGGACACACTCCGTATTCAAAAGAAAAATTGGAAGGTATTCTATCAATCTCAAACTTTCTCAATGCACCACAAAATTATAACTAACATAATATTTCATTTAAACTTTTTCAGGACACTAATGGCCCCTTTCCAAAGGTGTGCAACAGGTATAACACACCTGAAGGATGCAAGTTCGGTGCCAGATGTAATTTTTCACATGGTGAAACAAGTCGGAACATAGTAGACAGAACTGCAACAAATGATCCAGGCTTGGATATGAAACCAACCACATCTACTTCTAACTTAAAGACAAAGATCTGCAGGGAGTTTGCCAAAGGTTCCTGCATGTATGGTAGTAGATGCAGCTTTGCTCATGGTTCAATCGAGTTGCAGAAATCATTTTTTTAGAATTATTTTAGCAGAACTAAATTTGTGTGTTTGATTGAATATAGTCTTTTGTGCAACATATTAGTAAGGAAGAAATGTTTATCGTCAAGCACTAAGGTTTAAAGCATTCCCCATTCAGTTTACTTTTGCTCAACACTTGTTCAGTTTCTATGTTACTCCTTTCTGATGCCTATCTTCAAAATTGAGGTACTGCAATTTAAGCTGTATTTTGACATTTGCTTCGCACATTGAACATAGTTACCAATTCTAGTATCTATTCTTTGGCATGTGGTTGCCTATTTGCAAACATAGAAAAGTGATAAATATAATAAACAATTAAGATACTGTTTACCCTTCAGTTTGCGTTATGTTATAGTTTGTTTTTCTCCCCCATGAATTGAACTTGCCGTTTAAGACAAATTTCTTTATCATTGCTCTTCAAAAAATGCAGCAACCTTAACATCATCTTATCATTAAAGCTTAAGAACGCTACCCATTTCATAAGAATTCCTAGTCGATTCCCTGCATTCATACAGCACCCTCAATGATACTCAAGATTAATTTTGTAATTAGCTGAGAAAACAAAGATTTCTTTACTTTTTTCCACCTGAGCATCCATTATTCTCACTCTCAAGCGAAGACATATTGCAGTTAACGCCGATTTATTTTCTGGGAAGATGCAACAGGGCCCGAAACAAGGTGGCTAGGTTTGTGCGGAAACTGTTTCGGTGGCTAGGTTTGTGCGGAAATTGGCGGAATTTACCGGGATGCATTCATTTTTGTTTATTGACTCAGAAGCAGTCATCACATAATAAGAAACGAACGCTAAGGACACACTCCTGCTTTTCAAAATTAATCTAAGTTTTCCCAATTTGATTTCAACGTTATAAATTTGGTCCTTATAATTTATACCGTACCATTCAGACAACCATATGCTATAATGATAATATATTTTAGTAAATTTGTCGGATTTCAATTTCGTTTTTACCATTAAATCATAAATTTTATTATCTTTCTATTAAGATCCATATATAATATGTTTTGACAATTTTTATTTTATTTTTAGGGGCAAATATCTGTCATGTTGCATATGCAAATATTTTGCCACGTTGTCCGACAAATATGCAAATATTTGCCATGTTGCCCGACAAATATTTGCCAGCTTGTCTGGCAACCGTTGAAGAAAAAAAATTTGTTGTCTACCATATATGCAAATATTTGTCATGTTGTCTAGTAATATTTGTCAGATCGCTTGGCAAATATTTGCCGCTGAAAATATTTTTTTTTTGTCAAAACATATTATATATGGATCTTAATAGAAAGATTATAATTTAATGGTGAAAACGAAACTGAAATCCGGTAAATCTACTAAAATATATCACGCTTTTAATATTGCAGCTTAAATTGTTCATGACAAAGAATTTTTGGCTGAGCGGTACGGTATAAATTACATGGACTAAATTTATAATGCTGAATTCAGAAAGATGTGGGCCTAATTTTTTTTGTAAAGAGGGATGTGAGTCAAAATTCCTCTAATAAGAATCAACCTGAAGCAATAAGTTGTAACTTTATTGTATTTTCTAATACACCAATCCATTAAAATCGAAGTACAGTTGTATTACCGCTGATTTTAACAAGTACAACTTATTCGGTGAAAAGGTGTTAAAGCACTTTCATGAGGTTTTTCCTAATTCTTAATACTTAATGGTAATTTGTTTCCTAGGTACCATTAGTTACATGTTCTACATTAACCTATAAAAATACTAAAATTTCAAAAGTTTTAAAATAATTTTTTTTTGAAAATCCATTTACTTAAAATTTCAAACATTTCAAATTATATTTTTTGTTACTTTTCAAAATTCAGATTCATTTTCGAAAAGAAAACCAAATCAAACAATATTTAAATTTTTGAAAAAAGATTAGAAATTAACTACAAATTTCTGAATTATAGAATTTTGATAATTATTTTTTAACGAATAACCTTACTAAAATTTAATTTTTGAAAACTTAATTCATGAAAATTTAATTTTTTGAAAATTGATATCTTGAAATATAACAGACTGAAAACTTAATTGCTCCAAGACTTCTCTGAATTACCGCCTTTATTATATTTATCTCTTCTATTCTCTACTGCATCAACTAAAAATATATTTTTAATTCTACGTTACTGTATATGTTCCAATGTATTTATTATTATAAATTGTTCTATCTTTATTATTGTGTATTTTGATCAAGTTTATACTAATTAATTAATTAAAAGTTATCACCATTAATAATAATTATTACAACGCAACTCTCATAAAAGTACCAGTTTCAAATGCTCCATTCGTAATAAAAAACGCATCCATCTTTCGCCAACTTACTCTTTTTAGAATATACCTTTTGCTTAACTAAAAATACGCCCTTATTGTTAGGAAAAGATCAATTTGTGAACGAAATATCATTAAAAATGTTTTGGAAACCCTTTTAAAACTACCTTCTCTTTTAAATTCATTATCACTAAAATTAACTGAATAAACAAGAGATTGAAACTACAACACAACAAATATAATTTTTGATCGTCTATTTTCATTGGAGATTCTCCATTCACACCTATTGACTGATGAATTATCCAACCTCGGAATATGACAATGTGTTGTAAAAGCAAATGTTACTTGCTAATCACTAGGCTTAAAAATGTAAATCGAGGAAGAAAACAAGCAAAATAAAGTAAATGACACAAGGATGTAAAGTGGTTCGACAAGCTTGCCTATGTCCACTATAAAGATCTCTTGCTATGTTTTTCTCTTATAATTATAAAGAATTACAAGAGAATAATAAGAAATAAAGCACTTAAGACTAAAAAGTAGCTAATCTTAAAAGCTTGGGGCTTTGATTTTCTATGAGGAGTGACCGAGTTGTGTATGATAATACGATTTTAGTTAATTTCCAATATCTTTGAAGTAGTAAGGTAAGGGGTATTTATAGTGGCTGCAGTAGATGATGGATGGCTGAGATTGCATAGTGCAACAGGAAAGAAGCAGGCTTGGTCGTTGATCTGGTCGCACTAACTGACGGAACACAACTGTAAAGAGAGGCTAGAATGTGTGGCTGAGAGGTATGCTAGTTATCCCTTCGTATCAGACACATACATTGAATTTAATGCGCATTAAATGGTGATGGCATGCTATATGAGTATATATGCTTTTGGCCTCTTTGCTACAGTACCTAGTACTACATGTTGTATGACTTGTCCTTTACTTTTGCATGCCTATGTGGCAAGACGGATGAGTGGCTTCCCCTAGGTGACGATGGTTTGATGACACTTAAAAGCCGAACACTGCTAAGGATCAAGCTATAAGGGAGGCCCTGGGTTGGTTGCAAGATAACGAGATGAGCTACGGCAAAGCCGGGCTAATAACGGGTCATGCTTGAGCCGGTCTTGCCTAATGAGTTGCATGTTGAAGCCTCCTTTAGTTGTGCCGGTCGACAATGGCATAGAGTGTTGCCGAGTGGATAGGCTTGCCTAGAGCTAGATTGGGTACATACCGCCATAAGTGGGTCAGTTGCTTGCTGCTGAAAATGCTGAGGAAAGTTTAATGGTGCTAAGGACCAAGTTGAAAGGAAGGTGCCATGCTGACTATGAGATGACGAGATAGGCTTCCTAGGACCGATCAAAGGCAGCTGTGATGAAGCCAGGCTAAAGACGTGGTACTCTTGAGTCGGTCCCGTCAGGTGAATTGGTTGTTGGAGCCATCTTGAATTAAGCCGGTCAAAAATAAACTAGAGGGTTCTTAAGTGGGTGGACTATCTTGGGGCCAAACTATTTTTGGTCCAGCATGTACCGGTCGAGCTATGATGTGCTTGATCGGCTGAGAGGGTGCCAGACTGAGCCTGATCGGCCTGCTGATTATACTTATGAAAAAATTGATCAACATTTTGCTCCCCAAGCCCATCTCAATGAGCATGGGTGGGCTTATCTAGTCACAAAAATACCATCGAACGGCTCTTCTACTATGCATTTAATGCATGCTCCACGTAGCGCTTTGTCACCAATCGAGACAAATCACTTGTTTCAAACATGGCAAAGTACTCACTTTTGCAACATGGATGAAGTGACATATGTATTGGTTACACCTAGATGGTCGAGATCTGAAAGCGTTTTGATCCCAACGGTTGAGATCAAGGGGGCAGGTATATAAATGCTGATACCCTTTCTTCTCCCAATTTTACCAAAACAAGAAAAGTGAACAGCCATTAAAAGCTTAAAATCTTCGACTTTCTAGCTCTCTCTTTGATAAAAAGTAAGCTTCTCCTCTCTTCCTTCTTCTCCGTTGTCATAGACGCCATAGTTATGGCTGAGTTTAGAGCTTTCTGCATTTCTGTATTTCGTGTTTTTGCTTTTTTTTTTCAATTTTGCTACTACTGCTATATGTGCTTGATAGTGTTGTTATGCTTGTGTTTTCTTTGATCGAAATTTGTTTTTTCTGACAATCTTTGGACGTCGATCGACCATTGCTACCATGTCAGTGGTGGTCGATCGACGTTGATGGACTTCAAAGGGGCAGTAATGTTAGATAATGATATTAGAAACGATATAGGCAATGAGCCATGAAATAGGCCCAATTCCTTCACTATGGGCTTTAAGAAATAAAATAAAGTAATTGATAAGGGATCTTAAAGCCTATTACTTAGCTAAGAAGTTTGAGTTGCAAGCCGGCCTTCATGGGGTGCCTGGCTTGGGCATGCCATAGAGACGATCGTCAAGCTTCCACCTTTATGTGTTGCGGTGCAAAGATGTCGTGGCTTTCAATAACTTAGGCCACTTATGTTTCAGATGGCCACTTCAGGATCTACATCTACTGGTAGATCGACTACCACTGCTACCGCTGCCCTTAAGGCCTCCGGATGTAGTATTGGAAGATTGACCTGGTCAAGCTTTTGACCATCCATGGATGTAACATAGGGATGGTTATGATATCCTATTACCACCGACCGCCCCGATCACCCTTCCCCAACCTACTTAACCTTCTCTTCGGACTACCTCAAGGTTAGGGTTATGCTGCCCCTCCACACCTATTTTGTCTTAATCCTAAACATATACAGGCTTTCCACCGGTCAAGTAACTCCCATTAACTACCAGTTCTTCTACCATGTCAATGCCGCTTGCACGGTGCTCGGTCTTCCCGAGTCGAAAGCTAACTTTATTCAGATTATCTTTCGGTTGTAGAAAGAAGCCGGGTATCCGGTCGCCACTCGCTACCACTTCCAGGCTAACAGCATGCCTGCAATTTTCTTGGGCGTTCTTATCAAAATTTCCCCTACTAGATGACGGAATACTTTTTTGTTCATCACGAGGTCAACCCCAGGCTCGAGCACCTCAATTTCCAAACCCCTAGTAAGTCTCCGCTTCTTTTTATTTCTCCTCATCTTTTTCTCTACCCGCCTTTGTTTAACTTACCTATTGACAGGGAACTCTCTTGCTTATGTCAACATCATTTTCATGATGCTGAATGAAAATTTGAACCAGTTGAAGACGGTTGCCGCAGAGCACCAGGGCTTAAGACTTTTGTTGATTGATGCCAACCTCCACCAGGTGAGGTTAATGAGGACGGACTAAACTATATCCGGAGAGCGGGCTACTCCAAAGAAGAAGGAGATAAAGAAGGCGATCACAGCGAAGTGGGACTATTCTAAAGTTCATTTCTTGAACCTCAATGCTGGCCGATCACCAGTGAGAACCATGGATAAGACAACGTTATCACGGGTGAGGAGCCTGAATAGTGGCAACACGTTGATTTTGAAAAATTGAGTGATGTTGTGTCAATGGCATAGTGGGAAGAATTTTACCCACAACAATTTGTTGACGTCTCAGTCCCTTGTCGTGAGCCACTACCCGAGGAGTGGGACATCAAGTTAAGCCCTGAGGAAATCAGCATTTGGGGAGGGTTCAAGAGTCGGACATTGGTAGGAATGCAGGTCCCTACTCTAGAAAAATTCCTGCATATGGCCCCTTGTATCCTTCATATGATGGGGGTTCTTTGGGTGAGCCTCCCGTAGGGACGGACCAAACTAGTGTAGGCTGCTCGGCCTCATCATTCCCACCCCTTGTAAGAAATGGGGACCAAACCGGTACAAATGGTAGTTCACTAACACTTGTCTTCTTTTACTTTGAATCTTGACTAACTATTGTTTCTTCTTTGTTGTTGTAGTGGCCAATGACTTGGGCTTTGGTGCTTTTAATGAGGTGATCGTTAAGGCCACTATGATTACTGTCCTCATCGCGCATACCGTACTTATTGTGCACCAGGCCCCTCTTGTGCCCGAACACATGTGGCAGACAATCGATGTGTCCTCCAGCCCTACAAAGTCACTTAAGCAGTCCACAGGAGCAAAAAGAGGAAGAGAGACATGGTTGGCCCATCCTCAGCAGTTGGGATAGCCATGTCTTTCAAGAAGTTACTCAACATTTATGACATGGACGAGTTCGACGTCGATGAGGACGTTGCACTACTGAGGTAGGTTACCCTGGACCTCCACCATGTCGAGGACACCACTGACATGCATCGAATGCTTCGGCCTTCCAACTTATGTCAATGGGGGCTATCTCTTGCCCTCAACATGTCCGGGCTAGCATAAACTAGCATTCCCTAGAAGATGTGATAGACTTCCAGACCTAGAATTTCCTGTTAGTAAGTTACTGACTTCGAACTTGTTTTTTTACTTGGTTATTATTTGCTTTTCTTTAGGTCGGGTATCGCTGTATGCGCATTTGAAGGGTGTGGAAAAGCTTCAAAATGACCTATAAGCCAAGGTGGAAGCTTGGTAGGTAGTGGAGACTGAGGTCACCAAGGCCTAGGAGGTGAGAGAGGCGGTTAAGAGGGCGAGCAAGAAGGTGGTGGAGGTGGCCCAAAAGTCGGTGGGGAAGGTGGTCGAGGTTCGGGAGAGGGCTGAGTAGGTAGAGAATGTGGTGGAAGACCTCGGTGAGAGGCTGGACAAGGTTAAGAAGGAGGCTGGCCATTGGCAGACAATCTGACAAAACATACAGTTGAGTGCTAAATAGATGCGGACGTAGTCGCCGTTAAGAAGGAGGAGGGGGCCACGTGGCAAAACCGACTGAGGAACATGGTATGGACCCTACTTCGGGAAAACATCCATTTTTCGATTTCATCAGCAAGTTTGACATTGCGGCTTTTGCTAAGGCCTAGGCGGAGGTGGTTGAGGAGATGAGGGCGGCAAGGATTCCGATGCCGACTGAGCAGCTGATGTCCTTGACCCAACCAGAAGAGGAGCCAGAGTTGTAGATATTTTTTTCTTTCCTCCTTTTGTAAGCCTAGTGGGGTGGGCTATATTCTCCCGCACTTTTGTAAATAAATAGGATTCATTTTGTTGAAATTTTTCTTTGTTGCTTTATCTGCTCTTGTCTGTCTGAAATGTTATGTATCTTATGAAAGTTTATGCAGATCGAGTAAGATTATATCTAAAAACTAGCAGTATAAAAATTGCAATAAGTAAAGTGCACCCGAGATTTTTATACTGGTTTGAACTTCCCGTTCTACGTTCAGTCCCAGACTCCTTCTGGATTTACGATTATACCCTCATTTAACCCGAAAGAATAGGTTTTACAAACCGCCTAAGCTATTGAAGAGGACTTCTATATTACAAACCGCCTAAGATGCCGAATAGGATTTCGACTACAAATGGTAGTAAGTTCCTTGACTGATTATGTTCTAGATAACACAGATAAGTCTATTAAGTACACCCTTCCTATAATCTCCTTGAGATGATGATTTGAACGTGTAATCGTTGGAAGTATAATTCACAAGTGCATATAGATTAGAAAAATAGAAAAAATTGATTCTTGGTTGTTAGAATAGAAGTGAATTCTCAACTATATTTATATATTTGAAAAGTTCTAATTAAATAGTTGTAACCATTGGAGAGAACTATTCAAAGCAGGGGATGCAACTGTTGAAGAAGAGGGGACATGTCTTTTCAGAAATTCAAATAAAAAACTTGGCTACAGTCATCCAAACGTTTGGATATTTTGTTCTAAATGTCTAGATTGCAATATAGACGTCTATTATGAAATATCTAGACTTCTAGATTTGAACTAAAAAGTTCTTTTTTCATTTAAATGTACACAGACATCTGGGACAAAAATGTCAGACGTCTGAAGTTGAACTGTTTTGTTCATTTACTTTTAAATGTTATATTTTGACTATTTTCTTTGAATAAATATGTATTATAAAATCGTTATATTGCAAAAATAATTTTTCAAAATATATTTGTGTGTGTGTGTGCAATCATCGAATTGGAGATTGTATATTAAATCTAGACTGACAAAAATTAAGATATAAATTCTATCTGTTTTTTTTAATTTCAACCCGGTTTTGATGTCGATTGTCTTATCTCCTTGTATATACTTTTATCCTCTTTTGTATTGTGTATCATCATGTTGAACTTATTTGTTTGTCTCTTTTTGATACTTATGTACCTGCAAGTAAGCTTAGAGGTTCTTTAGCATAATTGCATAGTTGTCATTAAAATCCAACAAGAGAGGTTCTAACATCTTAGAGAAGCACCTTGTTCTATCTTTTTATATTATATATTATCGTTATGTTGTGAGATTCAAATGCTTTATTCTCTTCTTTCTTGTTCCTTTTCCATTTCGTTTTATTCTAGCAATCTATCTTTTTGGCATTTGGGTGCTCGGTACGTAAATACTATGCACGTAAATGGTTGCAAGATTTTTTAAGGAATAAAACTGTTATATGCTCACAGATAAAATATCAGATCGGTTGGAGATCATAAGGTACTACGATCCGAATTTGTTGGATGCAAAAAGAGCAAAAGATCTTCTTTAAGCTATAATATTTATTATTTTTATTATCAGTGGAGCCATTTTAGGAAATGTGTCATACAGACACTTATAGCTTTCTCCACTATGGAACCAATGTTTGTTTTAAGTTATGAAGCGTCCAATGATGGAAAATAAAGCAGAAATTTGTCATAATGCTGCAGAAGGAAATGAAAGACCATTAAAGTTGCACAGTGACACTAAATAACAGTATTTCCCGAAGAAGGAAGAGTGCAAAATATATTGTAATTTATAGAGCATATTAGACAAACTCCATAATAGCGGATCCGCTAAAAAAGAATTACTACCCAAGGTCTATCATGAGCATGCTGCTCAAACGTGTGTACCTTTTATGTAAGGGAATTTTGGTCCATAGGGAGTTTGTATTTGGCATAATCTGAGAGAGTTAAGGGTATGCCTTAGGGGCAATTATGTAATTTGTTACATATATCTAACTCGTTGAACAATCTTGTTCATAATAAAGGTGTTTCTTTCTATTATGTACTTGATATAATATAGTTATATTAATTAATTAAATTAAAAGTATATTTAATAGAAAATCCATAAATGACATAATTTGTGATAGTAGTTACAAAGTGTTGTAACCGTGAGTAATTTATCATAATAAAACAAATATACCATTTTAAATGTTCCTAGTCAAGATGCATCGAGACTGGATATCGATGCATCCGTTGAGACTAGAGTATGTAACACTTTTCAAATGTTGGGTAGTATATTACGCATGACTAATGGTGGCACCTAGGGGTTACGTACTGATAGTTATTGGATAACTACGGAACTACTCACTCGATAGTTTTCTATTGGTTAATATAACTAAGGTCAAACAAAAAATATTAATGTGACTGATTTACATAGTTCTCTTGACTTGAGAATACTGTAGATATTCAATATGAAAGCTCTGCTTTGATTATAGTCAAAATCATGGCATGGCGTTCCATCGAGTGACGATAGTTGCGTCGAGTGGAAGTATTGGAAGTGAAGCACTATTCAAGAGAGGATTCGTCTTCTCAGTTATATGGGGTTAGTATCATGGTCAACTCAAGTCAACTAAAAGTCAAAGTCTTTGGCCAGAGCATTTTAGTTAATAATAATTATTATTATTGAACTAATGACTTTGTATTTGTACTATAAAGTTGAATATGGACGTTATTGAAATTTTGACCATTACCAAATTCCGTAAGTCCTAATATGATATAGTTTTGACGAAGAGAATTGGTGTAAATAATTGTCACTATCTGGTACCGCTTATAATAAGTAAAATTTGATTTTATCGAAAAAACCTCTAAGCGATAAATTAACCCAGACTGTCATACCACCTACTAAGTGATGTGTGAACATTAATATTTGAATTGTTCAATATTAATCGTTGACTGAATTCACACATCTGAGTCGCACAACCACATTTGTGATTTCTCCGAAAACCACACAATTTAATTAGTTTGTAAAATGTTGCAAACTGTTTAAATTAATTAATATTTATGAAATATTAATTATTGTTAATTTATTTGATGTTTTGAATGTTGTTGGTAATTATTTTAATGCATATACAAAAGTTATATTTGCATATATCGATATGCGATATCGGTAAAATTTTAAACATGTTCTAAATAATAAAATAATTACATAAAAGTTGTTTTCTTTTATTTGGAAAAGTTGCATATTTGGAATGTTCTTGGATCAGCCATATAATGGTAAGAGGAGGAAATCAATTAATGAGATTGATTGAAATTTAAAAAGAGGAAATAATGGAGGAAGTTCTAATAGGTGAATAGGAAAATGTTCCTTTAATTCTATTAAAAATAAAACCTCATTTTTGAAAGTATAGAGAACAGAACGCGAATTTTATTTTTTGTTCTCTTTTTCTTCCTCATATCTATCATTCATCCATGGCTGAAACTTCATCCAAAAAAATAATAATATTAAAACAAATTCAAATCAACATCAAACTAAATTAAAAAGGGTGGTATATTCTTCTCTTGCAAAGTGGGATGGTGATTTTTGAAATCTGAGGAGAAGCCACAAATTAAGGTGTGATGTAGGATAAGGTTTATCGGATCTAGAGAGTGATCAATTAGATCTAGGTATTCTTCTATCATTCATGGTGTTTCTACATGCTTCATCCCAAGGTAATTATATGTGCGTATAATTCATTATGTACATGTTTATTGTATTATTATTTTGATCTATGTTTGTTTATCATTTCCTTTTAATGTATGTTTATGATAAATTGACATGTCTTGAATCGCAAACTACTTTTGATAAATTGTCATCAGTCTCTGTGTTATTTGGATCTATAATCTCTTATCACAAATTTACGCTTGCCTACCTTGTTCAAATTTCTTTTATTTTATTGTAGTTAGTTATGAAATTAAAAATTGACTTATTCAAATGCGAATGGATTATATATATTTAAGTTATTTACTATTCCTTGAATCTAATTTTAATTACATATGTTAAATTTTTGTTCACTTGTTACAATCCTTGTTAAAACAAAAGTGGATACCTTGATTTAATATTAATGAATGGACTTTAGTGCAAATTTTAATTATTTGTTGTTTTCTTTCTATATTAAAGTTTTGTGTAAAGTTTGATGTATTGTTTCATTCTTAAATTAAAAATTTAATGAAAACTTTTAACTTTAAAACCAAAAACCTTTTGTACGAATGTATATACACATATACCGTATGCTACATTGTTTGCAAATATATGCTTTTAGATCCACATTATTAAATTTTAGTTATCAGTTATATGTAATATAAATGTTTTGTATAAATCAAATTTGTACAAAGATTATGAGCAATAATGTAATTTTTTTTGTTAAACATTTTCTCAGTTGAAAATTTTCTATTAATGTTAATTTAGGATTTCAAATTATTTAAAAAAACCAATAGGTTTTCACTTTGTATGTATGTATGTATCCATAATTATTATGAATGTATCCATCCATAATTATTATGAATGTATGCATATATTTCATTAACAAAATTTAGACAACAAAGGCAAGTGTAGATTTGGTTGATAAGTAATCAATGTCATTTAATTTATTAATTGTTACAGCTAAATGATGAAAAAAAGATAGGTTTCCCTCTTTTCATATTCTATCATATTCATATGTATATTTGATTGATAAGTAATAAATGTCATTTAATGTATTAGTTGTCATAGATAAATTTTGAAAGAAATGATATGTTTCTCTCCTTTCATATTCAGTTATATCTTCCCTTTATTAATTGAATATAGTAATAGAGGGAAACAAATAATTTCCTTCTCTTAATTTGTTTTACGTGTTTCATTTATATATATATATATATATATATATAAACACCACTTATACACTGCACTTACACTTGACATAAATGAATGTATTTGATACATTCATCATATCACATACATTTGTATATTTAAAGTTCCTTAAATTACCATATTGAATAAAATATTAATTTTTTTAAAAAGAAAATTTATATAAGTTCTAAATGCATTTAGACTTCATAGGCCCGTTAATGATCAAAAATGGTAAATTTTTTGAAATTCATCCATTTCTTCCACTGTGGGCTGGCCCAGTTCTAACAATGGTACCAGAGCCTAATAGCCTATGCAGTCTAAATTAGTCATGTTAAGGCTAACTAATTAAGCTTGCCCACTAAGTACGGTGTCTAAAAAGGTAATGTTTATGATTGGAATTAGGTAATCAAGTACCCTATCCTACCTGGTTACCAACATGGCCTGAAAGGTAGAGTAAGCCCAAAGGTTACCTCTAACAAAAAAGGCCCAATTTAATTGGGCCTTGGGCTAATTTTCAAAATAGTTTTGAAAATTAAGACACGGTTTTAAATTTAGAAGTTAAATTTAAAATAAAACATGTTTATTATAAAAGGTTATAATATAACATAAATTTTCAAAATTTTTGAAAATGTATCGAAAAGTTAAAATGTTTGAAACTATGTAAATATTAATTTCGAAATTTAAAATTATTAATAAGATTAATAATATAAATTAATTAAATGAGTTAATCAATTAATATTTATATGCATGTATTATGTATGTTGATATATGTTATGTTACTTTAAAGTGTTTAAGATAACATAAGCATACATGTATGCATATAAGATAAATTTTCAAAATTAATATAATTTAATTAAAATTGTTTAATTGATAAAGTAATTAAAGGTTAGTTAATTAACTAAAAATATGCATATATATAAGATATATGTGTCTTACTATAACGGTTAAAGCTGGTATGTCCAATATAAAAGTTGTATTGGAATACTAATTTAAAATTAGTTAAAAAGTTAATTAATTAAAATTAATTAAATATGATTTAATTAATAAGATGTTATACATAAGATTATTGTATAAGTTAATTAAAATATAAAAGTTATACAATAATGAAACTTATATAATATGAGTGTATAAACTAAAGGTGGAACATTAAAGAAACCCAAATCGACTTAAGGAATAAATACATATGTAAATGTACGTATACTGTGATTTCTGATGTGTTTGACACTTGAATCATAAAGGTATTTCATACGAAATACATTATTCCATAAGTTGATATCACTCAATATAATATACTGAAGATTATGAATCTTCAATATAATGTTGTCCTCTACCATATAAATATTAATAAATTACTTGCATACTCCTTAGTTGTTGAGAAAACTCAAGCTAGGGATGTTATGTATAGTATATTATTAATATATTGAATAGACGAGGTAAGATAACTATATGTATTCGTTGAGCAAACTCAAGGTACATATACTATACTTAGGCCGTTGCGATGTGGTAGGTATGAGTGAATAATCTCTTTCGATTTGTTAAGCAAACTCAAGGTCAAAATAAGATTAGGACAAGGAAAAATAGGTTAGGAGTTGTATGTGATACAACCGATAAGGAGTTATCCATCGTTTGTGGGGCTATGATTTGTTGAGCAAACTCAAGGTCAGAATACCAAGACAGAAGAGTTCTAACACCCACTAGTGAAGTCGAAAGACTTCTATGTTTCATCTTAGGGTTTAGAGAAACATAAAAGACTAGTGGAAGCCTTATTAGAAAAATGAAATTGTAACATTTAATCTTTCTAATATTGTATGAACATATGCTAAATAATGTTGTAATTATATACAATGATAAATTTATGCATTTAATATGATTGATAAAATGTTTATCAATTAACATATACAAACGAACTGAATTGAAAGTTGACAAATGGAAATATAATACCCACTATTAAGTGCCTATTACATGTTAATGTTTTCTATACCCATGCAAGTGTCTAAATTTTACAACTACTTAATACATTCGTAAAATGGTTACTTACGTGCTTATTTGGTTGAGACCGTGTATTGCACTCTATGAGTTTGAACTCTAAAAGCAATACAAGACTATGGATATTTGATCCATATACTATCATTTATAAATATTATATGGTGAACGGTCATAGTTCGTAATGTACGATACTTCAATGAATATAGTTAAATGGAAATAAGCCAATAAACAGTATTTTTGAGATCATGCATTCAACTTGATTGATTAGAAAAGGGATCGTATTGTGTTAACGTAACAAGACCAAAAACTACAAGATGGATCTAAGAACTTGATCACTGAAATGTCATTTTGATCAATTTACGTAAAGTGCAACATATTTGATGTCTTTAATTGTTAAGGATAATCGAATGCTCTTTTGTAAAGAGTTTGTTATGATATTGTAGTAAGGTTTTCTTTTGAATAGTTTGACCATTTGAAAGGAAAACGAATGTATAAGAATAGATGTAATTTAAGGTACAGTTGGGATGAAGAGAATGAATAGTCACTTCTGCTTCATAGAGAAACATTGGAAACATGAATTATAATAATAGTTGATGCTTAATATATTGGAATAAGAAATATGATTTCTATTTTGAAATGTATTTTCGTATAGAAAATTGTTTTCTACGAGATTTATTTCTTTGAGCTCAAGATATTTGATCAACGAACTCTTCATTGTAAATAGTTGAAGTGTGTTAAGATTAGAGAGAGAGAGCGGTAACTTTTTAAGTTTGATTATCATTCAACTTAACAAAACAAACCAGTAGATACAAAACATATATAATAGAAGAGAGTCTTCTATTTGAGGAAAGAAAAGATATGGGCCAACATAAGTGGGCTTTGATAATAAGCCAAATATAAGAAGCCCGAACAAAATAAGAAAGACACACAAAGCAATGGAAAAATACTACTCTAACACTCCCCCTCAAGTGGAGCATATAGATTTATCATGCTCAACTTGTCATTTAAAGCTTTAATTCTGGCCCCATCCAATGCCTTGGTAAAGATATTAGTGACTTGATTTCCAGTTCTAACAAAGCTTGTACATACAATCCCTTGTAAAATCTTTTCTCGTATAAAATGGCAATCAACTTCAATGTGTTTTGTTCTTTCATGGAATACATGATTCGAGGCAATGTGTGAGGCTGCCTGATTGTCACAAAATAGCAAGGCTGGTTTCTGAACCTCTAGACCAATTTCAGACATAAGATGAAGTATCCACATAATTTCGCAAACTCCTTTAGCCATAGCTCTGTACTCTGATTCTGCACTAGACCTTGCAACTATACTTTGTTTCTTACTTTTCCATGATATGAGATTTCCTCCAACATACACACAGAAACCAGATGTAGATTTCCTGTCTAATTTGGACCCTGCCCAGTCCGCATCCGAGAAGCATTTTACCCTAGTGTGTTCATGATTTGTATATAATATACCCAGACCTACTGTCCCTTTCAGGTACCCTAGGATATGTTCAATTGCCTTCCAGTGATGAATACAAGGTGCAGACATAAATTGACTAACAATACTTACTGAATATGAGAGATCTGGCCTTGTGACAGTCAAATAGTTTAGTTTACCAACTAATCTTCTATATCTTTCTGGATCATTGAATGGTTCTCCATTTTCAGCTAGATTGTTATTGGGTATCATTGGAGTAGAATTTGGTTTGCATCCAAGCTTTCCTGTTTCAGTTAGGAGATCAAGCACATATTTCCTTTGTGATAGGAGAATTCCTTGTTTACTTCTTGCTACTTCTATACTAAGAAAGTATTTTAAATTTCCCAAATCTTTGGTATGAAACTGTGCTTGTATAAATGTTTTCAGAGACAAAATACCTTTGCTATCACTTCCAGTTATAATGATATCATCAACATAGACAACCAAGAGAATGATTCCATTTTCAGTTGTCTTGTAAAATACAGAGTGGTCAAATTTGCTTTTATTTATACCAAAACCTTCTAAAGCTTGACTAAACTTTCCAAACCATGCTCGAGGAGATTGTTTTAGGCCATATAGTGTTTTCTTGAGTTTACATACCTTATTTTTCTCCCCCTTAACACTGAAACCTGGAGGCTGTGTCATGTAGATTTCCTCTTGAAGTTCTCCATGCAAAAAGGCATTTTTAATATCCAATTGGTGAATTCTCCAATCATGTGTAGCAGCCAGAGATATGAATAATCTAATCGAGGTAAGTTTAGCAACTGGACTAAAGGTTTCTAAATAATCCACCCCATACACTTGTGCATATCCTTTTGCCACAAGTCTAGCTTTAAATCTAGCAACTGACCCATCAGGATTGACTTTGATAGAGAATACCCACCTGCATCCAATTGCCTTCTTCCCTTAAGGTAGAACTGCTAAGTCCCATGTTTTATTCAGCTCCAAGGCATTTAGTTCTTCAATCATTGCCTCATGCCACTTTGGGTGTGAGATAGCCTCATTAACTGTCTTTGGGATAGAAATGGCATCAAGTGTTTTTATGAACAAACATGTGGTAGGTGGTAAATAATTATAAGTAACATAAGATGTAATAGGATATGTGCATTGGCGTCTCCCTTTTCTTAAAGCAATTGGAAGGTCTAGCTCTAGATTATGATCGAGTACTAGCTCATGAATAGGTGGAAGGGGTGTAGATTCATCATTATTTCCTACTTCTTGTGCATGTGTGTTTATAGAATAGATAAGAAATTCACTCTCTTCATCTGGATCAGACTCAGTTTGACTTGCTCTATTCTGAAAGTATGGTATATCTTCATGAAAAGTTACATCAATAGATACTAGGTATTTATCAAGACTTGGGCAATAGCACCTATACCCTTTTTGCAACCTTGAATAACCAACAAACACACACTTTAAGGATTTAGGGTCTAATTTAGACACTTGTGGTCGAACATCTCTAGCAAAACATGTGCATCCAAACAGTTTAGGTTTAACAGGGTTGATAGCTTTTTCTGGAAAGAGAACTTTGTATGGGATATCACCATTTAAAACACTTGATGGCATCCTATTAATTAAGAAACAAGCCGTGGAAATTGCATCAGCCCAAAAAACTTTTGGCATGTTCATTTGAAATAAAAGAGCTCTAGTGGTTTCTAACAAATGCCTATTCTTCCTCTCTGCTATTCCATTTTGAGATGGTGTGTCAACACATGAAGTTTCATGCATAATGCCATTAGCAGCCATAAAATTATGAAAAAGACTAGAAGTGTACTCCTTAGCATTATCACTTCTTAGCAATTTGATCTTAGCATTGAATTGTGTTTTTATTTCAACACAGAAATTACAAAAAATAGAGTATAGTTTAGATCTATTTTTCATAAGGAATAGCCAAGTTAGTCTAGAGTAATTATCTACAAAAGTAACAAAATATTTAAATCCTGGTTTAGATGTTACTGAAGATGGCCCCCAAATGTCTGAATGAACAAGATCAAATGCAGCATTAGCTCTTTTATTATCTCTTGGAGTTGAACTTTGACGGTGGTGTTTGGCAAACTGACAAGAATCACACTCCAAAGACTTTATTGACTTAAACTGAGGACATAGAATTTTAAAATTCTGTAGGGAAGGATGACCAAGTTGGCAGTGAGACTTGAGAGCCTGATTAATACTGGTACATGCAGTGGAAGTTGATGGCAAGCTATCAAACATGTATAGGCCCCCAAGTTCATGACCTCTACCAATAATCTTCTTGGTGGTTAAATCCTGAAACAAACAATGAGTAGGATAAAAAATAACACAACAGTCGAGTTTTCTTATTATTTGACAGACAGAGATGAGGTTAAAACTAAGCTCTGGTGTATATAAAACAGAATTTAATTTCAGATAGGAGTTAAAGTTGATAGACCCTGATCCATGAACAGATGATAAGGATCCATCTGCTAATGTTATGCTCTGTGCTTTGTGGTTTGTATGAAATTCTGAGAGAAGCAGTGAGTTACCAGTCATATGATCAGTGGCACCTGAATCTATGACCCATTTATTTGATTTGGCAATAGTTGAGATACTAGATGATTGATTGTTTGATTGCTTCTTCATATTATTTTGATATTCAGAGAATTTTGCATATTCTTCTCTAGAGATCAGCATAGACCCTTCTTCTTGAGTTCTTGCCACATTTGCTGCTGTTTGATTATAAGGATTTTGCCCCTTCCCTTTATCAAAGTTTTTCTGCTTGTTTCGTTCCTGTAATTTCCAGCATTGTTGGTACCTATGACCATCTCTTTTACAAAAGGTACAAAAATTTGGGTTAACAGTTTGATTTTCAGGTTGGCCACTTCCTTTCTTAGTATTGTATTGGTTAGGTCTCCACTGTGCATTATTCTGTGCATATCTTGGTTGTGCACTACCCTGGCTAATAAGAGCACTTGTATTTGGTGTGGTATTTTGTTCATTACTTGAATTGTCTGCTCTCAGAATTCGACTAAAAACTTCTTGCAATGAGGTAACATTAGATCCAGATAGAACTTGTGCCTTTGCAGAATCAAAATCACTTAACAATCCCCCCAAAAAACTCATAATTGCCATTTGTTCTCTTTGTTGCTGCTGAACCTTCACATCTGTACTAATTGGTAGCAACATGTTAAATTCTTCATATGTCTTTTTGAACTTCATAAAATAGTTCATCAGAGATAGGTCTTGTTTTTCAGATCGATAAAAAGCCTTACAAACATCATACATCCTACTCAAGTTCCCTTTTCCAGAATACAAAAATTCGAGGTAATCCATTAATTCTTTTACAAAACTGCAATGATTCACTAGACTGATTACACAACCATCAATAGTATTCCTGATCTGAAGAAACAGCCGCACATCATCCCTTAACCAGATTTGATCTTCCTTGTCATCAGAATTTTCCTTTGGTGGATCTCGAGAGAGGTGATCTTCCTTATCAATACTTCGAAGATATAATCGAATTGTTTTATTCCAATCAAAATAATTCGAGTCACCCAATTTGTGTTCTGTGATCTTTGACATCACTGGCATAACATCCATGATAGCCTTATTCTCTGCCATAGCCTTAGAGTTTAGATCTGAATTGAAGTAGAGATAGAAGCGGAAAATGAAAACGGAATTTAGATCGGATCTGATTGCTCTGATACCATGTTAAGGTTAGAGAGAGAGAGAGAGCGGTAACTTTTTAAGTTTGATTATCATTCAACTTAACAAAACAAACCAGCAAATACAAAACATATATAATAGAAGAGAGTCTTCTATTTGAGGAAAGAAAAGATATGGGCCAACATAAGTGGGTTTTGATAATAAGCCAAATATAAGAAGCCCGAACAAAATAAGAAAGACACACAAAGCAATGGAAAAATACTACTCTAACAAAGTGTATGAAATAAAAAATTTGTATTAAGTGAATGAGGGACCTCCGAATTTAGTACGCTATTATAATAATGGTGGAAATAGTGGGAGCATGCCATATAGCACTTATTAATTGCATCATAGTACGAAAATTGTTTTCGTAAAACTTACCATACATTATTTATGAAATAATGATTATTTTTCAATATCGACTGAAAATAAAAATAGACATAGCTATATTTCAATATGAATATTATGAATATTCTTTGTGAAATAAAACTATAATTTGGTAATTTTTTTACAACAAAAGTGATGCATTGGAAAATACAAAAGTATCTAATATTATTTATAGTTGTTTTGGAATTATAGACTAAGCCGTAGTTTTGAGAAATAATTTTATTATATGATTTTAAATCATATGATACTTGTTAATTATATCTCAAACAATAAAGGGCTATGCACCCATTTAATGGGAGTATCATAAGAATTGATGAACTCTTCGGATTGATACATATAGATGTATGCAATCGTAATTCTATAGATACCAAAACGGTTCCACATACTTCGTCATATTCACCGATGAATTATCGTTGACATGGACATGTGTATTTGATACACGTGTAGTATGTCTATGGTAAACTTATAGAATATAAAACAGAAGTAAATAAAATAACATGCGATAGAAATGATATGATTTGATCGAATGAGTGAGTATATTGGAAAATGTTCCGAACGTACCTAAAATGAATAAAGATTCAATCTCAAAATTACTCCTCCATGTGATACATAATGATGCATCGATATGGAGTAATCAAACTTTATTGGACAATATACGATTAATTGTGAGTGAAGTTGAGTTAGTTTCTTTCTATGAAGTAATGTACTTAAGGATAGCACACATGGTTAATATTATTTCATCTAAATAAAAGTTTACAAAATTTTACAAGATAAAGGTTTATAAGAAACTCCAACATATCATAGGCCAAGTGTTGGCAGATTGTGCGAGTTGAAAGATTACACGTAATAATTGTTCATGAGGGATCTTGTATGAATCTCCCCAAAAGGATTTTGAAAAGACTGTCATTGGATGAAATATTTATGTTTTGAACATAATTTTTGTAAACTAAAACCAAATCAGTTTTATAAATAAAGAAATTCATAAAATGCTTATGAATACCCATTCCATTGCACTGAGAAACAATTGTTGTTTCAAGATATAACAACTTCATTGTGAAGAAATTTCTTTGAGGAATTATTGGTAGTAAAATGGAATTGGATACGATCCATAGATAGAATTGATTATATGAGATGAAATGAAATTAACTAACCTAAACGAATACATAGCATTAGAATGTCTAATAAGTATTCTCGCACATCCAAGAGAAACTATGAGTTTCTTATTAATGTCGAAAATATATAATCCTAGATTGTTTAATTAAAACATTGAGAGTGTTGATTCTATATGGTATGATGCGTAAATCCAAAAGAATTCCAAGTATGCTATCAAAATATAGATTTTGGTGGTCGTAACTGAAGGGATATGATCCATTGACCACGATTGTGTCTTTATAAGTAAGACTAATGCTGTTGGAATTAAATGAGCAACGTTGATAAGAATAATATCGCAAATTTCAATTATTGAAATTAGCGTAATAAATTCGATATTCAACACGTTCAAGTCAATTCAGATTTACTCACAAAATTATCGCTTGATTAATCCCAGTTTTTTAGTACATATGTATTGAAACAAAAAGTCTAAATAATGATTTAGAGTAAGCTGTTTACACATATTAACCAAAAATGTCTCAAAGTCGGTGGGAACGATATTGAGTTTGTGAGTCTTTGGATATGATCCAAGAAATGATACGAAAGTATCATTTTATAAGCATCAAGATTGAATAAGTATTTTGATAGAAATATCAAATAGTTTGATTTTCAATCAAAGTGCAGAGAAAGCATGTGTTCATAAGAAAGAACGTTAAAAGGTACATTGATATTTCTAAACTATAAGTAAACAACATGTTGTTGATTTTAACGATGTACTTGTGTAAAAATCAGCCTTAGTTGTTTTAATACTCAATATTGGATTAATAAATGATGTCTTTTATAGTAAGTATAAAAGATGCCGGGAATGTCCCAAATGATATGCAAGTACACCTTATTAAAATGTTTAATATGGAACATGTAAGCTTGATTCCTTTGCATTGCAAACGAAATTATCATACATGTTGTGTTGTCTACGATATCATTATTTGTTTATGTATTTGATACATGAAGTAAATATCAAATTCAAATTGATATCACTAAATGGTTGTTTGAAGTGTTCTCGTATATTTATGAAATAATAGAGAATTGTTTACAGAAACAAAAACTTCTTACGAAGGAGTGTTCGAACTCAAACTTCATAAATCATATTAAGTGTAGTATGTCAATAATAAATTCAAGTTAAGAATCTTTAAGTTGGAAATGTTCCAAATAAAAGACTGTGGCTTATTCAATGAAAAAAGGCTACGTACACCGCCTTGAATATTGCCGCAATAAAAATAATGTATATAAAATTATAAGTGCACAAATTTATAAGTGAGTCGATTCCAAATGTTGAGAATCTCATAACATTGTTATATGATAACAATGTCGTGATATGGTTCGTTACATTAGTAACCAAAATGGTTGCAAGATTTTTTAAGGAATAAAATTGTTATATGCTCATAGATAAAATATCAGATCGGTTGAAGATCATAAGGTATTACGATCCGAATTTGTTGGATGCAAAAAGAGCAAAAGATCTGCTTTAAGCTATAATATTTGTTATTGTTATTATCGGTGGAGCCATTTTAGGAAAGGGACATTTCACCAGAAGGACAAATTTTGCAGTCCAATTAGTTTCTAGGACACACATTCAAGAAATTACTTTCAAGGCCAAAATCTGCAAAATAATTACTTTCAAGGACAAAGTCAGCAGTCCAATTACTTTCAAGGACATAATTTCATAGGTATTTAGGACCTAGAAACTAATTATTTTACGTTTTGTCCTTGAAAGTAATTATTTCAGTTGTATGTCCTAGAAACTAATTCCACTTACTAAAGAGACCCTTGTGGCTACTTTCCACTTTAGGAAATGTGTCATACAAACACTTATAGCTTCCTCCACCATGGAACTAATGTTTGTTTTAAGTTATGAGGCATCCAATGATGGAAAATAAAGCAGAAATTTGTCATAATGCTGCAGAATGAAATGAAAGACCATTAAAGTTGCACAGTGACATTAAATAACAGTATTTCCCAAAGAAGGAAGAGTGCAAAATAGATTGTAATTTATAGAGCATATTGGACAAACTCCATAATAACGGATCCACTAACAAAAGAATTATTACCCAAGGTCTACCATGAGCATGTTTCTTAAACGTGTGTACCTTTTATGTAAGGAAATTTTGGTCTAGAGGGAGTTTGTGTTTGGCATAATCTTATAGAGTTAGGGGTATGCCCTAGGGACAATTATGTAATTTGTTACATATATCTAACTCGTTGAACAATTTTGTTCATAATAAAGGTGTTTCTTTCTATTATATACTTGATATAATGTGGTTATATTAATTAATTAATTTAATTAAAAGTATATTTAATAGAAAATCCATAAATGACATATTTTGTGATAGTAGTTACAAACTGTTGTAACCGTGAGTAATTTATCATAGTAAAACAAATATATCATTTTAACTGTTCCTAATCAAGATGCATCGAGACTGGATATTGATGTATCCGTTGAGACTAGAGTATGTAACGCTCTCCAAATGTTGGGCAGTGTATTACTCATGACTGTTGGATAACTATGGAACGGCTCACTCGATAGTTTTCTGTTGGTTAATATAACTAAGGTCAAACATAAAATATCGATGTGACTGATTTACACAGTTCTCTTGACTTGAGAATACTGTGGATCTTCAATATGACAGCTCCGCTTTGATTATAGTCAAATCATGACATGACGTTCCATCGAGTGACTATAGTTGGGTCGAGTGAAAGTATTGGAAGTGAAGCACTGTTCAAGAGAGGATTTGTCACCTCAGTTATATGGAGTTAGTATCATGATCAACTCAAGTCAACTAAAAGTCAAAGTCTTTGGCTAGAGCATTTTGGTTAATAATAATTGTTATTATTGAACCAAGAACTTTGTGTTTGGACTATAAAGTTGAATATGGACGATATTGGAATTTTGACCATTGCCAAATTCCATAAGTCCTAATATGATATAGTTTTGATGAAGAGAATTGGTGTAAATAATTGTCACTATCAGGTACCTCTTATAATAAGTAAAATTTGATTTTACCGAAAAGACCTGTAAGTAATGAAATCAACCAAACTGTCATACCACCTGCTAAGTGCCCTGTGAACATTAATATTTGAATTATTCAATATTAATCACTGTCTGAATTCACACCTCTGAGTCGCACAACCGCAGCAGTGATTTCTCTGAAAACCACACAATTTAATTAGTTTGTAAAATGTTGCAAACTATTTAAATTAATTAATATTTATGAAATATTAATTATTGTTAATTTATTTGATGTTTTGAAAGTTGTTGGTAATTATTTTAATGCATATATAAAAGTTATATTTGCATATATCGATATGCAAAATCGGTAAAAATTTAAACATGTTTGAAATAATAAAATAATTATGTAAAAGTTGTTTTCCTTTATTTGGAAAAGTTGCATATTTGGAATGTTCTTGGATCGGCCATATAATGGTAAGAGGAGGAAATCAATTAATGAGATTAATTGAAATTTAAAAAGAGGAAATAAAGAAGGAAGTTCTAATAGGAGAATGGGAAAAGGTTTCTTTAATTCTATTAAAAACAAAACCTCCTCATTTTTGAAAGTACAGAGAACAGAACCTAACTTTTATTTTTTGTTCTCTTTTTCTTCCTCTTATCTATCATTCATCCATGGCTGAAACTTCATCCAAAAGAAAAAAATATAAAAACAAATTCAAATCAACATCAAACTAAATTAAAAAGGGTGGTTCATTCCTCTTGCAAAATGGGATGGTGATTTTTGAAATTTGAGGAGAAGCCAAAAATTAAGGTGTGATGAAGGGCAAGGTTTATCGGATCTAGAGAGTGATCAATTAGATCTAGGTATTCTTCTATCATTCAAGGTGTTTCTACGTGCTTCATCCTAAGTTAATTATATGTGTGTATAATTCGTTATGTACATGTTTATTGTATTACTATTTTGATCTATGTTTGTTTATCATTTCCTTTTATTGTATGTTTATGATAAATTGACATTTCTTGAATCTCATACTACTTCTGATAAATTGTCATCATTCTCTGTGTTGTTTGGATCTATAATCTCTTATCACAAATTTACGCATGCCTACCTTGTTCAAATTTCTTTTATTTATTGTAGATAGTTATGAAATTAAAAATTGACTTATTCAAACGTGAATGGATTATATATATTTAAGTTATTTACCATTCCTTGAATCTGATTTTAATTACATATGTTAAATTTTTGTACACTTGTTACAATCCTTGTTAAAACAAAAGTGGATACCTTGATTTAATATTAATGAATGGACTTTAGTGCAAATTTTAATTATTTGTTGTTTTCTATATTTAAAGTTTTGTGTAAAGTTTGATATATTGTTTCATTCCTAAATTAAAAATTTAATGAAAACTTTTAACTTTAAAACCAAAAAACGTTTGTACAAATGTATATACACATATACCGTATGCTACATTGTTTGCAAATATATGCTTTTAGATCCAAATTATTAAATTTTAATTATCAGTTATATGTAATATAAATGTTTTGTTTAAATCAAATTTGTACAAAGATTATGAGCAATAATGTAACTTATTTTTTGTTAAACATTTTCTCAATTGGAATTTTTTCTATTAATGTTAATTTAGGATTTCAAATTATTTAAAACAACCAATAGGTTTTCACTTTGTATGTATGTATGTATCCATAATTATTATGAATGCGTGCATCCATAATTATTATGAATGTATGCATATATTACATTAACAAAATTTAGACAACGAAGGCATGCGTAGATTTGGTTGATAAGTAATCAACGTCATTTGATGTATTAATTGTTTCAGCTAAATGCTGAAAAAAATGATAGGTTTCTCTCTTTTCATATTCTATCATATTCATCTGTAGATTTGATTGATAAGTAATAAATGTCATTTAATTTATTAATTGTCATAGTTAAATGTTGAAAGAAATGATATGTTTCTATGCTTTCATATTCTGTCATATCTTCCCTTTATTAATTGAATATAGTAATAGAGGGAAATAAATAATTTCCTTCTCTTAATTTATTTTACATGTTTCATTGATACAAATATACACCACTTATACATCGCACTTACACTTGACATAAATGAATGTATTTGATACATTCATCATATCACATACATTTGTATATTTAAAGTTCCTTAAATTACCATATTGAATAAAATATTGATTTTATTTAATAGAAAATTTAGATAAAATCTAAATGCATTTAGACTTCATAGCCCCATTAATGATCCAAAATGGTAAAATTTTTGAAATTCACCCATTTCTTCCGCTGCGGGCTGACCCAGTTCTAACATAGTCATATGACATTGTTCTATTTGGTTATGGATATAATCGGTATTTTAGTTATTTCTAAGCAGAAATAAAGCAATAAATTTTTTCTTTGCACTCCATTGGATCGTATATATTAAACTTTTGATCGCTTTAAAGTAAAGTAGAACCAATTGGAATTAGACATGCAAAGATCACAATTCATGTAATTTCCATGCTACACATACATGGTCAATCTATGCCGTTTGATTGTATTGGTATATATGATCATTGATGGATTTAGTTACAATAATAATGGTAAAGAAAACCGCTTTGATCCTACGTTAACATGGTCAATGGATAAGATTATTTTAGATATACCATACTTTAACTGGGTTTTTAAACCATTAGAATTCAATAGGAGTTAGAACATTCATACTAAGAAAGAATAACTCGAGAGTCAAATAAAACAACCAAACGAACAAGCCAATAGGATTCTAGGAAAATCAGCTAATAAAATACTAAGTAGATGGATCGCTAGCGATCTATCATCCATGGATCGCTAGCGATCCATAGTGAAGCATCATGAGTTGTCCAAACATCTTGCATCATGATTCATTACCACTTCTAAGTACGCTTGCCAAGTTTCATAGCATGCTAAACAATCTAGCTCGAGAAGTAAAGACTCATTTAATTCAAGCTGTGACCAAAAGCAGCTAACTTAAAACGGACCTAGAGAACTCATACAAAGTCGGATTGACTTGAAATTTTCGGAGAATACTTAAAAGACATAAAAAAAAGCTCATAGAACAATGGGATCATTTGGAGGTTATTTGATGGTTTGCTAGCGACCTAACTAGATGGATCGCTTACAATCTATGTAGGTTGTGCCCCCACAACCTGAAATTTATACGGTAGGTCCCACACACCCTAGAGAGAGTATCTGGAAAGTTTCGTCTAGTTTCATTAAGTTTTGAGCAAGTTATGGATGATTCGTCCCAGAATTGGGCCAGTTTGATCCATCAGGTCCAACCCATGAGGATTGGGCCCCATGACCTATGATCCATAGGGGAGGCTCTCGTACTTATCTACATTGCATGTGTGAAGTTTCGTATGATTTGGTTAAGTATTGAATGAGTTAATGATGGTTCTTTTGGACCAGATGACCCGTGGAGACGGATTATCAAACGAATTCCAAACGACTTGATATTTGGACAACGCGCTTAGAAGATAGGAAGACAACCAAACTAAGATCACTCAAAAATATGCTAAGTGGATGGATAGCCATTGATCCATCAAAACATGTCATATCATCCTTAAACTTTCTGAGTTCCTTTGTAGCACTAAGTAAAGGCTTCTGGTAGAAAAATATGCTAAGTTGATGGATAGCTAGCGATCCATCCCTTATGGATAGCTAGCGATCTATAGAAATGACTCAAATTGATTTGAGATTTTCAGTGATGACTTGGCATAACAACTGGACTCTTCTGCACTTGGACTTCTGGCCTAATACTCATTGAATTCCCTATATATACTCACCTACCTGCAACTAGAGATGGATCTTTTTTGAGGAAAGAGCTGCCATTACTCTACTAGAATTCCTTCACTTCTTCAACTTTCTTCTCCCTCACAATAGTCATCAAGAGGCTTACTGTGATTCTCCAGTCAACCCTTGTACTTGTGACTTATTATAACTCATTGTAACTTAGATCTAAGAACTAACTAGTTGATATCCAGAGAGATTCAACTAGTATAATCATAATAAAGATTGATTAAAGTGGACGTAGGCCAGCGTCAGCCGAACCACTATAAAAATTCTATGTCTCTTTTCTTAATTCTGCTTTTTATTTGTTGTTTGTTTGAGATTTGTGCTGCTGAGTATCTGCATTGGTGCTTTCACACTCGATCTAGGGTGTTGATTCATTTGTTTGGGTTAACACATATTGTTAAGATAGCAATTTGAGAGCTCACAAAGTTAAATACAGTTTATAAAGCTACATATGTGGTCTGAGAGGAAATTGTTGGAATAATTTAACATAATGGGCCCACATATGTTAATATCTAAATGTATGCGCTGTCTTTTGACAAAGTCTAAATTAAGTGATCAATTTTGAAATTAATATCTTAAGGCTTAAGAGGTATAATTATCATGTAGAAATAATGTGTATATACAAAATTGATATTTTTAGTTTGTTGAAAGGCTAAACCGAAAAAGTCACACTACTATAAATATAGGGTAACGCTCTCCAAATTACACAAACACAAGCTCTAGCGACTCTTTTATCCTCTTATGAATAACTAATATCAGATTTAGGATTTGTGTCAATTTGGAAGACTAAACCAATCTTTCTTCTCTCTCAATCAGTGGATTCAAATATGCCTTCCGCTAATTTATTTAATTTTCTCTAGCATCTTCTTGATTAAATCAATATGGTTATGTATTCGAATCTAGGGTTTAATGAATAATTAAACCAACGGTGTATTAAATCCTAACATTGTATAGTAAAACATTCCATTATATTTGGTATATTAGATGTTATTCTCACGTTTAATTTTTACACACACACATACTAGTACTAATGCACGTGCAACTGCACATGTGTATAGAAATAGCATGATTTTGTACATGTGTTACCCTCAAATATTCTAAATCCAATACTCTTGAATACTTGTTGTGAATGCATGGATTTTTTCAAAACTTATGCATACCATAGTCTAATAAAGTGGCAAATATTTTGTTAAGTAATTAAAAAGAGTTTTTATGGTAACTATATACACATATGGTTCATACTGTTGTTCGTACACAACACCATTATATATGAATATGAAACTTATGATGGTATTTTTATCATTATCTCGTGAACGCCAATCATTATGTCTTCTCCATGAAAGTTTTAATGAGATTTTGATTGTGTGCTATTTGGAGAATGCAACACATGTTTGCGGTTTCATTTGAAAATTACTAAAAGTACTATAATATAAACCATCATTTTCGAATCAAAGACAGCAACCTGAAATTTATTTGAGAAAATTTGAGAGTAATTGAAAACTAAAAAGTGCAATAGGCTCAAAGTCTATAATTAATCAGCCTCTCATTAGTCACCACACCACAACTCCAACCACAACTGAAGTGTAGTCTTCAATTTTATTAGAAGGAATTCATCAATACTCAAATTTGAAGCCCATCCATTGAGAGTTCTTTGAAGAAAGAGTAACAATTTTATACTCTTGCATGGAACTAAACATTTTCCTAAGATTATATCCTCATTTGTTCTCCTGTATTAAAGAAAAAGTGGGATAAAATCTACAAAGAAGGAATCACCGGTCGCTACTAAGAAATCTAACTATAAGAAACACTTAGTGAAACTCATTCTATGGAGAAATAATTTTACATAAGTGAAATTGCAAGGAGAAACATAAAAAAAAGAGAACTTATGTCACGATCACTTCATTTGTACTACACCACTACCAATCTATACGTTATAAAAATGGAAAAAGTGTACTACACATTAGTAAAGTAAAAGGTATATAAGACGTTAACATAAGATACTGTAATCCTTACTTAGCAAACATAGCTCAATTTGGATGAAGTGTTAAGAATTATTTCTTATTAATTAGACCAAAGGGACAACAAACATAAGATATCGTAATCCACTATTTCAAGAAAACAGATAATAATTTAACAACTACAGAACCTTTTGAAATGAACATAGAAAATATGAAAAAGATAGTAATTGGAGCAAACAATTTTTTATTATGTATATTTTGGAAAAGAGTTTAACAAAGCTTCCCAACTCTTGATCCACATTTTCTGTGTATATTTTGTAATTCATGTATACTATTACAGAACCAAATTCAAAAAAAATTCAAAAAAAATAACAAATTCTTCCGTGTACAGAAAAAATGTACCCTTCCTCTAATCTTCATGTCATTTCTTTTACAAATTATTCATCCACATCTTTTTCATCAACAGGTTTTTATACGTCGACCTCTAAATCTATGCATTTGAAGTAAATAAAGAGTTTAAATTAGGAATTTGAAATAGTAAAAATTTGAAATTTACAATTTTAGACAACTTTCGTATGGTAATGCTCACAATTTTTACTGTTAGTAGGCATGAATATGAAAACACAATTGATATTAAAGATAGCTTAATCATCAAAGGAGCTAAACATGGGATTATTGTCATAATATCAATTACATAAATAATATTGAATTAAAAGATAAATTGATGCCAAGTCTTAAAATATGAAAATATACCTTTGAAAAATGAATTGTTCACCTTCGATAAGCAACTTTGAGATCGTCGACTGGTTTTCCAATAGCTTATATACTCTGCCTCTATCATGGATTGAAAGTTGGAAAAGAGCGAAAAGAACTAAAATGAGTCAAATTTGCACATAATTCTCCAAATAGAAAATCGACAAACTGAATTCGATCCTAAAAGAATGAAAACAAAACCCTATAAATCAAATTATTAAAGTAAGCTAGAGATCTTATGTTGGAGAAATACCTTAGAGCACTGCTGAAGTTTTTCCTATAATTTTCCGCCATTGATTTCATCTTGCAGTCATTATCATTTGGGAGAGAAAGCAACGTGTGTTATGAATAGTTACTACACTGATTTTGGAATTAACGTAAATAACCCAGTGTGCTATTAATTAACCTATCGATTGAAATATGAAGAAGTGGCATTTGTATTTATGATAAATGGATGAGAACGTGCAGATGTGAATCAACCTCCACTACTTTTACTTTAATAGACTAAAAAAGCCTTACAATACTGTTTGGAAAGTTTTAACAAAGAGGTTATTTTAGAGAAATCGAAAAAGACTTCACTTTGACCACGTTGACCAATATATATATATATATATATATATATATATGAGATTTTCACTCGAAAGGATTCTTTGTGCAGGGTAATAAGTTTTAAGGACAACAATTTAGAAAAATTGGTTTTAAGGATAGTAATTCAGAAAAATTACACCTAAAAGATTTCCAACCGAGAGATATTTCATAAAACAATTTTGAAAAGAGCTAATACAAGTAAAACCTCTCTATGCGGTGCATATTCTTACAATGATTACATTCAATTGTATATGGAAATCTCTCAATCTAAGTATGTCAACTGATCAACGAACTTCTACCATTGTCTATAAGGCCTGGAATTTTGACCCTCGGGTACGTTTTTACAGTAGCATACTTTCATACATCAAATTGTTATGCCAAAAACATAGAGTTATCGTTATCTATGTATTTACTTATTTAACAGGATGCCGAAGAAAGAACTTCATCGTCATCATTTTATGTTGATGACCTTGAAAATTTCAAGCTTAATAAATCCCAGTTTGATGCTGTACAAGACTACTTCTCCATAATTTCTAATCAACATGAGAAAAAAAAATCAAGCTCATATGGGGACCTTCAGGAACTGGTAAAACTAAAACAATAAGTGCTTTGTTGTTTGTTTTGCTTCAAAGAAACCATAAAACTCTTGTATGTGCCCCTACTAACACCGCTATAAAAGAGGCTACTACTCGACTACTCAAATTAGCAAAAGAATCATCCAGTCAGAAACACTACTATCTTGGAGATATAGTTTTGTTTCAAACCAGAAAGCGACTTAAAATAACAAATGATCTAACTGAAGTGTTCATTAAAGACCATGTTGAAAGGCTACAATAGTTTTTTGTGCTTCTGACAGGTTGGAGGCATCAACTTAGCTCGATGTTGGATTAGTTTGAGAATGCAACTTCGCAATATGAGTTGTATTCCACAGATGTGAAGGACAATGAAGAGGAATCTAATGAAATGCAGGAGTTGTTAACACTTAAGGAATTTATAGTAAAAGAATTCTTTCCATGAGCGAAGAAGTTGCGTTTGAGAACTATGTCTACAGATCTACCAAGGGTTTCTATCTACGAGAAGAACTTAGAAAATATATGGACACTCATGGAGTTGGTTTACACTTTTGGGGAATCTCTTAAGTTGAAAAATATTACAAGCGACATATTTAAAGAAATAGTTGAAGAAATAGTCAACATAACTTCGTACGAAGAATTGGTACAGGATCAGATACTTGGAGTAAATGACTATTCTGATATAATTGTTGAATTTTGATGATACTATATGTAGGAATTGAAGTGGTCGGAAGTAGCTTGGTGATGGAGAAGACGGTTCCCAAATCGGATCTCGAAGGTAGAAGTTACGACGAAGAGAGGGGAAGTGCTGCTTGGTGCAGCAGTATAAACGTCTATCGTGGAGGGACAGACGTCTGTTGCTTCAGGGTTTGGAACCCGAACATTTTAACAGACGTCTGTCACTTGGGACAGACGTCTGTGACTTCAGAAATTTATTTCTCAAGTTTTCTAACAGACGTCTGTTACTATATGACAGACGTCTGTGCCGAGGATTTTTGCAGTTTTGAGCCCGGGCTTGATGTGATGATTTGTGATATTCGAAGGGGCAATTCTGGAATTTTTCCTAAGTTTTCTACTCTCATATATAAGTTATTTTTAGGTTTGAAAGCTAAGAGGACTCCAAGGGTTTAATCAAGGGTTTTATCCTCTATTAACTAGGGTTTAGCAAATCCTGATTTCTTCGATTCTAGTCTCCACAAAATAATATTCTTGAGTGAATATTGTGATCATTATAATCAATCTCTTGTACTCTTCTCATTGGTATTAATAAATACTCCATCTCAAAGTGGATGTACACTAACACAACGTTAGTGGAACCACTATAAATCGATGTGTGATTTATTCTTCGTTATTGCTTTATTTCTATATTGCTTGTTTGGTGATTGTGATCGGTTTTGGATTGTTTGAGTACCGATTAAGATATTAATTGGTTGTTTTTGCGCTATTTACCGCGATCTCGTTTTTCGCTGTGCATTGGGGTTTATATTTGAGTGGTCTTGAGTTGAAATCGCTATAACATTTGGTATCAGAGCTTTGGTGTTGGTAGGTGGTCGTAGAAATGCCAAAATCAGATAATAACTCTAGTAGTCACTCAATGGTTAGTCCAAGTGGTGTAGCGCCGTATGTACGTGGATCGTATGTGGCTTCGGGGTCACAATTGGTTATTGACAAGTGGAACGATGATAATGATTTTGAAAAGTGGCAATGGAAGATGAAAGCGGTTCTTAGGAGGAATCAGGTACACCGGGTAGTGTTCGACACACATTTGTTGCCGGCGGACATCTCGGATGTGAAGAGAGTGGAAATAGAAGAGTGGACATTCACTACACTTCAACTTGCTTTGGGAGAGAATGTGATCTCCGAAATTAGTGGTTAGAATACCGTTAAAGGAATTTGGGACAAGTTGGAGGAGTTGTATATGAAGAAGTCACTGACTAATCGTTTGATCTTATTGCGAACGTTTTTTACCTATAAGATGAAGGAAGGAACTTCGCTAAAGGCACACTTGAATGTATTTGATTATTTGCTAATGAAGACGAAGGCAGTAGATCTGAAGATTGAGGAAGAGCAAAAGATGATGTTATTGTTGTGTTCATTGTCGGACCGTTATACAGGTTTCTCAAATAGTTTGATTTATGGCTGTGATACATTGACCTTGAATGATGTCAAGACGGGTCTTCTTAGTGAGGAATTGCGAGATCAAATGAAGGAGTTGAGTGTTGGGAGTAGTGGTGCCGGTAATGGTCAAGGTTTATTTGTGGAGAAGGAGAGATATGCGAAGAAGGAGAACTGTGGGCGTTCTAAATAAAGGAACCCCGGTTGGAGAGGAAAGTCGAAGAAAATAAATGGTAAGTGCTATATTTGTAAGAAGCCTACTCATTGGAAAAATGAGTGTCTGGATAAGGAGAAGGGAAAGAAGGAAGTAGCGTCTTCATCATTTGCGGTGGATAGTCGTGTTGGTGAGGGAGACGTAGATGTATTGACGGCGGTAGCATCAGATGTTTCGGGTAGCGAATGAGTGCTCGATTCGGGGGCGTCTTATCATATGACGCCGAATAGGAATTGTTTTTCTTCTTATGTCGACAAAGTGGGAAATTCAATTGTTATGGGAAATGGTGCTATATGTAAGTCAAAGGGCATTTGTTCCGTGCAAATTAGGATGTTTGACGGAGTGGTTCATACTCTCACTAATGTACGCTATGTTCCGGGACTTCGGAAGTCTCTTATCTCCTTGAGGAAATTGGATTCTTTAGGCTGTAAGATCACTATTGAGAGTGATAGCTTGCGGGTTTTGAAGGGTGCTCTTGTGGTGATAAAAAATGCTAGGACTCATGGTGTATATTTACTTCAAGGTATGACCATAGAAAGTGAAACTTGTGTAGGCGTTGATAATTCTCTTGGCTTGGATGCGTCTAGCTTGTGGCATTTAAGGTAGGTTATGTCTCGGAGAGGAGTTTGGATATTCTTTGGAAGAGAGAGATGATCGGTGGAGAGATTTTCAACAAGTTAGAGTTTTGCGAGGAATGTGTCATAAGGAAGCAAACGAAGGTTTCATTCGGTGAAGGAAAACATGATTCGAGAGGAGTTCTTGAGTATGTGCACACAGATGTTTGGGACCGACACCGGTAGCTTCTTTAGGGGAGCTCGTTATTATATTTCTTTTATTAATGACTTTTCTCGAAAGGTATGGTTGTGTGTAATGAAGGCCAAGTCGGAGGCATTTGCAAAGTTCAAAGCATGGAAAGCTCTTGTTGAGAATGAGAGTGGAAAGTCTTTGAATGTTTTTAGGTCCGACAATGGCGGAGAGTATGTTTTCGAAGAGTTTTTGGAGTTTTGCAAGTATCATGGTATTCAGAGGCATTTTACTACACTGGAAGATCCGCAGTCAAATGGTGTTGTAGAGAGGATGAACCGTACTCTACTTGAGAAAGCTCAATGCTTAATATTGACATTGGATTTGTTTAAGGGTTTTTGGGCCGAAGCTTTATCAACTGCAGTGCATATTGTGAATCGAAATCCATGCTCGGTTATTGGTAACAAAATTCCGAAGGAAGTGTGGAAGGGAAAGAGCATTGACATGAGTTATCTTCGTGTGTTTGGTTGTCCGGTTTATGTGCATGATCCGGAAAATGATAAGCTTGAACCTAGAGCTTTCAAAAGGTTTTTGCTTGGTTATACAAACGGTGTAAAAGGCTATTGGATTTGGAATCCAGAAATGAAGAAGGTTATGAATTCTCGTCATGTTACTTTTGATGAGTTGTCGTTGTTCGAGGAGAATGAGAGCTCATTGGATGTTTCAGATTTGGTTCATGGTGAATCAAAGGAGAAGGAAGTTATTCACACATTTTGTCCAAGGAGTAGAGACAGTAGAGTAGTTGAAGATGCTTGTAAGGAGGAAACGGTTGATGTGACATCACATAGTCCATATGGTGTCTCTAGTAGTGTTGGTGATGTGCATGATTCTAGAGAGTATTCGGTTTAAGGTGGAGCCGAAAGAAGTTTGGGTGATGGTATTGCTACTCGGGTTGGTCGTCGTGCTATAAGACCTCCCGAAAGATATGGTGATTGGAACTATCTTAGATTTTGTGATAATTTGGACTATGCTCTTCATGTAGTTCAAGATGAGCCGATGGACCTTGATGATGTCATGGAGTCGAGTGATAGCTTGAAGTGGATTTGTGCCATGGAGGAAGAGATGCAAACATTGTTGAAGAATCAAACTTGAGATTTGGTTCCACTTCCTAAAGGAAACCTGCTATTGGGTGCAAATGGATATACAAGGTGAAGAATGATGGAAGATACAAAGCTAGGCTAGTGGCTAAGAAGTTTGCACAAAGGAAGAGAAAAAAGTATGATGAGATATTCGCACCGGTTGTACGCCATATTTCTATCCGGATATTACTTGCCATAGTTGCTATTCACGACTTGGAGTTGGAGCAACTTGATGTGAAAACCGCCTTCTTGCATGGTGACTCGGATGAAGACATTTACATAGAGCAACCAGAAGGGTTTGTTGTAGATAGTAAGTCAAATTTGGTTTGCAGGCTAAAGAAATCACTATATGGTTTAAAGCAATCACCTAGACAATGGTACAAGAGATTTGATCATTTTATGCTTGAAAATGGTTTTAATAGAAGCATCAAAGGTGTTTGTGTATATTTCAAGAAGTTGAAAAATGATTGTTGGGTGTATTTACTCTTGTATGTGGATGACATGCTCATTGCTTCTAAGAACAAAGATGAAATCAACAAGTTAAAATTGAGTTTAAAATCGGAATTCAAAATGAAGGATCTTGTAGAAGCAAGAAGGATATTGGGCATGGAAATAGAAAGGAACGAAAGCGTTTTGAGTTAAAGTTGAATCAAAAGGAATACATAAAAAAAGTGCTTTGCCGGTTTAGCATGGAGAATGCAAAGGCATCAAATACACCTTTACCTTTGCATGTGAAGCTTTCGAGTAAGGGATCACCTATCTTGGAGAAGGACAAGGCTTATATGGCAAATGTGTCATATGCTAGTGCAGTTGGAAGTTTAATGTATGTTATGGTGTGTGCAAGGCCCGACATTGCAAATGCCGTCGTGATGGTTAGTCGGTTTATGGCTAATTCGGGAAAATATCATTGGGAACTGGTGAAGCTTATATTGGATACCTTAGAGATACGTCATCTCATGGTCTTGTTTTTGGCCGTAGTGAGAGAATGAATTACAAGCTGGTTGGTTATTGTGATTCGGACTACGCCGGTGATAAGGATCAGAGAAAATCAAGTTCCGGGTATGCCTTCACACTTGGTGGTACGACCATAAGTTGGAGATCGAGATTGCAAATCGTAGTTGCTTTATCCACTACGGAGGCGGAGTTGATAGCCGCGGTGGAGGCGACAAAGGAGACACTCTATTTGAAGCGATTGTTGTATGACTTAGGGCTTAAACACGATAGTATCGATGTTCATTGTAATAGCGAAAGTGCTATTCATTAATTTGGTGGAGAATTTGGCATTAAGCTCACGAACTAAGCATATTGAAGTGAGAGAGTCATTTTTAGTAGCCATGAATGAGGATAAACAAGTATATTTTTGGAAAGTGCACACAAAAGATAACGCGGCAGATATGTTTACTAAGATATTGCCGGTTGGAAAGTTTGAGCATTGCTGAACTCGATTCGCTTGGAGAAGTGATAGGTGCCAAGGGGTGGCACAGTTGAGGGAGGAGCTTGGTTATAGATGAGGAAGAGTATTGGTGTGAGATTGTGATTCTATGTTCTTGGTAAATGCTCGTTTACACTCCTTAGCACTTTAGTCTTTGGTGAGACGGTTTAGGATTTAGATGTTTTCAACACTTCGTTAGCAGACAGGGGCTGTGCCTGAGCTCGTTGATGTAGTGCAATGGGCGGTGGCTTTGCCGAAGCTCATTCAGAAAGCATTCATGTTTGGTTGAAGGTAGAAGTGGTGATAGTTGGTGCTATCGGTTGTTGATGATGGTATGGTACCATTGGAGATGGATATAGTGTCGATGCGTAGGATTGAATTTTGGTGACACTATATGTAGGAATTGAAGTGGTTGGAAGTAGCTTGGTGCTGGAGAAGACGGTTCGCAAATCAGAGCTCGGAGGTAGAAGTTATGGCGAGGGAGGGGAAGTGCTGCTTGGAGCAGCAGCACAGATGTCTGTTGCTTAAGGGTTTGAAAGCCGAACATTATGACAGACGTTTGTTACTTAGGGACAGACGTCTGTGACTTCAGAAAATTGTTTCCCGAGTTTTCTAACAGACGTCTATCACAATATGACAAACGTCTGTGCCGAGGATTTTTGCAGTTTTGGGTCCGGGTTGGTGTGATGATTTGTGATATTTGAAGGGAAAATTCTAGAATTTTACCTAGTTTTTCTACTTTTCTATATAAGCTATTTTCTGGTTTGAAAGTTGAGAGGACTCCAAGGGTTTTAATTAAGGATTTTACCCTCCATTAACTAGGTTTAGCAAATTCTAATTTCTTCAATTCTAATCTCCACCAAATAATATTCTAGAATGAATATTGTGATCATTATAATCAATCTCTTATACTCTTCTCATTGGTATTAATAAAAGTTTTTTCTCAAAGTAGATGTACACTAACACAACGTTAGTAGAACCACTATAAATCGGTGTGTGATTTATTCTTCGTTATTGCTTTATTTCTATATTGCTTGTTTGGTGATTGTGATCGGTTTTGGATTGATTGAGTATTGATCAAGATACTGATTGGTTGTTTTTGTGCTGTTTACCATGATCTCGTTTTTCCACTGTGAATTAGGATTTCGATTTGAGTGGTCTTGAGTCGAAATCGTCGTAACAACAATAACCAAGTTAAAAAGCATTCGATCTGATATTGTAAATATTATAAGAGTCCTGTCCGAAACTATTTCTCTTCCATATTTGAATGACAAAAGCTCAATACAAGAATTTTGCCTAAAAAGTGCTGTTATCATCATCTGCACAACCTGTACGTCCTATAAATTACATAACGTTGAAATGGAAAAGCCAATAAAGAACCTGGTAGTTGAGGAGGCAGCACGGTTGAAGGAATGCGAGTCTTTGATTCCCTTACAGCTGCCTGGAATTCAACATGCCATTTTTTTATAGGCGATGAACACCAATTACCAGCTTTGGTTAAGAGCAAAATACATCGTCTTTTAAATGATATATACTACATGAATTTTCGCACTACCCCGTTGTTTCATAATATAGCAACTAATTGACAACACAAAAATTTTGTTTTACCAGATAAGTGAAAAAATGCTTTGTTTGGTCGAAGTCTTTTTGAAAGGCTGAGCTCACTAGGACATCAGAAACAGTACTCACTCGATGTTCAATACAGGATGCATCCTTCTATAAGCAAATTTCCAAATGTTAATTTTTATAATAATAGAATTTCCAATGGTCATAATGTCTTAAGCGGTAGCTATGAGAAACAATATTTGACTGGGAAAATGTATGGTCCGTATTCATTTATAAGCATTGAAGCTGGAAAAGAAACATCTGGTAAAGATGGTAGAGGATGGAAGAATATGATAGAAGTTGAAGAGGTTATTACAATCATCAAAAGACTTTATAGAGGTAAATATAGTATGTTCATTATGATCACAATCATAAATGTATTATAACAAAAGACTATTACTTGTTTTATACATATGATCGTCATATTTCTTGTTTTATAACATAAAGACTAACTTAGACTAACGTTCCTTTTAATGTTCCTTTTTGTATGTTATTACAACATTTAGTGCTAAACTGGAAAAGGTTGGAGTGGGAGTTAGTTCACCATATACAGCTCAAGTTTCTGCAATTCAAGAGAAAGTAAAGAAAACATATCCGACTTCAGATAATTTTTGCATGAAAGTGCAATCAGTAGATGGATTTCAAGGAGTAGTAGAAGATACCATAATAATATCTGAAGTTAATTCGAACCAATCTGGAAATGTGGGTTTCCTTGACAAGGTTCAAAGAACAAATGTGTCTCTAACTTGAGTAAAGTAAGAAGAACCATGTACTCACTATTTTCATACTAAAATGACTTAAGACCATGATTATGATTGAAAAATCATTCCTTGCAGGCATTGTTTATGGATATTAGGAAATGGCCAGACTTTGTTAAAAAGCAACTCAATATGGGAAAAGATTGTAAGAGATTCAATGAACAGAGGCTGCTTCTTTGATGCAAACGACGATGAGATTCTGGATGCTGCTATTGTCAAGGCCGCTGTTGAAAATGACGAACTTGATAATATAGTAGACGTGGACAAACTACGTATTTCAAAAACAAACTGGAAGGTACTGTAATCTCAACCTTTCTCAGTGCCAATGCATCATATAATTATAAGTTATAACATTACGTATTCTTTCATATAACTCGTTCTAGGACACTAAAGGCCCTTCTTCAAATAGGTGGAAGGCTAAGATGCGTAAGAGGTATAATACTCCTGAAGGATGCAAGTTTGGCCACAGATGTAATTTTTTACATCTGCAAAAAGGGTCGGAATTTCATATAGATGGAGGCATATAGCATTAAAAAAAAATGATTGAAGCGCTCTGCAAAGACATCACTGTAGTTTCTTTCCACGTACGAAACTAAATGCAGTTTATGGCATAGTTCAATTGAGCTGGGAAACTTTTTTATCATGATGATTTAGCACAAAACCACTTTTTTTTTTCTGTGACTGAATGCCATTAACATGTTAGTAAAAATGATATTTTTATCATCATGCAATAAGGTTTAAAAAGTTCTCTATGAAGTTACCTTTTTTTAATTATTGTTTATGCATTATAGTGGAAATTTTTTGAAATAACTTTCAAGAAAATACTTAGTGCAAGAATAGGCCTTTTAAAAATTGATTGTAGAAATATGTCTCCTTTGATATTGCTTGCGCGTTTATGGAATGAGCAAGCTATATTTGAAAAAAAAATTCTATCTTACGCATTCCATAGAGAGAGAATTAGGGAAAATGATAAACTTTTAAAAAAATTTAGGCTGAAAGACATGAAGTTTTATTTTTAGGCTGAATGACAAATGCTAGTTATATTTAGCATTATATTCAACTTTTACACTATACAAAATGCTAGTTGCAATAGTATTATATTCAGTTTTACACTATATAAAATGCTAGTTATATCTAGCATTGTCCTTCATCTAAAAAAATAAACTTGCTGTCCTTCAGCCTAATTTTTTTTTTAACTTTGTTCTTGTGCCTATTTTCTTATTCCATAGATGCGAAAGTGTATAAATTGTATTTGCGCATTTATGAAATGCCCAAATACAATTTCAGGGTTAAAATAAACAGTCAGCACCGTTTCCCCTCCATTTCCGTTCTATTATCTTCCATTCCACAAAACCCAAATTATTTCCTCCCCAATTTCTTATACTCTTCAAAATTTATCTAAGAAAACGTAATCTTCTTGCGTTTGGTTGAATATTGTTTAAGGAAACATCATCTTCTTCTCAAATCAAGGTATTAATTTTAAAAATTTTAGTTTAGAGTTTTTTCACAAATTTAGATTTTAGATTTAGTGTTATAAATTTCTTTTATAGATAATCTCAATGGTTCCAATTATATTTTTACTACAATCGAGAATTGTTGGTTGATGAAGACAGTAAACCTAGGTATGTCAGTGATAAAATGGAAATGATTGAAAATTAAAAAAATTGTAGCTTTGGAGAGCCTAAACAACGTGCATTTGAAGTGACAAAAGTCAATCCTCTCGAATATGATTTAAAAATAGTGGTGAAATGAGTTAAAGATAATGGTTCATCCGTTATTGATATGGAAGATTGCGATGATATGAATTCTATGTTTTCTGTTGGAATGAGAGTGATAGAAATTTTTATTATGAAAACAAAACATGTTAATATTGTAAAAACACATTAGTCTGCAATATCAATGGAAGAACATTTACTTACTACACAGTTTCAAGAAACACAATGTTCGGCACTTCCTTCTTATATGGCAAGTTATCATGGCAGAAAGTTTACAAATTTATTAAATAGATATAGTTGAATGGTTAGAGGATCATATAGTCAAGCACAATATATGGATCATAACTTTGTATATCCAACTTGTAGTATTCGAAATCATTCTCAAACAATCGTCACGTGATTAATAATTTTACTGTAGTATTTTCATTTTGAATTACCTTCATACATTGTACTCTTATCATTATTTTTTATACCTGTAGTTTCCAAATGAATTAAGCGGAAGAAGCATTCATTGGTCATGCTGAAGACATTGATGATGATTACGTCGATAATGCAAATGATAGCGAAGTGCAATTCGATATCATGTAAGTAGCTTGTGCGGATGATGTAGATAGAACTTGGGTTGATAACATGGAGGTTAACAATGATGCAATCATATACGAATATAATCAACAGGTTGATGATCTAAATGCCAATGAATATCAAATCACATCTGAAGATTCCCTAGCCGAAGATTTACGTACTGCAACAATGATGTCGAAATCCATTATAGATAACTTTCAGTTAGAAGTGGAAGTGTTTGGAAGAGAATGTGGTGGAAAAGAACATCGGGTTGGATTAATTTTTGAAAGTAAAGAGAAACTCATTGAACAATTATGTGAATGGATGATTAAATGTTCAGTTTCTTTTCAAGTAGTGAAGTCGCATGCAAATCAATATACGGTTCAATGTGATGTGGATAAAAAAGGGCCTTGGAGAGTGTATGCTAGCCTATCAACGAGAAAATCTCAAAATTGGGGAAAATAAAAACATACACTTGTTTAAATGCAACCATCAACTCAAACCATCGACAAGCAACATCGAAGTTTATATGCAGTAAAATACTTTCTTTAAGTAAATCTGAAACGAATATGACTGCAAGAACAATTCATGAGACAATGTCGAATATGTTTCATATAAAAGTGATCTATTCTTGAGCTTGGCAAGAACTATAGAAAGCTGTTGCAATAATATATGGAGATTGGGAATGATCATATACAGAATTGTCCAAATATTTTAAAGTGACGCAAAGCAGCAACCCTGAAATCATATATGATGTTATTCACACTCATGGTGTTTTTTATGGTGCTTTTTGGGCTTTCAAACCATCAATCGATGGTTTCACAGAGGCAAATGAAAGATGTACATATGTTTGATTATACAGTGAATATCAATGATAATGTAGCCAAGTGTTTGTGCAACATGCCAACTTTAGATCATTTTCCGTGCTCCGTTATCTTAGAAGCATGTTCACGTGGCTCAGGCGGTGCGAATAGAGCATATTTTGATTCAACTTCAACATGGTACACAATGGGTAAGTATACTGCTGCTTATGCTTATTTATTCCATCTTGTACCCAATAGTCTCATGGGGATGTCTAGTAGGTCTATATATACATCCACCACCGGTGCGTAGAAATTCTGGACATCCACGGTCAGCTCGAATAAAAGGTTTCATGGATCAAACATCATCATACGAACAGAATAGATGTAATAAATGTGGTGCTTTAGATCATAAAAAGAAATCTTGTACTCGTTAAGTTGTTTTTTATGTATGAAATGATGAACTCTAGACATGTTTTCTATTTTGATGTTGGGTTGATATGTAATGTTGAACTTTAATCGTGTTTATTTTGGTAAAATATATTGGTTTTGTTGTGATATTGGTTATATTGGCGATATATGGTGTTATATTACTGATATATGGTGTGATATTGAACTATAGTAAGTTTTGTAGCACTGAAACATCTCTGTTTTCTAAGCTTCAAAATTAAACTTGCGCATTTTTGAAATGTGCAAGTTTTATTTTCGTATAAAACTTGCGCATTTTTGAAACGCGCAAGTTTACTTAAAAATAAAGCTTGCGCATTTGAAATATGTTCAAGCTTATTTTTGAAGCCTAGAAAAACAGGGAGCTGTTTCCACACCATATATCAACATACTGCTCATTTATACATCACAACAACATATAACATCAAAATCATATAACATCAATACTATAAAACATTAACACTAATTTCAACTCCATATAACATCAACATTAATTTCAAAAAAATCATCCCAATATCAAATATAAAAAAATACCATCCCAACATCAAAATAAACATCGTAATATCATCCCAAAACATCAACACCATAACAACATAACATATCAAAACAACTCATTCCTTAAGCATTCTAACTTCAAGTGGTGTTTGTCTTTTTTCTTCTTCCTTTGATACGTGATCGGTTGTGAACTTTACGATTGATCCAAAGTCGAAGGAGGACATTCTTGTTATTGAGTAGGACCGAATGTTAACTCTTCTTATTGTTGTTGCACCTACCATTATGGCCATTCGGTGGAAAGAATAACTTGTTCGCCTTTATTCCAATGAGACCATTATGTATGTGTCTCTTCTTGTTCACCTTTTCTGGCTCTTGTTTCTGTTTGTTGTGCCTCCACTTGTGTATGTGTGTCTTGAACCTCACCATCGGTAGTTACCAAAGGTCTTGATGGTCGATGTAACTTGTTTATACCTAAAATTGAGTCGAGCAAACGTCGTAAGTCAATGCACTAACTTTTCACCTTCTTCGACTAAAAACAATTGTCTTGAATTTCATCAACCACATCTAAAGCACTACATATTCCTCTTACCTATAAAAAAAAATCTAACAATTCATATGGTATAAAAAATGCAAAGTACCAAATATTATAAATTAAAGTACTAACCACATCACGCTCTAGTGAAGCTCGAGGAATGTAAGCAACCAATCTTTTAGACGACTGTTTCGAGATGGAACAAGAGTTATTTACCAATACCAATATTCATACTTACTCAATAGCGTAGGAGGATCACGTTTTTGAACAGCACGATCAAATCTTGAATTCTATAAAGCCAAAATTTCATTAAGCAAAGCTCTCCAATCATTTGGATTTGGATCTATTGGAACGATAAGATCAGGAATGTGCTGATGGTTAAATGCAAATTGTCTCATTACGCGATCCAGAACATAATTTTTAAAGTTTCAAAAGAGGATTAGTCGGCCCTTAGTGATCCAACCCAGAAACATATATTGTATAGTAGGACCATAAAATGCAGCAATCAACGAATATGGTTCTCAAGTTACGACATCATCCGCTAATAAATCCAATTCATTTAGGTAAAATTGTACATTTATTGGAGTTTCATGTCAATTCCTAGCACAATTCCACCTATAACCGCATGGAAGATTAGGATCTAAATTGGTAGGAATTTTTATAGTAGGACGTCTAATAGCTAAATGAGAACAAGACCATAATTGAAGTAATGTTGCAGAACCACCTTATAATTTTGTTTTGTAATGCAACATTTGCCAACTCACCATATAAATAACGAAGTACTGCACTACCCCATTGTAATATCCTGGAATTTTATCATTTTAATCGTGAATACTTAATTAATTTTAAATATTTAAATAATTGATGTTTAAAAATATAACTAACTTATATTCAAATATAGGGATTATTTAAATATTTGAGTTGTGCATTAAATATTAATTAAATGGATTTAATAGCTTTATTTAACTCATTTTAATTAATAAAGAATAATGGAAAACTCGTTTTGTAAATTTATTTACAATAATAAATGGTTCGAATAAGTAAAAAGAAAATAAATTGTTAGTAAAACAATCTGATTTTTATTGTAGTATTTTCAATTGAATTTATAGAATTTTTCCATAATTTTTAATTTGGAAAATATTTAAATTTTCATTTGACGTGCTTTTCGGCAAACGATGGTATTTTTGAAAATTTACAGAATAAGATTACCAGTGCATTTTATTTTTGTTTTGTGATCGTATCGTATTTTTGTGCGCGAACATATTTTTGTATTATCGTTCGTGGTTCGTACGCGAATAAAATTCTGTGCAACGAAGTGTTGGAAATATTTGAATAAACCAAACTCGAGCCTAAGACAATTCTTCATAGTTGACTTTTTCTCACGTTTTCATTTTTTCCCTCGCTTTCTTTCTTTTTTTCAATTTCCAGTAAAACAAAAATTTCATCCTCCATTCAAAATTCAAAATAAAAAATTTACTTAATGAAAAAATGCAAAACAAGGATCTTTGAACTCGTATAGACTAGATCTATAAATCCATATGAGTATTGTGGTGTGCATCATCAATTTGGGGATGGCCAAAGTTGAACAGTGAACTAGGGTTTGCGATTGGTGTTGATCCGGGCGATGACTAGCTTCGGGATGGTTGCAGCATATTTCTTGTGTCGAATAGCACCTTCCCCAAAATTTCATGGTCTTCGATCATGCATGGTGAAATGCGACAATTCATGGTCGCGTTTGGAATGCTCGATGTCGCATTTGTGTAGGTGATGTCGAGCTCGAAGTCGTGGTATGGAAGTTGAAGCTCGCGTAATGAGATGAAGGTTGGCGAAGTCGAATTGCGATTCCATTGAGAAACGGGGGGGAGAGGGAAGGATCCATGCATGTATAAGTTGGGTTTATGCACGTCTATGTACGACTTGGGATGAAGGGGATGAATTAAGGGGAAGGATGTGATTATGAAGGTGATTATAAGTGTAATTAGTTAATTAATGAATTTAGTTAATCTCAATTTCTTATAAAACCAACATCTCATTCATACGAGGTCGGATTTGGATGCGGTCTTTTGGATTAGACTTGTATTGACGTTATCTATACGCTGGAACTGATTTCATTAGATTTGGAGCTAGTAGAATTTTGGACTAAAATCGAATCAAACCGAAACGCAAAAGCGTCAAATGGGATTTTGGTGAGTTTACTCACCTCTAAATAAACTATATGATATATCTGTGTTGCTATAGATTACTATTGAACGCTTAAATGATAGTTGATAGTTTTAATGAAGTATAAATTAATTATAAAATTATAGTGATTTAATTTAATTATGCTTAACATAGTTAAATTAGTTATACTTCGCTTGTGATATCTATTTAGTAGAATAAAGCGCCATTCTGCTATAAGTAAATTGGATAGATTATGTTGGACATCTATCGAGTAGAATAAATCATTGTTCTGTGCTTGCAAAGTAAAAAGATTATTTTTGAAGTTAATTAGCATGTGGATTAATTAATAAATGATATGTTAGCTATTGATTACTAATTGTTGATAGTAATATGTTTGTTATTATTGTTTGATTGGATTTGATTTCCTGCTTAAAAAGCAGATTGCATAAATAACCATTGTTTTGCAGGGGACTTTTGTAGAGAGACCTTAAAGGGGTTTTCTCACCATTATTAATTTAATGTTATATGCATCTTACTTATATTATTATGTTGCTTCTATTGATGTTTGGTTGAAATATTTGTGACATACTGTTTGATTTGTGAAAGGGTCGTTACAGCAATTAGCGCTGCACCGTCATTTATGAAATATCATCTCCTTACCACCCTTGTGTGTTGAATTTGTGCTTGAATTTTTAGAAAATAAATGTTCAGACGAGTATTTGCACTTTGAAAGTTGTTTAAACTATATTTTTAAGTGTTTTTGAGAATTTTGAAATAAAGAATAAGTGTTGTTTAAAATTTATAAAAGGAGTTACAAATCTGGTTAATTTTCTTTTGGGATATTAATATTGTTTTAAATTTATAAAAAGGTCATGAATTTGATTAATTATCTTTTGGGATAATTAATTTTGTTTTAAATTTATAAAAAGAATATAAATTTGATTAATGTAACGACCTAAAATTTTGGTTATTTGATTTTAAATGGTTAATTAATTTTAAATATTTAAAATAATTGAATTTTGGAATTTAATAATTTATAATTCAAATATGGGGAATGATTAAATATTTGAATTGAGAACTAAATGTTATTTAAATGGATTTAATAATTTTATTTAACTCCATCTAATTAATAAATAATATTGGTGAATTCAATTTGTAAATTTATTTACAAATTTAAATAGACCTAATAAATATCGATAATTAAATATTTAAATCTGTAAAATTAGCC